>OY796678.1:13330776-18130776 GCA_963680715.1 Tetragnatha montana | reverse complement strand
TCCAAGCATTCAATACATACAAAAGCTTATTAGATAACATTTAATTTCATCATGTATTCATTTACACTTCTTTTTATTAAAACTTATTTAGAAGTTAAGATATTTTAATGAAAAGATAATAATGGGCTACGTCACACAGTAAAATTTTATACTACATTTTTTTAAATAATTATTTTTTTATGAAAAAAATATAAAAAATTGGTTAACAAGTTAACTCGGTGCTATGTATCTATCCTTTACTTTTTTGTAACATAAAAATGATATGATTGGCCATTTTATGGAACCTCTTTAGTCATAACTTGCGCATATACCTTTAGATGAGAAATGCCCAAAAAAAAGTCCTAACACGAAAGAAATGCAGTTACTTTATTTAAGCTTCAAGAGGTAATTAGTTGAAATCGTTTTAACACCCACATAGCTTATGTAAATCGTAGGCATTGCGAATAGTGAATACTGTAACATTCAGTCTTTCCTGCACAGACCAAGGGGCTAAATATACCCAAATTTGTCTATGCTTCGCATGTAACAGTTTTCTTCTGTTAAATAGCTATTCATTGTATTGTTGGCTTTCCAACAGAAATAATAATAATTCCGTAAGTAATAATGGTGCCAAAGCAGCTGAAAATGAGTGATTTCCTCAATGTGAACGTTTTGAATAGAGTCAGCTTATTTTCTCTTTTGAATCCGAGTTTAAGAACCTCGCGATGACTCTTGTTGCTTTCATGTGAATGACTCAAAACGCACTGCAAAGCTTTTTCCGATTTTTCCGCCGCTTCTACTACCAGAGAAGCATTCCAAACTAACATAGTTATCAAACAAATGCTTCTTAGAAAAGATTCCGAGTTTTTTAGAACCGTATGGACGCTAAGCCTTTCTCCAAACATAACAGTGAAGACTCCTCCGAAGACTGAGAACATATTGATGGTAATGACCGCAAATATTGGATATGAAAAAACGTCATCCATAATCTGCAAGGCCATGCTCAGCTTATGGTGTAAACTACTAACGTGCACGTATTCGAAATTGCTGCACGTTTCGAAGGATTTTACTACCGATTCAAAACATACACGGAATGTTTTGCTCAGGTACAAATAAAGCAGAGCTATTTGTGTAGCGATAATGCAAATTTGAGCCCAAGCTACACAGCAAGCTGTAATGGTCACCGGTAAAACAATGCTTTTACTTATATTTAAAAAACTTATTCCTTTTAAGAATGGTTGAAAATAGTAGTTTTTTGGAGTAAAATTCCCCATTATTATGTAGTGCAAAACGGAATTCAAAATAATTAGTGTCGACCAAAGTAAACATGAGAACAGTACTTGCTTTTTCATCTGCAGAAAGTATTTGTATTCAGTAGCTGGCAGCAAATTTGACAAACATTTCAGGAGTGGTAAAATATGTTTACTTCTTTTAACAACATAGATGTAGGCTGACCAAGATAAAAGATAAAGCATGATATTGAATATTCTTCTCGTTTGGTCAGATAATGCCATCAAAATGTTAAAAATAATACCAATACAGGTAATTAAAACACCAATTATTATAGAAGCTCTGTTGAAGAGTCTAAGGATCTTAAGCTTGTTTGCGGGTAAAATGTGTAAGCCTAGAATATGCATCACAAATAGCAGAGGATAAAAAGTGTTTTTCAAAGAAGTTTTTTCGATACTTTTTATATTCATATTGAATTAAAGATTAGTGTTCTAAATTATCTTTTATTCTGCAAAATAGCTTACTTTATTTATAGTTTAACTATGATACAAAAATTAAGATTTCTACTAACTAAATTAATTTCTAAGTTATAACTTCTACGCTTTGTGCTCCTGTTTCGTGCTTGCCAAAAATGTTTCGCTATAGAATAAAACGCTGTTTGCGTTATTATATACTTTATGTATATACTTCAATGAACAATTACAATAATTAGAAATTCGTAATTTTCATTCAATGTTTCTTCCGTTCTTTTGCACAATAATGGTAGCATAACTTACTGAAAAATACAACAGTAAATCGATCATTTTAAAATTTTTTGATTGAAATCACAAGTTAATTAAAATTTCTGGGTAAAGTTACTACATTAGAGGAATTTTTTTTTAAAATTTAAGATAAGCGACTTTTTATTGAAAAGCTATAAGTTGAGGATATAATTTAACAGCATTCTGTTTTATCGACTGCTTTAATTAAGAATTTGATTTGTAATAATATCAACCTTTGAAAGTACAAGACGAAAGTTGTAAACAATATTAAAAGAAGAATGTGTGGTCTCCAATAGACACTTTTTAACAGTTCCTTGTTCAAGGCATAAGGCATGATTTCTTCCTTCCAAAATGTTTAGCTATATAATTCAATGCTGAATTCTATGAAAACAAATCAAGCAAGGTGATAGAAGTTGATGGAAATTCACACAAATTCAAGTTTTTTGCAGATAAAGCTGCACATAATTTCTTTTGTAGTATACTTTCAGCAAACACTTAATGTCTGTTATCATAATTATAGTTTTCTTGATATTCTATGGTACGTTTTGATGAACTTTAACAATCGTTCATAAGAGCCAACTGAAAAATCGAAAATACATACTTCAAACACTTGCATATCACAATGATAAATTTTCAACGGAGAACTTTCACTGTTTCCTAAAACTGTTTAAGACTTTTCTTAAAATATTTTACTTACCTTTTGATAACAGTAATAATCTGGGGAATTAAATCAGTTTTTACAACAAAAAAAAAAATGTCCCTATTCAGTTATCTCATGGCTTCTTTGAGGTAAGTCAGGTTTTAAAAATTTATTCTGTAATTAAACACTATTGTAAGAGAAACTTTAACCTATGATGAATGCAGTAGGTATATGAATGAAGTAGGTATGCGATAGAAAATCTCTTTTCTATAAAGAGAACTTACATCTGTGGCTTATAAGTTGTTAGTATTGAGCTCTTGAAATAAAATGTTTTACTCCGTTTTCAATATGTATGGTAATTTAAAATTAGTATATGATTTAATAGTTTAGGTTGTTATGGAAATCCCTAAAATAACATTATCATTTATTAAAACCTTTGTGTCATGTATAAAAAGAAATATGCTTAATTAAAATTACCATAAACGTTTACGTACAGTATGTTAATTATGTGTCGTATTGTACTTGGGTAGTTATTTTTTATTTAGGGAAATTAAAAGCTGTAAATTTTTTTATGGTAATAACTTAAGAACTCTATGGAATAATATAACATTAAACGTAGAATAATACGATATTTTTTTGTGTAAAGTGTTTTGAATACTGAATTTCGGAAATATATTGTTTTAATTGTGTAAAAAGATTCAAGTTTAACATACTTGACTAGAAATTGTTACAGCATTTTGATTTCACTTAATGTGAGTTTTACTTGCTTTTTAATGCAAAAATTCAAGAAAAATCTATATTCAGAGTCAAAAAAGATTACCTTATTCTTTTCTAAATAAAACGACAATTCCAATTAATATAAGGTTTGTATTATTATTATTATTTTATGTCTTGTCCATTTATCCCGCATTGGTTTCAGACATCTTTAACCTCTTTTTAGTTAATACTAATAGTACATAAATGCTATTCTATCAGATACATTTTATGTCAAATCAACCAAATGTCTCAATTCTCAACAAAGGTTTCCGCGGTCATTAAGTTAATTTTTAATAATTAAAATTTGTACCAGGTTTAGGGAAAATATTATTCTAGGGAAAAGTTTTCTGTTTTTAAAGCACTGCTTAGTAAGTGAATAAAATATGAAGTAATATGATAATATTTACAGGAGGGTGTCCTTAGGTAAGTAGATACCCCCTTAATTTATGAAGCCCTACAGGTATAGTAGTTATAAAAGTGGTGTGTAGATAAAAAGTGACCATGCTCTCTGAGATGCTACAACTTTCATCGCATCCTAGCGGCAATGATTGGAGTTATAGTTTATATTTTAAAAACTTTAAGAGATGAAAAGTTAGTGTTAAACTGTTTTGTCACTGTTTTTAACTATAATAATAGAAAAGTATGATTTCTTTTACTTATGAAAGTGCAAAACACTTCTCAGATGTTGCAAAGTCCCTGATAAGATCGTTAGATTTTGTGTTTATCAACTTCATTCATTACTTACATCTTACGCCATTCATGGAAAATTTAAAATTACATCCTAATGAATATTTTTGTTTTTAGTTTGAAATATCGGACTTTTCATAAAAGTTTTGAAAAAATGTAATTAATTAAATTGAAAAATAAAAGGTAATAGAGACTAACGTCACTAATCAGTCCAACAAAATAGCATCGCGCTTGTCCCCACAGTTTTTTCTTTCCTAGTTTTCCTCGAAGCTATATAAAAGCCGATTCAATGTTCAGTGTTGATATTTATTTTTAGCACTGACGAAATGGAATTCCGAAACTTTCACCTTTTTATTTTTATATGAGCAAGTAAACAGCTTTCTTTTTCTACTGGATTAATTCGCACAATTAATTCAATAATCACTCACTTTAACCAATGTTTATGGAGTAAATATCCCAGTGGATATAAATTAAAATAAATTGAATATAGTTCAGTTGATAACACAAATGTAAAATAGACAACGGATAACGGCCGTGTTCAACGCTAAGACCGACGGTTAAATGGCAGTCAAACTTCTGATTGGCTGAAAACTAGTTTCCCTTTTTTAATTCTTAAACTGCCAATCAGAAGTTTGACTGTCGGTTAACCACCAGTCAGATTAGCGGTTAATACGGCTGTAAGACATAATGCAATGGCAAACATACAAATTAAATTCAAATTTCTAGCTCCAATATAAGATATTATGCAAACTGTTGTATAGTCACTTGTATGTGGAGCTTTAGATAATAGAGACAAAATAGCCTTGTTTTTACCTTTATTCATTTTTTTGTTCAAATTAAAATTCCATTGAGGTATTTGCAGCAAAAACGATGTAATTCCCACATAAAGGGAGAGGACTTGAGTCACCTCATCGTTGCAGAAAGCGCCTCAATTGCTTCCCAAAGCAGATATATAGATACCATAAGTAACAATAGTTCCAAAACAACTGATGATAAGGGATGTCTTGAATGTATATAAATTCCAAAGTGTAAGTCTCTTTCTACGTTTGAACGCGTTTCTTAAGAATTCCTTCAAACTCACAGACAATGCTCCTTGAGAATGTTTCAGCATGCTCTTCAAAGTGTTTTCGGACTCTTCTATCTTCTCATTAGCTTTAGACGCGTTCCAGATCAAAACAACCGTAACGAACGTGCTGCTCGTGACTGTTAGAATACTAAAAAAAATTGGAAACAGAAAAAAATAGATCAAATACCAGTATATCATTATCATGTAACACGCTATATTCACGAAAATCTGAAAAGAGAATAATTGATCCATTGCATTCAAAGCGGTGCATGCTTTGTCGTGTATAACACACAAGTGAATTAACTGTTCATCAGTTCCTGTTTCTGCTTGGACATGTACAAAATAGTCTGGTCTGTTAACCGAAAAAAGGGACACATTGGACAAAGTTACCAACTTTTCAAAATTTGTTCCTTAGAACATAAGGAAAGATTTTACGTGAGGATTCATATGAATTAGCCGCCATCTTGGATTTTATGGGCGCCATCTTTCATTGAAGAATTTTCTTTATCTCAAGATTCATTGGACATATAATCATAAACAAAGTATCAAAATATATGTTTATGGGGTCAACAAAACCGAATATGACATTTTCGAATCATCAAAAGAACAATTAACCATTAAAAAATACACTTTCTATTTTCTGCTACTCGTACATTTAACCATAACAGCTCAGTTCACTTATTTAAAACATTACCAAAATTCCCAAACATATAAAATATGTTATTGTTACCATAAGAAACAATTTTAGAAGAAGAACCACCGGATTGAAACGGCCATTTTGATTTTTTTGGCCGCCATATTGGATTAAGAGAACCTGCTGTATCTCAAGATCCACTGCACATATTATCAAAACCAATGTGTGAAAATGTATGTTTTTTGGATCAAGAAAATCGAAAATGACATTTTCGAACTATTTAGAGAACAATTTAATTGAAAAATTACGCCTTCCATTTCTCCTTGAAATTAAACAGCTCAGTTAATCAATTTATAAGCCAGATAAAAATCCCAAAAATTAGTAATATGTTTGTAACACTATAGGAAATAATTTCAGAAGAAGGGTCACCAGATGAAAACGGCCATTTTGAATTTATGACCACCATATTTAATCATAAATACTTGCTATATCTCGAGATCCACTGCACATATAGTCATAAAAAAGGTGTCCAAATATATGTTTCTTGAGTCAAGAAAACCGAATATGTCATTTTCGATCTTCTAAAAAAACAATTTAATTAAAAACATTACACCCCCAATGTCCCATTAAACTTGACCAGCTAATTTGAATCACTACCAAGACAGAAAAAATCCCAATATCTCCAAACTCATACAATATGTTCTTAATAAAGGTAAGAACAAATATAGAAGGATAGACACTTGAAAAAACGGCCATTTTTAATTCTAGAGCTTCCATTTTGGATTGAAAAGACTTAGTGTAAATCGAGATCCACTACGCATACAACTATAAACAAAATGTCGAAATGTATGTTTCTTGAGTCAAGAAAACCGAATATGACATTTTCGAACTCTAAAAATAATAATTAGTTGAAAATAAAATTGCGTGATTTTACGTCACAATTACGTATGACAGGTCAATAAAACAACTCCACAACAACTCCCAAGCCAGATAAAAACACCAAACTTGCACAATATGTTTTTTGTAAGGTTAAGAACATGTTAGAAGGGTCTCCATTTGAAAAAAACGGCCATTTCGAATTTTACAGCAGCCATATTCGATTTACAGATCTTTGTGTAACTCGAGTTCCACTGCGCATACAACCAAAAACAAAGTGTCGAAATATATGTATTTTGGGTCAAGAAAACCGAATATGACATTTTCGAGCTCACAAAATAACAATTTAATTAATAAATCCGCCTTCTAAGTTACTATAAACTTGAAATAATCTGCTGCGAGATAAAACCATTACAACAATGATGCATCAGTTGCAGCGTTCATCCATTATTAGGTTGTTATTGTTTAATTTGATCAACAAGTTATTGTGTTGTTATTTTGTGAGCTCGAAAATGTCATATTCGGTTTTCTTGACCCAAAATACATATATTTCGACACTTTGTTTTTGGTTGTATGCGCAGTGGAACTCGAGTTACACAAAGATCTGTAAATCGAATATGGCTGCTGTAAAATTCGAAATGGCCGTTTTTTTCAAATGGAGACCCTTCTAACATGTTCTTAACCTTACAAAAAACATATTGTGCAAGTTTGGTGTTTTTATCTGGCTTGGGAGTTGTTGTGGAGTTGTTTTATTGACCTGTCATACGTAATTGTGACGTAAAATCACGCAATTTTATTTTCAACTAATTATTATTTTTAGAGTTCGAAAATGTCATATTCGGTTTTCTTGACTCAAGAAACATACATTTCGACATTTTGTTTATAGTTGTATGCGTAGTGGATCTCGATTTACACTAAGTCTTTTCAATCCAAAATGGAAGCTCTAGAATTAAAAATGGCCGTTTTTTCAAGTGTCTATCCTTCTATATTTGTTCTTACCTTTATTAAGAACATATTGTATGAGTTTGGAGATATTGGGATTTTTTCTGTCTTGGTAGTGATTCAAATTAGCTGGTCAAGTTTAATGGGACATTGGGGGTGTAATGTTTTTAATTAAATTGTTTTTTTAGAAGATCGAAAATGACATATTCGGTTTTCTTGACTCAAGAAACATATATTTGGACACCTTTTTTATGACTATATGTGCAGTGGATCTCGAGATATAGCAAGTATTTATGATTAAATATGGCGGTCATAAATTCAAAATGGCCGTTTTCATCTGGTGACCCTTCTTCTGAAATTATTTCCTATAGTGTTACAAACATATTACTAATTTTTGGGATTTTTATCTGGCTTATAAATTGATTAACTGAGCTGTTTAATTTCAAGGAGAAATGGAAGGCGTAATTTTTCAATTAAATTGTTCTCTAAATAGTTCGAAAATGTCATTTTCGATTTTCTTGATCCAAAAAACATACATTTTCACACATTGGTTTTGATAATATGTGCAGTGGATCTTGAGATACAGCAGGTTCTCTTAATCCAATATGGCGGCCAAAAAAATCAAAATGGCCGTTTCAATCCGGTGGTTCTTCTTCTAAAATTGTTTCTTATGGTAACAATAACATATTTTATAAGTTTGGGAATTTTGGTAATGTTTTAAATAAGTGAACTGAGCTGTTATGGTTAAATGTACGAGTAGCAGAAAATAGAAAGTGTATTTTTTAATGGTTAATTGTTCTTTTGATGATTCGAAAATGTCATATTCGGTTTTGTTGACCCCATAAACATATATTTTGATACTTTGTTTATGATTATATGTCCAATGAATCTTGAGATAAAGAAAATTCTTCAATGAAAGATGGCGCCCATAAAATCCAAGATGGCGGCTAATTCATATGAATCCTCACGTAAAATCTTTCCTTATGTTCTAAGGAACAAATTTTGAAAATTTGGTAACTTTGTCCAATGTGTCCCTTTTTTCGGTTAACAGACCAGACTAAAATCACAAATATTCCGTAACACTTGACTAAGGCAAATGTAAAGGTAGGACAGCATGTGTATGTAGAAGTTGAAGAAGAATAAATTCACATATTCTATAGTTATGACAACACTTCCCAGAACTCTACTCGATGCCTGGTAACCGAGTTTTTCGAAGACAACTTCCCTGTTGTTTTCCATAATATTGAACTTGCGCCCTAACACCATTATTGCTACGGCATTGGCAATTATTAAAACACAACAGAACAAAACGGTGTATTTCTTTTTGTAATAATCGAAGTTGGGTGCTATTCGGGAAATATCTTTCAAAAGCATGGACATCCTGTTCTGATTTTTCAACAGCATTATGTAAGAATAAAAAATAGCAACATCTATCATGAAGGTCATAATTTCATCTTTTAAATTTGTAGGGTTAAAATACGCACTGCACAATCTGCAGACGAAACCTGCAATTTCAATCAATAGTATTAAAATCCTACTTAATGTTATCCATGTTTTTTTAAATTGTGACTTTGATTCTGTAACATTTAATCCGCAGGCCTCAATCAAAAACAATAATGGTCTATAAATCGTAAAAATGTAGAGTGGACGTCTCTTCAAAACCATTTTTGAAAAAGTTCATTCAACATTTTTTTTTCAATCCCTAAGAATAAGTTATTTTCATTCTACCTAGTAGCAATCCAAAATTTTATCTGGCTTAAATGTTATCTGTCTGTAAGAAAAAAAAGTGAATACAACTGAAGATTTGCTTATAAGAAATTTAAAATTCTTAGTATATATATGCAGCATATATAAATGATATCTGTTTGACTGGTGAGTGTGGTTACCGCACTTTTATGATCTTTGGTTTAGGAAGACACAAAAGGGTTGCCGTAGTTACCCTATATAAATAACATGATAAATCATTGATACATAATGTGCTTGTCATATTTTAATTAAATATCCAACTTAAATTTCATAGATTCCATTACCTATATGATAAAAAATTCAATTAAGTAGCGTATAAGATAATTCAATTTCATAATTTTTATAATTACCTTACTGAATTTCTTTTTTTCCTCTGATAACAAAAGACGTGTTCTTATAATGTATATTGGAGTTTCGAACATCTCTTTTAACTAGTATTTTATATTTTTAAAAGCATGACTTCCATATTTAACACAGATTTATTTTATCTCGTAATTCATGGTAAAGCAAACTACCTACATTTAAATAATAATGTACCATACAGCAAAATATTTTCAATGATTTTATTCCATAATTTTATATTATTGTTATAAAATCCAACCGAATTTTCTTTTTTACTGTTTCTTGTAAGTGTTATTTGAAAAGCATTATAACATCAATCAGAATCTCTTGAATTATTCAACTAAAAGGAAAATCTATGAAAAACAGTGTAATTTCGCAGTCTTAATGAATTTATAATGCTTCTCCTGATAGGTAAGAATTGGTACAACCATTACGTTTTGAGACATATTTAGTAAAAAACATTAACTGCATTACGATATTTCAAATTTATTTAAATGAAATTTAAACGGATGAATAGTAATTTAGTACGTATAGAAAAACATGAACATATAATAGAAACAGTAAATGTACTATCATATCCTAAAACCTTTATACGTGTACTCCAAAACCTTTAATTTTTTAAAGAAAAAATTAACGCTGCTGTGTGCTTAAAACTTTTTATTATCCATTTGGGATAGTGATACAATTTAAATTCATAACAGGATAGAAAATGACAGACGATAATATGTTATGCAATATACATAGTAAATGAGATTATTATCTTTGTGAAATAGACAAATTTAAAATACACAACAGTTCAAGAATAAAACACCCAAAATTCTAGTAATATCGTAGAACTTGTAAATAACATCTTTCTCGATTTTCTGCAGTGATTCAGGAACTTAATACATCCCTAATTCCATTCCTTCGCATATAATGGTACAAGAAAACGCGCAAGGGGTCTATCAGACCCCATGCACCGATTTCCGTTTCCAAACATTTAATAATGCAAAAGTTTATTAGATAACATTTAATTGCATCATTTACACTTATTTTTATTAAAACTCATTTTGAAGTGAAAAAAAAATAATGGACTATTTCTCACAGAAAAATATTCTACCACATTTTTTCAAATAATTTTTTAATAAAACAAAATATACAAAATTGGGTAATAATTTAACTCAGTGCTGTGTATCAATTTTTTACTTTTTAGTAACATAAGAACGATAAGATCCGTCATTTAAAGAAACCCCTTTAGTCAATACTAGGGTGTATACCTTCAGTTGAGAAACGCCACCCCCCAAAAAATAAATACTTTATTTAAACTTCAATAAGTGATTAGTTGAAATCTTTAAGGCAGATACTCGGGGTTTCAGCTATTTTGTTTGAAAATGGGAAACCTTCTGTAAAAGGTTGAGTGCTCAGTGCTTTTAGTGCTCTATTAATTATATTTTGGGTTTACAACAGAAATAATAATAATTCCGTAAGTAATAATAGTGCCAAAGCAGCTGAAAATGAGTGATTTCCTCACTGTGAACGTTTTGAGTAGAGTCAGCCGATTTTCTCTTTTGAACCCGAGTTTAAGAACCTCGCGATGACTCTTGTTGCTTTCAAGTGAATGACTCAAAACGCACTGCAACGCTTTTTCCGATTTTTCCGCCGCTTCCACTGCCAGAGAAGCATTCCAAACTATCACAGTTATAAAACAAGTACTTCTTAGAAATGCTTCCAAATTTTTTAGAATCATATGGACGTTAAGCCCTTCTCCAAACATAACAGTGAAGACTCCTCCGAAGACTGAGAACATATTGATGGTAATCACTACAAATATTGGATATGAAAAAACGTCATCCATAATCTGCAAGGCCATGCTCAGCTTATGGTGTAAACTACTAACGTGCACGTATTCTAAACTGCTGCACGTTTCGAAGGATTTTACTACCGATTCAAAACAGACGCGGAATGTTTTGCTTAGGTACAAATAAAGCACAGCAATTTGTGTAGGGATAATGGCAATTTGAGCCCAAGATAAACAGTTAACTATAATGGTCACTGGTAAAACAATGCTTTTACTTATATTTAAAAAACGTATTCCTTGTAAGAATGGTTGAAAATAGCTTTCTGGGACAAAATACATCGTTATTATATAATGCAAAACGGAGTTAAAAATAACCAGTGTCGACCAAAGTAACCATGAGAACAGTACTCGCTTTTTCATCTGTCGGAAGTACCTGTATTCAGTTGCAGGCAGCAAATTTGACAAACATTTCAGGAGTGGTAAAATATGTTTACATTTTTTAACCACGTAGATGTAGTAAGACCAAGATAACAGAAAAACTATGACATTGAGAATTTTTCTCCTTTGGTCAGATAATACCATAAAAATGCTAAAAATAATACCAATACAGGTAATAAAAACACCAATGATGATAGCAGCTCTGTTGACGAGTCTAAGAATCTTTAGCTTGTGGGTGGGTAAAATGTTGAAGCCCAGAATATGCATCACAAATAGCATAGGATAAAAAGTGTTTTTCAAAGAGATTTTTTCTATACTTTTTACATTCATATTGAATTAAAGTTAAGTGTTCTGAAATATATTTTATTCTGAAAAATATTTCAATTAAATCATAGTTATACTAAGATTTAAAATATTAAGATTTTTTAATAACAATTAAATTAATTTCTGACTTATAACTTGTAAGCTTTGTGCTCCTGTTTCTTGCTTGACAAAAATGTTTCGCTAAATGACGGAAACGTCAGGATTTTTTGCGTTATTATATACTACTTATTCATGTATCTTAGATTAAAGAAATTCGTAATTTTCACGATAATGATAGCGTAACTTACTGAAAAATACAACAGTAAATCGATCATTTTAATATGTTTTTTTTTATTGAAATTACTAGTTAATTGAAATTTCTTGGTAAAGTTACTACATAAGAGGGATTTTATTTAAAATTTAAGATGAGTGCGTTTTTATTGAAAAGCTAAAAGTTAAAGATATAATTTAATAGCATTCTGATCTGTCGACTGCTTTAATTAAGAATTTGATTTGTAATAATATCAACTTTTGAAAGTACAAGACGAATGTTGTAAACAATAATAAAAGAAATCCAAGTTCTTTGCAGATAAAGCAGACGTTTTTTTTTTAATTATTCAAATATTCCTTAGTTCTTGAGCAGTTGTCTTTTTTCAATACTTTATTTCTTTAGTAGTATACTTTCAGCAAACACTTAATGTCTGTTATCATAATTATAGATTTCTTGATATTCAATGGTACGTTGATGAACGTGAACAATCGTTCATAAGAGCCAACTGAAAAATCGAAAATAAATACTATCACACTGGTAAATTTTCAAAAAAGAATTTTCACTACTTTCTAAAATTGTTGATGACTTTTCTTAAAATGCTTTACTTACCTTTCAATAACTGTAATAATCTGGGGAATTAAATCAGATTTAAAAAAAAAATGTATATCTATTCTGTTGTCTCATGGCTTCTTTGAGTTAAGTCAGATTTTTAAAATTAAATCATCATTCGATTGTTATAAAACCTTAATGCCCCATAAGATGAATGCAGTAGGTATGCGATAGAAAACCTCTTTTCTCTGTGAAGAAAACTTACGTCTGTGGCTTTTAAGTTGTTAATATTGAACTCCTTAAATAAAAATTTTTACCCCGTTTCCAATATATATGGTAATTTAAAATTAGTTTAGTTAGTTTAGTTATAATAGTTTAGGTTGTTATAGAAATCCTTATAATAACAATATCATGTACTGAAATCTTTGTGCTATGTATAAAAATAAATATGCTTATTCAAATTACTATAAAAATGTACTGTCATGTTCTAAAACTTACTATATACTAGGGATGTCAAAAAAAAACCGGTTTTTAAAAAAACCGGTTATTTTTGTTCCGGTTTTCGGTTTTAACCGGTTATTTTTTTCTTCGGTTTAACCGGTTCGGTTATTTTCAAATTCAACAACCGGCCAAAAAATAACCTGAAGAAAATGTGAATGAAATTGAAAATTTCAAGTTAAAAAGTTACTCACCACTATAAGAGTTAGATTATTCAAATGGGTTATAAATACCATTCATTTTCCTTTGATTTTTAGGTTTTTTTTTCATTCTAATAGCTCATATAAAGTGGATTAAGTAAGATTATTTCTCACAACCGGAGAAAAAAAACCGGTTTTTAATTTTCAGTCTCACAACCGGAGGAAAAAACCGGTGTTTCATTTGATTTTCAGATTTTTTTCATTGTAATTCATTATAGCTTCTTGTGATAAACTTCTTTAATTTAATAAGATTTCAGTCTCACAACCGGAGGAAAAAAACCGGTTTTTCATTTGATTTTTAGGTTTTTTCATTGTAATAGATTATGTGAAGTGGCTTTAATACGATTTTTGTCTCATAACCGGGAAATATGAAGTGAATTTAATAAGGTTTGAGTCTCACAAATGGTAAAACAACCGGTTTTTCAAGTGATTTTCGGATATTTTTTCATTTTGAATAGATCATATGAAATGGATTTAATAAGATATTAGAGATTCTGTTGCGAATTTACTTACTCACCACTATAAAAGTCAGAACATTTAAATGGGTTATAAATTCTGACTGACTGACTGATTTACACGGTATTTTATTCATACTTAATAGATCATACGAAGTAGAATTTATAAGATTTTTGTCTCATAACCGGTAAAAAACGGTTTTTTATTAGACTTTTATATTTTTAATCGGTTTTGTGGATTTAATAAGATCTGAGTCTCATAACCGGAGAAAAAAACCGGTTTTTAATTTGATTTTCAGGTCAGATTTTCATTTTTAATATATCATAAGAAGTGAATTTAATACGATTTTTGTCTCATAACCGAAAAAACCGGTTTTTTATTAGACTTTTGTATTTTTAATCGGTTTTGTGGAATATTTTCAGTTCAGATTCTCATAACCAGAGAAAAAAACCGGTTTTTCATTTCATTTTCAGGGTTTTTTAAAATTTTTAATAGATTACAAGAAGTGAGTCTCATAACCGGAGAAAAAAAACGGTTTTTAATTTGATTTTCAGGTTTTTTTCATTTTTAATATATCATAAGAAGTGAATTTAATACGATTTTTGTCTCATAACCGAAAAAACCGGGTTTTTTATTAGACTTTTGTATTTTTAATCGGTTTTACGGAATATTTTCAGTTCAGATTCTTATAACCGGAGAAAAAAACCGGTTTTTCATTTCATTTTCAGGGGTTTTATTCATTTTTAATAGATTACAATAAGTGAATTTAAATAGATTTCAGTCTCACAACCGGAGGAAAAAACCGGTTTTTAATTTGATTTTCAGGGTTTTTTTTCATTGTAATAGATCATATGAAGTGGATTTAATATTTTTTTTAAACAACCGGAGAAAAAAAAACCGGTTTTTCATTTCATTTTCAGGGTTTTTTTTTTATTTTTAATAGATCACAAGAAGTGAATTTAAATAGATTTCAGTCTCAAGACCGGAGGAAAAAAAACCGGTTTTTCATTCAATTACCAGATTTTTAATCGGTTTTATGGATTTAATAAGATTTGAGTCTCACAACCGGAGAAAAAAAACGGCTTTTAATTTGATTTTCAGGGGTTTTTTTCATTGTAATAGATCATATGAAGTGGATTTAATATTTTTTTTTAAACAACCGGAGAAAAAAACCGGTTTTTCATTTCATTTTCAGGTTTTTTTTTTATTTTTAATAGATCACAAGAAGTGAATTTAAATAGATTTCAGTCTCACAACCGGAGGAAAAAAACCGGTTTTTCATTCAATTACCAGATTTTTAATCGGTTTTATGGATTTAATAAGATTTGAGTCTCACAACCGGAGAAAAAAACCGGTTTTTAATTTGATTTTCATGGTAATTGTTTATTTCTAATAGTTCACAAGAAGTGAATTTAATTAGATTTCAGTCTCAAAACCGGAGAAAAAAATCGGTTTTTCATTTCAGTTTCAGGTTTTTTTCATTGTAATAGATCATATGAAGTGGAATTAATATTTTTTTTAAACAACAGGAGAAAAAAACCGGTTTTTCATATCATTTTCAGGGGTTTTATTCATTTTTAATAGATCACAAGAACTGAATTTAATTAGATTTCAGTCTCAAAACCGGAGAAAAAAAACCGGTTTTTCATTTTATTTTCAAGTTTTTTTTTATTGTAATAGATCATATGAAGTGGATTTATAATTTTTTTCCCACAACCGGAGAAAAAAAAACAGTCTTTTATTTGATTTTCAGTGGTTTTATTCATTTTTAATAGATCACAAGAACTGAATTAGGTTCATATTAGTCTCATAACCGGAGAAAAAACCGGTTTCTAACTTAATTTTCATGGTTATTTTTTTCATTTTAAATAGATCATATGAAGTAGATTTAATAACATTTTTGTTCCACAACCGAAGAATCAACTTCCCATAGAGCTAGGACCATGAAATTTTAACATGTTGTTTACGGTGTGAATACAAACAATCTATTAAATTTTCTGGGTCCAATTTCAATTGGGGGGCCGTATACACAAAAAATACAGTAATAAACTTAAATAATTTATGAACCTAGAACTAATTCATCAACCCCTTACTGCGATACAAATTTTTGTTCGTCTAAAGGACTACTATAACATATTAAAATATTAATTATTTATCTCTTTATTTGGGAAAAAATTTCAAGTAAAACGAAAATTCTTTGAACCTAAATTACAAGCGCAATATGTGTATATTCCCCTTAAAATTTCCAATTCCTGGAACCATTTTTTATAAGCTTTCTAAATATGTAAAGCATTAAAATCTAACTTTAAAAGTAAACAAACCGAGAACTCAAATCTGGGAAATATTCCAGAGTCATTCGCTTTAAGGACCAGTAGGCTCCATTCTTCTCTCAAAAATTCTCAATTACGTCATAATCACCATGGAAACCCGTAATTTTGGAAAAACCTTGCCATAACCTTATATTATTATAAAAAAATTTCGAAAAAAATTTAATATTATTTAATAAGGGGTTATTAGCTTTATTCGGAGTTGTGTTTCAAGGTTGAATTCCGAAATTTTTTTCAAACTTTTTTCTAACTAATTATTCTCTAAATTACGATTCTATTCTCACATAAATTGAATATGATCCACTTATAGGTGTCTAGTTTGAGATTTAATCACCGAAAAAACGATATTTTAAATTTAATTGTATTTAAAACGCGAAATTCGGCAATTTCTCGGAAAAGAACGCACGACCGCCGAGGACTGGATTATTATTCCAATTTCTTCAAATTACAGATTCTGCGAGATATTTTCTCATAGTTTAAGGGTAAAAGGTCACCGACCTGGTGAAAATTCGTTAAGATGCTTTTTTTCGATAATTAAGGTACATGTCAAAAACGGACCTTAAAAGGGGGCTCGAACTCAAAATTACCGGTAAGATGACTTGAAAATTTAATATGTTACTTCTCATACAGCCTTTTACTACAAACCAGCGTAAAAAAACTTAGAAAGCGTAAAAATTTTGAAAAAAATTTAAAATTCGAAAAAAACCCTCCGATATACAGTATCCAATGAGCGGTATAACAGTGAAAATCAAATTAAAAACCGGTTTTCCCTCCGGTTATGAGACCAAAATGTTATCAAATCCATAAAAGTAACTAAAAATCAAATTAAAAACCGTTTTTTTTCCCTCAGGTTAGGAGACAAAAATGTTATTAAATCCATGAAAGCAATTAAAGATCAAATTAAAAACCGGTTTTTTTCCTCCGGTTATGAGAAAATTTTTTATTAAATCCATGAAAGCAATTAAAAATCAAATTGAAAATCGGTTTTTTCTCCGGTTATGAGACTCAAATCTCATTTAGTCCATGAAACCGATTAAAAATCTGGTAATTGAATGAAAAACCGTTTTTTTTCCTCCGGTTGTGAGACTGAAATCTAATTAAATTCACTTCTTGTGATCTATTAAAAATGAATAAAACCTCTGAAAATCAAATTAAAAACCGGTTTTTTTTCCTCCGGTTATGAGAAAAAAATGTTATTAAATCCATGAAAGCAGCTAAAATTCAATTTAAAAACCGGTTTTTTTACGGTTATGAGACAAATTAAATCCATGGAAGCGATTAAAAATCAAATTAAAAACCGGTTTTTTTTTCTCCGGTCATGATACAAAAATGTAATTAAATCCATGAAAGCAATTAAAATTCGAATTAAAACCCGTTTTTTTTCTCAGGTTATGAGAAAAAATTTATTAAATCCATGAAAGCTATTAAAAATCAAATTGAAAACCGGTTTTTTTCCTCCGGTTGTGAGACTCAAATCTTATTAAATTCAATTCTTATGATATTTATTAAAAATGAAAAAAACCTGAAAATTAAAAAAACCCGTTTTTTTCTCCGGTTATGAGACTCAGATCTCATTAAATCTATAAAACCAATTAAAAATCTAAAAGTCTAATGAAAAACCGTTTTTTTTCCCGGTTATGAGACAAAAATCTTAATAATCCTACTTCATAAGATCTATTAAAAATGAAAAAAAGACCTGAAAATCACTTTAAAAACCGGTTGTTTCTCCTTTTGTGAGACTCAAATCTTAGTAAATTCGGTACAATTCCGTTAGAGTCCCCGCTAAATATTGCCCGGTTCTTTTAGACAACAAAATGTAGAAATATTCATAAATAATTTCAAACTCCTGAATTAAAATGTTTAATTAGATCAATAACTATTCAGTTTATTAATAAAAGTCAGAAAAATTTGCTGATATTTGGACATATTTAGTGATTTGGATATTGGCGATATTTAGCGGGGACTCTAACGGAATTGAACCGTAAATTCATTTATTATCTATTAAAAATTTAAAAAAAAAACTGAAAATTAAATGAAAAACTGGTAAAGATTAGAAAAAACCTGAAAAGGAAAATAAAAACCGGTTTTTTTCTCCGGTTGTGAGTGTCTCTAATATTTTTAAATCCATTTCATATGACCTAATAAAAATGAAAAAAGACCTGAAAAACACTTGAAAAAAAACGTTCTTTTTTCTCCGTTTGTGAGGCTCAAATCTTATTAAATCCACTTCATATGATCTAAAAATGAAAAAAAAACCTCTGAAAATCGCTTGAAAAACCGTTTTTTTTTTCAGTTTTTAGACAAAAACCTTATCAAATTAACTTCAAAAACCTGAAAATCAATTGAAAAACCGTTTTTTTTCCCGGTTGTGAGAAAAAATCTTATTTAATCCACTCTGTATGATCTATTAAAATGAAAACATAAACGGATTTAAAATCAGTTGGTATTTATAACACATTTGAATAATCTAACTTTTATAGTGGTGAGTAACTTTGCCGTAGAAATTTCTCTGGTTGTGGTCATCGGACTAAAATATAAAAAACCGGATCATCAAAATACTAACCGCCTTTTCATCCCGGTTTTTTTAACTAAGAAATTTTTTAAATAGTTAAAGAATTTATATGGATTATTCCTTTTAATATGTAATGATATGGGAAATGGGCTTTTTTTAGAGATCGGTTTCGTAATTTTACCTCGCACCGTTTGGGAGCTACTAATTTATTCGGTTATTCAAATAACCGGTATTTTTTGGACGGTTATAACCGGACGGTTAACCGAAAGGGAAAATAAACCGGTTAACCGAAAACCGGTTATTTTGAACTTTTTGACATCCCTACTATATACGTATACTCCAAAACCTTTCTTGACTTTTTAAAGAAAAGATTTATCGCTGTTGTGTGTTTAAAACTTTTTTATTGTCCATTTGGGATAGTGATACAATTTAGATTCACAAAATGATAGAAAAAGACAGAGGATAATATGTTATACATTATACATAGTAAATTTGATTATTATCTTTGTGAGACACAAATTTAAAAGACACAACTGTTAAAGTATAAAACACCCAAATTTCCAATGCTAATCGTAGGAATTGTAAATACTCATAACAGGATAGAAAATAAAAGAGGATAATATTTTATACAATACACATAGTAAATTTGATTATTATCTTTGTTATTAGACAAATTTAAGACACAACACATCAAGAATAAAACACCCAAATTTTTAATAATAATCGTAGGAATTATAAAAACAAATAGCTTTCTATCTTTTCTGCAGTGATTCAGGGACTTAATACATCCCTAATTTTATTCCTTCGCATATAATGTCACAAGAAAACGCGTCTGTAAGACCCCATGTACAGCTGAGGAAAAAAAACGTTACAGTTATTTTTTAGGCTTGGCAATTTACCGATGATTTGGCGCTTCTTGCGTTTTTGTTTTTATTTACGCGTTTTCAAACAACACGAAAATTAGCTCAGTGCGATTTTTGACTTTGAAATTACTAATAAACTAATATAAATAAACAAAATTAAAATAATTTAATCATAATATTTATATGCTTATTAAAGCTTAAAAATTTTAAAAATAACATTACCTCATGTTTCGACAATTTAAAACTGAAATATTAATGAAAATCGGTTCACTAGTACTGGTAGGTTGTCAGAAATCCGTGTTTGGCAGTCGGGTGTTGGCGACTAATTTCAGGCTTTTAATATGAATTTTTCAGATTTTGACGGTCTGCCATGGGTTTGTTTAACGTCCAAATTAAATGAAACTCGGTGATGAGGGTTAAATTACTATGATCTTTCATATAATCGAGTAAAAATTGAGGGTCGCCATGAAAAAAGATGCAGTTTTTATTGCGCTGCACCAGAAGACGACCTCTGAGAGAAAAATAGTCAGTTAATTTTTTCAAGCATACACTAAATCCTGAAAAATGACACCAAAAGCATCTTTCTAACCCCACCCGTTCTCCCGCAAAGTCTACTGTAATGTGTTTTTTTTTCCTCAGCTGTACCGATTTCCGGTTCCAAATATTCAGTATATGCAAAGGCTTATTAGATATTATTTAATTTCAACATGTATTCATTTACAGATTTTTGTGAAAAGAAATTAATGGACTATGTCACACAGTAAAATTTTAGTTTTTTATGAAACAAATTATAAAAAAAAAATGGGTAACAAATTAACTCAGGGCTGTGTATCTATCTTTTACGTTTTTGTAACATAAGAACGATAAGATTCGTCATTTTAAGAAACTCTTTAGACATTACTAGCGTCTATACCTTCAGTTGAGAAACTCCACCCCCCCAAAAAAAAAAAATTATTTAAACTTTGAGAGGTGATTAGTTGAAATCTTTTAGGCAGATACTCGGGGTTTTGGCTATTTTGATTGAAGATGGGAGACCTTCTGTAAAAGTTTATTTGAGTGCTGGGGTCTTGCGGACCGCTCGCGCGGATTAACTTGCTATTAATTATGTTTTTAGGTTTCCATTAGAAATAATAATAATTCCGTAAGTAATAATAGTGCCAAAGCAGCTGAAAATGAGAGATTTCCTCAATGTGAACGTTTTGAATATAGTCAGCTTATTTTCTCTTTTGAATCCGAGTTTAAGAACCTCGCGATGACTCTTGTTGATTTCAAGTGAATGCTTCAAAACGCACTGCAACGCTTTTTCCGATTTTTCCGCCGCTTCCACTGTCAGAGAAGCATTCCAAACTAACATAGTTATAAAACAAGTGCTTCTTAGAAATGCTTCCGAGTTTTTTAGAATCATATGGACGTTAAGCCTTTCTCCAAACATAAAAGTGAATACTCCTCCGAAGACTGAGAACATATTGATGGTAATCAATACAAATATTGGATATGAAAACACGTCATCCATAATCTGCAAGGCCATGCTTAGCCTATGGTGTAAACTGCTAACGTGCACGTATTCTAAACTGCTGCACGTTTCGAAGGATTTTACTACCGATTCAAAACAGACCCTGAATGTTTTGCTCAGGTACAAATAAAGCACAGCTATTTGTGTAGGGATAATGGCAATTTGAGCCCAAGCTACACAGTTAACTGTAATGGCCATCGGTAAAACAATGCTTTTACTTATATTTAAAAAACTTATTCCTTGTAAGAATGGTTGAAAAAAGTTTTCTGGAGTAAAATTCTTCGATATTATGTAATGCAAAACGGAATTAAAAATAATAAGTGTCGACCAAAGTAAACACGAGAACAGTATTCGCTTTTTCATGTGTCGAAAGTATCTGTATTCAGTAGCAGGAATCAAATTTGACAAACATTTCAGGAGTGGTAAAATATGTTTACTTCTTTTAACCACGTAGATGTAGGCAGACCAAGATAACAGGAAAAGCATGATATTGAAAATTCTTCTCGTTTGGTCAGATAATACCATAAAAATGTTAAAAATAATACCAATACAGGTAATAAATACACCAATTATGATAGGAGCTCTGTTGACGAGTCTAAGGATCTTTAGCTTGTTTGTGGGTAAAATGTTGAAGCCCAGAATATGTAACACAAATAGTACAGGATAAAAAGTGTTTTTCAAACAGATTTTTCCTATACTTTTTACTTTCATATTGAATTAAAGATTAGTGTTCTAGAATATATTTTATTCAGCAAAATAGTTTAATTTACTTATAGTTTAAGTATTATTAAAATATTAAGATTTCTAATAACAAATTGATTTCTGAGTTATAAGTTCTACTCTTTATGCTCCTGGGGTTTTTTTTACCGTTAGTATATACTTTATGTATCTACTTCAATGAACAATTACGAAAATAGGATAAAGAAATTCGTACTTTTCATTCAATATTTTTTCAGTTCTTTTGCACGATAATGATAGCATAACTTACTGAAAAATACAACAGCAAATCAATCATTTTAAATTTTTTTGATTGAAAATACTAGTTAATTAAAATTTCTGGGTAAAGTTACTATATTAGAGGGATTTTATTTAAAAGTTAAGATTAGTGCGTTTTTATTGAAAAGCTTTAATAGCATTCTGATCTATCGACTGCTTTAAATAAGAATTTGATTTGTAATAATATCAACATTTGAAAGTACAAGACGAAAGTTGTAAATAAAAATAAAAGACGAATGCATGGTCTCTGTTCTCCAATGAACACTTTTTAACAGTTCTTTGATGAAAACAAAAGTCGTGAGTTCTCTCTTCAAAAAGGTTTAGATTTAATGTATTGCTTAATTTTTGTAAAGCAAATCAAGCACGTTGGTAATGGTGAAATCACAGAAGTGTAAGTTCTTTGCAGGTAAAGCAGGCACTTTTCTTTTAATTACTACTTCTTAACATAAGGGTTTTTTTTTTCAATATTTAATTTCTTCAGTAGTATACTTTCAGTTAATGTTTGTTATCATAATGATAATTTTCTTGTTATTCTATGGTACTTTGATGAACGTAAACAAGAGCCAACTAAAAAAAATCCAAAATACATACTTCAAACACTTGCATATCACACTGATAAATTTTCAAAGCAGGATTTTCCCTATTTTCTAAAAATGTTTAAAACTTTTCTTAAAAGGATTTACTTACCTTTTGATAACAGTAATAATCTGGGAAAATAAATCAGTTTTTACAAAAATAATATGTCTCTATTCAGTTATCTCATGACTCCTCTGAGGTAAGTCAGGTTTTTTAAAATTTATTCTGTTCTTTAAACACGATTGTAAGAAAAACCTAACGCACCATAAGATGAATCCAGCAGTTATGCAATAGTAAACCTCCTTTCTATATAAAGAAAATTTACATGTGTGTTTTTTAAGTTGTTATTATTGAATTCTTTAAATAAAATTTTTTATCTCGTTTTCTATATATATGGTAATTTAAAATTAGTATATGATTTAATAGTTTAGGTTGTTATGGAAATCCCTAAAATAACATTATCATTTACTAAAAGCTTTGTGCCATGTATAAAAAGAAATATACTTAATTCAAATTCCCATAAATGTTTACGTACAGTATTTTAATTATGTGTCGTATTGTACTTGGGTAGTTATTTTTTATTTAGCCCCTTCGGACCTGGTGTGCGGTATACCGGACATCAACTTTAAACTCTACTAACTTCATTAAAATATTTTAGAATAACACCGATTTTGTTGTAGTTGATGCTCCACATCAGTACTATTGTTCAAGGTTTATTTAAACATAAAATTTGATTACCAATAAGTTCTTTTTAAGGCGCTGAATGTTTTTTAAAAATGGATGTCCGCTATACCGGACATCGTACTGAACGTAAGTAAAAGCTACTCGTGATCGTGTAGTTTGTTTTACATGGACGAAACATGTTTTAAGCTTACTTACACCTGTATTAATGCAAGTTTTCTCATTTTATTGCTTTATTATATTTAAAAAATATTTTATTTAAGTGATTTTTAATAATTTAAATGCTACTTTTTTCTGTCTGTAATTTCTTTAAATATTATACCAGACACTTTAAAATTTGTGACAGAGATATTTATCATCATAGCATACTATGTACCAAAAGAAAATATTTTCATACTAAAATTTCAAAATTCCGACTGAAGGGGTTGGAAATAAAAAAGCTGTAAATTTTTTTATGGTAATAACTTAAGAACTCTATGGAATAATAGAGCATTAAACGTAGAATAACACGATATATTTTTTTGTGTAAAAGTGTTTTGAAAATTTAATTTCGGAAATATATTGTTTTATTTGTGTAAAAAGTTTTCAGTTTAGCATAGTTAACAGCTTTTGATTTTACTTAATGTGAGTTTTACTTGCTTTTTAATGCAAAAATTCAAGAAAAATCTATATTCAGAGTCGAAAGAACTTACCTTATTCTTTTCTAAATAAAACGACAATTCTAATTAATCTAAGACTTGCGTTATTATTATTTTATGTCTTGTCCATTTAACCCGTATTGGTTTAGACATCTTTAACCTCTTCTTCGTTAATACTAATAGTACATAAAGGCTATTCTATAAGAGACATTTTATGCCAAATCAACCAAATGTCTCAATTCTCAACAAAGGTTTCCAGTCTTTAAGTTAATTTTAATAATTAGAATATGGTACCAGGTGTAAGGAAAGTGTTCTTGTAGGGATAAGTTTTCTGTTTTTAAAGCACTGCTTAGTAAAGTAAGTGCATATATTATGAAGTAAAATGATAATATTCACAGGAGGGTAAAATTAAGGTAAGCGTATTCCCCCTTAATTTTTGAACCCCTACAGGTATAGTAGTTGTAAAAGTAGTGTGTAGATAAAAAGTGACCATGCTCTATGAGATGCGACAACTTTCATCGCCTCCTAGCGGCAACGATTGGAGTTATAGTTTATATTTTAAAAACTTTAAGAGATTTGGAAAATTAGTGTTTAACTATTTGGTCACTGTTTTTTACTATAATAATAGAAAAGTATGATTTCTTTTACTTATAAAAGTGCAAAACACTTCTCAGATGTTGCAAAGATCTGATAATATCGTTAGATTTTGTGTTTATCAACTTCATTCATTACTTACATCTTACGTCATTCATGGAAAATTAAACATTATATCCTGATGAATATTTTTTTAGTTTGAAGTTTTGGACTTTTCATATTTTTTTTTAAAAAATTAAAGAATTAAATTGAAAAATAAAAGGTAATAGAGCTTAAAGTCACTAATTCGTCCAACAAAATAGAGTCGTGCTTGTCACCACAGTTTTTTCTTTCCTAGTTTTCCTCGAAGCTATAAAAAAGCCGATTCCATATTCAGTCTTCATATTTTTTTAGCACTGACGAAAGGGAATTACGAAACTTTCACATTTTTATTTTTATACGAGCAAATAAAGAACTTTGTTTGTATACTGGATAATAATTTGCTTAGTTAATTTAATAATCACTCACTTTAACCAATTATTATGGAACAAATATTCCAGTGGATATGAATTAAAACTAAATTACATATAGTTAAGTTAACAGTGTGGCGAGCATAATTACCACTACAAGTGTTAAATTTTTTAACTAAAGTATAAATACTAACTGAAGTTTGTTCAGGCATAAGTGAAATGATCTACGGATCGGAATCTACTACTCTAACTTCAGTATGGCGGAAAACGGAATGGGACCATTCGGAGCGGTCCTTTAGGCGTCGGCCCGTTTCGGTACGAAACCAAGAATTCCTTTCCATTTTTTGGATCTTTTTGGAGTTTTATTTCCTTTCATTTTTTTTCTGGTGCCAAAACGGGCCGGGCAGAAAACTAGTTTTTCCTCCTTTAACATACAATCAGAAGTTTGGCTGTCGGTTAACCGCCTGTCTGGTTAGCGGTGAATACGGCCTTAAGACATAATGTAAGGAAAAATATACAAATTGAATTCAAATTTCCAACTTCAATATACGATATTATGTAAAATGTTGTCTAGTCATTTGTATGTGAAGCTGGTTATCGGACAATAGGAAAACCGCAATCAACCCCCTTCAATGGTCCCTCCAACAAAAGACAGCCCTCGGGGAGGAGCGAGAAGTCACTATGGGAGTCTTTTAATTGACTGGGGGGGTGACTTCGGACTCCTTCGCTATTGTTGGAGGGGTCATGAATGGGGAGATAGGGCAGATTTTTTGAAGAGATACCATGCTGATTTTCTGGCTGACCGTACCCTTAGAGATTAGACACACAATAGTAATTTTTATTTATTTATTTTTTTTTCAAATTGCAATTCAATTGAGGCATTTGCAGCAAAAACGAGATTTCCAATGTAAAGTGAGGGAAGTTAAGTTAGCTCATCGTTGCAGAAAGAGCCTCAATTGGTTCCCAAAGCAGCTATTAAGATCCCATAAGTAACGATAGTTCCAAAACAACTGATAATAAAGGATGTCTTGAATGCATATAAATTCCAAAGTGTAAGTCTCTTTCTACGTTTGAACGCGTTTCTTCGGAATTCCTTCAAACTTACATACAATGCTCCTTGAGAATAAATCAGCACGCTGTGCAAAGTTTCTTCGGACTCGTCTATCTTTTCATTAGCTTTGGACGCGTTCAAGATAAGAACAACCAAAACGAACGCGCTGCTGGCCTCTATTAGAGTACTCATAAAAAGTGGAAACCGAGAAAAATAGGTGAAATACCAGTATATCATTATCATATAACTCGCTATGTTCACGAAAATCTGAAAAGAGAATAACTGATTCATTGCATTCAAAGCAGTGCAAGCTTTTTCGTGTACAACGCACAAGTGAATTAACTGTTCATCAGTTCCTGTTTCTGCTTGGACAAGTACGAAATTCCAAACATTCTGTAACACTTTGCAAAGGCAAATGTAAAGGTAGGACAGCATGTGTATGTAGAATTTGAAGAAAAAGAGTTTCACATATTCTATAGTGTTGAAAACTCTTCCCAGAATTCTATTCGATGACTGGTAACCGAGTTTTTCGAAGACCACTACGCTGTTGTTTTCTATAATATTGAACTTGTCACGTAACACCACTATTGCTACGGCATTGGCGATTATTATAACACAACAGAACAAAACGGTGTATTTCTTTTTGTAATTATCAAAGTTGGGTGCTATTCGGGAAAAATCTTTCAAAAGCATAAACATCCTGTTCTGATTTTTCAACAGCATTATGTAAGAAGAAAATATAGCAAAGTCTATCATGCTGACCATAATTTGTTCTTTTAAATAAGAGCTAGAATACATAGTGCACAATCTGTAGACGAAACCTGCAATTTCAGTTGATATCAGAAAAATCCTACTTAATGTTATCCATGTTTTCTTTAATTGTGACTTTGATTCTGTAACATTTAATCCGCAGGACTCCATCAAAAACAATAAAGGTCTATAAATCGTAAAAAAGTAGAGTGGACGTCTCTTCAAAACCATTTTTGAATAAGTTCATTCAACAATATTTTTCAATCCCTATGAATAAGGTATTTTTATTCTACCTATACTTGCAATCTAAAATTGTATCTGGCTTAAATGTTTATTGTTTTTAAGAAAAAAAGTAAACACTGCTGAATATTTGCTTCTAAGGGATATAATAAAACATTATTAGATTATAAGTCCATATACAGCATATATAGTTGGTGACTATTTTACTGGTGATATGGTCACAGTATTTGTATGAACTTTGGTTAAGGTAGACACAAAAGGGTTTCCGTAGTTACACAATAACAATAACATGATAAATCATTAATGCATTATTAATACATAATATTCTTGTCATATTTTAATTAAATATCCTACTTAATCCTTATAGATAGCATTACCTTTGTGAAAAAAAAATAAGTTGCATACAATATAATTTCATTGTTTTTAAATTACCTCTACTGAATTTCTTTTCTTATCTTAAAAAAGCCGTGGTCATATGATGTATATTGCAGTTTCGTACATCTCTTTTAACTAGTATTTTCGTATTTTTAAAAGGATGATTTCCCATATTTTAGTACAGTTTAGTTCACTACTATTTCAACTCGTAATTCATGATAATGGTAATGTTTCAAAAATAATGTACCTTGCAGCAGAATATATTCAGTAATTTTATTCACTGCTTTTATTTAATGATATAACATGCAGCCGAATTTCTTTTTCACCGATTCTTGTGAGTGTTATTTGAAATATATTTTAATATCAATCTCAATCTTTTGAATTGTTCCAAAGAAAAGAAAGTCTATAAAAAACTGTGTAATTACACAATCCCAATGAATTTTTAAAGCGGCTTCTGACACGTATTAATTCATACAAACATTACGTTTTGAGACCTATTTAGTAAAAAAAGATTTATTGCATCAGGAAGCGTCATATTTATTGAAATGATCTTTAAAAGGTGGAATATTAAATTAGCATTTACAGAAAAACATGAGAATAATATAATAGAAATTAAAATTGTAAATTTATGACATAAAACATTTATACTCCTGAACCTTCATTCACTTGTTTTTAAAATATTTATCGATATTGTGTGCTTAAAACTTTCTTATTATCCCTTTGGGATTGTGATAAAATTTAGATTCACAAAAGGATAGAAGAAGATAAAGGGGAATATGTTACACTATTCGTAGTTACACATATATATATATATCCAGCATATATAAATGGTATCTGTTTTACTGGTGAGTGTGGTTACCGCACTTTTATGATCTTTGGTTTAGGAAGACACAAAAGGGTTGCCGTAGTTACCCCATATAAATAACATGATAAATCATTGATATATAATGTGCTTGTCATATTTTAATTAAATATCCAACTTAACCTTTATAGATTCCAGTACCTATATGATAAAAAATTCAATTAAGTAGCGTATAAGAAAATACAATTTCATAATTTTTATAATTACCTTACAGAATTTCTTTTTTTCTCTGAAAACAAAAAAAAGGCGTGTTGTGTTCTGATAATGTATATATGAGTTTCGTGTATCTCTTTTAACTAGTATTTTATATTTTTAAAAGCATGATTTCCATATTTAACACAGACTTATTTTATCTCGTAATTTATGGTAAAGCTAACTACCTACGTTTAAAAAATAATATACCATACAGCAAAATATTTTCAATGATTTTATTTTCTATTTTTATATTAATTGTATAACATGCAACCTAAATACTTTTTTTCCTTTTTTGTATGTGTTATTTGAAATACATTATAACATAAATCGTAATCTCTTGAATTATTCAACGAAAAGGAAAGTCTATGAAAAACAGTGTAATTTTGCAGTATGAATTTGTAATGCTTCTCCTGATACGTAAGAACTGGTACAACCATTAATACGTTTTGAGACATATTTAGTAAAAAATATTAACTGCATCATGATATTTCAAACTTATTTAAATGCACTTTAAACGGATGAATAGTAATTTAGTACGTATAGAAAAACATGAGCATATAATAAAAATTGTAAATGTACAGCTGAGGAAAAAAAACGTTGCAGTTATTTTTTAGGCTTGGCAATTTATCGATGATTTGGCGCTTCTTGCATTTTTATTTTTCTTTATACGTTTTCAACTACACGAAAATTAGCTCAGTGCGATTTTTGGGGAAGGAGCATTCTTCCACAGGAACGCGATGGTGGACACTAAGTGGCTTCGACTAGGGATGGTGACGGGGGCAGAAAAAGTAAATGGGTGACTTTCGATTTTGTGGCCAAAATGGGTCCTTTTACGCTTTTAATTTGGTTAACTGATACTTAATAACAGAAAGAGGATGGAGGTTTAGCAGACCCTTAAGTTTGGAAACAATTCTTTCACTCCAGGTGGGGTGGTGGAAGGATAAACAAGAATGTGAAAATTCGAATCCCCCCCTTCTTTACCCTAGTTCGAATTAAGAACCAAACATTAGAATATTGAAGGGTATTATTCTTTTCCTTTCCTTCAAGAGAGGAAGAATTCCGATAACTGAAATCTGGCAACATTCCCTGGGGATGGTAAAAGGGGCAGGAAAAAACCAAGAAATTCGACTATACCTAATCGACACTATTTTTTAATTATTACCAAATGAAGTAAAATATACGAAGGATGGAGACTCGAGACCGGGAGAATATGAGTGGGGCAGAAAAGTTAAATATTCTGATTTAGTTCATTCATTAGTAATTTAAAGTGATAAAATGTCCTAAAATGAAGGAAATTCAGTGAGGGCACCCACGTTGAAGAGCATTTCTAGGATAGAATATGAGAGAGATATTTAATTTTTACTCTTTCACTTCACAACTGAATTTTTCTTATAAGAGAAATTTTTAATGTATTAAATCAATTTCACCTCATACTAAATGGAATATGACAACCTATAGCCGAATCAATGACCGGCGACAAGGGAATTTGAGCGGGATGGAAAAAAATTGAAATAAAAATTAAACTTATTGGCCCAACTGCTATAGTGGGCCAAAGCCTACGATGCCCATCTCGATTTCGTGGTCCTCATTCATAGACCCACTAAAGGGATGAAAAGCTGAGTATAACACCATTTAGAAAAGCATTACTCTACAGTTTTTAAATAAAACAATAAATAATAAAAAGGTAATGTTCATTCCGCCTAACTTATAATGATTTAGATATTAACTGCGTCCGAAATTATTTTAAAATTTCATATACTTTTTTAAAAATTTATAAATTAATATAATGCTCGATCTTTTGCTCTTATTCACCCCTCCCTTAAAGAAACCTTTTATTTTTCTACTTAGACAATCAAACTTTGCATTACTTTAGTTACTTGACACCGCGTAAAACTAATATCGATAATTATTGCTTCCTCAATAATTTAGGTTGAAAGAAATAAGAACAATTTTGTTTAACTTTTAAAAATGTTTTACGAATTTTTGTTTTGTTTGTTTGTTTTTTGTTGAATTTTTTGGAGCTTAGGCAGAAGATGTGATCTACAAATTCGAAATTTCATAGTCTTACTTTAATGCTTAATTTAAGCATTTTTAAGGCTATATCACAACTTATGGGTTTTTGTAAAATAGACTAAAATTTGATGCTTATTTTTTCGAAAAAAGTTATTTACTTGTTAAAGCGGGAGACAACCATATTCATAGTAGTTATCAAGAACTTTAAGAACTATCATAACAAGTGGTATCATAGTTCATAAAAGAAAGGCAGGTGCCTCTTCTCAATCTTTTTTTATAATTTATTTCGTCCGTCCATAATTTTGAAGTAAATATCTCAATATCAATTTTTTAAAATGGAAAAATACTACTGACAATTATTTTCAATAATGCTAAATAAAATTATTTTCCAAATACTTATTATGATGAACGTATATTTTATGTCTAGTGAGTGATTCACTGATTGTATTGACAGTCATTAAGCTATATAAATGAATCAATGTCATTCTGTTTCGCAATTACTTTGTCTAATGATTTCTATTGTTCCATATTTATAAGCATTAGACTAATAAAAATACTCTGAATTTTAATTGAAAAGGTTTTAGCTTCATAAGGAAATAAATCCGTAAAATTTCTTTAACTCTACAAAATTTATAATATTTTTCAATCCCTGTTTTGTAGTTTGAGGAGAATTCTAAATTTTCAGAAAATTGAATTAAACAGAATAAAAAATTATTTTTACTTTTTTCCTATTTCCTCAAAGCCTGGCTATTGGACTTCTATTAGCCTGGCTATATGGTCCTTTACCAAAATAACAATTCATTTGAAATACAGTATAATTTTGGTGTCCAAAGACATGTAAATTATAATTATAATTTTGTAATTATTGCTAACAGTGGGGCACCACAGCTAATCTAAACTCCCGCAAAATATAGTCTGATGCAGGGCCATAATTTTTGTACTAATTTTTAATCTGTTTTTCCCTTGAAAATTCTGCGACTTACTAAGAGTACACTTCTTCAGATGTAACTCAAAGTGTCTCAAAATAAGTAAAAACACTTTTTTTAAGGGTAAAGTTTCAAGAAAAATTTTAAAGGCGGACCCCCCCCCCCCCCCTATTCCTAAAATTTTGCTCCTTCTGATATTATCTTTTTCCTAGGAAATTCTGCGGCTTACAATGAGTGATTTACTTGGAGTGTCCAAAAAGGTCTCAAAATGGGCTAAAACACTACTTTGAGGATTAAATTTCTAAATTTTTTAATAGATCTCGAAGTAACCTGTACGAATGAAAAAATCGCAATTTAAAGGAATTACTATGTTACAATTTTATGTTTATCTTTTAAAACATTCGAATTTGAACTAATACCATCAATTGAATTCTTAATTTTTTTAAACTGGAAGAAGAAAATCAATCTAACTCCTGTCCCATCTGCACCAATAACAATGATTCAACCCTATCGAGGGGGTTGTGATAGCTTTCCTACCATCTAGTGGATTATACGAAGATAACTTCAAGTTAGGCTGATGATTATTTATAAAAAACAATAAAATATGCAATACTTATTCTTTCCTCTCAATCCCTTTTTTAATTCCTTCCACGGTAAGGAATTATTTTTAAAAGGATTCTTGTGATTCTGTTTGTAAAGATATTAACTTAAGCAATAGGGCAAAGTAAATTTGCCTTTCTAAGTTTGAAAATAGAAGGGTTTGGAGGGATATTTTCTAAAATGGGCACATAAAGATATCATGATTTTTTGTTTAAGACTGAGTTTGTCGAGATATTCTCCTTAAATTTGGGCTAAAGAAGATTATTAAGAAGGTTAGTTTATTTGGCAAGTATTTTGATATAATAGGAGGCAAAAATAAAAAAAATAAGACAAAAACTGATTAAGATAGACATTTATATAAATAATTTTCTTTGCCTTTAAAAAACAGACTAAAATGTATAAAAATCTCGAATTTACTCCCTCCGTGAAAGCGTGTATTTATTCACACGTAAAAAAATTTAATTACTAATAAACTAATATAAATAAATAATTAAAATAATTTAACCACAATATTTACATGCTTATTAAAACTTAAAAGTTTTAAAAAAAAAATTATCTCATGTTTATCTCATGCTTATTTAAAACTGAAATATTAATTAAAATCGGTTTACTAGTACTGGTAGGTTGACAGAAATTCTTACTTGGCGGTCGGATGTTGGCGACTAATTTAAGGCTTTGTATAGGAATTTCATTTTTTGACGGTCTGTATTTGTTTAATGAACAAATTAAATGAAACTCGGTTTTGAGGGTTAAATTAGTATGATCTTTCATAAAATCGAATAAAATATGGGGTCTTCCATGAAAAAAGTTGCACTTTTTATTACGTTGCGCCAGAAGACGACCTCTGAGAGAAAAATAGTCAGTTAGTTTTTTCAAGCATACACTAAATCCTGAAAAATGACACCAACAGCATCTTTCTAACCCCACCCGTTCGCCCGCAAAGTCTACTGTAACGCTTTTTTTTCCTCAGCTGTACTATCATATCCTAAAACTTTTATACGTGTACTCCAAAACCTTTAACTTTTTAAAGAAAATATTTATCTCTGTTGTGTGTTTAAAACTTTTTTATTATCCATTTGGGATAGTGATACAATTTAAATTCATAACAGGATAGAAAATAACAGAGAATATTTTATACAATACACATAGTAAATTTGATTATTATATTTGTTATTAGACAAATTTAAAACACAACACATCAAGAATAAAACACCAAAATTTTTAATAATAATCGTAGGAATTGTAAATACAAATAGCTTTCTCTCTTTTCTGTAGTGGTTCAGGGACTTAATTCATCCCTAATTTTATTAATTCGCATATAATGTTACAAGAAAACGCGCGTGGGGTCTGTCAGACCCCATGCACCGATTTCCGTTTCACATAAGAAAGATAAGATTCGACATTTTAAGAAACTTCTTTAGACAATATAAGCGTCTATACTTTCAGTTGAGAAAGGACACCCCCCCCCAAAAAAAAATACTTTATATAAACTTCGTGAGGTGATTAGTCGAAATCTTTTAGGCAGACACTCTGGGTTTCAGCTATTTTGTTTGAAAATGGAAAACCATCTGTGAATGTTTGAGTGCTCAGTGCTTTTAGTGCTCTATTAATTATATTTTGGGTTTACAACAGAAATAATAATAATTCCGTAAGTAATAATAGTGCCAAAGCAGCTGAAAATGAGAGATTTCCTCAATGTGAACGTTTTGAATAGAGTCAGCTTATTATTTTTTTGAATCCGAGTTTAAGAACCTCGCGATGACTCTTGTTGCTTTCAAGTGAATGACTCAAAACGCACTGCAACGCTTTTTCCGATTTTTTCGCCGCTTCCACTGCCAGAGAAGCATTCCAAACTAACATAGTTATCAAACAAGTGCTTCTTAGAAAAGATTCCGAGTTTTTTAGAACCACATGGACGCTAAGCCTTTCTCCAAACATAACAGTGAAGACTCCTCCGAAGACTGAGAACATATTGATGGTAATCACTACAAATATTGGATATGAAAAAACGTCATCCATAATCTGCAAGGCTATGCTAAGCCTATGGTGTAAACTGCTAACGTGCACGTATTCTAAACTGCTGCTGCACGTTTCAAAGGATTTCACTACCGATTCAAAACATACACGGAATGTTTTGCTCAGGTGCAAATAAAGCACAGCTATTTGTGTGGGGATAATGAAAATTAGAGCCCAAGATAAACAGTTAACTATAATGGTAAACGGTACAACAAGGCTTTTACTTATATTTAAAAAACTTATTCCTTGTAAGAATGGTTGAAAAAAGTTTTCTGGAACAAAATACATCATTATTATTTAATGCAAAACGGAGTTAAAAATAACCAGTGTCGACCAAAGTAACCATGAGAACAGTACTCGCTTTTTCATCTGTCGGAAGTACCTGTATTCAGTAGCAGGCAGCAAATTTGACAAACATTTCAGGAGTGGTAAAATATGTTTACTCATTTTAACCACGTAGATATAACCAGACCAAGATAACAGAAAAACCGTGATACTGTAAATTCTTCTCGTTTGGTCAGATAATACCATAAAAATGTTAAAAATAATAGCAATACAGGTCATGAAAACACCATTGATGATAGAAGCTATGTTGACGAGTCTAAGGATATTTAACTTGTTCGTGGGTAAAATGTTGAAGCCTAGAATATGCATCACAAATAGCATAGGATAAAAAGTGTTTTTCAAAGAGATTCTTTCTATACTTTTAACTTTCATATTGAATGAAATATTAGTGTTCTAAAATATCTTTTGTTCTGAAAAATAGTTTAATTAACTCATATAGTTTAACTACGATTTAAAAAATTAAGATTTCTAATAACAAATTAATTTCTGAGTTATATATTCTATGTTTTGTGCTCCTGTTTCGTGCTAGACAAAAATGTTTCGCTAAACGACTAAATCGTAAGGTTTTTTTTTACGTTATTATATATTTTTGTACATACTTCAATGAACAATTAGAATAATAGATTAAAGAATTTTACGATAATGATAGCATAACTTACTTAAAAATACAACAGTAAATCTATCATTTTAATGTTTTTTTATTGAAATTACTTGTTAATAGAAATTTCTGGGTAAAGTTACTACATTAGAAGGATTTTATTTAAATTTTAAGATAAGTGCGTTTTTATTGAAAAGCTATAAGTGGAATATATAATTTAATAGCATTCTGAACTATCGACTGTTTAATTAAGAATTTGAGTGGTAATAATATCAACCTTTGAAAGTAAGACGAAAGTTGTAAACAATAATAAAATACGAATGCTTGGTCTCTGTTCTCCAATGAACACTTGTTAACAGTTCTTTGTTGAAAACATAAGACGTGAGTTCTCTCTTCAAAAAAGTTTAGATTTAATGTATTGCTTAATTTTTTAAAAACAAATCAAGCACGTTGGTTATGGTGAATTCAGACAAGTACAAGTTCTTTGCAGATAAAGCAGACAGTTTTCTTTTAATTATTCAAGTGTTCCTAACGTCTTCATCAGGTTTTTTTTTCAATATTTAATTTCTTTAGTAGTATAATTTCAGGAAACACTTAATGTTTGTTATCATGATGATAGTTTTCTTGATATTCTATGGTACGTTGATGAACGTAAAAAATCGTTCACAAGAGCCAACTGAAAAATCGAAAATACATACTTCATACACTGGCATATCACATTGTTAAATTTTCAACGCAGAACTTTCACTCTTTCCTAAAAATGTTTTAAGACTTTTCTTAAAATGCTTTACTTACCTTTTGATAACAGTAATAATCTGAGGAATAAATCAGTTTTTACAAAAAAAAATGTCTATTCAGTTATCGCATGGCTTCTTTGAGGTAAGTCAGGTTTTAAAAATTTATTCTGTCATTTAAACACGATTGTAAGAGAAACTTTAACATATGATATGATGAATGAAGTAGGTATGCGATAGAAAACCTTCTTCTCTATGAAGAAAACTTGGGTCTGTGGCTTTCAAGTTGTTAATATTGAACTCTTTAATAAAATATTTTACCCCGTTTTCAATATATATGGTAATTTAAAATGAGTATATGATATAATAATTTAGGTTGTAGAAATCCTTAAAAACAATAACATGTACTAAAATCTTTGTACTATGTATAAAAAGAAATATTCTTAATTTAAATTACCATAAAGGTTTACGTAAAGTATGTTATTTATGTGCTGTATATTGTACTTGGTTGCTGTCACCGCCACCGAGGCTGTTTCAGAAATTTTTTTTTCAACTCTTTGACCTCTCTCAACTCAAAAACTACTTGATTGAAACTTATGAAATTCGAAAAGATTGTAGAGAAATGCTTGGAGAACATTTCGAACAAAAACGTAAATGATGTGATTATTAGTTCTGGGGTTTTGTAAGGTCAATATTGCAGTTTTTTTGCCGCGTAATCCAGTTCAATGAAAAAAAAAATTCTGTATTTCTAATGGGCGGCTACTGGATTTTTCATCCTTGACCACTGAATTGCCCTAAGAAATTTCAGCCTGAATTTGCGGCGAAAACTAATAGCAGCAGAACTATGATTTTTTGCAGCCTCATACTCTGAGGTATGAAGATGTGCACTACGACTACTTTTTTTGGAATTTCGAATTTGTTTTAGTCATTAATTTTAAAATTTTCGAAATATTTTTTATTTTTTAGGTTTTTTCGATCTAAAAGAAAAACTAATCACAAGAGGAGAATGATTTTTTAACCACTTATGCTCTTATTTTTTAGAAAAAGATTGAAGTATAATTTTTTGAAAAATTCGAATTAGTTTTGGAATAGAGCATTTTCAATCACATGACTTTACCTAACAACGGCCTTAGCAACGTTGTTTTTATCCTCCAGTGATGTCATGTGCGAATGCTTCTATTGGATGCTTCAATTTCCCGCCCCTAACAACAGCCTTAGCAACGTTGTTTTTGTCCTCCAAGTGACGTCATGTGCGAATGCTCTATTATTAAGCATCAAAGTTTCATTTTTTCATAGTTTTACTAGGTCTTCATCAGACATGTTTAATGTTTATTGGGAATTTTTGAAGTTTTATTTTTGACGGTTCACTACATTGTCGCGAGCCCGTTAAAAATTTAAAAGTTTTGTGGGTGCACGATATTTCTCTAATATTATTGTGTATCGATAGTATTATCGACAGCAACGTTTCTTGAACCCAGTACCTCACAAATGCAGAAGGAGAAATCGGTAAACGCAAAGCCTGTTGGGATTCTAGGTTGGGTTGTTTGGGTTTTAGAAGTTTCGGTACGCTAATCGTGATTGAAAAGCACTATATATACATGGGTTTTTAACAAAATAATCATGCTGTCTAGTATAGTAGACGTGCCTTATATTTTTTTCAATATATTTTGATAACTTTTTTAAACTGTAAGAGAAATCAATATAATTATTTTATGAAAGTGTAATTTGCGCAGATGAACGCTGGAGGTTTTTCGGAAAGTTAAGATTATAGCGGGTTATTTTTAGAGTTACTTAGGTATATAAATTTTTAAGTTCCTTTGGTTTTTGTGTATTATTTCAGGGATGTTACTTGAATACTCTGATATTTGTCAGCATTCGCTATACTAAAAGATTTTGGGAAATATTTCTAATTAATTAGTGATAAGAGAAATAAAATATTTTACATTGGATGAGGGTTGTCATTAGAGTTGGTGAATGCAACAAGCGAGCTTTGGTCGCTCAGATCGCGAAGCGATCTATAAAGAGCTGCGTAGCAGTTACGGGGGTTGGGGAGCGATAGCGAGCAGGGGACAGATCCCCTTAGTATATTATTAAAATAGTACACGTATAATAGTACTTTTAGACAAAAAAATATAACTGTTTAATGGGCCTTTAAACCTTAGTTTTTTCATGCAATTATACGCTTTTATGTCTTGTTCATTTATCCCGCATTGGTTTTAGACATCTTAAACATCTTTTTAGTTAATACTGATAGTAAGTACGTACAGGCTATTCTTTAAGAGACATTTTATGTCAAATCAACCAAAAATCTCAATTCTCAACAAAGCTTACCAGTCTTAAAGTTTATTTTAATAATAAAAAGCTTTACTTTATTGTAACTTTAATTGTCTGTGGCGATGAAATTGCTAATTTTAAAACACTGCTTAATAAGTGCAAATATATGTTATATTGAATTTATCACATGGCCCGCCTCCACGTCGGACATTATTAATAATGCCCGATTTATCACATCGTCCGTAACATTTATATAATATGAAGTAAGATGATAATAATGAGGTTGTCTTAAGGTAATAAGTGTCACCCCCTTAATTTTTGAACCCCTACCCTACAGGTATAGTAGTTGCAACAACTTTCATCGCCTCCTAGCAGCAATGTTTGGAGTTTAAAAACTTAAAGATATTTGAAAAATTAGTCTTAAAATATTTGGTCACTGTTTTTAACTATAATATTGAAAATGTATGATTTCTTTTACTTATAAAAGTGCTAAAAACTTCTCAGATGTTGCAAAGTTCCTGATAAGATCGTTAGATTTTGTGTTTATCAACTTCATTCATTACTTATATCATGCATGGAAATTTTAACATTATATCCTTATGAATGTTTTTGTTTTTAGTTTGAAATATTGGACTTTTCATAAAATTTAAAAAACATTAATAATTAAAATTGAAAAATAAAAGGTAATTAGAGCCTAAAGTCACTAATCAGTCCAACAAAATAGCATCGTGCTTGTCCCCACAGTTTTTCTTTCCTAGTTTTCCTGGAAGCTATAAAAAAGCCGATTCCATATTCAGTCTTTATATTTTTTAGCACTGACGAAAGGGAATTCCGAAACTTTCACCTTTTTATTTTTATATGAGCAAATAAACAACTTTGTTTTTATACTGGATAATAATTTGCGCAGTTAATTCAATAATCACTCACTTTAACCAATTATATTATGGAGCAAATATTCCAGTGGATATGAATTAAAACTAAATTCCATATAGTTTAGTTGATATCGATTCGACGAGATTACTCACCACTACAAGTGTCAGATTACTCAACTAAGGTATATAAATACTAACTGAAGTAAAATTTAGTAATCTACGGATCGGTATCTCCTCGAGGCTTAACCGACAGTCAAACTTCAGATTGACGGAAAAGGAATAGGACCATTCGGCGCGGTCTTTACGGCGTCGGCCCGTTCTGGTGCGAAACCAAGAATACTTGTTTTAGTTTTGGATTTTTATTTCCTTTCATTTTTTTCTGGTGCCAAAACGGGCCGGACAGAAAACTAGTTTTCCTCCTTTAACATACAATCAGAAGTTAGGCTTTCGGTTAACCGCCGGTCTGGTTAGCGGTGAATACGGCCGTAAGACATAATGTAACGACAAATATACAAAATATATTCAAATTTCCACCTTAAATTTACGATATTATGTAAAATGTTGTCTGGCCATTTGTATGTGAAGCTTTAGAGATTAGACAAAAAATAGCCATTTTGCTTTTATTTTTTTTTTTTTTTTTCAAATTGCAATTTAATTGAGAGACATTTTCAGAAAAAAAACGATGTAGGGTCACTTGGGGTAAGTGGGACCCCTTTTTGGAACAGTACATTTTTGAAGGTTCATAAAATTTTTTTGAAGAGGTTCAATTTGAACTTGATGACATATTCTATTTAAGACACTATTGATAATCAAAAATTTATAATTAGGTTCTAAAATAATGTTCTACATTTTTCTTAACTGGTCTTTTTGTAAAAAATGAGACGGGGGTCCCACTTACCCCATAGGAAGGGGTAAGTGGGTCACCCCTTTTTATTTTGATTGAAAGCAAGCAAAACTTAAGAGGGAGTAAGTGGGTCTTACTTGATAAAGTATAGAAGTTTTAGGTACAAAATATTTTATTGCAACTTAATCCATGTACGAGATATCTACTCACATTTAAATTAATAGGGTTGGTTGGGGTAAGTGGGACCCCTTTTTGGAACACTACAATTACAGAATGTTTTCTTCAGGTTCGAATGGTTCGGGAGACTTATAAAAAAACCCTCGAAACTATTCCCCCACCCCACTGTGTGTTTTAATTAATTTCTCGGCAACGTGATTAAAAAAAACCCAACTTAATAGTTTTCTTTACTTACCACAGCTTATATTAAAACTCAAAATTAATATAAAATTTCAACAAATTACTTATAAATGTTTCAATAAACATTAAAATGGTGAGTCTAGGGTGTCCCACTTACCCCATAATGAGGGGACCCACTTACCCCTACTTTGCTTAAATTACGGGGTAAGTGGGACCCCCCTCTTAAAAATTTTTAAATAAGAGATTTTGTGAAAATTGAAATTACAGTATGTATTTTAAGTCAAACCTGGCACAACAGTTGAAAAAACATTAAAATATAGCGAAAACTTTCCTGGAAACACTTCTTGGAAAAATGCATCTTGAACTCTCCAAAAAAAAAATTATGGAAATTTTTTTACAATAGTTCTATAATCTTAAAAAGAAATGACACAAAACTCTAATATATGCAAAACCCATCAGTGTGACAAAATGTAACATGATCAATGTGAATAAGTGTGAAATGTCCTTTACATAGTTTAGTTTGAGGGGGGTGACCCACTTACCCCAGGGACCCTAATTCTAATGTATAGGGAGGGGAGTTGAGTTCGCTCATCGTTGCAGAAAGAGACTCAATTGGTACCCAAAGCAGCTATTAAGATACCATAAGTAACGATAGTTCCAAAACAACTGATAATAAAGGATGTCTTGAATGCATATAAATTCCAAAGTGTAAGTCTCTTTCTACGTTTGAACGCGTTTCTTCGGAATTCCTTCAATCTCACAGACAATGCAACTTGAGAATGTTTCAGCGCACTTTTCAAAGCTTCTTCGGACTCGTCTATCTTCTCATTGGCTTTGGATGCGTTCAAGATCAGAACAACCAAAACGAACGCGCTGCTGGCTTCTATTAAAGTACTCATAAAAAGTGGAAATTGAGAAAAATAGGCGAAATTCCAGTATATCAATATCATGTAACACACTATGTTCACGAAAATCTGAAAAGAGAGTAACTGATTCATAGCATTCAAAGCAGTGCACGCTTTTTCGTGTATTACGCACACGTGAATTAACTGTTCATCAGTTCCTGTTTCTACTTGGACTAGTACGAAATCCCAAATATTTCGCAACACTTGACAAAGGCAAATGTAAAGGTAGGACAGCATGTGTATGTAGAAGTTGAAGAAGAATAAATTCACATATTCTATAGTTATGACAACACTTCCCAGAACTCTACTCGATGCCTGGTAACCGAGTTTTTCGAAGACAACTTCCCTGTTGTTATCCATAATATTGAACTTGCGCCCTAACACCATTATTGCTACGGCATTGGCAATTATTAAAACACAACAGAACAAAACGGTGTATTTCTTTTTGTAATAATCGAAGTTGGGTGCTATTCGGGAAATATCTTTCAAAAGCATATACATCCTGTTCTGATTTTTCAACAGCATTATGTATGAAGAATATACAACAACATCTATCATGCAGATCATAATTTGTTTTTTTAAATAAGAGCTAAAATACATACTGCACAATCTGTAGACGAAACCTGCAATTTCAGTTGATATCAGGAAAACCTTACATAATGTTATCCATGTTTTCTTTAATTGTGACTTTGATTCTGTTACATTTAATCCGCTGGACTCCATTAAAAACAATAAAGGTCTATAAATCGTAAAAAAGTAGAGTGGACGTCTCTTCGAAACCATTTTGAATATCCTAAGGTGTTTTTATTCCACCTACTTGGAATCTAAAATTGTATCGGGCTTAAATGTTTATTGTTTTCAAGAAAAAAGTAAACATTGCTGAATATTTGCTTATAAGGGATATAATAAAATATTATTTGTTTATAAGTCAGAGCACTCGGGGGCCTTCGGGACTTTATACCTCCAAAGTGGGTTGAGATGCTGACTTAATGCTTCTCTCAAGTCTCCGGACAGTTTATAGTGGCTACAGCCACCTGATCAAGAACAGTCAAGAATATGAGGCCGCCTAAGGCGGCCCGAGTCGACAGATGTTTGAAGCCCTCCGGGCTAGGTACCTCATCGATATGTCCCCCCTCGTTTGTTTATAAGTTCATATACAGCATATATAATTGGTGACTATTTTACTGGTGATATGGTCCGCACTTGCATGAGCTTTGGTTTAGGAAGACACAAAAGGGTTTCCGTAGTTACCCAATAACAATAACATGATAAATCATTAATACATAATATTCTTGTCATATTTTAATTAAATATCCAACTTAATCTTTATGGATAGCTTTGCCTTTATGAAAAAAAAATCAAGTAAGTAGCATGTAAGATAAAACAATTTTATTGTTTTTAAATTACTTATGCTGAATTTCTTTTCTTCTCTGAAAAAAGGCGTAGTCTTATGATGTATATTTTTTCGTATATCTCTTTAAACTAGTATTTTCATATATTTTTAAAGGATGATTTTCATATTTTAATACAGTTTATTTCACTACTATTTCAACTCGTAATTCATAATAAAGGTAACATTTCAAAAATAACGTACCGTGCAGCAGAATATATTCAATAATTTTATTCACTGCTTTTATTTAATGGTATAACATGCATCCGAATTGCCATTTCGCCGATTCTTGTAAGTGTTATTTGAAATACATTTTAATATCAATTTTAATCTTTTGAATTGTTCAACAAAAAAAAGGAAGAGTTAAAAAAAAAACTGTGTATTTACACAATCCTAATGAATTTTTAATGCGTCTCCTGATACGTATGAATTCGTACAAACATTACGTTTTGAGGCATATTTAGTAAAAAAGATTCACTGCATCATCTTCACTGCATATTGAAATCATTTTCTTTAAAAGGAGGAATATTAATATAGCATGTATAAAAAACCATGAGCATATAATAGAAACTGAAAATGTACAACTATGACATAAAAGATTTACCGATATTGTGTTTAAATTTTTTTATTATCCGTTTGGGATAGTGATACAATTTAGATTCAGAAAAGGATAGAAGCAAATAGAGGTGAATATGTTACACAAAACATAATTAATTTAATTATTATCTTAATAAGATAGACAGATATAGGACACAACAATTAAAGTACTTAACGCAAGAATTTCTCATGTAAATCGGTGACATAGGGCTCCATTTTGTATTCCCATCTCATCATCGATACATTCATTCTGATCAATACATTTCTAAATCAACAATTCGCCTAAGCTTTGCATATTTATATTTTAACATTTGGGTTTCAAACAGAAATAATAATAATTCCGTAAGTAATAATAGTGCCAAAGCAGCTGAAAATGAGTGATTTCCTCAATGTGAACGTCTTTAGTAGAGTCAGCCTATTTTCTCTTTTGAACCCGAGTTTAAGAACCTCGCGATGACTCTTGTTGCTTTCAAGTGAATGACTCAAAACACACTGCAACGCTTTTTCCGATTTTTCCGCCGCTTCCACTGCCAGAGAAGCATTCCAAACTAACATAGTTATAAAACAAGTGCTTCTTAGAAATGCTTCCGAATGTTTTAGAACCAAAAGGACGTTAAGCCTTTCTTTAAACATAACACAAACGACTCCTCCGAAGACTGAGAACATGTTGATGGTAATCACTACAAATATTGGATATGAAAACACGTCGTCCATAGTCTGTAGGGCCATGCTCAGCCTGTGGTGTAAACTGCTAACGTGCACGTATTCTAAACTACTGCACGTTTCGAAAGATTTTACTACCGATTCAAAACATACACGGAATGTTTTGCTCAGGTACAAATAAAGCAGAGCTATTTGTGTAGGGATAATGCAAATTTGAGCCCAAGCTACACAGTTAACTATAATGTTCACCCGTAAAACATTGCTTTTACTCATATTTAAAAACCTTATTCCTTGTAAGAGTGGTTGAAAATAGTTTTTTGGAGTAAAATTCCTCACTGTTACGTAATGCAAAACGGAATTGAAAATAACTAGTGTCGACCAAAGTAAACATGAAAGCAGCACTCGCTTTTTCATCTGTTGAAAGTATCTGTATTCAGTAGCAGGCAGCAAATTTGACAAACATTTCAGAAGTGGTAAAATCTGTTTACTTCTTTTAACCACGTAGATGTAGGCAGACCAAGATAACAGAAAAAGAACGATATTGAAAATTCTTCTAGTTTGGCCTGATAATACCATAAAAATGTTATAAGTAATACCAATACAGGTAGTAAAAACACCAATGATGAGAGAAGCTATGTTGACTATTCTAAGAATATTTAGCTTGTTCGTCGGTAAAATGTGTAAGCCTAGAATATGCATCACAAATAGGAGAGAATAAAAGGTGTTTTTTAAAGAGATTTTTTCTATACGTTGTGAATTCATATTTAATTAAATATTGGTGTTATAACATACCATTTATCCTTCAAAATTGTTTAATTTACTCATAGTTTAACTGTGATTATAAAAGTTAATATTTCTACGAACTGCACATTAATTTTTCAGTTTTTAACATACATCCTGTTTCGCATAGGTCAACAAAAATGCTTGGCTGAATGATGGAAACAGGGATTATATAACTTATATGATTATATTGAGTTATTATAACTTTATATATTCACTTCAATCCGCAAGTCAATATTAGGATAAAGAAATTCGTAATTTTCATTGAATCCTTTTCAATTCTTTCGCGTAACATCCGTAGCATAACTAATGACTAATATAAAATTACATTCATAATATTTTTTCGTCGAAATTACTAATTATTTGAAATTTCTGTATATAATTACTATATGTATGATATTTTATGTGTTTATACTATAGGTAATTAATTTTTGAGATGGCGTAAGTCGAAGTTGATAATTTCACAATATTGCTGCTCTATGGACAGATTTAAATAAGAGATTGTCTTGTAAAAATGTCAAGCATCAAAAATACGAAAGTTGTAAATGAAAAAAAAAAAACGAATGCGTGTTCTCTGTTCTCCACAAAATACTTAATCTTGTTTTAGTAGTTGGTTGATAATATATATTGTTCTCTCTTCCAAAATTTTTAATTTAATTTAATGTTTATTGTTTAAAACAAACCAGGCACTTTGGTAATAGTGAATTCAAGATCTTTGCAGATAAAACAGCGAATTTAATTAATTTATACCAATATTACCAAGTTCTTGTTAATATTTTTCTTCAATATTTGGTTTCATCAATAGTCTACTTTCAGCAAACACTTAATGTTTGTTATCATAATGATAGTTTTCTTGATAATCTGTGGTACGTTGATGAATTCTAACAATAGTTCATGAGAGCCAACTGAAAAATCCAAAATACATACTTCAAATATTTGCATATCACACTGATAAGTTTTCAAAGTTTTCACTATTTTATGAAAAATGTTAAAAATTTATTAAAATGTTTTACTTACCTTTTGATAAGTTGGTAACAGTAATAATCTCGGTATTCAAAACAGTTTTAAGAAGTTAAATATACGTCTCTAATATTCAGTTACATCGTGTCTACTTTGAGTTAAATCAGGTTTAAAAATATTTTAATCAATCATTTTAACACGATTGTAAGAAAATCTTAACGCGCCTTTCGATGAACGCACTAGGTATGCAATAGAAAAACTTCCTTTCTAGAAAGAAGACTCAGATCTGCAGATTTTATAAGTTGTTAATATATAATTCTTTAATTAAAATTTTACCCTAGTTTTCAATATATATGATAATTTGAAATTAGTATAATTTAATAGTTCAGGTTGTTATGGGAATCCTCAAAAATAACATACCTATTTACTAAAAGCTTTGTCTATTCATAAAAAGCAATATGCTTAATTCAAATGACCATAAACGTGTACTTACAGTATGTGAATTTTGTGCAGTATTACTTGGTACGTGGATAGTCACTAGTTATTTTTTTTTATTTAGGGAAAGCCACAAAATATCTAAATTTTATGGTAATAACTCATGAACTTAATGGAATAGTAGAACTTAATGCGATATGACACGACATTTTTTAAGTAAAAGATTTTAGAAATTAGTTTTCTAGTTTCTAATTTCTAAAAATTTTAATTGGGAATTATTTATCCTTAAAATGACTTTATTACAACATTAATAAAAGTATAATAATTTCCAAATAAAAATTTTTTGAGTAAAAAAACTAAAGTAATTCATTTTACATGCCAGCCATCTTGGATTTCTGACGCCATATCCGCCTTGTGTGACAAAGAATGAAATTTCTATTTCTGGCATTTTAATTATGAACATATTTTCTTTACATTCACGTTGAAAATAGCATCTATTTAAGGTATTACATGACAAAATACTGTAGTTCTGTCTTTCACACCTAATATTTCGTTGCTATTTTCAGGAATTCTAAAATGTTTTGTTAAATTTTATCCTCAAAATACCTTTATTACATTTATATAAGTGTAATAATTCCCAATTAAAAAATTTTTGAATAAAAAAATAAAAAATTTTATTCTTTGCGGCAGCCATTTTGGATTTCTGACGCCATATCCGCCTTGTGTGACAAAGAATGAAATTTCTATTGCTGGCATTTTAATTATGAACATATTTTCATTACATTCACGTTGAAAATAGAATCTATTTAAAGCATTACATGACAAAATACTGTATTTTTGGTGAAAATAGCCATTTTATGGTTTTGACGTCATAAACGCCATTTTTAACCGATTTAGATGCTTATTTTTGTAGCTATTCGATAAAAATATATATTTCTGAGCTTTTTGTCCAAAAACTGTTCCGATAACATCCCTAGATCGTCATTTACAGCTTTTTTCCTACGGCAGCCCCCCTGCACGAAATTCGGAAAAAACACCCGGTACCACGTTAATGTAGACGTCATTACGAATCCAATGATACCACTCACTAAGCTTCTGCCAAAAGTTTTTATTAAATCATTGGTTTTTGACACAAGCGACTCCACTATAAGGTGGAGATGATACATAAAATTTAAAAGGATAGTTACTATAATTTTTTTAAAAGATTGTAAAAAATACTGGTGAGGAACTCTGGATATTTCATCAACGTATTTCTGAAGCGATGGGAATTTTTTAAAATCAAAATTGACCGTTAGAAAGAGGTGTACTTGTAATTACCCTTTAACACCGAACTAAAAGCATACAAGGTAAGAGAGTTTTGATTAGTTCAAAGCAATCAATATTAAATTTCGTAACTTTTTGGTTTTAAAAAGCATCATCGCTTTAGGGATTCTCACCAGATGAAATATCAGTTCATTCTGACTATTTTACAGCGTTTTAAAACCCAACTTTAACTATAACTACCCTATATTTTACTGCAAATCATAAAATTTAAACCTATTACAATATCACTTCGTTCTGAGAAATATTTCCCCCTACTCAATCAACCAAAATTCCATTCCAACCAACCAAACCACGTATTCATCAATACCGATCCAACCCCTCGTAAATATTCACACCAACCTCCACGTCCCACATCGATTCAATTTACACCCATTGAATCGAATAGCCATGAATCAACAACGACTAAAAAGAATCGAATCCCTCATTCACCGAATCGCCCACATAAATGTATGGCGCAGCGGGAATTTCCGATCCGTAATCCAAACAGACCTTTACCGAAGGATACACGTTCGGTTCCATTCATAGTTTGCTTCATTAGGCAAAGAGCGCCAGTTTGAAAAGTTGGTTTCTATTGGCGAGGACCTCTCTTCTAATCTCTCGTACGCCGTGTGCACGGTAATGGTTTCATTAAGAGTGACGTGGTTGGAGGTAGAATGGTTTAAGTAGGGTGGGTTGGGGAGTTCTAGTGTTTTGTGGGTAATAATAGGCTTACCATACGTCCTGGGTTTCGGAGGCTGTCCTGGGTTTTCGTAATTTTAAGACCGGGCAAAATTGTTTGTGAAATTTTCTATAAAAAATTTTCTAACCGCATTTGTTTACCTACTTCTACGGCTTCACTTTACTCATATTTAGACTGCTGAAAGGGGCAGACTCTCTATTTGTACTGTCAAACACCTTTTAAATGTAAAAATTAACTCTGAACTTAACTGTTGTGAATTTAATGATTTAATTAAATCTAACAAATAATTTTTGAAAAAAGTGATGTCAGGTGAAAAGTACAAATGATTAAATAAAGTATGTTATTTCAGTTTAAATGTTTAATTTTTTTTTTTAGTTTGGGTGTTTATTCAGTTATTAATCTTTGATGGACCGATAGGTCGACAAAGTGTTCTGGGTTGAGCTCAAGAAAATATGGTAAGCCTAGTAATAAGGGGTATCGAACAAGAACCTTTTCTTTTTATTTTGATGATGCGTTATAATGTGGAAAAGTTGTCTAAGGTTACAGAGGGCACCTGCGATTTTTTTTTCAGAATGTTTGGAGTTTGGATGACGCCTTTAGGTGCCAACTTGGCCCTGAAGGTTTTCAATGCTATCCTATGGAGAGAGCAACATATAGGTAAGCCCGGAAAGAGGCTTTTTGCCCCTCATTTCCATTCTAATCGCGCAGTGAATGTCTTTACCACAGTTATGAATCTTATATGGTGTGTGCTATCCAAAAAACTTGGATAACAGTTTAAATACTTATATTATGTTGGTTTTGGGCTCAAATTTGAAAGAGGAAATATGTGGTTATCTTACTCCCCGAATCAAGATAACATATAGGTTTGAGCTGTTTTTGAAGATAGTTAGGGATGACATGCAATTCTGGCCATTAAGCAACATATTGAAACATTTCAGAGCTTTGATATTTAGATTTTCTTAGAAATTCTCTTAGAATGTCATTTTATCCTAACTTTATTTTTCTATGAAGTTTAACCCTTCTCGGGGATGCGTACCCACCCCACAATTTTCTGCAATCGGTACCCTTCAACACACGATATTTAAAATTTATTTTATCGACTAAGCACATTTTAGGCCAAATATGAATTTATAAAACTCATAAAGTTTCGAGTTATGTTACTTTGAGGTTAATGTCTTTTTTTGCAGATTATAAACCGTTCTATTTTGAACTTAGCTTTGATAAAAAGGGGAGTGGCTTATATACTAGTTCAAACTCTACACAGAAAGATTTCTTGCATGGAGTAGATAAAAATTTCCCCAAAAACTATACATCTACAGCGCATAGTTTTCGAGAAAATCAAGACAGAAAAAGATATGACGTCGCGTTCAGTGTTGGCACTAAAAAGCTTTATGGGAAACTTGATCATGGTTATTTGGATATGTATAAGCTTTAAGGTGGTAAGAATATTCATTGTGCGTGCATGCGCCAACCGTGGAATGGAATAATTAAATTTTTATTGAATACTAGTTGATATGCCCGGCCTTGCACAAGTGGAGTGTATCAATTTGTTTTAAGTTTTCTCAAGTTACATGTCTAATTTTCTGTATGAACTATTAGAAATCATCCCGGTATCCTCGGCGCCTGTTTCATATTCCGGTGTTCCTGGTAATGTTTCATATCCCGATGCTCCCGGTAATTTTTTGAGGGCCCGGGACCCCTTTGCCCTTATGTATGGGCGCTAGCCCATTGCAAAAGTCTATGGATTTTTTTTGGGGGAATTTCTCAGGTGCCCCCCTCTTATGTTGTTACAAATACTGAAACATTATTACCAGCAAATTTTCAGGTCTCTAGGCCAATGTTTAACCCGCGCGCCCCTCAAAAGTAGTTTTCCCATGTTATAGTCTGTGTAAATAGAATCGGCGGTTGACCTTGAGTTTTTTCTCCATGTATTTCTTCTGCGTTGCCATGGTAAAGCATGACGTGAAACCGCCGATTTTATTTACACAGACTATAGTATAAGGAATATTGAAAATATCTCCATTTTTTATGTTTTTAATTTAATAAGCCTGAACGCTGTCAAAATTGATTTAAAACCTATGTATCACCTTTTGAATATCATTGTCCCAAGATCCTATAGGAAAAACATTCAATGGCACCTACTGGGGGGGTGTTCCCCGAGGGTTAATAGCTCACTCTCTACGAGAAAAGAGACGGCTCGTTGGCGCTTGCAGCGGTAGCTGGATAAGGCCACTTGAGTGTTTTATTGAAGGTTTTTCCTAAGGTTTCCCTTCTATCCTGTTCCTATAGGTAAAAAATGAATGCATGTTACATTTTAGCTCATTTATTTGACGTTGAGCGAGCTGTGGAGAGTGCGCTTTTAACCCTCGGGGAACATCCTCTCAGGTATACCAAAGGTGATACATAGGTTTTAAATCAATTTTGACAATGTTCAAGCTTATTAAATTAAAAAAATCAAAAAATGGAGATATTTTCAATATTTTCCCTATACTTTAACATGGGAAAACTACTTTTAAGGGGCGCGGGGTCAAAAACCTGAAAATTTGCAGGTAATAATAATGTTGCAGTATTTGTAAGAACATAAAAGGGGGGCACTTGGAAAATTCCAAAAAAGAAAAAAAAATTACAATGGGCTAATGGGCGCCCATGCACTCCTGTATACTTGCAGTTTTCTAATTAAATAACTATTTTCTATTAAATAACTTCAAAATTGTTACTTAGATTTTTGTTTTATAACTGTGCAAAATAAAACTAGCGGTGTTATTGAAAAGAGAAAATTTTACTCACCAGTATATTATCATATAGTAATATTAAATAAAATTTCATTTCTATGTTAATGGAAATTTGGTAATTTAAAAATGACTTTTCAATCTTTTCGTGAGCAGGGAGAGAACAGCAGTACTTAGCAGATTTCAACGTGGGCCACCTTGTGTAATTAACCCAACTTCTAAATATGGGCGCCCATGGTCATGGTTTGACAGACCTGCATGTTAGGTTTGATACCAACCTTTTGAGACACCCTGTATTTTCTGTCGAACTCTTCTGTAGCGAGCACTACTACACCATTTTCCCCTTCTCCGTCTCCCAGTAACCGAAAAGGACTCCGGCCTTCTAATAGGGTATTAAGGAACGAAGGGGTCCACGTGCAGTGATGAATATTCAGAAGTCTGCAGGATTAAAAGGAACCGGTGACGGATAAGATCTGCTATAGCGCCCCTCCGCTTATTGTGGGATAAGGCCTTTTGGAACTGGTTTGTATATAGACGCTCCCAAAAGCCTTCTGAGTGCTACAATTGCTCGGGAGGTAATCTTCGTTTGGATTTTGGAGGCTTACAGATTTTGAATGAGGGAATCAGTTCATTAGTTTGTGAGATGGTTAGTTAAGGGCGGAAGATGTAAGGATACAGCTATAGAATATTAGTTTAGGAGGATATCAAAAGTAAAATACAGTTTGTACCGTTTCGCTGCTTTTATTTGGAAACCACGTAGTAATCAATGAAGTAGAATGCATCCATAGTAAAGTGTCTATTCTGAATTTATTCTTCTCATTAACTATGGCGTAGGTGGTGTTGCTTAGGGAGGTAGATTAAAACGTGCTCGGATTCAGTGACAAAAACAATTTATTAAAAACTTAACCAGAGGTTAGTTAAAAACATTGAAAGATCGTGAATGTGTACAAACATTGTAGCTGGCTATTATTTATACAATTGCTAATTCGATTATGATTACAAGATTTCGATTACGATTAAGATTACAATAGTTTGCATAAAATTATAAAAAAGGTAAAAGTGTAGAAAACAGAGTTAAAAGTTCGCGTCCCACATTACTCAGATTACGTTTTCTCTCTAAATTTAATTTTGCTTTGGCATTTACGAGTAAAGGAAATTGGTTGATCCTAGACTTGTAGATTGGTTGACTCTAGATGAACAGTCTTATAGGGCTTAGAAACGAAATAGTTTGGTCTCGCAATGCGCATGCGTCAAAAGAAAGAAGATGTTATATTAAGTTTTACAGATACTGATTCCCTGCTGGAGGAGTGGTAGGATGCTTGCGTAGCATGCGTAATGTGACCAGATTTTTCAAATCAAAAATCAGGACACAATGCGTGAGAGAGGGGTTGCAAAAAAAAGTTGCGTTTAAACAATTTTCGACGCATCACCAAAAGGAAGAATTCTAATAATTTTACATAAATACCTCCTGTAATATAAATATTTATGAAATCAAAAACAAAATTTTAAAAGTTTAAATAACTGCTCAAGTGATAATTGAGTTCAGGTAAGATGGAAATACGTAACTCATTTTGAAAAATAAATTGTATTACATAGTTTTTAAAAAATCAAACTACAAAATTTTGTTTTACCTTGTCATCGTCATCTATCTATATACTTGTTGGAAGCAATTTTCATAATTAAATTATCATTTAAAAATTTCTTGCTTCAAAAAACATAAAATTAACCAATGTAGAATTTTTTTAATAATTATAAAATATTACTGGAATAATATCCTAAAATAAGTAATAATTTCATCAAATCTGGGTATTTTTTAACTTCAAAATAATTTAAAAACTAAGAAAACTAAAACATTCTACAGTTGTTCTACAATTTAATAGAATGACAATAATTACACTTAACTTGAAAAACAACTAAATTATTTTACAGAATCTTAAATTAGCCAAAAAGTAAATCATTAACCAATTAGAATTTAAGTAAATAAATTAATTTCATGAAATTAGATTAATAATTATTAACTGACAAAGAAATTAACACTCTTAACATTGTTTCGTGTTGTTATTATGGATTTTGAAAATAAATACTCTCATAAGTGTTGAAAAATTCATTTTGAATTAACTTTAATGGAAAAGCGGGACTTTGGCGGGACATTTACATAAAAGCAGGACATTTAGGCGGGACAGCGAAACAAAAAGCGGGACTGTCCTGCCAAAATCAGGACGCCTGGTCACATTAAGCATGCGGCAGTTCCTGGGTTGTATCCCAATTTATTATTTTATTATAATTTCCAAAAAAAAAAACAGCAACCACACGCATGCGCATTGTGTCAATGTATTTCGTTTCTAAGCGCTCATGAACAGACTGCACAATATAAAATAACGTTTTAAAAGTATGAAATACTATACATATCCGTTATTTAACCCTTACGACCTGACCTGATCTAAAAAATAATATATTATTCATTTTTCTAAAAAAAAAATGGTCATGATTAAATTGTAATAAAGTTATTTCTAATAGTTTATGAAATAAAATATATATATATCTATTAACATATTGATAAAAAGTGGTGAATAGTTGTACAGATGTTATCTAGATTATGTAGTATTTCTTGACGTAACCTTTGCAGAGAATTTTCTACTCTCCAAGAACTGATACGTGAAATACGCCGTGATTTTGCTTCGTTTGGTTGTATTATCCCTTCTAAAAAAATGTATTGAGTGCGTTAAACTAACTCCGATACTGTTATAAATATATTACGTTTCGATGGAGTTTTAATACAGAAATAAGAAAATTCGTTCGTATTTTTTTTGAGTTAAAAAGCTAGGAAAATGTTTTAAAATGAATACAGTAAAAATTATATTTTATTAAGTAATTTCATTTAAGTGTTTTTCATTAAATGATATTCTTTCTAGTATAAAAACTCTAAAAAGTAGAAGAGTTGAATATGTGATTCCACGTTTTATTTTCTTCAACATTTTAAAAACTGAATTATTCAAATAAAATTATTCTACATTGAAATTGTGGCAAGATGAGAGCCACTGGGATATACCGATCCGAAGGTTATAGGACTCAATGTATATTCATAAACTTTTAAGATTTAGTCGGTATTTATACCCGATATTATTTAATATAACTTTAATAGTGATGTGTAAGCAGGGCCGTAACCAGACTTTTGTTTCGGGGGGGGGTGGTTGACTCAAATATTTTCTGAGGTACCTCCTTACAGGTACTTTTATACGTTAAGTTTTAGATTACGCACTAAATTTCAAAATTGTACAAACAGTATGAATTCCAAGTAAAAGGGGGGTCTGGGGGGTCCTCCCCCAGAAAAGTTTTGGAAATTTGCCCCTCAAGAGTGTTTTAGCTCATTTTGAGACCCTTTAGATTACACTCAAAGAGCACCACTCATTGTAAGCGGACGAATTTTCAAGGTAAAAAGAAGGTGTAATATAATAAATGGCAAAATGTTGAGGGGGTTTTTGGGTTCCTACTCCAGAAAAATTTTTGAATTTTTCCCCTAAAAGTGGCATTTTAACTGATTTTGAGAAATTTTATTTTACATCAAAGAGGACCACACTACGTAAATCACACAAGTTTGAAGGAAAAATCGTACTTAATAGATTTCAAAATTTCGAGGGGGTTTGGGGGTCCTCCCCCAGAAAAATTTTGGAAATTTTACCCTTATAAGTAGGGTTTTTTACTCATTTTGAGACCCTTTGGGTTATACCCGAAGAGGATTGCTCCTTGTGAGACATAATTTTTAAAAAAATAACTGTATAAAAATTTCGGGGGGGGGGGTTGAACCCCTAAACCCCCTTGGATACGGCCCTGTGTGTAAGCTCACTACAAAATAAATGTAATTAATTATAAAAGAAGACAGGCTTTCACGGCCGGATCTATGTACATAAAATGAAGGTTCCGGGTTATTATGCCGTGGTCTAGTGAAAGTAAAACTCCTTCCTGACGTTTCGCCAGCATCTTTGGCCGGCATTTTCAAAGGGTATATTAACTACCGCCTATTTCTGGGTCGAAAGTTATAAGGCGCTGCTGAGCCGCTGCTGAGCCACGTGGTTCAGATACGATAAACCACGATGAACCACGTGGAATGAACCACGTGGCTCAGCAGCGCCTTATAACTTTCGACCCAGAAATAGGCGGTAGTTAATACCCTTTGAAAATGCCGGCCAAAGATGCTGGCGAAACGTCAGGAAGGAGTTTTACTTTCACTAGACCACGGCATAATAACCCGGAACCTTCATTTTAGGTAATTAATTATACTTCGAGTACCTTTTAATAGCGTTTATTTAAGAATCCTCATGAAACACTTCATCCAATTCCATCATCTTCTACCCAATTCATAATGCATTCCCAAATGCAATCGTACTGTGTATCTTTTTTTCCGTTCTTACACACATTATCCACTCGAAACAAAGCGAAAGAAAGAAAAAAATCTAGTTTTTGCTATTTCTTCCATCAGTACACCCCTTGAATCAAGATTGAGAATCCGATTACAAGATGAAATTCCACAATTGGATTAGTCCACTTCAGTTGAGGAGGGGCAGCTGTCAGATAATTCGATTAATGGTATTGTTAACTGTAGCAGAGGGGGTAGCTTAGAAAAGACACATAAGAGACTATTCCAAATTCATTGGGGAAGAGAGGTTAGGAAAGAGAATGTAATATTATTCTATGTATTAGAATTTTTATACAATTATACTCGTAAGCAACGTTTCCTGACCCTATGACGTCACTTTACGCGGAAGTAGAAACTGCGTAAATACAAAGCCAGTTGGGTTGCTTCGAGGAGTTTCGGTACGCAAATCGTGATAAAAAGGCGCTATATGTTCATTGGTTTAACAGAATAATCATATTTTTAAATTGACGTTCTTCATTTCACTCAAAATTCAGACACCACGCTGGGAACTTCTTTGTTTGTTAGTGACGTCATAGGATCAGGAAACGTTGCTGTCGATTATAGTTCTGAAGTATTTTGTTTTTTTTTATTTAGGTGGGACGCGGGGGGCGTATTCCCAAACCCCACGTTCGATCGAGACCATTTGGCGAGGGGGTCTTAGCAGCGCTGGCAACCTCGCGTTACTTCACTGAGCAGTGAATGAACTTGTTTATTCACAAAGCATGTACTACACAAGACTATTAGCGCCATCTGTTGTACCTTTAGCTTTCTAATCTGTCTTTCACAAAAATATTATTAACGATAATTAAGGATAGTTTTTATTTCTTCTGATAATTCTGGAACAATTTAATATTTATTCTCCTAATTATAAGAAATGGAAAAAAAATATTATTATAAAATTTCCATATACTAATTTTAAATTATTCATTTAACTAACTTCCCATGAGTGTAGCTATTGAAAATATATAAGTATATTCTAAAATTCATTAAAAAATTAAACAGTAATATACCCCAATAACTTTTTTATTTATGGTTCAATTCAGCTTGAAATAAATCGAACAATATTTTGAAATCCAAATATTTTTGTCCTATGAGTACCTCATATAAAGTCATTGATCAAGTAAAAACTTAAGGCAAATCAAACTCAAATAAAATGTAGGACTGAGCACATGTGGACTTGACTCAGTTAACTTTTTTACTCTTATCTTATATACCACACCTAATAATCACAAACACCATATAGCTTTAAGTTTATTTATTATTAAAAATTTAATTCTTTTGGAATTGTATAAAAAGAATTGGAAAATTCCATTGAGCACAACAATTCAATATTACTTGTGATGCATAATTAATAATTTCTGATTAAAAACAATATTGTTAGAAATTCCATAAACGCGCAATTCAAAATTTTAATTAAATAAATAAAATTTAAAAATTTTCTTAAATTAGTAAATTTTAGTGAATAAAAAATATTTTTTAAAGTATTACAAGAAAGTTTTACTGGAGAAAATACTCATACCATTAAAAGAGGAGCCTAAATTCTTTGCATATAGTTGTTAAAAGCAAAGGTAATACCAAGTTGCCCAACTGAAGGACCTTTTAAAGCTGACATTTAAGCTAATTTTGATAGAACTATGTAAAATTAGGAGAATATTCTTAAAAGAAAAGGATATCACAATAGAATTATAATGTTGAGAAACATTTTTGAATTAATTTTTTAATATTTATTTTACAGAAAATAATTATCAAAGAACTCTTAATTACTCAGTATTATAAATGCAGTTTAATTTACTTTTAATTAAAAATTATTTCTGAATGAATAGTTTATATTAATATTGGGTCCTGAAAAATTTTTCGCATCTTTTTCATTAACACCTGCACCTGTGTCCCCCACTTCAGCTATAGAAAAACAGTTTGATTTAAATCTATTTTGAAGTGCAAATTTTTATAATTATCAGTGCATAGACATCAAATTAAAATTTAACAGATTCGGATAAAAAAATGCAGTATAATCAAAACAAAATTACACCCTCCTGTAAAAAGTAACATGAAGAAACTTAGATTTAACTGAATTTAAACTTTGAAACTTATACCAAACGCTCCTCGAACTCGAACAGCGGCGCCGGCGCCATATTGTTTGTTTGTTTGCAGCTCCTCAGCCGGTTCTGCGCCAAGGCAGCCAAATTCTACTAGAATGGCGATTTATCACCCTCCTTGGCGAAATGGTCTCGATCGAACGTGGGGTTTGGGAATACGCCACCGGGGGGATAGTGGAAACCTTACGGAGCAAGCTGTCCCTGAGGGCTCTGGAAACATGATTTACCGTATATTTCCGCGTATAAGTCTAGAATTTTTGGAACAATTTCTGATTCAAAAGTGCGAGTGTAGGAACTCCATCAATAAAATACTTTTGGAAACACAACTTTAAAATGCTTTAAATTTAAAATTATTTTGCAGACGGAAAATCTTTTAAATCACAAATCGGAAACAAAAATAAATCAAGGACTATACTAGATTGCAACTTAAGTTGACCCTACCACGTCACTAATAAACAAAGTAGTTCCAATCGCGGTGTCTGAATTTTGAGTGAAATAAAGAACGTCAATTTAAAAATATGATTATTTTGTTAAACCCATGCATTTAAAGTGCTTTTCAATCACGCGATTTGCCTACCAAAACTCCTCCTAGCAATCCAAAAGGTTGTGTGTTTACCGATTTCTCCTTCCGCATTTGTGACGTACTGGGTTCAAGAAACGTTGCAACCAAGTATAGCAGATATTCTGTATTCACCAGGATTCAATTCCGGATCTAAAATGCGAGTTTAACCTAAAGTAAAATTTTTATTACTACCACATACACGTATTGTGGAACGCTCTAAAGCAAAAAGCATCAATAAATAAAATCAACCAACCAACCAACTACGTATTGTTTTTATTTAGTATCAATGTTGACGTTTTTCCATGACACAAAACTGAGAAAGAAAACCTGGTTATAATATCAAAGCTGGGTAAAATATTTTTATTAAAACTACTTCCATGTTTTTTTTTAAAGTTTCACGGTGTAAATAATGAGTTTTTTTAGCCCCAAACGTGGAGATTGGAAGATTGGAATCAATAAATATTATGGACTTCAACTGGTGATCTTTGACGCATACACTGCTAGTGTTTACTCCTGTATACCTCAGGTAAGTGATGTTTTGATATGACTGGATGACTGCATATTTGATCTACGGAATATGAAGTATACAGTATCATGTCTTTAAAAGTTTAAGTGTATTTAAAAGTTAAGCTCAGCAGGGCTCTCACACGTAGTGAGTGTATTTCTCGTTCAAGGGGGGGTTTCGTTCTGAAGGTATTCATTAGTAATGTTCCTAAAATATTAAAAATATTCATTATTTTGCCTGGAACAGTTTATACACTTTTTTTCATGTATCGCATAGGAATAGCATTGGAGAAAAGTAACTTGATCTTCCCGCCTATGCTATTCCTATGGATCGATTTCTTTAAATGGCATGCAACTTTATTATCAAATGCGGTAAATTACTGCTATCATGAGATTTTCAACTTGCTATTTTTCAATACTGCGAATTGAATAACTCAGGATCACCGATCTCAAATGTAAGAATTTACTTGGCTTAAGGTGAATTGTCCAGTGAATGAAAACCTCATAATCTCAAATAATAAATGGAAAATATCTCTGAAGACTCACACTGAAATTCAGTAGTTCTAGGAAGATCTACTAAATGAGGGGCAATCCTTTTTTTTTTTCAAGATTATTTGATTTTTAATTACGTAAATTTCTTCACTAATTACCCGGCTACACGTGAACGAAAAAATAAATCTTTAGGTTAAGATTTGACTTTATTCGGTCATGTTTTCCTGACCTGAATTCCTTTCCTGACATGAATTGTGAAGCTTATGCTCTTATTAGTCTTACTTGTTTTTGTTCGATAATTCATGGTGAATGATAAACAATGTTGAAAGGAAATAAGGGGATATGTTCATTTACTTGGTATATGACTGTGCTTTTCCTTAAATCGAAATAACTTTAAAACTATCAGCCTCTGCGATCTAAAATATTTCAGAAAAACCCTGTAAAACACTCCACAAGAGTGAGTTAAAAACACTGTGGTTATAAATGGAGGTGCCCTTTCCAACCCTAGCATTTCAGAACCATCTCTGGTAAAGATAGGGTAGAGGAAGTTCCCCGTGTGTTTACAATGGCGAATGACGACTTTTCCTTTTTGGGCTAACTTTCCAGTGTTATAGGAAAGTAGTGGCGATCTTTTATTTTTTGAACTTTATAGTTTTACGGTTACAGATTAGACCGGTACTGGAGTCGCACGTATGATGTGAAAGATTGTTTGACGTTGGGTTATATCGTATAAAATTGGGTATTTTAGACGTTTATTTGAAGCTATAATGTTTGCTTCAGTGCTATTTGATTCTTATATTTTGCATTTAGAGACACCTTATCTATGGAAAGTAGGCCGCATGTTTACTGTTTAACCATAGCCTTGTTTAACGGTTGTTTAAATGTTGGTGATGGAAGGATAAGGTTTGCTGGGACAGAACCACAACTCGAAAAGTTAACATACTTAAATATTTGTAAATACTGACAAAACAATATATGAGTATTCATAGAAATACTAATCTTTCGTAAATCTTTTTCATAACTACCAACTATATTGTACCTCTGCTTGTTTAGAAAGCTTAACTTATAAAACAGTAAATTACTATTTTTAAACCAGGGTTTCTGCATGAATTAATTGCTTATCAAAACTTTAAGTACGACGTATGCTAAGTTAAGCGGAAAATCATTATGGAGCATCTTACTGCAGTTAAATGTATAGGAATTTTTGCTGTCCATCATGAAAGCTGCAACGCCCACCAGTATAGGCAATAGTGACCACAGCTAGACTAACTCTGGGTTATTTTTTGGAATCGGTGTCGCTACAAAACTCCATGCCCAATCTAGCTAAAAGTATAATCAAGTATTTTTAAGTTTGGTTGAGGTCTGGTTCAACTTGAAAAATTTATATTCAGATAAAGACATCTCAGTCTCCTATTAAAAAAGTATCTAAAAATCCCCCGATTTCCATTTAATGTATTTTTACTTATTTATTATGCTTACCAATTTTTGCTAACTATCCTTACCAGTGAAATGGGGTACATTTTTGACTTTAAACAAAAACATATTTAATGATGATCCTATTTTACATTCAAAACCTTTGTTTCAGTAAGCCCATCAGAAAATTTTACGATGCTTCCTTTACTGATACTTCAGAATCACCCATACGGAACACTAGAGACACTAAAACACTCGCAACGGATTTCAAACTCTATGAAACCTCCTTAAAAATGCATCCTTTTGATATCTTCTGAAAAAAGATCTCGGAATAAAATCCAAGGTCTTCTGAACGCTTTAACTTCGGAAGCAGAGACGTTTGAATATCAAAGGCCGCAATAAAGTAGTATATCGCGTCCTGGTCCAGTGCAGTTTTTGCGAATAAAAATATGGAATGGGGGTATGCGAAAGTTCTAAGGCTTGAGACATGGAAGTACTATTTGTAGAGAAGACTTCGAACATTTCCTTAGTTATTGTTTGTCTATCACAAGTTGAGCTCTCGTTTGCATTTCTGTTGCCAAGGCAACAGGACTCTCCTCATTTTCAACGGGGGAATTTTTTGCATTGAATCACTAGTCCTCTTTGTTTGTTATTTTAACAGTTCACTAATCACAGCGTCTAACATATGCGTGCAACTGCATCAATTCCTAAAATAAGACCGTGCTCGTTATCGCCAAAAATTCTGCCAATAATCATCCGTCGGATTTAATCCCCACCAAATAATCATTATACGGTTTATCCCTATTTAAAATGAACCGGTCTTGTTTCTGTAGCAACAGCCACAACGAAGCAACTAAGTTAGAGCTCAACTTGTGGTAGACAGACAGTACCGTGGTCATCATGTTCATAACTCTACTCGTATATCTGTACTGTTTCAACAAGTCCGCACAAACTCGACCGTAGACTTACTATTTGAAATTGATTTTATCAATACCACAGTCTTTTATAAACATTTAGTAACAAAATACATCTTTTTCTGGATGAGTGACCGAGGGCTAGCTGTGAGAGGTATTGTTTCAGAGATACCTCAACCACAACGTTTAAATTAATTTATATAGTACAGTTGATAAAGCTATGAACTATTTAGCTGGTGAGCATCTAATCCACTGGTGGTAATGGTAATCATGATACTTTTTTCATCAATTTTGATTAATTATTTAGCATCAATGATACTTTTAATGTTAGGGGTTTCTAAAGGGTGTTTAAGGTAAATGCTTCAGAACTTCTTGGAAGCGTAAGGCACAACTGGAAGACTCAGAATCACATTGTAATGGGGGGTCGGAAATGCACCCCTAACAAACCTAGGGGTTTGGTGACATGAGCAGGCATGGGCGTTTGTATAATTTCCAGAGGAAATTGACACGTAATTTAAAATTGGATTAAAACCATCAAAATCGATCGATTCCAGCATTTATTACATTAACACCTATTTAAGAGCTGAAATTTCAGTAAATGTTTAACCAGACCTATCGTAATTTATCAATCTTAAAAGCTTTATATTGGTTCTTGACTTATTTTAAACCTAAAGACTGAGAAATTACGACGGAAATTTTCAGCTCTTTATTTGGTTGTATGCAATAAATGCCTGAATCGAACGATTTTGATGATTTTAATCCAGTCTTAAAAGGTTACGAGTTAATTTCCACTGTGGAATAAAAACCCCTAGGTCGTAAGAGGTGCATTTCCTATCTCTCCCTTCCTATGTGATTCTAAGTCGTGTTGGTGTGCCTTATCCCTTCTAGTAGTTCTGAAACATTTATCTGAAACATCCTGTATATGCCACTCATCATGAGGGCACGCAGGATTGGCATGGTAAAGCCCTCTCTTTTTATAATACCTATATGAGTCGAGTTCAATCTGACCAATTGGATAGTAGATATAGTATAAATTTCAGTATTGCGCCTAAAAATTTCGATTCCGTATTAATTTTGGGGGGAAGAGAAGCTATTGCTTTTATTTTTCACCTTAAACATTTGTTCAAGTGTTTCAACCAAACCATTTCAGCAGTTTTTATTTATAGTACCAAATATTTGAACGAGGTTATGCTGAACCTCCGAGGACATTCGGAAAGTATCCCTATATTGGAAAGAAATTGTACGTTTAAAAGTAGTGTCCTATATTTATAAGATATTCGCAAATGTTTGAGTTTGAAATGTTTGGATAAAGCCATCCTTACAAATAAAATTTTCGTATTTTACTACATTTTCAAAGATACTAAATTTTTACTTCCGTTTTTGGTTATATGGGAACTTTAAAATCGTTTATGTCTATGAAGATTATGAAAACAGTACTATATGATATTTTATTTCAGTAATAAATATAATTATTTCTAATAATAATATTTAATAATAATAATATAATATTTAATAATAATAATATAATATTTAATAATAATAATATAATATTTAATAATAATAATATAATATTTAATATTTATAGATAAATATTTTCACTAGATTATAATAAATGTAGTACACTTATAGTAAATGGTAGAAAATATAGGTAAACTTGAATTGAATCTTTGTTATATTTAATATCATTGTTAACACAGTTGGACTTGAATGAAACTCCAATGGCTAACTTTAAATGTTGATATATTTGCTTTAAAAAAGGATGTATTCAAAATATTTAGGTTATAGTGTATAATTCTTTCGTAATAACGAAAAAATTACTCGTTTGCGTTACTCGAAAAAAATTACTCGTATATCCTTAAATCGTTTGTGAATTTGTTGAAAACTTATTTAAGAACTAACTTAAAAATAACAGTGCATTTTTCTTTTAATCTATTTTTATATTCCCTGTTCATTAATTTTTGGGGATTTTTTTTATAGACTGCCTTTAGCACAAGGGTGGTTCATGTGCATCCTTTGTGAATTATTGAATCTTTTAATCCATAATTGTACTTAATTTCAAAAGAAAAATGGAAAAAGTATTCGATACCTGAAAATACTCGATACCTAAAAGTATTCGATACCTAAAATTGTCGATTTTGCCCATCACTAATTTTTTACAATACACTGTTTAATTGTAATATAATAGACGAGAGATATTTTCTCTAGAGCACCATTATAAGAGAAACTGTAAAGCCAAATGTGTCAAAAGCAGATTTTAAATATATTTTTTATTGAAATCAAAAACACCGTTCAAGAACCTTAATTGTTTAATCACATTTTTTACCATTTAAATTTCACGTAATAGCAATTGTAATTTATCTAGCAAAATAACTGTGACCATTAGGTCCCGGAAATAGTTAAGTTGCCTTAGTTAACTGGTAAAATACTTTAATGAGTGTAATTTAAATAGTTAAAACATAGAATTGTTTCATTCAGTCAATATGATGTAAAATAGGTTCCTTTGAAGTTTTTGATAATAAAATTATGCAAATTCTCTTTTGAAGTCAGATGAAACTATTTAAAGGCGGCACGAAGTGTAGCATTCACATATCTTACGAAATGTGTAGTTATAACACATGGAAAGAAATTTTTGTACAAATTTTTTAATTATCATTTTATCTTACTAATGTCTTCATAAGTGCCTTATTTTTCGTTTAAAAATAATTTAAACAAAATAATCTTAAAATTGTAAGAATTCTTTTAAAAGGTTGGTATCTTTGCTATATTGAAACATTCATTTTTATCAAGGTGTTTCGAACTCGAATCTGACATCCAGGCAGTTAAATATCCACCTTAATGACGGTAACATAACAATCACCACTTTTTCTTTAAAAAAAATTATTTATGTATGTTACATTATTTTTTATGAATGTCACTTAGGGGAGAGGAAGGCACCTTTCAACAGATTTCGGTTTTTATTTTTTGTGACCAAACGAATTGACGGATCATAAAACTTTAACTTGCATATCCTACCATGGACTTTCGGACACATTGTGTAATTTTACCCAAGTTCCTTGAGAAAATTAAAAGGTCCAAAATTGCGTTTTAAAAAAGGTTCTCGGGTGGGGCAGGTTTCAACACAGGCGGGGCACGTTTCAACAGTGGGTTAATTTTAAAATTTTAAAAGTTTCAGTTGATTTTAAGTTTATTATATTGAAATATACATTATAACAAACACATTTCATTAATTTAGAGTAAAAAAGGTGAAATTTTTTGCAAATTTTGGAGTTTTTCTGTTGTTTCGTAGGTTATGAGTTTTTCCACACAACTAAGGCTGATGTTCCTTTATTTTTTAATTTAAAAGGTCTTTTGAGTTATATTCCGAAAATATATTGTTAATTCAACTGTTTTTCTTCAGAATTCACCAAAAATTTTATTTTTTTAATCGCTTTTAATTCATTTTAAATTTTTCTAATTACTATAGTCATCAAAGTGGTATATATTAAATAATTTTATTTAAATCAATGCTGATAACTACTAAATGCATAAAATTGCTGTTGTGAATCGTATGGTAGCCTTACCGTTAAAAATTATATGTGAATTTAAGTAAATTATCTAAATCGATTTTCAGCTGTTTTTTCGCTAAAAATAAATAATTAACTCTAATACAATGCTATTATTTCTTGAATAAGTTATTTAAGAGGGTTTACTTCAAGAAAAAGCATTGCGAAAGCACAACATGCTAAGCAAAACGAATTTTAGTGGTGTTGAAACCTGCCCCGCCCTAAGTGTTGAAAGGTGCCCCACCTTTAGTCGTCACGGTTCAAGACCCCTCAAACGCTTTAGAATAAAGATATGGATTTGAAAAAGGTATACATAGAAGCAGAAGACCTTATTTAATAACATATGTAAAAATCAATCACCTAAACTAATAAAAAGTTGGTAAAATCCGATTTTTTAAAAGAAATTCAAAATTTACTTTTGGACGTCAAAAACGACTCCACTCGATTACAAAAAAACTAAAAGGTGAAATGGTAGGAATACCACGGACAGATGTTGTCATGATAAGAAACATTACTTGACACCAGGTGGCATTTAAATTAACCTCATAACAAACGAGAAAATGATTTTAATCGAAAACGAAACTGTTGAAAGGTGCCCCGCTCTCCTCTATTATACCAAAATCAATCACTAGGTTAAATTCTTCTCATTAATTTTGAAGAATAAATAGTAGATACAATAAAGGCTGAAACACTAATACACTTGTTGGATGCAGTGTAAGCCTTTAAAAAACACCAAGTAACACAAAAATCCAAATGCCAATTTTCATTTAAAACTGATCCTCTTACAAAAATTTTTAAGTATGGCGTTATGCGTTCAGGAGATTTTTAAATACGCCCACCTAAGTTCTACACAGCCCGATTCTTTGCGTGAAATTCATGAAATATACTTAAAGAATACTAATATAAATATACTAATAAGACGTATTTTTTAAACGTATTGTTGTGACGTCATATATCTGATAAAAACACCAGAGATTTCATTTAACATATCTTAGCCTGCAAACATACTCAAATAACTATCTTTACATGTTCCATAAATATTTTTCAGCTTATACCGGATATGACGTCATACTTTCCCTGTCTCACTTATCTCGAAAAATATTTATACTCCACTTAAGGTATCTAGCTGTGCAAAGTATATTATCGATGGATTTTTTAAATATCTCGTATTACTCTTTAATGTTGCCATCCATTGAGGGATTCCACGGGAGGCGATATGGGTGATCCCCCCCCCCAAGTAAATGCCGGATCTATACATTGTAGGGTTCCACAAAATCCTCAGATCTAGGGTCCGAAATGCTTTAAAACCCTGCTTTTACGAAGCGAGTTTGAGAAATTTTCTAGGATGGGCCCCCAGATCCCCCATTTTGTTGAAAACTACAAAAGTTTTACATTCAGTGAACTTAAGATTCAAAACAATCTTGCAGGGGCGTTTCCCCGAAATTAGGACTAAATGGTTTAAATCCTGTTTATCCTGTTAAAGAAACATTTCGATCAAATGATATTATTCAAACATCGCCAAAACATCGTTCAAACCTCGCCAAAACCGCTAATTTTTCGAGGGTAGGCGTTTTCTTCGATAGTTTTTTAAAATAATAGAGGTATCTCTCTTTTGGCGATCTGTCCTATGACAAAAATAATTTTTATTTTCTGGTACGAAAAATAATAAAATAAAACTCAAAAAATAATGCTCACAGATAATCATTCAAATTATGATCACCAGTTATGATTACAACGCGAGTTTTTCTTTTCTATAATAGAAATCGAAAAAAAAAACCATGGAATATTGTATAAGTTAGGGACTATTTTGGCACTGGGATCGCGTCAAGTCACGAGAGGCGGAGAAAAAAGCTTGATCCTCCAATAGCCCTCCGAAAGGACAGATTGAATGAACATTTCACACCTAATCACAGCTTTGACCACCAAATTGCACTGCCTACCTCTCTGGTAATCATTCAATTTCCCGCAGTGCCCTCTACCTTATACAGAAATTTGATAATAACCTTTTGGACCCACTGATTGCGAATTTTCTCTGTGACTTAGGGTAGATAGCGACACCGGGCTACTAATTGCGGGGTTCCCATTTACTACCTTGAATCCAGCTTACTATACTCATCAATATATACTTCCTGACCCTATGACGTCACTAACAAACAAAGTAGTAACCAGCGCGGTGTCTGAAATGAAGAACGTCAATTTAAAAATATGATTAAATAGTTTGTTACACCCATGAATATCTAGCGTCTTTTTACCACGATTTGCGTACCGAAACTCCTCCTAGCAACGCAACAGACTTTCTGTTTTCGCAGTCTCTGCTTCCGCGTTGTAACTTCATAGCGTCAAGAAACGTTGCAGTCTATACTTGTTTGCAACGTTTCTTGAACCCAGTACGTCACAAATGCGGAAGGAGAAATCGGTAAAACAAAGCCTGTTGGGTTGCTAGGAGGAGTTTCGGTACGCAAATCGTGATTGAAAAGCACTATAAATACATGAGTTTAACAAAATAATATTTTTAAATTGACGTTCTTCATTTCACTCAAAATTCAGACACCGCGATGGGAACTACTTTGTTTATTAGTGACGTCGTAGGGTCAACTTAAGTTGCTGTCTAGTATAGTATAAACTGGTAGATCGCATACTGCAAGAATACCCAAAAATTTATTTGTTTTTAAGTTTTTCCTCCGTCTCTCCATAATTATCAATTTCAAACCCTTCATGCCCATTCTCTAACAATTCCCAACTCCTCTCCATAAATAAATTCCCTAATTGCCTGCTAATCCCTCCAGCCCCTCTACATTCCCCTAAATATCCCTCTATCTCCGCTTCCCATCAGCACACAGAATTAGCACACTCTTTCGCATCCCCCCGAAATTTATGAATACCATCAAGTCCGGAATGCGACCCTCAGACACTGACCTCGGGACGGCTGATTAGGAATTCCTTTGGCGGGGGGAGGGTCACTTCATTACCGACGGCCATTGTCCAGCTAGGGCAATTAAGGTGGGGCCGGTTACGGGCGCAGTTAACGGCCGCCATTTCGGCGGAGGGGTGATTTTGGTGTTGATGGGGTTGAAGAGGGCGGGTATATTCCAGGGGGGATTGATTTGAAGGGTAGAATGAACTGGTTTTAGTCAAAGAATCACTGAATTAAGTTTTCATGGATGGCATAAAAAAACTTGGTTGGCTTATATACACCATCTTAAATTTTAACCTGTTTGAGTGGTGAGTATGGTCGTCTAAGATAAATGTAAGTATTTGGGGCCTTTGGTGCAAAAACCAGGTATTTTCACTTTAAGTTCAAAATTATTTAAGGGGATTTTTGGAGGTATCTTAAATTTTGGCTTGCTTTAGAGGTTTTGTATAAATTTTCCGTACGTTAGGATAAATACGGAAGTTAAAACAGCAACCCTTGAATTTGTACTATGTTTTCTGGTGCATAAAAATGTTAAAGTTTGTTATCACTAGAATATTAGAGAAAATCTGTGGAGTAGTATACTAATAAATGTAAATGTTATCTTACTGGATGTTTATTAAGACATCAATAACTTAAACTTTTAAGTGTGGTGTAATGATTTTTTTTAAATTTATGCAGTCATCTCAAATACTAAATGCATCTTTACTATCCTAATATTGAGTACTTTTTTTCAAAGTAATGTGTAAATATCCCACAATCATGTTATGAAATGGTATCATACAATTCATAGACATTGTATTAAAGCAAACAAAAATATGTTATTTGAAAAGTTTACTAGTCTCGTGCTTTTTATAATATTAGGATAAACAAATTAAAACAAAAAAAATATCCTTTTTTAATAAGAATCAATAATTAATAAAGTTAATTAAGAATTTAATAAAGTTAGGTGTTTTCCTGCCTTGAATCACTGAATGGCATGTTATGTAAAATGGAAAAAAAGAAGCTAACATTCAAATATTTCTATTTTAAAGAGTAAACGTTTTTCTTTTAATGATTCAAGCATAAACTTTTCTACTTTTTTTTAAAAAAAAAACTTACATTCAGTCACTTTTCTGCTATATTAAAGTGAAAATAATAACTCTTTATCAACTACCGTCCGAGAACATTTTCAGTTAATTTGGTTGCATATTTTTTAAACATTCTTGTTACTAAATCGAACTTGGACTTTTTTTCTGTTTTTCCTTGTTGTGAACGCAGTTTTTAAAGTATATTCTGGAATGCGCGGATATTTAAAATGTATTTCAACCGAAAATTCCTTTTCCTTTTGTGACAAAGTTTCTTTTTTAAGTTTTAATGTGAATTTGACTATCGTGATTATCAAATTCAATCCATACACACTCAATTTTTCATACCAAAACAACAAGATACAACTAAAACAATTGAATCGTCAGTTACAAGAAGGGAATAAGTCCAAAAACGAAGTTTTGAGAAAATCGAAAAAAAACTATATAAGTAATGGAATTTTTATCCTATAGCCACCAAATTTTTACAGGAAATTCATGAAACTTTTAAGATTAAAGAACAATCCTCGAAAAAAATATAAGTGTATTTTAAAATGCTTTAGTACAGTTAAAAAAAGAGGATGGACTTTTTCCCTTTTTCAACCTTATGAAATTTCAGCTGAACAAAATCACTTAAATTGACAATTAAATTATATTCCTGCTTAGTTCACAGTACAAAAGTAAAAGATAGAAAGACTAAGACGAATAAAATTAAAAATTATTATGAAACTGCGTCATTAAGGCGCTATCATAGGAGTAAGTGAATATCAATGGAGTTTTAAACATTCATTGGTAAAAAATAAGAAATCAAATTTTATTTTGGCTAAGTTTACAGGCCAAGGAATAAGAAATGTTAAATTAAGTTAAATGACAAATTAAGTTAAATTTCAAAATTAATCAAAAAAATACAATGAATGGACATTGATTTCGCAAATTCATGGGGCTATATCTGGCGATAGGCGGTAGTTATTTTTATCCTCTTTAAACTCATGAGTAGAGCGAAGCTTGGAGATTTTTTTTGCTCTTAAAAAGTCAATTTGCCATTTTTTGGACTTATTCCCTTCTTGTAACTGACGATTCAATTATAACCGTCGTACTCATAGTAACTGTAAAATAGCATTCAGTAACAACGTTTGAAATTACGACCCAGTCCTTTCACTTCATGTTAACTCTGTTTACAAACATTTCTAAGACTTCCGAAATACGCACTCGGTATTCAAAACGACGAAGCCCCTCCGGAGCAGTCATATATGCATTGGAAATAGCATAGAACGGGCGATCCCATTCATCAATACATTTCACAACGCATAAGCTGCTGCATTATATATCTAGTTAACAATGCGTTTCTATCTCAATAAAGTATTCCTCGCATTGATATTGAGTTAATGGGATAGGCTCTGGTCCCTTTTGACTCGAAATTGGAGGGAATCACTAACAGTGTGTTGGAAGGTGGATTGGTTTCCATTTTGAGGGTATTGGTGAGGCTTTTGTGTTCATCTATCGTTAATTAACATATTTGCCAGTTGAGATATTTTGGAAATAGGTTCATTTAGACAGAATGTTTTGCAGGTTATAAATTAAAAGAAAGAGAAAATATGGTTAAATGCAATGTTATTGAAATAATTCGAGTAATATAATACAGCCGCAAATGCTGTAGTTTCAGAGGAGAATGTCATACCATCGATCAAGTATACAATACGTTTAGGAAAAACACAATTTCAACAATTTTAATAATTTAACTTTATAGTGGTGAGTGTTGTCACCACACGTTCTAAAAATGTTGATAATTCGCTTAAATAATACAGAATCAACCAGTCAAGTTTCAAAAAACAAAGAAAAAACAGTATATGATTCGCCAAGGGGACATCGGAATGTCCCGTTCCGGCGAAATAGAAAAGAATATGTTTAAAATTAAACACAAAGTAAAAAAGAAAAATGTTAGTACAAAAACAAATACGATGAAAAAAATGCAACTAGTACTTTAGAAATACCACGAAAATTATATTGGCTGAAAGCTGGATAACATTTATAAAATAAATATGCTTCAATGAAGTGAAAAATATAGATGGAGGTCGTCGATATTAATGAATAATTCGAATAAATTTTTATAAACGGAATATGCGTTAATATTAATAAGATTTCAAAGTATACTGTTGTATAATTAAGGATAAGTATTTTTATTTTCATTTTAATCAATAAAATCATTCAAAATTCGATGATGTCAGGCTTACGTGACCAAAGGCCTCTACTCTAAAAGAAATAAACACCCAATTTTTATCACTCTAAATCACCATCTCGAACTATTATACCCTTTTAAAATTCAAAATACACCCCAACTAAAAATAGCACACCTCAATCCAGAACCGAACTCAAAATTTCCCTTCAAGAAATCATCAGCGACTTTCCCTTCCAGATAAGCCCGAAGAATTCCCCTAACCCCCTCCAAAAGTCACCCCACACCTTTCACACTCGAACAATTTTCAACCCCTCCCCACTTCCCTCAAACCCGGGCAAAATGGCATTTTAATTGCCCACCCCCCTTTCCCCAGTCTAAGTTAATTTTCGGCTCCAACGATTTCCTAACCGGTGGAGTAATTGGTAAGTAATTAGAAAGTAAGTCCGGAGTTAAGTCCCCCCTTTTTTTCCTTTAAATCCTCTCTGAAGTACTGGATAAAAAATACTTTTTATATCTATTGTAAGGTATCCTATTGTCTGGCCCTTATATTCAGAGGAATCTTAACAGAGGAAAGGTTCCTAAGGATGTTGAATCAAGGATTCTTTAAAAGGGAATCCTTCATTGTGAGCGTTTTTATTCAGGGCCAGTTTTAAGGAGGGTTGTATTATGCTTTCGGAGTCCTTTTTGAAACGTAGTATTGTTCGGTTGTAGCAAATGGGGTAATTTGTGTATGGGTTTTCGGGAGGGGGGTAGGGCTTGTTCTGTTCGAATGCTTTTGACGTTAAGATTCTTCGGTTCTGAATGGGTGGAAGACCTGTAACCTTTCTTGAAGAATTTATTTTAAGAGTATTGTTATGTGAAGTTTCGATAAGTGGAGATAGAAATGAATTGATGTTATTTAAAGTCTTGCCATTGAACTTTTTTTTTTCTATAAAACTAACAGAAAGTTTGTTACATCTGTAATGGATCTATTATTAGAAACTGAAACTATTATTATTATTGAAAATAACTCAAATGTTTCTATTATAGTTTCACGTCCTCATTTATAGACCTCATTTAGAGTACGGAATAATCATCGAAAATATAAAAGTTTATTCAAAAATAAGTTAACAGTTGAAACAGGTTGATGGGACTTGTTCCCTTTTTTAACCTTATGAAATGTCAGCTGTTAAACATGTTAAAAATCACTATATTTGACAATTTAACTTTGCTTAGTTCACTGCACAAAAGTGAAAAATAGAAAGACAGAGCTAAATTAAATTTAAAATAATTGCTAAACTGAGTCATTAAGGCAGTTTTAATGGAGTAAGTGAATATCAATGAAGTCAAATATCGACTGGATAAAAAAAGATGGAAAAACTTTTAAATTCAACGTAAATTTTAATTTAGCTTAGTTTACAGCATAAAGGATAATAAAAGTACAATGATAATGACATTGATTTCACCAATTTCAAGGGGCCAGTGGTCAGCGTGCCTGGCTACGAGCATTACCGACCCAGGTTCGATGATGCTTTGCGGCTCCTGCTTGGGTAGCTGGTATGGGTCAACTCCGCCCTTCATCGTCCCGGGGTTGATGAAATGAGCACCAAGCTCGCTTGGGGAATCAACTGGGGGTCCAGCGTCGGGCTAGCCACTCGGCCTGACACAAGCTAAGTAATTAGCACTCCAGGCCCAAAAGCAATCCAAAAGGCTAAGGAAACGGAGATGGGCACCGCCTGATGGGCCACTAGGCCCGGGGCAGAATTTGAATTTGATACCTGTCGATAGGGGTAGTTATTTTTCCCTCTTTACACTTATGTATATAGCGAAGCTTGGAGATTTTTTTTTTTGCACAAAAAGTAAATTTTCTATTTTTTGGTCTTATTCCCTTTTACGAACTGGTGATTCGTTAAGACTCGGTTTCCCTTACTTCAAAAGTCAAACTTCAGATCCTGTGTGCGGAATTGAATGCGTTTGAAAAAATATTAAATTTTTAAAGATAAAGTTGGGAATACGGAGATGGTCCGCACGAGGTTCAAATGTAAGTGAAGTTAAGTGGTCCATAGACATGTTTTAGTTGGGAATCACGGCTGTAGAACAACTTAATCGGACAACTAATCACAAATAGTAGGGAGTATTGTCCGATCTGATGGAATATTAGAGATTTGGATAAGCTTTTGAATTTTATTTTAGTGACAACAGTCACCACTAGAAAGATAGTCACTCTAATTTTAAGTATACTCATTTCATTAAACAACTTCGTTTTATGATTCCAAATAAATCGGATTAAACACGACTCTCTCTTCAAAGATGAGTCGACTGAATTTAAGATAAGAGTGATTTTTTAAGTCCTATAAGGGCGAGCGCGCACGGGCGACTTTTGTCACGGTGACAAAGACAAAAACAACGTTGCTAAGGCTGTTGTTAGGGGCGGGACATAGAAGTATCCAATAGCAGCATTCGCACATGACATCACTGGAGGATAAAAACAACGTTGCTAAGGCCGTTGTTAGGTAAAGTCATGTGATTGAAAATGCTCTATTGTTTTCTAATGATATTTTTGATACTAGTAATCCTGGTCGCCGTGACTTTAGTCACTCGTGCGCGCCCAGCCTAAGAAGTCAATTAAGCATCGCTTCTCCATTCTTTGTTTATCCATATCGGGGTTTTAGATATTTTGGATTAATTTGAGAGATTTATGGGCGATACATGATGTTTGACACCTAAAACAGTGGACTAATATTTTGTTAAGATATAATGTTAAAAGGTGCTTATATAGTTCGTAAATTTCTTTTAAATAATGATGTGTTGTCTTGTTGCAAAGCGTATTTATTTTATCGTAATACACGGTAAGTTTGCTGTTTTTTAAGGAGTACTTTGCTTTTTCCCACGTTTATCAATTATACTAAGTTAAATTAACAAGGCTGTACTTCATATAGATACGACTTTTTCAATCCTTAAAATGTGTTAAAATGATTTAAGATTCGCTCAAGCCTCAGGATCCTTAACACACCCCTTCATAAGAGAAAAAAAACAACGAAAATGTTAGCTTTCACAGGACAACTCTGGAAAAACACTTTTGAAGGACTCTTTTAAAGCTGTATCTCTATATTTTACCTTCATAAACTCAAATTGCATCGTTCAGTCTTTAATGGAACGCACATCTTCAAATTTTTCATTTACCTATAGAGCTTATAACTATATATAACTTATCACTATAACCCCTCAGACTGAATAGCCCCGTTCTCTAATAACCCAAATTCCCTTACATCTCACACACAAACTCTGGATATATTACCTCTCCCTCCAACAAACTCTCTAGAGTCGGAAGGACAGCAGTCCCTCCCTAGTACGACTCTAAAGTGACGTACTAGTATGCGGGGTCACGAAGGGACAGTATACCACTCCTCACACTTTACGACTCTTACACATCCTTGAGGGGCAGTAAAAACTGTGGGTGGGGCGGACTTGAGCATTATTTTTTTTTACGTTTGGTGTTAAATTGAGGTGGTCTCTACGGACGCTAAGGTTCATTTTCAATAAGTGAAAAATTTCATTTGTGCTGGTGAGTGGCTTTGGTTTTATGGTATACTACGTAAAAAGCTGTGTGGGTTTTTTTTGTGGGGTTTTGTGTTATATTGGGTAGGTTAGGATTCATAACACGAATGGGGGTGTTTTGTATGCAGTGAGGGGTGTTGGGTGTTTTTTTATCGAGGTCATCTCCGAATGATATAATTGGCAAGGACTTGTTGAGGATTTGGTAGAATAAAACCGTTTATTTCGGAAACCAGTCCGACGGCACTATGTTTTTTGAAACATTAGTCACTGGCCGGGTGAGAAATTGACGATTAATTAAGCGTTGACAGCAACAACGATCAAATAAAACGTTATAATTAAGTTAGATATTGTATTTGGTAACTTTAAAATATTCATGGTGTTCAACAAGCACTCTCAAACTCTGCGTTGTAGGATTCCCTGCTTTGAGTACAAACAAAAAATACCCTTATACAGGGGCGGGATATTTTTTGCAACAAATTTTACCTCATATGCAATATAACCAGATATATTTTTAACTCTTCTGAGAGAGTATTTCACTCCTTGACAATCGGAAATACTCTTTAAAAAACTAGCCATGATTATTTCCACTCTTTGAATTTTTCACAAAGGTTTAGGCTAAAAAATGATGCACCGCATGCCCCTAGGAAATCAACAAATAATATTTTTCTACTCAAAACACCAACTAATCTCAGCGGAGACATTTTCGCCCGACTTCTGGACAAAGCCAAATGCCAAAAACCACGGCACCCTAATTATCATACTTTTCAATTTTGTTTTCTTATAGCCATAGACCTTCATTATTCGGGCGCATGCGCAATGTATATTTTTTAGCACTTTAGTCTTCAAGCATATCCAGTTAACTATGCTCACAACTACCATAAATATTTTTTAGCTGCAACAGGATATGAGGCATACCTTTTTCTGTCGCCATTAGCTCGAAACTTTACGAATTGAAGAGTTAGGGGAGGGTGGGGCAGCTTTCAACATCTCCCAAAACCAGCTGGACATTCAAAATATGTAACTGCTACGAAAAAAAAAGATTTTTTTTTCCAAGAAACCTTAAAACAAGAAATCACTTCAAATGCAAACGAACTCAACAATTTTGTATTATATTTTGTTAATGAAGATTATTGTTATCAATGGTATAACATTCTAGATACAAATTAAATAGTTTTCAAGTTTCTCTAAAATGTTTATTGGTCCTGAAAAGATAATGCAGCTCTGAATTTTTTAAATGGAATTTTGTACATGAAAAGGATCTTTCCCCCATAGACTACACATTACAGAAGTCATGCTTGGGGACGTTAAATTTGTGACGGAATCAACTCCGGAATCGAATTAGGAATTAAAAGCTTGGAATCGGTTCCATCCATATTAGAATCGAAGACACGGAATCGAACACAAGAATCGAATGAATTGAACATCACCTCTCACCTCAGGAATAGATTCCGGGATCGAATCTCGAAGGCACTAAATTGAATACAAGATTCCATATCAGGAATCGATTCCGGGATCGAATCTCAAAGGCACTAAATTGAATACAAGATTCGATATCAGGAATCGATTCCGGGATCGAATCGAAAGAATTGTGACATCCCTAGTCATGTTATAATAACGAATATAGCGTCTTGATGGATCTTAGAAAATATCTTATGTCCCATTTAAGCATCTTTTTAGAGTTAAAAAGTATGGCGTGCTGCTTAACTATTGCAGCAAAACCATTTTGGGTAAATGTGGCGCATCTAGACAGTATCCTCATTTTAAAAATATCACTAATATCGTTGTTACTTTGGACAAATTTTCTGAAATGAAAAGGTCAACAAAATGCAAAGATATAGACCGTAAGTTTTTTCTTCGACTACTCCATAGTAAAGCGTCCTATATTGTTATAGACCATTAAATAAATTTAAGAGCGCATGCGTTAAAGTTTATAAAAAGTACGCATATAAATCTTACCATTATTGTTAAAATTCGTCAAATTCGATGAATTATGAAACGTGTAAAATAGAGAATTAGTCCAATTGTTTTTGAAAATAGCTATCTCTGATTTATTTTAAGCCTATTAGATTAAGGTAATCTTAGCTTTGGAGTTCAAGATCATCCGCACATTTACATAGTTCTCTCGGATCTTGTGAAACTAATGAAGAACACGAGTTAAAATAGGTTACATATTTACCAAAATGATAGGTTAATTGATAAAAATCTATCGTTTTAATGATGAAAAATTTGAATTCACTTAGGTCACAGGAAAAAAAAGTTATTTTGCAGTATTTGATACAAATTTATATTCATTTCTGCAATTTCCCTTGAAATGGGATATGCATTATAAATTTATGTGAACCTCAGAAACTCCTAATATATACTATGCATGCTCAAAAGCAGTTGGTACAAAATTGATCAGAAGAATTTGCGTTTTTCCCATGCGTAAGAAATATATCTGAAATCTTTGCTCACTGTACAGAAGTGTGTTTATGCAAATTAGGCTAATACAAACGGAGAAATTAAACGAAATGGGACTTTGGGGGATGTAGCATGGCCATCTAAACACATAAGGCCACGGAAGCTCGAAATCTTGAGTGACGTTGTGTCTACTGTTTCTCTTCATCTTCGCTTTTCGAACAACAGCTGAACTCCAGTCTGAAGGGAGCATGCAATGTATCAGACTGGAGTTGCGCTGTTGTCCAAAAAGCGACGATGACGCGAAATAGTAGGCAGAACGTCACTCAAGATTTCGAGCTTCTCTAGCCTTCTAGAGGGCCATGTATGTAGTCGATTTTCGGGTTAATATTTTAATGTGCAGTAATTACGGTTTGAAATATCTTGTACAAAATATTAACCATCAACACTCGATCTAGAAACCATAGCATTATCAAGATACCGAGTGACGAATTACGATTCGATTACTTTTATATTTTTTTTCATTATCGATCAACAAAATTATTCCACCCATGTTTTCCCGAGTATTTCCTTTTTTATGATGATTTTGTGAAGTTTAGGGCGAGCGCGCACGGGCGACTTTTGTCACGGTGACAAAGACAAAAACAACGTTGCTAAGGCTGTTGTTAGGGGCGGGAAATAGAAGCATCCAATAGCAGCATTCGCACATGACATCACTGGAGGATAAAAACAACGTTGCTAAGGCCGTTGTTAGGTAAAGTCATGTGATTGAAAAGGCTCTATAGAGTATTTTCAATCACATGACTCTGCCTAACAACGGCCTTAGCAACGTTGTTTATTCGCCAAGTGACGTCATGTGCGAATGGTGCTATTGGATACTTCTATGTCCCGCCCCTAACAACAGCCTTAGCAACGTTGTTTTTGTCCTCCAAGTGACGTCATGTGCGAATGCTCTATTGTTTTCTAGTGATATTTTTGATACTAGTAATCCTGGTCGCCGTGACTTTAGTCACTCGTGCGCGCCCAGCCTTACACCAAATTATAGCTCACCCATAAGTATCAGGAAAAGTATAAGTATCAGGTGCTCTTTCAAAATGAACTCATTTACACGAGAGTCGCTAAACTGCCTTACAAAAAAAAATGTCCAACATTCAATGGGGATTGAAGAGGATCTGTAAAAGTTGTTTCTTATGCATGCAAATGTATTGACTTTCCTTTACGACTACTGCAAACTATCGGCCAACATCCCAACAGGGCACAGAGATTGTATTGGAGCCCATACTCTTTAACGGGTCTAGTGTTGAGAGGAAAGTTAATGTACTTTTTGCTTGTCTTATCAGGTGACATATAGAGGATTGCGGGTTTGAGGGTAGAATGCGGATTTTGGAATAACTTAGAGGGGGGATTAAGAAGTTTTATGGAAAGGAAGCTTGGAAAGCTGTGAGTTTCAGAAAGGTTAAAAGATTTTTTGGTATTTGAGTATTGGCCCGTCACCGTGCAGCTGATTCCGAAAACGTTATCAAAACAAAATGACTGTTTCGCTGAATCTGAAAGTCGAAGGGCTAATGCGAACGTGCCGAATTTTTTTATGCGTGTTTCTTTTGGAATAAGTCAGTTGGGGAGTTTTAGGAAGGTTGTTTTAGATCATTGGCTTCCAACCGTAGGTTTGGGAGATCTTTGGAAGTGATCCACGGAAGGATAAATCTCAAAGAAAAATGACTAAAGAGATTTTGTCAGGCCTGCTTCTGTGAATGCATTCACAGAAACTTCCCTTTTCATCATAAAAAGAAGAAACAACACGTAACTGCTCTTAAGGTTTCATGAATTATGCCACCTAAAATTTCAAGAATGTGGTCATCTCATTTTCCGAGATGGGTGACTTTGTTTATGAATTTGAACTAAATAACTCCTCCCATGAAACCGTTAGGCCACATTTGGACCTTGGTAGGTATATGAATTTGTTTTTACCATATAAATATTTATATAACTACTAAAGCTCCATATTATAATTGCATTGATATGTTTAGTTTCACATTTCTCTCAAATTCTCAAAAATTGCAGTCTGATATTTGCACTTTCACTTCTCAAAGTGTAATGATTTTTTTAAAATGAAGTTTTTCAATATTGTTTCTTTACTCTTACTAAGTGATCAATTTTTAAGTTATTTAGTTGCTTTCGAAAAAACTTACACCAAAACAGAAAACACGCTCAAGATTCATCCAATTTTTGTCATGTATGGTCAAATTTCGTTTACTTCTAGTTACACTTACGTAAATTTGACATATTTGGATGAGCTGCCCTAGGCATTCATTCACTACAATTTTAAGGGGGATTTTCTAACAGGCTTGACGGGAGGCATTCCATATTTTCCCGTGTAATAAAATGGTACACGAAGGCTTTTGAGAACGAAGCAACTTTCATCCAGCGAGCAAATGTCCGAAAAAAAAACATTACTCAACTCAACTCAACGAAGGCTTTTCTTTTTTTTTATTTTTGACTTTTCAGGAACATAAACTATTTTTCAAACAATTCTAAATATAAAATGTGATCAAATGAGTCTGAATTTTGGGAGGGGGAGGTTAAGAACAATAACGCCCCAGGTTAAGAACGATAAACTCTTATTCAGACAAATCTAACTCACACAAATTTATATTCAAATAAACAGTTTCAAAACCTTCCTCACCACCCAAAAAGTTGATACTTCAGACTTTACACCAACCTTATTTACATGTTTCACAAAGGACCCTTAAACTTCAAACATGACTACGTACCAGACTCTGAAACACTATCAATATCTTTTACTTAGAAAACATGTTTTTACATTCCTGGAATTCCGGTCCTAAGCAAATTCCGGATCCTTTTCCATACTCACTCTCCCGGAAAATTACTATTCCGGACAATCCGGATCTGTTGTTTACCTTTTTCCAGTTTTTATCCCTCTAGGGGAACCCCGCTGTTTATAATGAAAATTTTCACCGGATTTCTCCTGTTCTGATTGAGTTACCCGGAAAAGGTTTAATAAGACGTTAAACTATTTAATTTGTTTTTGTTTGCGTCTTTTTGACTGGAGAAATCTGGGACATTGGAAATCCTGTGTACTCACTTTTTTGTTGCAGTTTTTTTCCACCAATCGCAGAGGTTTGTTGATAGAGTCTGTCCAATCGCATTCCCTTGTTTACGGAGAGCTTAACTCTGTGTACACACATACAAAGAGCGATTGAGGAATTTACATAATTGCGTTATACTAGCACCGGTCGTAAAATAATTTAATTCATTAGATTCACGATGTGACTATTTGCTCAAATTGGTACACTTTTCCGTATAAACTTGCAGTGCAGATTGAATTATCGATAATAATGATTTTTTCGACGCCGGACATCGATAAGACAAACAACATTTTTCGATAATTTTATGACTGTCTATTCCAACAAAAGAGGAAAGGCTGTTAATGAAAATCTCTGCTTGCGATTGTTTGGATAAGGCTTTTGAATTTATCAAATAAAAGATTCTTTTAGCGCATAACATGTTTCTTTAAGATGAATTCAGAGATAACAAAAAGTTTGCAGTGGAATACAGTTCCTTACAAATCAACTTCTATTAAAAATTGAAAAGTTTGTTTACTTCTTCAATTACCAATTAGCTTTCTGGAGTGAAACGTGTAAACAAGCTAGGTATTTTTCTATAAAGTACCGACAAAAAGTTACTTTCTATGTTCTTTGATATTTGTATTCAGGGTATGCATTATTCATCATTTAAGTTCTGAATTAAATTCGACGATCGAATACAAAGTCATTAATTACAAAAATGTTTCTAGTTGTCTTGACTTAATTAGTACAGTTTATATTTAATTTCATTAGTTAATTGACCAGCCTAACGTGTATCAGCAGTATGCACAAACAGGCTATACCTTATACATGCGACAATGTTTTTAACAAACTAATGTCTGCTGTATTTTTCTACAACAATTCTCAATTTCTTTTTGTCGTTACCCTTTATTCTTTGATGGAGAAGTATATGTTAAAGTAAAACGAACAACTTAACATTTACAGATCACGATGAATTTAAGAATAACATTATTTATGGAGGATGAGCCTAAATCATCGGGGTTGGAGGGAGTATGATAGGAACTGCTAAGTAATTTTTGGGAGTAGATTAGTAATAGAAAGCAAGGGTAGTGTATTTTTATTAATTATAATTGCAGTAACATCCCTTTTCTCCCCATTGGCCTGTTAAGCAACTATTCTAAGTAGGAAATTTGTATTTAAGAGCTGTAACAAATTCACTACACGTCCACCAACGCACAGAAACATAGTCAAACAACTGTCAGCGACAATATGTTGAAATTGATGCATTGACCTAATACCTACCTACTATTTCATTTTAAAGCTTGGGCCCAAAATGCCCGTTTAAAACAGAAGGAAAAATGTATCTCAGGCTCAACTTTTCTTTAAAATTATATTTTATTTATATATCAATAAAGTGGTGAGTAACTCCCATCGCCCTTGAGATTGGGTAAACTCCTTTTAAAAACAACATTTCCCTCACTGCAGGGAATTTTCATAATACTAATATAAACTTTACTTTTAAACTCTTCAGAATTCCACCACCATTGAATTACATATCTCCGACAATCACATTTAAGACAACTTTTGGCGTTATGAAACAATTCCTACGTAATCCTATAACACTAGTTGTCCTCTTCCAAAGCTTGACACTTATTGGAGTCGTCGTAAGGAAATGCCTCTTTTGAATGACGCTCATCCAATGTGCCGTTGTTTCTTCACTTCGCTTCACGAGCTGTGACACTTTTATTCTGTTTCGTGCCATTGGCTGAATGAGAATGACGTGTTTCTTGGGAGAAAAGGCGTCATTGTTTGGTGTTCCTTAACAATAATAATACGGGGGATTGTGTTTGGCTTATTATTTTGTTACATGAGTTTCCAAGGTTGTTTCTAATATACTAAGAAGGGTTGGTGATGTGTAGGAAAAGTTTCTGTAGTTTCTATTGTGGCGAGCTTATTCACCACTATAAAAGTCAGATTATTTAAATGTGGTATAAATACTGAATGAAGCACACTCGCAAATTCTACTTTTTAATCGTATGACCTTCGGATCGGTTCGGTATCTCCTCGTGGATCGCCATTTCGAATCAAATATTTAACATTCACAAAAATATGTGCTCTAAAGGTAACACTCAATATTCGCCTAAAATTTCAAGAACGCGGTCATATTATTTTCAGAGAAAAACGATTTTGCTTCTGAATTTAAACTCGAAATCTCTTCGCATGAACCGTTGGCTACTTTTTGACCTTGAATATTATGCTTCAATAATATTATTGCTTATGAATTATTTTGACCATTTACTTATTTATACTATTGTAATATTTCCATAATAAAATTGCCTTAACTTTTATTTTCATGTTTTTGAAGACATTTAATGATTTTTAAAAAATTAGGTCTAATATTTACGCTATGAACTCGCAAGTGCAATACCCATTACATTAAAAAAATATTATTCTTAAAATTGTTTGAAAACCTTCTTTAAATGATCAATTTTTAAGTTATTTACTTGCTTTCATAATTTCTTTTTCATTTAAACACTCTTTTATTACACTTTATTTCAATAAACCTTTATAGGGGATCTGCCTGACAGGCCTGAGAGGCCCGGCACGCGTTCTCGTGTAAAAAAAAAAAGATTAAAACGTCCTCCCGGTGTAAAATTGTACGATTCTACATGAGTACACTTGCTTACTATGCATTTAAGTACTCATTTAAATGGATTTCCTATATTTATGTCTTAAAATCGTGGGGGGAAACATCAAAGATTGCTAAGATAAGTCTTCAAATCGTTTTGACACTTCAGTAAATAGTTGCCTCATTCAATTTTCAAAAATTATGCAGGTAATAACGGCCGAGTAATAACACATCGTTCCATGCCATACTAAAACCTACTTACAGAAAAAGCACAATCAATAAAAGTCTCTACTCTCAAACACCATCATAATAAAAATGACATCTTTAACGACCATAACGTTTAACACCCGTAGTACAGCTGAGGAAAAAAAAACGTTACAGTAGACTTTGCGGGAGAACGGGTGGGGTTAGAAAGATGCTTTTGGTGTCATTTTTCAGGATTTATTGTATGCTTGAAAAAATTAACTGACTATTTTTCTCTCAGAGGTCGTCTTCTGGTGCAGCGCAATAAAAACTGCATCTTTTTTCATGGCGACCCTCAATTTTTATTCGATTTTATGAAAGATCATAGTAATTTAACCCTCATCACCGAGTTTCATTTAATTTGGACGTTAAACAAACCCATGGCAGACCGTCAAAATCTGAAAAATTCATATTAAAAGCCTGAAATTAGTCGCCAACACCCGACTGCCAAACACGGATTTCTGACAACCTACCAGTACTAGTGAACCGATTTTCATTAATATTTCAGATTGTCGAAACATGAGATAAGGTTATTTTTTAAATTTTTAAGCTTTAATAAGCATATAAATAATATGATTAAATTATTTTAATTGTGTTTATTTATATTAGTTTATTAGTAATTTCAAAGTCAAAAATCGCACTGAGCTAATTTTCGTGTTGTTTGAAAACGCGTAAATAAAAACAAAAACGCAAGAAGCGCCAAATAATCGATAAATTGCCAAGCCTAAAAAATAACTGTAACGTTTTTTTTTTCCTCAGCTGTACCACACACCATACCAAAATAATTCAATAACATTAGCCACACGAACGAAAACTGAATTGTGGAATCCTATTTAAGGCCTAACTAGGCCTATTTGTCTTATTGGGAAAGCAGTATAAATGCAAGAGTAATTTATCGTCTTTCCTTGCTCTATCGCAGTGGACATAAAAGTCCTATCAGTGTGCAAGGGGATATCGCTCCTTTGCACGAAGGCTTTTTGCGGCAATAAATAGTTTGGGGAGGGGTTGTAGTAAACGTTCTTCGAACAGGCGATCGCTTGGTGATGTATTCAGATGATTGGATTGCTTGGTTGAATATTGAAAGTAGTTTATTGAATCTAACATTGAATAAACTGAGCATTAGTACTTTTGAATGAATTCATGATGATTTGTATCCAGATGGTTGGTTGAATAATGAAAGTAGTTTTTGTATAATAAATGGGAGAACAGTTAATATTGAATCCAAAAATGAAAAAAAAAATAATCATTACTACTTTGGGTTAAATTCATGTTCAGTTAATACGCTATGTGTTTTTTTTTTGGTCTGTGAAGTAGAAAAATAGAACAATAAAAATTCGTAATGATATGGTCGCTTATGTTTTGAGAATTTATAAGAACTAATAATAATGTGCAATTGGGAATACTGATTCATATAAACATAGCATAGCAAGGTGAGATTAATACTTTTAATTAAACATATAATATGTATTTTAGAACGTGTTTATTTCAGCTTCAACCTAACTTAACAAAGTATTTTATAGAAGTTTTCTGTTTAATATCCTTTTAAGGTTACTATACGTATAAAAAGAAATTTAATCATGTATAACAAAATAATCGTAAAAATAACTTTATTTTGTAACCATATAGTAATTTATAAACTGTTTAGGACTGAAATAATTTTATACAATGGAGAAGAACCTCCGTTAATAAAATATTCTGAAAAACCTTAATTTGAAATTCTTGATTATCTTTGTCAGAAAAAAAAAACAGAATAATATTTCTTTGAGTTTTTTTTATGTTCTAGATAAGTCATGGGCAAAGTACGGCCCGCGGGCCAAGTGCGGCCCTTCGGACAAGTCAATCCGGCCCGCGGCATGGTTTTGAATAACCCCTACATAGGACATAATGTTTTTTTATATATGATTATCATTTAGCTACATTACTGCGAATCAGCTCATCCCAGTTTCTACCAGATTATGAAAAACTTTCAGCATCACAGTTTCATCTGTCACATACGCCTTCCTACTCTTCTAAAGAACAATAAATTTTGTAACTCCCCCCCCCCAATTTTTAAAATTGTAGCATATAATATAAGTTGTGTGTGATGTAAAAATCAACTCTAAAAATTATCACTCATGAAAATTTTTGTTAATTTTTTTGTTTCCGGCCCGCCTGGATAATTTTTTTATTTTATTCGGCCCTCTCCCCTTGAAAAGTTTGCCCATGTCTGTTCTAGATACTATACTTTTTATTATTTCATTGCTCGGAAATAGTTCCGATTGATGAGTTTTGTAGAACTTCGGTACTAAACAGAATTAATGTTATGGTTCTAATACCTTGTTCTTATTTTTCGTTAAAAAATTAATTTACTTAATACTATAATATAGTTTAACCCTTTCAGGACGACAGCCCTCGATCCGCGCAGCTAGGTCTTTCGCGCCTGAGATAAAATCAGAGCTCATTTTCACGAGTGGACTCGTCCGGTGTGTTTGTTTACTTATCGCCACCGTCGATTGCTGGTGCAAAAGGGGGAGAGCTGTCCGAATGATTTATAACCGGGGCGGGAGGGTTTCCGGTGTCTTGGGTGATGAAACTACACATAGCAGAAAATTTCAGGATCTGCAATTTAGGCTTTGCTTTTTTTAACTTCCAGATAGATATTCTGAATTAAAAGCCCGAAATCTGAAAACTAGTTCAAAATTGTAATGCAATTTTTTATCCATTGCAATTAATAACTAAATACTATTCTTAACAGTATCTTTTGATTTTCAAATCCTTAAAAAATATGGAGCTAAATACAAAAAAAATTGGCTAAAAAATAATATCAAGAACTCGTCAAGTATAAATTAATATATTTTGCTTCAATTTCGTTTTAATGAATGTATTATATCTCCTCAAGAAAATATCTGTTTATCCCATATAAAACAAAAATTAATAAATTAAATTTGTGAGTTAATATTTGAAAAAACTGTATTAACATATCAAGTGCCATTTACTACAAGTTTAAAAAAAATGTATTTGAGCTTGAGTGGATGAATAAAAAGTATTTTTTTATTATTATTAAAAAAGAATTAGAACAAAAGTATAGTATAAAGTATCAAGAGTGCGAACTATATAATAGTTGGAATTTAATAAGAAGAGGTAAAAAAGTGTTAGATTAGCATTCTTAGTATTCTAATCATGAAATACCTAAAGGATATTCAATTCAAAATGGTTAAGAAATCTTAATTAAAATCTATAAAATATAAGTTGTAATGTTAGGCCGATAACAATACACAGTCCCCTGTGTTAGTTTCTTTTCAATAAAATCCAAATCAGTTTTTTCACCGTTTAGTTTATAACATATTAATAAGGTTGCTTAAATTTAAATTTTTATAGAATGTTTTTGGAGTATAAATTAATTTATGTATATCGATATAGTAAATTTATTTTTCAAAATTCAAACCAGTTATCTAGTATTTGATTTATGGCATGAGTTTGTAATATTGTGGTAAATGTTGGTAAATTGTGGTCATAATATTAATGTAAATTTGCTAGTGCAAAAACTTATAGCATGATTACGATGTTGAAAACCCCAATCACAAGTTATACTTTTTATTGGTTTAGAATTAATTCAGCGAAATTTCTAGCTTTTTTAGGATATAGTTAAAACTTTGATATTAAAAGGTATAATTCCACAAATTACAATCTCTGGGGGGGTACAAGTGCCTAAGAAATTTAATTAAAAATAAAATTTAATTTTTGAAGTTATAACATTGAGATCGCACACAGCAAGCACTCGAATTCAACAAACACAAGTTGCGAGGACTCAACAAAAACAAATGCTTATCTCGATAATCCCACGCATATGTATCACTCTTGACAGGCGAGCCTACCCCTGATTAGACTCGCTTGACTGACCCTCCAAACTACCCACCCCCCTCAAGCGCCCGAAAAACCGCCCGAGCCGTCCTGAACCGGAGTAAAAAGTTTCGGGCGCCGTCGCCCTGAAAGGGTTAATAATAGTACTATAGTAATTCAATAATTGAATTTCCCCCCTTCGCTTTAAGGGGATGGGATGTCCATAAAATACGCGAGGTCGAAATGGAGGGAAGGTTTACAGAAAAATTTTACCAAATCTCTCCAGGGGTGAGGGGAAAGTCAATTAAAATCCCACGTCATCTTTTAATTTTGTTCATCTTATCTTTTTTTAGCACAAGTCCAGGAAAAATGTACGGATTAGTCAGAACACAGTGACTTATTAGTCCGTTAGTCGGGATAACTACAAGTTAAGACAATGTTTTTGATTTCAACAGGATTTGTACGTTGTATGTGTACAGGAGATTTTGCAATTGTCTGTTAAGTGTAATACAGATAAGACGAAACGAACGTGGCTAGAATATTTCAAAGAAATTTATTTATTAAATTGTTGGAGAAAAGATCTCACGTGAGAATTAGAGGGGGATATTCCACTAAATATTTCCAAAGGTGAGGGAGGGGTCAAAATTTGGTGGGAAAACACCTTACGTAATTTAAAGGCGTCCCCTAATTTATATTTTTACATAAAAAAGCAATAGATTTCAATCTTTTATTATTCAAACTATTTCGTTTTAATCTCAAACAATCTAAAGATATTTTCTGAATGTAGCAACTTTACATCTTTCTGTATCGGTTCAACCAATCATTTCGCTTTGCAAACATTTTTATACACGAAGTTTATTTTTCGAATGAATGCAATATTGGATAATACTATTACCCCTTAACCAAAAGTTCCATATCAAACAAACCGAAACACAGCACACACTTCTCTTCAACTTCTTTCCATACATTCAGAATAGAGAAATACTCGAATTTTCATAACCAAGAAGCAGTACTTCGAGTTAGAGAAGCAAACTCAGTGTATATTTTTTTCAGATTCCCTTCCATGGGAAATTGCTATTTCATCTTCGAAGATTTCTGTGTAAACACGCAGCGAATTGCACCCGATTCCAATCTTGAAACTGTTTTGATAACTGGATGTTATTTGTTTGAGGTAAAAATCTTTTTTTTTTTATTGAGAATATTCTCCTGGGGTATATGAACTGTACGCCAGGAAAGATTTTACGAATACTGTAAGGGAATGTATTTGAGTATTGGAATAGTTTGGGGTTTCAAAACAGTTCTTTTGAAAATCGGTTTGTAGGAACTTGCTCAAAAGATTTATATTTGTATTAAAGTATCGTTTCTTATAATATGTGGTTATAATTTTTAAAAAAACTTCGATTCGATGGCTATGCATAACCTCCATACGATTAAAAAAATTTTCAATCATACGACAGTAAATTTTAAAAATGTATTGGAAGTTTGAATTCTGCATAGAAATTGAAATTGAGTGCTTCCAGATCTGCAATAATAACATATTATGACCTGTAATCTACGTGTCAATATAGACGTGATATTTTATAAAACACAACTTGTTGACCAGGTGTAAGCAAAAAAAAGAAAAACGCGAACTTGCAAAATGATTCGATTCTTTTCGTTCTAAAGTATCCTCAGAAACAGGCCTTTCGCTACTTGCCAATTAATTGGAATTTAGTGATCTTTCTATGGCAAATTCACTAATTAATTATTTCTAAGCAGTTTCAAAACATAATGCGACATAAGTTTTCGAATCCATGCTTTAACGGCTGTATTCACCGGTAACTTGACCGGAGGTTAAACGGCAGTCAAAGTTCTGATTGGTAGTTAAAGAAGGAAAACTAGTTCTCCGCCAATCAGTGGTTTGAATCCTGGTTTAACCACCGGTCAAGTTACCGGTGAATACAGCCGTAAGAAAATTCTGTCAAGCCCAGACAATCGTTCAAGTTTCGTCCAATTTTTGTCATGTATGACCACATTTCGTCGACTTCTGGTTGCAGTTACGTAAACTTTACATATTTGGTATGAGTTTTGCTACTAGGGGAATGAACTTATTTACGATGCAGGACAGAAAAACAGATCGCCTTTCAAAAATCAGTACGTCGAAGAGTTACAGTAAGTAGTTGTGTGTCCTTGTTGATCATGGATTAAAATCACTAATAAATTATTCCAATAAACGTTAGTTTATAACCATATTCTGATTAAATTTTAAAAATGTCTTATTTATGTATGAATATTAAAATATATCATGAGTTTTGTTGATGTTATTAAAATTTAAAGGGGGGGGGCTACACTCGCTAATTGATACGAAAAAAAAACTTTCGGCAAGGCGTCTAAGTTGTCAATAATTTCTTTCGATGGCTTCCAAAACATTTAAATGATCTCAATAGGTTAATTATTGTTTTTCACTTTTTAAAAAAAGTTCTCGAAAATTAATCTTTTTATAGAGAAGTTACAAACAAAATGTGTTTCCCCGCTTATGAGTAAAAACTCAAAATAGCTCTTTCTTACTTGATAAAAACATAATCGGACTTTTAAGGCACTAGATAAAAACTTGAATAGAGTATTAACTCTTATTTTGTTTATGATAATTATCCATTTTAATCCTTATCACAAATATTATCGCCTCTCATTTAAACTCACCAGTTTAAAAGTAAAAAGCATAAAATATTATAAAGGACAATTTTATTGCCTCAGTTGAAAATGCCTGTGAATAAAATCACTAATACCTTTCACATGTGTCGGGTACGGTATTATAAAGTTATGATATGATAAAAATCTTGTACCAAGAAAGTAGCTTAAATTATCATTGGCTTTTTAGGTTCTATAACAGCCATATTCACAGCCATCAGCGTCAGTGTTAAATCCTCGGTCAAAGAAGAATTCCACCAATCAGAGTCAACGGAAAGCTACTTTTTCTTTCTTTAACCGCTGGTTAACCTCGACGCTGATGGCTATGAATATGACTGTAAGTGAGCTGTTCAAGTGCATGCGTGAGTTAAAACTTTCAAAACATAACTAAATTACCCTTTTGCGTAGATATCTTTCCTTAATTGAATTCTGATCAACAACTTTTATTGCATTCGAGTAACATTTCAATTGGTTAAAGACACGAACTTATTAAGTACTTCAAAACTATGCTTTATAAAAGGTATGAATTTTGGTGTAACAACCCTATTGGAAAAAGTTCACAAAACCAGTATCAAAATGATACTAGAACCAGTATAAATCATACTGGAACTAGTATCCATACTGGAAAAACATACAGGAAATTTTAAAACCAGTATGACACCATACTGGAAACTTTAAAACAAGTATGAAACAATACTGGAAATTTCGATACTGGTTTTAATGGATACTGGGAACTTCAATACCAGTATGAATCAATACTGGAAATTTCGATACTAGTTTTAATGAATACTGGGAATTTCAATACAAGTATGAATCAATACTGGAAATTTCGATACTGGTTTTAATGAATACTGGGAATTTCAATACCATTATGAACAACACTGGGAATTTCGATACTGGTTTTAATGAATACTGGGAATTTCAATACCATTATGATCAACACTGGAAATTTTGAAACCGTACTGGGGAACGTTGATACCAGTTTTAATGAATACTTTAAATTTTTATACTAGTATAGAATGTACAAGAATTTTTAAGTGCACTTTATCCAGCCTGACGGAACCCAATGGGAGTTGAAAAATACTACTTTGGCGAGGCTCATGTCCCAGTTTCAAATTATGCCGTATATTTTTGGTTTGGGTCTTAGGTTTTCAACGTCCAAGAGTCCATTTCTAGATAATTCATGTTTTACATAGGGGATTTAAATGAAAAATAACACGAAACTATAACATAACGATCCCTAATTTTAAAATTATGAACATCCGGCCATCAAAATTTATTTACTCACATCATAAGCATAACTACACAAAAATTGTAATTGTTAAATATAATAAAAAAATTCTTACATAAATTAAATAATAACTAATATTAATTAAATAATAACTAAATTCTTAAATTAAATTGAATAATGTTATAAAATTTAATAATTAAAAATATTCACATCATAACTACAAAACTTTTCTCAAAATCTATAAATCTAATGAAAATAATTAAAATATTATAATAAAAACTATGTACTTTAAATAATTTAAAACATAAGCGTCGTAAAAATGCCGGATACATATTCACATCAAAACAACAAAACTTTTCTCATAATCTATAAATCTAATAAAAATAATTAAAACATTATAATATTAATTAAAACGTATTAAATAAAAACTATGTCCTTTAAATAAGTCAAAATAACAGCGTCGCTAAGTTGTCGGGCACCAGGATTCGAACCCGTGATCTCTCAGTTAACAAGCCCATACCCTACCATGTGAGCCATCGGGGCACGTTTCATAACAAACCTTCACGTCATTGTTGCTCATTACCTCCAAAGAAGCCAAAATCTTTCGTCGCCAACGCTGACGTTCGAGCATGCGCACAAACTGACTTTTCAGCTCTCATTGGGAGACGTCACGTCAGACGATCCAAAGGCTACTGAATTTTTATTACCAATTTTAAAACATACTGAAAATTTAGATACCAGTATAGAATTTGTTGACTTTTTTTTATTCCAACCTTTATTTTTTTAGGTCATAAACTTAAAAATATTTGAAATTTTCTCGAAAAATAAAGAAATTTTGATATAAATTCCAAAACATTATTTTTGGAATTTATATCAAAATTTCTTTATTTCTTGATAACTCGATACCTGTATGAAAATTTTTGGAAATATTGATATATACCTATGTAAAAACGTGCAGAAATTTGTTTCGGACAATATAATCTGGCTTATAATATATTGCAATAAACTGTGTAAAAGTATATACTCGATCGTTACTTTTAGAGCTAAGTAAGTGGCGAAAGCGAAAACCGTAGTGTTTGGCGGAAACAAACCCCTCGTGGTGCGTTAAGCGTTAAGCCTAACACATGCTAGTTTTAACGCTGAATAGCTGCGGATCTGTTATGATCACAGTTTAGTGATTTATATTTTATGAAAGCATTTAAAGTGGGAATTTGAACAGTATGAATCACTAACAAATAGTGTAAAAATTGTGTGATCCAGAGACAATTCAATTCATTGTTTCGTTTTCCAAGACGTGTTTTCACAGATTTCTCTAGAAATAATTGTCAGAAAGCTTATCAGTATTCAGATTCTTGAAGAACTCTTAAAGACCTTTAAGAACCGTGTTAGAAAGTGGCGAAAACCGTAGTGTTTGGAGGGAATAGACCCCTCGTGGTGCGTTAAGCCTAACACATGCTAATTTTAACGCTGAATAGCTGCGGATCTGTTATGATCACAGCTTAGTAATTTATATTTTATGAAAGCATTTAAAGTGGGAATTTGAACAGTATGAATCACTAACAAATATTGTAAAAATTGCGTGATCCAGAGACAATTAAATTCATTGTTTCGTTTTCCAAGACGGTTTTTCGCAGATTTCTCTGGAAATAGTTGTCAGAAAGCTTAGCAGTAACCAGATTCTTGAAGAACTCTTAAAGAACTTTAAAAATACTAAAATTTTATACCTTTAGTTCTAAAACTCCGGGCGGGACGCCCAGATTCAGTTTTTCAATAAAACCGGAAAAACTCCCGAAATATGGGACCCACCCCCTCATACTTTATATATTCTTAATCTACTAATCAAAGGGAATACAGTGTTATAAAACACTTGGGGGTTCATTCATATTTTCCCCCTTTCCCCGTTTTTCTATACCCCCAAAAAAATGCAATGGATTCTTACAAAGACAAGTAAACCTCTTTTGTGTTTGAAAATTCCTGGATGACGTCAGAATCCCCATGGCAACCCGAATTTCTGGAAAAAGTTTGCCACATTACTTAACTACAAAAATAAAAATTGAAAAAAATTCAAACTTATCATTAAATACCGATTTTTGGGCCTTTTCAAACTTGTGTTTTTCACTCAAAATACTGTTTTTCCCCGACTCTGAAAATCCGTCTAATTGAACACCAAATTGCACAAAAATTTGATACATATTGTATTTTGAGGTCCTTTTTAAGTTTATTCAACTGAAATGTTTTTTAATGAGCGTTAACCATGTCTTAAATGCCCCAAAAACGCATTTTCACCTGGAAATACCTGCTAAATAATAAATTGCCCTCCTCTTTAGATTAAAATAATGTATGCATTAATATTCAAATGCAATGAAAATAATGTTATAATGTGAATAATTTAATCAGTTGATGAAGTAGGTAAAAAAATAAAGGGGGACAGGGCAGGCCAATTAACTACCAACAAACAGAATGGCTGTATTGTGCATACTTGTCGTTCTTGACTTTTCGATAATTAATTACTGTAAATTTTCATCAAGATTCCTTTTGAAAACTTTATTTACTCCATTGATTTATCTCTTATATTAGGGTTTGATGTTTTCAGATATCGTCATGTATTATTTTTACTCTACATACTTAGCCACAGGCACACCAAAGATTTGGATTTATTTGATTTGATTTCTGGAAATGGCAACGTAAAACGTTGATATTTATTTATATTTACCTTATTATGTGTTAAATGACCACGCTATCTTTTCCTCTTTTCAAGTAAGTTGAAATGTTCAATATATTTTATTTAGAATTAAAATATTTTTCTTTTCAACAAAATAAAAACAGGGCTGCTTTTAATTTTTTAAATGTCTCCATGAGTAATTTCTAGAACACCTCAAACAAAGTCCGATTTGGGATCATTGTGCCCGCCACATCCTTTTGTAATGAAGATTTATACTAGCATAATATATATGTAAATGTAAGTACAGAATAGTTTGCTTTTGAGTTCAAATGTGTTAACATTTCGTTAAATACTGTCAAGCTGATTCCCTTAGTGTGATTCTGATTTTGAAAATTAGGATGTGAAGAAAATAATTTTAAAATGCCCTTAAAATTTTTGCTTTAAAAGGGTTCTACTTGACTTTCAAAATTACCAATTTAATTTACAAGATGGATATTTTTACCCTTTTTTTTAAGAATATGTAGTTATAGTTGGGATTAATGAGAAAAATAAAATATAGTGGTCCATGATATAAAAAATTTTGGGATTTGTTTGGGTTTTGGAAGCACTATACAATGCATTCATACCCAGTCCTTGAACTTATTCTTTTATGTATTGTGTTTTTGACCAAAGGCAAGTGCTTGATGAGTTTCATTTCTAAAGTTTATATTAAGCATGGGTGCCACTCTTCCATCCCCGGGACAGAATTCCATCATTTTAAAATTTCAATGAACGGAATTCCGTCCCAGGTATATTGCGAAACGCAAAATTAGTACTAAATTCCAATACCTACATTGCACATTTGGTTCTATTCCGTTAACGTTCCTGCTAAATATTGCCATGCTTTTGAGAATGCCATACATTCAAATATCAACATTTTAAAATTTTTATTGAAAGTATGAATAGTTTTTGATCTATATAAACATTTTAATCTGAGTCTAAAATTGTTTTAGCAATACATTACTAATTAAAACAGAAAGGCTTTCACGGCCGGATGTATTCGAAGTTAAAGTTTCCGGGCTTGGTTGCAGTGGTCTCGATGTTAAAAACTTGGACGTTTCACCCCAAACTGTGTTGGGCATCATCAGCTGTTTTTTTTACGTTACGTGGTTGGTTACGTGAGAGAAAAAACAGCTGATGATGCCCAACACAGTTTTGGGTGAAACGTCAGAGTTTTAACATCGAGACTACGGCAACCAAGCCCGGAAACTTTTACTTCGAATACATTACTACTTTTTTGGTATCCAAAAGAGCAAAGCGGTATTTAGCGGGAACATTAACGGAATTGAACCGCACATTTTGACCACAAGTAAGATGGTTTTACTCACATACAGCTTTATCTTGATTTAGAATTTAAGGAACTATAATTGTTCATGATATTTTATGAATTTTCATGCAATTGAAAAAAAATTGCTAGACTGGATGAAAATGATTAATACGATACTTTAAAGTTCCGTCTTGCAAATTTTGAAAAGTGGCCCCCATGTACTATGTCATGTCTATTTAATATTGTTTTTGGCTAATTGCTGATCATGTGTGATATTACATATGAATCAAAATGCATGCATATGTTAATGATTCCCCATTACAACTGTTCACACACATTACAATACATAATAGTTCTCTTAGTTGCTATCCCTTGAACCATCAGTATCAGCAACACATTTAATGGGCTTTAACTTTAACTGTGCATTTTCAGAAGCACTGCGCATGGGCGGATTTAAAGGTGTCAACTTTTTGAGAAAATTAAATTTTTATAGGGAAAATCATGTTTTTAAAGCCATCAGGGACAGTTTGCACCCCCATGTTTTCCACTACGCACCCCCAGGGTTCATTACCTAAATCCGCCCTTGACTGCGTATGAAATAATATTGAAGTAGTAACAATTTTTAACCTTTTTAAATGTTTTGTTACTTGACTTCTGTTCTGTTTAGGTCTTGTAACATTTTATTTGCAGTATTTAAGTAGCATAATTTATTTTCTTTATTTCTTTCCCTGTCTTTAATTTGTTGAAATATTTTGCTAAGTTTTATTCCAAGAGATCTATTTATTACCATCCTAAGTGTACTATACCCGTAAATTATGCACAATTATATTTTGATAGTTTCTTTTACAGGGTTCCCACGGGCCTTGAAAAGTACTTGAATTTCATTTTTAAATTCAAGGGCCCTGGAAAGTATGCTTGAATTTAGTGCTAAGTCCTTAAAAGTCCTTGAATTTTATTATTTATTATTTTATTTGAAATATTTTAATTTGGAATTCTTTTCAGTTCGAACATGAAAAGTTAATCAAATAGTTAATATCCTGTTAGCATATTGTAGAACAGGTATAACTTGCCTACTTGAATTTTTCTGTTTGACTTTCCCAAAACAAGTAAAATATAGTAGTATGTTTTGAAATTGTTAAATATAGTAATGGTAATATTATAATTATTAATCTTTGCTGTAAGAAAGGTTTTTGAAGTAAGGGTACTAAATTGGGAGAAAAGTTTTTTTTACTTGTAAATGGCTTTTCCGCCTTTCTATTTTAGTTCATGAAAGATTTTAAATTTAAGCCCTTAAATACTTGATTTTTTTCCTCACAAAAGAGTGGGAACTATGTTTTAAGTACATTTCAACTTTAAGGAATAAAGTTGAAATGTTTTCAGGAAATAACGTTTTTGACTTTTAAGTGCAATTTCTAACACAATTTTGCAGTGTCATCAGCCTATTCCTTTACACTTGATCATACATCTGTGTTTCTTTGCATTCAACTGCATGTATCATCGCTGATGTTTCTCTTGGTTATTTCAGGTCTGCCCGGCATCTTTCAGTGGGAGATGGGGTTTGCACTAGTAATATATAGTTTTCTTTCTTATAATTGTCCTTTTTGTTTCAATGTAATAATACATTCATTATGCTTAATTTTATAACTAAAGGGTCCTTTTTCTATGGGAGAAAAGACAAAACTAATTCCTACTTAGATCAATTTTACACATTGATGAAAATTGATATAATTACATGAGTGGGTCTCTACTAGTCATACTTTTATGAGAGTAGAGAGTGATTTGGTGTTGAATAGACACATGGACGTATAGTCAATAGGTATATGATGGACTAAGCTAAATTAACTTAAAGCACTGAAATATTTTACTTTGTAAACAATTTAGAAACAGCATGTTTAGTTATTATATTGTGAACTTGTTAATTACTTTTTACTTCTTAACACCATGTTTATACTATGCTTAAGACTAAAAAATTGTTTATTAATAAGTTAGCGGACCTGGAAAAAGTTGTAACCTTCCCCCGAACCTTATGTATTGCTCCTATGGAGCTGGCAGGGGCTTCCCCCGAACCAGGTTCGTAGGTTCGGGTACTTTTTCCAGGTCTGTAAGTTAGTATTTATTACTAAACAGTATTTTCATTGCAGTAAAATTATTAAATGAATAAAATAAGTTAATTTTTGCGTAGGAAAACATTCTATCAGTGAAAAATTTTTTCTGCCATAAAGAAGTTAAGAGAAGCTAAGTGGCGTGGTGGATCTTGCTGCCACCCCACAGGCCCAAGTTCTATTCCCGTGTTGGGGAAAGCAGACTCATGGTGGATTTACACCACCATGTCAAAAGCGGCGATAGGGGTCAACAGCGATTCAAAAGAAGCAATAGAAAACCTCTAAGCCTCGAAAACGACTACTGTTCGCCAGGTTTGACGCGGTGGTGTTAACCCACCATCAGAATTACGCTTCATTCCTCCGGGGTGATAAAATGAGGACCAAATATATACTTGATGGAGAAACAAGGGTATTTTGAATCCGATGACTGACTTTCATAGTCACACTTTCTGTAACAGCTCGGCTTATGGCCTCACTAAGTGAGTCTAAGGACCTAGGTGGTACTCCCTCAAGTATCCATCCCATTGTTTCATTAAAGAAATTAATAGATTGAAAGTTAGACATTCTACCTTCCCCAAAACACACAACAAATAAGGGTTAACAAATATTATTTCCAAACCATGGCTTACTAGATACTATACAGGCTAGCCGAGTACGGAAATCATTAAAAATCCAGATGGCAATACTTGACAAACTGGCAAAGCATATCCACAGTGTTGAAGGCGGTGGGTGATATAGGTAGGATTTGTGGCGATCCAAGCGGGAAAAGTTGTCAAATGGTTTTCATTGTTTAAAACTTGGCTAGCCTGTATAGCATCTAGTAAGCCGTGTCCAAACTATACTAATAAATTTTAAGTTCTTTGTTAGCATTTAAATTACGCACAATTATATATTTTGATAGTTTCTTTTAAGTACATTTCGACTTAATTAAGAATTAAGGTGAAATGTTTTCAGGAAATAACGCTTTCAACTTTTAAGTGCAATTTCTAACACAATTTTATAGTGTCATCAGCCTATTCCTTTACACTTGATCATACATCTGTGTTCCTTTGCATTCAACTTCAAGTATCATCGCTGATGTTTCTCTTGATTATTTCAGGTCTGCCTGGCATCTTTCAGTGTGAAATGATTATGAAATCTCCCAGCAGAGTTGTAGAAGTGGATGCTGTGTCTGCGGATAGTAGTACAAACAGATGGAACTTTGCTGCAAGTAGGTTTAACCTCTTTATACAGAAAACCTTTCCATAAAAAAATTAAAAGAATCTAATGTGGGTGCATCCTGCGAGTTTGGGTTTCGCACTAGTAATAGTTTTCTTTCATATAATTGTCATTTTGGTTTCAATGTAATAATACATTCATTAGGCTTAATTTTATAATTAAAGGGTACTTTACTTTTTCTATAGGAGAAAAGGCAAAACTAAGTTTTTGAGATTAATGGTACACATTGATGGTGATATCACATGGGTGGGTTAAAAACAAGTGGCTAAAGTGACATTGTATTTAAACTTGCAATGAAGGGTATGAGAAGTGGCCAATTCTATAAACAGTGGCAATATTCAGCTAACCCTCTGTTGCCATCTCTTTAATCTGATTGTTTCTGTAATTCATTATTGTTCCAAGCTCACAAGCAATGGTTTATTAACATTTTAACCGTTTTTATTAAACCTGTTCTTAATTTATTGGTAATAATTTAAACAACTGGAATGAGGCATATAGAATCCAACTATTTCCAACATAGCTCAATATTGTTGCTGATTTGAAGAGCAATCACAATTTTTGGACGATGCTGCAGTCTAACGTGGTATAGCAGATTTAATATATATTTTTTGCGTTGCAATTCCTTTTCCTTATTTGCCTTGATAATTTTTTTCAAATCTTGACCCTGTTCTTCCTTATCATAATTGGAGCCCTGTAAATTTCTGCACTATCTTATAAGGCTTGGAAACATCCCTCGTTTTCTTTTTTTAATCCAACTACCAAGGCCAAAAGGTCCAAAACACTTCCTTATTTCAATTTAAATTAAATTATCATATTAATTTCAGCATATGTAATCATCCAGCATCTTGGTTGTATATTTTCTTGACAATAAAATGAATGACATTTTTTAAAATCTTTTTTATTCTAGCTGCAATAACCCTTGTAAATTTTGCACTTTATATACTTTAGATGTATTTGGCAAATATCTTGTGACTTATTAATTTACACATTTGTGTTTTGTTTCAGATTAAATGCGGTTCGACCCTAGTATGTGAACGAGAGTACTGCAACACCATCACCATCACCTGGGGGTGCAATGCTCGAAGGAACCAGGCTCGAGGATACTATATTCGTTAAAGGGATGAATTCGTCTGGGACAACCTTGTCTCCTCTAGCCCCTCAGGTGTATCTGGGATACCACCCCTTCCTTTCGGTGTCAGGGACACCATACCCTTGTGGTCACAGTGTTTGGGACACTGCACCCTTCGCCCCCTTGAAGTCTCTGGAAGACTAAAACTGTCATCATCTTCGATAGTTTTGACCTTCTTCTGGTTTTATGGCTTTTTCTCGAAATCAACTTTGCCGACTAGAGGTCCCTTTTCGCTTTCCGCCTCATATATTGTGATTGTGCGTGGTTTTAATTACAATTTAGTCTGATGTTTCTGTTGATTTAGTATTGTTCTCTTGTATAAACCTGTGTCCCATAAATGTACATAACATATGACTGTATTCTTGTACTTTTTTGTATTGTGTATTCTTGTACTTTTTTTGGTTTGTAGAAGTAGTTTTTGAAACACAGGTTTTTGTACGATACTGGTTCCGGCATCATACTGGTTCTAGTATATACTGGTTCCGTTACCATACCCGGTATGATAACGGAACTAGTATATACTAGAACCATTATGATACCGTGTTATGAAACACCGGAACTAGTATGATACTAGAACCAGTATGATACTAGAACTAGTATCATACTGGTTCTAGTATATACTGGTTCCGTTACCATACCCGGTATGATAACGGAACTAGTATATACTAGAACCATTATAATACCGGGTTATGAAACACCGGAACTAGTATGATACTAGAACCAGTATGATACTAGAACTAGTATCATACTGGTTCTAGTATCATACTAGTTCCGGTGTTTCATAACCCGGTTTAATTTTTTTTCATACCGGAAATTTTTTTTCCAATAGGGAACTGTCAAATTTGCGATATTTATTGATATCCTCTACACATATTCCCCCATTCACAAATAATAACTCCAACACAACACTACTTATCCACTCAAAGACATTCATTCATCACGGCCAAACAACTTTCCCATCATGCACTGCGGCACAAGAAAAATAAAGCCGGGAGAAAACCAGGAAATGTAAGGAAAGACAAGCAGCAAGGCTATCACTTCCTCTTCCGCATAGGACCGGATATGACGTCAGGAGGCAGCCATTACAAGGGAAAGGAGGTTTCAGTAATGGCTCAGAAAAGGACAGTGACGGCAAGGGCCATTTTTCTTTGGACAATAACACTTGAGTGCGAGGTACAGTGAAAGATGTATGGGTGTAATAGTGCGTTAATACATGAAAGATGTTTTTTTTTCTGTTTTTTAAGGGAGCCGAATAGGAAAAATGGCAAACATGTAATTAGGACAGGCAATTTCATTTAATCAGGGTGTCTATCCCAAAAATTACAGAATGTTTCAACAAGCCCGTTCAAACTCTGTACAGCCAGATTCCTTGCGTGAAGTACATAAAAATATACCAAAGAACTGCCGACGCATATTTTTGGGAGATATATTTGATGCCATACACCCTAAAAACTTGTGAAAACCTTATTATTTCATTACACTGCCCGCACATGCATGATTATTTTCTCTTTTATTTATAGTCATTCCTAAAAATTCTAACTCTGTAATGAATTAGGGGTATAGAAGGATAAGAGTACGCATTAATTTCTTTATAATTTCACCATACTTAAATGTTAAAGCTAACAATATCATTCTTTTCTTGGAAATGGAAGGCAGCTTACGACTATTGTGAAGCAAATTCATTATTAGAATTTTGACAATTTTTTTGCAAACATTCTGCTTGTTTACATTGTCCGAGTCCATTTTATACTTTTAAATAATCTGTTTCTAAGCGAAATACACAATACTATAATTTCCGTCAAAATAACGATAAATGACATTCTAAATAAATATTAATCAATTCCATGCCTGAATTATAAATTCATTCTGAGCAATCTTTTAAAAATTACAATATTTCACCACTATATGCGCAGCAGAGTAGGATGACCACACTGTATTTCTAAAAGATGAACTAACATTAGGTAACCCATAATTTTATAGCGCTACTAGCTGATATGCCCGGCCTTGCACGGGTGGAGTGTATCAATTTACTAAAATTTTCTCAAGTTACATGCCTAATTTTCTGTAACCATAATTACCAATCATCCTGGTAGTTTTTCATATCCCGGTGTTCCCAGTATGTTTTCATATCCCGGTGCCTTTTTCATCTTGGTGTCCCCGGTGCCTTTTCATCTCGGTGTTCCCGGTGCATTTTCATCGCCGTGCTCCCTGTGCCTTTTCCCTCCCGGTTCCAACTGTGTAAATCTAACCTAACCATCCAGTTCCGGTGTTGCACATTTAATTACGACAGTTACCCAATTATCCATTCTAAGTGAAAAAAAATCCATTAAAATTATTACAGACTTTTGAAATCCCAAAATTTGTAAATACCCCCTGTTTAAATTGAAAAAAAAAATCCCGTTAAACTACACCAAAGAAACAAATTATAAGGTTAAATAACAAATTGATCTAGTGTTTCTATCATCAACTTTCTAAAAAAACTGCATGATGTAATCTTTACTTTAACCAGTCTAATTCTTAAAACTTTCTATTTCAACTTAAAGTTTCATGGAAAATGAAGTTTTTAATAAGAAAATACTGTTATAAAGTTTTTTATAAGGGCCGTTTTTAATTTTTTAAATTATTAATAACCTTTTTAAAACAATTTTAGCCAAGTTTTATCTTTAAATACTTTGTTTTATGTTTAAAATTGTTTTTGTTGTATTATTTGCAACAATGCGAGTTAAACAGATCTTCTTTAGTGGAGAAGTAAGGCGATTTTTACAAAAAGGCCTAAAAGGGGATGAAGGGGTGGTTTTAGAAATTTGGAAATGATGTCATTGTCTTTCCCCCGTCCCCATACGTATGTGTACCAAGTTTGGTTCGATTCGGACGGGTAGTTTGGGAGAAATTGAGCCAAATCTGTTCCGGACAAACCCAGGAACCCAGGCACGGACACCTTCATTATATATAGAGAGATTCGTGAATAGACGTTAAAATATAATTGGCATTAAAAAATTTCTATCTAATTATACTAAAACTAGTCAAAAATTGTTGTTCAATGTTATTTTAACTTTATAGTGGTGAGTATGGTCGTCACACTACAATATTTTCTGAAGTAGGTATACTATAATACTCGACGATCTTTTTTCTATTGTTGGAAATATAATGTTTTATTCATTTCACAATTTGTCTTAAATAGAATCGAAATTTGTATGGTGTTTATGATATATCTCCTTGAGTATAACTTAACGGCACGGTTTAAAGAAGTAAATTTAAAAGCTATAAAAAATACAACTGAAACAGCCACGTACTAACATTGTTTAAATCCTTTCCAACTACCTGATTTGAATTTCTCTGCTGCCGATAAGGAAAACATCTCATGGATTAAGAAAGCCAATTCTGAATTCCACCAAAAATAATGGATACATTCATTTTATTTTTAAGTGAAATTCGATTTCTTTAAACATCAAACACAGAAATTCCTTTTTCGAACAAAAACCGCAAACGCTGCTTATTTTAAGTGTTCCCCGATACGAACACAATCAACAAACATCATGAGAGGAAAGAAATATCCTACAAAAAAAGGCCCAAAGCAATTCCTCGGGCATTAGAAAAAAGGCTTAAAACCCTTACAATTTCAGAAAGCTCTTATCCAAATAAACATGACTTGCAATTATATTGTTCTAAAAGGGCCGTGTTTAAAAAGGATTCTAATTCATGTCTCGTTTATGTCAAAATTCCGGGAAAATTCACGATCCGGAGAAATTCTAATGGATTAAAATATCCCCCGAATCCGCTTCTGATTTTCAATTGTCGAACTAAGCGAATGCGGCATGTGTCAGAATCGGTTTTCGTAAGAAAAGTGAGATTTTGAAGAATTCAGTTAGTGTTGTTTTTTGTTTTGAAATGGCGATATTATAAATAGGATTAGGGCGTTTGAGTTTCGTAAAAGATAGGAGGGGGTCTTTGAGTGGTTTTATTTCATTCGTATTCATTTGTTATGTCGTAGTAAAAATATTTTGTGTTGCTCGATTTGTTTATTGATTTTCTTCAAAGAAGGATTTCTTAATATGACTTCTATATAAAGATTCATAGCATTTAAATCTTTTCAGTTTTATTCTCTCCCTTCCATTTTACACACTAGTTTTTATCTTATAAACGAATCTTAAAAAGTATCTTTCAGTTAAGCTTTATATTTCTTAAGTTTTTACGGATACTGCAGACAGTTTGGATAATTATTTTCTTCCCTTAGCGCTTTTAGAAATAGCAAAAAAAAAAAAAAAATACTAACATCAATAAAATTACTGTAAAAAGTTTATGAATTTTTAAAAGGGTTAAATTTGTAATGGGTTTGTTTATGTTTCGTAAAGATTTAGAGGGTTGACTATGGTTATGGTTATGGTTATGGTTATGGTGATACACATGGTTATCACATTGTCCACCTCCATTTTGGGCATTATTAATAATGCCAGATTTATCCCTTTGCCCATAATATTTACACATATTCTTGTTAGCGTTTGTTGCTCTTGTTTTGTTATTTTGTTAAACTTTTGTTAATAAAATAACCTTTTTAAAATATGTTGTAATTAATACTAGGCCCCACCAGTTTACTATTAATATATTAAGAAATATTAGTGTTTTGTGGATTCTGTATGTGTTGATAATATGAGAACATGCATAAATTGCATTCAATAGTTTATTTCGGATGTCAGTTATTTCTTTTTCATGCCCATAAAGGTCGATTTAAAAGCACCAGCTGTTTTAAAACTTATCTAAGAAAAACGGTCATTGCATCATTTTTTTTGTATGTTCATTGTTCAATATTTTTCTCAATTTTCATAATCATTTCGGTTTTTTTTTAAATATAAATATATGTTGGATATAAAGTCATGATAAAACACATAAAATTTAACGTTTTTGAACAAGCTTTAATTGCGTGTAGTTTGAGTTCAGAAAAAATCAGTCCCATTTCGCTCGGTTAATAATTGGGTGGATTACAAATCAAACTGAATTTATGTCGAAAGTAGTATCAAAAATTTTGGACATGTAACAAGGTGACACGATATTTTCATTAACTTCTTCATAAGCATAGTCACTAAGTCTGTTTCGCTTCAAATGATAATTTCATTTTCGATTTCATTCATTTAAAACATACAGATATGCATAGAAGACCTGAACTAATAACATAGGTAAAAAAAATCACTCACATCAATTGATATTCATCATCAAATCAAATTTTTAAAAATAAATCCAAAAGTTACTTTTTAGAGGCCAAAAACGACTTTCCTCGATTACAACAAAACTGAAACGTAGTGGTTAATGTTACGACAGTTGAAGCATGCACATAATAAGAGTTTTTAATTCTAGTTCTTAATAAGTTCTAGTAGTTCTTAATAATTTAATTAATTTTAATAAGAGTTTTTAAGTGTTTTAAAACATTAAAATTATGTTATTTGTCAATTCTGGCATCAGCACCAATAGCCCAGTGGTATAGTGCGTGGCTAGTAACCCAATGGTCCCCGGTTCGAATCATGGCTGCTACTTTTGCTATTATGCTTTTATTTAACTTGTAATTTTTCAAAAAATAGCGAGATTAGAGTAGAGTTGAGTTGTTACTTTCGTAGCAATAACCGGCGGCAAACTGAAATGGTGAAATGGCGGGAATTTCTGTTACATATATTGTTATTTTGATAAGAAATATTATTTGACACCAGGTAGCATTTCAATTAACCGCATAACAAACGAGAAAACGATTTTAATAGAAAACGAAACTGTTGAAAGCTACCTCACTCCCTACTACTCGTAGATTGCATCTATCCCAACTTAAACTCTTCCAGCTTCCATTGATTCATATTCACACAAATTCTGAACCCCATCTGACTTTCCCCAATCTACAGACATCGAGGCACCGCATCCCCCCTTCTAGGGATGATCCACCCCTCCCCTGATCCGTGAGAGGGAGGGCAAAAGAGTAAAAAATTCCACGTCTCTGTCGGCAGGGGATGTCAAACATTTCAAACGCGGCAGTGAGAGTAGGGCTGTAAGTGTCCCCTTGTATTTATTTGCAGACGGCCAAATCGCGTGTGGCTGGTACTGTCTGTCTATCACAAGTTGAGCACTCGTTTACATTTCTGTTGCCAAGGCAACAGGACTCTCCTCATTTTCTACGGGGGAAGTTGTTGCATTGAATCACTATACTACTCAACAGCAACGTTTCTTGAACCCAGTACGTCACAAATGCGGAAGGAGAAATCGGTAAACACAAAGCCTGTTGGGTTGCTAGGAGGAGTTTCGGTACTCAAATCGTGATTGAAAAGCACTATATATACATGGGTTTAACCAACTAATCATATTTCTAAATTGACGTTCTTCATTTCACTCAAAATTCAGACACTGCGATGGGAACTACTTTGTTTGTTAGTGACGTCGTAGGCTCAACTTAAGTTGCTGTCTAATATAGTGTAGTCCTCTTTGTTTATTATTTTAACAGTTCACTAATCCCACCTTCTAACATATACGTGCAACTGCATCAATTCTGAGAAGACCGTGCTTGTGATCGCCAAAAATTCTCGAATAATCTTCCGTTGGCTTTAATCCTAGCCAAATCATAATACGGTTTGTCCCTATTTATTAAAATGAACCGGTCTTGTTTCTATAGCAACCGCTACATCTAGGCGGGAGCTCAACTTGTGGTAGACAGACAGTAAGTAAGGGTAAGGTGGTTGGGGTTGTATATGATTTTATAAGGTTTTAAGAGCAAAAACTTTGCACAGTTTTTAAAAATAAGTTAACTTTTTATAATGGGCAAGCACATTTTATTTCTAACCCTAACCGTTTGCTCAAGGTAACCCATTTTCATTGTTTTTAGCAAACTTTGTTCACGCTCTAGCTCATCAGTTTTGTTCCGCCACCCACACAATCCAGAGTGATTCTGGATTGTCTTAGGGAATTCTAACTAGAAAAATCTATGTGTTAATTTTACATAGTACATATTTTTCAAATTCGTGAAAAAACATCCATTTAGTCTTAACCTACATTAAAAATTTTCTGATTTTTAAAATGGGGGAAAGATGACTAAAAATTACAAAAATCACCAGTAAGTTATTAAAATAAAAATTTATATATTTACAGTTACTTTCCAGTGATGCGTAGAAAACGTGCTCCTATAAGTTATATGAAAGTCATGCTGCACATACAGTATGGCAAGTGAAAATTTATTGCAAATGAAACTTTCACACTCCCTCTCTTGCCTGCCCGTTCAATTTTAACTACCGTGAAATGGGATGAATCGGAACACTTTTTCAACTTTCAATGTAAAAATAAGTAACAAAAAACATATTTATGGTGAAAGTTTTTCTTTGAAATAACTTGGTCTTAATTCTTTCAATTTTGAGTAAAAACAAAATTTTTTTTTTAAATTAATACATTTTTTTAATTAATTTTAATGGTGTTCCGATTCACCCTTGCACGGCTAAAAATCTTTATTGTTCTGATTCAGATTTTGTAAAAGGCATAGGTTATACGAACACGTAATGCATGCTCATATTATGTATTATATTCTGTTATTTTGTCGCGTTTGGGGGAGGGGCTGAGAGTCCAATAACATGCCATCACTTTAATTTTTCAAAACGAAGTTATTTTCTTCAATCAACTTCAGAAATAGGCCTTATTTTCACCCATTTAAATGAAAGTAAGGAGATCAAAATCGAAATAGGGAAAATGTTCTCTGAAAATTCTGGAAATGTAATTAATTTTTTTTGTGGTTTATAATTTTAGTGGGGCTGCAGCCTCATAGTACCGTTCTCAAGATTTCGCCCTTGACTCGTGTATGCAATCATACAGATAATCCATTTCTTATAACAAATCTTAAATAGAACAATGCGTGGTGAGGACAGAATGGTGTCCAGGCTCTGATGCCTCAGCATTGCTCCGCCACCCACATAATCCAGGGTGATTCTGAATCTTCTTAGGGGTAATCTACACACCCCTTTTAATTTTTTTTGCTCATGAGTTTTGAATCACTGATGTGTATAACTAGCAAAATTAATATGTTAATTTTATACAGTACAGAATTTTCCAAATTGGTGAAAAAAATCCATTTAAAAACGTTACTATCGCTTTATCTTCCAACAATTATACAATGAGGTATTTGTATGTATTGAGATTAAATTTTTTAAAATAGCAGATTAAAAAACCATGAATAATGACGTTTAAATGTAGTTTCTGAGATAGCAATTTTTGAAATTTCGTTTTGCGTTTTGGCATGAAAACAGAAGCACTGTTGTTTACAAGCGCTGTTATGTCACATCCAATAGTATCCCGTTTTCCGATCATTGAAAAACAGGTAAAAAAAACTAGTTTCGAGTGAGTGTTGTTTTCAAGCGCTGTGATGTCAAATCCCGTTTTTTGTTTACGTGACTTTACTAGTGTTTTGGCAAACTAAAATTGAATTTTAAATTATATAAAACATATTCTTGAACTTAAAAATCTGATATTTGAGAGTTTTAAACTATAACGTATCAAAAAAAGTGTAAAATTAAGCAAATCCCTCACTTACGCAAATATACCTCATTGTTTTTTCAGGCCGTGCTTATCTTACATTATGGGATATTTAAATTGATTGTGAATGATACTCTCACTCTCCCTCACGCGCACAACTTTACGTACCTACTTCAGTACTATACTATTATACATGCAACTACATATGTATAGTTTTAATAAGCATCTCTAGATGGAATTAATCATGTTGAAAACCATTGAAAAAATGTTATAACTCCTTGTAGCACCTATGTTATAATCTGTACAGGTATAAAGTACCAACCAGTTTCGAAGGTCGCTTCCACAGAGAAAAAGCTAAACAGAGACACCAAATGCTATTTTTAAATCCCATCTTTTGGTAAAGGGTAGCACTGATATGTCAATCATAGCTGTGATTGATAATTGGGTAGGCAGTACCAATTTATTGGTCACCAGCTGTGTTCCATTCAGTACACTGAGAAAAATGACGATTTCAAATCTGAGTACATCGATAGTTTTATTTTGATATGAAACTTTGTTTCAAATATGAAAATATAATTCTTTTAATTTTGGAATACCAGAAATACTACTAAGTTTCAAACAATTCAATAGTCACCACTCAAACTATATGTATTTTATTAAATATTTACAGTAATTACGAAAATTGCGTGAAATGCGCGGGATCTCACTTTTCTCACCAGTGCAAAAAGACCAGACAGACCACTCCCAAATGTGCGAATTGCAAAGGCGAGCATACTGCAAACTTCTCGGGATGTCCCAAGAACCCTTTTAATCAGCCACCTTCCCAACCACCTAAAGTCAATTTCTGGACCGACAGAGAAGCGAAACGCACAGCACAGATCAATAATAACCCCGCCCCTTCGCAAACACAGAGCCAGCCCCCAACCAATCAGAAAACTCCAGATTCCGCATCTTCAACCAACCAATTCAATACAACTTTCCTCGACAGTAATTTCTCCACCAAAATTCAAGACACTATTGAAATAGCCAAGAATATTTTCCAAACATGGAGCTCAGAAGTATCAATAATTATTAAATTCGGATCTACTATCCAAGCCATTCAAAATATACTAAACATCTGGAAATAAATGTCTCGACGCCCACAAAGAAACTCACTTTGCATCATCTCTTGGAATGCTAACAGCATCAGAGGGAAAATTCAAGAATTCCGGCTCTTTGTCACAGAACACAAACCAGACATAATTTTAATACAAGAATCTCACTTGCGTCCCAGTGACGGCCTTACCATTCAAAATTACATCATCCATCGAACTGATCGTCTTACTCACCGTGGTGGCGGCACAGCTATTGGAGTCAAGATTGGTCTAGAGCATCACCTTCTACATCTACAAACCACCACCTTAGAACACACAACAATAGCCCTAAAAACCAGAAATGATAAGCACTACACCATCTCTTCAATCTATAAACCACCATTAAATAAATTAGATCTAAACGACATCATAAATTTAACTCAACTAAACGAACATTTTCTGTTATTTGGAGACTTCAACTGTAAACACCGTTCCTGGAATAATCGCATCAACAACACCGACGGTAATCAACTGTACCAATTTTGCACTAACTACTCGTACGAAATAATTGCACCACCAACTCACACTTATCACGGCGCATATGGATCCTCAACACTTGACATCGGCATTTCATCTCACCTGCTTCCGTCCAAGATCCAAAGTTTTGCAGCTCTCACTAGCGACCATAACCCAATAGCAATGACCATACATGATTCTACACTAATTTCTCCTGATGAACGTAATATAAGAATAACAAATTGGCAAAGATTCCACGACATTCTCTCAGTCACTGTTCCCGGAAATCCTTCAACTAATTCTACAGTCGACATTGATGACACTATTGAAGCTCTCACTGACTCCATTTGCGCTGCTCGCGAGTCGGCTAGTCGTTACAGGCAAATCTATCACCCTCAAAGAAGTATTCCACCAGACATAGTTTCTCTCATCCGCTACAAAAATACCATCAGAAAAAACTGGCAACAAACCCGATTCCAACCATTTAAAACACACCTCAACAAGCTACAAAGGGAAATAAAAAAGAAGCTGCAAACCTTTAGTAACCAAAGCTGGAACAAATTTTTAAGCCAACTAAACACAGAAGATGGGTCCTTATTCAAAATCAATAATAGCTTAGTCAGCAAATTCCAACCTACTCCGCCTCTCATCCATCCAGATAACAATAACATCATAGCCAACACGGACGAAGAAAAAGCGGATCTTTTTGGCTCTACATTAGCAGCGACGTTTAGAACCAACACCCACCTTTCCAATCCGATAAATGACATTAACGTTTATGGTACTAAACATGCTTTTTTAACCTGTGCCCCTCCCTCTCCTGCACCTTTCTTCATTTCACCTTACGACATAGCCAACATCATAAAATTAAATAAATCAAAGAAAGCCCCCGGCCCAGATACCATAACCAACCAAGCTCTGAAGCAAGTCCCTATTAACGTCATAACTAATCTCACCAAAATTATAAACGCCTGCCTACAAAAGAACTACTTTCCAACTGCCTGGAAGAAAGCTATAGTAATCATGATATCTAAGCCAGGTCAGAAAAAAAATGAACCAAAAAATTACAGGCCCATTTCACTACTAAACGTCTTTTCAAAAATCTATGAAAAAGTTCTACTACAAAAAATTAACCAGCACTGCCAAGAAAACAACGTCATCCCTCCGGAGCAATTTGGTTTCCGCTCCAAACACTCGACGGTTCACCAACTACTCCGTATAACAAACGCTATTACTGATGGTTTTAACCACTCACGTAATACCGGTGCTGTTTTTCTTGACGTAGCCAAAGCGTTTGATCGAGTGTGGCATGACGGCCTCATCTTCAAACTCATAGCAGCCAAATTCCCTCCATACCTAACCAAAATAATTTACTCCTTTCTACAATCAAGATCTTTCCAAGTAAAAGTAGGCAAGTCTCTTTCCTCACCATTTCCCATCCAGGCAGGTACACCTCAAGGAGCCATACTTTCACCAATACTTTACAATATTTACACCCACGACATCCCAAAAACCCCCAAGACTTATCTACATATCTTCGCTGATGATACAGCCATCATTTCTCAAGCCTTCAAAAACGTCTCCATCAGAAAAAATCTCAATGAAGCCCTCCGAAGAATAGAATCCTGGTGCAGAGCGTGGAAAATTGAAATCAATACTAAAAAGACCCAGGCCATCATCTTTTTCAAGAAGAAAAGACGTAAAATCCCAAAACAACTTCAACTATTTCAAGACAACATTAAATGGACTAACACAATTAAATACCTCGGAGTGCATCTGGACAATAAGCTACTTTACAAAACTCACATCAACGAAACGATCAAAAAGTACCAAAGGAAGATTCATATGATGTACCCCCTCTTACGCGGAAATTCTGGTTTATCTCTAAAAAACAAAGTCTTGCTATTTAAATCTATCCTCCGTCCTCTCATTACCTACGCTGCCCCCATTTGGGCCACATCAGCAAAAGCCAACATAAAACGCCTCATCATACTACAAAACAAAGTCCTACGTTGCATTACCAACGCTCCTTGGTATGTATCAAACAAAGACCTCCATCAAGATCTCAAAATTGAAGCGCTCACAAAATTTATCGGAAAAACAGCCAAGAACTTCTTCCTATCAATAGAGAATCACCCTAACTCCTTAATCAGCGTACAAACCATCTTTTCGGACTCAAATCCTGTCAACAAATATCCTTTTTCCACTACTGCAATTTCTCAACGATTCCAGCCTCCGTGATCCCCATTGCTCCGCCCACTAGCTGCCTGGCTCAAGTGGAGCACCAATCAGAAAGCTGTATTTCACAACAGACATCCAATCGACTCTTTCCCTGTCCAAAGTGCATTTTGAACTCATACCATACATTTTCCTGCAAATTCATGAAATTTAATTAATTTAGTACTAATGTTCGCTCTATTTTTCTGTCACATTGTATCGCTCTATTTTTTCTGTCACATTGTATCGCTCTATTTTTCCTGTCACATTGTATTGCTGTCTGTATTGTATCACTGTATTGCTGTCACAAATCGTGCCCAAATTCCTAATTCTGTTATGTAGAAACTCACCATCAATTATCAAGCTACTCTCGAGTAATTTGTTGGTCCTCAACCTTTTTCTTTTCTTCCGTGTGTTCTCGCCCCCCCCCTCTACCCTCTTTTCTTCTTTATTGGCATCATGGCCACACTATTCATGTTTTGTACCACTCATGTCCCCTATTTCCTGCGGTTCAAAAGCGGAAAAGCGCCTTACGGCGCTGTCAAACCACAAAATTGATGATGATGATGATGATGATAATAATATATCACGAAAATAAGTATAATATATTAGTTAATATATATAATATTAATATTATATATAGTTAATATGTAATAGTATAGTTGTAGGTAGTTAATATTTATAATATTAATATAATAATATATTAGTCAATATATATATTACGTAATAATAAATATTATTACGAAAATAAGTTTAAATGGCAAAAGATAGCTGGAATATTTATAACTGTGATAGCCCGCCTTGTTAAAATGCGGCATCAGAGTCTAATTACAAGTAGACTAGTAATAATCACATTTTGATCAGATTCTGTACCATCGAAGGGGGTAATTTTGACAAAGGACATGGTGTATCATTTTTGAGTACCTGCATATTTTAAGAACTGAGTTTATACATTCTTCAAACTTGAGTAAATTTGATTCGGAGCCAGTTTGAGTTTGTGAAATACTCAGATTTGAGTATTTTTTGCTTAGTTATGAAAATGCCTTTTCAAGAGTGTATGTCTCAGAGCATCAAGCTTCTTTTTCTCCGCCTCTCGTGACGTGATGAAATAAGTGCGTGTTGCATGAGTAGTGGCTGCGATTCCACTTCTACCAGAGCCCCTATCACAAGGCTTACCCCATGTTTTTGTTTATTTCCATTATCGTTTATGGCCTATGGACCTCTGTTCTAATACTCTGGGGCCATGTCGCTGCATGTAATCCCACTCTTACAGCCATTATCAGTACAGCCATCGGCGTCAATGTTAACCAGCAGCTAAAGCAAGAAAAATTAGATTTTTGCTGACTCTGATAGGTGGAATCCTTATTTTGACCAAGGATTTAAACTAAAAAGTTTAAACCAAATAAGTTACGGCATTGAAATTGTTAACCCTTATCGTTTGCTCAAAATAACCTTCCACTCAAAAACCGAAATGTAAACACTATAGTGAGAGTGGCACTAAAACACAAAAAAAAACCCCATAAGTTTAAAACATTTAACAGTGTTTTAAAAATTAAAGAGTTTATCATGCAAAATCTCACCCAAATTCCACAAACGGAAAGATTTTGTGATAATCGATTTCTGGATTTAAGTTCAAATCCTAGCTCTTATAACTTTGGATACTGTTATGCAGCGGCATTTTACTCTTGGAACGAATATTTGAAGTTGAAGTAATTTTTTTCACCGGAAATAAAATCCTATAAATTTGAGAACATTCGGTCCATCAGTTTTCTTTTTATGGCAAATTCACAGTGGAAGTTTAATCACAGTCACCCTAAATTTTAAGTGCCAACTTACAAAATCAAAGCTTTGTAAACGACAACAACTGAGCAAAAATCGCTAAAAACACCAGTTGCAATTCCAAAAATATCTTTTCAGATCAATACGTAAAAAAATCTTACTTACCTCGTTTATTTATACTAAAAGACATAAACGTGGTATGCGCTTACAATGGAGTTAAACAAGGCATTTAAAATCAATTTATCACTGAAGTTCGTCCCAAATGCTTACATACAAAAAGGAGAAAAACAACTGCAGCAGATCCATAACAAAGAGGAGTTATGGATTCAGCTATTTATAGACGATGCAGATAGGATTTATTATCGTTAAGAAAGATTTATTTGATATGTTTGTCTGAAGGGATAATGGGGCAAATATTTCAGTGTTTTTGTTATTTAATATGTTTGTATTTCTGAGACGAATGCACGCGATATCCATAACTTATTTTAATATTATTTCTTGCAGTGATCTTATCTTGTTCACCGCTAAAAGAGTTAATAAATTTAAAGGGTGTTTAAATATTAACCATTGCATTTCATAAGAATGTTTGAATGCTTGAATTATCCGAAAAAGAAAACATTGCTTTCACTTTAAAAACTACTTTATTTTTATTCATGTTTTAAATTGATTAATTAAAAATGATATTCGAAAATTATAAGACTGCGTGTTTACTTAAGTTAAAAGTTTACGTTTTAAAAAACCAAATGTGTGTGTTTTTGCAAGGTCTGAATGATAAGAACACGCATGAATTGTGTGGTAGTTGAAAATAATTCTTTATTAACTATTTTGTATTCTATTATTATTACCTATATAATTAAGAACACGCATGAATTTTGTGGTAGTTGAAAATAATTCTCTATTAACTATTCTCTATTCTATTAATTAAAATAATAGTTATTAATAATAGGGCTAATAATAATACCTAGAGTTTGCTAGGAAAAGTTCAAAAACGTATAAAACTGTTTCATTCTTAACTTCTTTTACTGGAAGTCCTAGTACAGTACCTCCCTAAAGTATCAATACAAGCTGTGAAAACTTGTATCTACGAGTATCTATCTTAATAAACAAATAACTTCGGGAAAAATATACTGACTACATGAAAAATCTAAACTTGTTTTATAATTTTAAGAATTTTTTAGCTCTTAGGTTTATATACTTTGGTTTTACTTGTCTAGTGTTTATTTAGATAGTCGTGATATAGCCAGAAAAAAATTATATCCTTTTTTTAATACTTCAAAGACATGACATAAAAGCTAGGAAACTAGTTGACCAAACATGCAGGAAACATTTGAATTTTAAATGTGAGGTTTTATAGTAGCATTATGTTTTCTTTTCCAACTTTGTTTGCTGGAAAAAAGCTTGATGTATTTACACTTGGTATGATAAAATTGTTTTATTGTTTCGTCTGTAAAAATATTAACAAAATATGCACGAAACTTTGTCAAGGCTTGCATTTTTTCACTTTACTAGACCATACGTCAATATTTATGTCTGGAAATCTTTCAAAATACTTGGTCGGGAATCTAACAGCATGACATGGCATTTTTTTGAATTTGAGTTCATCTGTAAGGAGAAAAAGAAATGTAGATTTAAGAGAAGAAAGTAGATTTAAGACGTATATATGTAAAACTTCAATTGTAATGTAAACGAAATTTTGTCACCTTAACTTACGTTGGATAGATAATTGGATATAGGCTTATCTCATGGAACAAAAGATCAATGATTTAATGTCTAATTGAATAATCGAAACATTTGTCATGTATATGTTATGGGCAAAGTGATTAATCGGGCATTATTAATAATTCCCGAAGTGGAGGCGGGCAAAGTGATAAATTTCATTCATAAATTCCACTGAATTTATCATATTGCCCGGGCATTATTAATAATGCCCGGATTTATCACATTGCCCGTAACATATATACAGGGTGGTTATAATTAAACTTCAACTTTGAGAAGGCTAAATAAAAGAAGCAAGGGAGTTCTTTTAAAAAAAAAAGATTTACTGCCTTTTTACAATTTATTTATATTTTAGATTATTTATTACCGAATTTTAAAAGTTTCCATCTTGATGGAGTGCTTTGGTTGGATTTTCAATGTTCGTTTTATTAAATTGACTAATAATTTATCAATTGTTTTTATAACTACAATATTCATGGAAAAATGACCTCGGGAAATGCAATTTACGTTTTTTACTTAGCTTAACATTACTTATTTTAACAAGCACCACACAACGTAAGTTTCAATTGCGGATTAAAAAGAAGATTTTATCAATTAATTTAGTCTAATATACATTGAAAATAGAGATACTGCTATAAAAATTAATTTTTAACTTTTTTAGTGCTGACTAACTTTAACAAAACAGAGACATTAATATTCCATATTATAAAGCAATTATTCCTTGCATAGCGACAACAATTTTGAGGTACCCGCGGGGTCGCGCGTGGGGTCTAATAGACCCCGACGCTTAAATAAACCTTCATAAAAACTCTAATTTTTAATGAAAATGTATGAAACTCCGTGTAGCTGCCTAAAAGGTTTCAACCTATCACCTCATGAAGTTTAAATAAAGTAGGTATGTTATTTTCCGAGTTAGGTTGTTGTTGTTTTTATTGAAATGCTTCCAAAACTGTGAGGATTAGCGCGAGTTATAACCAAATAGATGTCCAAAAGTACCTAGTATCTATATTTTTTCTTGCTCTAAAAGGGAAATTTAAGGTAAACACCACTAAATTAAATTGTTACACAATTGTTTCACATTTCTAATGAAAAATATGTAATATCATAGGGATTCGGTATGAAATGTGAAATAGTCTAATATTATATCTCAATAAAAATCAGTCAACTTAAAAATGAGTTATTATGCACTTTGAATGATTAAATTATATGTCTAAACTTTCCGTGATAAAATTTTTGCATAAACTGAACGATTATAACGGAAAACGGTTTGCGGGGTCTGATAGACCCCGCGTGCGTTCCCGTGTAACAGAAAGTAGCGCGCGTCCTCCCGGGTTCGGGACAGATAATACAGGGTTTTATGCCTTTAATTTTTTAATAAAAATATTACCTATGTAATTAAAATACAGGTTGTGCCCCGAAGGACACAACTTTAAAAATGTAAAAGCAAAAGTTAAAAGAGAATAAAACAATAGAGTAGATGCTGACTTCTTCTTTTTCGGCATTTGTGCAGCGCATCTTGAACGTTAAATGGAGGGTTCAGAATAGAAGTGAACCAAGTCCACTTTAGCTACTTTTGAGCTACAGCGGTTTAAAGTTAAAGCTTCATAGCAAAATCAATGTTAACATTTTTTTAAATTAACATTTTTAGCGGATATTATCAGAAGTAGGACTTGGTTCATTATTGCACTGAAATTTTACATAGTTGGTGCATGTTATAGCGATGCTAACTCAAAAATGACAAAAAGTGGACTTGGTCCACTTTAATTCTGAGCCCTCCAAATAGTACTCATTGCTTGAAAATTTATCCTACAGAATCTTCGGACTAAAACACCCAACGGTAGGAATATACGTCCACGTTTCCATCCCTGCAATTTTTGTCTGTCCCCATACATTTCCTGCACAGCGACTGTCATTCCAATCGGGCTCTTCGTGAGGGCGCTTTTGCCAGTTGTCGCGTGGGGATTCTCGGACATCCATCAAAGACTCCATCCCCATCATAAATTGGAAATGGGAGAAGCCACCCCTCCACTCTTTGAGCCCTAGGCTCTCACACTCCCTCTCAAATGTTAGAGCGAGAGAAACTATCGTGCAGTCTTTTTGAACATATATAAATAGTGTTTCAACAAGTCCCAACTCAAACTCATCACAGAAAGATTATTTGCTTGATGGAGTTCATAAAAATCAGGGGTGGTAAATAAACCTAAACTCAAATTGAAATTTGTGATTTTTACATATTTTGTTCATTACTTCGTGACATTTTAATTTTGTTCCATAGGAAAATTAACTGTAAAATCGGCCAGTTTTATTCCGAAACTAAAATAAACTCCCACTTATTCTCGACAGCAACGTTTCCTGAACCCAGTATGTCGCTACGCGGAAGGAGAAAACAGGTAAACACAAAGCCTGTTGGGTTGCTAGGAGGAGTTTCGGTACCCAAATCGTGATAAAAAGACACGTTACAAGGTTTAACAAAATAATCGTATTATTTTTAAATTGACTTCTTCATTTCACTCAAAATTCAGACACCACGATGTTAACTACTTTGTTTGTTAATGACGTCATAGGGTCAACTAACGTTGCTGTCTAGTATAGGAATTTTAATTTAGGTCCGGCTAAGGGGCTGAATTTGGTTAAATAAGGGGCTGAATATGGTTAAATAACAGGAACAAAAACATAATTTAGTTCATTTTTTTGCAAACCCTGTGAAAAATGCCTAGAGAACTTCACCTCTGCTACGACTTTTATTTTTAAATGCCTCATATCCGATAAAAGCATAGTTATTTCAGTCCACGGTGAGCGCATGCACGCACACAGTGGATATTTTTAACATCTAAGTGTCGATTTAACAACGTACTGCGTCATAAAATTTTTAGCGTAAACCGGATATGACGTCATGACTATCTCGAAAAATGCACTCCCAGCTAAAAATCTGTCTCAGCAGAGTTTGGACGGACTTATTCAAACACCCTGTTCATCTCATTCCGCTCATTTCTATGCTGTCTTTGTCACTTTGGGTAACTTTTAACAAATTACAACAAACTTATACTTTTAACAAATTGTTGTAGAGTCTTGCATATTGTTATACCCAAATACTATTCCCAAATAAATAATTATAGCCATTTATCTCTACTCTACGAGGAAGTTAACTTGGAATGACGCTACTAATCAATAGTCACCAATCAGAAAACATAAAATTTTTTATTTTATAGTTTGGAACTTTGTAAGTTAATGTAAAATAGGGTATGTACGAATACACACACAATGCACAAATACAAAACTTAATTGTGCATCATGATCAATAAAGATATGCTTAAAAGGAGACGTCTATACATTACATGAGGTATTTTTCCTAAATTAGGATCCCTCCCTCCCCCTTGGTGAGATTTTGCTTGATCCCGCTCAACTTCTCACGTGAGATTTTCTTTATCTTTTAAATAAATAAATATATTTCTTTGATACCTTCTTGGCACTCTTTGTTTCCTCATATTGGCATGATGCTTAACATACACATTGTAAAGTTTAGATATAAATCCGTATTGAAATCAAAATCATGGTCTTATACTTGTAATTAGAAGAACTGCCTAATGAATCACTGTTTTGACTAATGTGTGCATTTTTCCTAAACTTGTCTCAAAATAGATAGAAAAAACGTTTATTTTTTAACTGAGAGTTAACGTAATATTTTAACCCCCCTTTTCACCTCACGTAATTTATGGACATCCCCTTATTAAAAAAAAGTTGCGAACTCATGCCAAAGCTCATGTTCCGTTCCTTTCTTATGATGCATTTCTCTCCCAATAAGGAAAGTACTGCAAAATTGAAGCAACAAAAAATAGAATCCCCTCAAAACAAAATTCTTAAAATGATAACTGATGCCCTCTGTTTTGTTAATAAAGAACACGTATACCAAAATCTAAAAATTCCCTTTTCAATTCCATTGAAAATAAACTGTAGTCAGATATTAAATCTACTATTGACCTGGCGTGCACATTATTCAGTGTGACAAAAGCCAAATTATAGCTTTATAATATGCTTCGAACATAGAAAAATTATATTGACTGAATTGCAGGTCAAAGATTAATCTAAATTCCGAAATTGCATAATTTAAACGAAATTGAGAGGTGGATGTTCAAATCATAATTAAGTTAGGTATTTTTTATGGTTTTTGTCAAATTTTTTAAAAGCTATCCCCTCATATATAAGTTATAAAAAATGAGCAGCTAAATTCGGTAATAAGATAACATTCAATGTCTTAGAAGGTAAAAAAAAATAAAATTTTTGAATAAATCCATGTATTAAACTAAAGTCAATACTCTAAGTTTTAAAAAGTATATATTGTTTTCCATAATTTTATGTAGTTTTAATTCGAAACCAGTGTCTTTTTTTTTTGTCTCAAAAGTATAAAATGTTTCGATAGAATGGTTATTAATCAGAACAATGAAATAAATTTTATCACAACAAGAATGTTCTGAAAGTTTTTGTTTGGTTTTTATTTTAATATTTTGTTTGGTTTTTATTTTAATATTTTGTTTGGTTTTTATTTTAATATTTTGTTTGCTTTATATCAGCAGCTGTTTCTTATTATATTTATCCCACTAATTAGCAATCAAAAGCAATAATCGCGGAAAGATTAAAACAGAACATACATCCTACGGTTCATATTTTCTGATAGGCTATTATTGTGTTTTCCATGTTGTGAATAGGGATTTTATCCTGAGTGACGTCAGCTTTCGATGGACACGCCTCCTTCACTTGATGAGCATACCTTGTTAGTTTATATAATTTGGATACTAAATTTAATTTTGCTGGTTTATTAGAAAACTTTGCGCTTTTACCAGGTTATAGTCTGTGTAAATAGAATCGGCGGTTGACCTTGACTTTTTTCTCAATGTATTTTTTCTGCGTTGCCATGGTAAAGAATGACGTGAAACCGCCTATTTTATTTATACAGACTATAATCCTTAAGTAACCCATGAAGAATGTTCCGATTCTTTACTTTATATTGACCATTTTTATCATTTTGAAGTATGCATCTATTATGAATTTTTAACAAGTTAGATATTGGTTTACTTAAGAGTAGACACGCTCGTGTATTGGTATAGTTTTCTGTAAAAAAAAAAAAAACGATGCTTTTCTAAATGAGGTGAGATGGGGTAAATTTGTTATGGCGGGGTTAAATGGATAATGAAGTTTTAACAGCTTATATTTATAAAATTTAATATTTTCTGGGGTGCTGATTTTCTTTGGGGCTCAAGAAAAATCAGGATGTCGCAATAGATTATATTACATAAAGCGTTAAAATCCTATATCCCCATTTTACCCCACCCTATCTACACACTTTGACTTTTTTAACGATGCTTTTATTACCTAAGGAAAAAAAAATTAACTAAAAGCGCATCAAGAACTTGATATTTTAGAGACATAATTATCTTCTTCATTGACTCCACAGCCCTTTGTGGGCCAAGGCCTTCCTAAGAATCTTCCTCTATCTGTTCTCTTCTTGGATAGGGTTCTCCAATTGCTTATTCTTAATTTTTTTAAATCCTCATCAACGCAGTCCACCCATCTAAGTTTGGGTCTGCCTCTTAAACGAGTCCCGATTGGCTTAAACAGAGAAATAATTATAATATCAGTAAAACTTGCTTTAATATCCAAGGAAAATTTTAATTTCTTCCCAATTCAACATCATTTTCACCTTACTCACCACTATAATGTCCAAAAAATTAAAATTAAATAAGAAAACAAAATATTTCAATTCATGCAAACAATTTTTTTTAAAATTTTATAAAGGTTATGATGATGAATATCGAAATAGCCTGTATCAAAATAAATTGGTATAAAGCATTCCTTTTCTGATCTTAACACCCACCCATTTCAACCTTCTGACCCAGCCGCCGTGAAATTCCCCTACATTGACCATTTCTCGCTCCAACTAGCTCAAAAACTTCGAAACATTTTACATAAAAATATACACTTATGGCAGAACGATTCTCACAAGGCCGTCTATACCGACCGACCAGAATTAAAAAGGGAAACTACGAGGGGAAAAACTTGCAGGGTGAAAAAAAAAATTCCCCTAACGCAGGGGGAAAAGTCTACGGTCGGCTGATCCCTGCATGCAGAAGCAGGGCTACACAAAAAATAACGGCCATTTTGTAAATTGGAAGCAATCCATCATAGTCATGACCGTGACTATGACCAATTGCCAAGTGATAGTGATGAACGACAGAACACGATATTAACTCAACGGACGCTGGGAAATGATAAATCGATTTGAGTATATTGTGTTTCATTTAATCGGAAATCATCGATTAATTTGTTGGGTTGTGTATTGGTATTGAAAACTCGTTAGGAGTTGGATATGAAGGAATTATTCTTTATTTATTTATTTTCAGTGGAGATTATTGGTTTGGGGAATTCTGATGTGCAAACTGTTTTTCAGCTTGAATTATGTGTAATTTGAATGGAGTATATAGAAAAGAAATGGGGAAATGTGTGCTGTTTGAAAAAAAACGTAAAATAAATACAGTTGATGCTCATTCTTCATAATCGTTCGTAAAATCAAAAGTTTGAGTGGAATCGAAAAATATCTAAAAATGGTGTAAACATGTACAATTTTAAAGTTTATTTTTACAAAGTTCACTACAAAAATTTCAAAATAAAGTTGCACATTTACCTTCAACGAATGGAAAATTGCCAGCATAAAATAATATAGATAAAAAAGATTACACAAAAAAATACAAATCTACAAATCTTGCTGATACCATAAAGACAAATTATGTATGCTCTCATCATTCTGAAAATTCTTAAAATTTAATCACTGTACTACATTGCAACGTTTCTTTACCCTATGACGTCACTACGCGAAAGGAAAAACTGAGGAAGCAGAAAGCCTGTTGGGTTGCAAGGAGGAGTTTCGGAACACAAATCGTTATAAAAAGACGCTAAATATACATGGGTTTTAAAACTAATTATATTTTTAAATTGAAGTTCTTATTTTTCACTCAAAATTCAGTCACCGCGTTGTGAACTACTTTCTTAGTTTTGTTTATCCGGGGTCAAGTTACGTTATTAGTCTAATATAGATGTTTACATATAAAAAAAATACAATCACTCTTAGAGACGGGTCGTTTACAAGAATATTTTAAGCTTTGCTAATTACATTAATTTAGAAAGGCTGATTAAAGGAAAAAATATTATAAGATATATTAAAGCTATGAGAATACAGTGAATTGGACATGTGGAAAGAATGAAGGAAACGGACTTGTGCAAAAAAATTATGAGTTGAAAATTATATAGTAATAGGAAACGAGGAAGACCTAAACTAAGATGGCTGGACCAAGTTGAAGAAGACCTAAACAAATGAAAATAAAAAATTGGAAAAGGAAATCAGGAGAGAGGGCAACGTGGCGTTCTATAGTAGAGAAGGCCAAAGCCCACCAGGGGCTGTAGAGCCGTGGAGAGAGAAAGAGAGAGAGAATTACATTAATTTTATAATGATATTCTATAGAAGCATGATGTTATGTCATTTAAGTTCAACACTAACCAATTAATGCAGAGGTTCTCAAACTGTGGGTCGCGACACAATTTTAGGTGGGTCGACACAAGATTTTGAATTTCCTCCTCAGAATATACATATAAATTTTTATAATTTTTACGAACGTGTTGGCTTTAACATGAAGTGAAAAGATTAAATAAAGAAGGAAAATATCTTGGTGTCAAAAGTAAAAGATAAGTAAAAAAGTTAAAACATTTCTTACAATTACAAATTTTATGAATTTTTATGAACTGCAAATTACCCTCAGATTACTAAAATATGAGTTGAAACGCTGTTTTTAAGAGTCAAATTTCAAAAATCTTTCAGGGGGAAGACCCCCCAGATCCCTCTTTTTATCGTGAGAAGTCTGTATAGGTGTAGACAAAACTGAAATGGAAGTTTAAGAGTGAAAGTTAAGATGAATTTATATGCAGAGCAAAGTATGAAAAGGTTTAATAAATACTAAAAAATTAAATACCTAATTAGAGATGAGGTGGGTTGATTTAGATTCTGTTCATAAAAAGTGGGTCGCGATGCTCAAAAGTTTGAGAACCCCCGAATTAATGTGTACTGTAAATTTGAAATTTTTTAATCCAGACTTAGAAAAATAACAATACTTTAAAAACTAGTTCATGTAAATAATTTATCCACATTTAATTTTAAAAACCGTGAAATAGAATCAAAAGTTTAATGATTAAAGTCAATTCAATGATTAAAGTCAATGATAAAAGTTTAAGTCAATTAGCAGCATTTAATAAACCCGTTCTGAAGATTATAGAAGAAGAAATTTATGTGATTCTTTTCTAGAAAGAATGTACCAAAATTGATTCCAATGGTACAAACAGAACAGTACCATTCAAATTAATTTTGGCAAACACGAACAAAACACAAGGTGCCCTTTGCTTTCCACGAATACTACGGACATTCAACTAAAAGATTATCTGAATGAAACAAATTCAACTGAAAGATAACTAAACATGCTTGGAGAAGCTATCTCTATATAAACAGCAAACAAGACCCGGCAAAAAGACGTTGAACCCTATTAATTTGCGAAAACGCCGCCAGGAGCGTTCTTTCACCGACACCTACAAAACGAATTCTTCTCCCAAACGAAATCATATTTACTTTACCCCTTTCAACACCCCACGCCCGAGATTGTCGTTCAATCCTATAGAAAATTTAGGGCGGACCGAACTGAAAGGGTTAGCTCCTTTCTCCGAAGGCAGGTAATACAAAACAAACTTTTAATTAACTGCGACTGCCACCTTCTTTCTGCGAAAACGAAAAACGCGCCACTCGTAACTTCAACACCGTACCGCTTTTTCCGAAAACAATTTCTATGGCTTCATAAATTAAAAACTTAACGCACAAAGGAGTATTTGTACTTGGCGAAAGCTTTAATTTCTGAAGCTCTTAATTTACTTTGGCAGGAACTTGCAGAGGGATAATAGAGAGGCAAAACATTTGACGTAATTCAATTCTATTTATCAGATAGTAACCGAGGAACATTTTTAGTTCAATGGTTATTCCCTATTCATGGAAAAGTTTGGATTTTAATTAAAATTGTTTCGCGGAATAAGTTCGCTGTTTGTTGGAGTTTATGCGTCCTTAATTTTTCGAGATTCTACGGTTGAGGTTAACGTAATGGAATTTCGTTTCGAATATAAATTTCTACTCTGCTGATAAGATGTGAACGCTTCCTATCCCCGAAGTGTCGTTATTTCGTTTGGATGTTGTTGAAGACGCAACAAAATAAAGGGGTGTTTGGTTGTAATTTTATGGAAACAGTTTGCTTTAAGTCGCTTGTTTGAAGAGTTATTAAGTTAAGGGAATTTTGTATTAGCTTAGGGTAAAATATCAAAGAAATAAAACGAGACAGCGATTACATTGTGGAAGGGTCAAAGAACTATATATTTTTAAGATAAATGGAACGTGATATTCAATAAAAGCTTTGTTAATTCATTTCACAGCGCGCGCTTGCATGCTCCTCAGTGGATACTATAAACTATAAACATATCCAAAAAGCTTTCCCATCCGTACCACTTTTTTCATCACCCGCTAATGGCGCCATTCCTCTGTACTACCAACTAATTGTACTACCAACAATTTTTGTGTACTGACTTTCGCAAGTTTTATTTGATTAGAATCGGCCTATTTTAATTAAAATATTTCTTTTATTATAAAATAAACTATAATAATACTATAAGATGTTTCTATGCTAAGAATTTGAGCGGACTTATTTTATGAAAAAAGTCATAACGCTTACCCTTGTAGCACAGATCATACCAAATATGTCAAGTTTGCGAAACTGGAACTAGAAGTAAACGGAATTTGGCCATACATGAAAAAAATTGGAGGAATCTAGAACGTTTGGGCTGCTTGGACTATAAACACATTAAGTGAGTTATTTCGCTATGCGGCAGGAGGCAAAATGATTCTAGGCACATGTGGCACATGGTATGTGTGTTTGTAAAATCATCATGTTCATGAAAATCATCAAGTTTTTTTTTTTACAAAATAGTATCAAAATAGTAACACTGGACAAACACTCATCAATTTTATCATCTTGAAATTTAATGTTTAAAAACATATACCATAACCCTAATGTTCTAAGATTCAGTTTTTTAAAAAAAAGTGTCCCTCGGTTTTATACGAGTTCAAATCGATTCACTGACGTAATCTCTCCAAAACTAGTATTCACATTTACGAACTGAATTTAACGCCAGTCCCTAAGTCCCACAGAGCTGCAATCCATAGATATGTTTGGATAGCATCCTCGGAGCTAATATACCATTTAATTTCTACACTAGGCTGAACTTGATAATTAAAACGCCGTCATGTGATGCTTTTCCCCCCTTTGAATATTTTGATGTAGTATCCCATCCCCCATTCGGTGAATAGGGGAATGTGTATATGGCTATATTACATCAATTCCCTTTGTGTTACGATGTGCCTCGGGCATAACAGAGGACTGATATTGGGTGCTATATAACTGAGTTTGGTGCTAGGTGTCATGGTGGTTGAGAATAGTTAGGTTTCAGAATTGTGTAGTTTGAGATGGTTTATTCGTTTGAGGTTGACAAGTTCAGCTTTAAAGCCCAATTCCCATGGGTTGCGTATTAAAATACGTCGGCGAAAAACGCTTCCCTACTTTCCCTACATTTTCTGAGGAAGAGCAATCCTTTCTTTTAAAACTAGATTCACATGATCACATGTCATAAAGAGTCCAATCATAGGCCTAGAAGAAAAAACGCAGCGCTCAAAATTCGCACGACTTTTTTCTTAGATTTAATTTAAGAAATTTGGGAAATACGCTTGCGTTTTTAGTCACATGATTTCCTCCAACCAATAAGAAAGCCCTTATAAAACAAAACAGCATCCATTTTATTTTGATGGTTCAAAGCAGATCATAATCGTCTGTATCACCGAACTTAAATTGTGCATCCTAAAATGTGAACTAATTAAGATGAGTTAACTACTCACAAAGTTAATAAAATTATAAAAGAAGCTGCTTCTTTGTTAGAATGAGCGGCTTCTAGATTGCAGGAATAATTAAAAAAAACAGACGACATGGGAAGTAGGCAGGAATTCAGGAGACAAGCGGTGAGTAAAATGTCTTAAAATGGTATATTTAAATTCGTAAAGAGAATTGTAGTTCGAAATAACTTTTCATAATGCTTTTCTGAATTGTTAGACTCCATACAAAAGCACAAAATATACAAAAACCTTTATTAGAACCATAATTGTAATTTAAATTAATACTTGATAGCTCATTGGTATAACTATTTCTTCCCATGCCGTCTGTATTCTGCATATTTTTGTATTTTTCTTAGTAAGTTGCTTTTTTCTATTATGATCCAAATCAGAAATAGCCCCCAATTAATTCGAATGTTTGGAGATCTACTGTATTTTAATACAAATACATTACTTATCATGATTTGGATATATACAGTGAAACTAATATTTTCACCAGAACATGTGAGGGAATAGAAAAAAAAAAGAGTCGATAGGCATATGCAATCAGAATTTATTGTGTTCTTCCTGAAGGAGTTTCAGTGAGAAAATTATTTTTATTTAATGTTCTTAAACCAGCTTAAAATAACTTGTTTCATTTTTTACAACAGCTTATGTATATTATGAAACTACATTTCCACTTCGGAGCTTCTCGATGTCTTGTTATGATTAAACTTTAAAGTTTTAGCAGTGATGCTTTAAATTGATTTAATTTTAATGGATGCTACTAATTTTATGAAAAATGCATGCTTATAAAACTTAATAAAGTTGTTTAAAGTTGCTGTAAGTTTTGGCGCCAATACGATAGTAGGCAAAAGTCAGTGACCTCTAGTGAGCGTAATCAGAAACAAAGCGGGCAAAAAAGCTAGGGAAAAAGATCCTTCAAAATTCGCGACGAGTAAATTCGCTTGCGTATTTTCAAAAAACGCAACCCATGGGAATTGGGCTTAATAGGTTAGGAATTAGTCATTTCCGCGATATCTAATGAAAAATGTTCACACTAATAAATATTTAATAAAGTATTTTATAAGGAAGAATTTTAATAAGCGTAAGGAAGGACTGGATTGGATGAATTAATTCTGAATTTAAGATAGACTTTCGCTTTGAATGTCTATTAGTAATACAGATGACATAAAAGAATTTATTGTTCTGTACGTTGTCAAATAATTATAACCTTTACTCTTAACTATTTAGTGGTGACTATATCAGTTCGTGTAGCACTAATTACTTAAATAAGCAAGGACGCTTTGGTACTTTCCACATAGAAAAGAAAAATAACTTCCGTGTTAAAGACACGGTTTTCAAAGTTAAAAACTAGTTATTTTAGTGATTTGAAGGTAATTTAAAGTTAAAATTTTTTTAAAGAAAATTACCAAAATGTGTGAAAAATATGAAACTGGCATACCCCGTTGAGGCGAGCAACTCACGTTTCGAAGCACTTAAATGAATTTTATTACATGAATGAGTATTTTACATCATCAAATCATTAAAATTACAAGTTTTTCATGAATTACCTTTTACTTTAAAAGGTTGTTTTTTTTCTCCACTAATTACAATTATTTTTTATCGGTTCTAATAATAAAGTTTTAAAGCACACTTCACGCTCGTTAAACTTTTTCAAACGTTCGTTAATTGAAACATAAATTCCAAATTTTGTAGCGACCTACCACAAAATGAGTCATGGCCCTCAGGTTGGGAACCTCGGAATAAAAGACATGGATTCTGCTTGTAGTGTCATTTTTTCACAAAATGCGGGAAAAATCCCTTCAGAACGCTAAAATAATTTAGACCATTTTCGCAAAAAAAGAATGAAAAATCTGAATGCTTAAAATGATCGAATTTGTTTAAATATTAAGATTTTTAAAGAAATATTTAATAGGTATTGAGTTTTTACTTTGTGTAGATTCTCTTAAATGTTTCCAGTTTAAAAAAACTTCCGTATTTTACTCATTTGTTATTTCAGCCATTTTGCTAAAGCTTTTTCCACCATTTTAGATTTTTTTTAGAGCTTCAGGATTTTTTTTACTATACTAAACTGCAACTTTTCCTGACCCTATGGCATCACTAACAAACAAAATAGTTCCCATCGCGGTGTCCGAATTTTGAGTTAAATGAAGAACTTTATAATAAATTTAAAAATTAACTTAAATTTAAAAATATGGGTTTTTTTGTTAAATTCATGTGTATAATAATAATCTTTATTAAACAGATTTTAAAGAAAACATAAGATGAACATAGGAAGAATATATTTTACACCAAGGGGAAACAAAAAAAAGAAAAAAATTAACAAAAAACTACAACAAAATCACACATATATATGTCTATATATATAGACTGGCAAAAGGCTGAGTAATTTTTAACAAAACAAATTTCCTTTAAAGTGAGAAATACAGATCCAGGTCGTCGATGTTAATTATAAATTCAAAAGGATTTCTTTTGAAAACTGAGTAACATAATATAGCTACTTTTTTTTATCACGATTCGCGCACCGAAACTCCTAGCAACCCAACAGGCTTTCCATTTACGCAGTTTTTGCTACAACGTAGTGACGTCACACGGTCCGGAAACGTTACTGTCGAGTGTAGCTGCAACATGATGAGTTTATTCCGCTGTGTAACACTGCGGTTTATAATTTGAGCATTGGGAACATTTTTTAATTATTTCATCCGACTATTAAAATATAAAACTTAAAAATAATTTAATTACTGGTAGCTAAATAAAAGTACTTAGTTAGCCCCATCTACCGCCCGTTTTAACAAACACAACCATCTATCTGAAAACATTCATATATAACTCAACACAAAATATCCCACAGTCTCACAAACTCCATTCATTCCTGAACAAAAAAAAAAAAAAGACATCGTCCCGAGGCACTTTCACTTTCATTCATCTTCCAAGGAATGTCACCCCCACCAAGAATAAAAACTCGACTCGAGAGAAAGACTTTAAAACCATTTTTCCGCCCCGCGCAATTGAGCGGTTCCATCACATCCTTTATTATTTCGCCCGCTTCCTTTGATAGTTAAGTAGATTTACGGTTAGCGGCTAAAGCGGAGAGTGCTTAACTAAATAGCGGGAGGACTTAGGGTTAGTGGGAGTTATGTTGCATGCTTAGTTAGAGGGAAGTTTTGGATGAATGGTTATTAAGGCGCGTTTATGCTGAGAGTGGATATGGTGGTGTTATTATCGTTTTGGAGGGTTTAATGTTTGCTCCAGATGTTGATTTATAGTGTGATATCTCGCGGTTATACTAGTGTAGCTAGTAGAATGAGTGATGGTCACTAGAATTAAGTTAACTAGTTGTGTAGTAGGGCGTTCATTTAATTCATTTTTGTAGTTGTATTGATAATAACAGTTTTGCATTTAATGTATAAACTCTTAAAATTCCCCGCAAATTTTTCTTCCTTTGTTTTAAAATGAATCGGGAGTTTAAAAAGGTAATAAGTTAAAGAAAAAAAAACAAACTGACTTTTTGTGCGCAAAAGAATCACCAAGCTTCGATCTACACCAGAGTGCAAAGAGATGAAAAATAAGTAGTACTTCCCCTAGGCAGATATAGACCCTTGAGTACAGCGAAATCGATGTCCGTTCATTGCATTCTTTCATTAAATTTAAAATATAAATTAATTTTTCTTTCTTTTCTTATTCTTTATATACTGTAAACTTAGCCAAAATAATATGTTAATTTAAAGGAGCTTTTAACTTTTTTTTTATCCAGTGAACCTTTGACTCCATTGATACTGCCTTAATGACTCAATCACATAATAATATTTAATTTTATCCGTCTCAGTCTTTCTATTTTTCACTTTCGTGCTGTGAACTAAGCAGAAATATAATTTAATTGTTGATTGAGGTGGTTTATAAGATTTTTTTTAATCTGAAATTCCATAAGGTTGAAAAAGGGAATAAGTCCATTAACTTTTTTCAACTGTAAAACATTTTTGTATAGACTTATATTTTTTCGATGATTTTTCTGTACTCTAAAGAGGGTCTAGATTTTTCAGGAAAATTATACAATGTGAAATAGTCAAATACCTTTTTACAAAAATAAGTTTTTATACACTTTAAATGGTTACGATATATATATAAACGTTCCCTGATAAAGGTTTTGCATATACTACTGTGAAAGTTTAGAACGGAAAACGGTGAATGGGGTCTGACAGACCCCACGCGCGTTCCCGTCTAACAAAAAGGTGCGGGCGTCCTCCAGGGTTAAAAATCTAGCCCTCCGCTCAAGAACATTTTTTCCTATAACTCCATTAATCCAAGCGAAAGAACACAGACGTCCCCGGTTATTAATGAACCCTCAAAATTTATTGCCGCCATTGCATCTCCTTCTGTCCGCAGATACTGTCTTATTCCATTTTAAATGTTAATACGCTATCCCACCATTCTCGTTATCCTCCGTTTCTTTCCCTCACAGTTTATCATCGTCTTTTGGCAACATGATAACTTCCCTTGCACGCGATGCATTGGCCAGATGCGCGTGACTTCACTTCACTTTGTGCAGGGGGAATAAATTCCCTTAATTTCGTTTCAAGAGGGTGGAGGTCCCCCTCGTGGCTGTATTTTAGAAGGTTCTGGAGAGAAATGCTCGTTATTGTGGGTGGTTGAGGTTATTTATGCCAATTATGAGGAGCGTTTGGATTTGATGTGTCAGGTTTGACTGCGGAAATGAATCTGAATTTTGGATTCACTTTATCCTTCCTCACCACTTTAAAGTTGATTAAATTAAATGTAGAATAAGTACACCAATTATTATTATCTAATCTGAAAATTTTTTTATTTGTGTTAGTACAGATGCATATTGCATCTATAGTTTGATGATATGTATCCCCTCTTGATAAAACTCCCAAAATTTCTGTGGATCTTCTAATAGAAAGTATAAAAAGTTGAAAAATAATTTCCCTGAAAAAAAAAAACAAGCATTAACCTTATTCTAGTTAAGAGTTATACCATTTAAAAATATCATTGTTCAATTAATATTTACAAAAGGTGTATATTCAGTATAAAATCTAACAATTTTCATCCTTTATTAAATAAACACCATATTTATGTGTATGAAACTATTTATTCCTAGGTTTAAACAAATAAGTTGTTGGGAAGATAATGCGTACAACGGACAATGAGAGAAAATTAAGGTATTATGCTTGGTGCATAAAAATATAAACACTTAAATTTAATATCTGGAGTTTGATATTCTGTACTCAATACTTGTATGCATTCTGTATCTATGTATTTTTCATAGCTACTGAACTACAGTAGTAACTAAAGGATCACTCGACATGTTTGGCAATTCTCCTCGTATACTGAAGTTTCTCCATACTGCTCCATATTTGTATCTTGGTTTCTGACCCTATATTTCACTTAAGTATTAATTTCTCAAGGTCTAACCTTATATGGTTAAACCATTTTAACATTGTAAAAGAGAATTCTTAAATGACAGAATATTAACTTTTTTATATTAATTGCTTTAGGCTACAAAAAATTTAAGAAAAAACTTTTTCTCAACTATGTTAACATATCTAACTCCCTGCAAACGTATTAAAGATGTACTGTCTGTCTACCACAAGATGAACTATGGCCTGGTTGTAGTGGTTGCAAATAGAAACAAGACCGGTTCACATATTTTAAATAGGGATAAACCGTATTAACAAACATATGTAACAAATGTAAAAAACTAAGAGGACTATACTCAACAGCAATGTTTCCTGACCCTATGACGTCACTACGCGGAAGCAGAAATTGCGTAAACAGAAAGGGGTTGCTAGGAGGAGTTTCGTACTCAAATTGTGATAAAAAGACGCTGCATATACATGGATTTAACAAAATAATAAAATTTTAAATTGATGTTCTTAAAATCACTCAAAATTCAGACACCGAAATGGGAACTACTTTGTTTGTTAGTGACGTCATAGGGACAACTAACGTTTCTGTCTAGTATACTGATTCAATGCAACAATTTCCCTCTTGAAAATGAGAGTCCTGTTGCCTTGACAACAGAAATGTAAACAAGAGCTCAACTATACTATACTAGACAGCGACAGCAACTTAAGTTGACCCTACGATGTCACTAGTAAATAAATTATTTTCCATAGCAGTGTCTGAATTTTGAGTGAAATGAAGAACGTCAATTTAAAAATAAGATTATTTTGTTAAACCCATGTATGTATATATAGTGCTTTTCAATCACGTTTTGCGTACCGAAACTCCTCCTAGCAACCCAGCAGACTTTGTGTTCACCGATTTCTCCTTCCGCGTTTGTGACGTACTGGGTTCAAGAAACGTTGCTGTCGAGTATAGTGATGTATAAGTAACTTATCTGTTTGAAACTTCCAATATCCTAAATCTGTCCTGTTTATTTTCAATTTATAAGCTGAAAAGTATTTTTTATGTTTTATTCGGTCCAAATATTAATTTTTCTGATTTTATTAGGAAATATGCTTATTTTTACTAAATTTTTAACAGAAAAAACACGATGATATAACATTAATCTTGCCGCCATCATGTATAGCATCCATCCTTCATTACTCAAATCCTGCATAGCATAAAATTCTCGTTTGGGTCAATCACATCCACTTAGAACAATTGACCTGATCCTCCCCAGAACACCACTTTTTCCACTCCGCATTGCTCTCGACACTCCCGCAAACGATCTTTTAAGCATTCTCCACCCCCATGGAACAGTTAAACACCACGCGAAGAGCCATTAATCATTCCTGGGAACGAGGGGGGGATGAATCCCCTCTCCATCTCTCTGTATCTGACGTCGTGGAATGGAACAAAAGCTCCGATGAGTTAGCTTCCACTTTGGAAAGTTTCCGCGTACAGTTATATTGTCTTATTTTGAATCGATTCTGGAATTGAATTTAGTTCAGATGAACAAAAATAGGAATTGATTTACTCACCACTTTAATATTAAAAATAAATTTAAATATAAAATTTAATAACCATGACTTAACATGTCACTAGAGACCCTATATATAGAGAGACTGGACAACGGCTCACCGGTATTATCGGTATTTCCGCCATTTTAGTTACAACTTTCCTATACTTTAACATTACGAAATGTTGAAAATCGTGGAAAATGCTGTTAAAAGTTTTGAAAAATACCAAAAGAAGAGTTAAAATGTAAACAAATGAGTTATTAAAAATTTATTTGTTTACTTTCTTTCATAAATATTGCCAAATAAATTAAAAAAACTAAATATTTTATTGTTTAACTGGTTGGCGACTTTATTGGCATCCGCCGTTGGCTACCAAGACTAGTGAACCATCTATTTGGATAAGAAATTAAAAACCAAGTAATACAACTAGGAATTGAGACTAGTTTCCTGGCTACTAGTCCATAACATTTCTCCTCGAAAAGAGCGATAGCGTGCCAAATGTTGCCTGTGGCAGCCCAACAATCATTCACACTCACTTTGATTTTTTAAAATGCTTTTTCTAAGATAAAAATAATTAATAACAAAAAAAAGAACATCAATTCGTGTTCGGAATGAATTGTTGAAATTTTTGATATAGTTTTCGCTTTGATTTTTGTGCAATAATAAGAGTTTTAGGCAGATGAATTAGCATTACAGTCTATGGAGATCCATGCATTTTGTAACTAAAATGGAGGCGAAAAGTTCATTGTCCAGTCTCTCTATATATAGGGTCTCTACATGTCACTTGAACAATACCGGCATTATTATAACAATACCGGCATTAATATAAACGGGTAGATATTATACCTACCCATTAAATTCATAATAATAAGCATCACTAGAAAAAGCAGCTTTTCGCTGACTCACGATTTGTGGAGACCTTCAGTGACCTAGGATCGCTGATGTATGGTTATGAATTTGATACAGCCATATTCACAGTCGTCGGTGTTAACCAGCAGCTATTGAAAGGAAATTAGCTTTTCGCTGGCTCTGATTTATGTAATATCCTTCTTTAACCAAGGATTTAACACCATCACTGATGGCTGTGAATGTCTTTTCTTTGTAACTGTAAAGATACACATGCTCTATCTAAAGTGTGAAATCATCGAGTTTGAAATTCACCTTCCCTCGTGACATTGTGAGACATTTAGTACAGAATCTCTTCCTCCTCTATACACGACAGCAACGTTTCCTGACCCCATGACGTCACTACGTGGAAGCAGGAACTGCGTAAACAGAAAGCCTGTTGGGTGTTTAGGAGGAATTTCAGTGCGTAAATCGTGATAAAAAACACTAAAGATACATGGGTTAAACAAAATAATGCTATTTTTAAATTGAAATTCCTTATTTCTCTCAAACTACTTCTTAGGAACTACTTTGTTAGTGACGTCATAGGGTCAGGAAACGTTGCGGTCTAGTATAAATGAGGTTATGATTCGTTTATTACCAAAAATATTGATTCGCACAACTAATATTCCAAATTGTGGATGGTTGCCTAACCAGAGTCAGAATAATAAAATATACGACCTAGAGTTCCATTTTCATTTTTATACAAAAATAAAGCATACTTTATAAAGTACTGATTTTCAAATGAATCGTTTATTTCAGAAACCAGTCAAACGACGAAAAATTCAAAATTGAGTTATTAGGCGCTTACTGTTTTATAAAGGTAAATACATCGTTTGATGCAAAAAAAAATCAAAATCTGCCCCCATATGACGGTGTAGCAAAGCCTAGAAATATAATCCCTAATAGAATAATCTAATCCCTAATCTAATTTTTTTGTGAATGCTGTATAGGTAACAAAACATAAGACAAAAATAAAAGATTTTCGTGCTCTAAAACCCTGCTTGGTGGGATACCAAGAGTTTTACGAGGCAATTTTTCAACGGCCTACTACAGAAGCAGATCGAGTGTATGATGACGAATAATCCTCTCAGAACAAATATGTATATGTAACACTCTTTAAAATGTTCATTTTCATTTACTTTTCAAGTCTCAAATGAAATTTGAATATTTCATACGATATTTACAATAGTGAAGGTCGTTTGTTTCAGAAACCAGTCAAGTGCAGACTTTTTATTATTTTTTTACATTTGTCAAAAATAAAAAAAAGTTTCATGTTTATCAAACAGTTACACAAGTGGATAACTTTCATAGAAAAAAAATATAATTTTTTTAAAGTTGGTAGGAAGTTTTCTTTGATTTACTCAAAATCAACAATTTGTCACTTGGCTGGTTTCTGAAATAAACGATTCAAATGTAATCTTAATATATTTTTTCTAAAATGGTATTAAACCTTGCTTAAAGTAATTCGAAACAAAATGAATGATTCATCCGACATTTCCAATCAAATGAATCGATTCCGTAATCGAATCGAAAGATTCTTCGATACATCTCTCAAAGAAGAACGGAACAAAGGCATCGAAAAGTTCCACATTCGCAAGTTTGCGCGCCTTCCTTTCCACTGTCTTCGCTGTTCTCGAATGGATGAACCTTTTATTGTGATCGAAAACGTCCCCCCAGCTTTTGTGCTAAGTAAATAGGCAGATCTATCAAAGTGAGGGAGGATCGAAAGCACTACAGGAGATGGTATCTATATCTTAAATGCATTTGTCACTCAATAAATAGAGTGAGGAGGTTGGGGCAGCCATACATTTTGGATGAGTTTTATGTTGCTTGTAATTGAGACTGGTATTATCTTCGTATGCTTATTGATGTTTTGGTAATTTATCAATGGCTGAGCTGAAAAGTTTTGTATTTGTTTGTTGGGGATGTTTTTTTGTGGTGGTGAGTATCACTTACAGTTTTGGGTTTGATTGATCGGTTATGATGTAAAAAAGACGAATGGGGAAGACTAAGTTGGAAGCTGCTACTCTTACAAGGAAACGTTCCTAGGCTAAACTCACAAAAGTGGACGAAAATTTTACAGGGATAAGAAAACGACTTAAAACACTTTCTGTAAAATAAATAGCTGTGTAATTTCATTAGGAGAGGAGTAAATTAATTTTGGAAATTGGGTTCTGAGTTGCAAACCCATTCAGTTAGGACCACTTGGCGCGCATTTGATGAACCTTTTTTTATTGGACAATTTAACTGCTCCGGAGAAAACTCGCGCGCAGCCAGTTCATTTAAGCATTTGGCGCTTTCTTTGCATTTCTCGCCTAGTCAGTGGCGGATCCAGGGGGGTGGCACTCTGGAAAGTGCCCCCCCCCCCGTTGGACCCAAAATATTACTCATAAGTACGAAAAATAGTCCCAAAAAGTACTCAAAATGAGTTTATTTAAACCCTACTTTTCCAGGTAAACTTTCCAAAATTTTTTCTGGGGGTGGACCCTCATACCCCCAGCGGTTCCAAAAGGATCTCAAGTGATACTTTTTAGAAAATTCCCCAAAATTTTGGCATTTTTCTCAAAAGGTAAAGGTGATGGTCTGAAAAAGTGCCCCTCCCCCTATGAGCCGTGCTGGATCCGCGCCTGCGCCTAGTAGGGTTACATTTGGCGTTAAAAATGATTATTTTTAGGATTTTTTTACAGCTTTTCTATTGTGCATAATATAATTTTATGCAGTTATCCGGTGGTGATAAAAAGGGCTACGTATCAGGAGGATAACCCTAGAAAATTTTGGGGTGTCTAAGAGTCAGTAAAATTTCTTTTATAAACGAATCATGGAACATTTTTTTTTTCTTTTTCAGAGTGATATTTCCCATGTGAGTAAAGTACACCTTCAATATCTCAAACTTTGACACCTCTATAATAATAATAATAATAATCTTTACCTTTATTCTCAATTTCAATAACAACTTAGAAACTATAAAAAAACAATATAAGGTAAATGTGGGTATAGTTGGACACTTTAAGGAAAATTTTCGCTTAAATTCTCTATAAATATCAATCTATTTGCCTGGAAACGGTAACCATCCTATTTTTAGATCAACTGGATCTTCTTCTTTCGATTTTACCGATAAACACTGTAATTAGATCGGGGAAAGTATTTTTAATTAATTTTTTAAAAGTACTCCAAATTGCTTCTATAGTGGCCACATCGATGGATCTGATGTTTCTATGGTGGACACCTTTTGCATCAAAAGTGGACACCTCTCTTTTTCTGCTTATATGATAGGGTTTATGCATGAAATTGAGTAGGTGTGATCATTTAGTCCTAAAAAAATCTTCCTCCCCAGCGAAATATATTTTAGATCAATATAAAATTAGTTTCGTTTGACTTAGAATAACAGACTTGATGGTTTCCGGCCCATAGCCTACGTTGTAGCTGATTTGAGAAGAATTTCCCGAAGCCAGAATGAAACCTAATTCGTACAACACCCGTTTTAAAGCATAATCAACAGTTTATGAAGAAAATCTGATTCAATTTAAAAATTATTTATATTTCCATTGCAGTGACCACTATTGGAAAATCTAAGATTCTGTGTTGGTAAAGTGGTCACCCCCCTAAATCCTCGTAAAGTTAAAATTTTCAAATAAATTTTCTTCAGTATGATTGTATACACTCTACTTTATCTAAATATAAATTTAAAAGTCAATTAAACCGTAATAAATACTAAAAAATCAGTTCCGACTTAACCGTTTCCTAACGCGATTCATTAAGCAAAATCAAATTTCAGTCACTCGGCCGATGGTGTTATTTTCAAAGACTTAAATATCCTTCCCATGCTGATTTATAGTATAGGTGGTTATTTAACTGATTACCTGATAGCATAACCTACTATGCCTATGAATTTTAATGCTATTTGATGTCTCGAACTCTTATTATTTAAAATTAATCAACTAGGTGGCCACTATTGGGACAGTGTCCACTATACCCACATTTACCTTATTAATCGCCAAGGAGAAAGAACACGTAAATAGGCAGACAAATCTCTAAAACTTTTAAATTTCTAAAAGATATTTCTCCTTTGAAATAAAGTACTAAATATTTTGTTAGAATTTCGATTTTTTGTTTTGGCTTTCATGATTACAAATTTCAAACCCTGTGACAAAATACAACACCCCTGCATTAAAACTGCAAATGGTAAATTCAAATATAACCCAAATATAATTTGCAACCCTCTTCACTATAACCTATAACAACACAAGGAATTTAATATCCATCGATATCATCAATCCCCTAACCAAACCTCACAATAATTGCCATAACATATACTGAGAAAAACTCTTCAAGGCCATCCCAAGGTCCATTCGACCTATCTCCAGCATATTATCATTATTATTATTATTTTCATCATCGTTTTTTTTGTAAAAAAAAGGGGGAAATTCCGAGTTCAAATACTTGGAAGCGTCCCCCAATCCATCAGAGAAGTGTCACTGCTATTCATCTCTGTCATGGGATCTCGATAGGGAGATGCTCTCTTTTCGCTCGTGTCAGGAGATCTGCTCTTTTTTTTGCTGATGTCAAGTGGCTATGATGGAAAAGGGGAGAGTGTAGAGGGAGAAGAACTAGGGTGAACATCCAGTGCACACCAGCATGACACGGGTTGTGTCACAGAATGAAAGAGCTATTCCTTTAAGAAGAGAAGAAATGCTTTTGTTTATATAATCTGATCAGATTTTTCACAATCGTGACATACTATCTCCGAGAAGATTTTTTTCGATGGTTTAAAATATTACTGTTGCGGAAACTAATGTTCCCAGTTGAATCTGGAAGACTCACGAGTCCGTAGAGCTCTCGAGGCCACATCTCTCATCTTGCATTTCATGCATTGTTATCTGGATTATAAAAAGTAGTTAAAAAAATTGTTAGAAAGAAAGTAGTGGAGTTTTTATGCTTTGTAAAGATTAAGAAATTGTGATTGAAAGTTTATTTTTATTTATTAAAGGTACAAGGTAGTCGGTCCTTTCACTGTTTTTTTTTACCAACTGGACATCTACTTAAGTCGGAAGGAATCTCCGGATTTTCAATAATTGTACCAATTTTCGTATAGTATTCACGATTCGTAACAGTTACCGAACGGGAAATTGTAAATTTCATGTGAAAAATAAATAAATTGAGAAGAAACACACCACACACGCAATTTAAGATTTGTTTCTGTGGGATTGGAAAATATAATTTTCTCGACTTGAAATCCCGACACGTGTTATGGTAAATGTAATTCATAATGGTAAAAAGATAAATTTAACAGTTGTTCGTATGTTTAGTTTTGAATTTTGTGGATACCAAAAGTCTCATACAAAATAAGGGGAGGGGAGTCTTGGGAATGTGTTTGAAAAATCTAATTCTTTTTTAGTTTATTCGTTTACTTAATCAGAAAAGCGGGATTTTACAAGAACTCAAGTTAAAAGGCACGACATTCGTCCAGCAACATCCTATTCTATAAGAAAACCGACCCAATTGACCCTCTATCCACTATCACCCTACGGGCTGGATTATTCGAGGATGAAATGCCATGTAAGAGGGGAAAGAGTCCTACACAGGGAACTGGATATTGCTTTCAATGAGATTAGAGAGGGGGTGGTCAGCAGTTGGCGCCGGAGTGGTCAATTATTTGGGGGACGGACAAATGAAACGGGGACATCGAGTTGATATTGTGTTGCGGTCAACGGGGATTTCTTCTTATAATTGAGGTGGAATCCATCTTCATCATTGTCCTGTTACGTCGCTGTGGTCAAGTTTCGATTGTCCGATTCCAATGCAAAGTGATTGTTAAAGGGTTTTTTGTAGCGAAATCGTGGCTTTGATTGATTAGTTTAACGGTTTCGTGGTGATGGACGTTTTTATGTGGAATAAATGTTCCAAAAGGGTTCATTGAAGCAGTTTCAGATGCGTTTGAGGGTGTTATGTTCCAGTTCTATATTAATTCAAGATTTATAAAATGATGGCTGTAAGACACTTTTTTGTAGATGTATTCTCCGTTTAAACACTTTTGTTGTGATTAAGGTTTGAAATTCATAATAATTTCTATCCATTTCACCGATGGCGCTGTTTTAGAAAATTTTCACTTTGACATCTTGGAACTCTCACAACGCAAAACCAATTCATTAGAATATTATAAAATTTTGAACATTTGTAGAATAATGTATTAGGGTCATTTAAGTTTAAAAAGCTAATGTTAAACGTTGAATTGACGAGTATTTTTCCTACTATGCGTTCTGGAATAGAACTTTCATTTTCACCAGGAAACCTTGTATTTATAACAAATTATAATCACAACACAAAAAGATACTAAATAGTACTAAAACGAATTCCTGAACTTAAAAAGGAGGCTTAAAATATCATATGGTATGCCAAAAATCTAAGAAAACCTCTGAGGAAAAATCCAACCATTGTGAGACAAATGGGAACCGGAAAAAATAACATGACAAAAATCCTTTCAAATCAACTAAATAGCGACGGGCTGCAACATGACTTAAAAATGCGATTACTTCTAAAAATATACTACGACGTTGGCTATCATTAGGGTCCGAAATTGTTGAATTCTTTATAATACTCGTGGTATTTTGAAATCTTCATGATAATTAAGATCTAATCAATAAAGATGTAAGCGTATCATAAAAACTGGAACTAAAACTACTTTAACAAAAAGAGTAAGTAAATACCTAATTTTGGGTACGTCATATCAATTAATTACAGAAAAATTAAACTGTGAAGGAATGGCATCGAAGGGTTGGCATCACGATTAGTATTTAGTAAAGTTATGACTCAGCGTCGTCTAATGCACTCAAATAAACCTTACTTAGAACGGTTTATATTGAATATTCAAAATGATTTCTATTTACAGATTGCCTACAGCCGATTTGAGTCGAGAAACGCCTAATGTGTAGTTTAAGGGCAGGATGATACTATGGATGACAAAATTAGGTGAGTACATTTTCGTTTAATTATGATATTCGAAATGTAATTATTGTGATCGCAGGACTTTTTAGATCACCATTAAAAATCTCAATGTTTTTGATATTTTTCTGGCGTTTTTTTAGCTATACTGACTGGAATAACATTTAATGTTATGAAACATTGGAAAAACATTGTCTATGATATGCGCCTTACTTCGTTACAGCTTTAGAAAGAGTCCTCCAGATGCCATGTTTACCCACAGCTCAAATGATGACTGACAACCATAGACATCTAATTTTTAATATTATTTTTATTAGATCCTAAAATAATAGTTAGAATATTATTAGAGATATAATAGTACGATTATAGATTATTCATGTTGCTATGGGAGCTGTGGTTACACATGGCGACTGGAGGACTCTTTCTAAAGCTTACTTCTAAGTTCGTTTTCTTATATCGCAAATTATGATTGACAAATTGGTAGCCCATTCGGTACAGGTTCGATGAGGGTCCTCCAGCCGTCATGTTTACCCACAGCTCAAATGATGACAACATTTAAGTATGATGCTGTGGTTAAACATGGCGACTGAAGGACTCTTATTGAAGCTGTGCCGTTCATTATTTTCGTAACTGATGGGTTGTATGAGGTATTTTCGAAGTAGTAGTGTCACCTCGCTAATCTTTCATCTTCCGATTAATACACAAAACAACATATGACACCTAAAAAATGCATCCCTTGTCTATTTGAGAAGTAAATATATTTTTTATTATCAAAGTATTCCATGTGTTTGACAATTCCTATAAACCGTTCTCAAAAATTTCAAAAATAACCAGGAGGTCCAAAATGAAAGTACGATGTTCTTTCCTAAACAAAAAGGAGACGGAGAAAAATATGGCTTAAGGCTAAAACCTCCGCACAGTTCTTGTTCCAAAATACACAACCTCATCTTAGCCCAACAAATCCATCTTTCCCATCTTTTGCCAAACATCCAAAAGAACAAAAAGAGCCATGGACTTGAATCCTCGAAAACGCGATCCATAGAAATCGAGTTCTTAAATATCGAACTTTCAAAGATCGATCCTGAAAATCAGGTTTATTTGTATCAAGTTTGTTATAAACGAACTAATGTTTCTCAGCAGGGTTTGAATTTATTATGATCGCCCTTGAACGCCCAAACCTGGTTTAACCCCTTCAGTCTTGCCACTCCAAATTTTCTATAGGATTCAATAACAATCTCGGGCGGTATAGGATTGTAAGAGTTGATGATTAAATTTTGAGTAAAGCTTAAAACTCGTGATCGGATTTTAATCGGAATTGGTTTCGATTAAAAATCGTGTTTACTTCTGAACGATATGATTTTTTTCAGATAATAATGATTAATTTATAGAAAATAAAAATGACAAAAATGATCTAAATAATAATTCATAATGAATGAATAATCTAATCGGTAAATAGGGGTGTCTTAAGGATACTTCAAATGTTCTGCCGCTTTTGTCCGTTTTTATGGATCTTGCCATTGAACCCTAACACACCGACTAACCAAGGATCTCTGTAAAAAAATTTGTAATTTATTAACCTATCAAAAAATGCGAAGCTTCTTCTGTGGGTTATGATAGCTGCCTACGCTATAGTAGGCTGCAATGTTTCCTGACCAAAGGGAAAACTACGTAAACAGAAAGCCTGCAGGGTTGCTAGGAGCAGTTTCGGTACTCAAATCGTAATAAAAAAGACGCTATATATACGTGGGTTTATCAAACTAATCATATTTTTAAATTGACGTTCTTAATTTCACTCGAAATTCAGATACCAGGCTAGGACCTACTTTCTTTGTTCACTACACTGCAACGATTCCTGACCCTATGACGTCATTAACAAACAAAGTAGTTCCCAGCGCGGCGTATGAACTTTGAGTGAAACGTAGAACGTCAATTTAAAAATATGACTAGTTTCTTAAACCCATGTTTATGTTACGGGCAAAGTGATTAATTATGAGATTAATTAAAAGGCATTATTAATAATGCCTGAAGTACAGGCGGGCAAAGTCATAAATTTCATTGATAAATGCCATTGAATTTATCACCTTGCCCGTTATAACGTCTTTTATCACGATTTGCGTACCGAAACTCCTCCTAGCAACCCAACAGGTTTTCTGTTTACGTAGTTTCTACTTCCGTGAAGTGAAGGGTCAGGAAACGTTGCTGTCGGTGTCGAGTATGGATGCGATCGCCTAGCATCGATACTCAGTAAATCGATTATTCGAGATCGATTATTTTGACATGAAAAAGCATTACGAAAAGGACCCGGGAGATGCAAAATCAATTTCTGGGAGGTATATTTTGCCGGATTTTCTTCCCGCGCAGTGCTCTACAACACGGCCCCAGAGGACCGGGGAACCGGACTTTAGCCGGTTTGATTTTGGATGTGGCAGAGAGGAAAGATTGAAATGTTTCGGTTGCGTAGAGACGGAGTGAAGGAAGTTCCCGATTCGTGTATATCTTGAGCGATTATTTGGAGCGCGGGTAGAGGATTTATTAGACTGAGGGGAGATCTAGCGATTGATAGAATGTAAAAGCATGGTTTTGGTTATGTATGTAGCATGCAGTTGTAAAGGATTGTATAACATGTTGCTGTATAAGATTTATTCAGGGTGTTTCTACAAGTTAGCCCTAACTCTGGAATGATTCCCTGCATGGAGTAGACAAATTTATTTCTCGAAAGATGTAACTGAGTTGTGAATATACTTGAATACTAGACCTAGGTCACCAATGTGGCAATTGCGAGCCCAGGGGAGATGCTTATTTGATGGTCTTTCATACGATTCAAAGGTTTACACCATAGAGCTTCAATCGGTATTTATACTCTGTTTGAATAATCTAACATTAATAGTGGCGAGGAAGCTCGCCAGAAGTAGAGATGACGAACTAGTGATTCAAAATTATTTATTATTTTAACTTTTTATTTGTGGCAATTGTTTATTGCGTCAGTATTAATTTTTTAATTACAGAAAAGGAATTCTAGATTGTGTAAATAAATAGGCTGTTTTAACTCGGACTTCTTTTTGGATAAACAAATAAGACACAATAAATTATTATCAACGAAAAATTTAGGTAGAAATATAACACTTTACGACATTTATCTGATAAAAATATTTAATCAAATAATATTTTTAATATCTTAGTGGGCAAACATATCCTAATAAACCATGTTCACGTTTTCTATAACCATTTTAGAATAAACCGGATGTGAAGTCATGCCTTTTCAGTCACGATTTCCTCGAAAACTATTGGTTATCGATGGCACTTTTTATGTAATCGACGCAAGGAATCTTTCCGTGCAGAGTTAGGGGATGGGTTAACAAGATCCCAAGAAAATATCTGTAGGTCTGGCATGTTTTATGAAACACACTAAAAAGGAATTTTGGTATAATCACCAGTAATAAATTTGAATTAAATTTTATCTATATCAAGTCCTATTTTAATATAATGAACACATAAACTGTTTAAAATAATTTAAAAATATATCTAAGCTATCTGTAGTATTTGAGATTAGTTTAATAGAATAAATCACAGGATCTGTAAAATGATATGCTATTATTAGGATTTGCGTGTAACTTTATATTTGAAACCACGGCTTATTAAAAATTTACGTTTTTGCATCCAAAGGAGTGTTTTTAATTTTTTAAAAAATGCCTCAAAAGTCACAAAATGCTTAAAAATTTAAATTTTATCAAACTCGTATATTGACCTTATGAACCTAGTACAAAGAAATCATCCTAGAAATGTGTAATACAGAAGTGCTTTCTTCTCTTATGAAAATATCCTTCAGTTGCATAGGCGTAACGAGGGGGGGGGTTATTGGGGATGTAACCCCCCATTACATCAACGGTTTCTAAAACTTGAAATACTGAAAAATTTTCTCTTTACAAGGAAGGTCCTTTTGCTATTCACCAGTCCACCCCCCAACTTTTTCCACCCAATCGCCGCTGATGGCATCACAGGTATAGGAAAAAGCAGGTGGTTCACAAGGAACTGTTCTTTTAGGAACTAACCCAAAGGGCCTCAAAATGAATTTAAACACTACATTGAGAGACAAATTTTTAAAAATTTCTGGGGGAGAACCCCCAAACCCTCCTCTAAAATTTTTACTTCTGTTATACTGTGTTTTTCCCTTGAAAGTTAAGCCTCTTACTTAGATGAAGTTTTCACAGCGGAAGTTTTGCAAAAAAAATATTATACCTACATTATGAGAATATTTTTAAAGGGAGTAATATGTTGGAGTGGTTGACAGGTCGGAGTAACACCCCCCATTAGTCAACTCTAGTTACGCCACTGTACAGTTGTATCATAATCTGCCTTAATAAGCTACCTTTTTCCTATTAACATTAACTGCTATAACAAAAACTGTCTCGTATTTACTGCGAAGGGGTCTCTCAGACCTCCCTCACTAATAAAACCTAAAAAAGCCCACTAGAAAGGTTTATAACATGATAAACTAAATTGCAAAGAATACGGGTGTAACCAGGGCCGTAACCAGACTTTCGTTTCGGGGGGGGGGGTTTGACTCAAATATTTTGTGAGCTACCTCTTTACGGGGATACTTTTATATGTTAAGTTTTAGATGACAACACTGGATTGAAATTTTGATGCACTAAATTTCAAAATTATATAAACAATATGGATTCGAAGTAAAAGGGGCCTCCCCCAGAAAATTTTTGGAAATTTGCCCCTCAAAAGAGTGTTTTAGCTCATTTCTGAGACCCTTTAGATTACACCCATAGAGCACCACTCATTGTAAGCGGCCGAATTTTCAAGGTAAAAAGAAGGTATATTGTAATAAATGGCGAAATGTTAAGGGGGTTTTTAAGTTCCTCCAGAAATTTTTTTGAATTTTTCCCCTAAAAGTGGCATTTTAACTCATTTTGAGACACTTTAGGTTACATTAAAGAGGACCACCCCTTGTAAATCACACAAGTTTGAAAGAAAAACCGTATACTTAATAGATTTCAAAATTTCAAGGGGGTTTGGGGGTCCTCCCCCCAAAAAATTTTGGAAATTTTACCCTTAAAAGTAGGGTTTTTACTCATTTTGAGACCCTTTGGGTTATACCCGAAGAGGATATCGCTCCTTGTGAGACATAATTTTCAAGAAAAATAGCAGTATAAAAATTGATGTCAAAATTTCGGGGGGGGGGGTTGAACCCCTAAACCCCCCCCCTTGGATACGGCCCTGGGTGTAACACCTGCATTACTACCGGCCCTCATATACGTATATTTCATTTCGTTTTAGTTCTTCAAACCTTACACCTCCCTTCCACTTAAAATTCCCCCTTCAAACCCCATTCCGAAAAAAAAAAATCGCCAAGGTGTCCTTAACCAAGTCGCCAAGGCAAGGGGCCATTTACATTGCGGATATGCCACAGATTTAAATGTAAATTTGCCCTTCGCTCGCCAACTTTCATCAGCTTTTCGGACACGTACTTTTTATATCCAGGTTTTATTCCCGTTTTCCGGAGCCCCTTCCGGAGGTTGTTGTACTTTGGGAGAGGATTTTTTTTTTGGGTGTGGGAGGATTTTTTTTAAGTGGGAAAGGGTGTAAATTTGAGTTTTGTAGGGGAGGCGTGGGGAGGAAAGTTTGGTGGTGGAAAGAGTTCGAGTTTTTGTAGTGAATTTTAGAGCAGGGACGGGTGGGGTTGGATATAGTTCGCTGGGGAGACACTAGTGCTGTGAAACATATGATTTTGTCCAGTCTTTTGAAAGGAAGTTCTACATAGCAGTTCTAACCAGGCGCGGATCCAGCACGGCTCCAAGGGGGGGGCACCTTTTCAAGACCATCCCCTTTACCTTTTGAGAAAAATGTCAAAATTTTGGGCATTTTCTAAAAAGTATCACTCAAGATCCAATTTTGGTACCGCTGGGGGGTATGATAGGGTCCTCCCTCTGAAAAAAAATTTGAAATTTGACCTGTAAAAGTAGGGTTTTAACTCATTTTGAGTACTTTTTGGGACTTTTTTTCTTACTTATGAGTAATTTTTTGGGTCCAAGGGGGGGGGCACTTTCCAGAGTGCCACCCTCCTGGATCCGCAACTGGTTCTAACTAGGGTCAAATTATAAAAACAGTGTGTTTCAAATAGAGTGCAACAAGATGTTATTTATAAAAAAATTAAATACCCTAAAAATTATTTTCCCACAGGAGCATTCGTAGATTTTAGGAATTTCTATTAAATGTAGTACATACTTTCCATTAAACCTGTATTGAAGTAGTGATTCTCATGCTTCCTAGTTTTGATATACCTTCCTCACATTTTAAACACAAAGTAGACAAAATTAAAAGTTTGTTAGCTCATTCTTTCCCTAAGCATTAAAATTGAGAAAAAAATTAATAGAAAATATAATAGTCGACTCCGCTTATTGTGATCACTAGGGCAAGGATTTATATGTAATTACATATTTGTCCAGGGATCTGATATTAAAGTGTGATTTTGAAATCTATACGTTTTATAAGATTTGGAATCGATTAAGACCATGTTTATTTTAAATATTTTCACATATTTCGGTTTATTTACACATTTAACCTATAACTACATATTTTTATTACATATTTATCCATTTTCAAGTTTTTCAAAAATAATCACACGTTTGACCGATTTAAGTAACCCATAAAATGAAATACGCATTCAAATTGCAGTTAAAATTAGTGCACCCAATACTGAATTTAACTTTTAAAAGGTTGTGTAGTCGGGATCTAGCGAGATTTGCTATCTAGCGAGATGCGAGATCTAGCGAAGACCATTTTTCGCGGTCAACAGGTGGAGGATGAATTTTAATGAGCTGTTAAAGCAAAAAAGCCAGTGTTATAATCTCTCACATGGCAAATAGCGAGAACCACCCTTCCTTACTATGTTCTAGCGTAATATTTGAAGAGCCCCTTGAAAAAAAATTACTTAACATTTTCTTTTTATTATTACATATTTGGCATTTTTTAATACATATTTTGCTACAATGAACACATATTATGTGTACATATTTTGGATTTTTAATTACGTATAAATCCTAGCCCTAGTGATCACGGTTAATATTATCAATCGGATGTTATTGTTGTTTTTTTCAAAATGGACCTATTTAACTTAACGTAAAATGTACCGTTTTATATTATCAAAATCTGGGGCGATTCCATAAAAACCTCATTTTTTTCCCGTTCGAAGGCCAATTTTAATAAACATACAAAATGAGTCATTAATAAATTTATAAATGTTGTGTGTGCCACTCTCATATTTTTCTTTAAAAATGTAAAAGTTGTAAAATACAAACTAGGCAATCGTTTTAAATGCTTCCATTAGGACTGCATAGTTGTGATTTTAAAGCTAACACTCGAGTGACACAGTTTGAAACTTTTTAGTGTCAAATCGCTTATTGTTATCAATTGGATATTGTTATCATTCTCTTCTTGGACAAAAGTGATCATATTAAGCAGAGTCGACTGTATCTAATAATGTTTTTAAAAACTATAATGACACAATATTAAATAATGTTTCAATCAGAATATGTTTAAACAAATAAAACCTCTGAATTCTTGAATGAATAAATTCTGAATACAGCATAAAATGATAAAACCTCATACTTTTACCGAAACATCTTACAAGATAACATTTTTCTAAAAATATCTCATGACTATCATAGCAAGGATACATTTAAATTCAATTGGTTGACAATTTGACAATTTTGCACTGTAATATAATTTCGCTTATAGTACAGTACCAAATCCTCTTAAACATCTAATAATTGAGTTTAGCATTGTCCCATGACCCAATTATATACATGTGTAAAACAATGCATTGAGACTTGAACCAAATTTGATAAACTGCCACTACAATTAGTGTCACTGCCTAGTTAACTCTAACCATGCATTTTAATTGGACATGATAAATTTACACTGCAATTAACTGGACAATCGCTACATTTAGTCAACTGGATATCAACCCAATCTGTTAAACACACTGTTGTTGAGACAAATACATTTCATTTTGTAAATACAATTTAATAGATTGAGTTATGTTCATTGCCTTCGTAATGATACCCAAAAGACTTAGAGAACGTTTATTAATTGTATAGAAGCATCACTATACATAACGGGCTATTCGTCTTTTGTAGGATGGGGAAGCTCAATTCCGACTCTGAAATAGATATAAAATGGACATTAAGATTGATTTAAACCTAAGTGTAAAACATATTATGGTACTTAGGTATTAGGACTGCGTAATTCTTGTTTTTACAACCAAGGTAATCAAATGAGCTGCCCAGGATGAAAGTGGTATAAGTCCAAAAATGACAAAAGTTGAGTTAAGAGTGGATTTGGATAGAGTTTTAGGTCCTTTATTTAGTATAGCTGTTTGCAAAGGAAAAAGTTGATTTGTTGGCCCGTGAGAGCGACTCAAAAAATGACTACTAACGCGAACGGCCGTTTTCGTCAGGATGAAAGTGGAATAAGTCCACTGCTCCGCTTCGTTCAGTGAATTTGTTTTGATAAGAGAAACCCCAAGGACATTCGCACAACTGCAAAGGCGGGGCCCGTGCGATTATGAAAAAGCGTCTTACTGGAGAAAATTTTATTTTTGTTAACTTTAATTACAAATTTATGGATGACCCCTTTTTGTAAATAAATATCCGAAAATAAAATCCGCGCTTTAGATTAGGCGGGAAAGCTTTAATCCTTTAATCGTCATGGCTAATACAGACGCCCCTTTGCAGTCAATATCTTGTGTATGTATTTTAACAACCATTCTATATAAATTACAGTTTGCTATTAACTTAGGGTATTGATATTGGTTTTGGGATAAAACTTAGTAAAATGTTTTAAGTTTATTTTTTAAAATTTAAAATTTTTAAAAATAAAAATTAATGGTTAATTTTTTTTATTGTTGTAAAATATAATTTAATTTTATTGAAATTTTCATTTCCTAACTTTAAATCAATCAATTTGATTTATTGCTCAACTATCTATCATAAAAACTGCAAAAGCTTATAAACGGCAGCCATCTTGGACGCCATCTTGAAAATCACCCTAATAACAAGTTAAAATGAATTTAATAACCTAGTATGATTCAAACAGTCGCGTACTTTATATCAAATGTCATAAATAAAAATTAGTAAAATATTTTAAATTTATTTTTTTAATTAAAAATTTTTAAAATTAATGGTTAAAAAAGCGTTTATTGTAGTTAAAAATAATTTCATTTTAATTAAATTTCCATTTCCTTACTCAAAATCAATCAATTTGATATATTGCTCAACTATCTATCATAAAAACTGCAAAACTTTATAATCAGCGGCCATCTTGGACGCCATCTTAAAAATCACATCGATAACAAGTTTTTTAAAAAACAAAACCTATTTTAATTTAAACCTTGCTTTAGTTAAAGCAAATAGAACATATGAACTAGAGACATATCAAGCGAATAAAGTTTCTCGGTCGCCATTTTGAATATGACCCCCCAAAATGGGTCGTAAAAATTTTTTCAACAAAATATTCGTAATCTACGCATCAAAATCTATGGAACAGAACATTTAAATAAAACTTTGTACCAACTAGTCGCTTGGAAAGCTATGTTTACTACATCCCAATACCCATCTTCCTTCCCGAAACCCATCAATCTGTCAGGATGAAAGTGGTATAAGTCCATTAAAGCTAATTTAAAGCACTTTCAGTTAAAATTTGATAAAAGTTGATCCGCAGCAAAAATTGTGTCCCTGCCTAAAGACAAATCCACCCCACAAAGTAAGAATATAAGCAATCCTGAATTTTTAGCACAGGTTTTTAGAAAACCTTCAATTACACAAAACGAAGTTCAGTGGACTTATACCACTTTCATCCTAACCAGCTCAATAAAGATTATCTCAATATCAAAGAGGCCCGAAAAAATGAGATAGCGATACAATTACTGTATTATACTGTATCATCCAACCAAAGCGTGGACAATTTACTGTGAAAAACACTTAGTTTTTTTGACAACTTTATAGTAACAATTTTAGACGTTTATATATAAATATATATTTGCTTATTTCTACTGGTGACTATTGATTTTAAGATTTTTTTTTTTTTTTTTGGCATTTTTGGAATCTTAACCAAGTACTATTTAAATTTCAATGCTTAAAACTATCTAAAAAAAATTTATTTCCCACTTATATCACACACGGACTAAAAAAAATACGGAATGCTACATAATAATGAGTTAAAATGTTAATGGTGTTTGGTATATGATTAGATTATACCAGTACACCTACACATGTAAATTTATACGTAGTGGTAAAATAAAAGCTGGATTACATTTCCAAATAATCCATAATTTAACTAAAACATATTTTATAATTCATATCGACTAATTGTTTTACTGTAAATTTAACAAGGCTTCTTTATTTGTTATACAGGGAGACTAAAAGTTATTCCTCATTTTCCTTCGGTTACAGTGTCAGATATAATAGAGACACGATATGGTGGAAGTCAAGTTTTCTGTGTCCAATCAGGTTGAACATTTAAAAAAATAATAGGCACTCTCATTTTATATAGCTCTCGTGACAAAAACGTAAACCAAGCTATTGTCCATCATTTTTATCGCTGGAATCTAAGATGTAAATTTGAGTTATACTGGACAAGCTGATTTCTTGTTTCGTTGATACAGGACTATTACGTATGAATTTATATGATATTTAGTTTTTTTAAGTAAAAAAATAGCACGAAATAGTCAAGTATCTTTCGATAAGGATCTTAATTTATAATGTAGCCCGATGAATATATTGCTGGGTATAGTTATTCATTGTGTTATCACTATGTTTAAAGTGGGCTATAACTTTACTCAACACGGGGAAATTTATTTTTTTTCCATACTTTTTTAACTTTAACCCGGGAGAACGCGTGCACCTTTCTGTTACACGAGAACGAGCTTGGAGTGCCAGACCCCACGCACCTTTATCCGTTCTAAACCTTCAGTATATGCAAAACCTTTATCAGGGAACGTTTAAATACCTCACGGAACCATTCAAAGTGCATAAAAACTTATTTTTAAGTTGACATATTTTTGTAAAAAGATAATATTGGACAATTTCACACTATATAATTTTTTACCAAGCGTTCTGATTATTTTTTCGTGAAAAAAGTTCATTTAAAAAGTGGGTAACAAGTTTAACTCAGTGGTGTGTCGGTAATTTCCCTTTTGTAAGAAAATAATGATAAGATTGGTCACTTTTTTTGGAATATCTTTGGTCATAACTAGCTCCCATACCCTCAGTTTCAGAAACGCTTCAATAAAAACGACGTCCTAACACGGAAAATAATGCAGCTACTTCATTTAAACTTCTGGAATTTATTGGTGGAACTATTTTAGGCAGCTGCACAGAATTTCAGCGCTCTTGGTTGAAAATGATAGTTTCCATGAATGTTTATTAGAGCTCTGGGGTCTGTCAGACTCAACGCGCGTCCTCGCGGCTTAAAATGAGCTTAAACTTTACTGAACACGAGCAAATATATTTAGTTTTTGCGCATTTTAACTTTAAATGCAAATTTAAAATTCTTAGTATAAATTTCATGATCTTATATAATTATTATGGGATGGACACTTAATTACATGTTATTGATAAAATTCCTTGATGTATAACTAAGTGTGATTTTGTTTGATTAAAATTATCGTTTATTGGATAGCTTCTAAAATTTAAGTGCAAACACTACTGATAAAGTTTTACCTAAGAATTCAAAATGTAAGGTGATTAAAGTAATATTAAAATTAATTGATCATAATAAATAAAAATAATGTGAAAAGTTAGAGATACAGTTTGTTAACAGAACAGTAACGGGTTCATAATGTTTTAGAGCTACCCAGTTATTTATTTTTATTATATCCTATTTTTTGCCAAAACACTTTTACTTATAAAAATAAATGCAGATAATCGTCGGAGTTTCTGACAGACTATTATTTATCCATTTAATGTTATCATGTAATTACTTGCATTTTCGCGTGTTTGGTTGGTAACTACTGAATCCTCTTTGATTTTTCCAAGATTACTCTAAAGAACGCAATTACATGTTATTACCTCTTATCTCAGCACTGTTACTGAAATTAAGGACACATTCTCCCACTAACCATCATATGCTTTACATGCTTGTCACACTAATATAGCCCTTTCGAAATTTATCTGATAAATATTTGTATTAAAAAGACGTAAGTAGTACTGAAAGGAATGAGAAGCTATCTGAAACTGTTCTAGAAACCAAAACACAGTAGTTCGTTACTTGCATATCACCTAAATCTTCTGTTAAGATATCCATAATTGTTCGGAATACTCTTTTTTTTATAAATTTGTGCTCTAAATTGCATCGAACTAAGAACCCTTCTGCATTATAATACACGTGCACTTATTCTGTGCAGTAATTTTAATGTCCTTACGTCAATATGGATTGCGTTTACATATATTAATTAAAACATATGTGTATAAGTTTCACTTTTCTAGTGGTGATTAAAAAATCTAACGCCCATTAGTACAAGGTGAAACCCGAAATCATGGTATGGTTTACAACATTATAAACACAATTGCGTAGATTACGGGTATAAGTTACGAGATACAGGATGAAAATGATAGGGCATCTCTATGGCTAAAATAATGGTTGCCTTAATGGCCACCCTTAAAAATATTTTCACCTTTTGGAGATACAATCACTAAATTGACGCATAAAGATTAAATACATTCTGCATCAGCATGTATTTAAATTATTAATATGATGTATATTTTTTTGCCTGAGAGCTACTGAATCTCTCTATAAGTATTACACTCTTAGTATTATATAGTACTTATATAGTATTATGTAAGTATTATATCTCTTTCTGTAAGTATTACAGAAAAAAGTTATACCCAAAAACAAAAACATTTTATTACTGAGAATCGTTTTTTTTTATTATAAAATATAATTTGTTTCAATACATGAGATTGAAAATTAATTTTTCATAATGTTTCGTAATGTAATTCAAAGTGCAGATTCATGAATTACAATTAAAAATTTAAAAAATTAATTTCTTTTGAAATAGTGTTCTATAACTATATTCATAAGTATATTACACTAAACCTCTGAATTAAATCTAAGGTGTACACTCCAATTTTCTTTTTGTTTAAAACACTCATATATTGGATTGATGTACCTCATTTTTACAAGACCAAAAATATCCTTATTTTTGAGAAAAACGACAGCATATTCAGACGAATATTTTTACAATAGTGTGTTTAACCATCTCTTCATCTCATATTTAATAATATGGCTAAAACAAAACTTTTTCGGACATTGCTTACAACATAAAATTTAATAGTAAAACAATTAGATTTTATTTTTACAACAAATCATTCTTAAATTTATTCTTAAAAATATTTATTTTGTTTTATGAAAAAGATGTAAGTATCCTAATTATGTATTCGTTAGTATTTTCTGTCTAAAAAATAAGGGAGAGACAATTATACTTTTTTACCATTTGTGCGTGGGATTGCATCTCTTTGGTTATTTGTATTAAGTTTGTATTTTAACTATACTCGAAAAGCACTCTTTTAGACGCTTTTGCAAATTCTCACGAACATTCTCACTTTTTATACCTTACCAAAACCTCCAACTAAGTAAATCTTATGGAGTGTTTTCTCCAAAGACAATGAATAATGAACGCAATCAGACCCTACCCCCATGGGGAAAGCTGCTCCCCCAAAAGCCAATAAAAAAACTTTCACTCCACATCAGAAAGAATCACGCGAAAAAAGCATTTTTCGCTGTCTTATTCTGCAAAGCAACTCAAAAGAAACTAAGCCTGATGAAAAAAAACTCCTAAAAATACATCGTAAATAGTTCCTTTTATTAAACCGAGCAAAATGTTTAAATCAATGCACGGCCGAAAAATATTTCTTTGTCGACGGCAACACGCTATTCCCATTCATCATATACTGTAACGACATCTGGCGGCGTTGGGGATAAATAAAAAGGACCGTTAGGTAAATGTTATTTATTTGTCGGCAGAAATAAAGGTAAATCGAAGGAGACTTTTGGTTCGTGAGAAAGGGCGTATATTTTCTCATTGAGGGTTGGATAAATATGGCGAAACTGACGTTGGGTTTTGATTAATTTGGTTTCCTTTGGTTTGAATAACGGGTTAGTCGTAACTTAGGGGAAACTTATAGTGAAAAAATATGGGATATACTACCTAAAGAGTCTGAGTTGTTACCAGGGCCGTAACCAGACTTTTGTTTCGGGGGGGGTTTTGACTCAAATATTTTCTGAGGTACCTCCTTACTGGTACTTTTATATGTTAAGTTTTAGATGACGACACTGGATTGAAATTTTGATGCACTAAATTTCAAAATTGTATAAACAATATGAATTCTAAGTAAAAGGGGGGTCTGGGGGTCCTCCCCCAGAAAATTTTTGGAAATTTGCCCCTCAAAAGAGTGTTTTAGCTCATTTCTGAGACCTTTTAGATTACACCCATAGAGCACCACTCATTGTAAACGGCCGAATTTTCAAGGTAAAAAGAAGATATATTGTAATAAATGGCGAAATGTTAAGGGGGTTTTTAGGTTCCTACTCCAGAAATTTTTTTGAATTTTCCCCCTAAAAGTGGCATTTTAACTCAGTTTGAGACACTTTAGGTTACATTAAAGAGGACCACTCCTTGTAAATCACACAAGTTTGAAGGAAAAACCGTATACGTAATAGATTTCAAAATTTCGAGGGGGTTTGGGGGTCCTCCCCCAGAAAAATTTTGGAAATTTTACGCTTAAAAGTAGGGTATTGACTCATTTTGAGACCCTTTGGGTTATACCCGAAGAGGATATCGCTCCTTTGAGACATAATTTTCAAGAAAAATAGCAGTATAAAAATTGATGTCAAAATTTCGGGGGGGGGGGGTTGAACCCCTAAACCCCCCCCTTGGATACGGCCCTGGTTGTTACAAAAGTTAACATATATTTCGGTTAATGGAAATAAATGGTTTTAAATGATAAACTGTGAACTCAAAAGTTTTGGTACTTTGACTTGAGAGTTTAGTGATCAATGATCAATCGAACCGTAATAGGTTCTCTCTCTCTTTACTTGCAAGTCTAAGGTTTTTTCTTTTTAAAATTATTTTTTTTAAAACTGTTTCTGAACCATCGTTAAATGATCAAATTTAATCGTTCATAAAAGGGGGGCATTTATCGGTTCTGTTTAGAAACCCATTTAGAAAACTCTGCAGATCTAACTTCAGGTATGATTATGCTAGATTTAAAATGACTGACAAGTCAAAATAAATAGAAGTATGTTTCCAATCTTTTGATGAACCCATATTTTAATTCTGCTAACTACTTAATACTAACTACTAAAATATTTACTATTCTAGTTAAATATTTAACTTTATTTTAATGAATGCTTGCAACCATATGAATTTTACTGTAAAATTGTACTGAATTACTTTTCATGTTCTTCAAAATATTATTTTTTTCAAAATAAAATTGATTTTATCACCTAATATTTTATTGACAGTGATTTTAAGACTAATAAGTTTCATTACAACAAGCAACTAGCATTTCAATTAAAACTTAATTCATTACGATAAGTTGAACCTGTCATTTAAAGCACATTCCTCTTAAAGTAAAAGGACGGCGTAACATTTCAAACCTCACATTAAAACAAGCGAAGACACATTATTACTTTTTAAGTACTTTTCCACCATTTGAAACTCAATTAAAAGTCGTGACAGCACCATTATTCGAAATTCCGCATATTTCAGTCCGAAAATCATCGCCCCATTCTTCCACAAGCAGAAAACAAAAAGAAGAATATCAATCTCAGAAACCGAAAAATCTCCTTCCAAGAATACTTTCATAAACGCTAAATTAAATTCTTTACAGTCCTAAATGACACCCCATTCACCACTGGCTCTCCCTTTCACCTCTCTTCATCCCAACAATTAATTTTTCCCCTCGAAAACAACCCACTCTACGCTACTTCAACGCCACAGGCGGAACATAATTTCCGAGCAAAAATTCTTCAAGCTGTGTGACGAAGAAGCTCTGTTCCGAGATGAACGCCAACGGTTTTCTAAAATGACAATTTAATGAGATAGAATTCTCGTTCTTTGGAAGACAAACGGGTGCCCGGGCTCCGGCTCAAAGGAATTCGCCCGGAACACATTCGGATTGTCAAATTATTTGGATTTATTTCGAATCCAACACTAGCGTCGTTCTTTTTTTTTTGTTCTGTTCCGAGTTTGGCTTTTAAGTAGGAACGGTGAGAAAGCTATTTATTGTCTTGCTTTTAAGTGAAAGAGATTTATACGGAGGTTGTATGGAGGGTAGAGCTGATCTTGGGGGAGGGGAATGGATAGAATGGTTCTCCCCATGGGTTGAAAAGTTTTTTTTTTATTTCAAGATTGCATTCTAAACAAAGATTCGGTACACTTTAATTCATTTTGTCACCGTTTTGTTACTCTGTATCGTTTGATACGTTGTTTCAACTGTAATCTAAGTATACATTTATAATATTTAATTTGGTCAGCCTTTGAAAAGGCGTCCACCATTTTTTTTTTAAATAAGACAAATGTTTTACTGTATTACCCAACTCAAAGTTAATGTTACATTGATTTGAATCACAAAATCACGTTAATAATGTTTCTGGGTTATAAGTGTTTTAGATACTAACAAATGAGGTGTTTATTTTGTCCAATTTACGCATGTGGACTCTAAAGATATATTTTAAATATTTAATTTAAATTGCTACTTTAATAAATATGTTTTTTACTATCAGTTACAAATTCGTACTTGACTATTCATCAAAATCAATTTGAATTATATCGGAACACAAAATTGTTTACCTCAAGTTTTTGTAAAATTCATAATTTTTTACAATAATTTGGATTTCACTGAATTATTAAAAATAATTATTTTATACAGATAAATATCTGACTAATTTTCAAAATGGATATTTCTCTCTAAAATAATGAGTTTCTAAATTAGTTTTAAACGCATTGAAATGCTTCTTATACTTTGTTCTACATTTGCACAAAACTTTTAATAAGAACAATATAGTGTTTGTCACAGGAAATAAAATAAAACTTTATTTTTTTTCAAACTATCGGTCTTAAATTAATTACATCCAGTTTTATTTAATTACACTCTGAATTTAACAGAAACATTTTCTGTTATTTTCAATGTATTTTTCTGCATGTATCATAAAAAGGTTAAAAGAATTAGATTTTTCTAGGAAGTGTTAAAAATTCTTGCTTTTGAATATTAGTTATCCCTTTCGATAATCGAAACAAAGATACTTCAGCTAGAAAAATATTAATTCCAAAACTCTGGTAAAATAAGATATCCTATTAACTTTATACCCGAATTTCTCAATTCTCATCTGAATTCCAATCTCACCTTGAAATACGAGAACGTAAGAATAAATTCCAAATCTGTAATTTGATCTAATACTCGGCTCAAAGATAACACTTGCCAATCAGGATTTCCAGTAATTCGCGTTACTAAATACACAGAATTCATTTCAAATATCTCCTTCAGCTACACGAAAATTAGATTTCCAAAACAAATGGGATACTTTGAGAATGATAATAATTTCAGTGGATTGTTGGAACGGGAGAAAAAAAATTCTCACTAGTTTTTCTTTAGAAAAAATAAGTACAACCAATGATTAAATACTGAAATGAATACAAAATAAACGCAGATTCAAAATTGGATTTCCATTTATTCGTGTTTCGTCATTTCCGTTTCCAAAAAGTCCCCCGGAAATATTCTTATTTGTGTAATAACCAAGTTATTAAGATAAGGTAAATTGTTTTCGGCAGATGGAAAGCAAATTTGGCAAAGAATAATGACAAGAATCCTACGCAGAAACCAGTATATAATATCATGCAAAAACTCCTATTCCATTAAAAATTCTTTCGTGTTTATTTCTGGAATGGCAGAGAATTAGAATTTATCAATAATATGTTCTATCGTTTTCCTTGGAACGAAATGTTGCTTTTAGGTTGAAAATGCGACCTAAATGGAAAATATAAACAGCCGGATCCAATTCATGAATATTTATGGTCAAATAAGCTCTATTATTATCATCGAAACATTAATTCAAACGGTTCGAAAAAAAACTAGACGAGATTACGTATGAAGCTCACGGCATGAAAAAAAGCATTGCGAGGGAAAACATTTCAATTTTACTTCTGACGAGCGGAGTATTTTATTTAAGAAAATGTATTTATATTCTGTTTTTAATAGAAGAAAAATAATGTACTCGTAGTTGTTTGGCAGAACGAATATGTTTCCTGACTTTTCCGATGTTTCATAATCTGCTACTATGGAAAATTTAGCTTTTATATGCAGATATTATTAATTTAAAACTGAAACAACTAACAGTATAAACAGTTTAAACGTATAAAAATATAACTATCAGAAATCGTTCAAAACCCCTCTGTGAAAAATTTATTAAAAAAAATTAATTTTATAACGTATAATTATTTGATTCTACTCATGAAAAAGCTTTTACTTATTTCTAATTACTTATAAATTAGTTATTCACTATTCAAATGTTTAGAGAAAAGAAGGGCTAGAGGGGATTTGATTCAACTTTTTAAAATGTTAAAACAAGGGGACACAGAGGGACTAGATTTCTGTACGGGTAATAGAACGAGGGGTCACAGTTTAAAATTGAATAAGGCAAGTTTTAAACGGGATTTTAGGAAGCATTATTTTTTTAATAGAGTAGTGGATAAATGGAATGCATTACCTGAATCGATAGTTAACTCAAGTGGGGTGGACGAGTAAAGAAAAGTAGACGAATACTGGAAATCGGGGGGAGGTTGAATTGAATAGACTGGATCAACCTTGCTGGGCTTTTAGCCTGTAGTTGATCGACTATATTTGTATTTGTATTTGTATTTGTATTTACCACTTGATGTTCTATTAATTTTCGGAATCCCTTATTCTTATCCATTTAATGGAACAAGGATCATTCAAACTTACTTTTTAGTTAAAATAGGATATCTAAAATTTCATATTTTTTAGGTACTAATTTGAAGTTTTGAAAGTTAAACTACAACTTTAGTTTCTAATAGGATATATAAAATTTCCTAATTTTTTTGGTACCAATTAGAAGTTTTAAATGTTCAACTATAACTTTAGTTTCTAATAGTATATATAAAATATCATAATTCTATTCTTTGGGTACCAATTAGAAGTTTTGAAAGTTAAACTACAACTTTTTAGTTTCTAATACGATAGGTATATAAAATTTCATAACTTTTTAGGTACCAATTAGAAGTTTAGGTAGATTCCAGAAGGTAGATTCCAGGTTAAACTTAGGTTACTGGTGAATACAGGCGTAATTAGATGTTGGAAAAGGGAAACAAGTTGTACGCTTATAAGAGTTGGGGGGAAAAAACCTTGATTCCAGGCTAACTTTAGCTTATGTTAGTTGTGAACAGTGTTATTCCTAAGATTTTTTTTGGACGAGTAAAAATACTCCTTGACTTTTTTTATAGGAGGAGTGAAATACGGAAATAGCATAAACTACATATACAAGAGACATGAAAACCGCAATCAAACTCCCTAAGCATAAGAACAATGAATGAAAAAATTACTATATATGGCTGTATGAAAACACAATAAAAAGTATGATAATTAGGGTTAGATTAGACCTTTGTGAAAAATTCAAAGAGTGAAAATACTCCTGGCTAGTTTTTTAAGGAGCAATTCCGATTTTCAAGGAGTGAACCCTCTCAGAGGAGTTAAAAATATCTCTGGTTGTGAATACAGACGTTAATGTTAATTTAATTTTCAACCTCAATTTTCACAATGCATTCCCCCCTTATTCCTATACATAACTCACCAACCAAACAAAACAAGCATTACACCATGGACCCCATCCGAAATCAGCAACACCCAAAGCCACCCCGCGTGATTAAATACCATGTCCACTCAAAGAAACAAGTGGCAGGGGGGCATCAGTGGTCAGTGACGGATACCCCCTCCCGCTGATGACCCCCCTTGACAAATGGATTAATCCATCCCGCTGAGGATGATGGGAAGACTGGATTCTTTCTCGAGTAGGGGAGGAGATATTGCTATTGGTGTGAGGGGGGATTTGGGGTTGATTGAGTTTTAGGGGTATGGGATGCTTGGGGGTTTATAGAGAGGGTTGAAACGTAATTTTATTGAAGGTGTTTGAAAAAAGGGATCTTTGATTGAATCTAGAATTTTCTATTTATTTATTGCGTCATTCCAAAGTGACTAACGTAGCATTTTGACCAGATTTCATTCAATTTTTTTGCTTAAAACATTAAGATTATATTTTGTACTAAATGGTTTTTTTAAGGGGACACATAAGGTAAATGTGGGTATAGTGGACACTGTCCCAATAGTGGCCACCTAGTTGATTAATTTTAATTAATACGAGTTAGAGTTATCAAATAGCGTTAAAATTCATAGGCATAGTAGATTATGCTATCAGGTAATCAGTTAAATAACCACCGATACCATAGATCAGCATGGGAAGGATATTTAAGTCTTTGAAAATAACACCATCGCCCGAGTGACTGAAATTTGATTTTGCTTATTGAATCACGTTAGGAAACGGTTAACCTTTTACCTGCCGATGTTCCCAAATGGGAACATCACTTTAGAGAATTTTTTTCACCACTTAATTTTTCATGCAGGAATTTGATATTTGGTAGTAAGAAACTCAAAGATATGAAGTTATTTTACATGCAAAAGTTTTTCACGTGCAATTTAATCCTTTTTGTGGAATTTATATCAAAATAACAGATTTTTGGCTCTTCCAAAAGTTGCACAAGTTTCAATTTATGATAAATTTAAATAAATTTAGTTTTAAATAATTATGCTGTGTTTAGGTAGCTTAAGTACACATCTTTTCAATTGGCTTGGCAGAATAGCTTCATATTCCAATTTTGGAGAGTAATTACCAATTCAACGTATATGTTCCCAAATGGGAACATCGGCGTTTGGGGTATAGTTTTTGAGGGGATTTTTATAACATGTAAAAATTCTAGTTATTTCTTATTTTCTTTAGTTGTTTGAACCTTTTCTGTCTCAAAGGATCCAGACAGGTTAATCAAGCTGTTTTAAATTCCTAAATCTATAATTTTAATTTATTTTTTTTCACCTGATTTATGGAGGAATAAATACCAAATCTTTATAGGAAATTCCTACTTTTGTATATTTTTCTAACTCCCCGACCGAATTAATTTCAGTAATTATTGTTAAAGGTTATGCAAAAGGCATATTTGGAGTATTTCTGAGGACTTGGGTACTTATTTTGTTCAAGTGCTCTTTTTTACATAAAAATTTTAGGTATAAATTTGAAGAATTTTGAAAATAATGAAAAGTGTGTATATCTAAAAACACTCTTCTAACGTAAGTTGGATGTAAGGGATATGTTGTTTAGTTTGGAATCTTCCATGAGAGAAACGCAGATTTAACAAATCAATGGAGATAGTTAAGATTATCACTTTTGAAAGCTAATTAAATTTGAATGCAATTCATGGATTTTATGCTAGATATTCGGATACAACAGTAATTAAAACTAATTTTTCACTCAGAAAGATAACTGTTTAACTTTGAAACGCATGGGAACATTCTTTCGTATTTTTTATACCGAAAAATTACCCATTGTGCAATAAAAATGTACGGAAAAGTGTCACGCCTGTAATAAATATGTAAATTTTTTTCTTATGAAAATCTATAAAATTTTACCAAATCGTCCAACCATGGGAATTAAATATGAAGAAATAGTCCAAGATCATAAAAATGTTCAAAATTATTGAGTAGAAACCTATTTGAGTAGTTTTACTTGAATTAATTTTGAAATAAATGCCTTTTGGAAATCCCCCTAAAAACTTCACTCCAAACGCCGATGTTCCCAAATGGGAACATCCTCAAAATCATACTTAGGATTTTTTTTTCTGCCAAAACACGTCAAGATTGGTTTTAGTAATGATGAAACAAGCCATTTAAGCCAAAAATCCGAACCTTTAATTCGAAATTTGAATTGCGGCGTTTAAAAGGTTAAGTTGAAACTGATTTTTTTTGTACTTATTACGGTTTAATTGACTTCTAAATTCATTTTAAGATAAAGTAGAGTGTATACAATCATATTGCAGAAAATTTATTTGAAAATTTTGACTTTTACGAGGATTTAGGGGGGTGGCCACTTTACCAGCACAGAATCTTAGATTTTCCAATAGTGGTCACTGCAATGGCTTCTAAAAGAAATATAAGTCATTTCTAATTTGAATAAGATTTTCTTCATAAACTGTTGATTATGCTTTAAAACGGGTGTTTTTCGAATTAGGTTTGATTCTGGCTTCGGGAACCAAGATTTCAAAATGCCTCTCAAATCGGCTACAACGTAGGCTATAGGCCGGAAACCATTAAGTCTGCTAATAAACTAATTTTATTTTGATCTAAAATATATTTCGCTAGAAAGGAGGATTTTTTTAGAACTAAACGATCATACCTACTTAATTTAATGCATAAACCCCCTCATATAGGCAGAAAAAGAGAGGTGTCCACTTTTGATGCAAAGGGTGTCCACCATAGAAACATCAGATACATCGATGTGGCCACTATAGCAGCAAATTGGAGTACTTTTAAAAAACTGATTAAAAATACTTTCCCCGATCTAATTACAGTTTTAATTGATAAAATCGAAAGAAGAAGATCCAGTTAATCTAAAAATAGGATGGTAACCGTTTCCAAGAAAATAGATTGATACTTATAGAGAATATAAGCGAAAATTTTCCTTAAAGTGTCCACTATACCCACATTTACCTTACCTTTTAAAAGTCCAAAATGGAGGGGAGAAATGGGTATCATTAATGGGCTGCAATTTTTAAAATGTTGCATACCTGGATTAGATTTCAGGTGATATGGTTAATCAAACATTCTTTTATTGAAAAACAGTTCAACGAAAAAAAATTATTAATTTTTTCTTTTTAATTAGAGGTTATCGTGAAACATAATTTTAAAGTCCATTTTTTAGTCAGCGCAGCTTTTTGAAAAAAGTAATTGATATTTTCACCCAATTTTTTTTCTGGAGAAAGGGATATATATAATCTTTACAATAATGAACCAGATTGTCATTTGAATAAGAATATTTTATTTTATAAGCATTTAAATTGATATACTTTTTCAAAATTCAAATTCAAAATTTTATTACTGTTTTAAAATTTAACATAGAGGTTTCTTGCTTCATTAATTTAAAGATTATATATCCTTTCTCTAGAAAAAAAATTGGGTGAAAATATCGATTACATTTTTCAAAAAGCTGCGCTGACTAAAAAATGGACTTTAATGGATGTTTCACGATAACCTCTATTTAAAAAAAATAATAATAATTTTTTTTTTCGTTGAACTTTTTTTCAATAAAAGAATGTTTGATTAACCATATCACCTGAAATCTAATCCAGGTATGCAATATTTAAAAAATTGCAGCCCTTTAAAGATACCCATTTCTCCCCTCCATTTTGGACTTTTAAAAGGTATGTGTCCCCTTAAGTTTAAGTATGATTTTTAGAATAAATAAACACTTTACGTTTAAAAAATATGTGACTAACGTAACGTAGGTTGACATAAAATGGATTAACCCTATTGTTGTAATTTACTTGTGGCAAGATGCGATGAAATACCGAGCCGAATCTCCCCTAACTATATTTCGTTTTTACTAGGCCTTTCTTTTTATGTCGGAAGATCTTTATCTTGAATTTTGTAACTCGTCCCTTAGACTTATTAGCAGGGTTGTTACGTTTAAAACACTTTGTTTAAAACACTTGTTTTAAACACGTTTAAAACAAAGCAAAAAAAAACATTGTTTAAAACACATGTACTTTTTTAGTAATTTTTTCTATGAACAGATGGCATTATTAGTATTATAAAACTTAGTATTTACTTTCAACTGATTTTTATTTTTATTTGATTGACTTTATTTGATTTTTTCTAGAAAGTTATTTAATAAAAAATACAAATAAACTTGTTTGAAAATCATATTTTTTTATAATTGACCTGTTCTTTATGTTTTATTTTAATATTTTAATCAATGCTGCTAATGTCGTCAAAATGTGCAATGAACTGAAATGAATATGCATATAATAACTATAAATGTTCAGATCGTATCTTAAACCTTTTAGCAAAATATATTGATATTTCTAATGTTAAAGCTGAAGTTGTTGACATAGTAACATATTTCCAAAACAATCATTTTACTTCGGCCAAGCCCCAAGAAACAGGTGCTAAAAAAGCTCAAGATGCCATCTGATGTCAGGGGTAGCTATGTTAATCCATTTTCAATTTTAAAAACTTCATTTAATTTTTTTTAAATCATAGGGTTTTTTTTAGAATTTCTGTGTCGAGGGTAAAAAAAAAGCAAATAAAACGTTTTAAACAAAAAAAAAACATGTTTAAAACAAAAAAAACACGTTTTTTGTTTTTTTTAGAAAAAAACATGTTTTTTTCCAACCCTGCTTATTAGTCATATCAAGAGTGTTCAATAAGTTTTTTCTTTTTAAATAAGGAGGTTCCCAGTTACATTTGCCTGTGAACTTAAGAACCTTGGTTAAATGAAAAATTTCTCAGCTATTAACTATCTAAACATGTTAAAAGTACTAAAAGTTAAAAAATACACCAAATTACTGGTAGTTATTGATAAACGCATTAAAATTAATTTTCGCTATATCTATATATGGTTTCGCCGATTTACCCAACTGTCTGACTCTTGTCAACCTATGATCATGTGGTTTTAAGTAAGTATTAAGTATTTATTGTATTAATGGTTTTATTTTTCGAGTCAAAAAGTACAGGAGAACACATGCAATGCTCTAATGTCTAAAGTAAGTGGGTGGAATTCACAAAATTAAATCCATACCCTATCCATTTTTATCCATTATATGTATATCTTTTAAACGAATAAAGTTTTTTAATGTTTAAATACCATTTGATTAAGTGCGTTTATTAAATTTACAAACTTATAAAGAGTAAAAAGTTTTTCGATGCGGTTCATATAGCGGGGTTTTAGATAAGTTTACACAGAAGTACAGACTTCATACGGATAGTATTATCGTTGAAAGATAACTTTTTTATAGCATCCTAAAACTACATAATCCAATGTTATACTTATTGGGAAAATAACTTCTAAATTGATTCGATTTGGTAGTAAAACACCCAATATTAAACACCTTTTCAGTTACACTTCTCCTAAAACATATCCCTGCTCCTGGCCGTATTCGCCGCTTATCTGACCACCTTTTACCGGCAGTCCTACTTCTGATTGCCGTTTAAAAATTCGGGATTTTGTGGAAAACTAGTTTCCCTTCTTTAACTACCAATCAGAAGTTTCACTCCCGGTAAATCGCCGGTAAGTTTTGCGACGAATACGGCTGTTAAAATCGCACTGTTCACACCGTGGTGAACACCTATATTACCAATAGGTAAACTACCTATTGGTTATAAAAAGGTGTAATTTCACAGACACGATTCCTTTCTCTAAATCATCTTACAAACCGGGTTCTCCAGCACGTAATATTCAAATTCTTCCACATTTAACCGACAGACATACGTGAAACAATACATCCTCACATTGTTCAAAACGAAACAAAAAATAAAAACCCACCCTCCGAATTCAATCAACCTACGGCAGCCGTTTCATCCGGCACATATCAAACGGACTTTTCTTTCCGGTACGGCGGAAACGGGCGGAGGTCCGGTTATGGAATTTCAAATGACCATTCGGGAAGGCCTCGAATGCAAAGTGGTAGGGGCTTTGATGTTGACGGGCTTGACAAGTTCTTTTGTTCTTTGAATGGAGTGTGATACAGTGAAACTTGGATAGTTGTAACGTGTTTAATTCGAAGTTATGGATGATTCAAAGTTTTTCTTTTGGTTCCTAAAACTTTCTATTAAATTATTGTTAAAAAATCGTGGATAGTTTCGACTTCTTAATTATGTTTTTCTCACAAAATTTTGAAATCATAATTATTTTTTGAAAACGATACTCTATAACGTACTGTAAAATGAGGTTGGCTAAATGGAGTGTTTTTTAAAGAATAGATATAGATGAACAAATACTATTTTTGATGAATTTATAGTATAAGTTATGGATAAAAATCCACTTTTGGAGATAAAAAACGATATTTCTTTGAATCTTACCGATTTCTCAATAATGATACCATCTACACCAGTGCACACACTACACCAGCGGGCAATTTGGAAATTTCAACCAAATTGTCCCCAAAGTGGGGCATGGACCACCAGGTTTTATTTACTTTCCAAGAAGGATTTTCGAAAAAGGAATGCCCCAATTCAGAATCGCGGATGTGCCAAATTGGCGGAATTGGCGGCTTAAATTTGAGCGGTATGGACAGAAAAAGTTTGGGAAACACTGATCTGCACCATACTATTTTTAACCCTGTCAGTCCTAACCGACTCAAGTTTTCTATTTCTTTACTAAAAGTATCTAACCTAACGGATAAACTTCTTCTAGGAAGTTACAACGTTACTCACAGTTCTAACCTGAATGTTATATGATAACAAAATTACCTTTTTGAAGAGTTGTCTATTATCGCATGGATCATGGACTTAATTTACTTAACATTTTGTAAACGTACTCATTTTACAATATTAAATTAATCAATAACGTTTAAATGTCGTCTAAACAGTTACATTATACTAGACTGCAACGATTCCTGACCCTATGACGTTACTAACAAACAAAGTAGTTCCCAGCCTGGTGTCTGAATTTTAAGTGAAATGAAGAACTTCAATTTAAAAATATGATTATTTTGTTAAATCCATGTATATGTTACGGGCAATGTGAAAAATCCGGGCATTATTCATAATGCCCGATGTGAGGCGGGCAATGTGATAAATTCAATGACATTTATGAATGAAATTTATTACTTTGCCCGCCTCCACTTCGGGCATTATTAATAATGCCCGATTAATCACTTTGCCCATAACATATACAGCGTATTTTTATCACAATTTGCGTACCGAAACTCCTCCTAGTAACCCAACAGGCTTTCTGTTTACGCAGTTTCTTCTTCACGTATTGACGTCATAGGGTCAGGAATCGTTGCTGTCGAGTATAGTGTCACAGTGTAACTCAAGTCTCAAAATGACCAAATATGGCGTTCGGTCCACCAGTCCCATCCCAAACTGTCAAGTGCAAAAATTCACCCCGCGGAAGTCAATAGTATGAAGGATGTAATCTTTGGCAGGTATATTAGCTGGTTCGTGTCCATTTTTTACGAAACCACTTTTTCCTCATATATATGGAAGTTTCCCACGTGTGAATGACAGCAGGTGCTGGTATTAGAGCGACATCGGGCAGGCAGAAAGCAAAACACTCGGGGAAAAAGTTTTCGAGAGTCGCGGAATCAAATTAAATATTTAATTTCGGATTTCGAGGTGTTTGAAGAAAGTTATGTTTGATTTTGAGGAAAGTGTTTAGAAATTGAGGGTTTGGAATTGTATAAATTTTGAATTGTTGAGGTTCATTTGGGTTGGTTACAGCATAAAATGCGTAGATAATGATGTAATTTTTGTTATTACCACTGTGGAGAGCTTACTCACCACTATAAGAGTCAAATTATTCCAATGGGGTATAAATACTGACAAGCATTTTTACTTTCGAAGTAGTATTTTGAATCGTTTGACCTTCGTATTGGTATCTCCCCCGCCCCCGTGGCTCGCACTTGCCACACTGCTTAATTAATACATAGTCCTGCTTTAAAGTGCTATGATATGTTAAATTTTAGGGAGGTAGATTAGAGAAATTGTGAAATCTGAATACTGTATTTAAGAATCCTTCTCTCTAAATAACAATCGCCAGATTCTATCAGATAAATTTCCGTCATGGGTTCTCAAACCTTTTGATTCGGGCCCTCTAGTTTCAATGGAAAATTTCTGCACTCATTTTCCTGGCAGGGTAACCATCGCCAAAGTTTTTGCTGCAAAATAAAAGGCATTATTTATACAAATCCAAAGTATGTTAATCATATCATATTAGCTAATAATTTTACAAGATACGCGTTTTGAGAAAGGTTTATATTAGAGATTTTATATTAGAGATGTATTTATATTTAGAGATTAAAAATAATATTATGTAGTAAAGCATTTAACTATTTCATATAATATTTTAAACTGCATACATACAGGAAGACTTCCCTTTTAATTTTTTACCATAAATTTAAATTTGACATATATACCCTAGTATCACAGATCATACCAAATATGTCATGTTTACGTAACTGAAACTAGAATTTAAATGAAATTTATCTTGCATGATAATAAAAATGGACGAATCTCGAGCATTTGTGCTGTTTGGGTACCCTAAGGAAATTTGAATTTGATTAAAGTGTCCGTTTAAGTGATAGTAACACAGCATGTACAAAAATTTACAAATATTAATATTTCAATCATCATAAAAATTGTGCATACGACACTCGTAACACTTAAGTATGTATTTTCAGAAATTTCCCATAAAGTAACAAAATTCTTCAATATTTTTCAATATTCAATATAGAATTTCCCACAAAGATAATAAATTCAACATTTCAGCTTAGAAGAACATTTTTCTTACAACAAAACGTAGAAAAGCTAACTAAATTTGACCGATAATATGATTAAGGTAAAAAATATGTCCCTTTTAAAAGAAATAATCATTTCAGAATCTTATTCCCAAACACTGATATAACTTCCTATAGAAACTCCTGATTAAATATTTATACCTAAGGCCATGAATAAAATCCTTCCAAACCCCGGATTCTAAGCTTGTGGCTCTGACTATCATTAGATTGATATTGCGGAGGTTTAAGCCTTCAGAATATATTAGCGAAAAAACCTTAACATCCTTATCACCTTGCTAGTTATTTCACTTTTGAAAAAGCAGCTGTCTAAACTAGTTAGAATTAATGAAAGAATTTTCCGTGCGGGTAAAATCTGAGTACTTTTTAAATAAGTAAATTGAATTTATTTCTGATTGCTCTTGGAGCTGTTTCGACACTTTGGGACGGGAATTTTCGCATTTTATATTCATACATAGAGGCGTTTCTCACTCGTAATGTCATTAAGGGGAAACTTGCTTCTTTTTTTTGTTTAAGATTAGATGTTAAGTTTTGGTCTGTTTTCGTAATGGTTAAAGTATGTCTTTTTGGTCTTTTACCCTGTGTGATAGTTAGTGAAATCCTTTTAAGATGTGGAATTAATGGGAAATAGTTGAGGAATTAGGGAAAAGTATAAATTGATTTTATTTTATTGAAATTTTTTATGAATCATGATAATTTCGACGTTTATTGAGAATTTAAAATAACCAAAATGTAAATTTTAATTGGTGTTGGAATTTAAAAGCACTTTCAATTGGAGGTGATTTGTTAGCATAAGTTATCATATTTTCGACTAAATACAGCGTATTTATTAAAATATATTTCTTTTTCAATACTTCGTCAAATAATACAAGAAATATGTTAAAATAGTTCAATTTTATCAGTTAATTTAGATATAATTTTAGATATACATATTAAAGTAATTTGAAGGTAATAATTTTATTAATTCCAAAATGATATTTTAATTTGCACTAAATCTGAAAATAAAAGTTCTGTATCTTAAAATACTTTCTACATATTTTTTCACTTTCTAATATAATTTTCTTTCCTTTTTTTTCCTAAACTTGTACAGAAACAGTCACTGAAATTAAGAATCAAACTTACAGAGAGTTCACTTTCTAAATATTAATACAATGTTTAAAATGTTATCCACATAAAATAAAAATACTAAGCTCATTATTTTCAAGGTTAATTATGCTATTCACATTTATTGAAATCAGACATTGCTTAAGATAAGTTAAGAAAGAGAAAAAATACATTCAAAACTTCCAGAAAGTGTATAAAATTAACAAATCATAAGCGTTTTTTAATGTAATTTTTTATCGGACCCTTAGAAAGTAAGCAATTAACCATGCATTTACTAATTTTTAATTTTAGAGTTTGCAATTTTTATGTCTTTTTGAAATGTAATTTTAAAATACACAAAGTGAGATTTTTACAACTTAATCAAGCTATTAGGATATGCCTGATCAAGTAAGTTGCTTCATTATATCTAAACTATATATCATTCAAACTAACTTTCTAATTCAAACATTTATGAACCATTAAAAACAAGTTTGTTTGCATTCGTTAATGGAAAATTCTATTATTTTTCCTATTAAGAGAATTCATCGAATTGACACAAATTAAAGCTTATTTCAGAGAATTTATTTGAACATTAAAGACATTTTACGTAATATAATCCTCTAATTTAATATTAAAGTTCTTACCTTACTACTACGTACTATTCCCTTAATACTCTTATTAACTTGCGCTTATATGATAGAAGGACGTCTTTAATTTGATTATACGATTTAAGTTTTGTTAAAAAGCTTGTTACAGAACGTCTTTTAAGAATCTAAATGGATTCCGAATCTTTCACTGATTATCTCCAACTGAAAATTTAATTCGAATTTTCTTGTTATTTCTTGAATAGAATTGCAGAGATATATATCAATCTAAATTTTATTATTACCACTCCCAAAAATGTGAAAAACTCCCATCCAAAACTCAATTATTTTGTTTCAGATTAGTTTTCAACTATCACCTGGAAAAGAATGCTTAATGATTTAATTATAAAATTTAGTATTTCTGAGAAATTTCCTCCCTAGAGTGAACAACAAAATAATACAATTTCTTAACTCCCTCAACAAAATACACTCGAGAATCCGAGAAACACCTCCAGAAAAAAGTCCTGGCAATCAACAAGACAGCTAACAAGGCATTATAAAACAAGGTACCCACGTCCTCTAAATTAATCCTGTCAAGCCATCAAAATGCACTGCAGGACTTTCTTCAGTTTTAATAAAATTCATCCTTACCTTGTTCTTCTTAATGCAAACTGAAGGCTTACAACATGAGGTAATTTCGCAAGGGGAGTTCCGTGGACCCTTTTTTGCCACTTCATAATTGAATCAAATTGAAAGAATTGCTTTTAACAAGGGCTTATACCCTATCAGGGTTAAAGTTAGCGAGTTTAAATTCATTTTCTGTGTGCTGTTACTTTTCTTCTTAATCCTGTTAGACGTGTGAAGGGAAACTTTTCTCGTGGATATTACTTTAAATTCTTTCTTCGTCACATTTTCTTCGAACCGATAAACCTTCATGTTTTCAATTTTTAGTGTTTTAACAGTGTTAGAGATATTATAATAAGCTTGATGGATATACCTTAATTCTAGACCATGGAATGGGAATTGAATGTCACTTTTTTCAACAAAAAATAATGTTAATGTGATCTTAGAGTTTAACATGGATTCTTATTAGAAGAATTTCTCATTCTGCGATATGATTCAACCCAGATAATAAAATGACTAACTAATGACAAAAATTGAAAACAGATAACCTAAAAATATATTTATCCATCGTTAGATATTTACATTCATTAAAAATATCGAAAACGCCTAAAATCTAGGTGATCATTCATAATTTAAATGAATTAAATAGTTTTATTTTTATACATAAAAAATTGCACAATTTATTTAAAACCATTTTGATAAACAATATAATCCACCAATTGCTTTTCTTTCAAAACCTTTTTAAAAGGAGAAGCCCTGATTTGAACCAAATAACAACTACTAGATAGCATACCAAGTCAACCATTCCTAAATCTAAAGAACTCCGCAAAATTTTTTAACTTAGTACTAGAATTTAAAAATGATTGTTGCCTATCACGCATGTCAGAAGCGCCGATGAATAAAAGAGCAACCGTTCTCTCCAACATCTATTATTGTATTCCACACCTTTAAATACAACTAAGGTACTACGTTTTTTCCAGTTTTTATTCTCAAATTTTAAAGCTTTAATACGAATCTACTATTTTTTTAAAACAATTCCTCCTACCAAAGGCAAGGAGAGTACTGGAATATTTAGATTTATTTTAACTATTACCATACAAATTTGGCAAAATTAAAATAAGATATTTAACTTTTCTTACAAATTAGTGGTGAGTATGAGCACTACATTTGCTAGATGCAACATCTCAATAACCCATTTCCTAATATCAGTAACCCAAATATTTCCCCGCTTGTATAAACCCTTACCCCCGTCCATCACAGAGGGAGGAGGGGACACTAATCTGAGTCTGTCACTCTTCATGTATCGTCCTGCCTCCATGGCTGGCGATTCCTGAGTCATCAGAACTACCCTAGTCGTGTTTGAGAGTTTTGAAAGAGATATGAGACTATTAGAGGTTTGACTATGAATGATGGTATTTTTCTAGATCGTGTTTAATGTAGTTTTATACGTATTATTTATCTATATGTTTACAGAAGTGTTTAAATATAGTTTTAACCTGGATTAACCGACTCATTGAATTCTCTGACCATTCGCGTAACGGTAGGTATCGATCCATTGTACTCTTAATCACGTCACAAAAAAAACTAAGCATTTTATACTTTAGTAGTTTTCTTAAAAGTGTTTTTTTTTTGTCTGGCATGGTAAGGATACTGATTCCTGGTGGTACTCCCGAACGATTCGACTGTAAACTGACATTTATCTCTGGCTCTAAAATTGGAATTTAGTTATCATGTAATTTATTTATTATTTTATTTATGTATATGTTACGGGCAATGTGATAAATCCGGGCATTATTAATAATGCCCGATGTGAGGCGGGTAATGGGATACATTCAAAGGAATTTATCATTTTGCCCGCATCCAATTCGGGCATTATTAATGCCTGATTAATCACTTTGCCCGTAACATATATATTTATACATTTTATATAGAGTTTTTTAATCTGAAAAACTTATAAAAATGGGTAAAATGAAATAAGGAAAAATTTTTGTCCAATCAAACAGAAACTTAACAGTTTTCTGAAAGACTTGACACAGAGGAGGCACTTAAGTGAAACTTATTTTACAGTTTCAGTTTATCTATAAAAAGCAATGTATGTATGTATGTTCTTTATACTTTTAAACTTTTCAAGCGTTAACTTTTAAACTGCTAATTTGCTATACTCACTCCCGGGAAGGTGTATGAAGAAAAAACTAATTTCAAATAAATTTTCAATGCCTAAAACGTATTTTTCTTTTTCTTTATTTTTTGCTAAACCTTGATTTTTACATAGTTTTTTGAACTCTGTAGCGACTTTTAACGACACTGTAACGACTAGTTTATTTGCCCCCTGGTTATACGACCCTTTTAGCTGTCCGACAATCCCCTGTACTTCGAGGTGTAACATATCCATTTTAACTCATTTGATTTTTGTATTTCATTTGAAATTTTAAATTCATAAATTTTAATTAAATGGCAGATTTAGGAAAGAGAATTATTAATAAGTGTACTTTTTATTCTTATAATGGAGCTGGAAGACTGAGAGGTCTAAACTTTCTGCCCCCTATTACTGGGATATTTGTTCAATTTATATCTCTCTTCTAGTTCTCAAATCAAAACCAAAGAAATCAAAATCTAATTCAATAGAAAATCCGACAAATAGGAATAACGACATGTTTTGCGAAAATAATAACATGTTCTGCCCTTTCACTTCCGCGTGGGTGTCATCTGAAGAGATTCCAAAAGATGAGTCATCGGGAATGTCCTGATTTGTGACACATAGGACACCGATCGATACAAGCATGTGATACACCAGGGTTTGAAGCTTAGCCTGGTGGTTCTCAGTGATTAGAAATAAATTGTTCATAGTTAAAGGGACCAGAGACCTTTAAAGTAGTAAAAAAAGAAGCCTAATTAATAATAGTTTTATAATGGATAGTAAAACATTTCATCGCTTTAATATGTATGTATAGTAGGGTGTTTCAAAAATTTTTTTTTTGAATTTCCCAGATGCCCCCCCTCAAGTTGTTAAAAATACTAAAACATTATTACCTGCAAATTTTCAGGTCTCTAGGACGATTTTTGACCCCCGCGCCCTTCAAAAGTAGGTTTCCCATGTTAAAGTATAGGGAAAATATGGAAAATATCGTCATTTTTGGTTCTTTTCAATTTTACGAGCCTGAACGCAGTCAATATCGAATTAAAACCTATACATCATCTTTGGGACATCATTGCCTCAAGATCCTATCGGAAAAAATATTCCATGGCACCTATTGGGGGGTAGTTACACGGGGGTGAAAAGCGACTTTCACCGAAAAACGAGGATGCTTGGAGGAAGGCCTCTCATGGGGGGTCCAGACACAACTCCCGCCAGATGGGTTCCAAATGACCAGGTACGTTAGGAAAAAGGTTCAATAAACACTTAAATATGCTTTTATCCAGGTCCCTCCGCAAACGCCGGCGAGCATAACCAGCACCCGCGGTAAGCATCCTCGTTTTTCGGTGAAAGCTCGCTTTTCACCCCCGTGTAACTACCCCCAATAGGTGCCATGGAATATTTGTCCGATAGGATCTTGAGGCAATGATGTCCCAAAGATGATGTATAGGTTTTAATTCGATATTGACCGCGTTCAGGCTCGTACAATTGAAAAGAACCAAAAATGACGATATTTTCCATATTTTCCCTATACTTTAACATGGGAAACCTACTTTTGAAGGGCGCGGGGGTCAAAAATCGTCCTAGAGACCTGAAAATTTGCAGGTAATAATGTTTTAGTATTTGTAACAACTTGAGGGGGGGCATCTGGGAAATTCGAAAAAAAAATTTTTACCATAGACTTTCGAAACACCCTAATGTATAGTTATGCATCGTATATGTTATGGGCAAAGTGATTAATCGGGCATTATTAATAATGCCCGAAGTGGAGGCGGGCAAAGTGATAAATTTCATTCATAAATTCCACTCAATTTATCACATTGCCCGTAACATGTATAAAAATTAAAAACACTAATTAAATTTAAACTAAAACAATTTCTATTGTCAAATTGAGAATGAGCCATGTGCGTTCCTTTTCTTTGAAATTTTTATGCTTGTTTCTACAGTACTTTGAATAAAATCGTTCTTATATCTTCTTTAAAATATTGTGATTACCTATAAGGCTTTAAGTTGAAATTGTAAATGTTCTGTTTTATGATCATAAAAGGTAATTTTGGGTTATTGTTTTACTTAGGTAAAGAGCCAAATTTTAATCGTTAGTAACTTTAAACTATATTAATTAATATTATATAGTTTAAAGTATATATTAAGTACGTATAATATTAAGTATGTATATTAGAAGGTGATACTACCCAAGTAGACGAATGACGTGATTTATGACGTCATTTTTTCGTCAAAATATGCCTTAAAATTGACGTCATGTTTTGCGTCTAATGTCCAATCTTTCGTCGTCATTTTCGACGTCATAAATGACGTGAATTTGACGACATATGTGACATGAACTTTGACGTGATTTTATGCCTTAAAATTGACGTCATGTTTCGCGTCGGATGTCCAACCTCTCGACGTCATAAATGACGTGAATTTGACGACATATGTGACGTCAACTTTGACGTAACACGTCATGTTTTGCGTCGAATGTCCAACCTTTCGTCGTCATTTTCGACGTCATAAATGACGTGAATTTGACGACATATGTGACGTCAACTTGGACGTGATCAAATTTACGTGATTATCACGTGATTTAATGACGTTCTTTATACGTGGTTAAAGGACGTGATTTTCACGTAATTGTATGTCGTGAATTAATAGTGATAGAATGACATGTTTCTTTTGTCCTAGCCACTGGTTAGTCATAAATAGTTAAAATATGCTGACTTTAATTCAAATAAAATCCATTTTATGGATTGCCAAAATATATCTATAAAATGGATTTTATTTGAATTAAAGTTAGCATATTTTAACTATTTATGACTAACTAGTGGCTAGGACAAAAGAAACATGTCATTCTATCAGTACTAATTCACGACATACGATTATTCAATCTAGAAATAATATTTTCTAAAAAATATAAAATACTATAATTATTTATTTGAAAGATAGTGTTTTCAATTAATGTGAGCAATTTCTTTTTCTCTACACAGACATACTATATTAATATCATAAATAAAGTAATTCTATTATGAAAATAATTTTAAATTTTTCCACCAAAATAAATAAAATACCACCTATAAAATATCTATTCAAAAATGTTAATTATCCCAGAAAAGGGAAAATATAATTTTTCTTGGGTGAAAAGATTGGAAGATAATAGGAAAAATTTTCTTACTTAATATTTATTTCAACACATTAAATGCAAGTAGTAACACAAAAATAGTTTATTGAACAGAGATTTTCACAAACTACACAAATAGTATTTGTTATCCCAAGAGCCAGTTGAAGGGATGTATACAAAATGTAAGACAAATTAAAAATATACATAATGACACAAGTGAGGTTCCCAGTTACAGAATTTGAATAAGAAAAACCAGCCACATAGAGGCCATCCATGAATGATGTCATACTTTTTTTTTCAACATTTTTGACCCCACCCCCCTTTGTGACATCTCACGATCTTCTACCAATAAGTTTAGAATAAGGTTGGTAAGAATTTGGGACTCAATGTTTTCATTGAAATTTAAGTGCACCCTACCTGATAACTTCAAAGTGAACTCTTATTTTGTTGTTAAGAATCTTAGGATATAAACTACTTTTTTTAGAAAAAAATGTTATTTAGTTTTATATTTGATTTTCAATGTGTGATGTCACAATTCTTGAAACCCCTCTCCCCCTTGTCTCAGATTGATCAACCCCCTCCCTCAACTTTTGACATCATTTATGGGTGGCCCTGTACAACAAATTTTAGAGATTTCTGGGTCAATACAAATAAAAAATTGTACCTTTTAAAAAAATAACAGTAATTTTTGTAGTAGACAAATTGAAGTGCTTTGACTTCCTTGAGGAATTTTGCCAACATTATATTCCACAACAAAATTTAACATGGGAGAGAAATTTAATTTTTTTTCTCAGATTGTTTATTTTATTATATGACTCTAAGGCGTTTTTGCTTAAAAACACACAATACTCAATTAAGCTTAATAACTCTTACATAAAAATACATAACTTTGAATAAATATAGCTTAAAAAACATAACAACTTTGACAGTGCAGAGAAATTTAAAATTCAACCATTGTTGATAACTTTCAATGCAACCAGATTCAATAGCCCGTAAAAGTTGAATTTATCAGATTTTTTTAAAAATAAGTATTTTATAGAGATTGCATGGCATTTCCAAATCATGCTTTGTTATAGTTTTAATTAAAGCTTATTAAAAAATATTGATTGATATTGATTCAGATTTTACAACTTTGAAAAGGTATTTTGAACTTACTCAAATAATTAAAAACTGCAAAATGTTTATGGCTTCATTTAAAATATTAATCAATAAACTGAAGAAAATACCATAATAAAGGGAAAGGGATAAAGACTCAGTCAAATGTTCTCCTCATCTTTGTCAGTACTAGTTCCTTTTGCATTAAACCTGAAATGAATACATATAAAATGATCAGGAATAAAACTTATTCGAAAACTTATAACACAAAAGGCCAGAAAACTACTTTTTATTTTACAACTTCAACGTCAAACCGAGAGAAGAATCTATATACATTCAATTTCCTGTGGATTCAATTGATTTAAAAATCTAACCCAGGTCCCTTTTGCCTATTTCAGTTATTGATAATTTACAAAAGAATAATGTATTTTAGAATTAAATATAGGGGACTCTGTATAAATTTCTATTAAAAGGTTTTATCTTTGCAAAATTTTAAAAATATATTCTTAACTTTTCAAATTAAAAATCAGTGTTAAATTGAGTTCTATCAGCTAGTCACATGTTTTTAAGAAAACAGGTTTCTAGTTTGGTGATATTGTAAAATTTGTTAACATGGCAAAATAACATGAGCATAAAAAGGATCTGTGTTAGAGTTAAAAATATTGTAAAGATGGAACTTTTAAGCTAAAATATTTTAAGCTCAGACCTCTAAATACTATTAAAATGTAACATAATAGGGCTTAATTTAATCAATTCTAAATGAGATATTATCAGATTTTTTAAAAAATGTATTGAAATAAAATGGAAATAATTTTTATGTCATGGGGGAATTTCTGTATTATATGAGTCGTGTAATTTCAAAACCAGATAAGTCACTTTTTCCTAATTTTTCAGGCACAACAAAACACTAAATATTCAAACAAATTATGCACTTACAAAACCCTTATTTTTTATTTAAGATGGTAGGAGATGGTTACATTATCAACATGTATAAGCTTATAGATTTAGTTGGTATATTTAGTTAGAGCACTTTTCCGCATAAAAGTTTTAGAACCTGTTTTTTGTCACAAAATTATAGATTTCTCTCAAAATTAGTGTTAGTCATAAAACATTAGATCAATATTTTTTTAAAGCTTAAAGCTTGGCTATTTTCTAGATCTGTATTTTAACAATCAGAACATAACATAAACTGAAAAAAATTGATCTATTCGGTTTGAAACTAGACGACTCATATATCCTCCCTGCAGTGCATAAAATTATTCTTATCCTGACAGTAAAAATTTAATAATTGCCAAAAATACAATATTTTTTTTAAGACACATCAGATATTTGTGTAAAATTATAAAAAAAACCCCTTTTTTAACTGTTCAATGTTGTGGTTACAAATACAAATTATTATATTTCAAAAATTAAGAAAATGTATTACCTTTTTTACTCCACCAGCTTTTCTTGGAGTGGGTGAAACAAAAGTGGGTAATTTGGGACAGACATCTTCATAAGCCTCCATCCAGCATTCTCCTAACAATTTCACATCCATCAGGGTTTCAGTCAGCTTTCCTACAGTAGAAATTAAAAATATACTTTAAGAAAACACAAAACTTTTAAAATTAATAGTAAATTTAAGATAGGTTTTTTTAAAAAAATAATATTTAACGTTAAAAAAGGTATTGAAGTAAAATGGAAATAATTTTTATGTCCAGGAGGAATTTCTGTATTATATGAATCGTGTAATTTCAAAACCAGATAAGTCACTTTTTCCTAATTTTTCAGGCACAACAAAACACTAAATATTCAAACAAATTATGCACTTACAAAACCCTTATTTTTTATTTAAGATGGTAGGAGATGGTTACATTATCAACATGTATAAGCTTATAGATTTAGTTGGTATATTTAGTTAGAGCACTTTTCCGCATAAAAGTTTTAGAACCTGTTTTTTGTCACAAAATTATAGATTTCTCTCAAAATTAGTGTTAGTCATAAAACATTAGATCAATATTTTTTTAAAGCTTAAAGCTTGGCTATTTTCTAGATCTGTATTTTAACAATCAGAACATAACATAAACTGAAAAAAATTGATCTATTCGGTTTGAAACTAGACGACTCATATATCCTCCCTGCAGTGCATAAAATTATTCTTATCCTGACAGTAAAAATTTAATAATTGCCAAAAATACAATATTTTTTTTAAGACACATCAGATATTTGTGTAAAATTATAAAAAAAAACCCTTTTTTAACTGTTCAATGTTGTGGTTACAAATACAAATTATTATATTTCAAAAATTAAGAAAATGTATTACCTTTTTTACTCCACCAGCTTTTCTTGGAGTGGGTGAAACAAAAGTGGGTAATTTGGGACAGACATCTTCATAAGCCTCCATCCAGCATTCTCCTAACAATTTCACATCCATCAGGGTTTCAGTCAGCTTTCCTACAGTAGAAATTAAAAATATACTTTAAGAAAACACAAAACTTTTAAAATTAATAGTAAATTTAAGATAGGTTTTTTTAAAAAAATAATATTTAACGTTAAAAAAGGTATTGAAGTAAAATGGAAATAATTTTTATGTCCAGGAGGAATTTCTGTATTATATGAATCGTGTAATTTCAAAACCAGATAAGTCACTTTTTCCTAATTTTTCAGGCACAACAAAACACTAAATATTCAAACAAATTATGCACTTACAAAACCCTTATTTTTTATTTAAGATGGTAGGAGATGGTTACATTATCAACATGTATAAGCTTATAGATTTAGTTGGTATATTTAGTTAGAGCACTTTTCCGCATAAAAGTTTTAGAACCTGTTTTTTGTCACAAAATTATAGATTTCTCTCAAAATTAGTGTTAGTCATGAAACATTAGATCAATATTTTTTTAAAGCTTAAAGCTTGGCTATTTTCTAGATCTGTATTTTAACAATCAGAACATAACATAAACTGAAAAAAAATTTATCTATTCGGTTTGAAACTAGACGACTCATATATCCTCCCTGCAGTGCATAAAATTATTCTTATCCTGACAGTAAAAATTTAATAATTGCCAAAAATACAATATTTTTTTAAGACACATCAGATATTTGTGTAAAATTATAAAAAAAACCTTTTTTAACTGTTCAATGTTGTGGTCACAAATACAAATTATTATATTTCAAAAATTAAGAAAATGTATTACCTTTTTTACTCCACCAGCTTTTCTTGGAGTGGGTGAAACAAAAGTGGGTAATTTGGGACAGACATCTTCATAAGCCTCCATCCAGCATTCTCCTAACAATTTCACATCCATCAGGGTTTCAGTCAGCTTTCCTACAGTAGAAATTAAAAATATACTTTCAGAAAACACAAAACTTTTAAAATTTATAGTGAATTTAGAATAGGTTTTTTAAATAAATAATACTTAATTCGAGAATTAAAATCCGCAGAATTTAGCTCAGTCGGTATTAACTAATTACAAGGATAACCTTTACTTTTTCCCTTGAAAACTTTCACTCTTATAAGAAATAAAAAAAAATTCTAAGCACAACACACAAGGAGCGTTTCAACCATTTTGTATTGCTTCGTCTTGGGTCGTACACGATCTGTAATCGGCGTCTCAATCACATACAGTATAATTAAAATATCCTGGTGCAAATTACTTAAAAAGGTACATCAAGTACTGAAAATTAAAAAAATATTGGTTCAATAAATTATTTTATATAGTAACATAAAAATTACTTACTTTGCGAGCGAGCAGTCGTGTTGTCAATTCTTCATTGATGATGATGACGCTGCAAATTTTCAGTACAGCCATCTATCGGTTACGGATGCTAATAATGCACCAATGCTTAGCGGATAGGTATTTTTTTTTCTAGGGAAAAGGGTTCATAAGAATTCGTAGTGTCAATATTCAAACGGCTGTTTCTTCCTTTCTAATTGAGGTACATACTTGAAATTTTAATATGTTTTAATTACTGTAAATCTATCTAGTCTTTAAATTTTTCGGGGTCCGGGGACAATTAGGGGGTCGTATACAAATTAAAAACCGTTCAATATAGAAAAAGGGGCGGGAAAATTTCACACGCCACATTAGTGCGATACTCCATTCAAAGCGTAACTTTGAGTTGCACAACATAGTAAAATTTAATCAAAATCGGAAGGCAGGTTTTTTAAACTAGAATTTTTTCAAGTATTAAAATACACCGGATGTGCATGTAATTAGGCTAATTAAGGGACTTCCTATAGAGATAGAAGCATGAAATTTTAATATGTTGTTCATGGTGTGAATCCACACAATCTATTAAATTTTCAGGGTCTAATTCTAATTAGGGGGTCGTATACATAATAAATACCAGTAATTAACTCGAATAATCTATAAATCCAGAACTAATTCATCAACCTCTTAATGCGATACATATTTTTGTTTGCCTAAAGGTCTACTAAAACACATTAAAATCTTAAATATTTATCTCAATATTTGGTAAAAAAATTTCAAGAAAAACGAAAATTCTTTGAACCTAAATTACAAACGCAATATGTATATATTCCCCTTAAAATTTGCAATTTTTGGAACAGTTTTTTATAAGCTTTCTAAATATGTAAAGCATTAAAATGTAACTTTAAAAGTAAACAAACCGAGAACTCAAATTTGGGAAATATTCCAGAGTCATTCGCGATAAAGACCAGTAAGCTCCATTCTGCTTTCAAAAATTCTCAATTGCGTCACAATCACCATGGAAACCCGTAATTCTGAAAAAACTTTGCCATAACGGTCCTTTACTCATAAGTAAAATGAAAAATTTTTTTGAAATAATATTTATCGATTTATTAAGCAAAAAGTGGACTTGTGTTTTTTAATGATCCCATATATTTTTTAATAAGTCTAATATCTCATTAAATTATAAAGTTATATTCATGAAAATTGGATATGACATGTATCACGATGTATATTTTAAGAATCAATCACCTTTTAAAAGATTATTAAAAAATAAATCGATTTATTTCAGAATTATCGGCGTTTTTTGGTAAAACGTCGGACAAAATAGAATCCGTTATAATGATCGGGTCCCTAGACGTCCCGAACAACATACTGAAAAGAAAAGATATAAACTTATTATCCTTGAATGGAAATAAGGAAACCATTTCTTATAAAGAAACTTTGAACCTCTAGGTTCAAAGTTTCTTTATAAGAAATGGTTTTTTATGTCAATGAACTCACTTAATTTTGTACAAACCCCACACTATTTCTGAAAAAAAAAACTGTTTTACGTGGGTTTTTTCAGGGTGTTTTATTGAAAAAACTCGATAAAACCCAACCCACTTGTTGTTTTTTTAAAAAAACCCGGGGTTTTGCCAACCCTGCTAATAATGCACCAATTTTTAGCGGATAGGTGTTTTTGAGGGAAAAGGGTGTGAGTCTTAAAAATTTCACGGACGATAGTATCCAGTCAGACGTCGTGGTTCAATTGTTCTAGTTCAAACATGGCGCCGAGAATGCGTGAATCCCCACTGAATAGCAATAGTACTAGAACGCATGCGCATTTAAAGTGACGAAAAAATGACCAAATTTATAACGTGTTTAAAAATCATGTCATTTAAAGTGACGTGAAAAGGATTAAATTTATAACGTCTTACAAATCACGTCCTTTTAAGTAACGAAAAATGACCAAATTTATTACGTGTTTAAAAATCACGTCATTTAAAGACACGTGAAAATGACCAAATTTATAACGTCTTACAAATCACGTCATTTAAGTGACGAAAAAATGACCAAATTTAAGGTGTGTTTTAAAATCACGTCATTTTAAGTGACGTGAAAATGTTAAAATTTATGACGTCTTACAAATCACGTCAATTAAGTGACGAAAAAATGACCAAATTTATGACGTATTAAATATCACGTCATTTTAAATGACTCAAAAATGACCAAATTCATGACGTCTTTAAAATTACGTCACTTAGAGTGACGTAATAATGACCATATTTATGACGTCGTATAATTCACGTCATTCAAAGTGACGTAAAAATGACCAAATTGTCACCATTCAGCAAAATGTGGTCATTTTAGGTGACGTAAAAATGACGTCTAAATGTCGGGTTAAATTGACGTCATTTTTGGTGACTCAAAAAAGACGTCACAGTTGACGTGATTTTTTCCCAATCGACGTCATATGAAATAATATGACCTGATTTTGACGTCACAAATGACGTCATTCGTGTACTTGGGTAATTAGAATCTTGCATTAGCATTTTCAAACAAACATTTAGATTTTTAGCTTAAAATAATTTATCAAATTTACAATTTGAATGTTTTGATGTGTTTTGCTCAAAATATGATAAAACATTTCATATCTTATAAAAATTAAACAATTTGGAGGTCACTCGTCCATTTAGTACATTTATAACAGGTCTCGAAATATATAATAAATGAAAACTAAACAAACATTGCATTTTAAAATTATGTTAATAAATATAAGAGATAAATTGCTCTCAAAATATCGTCTGATTTATTAATAAAAATTAAAATAGGTCTTAAGTATCATTAGTTTTACTAACAGTTATCATTGAGTCGAAAAGCATGGCATGTAAAAGTGTAGTTATTTTGACAAATTTATGTTCTCCATGCAAAGAATCTGGCTGTGCCGAAACTTATTTGACTGGTTGAACACCCAAGAGAAAACCTATCTCCTCTAATCATATAGAGCATTTTCAATCACATGACTCTGCCTAACAACGGCCTTAGCAACGTTGTTTTATTCCTCCAGTGACATCATGTGCGAATGCTGCTATTGGATACTTCTATGTCCCGCCCCTAACAACAGCCTTAGCAACGTTGATTTTGTCCTCCAAGTGACGTCATGTGCGAATGCTCTATAGTTTTTCCAACTGAAACTTATTCAAATACCATCTTTTGTGACTTGAAACACTAGTACCTTTATTGTTGTATTTATAGTATCATGTGATGTGAAACACTAGTACATTTACTATCTATTTGATAAATTTAGTTATTGTTTATTGACAACTACATTTTAATTTTATGTTTGGAATTAAATAAAATTTAGTTTTTTCTAATTACCTGGGCTTTCGACTTAGGTTTTTATATATTCCCCTTATGCTTGATTAAAAGTTTTCTTACATAACCATATAAAAACCCCTAACTACAACTTTCCCATTCAAGTACTATAGAGCATTTTCAATCACATGACTCTGCCTAACAACGGCCTTAGCAACGTTGTTTTATTCCTCCAGTGAAATCATGCGCGAATGCTGCTATTGGATACTTCTATGTCCCGCCCCTAACAACAGCCCTAGCAACGTTGATTTTGTCCTCCATGTGACGTCATGTGCGAATGCTCTATAGAGTGTTTTCAGGTGACGTCACTACCGGTTATTTTCTTTTAACTGTTGCTAAGGCCATTGTATATCTGTTGCTAAGGCGGTTTTTAGGTATGGGATCACGTGATTGCAAATGCTCCAATAGAAAAATTCCACGGCTAGTCATTTTCTGTAACTGTTAACCTCTGTAGGGCAAAAAACTGTAACATCTTCTGTTGCTAAGGCCGTTGTTAGTTCCGAGTCATGTGATCGAAAATGCTCTATAAAGATCTTAATTACGCTACACAAAATTTCAAAGGATTGCACTAAAAGGATAAATTATATCCATTACATAACCACACACAAATTACATCACCCATGCATATACATATCCGCTTGAAAACCAATAGCCCATCTATCCCATAACACTCTACCTAAACCAACCACCCGGAAAACTCCTTAATTACACTTACTAAACAAACCCAACACGGAGCTAACTATAATAATAACAACAATATCGGGATGCATTAGGACAGTGACAGCACGCGGAGAACTCAAAGTTTTCCGTCAGGATCTCAAAATATTCTCGCTTGGGGAGTTTCCATTAATTAAGGCTTAATTCGCTAATATGGGTTCTGATGGCGATGATTAGGTAAGGCTTGTCAATTTGCGCTTATAGGAGATGAGGTAGTAGGTTTTAAGCGGCGCTTTATGGGAGATTGAGTTAGTGGAAAGTTTGGTTTTTAGTTTGAGTTTTTAGGGGTTTATATAGCATAAGGTGTTGTTTGACTTGGTGTGTACATGGGGTGTTTAAACAAGTGTGTTCAAACTGCACAGACAGATTCCTTACTCGAAGCAGATAAAAGATGTGTCTTTAAAGGCAAAAACACACTACTAGTGACTGCGGAACTCGGCAGTCAATTTCCTGATAACAACTCCTTTCAAAGCTTCACAGATGCTTATCAATAGTCACCGTTTTTTATGACACAGTACTTTCTATAAGTATTAGTGAAATTTTGAAAGGACCATACTTTTATCCCCATCAGTCTGTCATTAGTTAAAAGATCGCAATAATTGAAAGATCTTATGTGTTTATAAAGTATAAAAGGTAATTTCGGCAAACCAAATTCACACAATTTTAATATTCCTTTTTTACATTCTTTTCAAAGCCATTAATTTGAAATTCAGACTGACCTGATAGTTGATATTTTTGATTGCTCTGATATTTATTTGAAGATTGAAGTACACCATGAGAGATGAATGTTGTGCAATATAAAGACCCTAAAATTTTTCTCTTCCATCTAAAAAATGTTGAAGTTCAGGTTCACGCGCACCCCATTTTATATCGATTATTTTATTATGATGCGTATGAATAACTATATTTTGTTTTTAAAAATTGCAATCAAAGATTCAAACTTAGATGCAACATTCAAAGGCCTGATCTGAATTAAGTGTTTTTATTTTAAAACACCTTTAAAATATGTATTAAGGATACATTAAAGATTAAACCAATAGGAACATACATATTCTGAAAAATAATTTTTAAAAACTAGCAATATTTACCCCCTCTGTCATTTTTTTCTATTGAAGTAAAATTTGGAAAATAAATAATTCAATTTGATTTTTTTTCTAAATGAACACAGCGGTAAAATAATATTAAAAAAAAAAAAACACTGCGACCCAAAAAAAAGTTTGGGAACCACTGACCTTGCTCAATATCTCCGCCCTCCATTCCTATTCGAAATGTGCTTGTCTAGGTCCCCTTAAACTGTAAATAAAGGGATGAGTGAAAAAAGATGGCACAACTAAATTTTCAAGAAAATCAGTTGATGAATAGTTTACGTTTATATCTACATTTTAGCATGGACAACATATTTCTAGGAGCATCATTGACAGAGGTATCAGGGTCATAAAGGTGGTAAAAGCCTACAAAAAATATGAATAAAATTTATTTCAGAATATTCTGGAACAAATATTTTCTTAAATACCTGCTAATTCCCTTTACACACAGCCGTATCCATATAAGGGTTTCAACCCCCCCCCCCCGAAATTCTGACATTAATTTTTATACTGTTGTTTCCCTTGTAAATCCTGAAACTTACAAGTAACGATCATGTTTGGGTGTAACCCAAAAAGGCTCAAAATGAGCTAAAATACTATCTTGAGGGTCAAATTTCAAATGTTTTTCTGGGGTAGCACCCCAACCCCCCTCCAAACTTTTGACTTCTTTTACATAATGTTTTCTCTTGAACCTTTTGGCCATACCTGGCAACAGTCAAAGATCTGCATTTTAAGGCGACAATGATTGAAAGTGTATCTCAAAAATATCGAACATGTCTGTGATTGAACTTTTCGAGGTTGTTATTTCCACGACAGTTGAAGCATGCGCAGTAATAGGAGTTTCTTGTATAACATTAAAATTATGTTATTGATCAATCCTGGCATCAGCATCGATGGCCTAGTGGTAGAGTGTGCGTGTAGTGTTGTAATAAATTGTCCCCGGATCGATTCCTGGCTGCTACTATTGAGTATTTTGCTTTAGTTTAAATTGTAATTTTTTAAAAATAGCGAAATTACACTAGAGTATAGTTGTTACTTTCGTGGAAATAACCATGTGCCTAAGCTTTTTTTTTAAAGTGGAGATACCTGTCAACGGTCTATATATTGTAAAGCTAAAAAAATGCTTAACCCGGGAGGACGCGCGCAGGGCCTCTTGAGTAAACCTTCATAAAAACTCTCAATTTTTATCAAAAATGCTGAAATTCCGTGTATCTGCTAAAAAGGTTTCCACCTATCACCTCTTAAAGTTTAAAGAGAGTGGGTACGTTATTTTCCGAGTTAGGTTGTTGTTTTTATTGAAATGCTTTGAAAATTGGGAGAATTCGCGCGAGTTTTAACCAAAGAGGTGTCCAAAAGTAACTAGAATCTATAATTTTTCTTGCAAAAAAGGAAATTTAAGGTAAACAGCACTAAATCAACTGCGGAAATCGGCCCCCTTTGAAGATAAGATAATCTCAGACACTTCCTCCTGAGTTCTGGTGCTTTTCAAAATAGTCTAGTATTATATATTAATACAAAGCAGTCAACTTAAAAATTAGTTATTATGCACTTTGAACGATTAAATTATATATTTAAACTTTCCGTGATAAATTTTTTGGATTCACTGATCATTTAGAACGGAAAAAGCTGTGCAGGGCCTGAGAGGCCCTGCGCGCGTGCCCGTGTAACAGAAAGTAGCGCGCGTCCTCCCGGGTTAAGGTGATAATAATGTAGAGATTGCGATGAAAAATTTGAAGTAAACACAGACTAAAACCTTTTTTGCAAAAAAAATTTTTCACATGGCGAAAAATTTGGCTTCCGAAAAACAACTCAAATATCATCAACGCTTAGAAATCACTCATCGTACGGATCCTTCAAAATGTACTACCATATAAGACTTAAACACAAAGACTCAATCCTTTCACATCTCATTGAATTTTAAAATTCAGCTCGTCTCTCCCACTAGAAACACACAATTCCCTTCTTCCGATGACGGATTTGTTTTTACGGGAGGAATAAATAATTCAGCCAATCAGTTCAATCCATTATGTATGCCGCTCCTCTGTTGAATTCCATTATGCACGCTACTCCAAGAGCACCTTTGAAAAAACGCATTGGGAATCGGGTCACATACCAGGCATAGACTTAATGAAAAAAGCTTTCATCCCCTTTTGGTGCAGCGTTTTTCAAACGGTGTATCCTTCGTTTGTGTTGATTCGGCTAGAAAGATCACCACTTCAAAGAAATGGAATATAAATTACAATATATAATTACGATGTGGTTGTAAGCTGTAAGGTTAAAAATGTATGTTAAAAATATCTCTCTATTCTGATAAAAATGTTTCGGTGAATGTTTTCCAGGTAAAAGTGTTTTAATTACTGATCCGTGTAACACATTTTTGGTATGTAGGGTGGGGAAAATGGATCTAGGGATTTTAACAGTTTATATTTATAAAATTTAATGTTTTTTGGCATGCAGATTTTACTTGAGTCTCAATAAAAATCAGCATACCATAAAAACATTAAATTTTATTAATATAAACTGTTAAAATCCCTAGACCTATTTTACCCCACTAGACCCATTTTCCCCACCCGACCCTATTAAACTGTTTTGATTCTTTTGAGGATATGCAAATAGCCATTAAAATTTCCAAAAAAAAAATCTAAATTTTAAAATATTTCCTTTTTTCAAGTTTACGGATAAAGTCGCTTATCTTCTAAAAATTAGATTAGGGGTTCTGGGGAGCTGTGAACGACATTTTTCGGCACTATTTGATGTTCATTTTTTATCAAACTACTTTTCATCGCAAATTTATAATCATAATCTGAGTAAATAACCTAATCGCTCTAAAATAATTATGAATTTTCATCAAAACCAATAAAACTCGAGATCGTATATGAGTTTTAAATTTAATCCTTTACAAGGTTTTGCGACTTCATTGCGAGGCCCAAACTTCATTCATTTCGCTGTCTTATACACCATCACCATTCAAATACCAAAACCCGAGCCCTCAGAAAACTGCAAATGGATTTTCACTCCCCCCCCCAAAGAAAAATATTCATAACCCCCATAACTCCCCCATCACTCCCAAAAACTCAGAATCATCCCCACGAAGAAACATAAACTCCACTCCAGAAACCTCACCTCCATTATTTTTTATCCGGCCAGAAAATCCGGCATTTTTTTACGACGATTATCATCGCGCATATAAAAAAAGCCGGACTCCGTACTTGTCGTAAAAAGGCACCCGGACCCGAAAATATCGCCTCGCGTATATATTTTTAATAACGGCTCTGAGCGGGAAAAAAAACCTAGGCCTGGATGTCAGGCTTTATCGAGGCCTATAAAACATTATGACCCAGCGATGACTGCGACTTTCCGCCGTATTTCAAGTTTTTGTGTGTCTGTTTTCTACCCTCCGGAGGGGGAATTTTAATCTGGTCGGTTTTCTTCTTTGGGAAAGTTTTGGTTGGAGAGCTTTTGAATCGAATAGTGTTATTGTTATTGCGATTTTTTTTTTCGGTTGTTATGTTTTGCGTGTGTTGTTTATGGTGGGGGGTTGTTTGTGTGGTTTTAGAGATTCTCACTGTCGAGAAATGACGGATAATTTGAACTTAAGAAGAAATCAGTGAGGAGTTTGTTATAAACAACTGTTATTTTTATTTTGAGTTAGTAGCAGTTTATGGCTAGTCACCACTCCAATAGTCAAATTAGTAAATTCGGATATAAATACCGCCTGGTTTTGAAAAGAATGCTCAAAAAATCGGATTTCAAACTAAAAAGAGAATTATAATATCTTATTTAACAGTGTCGGTTTTAAAAATTTGCTATATTTTTACGGACAATTTGTAAAAGTTCTAAAGGAAAGATTTGCGCCCCGCTATAATCCTAAAGTATCAATCCACATAGCTTTGAAAAAGTAGATTAACAGTTTTAGCGTTGTTGGGATTATATGTTTTTGCTCTATTTGATTTTTATTTTTAGATTAAGATACTTTCCTACATGAATAATTTATTTTTGATGAGTAAAACCGTATCGCTCAATAGTAAATCCTTGAATTTTAATTGGATCAATCAAACTCAAAGTTTATTTAAATATTTATCCACAAATGACGCCCGATATTTAAAATTATGAAATATATTTATATATTTTATACAATAATAATTAATCATTAATAATTAATAATTTAATTTAAGCTTTTCTCAATGCGGATTTAATTGTTAAACGTGTGTAAAGATTTTCTTATAAAAATAATCACAAGCAATACTTCATTGGATGGAAAACCAATGTTGTACTTTTTTGGGAAAAATGCAAAGTTTCTAATTTTCAAGAAATGCCGAACATTTAAATACCACCAGTATAAAAGTGAATGTTGAATAGGGTCGAGTACTCATTCGTCAATATTTGTTACTACTCTGGTCTTAAAATTTTATAATTTATAAACAGCACTTACGTGCTGCATATCCTTAATAATTGCAGATAACACCAGACATGTAAAACTGTTTCTGTTACCTAAGAATTTTAGGGAAGTAAAAGGATAATATTATAGTGTTTGGTGGTGGGGGGAGGGTTGGATGATCCCAAAAACTTGGTTTAATGATTAAATTTTTAGCAATATTCTAAATCGGTTGAGCGATAGGATTTACTCAAATAATGATTAATTAACGATAAAAATATTTTGATTAAATATGTAATAGAGAAAATCGTTCACACCTCGCCATTTTTTACTCATATCATAGTAACCAAAAATACCTGATACTAAAAATAAAGGTACTTAGGAACGATTTTAAATAATTGGCTGAAAATCTCATCTCTCCCTCCAGAACAGGTTTAGCAGGGTTTACGACCCTTTTACAACTACAAGAACTCTCGGTAGTTCATTTTACTAGTTCCTCGGAGGAACCTTGTTACGACATGTCGAAAAGGTTCAACCACTCATAAAATCCAACCCTTCGGAGCTACAGCTAGTGTCGGACAGTAGTAAAAAACAAATCCCTCCTGCAGATAAAACCGCGATCCCTGCCAAAACCGAAAAATATTGCGTTTCTTCGCAAACTGTAACCGTGATCCGCCCTAGGGGAAGACGGCGGAGCAAAAACCGACTTATTGAAAAGCGTGAAGCATATACACTACGACTTCGACTTTTTATGACCCTGCGTAAACACGGGGTAAAGGGAATCTTTCGGGGTTCTTATAGATGCTGGGTTCGAACCCCTATATATGTACCCCGCTATTTCTTTTTTGAAAAACGACTGGTGACTAAAGTGAGCGTTGGCTTTGAAAGATAGCAAGACTCCTTCTAAAGTTGGAGATAAATAAGGAAGGATCTTCACAGCTGTCGGGGGGGTTTTCGTAGGTCCGCTTGTTAAGCTTTCATTTTCTGGTTTATGAAGTTAGAAGGACCGGTTTATGAGTTGTAAAGATGGGTGTTTTTAGGGCGATAACATGCGAATTGAGTGTTTTAGGTTTTTGTGTTGTTCGCTTTGAGATTAAATAGGTTTATGGATCGTAAAAAGGGCACGTACCTGGGGGATTTTAAGTGAATAAAGCGGAATTTATGAAAAATTAAATCGTTTTCTATTTTAGGAGGTGTAAGTCGCTTACCTTGAAAATTTATTTTAAGTTGGTGTTGTTGTTACTAATTGTCCTTAATCTATATAACTATACTAAATACTATACTATAGAAAACTCCAAAATTAGCAAAAAAATTCACTTTTTTTACTCTAAATTAATGAAATGTATTTGTTATAATGTATATTTCAATATAATAAACTTAAAATCAACTGAAACTTTTAAAATTAACCCACTGTTGAAACGTGCCCCGACTGTGTTGAAACCTGCCCCACCCGAGAACCTTTTTTAAAACGCAATTTTGGACCATTTAATTTTCTCAAGGAACTTGGGTAAAATTACACAATGTGTCCGAAAGTCCATGGTAGGATATGCAAGTTAAAGTTTTATGATCCGTCAATTCGTTTGGTCACAAAAAATAAAAACCGAAATCTGTTGAAAGGTGCCCCGCTCTCCCCTACTTCGAATCAACATTCTTCGCTATTGGTGGAAGAATAATATAAAGAAATAAAGCAATTTGAGTTCATTTTTGGTGTTATAGTCGACTTAGCTAAATGTGATAACATTTGTCCAAGATAAAAATAACGATATCCGGTTGATAATAACAAGCGGTTCTATGCTAAACAGTGGCAAACACTCTAACACGAATATTAGCATTAAAATCACAATAGTGTAGTCGTAATAAAGTATTTCAAACGATTTCATAGTTTGTATTTTGCAACTTAAAACATTTTTAAAGAAAAAAAATTGTATCAAATAACTCTACTAAATTAATAACTCATTTTGTAAGTTTATGCATTAAAATTGACCTTCAAACCGGAAAAAAGGAGGTTGTTAAGGTATTTCCACCCAAAATTTTGACAACATTAAACGAAAAAATGATCACATAAAACGATACATTTTACATTATATTAAATAGCTGTCTAGACCAGTCAATTTTGAAAACATTAACCGTGATCACATGAAGCAGGTTCGACTGTATTATTAAACATCACAGTGTCTTAGGTCCTAAGGCCGTAGTGATCGGTCTAAGACTAGTACTTCCCTTAATTTCTTTCAACTCGAAGTGGATGCATATTACAGTGGAAGCTCTTATAGCGTAATTAATCCGTACCGAGTTTTTTGTCGCTATAAGAGCAAACTTCGAGTGATACACTCGAGTGTAGAATATCACTCGTTTAATAGCAATAAACTCGTTAAGCTAAACTATCAATTTTGATGCTTTTCGGGAAGGTGGACATCTACATCGCAATTTATTAGAAAAGTGTCAAATTATCTATTTTAAAAGCATCGCCCTCTAGATCAATGCAACACATATTCACCAACACATCTTCTGTTCGTATATTTTACATGTTAAAAGAACATGGCAAATGAGGAGTAAATACCGTCAGTCAAATTTTCCAACTCTCAATAAATTTTTCTCATGAGAAAAGTATCTGTGAAGGAGTAGTTTATAAGTTTGCCAATAGACACCACTAATTTAACTTAATAAAATTATGTATATAATTATTTAAACGTGTCAATTCCCCAAATCGTTATTTTCTTCCTCAAATATATCCTCTCAGGTTTGATTGGATTCGTAAAAATTAATGAGTTGTCTGGAACAATAATATGATAGGCATTTTAAACGGAGTTATAAAATTATAAATTATTGTAGATAGTTCTGTTAATTTTCAACTTATTGAATCAAAATAACAGTTAATATAACACAGGATAACTACACCATTACCAGCCCTATTCTCACTAATAAAAGAATATGACATTAGAAAAGAAACTCCTAAATATAAATTTATAAATAGATGTTGACATCGCATGAATTGTTTAAAAGTTATTTTAGAACCCATAATTGATATTAATAGATATCTATGGAATGCATTTCTTAGAGTTGTAAATTAATGCGTCAAACACGGAATATACTTATATTCTAGCTATTATAGGATGAAACACAATACCTGCATATATCAAACCGGTAGATATATGAAATAGAAATGGCATTAAATGTGGCTGCATTGGTTTTCAAAGGAAAATAAAATACGATTGTAACTAAACGTTAATTGAAAAATATATCTACTATCTATGAATTTTTTTCTCACTTGTTTATCCTGTTTCCACAAAATTAGGCTTTTAAACAATCCTTCTATAAAAACTTCTAGCTAGGAGCATATTTTTCGAAATGGTTCACTTTTGAAAGTTGTACTGAAACTGAGAAAACCTTAAATTTAACCCACTTATTAAACACATTGTTGAAATAATTATGTCTTTGTTGATTTCTCTTCAAAGTTTGCAAGTTAATTGTTGCAAAAATAAGTTTCTTACTGATACAGTTATCCTTTTGTGTAATTTTAATTCCTTACATATTAAAACTTTACATAAATTTCATGTGATTCACGTAAATAATGCATAAAGATACTAATTTTTTTAAAATAGTAATATATTTAAAAGGATGTAAAATCAGTAGCTGTATCTGTTGAGAGAAATTCTTGAGTTTGATGATGAAAAAATTGAAGAACCGAAAGAAGATATTATTCATAACAATAAGTGTTTTAAAACTATAACAAATTAAACATATTTTCTTAGGCTTTGCACTTGGTTGTGGGATTTCCTGGTGTTGGTGGTGTATCCTCTATTGATTCATATATTATGGCGTGCTTGTGTTATCTTTGCTATTTCCACTGAGTCAGTAGAATATAAATCCTCTTCTGTAGGATAGTTAATATTGTGAAAGTTAATTTCCTTCCAGAACAAATTTAAGATGTCACGGAGCTTTGAGTTTTGTTCCGGAATTAACAAAATATGTAAAAATCACAAGTTGTAATTTTAGTTAAGATTCATTTACCTGCTATGCTATTTGACCACTGAACAGGTACCAACGTTTTTAAATGTTTGGATTTTTATTTGTGATTTCCCATTGATTAGGGGCCATTCATTAATTACGTAAGGATGATTTGGGCAAATTTTGCCCCCCCCCTAACCCCATGTAAGGGTACATAAGATTTTTCAAACCTCTCCCCCCCTATTCTTACGTAAGATTCCATTTCGTTTTTCAAAATAATAAAATGTTAGAAAAGAATCAGTTAGTTACACTAAAACTCTCAGTTTGACGTAAATCAAAGATTTTTATTTTTCAACAGATAAGTAATATTCTTTCTGTCAACTACATATTACCATTATATTATTATCTCTAGGCTTTGGAATACCATTTATCAGTAATTATTAACTTGGAAAATCTTACGTAAGAATGGGTTTGACCCCCCCCACCCCCCAAGTAAGGTTATGTAGAGATTTTTCCAACCCCCTCCCCCTTGGGACGCTTACGTAATTAATGAATGACCCCTTAGATTTCACATGATGAAGTTAAATTATCACACATGATTGTCAAAACCTGGTTTAATAATTAAATTTTGAATAAAATCGTAAAAAACCGGGCCTGGTTTAAAGCAAAAATTCACGATCGGATTTAGGGTTTTATTGGTTTTGATTAAAATTGATATTTCTTTTGTGCGATACTGCTTTACTTAGAAAATAGTCATAAATCCATGATGAAAAATATTTCGATCAAAAAATAAAACTCAATCAGCGCCAAAAACTTATTGTTCGCACCTCGCCAAAACCGCCAATTTAATTTTTTTTCGAGGATAGGTGTTCTCTTTAGTATTTTTCAGATTAGTCGAGGTATATCTCCACTGGCGATCTTTGTGAAAAAAAATATTTTTATCTACTACATCTACGTAGAAGACGTACGAATTTGATAATAACGAATAATGAGTCTATTGTTTTTCAAAATGAAACAATTTCAACATTAACTAAACATTCCTATAAAAATTTACTTACGTTTCCATTCTATCCTATTTTGAGTAATATTTCATCTCACAAGTAGGATTTCAGACCATACAACTAAGTAGATTCAACCGTAGACTCAAATTGAAAATTAATTCGAAGACCAAATTGGACGAGCCGTTCCACTTTTGAAAGTTAAGCGATAACCTAACAATTGTTTCTTGGGATTTTGTTCTACAAATTAAACGCATTATTGCGGAAGTTATTACATTGTTGATTACATAAAAAAAGTTATTGTTTTCAATTTATGATATGTATGTAACAAAGATGGATTGTTGAAAATTTATTCATTGCTTTTCTTGGGATGAAATGTATGATTATTCAGTAAATTTCGTTTTCATAATTAATGCAAGATAATATTACTTTTAAAACACTTTTTTTGAAAATTTGAAATGAGTTAAGGGGGAAAAATTAATTTAATTAAATCTCCACAATACTGGTTTACCCAAGATAGCACCATCTGCATTAACCAGTTTGCGGGATAATGCCGGGGTAACCAAAAGGAGGCCCGATAATTGTTTGTGGATTATTTTTATTCGAGCACTTAAAAGGCAACCACGAGTTTCAGATCTTCGGTCAGAATAAGCATACACTTAAAACCGGGGATTAAATTTAATCGGTGCTTGATCCTCAAATCTCTTTTTATTATTAAACTTTTAATAATATTTCAAAAATAGGGTTTTGTCGAGGTATAATACTCATTATCGAGTTTTAATCAGAAAAAGGGGTTTTTATTAAAATTGACAATTACTTTAAATCAGCACAGTTTTATTTTAATTTAAAGAGCAAAGTATGATTATATTAGTTCCGTATCGAAATTAATATTCCTAAGTTTAGTTCCGGAATAAAACTTATACGGTCGAAACTACAGTTAATTCGTTCCGGAACAAATTTAAAATGTCACGGAGCTTTGAATTTTGTTCCGGAATGAACAAAATATGTAAAACTCACAAATTTCAATTTTAGTTTAGGTTCATTTACCAGCCATGCTATTTGACCTCTAAAACAGCTGCTAACGTTTTTAAATGTTTTGATTTTTTTTTTTTTTGCATTACCAAAATTGTTTTTATGACCCTTCATAGATTCCACATGATCACATTAAGGCATACCCCTTTTTTCCATGACTCTCCGAGGCAATGTAACAAATCTAAAAACATGTTCCAGACTTACAAAAAGACCCAGCATAACATTACAAACACTGTTGTGAAAAGTGAAATGCATTCACATCCAAAAAAAGTTCTTTCACAAACCGAATACATTATAACCACAGGAAAGGGGGCTATCAAATCACCATAATGCCTCCATTTCTTTCAATATCCCCCTCATTGGCTTTCATCCCACACCAAACACTTAGTTACACACCTTACTTCCCTTTCAGTTAGCAATCCATCTCGCCCATCGGAAGATCATGCTTCATTTGTATTCACCTTTACATTTAGTTTTCGCGGGAATACGGAAGGCAGAGGGTTACTAGTATTTTTTTCTAAAGCAATGGTAGTGGTGAGCTCGGATTGTCATTCCGGATGAAGCTTCGTCAGTGCGTAATTTTCGAGATTGAATTGGGGAGTTGCATGTAGAGTGGAGGAACTGGAAAGGGGGGGGGGGCCGTGCCCCCTCCCGACCAGTGAACAAATTTTTTTTCTTCTCCGAAATCGGCGAAAAAATCGAAAGTTTTCCCCCAAAAATCAGAAAGCTAAAAATGTAAATTTTCAAGTTTCTTCATTACAGATATTTTAAGCTATTTGAGGTAATACAACTGTCATTCATTTTTCATGCCGTTTAAGGTTATAGAAGAGCGGGTTATTATGGGCGGGTCCAAGGGGGGGGCCTGGGGTTCCCACCCCTTCTCATTCTTTCTAATTCTCTTCAGGTCGGTTTAGACTTATATACAACACTCGATTTCGATCGAGAAAAATGGTGGGCAGCCCAAAAGTGTTGTGTCGTTTGGGGGGTTTCCTTTGTTGACTATACTAAACAGCAAGTTAAGTTGACCCTATGACGTCAACTACAAACAAAGTAGTTCCCATCGCGGTGGCTGAATTTTGAGAAAAATAAGGAACGCCAATTTAAAAATATGATTATTTTGTTTAACCCATGTATAATATTGCGTCTTTTTATCACGATTTGATAACCGAAACTCCTCCTATCAACCCAACAGGCTTCGTGTTTACCAATTTCTCCTTCCGCATTTGGGACGTACTGGGTTCAAGAAACGTTGCTGTCGAGTATAATTGACCCAGACATGCCCCGGAATTTGCTTTGATAAGTCTTAACTGTCCCTTACGCTATCACTCTCCCCTTCATTCCCTTTCACACAAACTTACCTTCTCCCCATCTTTCAATTCCCTTCTCTCATCTATTTGAATACTGCTGAGTACACCCATCCTCACCCTTTCCTTCTCCGAAACAATTACTCAACCCCCGAGTATACCAATACCTATAATCACCAATCCTCATTCCAGCAAAAACACCCCAAACCCATAAAACATCTTTACTCCGATGGCAAAACAAAAGAGGCCCAGCCCAGCAACGGTGCTCTCCCCTATAACTTTCGCCACTTCCAGAAAACGCTCGCCCTATATTTACGACTAACGGTGCGGCTCCCTTGGCGAGTATTAAGGCAAAGGATACGAAAATTGGCGAAACATTTATTTCCGCATCTGACGACAGTTGCCAAGGACGTAAAAATCGTAGAGTGGGTAGAAACAGAGAGCACACGTTGGTCATATTTTCCCATGTGGAGAGCAGAAGCAAACTCACCACTCAAATAGTTTGTTGTTTTAAGTGGGGGTATAAATAAATGAAGTGGTTATTTCCACGAAAGTTGAAGCATGCGCAGTAAAAATAGTTAATAACATTAAAATTATGTTATTGATGAATCCTGGCATCAGCATCGATGTCCTAGTGATAGAGTGGGCGTTTAGTAACCTAATGGTCCTCGGTTCGATTCCAGGCTACTACTTTTAAGTATTTTGCTTTAATTTAAATTGTAATTTTTCAGAAGTAGCGAGATTAGTTAGTAGAGTTGAATTGTTACTTTCGTGGAAATAACCTGGGCCTAAATAAAACCCCATTAACAACCCATTATTGCCGCCCATTTTCTTTCATATTATTCGTTACTTGACGTAACATTGTGTTAACGTTTTCTGATACTTAAAGCGCTTAGTATTTAGGTTAACAAGATTTAAACACTGGCATTTACAATGTAACGCACTGTTAAAGTTTCCGGGATTCTGGGCCTTGGGTCCATCTAGGTAAAAATCAGACATTTCGTCGTTCTGTGCGGAAGACTTCATCAGTAATATACAAGTTTAAAGATTAAAACGTGAATGCGCCGATCGCTGTAGTGTCAGAAGAGTGAAAACTTTTACAGAGTTGTACACTGAATACACCGGCTGTGAAAGCCTTAATGTTTAAAAACTGACATTTACTTATACATATAGACACCTATTTAATAAAGAAAAAATCCACATAAACATGCGTAGAAAACAGACTTTATAATTTATACTCTTTAAATAATACAATTATACTACTTAAATGAATAGTAATTTGTATTTTCCTTCTGGTATATACGTGTTTTTAAGTATGAAAATCTACAATGAGTGAAAACTACAAAATATAAGGTTTTCATTTGCAATTAATTAAATGAAAAATACTTTCATAAAATGGGAACAAATGTAAACTAAAACCCATTTAACCTAAGCGTTTAATTTTGAGCCCCTATTGTGAAACTTTCATTCTTTTAAAATACTATTGACATGTTGAAAAAATGTCTTTCAATTCATTGATTATTTAAATCTTTGCAAATGAAAAAAGAAGCCAGAAAATTTCTCTGCATACTTTGCCTTCCATCCACCTCATGCATGTTGTCAGAAATCTTATTCGACCTTTTTGTTCTGGGTAAAATATTTTTCTTCTCAGAAAACCCATTTCCAATGGAACATTCCATTCCCCTATTGGTAGTCGGCATGGTATGTGTCCACCTCATAGGGTCAGATGCAAAGGTCGATCTAGCTATTTTTACTCTATGACAAAAATGCACTTTCTATTTTTTCCGATAGCGACTCGAGCAAGAAATTAACTTAAAGTGGTGACTAGGGATTCCCCAGTTCTCTTGAATTGTAAATTGGGTACACCACGGGTTAGGTTTTATTATGATTGTTCATTAAGACATTAAATGAAATGTTCTGTGTTTTATTGATTGTTGGGATCCAGAAAGGCCCATAAAAATAATCGTTGGGTTTGCTTGCCTATTAATTTGGTCGTGGGTGCTTAAACATGTGATTGCATGTTGGTATTTTTAGGAGGAAAAATAATTATGTTCCTTGGGTTATTTTCTTAGTTGTATGTTAAAATGGAAGGTCTTCGTTAATTTGTTTTGCCTCGGAGGCTTCAATAACTTAATGTTCTTATTAGGATGTTCTTGGGTATTATTTTAGAGTTATAACTTTATTGTTTTTAGAATTTTACTTTTGAAAATATGTGCTTCGATGGCATATACTGTTGTTAATTGATTAAGACGGAAGCTTGTTTTCACTGGGTAGAGTTTTGAGAACTGTGGACTTTAGTCGCTCTATATTCCTAATTAATTAAGTCAATATAGTTTCTTTGAAAATGAAATTATGTATTGCCTTTGTGTCAACATGTTTCATATTAGCCATATTGCCCCTTTGTTTAATTATTGTATTCTATTTATATAATTTTGTAAATTAAAAAAATATTTACAAAAAATTATTTGAAGGTAAAATACATACAATTGTTCAGTTTACCTCATTACATAAAAATATAGTTAAAATTGAAATTTAAAAAACACATAGTCACAGGACATAACTGGTTAGGTTCCAGAGAATACTACCATTATGCTACCATTATTCGCATTATTAATTTTTAATACTTTATCAATGGCATGACCAAGCTATAATATATTTATATTGTTTTTATAACACTGAAATCAGAACTGATAAATTTATGTAACCATACAAGTTGTTATAATTGTGGCCACTTCATATTTAAAGTTTTGAACGTTTGATCTCCTACAGAATTACATTAAAAATCTTTAACCAAATTAAAAATAAAAACGTTTAATAAGATGTCACATCCAAATTAAATGTATCTTTTACGGGCAAAGTGATAAACCGGGCATTATTAATAATGCCCGAAGTGAAGGTGGGCAATGTGATAAATTCAATGGCATTTATCACTTTGCCCGAAATACGCGGTCATTATTACTAATGATCGTATTTATCACATTACCCGTAACATGTCTACAATAATTGATAGCTGGATCTTTTAAATGCCCTAATTTATTTGAGTGATTGGAATTTCTTTAAAATACTAATTATATAGATTTGCTGTAGTACATATGAACAAAAAAACCTTAAAAGATAAATTACTTTTTCTTAAGTTAAGTTTGTCTCAAAAGTTTAAAAAAACTACGTAACTATTGAAATAAACTTATTAATTTTGTCTATACATTTTGTAAACTTAAGGAATATTTTAGTAAAAAAAGTCATATAGTTTAAATGTGTGATTTACCTTTAAGTTTTGCAAAAGAATGCATTAATATCATTGTCATTACCTTAAAAAACGTGGGAGTTAAAGGAATTCTCTTCAGGGTGAAACTAACTATCTTTCCTATTTCAATTACTAGCAATTCAAATTCAGATACTACATCAAAGAATTTAATTGAATACAATTTTTAAATCAAATGCGAAATATCGTAGATATGTTTATTCTTTAAATTTTAATATAATTCCATTGATCGAGATGATAAAGGGTAGTTTAGATTTAATCTAGTTTTTTAAGTAGTTTTCATTGAGTTAAACTTATTGATATAAATCTTTCTAAAAATAATTGCTTTAAATCCGTAGAGACATGAAACAGTTTTCTATCTCAATAGATATATAACTGTATGTTGTTCTTAGAGGAAATATTTCATCTTTAGGGGGAAATCGTAGCCATAACTCTTTATAGTTTATGCCTTCATAGTCTAACATTATCGTTGGTTTTCTCTGATGATGTACTAGTACGTGCTTAGAAAACAAACTATCCCAGGCGAATACAACTGCTGATATAAAACTAGAAATCGTATTATTTATCAGTTTGGTACTAGTTAAGAGATTTGTGGGGTCTCAAGGGTTTAATTCTTTTAACTGTTTGGGTCGGTGGTTGTATTTCATGCTTGGGAAAAAGGAGTAATTATTCTGATTAAAATTTTTTGGGGGGAGATATAGGACACTCAATACATTAAATTATATATTTTATTGTATTTTAAGTAATTAAATAAGAGTATTTTTTTAAAGCATTAAACTTTATCGTAGAAAATTAATTACTATTATACCTAAGGAGGTAATTTTATTCTTTCAAAAATAAATACATCATTAGTAATTTATCTCAATTTAAAAGTTTTACTTCATATTCACAAGGGATAAAAATATATTTTTCAATTACCATAGGATAACAACTTTTAAATCTGTTTCTAAAATATAGTATCAAAAGTCTGTTCAATATTTTACTCTATGTGATACACCGACATAATCTTAAATATATTCCAATCAAATATTATATATTTCAGAATTATTTTTACAAAGAATAGAAATTAATTTGAATTCAAAACATGTATTCTTCCCTCGTATATTCTTAGAAAGAATAAAAATGAATACATCACTGTGAAATGTTTTGTTAATTCCTTCACACTAGGAAATATTCACATTAGAATTCATTACATTTACACTAATTATGGTAATTATTATAAAATAAGGGTAGTGCATAACTTTTCAACTAGAATATTTAATTCAATCAAGACGAATCTTCAGCATGTTTGGAATTACTCATTTTTGTAGGTCTAATTAAACAATTTCTAGATTTACTTTTTGATATTATTCAGAGAAGTTCAACCTGAAAATGAGATAAAAGGGTTTATAAGGTTGAGAAACCTTCCACTAAGAAAATAAAGATGTAACTGAATGTTATTTTCATACAAGTGTAAATTCTTAGCATTAGAAAGAACGTTTTACGCGTAAATAAATCTGTTGGTTGATGTATTGAAGGAAAAGCAATGGACCTGATTTCCTTTTCGCTTTCAGATCTTGATATTCCTGGCTTTTCTCGTGTACAGTGATTTTCTTTCTTAGGTAAGTCTATTTATGTAATAAAATACCATTTTGGATGTTGCATTATACAGTAGATAGGTTTCATATACATCTCTATAAGGTATATAAATAGTCTGAAATTAAAAAACTTATGTTAAAAATAATAATCAATAGTGTGGTATAGTTTTCAATTTCTTAGCCTTAAGTAATATGGATGGGAAATATACTAGTTACCAGCAAAAAGTTGTAAAATTAAATTTTATAAATTTCTCCAGTTTAAAGTTTATTATCTTCAGATCAGGAGTAGCATTGTTTACACATTTTGTTTCCAAATAATGGAAGCAATTCGTAATGTAATTAAATATTATTCATTTCATTTGACTTTTCTGCTTAACCCTTTCAGTCCTAACCTCCCGAGGTTGCCATTTGCCATACAATCCGATAGAAATTTGGGCTGTAAGGACTGAAGGTTTTATTGCAATACAGCAATTATTATTATTATTATTGCAATCGATGAAAATACGCAGTTATATCGATGTCATCAATAAAAATGAATGTTTGCCGTCTGAAATGTTTCGAAATTTTTAGCGGGGCAGGTATGGAAATTCTACAAAATTTAAATTAAATAAAAGAAATCTATATTATATGACGCAGTATTTCGATCATATCCACGAATTTGTTTAAAAAATGTTAAATTGCATGGAAGATTTAATTTCTTTTTAAAACATGATGTTAATAAAATTATTCACCTAAATGAATCAAATCAAAACTTATTACCATCGAAAAGCCTCGATAAGAACAACCCGTACCTGTTCAAAAACAACACAAACCTCAAAATTTGAAAAAAAAAAAAAAAAAAATCAACTCCATCAGCCCACCGCCAAACCAAGTCAGTGACAGAAATTGAACAGGAGAGCGAAAAACCAACTTACCAACCCTCTCTCCCCCCCAAAATAAAAAAAAAATCCCCAACCCAAGTGCAAAAGAGCCGGAGAGAGCCGAAAATTGAATTTATTCCCACTCCCGTTCATGAAATGAGACAATTTATCCCTTTTAATGAAGGCAGGGATCAATAGGGATTTTCCTCACGGGACTTGGGGAATAAATGGAGTGGGAAGATCCCCAATCGAGTTGCGCTGTTAAGGTTTTTTTATGGGGAATTTTTATTTTTCGTTTTCCCCTTTTTGATTGCTTGTTGCTCATAACAAGAGAGTTCCCAAGAAGCACAAACGTTCAAGATTCGTCTAATATTTGTCATGTACGACCAAATTTCGTTTACCTCTAGTTGCAGTTACGTAAACTTGACATATTTGGTAAGAGCTGGACTACTAGGATTGTATGGTAAGGTGATGACTGTATAAAACGGGAGTTTTGACCGATTTATTGTTTTTGGTAGGACGTAAATTAATTGTTATTTTGTTAAAGGAAACAATTTTTAGGAAGGAATAGAGTGTTTTCAGGTGACGTCACAACCGGTTATTTTCTTTTAACTGTGTATCTTCTGTAGGGCTTTTAACTGTTGCTAAGGCCGTTGTTTATCTGTTGCTAAGGCGGTTTTTAGGTATGGGATCACGTGATTGCAAATGCTCCAATAGAAGAATTCCACGGCTAGTCATTTTCTGTAACTGTTAACCTCTGTAGGGCAAAAAACTGTAACATCTTCTGTTGCTAAGGCTGTTGTTAGGTCCGAGTCATGTGATTCAAAATGCTCTATTGTTTTCCTCCTGGTGAATCACAACTCTGTTTTTTTTTGTTCAATCTGTATACCTATAACAATATTAAAATTTGGTTTGATTTGAACAAGTCCAAAAACCAAGTTTCGAGAATATCGGAAATAAAACCTGCGTAAGTAATGGAATTTTCGTTCCATAAGCAGCAAATTCTTACTCGAAATTCAGGACCCTATTTATTTTTACAATTCAGAACAATCATCGAAAAAATATAAGTGCATCAATAATATTGTGTTGTGAGGGCATCATAGGGCAAGGAAACGTCGCAGTCTAGTATAGACTAACAATCAAAATTTTAAAGTTTTCTTTACAGTTTGTGTGTTAAATGTGAAATGCTTAAGGAGCAAATTTGTTGTGCAAGTTATTGTCCTTTTCACATTATTTGAAGAATTGCAGCATTTAGAACTTGGAACCTCTATAAATGTATTTGAAACATTATACCTCTATAAAATCTGGACTCATTTGTTGAGACATTTTTATTAAAGTTAAGTATACATATCAAGTATTTATTCACAACGCCCATAAAATGCTTAGAAAATTTAAATTTTTATATATTTATTAAATCTGAGAATTGATGGCTGTGTGGGATGATCCTTAGTCACCAGTATCAAAGCTACTATTTTATAATTATAGTATTCTAATGTTAATTATTTACCTTAATAATACTAAATCACGCTTTATTTTAAATTAGCCGTTAATGTTATATAAACGGCACGCACATTGTAAAAAACTAGCATTTGCATTTTTAATGATTTCTCAGCCTTCATATTAGGGAAGAGCGGAACAGCTTTCAATAGATTTCGATTTTTATTTTTTTCGATGAAACAATTTGATGCATCATAAAACTTTTACTTACATATCCTACCATGGACTTCCGAAAACTTTGTTTAATTTTACCCAAGTTCTTATAGAAAATTAAAAGGTCAAAAATTGCTTTAAAAAAATTAAAAAAGGTTATTTTTTGTTGAAAGCTGACCAACGGGCACATTTCAACAGTGGGTAAATTTTATAATTTGAAGTTGATTTTAATTTGTTTTATTGAAATATGCATTATAATAAATGTATTTTATTTATTCAGAGTAAAAAAAAATAATATTTTGGAATATTCTGGATTTTTTATGTTGAATTATGAAAAAATATGTTATGAAGTCAGCTGTTTACTTCAAAATTTACACAAAAAAAATATCTTTTAATTAATTTATTTTGAGTTTTGCTAGTTACTATATTATTACAGATGATATACCATAAAAAGTTTTATTTAAATTGATTATGATATTTACTAAATGCGCATAGGGTTGTTGTTGTAAATCATATGATAGCTTTATATGTATATTAAAGTATAATCTATATCGGTTTTCAGCTGTTTTTCCATTGAAAATAATTTTTTAACTGTAATAATTTATTTAACTATAATTGATTTTAGGCAAATTTTAAGTGTACTACAACTTGTTAGTAAATTGCGCAATCCTGAGATGTAATGGAGAAAACCTCTTATCGTAAAATGTAAATGAGTGAGAAAAGTTAAATAATAAAGAATCATGGAAACCAAAATGTGTCTCGGGAAAAAAAACCTTCAAGAAAACGACTTAATTTTTATTACTATATTGTGATCTTTTGGTAAATTATAAATTAGCTAACTATGGTTTCTTCAATTAAATAAATGTGAGGACCGAATAGGCCTTACTTGTGGTCCTCAATGCATCTTGCCCACCCCAAACCCCCTGTTCATACCGCTGTGTAGCCTCTTCTAATTAACCAGTAGCTGCGTTAATCAATGGGCGAACTACACTAAACCTTCTGAAACGGAAGGAGTCGTAAAACTTTACGGCAGCTAATCAAGTATCTGTTGCATGGCGAAGAATAGGTTTACCTGGGACATATTTGGTCATACGATTGTTGCGGTTTTAAACGGTGTGTCCAGCCCTCTTTTGGCGACCCTTAGATTATTCTTGAATTTTAAATGGTCTAGGAAAACCTTATTTGGAAAAGAAATAATTTTTTAGGTTAGCAAAAGAATAACGCCAAAGAAAAAGAAATTGTTCATTTAACCTATTTAGAATTGAAGAAAACTTTCAAAAGTTAAATGACATCTCGAAATGTCTAAAATGTAGAAAGTAGTTCTTCATTGTTATCATGCAGTTTTTGCTTTTCAGCTAAATACGTACAAATTTTATCTAAAAAATCAAGGAAACTTGGAAACTTACGAACTTTTTCTGTTTCTGAGGCCTGAATCTCCACGAATTTAAAGATATTTTCATGTTTTATTAGTGTGTTTTTTTTATTATATTGTCCACAATATTCTCATCGAATATTTTGTTCCATCTCCTTTAGTTATTTTTTAACTTTCTTATTTCGCCACTGTGGGCGCTGCGGTCGCTTGCATTATGTCGGGCTTAGTTGCTTTACTATACTGTTACCTCACTTGCATAGCTGTAACTTTCCAATGCACCCTGTATGTCTTATAAAGTCGAAAAAATTAACTTCAATTATGGAAACCTCTGAAGAAAACTCCTCGAAAAATTTTACTGGCTTTTCAGTGAGGTCTAAACTATGTGTTTTAGTGTTATTTGATATTTATTTTCTTATCAAAATTTACCATCATTATTATCTAAGTAAAATTGTATCGTTTAATATAGTAATCTTCGAATTTTAATAGAATCGATAGAACACACTAAAGATTGATTTTTATTTTTATGCACAACTAAGACTCGATTCGTACAGTCATTAATGATAATTTAATTATTAACACTGGCTTTTGTTATTATCTGATTATCAATTTCAAACCCTGCTCGTAATTATTCCAACAAGCATTAACATCCAGTTATATCATTTATGTTAACCATTATTATCAATGTATTTCCAGATTTAAATTATATTCATTATGGTAAAATCTTTGGAATACGTCTCTTATTCAAGGAGCCTAGAAGCCAAGGGGTACAAGTGCAGTTTTTTTCGAATTGGAATTAAGTGCACTAAGTAGTTGCTGTGGACTCCAAATCAACTACTTAGTTAGTGACCTAAGTAGCCTAACTAAGTGGTAAAATAACAATTACTTCTTGCACTAAACTCCAATACTAAAATAAACTGCACTTATACCCCTTGGCTTGTAGTCTCCTCAATTAAAACACTTGAAATATATTAATCTTATTTATTGCTTTTGTACCCTCTAGGTTCAGAGAGTATTTTATATTTATAGTAGTGTGCCATCCATACCTTGGTATTAAAATAATCTTCGTGAAAATAATTTTCTTTTAAATATTTTAGTGGTGAGTTTGGCAAATAATGCCCCCATCATTATCGCATTCCTTCACATCAAATCAAACCCAATAAAACAGCTCAAATTCTACACCAGCATTCTAAATATGGCTACAACCCACCCCTATGTATCACAACCTTCCCATATTTCAAATAATTTTTGCATCCTTTCCCCAATATTTTGACTCCACGTCTCTGATGTCATGACGTCATGAATGGTAGGCGGATACTTTTTTTGTCACCCGTACGAAGCATTGCAATTATTCATAATGCCCTTAGGCATCGTATCAGAGGGGAGCTGAGGGAAGAGGAATAGGGTGATGGTTATGGTATCTATTCGAAATGACGGGGATGTAAATCTAAGGGAGCTCCTTGACAGGTGGTGTTATTAGGATGGAATATTTTAGGGTTGTTGTTATTCTCCCCCACTTATGGATAATGTTGTATAGTCCTAAACATTTAAATAACAAGCGTAGTTTTTGCTGTACTCTTATTATATTTTTTTAAGATCTGGATTGAGATTTGATGAAGTCAAAGAAGTTTTTTTTTAACGAACACTCGCGATTTAATGATAGTTGGTTCTAAACATAGTCTCAAAGTTCGTACAGTATCTCTAATTTACAAAATATAACTTTTAAAATCCTCAGATCCACAAAAGTTCGAACTTACAACTTCGTCCGTGCCTTGATGCTTACTTAGTGCCTCTTGGCTTGATTTAAAATCCTCATTTATGCATACATTTCCAGCTTATTGGAGTTATTCCGCAGATCTAAAAAACAGTTAATTTTATATCGTATATCGTAATACGTATTGAATTTTTTTTGTATGATTTCGTCATTTTTTAGGATTTTGATTTTACAAACATTTTAATTTACTAGTTCATTAAAACATGAATTAAGGCCAAGACAAAGCGTATATATAGTAAAGCGATGACAATCCAATGGGAGAAAAAGTCGCTTCTTTAAGAGCCAAGCGATAGCAGCGCACTCTCTCGGTGAGGGGGCAAACTAGAGCTCACGTGATGTAAACAAAGATTTGGCCTTTGGAGAATGTTATTGTTCGAAACTTGGTTGCAATAGCAGAAAAGAAAAAAGTTTAGTAAGTATTAATAATAAAGTAATAATAAATAAAAAGTTAAAAAAGAGTTTATTTTTGTTCTTGTTCTACATTTAATGTGTTTTTAATTTCCCAATATTCTTTATTTAATCAGAACATTAACATATTCTAACATGATTTTATATGTGATGTGTTGAATTTTTTTTTTGCATAATTCATCTTCTTCGTCTGTGAGACGCGTAAAATATTATTTTTTTGTTCTTATGCAATTTTCATAATCATTAAAGAAAGGTTTTGTGCTTTTTGACTGATATATTATAGATCGGAATCTAACAAATTGAGTGACTAGTGTAAACAGACGAATAAATTTTTAGAATTTCATTTTTTAAGCCTCCACAATTGGTTTATTTTGTATAAAAATAAGTTACCATGATTTAAAAATAAATACATTTTTAGCTATAATATAGTAATATAAAACAAATTTACACATAAATATACCCATTCAAATTAGATTTTGAAATTAACAAGTGTAAAAGCAAATGTGATAATAGTTTTTATTATGTTTTAGTAAGCAAATCTTGAACAAGTTTTTTGTTTAAACAGAAAAAAAACCTAGCGTGAATTTACAAATCTAAGGTTGGTGTCAATTTTGCCTATGCTGATGTAGTAGAAAAATCCTTAATTATTAAGCATAGCTTTTCCATTACTTGTGTTAATTTTGTATTTTTCAAAATAAATTCCTCATTTTTGTGTTATTAAAAGTTTTTAAGGGGGGAACTGGTGGGGCACTTTGGGACATTAAAAGAGGTTTTTTCAAATTTGTTATTATGAATTCCCTAAAAGATATATTTAGTTGGGAATTGTTTTATTAGATGCTCAAAGGACCATATTCAATATAGTATTAGCATATTCAATATATTTTCAATCTCGGCGGATATCACATTAGAAGACTGCTGTTCTGCAGATTTTAATTGCTTTGATAAGATCTTAAATTTTAATTAACTTTTATACGATTGTAAAACTATTTTTTCTCCAATAATCACACATTAACACTGAAAAAATACTTAAGTCTCAGAATTATATGATCAAGTATTTTCTTAGGTGTAACAATATATTGCATGAGTTCATCGGTTAAAGGCCCAGTGGGTTTGTTCATCAGTTCATCTTTGATTATAATATTTCACAAAGTGACTTTCGCTTCAGAAAGAAATGGTGTGTACGCTTTTCACTTTCGATGATTCCTTGAAAATGTACAGTGGGAATGGGCCTTATGGGTCAAAAAACCATTACTGTATGTGCCCAATAATGTTCAGAGAAGTATTTTCTTTTTTGTTTCTTTTTCGAGTTTAAAATATTTATCAAGTACTTCTTCCTACATTGAGGCATCTACTTTGATCACAAGCAACATTACTTAATTTTGGACCATGTAAATAAAGAAGGAAATTAATAAAAAGTTATGCCTGAATAACAAAACTGTCTTTCCTTCTTACTTCTTTCAGTTTTGAGAATTAAGATTCCAGAAGATCTTTACATTCTAAATCATTTTTCTGTCTTATTTAATAATTTTATATTTTAATTGCTTAACACGGGGATGAGATTGACAAAAAAGCAAAAAGTCTGAAAACTGCAAGAATCAATACGATCGTAAACCAAACCAAATAAAATTATTTAGCTGCCTCAGATATGAAAATTTACCAAAGGAAAGTGTAATAACTTGAATGCACCACAACACCACAGAAGAATTACTACACAAGTCCCAAATAAATAAATTTTATTGGGAGACTTCTTTCTTTACACACTCTAGATTATAATACTACAATATCCACTTCCGAAAAAAACACTACCCAAAATCACGCGACACACGCTACACTTCGAAAAATCACTCCTAAACCACACGCGTTCCCCAGCGTGTCTGAACCGGTTCTCTCCTTATCAGGGGCCGTCCCCTTTTTATAAACTCGTTGCTCCTCTGCTCAGTTCCGTTCCTCCCCCTATACCGGTTGGGTCAGAGGGGTTATCAGGAATACGGACCCTGGGCAGAGGTAGCGACCCCTGTGGCCCACTGCCAGACACTACAGAAAGATCCTCATAAACCAAGGACACTCACAAAAAATGAAAAATATGTAGTTTTTAGCTGAAATTTTCAGTTTATAAGCTGATCTTTTTCCATTAGGTCTGAAATTTTTGTTAAAAAGTCTGAAAATCCTACAAAAGTCTTAAAAATGTCATCCCTGTTAATAAATAGGTTCAATTCTGTTAACGTTTCTGCTAAATATCACTATACCTACTCTTTTGGACACCAAAAGGTAGAAATGTTCCTAAATAATTTCAAACTCATTGATAAAAATGTTTAAGTTATATTAATAAAAATCTGAAAAATGTGTCGATATTTGAATAAATGGCGTTCACAAAAATGGTAAAACTACAAGTGGGTATGGGAAGGCGCTCATTAGCGAATTTTATGTAAACAACTTCACCGTGATACTTCGGCAGTTTTACTTCGCTAGGAGATAGAACCCACAAATATATTGGTGATAGCATTTAGCAGGCACTTTAAAATATTTGAACCAATAAATATTTTACAAGGTGTTTTACTAACTGAATTGTGTTTGCAAAAGAAAAACCTTCATTTAAAGGTGCAGGAACCCAGCACTAACTGCAGCTTATTACCAGTCTACCCACTGAACTGTACGAAATAAATTGTTTACCTAAGTGGAGATGGCGAAAAATAATATGTTTATTAATGAAACCAAACTACCAATAGAGTTATTAAGAAAATGATTTATAAATAAATAATCACACAAGGAATTGTTACTTAAAGTAGACAAGATTGTTTGGAAATCATCCCGTTTAAAATTGCTATACTATTCTGATTTTTAAACGCTAAGTTCTTAAGAACCAAATTTTGTTCTGTTATCATAACTGCAATAATAAATAATGTTTATTTCGTTTGGAATAGCCAAATTTTGAAGAAAAAAAAAGATAATTCTATTCTTTTCCGTTGAAAACGTCTTGGCAATTTTTAGCGGGATACAACAGAAAAGTACGTAGAAAAGTCTGGTTATTTTATCGCAATCGCAGTGTAAACAATAATGAAAATATAAACAAAGCCAAAGGAAGGGAATGAACACGCATGCGCTGGCCGGTGCTTAGTTTGCCCCCTCACCACGACGACCACGATGGCGCTGTAAACTTGCGACCGATGTTACCATGGGAGCGTCGTTGCTTAAGTGTTGATAGCTTTGGGCCAAGAAGATGTGTATTTTTTATTTACTGTAATGTATCTCTAAACTAAAATTTAGCACTTGTAGACTTTTTCAAGAAATAAAAAAATGAAAGTTTTCATATCGATCATTAAGGTGACATAATCTCTCTAATTATGCAAGTAGTATGTTTAAAACTTTTATTTTAATTTTGAAAATCCAGAACTTTGATGTTTTCTGTGCAAATGATACCAAAGGTTCAAACAATTAGTTTCTTTCAAAGGTAATTAAAATGTTTATTGATTTTGTAACTTGCTGAAGACTTTTCAACTATTAAATTTCAGTTTCTAGTTCTTCCAACTAAAAGTCAACAAACCATCTCAACTTTAAATTTTCATTTTGTAAAACTCACCCCTTAATTTTTAAATGTGGGATATGCAATTATATAAACACAGAATGACCACTTATGAAATCCAAATTAAGATGCAAAGTATGCTTATCCCAATTCAATTATCTAGCCCCAAGGGAAAAAGTAACTTACACCCGTCCCAAACCAAACACAAAAATACGATCTTTCCAATCGAGCTTCCAGATTAAAACAACTTTCACCCGATACTTTTTTTCCAAACGATTTAGTCGCATTGTTATTTAAATTAGAACGGGCCGTAGAATAACTTATTCCTGGTTCTCGATTTTTCCCGCCTAAATTATTCAGCGTGCTGCCCTCTCGTGGGATTTTAATCACTTTTTTCACTCTCTGTCTTTGAATAAATTGTCCTCGGCTGCGATGTGGGACTTTTTTTATTGGATTATATGGAGCGTCGTTATATCGTGGCTATTCCCGAGCGTCGGGAAGTTAATTTATCATTCCGGGCTCTGGAAAACGTAGAGTGATAAGGGACGAAAAAGTCCATTCGCTGTCTTAGTTGAAATTAATAGTATAAAGAGCTTGACTGTTACCAGTCTGTCGAGATAGTCTTGGGGCTTTCTTTCATTACGCTGATTAGATTCTTCTTGAATAAATATAAAGTGATTTATTTTACCGTTGTTTAAAGAATGACGCGTGATGTTTTTGTCGTTGGTATCTTACTGAGGATGACATTCATATTCTAATTGGAATATGTAACGTGAATGCTATTAACTTGTGATGTTGTGATTTCAGTTAATTTTGTCACAGAGATAGTAAAATTGGATTATAATTCCTAACAGATGTAAAATAAAATAATATTTAAAATATTTATTTAAAAGTCATTATTCAAGCAACACTGCATGTCCATCGGTAAAAAATTCCTTAGAAAACAATGTTTCAAAAAGACTATGATGGGGATCTCAAACATTTTAACACTGAGATACGAACATGCCAAAACCTTATAAAATTTTATGCATGCCTAATAGTCTATCAGGTGGAGCGCATCGTGTAAATATGTGCTCATGTAAAAGTAACTTAAATGTGACTTTTTGATTAAATTGCTGTAGAAATAATAAAATAAAATAAAAACAGAAATTTGAAAATGTAATCTATATGCATTTCTAAAAAAATCCAAGGAAACTTAGTCAGCTTTAGTAATTTATGATAATCAGGAGGATTTTGAATAATCGATTTTTTACATTGAAATATAAACTTAATGTGTGAATGTCCTCAGTAAAAATATCTGATTAAATATCATTGCATATAAAATGGAAAATAATATTTTTTTTTTGTAGTTGATTTCTTACAGCAATGAAGTCTAAAGTTAGGATTTTATGGAAATAAATTTGGATGTGGCAGAAGTAATAATCCCCTTAAATACCCCACTCCTGATATACTATATTTAGATGCATAAAAATTGTCTTTTTTACTATTTTAAGGGATGCAAAGGCTCAAAGAATTGTTTTGGAATCTTTGAATGTATAACCTTTAATATTGTACAGTCGACTCCGCTTACTGTGATCACGGTTAATGTTATCAATCGAATAATGTTATTAAATTTGACCGGTTCCTATCACTTCTATTAACTTAATGCAAAATTTATTGCTTTGTGTAATCAATATTTCACTTATGGTTATCAAAATCTGGTGAAAATCCCCTAAAAATATCCTTTATTTTCCGTTAGAAGGCCAATTTTAATACATATTCCTACAAATGAGTCATTAATTTATTAGAGTCATGTGTTCCATTCTCATATTTTTCTTTAAGAATGTAAAAGTTTCAAAATACATACAAGGTAATCGTTTAAAGGTAATCGTAAGGTAATCGTAAACATTCGAGTTACACTGTTTAAAACTTTCTAGTATCAAATCCCTTATTATCAATCGGATATTGTTATCATTATACTTTTGGACAAAAGTGATCACATTAAGCGGAGTCTACTGTTTTAACAATGAGGGAATTGCACAGGTGAGGGATTTGCTTACTTTTACACTTTTTTGATACGTTATAGTTTAAAACTCTCAAATATCAGATTTTAAAGTTCAAAAATATGTTTTAAATGACTTAAAATTCGATTTTATTTTTGCCAAAACACTAGTAAAGTCATGTGATCAATAAACGGGATTTGACGTCACAGCGCCGTCGAAACTAGTGGATTGTTGAAAATAAAAGAAATCAGACTTATCTTAAAACCAAAACACGCATAAAACTCGTCTGTTTCTCTAGAGAACGGCCAGAAAAAGAAAAAATTAAAACTTTGAATCCTAATAATTCCAAAACCAATTAATATTTTTTGAAAAAGAAAACGCCAATCTTTTTATAAAAAATATTTGTATGTGTCTTTAAAATATCATAGTTTTTTAGTTAACACTTTGTGAAGAATAGCAGAATGAAGCAAGCTAAGCATACAATTACATAGCGGGTCCAAGTGGGTCCAAGCGCTGTGACGTCACACAGCAGCCATAACGAAATTAGACATTTTAAAAATTAATATCTTGGGGAATAGTTTTCCGATTTCAATAATTGTTACGTCATTTTTCATGGATTTTCATCCTCTATCATAATAAAATTAAAAAAAAAAAACGTGCAATTCCCTCATTGGGAAATTAAAATGTTTTTTATATACAGCAGATATTTTCACCGCCTATTCGACTGGTGAGTGTAGTTACCGCTCTACCAAAATGAATCGCACAGATCCTGCTTAACTTTCAACAATAGAATAACCTCAGTCAGTGCATTTGGCAATGATCGAGCATCCTTCAAACACGTAGAGTCCATCCCTGACCCTACCCACCCACTACGCCGCAATCCCGACTCTCAAAATATGAGTTGCCAGATTCGAAGGGTGGCTTTCCGAACAGAGGGGGTGGATTTATTAGCTGCTGGGGGTCGAGACTCCGAGTTTGTGAAAGTCGTTTGGCGAAAATGGATCGACGGGGGAGGGATGAAGGATTGGAGTGGCTGGCGACGCGTTTAACGAAATTTTCGGGAGCGGCTCGCTTATTTGGTTCTTATTGGCGATTCTAATTTGTTTCGTTCTGGAACTTTCGAAGGCGATGATGGAACGTTTTAGGGGAGATTTATGAAATGTTTGGAATTGCGGAAGGTTTTAAGAGTGGTCGAGGGTGTGCTGGTCTCACGGTGTGTTCGGAATGTGTTGGTTGTGTGTGTGGTCATTTAGGTTTCGTGACTAGATGCTATGGGGATTGATTGATATGGATGTCTTTTTGAATGCTAAAACACAGATGAATTGTTTCGGCAACCAAAATTTATTCATATTTTGAGCTTTTCATGACATTAAATTGATATAGAGCAGGCCTGCACAACTTTAACTGTGATATGCGCCAAATAAATTTATTTTAACTTACTGCGGGCAAAACGAACTGTGATATAACGGAATAAGTTATGCACAGGGCCTGATTTACCATAAGCCCACTACCCAGGTCAAAATTTATGCTGGTGCAAGCAAAGAAAGTATGCTGGTTTTTGCTAGTTTTTGCTAGGTATGCTAGTTTTTTATGCTAGCGTATGCTTGTTTATGCTTGCCAGCATGGGATGCTATCTTAACCAGCATACATATCATAGCATGGCTTGCTTATACACAAGCATCCGATGCTTTTAAGCAGTTCAAGCTACTTTCACAGCATGGAGAGCTAGGTACCTTGATGTGCTATTTTATGCTTTTTTTATGCTTGCCAGCTTGGGATGCTATGTTCCTAGCTTGGGATGCTATGGCTCAGCCATAGCATCACATGCTATGAACAAGCATCCGTTGCTTTTAAGCAGTTCAAGCTACTTTCATAGCACGGAGAGCTAGGTACCTTGATGTGCTATTTTATGCTTTTTTATGCTTGCCAGCTTGGGATGCTATCTAGCTAGCTTGGGATGCTATGTCTCAGCAATAGCATCACATGCTATGGGCAAGCATCCGATGCTTTTAAGCAGTTCAAGCTACTTTCATAGCACGGAGAGCTAGGTACCTTGATGTGCTATTTTATGCTTTTTTATGCTTGCCAGCTTGGGATGCTATGTAGCTAGCTTGGGATGCTATGTCTCAGCAATAGCATCACATGCTATGGACAAGCATCCGATGCTTTGTAGCTGTTTATGCTACTTTCATAGCATGGAGAGCTGGGTACCATGATGGGCTATTTTATGCTTTTTTATGCTTGCCAGCTAGGGATGCTATGTAGCTAGCTTGGGATGCTATGTCTCAGCAATAGCACCACATGCTATGGACAAGATGCTTTGTAACCTGCTGCTTTGTAACCTGCTCCGATGCTTTGTAGCTGTTTATGCTATTTTCATAGCATGGAGAGTTAGGTATCTTGATGTGCTATTTTATGCTTTTTTATGCTTGCCAGCTAGGGATGCTATGTAGCTAGCTTGGGATGCTATGTCTCAGCAATAGCATGACATGCTAGGTACAAGCATTCAATGCTTATTAGCTGTTCAAGCTAATTTCATAGCATGGAAAGGTAGGAACCTGGTAAATATGCGCCTCGTGGTACGTTAAGCCTATACGTTCTGACTTATACGCTGAATACCTCCGGATTTATTGTAAGGATAGCTGAGTGGTTCATATTTTCTGAAAGCATTTAAAAGGCGGTTTCTAACAGCAGGTTTAACTAAGAGGTGGTGTAAAAATTGTGCAATAAATTCACTGTATGGTTTTCAAAGACAAGATGGTTTTCACACATTTCTCCCAAAATAATCGTTGGAGAGCTTAGTAATAACCATATTCTTGAAGAACTCTTTTAATCTTTTTAGTGAGACTCCGTTTCTCTCCGATAAAAAGGAGTTTAAGGCGTTAAATGTTTGAAGAAGCACATGTTTGGTGGGAACGAACCCCTCGTGGTGCGCTAAGCCTACACGTAGAATATCGGACATCGGAATCACGATATCTGACAACTTTGATCGATATTGCGTAATTTTTTAGAAGAGAGGGAGATTTCATCACAGGGAGAAAACATCTTTTATAACCTTATTTGTATGAAAAATAAGTGTAAATGTCAATTTGGACCTTTTTACCCATTTTTTGGTAAAATTACTAAAATAATATCAGTGAACTGATTTTAATTAATAATGGACAATGTCGTGAAATGAATATCGCCATGGTGATTTCGATCGACATTGAGAACTGCGGAAACGTGCTTCTTCCACAATACAATACGTGCCACACAAGATTCCGCAGCTCTCATTTACAGGTGAACACTTTACTTTTCGAGTGGGAATAGGCACCTCGTGGCACGTTAGTCGTTAAGCCTACTCGTATTGACTTTGACATTGAATAGCTCCGGATTTATTAGAATAACAGCTTTGTGGTTTATATTTTGTGAAAGCATTTAAAATGAGATTTCGAAACGCAGGTTTTACCAAGAGGTGGTGTAAAAATTGCACAATCTAAAGAATTCAATGTTTGGTTTTCATAGACGGTTTTTCACATATTTCTCCCGAAATAATGGTCTGAAAGCTTAGCAATAACCATATTTTTGAACAACTTTTTGTGACCTTTCAGAATAATGTTAGAGAGACTCCTTACTTCTCTGTGAAAAGGAGCTAGGGTGCTTGAAAGTGAAAATTAGATCGAGCTCATGGACTCAAAACCTCAAAATATGGATCTCACCTCTTAGTGACAAGCATTGTTCTAAAGGAAATTTTAAGGAGGTACACATATTAAAATTTCAGACCCCTACCTCTAAAACTCCGGGCGTGACGCCCAATTAAGGTTTTTTCAGTAAAACCGGAAAAACTTCCGAAATATGGATCCTACCCCCTTATGCTTTACATCAACGGTGGGCAACCTCCGGCCCGCGGGCCGGATCCGGCCCGCCACGTCATTTGGTCCGGCCCGCGGAACATTTTAAAAATTGTACTCAAAAATCACATATTATTCTAGTCCAGATTTTTGTAACTTTAACATTATAATTTTTGTTTCTAATCAAAATATTAATCTATTGTAGATTAATGTAACTAACTTTATAATTATTGTATGTAATATTATTCTAGTCTAGATCAGAGGCGGATACAGGGGGTGGCACTCTGGAAAGTGCCCCCCCCTTGGACCCAAAAATCATTCATAAGTACGAAAAAAAGTCCCAAAAAGTACTCAAAATGAGTTAAAAACCTACTTTTACAGGTCAAATTTCCAAAATTTTTCTGGGGGAGGGCCCCAGACCCCCCATCGGTACCAAAAGGGGACATTGAGTGATACTTTTTAGAAAATTCCCAAAATTTTGACATTTTTTTCAAAAGATAAAGATGATGGTCTGAAGAAGTGCCCCCCCATTGGAGCCGTGCTGGATCCGCGCCTGGTCCAGATTAATGTAACTTCATTATAATTATTTTATGTAATCTAGATATTGTATAAGTCCAGATTAATTTTTAACTTTAGAATTAAACTTCATAAATATATATAATAAAAGGCCTCATTTTTTTACTTAAAAAATATTACCTATTATCTACTCTTTGGCCCTGCACGACATTATAATCTTTGAGTCCGGCCCGCGGATTCAAAAAGGTTGCCCATACCTGCTTTACATATTCTTAATCTACTAGTCTATGCGAACACATGATATAGAATACTTGGGGGTGCACTCATACTTCCCCATTTCCACCTTTTTCTTACATCCCAAAAACGCATATAAAATCAAGCAAGCCTCTTTTGTGTTCAAAAATTCCTGGATGACGGCAGAATCACCATGGAAACTCAAATTTCTGGAAAAAGCTTACCACATTACTCTACTACCATAAAAAAATTAAAAAAAAATCAAACTTATTATTAAATACCAATTAGTGGGCCTTTTCGGACTTGTGCTTTTTCTCGAAATACTGTTTTTTACCAGACTCTGAAAACCCCGAAATATGTAACAAATTGCTTAAAAATTCGATATATTTTGAGGTCATCTGTAAGAATATGCCAAAGAAATAAAATTTAAAAGCGTTTAATGGGTTTAAAAAGTCAAAAAACGCAGTATTTTGCCAGGAAAATTAAAAATTTCTGTAGTCTTAGTTAATCCGTTCCTCATCTCTACCGGGATTGGTTATTATAAAGTTCTTGAGAAAAAAGAAATGCTTCAAAAAATTTCGTCCTACCAATGAGAAGATGAGAACATTTTTATTTTTAAATTTAATCAAGATTTCTTTTTAAAACTATTTACTTTTCATGATGTTTTAAGTCGAATTTAACTCTGTCGACTAAGCCACAGCGAAGATTTCCATTTAGTTGGTTGATTTCCCTTCTGTGGCAACGCATCATTCCTTGTTTATTCACGTCATGGCGTTCGGCGGCGGGGGATGGGCAAAATCTGTCAAAGTATCGATATTCGGTATCGATCCGGATCGAAATCTATGATATCGATCCCATTAAATATCGGTCATGAAGTATCGATACTCAAAGTATCGATACCACTTTCGATACCCATTTTTCGATACCGTGCGGCATAGCATTTCATTACCTCTTTTTATACTTTCAGTACCGAAAGAGTATCGAAAGATATTCAATACCCTTTAGACACCTTCTTATAAAAGGTACATCTTGAATCAGTATCGATACTTCAGTTGTGCAGAATTTAAATATTTTCGATACCAGAAGAAACTAAGAGTAAATATTAGAATTAAACAATAGTGCTGTTTCGATACCTTGATGCTAGAATTTTTTTTTTTTCAAATGGTATCGATACTCCTCTTTTCGATACCGCACCGGATGGCATTTCAATACCTCTTTTCACACTTTCAATCCAAAGTAAAAGAATATCGAAAGATTTTAAATACCATTTCGATACTTTCTTATAAAAGGTACATCTTCAATCAGTATCGATACTCCAGTTACAATTTTCCCAGGCTAGAATTCAAATTTTTTCAATACCAGCAGAGACGAAGAGTAAGTGATAGTACCAATAATTCTGTTTCGATAACTTGATGCTAGAATATTTTTGAAGTGGTATCGATACTCATTTTTTCGATACCACGCCGCATAAAATTTCAACACCAATAGAGTATCGAAAGATATTCAATACCCTTTAGACACCTTCTTATAAAAGGCACATCTTGAATCAGTATCGATACTTCAGTTGTGCAGAATTTAAATATTTTCGATACCAGAAGAAACTAAGAGTAAATATTAGAATTAAACAATAGTGCTGTTTCGATACCTTGATGCTAGAATTTTTTTTTTCAAATGGTATCGATAGTCCTCTTTTCTATACCGCACCGGATGGCATTTCAATACCTCTTTTCACACTTTCAATCCAAAGTAAAAGAATATCGAAAGATTTTAAATACCATTTCGATACTTTCTTATAAAAGGTACATCTTCAATCAGTATCGATACTCCAGTTACAATTTTCCCAGGCTAGAATTCAAATTTTTTCAATACCAGCAGAGACGAAGAGTAAGTGATAGTACCAATAATTCTGTTTCGATAACTTGATGCTAGAATATTTTTGAAGTGGTATCGATACTCATTTTTTCGATACCACGCCGCATAAAATTTCAACACCAAAAGAGTATCGAAAGATATTCAATACCCTTTAGACACCTTCTTATAAAAGGCACATCTTGAATCAGTATCGATACTTCAGTTGTGCAGAATTTAAATATTTTCGATACCAGAAGAAACTAAGAGTAAATATTAGAATTAAACAATAGTGCTGTTTCGATACCTTGATGCTAGAATTTTTTTTTTTTTCAAATGGTATCGATACTCCTCTTTTCGATACCGCACCGGATGGCATTTCAATACCTCTTTTCACACATTCAATCCAAAGTAAAAGAATATCGAAAGATTTTAAATACCATTTCGATACTTTCTTATAAAAGGTACATCTTCAATCAGTATCGATACTCCAGTTACAATTTTTCCAGGCTAGAATTTAAATTTTTTCGATACCAGCAGAGACGAAGAGTAAGTGATAGTACCAATAATTCTGTTTCGATAACTTGATGCTAGAATATTTTTGAAGTGGTATCGATACTCATTTTTTCGATACCACGCCGCATAAAATTTCAACACCAAAAGAGTATCGAAAGATATTCAATACCCTTTAGACACCTTCTTATAAAAGGCACATCTTGAATCAGTATCGATACTTCAGTTGTGCAGAATTTAAATATTTTCGATACCAGAAGAAACTAAGAGTAAATATTAGAATTAAACAATAGTGCTGTTTCGATACCTTGATGCTAGAATTTTTTTTTTTTTCAAATGGTATCGATACTCCTCTTTTCGATACCGCACCGGATGGCATTTCAATACCTCTTTTCACACATTCAATCCAAAGTAAAAGAATATCGAAAGATTTTAAATACCATTTCGATACTTTCTTATAAAAGGTACATCTTCAATCAGTATCGATACTCCAGTTACAATTTTTCCAGGCTAGAATTTAAATTTTTTCGATACCAGCAGAGACGAAGAGTAAGTGATAGTACCAATAATTCTGTTTCGATAACTTGATGCTAGAATATTTTTGAAGTGGTATCGATACTCATTTTTTCGATACCACGCCGCATAAAATTTCAACACCAAAAGAGTATCGAAAGATATTCAATACCCTTTAGACACCTTCTTATAAAAGGCACATCTTGAATGAGTGATACTTCAGTTACAATTTTAGAATGGAGAATTAAAATGTTTTTGATACCAGCAGATACGAAAAGTAAGAAATAGTAATATCAAGAGGATATAGACTCCGTACTTACTATTAGTGTTGCTCTTCATCCTAGAAAAAAAGTCATCAACATATTTAATTCAACTTATAAGTTTTTCACCGAGGAAGAGTATCGAAAGAATGATACCGTCCTTCAAGATTCAAGATGAACGATTTGTAAGCAATTAAAAGGTTTTAATTATTGTAGATACTACTATACTAAACAGCTTCATTATAGTTAGATAAATTTATAATCAGGAATCTCCAATTATAATAAAAAGTTGATAATGTATATATTTATCTAAAACTTAAAAAAATGTTTCGTTTTACATCTAAATTAGTGACGGATATTATAATACTAAAATGCTAGTATTAATAATTATAAAATTAAAAAGATGCGAAATTTAACTTTGCATTGCAGGTATAAAACTTTCCTATGTTATATGACCATTTTGTATAACAATCAACCTAGCGTACAGAGAGAAGTTATAAATAACTTTTGATTCAAGATCTAACTTTTATAAAAAGTATCGAAATGGTATTTAAAATCTTTGATATTCTTTTACTTTGGATTTAAAGTGTTAAAAGAGGTATTGAAATGCCATCCGGTGCGGTATCGAAAAATGGAGTATCGATACCATTTGAAAAAAATTTCTAGCATCAATAAGGTATCGAAACAGCGTTGTTGGAAACTATCACTTACTTTTCGACTCTGCTGGTATCGAAAACATTTAAATTCTCCATTGGGAAAATTGTAACTGGAGTATCGATACAGATTGAAGATGTACCTTTTATAAGAAGATATCGAAATAGTATTTAAAATCTTTGGATATTCTTTTACTTTGGACTAAAATTGTGAAAGGAGGTATTGAAATGCCATCCGGTGCTGTATTGAAAAATGGAGTATCGATACCATTTGAACATTTTTTTCTAGCTTCAAGGTATCGAAACAGCATTGTTGGATACTATCACTTACTTTTCGAGTCTGCTGGTATCGAAAACATTTAAATTCTCCCCTGGGAAAATTGTAACTGAAGTATCGGCGGTATCGAAAAAAAGAAGTATCGATACCATCGCGACATTTTTTTCGTGCATCAAGGTACCGCATCGAAATAGTGTTGTTTGATACTATCACTTACTCTTCGTTTCTGCTGGTATGGAAAACATTTAAATTCTCCCCAGGGAAAATTGTAACTGAAGTATCGATACCGATTCAAGATGTACCTTTTATTTAAGAAGGTATCGAAAATCGAAATGGTTTGAAATGAAAATGAAATATGGTTTGAAATAAAATATTTCGATACTCTTTTGGTATTGAAAGTATTAAAAGTGGTGTAATGAAATGCTATGCAACCCGGTATCGAAAAAAGGAGTATCGATACCATTTCAAAATTTTGTCAAATTATCGAAACAGCATTACAGGTATTGTGTACTGTACCGATGGAGGTGGTATTTTGAGAGGGTCCCTCTCATCCACCAAAAAAAGGCGACCCGACCTCTCTCTCGGCCGACTTCCTGTGTCCGCCTCCCCCAAAACCGGTTCTCCCCGTCGTAGAATGTCCAGGGATCGGGTGACCGCCGGCATTCCGGAGCCAAGTTCCTGGAAAAAGTTTTCTTCCCAAAATGTAGTCGGGGACGAGTCATGAGTCATCCTTAGGGGGCTTCTCCCCAAGACGTTATAGTATCGAAAAAACGCCGGTATCGAAATTTCGATACTCACCCTTTGAGTATCGATACCTAGCTCTGGTATCGATCCAAAATATCGGATATCGAAACCTTTTATATCGATACCACCAAGTATCGATACTTTTTGCCCATCCCTACGGGCGAAACATAACATCGTGGAACAACGCTTCTTATTTCAAGTAAGTTAGGTGTTCAATATATTTATTTAGAGTTACCATATCTTGATTTCCCACGAATTAAAAAAGATAAATTTGTTGGTCGTACTCCAGAGAACGGGGCCGTCCCAAGTCCGATTTTGGATATAATGTGCCCGGCTAATCCTTAAGACAGTGGCGTAGCCAGAAAAAAATTTCGGAAGGGGATATTGATATTTCGGGGGGGGGGGGATTGGATATATCCCCAAATCCCAAATTTATTTAAATACATTGCCAAACAGAAGTGAAATTCCAATTACTTGGCAAGAAAAAGGCACAAACAGTACAACATATTAAATATAAAAGGACACACATAACCACAAAAAAATAAGCACTAAATCTACACAAAAGAGAAAAACAAAAAATCGTGGAGATACACTTTGCAAATAATCAAGTTTTAATTTAGAGTAAGAATCTAAAAACAGATCACTGGTTGTGGGCAGATTATTAACTATATTATAAAATTGATAAATAGTTTGGCTTGAAAGATAGTTCTTGACAATTAAAGGAATCAAGAATACTATTTTATTTCTTGTATAGCGTGGAGGGATATGGAAGTCAAGTAACGTAAGTAAAGGAGGGCAATCTATATTGTTTCTTATTAAGTTAAAATAAAACTTTAATATGGATAAATTTCTGCGTAGTTCCAAAGTCATTGGCATTAAAGGAATATAATTCCAATTCCTATAAGTACCTACTCTTATTTTTAGGATTGTTGTTTGCTCACAATATTGCTTTCCCCTAACCATGGGGAAAGCTACATAACTTACTTATATTAATGGATGCAAGTAGCGGCTTGTCCATAGGAGCACATTAAATGAGCAAGTGAACCCCCAGTGAAAATGAAATTACTAAAAATCTATTCCAAATTGTATTGTATATTCAGGATCACCTTCTAGCCTCCCTTCTATTCAAAACGTCATTAAAGAAAAAAGGTACTTCAGGATTAGCCAGTGAAAAATTTCTCTAATCGAACATATTGGAAATTCAACTTTATGTATAATAGCTAACATATTGGATATTTCACTTTCAACGGCATATGCTTGTGCAGCTAAGAAACAGAAAAGACTTCACCGAGCTGGCTTGGGGATATAATTCTTTTCTTCGCCAGCTGCTCTCGACTTCACAATCACACACTTTGAGTGTGTCACAGTTTGCATTAGTAAGTGAATATGAGGGGATGGCCCTGGAATTTATGATTTCTCCCCAGAAGGATTTACAAAACTCTTAATTTATTACCAACAAAGAAATAATATTTTTACATTTCAGCACCCTGTATAAATGATAAGATTTATTATAACCATTAAATTAACTTTTGTTGCAGGTCCACTAAATCAGACAGTCTGCTATAATGTCTGCTGATATGGATGGTGGCCATTTGTCCGAGAGGCCACAGATGGACGTTGTATAAAGTAAAGTAAGTAACTTTTGTGATAAGTGTTTGTAATTAGTGTGTAATTAGCTTTATGGATGGGTTGATAAATGTAAACAATAACAAAGTCCTAGAGACTTCCGGTTTAGAACCACAACATAGCAGATGCATTTGGCAACTTGGCAAAAACGTCGTTTTTAAAATATTAAAAATATTATTTTTCTCCCTAATCCTTTTTTAATAAAATAATAATAAAAAAAAGGAGTGAATGCAAAAAAAGGCTGATTACTGAATGAATAAAAAATAATACATTCAAAAATAATTAATACGAAAAGAGAAAAACGAATTTACGTGGTTGAAGTTGACTTCGAAACAAAAACAAAAAACAAACAAGAATGAAAAGGATGCCAAAGCAATGCCAAGGATAACGCTAATGTGGTAAACCGGAAATAATATATTAGCACTGCCAGATGCAGAACGAAACTAGTGAAACCCATCCATATTAAAAGTGGGTATCTGTGTTTACTCAGGATTTTTTTTTTTTTTTTTGAAATTTGACTCCTAAAAAGAAAGTAGCTATATTAGCTATTTTTTGTTGCACAAGGAATAAATATTAATATGTTTCAAAATATTTAAATTTTTATGCCTTAACCAATGCTGCTGTTTGAAGAAATACACCTTTTTTACCAGAAATTAAATGCTTCTGAGGAACACATTTCAATATTCTTTTGGAAGACCCAGGAATTTATGATTCCTCCCCAGAAGGATTAACAAAACCCTGATTTATTACCTACAAAGAAATAATTTTTTTACATTTTAGCACCCTTGTCTATATTATAAGATTTGTATTTTGAATTAACTTTTGTCGCAGGTCACCTTCACCGAATTGGGTAGGCTATACTCTCTGAGTGCTGACAACGTGTGCCCTTTCTGCCAGCCGTGGAATGGATGATCCAAGAATGGGCGTTGGATAAAGTAAAGTAACTTTTGTCGTAAGTGTTTGTGAATTATTTATAATTAGCTTTTTATTAATAGGGGGTTTCCCTAGGAATTGTTTTTGGAAATTTGACTCTTAAAAATAAAGTAGCTATATTAGCTATTTTTTGTTGCACAAGGAATAAATATTAATATGTTTCAAAATATTTAAATTTTTATGCCTTAACCAATGCTGTTAGAAAAAATACACCTTTTTTTACCAGAAATGAAGTGCTTCTGGGGAACACATTTCAATATTCTTTTGGATGACCCAGGAATTTATGATTCCCAGAAGGATGATCAAAACCCTGATTTATTACCTACAAAGAAATAAATTTTTTACATTTTAGCACCCTTGTCTATATCAAGATTTGTATTTTGAATTTACTTTTGTCGCAGGTCACCTTCACCGCATTGGGCAGTCTACTGAGTGCTGACAACGTGTGCCCTTTCTGGCAGCCATGGAATGGATGATCCAAGAATAGGCGTTGGATAAAGTAAAGTAACTTTTGTCGTAAGTGTTTGTGAATTATTTATAATTAGGTTTATATTAATAGGGGGGTTTCCCTAGGGATTGTTTTTGGAAATTTGACCCCTTTTTGGTAGTTTAGGGAATACATATAGAATTTTTTATCCCTCAACCAATGGTGTGGTTTGAAATATACACCTTTTTTACCAGAAGTTTAATATGTTGGAGGAACAATTTAAATATTCCTCTGGATGGTCCAGGAATTAATGATTCCTCCCCAGAAGGATTAACTAAACAGGTCCTAGGGCGGAAATCCGTCCTTCTATAAGTTCTGTTAACAAAATTCCGTACTTGATTTATTATAAAATGCAAAATCAGCTGACCGATTGGCAGCGGTTTGTACTAAATTTCAATACTTATTACTACTGTTTTGCTATACCTATACAAATTCAACATTTGATAATTAGGTACCTACTTTCACTAATTCAGTTTTAGGAAAAAGGTACCTTCACAAAATACATATATTCTCAATAGTAAATTATTAGTCATTCTAGACTAAATTTTCTTTTGTTTCTAATGCTAAAACTTATATGTACATGTTTTTAAGTTGATTTTGCACTTAAATTTTCACAAATTAGCACTAAATTTTCACAAAATAGGTACCTTTTAAAAAATCCTAGACAGACCCCTGACCCTGATAACGCACATTTTGGCCAGGGTTGCATGATTTAAATCACTTGATTTTTTAAAAAACTCATATGATTTAAATCAAAAATGTTAAACTTAAACTACCATAATTTAAAGAAAATTATTAGTTGTATGCTTTAAAATTGGTTTGAAAAATTATTTGCATTAAAATTTTTAAACTTTTTTTTATACTATATATACATTTAGCATTTATACAATTGATTGCCTGGAAAACAGTGTTACTGGAAAACAGTAAACAGTGTTACTACCATATTGACCCTTTGATTATGGAAATGCAGTGATGGCAGTTGTCCTAGAATTCCTATATATTTGAGAAAAGACTAAAAAGTGCCCTATAATTTCTAAAAGTGGCATTTGTCCTATATTTTCTCTCTTCATGTCAATTTTCTTTAACAGATTCTATCAAAATCCAAAAAATTCTTCCGAAAAATTTTGCTATTTTGTTTTTACTGATGCATATTACAAATTTTTAAAAGCGGTCAGCTCTGCCTGCATGTTTCTTTGCCTGATGACTGGTCAAAAAGTCTGCTTTCTCTGATTAAAATGCAGATAATAACAACTTGGAAACTTGTGATTACTATGATTTTTCTCGGAATTGCATTTTTATTTTCGCGTTTACATATACCTTCTGAGGTTTTTATGCAGGAAATTTTAGCTTTCTACATTTTTATTACCCGACTCAGATTTACCCACACTGCTCCTGATTTTTCAGAACATTCCCCAGATTTTTATAATTTTCTCTAGTTTTATGAAATATTTCATGGATAGTGGGTTATATATAGTTGCAACTTTTAGACTTGAAATCAGAACCGAGCAACTATGAAAAGTCAAATAAAGCATATGGATTCAATACGACTCAAGATTTTGATAATTTTAGATGTGAAGAATTTTTTCAGTTTTTACTATTCACCATGATTGAATATTGTTTTAATTAATTATCTAATGTAACTAACAAAAGAAATTCTAAATAGGAATTAAAACTGTGTTCGTTAAGAATTTGTAGTGCAATTTTGTATGTCCTATATTTTTACAATGAGTATCCTATATTTTTTTATGAACTCGCTGCTGTCACTGAAAATGCTGTAAATAGCAATCAACTTGATTTGTTTTTGTGGTTCTGTAAATAGCAAGGGTTTGGTACTAAAATCCTATAATTTTATACCTGTTATTATCAACTTTGTAAAATGTTTAGAGGATTTTTATCAAAAGCTCATCTTTATATTTTTAGTTTTGTTTTTCAATCCAATTTTTTTCTTATTCTACATAAATATCAATGATTTGAATTTATTTTTTATCACTAATTACTTATTTATTAAGGAAATAAACATTATTGATTTTAGTTAAATTAATTTTACCTATTACAGTAAACTCAAAGATTGATTTCAATTTTTTCAGTAATGTATTAAATATAATCATTGTCTTGATTTATTTAGTACTGTATCAAATGTAACCATAGTTATGATTTAAAAAAATAATTTTTGATTTCAAAATTTGGAAAGTAGTTAGTGAAAGAAGGATAAAACTTTTAGTAACTAATAGTACAATTATTCATTCGGCCTCTCAGAACGGGCATCTCACCGATGAGATGGCAGTGAACTGCTTCCCTTGATTAGTTAATTATATTAATTAGTGAATAAAATATATCAGAATGTGATGCAAAATTGTTACATCACACAGAAGTTATAATATCAATATATTTTTGATCAGTTTCAGAACATAAAGAACTGTTAATTCATTTAAATAAAAAAAAATCCCGATTTAAATAAAAAAATTCCGATTTAAAACAAATGAATCTGATTTTTTTTAAAAAAAATCAAAAAATCAGCAACCCTGCATTTTGCCCACAAATAAGCTTGTTTTACTCAGAGACAGGTTTAAGTTAAAATTTAAGGACCCATTTCATTGTTCATGTGATATTTTATAAGTTTTTCTGCAATTTTAAAAAATTGCTAGATTAAGGGAAATGATTAAAAAAGATAGTTCAAAGTTCAGTCGAGAAGTTGGAGGTAATATCAGGTACATAAAATACCTTGACTTGCTGCTAGAATTTAAAGTTATGCAGTTTTAAATTTTTCTATAAGGAAAGTAATTTTCCATTTGAAAACTTTAAAAAGAAAATATGCAAGAACCTAAATTATTGAATTTTTCCATCTTGCCTAGCAGTGAAATTAAGTAGACAATGCTCAACAATTGGGATTCTTCTTACAATTAAAAGCAAATTGTAAATTATCCCTTTTCAATCAGATAAGCAGACTTCTATCTAAAAATTTGATATAATATATCCAAGTAAAAATAAATGTAAAAAATATAAAAGTAAAAATAATCTATGAAGTCTGAATTTTAGTACACAAATTGCAGAATAAATAAATTATGTTGTGGGTAAATTTTTGGCAAGACTTAAAATCTTTGATCTGATAATTGACTTGGAATTTATCAAGCCTTTTTAATCATAGATTTAATTGCATGTTACTTATCTTAATTATTATTAGTCTTTCCAATTGAATATAATTTAAATGTTATTATTTTACCCCAACTTTTGAAAATTCAACTTGGTTGAATTTATGGCAGTTTACACTTGACAATGTCCCACCTACCCTGTAAGTTCTGGATGTATGACTTAAATTCCCTGGATTTTGAAGGAACACCAGTTTTTTCTTCTAAAGTTAATTTTTTGAAATTCCTTGCCTCAAAACTTTTTTATATGATGTTCTATGGAAATGAAACCTGAGTAGGAGTTTTGGGATGATCTTTCAGAAAATAGATTGATATGTATGAAGATGGTGTGGGGAAAATGATTAGGCATTTTGACAGTGTATTGAACCATGCAAAATAACACTTAAATCGTCTTTCTAACCCAGGCTTTTCACTTACAGTCACAATGGTTTTGCAGTGGACTAAACCATAAATTAAGAGACTTGTTTTGGTCTTAGATGGCCAAATAAATCTATGTATAATTTATGTAGTAATGTAAATTTGTTAACTAATTGTTAATTTTTGTCATAAAAACCATACTTGTTGGTTCATCTGTAGCTGAAGCAAAAATATTGCTTATTAAGCTGAAGAAATTTTCAATATTTGATTCGGATTTTTTGTACTCTTACTATTTTAATTCTTTGTTATTTCATGTTTTGTTTACATTTCAGATCAGATGAGAAAATTCCTCATAAAGAAAGGAAAAGCACCTGCAGAAATAGAGGCTGAATTGAAGAACAGAAACACTTAATTGTCTTAAAAAATCAAGACATGTACAGAAATTGCTATACAAGAATTAAAGAATAAAACTTTTTAAATGTGTATACTTTGTTTTGTCTTTTCATTAGATCTAAGAGCTGTTGCTAGTAGAAATGTTATGCATGTGCATGGGGAATTTCCCAACTTTTTTTAGAAATTCTATTTTTTAATATTGTTGAGAATATATCTATTCCAGCAAGTGGTGGTCGTATTTGTTGCTAGGCCAGCAACATGTTCTAGCAGCGCATGCTGGATTTGGCATGCTAGAATAGCACGAAATTCCAGCAAGTGGTGGTCGTAATCGTTGCTAGGCCAGCAACATGTTCTAGCAATGCATGCTGGATTTTGTATGCTAGAATAGCAAAAAATTCCAGCAAGTGGTGGTCGTATTTGTTGCTAGGCCAGCAACACGTTCTAGCAACGCATGCTGGATTTTGTATGCTAGAATAGCAACAGATTCCAGCAAGTGGTGGTCGTAATCTTTGCTAGGCCAGCAACATTTTCTAGCAACGCATGCTGGATTTTGTATGCTAGAATAGCAAAAATTTCCAGCAAGTGGTGGTCGTAATCTTTGCTAGGCCAGCAACATTTTCCAGCAACGCATGCTGGATTTTGTATGCTAGAATAGCAAAAATTTCCAGCAAGTGGTGGTCGTAATCTTTGCTAGGCCAGCAACATTTTCCAGCAACACATGCTGGATTTTTGTTTGCTGGCAAGCATAAAAGTGGGCCATAACCGATCTTGGGTTGCTGGTGGCTTATGCTGGAACCAGCAAACATTTATGCTAGTTTTTTGCTAGTTTACTAGCATGAATCTAGCATGCAATGCTTGTCCAGCAAACAAATTCCAGCATAAATTTTGACCTGGGTAGGCCCTGACCTAGGGGCCTCACAATTTGGAGGCCCCTAATTTCAAAAAGTTAAGAAAAATTTATAGTAGAAATAACTTTTTATATTTCCTAGAATGTTTTTTCATTACTTTTTTAAATCGAAAATAAAAATTCAAACCTTTTAGCAACGTAAAAGATAAAAGAGAACGTGTCTGACCCTGAACCCCTGACGATAGGGAATTTTCACGCTAATCAAACAATAATTTCACGCATCTATATTCATATAGCACCAAATATGGCAACGTGGGGGCCCCTTCCTGCATGTTGGGCCTAGTGTTCTAAATTTTCTAAATCGGGCCCTAGTTATGCATATTTTTATTGATATTTTAATAAGACCGTTAAAGGTTTTTATTTAAATTCTTAAAGCTGCTTTTTATTTGTGAATCAGTGAAATAGACAGTTAACCAATTTCCCTTAGTCAAATTCTTTAAAATTTAGAACTTACAAAACGTTGTATATTTTTAAAGAAATTACCTCTATTAATAAATTAATTGAATTTTTAATTTTAAAAATGGTTCAAGACATGGAGGACCACGAAAATATAGGAGTTGAAGGTCACATTCGGCTCGTAGGCCGTATGTTGTGCATGCCTGGTTTAATAGTAAAAATTATTAGGATTTGTAAGTTTTGAGATGTTATCCTTTGTTATGAATACAATAATAAGTTTCATGTCTTTATATTATTGAGAATGGGGAGTTTAAAGAGTATCTGATATCGTTGGTAGTATTACATTTATGGTTTTAGTGATGTAGAATAAAAATACTTTATAAAGATTGAGCAATTTAAACTAACCATCTTTTAAAAACATGCCCTAAATATTTATCTACCTAATTTTACATTTCTGTAACATACCTTCATATTATTTGTCTTATGTCTTAGTAAACCATAATAAAAAGCTTGACTTTTATTATACTTAGAGTAAGACATATCACATAAAAAAAGTTAAATTATTATGTCTTACTATTTAGATCTTAAAATTTCTTGATATCGATCAATTTTTTTCAAAAGGTGTACTTAATTGGAGATATGAGAAGCTAACTCATGTCTTGTTAATTAAAATTGTTTAAATTACCTTAAATTCAATGCGATATATTCTTCCAACATATCACCACAAAATACATTTATTTTAAATTATTTAACTTTTAAGAAAAACTATTTCTAAAAAAAAAGATAGTTAGATAGTTTAAGATTAGATAGTTTAAGATTTAGATTAAGATAGTTTATATCATCAAATATATTAAAGTACATTTTAAACCTGTTTAAAACCCCACCTCTTAGCAACACGAAACATATTAAACCCCGCTTATGAAAGAAAATTTTTTCCTCTTAAAAAAACAAGGCAATTATTACATTGTTACTCATCACTCTAAGTTCCCCTACAAAATGTCATTGATGGTCTTCCTCATGATCCAACTAATGAAATTTTAAATGTCTCTCAAAATAATATCATTAGGTATCCCTTAAAAAAACGTTGATGAAAGTCTCATATTCGCGATGAACTTTCCCGAGATTGATGCATCACCAAACTTATAATTGCTTGAATTAATCTCTTGGAGATAAGAGCTAAACGGATTTCTCCTGTGTCAGGCTAAAGATTGATTACAAAGTCTTTTCCCATTAACATTAATTAATGGTTTAATTATGCTAAGAGCTTTGTGAGGGTGTATTTATACTGATCTGTAAATCCTGTGTATCGTTTCGGGAGAGATAAAGAATATGTTTTTTTTTTTAGTTGTCACATGTTTTGAAAGTTATTGCGCTTTTCATTGTTACCGTATGGAAGTGATACTTATACTCGACAGCAACGTTTCTTGAACTTGAACCCAGTACGTCACTACGCGGAAGGAGAAAATGGGTAAACACAAAGCCTGGTGGGTTGCTAGAAAGAGTTTCGGTACTCAAATCGTGATAAAAAGACACTATATATACATGGGTTTAACAAAATAATCCTATTTTTAAATTGACGTTCTTCATTTCACTCAAAATTTAGACACCGAGATGGGAATTACTTTGTTTGTTAGTGACGTCATAGGGTCAACTAACGTTGCTGTCTATACGTACGTTGTACAGACTGCAACGCTACTTTACCTTGGAGAAACAAAACAAACAAAGTGGTTCCAAGCGCGGTGTCTTAATTTTGAGTGAAATTAAGAACGCCAATTTTTAAATATGATGAGTTTGTTAAACCCATGTATATGTTACGGGCAAAGTGATACCCGAAGTTGATGCGGGCAGTGTGATAAATTCAATGACATTTATCAATGAGTATTTATCAGTTTACCCGGAATACGTGGGCATTATTAATAATGCCCGGATTTATGATATTGCCCGTAACATATAATACAGCGTCTTTTTATCACGATTTGCGTACCGAAACTCCTCGTAGCAACCCAACAGGCTTTCTGTTTACGCAGTTTTCTCTTCGGCATAGTGACGTCATAGGGTCAGGAAACGTTGCAGTCTAGTATAAGTTATCATGATTGGCAACGCTACAAATATATTTGTGTCAAGTACTGTCGCAAGTTACTGATTCAATATTGCACCATTTAAGACAGTTTCTGGCCCCCTTTGCTATAATAAACAATTAGGGTTATAATTATTCCTCTCTTATAACTTAAAATGAACTGCAATCAAAATGTTTGAACTTGCCCCAAACATTATTAACCTTAATGTTTTATCATGTTTAACATCGAAATTCGTATACCATTTTATCGCATTGGAAAAAATATATTTTTTCTAAATATTTTATAATTTTATGCATTTTATTGAAGTTATTCTACAAAATTTACTGTGTTTATGATTAACGGGAAAATAGAAGCAGACCGAGTTTTTTAAGTGACTCACAAAGACAGGCAGCAAAATGTGAAATTTATTTCTCTAGTACCTATCAGATACTATAGAATAGATACTATTCTCTATCAGAGATTTGCCAAACTTCCTACTTTTCCTACTATCAATTTAAATTACTGTGACAACAGTTGATATTACACCGAAATTTGCTAAATTCATTAGCGATTTATATAATAATTAGCAATTAATAAAAAGAAAAGACAATATGCAAATTTAGAGCCAGGATAATTCAATTACAGAATGAAAAATACAATTTGCTTAATTTTCCTTTAGTTAAGAACTCCATCACGATAAGAATTTCTCATCCAAAAACAATCGTCCTGTTGAGTTTTTTCATGGCTCCGTGAAATGCTACGGTGTAAAGCACTAGTCTTGTGATATTTTTCTAACATTTTACTTGTAGAATTATCATGATATGCAATACTCATCAGTGAAAAATAATAACATTTAATATATAATCTTAAAACGAAATGGCTTTACACTTATTTACACTTTTAATTGCATACCATTAACTAAGCTTAACAGCAGTAGCATGCTGCGAATATATGGATTAAAATATTACGCGAGTGCCTGACTATTGATATCCTCACTATAATTTAATACAAATCAAAGATAGACTTTAAAAACGAATATCTCCCAAAACTGCTTAAAATACAAAGAAAACACAATATACACGCAATCCAGTTTTTTTAATGATTCCCTTTTATGACTTGAACCATGGCGAATTCTATTATTACAATTTTATGCCTATTTAACTTTTAAATCACACAATAATCAACTATTAAATGTATTCATATATTAACGTTAATTAATCATTTATTTTGCTCTTTCTATCAAGGATGCTTTGATAGAGCTTTGTGGGGAAGTATAAATATGGATTTCTGAATCCAATGTAATATTTTTGGTGTAGGAGTAGGTTAATTTTTTTAAATTTTGTTTCCGTATACAAATGATAATGGTTAACTTAATACCTAATGTAACATATATTCTTCACCAAAGAAACTATTTTCTCCACACTAAACCTGGAAATACTTTCCAATGTCCAATGATGCATAGATTTTTTTATTGATCCAATTTCACCCGCTTATGGGCTTATTAATCCTCCAAAACTATCAAAAGCAGTGAAATTTTTAACGTGTGCAATCAAGCTTTTTATGTTTTTTTCCACGAAGGGCAAACGGATATTTTCAATACAGGACAGGAATGAAATTGACTTTTCCCAAATTGAACAGCTTACTTAACTGATTCGTTAGTTAAAGTTACCAGTAACAAAATAAATATTATTTAATTCAATAAGTATTCTAACGTTCATTCAGTAGATTGTTGTATCTTTAAAAATTATTTTCCACACCTAGCAGTGATGTTACAGCATGGTGTAAGTATTATACCTAATTAAGAACTTGTTTGATAAACAAGTTTTTGTGAAATAAAGTTTGTTTTTCAAATTAAAAACCCAATAAAAATAATATATGTCCTGATTAGACATAAAAATGCAGATTGTAGATTACATCACCATACAGAGCTTATTTTTAAAAACCACAAATGATTGGACGAATTTAGAACACCTATTTAGGATTTATTTTAGGACCTATTTAGAATTATATGTTTTTCCTGTTAGAGGTGAAAAATTACATTTGGAAATTGTTATAATTTTAGTTCTAAATGTATGTTTTGATAAATTTATTCATAAAAAAATGCACACCAAATCATACGAAGCTTTGTTATCAATTTAATTAGCTAACTTTTACAAACTTTTTAGCTATATCGAAAAACAACATTTTATACATGAAAGAGAAAACATTAAAACTTGGAAACTTTCATCCATGAAATATTAACATCATTACATCCATTCAAAATTTACCCCACTCTAATAACCCGAAAAACACACCAATTTTAATTACCGCAACAACCAGATTATAACCCTAAATCACAACTACCAATTCTGAAAAATCCAGTACTTTTATCATGGCGTCATCAACCGAAGAAAAATACGAAATGAAATTAGACTTCCTGATGCCATATATAAACTGAGCGGTGTAACAAACACCTCTGGGTTGGCAAATGAGCTGGCTCTGAACCGCAGCGGAAAATTTTTAATTAACGGTATTTTTAATGCGCTCTTTAAACTTGTCGCATTAATTCTTTGCCGCTTAGCTCCTTTTAAAGTGAATGACGTTTCTCACTATGGCGGTAGTTATGAAAATGGCTGCTGAGGCGGTGGATTTTTCAGGAAATGTCTTTGCGGGATTTCTTAGTCAGGAGTGGCAACAAGTTAGGGATTTGAAATTGGATAGGAAAGAGGCGTAAAACTATAAGGATAATTCTTATGGAGGTTTCAAATTCTTTGGTGTATTTTCAGAGGTGTTTAATGTAAATGTATGAAATAAAATGAACCAATTAACTATTTATATAAATTTATTCATTTAATTATACATTGGGAGGCAACATTTGATGAATTATTTGAAATTTAAAACTTTTAAATAGGTTTTATTTATTTTGTTTTAATATAAGGCTACTAATTTACATTTTTCTAATACTTAAATTAAAGTTCTTTAATATTTCATTCGCGTTTTGTTGTACTTCTATTTACATTCTTTTAATTATTATTCTTTGATTTAAAATAATGAATCGGTTCTTTTCCTTAGTTTTTATGTATAATTTTGGTTAAATTTCTTCTGAAAATTTAACAATTAATATTTTGAAACGATAGGAAATTTAGTTTTGCTAGTTAGCTATATGCTTCAGGATGTCTAACTAGGATTGTTTGATTCAAACTGCATTTAATAGTAAATTTCTATTAACATAAAAATTAATTTCACTTATAAAAGTGATTTTTTTCGTGTTATACCCATAAATAATAAATATGAAACAGACTAAAATGCTTTAATATTGTGAAAGAAATTTCATTCAAGTACTATTTGATAATGGAGGGTTTTTTTGGGAGAACTTGACGTTTATAAAATGCACGTTTTAGAATTTAATTTATTCTCTTAATATTAAAGATAAAAGAATGGAAATAATCGCTAGCCTATAGAATAATGCTTGCTAAATAAGAGTGGGAAAACATTCAATTTTAGGTTAAAACGATAATATTATTAGTAATACGATAAATTATAAATTTATTTCTATTTGACTGACTTTCAAAGGATTAAAGTTCTTATAAATATCATATTATGAAAATAAAAATTAGTAAAAGTACTTCAAAAGTTAAGTTTAATGAAACTATTTTTCGAAAATATATAGGGAAAATGACTAGAGCAAGGGTATCAAACATAAATCTTGATCCCCCAATAATTACAGAGAATAGGTAGTTTTCTCTTTAACTGATGACATTTGCAACTAAGAATATCTTAAGTATATTTGATTGTTATTACAATCACGACGAAAAGAAACAAAGTCACACATGTGTATAAACAACCCCTTAGCGCAAATCAAATCGGGAACCGTCTTAATTAAGAGCACTTGTTCATCTTCACCAAATATCCATCTCAAACAATTATTATTATCATTATCGTCGAACATTATCAAAACCCATTCCAAAAGAACCCTGCCGCCGTAATTGTTTTATTGTGTCAACCCAGAACGACACTCTTTAACAATGTCAGACCCCAGTAATTGCAATTTGCGATAATGAGAAATGGGCTCCGCGTTGTCACGAGCTTCGTCATTGATTTTATACCTTGAAAAGGATGGTGCTGATATCAACAACAATGCGGTTCTGTATGTGTCAGGTAAAGTTTAATAGAAAGACTGGTGAGTGAATGATAAAAGTCCATTCAACAGACCAAGTGAGGTGAAAGTGGTATTGAATTGTGGGATTTTTATGGGTTGGGATGGATGGATTTGTAATTGCAAATTCTTTTCAGAGAGTTGAGGAGTGGTTTTAATTTATTGAATTTGCATTCGAATGAAAGGTTTCGGCCGTTATCGTCTGCTTTTGTTCAATTAAGGAGGTATTGTGAGGTATACTCGGTTGAATTGAGGGACTGTGATAGGTTTCTAAATGCGTTTTAAAAGCATTTTATTTAGTCATTTACTATTAGTAGTTAATGCAACTATTATTTACAATCTATGGGACATTTATATTGTCAATAAATGCTTTTAATTTAGGCACTAGCGGCCATATTTACCAATGACCATGGCCAACGATTAAACGGGAATCAAACCTCTGATTGGTGGAAAACTAATTATTCTTCCTTTACTGCCAATCAGAAGTTCCTTAACTGTCAGTTAACCGCCGGTCAGTTTAGTGGTGAATATGGCCTTATAGTAATGGGACAAGGGTCGGCAATTGGCGGACTTCGGTCCACATCCGGACTCTGTGAAGGAATTTCCTAGACCCCCATCACATTTAGAAAATCACTAATATGTATTCTTAGACCATAAAAATTAGTTTGACCTCTTTTTTTAAAGTTCAAATTTCTAAAAATTTCCTGGGGGAAACCTCCTGACCTCCCTTTTAAATATAAAATTATTAACAATTTACAAATTTTTAGGACAAAAATCAATTCAATAGTTCCAAATCTTTTAAAAAGGAGGTATGCTGAAATGCAAAAAGTTTATTTCTATGTAGTTAATAAATGAAGGTTTTGGAAATCCTTTGGGGGAAGAATTCCAAATTCCTGGACCGTCGATATAGTATTTATAAAAGAGAGATAAAATTGTACATGTGGACTAAATGCATTGGGTTAGATGATCAAGCTTTTTATGTATTTTCCCACGAAGGGCTAACATATACTATTTTCAATACTTTGAAATTGTATTTTAACAACTTAACAGATTCGTTAGTTAAAGTCACCAGTAACAAAGAAGTGATATTTAATTCAATTTGTGTTCTAACTTTTTGTAGTCATCATGACCCCTCATTACTAAAATTTAAAAAACACCATGCGGAGCTATTACAGCATGGAGTAAGTATTTTATAAAAAAAAAAGAACTTTTTTGATTCATAAGTTTTAGTGAAATATATATATTTTTTTTTGCAAATTAAAACTCAATTAATTTGCAAATTTTTAGGATAAAAATTAATTCAATAATTCTAACAGCCATATTCACAGCCATCAGCGTCAGTGCTAAATCCTCGATCAAAGAAGAATTCCACCAATCAGAGTCAACGGAAAGCTACTTTTTCTTTCTTTAACCGCTGGTTAACCTCGACGCTGATGGCTATGAATATGGCTGTAAATGTTTTAAAGAGGAGATTGCTGAAATGCAAAAAGTTTATTTCGAGGTTTTGGAAATCCTTTGGGGGAAGAATTCCAAATTCCTGGACCATTCCACTCAACATTACCAACTGATGACACCCATTCGTTTGAGGGATAGATAGCTTTATCAATGCTTCATTTTTAATATTGTATAAGTAAGATTGAGTTGAATATTTGAATAATGTTTCTGTAGTGTGAAAAGGTTTTAATGGCAATTAGCAACAGTTCTGTTATTGTAACAGTTTTATTAATAATATATCATACTCTACTCAAATTACATCTGTAAAAAAATATGCGTATCTGAGGACGATAATTGAATCGTCAGTTTTAAAAAGACAATAAGTCCAAAATATGACAAATTGACTTTTTGTGCTCAAAAATATCTCCAGGCTCCGCTCTACACATGAGTACAAAGAGGGGGAAAATAACTACCCCCTATCGGCAGATATAACCCCTTGAATTTGCGAAATCGATGTCCATTCATTGTATTTTTTGATTGAATTTGAAATTTAACTTAATTTGTCTTTCTTGTCTTATTCTTTAGCCTGTAAACTTAGCCAAAATAAAATTTGATTTTAATTTAAAAGCGTTTTTTCTTTTTTTTAACCAATGAATGTTTGACTAATATGATATTCACTTACTCCATTGATAGCGCCTTAATGACGCAGTTTCAAAATAATTTTTAATTTTATTCGTCTAAGTCTTTCTATCTTTCACTTTTGTACTGTGAACTAAGCAGAAATATAATTTAATTGTCAATTTAAGTGATTTTTAAGATTTTTGCTCAGCTGAAATTTCATAAGGTGTAAGAAGGGAATATGTCCATCCTATTTTTTTAACTGTAAAACTTTTTTAAATACACTTATAATTTTTTCGATGATTGTTCTGTATTTTTAACAGTGTCATGAATTTCCTGTAAAAATTTGGTGGCTATAGGATAAAAATTCCATTACTTATACAGTTTTTTTCGATTTTCTCAAAACTTCGTTTTTGGACTTATTCCCTTCTTGTAACTGACGATTCAATTTAAAAGTAATTAAATACCTTTTTTCTCTGAACCTCAAGAAGAATTTTAAAAAATATTGATCACACTTGAAATAACTTGCCGACCCCTGTATTTGAACATCAGTATCTGCATAATATCCATCTGCACTTCATGACGAAGTCGTGTCAGCGTTATCGATTTATTTTACAATAAGAAATAGAAAAAAATAATAATATTACAGAAAAACAGTATCTAGAATGCTCTTTTCTCTATATTTTTATCGTAATTTATTTCGTATTACCATAAATTTGATTCATTACAAATCAAATGAGTCGACTCACTCACTTTTCAAAATCCCAAGTGACTCACTCCTCCCTAATTGATACATGCGTAAAAGATCGATCTCTCACTAATATAATCCATTCACAACCACAACGCTTCTTAATGCGGGTGCCTGGTGAATAGCTAAACAACACACAATAATAACGGAAACATAAATATTTAAATATTCTTCAGTTCGATACTTTCTCGTATCGGAATCGATTAAGAGTGTAATTAGAAGCGCCATCTGGCGACGAATCCTCGCAACAGATGCGACAGATGCACCAACAATGGCGCTTAACTGGGATTTGAGTGAAAGGGGGGATTGTTTTCATAAGAGAAGGGGATTGTTTGGGTATCAAGTGGAAGGGGGTTAAGGTTCCCCCTAATGTTAGAGAGTAGTTGAAATCGGGGGAGGCATTCGTTTTGTGCTTAAAGTTGGGTGTTGTTTAGGGAGTTGCATGAAAAAAATATTCATTTTGGGAGGGGAAAAGTATGGAAAAAAGTTGATTTTTTAAAAATCTAAATTTTTCTTTAGTGATTTTGAGGAGATAATGTATGGAAAATGCGAGCAAAAAAGGAACGTATAGATAGATAAACTGCGACGAAAATCCTACGATTTTTAGATGCATATTCCAGGATATTATTGTCAGTATTTATAGCATAATTGATTAATATAACTTTTTGAGTGGTGAGTGAGCTCGTCACAAGGTATAAAATGGAAGACAGTAGTTCTGGGCTAAAGTGAGCCCAGAACTAGCTCACTTTACTCTATATTGTTTTCACTCCTCAAAAATAATTCCGTTAAGAATTAATTATATGAAATATATTGGGTATTATGCTTTAAATGAAGTGTTAAAATACGCCATAAACTTTTTTTAGGTTTAATACCGCAGTGATAAATATAATTTCGAGTTTAATATTTTTAATTATAATTTGAACATGTTATAGTTTAATGCTTATAATTTTAAAGGCGCATGGTATCAACAGTCTACAAACTAGATTTCAAATATTCCAACAGTGTTTACAAACATCACAACTGAGATAAGAAAGATAAAATGTACGAACAAATTTTCTATCGTAATTCGTTACTAATATAAATACATCATAAGAAAACTAAACCCAATACCTATTCTAAGAGGTTAATGTAATTGAAAATATAATGACTAGAATCTCAATTATTATTTAAATGGAAAATGCTTGCTACTTTCACACAAACCTAGATATATTTGAACAAGCAACTTCGATTCAGTAACGACCTATCCGTATAAATAAATGAAAAACAGACTTATTCTTATCTTTTAATATATGTTTTAATAAAAGAACTTAAAAGTAAATGTTATTAAAAAACCGAATATTAATATTACGCAAAAGTCAATCATCTTCATCGCGTTTTGTCCGAGTATAAGATCTTCTACATAAATCTAGTTTTTATAACTCAAACGTGACACATTTTATCATCGTTAGGATAGCTGACAACAATGCTGGAGATTCACTTTTTAAATGCTGCTTGCTCAATAACAGTTTTTATAACACACTTAGGTACTAATTATTGTCTTAAAAATAAAGTGTTTTGTCAATCACTAGAGACGAGTACTCAATAACACTTAGAAAATTTATTCCTCAAAAAATATTTATCCACTCATTTTTCTTATAGCGTGGAGCCTCACCTAATTTGCTTTTTAACTTAGTTACTGCTGAGAAAACTTTTAGGATCATTACTTTACGCAAAGTTTATGTGATAAAATAACTTTCTTGCTTCTATCGCGGTGTAACATGTTTTTAAGGAAACCTTTTTGCTGGAAGTATCTATAAATTAGGGTTTGTGATGCTTTCGCGTTGTTAAAGTGAACCTTAAACTAATTTCGTGGAAGAAAACATTTTTGCTGCTTAAATTCTATGAGATGGCTTTGAAAGGCCCGATAAGTTTATTTTGTGCAAAACATGATATTAGTACTTGTTTTCTTTTCTACCAATACTTTTTAAACTAATAATGAGCAGTCTACCTGGAAATATGTTAAAGGAGCTGGCTGGTATGAGAACTTTTATATTGAAAATTCTCAGAAGATATGTTGTAAATGTTTTTATTTATAAAATAAATACCGTGAAATGGGGTAAATTAAGACTTTGAGGGAAAATTTTACCCAACTATCGGAAAGATATTCTACGTGCTGTATCTATAAAAAATAATGCGATTATAAACTATTTTGTACTGAGGCTAACAGGTGGTATTACTGCCATGACATTCTCTAACTGGTGTCATGAAATTCTTGAAACACGATCATTAGGTGGGCTTCTAACTTGGGTAGTTTAAATGAGTTAGTTTGTTAATACCAATTTTCGAAAAAAAATAGGCGTGTTATTTTAATTAAAAATTATAATTGTTACAGATTGAATATAAAATGTATAAGGATTTTCCTTATGTGTATCACATAATTAAAAAAAAATACTACATTTTCAATTATACGTCATCGTAGAAAGTGTTTAATATTTTCTGAATTCTTTTGTAGTTTGTTGTCAATCCTAAATGTCAAATATAAATATCAAATATTGAACCATCATAACTAAAGAAACTCTTCCTTAGCACCCATTCAAATACCTTAACGCTGTAATACACTATTCAAAAAACAAGTAAAACATCGTTGATCACACACTTGCAAAAAACTTTCAATTAAAATGACGCCCTATAGAAAAAAAATCATGACAGTCTTAGAAAAAAATAACGAAGAAAACCCCTGATCCTCTCCACATAGAAGAGTCCTCCACTTTGTCAGAATATTTAACCCCCAGCCATCCTTTCTTCCCCATTTATGATTTTGATGTGCGGCCATTTAAGGACCTGATTTATAAGTCCCATTTATAACCCGTCCTTTTTTTATCACCACTTTTTGTAAACGCTGATCATTTATTTATTGAACCAACCCACAGAGAAAGCTTGATTTAGTGCTTAAAGTATTCCCTCCGTTGAAAAATTTATTGAATCTGCTTTTTTTTGTTGGAATATGCATAGGAGTTGTGCGGAGGTATTGTAAGATGTTTTTTATTTGAGTGTGATTAATTTTTTAAATCTTAAGTCATGCTTTTTGAGGAAAAAGTATGACTTATTTTAGTATTTTTGATGGAATAGCTGTTTTCCCTTTTAAGGCATCAGTTATGGAGATTTCGGTGCTAAAGCTTTGAAATAGCCGTTTTTAAATGTTGGGAACATTCAACCTAACATCTTGGAATATGAAGTCTTAAAAACGTTGGTAATTCAAATCTTATTGGTCTCCAATTATTTTACTTCTTCATTTTATTCAAATTAAAACAAAAACAAGATATTTTTTTTACTTTATAGTGTCTCTTCATTTTGTACGGTATACCGTTGAAATCACTAATACCGGTTTCACATATTACAATAGTTCAGTTTTAAAGAGTAGGTAGGTAAGAATTAAACAGTTTGAATGCAAGCATGAATCAAAAATTTTTCAAAACTTGATATACGGCTTTAATCTGTTTAATGAAAAGCTAAGGTTAATTCTTACTTAAACTTTACTTAACTTAAGATTAAGATTAGGGTAGAAACTTAAGATTTTGTCACATTTTTTTACTTTATTCCACGTGAATTGAAGTCATTTGACTACTTAATTATCAGAAATATAACATTGATTTTCAATTTGATTTGTCAAAAGAGAATTATTGCATTGCGCACTAAGATTTAAATATGCTTTTAGAAAATATTAAGTGATATTAAAAAAATCACTTCAGAAAAATCGAAGGTTTGTGAAAACTATCCTTTTAAACTCCTTATTTCCTGTTTTAATCTATATAATTAAGCTCATCAGTATAACATAAATAACACTACTGATAGAAGTATTAGTATGTATATCATAATTATACTTTGTATTTATCGAAATTTTTAAAATAATCATCATGTGTTAAACAATAATTTGCCTGAATATTTTCTAAAACAACGTAAATTTGACAAATCTTATAGCCCGAAAACTACGAATTGATAATGAACATTTAAGGAAAATTAATATTATAATGGATAATGAATATTTTTATAACACATGAGTATGTTATAATAAAAAGATTAAACTAAGTGAAGTTGAAGTACACAATTCGGCTAAAATACAATTATATTGAGAAAGAAACAAAAAACAGTTCTAGAATAGTATTGTGTTTGTGGATAATAATACCTTTAAAAAAATTACTCTGACAAAAACATTACCTTCTAAGAGCTCCAACTTGCCTTTTATTGAATTGCTTCACCCCCACAGTATTTTTTCACAAATTAAGAACCCTAACGAGAAAGTTATATTCATTAACCAGATAATAATAAGTTGCGTTATGCAATTACTTTGAGGAATCCAATTATAACTGAATAATAGACCCTTTATTCCCAACAAACCAGCTTTATTACACAGCTTCTCAAAGTTTTACCTCTGAAATCATAAGATACGTTAACATCCATTATTACGAATGGTTTCAATCAAAGTTCTATTGTACTTGCATAATATCCCAGAGGGATAAAAAAGGAAGCTAAACTTTCGTGAGATGATCGTTTAAATTCTTAGAAAACTCATCTTCAGAGTTGGTAAATATGACTCCATTCGTTTGTTTAGGGAAAATCCTCTGATTAGTGAATATTGTGATAGAGTTTTACGGTCTCATCGGTCATGTTATATAATTTGAGTTAGTAAATTGGTTTGTAAAGTTCATTGAAATGAAATAATTTGTTAATTTCGCTATTCAATTAATTCATATAACTGTTTTTCGGAAACCAATTAATGTATTAGATGTCCCTGATGATTAAGTAGCTTTCTAAGTGTATAAATTAATAGTTTTCTCAGATAAGTAATTTCTCTAAATGGAGTATAACGATTATGTATAAAGTGTTGATGTTTAGTTTTTTAGAGTTTGAAAATGAAATTAGTTTTTCTGTTATAATCCATAAAGTAGAAAAACTATTATGGCTTTTGTACAAAAACATAAAAATATATTTTGTTTTGTAATTACCTGATTGATTATTTTTGACTGACAATGTAATTCCGGTTTATTAGATAGGTATTTTTTCATGAATACTATAATAAAACACATAAATGTTAATTCATTATTCTTAATAAATCGATACCAAATTTTTAGTCGTTATAATGCACTTAGGATTCATTATGATACAAATGGAATAATAAAACCTGAATTCCACTCCTATTTATATAAAACTATCACTATCTAAAATACCTTCTTTATTTTCATGATATCCTGAAATATTAGGATCTTTACCCATAGCAAAGTAGTATCCCATTTTTTAATTCATTTTTGTAAAATATTAAGATATAGTGCATAGGAGACGTATGTTTCTTTTCTGAAAACCTAAAAATATTATGAAATTTCACCTAATTTATGAGCGAGTTACATCCTAAAAGAAATATATTCCTCTATTCCATAAACTATGAACACAAAGCATCCAATTTTATTTTCTCCATATAATTTTTTTAAGGAAACAAATTTAGTGTTAGCTGCAAACTTTATTCAATTTTCAAAATAAATTGCGTTCTCTAAACGAGCCAAAGGGTTTATCTACATTATTATTAATTATTGAATTTTGAGCGTTATATTTTATTGGAAATTACTTCTTATTGGCTCGTTTCGGGGTTTTAAAATTGATAATTATGGAGAACGTTTTTGGAAGAGAAAGGAATTTATTAATGTTGATTATTGTCAGCAGTCGAACGTGTGGTGATGACGCTCACCACTTAATAAATCTTTCAAAAATATACTTATAAAAAGAACTTTGAATGTATTATAATTTAAAATTTTTTCTTGATCCTCATTTTAATAAGAATCATATAATAAGAATGATTCATGTCTAAATTAATGTGATATACTTTAATGCGTCTATATCGGGTAGATTTTTAAATTGATAATCGAATCGACCGTCAGTTTCAAAAAGGACATAAGTCCAAAAACCAAGTTTTGAAAAATTCGGGGGGAAAACTGTATAACTATAGTGGAATTTTCGCTGTATAACCACAAAATTTGTACTAGAAATTCAGGACCCTGTTTAGAGTACAGAATAATCATCGAAAAAAATATAAGTATATGCAAAAATATTTTACAGTTGAAAAAAATTGATGGACATATTCCTTTTTTCAACCTTATGAAATTTCAGAAGAAAAACCATCTTATAAACCACTTAAATCGACAAATAAATTGTACTTCTACTTAGTTCACAGCGCCGAAGTGAAAAATAGAAAGACCAAGACGAATAAATTTCAAAATTGTTATGAAAATGAGTCATTAAGGCACTATAAGTGGAGTAAGTGAGTATCAATGGAGTCAAACATCTATTGTATATATAAAAAAAAAGGAAAATTAACTTTTAAATTAAATCAAATTTTATTTTGGCTACGTTTAGAGTGCAATGAATTAGAGCAGCAAGACAAATTAACTTAAGGGGTCACATACCTTTTAAAGCTTCAAAAAATCGATTTTTTTTATTGTCTTAAAAAATGGAGCAAACCTTTCTGAATAGTTTTAAAAAAACGCATACGAATATTCTAATTAGAACAGAAGTTATTAAACAAATAGTGAAAGCGAATTTGAGGTTGTCCGTAGGAAATTTAATCTTTAACTTTAATTTTCTCAGAATGTCCTTTTTTCATAATCAACGCATGATATTTTAAAATCTATTTGATGGATATTAATGAAACTTTCACCATATCTTCTTAACATGGTTATCTTTACATTAATGAACCAGATTGTCATTTGCATAAGAATATTTCATTTTATAAGCATTTAAAGTGATATTTTTTTTCAAAATTTACAAAATTCAAATTAAAAAGTTTATTACTGTTTTAAAATTTAACATAGAGGTTTCTTGCTTCATTAATTTAAAGATTATATATATCTCTTTCTCCAGAAAAAAAATTGGGTGAAAATATCAATTACTTTTTTCAAAAAGCTGCGCGGACTAAAAAATGGACTTAAAAATTATGTTTCACGATAACCTCTATTTAAAAAAAAATTAATTTTTTCGTTGAACTGTTTTTCAATAAAAGAATTTTTGATTAACCATATCACCTGAAATCTAATACAGGTATGCAATATTTAAAAAATTGCAGCCCTTTAAAGAAACCCATTTCTCCCCTCCATTTTGGACTTTTAAAAGGTATGTGTCCCCTTAAATTTCAAATTTAATCAAAAATTACAATGAATTGTGACATTGATTTCACCACATTCAAGGGGGTTTATCTTCCGATAGGGGGTGGTTATATTTTTCCTCTTTACACTCATGTGTTGGAGATTTTTTTTGTGCACAAAAAGTCAATTTGAAATTTTTTGGACTTATTCCCTTTTTAAAACTGGTGACTCAATTAATGTGATACATAATTTATTACGTCTATATCGGGTAGGGTTTTCAACTGATAATTATGGAGACGGATAAAAACATGTAAATCGGATCAAAATTTTTATTTGTCACTTTTAAAAATCAGGCAGCGTTTTTCATCCAACTCGGATCATCGCTTGGTGATCAGAAGAAAAACGCGCGTCGTAATCATTACCTGGTGATCATAATTTTAATGATTATTTGTGGTCTTTATTTTCTGAGTAATATATTTTGCTTAAAAAAATCATTTTAGTCATGTGAAAGATTGCCAACGGAGAAATACCTCGATTATTCTGAAAAAAAAAAATAAAGAGAACGCCTATCCTCGAAAAATTATATTGGTTGTTTTTACAAGGCGAGAATATGTTATTTAGCACTGTTTGAGTTTTATAATTTTTTAATAAAATTTATTTTCTTATGGAATTAATGATTACTATCTGAGTAAAATCGTATCGCTCATAGTCATAAGTAATCATGAATTTTAATCAAAACCGATGAAACTCAAAATTCTATCTTGGGAATTTTTTTGTCCCAAACCAGGCACAATTTTTCATAGAATTTAATCATTAAAACATGTTTTGGTGATAAAGTGTGATTCAAACCTTGCTTATTTTCAACTCACAGCAAGACCAGTTCAATTCAATCCAATATACGGGTTTACCTTATAGTATAACTGGCCTAAATTCACTCACAATAGAAAATCCCCACACAGAAACACCTCACCCCTACTGAAACCCCCAGAGCCCAATCCCCGGACACATACTACCCCCCTTTACGACCCTCATATTTCACCGCACCCTTTAAACCCCACACAGGATTAAAGCGCATTCACACAGCGCGGAAACAATAGCAGCAAAAAACAACGCGTTAACGCTTCTTACGATGCTATTGGCGAGCCTATTACCATGTCTAGGCTTAACGGGTGTAGGTTTTTGGTTTAATGTTTGTCCCTTTTGTTTTTAGAGTGGTGACTGCTTTTATTATGTTGAAGTGCATGTATGCGGGGGTTAAGAACTTTTTCGTTGAGGGGGAGTGTTCTTTTTATATCTCCCTTGGGGAGGAGAGTTTTTAAGATTCATTGTTTAAAGGGATGAATGAAAGTGTTATGGCGATGATCGTATTTGGTTGAGGTGTTTTACATTGGAAGTGGGTGCGTAGGGATTTATAAAAAGGGATGGAATTTTATGCTTCCTTAAGACTCGGTGTTACATTTCTCTAGTCGTATCAGATACCCTTTTTACACTAGGGTAAGTCTTAGTAAGGTAATGTTTTTAAATATTTACATAGTTGTATGACATACATGTACTGATATGATTATAAAACTACTGGGATCTCAAAACGTTACTTTAAATCGTGGAATTTAACATTAAATTTAATAAATTGCATCCCAAAATAGAAGAGACCTAAAATTTTGAATTAAAATTACTGTGAAGCATAGTGTTGACTTAATGACAAAATCGCGAATCTGTTAAAAATCAATTTACTCATTTTTCAAAGTTAAGGTGTTCTCGTAAATCAGCATTAATTTGATTTGGGAACATTTTTTAGATTCTAGATACCTAAAGGGTCATTAAAAGCATTAGTTTTCAGTCGAAAAATAACAAACTTAGCAAATTGTGGTTTTGCCATTGTACCGACGATATAATTTAAATACTCTTTTAGAATTAAATATTTTTTTCAAAACACAGTATACCATCGATACATCAAACCAGCATATCTTTGAAACGTTACAAAACAAGTCAAGAAACATAACTTTGTAATTAACAAAATTACCTACTTGATACCTAACGTTACTTTATTTTAAATTTGATTTTGAAGTTTACCAAGTAAATATATCCTTTTTGAAAAAAAAATTTCTTAAAATATCGATTGTAATGAATTACCCACATTCTATTATCTATTGTGTCATATTTAAATGTAATATACGAGTATTTTCTTTTATAAAATCACACCTACTTTTTCTATACTCGACAGCAACGTTTCTTGAACCCAGTACGTCACAAATTCGGAAGGAGAAATCGGTAAACACAAAGCCTGTTGGGTTGCTAGGAGGAGTTTCGGTACGCAAATCGTGATAGAAAAGCACTTTATATACATGGTTTTAACAAACTAATCATATCTTTAAATTGACTTTCTTCATTTCACTCAAAATAATTCAGACACCGCGATGGGAACTACTTCGTATGTAGTGATGTTATAGGGTCAACTTAAGTTGCTGACTAGTACATTTGTATTTCATTTCTATTTTGTATTGCTATTTTTAAATCTGAGTGTTTTTAAAATTTTGCATATATTCTGATTCTATTAAGATGACGTTATTCCTCCTTTTATAAAGGTATTCCTGAAAAGGTTACTCCAGCCTCAGCCAAGATGAAAAGAGTGCACGCATCTTCAAGGTGAGTCCTCAATCCATTCATACCTCCGACCCAAAATATCTCCCATCTCAACTGGAAAATCATTCACCCCTTAAGAACCTTCTCTAAAATCACATAAATTCCCAAAACTCCCCACAATCATCTCCCTGAAATCATCCACCACCCTCCCCAAAATGGTCTCGGGGGCATTTCCCCGGCTGAGTGACCACCCCCTAGAAATTGAGTTGCCGAAAGCCCCAGGATCTCCCAAGAGTGGTCACCTTCCCTTTCTGCCTCCTTACTCAATGAAGCGTTCTGCTTTTTTTAACTCACTCAGTTTGGAAGTGTATTGAGTTTTGGTGGTCTCTGGTGAGTGGGAATTTTTGAGCTGCGGTTTGAGGCAAGTCTGTAAATAAGGAATGAGGTGTGTGTGAAGCCTTAGGGTTTGGAGAAGTATCGGTAAGGATTGAATTAATGGTGTAATTTCCATCAAAATCGGTAAAAGTATTGGTACATTTAAGGGAGAAGCCACATTTTGAAGAATATTTGCAAATGTATACTATCTTTGGTTCCATTATACAACCGGGTGCCACTTGTTTCTTTTTTTTTTTTGGCGTTGCCAACTTGGGCGATAAATCATTTTCTAGCAACCCGGTGGATATACTGGGTAGTGGATTATAATGCCAATAATAGCGCCAAAAAAGTCGCCAAGAAGAGTGGCACCCGGTTGTATAATAGCTAAATTAAAAATTAAATTAAAAAATTAAAAATTCTTCTTCAAGTACATTCTAATTAATTTTATTCATCTTTAGTATTGGGTAACCATATCCCCCCAACCTGTCAGTTTATGGGATAATGGGGGGGGGAACGTGAAGTCTTTATTATAAAAACAAGTTATTTTTGTTGCATATCTCCGGTGTTTAACGACGTTAAATCAGGTCCATGAATACCATCACTCTCAAGAAATCCAATACTATAATTGGGTTCGTCAAAATATCCAGTCTGGAAAGCTCCAGACAATCCAGAAAACTTCTGCTTTTCTTCTCTACGTTTCGTTTCAATTTCTTGCCTTTTACCTTTCGGTGCTCCAGTCATTTGTTTGATAACAGCAGTTGCATCTATTCTCCATCTATGATTATAAAAACAAGTTAAAATATATACATTTTTACAATATAAAATACATAAAACATCTTTAAATCATCGTTAGTATTGACTTCAAAATTATAAGTAAGGCAATTATGCCTCTTAGATTACCATGCCTTGGACATTGAAATTTGAAGTTTCACATTCAAAATATTTTAGTTATCTTTATATGTGTAACCTTAATTTGAATTTTTCTAGCTGTTTTTATGTACTGTGTATTTTCATTCATAATATTTAATTATCTTTGTATGCATAGGACACACCTTTCATAAGTTTTCAATTTAACTTTTTTTGTGATCAAACAAATTAATACTTCGTAAAACTTTGACTTGGATATCAACAATGGCTTAATTTAAAAATTTTGTGTTTCAGTTGATTTTAATTAATTTTTTAAAATACATTTTGTAATAAAGATATTTAAAAAATTTAGAGTACAAAACTAAAAACTTTTTATTTTAAAATGAAATAAATACTCTCGTGATTATCGTTAGTAATTATAAACCTTTTTGTATTGACAATTTCCCTTTAGTTTCCAAAGCAAAATGTTATGTGTTTATACATAAATATCGATTTCAAATCTTGCATTTTACAAAACTCTGTAAAAATGTGTGTTGGGAAAAGTTGAGTAATTTTTCCCTTTAAATAGTGTCCACACTGTCGAGTAAATCAAAGTTAGAAAGCATACGAAAGTAAATTTTGTTTTGCTGCATATAGTCTACTTTAAAGGAAAAACAACTTTTACAGACAACGGCAGTTTCGCGGTAGAAACAACTTGCAAGGTATTTGACAAGAATAACCCTATAATACCCAAGAGACGAACACAAAGCCGATTTTTAAAAGCAATAGTATGTTGTTATGGAATTTAAAATGAAGGAACTCAAGGAACTATACTAAAATATCATGGCCCGAGTTCTTTCATTTTAATATCTAATAAATATCCCGGAAAAGTTATTATCAAGTGTTTAAATTAATTCCAAACAATAACATTTAATTTATTACACTCCGGAGAACTTTTCATGACTGAGAAAAGTGTTTATTGGTGATTTTATTCCAAATATTCCCTTCCATTCCTTTAGATTCCCCTGCATCTCAAAATCCCTACAATCTTATAACTTTTTCCTGCATCGTTTCATCTACTAAACTGTACACAGCACTTTCCTGATTACATTACCATGTCTAACAAATCCCAGATTCAATCAAATCCACATCCTGGATACTTTGAGTCGCACCTAACGATCGCTCAACTTGTTGCCCGCCTTCCTTAATCAAAACCAAGTAAACTCACCACTTTTAGATCCAACTGAAAACGATTGGGTACAAGAGATCCGAAACCTACTCCCGAAAAAAAAATACACATTAGCATGCAAGGCAGGGTTGAGAATTTCAATCCCCCACTTAAAACCCTAATAGACGTTGCCACCCGTATTTTAAGTAATTAAGGATCGTTCTCACCACCCCGCGTCCCTCGATCTTTTGCTTTTAACTAATTACCAAATAGAACTCCCAGAATTTTAAACCCTGGCCTCATCGTGAATAAATAAATAAATCGAGGTTTTAAAAAGGCGCTCTGAGGCTCTCCGTAAATTGCTACAGTGATGAGATGGTATTTATTTCTTGGGCTGGGCGAGGGTTATTTATTATTTTGTTTCGGTTTAAGTGGAATTATTTAGTAGGGTATTAGGGGGTTTCTTGGGGGCGGTAATGGGAGAAGGCATTTTGAGGCGAGGGGTATAAAATGTTTTGGAAAAGGGGTGTGAAAAAAAGGGGGAGTCGCTTGTTGGGATGTGAGATCGGTTACTTTATTTGATTAAAGTGAGAACTCTGGGTGGAAAATGAGATGTGTGCTTGGATTCCTTTATCTAATAACATTTTTAAGAATATTTTGAAATTTGAGATATTATCTTTTTGTGGGTTAAAATTTATTTTCCAAGTGTATTATTCATATTTAGAATTGGCGTTAAATTTTAAGTAAGACAATTGTGCCTCTTAAGATTTCATTTCTTTATACGTTACAATTTGAAGTTCATTCATTATATTTTAGTTATCTTTGAAATTTTCTAGCTATTGTTTTTATGTATTATTATATTCCCTATCTGTAGTAGAGACTTTTATGTTCAAATTGAGTCATTTATGAGTCTTGAGTTTATCTGCTTTAAATTTAAGCCATTGCGCGAAGTGTTTATGACTATGTCCATACTCTAACTTGCTTTGGGGGTGTTTAGTTTACCCTTTTTGTTTTTACTGTACATTTAAGTTCACAAAAATGAAAAAAAAAATCCTGAAACTTATCTGATAGTAATAATCACGTTTTTCGAACTGTGAGTTATCAGCTTCTGGTTGGTCACTAGATAATGAAGTTTAAAGTATTTTAAAAAGGAAGTAATAAAAAGTTTAAAATATTCAAAATTACATCTTCAAGGCAAGGATTGTTAACTGCTTCAAGCCTGTATCTTAAGATAATTCTTCATTTAGGAAGATTAAGCTTTAGGTTAAGCTCAGGAACAAGATATTGAAATTAATTAAAAATGCTTAGATTAGATACAAGAATTGAATTTTATTTTATCCTCCATTTTCAAACATTAAATGTTTTAATTAAAACAACTTTGGTTTGGCTGGATTCATTCCAAATATCTCAATGAAGTCGTTAAGAATAACTAGAAGCATAAACTAACCATAAAAACATGATAAATGCTATGCGAACAACGGTAAAATGTATAAAACTTTTCCATTTCGGTTACCAACTGGAATAAAATGAATGCCTAATTATATACACCCCATAACATGAAGAAAAATTCCAACGTGATAAACATCCAGGCAATCCATACCGCAAAGTATCAACACGTCTATTTAATAGCACAACAGACTACAAAGGAAATATATGAGACGAAAGTTAAAGCAACCAAAGTAAACAACACAAACCATAACTTCACCGAATATTATAAGTGATACATTTTTACACAATGTATCAACTACTATTATAATGCAAGTTTGAAAGCCCGAAATGCGAGACTAACACTTATGGATGCATGTATTACCAAAAAGCATAAAGAAGGAAACAGTCAACGATCCGATCAGCTTATTTCCACCGCATAATAAAAGCGTTATTACCGCACAACCGTGAATTTCAACTGCAGAACCTACTTTTCGTAAAAGTAAAGAGAAAAAACCGTAGATTATTCAAGGGAAAACGCCACGCGTTATCTGTGCGACCCATCTCCCCAAAAGGCTAATAAATAAGGCGCATTTTCATGCAAATTCTCATGCGCGCGTGCGTTCCCGGATCACGCGATTCCCCAAACCGGACGTATCCGGTTTTAAATGGTAATGGCCGGATGGCGGGTTTTTGAGAAATGGATGTGTGGGGGGGTTAAGGGGGTGCTTGGGGGATCGTTTCTTTGCTGGAATCGAATGTTTTTTTTTCATTTTGTGGCAGTGCGTGATGTGATGTGTGCGGGTTCAATTGGGTAATCATTTGTTGATCGGTGTAGGGAAAGTAAGTGTGTGACTGTTTGTATCAATTATTGTTAAATATTGCTTCTGAAACCCTTCTACGAATTTCAGTGTTTATCAGTTTTGCCGAAAACAGTTTATAATATCGATATTACCAATGCAACAACGTTATCTGTTTTATGCTAGTTTCGATAAAAAAAAATAATAAAAGCATGTTTAAAGTTTGTTGACAATAATAGACGTTTCTACTGAAAATCAAAACTGTTTATTTCGTTATATAAGATAGGTACTGTGACGTTTCGACAGACTGCGGGATCAGATAATTATAACTACGCATGGGTTCATCCATTTATGATAAAGTACGGAATTTCTAGGAATTATACATATACAAGTGCCCACTGCCCAACCTCCCAGGCCTGGGGCATCCTCGCTTGTTAAGAAATAAGCATGCATCACAAAGAGTAATATAATAATATCAAAACTAAACTGCAATATATCACAATCATCACATAAAGCAGGGGGTTCTCAATTTGTTTTCACCGCGGCACCCTTGGCAGGCTAAAAAAATTTCGAGGCACCCCTAAAAAGTTTGATTGAGGGATGGGCAGAATCTATACTAGATTTTTAAGTCAATGGTCAAATACTCTACTACTCTACTCACCTAAACGTATTTTCTTAAAAGTACTTGGAACTATGAGTACTCTAAACCGGAGCATCGATATAAAAAAAAATGGATTTATTTCGTCTTATAATAGGAGTATCCATAAGGGCCGACTTCAGTAAAATATTGAGGGGGCCCAATATTAGAGTATTAAGAACATAAAATTGAAAGAAATGCACCCATAAAATAAAGTTTTACGAGGCACAGTTTTAAAAAAATAATTTTCTATCACATGTATGTATAAATGCATAGCTCTTCCGTGCCACAGGTCCGGGGTTCAATTCCCGGGCTGGGCAAGGGCGACTCAACCTTTCATCCCTTTAGTGGGTCGATAAACTGAGGACCAAGCGTGCTTGGGAACTAAACACTGGGGGTCTTGCGTTAGACTGACCACCTAACTGAGACATATGCCTTGCACCCCAGGGCCCCACGGTCAAGAAAACGAAGATGGGCATCGTAGGCCTTGGCCCACTATAGGGCTGTTGCGCCGATGAGTTTTGTATGTATAAATATTCAAATTTAGCCTTATTTTAAGGTTTTAATTAATATTATTGTATTTTTAATCAATTAAAATGCAATTTCTGACAGTATTTGTAATAGAGGGCATCTAAAACAGCTCGGTGATTTTAGAAGAACATAATTGAAAAAAAATCTGCAATGAACTTAATTTTAAAATAGGCAATATTATACTATGGTAATTAAATTCGAAACCAGCCTCATGTTAGCATGTTTCTTGTTATCCTAAAGCTAATTAAATTACTAATTAATCATATCAAAGGGTATATTATAATCATCCTTTTTTTCCAATTCTGATTTTCATCGAAAATGTTTCAATTTAAAGGATGAAAGTTATAAAAACTCTTTATACATTGATATAAGTTTAAAAAAAATAAATAAAAGAGAATTATGTATTTATTATCATTTTTTGAATTAGCTAAAAATTACTTCAAAGATATACCACAGTTTTTAAAAAAAACCCGCTCCATCCTCGAGCCCACCCACAGCCATGACTGACAGGGGTCTGCGCGCTAATGACCAGTTGACGCCCTCCTGGCGACCGGAATACTTCGTACTGTGCTGTTTTTGTAAAAAGATATTTGGCGTTCCTAGCACTATTTTTTGAATAGAAGGAAAAACGACAGAACATGAAAAAAAGTAGGATTATTTAAAATTTTGACAACTTTTTGATAATTGGCGCGGCACCCCTGGCATAGGCTCGCGACACCCCAGGGTGCCGCGGCACCCAATTTGAGAACTGCTGACATAAAGAATAAGAATAAACGGGTGACAAACTAAAGTTCTGCCTAACAACATCATAAAAATACAACATAACATTATGAAATAAGCTTAATCAAGACATAACCCAACCAAACTACACTGTCTCCCTTCTCATTCATCAAGCGAATTGGGTCTTACTTACCTTCCCAAACAAAAATCCTTCACCATTATCCTAAGTGAGTCAGAGAAACAAAATCCAAAGAGTCTCGCTACAAAACACAGCAGCAGAGAAGGCCTTTGCAATTACTCCTAAGTGCGACTAACATTCGAGTCTCTTTCTTCCCTTTGTACTCTTCTTCTTCTTCTTTAGGACATCTTTTTTTGTTGACAGGGAACGTCAAACGCAAAACGTGGGTGATGAAAAGCTACCCGGGTACGGAGAGGAGAATAAAGGGATGTTGGTGAGGGGGATCTGATTGAGAAGGATTTTTTTCTTTCTATTTTCTCTCGGTATCGCGTGCTTTGTTATCGCAAAAACCTTTATATCTCGAAAAAATATTGTCCCTTTCGACGTAACATTTTATTCAAACATTAATTTATTTATGTACTGTACAGTTTTCCCGTTAAAACCGACAAGTTATTTAAAATGAATGATATTAAAAATATCGCCAAAAATTATATACAGTTAGTCAATGAAGTATTCTTATACTCAGTTAATTTCTATATAAATATACTTTGTAAGGCTATATTCTGCATGCAAGATTCAAACGAAAATAAATCCTATAATCGACAGCAACGTTTCCTGACCCTATGACATCACTAACCAACAAAGTAGTTCCCAGCGTGGTGTCTGAATTTTGAGTGAAATCAAGAACGTCAATTTAAAAATGTCATTATTTTGTTAAACCCATGTATGTATAGCGTCTTTTTATCACGATTTGCGTTCCCAAACTCCTCCTAGCAACCCAAGAGGCCCTCTGTTTACACAGTTTCTGCTTCCGCGTAGTGATGTCATAGGGTCAGGGAACATTGTCGAGTATAACAATATGTTATTCGTCATTTATTTTCACCAAAATAAACAACAAAAAATATCACAGCTGGTAAAAAAAAATGTTTATTAAAAAAAATGAAGCGAAAAATCAGCCCAAACAAGTTTTCGTACAGCCCTAGTCATTGTATTGCTGAAGAAGCATGGTTCCTGATTATAGTTTGACAGCACGTGCATGCAATTTTTTGCTTGTGACCCACGATGCCATTAAACTGCAGATTTCCGATTTTATCTCCTCTCATGCCCTCACACAAGTCTCAAGAACAATTTCTTGGGTTCAAGTTTAACAAACATTTTTGCGAACTTTTTCATTTTGGAGGCTTGAAAAAGTGATATTTTCATACGCTAATATCTCAAGGAAACGTTCACTCGAAATTTGGACACCGCGCTGGGAACTAGTACTACTTCCTTCGTTTGCTCTGAGCTTATTTTTCCATTGTCAAGAAAAATTGCAGTCTATTATAAAAGTGTTTAATTCTAGACTCGAAAAGCTTTACTCAGAATAAAAAGTACGAATTAACAATTTTATTAGCCTTTTATTGCTTTTTTTAATTGAAATGTAGCTAAAACTCTACAACATTTTTTCTCACCACTTTTTAAAATATTTTAATATAATCATTAATAATGTTTGTTACCTAATTTTTTCTAAACAATTTTTCTCACCACTTTTTAAAATATTTTAATATAAAGATTAATAATGTTTGTTTAATTACTTATAAAAAATGCTAACTTGCTAACCAATAGAGGTTTGGCAAGATGTAAATTTTGAAGGCGTAATGTGGTATTGGAGAGTGGGGACACTTTCCATTAACCACACCGGCACACAAAAAAAGTGAAGTAGAATGTGTATTTGACCGGACCTACCTACGGGTACGTATTTTGGTCCGCTGAATCCGAATTCGAGGTCAGTTTGATCCCTACACCCTCGAAATTTCGAGAAAACTTCGAAAAACCGTAAAAATGATGAAAATCGGCAGTTTTAATGATAAAAAAATTTTTTGGAACTAAACTAAGCGTGATTTTCATGTATTTCGATCCGCTGAATATGAATCGAAACTTTATTGAAACCACGAGCCATTTTAAATGTGAAAAAATCACACAAAACTCTCGAAAATTCCGAAAAAATATAGTTTTCATGATAAAAAACTTCTTCTGGTCCAATTCAGATAAAATTTTATATCTTTTGATGTCTTCAATTCGCATCTTAATTTTTTTAGTCTATTCACCCTCTAAAGCTGGAAAAATTCGAAAAAATTGTAAAAATGACCATTCATAACAGAAATGTTTTTTTTCTCGTGGTCTCAATAAAGTTTCGATTCATATTCAGCGGATCGAAATACATGAAAATCACGCTTAGTTTAGTTCCAAAAAAAATTTTATCATTAAAACTGCAGATTTTCATCATTTTTACGGTTTTTCGAAGTTTTCTCGAAATTTCGAGGGTGTAGGGGTCAAACTGACCTCGAATTCGGATTCAGCGGACCAAAATACGTACCCGTAGGTAGGTCCGGTCAAATGCACATTCTACTTAATTTTTTTTGTGGGCCGGTGCCATTAACTGATATTTCTAACTTTTTAATCAATTATTTTTTATCAAACACACCTGAGATGTCAAAAATATCCATTTAAAAAATATATATTTTCTTCAAATGCTTGGCATGGAATATATTTTATGCTTAAATTGGAAGTTCTGGAAACAATTATTAACAAATTAAGGAAACCTTTTTGTGCAATTTATCTTTGTTGTATTCACTTAAATAGGGATTCTATATGAGTGTGAAAGTTCTTATCAAAAACACATGGCAGGGAAAAAAGTCACCAAATCGAAGTTCACCAAAACAGCAACTCGTATACACAAGTTCATATGAAATGCTACTTGTGCCCTTAGTGCTCCAAAACCCTTCAAGTGTAAAGTTGCTCTCTGCCAGCAACAAGAAACGCAATTTTACACTCATTCTGCACATCCCCTTAACCCCACCTCCCCAGACACAAAACGGCATTTCCTCTAAAACTCTAAACCCCACATACCCACCCTCGGTTCCAACTATTGTAATATAGGGATATTATATAGAAGGAACTTTGAACATCGGCTACCGGTTTATCTATAGCCAGACCGTCACGAGAAAAACCTTTTCGACGTCGTACAATATTGCGGCGGTCGTTAAGGAAGCGAATTTGTACACTCAATTTTGGGGATGATGGCAATTCATAAACGCTAAAAAAAAATTTGTGCCATTTCTGTGTGACTATCAATTAGATTTGAACATCTTTTCGATGTTTTTGTCTGTCCAAGTTTTTCTCTCAATACAATATACACTACCTTGCATCGCCCACAATCACCACTTAAAGAGTAAACTTTTTTTAATTAAAATATAAAAATACCAAAATAATTATAATTTTATATCTGCTGAGTGTGTCATTTAAGCAGTTTTTTCTTCGGGGAAAATTCAGGAAGTTAACTAGTAGAGATCTCTTCGGCTGAAACTCATTGGTTCTCAAAATGAGTTTAATCACTTCTTACTTTGGAGGGGCATATTTCAAAACTTTTTCTTGGGGGGAGAACCCGTTACAAAATTTTCACGCCTCTTATACAGTGATTACAAGAAGCGGTTCCCTTTGTGTGATCCTTAAAGAGTTTCGGAATACGCAGTCAAACATCTGATTGGCGGAATTTCTTTAGCTGCCAATCAGAAGTTTGACCGCCGGTAAGGTTAGTGGTGAATGCATCCTTAAAGGCTCATTAAGATATCACTTTTTGTGCTCCTTTTGGAGGTATAATCCAAAGTGAAAAGTGTGAATCGGCGTTTCACTCTTTACTCCTTCATTTTTCTATGAACTATAGCCATTCTCAGGAGTGAATCACTCATTATGAACAGTGAAAATGAAACAGGGACTTGACCAGGGTCGTAACCTGACTTTTGTTTCGGATGGGGGTTTGTTTTGACTCAACATTTTTTTCCAAGATACCTCGGTACTTTCCTACCTTAAGTTTTAGATGAATTACTCATAGGATTTTAATTTTTTTGAAGTAAAATTGGAGGTACTCCCTAAGAAAAATTCCGGAAATTTGCCCCTCAAAATAATGTTTCAGCTCATTTTGAGACACTTTCCTTTGTGGCGAGTGTAGTCACCACCATAAGAGTCAGATTACTCAAAGGGGTTATAAATACCGACCCTCTTGCACAAAAAAAGGGTTTTCTAGGGTTATCAGCGTGTCATTGCCAATGAAGTCTTACAGAACAGAGGCTTGACTGCAGCTAAGGGGACGTCCATAAATCACGTGAGGTGTATTTTTTCCAAAATCTGGACCCCCCCCTCCCCCCTTGGTGAGATTTTCTCAACCACTAGTTTTGTTTTATCGGCATAATAATTACCATCCAGATTGCAACATTTTGATACAAGAACACGTTGAAATCAAAAACATTACTCTAATTTGTATTTATTACGACTGACTGGCTAATGATTTGCTGTTTTGACTAATCTGAGCATTTTTTCTCAACTTTTGCTAAAAAATATTAAAGAAAGAACGTATATTTTCTAAACTAAAAGTTGACGTGAGATTTTAATTGACTCCCCCTCCCCCCTGGAGAGATTTGGTGAAATTTTCCTTGACCCCCCTCCCCCTTTTGACCTTACGTAATTTATGGATGTCCCCTAAGGGGCAGGAGCGGCTCACGCTGCTGGTACCCCGTGACCAACTAATCTGACTGGACTTAACTAGGTTTCATGTTCATTCTCCCCATTCACCTTAATGTTAGGCATGGGGTTTGCCACAGTAAAGCTCTCTCTTCTAGTATTACCTCTACGAATCCGTCCATCCCGGGCACTTCTTCATTTTTTGATCGCGCCAATCGTCCACCCGGGACCCCTTGCGGCATTGTCGCCGGCATGGAACGACGCCCGTAACGACACGGCCATAAAGCCCCCGCCATAAAGCGTCCCGTGTCGCATGGAGGGGGAAGATTAAGAATCGGTGGGTCCTCTGAGACCACCGATGGGATTTTCCGCTGATGTTGGCTTTCGATGGGGTGAAGTGAGGCTAGTGTGCAAAGTGTGGTGGTTATGCTCACCAGTAAAAAGTTAAAACGTTATTTAAATAAATTAAACGGAATTATTTAAAAATTGGCTTGTTTATAATTATTATAAGTTCTTCTTAGGTTATAAATCTGTGGAAGAATATGATACTCTTATCACTAAAATTAGATTTATATCAACTACAGTCACTCCAGAAAGTATTCGTACACCCAACAAATTTGCACTTGTATACATATCACGGCTAAATTCCCCATGCAAAATCCAAACCAACATCATCCTAACATAGTATGTTATCCTTCATTATAATCAAGCAAAAAATATAAGAACAGTTAGAAAAAATTATTTAAAAAACATTAAGCCCAAACAAATATTCGTACAGTCAGACTTAATTAACATGGGATCATTTCATTTCTGAAATATACTTCCTGGAGTAACTGCGTATTTTGCCAGAATAATTTCTCTCATAATTCCTGGCTACTTCATCTAGCGTCTTAGGGGTGTATTTGGGACCTTACTTTGAGATTTTGAATAGTCCTAGGACAGGAATTCCATACTCCTTAGGCAATGGTACCTCATTTTTATGTTTAATATTTTACCAACCCTTCATTAATTTTAATTTTAAAATAGTCAAATATTTACAATAATATAGTTGTAATGATATACTAGTAAATACTCGAAGGCGTTACTCATGAACCAGTATTTAAAATTTACTTTACTTTAATTACTTTAAATAAAATTTAAACAAAATTAATTAATTAAATTAAATTTTAAATAGTCGCGATAGTTTTATAAAAAATATCTAGATTTATATACGATCTCAGTAGTTTGCTATCCGTTTTACCCAACGATTAATACGATTTAGTCTTCTAAACACTTCTCGGCCATCTGACATGTCCTGCGACCCACCAATTGATAACACCTGTCCTAAATTAAATCTATATACCTACCTCCTGAAAAATTGTGGAATGATTTCAGATACACACTGTATGTTTATTACCTTACGTTCCCGGGCCTTGCAAACATTTTAACCTGGCATGTAAGTTCCCCTTAAAATAAAAGTTATATTTACGTGTATTTATTATCGTCGTATTTATCGTTTATCGTCTTATTTATCATTTTCGAGTAGCATTAACATAATAGACCGAATTATGACGTTAAACCTTGAATTTCAAACGTTGCCATATCTCCGGTTGTAATTTTGGTGTTTTTGTTTCGCGCATTTCATAGCCTGAATTTATCCAAAACTTCGATGTTCTTAACATAATGATTTTATTGAAAAGTGCATTATCTAATAAACCTTCTGTTATTTTATTTATTTATCCCCTAGAATAAAACCAACAAGAGTTAAGACATATTGACATTATGGTAAAACTTGAAACTTGTTAGGAACCCCTTTATTTTAAAAGTATTTTCTGAGGTTTTTTGACGCTTTTATTAGTTACAGTAGAACTAAAATTATCCGAATCAATTGGGACCGCACTCCATACGTACGATCAAAAATTCGGATAGTAGGATTTTTCCGAAAAAATGTCAACTTTAATTAATTACTGCTATGCTGAAAATGGGATAAAAACTATTTTTTGAAGAAAAAGAGCATTTAATTAATTAAATGAAAAGGCAACATTCTGATAATCGGAGTTCGGATAACTGGAGTTCTACTGTATTTTATAAAATTAATTCACCCAAGACGTCGACACTCCTAACCTTATTTCACACAAAAAATAATAATAATTGCATTTTCTAATATACCTCCTGTGATTTTATTTATTCCTCCCTGTTTCACCATAAAAATTTCATTTTTAATTTCGCTGTTTTTTCAATACCATTAGCGATATTGCCCTACATCACACCAGAACAACTTCCATTTATGAGGGCTCCTTAACCCACGTATCCCGCTTTCTTCAACAACATCCATCCAAACAATACAGTTTACAAATAGCTCTCAACACACACACATTTACGACCTTCCAGAATACGACCAATCGGAAGAAGTCCCCATATCTCACCGGCATGTCCAGTCCCTTGAACGAAAACTAAACCTCCTTTCGAACGGACCCTTAAAATATACCCCTTCATTCATTATCCCGCTTGACCCGTCCTCCTGAAAGAAAAACAATAAACAACTCTTAAGCGTCTCCATCCGCGAGAGTCAAGACCACATACATAATTCATGGAGTACCCGTAGAGATAGTCATGACTAGATCTCGCTTCGGCCGAGTCCCTTGATGAAGATAAAAAGATTGAAAAAGAAACATATACTGTTACTCCAGCAAGTATTCGTACACCCAACAAATTTGCACTAGTATACCTATTACGGATAAATTCCACGAGGAAAATCCAAACCAAAATTATCCTAACATTGTATGTTATTTGGAAACTCCAACTCTCAAGCGTCACCTCCAGCCATGGACCGGTTTCGTCCTTGTTAGAGTTTCCAAACATTTTCCCGAACCAGTGGTTATGGTGAAAAATACTCCCTTTCTCATAGTATGTTATTCTTTATTAAAAAGAAAAAAAAATTTTTTAAAATGAAGCAATTTGAAAGTCCAAACAATATTCGTACAGCCATAGACTTAATATGGGATCATTGCATCTCTACAACAAAGGAATATTTTGTTCCTAATCATAATTTAAAAGGACGTGCAAGTGCGTGCAATTTTTTTTCTTGAGGTTCATAATACCAATGACTTTCAAATCACTTTTTAACTATTTTTCTCTAAATGTTTTGATTTTTTTGCTCGATTATAATGAAGAATAACATACTATGATAGGATAATTGTAGTTTGGATTTTGCACGTGTAGTTTAGCCGTAATAGGAGGTATACTAGTGCAAATTTGTTGGGTGTACGAATACTTTCTTGAGTGACCGTTGGTGATATAAACGTAATTTTAGGAACAAGTATCATATTCTACAGATTTATAAAGAATCTGCGAAGAATTTTAAAAATTCCTTTCTGGAACAATGTGCGACATGTAATACTTTAATTTCGTTTTGCTTAGTCAAATAACATTTTAAATTTTTGCTGGCGAGCATAACCACCACACTTTAACGAACACTAGCCTCACATCACCCCATCGAAAGTGAGAGAATGTAAAGGATCATTCACAGACTTTTCACATTTGATATTCATTTTGGAGTAATCATCCAAAGTGAAAAGTGTGAATTGGCGATTCACTCTTTACTCCTTCATGTTATATGGAAACTAGCGATTCACAAGAGTGAATCACTCAGAATGAATAGTGAAAGTGAAACAGTGTGAATGAGCCTTTACTTAACTTTTTAGTTTCTATGTTCAATTTGAAGGAACACTCAAAAATGAAAAGTGATACTTTCACTGCTCATATCTTCATCTCTCCTGTTTGCATAGAAAAGTGAATAAGTAAAGAGTGAAACGCCAATCAACACTTTTCACTTTTGATGATTCCTCCAAAATGAACACAAAAAATTATAAGTTTGAAAAGTTGTCTAAGTAGTAGGTACTGTAGGAATTAATACGAACTCAAAGCAAGGAACTAGATTATATGCAGAAGTTAGGTAAACTTGAAACTGCTCTATTAGGTGAGCCAGTGAATAAATGGTTGTTTTCGATTTTTTTTGTTGTGATAATATACAAATAGTAAAACTATTTTAAGGATAATTTTTATTGTTTAACATTGAAATATTTTCAGTCCGTAAATGAACCCTTCTCGTTTGATCTGAATGAGTTAAAATTATTCCTTAGTAAGTAATATTTATGGGGGTAAAATATTGCTTATACTCGACAGCAACGTTTCTTGAACCCAGTACGTCACAAATGCGGAAGGAGAAATCGATAAACACAAAAGCCTGTTGGCTTGCTATAGGAGGAGTTTCGGTACATATACATGGTATACGGTAAATATACATGGGTTCAGCAAAATAATCAAATTTTTAAATTGACGTTCTTCAAAATTCAGACACCGCGATGGGAACTACTTTGTTTGTTAGTAAGTGACGTCATAGGGTCAACTTAAGTTGCTGTCTAGTATAGCAATAAACACGTGATGTGTTTCCTTCCGAGAGAAAAAGCTGCTCTGTTTCGCTCCTTAAAAAAACGTAGTTGGAATTTCGAAATGGTTTTAATGCTGGTATTTAGGTAGAACCTTGACAATTAATTTGCTTAGTTATAGAAAAAAAAAATTCTATAGTTGATTCTCGGCTATTCTTAAATAGAAAAAAAAAATTCTAGAAAACAAGAGTTCATCAGATAAGAAACTTAAACGGAAAGAGCTGAAGATTAACATCACTGACGTTCATGCTCTCTTCTAAATGCGACATTATCATCATCATCATCATCTGCTTTTAATTTGTATTTAGCAACACCTAGTATATGTGCTGGTTAAAATGAAAGTGGCATAAGTCCACTGAACGTAGTTCCGAGTAATTGAAGGGTTTCTCTAACGGTGCCTGTGCTGTTCCTATGGAGAAGACGTTTACAAGCAGTTCTAACAGGCCACTCATAGAATTGACTTAGACGACTTTCACACTAGGTAAAATATAAAAGAAATCTAAATTTAGGGTTTTCTCAAATTTTGTACGTATGCCACTTTTAAAACTGAGCAGCTCATAAGTTCTGTTCGACTCTAACTGTGATACTTGATTTTTGTACTGCCATTCGCTAATTGTTCCAATCGATGCGTTTCATAAATGGAGGGTTCAGAATAGAAGTGAACCAAGTCCACTTTAGCTACAGAGGTTTAAAGTTAAAGCTTCAATACAAAATTACTGTTAACGCTTTTTAAAATTAACATTTTTAGCGGATATTATCAGAACTAGAACTTGGTTCATTATTGCACTAAAATTTTACATAGTTGGTGCATGTTATAGCTTTGCTAACTCGAAAATGACAAAAAGTACTAGACGTTAAATCCCGCTCCGAACAATTTGTTAAAGCCACACTGCACATGCGCAGGGAGTTGGATTTCAGAAGCAAGTCTTGGCGATCGCTTTGACATTCAATGTTTCCATGTCGCCATATATACTTATTTTTAAAGTATTCATGTTTGGTTAAAAAGCTGATATTGAAGATAGTTTCTTTTGATTTCTTTTTAAATCAAGCAAATATCACATTAAAGGTTGACTTTAATTTTATTTTTATAAAGAAATAATATAAAAATATTGGAATATATCACAGAAACATTTCAGTTTAGTTATTTTTTATTAAATAATTAGATTATATTATTAGAATATTTCGCCCATATAAAATAAAAATAATTGAATTTAATTAATGGTTTAATAATCAGTTTATTAACCAAATATTAGTTTTATTATAAGAAGTGTAGATGGCGGCATGGAAACACTGGATGTCAAAGCGATCGCCAAGACTTGCTTCTGAAATCCAACTCCCTGCGCATGTGCAGTGTGGCTTTAACAAATTGTTCGGAGCGGGATTTAACGTCTAGTACAAAAAGTGGACACTTTAATTCTGAGCCCTCCAAATACCATTGTAATACTGATATCGTCCTAATTCTCTCTCTTTAAAACCGATGCTTCTGACAGGAATGTAGAAGCAGTAGTTAATATTACAAACATCATTGGTTTATCCATTAAATTTTTTGCATGTGATTTATATTGATAATTCAAAATTGTCTTTCTTAGTGGTGAGCTTTAGACAATTGATCAACACCCAATTTCTTCTCACTCTACGAGAGTGGGAGTGCCACCAATGCTTCTTCCCTCCCCCAAAAGCGCAGCATTTACTACATAGAGATTTATTTCGGTAATTGCGATGGCAACGCTGCTTAATCTTACCCGGCCGATACCCCAATCTGCCCCGACGGGCAATGAGGCGTGTGACTTTGCCTCCGAGGAAGGGATGGTAGTATTTGTTTCGTCGTGGGGGGGGGCAAGATTTCCCGTTTTGCCCGATTATTGGACTCCGGTTTTAAAAAGTCCTGGGGGCAAGATTGATCCTAGGGTTGGGGCATTTTTCGAAGTACGCTCCGGAGGGTCGTGGGCATTCATCTTCCTGAAGGATGTTTAAGTCACCGATTCCGTGGTGTGCAATTAGGGAAGAGGTCAATACCGAAGATAAATGGTTTAATTTTAGGGTTAAGGGATTGCTGCATTTGCTTTTACTGGCATGCATTCCCAAATGGAAAGTTTTGAGAGTATGCAAAGTACCACAGCAATGCATTTCAAAATGTAACGCTTAGTGTTTATATATTCAGTCGGTGCCTTTTATTTTAATTGCAATATCTAATTCGATTGCATTTGGTAAATTAAAAACATTTTTTTTAAAGAAGGAATAATTTGCCCTTGCACAAATTTAATGTCAAAAAAAAAAAAAAAAATAAACGCAGTTATTTTCTCATAAAAAAGTTAATCTGGTTGGTTGCTTAGATTTTTATGGCATAAGGAACAAATTAAGCCATTCTATGCTAAGCAAGATGAAATTAATCTGGAATGAATGTATCCTCATCGTTGGCGGTAAATGTTGAAAATAAATTATCTACAATAAGGGAAAATACCTTAAAGAAGCAAAGAAAAGTTGCAGTGAAAATTAAATACTATCGAGTCGTAATACGCACAAACGCGCGATTTAATCCTTGTTTTATCACTAATTACAGTTTGAAGAAAAATAATAACAATGATTTTTTAAAAGTAATAGATTTAAAGACTTCCTGAACTAAGAATTTTTCTTTTCAAAAATTAGTAAAATGAAAGAATTAGTAAAATATTTAACAATTTTAATTTCAGAGAGAAATTATTTCCAAAATTCTCCAGTTTGTCATTTTTTCATCAGAAAAAAATAAGCATTTCCACATTTGAGGTTGTTATTATAAATAACTTATAAAATAAGAGCATATCGAATACGAGAAAAATATAAGAATCAGTAAGTTCAGTAAACTAACTCAAAGTACCACTTTTCTTTATCGATTTTTTTTTTACATTACAAAAGTTACATTTTTAAAAAAACACAGGTTACACAAAAATGAATTACGACAAAAATTCCGGAACAAACACAAATAATTAACTGTCTATTCAATTAAAAGTTTGGTGTGATACAATAATAATAAAATAATAAATAAATAACAATATACGCTGTTCCCAACCTATTATTAAAAAAGATAAACATTGAGATCGTCGTAATGTGGTGACTTCTATTTGTGATGAAGACGCAGGGCACTCCACATCACTCTCTTCATCACATGTCGAAGTCACCACGTTACGACGATCTCAACGTTTAATTGAGAGAAAGCATTTCGCTTAAGATGCCTGACATAATTTCAGGCGAAACGTCTGAGTTTTTACCAGCTAGACCTCGGCAATTTAGCCCAAAAATAATTTACAAATTCTGCCTGCCGAAAAACCATTTCTGTTTTAAAGGAAGTAGTTCCCAGCGTGGTGTCAAACTCGTGTATATATAGCGTCTTTTTATCATTATTTGCGAACCGAAACTTCTCGTAGCAACCCAACAGGCTTTCTGTTTACTCAGTTTTTCCAGTACAGTATAGCTCCACTGTAGTCTTCTATAACAAACAATCCCGAAGCATTACAGATCCCGTCACACGCTGGTAACTTTGTAACAACTTCAATAATCCGAACGAAAAACAACACAAAATCCTTTAAACCGCACTCCTCAGCACAAATCCAATCCTGATTCGGTAAAATCCCATCACCGAAATTTCGCACACTGAAACCGTAACCGAATTAGCCGAAAAGAAGGGGAAAAACCGTCCTATTCCAAAACACCAAAAATGGGATTTACCCCAGGAAAGAGGAATTTCTCAATTAGTAGAGGGGTGGGGACAATAAGTCTTCTGCCGTCTTTCTCCCCTCCCCACTGTCTACCCCGAGACTTTAGCTTGTCTCGTGGTAGTGACATCTTGACAATTTCCATTGTCTAGCCTTAATCCCCCCTTTATCTGGTGGGGCGGAGAAGACGGGAATTGAACAGGTGGAAGTGAAAATTTCTCCGGGAGTGGGGTGTTGTGCTGTGTTCTTTCCACAACTTAATTTGATTATTGTGTTTCGCTCATCACGCTTTCAGTAGAAGTTAATGCAGATGATTATGAAAGTTATTGAAGGATTAAGAGATTTTTTTATTGTTGTTGTTGTTTAATCCTATAAAAGGGTTTAGTGCATGTGTAGTTAATTGCTTGTTTTCATTTGTTGAATTATCGTTAACTGCGATGTTCCTTATTTTTGTATAGTTACATGGTCGTATATAAAGAGGGAATGGGCCTGTCCACCGAAATATCAGACTAGGTGTAACAAAACGCGATAAAATCCTGTTTTTAGTGTAAAATTTTCCAAATATTCTCTGGGTGAGGATCCCCCATACCCCTTTTGTACTTGGAGCTGTATTTTTTAAGTTATGTTCATCAAGATTCAAATTCTACCAAAATATATTTTTACGTATATTAAAGAGCTACATTGAACCAATTAAATGTACACGGGGTGGACTTAGGAATACTTTTGGTGTAAAACTCTTTATCCTCTTGATTTTTTATGTGTTTTGTTGTGCTGAATCCGAAATTCTTCTTCTTCTTCAACAGCACTACAGCCTGGTACAGGCCAAGGCTTTCTCTGTCTGCCTCCTCCAGACGGCACGACTTTTTGCTAGGTTTCTCCATCTATTAATTCCCAAGATCTCCAAATCTCTCTCCACACAATCCAACCACCTTGTCGCTGGTCTACCTCTCCTCCTTGTACCCTCAATTTTCGAAAAAGTTAGTTTTTTTACAGGGTCCAAGTCCGCACGTCGGAAAACGTGCCCCAGCCATCTAATTCTGTTGGATTTAATAACTCTCAAGATGTTAGGTTGTCTGTATTTAGTGTATATTTCATGGTTATATAAACTTCTCCATGTATTACTTTCTCTCACTGCTCCAAAAATCGACCGAAGGATCTTTCTTTCAAAAATGAGTAGCCTGTTTTCCTCTGTTTTGTTAATTGCCCATGTCTCACTACCATATAAAATGATCGGCCTTATAAGGGTGTTGTATAGATTTATCTTTGTATTTATGGAGAGGAGTTTAGATTTTAATTGACTCTTTTAAACCAAAATAGCATCTATTTGCTGCCAAAATTCGGTTTCTAATTTCAACCTTTATCTCATTTTTATTGGTAATAAGTGTGCCCAAGTATTTAAACTGGGTGACTCCTTCAAAAGTGTAGTTTCCAATATTGAATCCGAAATTCACCTCCGGGTTTTTTTGGGGGTGCTCACATTTCTGGCAATTTCGGTTTTTATATTTGATTGGGAAATACCTCAATATTTTGGAAAATTAACTCATTATATACTATAAATTTTCAAAATTTTTGCATAAAACCATTTTCTCTATTTTTCAGTAAACGCAGTATTTCAATTTTTCGCAATTTTTCAGTAAAACAGTTGAAAATTTTTCAGTAAAGTTCTAAAACTGACCTCCTTTTTACTATAGGATATCACCTTTCTTAACAATTTAAGTAACTGAGGCAATATTTAAAGAAGAATTAAAGCTTGTTTAGAATAATTATTTTTGAATTAAAACTTTACCTGCAAATCATTTTTTGGTGTTTTTTGTTTGCTGAATTCGAAAATGACCTCTTTAAGCCATCGCATTTTTAAACAAATTTAGTATATATGGGGGCAATATTTTACAAAAAAATGAGAGAGTATACATAACAAATTAATTGTTTTATTCAAATGTCTTATTAAGGTAATTTTTAAATGTTTTTAAATACTAACTTTGTACTAATGAAAATCGCTATATAACTTAATTGGGTTTATTACACAGTCTAAAACCATTAAAACGTTTTTTTTTTATCTTGGGAGGCTCCATGTGAGTAGCAATAAGAATGTATCTTCGAAGTATACAAAAAAAAAATCCGTCATTATTGTAATATTAAACTTTTTGAGGCATTTTCCACTCATCTCTATAATATTCTGGTGTAAGAGTTAACTATATATGCTCACAATTCTGAAGTTTGGAATGTACCAAAACACTGCAAAAATGGGAAAATTTCAAAATATTTTTGCAAAATGCGAAAAAAATCCTGACATCTAGGAATCTTTTGAATATTTTTTTTTCTTTTTCATCTCACAAAACACACGGAAATTTTATAAAAACTTTTAAACAGCTTTTTCGTAGCAAAACTGTGATTGGGCTCATTGATTAAATTTTTGTTGAATTTAGTCACCAGTACAAATAGTTAAATATATTTTTGATAGATGTCTAAATATTTATTATCTATAGATTCGGCATGAACGAGTTCCTTCATTAATATTTAAACTATGCCATATTGCCAAAAGCATGTGCATTAGGGTGGCCCTTATTTTTCAAAGTCGGAATTTTTTTCCAGCCCCCCCTTAATTTTTTTCCTTTTACTATGAAATGAAAGTGTGCAAAAGGATTTTCCGATATTTTAATATTAACACGTGCCTCATCGCGGTTGAAGTTTGGCCATAGCGCGCCATGTTAATAGTATGGCTTATTACGGGAATAACGTCTCCGCTCGCTTCCCCAAGAGCAGAATGACGGACAGATAAAATTTGAGGAAGGAGCATGTGTCATGAAGGAATGTAGATAAAAATAAGAGGAACTTGAGAAAAGTTAACAATTTTATAGCATTATTTAGATCCAGGAAATGAATATGAGAAATAAAAAGATTTTGTTGTCTGAGGGAGCAGAGCTAGATTGTTTAGTTGGTGTGTCATTCACCTCATAAGAGAAAACTTTCCCATTCCCTTTTTCTCTCCTCGACTTTTGAAGTCCCCGGCACGATGGGGGTGGGCGAAAGACAAAACAGATGACCCAACCCCCATCTTCCCGAATCCTCCAGGGGGTGAGTGATTTAATAGTATGGAGTTCAGGGAGGGTCAGAAAGTGTCTGGGAAAAATAAAAGCTGATGCCACACCGCAGTATTTTAAAACTAGTCTTCTTTAGCCTTGGTTTCTGTTAGTTGTGCAGTTATGTCCTCTAATTTAAGAAGTAGTGATAAAAATATATATTTGATTGGAAAAGTATGCCATCAGATAACAGGAATGCTTGGCAGTGCGAGTGTGTCTCATTTTTTTGGGAAAAAGCTAAGAATCCCTACAAGACATTTCAACAAATGCACAGATAAAGTTATGAAGATGTATTCCATGACGAAGTTTACAACTAAATGCTTGTGATCCGTCAGACTCCCAGAAAGAATTAGAACAGGCGTTTGTGGATAACCTGAGCAATCTCTTTGATGTTGCATCCGCGAATGCGTTGGAAATATTAAAAATTGAAGTAGATAGACAATTTTTACAGAATCAACGAAAGCCGGGTCGAGTGGGATGTTTAGGTGGAATTGATGTAAAGCTGGCACAGCGCGAAGAAAAAGCTTTACAAAGATTAAGTAACCAAGAGAAGAGACAGGCCAAGGCTCTCAATTGTTCCGAGACGATTCATGACCGAGAATCATTTGAGGAATCATCATTATCTAGTATTGAAGATGAAGAAATTTCTGATGATCTAACAGTAGCTTCAAGAAAGCAATACCCGAACCCCGATTGCAAAAAGTCTACTCTTAAGCGTAAATTTGAATGCTAATTATTCCAAAAAAAGTGAATTAAATCTTTCATATTTTTAAGATGTTAGTTAGACTTTTATTAATTTGTTAGAATATATTCTACTACAAATGCATTTAAAGTATTAATTTTCAAACTAGAACTTTTTTAAAATTGTATGGTAAGTGTAAATAATTATTGTTTTATGTTAAACAATTTTGACCTATATGTTTTTGAAATTTATTTTCAATAAATACACTTTTTGTTAATTTTTTTTATTTTTAACTTTTTTAATATACTAATAATATTCTTAAGTCATATTTCCATCTTCTTTGCTCATAAATATTCGAAATTAATGAAACTATCTGTCATTTTCCTCCTGAGGAAGTTAGCGGAGACGTTATTCCCGTAGTAAGCCATACTATAACTATGGCGCGCTATGGCCAAACTTCAACCGCGATGAGGCACGTGTTAATATTAAAATTTCGGAAAATCCTTTTGCACACTTTCATTTTATAGTAAAAGGAAAAAAGTTAAGGGGGGGCTGAAAAAAAATATCGAAAAAAATTTTTCCCCATTATAATAAGGGCCACCCTAATGTGCATAGTAGGTAATAATTAAAATTACATTCTAATCATCGTACGATAAACCATATTTGATAACAAACGCTGCCTCAATTTTATAAGTGACACATAAAAATTTTGATCCGATTTTGAGTACTTCCCAAATTATCAATTTCAAACCCTGGTCTTAACAACACCTATAACGCCACCCACCAATTCCAGAAACAGACGATAAAATCTCAACACAACTCAACCCATCCGACATTGACCCAACACCCTAAGCCCCCTCCACCCTTTCGGCAATCCCTCCGGAGACAATCGGCTCCCCGAAGAGATAGGAGATCCCGACAGAATGTTACAAAAACCCCCCAGGAAAAAGACTTCTCCGAACCCTCTGACGGGCCGAGGTATCTCTCTCCCAATTAGTTCCGGATTTAGTTCGCACTCCTGCCCAAATGCCATTTCCATGTTTTTCCCCGGGAAAAGTTCCGGGATTTGTCCCGTGTTTTGGGTTAATAATAATGTTGCTCCCGGATAAGCGGCGAAGGGTTCGGTTATTAGGAAATATGATTTAATGGAGGGGGGGGTTATGTCGGGGTGTGTTATTGTGTAAGCTGGAAATTCGTGAAAAACTTTTGCGAGGAAAAGTAAACACAATAATGAACACTTCCAATCAAAAGTTTCGATTGTGATGCGATTATATTGTGATTGTGTGAGAAAATGGTGTTGTAAAAGAGACAAAAGAAGTGTTTTTAGAGTGTTTGCGACCCATACTTAAGAACACTTTCAGATTTTATGCATATTTTAAAACACTACCGGAGTGTTATTACTTAGGGGACAAAAATCTGTTTATTTTTGTGTAGAGCGTTATCAGTGTGTTTGGGATGATGGGTCGTGACTTTTATGAAGGGTTCAGAATATTGTTTGTCCACATTTACTTACCTTACTTACTTTTACTTTACTTACCTTTACTTTACCTCACCTTACTTTACTTTTTTTCACTTTACTACTTTAGTATTTTTCATTAGACACGTTACATTTATTGATGCAGCGCAAATTACTCGAACGTCTTTAATTTAAAAAATCACGGATAATTCGACGTTTTTTATTGGTCACTTGAACTTTCCATTGAATCAATGTTATGAAATCGACGATAATAATTGAGAGCGTTGGGGCAAGAAAACTTGGTACCTCCATTTTCAAGCCAAGTTTATTCACAGGTAGATTCGCCAATATATATGGATATTTTAGCACCGCAATGAATATTTTTAACATCTTAGTGAGCAAACATATCCAAAATTACCATGTTACGGTTTTCTATAAAAAAAATTTTAGCGTGCGCTGGATTTGACGTCATTTGGCTAATTTTCTAGAAAACAATTGGTCGTAGAGGTATTAGTTCTTTGAACATTGTCAGCTCATAAAGTCGTGCTGTGTAATGTCTACGTGGACTTCTGGAAGCACCTTTATATTTCTGTTTTTAACTTCGCCCTCCCCTTTCCTAACCCTCTTTTTATCTTCTATTATTTTTACATTCTTTCTTTCCGCTTTATCTTTTTTTTTTATCTAAATTGTATTTCTTTCTCCTTCGATTATCTTTTTTTTTGCTTAACTTCCTTTTTTTTAACTTTCAGCATAAAATACCTTGTAGAAAAAAATAGATTAAAACTGCAATGGTTAACCCGATGTTTCTCTTAAAATCCTGCCATTTTTCTTGTTTATTCAAATTTGTATGTTCTCCTTTTGTTTTAAAAACCTATAATCACAAAATTTATCTCCCTTCCCATCAATTTCATGATATCGTGAATATACTTAACTTTTTTCTCTCTTTACATTAAATCATCCTCAAGGAAACACATGTTAACCATTTGCGACACACACACACCTTCTGTTCCATAAAATTATAAAAGCATTTTTCCATTTAATACCCATAAGAGAAACACATTCTTTCATAAACCATCTGTAAATCATCTTTCACGGATTTTAAACCTTTCGATATCACTTCACTGTCAAAAAAAAAAAAAAAAAGAACTCATTAGAGTAACAAACAACACAGAAAACCGTTCGAATCAGAACCCTCTCCTCACTGGAATCTGGCAACGATCTGCAAATGATTCATCCTGATTGCAAACGATTCCACGAAAAGGAGAAATTTGGAAACGTTCCACCAGGAAATTCTCGCACGCTTTCTGTTTGCCCTTCCCTGAATCCGTCTACTGGGACCCGCTTCATGCGAAATCGTTTTAACGATCTTTCATCGTAATCGTTTAGAGTGCACGGGGATGTTTAATGCTGTCCCTTTTTGATCGACCGTTTCTGTTGCAGTCGAACCGAGTGAATAATCGTTTGAGAGTTTTCTGTTGCATGCGCCGCTGCTGTTTATCTATCGGGATTTTCGCTATCAGCCGAGCCTTGGGAATTATTGTTTACGGATCGCGGATATTTTGATTTCGCGGAATGGCAACTCTTTGGAGAAGGAATCGTTTATTGAAAGTGACTGCGTATGCGGGTGCTCTATCAGCGAGGTTTTAGGAAAATTCGTCGTAATGCTTATCCAATAAATGTGTGTGCAGGCACATATATTTTGGTTTCAAGTATTTCATCAAAAGTAAATCATTTGTGTAGTTTTTTAATGGTTGAGCCCCATTAATAGTTGGAGAAGATTAATAAAACCTCTATGTTGAAAACTTTTTTTTTATCGTACATCGTTGTATGCTTTTTTAGTGGAATAATACCTTTTTACACAAAATATTTTTTTAAAATATACTTTTGAATTAATTTAAAAATTAATTCTAAGAAATAGAATCCGTTCAATCTTTCTCTGATTTAAAAAAAAAATACCACTTAGTCATAACCCAAACTGAATATTTATCAATACTTTCTCACCAGTAAAGTTTTAGAGAAAATCTAAATATAAACCCCTCTTGTTTTGGATAGGATCGCACTTCTAAATATAATATGAGTTATAAATTAATGTAAGGTTCATGTGAATGAATCTGCAGTACCTATATATGGACAGCCACGTTGCAAAAGCCTGTAAGTGCAAAACCTCAAAGTTTTCAGGAGACGAAAAAAACCAAATTATCGCAAGTTTGGTTTTTGGCAAGCATGGCGATGGTTTGATAAAAGCATTTTAAAATAACGCTATACGCGTTTTTCTGAGGACGACACGGCTTCCCCTCAGCGTCACTGCAACTTACAGAGTTTTGCTTGGTGATTGGGAGATTCCCAACTTACAGGTTATTTTATAACAAATCGTCATGGAGAAGTTTTGAAGCGTCTTTGGCCGCTTTTGATTACTGAGATGTGCTCTAGGCCATCTTTAACAAGTACAACTCAAAACCTTATTTTCGCCAAAAAATGTTCTTACGGGCTTTTGCAACGTGGCTGTCGATATAAAAATCATTAAAATCTTTTATAAACTCAATTTCTTAAGAATATCCTTACTCCAACATTTTACCACCATGCCAAACAGCAGATCTACTTATTTTTTTGTTTATGCCTAATTGAAGGTATAGAGAAAATGAGGCTTCTAAGTGGAGGAAGCATTTTGTAATAGTAGTGCTTATAGAGCGCTGTATGGGTTTGAGGGGACACATACCTTTTAAAAGTCCAAAATGGAGGGGAGAAATGAGTATCTTTAAAGGGCTGCAATTTTTTAAATATTGCATACCTGGATTAGATTTCGGGTGATAGGGTTAATCAAACATTCTTTTATTGAAAAAAAGTTCAACGAAAAAAAATTATTATTTTTTTTTTTAAATAGAGATTATCGTGAAACATAATTTTAAAGTCCATTTTTTAGTCAGCGTAGCTTTTTGAAAAAAGTAATTGATATTTTCACCCAATTTTTTTTCTGGAGAAAGGGATATAATATTTAAATTAATGAAGCAAGAAACCTCTATGTTAAATTTTAAAACAGTAATAAAATTTTTAATTTGAATTTTGTAAATTTTGAAAAAAAAATATCACTTTAAATGCTCATAAAATAAAATATTCTTATTCAAATGACAATCTGGTTCATTAATGTAAAGATAAAATTGCAGCCCTTTAAAGATACCCATTTCTTCCCTCCATTTTGGACTTTTAAACGGTATGTGTCCCCTTAAATTAATAGTATTGAGGCGTTCGGATTAAATTTTAAATAATAATTTATATGATATAACATAATCAGGTAGCTCTATGAATAAACTTTAATACAACTAACGAAAACCCTGTCATTTGTCGATTCAAATTTATGCTATACGCGATGCAATAGTTATTAATCAAAGTTAACTACATATTTGTGGAAAATTAAGCAATATTTCCTTCATATCTGTAGAGACGTTAATTTATTGTCGATACACCTTCAATGCGTTTTTCTCCAATCTAGGAAAAAGTAGACTAGCTATATTTACCAACAATAAGCTTATACAGAATTTCCCAAGATAAGTGCCTCCCTTAATTTTTGAACCCCTGCAGGTATAGTCACAAAAGTGGTGTCTAAGTATAGTGCCTTATCCAATGCAACAACTTTCAACGACCCCTAGCGGCAATGTTAGAAGTTGAAATTTTTATTTTAAAAAGTTTTAGAGATTTGCTATATTAGTTAAGTACCAAGTTGGGGGGGAAGAGCAACATCGATTTAGTTCGAAAAGACAAGTGCAGAGAAATGGCTTGAATAGAACGCCTAAAACGCATGCTCAATTAGGTAGAATTTTCCAAGTTGTAACCTAACGCGAAAATGAGAACATTTCATTTTGATAACTTAGTTAGATAAATGACTAAAAGTATTCTTAGATCACAAAAAAAGAAAAATTTCTAATTTTTGCGTTGTGAGGAGCGTTTTAGCAGGTAAAAATTGGGGAATTCATACTTAATTGAGTATGCATTTTAGGTGGTCCTATTTCTCTGCACAAGGTGTCTTTTCGTACTAAATAAATGTTGCTCTAAAACTGTATAACTTACTAATTTAGCAAATCTCTAAAATTTTTAAAAGAAAAATTATAACTCCTAACATTGCCGCTAGGGGGCGATGAGTGATGTTGCATCGGATAGGGCATGCTCACTTTATTATACCTAGGCAACCCTTTTATGATTATATCTGTAGAGGTTCAAAAGTTAAAGGGTTGGACACTTATCTTTGGACACTCTGTATAGTCTAAATCAGGGGTTCCCAAACTTTTTAAGTCGCGGAGCAGTTTTCAAGATAAATTTGTCGCAGAGCCCTTTTTCTGAAAGTTAATTTACCTATTGTTTTACCTTATTCAGAGCCCTTATACTACCAAAGAGGACTGCGCTTTGAAAGTGGTAGAATTATCAAGGATAAACGGTATTAAAAGACGTAAAAATTTCGAGAGGGGTTTGGGAGTCCTCTCCCAGAATTTTTTTCGAAATTTTACAAAAAGTAGTGTTTTAATCCATTTTGAGATCCGTTGGGTTACACTTCTAAGGAGATTTCTCCTTGTAAATTGGTGAATTTTTAAGGGAAAACTGTATAAAAATTGATGTCAAAATTTCAGTGGGGGGTGAACCCTACAATACTACTACATTTCCTAATGCGAAAGATGAGCTTGTTTTGACGAGCACATTGAGTGTTTATCTGGTTTATTTTCTGACAATTTCAGAGCAACGCAAATTAAAAAATTAGTACTCAATTCAAATTTCTTCGCGGAGCACCTGGAAATGGTTCACGGAGCCCAGTTTGGGAACCGCTGGTCTAAATCCATCTCACTAACTCTTTCCCCTCAGTAAGCTTTTTTTCGACGTCATCCAATATTCATCGAACAAATACAATTCCGTTGTCCGACAATCGAAAAACCCTTTTCCTTCTATGCTGAATCCATCCCCCCTTGCAGTAACGATATTCATTCGACGGTAAATATGTACACAAAGTGCCCCTGTAAGCAGAGATGTCGCAGATCGAAGATTTTTCTTTCGTGAACCATAATTGGGGTAATGAATAAGAAATGAAGGGGAGGAATGGATTTGGGTGTTTTTTGTATTGATTTTGATCACGGAATGAGTTTGTGGTGGTCTCGTGTTCAACCTGGAGTTCCCCGGAGTTGCTTTCGAAAGTCGAGACAGTTTTGGACATTCGAGAAAGAGAATGGAATTTATTCATGTTGATTATAAGGCAGTTATCGAACGTGTGGTGATTATGCTCACCACTAAAAATATCTTTTTAAAATATATAAGTATAATATAAGTACTTATAAGGTAAATGTGGGTATAGTGGACACTGTCCCAATAGTGGCCACCTAGTTGATTAATTTTAATTAATACGAGTTAGAGTTACCAAATAGCGTTAAAATTTATAGGCATAGTAGATTATGCTATCAGGTAATCAGTTAAATAACCACGGATACCACAGATCAGTATGGGAAGGATATTTAAGTCTTTGAAAATAACACCATCGGCCGAGTGACTGAAATTTGATTTTGCTTATTGAATCGCGTTAGGAAACGGTTAAGTCGGAACTGATTTTTTAGTATTTATTACGGTTTCATTGACTCTTAAATTCATTTTAAGATTAAGTAGAGTGTATACAATCATACTGAAGAAAATTTATTTGAAAATTTTTAATTTACGAGGATTTAGGGGGGTGGCCACTTTACCAACACAGAATCTTAGATTTTCCAATAGTGGTCACTGCAATGGCTTTTAAAAAAATATAAATCATTTTTAATTTTAATCAGATTTTCTTCAGAAACTGTTGATTATGCCACAAAACGGGTGTTGTACGAATTAGGTTTCATTCTGGCTTCGGGAAATTCCTCTCAAAGCAGCTACAACGTAGGCTATGAGCCCGAAACCATTAAGTCTGTAATTCTAAGTCAAATAAAACTGATTTTATTTTCATCCAAAATATAATTCGCTAGGAAGGAAGACTTTTTTAGAACTTAACGATGATACCTACTGAATTTCATGCATAAACCCCCTCGTATAGGCAGAAAAAGAGAGGTGTCCACTTTTGATGCAAAGGGTGTCCACCATAGAAACATCAGATACATCGATGTGGCCACTATAGAAGCAATTTGGAGTACTTTTAAAAAATAATTTAAAAATACTTTCCCCGATCTAATTACAGTTTTAATTGATAAAATCGAAAGAAGAAGATCCGGTTGATCTAAAAATAGGATGGTAACCGTTTCCAGGCAAATTGATTAATATTTATAGAGAATTTAAGCGAAACTTTTCCTTAAAGTGTCCACTATACCCACGTTTACCTTACTACTTAATGTTAATTCAAGAGTGGAACTGATTTAATCCGTATTTCAACAAGAATCACATGATAGTGATTTATGGTTTAATTTAAAGTTGTGTACAGTTAGTACGTCGGTACCTGCTCCCATAGAGTATAGTGGTCAAGTTCAGAACCTTCCAAATTGGAAAGTCTTCAGACTGCGTTTTAATACGAATATTACGATTTTATCTAAAAACCATTGTTGTTGATTAAATCGTCGGCTTACTGTAGGAACGCACTAATGTTTGATACGTTAAGATTTTACTAACTCAAAGCTCAATAAAACTTTATTCCTCTTCCACATTTTCGTTTTATTTCCGTAAGATTCGTAGTAACAAGAGTTTCAACATAAAAGTGAGTTTCGTAAATGAGAAAACCAAACCTTATCAAATTTGAAATAGCTTTTCAAAGCAACACAGCTCTAAAATAATACCATAGTAGTATACAAGTTTTTCCAAATATATCGCGTTTACGTAATTGCAACTAGAAGTAAACAAAGTTTGGCCATACAGGACAAAAATTGGACGAATCTTGAACGTTTGTGCTGCTCCGGTAGTTTCATTTCTTAGAAAATCACTGTGTCAAAAATAAAAATATCGTACCTATTTATTCAACAAAATATCAGGCATTTTTGAGCTTCCAGACATAAAATATGTATTCAATCAGGCATTTTTGAGCTTTCAGACATAAAATATGTATTCAAACGTCATACACAAGGCAATTTACATGTGTGTTTACTTTGAAAGCTCATACATATCTTTAAAAACACATATAAGGTGTCTTCAAAGAGCCAAAGTAACTAAGCATGCACCCCAAAACAATATTTAAAAATTATTCCTTTTCAAAACAACTGTCGCCAATGATGAATCCGCCTTTCAACGCAACTCACAACAAATCTTGATTTCTATTGTGCGAAATGTCCACGAACTCCGCTCACCAAAACATTTTCTCCTTTCCCATTGTGATTCAGAGAATAGCTCTATTCATAACTCTTTTCACCTCTTGATTCGAAATCGGTCGGCGAAATGAAAAAAAAAAAAAAATAACGGAAATTACGTTTCCGTGGAATTATACTGGTGACTAACTTTTTTTCTTTCTTTTTAGATTTCGTCGAATTCTCGTTGCCTTGTTGTGTGTTGCGAGACGATACGACGAGTCCGTCTTTGTTTCACAGAACTTTTGTGGTGTTTTTGAATGCGGCTTTTGTTGTGAAAAATACGTTTCCTTTTCGTGGGGAGAAGAATGGGGTTTGTGGGGATTTGAGTTTAATTATGGAATCAATTATCGTTGTTTTGAGTTAGTGCGGGGTGTTTTTTGTTTGTGGAGATTTGATTGCGGGTTTCCGAAAACTTGTTGGGTTTTAGGGAGTTTTTCAATAGATTTTCATGTATCATAGGTTATATTTATAAATACAGCTGATAATAACGCAGCAATGTGAAAATTGTTCATCTTTAGTATAGGGTATTTCGTGTAATTGGGCCATGGTTTCACTTGAGGTACACTATGTTAAATTGATTTGTTATGTTTAGTGTTCCTAAAAAAAGAGTGAGAAGGAGAGAGAGAGAATTAGTAGGAGAGAGAGAATGGGAAGGAGAGATTGAGAATTAATATAGGAATACACTACACAGTAAAAAGGTGGAAAAAAGTAGTACATGCAAAGTGTAAAAATAGTATATTTTGACTCTAAAGTTTCAATGCGATCTTAGTTCAGAGGACTTATTTTTGGAGGGAGCCATATGCCTGGGGGATGTAACTAGAATATTTATTCTGGAGCTGTACAAAAATAATTTTTAGATTTAAATTTCATGGGGGTGTATAATAGATTATTTATAGTTTTTAAAACATTTGAATGCATAACTTGAACCTTGTTTGATCGAATTAAATATAAAGTGCATCTCCAAAAGGGTGTCTGGGATTGGAAATTTTAAAACATTATGATACACAAAAATGTTTTACTTACGAATTTAAGGGGCTCTCGAGGGGAAATGTCCCTTTCTCTAAAAATGCCAATGATGGTTCATGAAACGTAAAATAATTCTACATTTTGAAAGGAGAATAATTCTACAATTCTAGTATTTTGACTACTCTAGTGCTTGCTTGTGGGAGTAAATAAAGGCAAAATTGTCTACTAGACTGAGACGTTTCCTGACCCTATGACGTCACTAACAAACAAAGTAGTTCCCATCGCGGTGTCTGAATTTTGAGTGAAATGTGGAACGTCAATTTAAAAGTATGATTATTTTGTTAAACCCATGTACATAAAATGTCTCTTTATCACGATTTGCGTACCGAAACTCCTTCTAGCAACCGAACATACTTTCTATTTACGCTGTTTCTTCTTCCACGTAGTGACGTCATAGGGTCTGGAAACGTGGCTGTTGAGTATACTATACTCGACAGCAATGTTTCCTGAACCCAGTGCGTCACTACACGGAAGGAGAAAATGGATAAACACAAAACCTGTTGGGTTGCTAGGAGGAGTTTCGGTACGCAAATCGTGATAAAAAGACAATATATACAATGGTTTAACAAAATAATCATATTTTTAAATCGACGTTCTTCATTTCACTCAAAATTCAGACACCGCGATGGGAACTACTTTGTTTGTTAGTGACGTCATAGGGTCAGGAAACGTTGCTGTCGAGTATAGCCTACAGTGCAAACTAACCACGGCCTCTCCTACGGATGAATCCGTATTAATTGAGATGATTTTATTTTGTATTACACTTATATTCATTAGGTGGAAACTTCCCCAAATTATAATTATTCATTTCGGACAAAGTTAGTCAGCGATCTCTCAAATTCCTGCCCCCCCCCCCAAAAACGAGACTTTTGTCCTCCCCAAAAGAGAGACCTCAACCAAACGATTCCTCCTCTCATTACAATTCGACACGAAATCTGCAGACGGCGATTTCAACGGAATCTGCAATTTTTGTTCCCTGACGGAATATGACAACCGGAAGCCTTCAGGGAGCAAGGAGGATCCCCCTATACAGTTTTGAGTCGCGGTAATTAATTACTAGAAAACTCGCTACTAATCTTTCTACGTCTTGGCAACGTGAGATAAATGCCTTCCGTTACACTCCGCTCGAAGGCATTGTTATTAATTACGTTTCTGATATTAATTTCGTCCGGATTTTTGCTGAGTGTCGAGGATCTTTTGTTTAAAGGGGGGTGTCTGTCCCGAGGAATATTCGAACGGAGCTGTATTGGCTCTGGGGTGATTAATGCGAGTTCTTTTTTTTGGGGGGGGAGGGTTTGGAATGTTCGCTAAACGGGGACGATTCTTTTCGTTTGCTTAGTAACTAATGCGAAGATTAGTTTGATTATTTCTCGTGTAGTTTACGCTCCGTCGGGGATTGGGAGTTTTTGAAAAATCGTGGCTTAAAGGGAAGCTTAAATTAATGCGAGAAAATGCGTTGGGTGTACTTTTTTTTATCGTAAAACTTTGTGCACAAATATGTTTTTGTTTGAAGTGCTAAAATATGTTTTAATTGTAATTGGCTTTGTAGGATGTAGGTAATTATTTAAAATAATTTTCTGATTTGTTATGGTGACAATTAGGTGTGGTTTGTAGGGATTCACTTCGCATTAAAGCTAAGTTGTTTCTTTGCGTTTATTTTTGGGAAATGTTTCTTTGTTAACGAAACTACTTAAGTTTATTAATGGCGAAACATTTCGGGGAAGTTATGATTTTGATATAATTAGTTTCATTAGAATTGGCGTATCTAACGACACGCTTAACTAATTGCATAGTTTTGAACAAATCTAATAAGGGATCTAAATGTTTAGACTTTTTCTCCTTATTTGTGATCCCCAAAAATCTCTCACTTCCCACATTTAAATTACACTTTCAGTAACCGGAATAAATTTAGTATATTTGGTGCTATTGATAAACTGGAAGTTCATCAATTTGTCTATTAATTTTGGAACCATTGAGAGAAAAAAAAACATCCCCGAAAAATTAGATTGGCGGTATGGGCGAGATGTGAAAGTTTTGTTTTTGCTTTGTTTCTTATTTTATACATCTGGAATTGATGATTCATATATGAGTTAAACAATTTCAATCAACATCCTCGTAATCTTTGAATTTTAATACAATCACTAATACGAATAACCGATTTTCGAATTTGTACACAAACCAGGCCCAGTTTAACCCACGAGGACGCGCGCAGGGCCTGCGAGGCCCTGGCGCTTGAATAAATCTTTATACAAACTCTAATTTTTAATCAAAAATGCTGAAATCCCGTGTATCTGCCTAAAAGGTTTCCACCTATCACCTCCTAAAGCTTAAATAGAGTGGGTATGTTATTTTCCGAGTTTGGTTGTTGTTTTTATTGAAATGCTTCCAAAATTGGGAGGATTCGCGCGAGTTATAACCAAAGAGGTGTCCAAAAGTAACTTGAATCTATAATTTTTCTTGCAAAAAAGGAAATTTAAAGTAAACAGCACTAAATCAACTGCTGAAATCGGCCCCCTTTTAAAGATAAGATAATCTCGGACACTTCCTCCTGAGTGCTGGTGCTTTTCAAAATAGTCTAATATTACATCTTAATGAAAAGCAGTCAACTTAAAAATGAGTTATTATGCACTTTGAACGATTAAATTATGTATTTAAACTTTCCGTGATAAAATTTTTGGATTCACTGAACATTTAGAACGGAAAACGGTGTGCAGGGCCTGAGAGGCCCTGCGCGCGTGCCCGTGTAACAGAAAGTAGCGCGCGTCCTCCCGGGTTAAAGTTATTCTCCATCAACATTGATAGGTGTTTAAAACCTAATTCCAGGGTTTGAATTTAATGTTTACGGCAAAACCTGGTAAAGGATTAAGTTTTGACTAAAATCGTAAAAATCGCGCCTGGTTTGGGGCGAAAAATTATGATTGGAGTGTGAGGTTTTTTTTTGTTATGGTAAATAATCTTGATTATTTTTAAGCGATACGGTTTTACTCAGATAATAATCAATAATTCACGATGAAATATATTATGAACAAAAAAATTAAACTCAAACAGCGCTAATAAACCATATCGTTCACACCTCGCCAAAGTCGCTAATCTAATATTTCGAGGATAGGACGTTGTCTTCAGTATGGGATACGTCGTTTTCGTCCCCGGACATTTGGTCCCCGGACATTTCGTCCCCGAAAAAAGTATCGACTAGTTCCTCCAGTGTTACCAGTAACATTGACATCCTATGAATATGTTTATGCGCATGCTCCGGATCTTAGCGATCTCGGACACGATTCTAGGTATCACTACTGTCTCTAATCAGCACAAATGTTAAGAGTGACCGCAATTGTAAAAACTGCGTAGTAGTGACAATGCCTCGTCAAGAGGAATCTAGATTTGTAATTTTATTTTTTCTAATTGATTTAAAAAGGGTTATATACTACACTCCTGCACGTGCAAGACTTTTTTCTGTGGTCTGAAAGATTTTAAAATTTTATTTTTTTTTAAAATTGATTAAAAAAGGGTTTAATACCACCCTCCTGCACTTGCAAGACTTTTTTCTGGGCTGATTTTCAGTGCTGATTACAGATATTTCATCAAAATTGTGGTTTGAATGATTTTAATTTTTTTTAAATTGATTTAAAAAGGGTTTAATACTTACCCTCTTGCACTTGCAAGAGTTTTTTCTGGGCTGCTTTTTAATGCTGATTACAGATATTTAATCAAAACTGTGGTTTGAAAGATTTTAAAATTTTATTTTTTTTTAAATTCATTTAAAAAGGGTTTAATACTACCCTCCTGCACTTGCAAGAGTTTTTTCTGCGCTGCTTTTAAGTGCTGAATTTTGCACAGCCCAGAAAAAAGTATTGCAAGTGCAGGAGGGTAAGTATTAAACCCTTTTTAAACCAATTTTAAAAAAAATTTAAATTTTAAAATCTTTCAAACTAAAGTTTTGATGAAATATCTGTAATCAGCACTAAAAAGCAGCCCAGAAAAAACTCTTGCAAGTGCAGGAGGGTGTATTAAACCCTTTTTAAATCAATTTAAAAAAATTTAAAATTTTAAAATCTTTCAAATCACAATTGTGATGAAATATCTGTAATCAGCACTAAAAATCAGCCCAGAAAAAAGTCTTGCACGTGCAGGAGTGTAGTATATAACCCTTTTTAAATCAATTAGAAAAAATAAAATTACAAATCTAGATTCCTCTTGACGAGGCATTGTCACTACTACGCAGTTTTTACAATTGCGGTCACTCTTAACATTTGTGCTGATTAGAGACAGTAGTGATACCTAGAATCGTGTCCGAGATCGCTAAGATCCGGAGCATGCGCATAAACATATTCATAGGATGTCGATGTTACTGGTAACACTGGAGGAAGTAATCGATAATTTTTTCGGGGACGAAATGTCCGGGGACCAAATGTCCGGGGACGAAAATACCCTAAACCCTTCAGTATATTTTAGAATAATCGAGGTATCTCTTCATTGGCGATTAGGCGATCTTTTACGTGACTAACATTATTTTCTTTTTTTTTGGGGGGGAGCAAAATACGTTACTACTCTGAAAATAATGATCGCAGATAATCATTAATAAATTACGATCATCAATGGTGATTGTTTTTTTTTTCTGATCGTCAAACGATGATCCAATGAAAAATGAATATGGCAAATACACAAATTTTGATTCTTTTTTTATTTTTTCCTCCGTTTCCATAATTATCAATTCCAAACCCTGCCTAATTCAAACCATGCGTAAAATTCCGTCCAATTACTCTGAGGAAGCAGTCGCAAAACTCCGGTAGCTAATTACTCCAGCTATCGCATTTCTGACGAGAAGAGATATTTACCCGCCGAGTCGCAATTACCCCACACCGAGACGAGAGGGTAACTTTACCCTCATTAAGGAGAGAGTATTTCCCGGGAACTTCGAATCCGTGCGTTTCCTGGAATTTTTGAGGTTTCGAATGGATTGTCTTCAAATGTCGGGTTACTACTAGGGTGGTATTTGGGAATAGACAAGGAGCAACGCACACAATTTCTCATAAGCTAAGTGCCATCATGTGAAAAGGGTGACAATTTTGAAATACGATAAAATATTAAATTCGATTAATCATTAGTAAATATTTCATAAAATTACAATTTTTTAACTTTCTGTCATCCTACCGAGGTTGAGGGTTACATTACTCACCAGTAAAAAAATGTCAACTTAAATTACAATAATTTGGGTTTTAAATGCAATATTCGCTAAACCAACATTAAATGTTCATTTATAAACTTGAGGGCAGTGTTGGGCATTCACACGATTGAAATTTCAATCGTCAATCGTACAATTAAATTCAACCGCGATTAAATCAATTGCGGAATCATTTCACGATTGATTTCAATTGCGACTAAAGTTAAATTGTCACCGACAGTTGAATTTTCAATCGCAAGTGAAAATTCAATCGCGATTAACTTTAATTGTGGATGGCGATTAATTTTTTAATTGCAATTAATTTCACCAGACAATTAAATTGATTGCAGAAGGTATGTACTTATAGAGGGTCTTAGAAAATTCTCAGGGTTCGTACGAAAGGGTCCACAACTTTACCGAAGTGGTTCGCAACTTGCCGAAAGTGGTCCGAAAGCAGTGTTGGGCATTCACACGATTGAAATTTCAATCGTACAATTAAATTCAACCGCGATTGAATCAATTGTGGAATCAATTGCGGAATCATTTCACGATTGATTTAATTGTTAATCGTAGGAATTGATTCAATTGTTAATTGCACAATTGAATTTTGCCCAGCTCTGGTTGAGGGTTACATTACTCACCAGTAAAAAAATGTGAACTTAAATTAGAATAATTTGGGTTTTATATACATTATTCGTTAAACCAACATTAAATGTTCATTTATAAACTTACTCATTGTAGGTAATATAAAACTAATAGTAGAACTGTTAAAGTATTGACTATTAACTTTATTTTTCGGATACTCTTTTTGAGATTAAGGGCTGTATTCTACTTTTTCGCAAAGTCGAACGTCTATTCTAACTAATGTGGCAGGTGAAATGGGTGAAAGATTTTAGTCTCCGTTTATTGGCTGATCTCGCTGACGTCACAACCCTGCGAAATAAAACTAATTGCTTGTTAAGGGATGTGAAGTAAAAATTAATAAAAATCAACAGTTTTTAACTGAAAGCAAAAAGATTGAAGGAAAAAATCAAACGCAAACGATTAACTCGCAAAATTGGAGCGGCGAGATTGAAAACGAAACAAACAAGCAAATTTTACTCTTGACACATTGTCTGGAATACTAATAAAGTGGAAACTAATAATTAATTGATTATTTCTATTTATACTTCTTGACCGTGGGGTTTAATTTCGAAGGAGCACCTAGTCCCTAAGGACTTCAAGCTCCTATCTTGACTGCGCTCCGCTGCGCGGAGCGCATGCTTGATTTATCTTAAGGCTGGTGGCCGAAGCCACAGTATAACTGTCTTCTTGAGACTATTTATACTTCTTGTCATCTGGGGTTTGGGAATGTGGGTAAAGGTTAGCTATAATTGTTTACCAAAACTATGAATATTTCATTTAGTTGCATTTCTGAAATTAGGTCTTCATTGATAAATTAAGATTGATAGTTAAAAGAGTGTTAACCTCACTGTTTTTTTTTTTTTTAATTTTGGTTATTTTATTTAGTGGGGTTAGGCTACCTAAATCCTGCTATAAAATCCTACTATAAAATTAAGTATGTTTCCTTAGAAACTCTTGGATGCATACAAGGTTTTCCAAAAGTTTTTAATTCTTAGATAATATTTGTGTATAAAATTTAAGAAAAAGTATCTTAAAAATCAGCATTTGAAAATGTGTAAAAAATATTTAATATTGATTTAGCCTTGCCATGAAAACAAATTTGTAATTATATGTCTTTAATAACAGTATGTATTAATATTTTATTAAAATATTCAAAGCAGTTTTGGTAAAAGCAACATATATATGCTGTCCTATTCTTAGAACAATGGTAGGATGGGGGTGAAATCAATGCTATAATTATTGTATTTATTTTTAGATGGAATTGAACTTCATAGCTTAAAATTTGACCTACTAGCATCTTCACTCTACCAGGTGAGTGGCAGACCTTTTTCCGATATTATTTATTAGCGATCATTGTAGTAGTTAAGTAGCTTTTTTAATACGCATGTATTTTTCCCAATTTTTGAATCTTTTTTCAAAGGAAATTACTTTAAAAACTTCTATAATTGAGTATTAACTAAGAAATAAACCATGCATTTTTCATTTCATGCTAAGTTTATTAAAAATAAGTTTTTTTTTTTTTTTTTTTTATTTTTTTTTTTTTATTCAAAACTGTTCAGGCCAGATAGTTCCTGACGTAAATGTGAGAGGGGGTTAATAATTTGTTTACTTTTGCTGTGTAAAGATAAAAGGAAGAAGGGATTAAAAAGTAACAATAAACATGCTTTCATAATATTTAAAAGGTGCCATATTGAATTACTTAATACTCATAGTTAAAGCTTATTTTACAGGCTATTATAGTTATTGCTTGTAACGCTTTTTACAGCATCTTTTATAAAAGAACCTTTAACAAGTATAGTTCTTAACATTCAATAAGTGTGTATCAGGAGTGATCGGGTGGGAGTACCAAAATATTGCCTTAACAATCACATTATAGCCTCTCACAGCAGAAGCTTTCTTAATTTTAATTGGAATTCTCAGCGCAGTGCAGTCTGAAGAAATCCAATTAATAATTTTGCAGTTCAAATATCTATCTAATATTTTTTATTTTAAAAAGTGGTGATTATTTTTTAAATGGACCATTTTATAATGATGTTACTAACCTTCCATGTTTTAAAAGTGAAAAAAAAAATACTGCAGGAAAATGTGAAAATTACATCGTCAATTATAAAATTATTCGGGAAAAACGTTTTATTCGGAAAAAACATCGAACTCTAAAATAATTCTCCTGAATTGAGCCAAAAAGTTACGAAAGGGTGGATACTGGCTTACGAGAGAGAATTATTAAAGAGGATTACGGATTTGATTATTTTTTAGGGATAAACGTTAGAAAAACATGCTTTCTTAATATTTAAATGGCCCCACATCGAATTACTTTTAATCCTTGTTAAGGTGTACGTTACGTAGTACACACTTGGAATCGTCCAAATGGACGAAATCGTAGGATTTTATTTTATCAGTTAAACGTTCTTTTTTTTTTCTTAAGCTTTCAAAAGATACCAAGAACTTGTAATTATCCCTGGGTCCTTGTAAAATCATATCGTGCCACAAAGCGCATTTTGGTATGTTTTCAGAACTTTGAACTCATTTTCTCGAAAACCATATTATTGCGATACGTATAACCCTTTTTTGAACAGTTTTTATGGAAAAGAAAAATTTTATGTCACAATAAATTTCATACTATAATGATCTGTATATATAGCTGTGTGCGGTAATGCTGTGGCTTCTTTCAAATTCTCAAAATTTAATTAAATTATGTTTTAAAATAAATTTTCAAAAATACAATTGTTAAAAATCGTGAAATTTTTTAGTCTATTTGAAAAAAATTCTTAAAATCACTTTAATAACTTTAGAAACGAAGTGTAAAAGCTAAGAAGACATAGAACTAGATAATATAGATAAGATAGTATAATTTATATTTCCAGCTAGAATTGTCTTTCTAGAGCAATTATAAGCAGAAAAAAAGTGTTTGTACACATGATTATTAACTCATTAAATTTTAATTAAGTAATAACTAATGAACTAAAATTATTTTTCTTATTGAAAATATTTAAAAAACTAATTAACTACTTTTTATAAAAAATTCAGATTTTTAGGTCTAAAATTATTATTTTTTTGCCATTTAATTTATTTTAAATAACCTTTAAGTTATTTAGAGCAAAGTAACGTTCTTCACACCCTAAAATACATAGAAGAGACTTAAATAATTACTCTTTGAACATTACATAACAGAGTTATTCTGGTGTGTTTTGATATTTATCTTGTAAAAACAACAAGGTAATGAAATGGTATAATTACAATTTGTCTATGCAATTATGTTGTCATCAACAAAATATGTTTTGATACCTTAAAAGTAAAATCATATAATTCTTTTTAAAAATTGAATTAGACAAACTTTAAATTTTTCGGTGGATGTGAATTATTGATAGACGTTTCTTATTCTTTAGTATATAATTTTCAGCCTTAAATTCCTATTTTGTAGAATATGAGGAATTGAAGGGGTTGTGGCGAGATAACTCACCACTATAAAAGTTAGATTATTTAAATGTGTTATAAATGCCAAATGCAGCTTTAAAATAATAGTAAACGTTTAAGATGTAGGACATTTATGGATCAGTATCTCATCGTGGGTCATATCTTGTCACACGGGGTCTTTAATACATTATTATGAGGGTGGGTAGCTTTCAACAGAGTTAAAATAAAATGTTTTACGTCCATTTTAGCTCGTAAAATATTATATTCATTTATTTACTTATTTTGGAGCTTATAAAACGTATTTTAATATAGTTAATACATTGAATGGAAAAACAGTTGAAAATCTATTTAGATTAATTACTTTATTATTACATATTCATACATTCAAAGTTATGGATAACGTATGCAAATATTATTTATTAAATATTATAGCATCAATTTAAATGAAAATATTTATGATACACCACTTGCGATTAGTAACTAGCAAAATTTAAAACCGATTAAAAAAAATTAAGTTTTCAGTAAATTTGCAAGAAAAAATAATGGAACGAACAATACATTTTCATCATACAACTTAAAAGGCACTTAATCGAATTACGTAGGTTAATCATTGCTAAAACCTACTCTATACGCAATTATAGTTTTAGCTTTTAACGGTGTTCACAAAGTAATCGCGCTACTTAAGAACCTTTAACAATAGTCTTTGAATATCAAAAGTAACACGACGACGAAATTGCGACACTTTGGAATAAGTTATTATGTTTTGTTACGCATGTACTCATTTCTGAATTTTAAATTCCATCTAGGTCAGATGCTGACCGATGTATATAACGCTCATCGTTATAAGTTTTCAATAGGGATGTTACGGTTCCACTGGAACAGTTCCATGGAACCTAATCCCAGCATGGAACCGTTGGAACCGGTTCCACGAAGAACCCCTTAATGGTTCCACCCTGGAACCGATAAAATTCAATGGCAAATTCATATTTCTCCGCAACCCAACTCAACGTTTAACGAGAATCCATCAAGCCACTCCCCATCCCCAAGCTGAATTAAAACACGCGCGCTTCTTTCTACCAGTGTGCAGTGTCTCTCTCTGCTCCCTTCCCTCTCTATGCATTGCGTAAGTATTACGTCACTCTACTACTCCAAAAGAAGTGAGAGTGGCTTGAGGTATGTGAGGTGGTTCAATGAGTGAGGCGGAACTGTTTGGAACTGGGACACTGGAACGAAATAAACGGAACTCTTTGGAAAATTTGACTAGATTGGAACTGTTTTGGAACTTATTACTCGGTTGGAACTTTAAACGATTTTGGATATCTTTGGAACTTATTGGAACTAGGCACTCAGATTGGAACGTATAACATGATTAGAAGTTTTTGGAACTTATTGGAATTTATTTCCAGATTGGAACTTTTATTTCGATGGGAAGTTTTTGGAACTTATTAGAAATTATTACTAGATTGGAACTGTTAATATGATTGGAAGTTTTTGGAACTTCTTACTAGATTGGAACTTATAACATGGTTGGAAGTTTTTGGAACCTATTGGAGCGTATAGGGTTTGTTTGGGGCTCCATTGAAACTGGTGTAGCTAGCTGTCGTGAGAATTGAGATTAAAGGTACGCGTGCGTTTTAGAATATCTCGGTGGGGGGATGGGTTAATTTTTTTTAGGAAATATTCGTATTCTTAAATTTATTAATGTATGTAATGTATTTTAAATTTAATAAGCACCCGATTCCGAAAATTGGTTAATAGTCTAATATATTAATTTCTTTATGTTCTTTACACGTAAAATACCGACATTTGCGTGTATCGCAAATGGAATTGCTTCGATGCATTAACCCATTAGCGCCCATTGATCTATTTCTAGATCGCTAAACATAGGGTGGGAAACTCACTTTTAAATTACCTTCTACCCACCCCACACATTCCAAACTGCCCAGGGGGCAAGATAAGGCATGCACCTGTTTTACAACACGTGGTTTTTTTGTTTGGTTTGGTCATTGATCTACAGCGATAAGGAGAAATTTGGCATCGCCATTTCATTCCGCAGTTTTTCGACGTTTCTTTGCATAAACCCTGGAAACAGCTAAGCGGTACCAGTAAGATAAACTTATTTTGGTGTTTTAATATCTTCATAGATGTGGCTATTAGGATATAAAGCGGTGTTATGTTAAAATAAATTTAAGTGGTAAAAATTCTTGCCGAAATGTTGCTGATCTAAAATTAGATCACTGGGCGTTCGGGCAATTATTTTTCATGTGTTGCTTACTATGCGATTATTTAGTTTTTCCCAATTGAAACTAAAAAATGAGTCTGAGAATATTCAGTTATGTCTAGGATGAAGTCAAATATATATTTTCTGATGAAATTGAAAATTATATTGTTGGTAATTAAATTTTATAATTTCTTTTGGTCGATAAATGGAGGGTAGACAATCATGATTTATTGCTAGTAAACAAAGCATTGCAAATAGTGGCAAAAATTATCTGTGTTTATTCACATAAATTTATTAGTACAATACAAATCTTGTTTTGAAATAGTTCATGTTGGAAATTATACGACAGTAACATTTTTTCGAGGAGCTGGAGAAAATATCAAATTGGAAAATTATAATTATTTAAAATTCTCCATAATACAACTTTTGCAACTTTAAAATTGACGCTGTGGTAAAATAAATTATTGGAATATGCAGGTAAAAAGCTCAAAGACGCAGCCTTTTTAAATGTTGGCTGAGTAAGACCAAGTTTCGTTTTATTTCATGACCAATTTCATTTTATGGTAAAACAAATTCTTAAAATTTACGCAACATTAAAACTAATGCATTTTAATTTACTTTGTGTTCAATCTTATGGCATATTTTTTTCTATAACATACTCATCAATTTAAAGTTCTTGGTTTATTTTCCCATTTTTCCCACTAAATACTTCCAGCATAAGCTATTTATGTAGTTTATCTTGGATATATTATTTAATTTTATTATTATTTAATTATTTTTCCACATATTTATGAATAAATATGTGTTTCTTAAGGAGAAGTACTAAAGTTTCTACCTATTTTATATTTTTTAAGGATTTTTTGGAAGTTCTACTATTACTTAGCTCAGTGACAAAAACATCCCAGAACGCCCAGTGATCTATTTTTAGATCAGCTATTTTTAAAGAAACTAATGATTGTTTTTACAAAATTTGTTTATAATATCCATATTGAAGGCAAAATACACCAGATTCATGATTTTTATAAAATTTGGCCGAAAAAAAATAAATTGGGCGTTAATGGGTTAAGATTGTAAAAAGACAAATTTGTAGCTCACGAGACGAGTCTACGCTATGGTAATTCTATTTAATTCATTTGTGATTTATTTTATATTTTATTAATATTTTTCAGAAATATTCGCTAACTTAAATTTATTAATATACTTATTGCTATTAAAATCAATACCGGAGGAATTTTTCTTAGAAATTAAGGCGATGCATTAAGATTGTAAAAAGACAAATTTGTAGCTCACGAGACGAATCTACTCTACGGTTATTCTATTTAATTTAATTATGATTTATTTATTAATTTTTTCTGGAAATATTATTATTCTTAAACTAATTAATGTACTTAGCCCTGTTTAAACCCATACCCGAGGAATTGTTTCAAGAAATTAAGGGGATGCATTTAGATTGTTAAAACAATCACTCGAGATTATTGCCTTCGGCGATGGACGTGAGAGTTTGCGCAGACAGCTAAAATCCACATTTAATTACAAATTTTCGGAAAATAATCTAATACTTTTCATCTTTAAAGTTTTATAAATACTATCATTGTAATATTAGTGAATTTCGAACAAAACTCTTAACGATGAACAAGGATTGTAAAGTTTCGAAAGAGAAAAATCACCCTGTTTGATTCGACGAGGTCTTACGCTTCATAGAGAACGCGTGTAGAAGACAAAGGAAACAAAGAAAACTGGAATAGTTATATGTTTTAAATATTAAGTTAAAAAGTGGTGACTAACGACTTTGTTGCGATACATCTTTTGCATACAATTTAAAGCATCCCCCAGAGAGTTACTGGAACACGTTAATTTATATATTTTAAATATTAAAATTAAAAGTAGTGATTAATAAAGTTGTTTCAGTATTATGTGTCTAGGAACTCAGAGAACCCCCTACGTACGTCATGAACAAGTCGATTTGTCTTCTTTCTTGTTCTTCTGAGGGAATCGAATCCTTTTTCAGAGGAAGGTCGACATTACCCGTCAATTTGAGTTTGCATTCGGTAAAAGGTTAGCGACGGCGACACTTCCCCGTATTTCTTTGGATGGCGCCCCTAGACATGATTCGGGCCCCCTCCCAATCCCCAGTTATTATTTTATTAAAATTTCCAAAAAAAAAATCAGCAAAAATAAAATCCACACGCATGTGCATTGGATCAAAGAATCTAACTCAGGGGCACTTTTGCCAACACGAGTACAGCGTTGGGCTTTCCAAGTCTGGCCAGAACTTTTTGGAACTGGAACTGTTAACGGAACCTAATCCCACCGTGGAACTGGAACTGTGGAACCGGTTCCACATTTTAACTAATACGTAACATCTCTAGTTTTCAATCCAAATTTCGCTAATACAAATTTATATACATTTATAATATATTTTAAAAAAGTGGTGGATGTATTTTCAATCGGATTTTCTTATAACGAGGTTTTAAATGCCCACTATACTGCTGTTTTGCAGTAAAAAAATACTGCAGGCAGACATAAAAATAACAGACAAATCTAAAATAGTTCGTTAAATTTAATAAGTTTTAAAGGAAACTTGTTTAAGTTGTAATTTACCACAAACAAGTTGTCTTTGAATATTACGGCTCGACCGATGCATAGACGCCGATTGTTTTAAAAAATAGCCATCGGCATTGGTATCGGCGACCATATAATGGGCGATATAATTGGACCATTTTAGCCTCTTAGCATTAGCATAGCCTCTTGAAATTTTGACATCAACTTTTATACTGTTTTTTTTTCCGAGCGACCCTCTAAGGGTGTAAGCAAAAAGTTTTAAAATGAGAAAGCACACATTTGAACGTTACATTTGGAAAAATTTTCTGGGGTAGGACCCCTTATCTATCTCTCCGAAGTTTTAACATCGAGTTATGTTCTTTTATCCTTGAAAATTCTATGGCTTACAAGGATAGGTTGTCTTTGAGATGGATGTAACCCAAATAGCCCCAAAAATAAACTATAAAATTTGCAAAATTTTTCAGTGGGGGGATTCCCAAGATCCCCAATATTTACTTGGGGCTCGATATTGTGTGCATTAAGTGCTCTAACAAGGAAACGCTCTCAGGGTGAACTCACAGAATTGGATGAAAATTTACAGGTATAAGATGGCTAAAAAAACTTACTGTGAAAAAATTAGCTGCTAAATTTCATTAGGAAAGGATTAAATTAACTTTGAAAATTGGGTTCTGAGATGCCAACCACATTCAGTTAACACCACTTGGCGACTTTGCGAATTTTCTATCAGATGGAATAATATATTTTTATATTACAGTGAAAATTTGTATTTAACGTGAAATTGAGATATTTTGTTAAAAGTACTTCAGAATATCCATTAAAACAACAGTTTTTTTAATTAATTTCCTTTCCTTTAATTTAATTTTCCTCCTTTAATTCATTTTTAATCCTTTTTTGCATTTAATGAACCTTTTTTTTTATTCGGCCAGTTTATTCTAGCATTTGGCACAGAGCCAAACGAAGCATCCTCGCCTAGTAGGGTTACATTTGGCGTTAAATATGATAATTTTAAATAATTTTTTACAGCTTTTCTACTGTAATTTAGCAGCTAATTTTTTTACAGAAGGTGGTTTGAGTCATATACTAACCCCTGTAAAATTTTCGTCCAATTCTGTGAGTTCAACCTAGAAAACGTTTCCTTGTAAGATTCAAATCATACCTGTAAGTAGTCTAAATATATTTACTCGAGAGGGTGTACCTTAGAAATAATGTTGTGTCAACCCCCTATCGAAATAAAACTCATGTTATGGCCACTACCTATTGCCACACCACCACCATCAGTGAAGTCAGCTATACTTTTCACGTGTTTATGGCATTGCGAAATAAAACAACTTCACCTAAATGGGAGTCTTGCTGAATATGGTCCTAAATACGCTTCTTCTCTCCCCATACCAATAATATATTAATATAACAATTTGTTATGCTAATAATTATATTAATTAATGATATATTATATAATAATGTGATACATTTTTATAATTGTAAGAACGACGACATTGCAATTCGTGTCGTGATAGCTCTATTAATAGACCGGGAGCCAGCAACATATTTTGTCAGTCATTTCCTCTCAAGCGATATTTGGTGGAAAATTTCAGGAAGTTATATCATAAAGCCTGGTGAGCGTCAGCTGGCTGTAGGGCGGTGGAATAGACGTCAGCTGGTCGTTTAACATTTGGAGCGTCTTTCTCAAAGATTCTTTGCGGCTTCAATTACGCGAGAGAAAAAGAACAAGAGGGAAACTCCAGGGAAACTCAGTGAAACTGTTATGTTTTTGTTTACATTTCGATTTGCTTTGTATTGAGGAGAGGTACGAAAGGGTGTGTGGTCGCATGAGCGGCGGATATCGTTTTAAATCAAGATTTTGTAAATAATGTAAATAAATATCTGTTAATTATTATCCAGATCAGATACTACACTAGTAGATCTGTGGTAACCAATTGCAAGCTCAGTAGGTCACGTGTTGGTTCCGTGTGACGTCAGACGGTTAGAGTCCATTGTTAGGAAATAGACCAACTTTCTTTAAAGAACAATAAATTATTACTTTTAAAAATTAATTACTAACCAATTTCCCTAAAGATAACTTTTAATTTCTTTTTATAAACCAAACCAACTTTTTGAAAGGACACTGTTTTAATTAATTTTTTAGATATTTATTTGTTTTTTCAGATAATTTTAAGTTGGCAATATTTAATTAATAATGTTCTAGAAGGGAATTGTTTTTTGTTGACAACTTGAGACTCATGAAGTCAGGAAACGTTGAAAGGAAATCACTGAAAGTATAAATTTTTGTTCATGTTTGTTGGTTCCTTCTCCTAACCCAAGGCTGGATAATAATTAACAGATATTTATTTACATTATTTACAAAATCTTGATTTAAAACGATATCCGCCATTCATGCGACCACACACCCTTTCGTACCTCTCCTCAATACAAAGCAAATCGAAATGTAAACAAAAACATAACAGTTTCACTGAGTTTCCCTGGAGTTTCCCTCTTGTTCTTTTTCTCTCGCGTAATTGAAGCCGCAAAGAATCTTTGAGAAAGACGCTCCAAATGTTAAACGACCAGCTGACGTCTATTCCACCGCCCTACAGCCAGCTGACGCTCACCAGGCTTTATGATATAACTTCCTGAAATTTTCCACCAAATATCGCTTGAGAGGAAATGACTGACAAAATATGTTGCTGGCTCCCGGTCTATAACAAGTCCACCCAAAATCTGCACAGAAAGATTCCTTGCATGGAGTAGAAAAAAGTTAACCAAAGACATTTATCACTTTTTTTTTTGAAAAATGTGACGTCATATCGTCATATTCGATAAAAACTGTATTATTCATATCCACCTTAAGCGTGCAAGCATACCCAAATAACCATATTCACGTTTTCCATAAACCTTTTTAGCACAAATAGGACATGGCGTCATACCTTTTTCTGCGAAGATTTTCTCGAAAACTATGGGTCGTAGGTATGTACTCTGGGCAATTTTTATTATCTACTTTTAATAAAAGGAATATTTCTGTGCACAGTTTGGGCAGGCTTGTTGAAACATCCTGTGTAGTATACTACATAATATATAAGTTCAAGTTCCGTGCTAAAGTAATGCAGAGGTACACGTCAGAAATACCTACTACACCTTTTATGAACCATTAAAAGACTTCCCACCCCACAAAACTACACCGAACAATTCTCCCACCAAAGGTATGCCTCCCCTACATCAAGTCCTTCCTTTTAATTAAAACCTTCACAACAACAGTAGGAGAAAGAATAGGAGGAGGAGGTAGTATCGCTCGCGAGGCACTGATAACCTTATTGGTTCCGAAGAATGTTGATTAACATGGATCGGAGGAGGGGGCACCTTTTCTCTTTCCTGAAGAATCTGTTAATGTCTGTGGACCCCGCAGCATTAACATTGTTGCCGAAATTCTCCGATGTAATTGGCAGATTGGTAATGGTCGAGTTCTGGCGAGGGATAAAATAAACTGGGGAAGGAAAGGACTAATAAAAGTTCCTGCGTGGAATAGGGGGATTCTTTGGGGTAGTGTTTTTGTTTGGGGAATCTCTGGTTTGCATATTTTGGAGGTTGGTTAGTTTGTTATGGTTCCTCATGAATACCTCAGTGTGTAATAATAGTAGTTATTTATATAGTAGTCGTGTGTTATGAAGAGATACTTATAACTAGCTAGATGCTGACTTGTTATGAATATATGCATGATATAAATAAATACAACGGGATCGTTTAATCTTATTAATAGGAAGGGGGATAATTATGGTGAAAATGTGTTTTCGTTCGGATGTTGGAATTAAGGGAACGTATCTTGTTAATATTCTTTGATGTATCATATTATATCGTTAACAACACGCCAAAAACAAGAATATGCTATTCTTATACATAGAAGATTCGTGTTTTTGGCGTGGTGGTAACGGTATGTTTCTGCATTTGTATCAGTTTTCATATTTCCGCTTATTATAGTAAAAGTCAGTGTTGATATAGTACAGCATGTTATTTACAACTAAAGATTTTTATTAATCATAGCATAGTTAAGATATGTATCTAATATCAGCTTTAATTTTATTCTGTGAAATGATACTTCGGATTTCTTAATAGAATGTAGCTTCCTAACGTTGTTTGGGACTTGGAATTTCGTATTATTTAATTACTGAGTATGTTGACTATCTAATATATCTACTATATGATCTGGAGTTGTCCAGTAACCAAACTTCTTGTTAATAACTTACTATTTTTGTCAAAATCTTGATTCTCCTGTAAATATTGATAGGTAACTAATTTCTAAATCTTGTTAAAATGCAATAATACCATTTGTATTAAAAATATGCCTTTCCTTATTATCTTCATTTGCGTGGGGAGGAATTTGTAATTGTTGATAAAATAAATGAAGCAATTCAAAGGAACAGCCGTTTTCAAAACTTTTCTTAGCAAAATAAAAACAAAAATGTCTTAATATTCATATCTTAATTTATTTTTTTCAAAACTTCCCTTAATTTAAACAAAAGTATAAAGTTGTTACAATCAGATTTTAAAAATAAGATGTAATTTAAAAAAAAATTGCAGGGGATAAAACGTATTGGATAATTTTACAGGGTTAATTAAGTTATTCAAATTATCTAAGGCAATGAAATTGTCCAATTATATACATGTGTGTATGTAAATATATAAATGTTCAATTATATACATATTGAATCGCATATATTTATCACCCGTTCATAGACATTTATAGTTATTCTGCTTATTTAACTTCCAAAACATACTTCCTTAACTTCTACTCATGATAAGTATTCAGTTATTGTACTACAATAAAACATCCCAAACTTATTTCCCCTATAACTACATTGCATGATAATATCTACTAACGACTCGACTTTCCTATATCCACCTAATAAGACCGTTACAAACACCAAATAAACACAAAACTAACAGACCAGGAAACACCGACATCAAAGAATCCAACTTAACAAAAAAACCTTACTGGAACCTTAGGATAATACCCTTACATCTCACTATTTTGCCAATTAGAGACGCTTGTTACTGACAGGGACAACTCCGCTCTTATTGCTCTGTCACAATCCAGACTTTTTCTCCGTTACTTATTTATTTATTTATTTCCTGGATCCGTGGGTTCTTTTCACATATTTGCTATGATGCGTTGGATGCATAGATGTATTATTTGTAGGGGGTATTTGGGATATGACGATGTGGTGATTAGTCATTCTCACCAGCAGATATATTTTTTAACTCCTCTGAGAGAGTATTTCACTCCTTGAAAATCGGAATTACTACTCTTTAAAAAACTAGACAGGAGTATTTTCACTCTTTGAATTTTTCACAAAGGTTTAGCCTAAACCTTCAGCCACGGCATCAGGGCCGTATCCAAGGGGGGGGTTAGGGGTTCAACCCCCCCCCCCGAAATTTCGACATCAATTTTTATACTGCTATTTTTCTTGAAAATTATGTCTCACAAGGAGCGATATCCTCTTCGGGTATAACCCAAAGGGTCTCAAAATGAGTCAAAACCCTACTTTTAAGGGTAAAATTTCCAAAATTTTTTTGGGGGAGGACCCCCAAACCCCCTCGAAATTTTGAAATCTATTAAGTATACGGTTTTTCCTTCAAACTTGTGTGATTTACAAGGATTGGGCCTCTTTAATGTTACCTAATATGTCTCGAAATGAGTTAAAATGGCACTATTAGGGAAAAATTCAAAAAAAATTCTGGAGTAGAAACATAAAAATCCCCTTAACATTTCGCCATTTATTACAATTACCTTCTTTTACCTATTTTACCTTCTTTTTACCTTGAAAATTCGGCCGCTTACAATGAGTGGTGCTCTATGGGTGTAATCTAAAGGGTCTCAGAAATGAGCTAAAACACTCTTTTGAGGGGCAAAAATTTTCTGGGGGAGGCCCCCCAGACCCCCCTTTTACTTCGAATTCATATTGTTTAAACAATTTTGAAATGTAGTGCATCAAAATTTCAATCCAGTGTTGTCACCTAAAACTTAACATATAAAAGTACCCGTAAGGAGGTACCACAGAAAATATTTGAGTCAAACCTCCCCCCCCCCGAAACAAAAGTCTGGTTACGGCCCTGCACGGCATCCTAATTATCATACTCTTTAATTGTGTTTTCATATAGAAATAGCATTTTTTTTCCCATTTATTGTGCTAATGCTTAGATAGTTTTATTGAAGTTTGTTTGATTGAAACCCAAAAATAACATCCTCATTTTTTTTTTTTTTCAATTTTATTTTGTCCATTAAAATGTAAGCGTTTTTAATAGAAATTTTGTCTTTGCATATGTAGTTTATGCTATTTCCGTATTTCACTTCTCATAATTGAATTTCACTCCTCCCAAAAAAGTCAAAGAGTATTTTTACTCCACCAAAACAATCCTAGGAATAACACTGCTCACCAGTTAATTAGTTTGGAATATTATATGCAGGCATATAAACTAAGTAAAACCTGTGGGATTTTTAAATAATGAGTTAAATAGGTAAGGTAAATGTGGGTATAGTGGACACTGTCCCAATAGTGGCCACCTAGTTGATTAATTTTAAATAATAAGAGTTCGAGACATCAAATAGCATTAAAATTCATAGGCATAGTAGGTTATGCTATCAGGTAATAAGTTAAATAACCACCGATACTATAAATCAGCATGGGAAGGATATTTAAGTCTTTGAAAATAACACCATCGGCCGAGTGACTGAAATTTGATTTTGCTTATTGAATCGCGTTAGGAAACGGTTAGGTCGGAACTGATTTTTTAGTATTTATTACGGTTTCATTGACTTTTAAATTCATTTTAAGATTAAGTAGAGTGTATACAATCATACTGAAGAAAATTTATTTGAAAATTTTTACTTTACGAGGATTTAGGGGGGTGGCCACTTTACCAACACAGAATCTTAGATTTTCCAATAGTGGTCACTGCAATGGCTTTCAAAAAAAATATATAAATCCTTTTTAATTTGAATCAGATTTTCTTCAGAAACTGTTGATTATGCTTTAAAACGGGTGTTGTACGAATTAGGTTTCATTCTGGCTTCGGGAAATTCCTCTCAAATCAGCTACATTGTAGGCTATATGGGCCGGAAACCATTAAGTCTGTTATTCTAAGTCAAATAAAACTGATTTTATTTTAATCCAAAATATATTTCGCTAGGAAGGAAGACTTTTTTAGAACTAAACGACCATACCTACTCAATTTCATGCATAAACCCCCTCATATAGAGGTGTCCACTTTTGATATAAAGGGTGTCCACCATAGAAACATCAGATACATCGATGTGGCCACTATAGAAGCAATTTGAAGTACTTTTAAAAAATTCATTAAAAATACTTTCCCCGATCTAATTACAGTTTTAATTGGTAAAATCGAAAGAAGAAGATCCAGTTGATCTAAAAATAGGATGGTAACCGTTTCCAGGCAAATAGATTGATATTTATAGAGAATTTAAGCGAAACTTTTCCTTAAAGTGTCCACTATACCCACATTTACCTTATTAACGATTGTGTATCGGTGGTGCAGATTCGAAACAATTTCTATGTGAAAGGGAAAAACAAGTTAATTTCATCATCGAGGTGTACTTTTTATTTGCTAAGAATTTGAAACACTGCAATTTTATAAGACTTTAAACTTTTAAAAACCAAATTTATAAACCTTAATAGTAACCAAAGCAATTCCAAAGCAAAGATTCGCCCAATTTTCGTCATGTATGTCAAAATTTCGTTTACTTCTAGTAGCAGTTACGTAAACTTGACATATTCGGTAAGAGCTGGACTACTAGGGAATTGGTTCTTATGGAGAAAATTTTCACATAATTAATACATAAAAAGAATCCTCTCTATATTAGTTAGCCATTTTGAATTAATTCGAAGTACTACAAGGCCTTAAAAATAATACAGATGTATTAGTTTTAAGGCCTTGTTGTACTTATAATAGGATGTATTATTGAAATGTGAGCACTTTTTGTATGTCGGGTGAAAACATACAAAAACACAATATCATAAACAAAAAAAAATAAAGAAATTCATCATTTTTTGATAAAATAAATAAATGTTTCAAAATTTTAAATTACTCTAAAACTACTAATACATCTCATTATAAATCCCTAAGATTACTACCAATCCGTTATAATGCCTTTTATAGAATAATTTTGCAACTTTTTAAAAATAAATCACTATGTAAATTAAAAGGAAATATTTCAGATAGACGTCCAAATTATAATCTTTGAACTACCAATAATACGAAAGAAACCTATCGCAAGCATTTTCTTTATTTAGCTCATAAGTTATACAATAGTTTACCATTTGAGTTGCAGTCGGAAAACAATTACTATCATTTCAAGAAAGTTTTATTCACGTTTTTTAATTGAAATTGACGATATTGATTTATTTTTCCACATTTAGAAGCGAAATATTTTATTTTATATTTTCCAGTTTGTCCAGAATGTTCTATTTTTGTATACTTAATATATATTTGTATACTTAATATATTATAAATTTATATCTTGTGTTTATTTCCAAGTTCAAAAACCTTATTTTTTTCTATCATTTATGTTTTGATTTTTGTAAACTTTATTTTGTTATGTCATGCAAGTAGTCACCAGTACTGGCTCTGTTGCCTCTTGGTGACCAATTTTTATTTTTTGTAAATTGTATTTTTTATAAAAAGATAAATAAATTATTATAAAATTATTATTAAATTAAAATTAAATAAAAAAAAACTAACAGGCTTGGCGGTTGGGTCTTATCACTCGGCGGTAGCTGGTATTCTGAACAACCTTATATGTTTGAAACAGATGGGTCATTCCCAAAAAAAACGTACAAAGTGCGTCCAGGAAGTTGAAATTTTTTTTAGTAATAAAAAATATTTTTTGGGAAAATAAACTTCTTTGCTTCAGGATCTTCATCTTATTTTGGTTAGTTGAGAATTTTTTGGGAAGATAAAAATAAAATATTATTACCCTAAAAAGCCATTGTTTTTAACGGAAACACCGAAAACAGCATGTCCCACTTTTAAATTTACTACATTCAAAGTGACTTGTAGTAATTCGGTTGCTGGTTATGATGATAACCATGATAAAAAATAATTAAATTCGTTATTTTAAAGAAAACTGTCAAAACAAATGTTTAGTTATTTTTCTTTAATTTAGACTTACAGATTTTTATGTGTGTGTCCCAAATATTTTGACTCCACATTTTTTCCACTCTGTTACATAGAGTTTCACTATAAAAATTAAAGTAATATTGAAGTTCACCGTGGTTCTGATATCTATGAATTGATGTTTGATCATTGTCTGAAAGTAATATTCAATAAAATTTTTTAGCACAGTGTAAGACATGAATTTTGTCTAGAATCGCTTAAAGCCTTTCCACTCTGTTACACACTTTTACAAAAATCTAATCGTTACTTTTTATAAAATAAATCACCATTAAGGAGAACATTACCAATAGTTTTTAAATGCTGTTTTACTTTTTTCTTGGATTTAAAATTTTAAGCCAGAATTCCCTTTTTAAGCTTAATTTTCCACTCTGTTACGTAACAGAGTGGAACTGTACAGTGTACACTCAATATAACAGGGTATACGACAAAGGTTAAAAGCAGAATTGTGGCTTAAAATTTTAACTCAAAGAAAATACTAAGCTGTATTTAAGAACTTTTTGTAATATTATTGTAAATGGTGAATAACTTTATAAAAAGTAGCGATTAAATTTTTATAAAAAAAGGTGTAACAGTGTGGGTATCATTTAAACCAGTGTGGTACAACCTTTAGATACCCGAGAGCTAATCAAACATTAGTATAAGAAGGTGAGATCCCAAGTTCAGCTTGGAACACATATTTCGACTATGAAGATTCACTAAGATCCATTACACTTAAGATTTTTTTTAACATTGAGCTTGTGCAATGCGAATATATTGGTCGGGTCATTAAAACATTACAAATTTATTCCAGGTGTTATATTTGTTTGCCCCAATTTAAGAATTATTTTATTTGACTGTTTTATTGTTAAACATTTGTTTTAATTAAATTAAAATAGAAAACAAATTATTTATTTTATCTAATTGAAAACTTTTTGAAAGGAAATTGAGTCCATTGTAAACAGAAGAGAGGTTGAGATTTCTTTTCTCTGAAGAGGGTAGGCAGTTTTACTTTTTAAAATTGAGTTCTAGGGAGACAGAGTTATACATAGAATGCGATATACATTGATTTCATTTGAACGTATAAGCTTCAGTATTATTTTAATTTCCATTTACCTACATGTAAATTGTAGTTTACCACGATTTGCATAGGGGGTGACGAAAAAAGTTAAAGTCATTGGCTTAAAATATATTAATAACTGCATTAAATTATTTAGGGCTGGCAAAACCAATATCTCATTTATTCGATAATAATTGCAAATTATAAAAATTATCCCTGAATCTAAGTATAAACTCTGCAGGGTAGCCGCCTTTACAATGTATTTCCAAGAAGTGTAGAAGTTTTTAGAAGTCATAAAGTTTGTTTAATATCCTTAAATTTAAGCAAATAAAATATTAATTGTGTGTAAAGTTAATAAATTTATTTGGACTACCCAAATCCTGTTTCTATTTTCACAAGATTGTGTAGGATTGTCCATTTTGTTACAAAAATGTCCACGCTGTTACCAGAATTTCCACTCTGTTACATGAATTTCCACTCTGTTACATGACACTTTTTCTGCCTTCCAGTGTAAAATAATTTTTTTAAATCTATTAAAAGTGCTCCTTACTATTTGGAACAACCCTAATTCTTACAGAAATAAGAATAATATTTTTTCAATAAGTATATAAGCCATAAAATAAACTTTTATCCAGGTATATTACATAATTTTCAAAATTTTGACACTAAATCTAAAAAAAGTACAAAATAAATTTTTTTTGGGGGGAAAAATGTTAGTGTACTAAAAAAACACAGCATTTTCCCAGATATTTAAGTAAAATTAAGCTTTTTATTGTTTAATAATATTTGAAAAAAATCGAAACTTATTCATGTAACAGAGTGGAAAAAATCTTTCACTTCCCATAACAAACCATTACAAAACCCATAAAATTATTATTTTAACTAATTAATAAAATTTACCATTGAAAAGCTCAGAGTCTTAGCTGTAATATAGGCATAAAAGTTTTGTGAAAATTCAAATTTTTTTTAAAAAGTTGACCCAGATGCTAAAGTCTCAGGTATTTTTTTTGCCGGATCCTTTCTTTAAAATACCACTCACCACAATATAAACTCATATTCAAAACGCTCTCTATAAATATTGCGTCTATGATTCGTTTTTTTTGTTTTTTTTTTGTCATTTCTGCGGGACTTCTCTCTCACTCCCCAAGGGTTGAGTTGTCAAGACCCTGTGATGAGAGGTTGCAATTATTATTGCGGGAGTTTAGTTGTTTGCTTGAGGAGGGTTTGATTACGGCTTGAGCCCCCTGGCAATCTATATTTATTAGAAGAGGGTATATGATTGGTCTTTTGTTTGAGGACAAGTGTGATTGGCTGGTTTTGACGAGGACAGTATTTAGAGAAAATACAGGGTGTTTCAGAAGTCCTCTAACGGTTTTTATTTGAAACCAACGTCTCCTATAGGGTCATGGTAACTGCAAATAGGGGAATTTGTATGATAGCCAAGCGTAACCCTAGCGGCTAGATAGTTAGCTCAGTCGTCAATTCGAAAGTTAAATACATTATTATTACCGTGGTGATAAATTTAGTTTTGTTGACACGGGGTTTAACTGAAAATTTTCAGTTTTCAGATAAATAGATTTAACCTATCAAGGAGATTTTAAGTAATTTTTATTTTTACTTATAATTAAAGTAAACTACAAAGAGCCACCTACTAGTAAGGTAAATGTGGGTATAGTGGACACTTTAAGGAAATTTTTCGCTTAAATTCTCTATAAATATCAATCTATTTGCCTGGAAACGGTTACCATCCTATTTTTAGATCAATTGGATCTTCTTCTTTCGATTTTACCGATAAACACTGTAATTAGATCGGGGAAAGTATTTTTAATTATTTTTTTAAAAGTACTCCAAATTGCTTCTATAGTGGCCACATCGATGGATGTGATGTTTCTATGGTGGACACCTTTTGCATCAAAAGTGGACACCCCTCTTTTTCTGCTTATATGATAGGGTTTATGCATGAAATTGAGTAGGTGTGATCATTTAGTCCTAAAAAAATCTTCCTCCCTAGCGAAATATATTTTAGATCAAAATAAAATTAGTTTCGTTTGACTTAGAATAACAGACTTGATGGTTTCCGGCCCATAGCCTACGTTGTAGCTGATTTGAGAAGAATTTCCCCAAGCCAGAATGAAACCTAATTCGTACAACACCCGTTTTAAAGCATAATCAACAGTTTATGAAGAAAATCTGATTCAATTTAAAAATTATTTATATTTCCATTGCAGTGACCACTATTGGAAAATCTAAGATTCTGTGTTGGTAAAGTGGTCACCCCCCTAAATCCTCGTAAAGTTAAAATTTTCAAATAAATTTTCTTCAGTATGATTGTATACACTCTACTTTATCTAAATATAAATTTAAAAGTCAATTAAACCGCAATAAATACTAAAAAATCAGTTCCGACTTAACCGTTTCCTAACGCGATTCATTAAGCAAAATCAAATTTCAGTCACTCGGCCGATGGTGTTATTTTCAAAGACTTAAATATCCTTCCCATGCTGATTTATAGTATCGGTGGTTATTTAACTGATTACCTGATAGCATAACCTACTATGCCTATGAATTTTAATGCTATTTGATGTATCGAACTCTTATTATTTAAAATTAATCAACTAGGTGGCCACTATTGGGACAGTGTCCACTATACCCACATTTACCTTATATCCCGTTTAATAAACCAGAAATTATCTAGTTAACTGAACTAAAAGTTGTATGCAAAATAATACAATATTACAGTCAGTCACTTGGGAGCCCCAGGTTCAATATAATACCAAGGATATTATAAAGATGTTTTTCTTTAGAAATATATTTTAACAACATTTCAAGAAAAATTTTCCTATTTTCTTCCAATCTTTTAACCCAAGAAAAATTATTGATAATTAATATTTTTGAATAGATATTTAGAGGTTATAGATTTTATTTATTTTTGTGGAAAAACTTAAACTTATTTTCATAATAGAATTATTTTATTTATGCTGTTAATATTGTATGTCTTTAGAGAAAAAGAAATGGCTCACATTAATTGAAAACACAATCTCTTTCAAATAAAGAATTATAGTATTTTAGATTTTTTAGAAAATATTATTTCTTGATTGAATAATCGTATGTCAGGAATTATTAGTGATAGAATGACATGTTTCTTTTGTCCTAGTCACTAGTTAGTCATAAATCGTTAAAATGTGCTAACTTTAATTCAAATAAAATCCATTTTATAGATATATTTTGGCAATTCTATAAAATGGATTTTATTTGAATTAAAGTTAGCATTCTATCAGCATTCTATCAGCATTCTATAGCATTCTATTAGCATTCTATCACTAATAATTCACGACATACAATTACGTGAAAATCACGTCCTTTAACCAGGTATAAAGAACGTCATTAAATCACGTGATAATCACGTAAATTTGATCACGTCCAAGTTGACGTCACATATGTCGTCAAATTCACGTCATTTATGACGTCGAAAATGATGACGAAAGGTTGGACATTCGACGCAAAACATGACGTGTCACGTCAAAGTTAACGTCACATATGTCGTCAAATTCACGTCATTTATGACGTCGAAAGGTTGGACATCCGACGCGAAACATGACGTCAATTTTAAGGCATAAAATCACGTCAAAGTTCATGTCACATATGTCGTCAAATTCACGTCATTTATGACGTCGAAAATGACGACGAAAGATTGGACATTAGACGCAAAACATGACGTCAATTTTAAGGCATATTTTGACGAAAAAATGACGTCATAAATCACGTCATTCGTCTACTTGGGTAAATTCTAAGTAGTAATATAATAGGTACTAAAAGATGACACTACAAATTATTGCTCACCAGTTTAAAAGTTAATTTTAAAATTTTTTTAACAAACTTTTACTACATTTAGTTTGGAGATGGTGGAATTGTATAAAAAATGTATACTACATTCTTCCTTACGGAGAATGTACTGTATTAAAGATAAGAGGATTAGTACAGCCGACTCCGCTTAATTTGATCGATCCTGATCACTCCAATTTAAATTAACAAAGAATGAATCGTTTTGTTATCAGTATACCGTTTAATGTTATCAAAATTTTAGAAATCCCTTAAAAAACATCCTTTTTGAAAGCCAATTTTTAATATAGTATAAAGAATAAAAATACAATATAAGACATTTATGTAGTAGTGTTTATATGACCCACTACTATAGTTGCTAAATACATATTAGAATATTGTTTTAAATGCTTCAATTAAGACCACACAGTCGTCATTTTAATACAAACACTCGAGTTACACTGTTTGCCACTTTTAAGTTTTAATAATAGAACTGTTTATTATTATCAATTGGATATTGTTATCGTCTTTATCTTTGAATTTTTGCTGACCTAAAATCATTTTAACATTTTAGTTGTGACTGTAATTTCCACGATCCCAACCCGGAAACGAACCAAACGAACAGCGCAACGCAATGTTTACAAGAAAAAAAAACAACCTTAAGCTCCCTTGGCGAAACAAGACGTCCGCTATTCCGACAAGGCGAGCAAAAATACTCCCTCAAAAAAAACAACCAAAACCTCTCTTCTGGAAAGCGAGGAAAAACTTGGCACTACGCCAGCTCCACCCTTTGGGTACCGGTGGGACCTTGAAAAACATCGGGAGGTTCCCCTGACCTTGGCCGCTCAGCGTCATCAATTTCCCCTTCGCTTCCGTGTTGGGCCCGACTGCTACTGTTATTTTTCAGTAACAGTTGTTGGAAAAACTGTTGATACCCCGAAAAACGCGAAGTCGGAAAACTGGAGACAATGGTTTCGATTTGTGTGATAAGTTTTCGAAAGAGAGTTTTAAAACTAGGTTTAAGATTCATTATCTAGTGAGGTATTTGCATGAGTGAGGGATTTGCTCAATTTTATACTTTTTTGATACGTTACGCGGAAGGGTTCGGAAGCCTCTCTGGCGAAAGCTCGCTCAAAAAATTATTGTCATGCTTTGGAAAGTTTAAAAATGACATTTTTCTTACATTATAAGTCTTTCCTACGTGGAAATTCTTCGATTCGTTTGTAACTGGCCGGTTTTATGGGGGTATTCGATGTTTCAAGGGTGGGATAACTATTCGCAAGAGCGAACAGCTTGAAACATCGAATACCCTCATTAAACCGGTACTAACCAACCGAAGAATTTCCACTTTGGAAAGACTTATAATGTAAGAAAAATTTCATTTTCAAACTTTCCAAAGCATGACAATAATTTCTTAAAGCTTCTGGGGCTCTAACACCTCAACCGCTTTTAGTAAAAATCATTGCTGCATATTGTCATCAAATTTGGGTCCTTTGGGAAGGGTTAGGACCCTTCAAAAGTGAATTGCGTAAAAATTAAGAGAAAAAAATATCGTATAAGAACCTCTATAATTTTTAGTTATTTTTTTTCTTATTAGGGAGGTAATAACCCCTTAAACCTATCCATTTGCTACAAAATTTCATATTTTAGAAACTTCAACCTTCCTTGTCCCTTTGGGAGTAATTTGAAGACTTAAGTAATACTTTTTGACCCTGAAAATCGAATTCAAAGTCATTAAGTCATCAAAAAAACGTAAAAAGGGGGAGGGGCCGTTCCCCGAAAATCAGTTCAGCGACCCAAAATCTATAAGAAATGACTATTTTCGTCAAGGAAAAAATTTTGAAGATAAAATTTGCTGAACAGTGTTATCATTTCAATTGGGCTTAGTTAAAAACTATCATGCAGTTCGGAAAATTGAGCGTCGACTGATATTTCTCCGCACCTGCTATTTCAAACTGCTCTTTCCTTCTTAAACCACTTCCCAGCATTCACTTTATCGCGTGACCACGGCGACGAAAAATTATTTTTCTCTCCTTTCGATTTCGTTGTTTTTCCCAGAAAAAAAAAAGTGGGTACCCGCCGAGCCGATGCCATTAGGAGAAATGGAAAGTAGTCGTAATCGAACCCTTTGTGAAGGGTGGAAATGGGCTAGATCGTTTGCGCGCCTGTTTTCTTTGTGTACCTGAAGTGGCTCCAAAGAGCTTTTCTGGAAATAAGGTGAAGGCCGCCGTCACTGGATTGTTTTTATGTGGCGCGTTAATGGATATTATGCGAGCTATTCACTCAGATGAATAGTCCATTAGCTATGCAGTTTTGACACTAGCACTTTTATTGTGGCACCGTTGTTTTCCGTGTCATTTTAAACGCGGTGTTGACAGTTTAAGGGCCGTATTCAGAAACTGAAAAACGTAGAAGAAACGAGAACGGTACGGAAAAGGTGAAAAATCACTCGTATGAGAGATTTGAGACGGCTCTCGTCCGCCATATTGTTCCGAGATTCGAATCGTATGCGGATTGGTTTTACACTTTTTGTGGTCTGTGAAATAGTCCCAAAAAATCTAGAACAACTACGAATTACCAAAAAAAAGTCCCCAGACATTAATATGGGTCATATTCAGAAACTCAAACACGTAGAAGAAACGAGATGGAAACGATACGGAAACGAGCAATTTGGAAATGGTAGGTGTCTAGTTGCCGTTTTTCCTCTCGTGTGCTCATGGCGCCGCCTGTTGAACAACCTTCCAAGTAATTATACGCTGGCAATACATATTCATGTAAACACTATACTGCCGTCCTTAGCAAGAAGGGCGCATCTCCGAAAATCAAGATTTTCAGTACAAGCACTTTTCGCCTAAGGATTTCAAGAAATTTCAGAGATACGCCCTTTTTCACTAGCGTTTTTGTGTACCTTTTCGTACCCATAGGTACATGAATGAGGTACCATAAGGTGCAGAAGACTCCAAAGATTCTAGATATGCAAAAACCTGAAAATAGCCAAAATCCGAGATACGCCCTTCTTGCTAAGGACGGCAGTATAGATGTCCATTACTTTCAGTGGCGTAACTAGAGTTGACTCATGGGGGGTGTTACTCCGACCAGTCAACCCCTCCAACATATTACTCCCTTTTAAAAAATGTCTCATAATATCAGGCACGGCTCCAAGGGGGGGGCACTTTTTCAGACCATCACCTACCTTTTGAGAATAACGTCAAACTTTTAGAGATTTTCTAAAAAGTATCACTCAAGATCCCCTTTTGGTACCGCTGGGGGGTATGGGGGCCTCCCCCAGAAAAAATTTTGAAATTTGACCTGTAAAAGTAGGGTTTAAATTCATTTTGGGACTTTTTTTCGTACTTATGAGTGATTTTTTGGGTCCAAGGGGGGCATTTTCCAGAGTGCCCCCCCCTGGATCCGCCACTGCATAATATAGGTATAATATTAAATTTTTTTTTACAAAACTTCCGAAGGGAAAACTTTTGAGGCCCTTTTGGTTAGTTCCTATAAGAACAGTTCCTTGTGAACCGCCTACCTTGTAAAGGGAATTTTTTTCAGTTTTTCATGTTTTAGAAACCGTCGATGTAATGGGGGGGGGTTACAACCCCAATAACCCCCCCCTCGTTACGCCTATGATTACTTTCGTAATGTATTGATGTCTGAGGACTTTTTTTTGGTAATTAGTAGCTGTTCTAAATTTTTTGGAACTATTTAACGAACCACAAAACGTTTAAAAGCAATCTTCATACATTCGAATCTCGGAACAATATGGCGGACGAGAGCTCCGGAGTACCGCTCGTACGAGAAGTTTTTCATCGTTTCCGTATACCGTTCTCGTTTCTTCTACGTGTTTGTCTTTTTGAATACGGCCCTAAGTCAGGGGATCACAACACGTTATGCTGGCTTCATAGCTGCTAACTGAATGTGGTAGGGTAGGGACAATTTATAATGTATTTTGATGAAATTGGTATGAGAAGGGTTTGAAACTGATAATTGAATCGTTAGTTTGAAAAGGGAATAAGTCCAAAAAAACAAGTTTTGAGAAAATCAAAAAAAAAATATATAGGTAAGTAATGGAATTTTCGGTTTGTAACCACCAAATTTTTACTGGAAATTCAGGACCCTATTTAAAATACTATCAAAACAAATACAAGTACATTCCAAGAATATTTTGTAGTTGAAAAAAGTTGATGGACCTATGAAATTTAAACTGATGAAAAATCCTAAATACCACTTAGATTGACGTTTAAATTTTATTTCTGCTTAGTTCATAGTATAAAAGTGAGAAATATAAAGACTAAGGGGTCATTCCATGTCAAATCAACACACTTTTTGGCATGACCATCTCGGATTTTCTTGAAATTTGGTATACATGTTCTACTTATAGAAACTCTGAAAAGTACCAACTTTCATCAAAAAATATTTATTGGTTCTGGAATTACAGGTGCGTAAAGTGGTCAAAAATGGACCAACATAAGTTCTTTAAATTGCTCTATAGTACCTTCTAATTGGGTTATACAGATGGAGATGGTGTCATTTTAAAGTATTTTAAATGTTCTTTTTAATAGTGCAAATTGTACTATAAAATTTTGAAAAACAATATATTTTACAGAACAAAATAGAATTAAAAGTTCGATTTCTATCAAATATACCACTTTTAAAATTTTGAAAAAAATTCTTGGAATAGGTAATATTATTCTAAATAATCTGGTAAAATTATAGCATGGGACAAAAATGGGATCAGTGTCAAAAACTATCTAAACCAAAGTTCGATTTTTCTTATATCCCCTTAAAAATTTTTAAAACTATTTTTTTTTTCATTAATTGGATGCAAATTGACTTGTATTTAACTGCTGTTGACAATTAGGGCCCCTGCACAAACTTGGTGTACCCCGGGCTTCATATTTACAATCTGTATATTAATTCAGGCCATTGTATTGTAACAATGCACATAAAGTAAATATGAAGCCCATGCTAAACCAAGTTTGTGCAGGGGCCCTAATTGTCAAAAGCAGTTAAATACAAGTCAATTTGCATCCAATTAATGAAAAAAAAATAGTTTTAAAAATTTTTAAGGGGATATAAGAAAAATCGAACTTTGGTTTAGATAGTTTTTGACACTGATCCCATTTTTGTCCCATCCTATAATTTTACCAGATTATTTAGAATAATGTTACCTATTCCTGTAATTTTTTTCAAAATTTTAAAAGTGGTACATTTGATAGAAATCGAACTTTTAATTCTATTTTGTTCTGTAAAATATATTGTTTTTCAAAATTTTATAGTACATTTTGCACTATTAAAAAGAACATTTAAAATACTTTAAAATGACACCATCTCCATCTGTATAACCCAATTAGAAGGTACTATAGAGCAATTTAAAGAACTTATGTTGGTCCATTTTTGGCCCATTTTTGACCACTTTACGCACCTGTAATTCCAGAACCAATAAATATTTTTTGATGAAAGTTGGTACTTTTCAGAGTTTCTATAAGTAGAACATGTATACCAAATTTCAAGAAAATCCGAGATGGTCATGCCAAAAAGTGTGTTGATTTGACGTGGAATGACCCTAAGACAAATAAAATTCAAAATTATTATGTAATTGATTCATTAAGGCAGTATCAATGGAGAAAGTGAATATAAATGGTGTCAAACATTACCTGGATAAAAAAAAAATTAAAAACACTTTTAAATTAAAAGCAAATTTTATTTACCTTTTTCAAACTGACAATTGAATTAACTTAATGAAAATATAACTACAACAGTTTTCATATGAACCGGTATTCTCTTAGGAATTTGAGAGTCCACATAATGCAAAGCTTTTCTTCTAATCGACATACGAGTTTCATCCCATATTTAAAAGATTAAATTCAAATAAAATCATTCATCTAGAAACCAAAATCACTGCTATTCTGTGATTCACCCAGCACGGTGACAGTGAATCCCTGGAGTGTTCAGAGAAAGAAACCTTTGACCCTTGAAAACTGGGAAACCAACCTCCGGAAAAGCTCATGCCAATCAAACTGTCAACTGGCAGAAATCCTGTCTTGCGGAAAGGATAAGAAGACAGACAGTGGATTAAATAGAATAGCTTTTTTTTTTGTTGTCAATTGGGCTTTTCGTGGTTTGTCATGTTTGGATTTTTAGATGTTTTTTTTTAGATTCTCCTGCTTTTGAATGTTGTTGGGATGGAAAAGAAAGCTTTTTCTCCGAAATTTTACATGTTGTCTGCAGTAACAATTTTTAAACATCATCGTTAATCAGTGTGTTTAGACGTTTGATTGAAGTCATATGCGAAAGGTTTAGAAATGAATGGGAAAATGTTTGTATATTTTATTTGCTTTAGTATTGTATATATTAATTTATTCCAAAAACCTTTAATTACTTTACGTACAAGTCCTTTGTGACTGTACGAAACTATTAATTTATTAATTCATGATTTGTATTAAATAATTAATTGGAAATGCCTCAAGCATTTAAAATCAACTTTTCAACTGGTGAGCTTTGATTTGTATTAAATTGTCATAATCATAATGTCATTGTCATAATTTTTAGCAGGGTTTGAATTTAATGATCATACTTAATCGCCAAAATCTGGTCTAATGATTAAATTTTGAGTAAATCGTAAAATCAAAAGTAAACCTCAAACAGCGCTAAAACACACTGGTTAACCACCTATCTAATTTTTCGAGGATAGGCGTTCTCTTCAGTATTTTTCAGAATAATCAAGGTATCTCATCTCTCCATTGGCGATCATTCGTGCGACAAAAATAAATTTCCTTTTTAGAACGAAAAATAAAATTTAAAAAAAAATAATAATTATCACTGATAATCATTAAAGTTACGATAACCAGTAATGATTACGACACGAGTTTTTCCTTTTCTGATTGCCAAAAGATCCATGTTTGATAAAAAGACGCCGACTATTTTAAAAGTGGCCAATAATGTATATACCACTTTGAGTTTTTTTTCTGCGTCTCCATAATTATTAATTTCAAATCCTGATTTCAATTTTACGTACTAAATCTCTGGGACAGTACGATTTTTAAAGTCTTTCTTCACTTATCGTGATCCTAATTGTAAGTAATACTTGCCGAGGTCCGGCCGTTTAAAAATAAACTTTTCTACTGGTGAGCTTCGATTTGAAGTGTCCGTCATTGTAATAATTTTAGTCATAGATTGTTTTCGAAAGATATGCTATTCCGAAGATCATAGAATTATTAGAAGGTATGTATTTAAAAATATATCACTGAAATCGGGTCCAACTTGGGTGATTTTATGATTGACTGAAATTTTTTAAACTGTTAACTTTAAAACCTTATAAAAATTTAATAACGATTTGGGCAACGATTGAAGTTACTTTATATCCTCCAATTTATTAAATGGGGGCTACATACTCATGATTGTAATGGCAGCTCTTTCAATTAAAACAAATTCCTCAAGCAAATTGTGAATGCGAAACTTCTTTAGCGAAAAAAAAAATTCAAGCATTTTAGTAAGCATTTTTTCTAACTAAAATTAAAAAAAAAGAGTATCCTTAGGCTAAGGGTATTGTTACAAAATCTATTGAAAGTGTATTCGCATCTGAAAAATTTCGATAGCTTGGGAAATAGGTTCGTTAAAAATCGTTAAGGGATTTATAGTAGTCCTAAAAACAAAGTCATCAGATTTGTTTCACTGTAATCTCTGTAATCATGGCCAAGTATCTTCGGGTTAAAATCAGGTTTTGATTTGACAATCATGATTTTATCCAAATACCAATATAGATTACTAGTTTTTTTATAGAGCATTTTCAATCACATGACTCGGACCTAACAACGGCCTTAGCAACAGAAAAGTTACAGTTTTTTGCCCTACAGAGGTTAACAGTTACAAAAAATGACTAGCCGTGGAATTCTTCTATTGGACCATTTGCAATCACGTGATCCCATACCTAAAAACTTCCTTAGCAACAGATAAACAACGGCCTTAGCAACAGTTAAAAGCCCTACAGAAGGTACACAGTTAAAAGAAAATATCCGGTTGTGACGTCACCTGAAAACACCCTATAACATTAAAATCGGACCCGTTGTTTTGTTTATAAAAATCAAACCCGATTATATTTAATATTTTAATGATATGATTAAAGGATCAACCTCTAGTATTATGGTTTTACTCATGTAATAATAACGATAATAACAATAAAAAATAGTTGATGTAAAATAAAAATTAAACAAAGTTTATCTACTCTTTAAGCATTTACATCAATAGTTTTCAGAAAAAAAATTCTCTATGTTACTGACTTTTGATCTTTCAAGAAACTAAAAGGATTTATGATTCTCTATTAAGAAATGTTAATCAGAAAATAATCATCCCATAATATCTGAAGATATTTTTTGAGATTTTTTTCTTCCTTTTCTGAAAGGAAAATTTTGATTTGTTCTTAATAAATATAAGACGCTTTTAACACTTTTTAATAACTAAATCGTTTCTTCTTAAACTGATTAATTTTAAATAAAATAATACGCATCTATTTAATTTGGTGATTTTAAAAAAGTGATGATCTAAAAGAAAATATTTGGAATTTATCAATTTAAACTACATTTATGTTTCAGAAAAATGTATTTCCAATTAATTCATGACACTAACATAATGAATTAACTATTAAAATAAAATATTCCTTAATGTTGACTTTTTTAGACTTATTACATGTTTATGTGTATTATGTTTGAGAGGTTACAAAGAACACAAAAGCAGGAATGACATTTTTGAGTAAAATATTTAAATATAAGCTGGAATCCAATCAAACCTTTATTGCCTCTTCGTTGCTTATCAAACATTTTAGCTGCTTTTAAAGAATAACACATACATCAGTCTATTCTTTGTATAAACGAAATAAACTCCATAAGCTATCGAAAATATGCTACATGAAAGAAACATTTCGTAAATATTAAATGCTTTACTCGAAATAAAAACATCCTTACTAAATCTGCGATTTCGACTAGCTCCAGATCTTTTCCAATTATTTAAAGAACAAAAATCAAATATTTTTAAAGCCAATCTAATTGTCTCGCATGGCTGGAACTGAACTGAAGAAGGTGGAAAAGCGCTCATGCTCCTCAGAACAATCTACAAGTCTAATATGCTTCATTTGAAATTTCAAACCGGAGTGCATGAAAGAGAATAAAAGAGATAAAGTCGCGCAGTGACAGGGAAGCTCTCCGAAAAGTCACTTGGGTGTCGAATCGTCTGAAATAACCTCGACCCAGAGCACAACAAAGTAAAACCAATTTGTAAGTTAAATATTTTACTGAGTGTAGTGCAAACATTGGAGAACTTCTGAATTTCGACTCTCTTCATTCGGATGGATGGAAAAGAACGAAAATGGAGTTCGACGTATGTCTCTCCTCCCCCCCTTTTACCCTCAGCGTTCGTTGACTCAAGGAGCTGATCGTTTTCAGGTGCTTTTCCAGGATAAGCCTATTTTAGCTTTCAGCTGTTCTAGAACTTGCGAGATGGCTTTGTGCAAACGTTTTAAATGGAAAAGTAACGGAAACCTTGTTATAGTGCAGATTGGCTTGTTATGCATTTGAAAGGCACCTTGAAATAACCCTCAATGCAGCAAATGCATTAAATATTTGGCTATCGCTATTGAAATGCTCAGGATTGCTCACTAAGGGAGCAATATGTTATTTTTTCTTTTGTTTAATTCTGTGAATGTCAATGCTTCTGTAAAATATATATCGGATGAATAAATTTTTATTCTTTTTACAATACGCTTACAACACGAATCAACATTGTTCCGAACTTTTATTCACTTTATTAATTCAGTGGAATATAATTAATCAGTATAATCAGTGGAATATTAATCGGAATATTTATTCACTTTTATTCCGATTTTACTTGTTCCGAACATTTGTTCCAACATTGTTCCGAACTTTTATTCACTTTATTAATTCAGTGGAATATAATTAATCAGTATAATCAGTGGAATATTAATCGGAATATTTATTCACTTTTATTCCGATTTTACTTGTTCCGAACATTTGTTCCAACATTGTTCCGAACTTTTATTCACTTTATTAATTCAGTGGAATATAATTAATCAGTATAATCAGTGGAATATTAATCGGAATATTTATTCACTTTTATTCCGATTTTACTTGTTCCGAACATTTGTTCCAACATTGTTCCGAACTTTTATTCACTTTATTAATTCAGTGGAATATAATTAATCAGTATAATCAGTGGAATATTAATCGGAATATTTATTCACTTTTATTCCGATTTTACTTGTTCCGAACATTTGTTCCAACATTGTTCCGAACTTTTTACTCTCAAAGATTCCTTGTTGACATGTTCAAGTTTAGGGAACCATACGTTTAATATCATCTTGCAATGATAATTTAGATTAATTTAATAAAACTGATAATAAAACTATCAGCAGTTCTTTTTAAAACAAATGCATTTATGTGATTTTAATTTTAGTATCATAAAATACTACTTCGGTGAAATTTAAACTACTAATAACTCCCAACATATTCCAACTAAGAGAATGTACCCATACTACGTGACCTGTTTAGGGGGAGGGGGGGGTCTTCAAAATACCACGCTTGGTCACAGGGGGAAGGGGGGGGGCTTTGGGTTTCGTCACGTAGTCAAAAAATAAAGAAAAAAATACTTGTTTTCGTAAATTAAGTTACTGTTACAATAACTTTTACGCAAGTTTTTTTTTTCTTGATAATATATTTTCCACTTGCATGCACGCTCTCTTAGCGTCACGAGGCAAGTGCGGTATTAATAAAGACAAATTTTAAGCCAAATTAACTTTTTTTTAACTTTCTGTTTGCTAAAAATGATTGAAAACCGTATTTATGAACTACTGGAGGACTACTGAAAACTAGAGGGGGAGGGGGGGGGTTGGCATATACTACGGGTTGTCACCAGGGGGGAGGGGGGTCAAAAATAGTAAAATATAGGTCACGTAGTATGGGTACGTTCCCTAAACCTAAAAATGAAACAAATTCTCTCAAACGAAAATCTCAAAACTGAATGATTTGTAAAAAAATCATTGGCATTTGGTAAAACATTTGGACTACGGCTTTTTAAATTCCCATACATTTCACAGCTTGGTTTCTTAGGTGGAGTACTATATGAAAATGTCCAAAGAACATTATCTACGACGCATAGTAAAAAAAACGACTTCACATACATTAAAATTTAAATACCTCATTCCACGTCTTACTTAAAAGGTGTATGAAGTGTATGTATAAGTAGCACTGCAAATTTAAGTTAATCACCTGTAAAATAGTCATAAATATTTTTTCAAATATTTTGATTCCTTATTTGATTAGGGATTACGTAATAGTTGTGTAATGCTTCCTTAAGCCACTGGGCAAATCAGATGGCATGTAAACCTAATAAAAATTGCTGGTAATTCTTGCCTTAAATTCATTGGTATCGTAAGAGCAGGGGAGAATGAGGTACAGTTGGGGAAATAAAAAACGACTCAGTTGAGTTTTCTGACGAACCACTTGGGTTAGGAAGACAAATAAGGTGTCATTTTTCATGTCATGAAGTATTCTTTAAATGAAAAAAATTTCGAGTCCTTAGGGGGTCGTCTTCATATTAAACGAAATACTAACTTTTGTTTTTCCTATGGGGACCCCCAATTATTATGCGTTTTTCTGAAAGAGCATCCCCATAAACCCCCAAATACCAAGTTTCATCCATGTAAGTATCCAAATAGAAGCATATTATATTTTTAAAATGTCAACTATTCAATGTGAAATTTGTCAAAAATGTTTTCGGCGTAAAAATATGAAACTTTGAATTTAGATCAAATTTGTGTCCCCAAACAAAATAATTATGCTTTTATAGCGATATATAATGGTTAATAGATAGAAAATTAACATCTAATTTTGACCCAAAAATTAAATTTTAAAATCTTTTAATATTTTTATGGTAATCGATTCTGGTAGTAATTTTATGTGGAAAACCAAAATTTCAGTCGATTTCAATTAATAGTTTTGGAAAAAACCGAATTAAACTGAATTCCCACTCTTTAAGGGACCGTATACCGCTGCCAAATGCATACCGGCGAATGCTTTTTCTGGAAAAAGTCGTCTTATTTTAATCACCAGAACTTGAATTAAAACGCAATTTTGATATAAAATTTCAATAAATTACTTATAAACTTTTCAATAAACATTAAAGTGGTGAGTAAAAGTCTTACTATCCCACCGTTTTTAGGATATAATGTTTACAGAAAATTAATCCTTCTCACTCTGGAGACGACCCCCAAAACGTAAAAGCTTAATTTACCGCACGATGTGAATGAAACTTGGTATTTGGGGGTTTACGGGGATGCTCTTTCAGAAAAACGCATAATAATTGGGGGTCCCCATAGGAAAAACAAAAGTTAGTGTTTCGTTTAATATGAAGACGACCCCTTAAGGATTCGAAATTTTTTTCATTTAAAGAATACTTCATGACATGAAAAATGACACCTTATTTGTCTTCCTAACCCAAGTGGTTCGTCAGAAATCTCAACTGAGTCGTTTTTTATTTCCCCAACTGTACCTTGAGACACCTCAATCTTTTATTTGTTTTGGAATCTTGGTACGTTTAGTTTAGATAAAATTAGTTATTTACTTCAATTATCAGTTCAGTTCAGTTGGTGCAAAGTTACAATCACCCGTAGTTTGAAAATAAATTTTAAATAAAACGAAAAACATAATAATTTAAATAAAAGAATAATATGTAAAAGAATTGTATTTATTTTAATATAATTACGTTGAGATTAAAATACGTGTATAATATTTTAGAAAATAAAAATAAATTTATTTGCTAAACCTAAATGTTGAATTAAGTAAATTTGTTAAACTAAATGTAAAATTCAGTTAAAATCTCTGAAGATTCAAAACTGAACGATTTGAAAAAAAATCATTATAGACTGGTAAAATATTCGGTCTTTGGCTTTATAAATTCCTCATTCCACGGCAATCACATGTATGCTCAGTGGACATTTTTAACATCTAACTATGTCTGAAAACACTTTAAACCAAAAGTAGTAAAGATTTTAAATTATAGATGCTTTATTATTTCCCATATTATATCCCATTTCACCTATGCATTTCCTTACTAATTTCTAGTACCAGTAATATACCTAACAAATTGTAGATAACTATGAGACCCAAGCTAAATTTATTGGTAGCAGACATACTTTAGTATCCTGACTTTAGTAATGGCCACACTTCCCAAATTCCGCTTCGGTATTGGTCCCCTTCTCCGAGATACGGGGATAATTTTCCCCTGTTGGGAAATAAAATCTCCTTGCTATGACAGAAATGATGTTCAATATAATTGACTGGGTTTGTGCCGTAGAACAAAGATTATTTACTTTGGTGTTGTATCTATACTTATGCAATATCTTTCGTGATATATCTTAGTATGAAATAACGTTTGTATTTGTGAAGTTTGTTTTTTGGTTATGGTGGTTATAAACGCTGTTGATTAACATATAACATGTGTGGTTACTATAAATAGCTAGTTTTAATAATGATAATATGATAATAATATTAATATGATACGTGTTTTATATAATCCTTATATTAAGAAAGTAGTATGAACATACTATACTAGACAGCAACTTAAGTTGACCCTATGACGTCTCTAACAAACAAAGTAGTTCCCATCGCAGTGATGTCTGAAATTTGAGTGAAATGAAGAACGTCAATTCAAAAATATGATTATTTTGTTAAAACCATGTATATATAGTGCTTTTCAATCACGATTTGCGAACCGAAACTCCTCCTAGCAACCCAACAGGCTTTGTGTTTACCGATTTCTCCTTCCGCATTTGTGACGTACTGGGTCTGGGTTCAAGAAACGTTGCTGTCGAGTATAGGTCTTATAAAATGTATTTACATTTTTAAAGATCCATTTATATTCCTCTAATTTGGTTAATATAAACTATAGACATAGACATTTTTTAGACATACATTTATTGTATTGGGCGCGTGCCCGTTTACAAGGTGGGGGTACATACAAAAAAGAATAAATACAATTTACAAAGAAACTCAATAACGACATAAATATAAATATATTGGCTACTCAGACAAAAATAAAAGGAATGACCAAGAAGAAAAAGAAAGAAATGAGACCATCGAACTAACTCGATTCTGCTAGTAAATTTTGGCGGAACTTTAAGGTAGATATTGTAAAGTAAAAAATTCTTGCGTACTGACTTTGAGTTAAAATGAGAGGTAAAGGTTTTAAACCATAGAAGTATGTTTCTATATAGGGGGTATAAAGAGGGCAAGTATTGAATATATGGTTCCAAGTCTCATGTTATTCAGTGTTACAAAAAGTGCATGGGTTAGTTGACAAAATTATGAATAAGGTCAATTTAAAAATATGATTATTTTGTCAAACCGATGTATATGTTATGGGCAAAGTGATTAATCGTGCATTATTAATAATGCCCGAAGTGGAGGCAGCAAAGTGATAAATTCCATTTATAAATTCCACTGAATTTATCACATTGGCCGTAACATATATATAGCGTCTTTTTATCATGATTTGCTTACCGAATCTCCTCCTAGCAACCCAACAGGCATTCTGTTTACGCAGTTTCTACTTCCTCGTAGTAACGTCATAGGCCCAGGAAACATTGCTGTCGAGTAAATTTTTAAATTCTTTGAGCGCATTGAAATCATGACGGGAAAAAATAAAAACGGACTTTTCCCTCCAATGATGGAAATAATCTGGCAACAAAGCTTCCAAGGCAATATCCGTTTTTTTTTTCAAGAAAACCTTTTTTTCAGTGCACCTTTCAACAAATTCCATCAATTTAACATCTCATCCCTCTCACTGTCCAAACACCCTTCGCAATAACAAGCGGATCAACTTCCCTAAAAGAAACCACCCTTGTCAAAAACACTCACCGACTCACTCTCAGACAGACAACTCACTCTTTTCCTGTCACTCCAACTCTTTCCCTCATTACCATAAAACTCTCGCTGATGGAAATTAAGGGGCCCTTCAAACTGACGTCACTGGGACAAAAAAGGGGCCCGGGCCCCGACGGCCACTTAAGGGTAATTGCTAGGGTTCCTTGTCATCCTGTGTGACAGGGATCCATTAGGACTCCTTGACGTCTTTTTACTAAACACACTTAAGGTCGATCTAATCCGTGGGGTTTTTTATTTTTGGAGTGCCTTTGAGAAGTAGACAAGGTGTCTGAGGGAGTAATGGGACTGAGGGTTAGAATTGAGGGTTTGAGGTTGAAAAAGTAGTGGTGTTTGTTTACAGCTGGGTGTGAAATCAATGTAAAATCTTCCTTAGAATTCTTCGTAACGGTTATCTTAATATTGGGGGTTATCTTAAGGACTACCGCCCCCTTCCCTGTTTTGCAAGTCATTCGGATTGCTTCAAAATCCATGCTCGCTTCTGTCGCTCACCATTTGCTAAAATACACTAACCTATACTCGAAAATCAACGTTTCCTGACCCTATGACGTCACTAACAAACAAAGTAGTTCCCAGCGCGGTGTCTGAATTTTGAGTGAAATAAAGAACGTCAATTTAAAACTATGATTATTTTGTTAAACCCATGTATATGTTACGGGCAATGTGATAAATCCGGACATTATTAATAATGCCCAGGCAATGTGATAAATTCAGTGGAATTTATGAATGGAATTTATCACTTTGCCCGCCTCCACTTCGGGCATTATTAATAATACCCGATTAATCACTTTGCCCGTAACATATATATAGCGTCTTTTTATCACGATTTGCGTACCGAAACTCCTCCTACACTCGACAGCAACGTTTCCTGACTACGCGGAAGCAGAAACTGCGTAAACAGAAAACCTGTTGGGGTGCTAGGAAGAGATTTTTCTTAAGCGGTATGTAAGTGGTACTGTAATGTTAAGTTAATCACCAGTAAAATAGTTAAAATATTTTTATATAATTTAATGCCAATAACAATAGAAGCTTCAACTATAAAGACAGTTTCATACATTAAGCCATTGATCAATTCTGATGGCATGTTTACTAACTGTAGATATCAGTTAATTTTTGTTTTAATCTGATTGGTAAAATGAAAGTGGGAAACCTCAATTTTTGTGCTTGTAAGTACTAGTAAATGAAATCAAAATCTACTCTTCAACGTGTTCTGGAATCTTTGGTGCGTCTGGATAATTATTTTCATCAGTTCTCTTGTTTTGCCTGGTGCAAAGTTACAATCACTTGTAGTTATTGAAAAGCATTTTTTAAATAAAAGAAGAGTATTTATTTTATTTTTATTATATAGAGATTAAAATACGTCTATCAATTAATATTTTATAAAAGAAAAACTTTTGCTGAACCTAAAAGATAAATTAAAATTACTCTTTTAAGTTACCTATTAAAATTACCTAAACGAGTAATTTTAATTACTCATCAACAAAGGTTCTTACTTTTCAGCTGCTAGGTTCAGCAAAAAATTTTTGCAATTGAAAAATTCCCACTTTAGGTTAAACTTTTATGTTTAATATCCAAAGCGAAAAGTAGGGCATCTTGGGACATGGTCAAAGATAACCCAAACCTCTCATGAATAAAAATTGTTTTTATTAAAAAAATTAAATAATTTAAGAATTTAGAGGATTACAACAGAAATAGGTGCAAGGACGTATCTGGAAGGAAACACATTTTCAGTTATTTATGTCATAATTTTGAATATAAAATAAAATGTCCAATTTAAGATTATTAAACATAGCTCTTCCATTATTAAGGCTGGGCGCGCACGAGTGACTAAAGTCACGGCGACCAGGATTACTAGTATCAAAAATATCATTAGAAAACAATAGAGCATTTTCAATCACATGACTTTACCTAACAACGGCCTTAGCAACGTTGTTTTTATCCTCCAGTGATGTCATGTGCGAATGCTGCTATTGGATATTTATATGTCCCGCCCCTAACAACAGCCTTAGCAACGTTCTTTTTGTCTTTGTCACCGTGACAAAAGTCGCCCGTGCGCGCTCGCCCTAAGTGCTATTTTGTATATTTCAAGATAACTTTAAAATTTTATGCTATTACTGAAATTGTCCCAAAAAGGCGAGGACACTTAAAGAGGTTTTTCAAAATTGTTATTATGTCTTAAATAAAAGAGATAATTGGTCGGATTTTTTTTTTGATACGCAAAAGAGTATATTTAATATATTAGTTGTGCTTGAATAAATATAGTTGTATAAAAAAGTTAAAATAGATCTACCACAGATAATCTACCATTTACTACAGAATACATAATAGAAAGGAAACATAATTGGTTGTTATTTTATTTCCAAATATTCAATACTAATTATTCATTTACTTTTAAAGTGATTTCTAACAAATGTAATTAATATACCATAGTAGAACATCTTCTAAAAACAAAATAAATGAAAAAATAGCATTGACCCAGAAGCTTACGTCTCAAAAAGTCCTAATTACTAGGAAAATCGGAATCATTTTTTGAAAAATAAATCCAGATTTATAATAAAACATGTATAAATCTCATGCCTAGGGCAAACTAAAGTAAACATAACTTTTTCGCGTCATAGTTTTCACAGTAATAACCTTAGCTTGAAATTATTATCTTCAATCCTCTTAAGAAAGACTTAGGAAAAATTAATCACTACAGGGTTCTTAAAAAGTGGGGTAAATTTTAATGAGTTGTGCGTGAAATTCGACGAGAAAAAAAAATCCCCATATCTTCCCTTGCGATAGGGAATAATAATAACGATGATTATAATGAAAACCTAACTTCCTTGAAACCAAAAAATGATGTCCTTAATATTTTTTGTCATTTCACCTTACTAGAAGTCTTGTCCATAGCGTCACGTTATTATCATCTTTAAAAAAAAATGACTTGGAAGGAAGCGAGGAAAAAAAAACTGAAATCAGTCCATAAAAACGCCCCATGTGTCTAAAAAAAAGTAATTAAATCCGTTTTTTTTTCTCTCCCCTACTTAAACCGAATGGAATAATTCCGCAAAAAAAAAATTAAATAATAAACTCAGGCTTGAGAAGAAGAAAAAAATAACGCTAAACAGGAGTCGAGCTTTTTTTATTAACCCGTGCAAAAACGTGATTCTAGGCCTAAGACTTTTTTCAGTTTTTTTAATGCTGTAAAAACAAAGGATGTAACTGTACAAAAAAAATAATCTACATGCTATTTAGTGCGTATTCCCTTTGCATTCAAAAAGCAAGTTGTGTTAGTGGTAAATGAGAAAATAGAACACTTAAAAAATGCCTCCAGATGGTTATGATGGGCAACTAGAAAAAAACTTTTCATAGAGTTTAACTACGTTAATATACTAGCGCCCTGTCTTTGACGCAAAAACGCTTAAACTTTTTTTTTAGCAGGGAAGCGTGTTATTACACATTTATTTGGATCATAAATTTACCCTTGTAATTGACTTTATTAGAGATTTGTCACACTGTTTACAGCGAATTCGCTTCGGGGCATATAGTAATTATCGTTTTAATGAGTAAGGGTTCGAATTGGATAACGGGTTTTTGTGCACTAGACTGTTACCTAATGAAGTGTGTCACGAAATTGTATAATTTCGATGTACTTAAGAAAAGGTTTTTGATTACAGAGTGTTGGATAGTAATTGCTCGTAGTTAATGGTAAATAAAGCTATGATTGGAGGTGTATTTAAATGTATTGATTGCTTTCTTATTTATGCAACAAATGCATAATAGAAAAATACATTACATTTTACCCTAAGCATATTATTCCTCTATTAAATTTTTGTACTTATATTGATATTGTATAATTTTGATTGCATCAAGTTTTATTTCCTTTAAATCACTTTCGGTTTCAAATAGCTTTAACTATGCATTTATAGTGAAAGATTATTTTTTATAAATATTCTTTAACAGGTATAGCAAACGTAGACAGTAGAACCGCTGGAAAAAAGCATTTTAAATGTGCAATTAATTGTTCCGATTCGGTTCACTAAGTTAAGGCGTTTTGCTGTCTAATTCTATCTTAGAAACAGCAGAATAAATGATTTTTGTTTTGTATGTATGCAGAAAAATTCGAAAAGAAGCAAAATTGTCAAATATTTGCTTTTTTCATCACTGTGATGATATTTTCATAAGTAAGAATTAACACATTGATAAAAAAATTATTTTCTACATTCAAATAGGTTTATTCACTGAACACCCAATTGAGCATTATAAATGATTGAAAATACATAAATTTAAACTATCCTCCTCTTTTTACTCTCTTTCTCCTTCTCTCCATTCCATACCTCTGCGTCTTATTCTTTGAGCATACCTACGATGATAGTGTAAAAGTTTGATTTGTTAAAATATATAGTACTATAGATGTCATCTGTTGCGTCTGTTGAGGTGTAGTGTATTTTCACAGAGACAACTTCTATAATCTAAAAACCTTTATTTCTTTTACGAGATTAAATTTGTTTTAGTAAGCTAGCCAGCCGAAAAGGAAAAACATTCAAACTAATGAATTTAAGATTTACAAAATAAAAGATCACGAGCCAGCCACTCGAGATGTGAGACATTGTTGAGTGCGCTTGCCTCTGGCAGCACTGCCTTCTGAACGCCGCAGTACCCCCCTCCCAGCGTAGCGCTAGGAGCCGAATCTGACGGTCAGCTTTCGTCCATGCCTTGAAGTCAGCGGGGGTGCGGGCTGAACAGGAGACCAAGGTGGGGCTTTGGCCTTGCTGAGCTCGGGAACTGGGGACGAAGGTAATGTTTTGGCCTTGCTGGGCTCAGGGACTTGAGACGCAGGTGATAATCTGGGGTTGGTGGGATCGGTCAGGAGAAAAGCGGGCTTCAGTCTGTCCATCGTCACCACCACTTCTTTACTGTTCCTCAGAACCTTGAAGAACTTGTCCCCTTTCTCGATCACAGGGAAAGGTCCGTCATAGGGTGGTCTCAGGGGGGATCGCACTGCATCGAACCTGATGAATACGTGGGTGCAGTCCTCCAACCTTTGTGGGACGAACACTTTAGGCTGACCGTGGTGTCGGGCGGGGACAGGTGCCAGGTCCGCAAACGATCTCTTTAGCCTCTTGAGGAATTCTGCTGCGTTACCGTCCTCGTCTGGCTTGGGGTTCAAAAATTCACCAGGCAGCCTGATAGATTGTCCGTAGACCAGCTCACTGGCCGTTGCTTGCAGGTCAGGCTTGAAGGTCGCTCTTAATCCCATTAGTACTGAAGGGAGAGCCTCTGTCCAACGTTCTGAAAGATAAGCCTTAAGTGCGCCTTTAAGAGTCCTATGCCAGTTCTCTATTATTCCATTCGCTTGTGGATGAAAGGCACATGTATGAATGTGTTTAGCCCCTAACATGCTAACCATCGAGCGAAAGAGTCTGGACTCAAACTGGCGTCCCTGGTCAGTTGTTATTACCCCAGGAACGCCAAAGCGAGAAATCCAGGTTCTGAATAGAGCTTCAGCAACAGTCTCGGCATCAATGCAAGAAATTGGTTCTGCTTCGACCCACCTGGTAAATCTGTCAATCATGGTTAAGCAATAGGTAAAATTGTTTGATGTTGGCAGGGGTCCTATTATGTCAATATGGATGTGAGAAAACCTTTGACTTGGTACCGCAAAGTGACTTAAGGGGGTTTTCGTATGCCTATGGATTTTGGACCTTTGGCATGCTATGCAAGATTTTGCCCAATCACCACAATCCACCTTAATCTTCGGCCAAACAAATCGCTCTGTAATGAGCTTGATCGTTGCTTTCTTTCCTGGATGGGACAGGTTGTGGAAGGCCAGAAAAACAGCCCGACGAAATGTCTTTGGGACAAACGGTCGGATCTTACCCGTGGAGACATCACAAAAGAGTTCAACCTGACTATCCAATAAGGGTAACTTTTTAAATTTAAGGGTAGACGAATCGTCCTTTAGACATGACTGTAATTCACTGTCAGAAACCTGTGCGTCTGCCATAGCCTTATAGTCAACTACGCTTGGGCAGGATATTGCGTCGACTCTGGAAAGTACATCTGCCGGAATATTCTCCACCCCTTTAACATGTTTGATGTCAGTAGTAAATTGCCCGATATAATCCAGGTGCCTCAACTGTCTGGGTGAACATTTGTCGCTTTTTTGTGCGAAAGCATACGCCAGGGGCTTATGGTCGGAATACAGTGTGAATACTCTGCCTTCAACCATGAAGCGGAAATGCTTTACCGCTGCGTAACACGCTAGGAGTTCACGATCGTATGCCGAATATTTCTTCTCGGTTTCAGAAAGCTTTCGGGAGAAGAATCCTAACGGTTGCATCCCCGATTGAGACACTTGGTGCAGGGCAGCTCCCAGAGCATAATCAGACGCATCGACATGAAGGGCCAATGCAGCCTCTGGGGCGGGGTGGAAAAGCAAAGCTGCTCTTGCTAACTGCTCTTTAGAGTCTTCAAAGGCTTTAATAGCTTCAGGCGTCCACTCGATCTCTGTTTTACTGCATTTGTTTGGACCCTTTAAAAATTCACAAAGCACAGCCTGTACTTTTGCCGCGTTAGGGAGATTGCGACGATAGTAATTTAAAAGTCCTAAGTATCGTCGAAGGGATTTGATAGTTTTTGGGAGCTCAAATTTTAAGACGGGGTCAACACGTTCTGGTAAAGGCCGAATACCTTCTTTGTTTACCAAATATCCGAGGAATGGTAGCTCGCTAACCCCTAAAACACATTTTTTAACATTAATGCGGATCCCGTAATCCGAAAGTCTTTGGCACACCTGATCTAAATGGTTCCTGTGTTCTTCCTCAGTTGAACTGGCGATGAGGATGTCATCTAAGTAAACGAAAACAAATTCTAGCCCGTACAGTACCTCGTGCATGAAGCGCTGGAATGTTTGGGCAGCGCACGATAGCCCAAAAGGCATGAATAAAAACTCGAACAATCCAAACGGAGTTGTGATGGCTGTTTTGGGCACATCCTCCGGGTAAACTGGAATCTGATGATAAGCCCGGGTCAGATCAATTTTGGAAAATATTGATCTCCCGTGTAAGTTGTGGGCGAAATCCTGTATGTGCGGCAGTGGGTAACGATCTTTTTGCGTCTGCCGATTCAGGGCGCGGTAGTCTCCCGTGGGACGAAATTCCCCATTTGCCTTCGGGACCATGTGCAAGGGGTTCGACCAATTCGACTTACTAGGTCGGCATATCCCCATTTCCCTCATTAAACTAAATTCCCGTTTAGCTATAGCCAACTGTTTGGAATTTAGTCGTCTTGGCTTGGCGAAAACTGGTTGCCCAGTTGTTACTATACGATGGACTGTGTTGTGTTTTACCGTCTGTTTACCTGGGTTGGGGCACACGATCTCCTTATGTTTAACCAGGATGTCGTGGAATTTGGAGTTCCCGTCCAGTAGGGTGACGCTTTGGACATTGCTCTTTTTCCTAGATCCCTTACTAGTGAGTTTAGTCAAAGGATCGACCAAGCATGAATTTTTGAGGTCAATCAAAAGACCGTAGTGTTTCAGGAAGTCAGCACCAATTATAGGCTTACTGACCTTAGCGACTACAAATTTCCACTTAAAATCCCGCCTTAAATTAAGGTCTAATGGAATTAACTTCGTACCAAATGTTTTGATCTGAGCATTGCTCGCTGAATACAATTGTAAAGTAGAAGCTGCTACAAAAGGCATGGAAGGTTTGTAGGGTAAAACACAAACATCACTACCACTATCGACTAGATAGCTTTGCCGAGATCTTGGATCGAAAATGAAAAGGCGACTAGAACAGCCAAAATCGCATTGCGCCACATACGATTGATCCTCTAGTTTTTTGACGATTTAAAGTTACAAGGGGGTATACACTTACGTGCATTTTCTCCAAACTTGAAATGATACCAACAGTTTTCTGTAGTATTTTGGCGATTCGGTGTTCTCGAACGACGCCTGTACTGAGATCTGTTCCCTTTCCTGCTGGAACTTCTGTGCCGGTCTCTGCTCCTTCCCAGATCTTCCACTTTTTGGGTTAAAGCCAAGATTTGGGCCTCCAAATTTGCGAACCTGTCTACTCGTGCTTCACGACCGTAGCCACTAGCTTCTGCTACTTGCCTAGGGGAAATTTCCGAAATCTTATCTGCCATTTGGGAGAGTCTATCCAGCCCTCCTTCCGACACTGCTAGGATCGCTTGTGCCTCTGTGGGCAGTCTTTGCATCCACAGAGTTTTTAGGAAATCATCATCCACCCTGTCCTGGGCTAATTGACGCATTTTTCGCAATAGCTGAGACGGTTTGTCGTCTCCTAAAACTGTATCCGATAGAAGATCCTTGATTCTCTTCTGTTCCGAATCCGAAAACTCCACAATCAACCGGTTTTTCAAAGTGTTATACCGCTCTTCTTGGGGTGGATTTCTCACGATGTCGCTGACGTATGAAAGAACCTCAGAGTTCAGTGCCGCCACTACTGCATAGTACTTGGTTGTATCCTGCGTAACTTGGTTGAGGGAAAACTGAGCCTCGATGTTTAAAAACCACAAGTCCGCTTGTTTGTCCCAAAAGGGTGGGAGTTTAATGGCAGCCTTATAGACCTGAGCTTGAAACTGAGCTTGAGGTACGACTGGATGGGTCATCTTGAGATTGTGCACTGCTCGTAAGGTCTACCAACCGATCAACTTGGGAAACACCGGTTTTATCTTGCGTGCAGACTCCGGGTCACCACTTTATAGATGTCATCTGTTGCGTCTGTTGAGGTGTAGTGTATTTTCACAGAGACAACTTCTATAATCTAAAAACCTTTATTTCTTTTACGAGATTAAATTTGTTTTAGTAAGCTAGCCAGCCGAAAAGGAAAAACATTCAAACTAATGAATTTAAGATTTACAAAATAAAAGATCACGAGCCAGCCACTCGAGATGTGAGACATTGTTGAGTGCGCTTGCCTCTGGCAGCACTGCCTTCTGAACGCCGCAGTACTAATAACTTACCGTACGAGTTAGTGTAAAATGTTTGATATGTTAAAAGTATGAAACAATGAGATGTGTATGGAGCATTAGGGTGTTTCAAAAAAAAAATTTTTTGAATTTCCCAGATGCCCCCCCCCTCAAGTTGTTACAAATACTAAAACATTATTACCTGCAAATTTTCAGGTCTCTAGGACGATTTTTGACCCCCGCGCCCTTCAAAAGTAGGTTTCCCATGTTAAAGTATAGGGAAAATATTGAAAATATCGTCATTTTTGGTTCTTTTCAATTTTACGAGCCTGAACGCAGTCAATATCGAATTAAAACCTATACATCATCTTTGGGACATCATTGCCTCAAGATCCTATCGGAAAAATATTCCATGACACCTACTGGGGGGTAGTTACACAGGGGTGAAAAGCGAGCTTTCACCGAAAAACGAGGATGCTTGCCGGCGCTTGCGGCGGGAGCTGGATGAAGGCCTCTCATGGGGGGGGTCCAGACACAACTCCCGCCAGATGGGTTCCAAATGACCAGGTACCTTAGGAAAAAGGTTCAATAAACGCTTAAATATGCTTTTATCCAGGTCGCTCCGCAAACGCCGGCGAGCATAACCAACACCGGCGGCAAGCATCCTCGTTTTTCGGTGAAAGCTCGCTTTTCACCCCCGTGTAACTACCCCCCAATAGGTGCCATGGAATATTTTTCCGATAGGATCTTGAGGCAATGATGTCCCAAAGATGATGTATAGGTTTTAATTCGATATTGACTGCGTTCAGGCTCGTAAAATTGAAAAGAACCAAAAATGACGATATTTTCAATATTTTCCCTATACTTTAACATGGGAAACCTACTTTTGAAGGGCGCGGGGGTCAAAAATCGTCCTAGAGACCTGAAAATTTGCAGGTAATAATGTTTTAGTATTTGTAACAACTTGAGGGGGGGGCATCTGGGAAATTCGAAAAAAAAAAATTTACCATAGACTTTCGAAACACCCTAATGGAGCATTCAGATACAGTCAAATCTGGATACCGAGACTGACGTTTCCTTTCCACTTTTCCAGGCATTCCACATATCCAGTATTCCACTTTTATACTGATGATTTTGATGTGTTATTGTTCAACTTAACGAGGGTAGTTCCACTTGGACTGATTGGATTTTATTCCATTTCATTTATTCAGGTAATATCTTACCTTTCTTTCTTTCGAAGTTTTTAACTTCGAATAACATTTATACCCTATTTGAATAGTATGACTTTTATAGTGGTGTGTATGCTCCCTGTACACAAACTCCCAAAGCAATCACCGTTGCTTGGGAGATGACCAACGGTGCATTCAGTGCCCGCAGTCACCTCCACAACAAAACTTTAATTCCCCGAAATTTCATTTCCCTCCATCCCAAGAACACTTAATGACAAACCCCCCTTCCAAAAAGGCAATTCCCTTAAAGAGGCAAGAATACATTTACAAAAGCATTCCCTTTCAAAAAGTAAGAAGGGAAAAAGAAACGGCCTGACCCTCCATTCCGGAAACCTTATCGGCTTTAAACTACCCAACCCCTTTGAACCGGGCATTTTAAAGCTTACGCGGGGGCATTTTACCCTAGTATTAATCCCGATTCAGCGTCCTCAATGGCCAATAACGGAGAGGGAGAGGGCCAAGCGCTTTATATAGTGCACTGCGTGCGAAAGCCGGGTCTTATCTCCACGCTATGAGGAATTAAATTGGCTTGGCGATATTTGAGGGTGATAAATTGTCTTAATTGTCGCCAAGGATTTTCCCTGGGAGGGTATTTAAAAGGAAATGGGGTTTGGGATGATGATTGTGTGTGGTTCCGAATGCTGGGGTGAGCTGGAGGGTTTGAATGTGGTCCGTATTGTGTGTATTAAAAGTTTAAATTAGATTTTTAGGGTTAGAATTTATGAATTGTTGCTTCGTGTAATTATGCTCGTTACATAATTAACGCTTGTACTATAAATTAATTACAAAACGAACAACTATTAATTGATTTTCTGTGATTTCATCAACTTGAAAGAGTCATCTTTTGATACCTTGTCTGAAAAAATAAATCATAGATGCAGGGCCCGATTTAGAAAATTTGGAACACTAGGCCCAACATGAAGGCCCCCACGTTGCCATATTTGGTGCTATATGAATGTAGGTAGATGCTTGAAAATTGTTGTTTGATTAGTGTGAAATTAACTATCGTCAGGGGGTCAGAGTCAGACGTTCTCGGTTAACTTTTACGTTTTTTACATTGCTAAAAGGTTTGGATTTTTATTTTTGATTTAAAAAAAAATAATGAAAAAACATTCTAGGAAGTATATTAAGTTATTTCTAACTATAATTTTTTGTTATCAGGGGGCCTCAAAATTGTAAGGCCCCTAGGCCTGGGCCTAGTGAACCTAATGGTAAATCAGGCCCTGTACAGATGGGATTACTGAATTAAATGGTCAATGATTTAGTTATTATGATTTAGTTATAGAATTTATTTAGTTATTAGAATTTTGATGCTTAGGTAACTTTGATATGTCGAAATCATTTTGTGCGAAAGGAGAAATCGGTAAACACAAAACCTGTTGGGTTGCTAGGAGGAGTTTCGGTACGCAAATTGTGATTGAAAAGCACTATATATACATGGGTTTAACAAAATAATCATATTTTTAAATTGATGTTCTTCATTTCACTCAAAATTCAGACACCGCGATGGGAACTACTTTGTTTGGTTGTGACGTCATATCTTATTGCTGTCTAGTATAGTCAGATAGTAGATTGTTAACATGCAAGTGGTTCTGCGAATGCTCTGATGGGCTCTGGTTAGTTTTTAAATTGATATGGAAATCTTACAAAGTAGTATTAGAAAATACCCGCTTTTAATTAATTAGTGTTACCAGTTTTTATAGGAAATATCACAATATCCCACTACACCATTTGCTGCTCCACATCAGTTATTAAAAACAAAGATTCAATTCATTTGAAAACGTGCATTCGTCTTAAGGTCAACTCTCTTGGTTAAGAATCACTTTTTTCCAAGGACTCTCCCCCTGTTTCATCATTATCCCTTCCAAACCAACCTTTCACCGGAACGACACTTGACGATCCCATTCCCCACCCATCCCACAAAAACCTTTCACTCAGCAGGCAAACGACTCAACTCGACATCCGGGCACGGGAAATGGAAGACGAGGACCCCTCTAGGGCTCTCGAGGGCCGCCCTTTGTTTGAGTTGGGGCGGCAGGGGCGTGCTCAGGGATTGGTCAAGCTATTGCTAAGTCAAGTTTAAGAAATGGTACCCTCCTTTATAGATCAGGTGGGTAAACTTAAATTTAAAAAAAAAATTTACTAGTTAAAAATTTACTAATTCATTTAAAAAACTCGGCAACAGGTAAGGTACAGTGCGCAGACTGCTAGCATGGGTAAAATGTTATAATCAAAACGCATCATCTTTTTTTATACGAATGCAATTCATGTTTATTCCAAAAAAAAAAAATCTAAGAACAAAAATATTGGAAATGTTTTCCCACTTCCTAAGCAGCACAAACGTTCAAGATACGTCCAATTTTCGTCACGTATGGCCGAATTTTGCTTACTTCTAGTTGCAGTTACGTAAACTTGACGTATTTGGTACAAACTGTGCTATAAAGGGTTAAACAGTCTAAAAATTTTCTCACTCAGGCTCAGCACACATGCCCATTGCACACACATATTGGCCCAAGCAGCACAAATGTTCAAGATATCGTCCAATTTTTGTCAAGTATGGTAAAATTTCGTTTACTTCTAGTTGAAGTTACGTAAACTTGACATATTTAATATGAGGTGTGCTACTATAAAATCCTCACGCATTTTTCTTTTTTGGGATAGAATAGCCTAATCTGTCTCTTGTCCCATAAAACCTCAACCAACCAACCAACTCGCATTTTGTTAAGAAAACCAATCAAGCAATCAATCGACTCGAAGCCTGCTTTGTCTTCGTGAAGTGAAGCCTAGTCGAGATTCCGCCATGTTTGATGCCTAGCGTAGATTTCACTTCAATATGTATACTAAAGGCTTGTGTCGTTTGTAATATTTTGAGGAGTTTAATTTATTATTATGTAGAAAAGAATGGCTGTAGTGAAGTTTCGTTGTAGAAAATTGAGCGAGAAACTTATATTATGTAATTACGAGCTGTTTGCGGGAAACAAATTTTGGTACTCATCACGTACTATCCCGACGACCGTGCCGCTCAATCCGAAGAACATTGCCAAATCTCATCATAGACTGCCGCTGAATCTGACGGTTGCTGAATGATCGACGGCATAATACGTAAGAACCCAAATTTCCATGTCTCGTGGTAGACGATTACTGACTACTTTGGAGTACTTCTACGACTAATTCTTCATGCCACCTACCGAAGACTTTGACTTCTAACCTCCTGTGTCATTATCACTCGTGCCACGTTTATTTATGGTAGAACATACGACCTAAGGTTGGCCTGTGTATTGGGAAATTCTATTGCCAGAGACCAGAAGAGTCACTGAGGGGCAATTCTCACGAACGATGGAAAACTTTACAAGGGTGATATCTATGTGGAGCACCAAGTTTGGAACAGATTTGATGTAGTAGGTCCTCCACGGCGAAAAAGGACGATAGTCGCTACCCAAGCAGCACAAACGTTGAAGAATCGTCCAATTTTTGTCATGTATGGCCAAATTTCATTTACTTCTTTGTGCAGTTACGTAAACTAGACGTATTTGGCATGAGCTGTGGTGATCAGCCAAGAACTGGAGAAGGTCGAATGACCGCTGTCAAGGAGCAGTTACCAAATTCGTGAACTATAATCCAAGCATAAACTCCCAAGTTGTGTTACGTACAGTACGGTATCTTAGAGTAAATGCAGTTAATCCAACGTTGTTCGGCTATATCAGAATTGATATTGCATTGTTATATCTCTCAAGGAATACGTGACTTGTATGTAAAGTTTAAGTACCGTGGTGCTTCCTAGTGATTCCCCAAGAAGTGAATTTAGTGAACCCCCAGATTAAGCATAAAATCTGATGTGTTAGATGATTCTGATGCTACTCTCCATGTATCTGCATCACCTGACTTCATGTTTGACTTCATGAAAACTGATATTGGACTAACCTCCAAATCGCGAGTAAGTTAAGACATTTATGCTGTTTATAACTATGTATTAAGATGTTTGTGGTACAGCTTCCATAAGTGTCCTGCAGCCGCCATTTTATCCACAGCTCCCACAGCAATATGCTTAAGTATTGTCATCATTTGAGGTTATGGGTAAACATGGCGGCTGGAGGACTCTAATCAAAGCTGTGCCAAAAAACCTGAATGGATTGATCCCAAACACTGGTTCAATCTACAAGTGAAGAAGCAATGCTAAAGTACGGGAGCAATTGGTCGTCTGAACCTAGTGATCGAGATTTCGTCATTGAAATTATGAATATCTTCGCCACTTGTATTGGTTAGCAGATAACAGATTTTTAGTTTGAGGGTTCGTATTTGCAGAAAATTATGATTAGATGAATACAAATTGTTATATAATTTGAAGTTTAAAATAATTTTAACTTTTTTTGGTAATTGCTTCAGCTTTGAGCTTTCAAAAAGCAATTCAGTGGTTCAAAAATCAGTAGTAGAAATTTCACAAATGTATAAATTTTCTGGTATCCTTTATTGAAAGACAAAAATGTGACTTAAATCAACAAAATATTTCAAACAAAAGTTTACGAATGGATGACAAGACACCTAGAAATGTATAATTTTGAGATATTTGGTTTTTTTTTTACAATTTCAATTATGAGATATCATTTTGTATTTAGTTTTATCATAAAACATGAAAATACTTTAATTCCCATCAAAAACTTTGGGTACAGCTTTAGAACACGGCTCTAATTATGACAAAGATAATTTTACATCTATGGAGATCTAATTATTAATAATCTAATCTAATTATTAGATTCTAAAATAATAGTAATTGGTAAATTATAGTTAGAGAGATCTAACAGTACTATTTGATTGCTATGCTGACAACACTTAATGTTGCTGTAGTAGCTGTGGCGACTGGAGGACTCTTTCTGAAGCTATTCTAATTTTTGTTTCTGGATAATCAGTATCATTTTGTATTTAGTTTTATCATAAAAACATTAAAATACTTTATTTCCCATCAAAGACTTTGCCTTTGTGGTAAGGAGAGTAAAAATTTGAAATATTACAAAAGTGAAAATTTTCAAGATAACCTTTGTTGAATTCTACGAATGGATGACAAGGCACCTAGAAATGTAAAGTTTTGCAATATTTGTGAGGGTATTTCTTATTACGTTCATGAATTTGTCCCCAGATGTAGTTTTCCGGCATGTTATCATAGTAGGTTTCTTGATAGACGTTTAAAATTTCGCATGCTACGATAAAAGTGCTCTATTTGCTCATTGGAATAGACACTAAGAATTTTAAAAAAAGGTGGTAAACATTTGTGGGTAAAACTCTTGTTTTTTTCTTAAAAATTTCATTTAAACAAACCAATATTTTCAAATCAGAAACGGAAGTTTTTCTTTAAATTTTTTGTTTGGTGCAATCTGAATTGAAATTGTTTTCTGAAACGTAATGACAAACTTGTGAAATATTTATGGATGTTTTGATTCTCCGTCGAAATCTAAACAGCCTGCAATGTACACTGACTTTCAATAATAATTTTATATTTTGTTGAGTTACATTTGTGATAGTTACAAACTTTGAGTTACATTTCTTTTCTTATTTATAGGCTCACATAATCCCATCCAGTTGTATCTCTCCAATGTGGTGCTTCTGATGCTGTCTTTATTACCACAGACTGGATATTCCAAATCATTTTCTGAAATGTGTAAGTGTATGATTTTGATATATTAAGAACATTATACTTTTGTTTCTGAATAAAACTTGAGTTAAATGAGTTTTTAAAGGTTTGGGGGTACAGCTTTAGAAAAGGTCCGCTTGCCACCATGTTTAACCACATCTCAATTTATGACCGACAACCATTGAGATCTAATTGTTAATACTATTATTATTAGACCCCCCTAAAATAATAGTAATTAGTAGATTATTGGTAGAGATCTAATAGTACTATTAGATTTCTATACTGACAACACTTTATCATGTTGTTGTGGGAGCAGTGGTTAAATATGGTGCCTAGCGGACCTTTTCTAAAACTGTTCCGATTTGGGTTTAAATTTTTTGTTTGGAAATATGTAGAATTTATTTTGGGAACAGGTTTAGAGAAAAAGTCCGCTTGCTGCCATGTTTAACCACAACTCCGAAAACATGATTAAGTGTTATCAGTATATAGAGATCTAATCGTACTATTAGATCTCTTACAATATTATACTAATTACTATTATTTTAGGATCTAATAATAATATTAACAATTAGATCTCAATAGTTGTCGGTCATAAATTGAGTTGTGGTTAAACATGGCGGAAAGCGGACTTATTCTAAAGCTGTACCTTATTTTGTTACTAAACAATATATTTTTAATAATCACCAAAATTTGGATTACTCAATATATGATCTGGTGTTGTGTGTAAAAACTGATTTCAGTATTGTGATAATACACCACGTGATTTCTGTTATTCAAAGATCATTCATTAGACTACTATGCAATTCAACTTTGCTTTATTTTAAAACATTAATATTCTTATTTACTGCTTAACTTTCAAACAATAATTTTGTAAATTTCTAATTATAATTATAAATTTTATTTTTATTTTTAGATTCGAATTCTTAATACTAACATTTTTTATAACGAAATTACATTTTTAAAGGTAAACGTAATTATGAATTTAGATAATGTGACTAATACGTAGTACGTGTGGAGAAACCATTTAATTGAATTCTTTCAAAGAAAATTCATCAAAATCCTTAAAAAAAATTATCTAATTATATTTGAATGAATGTAATTGTAAAAGTGAAAAAAATAACACTTTTTACTGAAACCTTTTTAATTATTTTCAGTGCAAAATGTGAGCAACTCTTTAACCCCTTCAATATTAACTTGAAAATTATTATCAGCATTTTCAAAATTTTGCCTACGATGAATATCCGGAGGGAATCCTTGATATGATCCTTTATAAGTGCCGTTTACATGAGCCAATTACCCGGGTAAAAGGCGGCTCTTACTACTCTTTTCTACCCGGCGTTCCCTACGAAGGGAAAAAGATAGGAAAAAGCCGGGTAGGATTCAATCCTAGTCATTTGCCGGGTAGTACCCTCCTTTCCCATGATGCATTTCGTGTCCCATCCCACACTACCTTGCGTGTTGTGTAGTCCGCCATTTAATTGTTTGTGTGTGCTCTGTTGATTGTTTTGATATAATTTGTAATGGACATCAATAACGTAGAAAGTAGCAAATGCAGTTTGAAATGTGAAGATAAAACGTTAAGTTTAATAAACATCCATTTAATTTTTAAGACAAGCACAACTTACAAACATGAAAAACGGAAATCAAAACAATAAACATTGATGGAATTGAAACAATGTTGCCAACACAATTTTGTATAATTGTATAAGTGTTACTAGTAAATAAACAAAATATTCAACAAATAATACAAGATTACTTTCATACATCTTCGCAGGTCTTCGGTAAGCAAATCTGCTATCATCCGTTGATTTTTTTTGCATATATCGCCAACGCTCTTTTAAAATTCCTTTTGATGCTTCTTGCAAGAACAAAAATGAGCTATTTGTAAACAAACTTGGAAACCATGGAAACAGGCAGATCCCTTATTTCTTACCACGTGACCGAGAAAAAGCCGGGTTAGATCATGTCTCATGTAAACGCCTTCAAATTTCGTTACCCGGGTAGAGTTGGAAATTCCCTTCAACCCACTTTTTACCCGGGTAGCTACCCGGGTAATATTTTTCCCATGTAAACGGCACTATTGTCTAAATCACTAAATCCCACTTTTTGTGAACTCATATTGGGGGCCAAATTGAAATCACTTTCGTTCATAGTTGCTCAATAGGAAAAATTATAAATTAATGTATATTAGAGAAAAGGATCCCAGGGATTTAATGTATGTTTAAAACGTAATTTAACTATACAGGGTGTTTCAGTTAACCGTTTCAGAACTTCTTCTGTTCTTTCAATTTTGAACAAAATCAAAATGTTAAATGAGAAAAAAAATTATTTCTTTATTAATTTTAATAGTGTTCCGATTTACTCAGAGAGGTGAATCGGAACACCGATTTAAATTTTTATTTTTCCTATTCAGATTTTGTAATACACATTAATATATATAAAGTGTGAATACGAAAACGTAATGCATGCTAATATTATGTCTTATTCTCTTATTTCGTCGTGAAATCCACAAAACTTAGAATCAACTAAACTTTTCAAAAACGAAGTTAATTATAATATTGTCACAAAGAAGCTTACATTTGCTAAGTAAATAACATAACTTTATTAACTAGGCGAAAATCCCCTCATACAAAACGATGAGCAGTTATGAAAATTTTAGTGACGTGGATGAATGGTTAATTTACATATGAATGAGGCAAGTTGAGGGATGAATGAATGATTAAAATACTTTGTACTGGGCTCGAACCCATCACTCTATGATACAAAACCCCTATCCCTTCGACTTGGCTGTTTGATACCACACTTTGTAGCAATATAAATGGGAGGACATTTGGCCATTGTGGAATCTGTTGATTAAGTCACCACTTAAATAGTACAACTTTTTATTATATAAATACGCTAATTTTTTTTAACATAATTTGAATTCCATTAGCCCAGTAAATTTAGGGTTTTTTAGCGCACTAATTCCTAACTCGCTGAAAATTTCAGAATAAGCTCTCTATGATGTCTATATTCAACCCTGAAAAGTCCCCTAAAATCCCCCGCGGGCTTCCTTCGAAAATGGTGAATCAAAGATGGCCGCCAAGCAATCAAGGTTTTTTGCCATATCTCAGTCAAAAATCAATATTTTTTATTGCTTTAAAAGGCTATATACTCAGAATAAGATCCTTTATTAGTTCCAATCACTTTTCCTGGTAAAAAATTCGTATAAATATAGTTTAAAAGGGAGTACTTGACGCCAAACGGAATTTTTTTGTTTCTTTTCACCTAATTTGCCCCCTGCCTTTACCCGCATAAAAATCCCCAAAACCAATCGAAGTATTTTCGTAAGTATTATAAATAAGAATTATTTCAAAGCAAAATTTTTGAAAATCCGTTTATAATTGGCTGAGATAATTGATTTTGAGTTAGTCGTGTTTAATGTAGATGAGTGGCCCTCTTCAATGGATGCTCAAAAATGACGTTTTCAAAACTAATAGGTAGATGTTTTTCTGGATGGTTATAGATGTTTTTCGGAGCCCTGAATCCGAATATCACGTTTTCTGCCATGACGTGAAAAATCGAACAAATTCGAAACATTTTCGTTCTTTTTACAATTTTTTGTTTATATTTCAAAAAATATAAGTTTCACGAAAATATATTCAATTGCAAAAATAAAGTTGACAAAATTTCCTACAAAATGCATTTTTAAACTTTGTTTTTGTGATGATTGGATACACTGCTAGAGCGCACTGTAAAATGGCGATTTTGTTTGCCCTTACTGGAAAATAGGAAAAGACCTCTCTCTCCACACTGTAATTGGGTCGCTGACCTGTTGTGTGTATACTTTTAAATAAATAAATAAATAAATAAAATCTCCCACCCCAACAACTTCTTTATCGAAAAAACTCATATGCTAGGTAAAAGAAAATTACATTTAATACGAAGTTTATTGGTCAACCCAACTTTTTGGCAAGGTTTATTGCGTTAGAGCGCGAAGAAAAACACAGGGATTTTATGGTTCCATACAAACACATAAAAAGCACCCGCTCCCAAACCCGATGAAAAAAAATCATGGATGCTATCAAAAAATTTAATCCACCAGAAAGAAATTTATAATTTCTACAAAATACAAGTTCAAATTTAATTTCTGAAAGGTGACAGCCAGCTGAGTGAAAACTGTGAAAACAGCCATCTGCAGTATTCCATCCCTACTGCATTATTCCACCACTACCAAATATTACTAATTGCCGCTTTATTTTCAATGTATTACTCATAAAAGATGTTTGCTTCCCTTTTCAGGGATGATTCTTTTAAGTTAAAGAGGGAATTAGTGTTAGAGATTGAAGGGTTCGTTTTGTCTGTAAGGTGAAGATTGCTGTTCACGGAGTTTCAACTCCGCTGGTTCTCTTCTATGAAGAAATTTAAGTATTAAAAATGTATTTTGTAGAAATTATAATGTTCTTTCAGGTGGAATAAAATGTTTGAATGGGAGATGAGGTCTTTTCCTATTTTCCAGTAAGCGGGCAAACAAAATCGCCATTTTACAGTCCGCTCTAGCAGTGTAACCAATCATCACAAAAACAAAGTTTAAATATGCATTTTGTAGGAAATTTTGTCAACTTTATTTTTGCAATTGAATATATTTTCGTGAAACTTATATTTTTTGAAATATAAACAAAAAATTGTAAAAAGAACGAAAATGTTTCGATTTTGTTCGATTTTTCACGTGAAGCCAACCTTCCTCATGGCAGAAAACGTGATATTCGGATTCAGGGCTCCGAAAAACATCTATAACCATCCAGAAAAACGTCTACCTATTAGTTTTGAAAACTTCATTTTTGAGCATCCATTGAAGAGGGCCACTCATCTACATTAAACACGACTAACTCAAAATCAATTATCTCAGTCAATTATAAACGGATTTTCAAAAATTTTGCTTTGAAATAATTTTTATTTATAATACTTACGAAAATACTTCGATTGGTTTTGGGGATTTTTATGCGGGTAAAGGTAGGAGGCAAATTAGGTGAAATGAAACAAAAAAAATTCCGTTTGGCGTCAATTACACCCTTTTAAACTATATTTATACGACTTTTTTACCAGGAAAAGTGATTGGAACTAATAAAGGGTCTTATTCTGAGTAAATAGCCTTTTAAAGCAATAAAAAATATTGATTTTTGACTGAGATATGGCAAAAAACCTTGATTGCTTGGCGGCCATCTTTGATTCGCCATTTTCGAAGGAAGCCCGCGGGGGATTTTAGGGGACTTTTCAGGGTTGAATATAGACATCATAGAGAGCTTATTCTGAAATTTTCAGCGAGTTAGGAATTAGTGCGCTAAACCCCCCCATTTTGACCTAAATTTACTGGGCTACATATATAAATGTCTTACGTAAAGCAAATTAAATTGAGCTTATTAATACTGCTTCAATTAATGTTCATGAATGATCCTCAACGAGGGACTATACGTTTGCATAAGAAGTCTGAGTGAATTGTGAAACAATACTTTACACTTGCAGGGGTTTCGGTACGCAAATCGTGATAAAAAGGCACTATATATATGAGTTTAACAAACTAATCATATTTTTAAATTGACGTTCTTTATTTCACTCAAAATTCAGACACTGCGATGGGAACTACTTTGTTTGTTAGTGACGTCATAGGGTCAACTTACGTTGCAGCTGCCTAGTATAGATACTTTATTCAAATCAATAGAACTCGTAATCATCTCCCATAGGTTGAGAATTACTGCGTCTAACCAACTAATCCAGTCCATAAAAGTTGAATTTAAAAGCAACTCTTATTTTATGATGAAATATTTTCAGTAAGCTGAAGAAGACTATTGGTCCTGGTTGCACGGTAAATATCCTACGACCTCATCAGAAGTCGTGAAGTGAGGAGCAATAACTTGCCACTTGACCTTATTTTCTGATAGAAGTATCATGTCCTGTTAGAATCCATAACAATTGTTGGAGGTATTCAAAATGTTTGGTAAGTTTCAGTATCGAGTGTCAATTTTTTTTAATACAGTGAAACCCCAATTTAACATCTTTCAAGGGACAACAGAAAAATAACGTTAAATGCGGGAAAACGTTAAATCGGGGTAGGACGATAACGTAACACTGAACAAGATGTACAAGTACGTTACAATCAAAGGGAAGAATCTTGGAATTACTGTAGGCAGTTCCTATTCATTTATTATGTAGAACTCTTATAATTAATCACTTTGCTATAGGAGAACCAAGCACGATTTGAACAAACAAAAAGCACAAGAAATTCCGAAAATTTACCAAAGCTTTAAAATTCTGCTAGCATAACGGAATGAATCTTCCACACAGCTGTTGAGGAACAAGAATATTAAAATCATCTTTTTCTTTCATAAGTGAATGTTTTGGAAAATTTTCATAGTGCCATACTTATGAAAAAAAAACGTAAATTTCGGGAAACTTTTCAGTGATAACGTTAAATGCGGGGTTTTATAGCACTACATGCATAGGGAATAATTTTTGGGACCAATGAAATCGGACGGTAAACGCGGGAAATCGTTAAATGCGGGAAACGTTAAATCGGGGTTTCACTGTATCTGGTTGTTTAACTAAACCAGGTGGTTACCTGCAGAGGGCGGTGGACTAAGGGCGAAAGGGTGCCGCCAAAATAATCATTATTAGTAAACCTTAAAACCTTAATTTTCTGTTAAGACTTTATTTGCTACATATTTTACAATTTTTTTTTAATGGAAAACAATTTGAATCAATACTACTAGCTGAGATGTTTTAATTGTAATATTCGATTGTTGTTACACAGTATAACCACACAATATTTGGAAATCGAAGGGACCCGAAAAAATTTTGAGATAGGGAGTTTTTGTGACAACAACGAAGGAAAGAGGAAAATTTTTAAGTGTTTCAAGGGGGGAAAGTATTTTTTGTGATATAAAGGTTTTCGAGGTATATAAGTTCGAGATATCAAAAGATACAGCATTGGATTTTAAGTGACACTATTTTGAAACGGAAAAACATTCATATATTAAGAATAATATATTGAATCCCTATTATAAATGTGTTGAATAATAATGACAATCCATGCTACACTACACAGTACATTTTGAAATTATCTGTAAGGTTGTTCTAAGAGCTATCATTATTTTCGTTTCATTATATTCAGTTCAGAAACTAAAGTATTATTTGATGTTTTAGTGGGTTATTTCCTTTTTAAATTTAGTTTTTGATGGTTCAGAATTTTTTTTTATCTCACCATAGAGAATTTGATAGATGCTATAAATGTGTGTTAAAAAGGGAATTCCTGATGACCCCAAATATTTAATACTTTTTTTAATTATTTTTCTTTCTCGGAGAATTACATTTCATAAATGAAAAACCTATTGAGGAATTTTTGCTATTTTTGCTATTTTGGGTTAAAATAAATGTGTTTTTATGGAATTTTCGGCAATAATTTAGAGTATAACGCATTCAAATATACACGCGATTTAGTTCATGTTAAAATACCACTTAAGTGGTATTTTAACATGAACTAAATCGCGTGTATATTTGAATGCGTTATACTCTAAAAAACCTGTTGAATATAGCAAAGAAAATAAGTAAAATTAGGAAAACACACAATTCCGCCTATGTAACCAGTGTGAGTTAGCTTTAAAAGTAGTTTTACCTAGCTTCATTTTGCTGAAAAATTAGTTTTTGTTTTTGTTATTGCCCAAAATGGAATTTCACCAAAATCAGGGAATTAAACAAGGGGAAATTTATTTAAATATGTTTAAAATTCATTTGATAAATTAGAATGTCACATAAAATTTAATAGTCTCCCGATACTCACCTAAATCTAACTGAATTAGTGCTGTTATTCAGGGTTTCTCCCGACTCCTTTAACTTAAAGCTCACCAGTCGAAATATAAAAAAATTTAAAATATATAATTATATGTCATAATCGGGTTAACTTATAGTAATAGAAAATTATCATTTTTAACTATATACATCCCTCAGTCGGGCTTGTATTGTGGCTATCAAAATATATATGCGGTATGCACTGAGAAACGCGAGTAACGCAAATGCAGAGAAGTATCTCTTTAAAAGGGCGCAGAGGGACACGTCCCCTTGGCCAGCACGGGCCTGGCAGTGATGAGTTGATTAAAAATTGGGCGTTATTAATTAAACTAAGAGTAAAAGGGGCATTGATTACTTTTAAACTATTATTTTTTGCATAAAAACATGCAAAAATCCCGGTAAAGTAGCTTAAAATCACTTTTATAACATTCAAAAAATTCACTGGGGAGGACTCCAGGGTCCCCTTTTACCTATGTATTGAGAAATCAATTATATAAGTAATTTTAAGATGGGGGAAAACGGGACATTTTCAGGAGAGAATACCAAATTTCCATTGGACATAGCATAGGAGGTATGCGCTCTGGGTATCACACAAAGGGATTTAGCATATTCATAATTAGGTAAAAAATTATTTTTGAATAACATTTCATGAAAGTCTCATTATTATCCTAATTATTTATAATTAGATTTTAAAATGTATATAAAACTTAACTTTTAAATATTGTCTATATTATCTAATATCCTTAAAAAAATTATTTCGTTTGGTTAATAATAAGTAATTATTACAAAACGAAATATAAGCAAATTAGGGGCAAAAGTTTGTAAGGGGGCAAGAATATAACAAAAAGTAAAGTTAGAAGTCAACTAACAAATAAAAATCTATAATCATGCTTGAAACTTAAAACTAGTTATAAGCCAATTTTAATCAAACTTTCAAAAGGCATGCAAAGGTTAATGCTCCCATTGATGGAACTATCTATATTTATGTTCTTATATGAATAAATATTATTCCATATTTAAAGTCGTTTATTTTAAATAAAAACAAATGTATATAAGCAAGTACTATAATATTGAAACAAAAAATTTTAGCGGCTCTTTAAAAACTGGGAAATTTAGTAAACTGCAACTTTTAGCTCTTCCGCATGAATAGGTTTCCGACCCCCGGAATAGACCAATAAAACCTTCGAATTATCAGACTCCAAATTAAAGAAGTTCCATTTTCCACTTGCAACTCCAAATTTACTGAATGATTGAAAATAATACTTTCTACACCTCGTCAACGTCATAACAGCAACCTTTTCTATTCCGGAATAATTCTTGTTCTGATTGGCGAGGTTTACATAAAAATTGCAAATTGTTATTCTGAAAATGTCTTGAAAAATTTTACGTCCCATTTGTGATTTCGTTGATGATTTTATAATGATTATTACAAAAAAGTTGTTTGAAGCAAAATTTTTAAACAAACTTCGGTATAAAGACGACTAAGAATTAAAGACATTAGGAAATATCCAAGTTGCAATGCATTAACGTGAACTCCGGCTATTTTATATTGTTTTTTTAAAATCACTTGTATTATCTGTTAATTTCTACACATTTTTTTAACTGCAATTTCTAGGTGTAAAATCAGAAGTAACTAAAATTATGCTAAAGTAGGGTTTTTTAAGTTAACTCACGTAGTCTTTTATGGTTAAATTTACTTTAAAATATTAACGAAAAATAACTAATCGACAGCAATGTTTCCTGACCCTATGATGACGGCACTACGTGGAAGCAGAAACTGCGTAAGCAGAAATCATGTTGGGTTGCTAGGAGTTTCAGTACACAAATCGTGATTCAAAGACGCTATATTACATGGGTTTAACAAAATAATCATATTTTTAAATTGACGTTCTTCATTTCTCTCAAAATTTAGACACCGCACTAGGAACATTGTTATTGATGTCATAGGGCCAGGAAACGTTGTAGTCTAGTATAGAATTTTGTTTCATGTCCTTTATTGTTAATATGAATTAATTTTAGCACAACTATGTTTGAACTATTACCAAGTCATTTTTCTCCGTCAGTTAATCTTGTCACCAGTAAAATTCAGTTTGTAGAGTTAAGATCATTTTACAGCTTATGGCTCGATTTAAATTAAAATATTTTTGATACAATTTAGTAACATGCATATATTTATTGTATTTTATTTTTAGACGATTGAAGTGATTGCTTGTGAAGATCATACTACTAGGATCCAGCAGTCATAAAAATTTACAAAGGGACAATTAATTTGAAGTGTGCTTGTTTGAATTTTGTTACGGCTTCATGACTATTTAGGCTTTCCAAGCATCTTTAGCACCAATAGAATGTTCAGGTAATCCAAGACAAGCTCCAGCTTAATGTAATTCATTCAAGATTTCTGTAAAACTATTTCTTTCGAGCTAAGATTGTAACCCTTTATGTATTAATAAAAGTTCGATGTCTTTAAAATGTAGTTCTTATTTGCCGATATTGCATTTTTTTTCTTTTGCTACTGAGTACACGCCGCTCAGAATGAGCATGCGCGTGGACTTAGTATATACAGGGCGCGCAGATACACCTAAAGCGCATGCGCAAACCAGGGAAGGGTAGAAGTAGCAGCCAACAAGATAGTCAAGCTAAGTTGAAAAAGATAGCCAAGGAGTAGGGGTTACCAGGTGAAAGGTAGAAGTAGCAATCCAGATAGAATAGCAAAGTCCAAAAGCTAACTTTGGACTTGGTTGGAAAAATCATGTTTGAAGTTGAGTTTGGTTGACAAGTTAAAGTTGACTTTGAAATTTTAAAGTCCAAAAATGAAATAGGAACTTGGAATTTGAAACTTAAGTTCCTATTTCATTTTTGGACTTTAAAATTTCAAAGTCAACTTTAACTTGACAACCAAACTCAACTTGAAACATTTTTCAAACATGATTTTTCAAACCAAGTCCAAAGTTAGCTTTTGGACTTTGCTATTCTATCTGGATTGCTACTTCTACCTTTCACCTGGTAACCCCTACTCCTTGGCTATCTTTTTCAACTTAGCTTGACTATCTTGTTGGCTGCTACTTCTACCCTTCCCTGGTTTGCGCATGCGCTTTAGGTGTATCTGCGCGCCCTATATATACTAAGTCCACGCGCATGCTCATTCTGAGCAGCGTGGACTGAGTAGTAAGTGTGTGGAAATTGAATAAAAGATTCCGTTGACCAAAATTTCTTTATTGAAGAACCAAAGGGGTGGAGTTACAATCATTTCAGTATTAAAAAAATACATTGTTGAACATACCATAAGGAATAATACGAATATCTTCAGGGGTTTGTTACAGTCAGAACACCTAGTTTGGAAGATCAAATAAAAAAAAAAGTAAAACACCACCGTCTGTAAGTTCTTCCAAGGAAATACTTCCATCTGGATTTGCACCACACTATTCTAGTTGAGGACTTCCAACAGGTTCCTGTAGACTAAATTCTGAAAGAAAACAAAACATTTCATAATTAAACATTAAAGCTCTTTAAAAAACTGTATTTCACACATTCCAAATAAATAAGACAAAATTATTAGTTTTTTATTGAAAAATCAAGCTTTAATTTTTAAAGCTGTTAGGAATAGCTGCAGCTGATAAAGTATTCTGAACTACTACCTTTCACACATGAAAAATATATTACAAATTTAGATATAGTTTTTCTGCTGGTAGTTAGATATATAGTATCTTGTGACAATCAATTTGCATCATTATCTTGAAAATAAGTACAATTCTTTTACTAGTTTTATTGCGTCTACTAGTAAATTTTATTTCTATCTCGACAACCCATACGAATGATATGCTATTAGATAAGGATTCGCACATATTCAAATTTTTTTTTTTCACTGAGGAAAAGCTGTCTTGAGAACTTGGAAAATCTACTTTTAAATTTGTTTTGAATCAAAATTAAATGGAGAAGTATTAGACATCACACAAAGCTCTTTTCACTCATACCTTTTAAAGTTCAACTAAAGTTTTTTGATAACACGGGCATATCTGGTTTTGAATTTTGTTAAATCCCATTAATTTCTCCTACATTTGATTTTTAGTTATTTTGTGGTTGAAAAAAGTCCTAGAAACGTTTTTAACAGTAAAGAAATGCTCCGACGAAGCCTCGTCATTATAGGCAGGCTGAAATTGATTTACATCCAAATTCAGTTAGATTACCGTGCGATTAATTAAATAACCATAGCTAACAGATCCTTATTTGTCTGTACAACTTTTGGAATAGTGTAAGCGGGTAGAATTTACGCGGTAACCAATCACAGCCATTTTAGCTAAAAAAAAACTCAAGATGTATTTTTTAAAATAAACTTCGTTTATCACTTTATAACCAGCATTTTTTCTTTAATTTCTATTTTAAATAGAGGTATTTACAGCAATTCTCATAATCTCCCTAATCACAAGAATAATTTATCATTTAATCAAACCGAATTTATGAAATGTTTTCACCTCACTTTGTTCAAACTGCTTAGTATCTTTGGGGGGGAAAACTTAAATATCTGATTTTAATAAGTTTACCAGATTATGTATTACCTTCGAAGCAACATTATTCCTTTAAAAAAAAAATATAATCATTACAAGCAACATATTTCTAATTGACCAAAAGAAACCACTTATATCAAACCTAACTTGTATTTCAGCTATCGGGTGGTTTGTTAGATGTACTTCAAAAGATTACAATAGTCTGCTTTTAATTTTGTAATTTTCAAAATTTGCTGTTCCGAACGTAAACTATGAAAAATAGAAAATTGGAGGGTTCAGAATAGAAGTGAACCAAGTACACTTTAGCTACTTTTGAGCTACAGAGGTTTAAAGTTCAAGCTACATAGGAAAATTAATGTTAACAGTTTTTAAAATTAACGTTTTTTGCGGATATTATCAGAACTAGGACCTTGGTTCTTTATTGCACTGAAATTTTACATAGTTGGAGCATGTTATTGCGTTGCCAACTCAAAAATGACAAAAAGCGGACTTGGTTCACTTTTATTTGAGCCCTCCAATTAATAAAAACCTTTACGATTTTTACAGCGCTGTGGCGAGCTTACTCACCACTCAAAAGAGTCATATTAATCAAATGGGGTATAAAATCCAGACTGAAGTATTAAATCTTCGCTGTGGCATGCATCTTACAACAGCGCTGATGAAGTTTGACACACTTTGGACGAAACGTTCACAATTTTTAAATCAAGACTACGGAATTTTTACCTGAAAACTTTTATTCCTTTTTAAATAATTATTAAAACTTCTGTTCGAACATCGATTTAAGTAAGCTACATTAAATATTTCTAGCTTTCAATTAATAAACGTTGTAAAATTTTATAAATAAGGATAATTAAAAATACGAAACAGCCAAAAACGCTTGTTTTTAACAAGTTTTATGAAATTCAAATTCGCTTTTTTAAAAATTTAATTTTACATCATGAAAGAGAAAAACCAATAAATATAAAAATATGAACTTTTAAGATGAGAGAATAGTAAAAATTTATTTATAGAATCTTATATTTTTTAAATACATAAATAATTTGTCCCTATCTGTATATCAAGTCCCGTTACCGTCACATTAATTTTAAAAACATAACCAAAATTCTTATTTAAAATTGGCAACAAGCATTTCAAAATATTGTGCATTTACTTGAGAATTTATTTTTACCATTTTTCTACTCTTCTCTTGAACTATATAGTGTTCTTAACAGAATAACCTGCCGTCTAGAAATAGCAATTTTATTCATGTCAAGCTTCATTACCGTAATCTTTTACATTCAATAAACATTTAAAAAAGTTTTTAATCCAGAAATACTAGAGTTTTATGTAATACCGGACTGGGGACAATGATTTGTTACAGAGTACCATTTTACACTTTAATTTCGGAAAAAAAAAGTATGGCCAATTGAGGAATAAGATGCAAGAACCAGATATCTCCACTTTCAATTCAAATTTACATTGGATGATTTTTGGCGTGATTTAGGTTTGCTGTATTAACTTTGTATAAGATAGGATGAATATGGGAGTCAGAACAGCAATACTTGTATTTGTACTATATGAGCCCTTTGTGCAGAAGAAAATTTAAGTTTGATATTAACGTTTTAAAAATTTTAAGCAGGCGATATAAACCTCTTTAGAACTTTTTCAAAATGTAGCTTTTCTCTCAATCTTAAAGATATATTACAACACTTGTTTTCACTCATGAAAGTGAATAAAGTTGTTTCATAAAAGTTAAAATGAGGGTCAAGTTTTTTTTTTCAAACATGCAGTTTAAGAACCAGTCTGGAAACAGGCAAATATCTGCATTTTTAGGAAACTATGATTGGAATCAGTAAAATGGGGAATCCCAATGTGAATACACTTGTTTTGAAAGTGGATTTTGGTGGTGGGACCTGGTTCTTCTTCTAACGCCCTCAGTTACTTTTCTATAAACTTTTCACTTAATTAAAAATACTTAATTAAGAAATTAAGTTGTTTAGATAAATTAATTCTGAAATGTAGGCGTATAGCCCTTATTATATTACATTTTCTCCATTCTTTCACTCTAAATATGTTAAAATAGTTTTTTTTTTAAATCAAAATATCCCCCAAGACCATTTTTCAGTCAAATACACCATGAAAATTTATTGCAAATGAAATGTATATAATAAATACCCTTACATTTTATTTTACGACGATGACTCCTCCAATGTAAAGACAGATGATTCCAAACTTGTAACGGCATCCTCTTACTATCCAGGAACACATACAAGCGTCGTATATACTGCTCCATACAATTACGACCTTCGTATGAAATACTTTCACTCGGCGACTTAAGAATCTAAAAATATTAATCAAAGTTATAATTAAACAAAAACATGTTAAAATTAGCACAATTTCAAAGTTAAAGGACTTATTTCACTGAGAAAAGATTTTTCTTTTTCAAAAATTCGGATCCCCTTACGTCAGATTTGGTCTATGTATACCATAACTAAAATTTCGTTAATCTGATCAAGGTTCACAGAAACACATGAATTAAAATTTAAGAAACTAATCACAAATAAGACTAACAGGATTTTTTAATTTTGATCTTATAAATTAAATGTCCAAGTGGTTTTTATTATCCCATGCAAGTATTATAAGTTTGTGTTTGTTCTTTAAGTGACGATTTTATTATTTTCTGAGGTAGCGAGGTCTATATCATATCCAGAATTGCAGTTTACTACGCTTCATTTACATTTTAAGTTAATTTGATGGAGTTTAATAACACTAAAATCAAGAAAAAACGTATGAAATAATTATTAAGATATGATTTTTAGAGACGTATTTTAATATCCTAAATTCAGAAACAGTCTATGTTTTGAAAACGGTAACTGGATTTAATGACAAAATTGAATTTAACCTGGTTTAATGATTTAATTTCGAAAAAAACGTAAAAATTGGGCCTGGTTTGAGGCAAAAAACTCATAATCGGTACTCATAAAAGTAACCGATTAAAAATCATGATTTTTCAGAACAATTGAGCTATCTCTCCGTTGGTGATTTCGTGATCTTTGGAGCGATATAAATTATTTTATTTATTGGTACGAAAAATAAAACTAAAAAAATAATAATCACAGATAATCAGTGAATTTTTAATCACCAGTTATGATTATGACCCGAGATTTTCTTTTCTAATCGCCAAACGATGATGAAAAAAGCTGCTGGATTTTTAAAAGTGATAAATAAAGATTTTGACCCTACGACGTCATTAATAAACAAAGTAGTTCCCATCGCGGTGTCTGAATTTTGAGTGAAATGAAGAACGCCAATTTAAATTATATGATTATTTTGTTAAACCCATGTATATATAGTGCTTTTCAATCACGATTTGCGTACCGAAACTCCTCCTATCAACCCAACAAACTTTGTGTTTACCGATTTCTCCTTCCGCATCTGTGACGTACTGGGTTCAAGAAACGTTGCTGTCGAGTATAGGGTTGCAATAAAGCAAAGGGTACAACTTTAGAAAGAGTCCTCCAGCCGCCATGTTTACCCACAGCTCAAATTTTGACTTTCAACCATTGAGATCTAATTGGTTAACCCGCGGGGACGCGCGTGGGGTCTAATAGACCCCGACGCTTAAATAAACCTTCATAAAAACTCTAATTTTTAATGAAAATGTATGAAACTCCGTGTAGCTGCCTAAAAGGTTTCAACCTATCACCTCATGAAGTTTAAATAAAGTAGGTATGTTATTTTCCGAGTTAGGTTGTTGTTTTTATTGAAATGCTTCCAAAACTGTGAGGATTAGCGCGAGTTATAACCAAAGAGATGTCCAAAAGTACCTAGTATCTATATTTTTTCTTGCTCTAAAAGGGAAATTTAAGGTAAACACCACTAAATTAAATTGTTACACAATTTTTTCACATTTCTTATGAAAAATATGTAATATCATAGGGATTCGGTATGAAATGTGAAATAGTCTAATATTATATCTCAATAAAAATCAGTCAACTTAAAAATGAGTTATTATGCACTTTGAATGATTAAATTATACGTTTAAACTTTCCGTGATAAAATTTTTGCATAAACTGAACGATTATAACGGAAAACGGTTTGCGGGGTCTGATAGACCCCGCGCGCGTTCCCGTGTAACAGAAAGTAGCGCGCGTCCTCCCGGGTTAATATTGTTATATCCTAAAATAATAGTAATTAGTAGAATATATTGTTAAAAATCTTATAGTACTATTAGATCTCTATGCGGACAACATTTATTTATGTTACTGTGTGAGCTGTGGTTCAGGGCGACTGGAGGATTCTTTCTAAAGCTGTTCCAAGCAAAGTTTACGTAACAATATTTGTTGGTTCTCACGTATTATCCCATAGCCTGTGCCACTCAATCCGAAATGTTATTAAAGCCCATTGACAGCCCCTACTATCTCTTCGAGATAATACCCAAGTATCCATTTTTGTTACTAGGGGCCATAGGAATCTGTTTGGAAAGGCACAACCCCAAATAGTAGGTACCTACATTGGTCTTTCTCAGTTAAAATATACCACAAGTAGAACTACTAACTTTTGGACTGGTGAGTGTGGTTCCCACCACACTACTTTCAAGTTTCATGTAATCATTAAAATAAATTAACATGATTTGTATCCTTTGTCCTTTCATTCAAAGTAACAAGATCAAAGAAGAAATGAATGTTCTCAGAAGAAATAATAGAAGACGTGAGATAACTTATGAAACCCCATTTATCCCTTCCCATTTTATCTCACGAAATTAAAGAATGCCTCTTATGAGTATTTCTATTTTGAAAGTGAAAGAGATTACAGTAAGTTTTCTAAAATCCGAACTACCAACAAGGACAGTATAACTTGCTGTCCAGAAAAAAAAATATGTTAATGTTAAAATATATGGTAAAAAATGTGATTACTAGATTTTTTAAATTTTTTGCTTGACATCTTTTAAAAATCTTAATTCATAAAAGATCCTCAACATTTGCAGAGTGGGATCAAACGGTTATAAAATCTACACTAATAATTCTACCAGAAACCATCACAACATCATTTCTATACGCAATTTCGCACTTTTAGACTTGGCATCCTGACTATTAATTTTCCTCCAGTACACAATTAAAATATCATTGAGATTTGAGTTAGGTTCCGGATCCAACAAACCACGTTTAAAAACCCCAAATTAAGAGTTTAGTTTATGTACAGGCTCTGGTCTTAAAATAAGAAAATTATGTTACTGTGCAGATCATTTATCAAAGCACTAGTAACCGAGGTGTTTAGGGATCTAAATGTATTTCTACTTATTGAGATAACAAAATGCAACTTACATAACAGATTACCAAGTTCTGAATGATCCAAACTTGCTTCGAGTCGATAGGGACTTTAACTGGTGCTGACGATACACATGGAAACAATGGTCATATACCGATGTCGATCATATTCCAAAGTTGAATCTTTCTTCGGTTTTTGAAAACCATCTCCTAAAATTAAAAATGCAATTGAATATGTTTTGTTGGAAAGCTTTTAAAAATCAAAGAAGAAAATCGCTTTTGATCACATTTTTGATAAAACTAAGGCGTGTATTAAAGACTGGTCCGTTCAGATTTAAATCTTTATTATTCATAAATCAAACCAGATTCTTTACTTATTGGGAAAGAAACATTTTGATCTAATCTTTCACTACAAAAATCTCAATCCTTCAGTTAATTAAAGTAATATTTTTAAAACATGTTGCGATTTCTCTTTTAAAAGATGTAGGAAATGGAACCAAGCTATTAGAAAAGCACTTATAGGAAAATATTTATAACACGTTCTGCTCAACTATAGTTTTTGACTATCCTACTGTTTCAAACCAAGAAAGACAATAATACTGAGTTAAGTTTTATATTGTCTTGAATATATTGCTTGCACCAAGATCGATAGAAATATAGAAATTTTTACTGAAAAAACATTAGGTATCTGTCAGATTTAGTTAAGACTAACTCATTCAATATTAGATAATTCTAGGCTTAATTTTTAATAGAAGTACGGCAGCCTTGACATTAATTTGCAGTGGCCATTGCTTCTAACCACTATTACAAAATATTGTCTGAAATAAGTTGACATTTTGTATGATAATTAGTTCACTATTTACCACATAACTACCGTACCAATGTTCTAGAATGCTACGGAACAATTTTATGAGATTTGGTGCCCGTTATTAAAATATTAAACTAACATTAAGACAGATACCCGTGCAAACGTTTCACTTATATTTACACTTAATAAAAAAGCTCGAATTAACATTGAAAACGTTAAGTAATATTGTAACTAAAGCCCCGTGAAAATTTAGCTAATTGCAATTACATTAATAAGTACAAAGCATAAATAATACTCAATAAGTACTAAGAAGAAAATACTTATCTTCCAAGGACCACATTACTTGACAGAAAATACAAGGTCAAGCTACCGTTAGATTAAATAAATTTTATCTAACAACATTAAGTTAAAAAGCTCTAAATTCAGGAATCATATTCGACTGAAATTTCTTTAGAGGAATAACGATGAGTTGAGTTGTAAGGTAACTCGAAATATATTTCATAATCTCCAAACCTACCAGATCTTAACTGTATACAACTTCATTCCACCTTTAAATTTAGAACTAACATGATAGATTATATTAAAAATAGCCGTTTGAAATCTGAAATGCATTTTAATACTGCGTAGCTGATTTCTCTTTGGGGTGTAAGGCTCGTCTCTTAGATTAAACTTATATTTCTTAAATCATAATTTAAAGAATTTTTTTTAATTTTATTCCAAGATGTGATTTGATTTACAATATGAGCGGCAATTAATTTCTAAAAAATAATTTTAAAAACTCAAAGAGGGGGGATTCCATGTTATAAACTACTAATCTTTTGGAATCGTGCAAGAAATTAGGGTTGCAAAAGCATCGATGTTAATATCGGTAACCTTTTCTACTCTACACCCCCCCTAACAATAGCATTGGATTCTAAAGAGAATTTGGGGCTGTTAAGACTAAACGAGTTAATTACAGACTTCAAACCCTGCTTTACACGTGTTATATACGAGCCCCAAACCCAATCTCATTTCAAAGCAAGTCGTGCCTGGCTTAAGTAAGAGAAATTTGAAGCTAACATGGTTGAAATTTATCACATTTACCATAAATACTCTGTAATTATTAATAATAACTGCATTTATTACTTTTACAGATGCATTTACGCCACGGATGGCCAAACTGCGTGGCAAGCGTCCCACGGGGTGGCATGGTCCCTTATAGTACCAAATATGTCAAGTTTACGTAACTACGACTAGAAGTAAACGAAATTTGGTCATACTGGACTAAAATTGGACGAATCTTGAAGTTTTTACTGCTTCGGGCGCAGTTAAAAAGAGGCACACGAAGACATTAGAGAAATAGTAATGTTATTATTTGGTGCTATCAATTAGATTTCAGTGCTCTACCCATCTTCTCCTAACTCGGTTGATTTTTCAAAGATTTCATTAATCATTTCGGTTAAATTATCTTAAGTTTTAATGGCTTGTGAGGATCAAATCTATTATTAGGTGCCTATAGGACAGTGGTTTAAGTAACAATCCTATAGAACCATTGCTTAATATTATCAATCGGATATTGTTATTATTCTACTCTTGGGAAAAAAATGATAACATAAAGTGAAATCGACTGTATTTCTGACTGTATTTTGATCCAATGCTCTGCTGCTCATGCGTCTGGACTTGATGTTTGCTGTTTTTTAGAAATTTCAATAAAATAACAAATGGGGATAGAACCCAGGAACTGCCGCATGCTACGCAAGCATCCTAGCACTGCTGCAGCGGGCATTCATTAACTTTAAAACTTATTATAACCTGTTCCTTCTTTTGACGTATGCGCATGGCGAGACCAAAATGTTGCATTTCTAAGCACTACTAAAGTATTTACGCAACTGCACTTAAATTCAATTGCCGACATTATATAACACTATGCTTAATATTTATACCCGTTTTAAATTTTTTTTAACCTTTTTGTTGGTGACTACAGTATCAGATGATAATAACCGTTAATACGATTTATCCGTAAAATTCAATCGCCGCCATTTTACACGTATACGGCCCCCGATCTCAACTCAAAGCGAGCCGTCTCCGGAACGAGATTTACTTCCGCGTTAATGAAATGAGTCCTTCGGAAAGGAGAACGGAATCTCCGGGGCCCGAATCGACACTTCCTAATCAAAACGGAGCACCGGGGGTTTTAATTCCCTTCCAAAAAGCCCTTTGTGTCGTCGTTCGAACTTGCAGCAGACGATTTCGAACTGGTTGTTGTTGTTTTTGGGGGGTGGACAGGGATTCGCTTTCTGGGTAATGAGGGTGACAGGGGTTTGGAACCGTCGGATGCACATGGAATGAACCCTTTTTTCGAATTGTTGGGTTCGTTCTAAATGATCTGTTACTTCTAGGTCTTGCAGAGGAAATCTTACTATACTTGACAGTAACGTTTCTTGACCCTATGACGTCACTACGCGGAAGCAGAAACTGCGTAAGCAGAAAGCATGTTGGGTTGCTAGGAGGAGTTCGGGCACGCAAATCGTGATAAAAAGACACTATAATACATGGGTTTGACAAAATAATCATATTTTTAAATTGACGTTCTTCATTTCATTCAAAATTCAGACACTGCGATGGGAACTATTTTGTTTGTTAGTGACATCATCATAGGGTCAACTTAAGTTGCTGTCTAGAATAGACTGCAACGTTACTTGACTCTGGAGAAACAAAATCAAACACGATTTGCGTACCGAAACTCCTCCTAGCAACCCAAAAGGCTTTCTGTTTACTCAGTTTTTCTTTCCGCGTAGTGACGTCTTAGGTTCAAGAAACGTTGCTGTCTAGTATTGAATATTCAATAGCTTACCTTTTACGTTAAGAAATATAACAAATAATCTTACATTCAACCACTATTCATTTAACTTATAATAGGTATAATTGATTTTTAAAAATTAGAGATGCAACAAGTAATTTAGCAGGGGGCCGTTCAAATATTACGTAAGCACCTAAGGGGGGTTTCATCTTTGCATATTTTTCCTGACAAGGGGGGGGTATGAGCGATGCTTAAGTAAGATGTTACAAGCACTGCATTCGAAAAATCTTCGTGTTTCTTGCATAAATAATTTCAAAATTCAACCCAAAAAATTTTATTTTTAAAATTTTTATTTTGTTGAAAAAAAAACAAAGAGGGGTGTGGGGAAGTTTTTTTAATGTAATTAAATTAATTAATTAAATTAAGTAAGTAATTAAATTAATTCATTAAAGTAATTTTGAGAGAGATTCTTTTTTTTTGTTATCTTTTCTTAAAATAGGGGAGTGCGGCTCAAAAATGACCCAAAACATGCTTACGTAATATTTGACCGGCCCCCAAGGTTTAAATTTAGTTATCTGATTTTATCTAAATAAACAAGTTTAATGATTAAGATTTTATCCGTATTTTAAAAATCAAGCCTGATTCGTGGTATAAAAATCAAATTCGATCTTGAGTTTTATTGGTTTTAATTGAAATTCAAGGATTATACTTTTGAGCTATATGGTGTTACTGAGGTAATTATAGTAAGATTAATTCACAATGGAAAATATTTTGATTAAAAATTAAAAATGAAACAGGGTCAAAACATTTCGTTCACGCCTCCCATTAAACCACGAATCTTATTTTTTTAGGATAGGTTCAATAGTTTCTAAAGTAATCGGGATATCTTTGTTTAGGCAAACTTTCGATTCCTTATAGAAACTAAAATTATTTATAATTCCCGAGTAAAAATAAAACTCAGGAAAAAATATCATCTAAGTAGATCAGATGTTTTCCTTCCACAGTGATAATTAAAATATTTTTCTCTATGGTTATAATATGAAGAAACCTCGCCATTTTTAATTCTAAAAGCATATTTGTAATCTTCGTAAGAAACAGGACACTATGACACCGGAAATACGAAATTATTCGGGCCATTCAGTGCGATGCGCGAATGCTTTCCCCTGGAAACCTCAGGCCAATTATTTAAAATTGTGGAAATGGAACTACAAGCTGATCGTGTTCTTCTAAGATTTAAAGTTTGTAAATCGTTACAGTAATGAGGATATTAAAAAATTAGAACTAATACAATTATTTATTTCTTATTTAGTGGTGAGTATAAGAAACCTACTTTACACTGGGGATGTTAAAAAAAATAATCGGTTTGAATCGAAAACCGGTTATTTTGGTTACGGTTTTAACCGGTTATTCTTCTTCTACGGTTTAACCGGTTCGTTTTTCTTAATTGAACAACCGGCGGAAAACAAAACCGGATGAAATACTAGCTCAAAAACCATTAAAACCGAACTTGTAAAACCGAATTAAAACGGTTTTTCCCCATTGCAAGTTTTAAAACTAATTAAACATCTGAAACCGAATAAAAACCTATGGTTTATGTCCAGTTCTCTGAAAACCGATGGTTTTATTCTATTGTATGATTTAAAATTAATTAATATTGTTAACCATTAGGAAAGAACCACAAATCAGTTTTTTTTTGACGACCCGGTTTTGTATTATTATTATTATTATTATCATTATTTATTTATTTATTTTTTTTGCTTTTTATTGAAAATCTACTGGTTACACATGAATAAGCGGTTTAACCAGGATGAAAACTAAACCGGTTATTCGAAAACATGTTATTTTAAAACTTTTGACTCCACTACAGTAAAACCATCGTTAATGTTAAGGTGTGTACGTACAGTTGGGGGAAAAAAACGACTCAGTTGAGATTTCTGACGAACCACTTGGGTTAGGAAGACAAACAAGGTGTCATTTTTCATGTCATGAAGTATTCTTTAAATGAGAAAAATTTCGAGTCCTTAGGGGGTCGTCTTCATACTAAACGAAACACTAACTTTTTTTTTCCTATGGGGACCCCCAATTATTATGCGATTTTCTGAAAGAACATCCTCATAAACCCCCAAATACCAAGTTTCATTCAAATCGTGCGGTAGATATAGCTTTTACGTTTTGGGGGTCGTCTCCAGAGAGAGAAGGGTTAATTTTCTGTAAACACTATTTCTGAAAAACGGTGGGATAGTAGGACTTTTACTCACCACTTTAATGTTTATTAAAAAGTTTATAAGTAATTTATTGAAATTTTATATGAAATTTAAGATTTAATTTAAGTTATGGTGATTAAAATAAGGCGACTGTTTCCAGAAAAAGCATTCATCGGTATACATTTGGCAGCGGTATATGGTTCCTTAACGAGTGGGAATTTAGTTTAATTCGGTTTTTTCCGATTATATGAAATCGACTGAAATTTTGGTTTTCCACATAAAAGTACTACCAGAATCGATTTCCATAAAAATATTAAAAGATTTTAAAATTTAATTTTTGGGTCAAAATTAGATGTTAATTATCTATCTATTAACCATTAAATATCGCTATAAAAGCATAATTATTTTGTTTGGGGACACAAATTTGATCTAAATTCAAAGTTTCATGTTTTTACGCCAAAAACTTTTTGACAAATTTCACATTGAATGGGTGACATTTCAAAAATTTATTATGCTTCTATTTGGATACTTACATGGATGAAACTTGGGATTTGGGGGTTTATGGGGATGCTCTTTCAGAAAAACGCATAATAATTGGGGGTCCCCATAGGAAAAACAAAAGTTAGTGTATCGTTTAATATGAAGACGACCCCCTAAGGACTCGAAATTTGTTTTCATCTAAAGAATACTTCATGACATGAAAAATGACACCTTATTTGTCTTCCTAACCCAAGTGGTTCGTCAGAAATCCCAACTGAGTCGTTTTTTATTTCCCCAACTGTACGTACACACAACAAAACTTTTTTCTTATTTTTTTTCTCTGTAGGTTATGGATTTGCTGTTAAAACCATTTCCCCGAAAAAATCAACAAGACAATAATTATTCATCAGGAAATAATGACCAAATTAACATTAGTTTCAAACAATTCTAAATAAAATTCAAATTATTTTTGAAACTCGATTCTGGTTGGAAACAGTTCTTTTTTTTAACTGTAACAATTCTATTTTTGAAGATAGCCGAAAAAATCACAATATTTTCCTGTGACATAAAAATCTAAAATTTGTTAAAAGTAAACTTCTTGTATCTTGTTCTTTGTTTGAGGTTCAGACCCTTTCTATACCTTTACAGATTATAAAAACACAACTTGTATTAAGATAAACTAATTATTTCTCAAATTATCATTGTTTAAAGTTGAAAAAACCAAAATAAATTAAAATTTTAAAAAGTCCCGTATCCCGTGCAACGTATCAAAAATTTGTTTTTATGAAAGTTTAACTTTTTAAATACAAATTAGATACTTAACTACAAAATCCAAAGTAATTCCGAATCTGAAGATTTAAATAAAAAGGAATCCATTGTTAAGGTCTATTTTCGGGATTTTGGAGTGTGTGGATACATCGGTCTCTCGGTTAATTAGATCTTGAGTTTTTAGCATTTAAGAATGCAGGGAAAACAACTTCACGAGTATGGTTTAACCACGGCTTGCTAGATACTTATTCAGGCTAGCCGAGTACGGAAATCATTGCAAATCCAGATGGCAATACTGGACAAACTGGCAAAGCATATCCACAGTGTTGAAGACGGTGGGTGATATAGGTAGGTCTTGTAGCGCTCCAAGCGGGAAAAGTTGTCAAATGGTTTTCATTGTTTAAAACTCGGCTAGCCTGTATAAGTATCTAGTAAGCCGTGGTTTAACACTAAAAAAAGTATTTCTCTCAAACTAATGATAGTAAAAATATGAAACCAAGCACACATTGTCAGGTGTAATAGCACATCATCATAGAAAAATTTAAATGAAAATTTTATCTTATCATTTTTGGTGAATTTATTGAAAAATTATTATGAAATTTTATAAACTGTGACTCAATCCGTGAACCTAAATATTAATTGATTTCTCTGAAATTTTCTTCTGTAAGCCTTTTTGAATACTCAAACAGGCTTTTCGTGATTATCAACACAAAGAAATATGTCCAACGCCATATAATTTAAAAAGTAAGATAAATTTTTTTATTTGTTTCTTATTTAGTGGTGAGTATAACAAACCTACACCCATCGTTAATGTGAATACAATGGGGGTAGGAGGGGTTAATAAAATCTCAAAAACGCACTCTACCATTCCCCTCACTTTGGACCCAACCCCCCAAAACTCCAGATTTACCCGATGCGACGAGTCGCACAGCGAAGGCTTCCATTCCCCTTAATGAACCCGTGGGTCATTTTTCAGGATCCGCATCAGCCCCAATTAAAGCGACCCGCGACAAATGGTTCCCCAGACACTTGTTGTTGGGCCCCGTTTTTGCCCGGGCATTTCTAATTAAAGGCCCTAATGCCCGGCACCGTACAGTTGCCAGTGATTAAAGAAGGGAGCCCGGGTTTAAAATGGATGGTGACTGCTCCCGCCAGCTGAGGCCGAGTTGATCAAGTTGATGGGGTTGGGAGTGAATCTTTCCGAATGGGGCTGCCAGGGGGTTGTAATTTGTTTTTATTTTGTAAAAGTAGTGGTGAGGTGGAACTGTCTGAGTTGTCTTTTGTTTTGGGAGTAAAACATACAGGGTCGTTTAAAATTAGAGGATGAAAATGGTATATTCGACAGCAACGTTTTCTGACCCTATGACGTCACCACGCGGAAGCAGAAACTGCGTAAGCAGAAAGCCTAAAATTAGAACCTTTATGGACCACCGAATAACATAAAATCCTTAAATGATAAAAAAAATGAATGTGTATCGTCCCTAATTTAAAAAGCGGAGTATGTATGATGTTCTAAAATATTCTAATTCTATTTTTCTAAATTTATATCACGAGAGAAATAGTTATTTTTGTTTTACTAATATATTTAAATTTTTGGACCCACGAAAAATACAACACGTGTTTTTCTTTAAATTTTTTAGTTTCATCCCCCCCAGTTTTGCTTATAATTCCAATACTATTTAAATATTTATATTGTCAGTATATTCTAATAATTTAGTGGTGAATTTTATTCCCAAAAAAACTAAACTAAAAAAACTAAACTCACTGGCGCACCAGCCCTAGTGGGCCAAGGCCTACGATGCCCATCTTCGTTCCGTGGGGCCATGGGGTGCAAGGCATATGTCCCGGTTAGGTGGTCAGTTTAACGCAAGACCCCCAGTGTTTAGTTCCCAAGCACGCTTGGTTCTCAGTTTATCGACCCACTAAAGGGATGAAAGGTTGAGTCGCCCTTGCCCAGCCCGGGAATCGAACCCCGGACCTGTGGCACGGAAGAGCTATGCGCCCAAAAAAACTATAAACAGCCGAAAGCCATCGCCACGGATGTAATTTAATCAGTTTTCGTTCAAAGCGTTAAAATTTCTGTTAATTGGAAAAAAAATTTTTGAGTTACTCGGTCCTTAACACACCATTTTGAAGATTCTCCTGGACCACCAGTTGGGAACCATTGGTATAAACGAAGTTTATCACCGAACCACCGAATAACATAAAATCCTTCACCCTAAAATGATAAAAAAATGAAAGTTTATCGTCCCTAATTTAAAATGCAGAGTTTGTATGATGTTCTAAAATAATCTAATTTTCTAAATTTACATCATGAGAGAAATAGCTATTTTGTTACAATATATTTAAATTTTTGGAACCCACAAAAAATACACCATGTTTTTCTCTTTAGAGTTTTAGTTCCTCCCAAGTTTTTTTCTTTCCAAATTCTGTTTAAAGTATTTATATGGTCAGTTATATTCTAATAATTTAGTGGTGAATTTTATTCCTAAAAAAACTATAAACAGCCGAAAGCCATCTCCACGGATGTAATTCAATCAATTTTCGCTCAACGCGTTAAAATTTCTGTTATTTGGAAAATTGTTTCGTGTTTTCCCGGACTTTTAACAGACCATTTTGAAGATGATTCTCACGGACCACCAGTTGGGAACCATTCGTATTTCGTATAAACGAAGTTTATCGTACCCCTTTACAAAAATGACGATTCAAAACCATTCCCTCCTACCAACCAAATAACGTGTCAGAAACCTGTCGGATGACCAAATAACAAAAAGCAAACCGTCATTTCCCAGTACACATAATTGGAGCGTAGTAAATGAACAGCAGTCACGCTTTTCGCAAATTGACCGGGTTGGAATCGAGCTGTATCCACAAAAAACAATCCATATCCAACACATCTGCGTGCCAAGAATGCACAAACCCGCTATTAACCACCTGCCAAAACCCTTTGTGTACCACTTTCACACCTGCCAGACACTCTCCTAGTGCTGCGCAAACTAGACTAGTGAGTGAGCATTAAAACGTAATGCTGCATTATATATTTTATAATCTGACTGAGGACAACATGAGAGTCAATCTTCACGTGTTTGACCTGGGTTTGACATCGGCTGTTAAAACACGGATTCTTGGTGTTGTTTCAGAAGAATTGTCTGTTTATAGAGAAAGTCTGTTTGCGAGATTTGATTGCTTGGGGAGATTGTTGAATGTTAAGTACTATTAAGAAGTATTTTGACCTCTCTAAAGGTCTGTGTTTGAACAAGAAACTTTCTACTAAATTAGTATGAATTTAAGCTAAAAATTTTCCGTAGATGCCAAATCTGTTTGAAAAGTGTAGCGTATTGGAGTAATAAGAAAAACACGTAGACATACAAAATTTAATTTAATTTGGTAGCGTGATATTCATTTGAAACTTTTGAAGAAAAAGTGACCGACAATATATTTAAAAAAAACTCTACTCAAAATACAAAATCTGGTGAACACCGATCAGTGATGCCATCCGTACGTAAAACAACAAACAATTATAATAATAAATGTTAAACATCCAGTTACTAGTTCCACTAATAAAGATACAAAGTAACCATGGAACTAGAAGACTAAGGAAGAGCCGTATCGGGAAACGAGTGAAGCATTCCCTGTAACCGCGGCGCCATCTTGTTGCGATGACAACATTGCGATTTCCTATGCAAAGCAATGGGCGATTACGTATTTTATCGGTGTATTTGATAGTAATCTTCCTGGATATTTTTTTTAAATAATTACATTCGGTGAAAGAACAGTGTTCTGCCTCATGTTCAGCGGAATAAATAGTGAAGAGGATTCTTAGAAAACGTTTTTAGGTAAGTTGAACAATTCATGTTCTAGTTACTTGTCTCATTCTATTTAAATGTGTTTATGCAATAATATTTCTTTATTTTATGTAAGTAATGAAATAATTGAACTAAATATTTATGTAATACTGTTTGAAATGTTAAATAATTGATGAAATAATAAGTTTAAGTTGTGTTGCTTGGATCTGTTTAATTCATATGTTCTTGGATGTTACGACGACATGTAAACATTCTTATTTTAAAATATTGTTATTAATAATATTATTCTTATTTAAATATTATTAAAAAATTTGGAATTCTAAACATTATCATAATATTAGATTGCTTAGGAATTAAGGAAAGGGATTTTTATCAATATTTCGTGGTTCTATGCTTTATTTAAATAATTTTAATTATGACTTTGAAATGGAGAATTTATTGTATATTTGCATAGGTTCCATCCTGGGGACGGAATTCCGTTTTTTTTTTTTTAAATTTCTGTGAATGTAATTCCGTCCAGTGTTTTTATTACAAAATGCAAAATCAGTTGACTGATTGACAGCGATTAGTACTAAAATTCAGTACTTACATCGCACATTTTGTCCACAAATAAGCCTGTTTTATACTGTAGATACAGCTTTAACTTAAAATTTAAGGACCTAATATTTCATTTTATTTACATGATATTTTATAACTTTTTCTGCAATTTAAAAAAAAATTGCTAGAGTAGGGGAAAATGATTTAAAAGCTAGTTCAAAGTTCAGTCTTGCAATTTTTGAAGAGTAAAACACCCATATATATTTGTTTTTGATAATTTTATAACGTTTCTTCTTTTGCTTCAGTCTTATATTTACATGTGAAGGCTGATTGTAAATTTCTACGAGAAAATCCACGGGTTACATTTTAACCACTGGTGAAGTTTCTTATTACATACTTAAAAACAAAGTTTATTTAATATTATCAAATTGTCTACAAAATGTTAATGGCATTTTTTAAATTTCAGATCAACAGTGCATCAGAATACGAATTATGCACATAGAATATGAATTTCAAGACTAAGAACTTGATTGTATTTTTAAAATTGTAATTATCTCAACTGCTTAATTTTCTAACAATGTATGTAGCCCATGGCAAATTTGTATTTTCTTTTTGCTTGGACCCCTAGAAGATATGATGAAAGATTTTTACTATGAAAATCGTTTAATAAAAGATATATTTGCAAAATTGGAGCTCAATCAAAATCTTTGCATTAAAATTTACTTGACAAAGTTCTTAAAAATAAAAACAGTAAGAAAAATATTTCAAAGAATTTTAACAAGTTACAAAACATATTTTGTTATAAATATTAATTTTTTGAATAACTTATTTTGCCTCGAATTATCCTGGGTTTTGATACCCATTAAAAAAAATTATACAAAATCCTTTCTTTTACTGCTTTTACTAAATAAGTAGCATGTTTTTTGCTTTAAAAAAATATCAAACTTTACTGTTTCAAACTTGATAAAAAGTTTTTAAAAACATTTACTTATTTGTTTATTATTCTATTTTTATTTTCAATATAAATCTCTAAAAAGTATTTTTATCTTGTTTCATTTCTAAGTTCATTGAAATATGTTTAGCGTTTAAAAGTTTTAATTGTGTCAAGAAGTTAAATTTTCAAAGGTAAGTAAAAAATGGTAAGTATTTTATGGGAAAGGGTAACTAATAGGGCAATAATATGCCTTTAATTTTTTTTTTGAAGTGGGAACAAACTGCCTAAATTTGTAAAGCGGAAAGACCGCGTTCTTCACTTACGTCGCTCAAAACGAAAAGCGCGTTAGAAACGGCAAACATCGTGAATCTGAGCGGCCGCCATCTTGTTGCGATTATTTTTAGTCTCATAATCGGCTTCAGTTAAACCGGTAGCTCGGACCGTTTATGGCACTTCCTTATTGTACTAGTTCCATGAAAGTAACGAAATAAAATGAATACAACTAATAACAATACCACCACAAATTCTAAGTATGCTAAAGCCATCCTAACATAAGCAAATTTAAGGTTATATTAGGACTAAGGAAAAGAGGCAGCTATATCATAAGAGAGCTATACTATATTGTAAGAGAATTATATTATATACTATAAGAGAAAAGTTATTGAAAGAAAATTAAGAAACTAATTTTTTTTTCAAATGTGCTTGCAAAAACAATTTCTTCGAATAACTGTAATTTCCCGCCCACGAAAATTTAAATATTCTTTTTTAAGTAAAGTTTTCCAAAATACTGCCATTTTTTTTCTTTTACATATGTTTTAATAGCTGTTGAAGTTGTTGAAATATTATTGCAAAAAAATTTTAAAGAAATATTCAACGTTTAGCTTGTTCTTAGTGTACTTTATATCAATAAAACTTTTACACCTAAGAAAACTGACCTATTTCATCAATATGTTATTTTCACAATTTTATACAATACAATATTTTATGTAATGAAATCTTTAGCAATACAATAAAATTTCACACATGGTAAGACTCCCATTGATCTAATCTTTCAGCTATCACTCACTACGAGACTGCAACATTTTCTGACCCTGGAGAAACAAAACAAAGTAGTTCCCAGCGCGGTGTCTGAATTTCGAGTGAAATTAAGAACATCAATTTAAAAATATGATTATTTTGTTAAACCCATGTATATATAGTGCTTTTCAATCACGATTTGAGTACCAAAACTCCTCCTAGCAACCCAACAGGCTTTCTGTTTACGCAATTTTTCCTTCCGCATTTGTGACGTACTGGGTTCAAGAAACGTTGCTGTCAAGTATAGCAATGTTTCTTTTAATTTTTGTCACATTTTTATGTATAAATAATAATACTTTGCTAATATACTCCGATTGGATACATTTGCACTTGGCTAATCCTAAAGTACCACGAATCACATTGATATATTGAATCGTCTTAATCAATCATTAGGTAGTAGTAGTACAACTTTACAGATTCTTTACAGCACAGATTTACAGATACAACTTTCTTAGGGCAATTCAGTGGTCAAGGATAGTGTCCAGTAGTAACCGCCCATTGGAAATAAAAAAAAAACTTTACAGACAGATTGATGGATCCCACTCATCTGAACGCTAAGACCCCCCACTAGATTTTTAGCTCATCCCCGTTACTATAACACCCCTCGGCATTATTAATCCAAAAATCAGTCGTCTCAATCTCCAAGATTTACTTCTCCCTCTCTCTCTCCGCGATAAGAAACTCAAAGAAAACGGAGGATGGAAAGGACTCTTTCATTCCACCTCTCCGGATGTGTATGGAAAAAGTCAATACAATCCCTCGGCCTTCATTTACACAAAGAAACCATCTGGATGCCTTTAATAGCACCGACCAGGAATCACCATGAATAAAACTTCGAGGAGCTGAAAGTCATTTCGGGTATGGCCCGTGAGGGGATCAGGCATAGGGAGCGCTTGCGTATGACGAACCTACGTGCATTCATGGCGAGTGGCGAAAAGGAATATCATTTAAGGCTAATTCCATGCGTGATAGCCTAGTACAAATGAGCTAATTTTGAATCTTAAAATCACAAATCAAGGATTAGTATCCGATTCAATTATATATGTCTTTGGTTTTACATTTGCTTATGATTGGTTTATATGTACAAGCAGAGATATTTTCAACTCCTCTGAGAGAGTATTTCACTCCTTGAAAATCGGAAATACTCTTTGAAAAACTAGCCAGGAGTATTTTGAATTTTTCACATAGGTTTAGCTTAAAAAAAAGCACCGCGTGCCCCACCGAAATCAACAAATGATATTTTACTACTCAAAACATCAACTGATCTCAGCGGAGACATTTCCGCCCAAATTCTGACCAAAGCCAATTGCCAAAAGCCACGGCATCCTAACAGCCATATTCACAGCCATCAGCGTCGGAGTTAACTAGCAGCTAAAGAAAGAAAAATTAGATTTTTGCTGACTCTGATAGGTGGAATTCTTCTTTGACCAGAATTTAACACCGACGCTGATGACTGTGAATATGACTGTAATTTTTGGGAGTTTGATTGCGGTTTTCGTGTCTCTGTATATGTAGTTCATGCTATTTCCGTATTTCACTCTTCATAATGAGGGAATTGCATAGGTGAGGGATTTGCTTAATTTTACACTTTTTTGATACGTTATACTTTGAAACTATCAAATATCAGATTTAAAAGTTCAAAATTATGTTTTAAATAACTTAAAATTCGATTTTATTTTTGCCAAAACACTAGTAAAGTCATGTGATCAAAAAACGGGATTTGACGTCACAGCGCCGTCGAAACTAGTGAATTGTTGAAAATAAAAGAAATCAGACTTATCATAAAACCAAAACACGCATAAAACTCGTCTGTTTCTCTAGTGAACGGCCAGAAAAAGAAAAAATTAAAACTTTGAATCCTAATAATTCCAAAACCAATTAATATTTTTTGAAAAACAAAACGCCAATCTTTTTTTAAATAATATTTGCATGTGTCTTTAAAATATCATAGTTTTTTAGTAAAAACTTTGTGAAGAATAGCAGAATGAAGCAAGCTAAGCATACAATAACATAGCGGGTCCAAGCGCTGTGACGTCACACAGCAGCCAAAACGAAATTACTGTTTTTCCCGCCAATACTGGAAACGACATTTTAAAAATTAATATCTTGGGGAATAGTTTTCCGATTTCAATAATTTTTACGTCATTTTTCATGGATTTTCATCCTCTATCATAATAAAATTTAAAAAAAACCCGTGCAATTCCCTCATTCAATTTCACTCCTCCTAAAAAAGTCAAGGAGTATTTTTACTCATCCATAAAAATCCTAGGAATATCACTGTGTACTAGCTACTACTTTTCGTTTATTGTATGATAATTGTTCTGTTCTTTGCAAAATACAAGTTGTGAGTCACAACTGAGATTTTTCCAGAAACAGAAAATATATTATGAAATAAATGGAATTTAGTGGCTTGTATGTATATAAACATCCATAAGCTAAAGGAAAAACCAAAAGTTGATATAGGGGAGAGCGGGGCACCTTTCAACAGTTTCGTTTTCGATTAAAATCATTTTCTCGTTTGTTATGAGGTTAATTTAAATGCCACCTGGTGTCAAGTAATGTTTCTTATCATAACAACATCTGTCCGTGGTATTCCTACCATTTCACCTTTTAGTTTTTTTGTAATCGAGTGGAGTCGTTTTTGACGTCCAAAAGTAAATTTTGAATTTCTTTTAAAAAATCGGATTTTACCAACTTTTTATTAGTTTAGGTGATTGATTTTTACATATGTTATTAAATAAGGTCTTCTGCTTCTATGTATACCTTTTTCAAACCCATATCTTTATTCTAAAGCGTTTGAGGGGTCTTGAACCGTGACGATTAAAGACGGGGCACCTTTCAACACTTAGGGCGGGGCAGGTTTCAATACCACTAAAATTCGTTTTGCTTAGCATGTTGTGCTTTCGCAATGCTTTTTCTTGAAGTAAACGCTCTTAAATAACTTATTCAAGAAATAATAGCATTGTATTAGAGTTAATTATTTATTTTTAGCGAAAAAACAGCTGAAAATCGATTTAGATAATTTACTCAAATACACATATAATTTTTAACGGTAAGGCTACCATACGATTCACAACAGCAATTTTATGCATTTAGTAGTTATCAGCATTGATTTAAATAAAATTATTTAAGATATACCACTTTGATGACTATAGTAATTAGAAAAATTTAAAATGAATTAAAAGCGATTAAAAAAATAAAATTTTTGGTGAATTCTGAAGAAAAACAGTTGAATTAACAATATATTTTCGGAATATAACTCAAAAGAACTTTTAAATTAAAAAATAAAGAAACATCACACTTAGTTGTGTGGAAAAACTCATAACCTACGAAACAACAGAAAAACTCCAAAATTTGCAAAATATTTCACTTTTTTTTACTCTAAATTAATGAAATGATTTTGTTATAATGTATATTTCAATATAATAAACATAAAATCAACTGAATTTTTTAAAATTTTAATATTAACCCACTGTTGAAACGTGCCCCGCCTGTGTTGAAACCTGCCCCACCCGAGAACCTTTTTTAAAACGCAATTTTGGACCTTTTAATTTTCTCAAGGAACTTGGGTAAAATTACACAATGTGTCCGAAAGTCCATGGTAGGATATGCAAGTTAAAGTTTTATGATCCGTCAATTCCTTTGGTCACAAAAAATAGAAACCGAAATCTGTTGAAAGGTGCCCCCCTCTCCCCTAATTAAATCGAATAGTAAATCCTTCAGTTGTGATTTTAAGATTCAAATTTAGCACATTCGTAGGTGAGTCAGAGTCACTCATGGAATTAACCTTACGCAATATGGGAAGAATTGATTATCCTCAACACTCAAAAACGTTTTCTGTACGATCAATTAGGAACAAAACGTGTGTTTAATAATGAAAACCCAACACATGTTAAAAACCGGTCGGTAGGCGAGGCTTATCTTTTTATCCCCCAGTGAACGAAACCGAAACCTTTTAAAATGTCGTTTGTGATTAAAAAGCGTATGTTTTTAATATTTATAATGATTCATCTTTATAAGGGGACGTGAATAAATTACGGGGGGTCAAAAAATGGGGGAAAGGGTCCATCAAAATCTCCCCTGGGGGATGTCAATTAAAATCTCACAAAAATTTTAGGTCCTTTAGGTTACTTTTTTCTATTCAGCAGAAGTTTAGGGAAAATGCAGAGATTAGTCAAAACGGTGAGTCATTAGCCAGGGTCCTGCCGACACATCAAATAATCATTTTTTTTTTTTTAAATAAGAGCATGTTTCAGACGTATAGCATTGGGCAGTACCCTTTTGCCTGTATCGGACATTGGAGTGCGAGAAATCAAAAATGTAACGTTACTACTACGCTAAACTGCATTTCATGCTGATTGCTGAGTATGACGTGTCAACAAGGCGAATCGATCCCAAAGCTCGATTCGTTTAAGAATTGAAAAATAATCCAAGATATAAAAAAATCAAGGGGGATATTTGAGGGAGTACCTAGGTCGTTAGACCTTCAAACTCCAGTATAACTAGCCTCACTGGGTGAGGCTTGAGCTGAGCTGTACAGAACGTGTGACTGAAAGTCACGGTCAGCTGAGGAGTGGCTAGCTTGATGCTAACCCCCCTCTTGATTTCCCAATGTGACCTTGGTACTCATTTTATCGACCCCGGAGGCGTATTCCCAAAAGTGCCCCCGAGTTAGGGCCGCTTGGCGATGTGCGGGAGGAGAGTGGTCGGAGTGTGTTTGTAAACAAATCTATTAAGTGTGGACTCATGTGGCTCCACCTATCTATAATAATGGCTAATTTTTCTTATGTAGTGCTTGAATTCTGTCAAAGGAAAGGATTAAAATCACAAAGTTTCTATTTAAAGAGTATTAATTAATTACAGGATGCCAATTTACTAGTTTTTTCACAAATAAATAAGAGATAATATAAAATGAAAACATAAAGATTCTTTATTGTATAAGCTTATAATACAATTTCATAGTATTTTTCAGTATAACAATGACTTGCTTATAACAATATTCTTTCAGGGTCCTCACACTCACAGTATTTAATTACAAACAACTTTCACTACATTTTTAGGGCTGTGCTTTAGAATTTAAAATAAATTTTATTGAACAAATATTTAACTTTATTATTTGGTATTTATGTACTAAGCTCATTGACCATACTGCAAATTAGTAAAATCAGACACCAAGTATTTGGGAAATGGTTTTAATGTAGTAACTACCAAATTTAAATTTATAAATTAAGCTTATGAACTTTACGCCATTCATTCATTCCTTGAACTATAAATATGACTTAAAAATAAAGAAAGGAAAGAAAACAAAAATTAACAAAACCAACTCAAAATTTAAACTATTGTTTTTTAAAATATTTAACAAGTATTAGAACTAAATAATTATAATATGTAATGTTTGTTTAGTAAAAACATTATAATGATTTAGTACTAAATTAATTAAAAACTAAAATTAAATTAATTGAATGATTGTTTATAAAGTTCTGCAAAGTCCATTTGAACAATTACTTGCTAAAGAGCAAAACGTAGCACTATGTACACACAAGTCTGTTTGAACAAATTATTGACTGTATCATAAATTTCTTTTTACGCAATATGAGCAAAATTACCAGAAATTTTTTAACCGCTCTTCAATGTGGACATTATAAAAATGAATAAATTATAAAGTAATATTATAAGTATTATAACTATATTTAGAAGTTATATATCAAGAGGAACACTTTTAAACTAACTCAAACCTGCGTAATGAAAATCGGTGGACAGATTATTTGTTTACGCTTGCCGCTTTCTGAGCTCTACGGATTTGCGCCAAAGTTTCCCAGAATGGCGAGTTATTCCCATAGGTTATTCCCCTCTCCTCCGGCGCATCGCCAAGCGGTCCTAACTCGGGGGCACTTTTGGGAATACGCACCCCGGAGGATGAAGGGCTGAGTCTGCCTTGCCCGTGGACCGGAATTTGTACCCCGGGCTTCTATCTAAGATATAACAATAATGCTCTACCTATCTTTAAACATAAAACAATAATAAATATTATTTTAGTGGTGACTATTGTATTCTTTATAACTGAGTATTTCTGGAATTTGAAATTTAAGATTTAGGTCGTCGTATTTGAAACAAAAACTTTCATATCAAAATGAAAACATCAATTTACTCAGATTTCAAAGTGGCATTTTTCTCAGTGAAAAATTGAATATTCGTATAATCCTAACTGTTATCATTTAAAAAAAAAGTGATTTTGAAAGAAATGAAATTTAACTAGATTTCTTGGAGTTTTTTAGTGAATTTTTTAGTGTCGATGCTTCATATAATAAGCAGTATAAACCTTCTTATTCCAATTTAAACCGTTTGTGATTAGTTTCTTACTAAATCGCTCAAATGTCATTTGGCCGCTTTGAAACGTTTTATCCTGCCAATCTTAAACGCTTCTCATGTTCAAAATAACATAATATCTGCTACTGAGCCGTCTAACCATCTCAAATTTGGTTTATCTTCTTCTTTCGATTCTTTAAACCAGCATTTACGCGATAAAACCGCAGTTCTAGTAATGGAATTAGAACAATGAAGTTCAGTTTGGTGTATCGCAGTTAATTTATAATAGCCAGATATTATTGTTTACTTTTTAACTGGTGAGTGTAGGCACTGCAAAGCCAAATGCGTGAGCTGGATCGCAATTCCCGTAACATTAGGGTGGTCCTAATTTTTCAAACTTGGAATTTCTTTGGTCGCACCCCCCAACTTTTTTCCTTTAGGTATGAAATGAAAGTATACCAAATATTTTCCCGATATTTTAATATTAACACGTGCCGCATCGCGATTGAAATTATACTACGATAAAGACTCAGAACTCCGTGACACTCAGAGAGGAAAGCCGGCTCCCCTCGCTTTTTCTTCCGCATGACAGTAGACCTTACGGACGGTGCTCGGACGTTTTAAAAAAGAGTCTTTTAAAGGCGAAATCTTCATGGATTTTATAATAAACTTGAATGCATCCTACACTATGGTTATTTAGGGTAAGTAAAGGTAAACATAAAGTGCAATTCATTATTATAAGTGGACTCCAATGGAGGATTTAAGGTAAAGTGAAGGATCTTCCAATGAGGGTTGTGAGAAGACATTGCAGCAGCTATTTATGGTTTACTCTTTGATTACGACATATTGGATACAATTAAAGCCATGTGCTGTGACACCAGTGCATCCAGTACGGGAATTAAGAACGGTGCAAGTGTTCTGCTGGAACGAAAACTGAAGAAATATTTGTTGTATCTTCCTTGCAGACATTATATTTAAGAATTAGTGTTAAAATCTGCTTTTGATGCTTGTGTTATTGTATTCCCTGGATGTATACTTATTTAAACTTTCTTCAAAAATCTTGGGATGTTATCGATAAACCAAAGTATTCATCTGGTATTAAAGATGAAGTTTAAAAAATCACCATTGAAAGAGAGACAAAGAAGAAATTCTTAAATTTGCTAAAAACAACTTGTAGAACACCAACCGAGAGATAACTACCGAGAGCTCCGACAGTTGACAATAGCATTTTTAGATGATCAAGAAGTAAAAATGATTAAATTTAGACAACCTAGTGCTTTCCATCATGCGAGGTGGATGTCTAAAGCAATTTATTGCTTGAAGATCACTACTACTGAATCAAAAACTACAAAGATTAAAAGATGTGAGTATATTTATTGTAAAGTTATACATTAGGGCTTGGTTTGATGAGCAAATTGGCTCACACCCCCTTTCAAGATTTTAAATTCTTGAGGGACCTGTTTTCTACAGAGAAATAAATAAAAATATATCTATAGCAATAACAAAGAAAATGATAAGTCATGGATGGTATCTTACCGAGGAGACAGTTGCCTTAGCCTTTTTTGATGAGACTGTCCCCACACAGCACAGAGCTTTGATGGCCAAAGAGTTTAAAGATAATGAATCCACCAATGTATCAAAGCGGTTGCAAATTAGTTTTGAAGAACTGGGCAGAACTCTAAAAGAAAAATCTAGCCAATTTTGTGTCAAAACGAGCCTCAAACTGTTTTCAAAACTTTAAGTTATTTTCAAAGTTTATTTTTAGGGATCCTTTAACGTGGAAATCGTGTGAAGATTCAGGAAGGGTTTATAAAGTCGTCAGTAATGATGCTGTAGAGAGGGGACTCAAGCTCATTGAAGAATTTAACATTTTAACGCATAATGATGAGCAAAAACAATACCTTTAAAAAATGTTCAAAGATTAAAGAGGCCATTATTCTTCATGTTCAAAGCATTCTTCGTCAAAAAAAGTATTGGAATATATTTTTAAATAAATTTTGTGATTTTTTAAAGTTTTGAGAATTTTGCAGTTTTTTCAGATTTTTACCCCTTTTGCGGCACGTGTTAATATTTATCGATTCGGATAAAATTTTTACCAGTTACTTACTACCCCATAAGGAAAAAAGTTAGGGGGTGCGACTTAAGAAATTCCGAAAAAACATTTTTACCATTATGCTTAGGACCACCCTACCGTAACATATCCACTGAGAGTTAAAGTCATACGACATTGGAAGAAAATGTTCAAAGATCTCTCTGTTTATATTACCTCTATGGAGCTGGCCCAGTGAGGGTTCCCGAAAGCAATCAGAGTCCGGGGGTCTCCAGACTCGCTTAAGTAAATAAAAACGATTTTTTTTACCCCACCCCTCTCCTCTTTATTTTTCATTCCGAGCTGGAAGGGAATTTATTCGAATAAGGGGCACCCGCGTTCGAATTTTGCTTTAATCTACACCCTCCCCTTTCGGTATCGTTTTCATAAATATGCTTTTTCTTCTATTTATTGCGAGGGATGGCATTTTTTTTTTGTATCTATGCAAATGTCGGGAGTTGGATCTTTTTGTCCGGGCCCGCGACATTTTGATTCGAATTTATTGTTCTTTTCGGAGGGGAGGGGTTATATTGAGTTTCGTCGGGGGTGACGAAATGATAATCGTTTGCTAGAGGAGTGATTTGCATGCGTCGCAAACGAGTTTTGGGGCGGTATTATTAATCCCGAAGTTTTGATTTGGTGGACAAATGAGAGGTCATTATGTAAGTTTCGATGGGGAATCGAGTTCCGTTGAACGAAAGGGTGATTATTTAGACCTCCTCATGTATTTGCACAACAAAGGAATGAGTATTAACCTTGAATGACATTTACGATGAATGATAGGAGAATGTAAAGAAATATATATACTTACATTGAAATGAGGAGTATTTAATGTATTCTGATTATATAAACCTAAACATGGTGTAGTTACTAATACATTATAAAAATGGAATGTGGAAAAAATATAACTTGCAATTTTTGACCATGTTTTTAACTTATAAAGTTTTGATATTTAAAACTTTATCAATCAACAATTTCTTCACCACTTTTTAAGTTTATAAAAATTATTTAACAATTAAAATTTATTTTGCTTGTTTTGAGTCTATGAAAAACTTGATGACTAAAATAAACTTCCAATCTTTGAGGAGTAAGAGATTTAAATAATACCTACGTTACAGTCGACTCCGCTAAATATGGTCACGGTTCATGTTATCTATCGGATAATGTTATCAAAATTGACTGGTCCTACTTATCGCAAAATGTATTGTTCCAAGTGATTAAAATTAGGTGAAATCCCCCTAAAAACACCTTTTTTTCCCGTTTGAAGGCCAATTTTAATACAGACATAAAAATGAGTCATTACTTTTAGTAATGGAAAATGATTCACTAATTTAAGTTGCAAAACGAGGTTGTTGTTTTATATACTTCAAGTTGTATAGTAGTAGTTTATATGCACAGTCGTAATTTTAATGCAAACACTTGAGTTACACTGTTTGCCATTTTTAGTATAAAACAGCTTTATTATTATCAATTGGATATTATCATTCTGGTCTTAGAAAAATGTGATCACATTAAGGCGGATTCGACTATTCTATAGTTAAATCCTTTTTGTAACATGAGAATGCGTGATGCAGACAGTTTCCCACCAAAGAGTACTGAATTCAAAATTTTTAAGAAAGCTAGTCAATACCTAATCAATACATTCTTTGTATAATGCTCTAGAAACCAGAGTTTAAAATTGATAAATATGAAAACTGATAAAATTTCTCTGGCCACTTTGTAAAAATCAGGCAGCATTTTTCATCAAAACCGGATGTTTGGCGAACAGAAAAGAAAAATTACATTTTAATCATCTCTGGTTATCATGATTTTAATGATTATCTGCGATGATTTTTTTTCTAAGTAATATTATTTGGGTCAAAAGTAAAAAAAAATCATTTTTGTCTCATAAAGATCGCCAATTCACCAATAGAGATATATACTTCAATTATTCTGAAAAATACCGAAAAGAACAAGTTGTTGAGGTTTATAATACCAATAGCTTTCAAATCACTTCATTCTTTAAATATTTTTTTCTAACTGTTCTGATATTTTTTTGCTCTTTTTTTTTGGTAGATTATAATGAAGAATATAGCATACTATGTTAGGATAATTTTTGTTTGGATTTTGCACTTGTAATTTAGCCTTAATAGCTTTTTCAATCACATAACTCGAACCTATAACAACAGCCCTTATTAACAGTTAATAGCCCTACAAAAGGTTAACAGTTACAGAAAATAACTGGTCGTGAAACTCTTCTATGGAGCATTTGCAATCACGTGACCCCATTCCTAACAACCGCCATTACAACAGATACCTCGTCACCTAGCAACCGCCTTAGCAACAGTTAAAATCCCTACAAAAGGTTAACAGTTAAAAGAAAATAGCTCGTCGTGACGTCACCTAAAAACACTCTATAGGATGTATACTATACTCGACAGCAACGCTTCTTGAACCCAGTATACGTCACAAATGCGGAAGGAGAAATCGGTGAAAACAGAGCCTGTTAGGGTGCTATACTGGGTTTGAACTTAAGTTGACCCTACGACGTCACTAATAAACAAAGTAGTTCCAATCGCGGTGTCTGAATTTTGAGTGAAATAAAGAACGTCATTTTAAAAATATGATTATTTTGTTAAACCCATGTGTTTATTGTGCTTTTCAATCACGATTTGCGTACCGAAACTCCTCTTATCAACACAACAGGCTGCGTGTTTACCGATTTCTCCTTCCGCATTTGTGACATGCTGGGTTCAAGAAACGTTGCAATCGAATATAGGAGGAGTTTCGGTACGCAAATCGTGATGGAAAAGCACTATATATGCATGGGTTTAACAAACTAATCATATTTTTAAATTGGCGTTTTTTATTTCACTCAAAATCTGACACCGCGATGAGATCTACTTTAGTTTGTTAGTGACGACAGAGGGTCAACTTAAGTTGCTGTCTAGTATAGTGCAAATTTGTTGGGTGTACGAATACTTCCTGGAATGACTGATATCATCAATGCATCGCAAGAAATTCAAAACCACGGCCAACAATGTATCTCAAATCCAATTCCATCAATCCCCATCATCCAGAACCGCTTTAAACTTGAGAGCTCTGTACATTTCTCTAATGCATTCCCGTAATTATGAACGGAGGCCATCTGAGAAGGATGGAAGCCACTTGATGGATTCGCAGCCCTGGACATCATAAATCGTTTCAGAAAACGCCGAAGATTAGGATAATAACTGGCTGCCCAGAAGGTTTCAAAGGAGGGCGTTCCCCTCTGCGTGCCTGCTACATGGAATCAATCATTAGGGGATTGCGAATCAGGTTGCTTCTAGCATTGTTATATGAGATGTGCTCAGGATAAAAGTGGTATAAATCCACATATTTCATATAAGTGTGGATTTGGATTTCTTTTAAGGTCCTGTACCCAGTGTGGCAGTCGCCTAGGTCAATATCTCAATAAGCAAGCGACCCGTATGAGATGCATAAAAAAAATACCTGCTCATAAAATAACATCATATATCAAAAGTTAAACTCAGTGGCTTGTATCAAGTCACTTTTTTTAATCACCAAACCATGTGAACATCAAAAATTGCGTTTCAAATTAATTACTTATTTTTGTAATACGTTATTAAAAAGTGGTGACTTATTAGAACATTGTTTAGAATACATTTTGTCTAAAACTAAGTGGATGTTGCTAGCTTTTTTTTAAAGTAAACAGAGCGTAAACTGTTGGAAATTCAACTTAATAATATGTAAACTATTAAGTTGTAAGAGTAGTAAGAAGAAAAATTCCAAGGTCTGAAGTTGAAATCAAAATTGTTAGAACTTACAAAACCAGTGATGTCAGATATCTAAACCCGATATAACAAACAAAATGAAGCTACTACTGGGTGAGGTACTTGTACTACATTTCACGTATGAATGCTTTATTTTAGTCAGACACTATTTATATTACACTTATTATTACCTATAAATTATTTTAAATATTATATTGCAGCAGTAAAAGAATCTCTTAACAATTTGATATTGCTGTGACGTTTTTGAGGTTTTGCATTCATCAAAAATTAACAGCAAACTCGAGATTTTGACAGCAATAAGGAACATTTTTCAACACTGATTGTCCTCATAATACTGAGATAATTTTTTTTACTTAAATTCAAAAATTTCAAATAAATTAAAATAACTGAAAACCACTTTTTATTAAAAGTTTCGTGAAATTTTGTTTTGATTTAGTTTCAAAGCAACATCCCCCAACATGAATTTTCATACGGTTTAAAAATTAACTAACTCCTTCCAGTTTCTTCCTAAGAATGTCAATTTAATGCAAATTCATTTAAAGCACATCTACAGACCTCATCATAAATATACAAAATCACGTGAATCTGAATAACGCATGGACCCCAAAAAAATCTCTCTGAACACTATCAGTTATCTCTCTATAACGAAAACTAATCACTAAATGGACAACTTGCACGTTTTTCAATTTTGATTTTATTACATAGAAAAACTCAAATTATGACGGGAAGCATCTTATTTTTTAAATTTTTAGGCCTGAACAGATACAATAAAATGGTTTAAATTGCGCAATTTACTTCTATACCAAAACGCTATTTTTCCTTCGCCGGGGCCCTGTGACGTCACTGCAAAAATCGTTGCTTCGAAAAACCATTTTTTGAAGCATTTTTCTTCACATAAAACTTTTTAAGTTCTTAAACCAATCATTTCAACTTACCTTGATCATTTGTCAAAACTTGTGCGATACCAAAGCTCCTGTGAATTAGCGATGAACTTTTGCATCGGGCCCAGTGACGTCAAATAGCGTTTTGTGGTCACGTGATTTTTAGGCAATTTTAAACTTAAATAATAAAATATTTAAAATATAATATGAGTAAAAATTGATGTTTTCCAACATTTGAGAAGACAATCTATCGATATAGTACAAAATTGGGCTTTTTCCTAACAGGTGCAAGTTGTCCATTACTTCAGCAACAGTCTTCCAAAAGCTCATTTACAAGAAAAGTTAATTACTGTCCAATTACTCCGCCCGCATCCGCAATAAGTATAGTAATCGGTGCTTGTGTGTCATAAAGGCTATGCCGTAAACATGCACTTATATCTAACCAACCACTTAACAATAGATAACAATCTCCCAGTGCCCAACTGCATCAAATTAACCCAAAACCCTTTCTGGGGACTTGAGCGAACTTCTACTATAGAGGATAATAGAAGCGCAAGTAGTAATAGAGCCAATTTAAAATATTCTAATCAGATAAACAGCACCGAGTTAGGTAAACGCAATAGAGTAACCAATTACTGGTTAAGCTTTTCAGGGGTCTTCTGTAAATTGCCTTCCCAAACTGATGTTATTTTTAGGCTTACATATTTTCTATATACTCATTAAGGTGTCCCTTATATGACCGAAAATTTTTTTCTTCTGCGAATTTGAAAACGGTTACCCTCTACTTTTTTTTATAAACGCCTTGACCTATTCAGATATAAAAAATGTGTTAAAATTATCGTAGAGAGATAAAATTTTACATCTGGATAGGTCAATGCTTTTATAAACAAAAGTACAGAGTATCCGTTTTCAAATTCGCAAAAATTAAAAATTCTGTCATATAAGAGACACACTGACCATCTTCAATTGAGGTTCGGCACGGGTTAATATTATCGTAGAGAGATAAAATTTTACATCTGGATAGGTAAATGCTTTTATAAACAAAAGTAGAGGGTAACCGTTTTCAAATTCGCAAACAAAAAAAAATTCCGGTCATATAAGGGACACCCTAATACTCATGGTTTTGATTGAAGATGGTATGTATCATATTTATATACATGTGTTTTAATGCAGTCATTGAAACTTTTCCGTAATGATTTTACATCAGAAATTACGATGATCTCTCTTGTTATATAACTAGCGAGATTTCTTCGTTAATCTCATATAGAGCATTTTCAATCACATGACTCGGACCTAACAACAGCCTTAGCAACGGGTTTTCGTCCTCCAGCAGTTAACAGTTAAAAGAAATTAACTGGTCGTGGAATTCTTCTATTGAAGTATTTTCAATCACAAGACTCATAAGACAAGGCAAGAATGCTCTATTGTCTTTCTTAGTCGTGTCATCTATCCTCATCATTCACTCACCAGGATTTATTTTATTATTTTTTTATTGGAGTGGCTAAGTTTTACTTAACTTATGCGGATTACGTCGTCTCAATGCTATTAGGGGAGAGCGGGGCACCTTTCAACAGTTTCGTTTTCGATTAAAATCATTTTCTCGATTGTTATGGGGTTAATTTAAATGCCACCTGGTGTCAAGTAATGTTTCTTATCATAACAACATCTGTCCGTGGTATTCCTACCATTTCACCTTTTAGTTTTTTTGCAATCGAGTGGAGTCGTTTTTGACGTCCAAAAGTAAATTTTGAATTTCTTTTAAAAAATCGGATTTTACCAACTTTTTATTAGTTTAGGTGATTGATTTTTACATATGTTATTAAATAAGGTCTTCTGCTTCTATGTATACCTTTTTCAAACCCATATCTTTATTCTAAAGCGTTTGAGGGGTCTTGAACCGTGACGACTAAAGGTGGGGCACCTTTCAACACTTAGGGCGGGGCAGGTTTCAACACCACTAAAATTCGTGTTGCTTAGCATATTGTGCTTTCGTAATGCTTTTTCTTGAAGTAAACGCTCTTAAATAACTTATTCAAGAAATAATAGCATTGTATTAGAGTTAATTATTTATTTTTAGTGAAAAAACAGCTGAAAATCGATTTAGATAATTTACTTAAATACACATATAATTTTTAACGGTGAGACTACCATACGATTCACAACAGCAATTTTATGCATTTAGTAGTTATCAGCATTGATTTAAATAAAATTATTTAAAATATACCACTTTGATGACTATAGTAATTAGAAAAATTTAAAATGAATTAAAAGCGATTAAAAAAATAAAATTTTTGGTGAATTCTGAAGAAAAACAATTGAATTAACAATATATTTTCGGAATATAACTCAAAAGAACTTTTAAATTAAACAATAAAGAAACATCACACTTAGTTGTGTGGAAAAACTCATAACCTACGAAACAACAGAAAAACTCCAAAATTTGCAAAAAATTTCACTTTTTTTACTCTAAATTAATGAAATGTATTTGTTATAATGTATATTTCAATATAATAAACTTAAAATCAACTGAAACTTTTAAAATTAACCCACTGTTGAAACGTGCCCCGCCTGTGTTTAAACCTGCCCCACCCGAGAACCTTTTTTAAAACGCAATTATGGAACTTTTAATTTTCTCAAGGAACTTGGGTAAAATTACACAATGTGTCCGAAAGTCCATGGTAGGATATGCAAGTTAAAGTTTTATGATCCGTCAATTCGTTTGGTCACAAAAAATACAAACCGAAATCTGTTGAAAGGTGCCCCCCTCTCCCCTACTATACTAGAAAGATTATCTTTCTTCATCTTCAATAAATTTTCTTGCAGTTTTCTCGACACCGTTTCCTGACCCTATGAAGTCACTATGCGGAAGCAGAAACTTCGTGAGCAGAAAGCCTGTTGGGTTGCTAGTAGGAGATTTTATTACAAAGTAATACAGTGAAACCCCGATTTAACGTCTTTCAAGGGACCAAAGAATAATAACGTTAAATGCGGGAAAACGTTAAATCGGCGTAGGACAATAACGTAACACTGAACAAGATGTTAGTACGTTTCAATCAAAGGGAGGAATCTGGGAATTATTGTAGCCAATTCCTGTTCATTTATTATGTAGAACTCTTATAACTCCAGTATTAATCACTTTGCTCGTCATTTTGCTATAGGAGAACCAAGAGCGATTTGAATAAGAACAAACAAAAAGCACAAGAACAAGAAATTCCGAAAATTTACCAAAGCCTTATAATTATTCTAGCATAACGCAAACCTTTCGCACAGCTGTTGAGGAACAAGAATATGAAAATAATCTTTTTTTCTTTCATAAGTGAATGTTTTGCAAAATTTTCATAGTGCCATACTTCTGAAAAAAAAAAACGTTAAATGGGGGTTTTTATAGCATAACATGCATAGGAAATCATTTGGGACGTTTGGGACCAATGAAATCTGACGTTAAATGCGGGAAACGTTAAATCGGGGTTTCACTGTATTATTATGCGTTTTCCCTAGACCGGATGGGGATTAGTCTCACCACCACCACAAATATTTTGAAACTCATTGATCAATAAAAAAAAAATTGTCTTGTATTATACCTCCATCATTTGCACTAACATTATTTTTCTGCCTACTGCATATTATAAATCATATGCGGCAATCATGAAATTTCGGACGGTAAATGAAATCTAAAAGGGAGCGTTCTTTAAATATGTAGTGTCTGGAATTCCAGGTAGTATTGATAAGCTAAAGAAAATTAGAATTCAATTTACAAAAACACTAATAACATGTCACCAGTATAATATAAAAAAAAATATTTATATAATTAATTTCATGCAATTATTTCTACCGCTAATCAATACACTTCAACAATGATATTTAAAAAAACGTAATTCTGTTATTACTTATTACATTGATTTAAAACCAGGTCATTGTTTTCTCGGTGTAGGGAGATAGGGGGCAATGTAAATACTATTAAAGAACTTAAAGTCCGAGAGATTCGCACCAATGCTACTAAACTGCGACGATTCTTGACACTATGACATCACTACGCGAAAAGAAAAAACTGAGTAAACAGAAATTCTGGTGGGTTGCTATGGGAGTTTCACTACGCCTTTCGTGATAAAAAGACACTATATATGCATGGATTTAACAAACTAATCGAAATTCTTAATTTCCCACAAAATATGTTTCTTTAAAAAAAGAAATGCGAACTAATAAGAAAAAAGATTTTCTACAAACTGCTATTTACAAGAATACACTTGAATTAATCTGAAACATTCCATCAACAATTTCCCAATCCAAATCACTGACAACATCCCCTTTTACTTACTTAGTACTTCACACATACACCCACCGATAGCTACTTACTACTGACAGCAACACAAATTCAAAAGCGTTCAAATTCCATCAGCTGCGCTATGTACGGGCTTCAATTTCAGATACTGCAGGGGCAATAAACCCCCCGAGGTCCAACGGTAGGGTTTTAAACCCTTCCGATCCTATCCGCCCGAAATTCACCACGGGATTCAACGGCAATCTCCAGGCGGTGTAGGATCGAAAGGGGTTACCTACGTAAAAGGGAGAATTTAATCTTACAAATTAGCCCTTTCCCCAGTGCAACTCACCGGAGTTTTATGCTGATGCACCGTTGGGGCTTAAGCAGGGACTTGTTAATGAATTGAATAACGTTAGCGGGGGATTCCCTGCGATTTAAGAGTTCCCATTCCGAATTACTTATTTAGTATTAGTAGTTCGGTGCTTTTTAGAAGAGCCAGCCAGGTTGCTCGATGGTGAATTTCGCGGCTCTTTATCAGATTGGATGGTTTATTGTGGAAGTTTTGTGTATGTTAGTAACTGTGGAGAGTTTGGAGGGTCGCTTTTCGGTGTGTTTGCATCGAAGGATATGTCGATTCGCTTCGTTGGCGAGTTTAATTGAAATGTAGCAGGGTTTGGAATTTAATGATCACACTTGATCGCCAAAACCTGGTTTAATGGTTAAGTTTTGAGTGAAATCGTAAAAATCGGGCACGTTTTATCTGTTTGGGGCTGTCCATAAATGACGTCACGCAAGAGGGGTGGGGGGGCAGAGATATTTTTAACTCCTCTGAGAGAGTATTTCACTCCTTGAAAATTGGAAATACTCTTTAAAAACTAGTCAGGAGTATTTTTACTCTTTCAATTTTCACAAAAGTTTAGCTTAAAAAATTCACGCTTGCTATCGTTGCCCTTCTGAGTCGTTTCGAGGAGTGTAGGATAGGATAGAATGAAATGAACGGTATAAATATGTAAATATTAATAGTTTGCCTAGATAATAAACGTAATTAAGTGAGAATTAAGTGGTAGTCATTGGTCTTCGTCTTTGAGAGAATTTTCGTCGTCACAGTACCCAAAACAGGAGGTAATTGGCCAAAACACTTTTCTGTCTATTTGTGAACCCCTTTCAGCGACGGCACCCTAATTATTATACTTTTTAAATGTGTTTTCATACAGCCAAAGTTATTTTTTTTTTATTTATTGTTCTGATGCTTAGATAGATTGATTGCGGTTTTCGTGTCTCTGTATATGTAGTTTATGCTATTTCCGTATTTCACTCCTCATAATTCAATTTCACTCCTCCTAAAAAAGTAAAGGAGTATTTTTACTCTGAGTAAAATCGTAAAAATCGGGAACGTTTTATCTGTTTGGGGCTATCCATAAATGACTTCACGCTTAGAGGGGAGGGGGGTGTTCATTAATCTGTGACACTTTGTGACAAGAGGGGAAGGTGGTTTCAAGAATTGTGACATCACACATTGAAAATCAAAAATAAAACTAATAAAACAATTTTTTTCTGTAAAATGTAGCTTAACTGACATTATTATAAGATTCACAGCAACGAAATAAGAGTTCACTTTGAACTTTTAAGGTGGGGTGCACTTCAACTTCAATAAAAACATTGGGTCCCAAATTCTTACAAACTTTATTTTAATTTTATTATTGGTAGCAGTCTGTGACGTGACAAAGGGGGGAGGAGGTATGATGAAGTGTGACAGTTTGTAACTTAGGGGAAGGAGGGGGTCAGAAATGTTGAAAAAGGTGTGACATTATTAATGGATGAACCCTTTTGATAAAAAATAATAAGTACTTCTGAACGATATGGCTTTACTCAGATAATGATTAATTTATGATGAAAAATGTTTTCATCAAAATATAAAAAGACAGACTGGCTAGTTAACTTGAAGCGAAATAAAACCGTTCTACTTGAATCAGAATTCTTGTTATAAAGATGAATTAAAAATGGTAGTAGAATAAAGCGTGGATCTTATATGGAAACGATTATTTCAGTATACATTTATGACTGCTTGAAATTATTATTGATCTGGAAAACCTGTTGTAAAACAATGATTCACATAATAATTATTTGTTTGTGATTAAAAATTAAAATTACCGTTTACCAAAATCAATAATTTTTTAAAAATATAACACACATTTAAATAAGATTTTGCTGTTTATTGTTTCGATTTTCTTAATAAATTATCTACTTTAAGCCCTCATCAAAATCAATCATTCCCACTTTAAACGAAGCAAAGCCCTCCTATCGCAATTCTCTCTCAATTCAACACTACAGGTGTTCCAAACCACCCTCTTTGGAACCTCGCCACCAATTAAAATTTCCACCCTACTTTCGTGACCCCCTCGGCACTTCAAAAGCCAAAACTTGCCCTTAATGCACCTTCTGCTCACGCGAGACACAACGCCGTGCTCGCCACACCCTGTTTACACCCCTGTTATTAGGGGTTTGAGCGTAAAGGTGTTATTTACAGAGAGGGTTTTTAACATAATGCTTTCACTTTCATAGTAGCGAACCTCTATTATCGTTTTTACATTTAGCGATTTTAATCACCAGTCAAAGAATGTAAATAAAATTTATAGATAACAATTTTAATTAAAATTGAGTATGGTTGATGCCAACTGTGTTGTGATTTCTCAAAAAACCTATGGGTTTTCAGTAGTTTAAAATGCAGATAAGGAAATGTGTCTTAAGAGCTTCTTGAATGGGTAGGGCATACCTAGATGACTCACATCACATAGGAATGGGGGTCGGAAATGCACCTCTAACGACCTAGGGGTTTTTAAAAATGGACATGGAAGGTTGCATTGTATAATCATCAGTGGAAATTGCCACGTAACCTTTTAAGATTGGATTAAAACCAGCGAAAACCCTTGATTCCGGCATTTATTACATTAAAACAAATTTAAGAGAGCTGAAATTTCACTAAAAGCTTAAGGGCCATTCATTAATTACGAAAGCGATGATTTTGGCAATTTTTGACCACCCCCCTACCCCATGTAAGGGTACGTAAGATTTTTCAAACCCCTCCCCCCTCCTGTTCTTACGTAAGATTTCATTTCGTTTTTCAAAATAATAAAATGTTAGAAAAGGATCAGTTACACTATAAAACACTCAGATTTACGTAAATCAAAGATTTTTTATTTTTCAACAGATAAGTAATATTCTTGCTGTCAACTACATACTATTATAATTTGATTAGAATAATTGGAATTTGGTAACTTGGAAAATCTTACGTAAGAATTGGTTTGACCCCCCCAGAATGGGTTTGACCCCCCCCAAGTAAGGGTATGTAGAGATTTTTCCACCCCCACTCCCCCTCGGGGCCCTTAAGTAATTAATGAATGGCCCCTAACCAGAATAATCGTAATTTCGCAAATTTCAGCTCTTAAATGTTTTTATGAAAATAATTCCGAAATGAAACCATTTTGCTGATATTTTAATCCAATTTTTAAAGGTTACCGGTCAATTTCCACTGAAGATTATAACACCTTCCATGCCCACTTTTAATAACCCCTAGGTCGTTAGGGGTGCATTTCCGTCCCCCCTTTCCTATACGATTCTGAGTCATCTAGGTGTGCCCAACCCCTCTTAGAAGTTCTGAAACACCCTGTGTTTTCATGGATATAGAATTTAAACTACTTTAAGCTATATAATCACGTTCAGCGTCTTAAGTACATATGTTACGGGAAATGTGATAAATCGGGCATTATTAATAATGCCCAATTAATCACTTTGCCCGTAACATATATAGTGCTGTCCTTTAAAAACAACCCACTGTTTCATATTTTCTTCATTAAAAGCCTAATAAAAAGGATAATTAAATCGAACAATAAACTGTACTAGCGGCTTATCCTACCTAACATTTTAGTGCCTAGCATTTTTAATTCCAACTCTCCATTACAAATTGGCAGCCAATTAAGTAAGAATGTGAAAAAACCCACTTTTTCCTAGAAGGATTCTAATTGGCGGACTGAGCTAAAACTTTAATATATTATTCTCATAGTAATGGGATAACATAAAAACGTGCGAAAAATGCTCTAGAGTCTTTATAACATGCATTTTTACAAAATCTGCAAATCTGAAGCACATTTTTTGCCAAAAATCTACATTTTCTCAGCTGGTTTAAAAAATAAGTAAATAAACCGTTCTTTGACCAGTTTTTACACCCCTGACACTCTAAAGAGCATAGAAAGACAGGGTATATGAGATGGTAAAATTATTTTAATTATTAAATTAAAAAATCTCGATGGGTTGTTTTTAGGGTACAATTTGGAGTGGGTTGTTTTTAAAGGACAGCACTATTGTGCTGCGTATTCCAAACGCCTGAAATGGTTTAAAAAGGTTTTAGTGAATTTTAAACGCCTTGCTTGACTATAAAACCTCAAAAATCTATAGCTCGATACCTCACATGGCTATTCCATTTATTTTTTCAAGTTCTTCTTATTAGGTAGTGTAGTCTAAGAAGGTGCGGGGTTTAATGTAGATGTCCGGGATCTCTGAGGCGAAGAAATAACGCAGTCAAACCAGTCACACTTACTATCAAAAATATAACATTTATTTTAAGTCTCAAAACAATGGAACACTAATTTTATACCTTTTCCAAAACATATCTTTCATCACGCGTGAGCTGAAGCACGCGCGCTGTTATGTGCGCTGGTGCTGCGGCCATTATTGCTCGGTACGCCGCAGCACTAGTATCGCCCACAGTACCCCCCCTCAGTGCTCGAAAGGGATACGGAAACGGATTCGTCTTTCAGAACGACTAGTCTCCGCAGGTTGCACTGTGGCTACTTGAAACGGGCTTGACTCCAGCTGTGGTTGAAGAAGGAATGCTGGCTTGACTCGGTCAATAGCGACCGTAACCTTGCGATTACCAAGCTGGAGATGGAAGTTTTTGTCATTCCTCTGCAGGACCTTGAAAGGACCCTCGTAAGGAGTCTGAAGAGGGCGGCGCACGGAATCAACTCGGAGAAACACGTGAGAGCATTGGTCAAGTTCCTTGTGGACGAACACGTCTGGCTTGGAGTGGTTCGACGCAGGGATTGGCTTCAAGTGACCCATGCTTGTCCGAAACCGTTTTACGTAGTCGTGAAGCTGGGGCGGTGATGGTGAAGGCATACTCTCTTTGAAGAACTCTCCGGGCAGGCGCGGAGTGGAACCGTAAACGAACTGGGCAACCGAAGCGTCCAAATCATCTCGAACAGTAGAGCGCAGACCAAGGAGGATCAAGGGGAGCTTCTCGACCCAACTGTCAGAAGCTTGACAGCGGATCGCTGCTTTCAGCCCTCTGTGGAATCGCTCGACCATACCATTTGCTGCAGGATGGTAAGCAGTGGTATGCGACTTTTCGGTTCCCAAGAGGTTCGTAAACTGCTTTACGAGTTGCGATTCAAATTGAGTGCCCTGGTCGGTAACGATGCTTTGCGGACAGCCAAACCTTGAGATCCAACCTGAGAAGAATGCTTGTGCAACAGTCTCAGCGGATTGGTCGGGGATAGGTATGGCCTCCGGCCATCGTGTCCAGCGATCCACACATGTCAGGCAGTAGCGTTGACCTCGTGACGGTGGAAGCGGTCCAACGATGTCGATGTGGACTACTCTAAAGCGGTCGTCTGGTTCAGGGAAACTTCCTAGAGGCGACTTAGTATGGCGAGTAACTTTTGATTTTTGACACGGCACACAGGTTCGAGCCCAGTTGGTGCAGTCTGAGCGCAAATTTTTCCAGATGTACTTGGATTTTACTAGCTTGACTGTAGGGCGAACACCAGGGTGTGATAAGTTGTGCACGCTGTCAAAAACTTGTCGCCGGAACTCTGGTGGAATGTAAGGCCGATCGACTCCAGTGGAAACATCACACGCAATCCTTAGATTCGTTCCAGGAATCAAAATATCCTTTATATCTAGTACTGATCCTGGACTGCGCAGCAATTCTAATTCTGGGTCGTTACTCTGCCTTTCAGCTAGCATGGTGTAATTTATTTGGTTTGGGAACTCTACGCTGAAAATGCGCGACAAAGCATCGGCTACTACATTTTTCTCCCCAGGTAAATATTGGATGTTTGTTGAGAATTGGCTTATATATTCCAAGTGCCTCTGTTGTCGTGGGGAACATTTATCGGCTCTTTGCCGGAAGGCAAACGACAAGGGTTTATGGTCGGAAAAGATGACAAAATTCCTACCCTCCAAAAAATAGCGAAACTGCTTAACAGCTGAATACGCAGCTAAAAGCTCGCGGTCATACGCGCTGTACTTGAGCTCAGCGGGATTTAGCTTACGCGAAAAATATTGGAGAGGTTGAGTGTTACCCTGAACCACTTGGTTTAAAACTGCGCCAACAGAGGTGGAAGAAGCATCCACCATGACAGAGATTTCAGCATCAGCGACGGGATGGGCAAGTAAGGTGGAGGTAGCCAAGGACTCTTTGCAAGCCTCAAACACGGCTACGGCCTCGTCGTTCCACTGGATTCTAGTCGTGTCGTTTTTCTTTTTACTGTTGACGAACGCGTACAGTGGAGCCTGGATCTCTGCTGCCCTGGGGATGAACCGGTGGTAAAAATTTAGTGTTGCGAGAAAACGTCTCAAGTCCTTCACGGTCTCGGGTTGTGGGAAGTTAGCGATGGCCGTAACCTTGTCTGGAACTGGTGCTATTCCTGTAGGAGATACCAGATACCCCAGGAAGACCACTTCGCCAACACCGAAGGTACATTTGTCAGGATTGATCACCAACCCGTACTTTTTCAGCCTGCTGAAAATTTCTCTTAAGTGCTCATGGTGGGATTTCTCGTCATCTGAAACCACTAGAACGTCATCGAGATAAGAGAAGCAGAAATCCAGTCCTCTAAGAACTTCATGCATAAACCTTTGAAAGGTATTTCCAGCATTTCGTAACCCAAAAGGCATTTTGGTGAACGAAAAAGATCCAAAAGGGGTGGTTACCGTCGTTTTGGCAATATCAGATGGTTCGACAGGTATTTGGTAATATGCCCTCACGAGATCGATTTTAGAAAAAACTTTCTTTCCAGAGAGGTTGTGCGAAAAATCGTGTAAATGCGGGATCGGATAGCGATCCGGAACTGTGACTGAGTTGACCCGCCTAAAATCGCCACAAACGCGCCACGATTTGTCCTTTTTGGGCACCATATGGATTGGGCTAGCCCAAGGACTGTTTGCAGGAACACAGATTCCATCAGCGAGTAATCGCTGAAATTCCTCTCGCACGACTTTCAGCTTCTCTGGTGACAACCGTCGTGGTTTAGAAAAAACAGGTTGACCTGTCGTTTGAATACAATGCGTGGTGGTATGCAATACGCTTGAATTAGACAAATTAGAGTTCAAAATTTCCGGGAACTCCTGCAGCAGGTCATGAAAAGAGGATTTCTTGGACACGAAACTCAAACCAAGGGAAGGTCCATTGACTACTCCTGCTTTGATGCTAAGTGTTGTTTCCCTATCTATTAAGCGTTTATTTTTTACATCTACGAGTAGACCAAATTTTTGTAGAAAGTCAGCTCCGAGAAGTGGTCTCGTGACGTCGGCTATTAAAAAGTTGAACGGGAAATTTCGACGCAAGCCGATATTAACTTTCAAAAACTGGGTTCCATAGGTTTTAATGCGAGTGCCGTTAGCGGCATATAAATTCACACCGTTTACAGATTGGCAAGTTTTAAATTTACCTCTGGGGAGTACCGAGACGCAAGCTCCAGTATCGACGAGGTAGCTCAACCTTGCATCACGATCGTAGACAAAGAGACGACTGTTTAGGGCCTCGACATCCTCTGTCGCCGCGAGAGTCGGGGCTACAAGTTTTCCGAGACAAACTTGCACGGCTGTTGACACTTGTGAGCTCTGTTTCCGAACCGGTAATGGTACCAACATAGACCACTGGCTTTCCTCTCGGCACTTCGACTTTTGGAGCGGAATCTGTTTCTTGATCCGGAGCGTCGTTGAGGTGGACGAGAGAGACGAGAAACTTGCTCCCTCAACGCGGAGATCTCCTGACGTAAAGTTGAAACTTCATTGGTTTCAGGATCCCTTTTGTCGACGGCAGAAACAACTGCGGATTTCGAAACTTCCTGTATCTTATCCGCCATTAACGCCTGCTGGTCGAGGGGTTCGTTTGAAACGCTTAGAATCTGTTGCACGGAAACTGGTAAGCGTTGCAGCCATAAGCTTTTAACTGCCTCCTCAGAAAAATTTTTGGCCAACTCCTTCATCTCTCGTAACAGTTGGCTGGGTTTCCTGTCTCCTAGCTCTAAGTCATGCAGAAGCAATCGGAGTTTTGAAGTTTCTGACTCTGAAAATTGGTCGATAAGCCGCTTCTTTAAGGTGTCGTACTTCTCGTGAGTAGGAGGAGAACAAATTAAATCCGTCACATGGGACAGTATACTTTCATCCAATGATGCTACAAGGCAATAGTACTTCGTTTGATCCGCGTGAATCCCTGACGTCGCAAACTGTGCCTCGATGAAATGAAAGTAGGCTACCGCGTTTGACTTCCAGAATGGCGGTGGTTTCAGCCCGACCGCTTGCACCTCACTTTGAGACGTCTGTGAAGAAGATCCCGCAAGTTGCTTGTCATCTACCATGGTAAATTATCTAAAGGACTAAGGCGTGTTGAAAGTCTCATCAAGGAGTCACCACTGCGGGGTTTAATGTAGATGTCCGGGATCTCTGAGGCGAAGAAATAACGCAGTCAAACCAGTCACACTTACTATCAAAAATATAACATTTATTTTAAGTCTCAAAACAATGGAACACTAATTTTATACCTTTTCCAAAACATATCTTTCATCACGCGTGAGCTGAAGCACGCGCGCTGTTATGTGCGCTGGTGCTGCGGCCATTATTGCTCGGTACGCCGCAGCACTAGTATCGCCCACAAAGGAAACCATTGTTGGTTTCAAGCACCGTATTCTTTCATATGCAAAAGAAACTATGTCATAAAGAGAAGTTAATGGTAAACAAGCCAATGATCACTTCTTTTCGTTTCGATCTATTCAAAGTCTATGGATACATTTAAAATTAACGGTTAGTGTTAGACTAAAACTTGGGTGCTGAGATATCTAGCATCGAAAACGGTGAATTATTTGTTTTAAGATATGTTTCTGCTTTTATATTTTTTTGCACGAAGTTAAAAAATTTTCAAAATTAATTTTTGAAAATAAATGAAAAAAATTACTTACCATTTTGTCACTCAGGGTTGCCCTACCGAATCGCTGTCTATGTGGTACTTTCTCTATGCGTTTGAATGTGAGGCTTTGAGCCTGCCTCTATATAGTGACGGCCTTCCCTTTAATAAGTGACGGCGCGTCGAGATGCAGGCATTTACCCGGGTAGAGGGGCATTCCTGGAGGAGGAAACAAACGGATATTATTATTGTATGTGTATTGTGTAAGTATTGCGGTATGTGCAACGCCGTATTTAGGCTTGTGCAGCATCAGGGGCGCAGCGACGGGGGGGGACCAAGGGGACCAAACCCCCCCCCCAGGGACCGAGAGGTCACCTGATGTTATAAGGAATTTCCAGTATTCGTAAAAAAATTCAAAAAATGTTCGAATCTCTTTCCGAAATTTTTTTTTTTTTCATTTTTTAACGAATTGATTTTTTTTATTATTTTTTAATTAATTTAAACTTTTTCAAGTTAAAAATATGTTTGTGTCTGATGTTATTCTACTCTCCAGTGCGCATTCTAGGGATGGAGAGATAAGCACACCTAGGGGAGGGCGTGACGAAGAGGAGCAATTTCCTGTCTTGAACTGGAGAGCTCTCCACTGGAGTATGACCTCCTGTGGTGTGTGTGCACGAGCACCTGTTTTTGTTATTTGTTTAGTGGAACTAGAGGGTCCGAATCGGAACAACTAGATTTCCTGTAACATTCTTTTATTCTTTTTCTCAAGCGTATTTGGATATTGCAATAAATTTTTCAAGAGTTATTAACCAATTTATGTATCAAGGGCCAGACAGGACCGGATTTACAAGTTATGGGGCCCAGGGCAAAAGACCTATTTTTGACCCTCGACATGTCTTAAAATAAAACTTAATTCATTGGACTCAAAATAACAAAATCAATCATCTTTAATCCCAGTTTTAAAAAATGTGTAAATTAAAATATATTTACTTGAAACTTCAAAAACTTATTAAATTGATTTTAAATTCGTTTACTTATTTTACACACTCACATTTTCAAAGCATTTTAGTGAGGCCCTGGGCCCTAAATGCCCTCCCAGAAATCAGGCTCTGGGCCCACAGCCTTACAAAGAACGTAGAAGAAACTAGAATGAAGTATATAAAAGTGATTAAGCTCTAAATATTAATTATTATTCAGAGATAAAGAAAGAAGTTGAGTAAGAAGAATTAGGATTTGAAATCTTAAAACTTAATGAACAGTAATTTATCTTATCAAAAATTGCTTACTGTAAACGTTTTTAATAACAAGAGCAATATATAGCAAGCCTTTCTTGTGACAACGAGTTAAATTCATCAATTGTTTAATGTTTCTTTTTAGAGAAATGATCTTTCAAATTCTTTGTTTAAACCTCCTTTCGTTGTAAGGTTTTAATGCCCATAATCATCTTGTTATACAATATACAAATAATATTTAAAATAATAATATAAAAAAATTATACTAATAGTGTTATAAAAGTAGAACAAATGTACAGAGGCCCAAAATAGCCCAAATAACCCAAAATAGCATCCTCATTTTTTTTTCAATTTCATTTTGTCTATTAAAAAGTAAGCATTTTTAATCGAAATTTTGTCTCTGTATATGTAGTTTATGTTATTTCCGTATCTCACTCCTCATAATTGAATTTCACTCCTCCTAAAAAAGTCAAGGAGTACTTTTACTCCTCCAAAAAAAGTCCTAGGAATAACACTGCCAGTTTTCACATCAAAGAAGCCTCTTAAGTAAGAGTTCCAAGATTCACACTTGCTAGTACTTCTCTTTGCGAGACAGCCCCGGGTGGGCCCTGGGCTTCTCCAAAAAATGCTCTTATAGTCATAGATAAACTAAATTGTAACAGTAGAACTGAGTTAGGTTCTAATACATTCTTACTATTTACTTAAATTTTGTACTATAATAATTAGGAGGTACTAATAAATTTATTAATTAATAGAAGTTCAGCAACAAAGAAATTTTTCGCGTTCATCTTAATAAATTCTACATAAAGCTTCCATCGTTTTTGAAAAACTAAGAAACCCAAATTATTTTTGACTGGTCCCCCCCCAGAAGGAATTTCTGGCTGCGCCACTGTGCAGCATTGCCCACGTGTAATATCAGTTTGTTTCAACATCTTCAATAAATATTTTTCTCTTATACAGGGTGTTACAACAATTTCAGACAAACTCTGCACTGCCTTATATTTTGTGTGGAGTACATAAAAAATGATCAAAGAACCTCTATGATTAGTTTTTGAGAATATCGCGACAGAAAAAGGTATTTATACTAGACTGCAACGTTTCTTGACCCTATGACGTCACTACGCGGAAGCAAAAACTGAATAATGAGAAAGCCGGTTGAATTGCTAGGAGGAGTTTCGGTACGCAGCAAAATTAGCATTATTTAAAATTTGATTACCACTATTTAGTAATATTCAAATTATTATAATTTGCGATTTCCATTCTTATCAACCTGTTTTCCGTTTCAGAGAAGCCCGGTGGCGTAGAGGAAGCGCTTTGCGCTCCCACACCACAGGCCCGGGGTTCAAATCCCGGTCCACGGGCAAGGCAGACTCAGCCCTTCAGCCCTCCGGGGTCGATAAAATGAGTACCAAGGTTACTTGGGGAAATCAAGAGGGGGTTAGCATCAAGCTAGCCACTCCTCAGCTGACTGTGACTTTCAAGTCACACGTTCTGTAACTGTTCAGCTCAAGCCTCACCCAGTGAGGCTAGTTATACTGGAGTTTGAAGGTCCAACGACCTAGGTACTCCCTCAACCCCCCCCCTTGATTTCCGTTTCATTCAAATCCTTTTATAAACTGAGGGACTAATGTTTACTATAGTCCCCAATTATTTAAATTTCAAATAATCATTGAATTGATACGATGAGCTTGTATAAGAATTTTAGAAAACTTTTCAGCTCACTGAAGTCCGCATTCACCACTAACCTGACCGGCGGTTAACCGGGAGTCAATTTTCTGATTAGCAATTAAGAAACTAATTTTCCACCAATCAAAGATTTGACTGCCAGAATTGAAATAAGCTTAACCTGGAATCAAGCTTTTTCGAAAACTCTGTTTGGCTTATATATGGGCAAAGTGATTAATCGGGCATTATTAATAATGCCCTAAGTGGAGGCGGGCAAAGTGATAAATTTCATTCATAAATTCCACTGATTATTAATAATGCCCGGATTTATCACATTGCCCGTAACATATACATATACAGGGTGATTTAGAATTCATCATCAATATTTGGTGGGGAGGTAGTGGGGACCTAGACAAGCATATTTCGAATAGGAATGGGGGGGGTTGCAGATACACCGTTAAAAAGCTAGGACCTAATGTAGTTCGAGAGCGTTACAAAAAGACGTTTTGCCAAGGCCCGTTTAACGAAACAAGACATAGTAAAATGAAAAAAATTATTGCATAAGGTAAAGAAGTATATGTACTACTTACACCATACATTTGTTTCCTGTTTTGAGGAAAACGTAAAAAACTTTTTAGAATCTCAACATTTGAAAACTGAATTTCAGAAACGTGCCAAAGTAAAAGGCGCCAAAAAGTAATTGTTTCGTACATGATAATTTTAAATTTGATTCTCCAAGGAGGAATATACAACATGAGTTATCTTCCGGGCTAATTTTGAACTACTAATAATGGCTGTGGTGCTAAACCGAATTAATAGGTTGTTGTTGGTACTTAGTATTGTTTTTTGGGTTAAGCTCATTTTTTTATTTTTGATTATTTTTATTTACTTAGTTTTGATGTCAAGTTTTCATTTTACAGAGATATTTAGAATTTATTTTCTTAAGTAGAAAATTATTTAGATATTTACAGCCAAAAACAGATTGTTCAGCTTTCCACTCTTTTAAAAACGACTACTATTAAAGTTTTTGTACTTGAAAGCCTATTTTCTTAGCGTCTCTTATTTATTTAAAGATTAGTTATTAAGTTTTGAGTAAAATCTTGAAAATCACAGCCTGATTTGGGCAAAAATACTCAAGATCGGATTTTGAGTTTTGTTGGTTTCGATTAAAAATAATAATTACTTTTGAACGATATGGTTTTACTCCGATAATAATAATTAATTTATGAAAAAATTTTTTTATCAAAAAATAAAATTTAAACAATGCCAAAGTATATGGTTTACATCTCGACAAAACCGCCAATCTAATTTTTTCGAGGATCGGCATTATCTTCATTATATTTAGAATAATCGAGATAGCCCTCCGTAGGCTATTTGGCGATCTTTCACATGAAGAACATGATTTTTATTTTTTGGAGCAATATATATTACTCAGCAAATAATGATCACCGATAATCATAAAAATTGCGATGACCATTAATGTTTTTGTTTTCTGATCGCCCAATGATGATCCGTGTTTGATGAAATCGCCGCATGATTTTTAAGAAGGCATAAAAAGTTGATCCGATTGGGAGTTATTTTGGCCCTCTTAATTATCAATTTCACAACCATGTTTCTCCACTAAAGCTGAAATTCCACGTGTTGCCATCAAACATGATAAGCACATCATTTTAATTAATTCAGCACACATGCGATCATCAACAATTTTAGGATTATTCATGTATTACTACACATGCGTGTGAAAATTGTTCAATTTCCATAACACAAACCATGAGGAAAGCGTTTAAAACATTCATTTAGAGATATCTTAGAGAACGATCACATAAGAAAAGAAACCTTCACCCTTTGATTTTAAAATTTACACTTTGACTGGTGGTAAAATCGCCATCTCTTGTTAGGAAATTTCGATGCTTACATCCATGTAAATGTATCCTTAACTATCAGTATCAGTGTTAAATCCTTGGTCAAAAAAGGAGATCATGTTTCTTATTACCAGTGGCGTATATAGAAATTTATTTCGGGAGGGGGCCATAAGTATTCCTCAGTAGCCCTTCCATGCATATTTAATAGGTCCAATGTAGCTTTTAAATTCATTTTTATGTAGAATTTTCGTCCTTAAGAACTAAATAAAGAAAAGTTGTGAGTAATAAAGTTCCAAGTACCCAGGGGGGGTCTGGGGTCTCCTTCTCCCGCAAAAATTTTTTTGGAAATTTGACTCTCAAAAACAGGTTTTTAACTAGTTTTGGTACCCGTAGTCCAAATTTTCGATATACATTTTAGGTAGGATTTGCATTTTGATGAACTTAACGTAAAAAAGATACTAAATAATAAGTTACAAAAGGGGGTTTGGGGGGTCCTCCCACAGAAATGTTTTGGAAATTTGACCCTAAAAAACAGAATTTTTACTTGTTTCAAGTCCGAATTACGGTGGAGGCAGTGCCTCTTATGTCCCCCTTATATACGTCCCTGTTTCTTTCTTTAACTTCTGGTTAAAACCTCCTTAATAAGCGTCCATCTATATTAACTTTAAATATCATTTGCAGTATTCTCTAAGGTAATTTCTAACTGTTTTTTCCTAAACAAAAAAAATCACAAATTCACAAAAAATCACATTTGCCCTACATTTTACTCAGAAAGGGAGAAACATTATAATCATTTGGGGGCCCTGAACCCCTTCGAAACAGTCTAGCTAGTAACTAGTAACAGCTTCCTTGGTTTTGAGGTCTTATAGGTTTTGCCCCCCCCCCCAGTCAAAAAGTTGAACCTACGCCTATGATGACTATACCAGGCAGCAACGTTAGTTGATCCTATGATGTCACTAACAAACAAAGTAGTTCCCATCGCGGTGTTTGAATTTTGAGTGAAATGAAGAATGTCAATTTAAAAAATATGATTATTTTGCTAAACCCAACTATATAATAGTCTTTTTATCACGATTTGCGTACCGAAACTCCTCCTAGAAACCCAACAGGCTTTGTGTTTACCTATTTTCTCCTTCCGCGTAAAGACATACTGGGGTCAGGAAACGTTGCTGTCTAGTATAGTTTTAACGATCTTTTAATAACAAGTCCTATACCTGCGAACAGTGTTACACTGTCCGCGAATTACCACTCGGTCCACTCCGACGAAGAAAGATCATAGGCCCTCTCAATTTTTCTCGCGAAATGAAACCATTACTCTTCCAGCAAAGATAAATGGCGGAAGAGAGGCGATTTTCTGGAATTATTATTATTATTTTTGATGTCGAAAGTTTCGGGAAGATGATACGGTAATGGAAGAACCGGGTGGGATTGATCCGGCCGATGCGTGACCCTTTCTCCGTCCGGATTTTTGAATCTTGAGGACTCAGGGATAAGGTTAGAAAGAGTGAGATAAGGGAGCCGTTTTTGGGTTGCGATGAGTAATTATGTGGGATTTTTGAGTGAGATTGTGTTAGGGTCCGAAGATTAGGTTTGTTCATGGAGAATATTAAAATAATTGTGGCTGTCCGGATAAAAATGGTGAACTAATCAATTGAAATCGTCTTTTGAATCTAAACGCTTGTGGTGATGTTACTCACCACTCTAATAGAGATAGTATAAAGTTGGGGTATAAATATTAACTGAAATTTACGTTGACTTTTTCATTATTTTCATTAGTAAAACAGATAAACGAAGCATTTTAAAATGTCGTCATTGGCGAATTCTTTTACAAATACTGAAAGTATAATAAAATCGATGCTTATTTTAAAATAAGTTTCATCATGAACTTTTATATTAAGAATCATTTAAGTCTTACTGGGCAACGATATGGGAACGGAAGGACCATATTCGACGCATAATGGCTACGAAGATCGAAAGTAAAAAGTATGTCGATGGTGAAGACGAGAAACCTCGTATCTCCAATTTTTCCGAAATTGAGTTTTTTATTGCTACCTATGCACCCAAAAACAGGTTTTTTTTTTTGCTCTCCTGAAAAGTTGGGATTTTGGAGATACGAGGTTTCTCGTCTTCACCGTCGATGTGAAGATGGATAATCACATGATCTTGATGCATTTATTGTACACTTATCAAACATTAGAATGAGATTACGAAGTGCAGTGCAATATCAAAAGTTCAGCCTAAGAATAGAATCTCATTTGTCTGATAGCATTCTAATGATCAAACTTTATCATATTGCAATAAGTTACAATCCCATAGCTGTAGGATTGTATTGTCCAATTTGAGGAATGAACCTATTGAAGGGATTATCGGTAAAAGCAGCCGCCATCAATTAAATAAAATAATCACACTTTGACTGGTGATAAAAGGCGCCATCTCTTATTGATAAATTTCAACTTTAAATGCATCTGGTAAAAATCGTACTCAGACCTGATAAAAGGTCTGAATTTTTAAACTTTTCTGGATTTTTAAAATCGAATGATTTTCACTGATAAATTTCTTCTGACACAAAAGAGAAACCCAAGAATCGTATTTGAAGGAAATCTCGAGTCATTATTAAACATATGTATTTTGATGCCTGAACGTGAGGAGTAGGTATAGTACCTTTGGACATATTAATTAGGGGTTACAGTATAGTGAAAAGGGAGAGACCTATTGTTCCTTACTCAAATATCGTTACCTAAAATCACAACCTTTAATAGATAAGGACGTCTTTTCCGTATGGGATGATTTTTTTTGAGGTGTTTGAGGGTTATTAATTAATTAATTAAACCTAAAATTGGGTTTGTTATTAATTGTTCTTTGATAATCTTGAAATAATTGGGTACGCCATGACACAAAGGGTGAAGTCATGTTTCGCCATGGGATCATTAAAAAAAAAAAAAGAGTTCACCTGTAAGACACCTGTAAATTATCAATAATATTTTTGTGTCACTATAATAACAACAGACCTGTAATACGAAATCAAGAGGGAAAATATAAAGTTTCAATAAAAAAATTTTACTATACTAGATTGCAACTTAACTTGACCCTACGACGTCACTAATAAACAAAGTAGTTCCCATCGCGGTGTCTGAATTTTGAGTGAAATAAAGAACGTCAATTTAAAAATATGATTATTTTGTTAAACCCATGTATACCTATATATAGTGTTTTTCAATCACGATTTGCGTACCAAAACTCCTCCTATCAACCCAACAGGCTTTGTTGTGTTTACCGATTTCTCCTTCCGCATTTGTGACGTACTGGGTTCAAGAAACGTTGCAACCAAGTATAGTCACCTATTGTAACTTTATCTATAGTATTTAATATTGAAAAAGGTAAATTATTTACCAAATTGGTATTGTCAGTGCGTTCCAAATTTGTTTTTCTAGAAATATCGATAGTAATTTATCTAAATTTTATGAAAACTAGACAACTCTCTTTTAAATTAGTATAACTGTAAATGGAATATTCTACTTTCCATGGGTTAATTTTTTCCTGATAATGTAATACTTGGGGAAGTGCTACTTTATTCCCACGGCTTCTTTATGAAATATGCACAATAGTTTCATACTAAACGTCTAAAAGTTCAAAAGATAATTTTATCTTTCATAATTTTGGGTAGATATTATGCACTGTAGCATTATAAAACACTCATAGTTAAAAAAATAAATTCATGAGGTGATCTTACAGACTTAGAATGCCAATCTCGCTGTAAAAAGTGAAAAAAAAGATCAAATTATGTTTTATGCTAAGAAATCTTGTAATAAGGTGCAAGTGCCAGAGGAGGGATAGGGGATATATCTCTAGTCTTTAAAAAGTTATAAAAGCCATTAAAAAGTTAGGTAATATTTTTTAAAAATGTGTCTACGAAATCATCCGGATACCTTAAAAATAAAAACTCAATAATATTATAAGCAAACCATCGGTACCATCTTAAAATAGTCCAGTCAATCGATAGTTTTTTTAAAACATTTATGTAGAAGTTTTTTTTCCCTATCAGTTTTGTTAAGGAGTTTTGAATACCCCCGTAATGTGGCCTGTGCTTCTTATATATTTATTACAGGTAGGCTTACCATACGTCCTGGTTTACCCAGGACAGTCCTGGGTTTCGGAGGCTGTCCTGGGAAATGTCCTGGGTCCCAAAATGTCCTGGGTTTTCGTAATTTTAAGACTGGACAAAATTTTTTGTGAAATTTTCGATAAAGATTTTCGAACTGCACTTTTTTACCTACTTCTACGGCTTCACTTTACTCATATTTAGACTGCTGAAAGGGTCAGACTCTCTATTTGTACTGTCAAACACCTTTTAACTCTGAACTTAATTGTTGTGAATTTTATGATTTAATTAAACCTAACAAAGAAAAAAGTGATGTCAAGTGAAAAGTACAATTGATTAAATAAAGTATGTTATTTCAGTTTAAATAATTAATTTTTTTTTTAGTTCGGTTGTTTATTTAGTTTTTAATCTTTAATGGGATCGATAGGTCGACAAAGTGTCCTGGGTTGAGCTCAAGAAAATATGGTAAGCCTAATTACAGGAGACACCAATGACATTATATATATACCCTTCTCATTTCTACCCTTTTGTCTTAGGTAAAAACGCTCCCAGTTTTCGAAAATGGCTCATAGACATCTCAAGTACCCCTTCCCAACCCATCATCTATAGAATTTCCCCTTAAAAGCTTTCCAAATGAAGACCCAATTTGAATTTTTTTTACACCACAAGTACTACTACACCCTACTAATGCATCAGGAGCCCTTCAAAAACCTGAGGCAGACCATGAGTTGAAAACACACAAAAGGGGTGAGGGTGTGCCTACATTAAAAGAAGGGGCACTCAGGTTTGTTTGAAGGGAGGACTTGGATTTCGAGGCGGAAGATCACATTCAATCATTTGAAGCTCTCGTGGTTGAAGGGAAGCTTATGAAAAAGTGAATGCTTCATATGGAAAGGTGAGTTATGAAGGGGTTTTTTTTTAGGGAGGAGGGTTGGATGTTTAAAAGGAGGGGTAGAATGTGTAGATTTTTGTTGTGGGGAATATCAACGTATTTTTTTTAGTTGACATTACTATTTCTTAGTGTTCGGCAACTAGTGGGCAAAAAAAAGTTAACTACCAACTACTAACTTAGTCTGGAAAATTGTAGTTGTAACTAGTAGTTAACTATTTTTTCCTGGGACTAGTTACAACTAGTAGTTAAATATTTCTCAAAGTAGTTAACTACTAGTTAACTAGTCTATTTAATTTCAAAACCTACTTTTTGGCAAAATTCTAATACATCTTTCTAACCTATATCACAAAAAAAGTTTATACTTCGTGCAAAAATGGTCTTTATTTCTGGTTATGGTATTTGAGTACAACTATAAAAATTTTAAATATCTCTTTAAATTTTAAATAAAATTTTTTTTTGAAGTAGTTGAAAATTTGAAAGTAGTTTTAACTAGTTTCTAGTAGTTAGTTAAAAAAGTAGTTAAACTAATAGTTGAACTACTTTAAACTAAAAGTAGTTAAACTACTAGTTCATCAGTAGTTAACTACTAGTTGCAACTAGTTCTAGTTAACTAGTGCCGAACACTACTATTTCTTAATATGAAGAGTCTAGAAGCCAAGGGGTACAATTGCAGTTTTTTTAGTATTGGAGTTAAGTGCACTAAGCAGTTTCTGTTGAGTGAAATATTGTTGAAAAGGGGTACACAAGTATGTCACTGTACAGTGAAAAAGTTTTTCATGTGTATAAAAAAATTACTTACACTAATTTTTAAATGCGAGTTTAACTTCAACCTTGTTTTTCTCATTATCAATGTGTAGTCACTTGTATACCTTGGCTTCTAGGCTCCTCATATGAACTGGGATTTTTTGTTGGAGAAGAATCATCAGTGGAACTATTGGATTCAGCTTTAAGTTTTAAATTGAATATAGTTGTAAATACTACCCTTCACGAGTTCACATTATCAACATTTCCACGATAATTTTAGTTCCATTTCTTGCGCCCGCCAATGAAGAGTTTGGCGGAGACCGTCAGATAAGTACATTTTATCTTTTTCGCCTCATCCAATGGTTTACAACCTAGTTTAATAATTAATTTTGAGTAGCCTGGTTTGAGGCATTAAATTAATGGTCAGATTTTGAGTTTTATTGGTTTCGATTAAAACACATGATCACTTTTATTTTATTCAGATAATAATGATTAATTTATGATGAAAAATATTTCGATCAAGAAATAAAACTTCAAATATTGTCCAAATATTTTTTTTGTTCACTAGGGGGTCTGCCCCCTGCTCGCTATCGCTCACCAACCCCCGTAACTGCTTCGCAGTTCTTTTCAGATCGCTTCGCGATCTTAGAGAGCAGAGCTCGCTTGTTCATCTCAACAATCCAGCCTAACCCTCGTCTCGACTTAATTAAGCCTCTTGTAATACCGAAAATACCTCTCTCTTGCTTATAAATAATTTAATTCGTATCATTCCCCTAAATTAACAACAAAAATGTTGCTGAAATATATTCCTTTTTTAGCTTATCAATAATAATTTAATCGAAATGTTAAAAAATATCCAGCAAGTCTACTAATAATCATCAACCATTTTGTAGAAAAAACATTAATGAAAATAAAAGAAATCCAGACTCATCATAAAACTCGTCTGTTTCTCTAGTGAACGGCCACAGAAAGAGAAGAAAAAATTAAAACTTTGAATCTTAATAACTCCAAAACTAATTAGAATTTTTTGAAAAACAAAACGCCAATCTTTTTATAAAAAATAATTGTATGTGTGTTTAAAATATCATAGTTCTACTGTGATTAGTTTTTCTTTTATAACGAAAAAACCGAAAACCCGTCAAAAATTTCGAAACTTTAAAACTTAATTACTCCAAAACTAATTCGAAATTCGAAAAAAGGGCGACGAGGTGCAAAACTTCACATCTAAGAGAATGCGGCTGCAAAAAAATCATATTTCTGCTGCTAATAGATTTTGCTGGGGGCGAACTCGCAGCAGAAAAAAATAATTTTCGACTTTGACATAAAATAATTCCAGAACTAATTATCTCATTAATTAGCTATTGGAACGAAAAGGACCCTCATACATTTGTCTACAATTGGTCAAAATGTCAATAATTTCCATTCAATAGATTTTGCGTAGTGACAGTTCAAAATTGTCAAAGTGAAGATTTTCTGAAACAGCGGCGGCGGCGACTGTTACTTTTTTTAATACTAGGGGGCCTGCCCCCTGCTCGCTATCGCTCACCAACCCCCGTAACTGCTTCGCAGTTCTTTTCAGATCGCTTCGCGATCTTAGCGAGCAGAGCTCGCTTGTTCATCTCAACAATCCAGCCTAACCCTCTTCTCGACTTAATTAAGCCTCTTGTAATACCGAAAATACCTCTCTCTTGCTTATAAATAATTTAATTCGTATCATTCCCCTAAATTAACAACAAAAATGTTGCTGAAATACATTCCTTTTTTAGCTTATCAATAATTTAATCGAAATGTTAAGAAATATCCAGCAAGTCTACTAATAATCATCAACCATTTTGTAGAAAAAACATTGTTGAAAATAAAAGAAATTAGACTCATCATAAAACTCGCCTGTTTCTCTAGTGAACGGCAACAGAAAGAGAAGAAAAAATTTAAACTTTGAATCTTAATAACTCTAAAACTAATTAGAATTTTTTGAAAAACAAAACGCCAATATTTTTATTAAAAATAATTGTATGTGTGTTTAAAATATCATAGTTCTACTGTGATTAGTTTTTCTTTTATAACGAAAAAACCGAAAACCCGTCAAAAATTTCGAAACTTTAAAACTTAATTACTCCAAAACTAATTCGAAATTCGAAAAAAGGGCGACGAGGTGCAAAACTTCACATCTAAGAGAATGCGGCTGCAAAAAAATCATATTTCTGCTGCGAATAGATTTTGCTGGGGGCGAACTCGCAGCAGAAAAAAATAATTTTCGACTTTGACATTAAATAATTCCAGAACTAATTATCTCATTAATTAGCTATTGGAACGAAAAGGACCCTCATACATTTGTCTACAAATGGTCAAAATTTCAATAATTTCCGTTGCATAGTTTTTGCATAGTGACAATTCAAAATTGTCAAAGTGAAGATTTTCTGAAACAGCGGCGGCAGCGGCAGCGACTGTTACTTTTTTTTAATATAGAGAGAAAGAGAGACACCTCGCCAAAACCAACAGTCTAATATTTCGAGGATAGAGTTGTATCAGTATCTATAGGATGTTGGCTTGTCTATCTATAGATGTGATAAAAGTGGTGTGGGCATCCCTTATTTGACGAAATATAATGCTGATGAATATTATAAATTACATACTTAGGAAAGAACCAATGAGTTTTGGATTGGATTAATTGGGAAAATTCTAAGACGTAAGTGGAGGTATGGACGGATCTGGATAGAAATGGATCAACCTCCCTAGTAGCACGGCTCATGTACTAAGTATGTCACGTTTACGTAACTGCAACTATACTAGATTGTAACCTTTCTGGACAATGACATCACGACGTGCGGAAGAAAAACTGAGTCAACAGATGGAGTTATCATTGTCTTAGCGCGTTCAATTCTAAATGAATAAACCCTGAAATAGAAATTACTTAACGATTTACGAGAATTATCACCATAAAACACCAATATAGATGCATAGTTGTAACATAGCCTAGTAACCTACAAGTAGAAAGTATAATTCTCCGATGGCAAAAACCATAGAGTTAATAATATTCGTGACTTACAATATCATTTTTAAAAATTTTTCTATTCTAATTTAATTTATATATTATTATTTAAAAGTGGTGAGCATGATCGCAATATCCTTGATGAATAATGAAGCGTTCTTTTTTCAGCTGAACTACATGGAAGGAATCTGGCTTTGCAGAAGAGTTTGGTCAATCTCGCCTAAGCCTAAGCACTCCCTTCAACCCCACCCCCAGAACGAAATCTCAGCAAGAAACTTCCCCCCAATCCCCCAGAATCAGCACTATCCCCATCTCCACTGATCCCTGCGACAAACAGCGACGAGTGGCCTTGCGACAAAGGCGGTCGGCGAGTCGAGTGGAGTACTAGTTCAGCAGCTGCTGGGGACTTGACGGGAGGAAGTGGGTTTCGGGGGTGTGCTAGTTGGGGATGGATGTAAGGAGGGAGATGCGTCGAAACTGGTTCGTTCTGAGAGTTAAGGACGTCTATTTTGTGGAATACTATAATAATAATAGTAATAGTAGAGTAGTTGTAATAGTAGTAGGAGTAATACCCATTTTGTTGGCAGAGAAAATTTCTGCAGGAGTTTTACAAATAAATTTTTAAAAAACAATAAAAGTAAAATAATTTTCAAGATTCATCTTTAAATTCAAATAAAAGACAAACATATAAGGTAAATGTGGGTATAGTGGACACTTTAAGGAAAAGTTTCGCTTAAATTATCTATAAATATCAATCTATTTGCCTGGAAACGGTTACCATCCTATTTTTAGATCAACTGGATCTTCTTCTTTCGATTTTATCAATTAAAACTGTAATTAGATCGGGGAAAGTATTTTTAATGAATTTTTTAAAAGTACTCCAAATGGCTTCTATAGTGGCCACATCGATGTATCTGATGTTTCTATGGTGGACACCCTTTGCATCAAAAGTGGACACCTCTCTTTTTCTGTCTATACGAGGGGGTTTATGGATGAAATTGAGTAGGTGTGTGGTCATTTAGTTCTAAAAAAGTATTCCTTCCTAGCGAAATATATTTTGGATGAAAATAAAATCAGTTTTATTTGACTTAGAATTACAGACTTAATGGTTTCGGGCCCATAGCCTACGTTGTAGCTGCTTTGAGAGGAATTTTCCGAAGCCAGAATGAAACCTAATTCGTAGTACAACACCCGTTTTAAAGCATAATCAACAGTTTCTGAAGAAAATCTGATTCAAATTAAAAATGATTTATATTTTTTTTAAAAGCCATTGCAGTGACCACTATTGGAAAATCTAAGATTCTGTGTTGGTAAAGTGGCCATCAGCCTAAATCCTCGTAAAGTAAAAATTTTCAAATAAATTTTCTTCAGTATGATTGTATACACTCTACTTAATCTTAAAATGAATTTAAAAGTCAATGAAACCGTAATAAATACTAAAAAATCAGTTCCGACTAAACCGTTTCCTAACGCGATTCAATAAGCAAAATCAAATTTCAGTCACCCGGCCGATGGTATTTTCAAAGACTTAAATATCCTTCCCATGCTGATCTGTGGTATCCGTGGTTATTTAACTGATTACCTGATAGCATAATCTACTATGCCTATGAATTTTAACGCTATTTGATAACTCTAAATCGTATTAATTAAAATTAATCAACTCGGTGGCCACTATTGGGACAGTGTCCACTATACCCACATTTACCTTAATACCTACCCAGTTACGAACAATAAAAAATAAAAACGGAAACACATTGAATCAGAATGTATTCCAAAAAAAGAAAAATGGCAAAACAGCTTAAGGCATAAAAATTACCTAAATGCATCTATAATTTAAAAAAAATGATCGAAATCGTCTATGTCTATTATAAAATAAATTAATAAATGTTTAAATGTCAGATTATTTGTTATATTTTGTCAATTAAAAGGTAAGCTATTGAATAATTTAGTGCTCGAAAATAAAAATGCTTGCGAAATATTTCTTTATAAAAAGCGGGGAATTTGATGTATTTCATTTGGTCTTCTACTGGAAATTTGAGTTTTACTTACGCATTTTGTTTTATTACGATATCAAAAGGGAATCATGCGGGGGGGGATCAATATGGTGTACAGGAAGATGTTTTTTGAAATTGAAGGGGTGTAGAGATTTATAATTTTAAAACATATTTTGAAGAGAAATTAAGAGCCGTAAATTAGTTTAGTATTCTCCTCCCCAAACTATAATGCCGTAATGTAATAGAGAATAAAACCAATAATAATATGATGGGTTTAAAAATGACCTATTGACTTTATTCTTACAGTGATGAAATCTAATTAGAACAAATCTTGTAGTGTAATTCTTAATTGGACACGCTGATGAATATCATATTTTTTGAGGATAGAGACTGGCCATTCTCTTTGCGTTCTTTGTATCTATGAAGCCCTTCGAGAGGGCTTCAAATAATTCTCTAAAAAAATTCGTCATTCCCAGGCTCCAATTTAGATATTTGCACTGGGGGAAAGGACACAAAATTATTCCTAAGTCCCCTTTCAATGTAACATATTAAATAGGTTCAATGTAGCTTTTTCAAACACTTTTATGTAGGATTCGCTTCTTAATGATTTCTATAAAAAATAGTGAATAATCGAGTTCCAAGTCCCAAAAGGTGGGTCCTGGGGATCCTTCTCCAGAAAATCTTTGGAATTTTTTTTAACTGAACTAACTTGTTTTGGTACACTTAGTCCAAATTTCGTGGAGGCCCTTATATACGCCCACACATGTTCAGATTCTACTCTAAGATTTACTCGAATATAGCATTTTTTTAAGTATACTAGTTGTACGAAATAGTACAAGTTATAAGGGATTCGATTTAAAACCTTTCAAAACTTAGTTCAATGATATTTATTTTCAAAATTTTAAACACATATTTTACACCGATCACTGACTCGTGTACGATTGATAACTCCCTTTGAGAGATCTGTGTTGTCGCAATTGTCATTTAATATCAACAACACACAACACTAATCATGATTCTCATGACGATTGATAATGTAAATTAAATGGAATTAAATACAGAATGCTTAGCTACTTATATTTGTTACTATCGATCAGTAATAGTAGTAGTATAATAAAGAGTATTGAAGTCTTAGATGACTTACCTCGTTTTTGCATTAACCTTTCCTGAAACAAAAGACGAATTCTTATCCGCAGTTTTAATTACGTGACAGGATAGGAGGAACAATTCATTACTTATCCTATCGGGACAATATGATTGGCGGAGAGCGGCACACGTGACACTGCGATATGCAAATTAGCCCGGGATATCCGAAACTGGAATTTCCCTGTTATACAACGTGATGTATGCAGATTTCCCTCTCAGGGAAAGGGGAAACCAGAAGTTTTGGAGGTAATTGTAAAGGTGGAGATGCCGCTTCTTTATCATCGGAGGATATGATTTAAATGCTGATTCCAGTTGACAGTTAAATTAAAAGCTGAGGGCTAATTTCAAAAGGGAGAGGAGGCTATAATCCGGTAGAATCGAATACTTTTCTCTCTCGTCAGGGGAGATTCGTAATTAAGTTTCGGGTTTTGTTTTGAGATATCGTTTGGCATGTTTTGATTTACGCTCTATCTTGATCTGTCGGGTTGAGTTTGTGAAGATTGTAATGCGCGTCTTTTGAAATTAACTTCGTTGTTTCATTCTTGGCGGTGATATGTCGGTGCGGAATCGCGTCCTGTAGTATCTGGTTGACGTTTTCTAATGGGTGATTAAATGGTTTTGAATTTAGAATGGCTAATTTTAAAAATAACTTTCATTATGCGATCATCCTAATCTATCTATGCTCTGAGAGTAATAAAATTCACATACCGCACTTACGCAGAATTAAGCTCCAATATTAAATTCCAGTTCAGATCTAATTAAAGAACGTATTTTCCTTTGGTAAAGTAACGGTATGAGAAAAGTAATACTAATTCGGAATATCTTCTGGGATACAATAGCTAAACATGTATTGAAAATAGAAATAGTTCACGATGTGAGTAGGGAGAGCGGGGCACCTTTCAACAGTTTCGTTTTCGATTAAAATCATTTTCTCGTTTGTTATGAGGTTAATTTTAATGCCACCTGGTGTCAAGTAATGTTTCTTAGCATAACAACATATGTCAGTGGGATTCCTACCATTTCATATTTTAGTTTTTTTGTAATCGAGAGGAGTCGTTTTTGACGTCCATAAGTAAATTTTGAATTTCTTTTAAAAAACCGGATTTTACCAACTTTTTATTAATTCAGGTGACTGATTTTTACACATGTTATTAAATAAGGTCTTCTGCTTCTATGCATACCTTTTTCGAACCGATATCTTTATTCTAAAGCGTTTGAGGGGTCTTGAACCATGACGACTAAAGGTGGGGCACCTTTCAACACTTAGGGCGGGGCAGGTTTCAACACCACAAAAATTCGTTTTGCTTAGCATATTGTGCTTTCTCAATGCTTTTTCTTGAAGTAAACGCTCTTAAATAACTTATTCAAGAAATAATAGCATTGTATTAGAGTTAATTATTTATTTTTAGCGAAAAAACAGCTGAAAATCGATTTAGATAATTTACTCAAATACTCATATAATTTTTAACGGTAAGGCTACCATACGATTCACAACAGCAATTTTATACATTTAGTAGTTATCAGCATTGATTTAAATAAAATTATTTAAGATATACCACTTTGATGACTTATAGTAATTAGCAAAATTTAAAATAAATTAAAAGCGATTAAAAAAATAAAATTTTTGGTGAATTCTGAAGAAAAATAGTTGAATTAACAATATATTTTCGGAATAAACCTCAAAAGAACTTTTAAATTAAAAAATAAATAAATATCCCACTTAGTTGTGTGAAAAAACTCATAACCTACGAAACAACAGAAAAACTCCAAAATTTGCAAAAAAGTTTCACTTTTTATACTCTAAATTAATGAAATGTATTTGTTATAATGTATATTTCAATATAATAAACTTAAAATCAACTGAAACTTTTAAAATTTTAAAATTAACCCACTGTTGAAACGTGCCCCGCCTGTGTTGAAACCTGCCCCACCCGAGAACCTTTTTTAAAACGCAATTTTGGACCTTTTAATTTTCTCAAGGAACTTCGGTAAAATTACACAATGTGTCCGAAAGTCCATGGTAGGATATGCAAGTTAAAGTTTTATGATCCGTCAATTCGTTTGGTCACAAAAAATAAAAACCGAAATCTGTTGAAAGGTGCCCCCCTCTCCCCTACTTGAGCACGTCAGGTTACGTAGTCGTTTCATTTTCCCTTGAAGCGATGATAAATTAAAAGGATAGTATCAAACCCTTCGATCTAATGCTTAAAATCATTTTTGCGTTATCTACATTTTACTCATCGTGTATTGTTCCCCTCGTCTTCCCCAAGTCAGTTTAATTTTTTCATTTGTGACCGCATAAATTTACAAAAAAAAAAAAAAAAAATAGTTTGATCGACATTTCTGACAGCCTAGATTTGTAAGCGATGCAAACAAATTAATTATCTAATTGATAAAAGTGATTAGTAGCACATTAGTATTGTGATTGACAGATAAAAGCTGGATTAGAAAATCGGTGAAATTTACCAAGGTTACTACAGCATCGCTCATGGTCCCTGCTTTTAATTTTCATTAAGCAATACCGAAAGCATTTCTTTTAAAATGCATCAGTTGGTTTAAATAATGACAAAAGATATAAAATTGATAATGGACTAGTTCCACATTTTATTTTTATTTTTTTATTCTATTCAGATTTTCGATAAACCCCTAAAACCGAGATATTTTTTCATTCTGATAATTATTTATTTTTTTATTGCAACTCAAAGTTCGCGTTCTGAAAAGCGCGCAAAAAACGGCGCTTCAGGTTCGTGACGTCACTCGGCCCAAACTCGGTCTACTACGACTTGCAGACATCATTTGCAAAACGACGCCATGATTTAGATTTTTTGACTTGTTAACACTGAATAAGGAACATTCGTGTTTTTGCAATTAACATTAATGTTACGATATGAAAACAAACGCCTTGATGTTAATTTTTAATGGCTATCTCTATTCAAATCACAGTTTAATAAGTAGAAATCTGAAATAAGCATAAAGCATCAAAAATGTCTTTTAATTTACAAAATTGATACAACAATAAATAAAAACGTGATGCCAGCTGCAAAAAATGTAAAAATACATACCAAAAGAATTAAAATGCTTGATTCTCATCAGTTTAATTTTATAATAAATTAAAGAATTTAATATAGTTAAATATAAATTATTTACTGTTGGAAGAATTCGAATATTCAACGATTTGTTTTGATTTATAATTTATTTTACGTTTTTATTTTACTAGTGATTTTAGGTTCGTGACGTCACTCGGCCCCGATGGTTTCACAACCATTTCACAACTCGGGCGATTGCATCATTTGTTGACGACTTTTATTTCCTTAATATCTAAGTAAATAAATTTTTTAGATAAATTTCGATTGTAGATTTCAATTTGACACAACATATGCTGTAATAATAAACCACAAAATCGAAAGTTTGAAAAATATGGAACTACCTCATTGAGAATAGTATTTTAAATTAATATAAACATAAATATTTGAATTTTATAGTGGTAATTATATAGTCTAAGAATTATTTTCATAAAGATTAATGTAAAGCCAATAAAGAATCCCTTGATAGCTAATCTTCCTCAAACATTTATCCCTTTCTTCCCTCAAATTTTGCAATTATACACCCCTTTAGCAGCAACCCTACACCTCCACTCCTCCCTCCAAATGCATTTGCATCTCGGTATCGCTTTCATGGCTGCTGGATCTTTTGAGTGATTGGGCAAATTTGAAACTAGTTATCCAGTTTTGATGCAGATCCCCGCCTTGTTATGCATCTACAACCCATCACTCGGAACTGTGTATCGGGTGACTGGGTGTTATGAAAGCTGGATATAGTGACCAAAGGGTAGTAGTTAATTTGGATGAAGAATCAATTCGTCAGAACTATTCGTCGATCTTTCGAATGAGACCGGTGCTGTTCGATTAGGATGGTGGGAAGTTTAGTGTTCTATTATCCGGAAACGGTTTTTTGAAAATTTTCGGCACTAATTTTTGAGCACAAACGAAAATTTTTAGGGCACAAACGAGCACAAACGAAGCTCTTTCGAATGATACCACTTTCGTTCAATTCGGTGAAAGTGTCAATAATTTCGAAAACGTCAAGTTGTACGGGGGATTTCGGTTAATACAAAAAAAATCGAACTTGCGCATGAGCACAAACGAAAATTTTTGCGGCACAAACGAGCACAAACGAAGATCTTTCGAATGAGACCGGTGCTGTTCGATTAGGATGGTGGGAAGTTTAGTGTTCTATTATCCGGAAACGGTTTTTTGAAAATTTTCGGCACTAATTTTTGAGCACAAACGAAAATTTTTAGGGCACAAACGAGCACAAACGAAGCTCTTTCGAATGATACCACTCATTTTCAATTTGGTGAAAGTTCCCCGTAAGATTTGAATTTCCCGCGCAAATGTTTTTGTCAAAAATCTCATAGAAATTTTTGAGCACAAACGAAAATTTTTAGGGCACAAACGAGCACAAACGAAGCACAAACGAATGATACCACATTTGTTTAATTTGGTGAAAGTTCCCCGTTAACGTCAAGTTGTACGGGGGATTTTTGTTTTTAAAAAAAATCGAACTTGCGCACGAGCACAAACGAAAATTTTTAGAGCACAAACGAGCACAAACGAAGCACAAACGATTGGCACTATTTTCGTATGATTAGGCTAAAGTTCCCCGTACAACTTGACGGACATTTTTCCCTTTTATTTTCAAAACCACCCTTTTATTTTTTATCCACTTCGTGATTCATAACAAATATTTACTCATATAATAAAAAAATTACTTCCTAAAACCAACATTATTCAAAGACTTATTATACAAGCTCACCTATAATCAAAAATGTCAATATTTTGCTACAATCCACACTAAACTTAACACTTTTTTTTTCATTCCAAAATGTTATTTACTTTTTCCAAAAAAAAAATCAATGGCATGCTTTAATTAAACTATTTAAAATCAATCACAACTCTAACACCCAAAAAACCTCACTTTTCAAAAATATCATCACTAAGCAAACAGTTCTTCACTCGACACCAAAAAAAATCACTCAAACACTCTTTCATAAATCTGCCTTCCATAAACAAACATATCACGTGACCGCCGCCATCTTTTTCCCGTTGTTGACGCAAGAATAAGCGTCGGATCAAATGAAAAGAAAAGTGCCGCTTTCTAATATGAGATACGGTGGCACCTCACTGGGTTTTTAAGGTGCCGCCTTTTTTGTAGGCACTCATTCAAAGGCAAAGGGGATTTGAGAGGGTTTTTTTAATTTAAGGTATTTCTTTTTTGAAGCTTCTGCGGTGCTGCATTTGGGAATGTGAAATCAACTCAAATAAGAGCCAAGCTAAATATGTTTTTTTTTTCTATTTACAGGTATTAATTACGCCGAAATTTAATTTGGTCTTTTAATCGAGACATAATTCAATCCATTAAACTGTGGCGAGTACCCACCAGTCAAATAATTATATATTTAATATGTATTCAAAATCACTTGTAAAACTGTGTACACTTTATCACCTGGATAAATTGCTGCTCATCATCGACTTAATTGCCGATATGTTAAAAAAAAAAGTAGTCCTTGTGACTTGTGTTCATCCTGCTACATCATAAACATACGAATTCATTGTAAGAAATTGAATATCCAGAAACAGAAAGGAAGGCTTTGGGCTTGAAAATCTCTGATGTAGCCAAACATTATCGTTGTATGCTTAAGTATAAGTTGTATGCATAAAAATAAATTTAATTGTCATGTATACTCCCTAAAAAAACAAGGCTCCAACTCTTAATATACATTTGAAAACTTTTTTTTGTTTAAAGGTTTATAGTTTTTGATGAAAGCTACTAAAGCTAAAGCTTTTTGAGTAAAGAATACTAAAAACATGTTGCAGTAAAAATACAAATCAGGAAAAGTTAAACACTCATTATTTTCATGAAGAAATGGAGCAGTTTCATTTCTCAAACACTCAAAAAAATGCAAACAGATTCAACTCCGAATAATAAACGTATCATTACTGTTTTCCCCTCATCTCATATCTGATCCAAACTAGACGAAACGCGAGGTTAAAGCTTCACGGCACTACAGAAATCAAAAGAAAATCACAATTACGAGCGCAACAAGAAATATTAAGTATAACTTCGCCTGTTTGTCAGCAGGAAAGTTCTCTTCTTAAAACCTTGTTTTAGATATTATTCTTTTTTGAGAACAAAAAAAGTTCCTGGGAACGGTTCGAAAGACCCTGGTCTTAAAAATGGGGAAGAAAGGAACGATGGGAAAAACACTAATGAGAGGACCCGCTGAGATGTCCTGAAAACAGTTCGATTTTTAACTTTTTCGTGCGTGTCTGTTAAAGAGAAGGTGCCTCGTTATTTTCAGAAACTTTCCCCTTTGTCGTTAACACTTGTAAAGGGGAAAAGTGGTGTAAGTCGTGCTTCAGACTGTTGCACTTTATATGTTGGGTTTTCCCTTGTTAATTAAGTCGTTTTATTGTAGTTTGAAGTTTAACACTAGAAAGACGGGATGGGCTTTTTTGGCCCATCGCGCTGTTTGCGGCTTAATAATTTCAACACTAATCAACCGAATGGCTTGAAATTTTCTGACTTTTCCTTATTTGGTTCTATTAAAGTGCATACCAAACCGTTTTCATTTTAGTCCCATAGGAGCAAAGATAGCGAACCGTATACCTAGAAAGACGGAGCGGGCTTTTTTGGACCGTACCACCTCTGCTGTGTTTTCCTTGCTTCGTTCCGCTCGTATTTCCATGAAATTTTCTTATAGAAAGGGGAGGGGATCTTCTATGTTTGTTATCTCTTACAAGTTCCATTCAATTCGATTCGGTTCGGTTTAGAACGCCCCTTTCTCAGTAGGGGTTGTGGTCGAGGGGAGGACATTTCAAAGGATGAATTTATGGTGCCCACCATAAAGATAAAGGTTCTCACCATTGAATTTTGGCCTACAAGGTGACCAATAGGGTTTGTTTCTCATAAAAGAAATACATTTTACAACTTGAACTGTAACAGCTGTTTTCTTTGTATGGGGAAACTGCTAACCTTCATTACCTGTTGAGGCATTGAAAATGATGCGTTGTGAAGTGTACCCAGCCATACTTGGGAAAAGAAAGGAACATAACAACTGACAGCTATTTTACAATAGTAAAACTGTGTGGAAAAACTAAAATCCCAAGCAAAACTAGCCTGGTTGGAACACTTAGAAAAGACCGTAAAGGGGTTCGGCCAACTGCAAAATTAGGGGAAAAAAAATCTATATTCAACAATTGTTTATTTAAAAAAATAAAGACATAACCTTAACTGCAACACAACGTAGTTATCGACAACTATAAGGAAAAGAAAAAGCCGAATACTATAGCTTACTACAACAAAACTAAGTATGGAGTTGACATCATTGTGGATCAAATGATACGGCAGTATAACTCCAAATCGGGCTCTAGCCGTTGGCCTATGCATGTTTTCTATTACATATTAGATATCTCTGCTGTAAATGTATGAATCTTATACAAGGAAAAAACCGGGAGAAAAGAAATTAAGTCGTAGAAATTTCATCTTGAGATTTTGTGAAGAGCTCCGTGCCCCTTTCGTGTCTACCAAAGAAACAACCATTTCTACTATAAAAGGGGAAAAAAAGCATAAACAGAGAAGAAAGCAGTGACAAAAAGGGTTATATTATGTAGAATTATAGTATCCTGTAAAGGAAAACATACATTAAAGACATGTTTAGACAGTAAGAAATCGGTTTGTGTAAAATGCGAATTTAGAGAAGTGCTTTGTAACCATTGCTCCAAATGTGCAAAAACACGAATAAAAAGATCAGTTTTAAAAACTTTGCTTTATTTATTGAATGGGTTTTATTAATTTTTCGTATCAGTGTCATTTATCTAGAGTAGCAACTCATTTATCAGATCTATGGATAAAAGTATAGTCAAAGCACTTTTGATGGCCATAATTACAATTTATTTTAATAGTTAAAAATTCTAAAATCCTATAGAAATCTGAAGATTGAGTCTCTATCTTATACTCTAACAGTTATTTATATGGTATTGTTATATTTTAGATGTATAATTAGCTCCGTATGCAAAAAATCAAGGAGGGGCCAAAAAGGCCCACTCAGTCTTTCTAGGTATACAGCATACTGCCGTCTTTCTAGTGTTAAACGAGTTTTGGTCCTTCGTAATGGTTTGTCGTTACGTATTATTCCTTAGTGAAACACACTTATAATGTCATTTGATGCTCTTTAAATTGTGATTACATAGCATTCGAGCTTGTAATGTATTTCAATAATTTCTAATTAAATGTTCGGATATATAATGTTATTTGACTTATAAGTATTGTGATAACTTAGCATTCAATATAATAAAATAGTTTATTTTGACGCGATTTAATGAATTGCATTTGTATGTTTATTTGAGTAGGGAAAATATGAACACAATTTGCTGTGTATAAATTATCCAATTTCGAATACTTTGAAGGACAAGTAGTTTATACTTGAAGCTATACAGAATTTATGCAGGCTCAGGTATTATACGATACATAAAATAAATAGAAAGAATTGGCTGTTCCTAAAATTAAATTTAAGCAAAGAAAATTATACTATACATCAAATTACAACGTTAGGAGGACTAGAATTTTGACAACACAGAAACATTAACGTAGAACAAACAGGAAACAGTTTCGACGAAACAGTTTTTTTACGGAGTTTGTGTAAAAAAAATAAATATTGATAATATGGCAGAGTGTTTACGTAAATCAAGACAAGGGAGCATTTGTCTACCGCTGGTCAAGGCGTTCAAATCACCAAATACAATATTTTAACACCCCGTATGACCTTATTCGTTTCATCATAACTAACGATTAATCAGCAGCTAAAGAAAAAAAAGGTGCTTTTCGCTGACTCTGATTCGTGGAATCCTTCTTTAACCGATGGTCAACCGCTGGTCAAGTTGCAGTGAATAATGTCATTAGTAGATCTTTTGTAATCTTCTTCTTCTGTAGCTCTACAGCCCTTGATGGGCCTTAGTCTGCTTCACCAATCTACTCCAATATACTATTACACGCCTTTTGCCAACCAACCAACCAATAGCCAACCGGAAAACAGTTGGTTATTTTCATCGTTCTAAGATCTTTAAGAACATCGTCCACCCATCTCATTTTGGGTCTCCCTCTATTGCCCATTGGTTTCCAATTTAACGTCCTTTTAACTCTATCTCTGTCATCAGATCTTTCAATGTGACCCAACCAAGCCAATCTCTGTCCTTTATTAAAACGGGTTATACTTTCATTTTTTACCAGGATCTCGAATTCTCTGTTAGTCGATCTTTTGTAATAGTACATAATAATAAATTGGACAAGAATCTCCCTTTTGATCGTAATTAGTCTCACTCCCTTATTTACACCTATCTTTACATATTGACTATGACTATCTCCATTTTTCTTTAAATAACCAATCACAATCTTTTTGCAGAGCCTTCCCTCTCAGAACTAACTCATCCCTTTAGCTCCTACATAAATATACCTTTCCCAATCCCAATCATCCATTCACTCCCCAAATCGTCACCGTTCGACCCCTTTCATCCCAACATATTTAAATTATCCCTCTCACAAAGGCCAGTCGTGTCCAATGCGACCCCTTTGTGTCGCAACGAACGACAGGAACTCTGGGGACAAAGGGGTGAGGACAGTCCCAATCGGTTTCACCAAGCGTGATATCGTTTTCCATGAAACAATGGACCCGTCTCCGTTATCAAAAACTCCCCCTTTGGAGCGTCTTCGTTGAGGGGGGTGGGAGAGAAGAATGGGGGGTGTTTTAAGGGGTGGCTTTGTCTTCCGGAACTGCTGCGACGTGATTAGAAGGTAACCTGGCTTTGTGGAGGTGGAATTTCAGAGGTGAATCGGGATTTCATGTAAGGAAAGGATTTCGCCAAAATATGGTTTTAGTCATCACCACTAAATTAAAAGCAAATAATTATGTATATACCTTAAACATGTTTGCTGCTTTTATCATTAGAACGCCTTTACTACTGAGTCAGCCTGGTCAGCCTCGGGTCTGAACTCTAACTATGAATTGTGAAGAGCTGAATGTAATACTGCCAAAAATTTGAATACACGACATTAGTGTGACGTCACTTGCTTGTTTGGAAACGTTGATTCTATCCGTGATTGGAAGTAAATCCTACGGATCCGTACGGAACCAATCACGGATGGAATCAACGTTTCCAAACAAGCAAGTGACGTAATGACTAATGTCGTCTATTGTATTTCTTGTGAGTAACGCGAATGTCTAATCCCATCCAGAGATGCCCCAAGTCGAACAGGCCGTTCTTTCCAACAATCTTTCGAATATCGGTGTAAGGAACGGCTAACTGGCGCGAACGGTCACGTTGAGAATAACATCGTTTATAAACGGTTGGCGCAATGGAACTAGTGGCAGTATTTTGGTAAGTCAACATTCACTAGTTGGTGGAAATCCAAAACCTTAGAACTTACTGGGAGACATATAGGGGAAAGCTGGGCAATATTCCTCCTTTGTCCGATACCAAGAAACAGCAGATTTTTTTAGCTGATACCATCCGGAATCCGACAAAGGAGAAACAAAAAATCAACCCCATTCAATGACCCCTTCACACAAAAGCGAAGATTAACATGGACCCTCGGGCGAGAGCGAAGTCACTTGGTGGCCTGTTATAATTAACAGTCAGACAAACACCTTTAACCCTTTTAGTCCTAACCGGCCCATATTTTAAATAGGATCCAATGGTAATCTCGGGTGACTTAGGATTGAAAGGGTTAACACCGAGCTATTTTGGGTGCCAAATATTTACAAGTCGTTATTATTAATATTGCCAAATTATATAACGTTTTCATAGATGTAACTGCATATTTTTATCTGTTCATTTCCCATTTTTAGCCAAATTTCTAATCACTGGCATCAAAAAACCATTTGGCGACATTTAACTTGACAAATAACGGAATCGAACCAAAAAAATCCTGAGCGTATGTAGATCAACTACAAAAGATATCAATTTCCCTGAATGAATAATTCAACCAAAACTTAACCCTTCCAGACATAAACCACCCGAGATTGCAACTGGATCCTTTGATAAATTTGGGGCGGAAGTACTGAAAGGGTTAACCGAGAACACCACCATTTTCCCATTCATTCATTCACCAGCATCTGTGCTGCTACTCCAGAAATTACGAATTCATCAGCTGCTAACTGCAACTGCACTTCTATTCGCGCACCTTCGTGCAAACGATTTGCAATGGACACGGGGCGCGTATATCCGTACCCTCAAGCACCCAACGCACTGGCGCGGTTTGAAGAGTGCCATACCGTTTGGCGATAAACCTTGCTTCGACGCTTGCGACACGAATGCCTTCGTATCATCGAGTACGCGAACGAACGGTGTACTACAGAATGTAAACAAATGCATTCGCAAAGAAAACTTACCAAAATAGTTTAACTCGTACCTTATACTATTCATTACATACATTCATTTTTTTTATCAACGCTTCTGCTTTGCTGGAGTGATAAGCATATCATCCAAATAATTTTCTCGTTTAAGTCATAGTGAATAAAATTTGTGTTTTTTATGGAACTATGATATTCAGAAGTATATATGTTTAGTTTTGCTTCATTTTAATTACTATTAAGTAAGTAGTGAATATATAATGGGCAATTGAAGTATTTGTTAAGTTAATTTTGAATGTAAAAGTTTACATAGTACCATGCATACACCAATAACGAGCCAATAATAATTTGTTAAATATCGCTGTCAAGAGTAGTATCTAATGGTACTCAAGGTTTCATTTAAATTTTCTACCAACTACATAATACATAAAGCTTAAAATGATGGTAAGGGTGATTTCAGTCCTATGTTAACATTATGATCACTCCCAGAAAAAGTAGAATTTGTTATATTATCAAATTATTAATCTAGGGCTCAAATTAAGACAGTATCTTTTCAATACTGTAATTAATGGTAATGTGAAAGTTAGGAACACGATTAGAATTATAAAAATTGAGGTGGAGATGTTGAGAGATTCTAAATTATTTGGCTTTTTATTTTTTTTCAGTGGTATGACTTTATTGAATAATACTGTTTGACATGTATTATCTCCTTTAAAGCAATAACTTCACTTTTATTTTTAAATGCCCAGAGGCCTTATTTTTTATCAAAATTGTTGCCTTTTATGTCTAATTCTGAGTTAGTAGATTTGGTCATATATGGGCTTACTTTACACAACACAAACCTCAATCAAAATCTTGCATATTTTTTACTTAATGTTAAGTATGAATTTTTACAGAATATGAAGTTATTTCTTTTTAAAACTGTAGTAAACGATCCAACCTATGCTCAGGATGCTTGAAATTGCGGTTTTAAAATTTTCTGCATCGTCTTTATCTTTTAAAAATAGTCGCAGAACTGCGTTTTCCTTAGTGGATTTTGCTTCATCAACCAACAACGAAGGATAAATGGAAATAAGTTGATCGGAAATTAGTTTTACATCCATCTTCAGGATCCACGATCATCTATGGAGTAATGGCATGCATAGAGACAATGCGATGGTTAGTGGAAATAGGAAGCGAGCGTAACATGAGATGCGAGTACTTCTCTATGGACGCGAGAGCAGTTCAGTTTCGGTTTCAAGTTTCACTCACATACAAATTACTAGTCATTGCGCACGTGCATTCAGCGTAGGCAAGCATGGCGTATTCCTGAATGTTTGCTTTTCCTTTATACACCTCACCTCATAAACAAATAGGTTTGCCGTAGTTAAAAGAGAGGGGTTTACTAGATTTCGTTTAGCGCCAAGCGCACAACTTTTCAAACCGCGCCAAGGCGTTGGGTGCTTGAGGGTACGGATATACGCACACGGGGCATTCTCAACCCCTTTATTTGCACCCGCGCGGAGATGTCATTTGGTTTGCAGCTGGAATCATCGATTCCTGATGAATGAAATGGAATCATTGCCGTTGTGCTGTAAGTCGCGAGAGCTACTGTTGACTCAATTGCTGTTGTTGCTGTGGTTCGCTGAAGTGGTTTATGAATTATTTACCGGTTGCCTTGGTTTTCTCTTTCCGATGGAACCGTAATATGGTTTTTGTGTGCTAGTTTGTGGTTGTTGTTTTGTTGTTTGCATCCATACATATTATTTTATTTGTTGTTGTTTTTTAATAATGATCGTATATCGTGAACGAAAGATTCAAACTGCGGTGACTACGTTTACCAGTAAAAAAGTATTAAACTCAAATTAGAGAATCGTAAGTTGGTTATATTAAATATTTAAATTTCCTGTGTTAATAAAGCAATTCCTGGTTAATTAATAAACTAGTTTTTATGAAAATCGTGAATAAAACAATTTCAACAAAAAAGGTAATTAATCTTCTCAACTTAAAGTACTGGATTGCGGAAACATGTGGACTTTGAAAAGATGGGAACGAAGGTTTGACTGAAAATTCGTAACTCGTGTAGATTCGTAGATTTATCATACCCATCATGATCAATTAAGCCTTAACTCAACGCCACCCATATCCCCTTTTTTTTGGCATTTATCCACATTGACCAAAAGTCTGTGAAATTTACGAAAAGTTTGAAAAATAAAAAATTAACAGTTCAATGTAACAGTTCAGCTCATGGCCTCACCCAGTGAGGCTAGTTATACTGGAGTTTGAAGGTCCAACGACCTAGGTACTCCCTCAAAAATCCCCCTTGATTTTTTTTAAAATACCACGCTTGGTCACAGGGGGGAGGGGGGGCTTAGGGTTTCGTCACGTAGTCAAAAAAGAAAAAAAACGGCTTGTTTTTGTAAATTAAGTTACTGTTACAATAACTTTTACATAAGATTTTTATTCTTGATAATATATTTTCCACTTATATGCACCCACTCTTGGCGTCACGAGGCAAGCGCTACGAGGCTACTACTACTAGCGCTTACGAACTACTACGTGAAAACTAGAGGGGGAGGGTCTTGTCATATAATACTACGGGTGGTCACCAAGGGGGGGAGGGGGTCAAAAATAGTGAAAAATAGGTCACGTAGTATGGGTACGATCCCTAAGACTGTTTAAAGGTTTGTGAATCTTGACTTTCAGCGGATAACTCGGGCTGGTGTTCAATTGAGTTTTACCTTACCAAATTTTTATTTCTATAGGCAAAAGCTTAAATTTCATTTATTTACAGTCAATATAGTCTGAAAAATCGAATGGCAGAATGAAATTTAAGATCGAAACAAGTTATCGTGATGGTTAAAATGTCGTTTAAACACAAAAAAATTTTTTCATAGTGACTTGAAAAAACGCATGAAGCAAAAATATCTATGAATATTTTTCTCAATAAACTATAGATTACTATTAGAAAGAAGAGAAAATTTGCTTTCAATTAGTAAAAAAAAATCGGTGGGATTTGGGGTTTAAGAGGTCAATTCATTATACGATGGATGGTTACAAATTTCAACTTACCAAATTTATACAAGGTAGAGTCAAAAAGATCCCGGAATGTGATCGAAAATGCGACAAAGCAACTGAACGCTAGAAGTGTGTGGAGGCCGGAGGAAAGTACTATGAAGGCCAAAAGAGAAAAATTATTGTTTTACTTTTTAATACAAATTATATTTTGTAATAGACCAATTCCGGGAACTTTTTGACCTTACCTCGTAAACAATTTTCATATTTAAAGAAAATTAATTCTATACAAGACTGCAATGTTTCTTGACCTTATAACGTCACTAAGCGGAAGGAAAAACTGAGCGATCAGAAAGCCTGTTGGGTTGCTAGGAGGAGTTTCGGTACGCAAATCTTGACAAAAAGACGCTATTTATACGTGAGTTTTGTGAACTTATCATATTGATAAATTGAAGTTCTTAATTTGACTCAAAATTCAGACACCGTGCTGGTATCTATTTTCTTTGTTTGGTCTCAGCTTGGTTCAAGTAACGTTGCAGTCTAGTATAGGTTTAACTTAAGGAACTGACATTTTATAAATATACTATCTATTCGGATAAAAGGAATTTGGAAAATTCCTAGGAACAATGGATTAATAAACAACGTTTTTATATGGCGAGCTTAATCACCACTATAAGAGTCAGAGATTATTTCATTCGGTTTTAAATACGGACTGAAGTTTTAATAACTTCGTGGTTTTGAGTCGTAGTAGTATAATCTTGGGATCGGTATCTTCCCGTGGCTCGCATCTTGCCACAGCTCGATCATATTTTGGCGATGGCACCGCCATCTCAGTACTAAGTTGAATCAGCTTCCCCTTCCGGGTGGACACAAGTCCTTCAATAATGGAGAACATTCTTTCAAAAATTTTAAATTAGTAAATTTTAGGTCTCTGCAGAAGTTAAACATTTAAAAATTTTTGATAAAGTTTATGCATAATGTATAATTTTCTTAATTATTAAGGGGGACGCATCCCTCCTATCCTACGCGATCAACGCCAGTGGACGTAACCCTAAACAAGATGTCATAATAAAATTATAAGTATTAAGGTTTACACTGAATAAGGTTTGTGAAAAATATTATTTGGCTACGTTTTCACATCAATAAGTTATAAATATCCATTGCGCATGCGGGCGCTCACCGTAAAATGAAGTAATTAAGTTTTATCCGATATGACGTCACATTATTGGAGCAAAAAGTATGTTCAAAGAAGGATACCTTCGGTACTAAGGTCATTTTTACGCACTCCATGTATAAGAAATCCTTCAATGAAGAGTTAGGGCGAACTTGATGAAACACCCTATATAACATCCCACCATTTAACGTGCATTTCGGAAAACAAACCCCTTAGCCGGACTCCCGAATCCTGCTGACCATTCACTCCTGAGACCGGACAGTCAGGGATAAGTGATCGGACGATGGCGGGATAATCAGGCAGCGGGTCTTTGATATCCCGAATGACAGTTGATCCTGGTATTTGCATTTCATTGGGAAGCCGAGTCCAATGGTCAATGCGAAGGAATGCTAAGATGGAGTTTGTGTAAGCAGTTGGAGTATTGGGCGTATATCGAATGTTAGGATAATGTAGTATGCAGTTCAGAGCGAGAATCACGGTTAGAAGATAATTTATTGCTTTTTAATGATACGAACTCGGTAAGTCGAGTCGGTAATTTAAAGATCAAGAAACGGATCTTTAATAAAAACAATCTACTAATTTCATAGGTTCTTGAATCCATCAGCAAGCGAAGCTTGCTTTTAATAATATAAACAATCAAGACAAATGAAATAATTATATTTTATTTTCAACATTTTTTAGTGGTGGTTAATAATGTAGTAACATTTATTTACTTGAGCTTCATTGAAATTTTACGTTATTTAAAAATCTTACGATTTTATAAGGTACTAGCGCTTTCAGCGCTAGACCCGGCGTTGCCCGGGCGCAGTAAACTTTATATAAATACCTATAGCGTTGCTCGGACATTATTGACGGGCTGCGCCCGTACTAAGTTCCTTGGACAGAATCTCATACACTTTGAAATAGTTGGGAAGTCATATTTGTTAAAAAAATATTTAAACTTAAGGTGCAACAGATTTAGTAGAGTACCCAAACTGCAACACAAAGAGGCCCGCTGCATTAGCGTCCATAAAAATGGATTCAAACAGTTAAATGAATATAATCGAAGAATTAAACAAAAGTCAGTAAGTGTATAAAAAGCCAGAGTGATTTAAAGGCTCAGCTCAGTGCCTGCTCTTAGCTCTTTAATTCAAAGATTGGCATTTGTATGTTTTTTTTTATTCTGAAGGAGCGTTATCAAGAATGTGTTTCAAAATGAATCACTCCTTCTCTCAATAATATATCAGCTTGTTTCTTTTTTATTTTATCCTTATATTCAGTCGCTTCCGCAAGGTTTCTTTTTTTTATTGAACAACAGATTTTTCGGCCAATCAGATGCTTTATCAAAACAGCAGACGGATTCTTCATTTTATATATTAAGATAGTAATAAAATATGGAATTTTTTTCGTAAAAATTCCCACAGAAGGGGTTGTACGAATTTTTTGGTTAGTTTTAGACACATATACTTACTTGTCAAGAAAAAGAACAAGTTTTGGTTGTTTCTTATCTGAATTAGGTAGAGTGGATTCTAAGATTTCTTTAAAGTTGAAACCTTGATTTCTTTAAAATTCACTCAAAGCTTCAGAATTTTCTTAAAAATCTTCACAGTTTGAAAATATCAACAAATACAATTTTAATTCTTTTAAGTCTTCCAATACTTTGAACATGTGTACAAGTTTTGGCTTCATTAAATTTAAGAGGAAATTAATCAAAACATTTAAGTTAACTGCTATATAAGGTGGTTGTAGTAAAAAATCGATTTCATTTAAAATTTATGTTTATATGAAATTATAATGATTATCTATTGTGGACTACAGCTATGCAAGTAAGGTAACGGTGTAGTAAAGCGACTAGGCCCGACTTAATGTAAACTTCAGCAGCGCCCCAGTGGCGAAATTTTGAAGATAGCCATTACAAAAAGAAAACGAAAAGGGAAAGAGAGCAAAAACTTTCATGGAGAAAATTGTTGGCTATAGAGCATTTTCAATCACATGACTCGGACCTAACAACGGCCTTGGCAACAGAAGATGTTACAGTTTTTTGCCCTACAGAGGTTAACAGTTACAGAAAATGACTAGCCGTGGAATTCTTCTATTGGTGCATTTGCAATCACATGATCCATACATAAAAACCGCCTTAGCAACAGATAAACAATGACCTTAGCAACAGTTAAAAGCCCTACAGTAGATACACAGTTAAAAGAAAATAACCGGTAGTGACGTCACCTGAAAACACTCTATTACTCTATATCATAAAAAGCGTGCAGAATGAAAATGTCATGAAAGTTTCTCAAATATTCGAGCTCGTATTAGCAAGTGAAAATTGCCCTAACCTCAAAAAAGAAAAAGTTTGCAAACTTGCAAGTTTCTTTGATTTGTTAGTTTTAATTTTTTTTTTTAACATTAACATTTTATTATTTTACAACAACAACAACATACACATTAATAATTGAAACAAACAGACACATATCTCTCTATATTAAAAAAAAGTAACGGTCACCGCCGCCGCTGTCGCCGCCGCCGCTGTCGCCGCTGCCGCCGCCGCCGCCGCTGTTTCAGAAATTTGTATTTTTGAACTCTTTGACCTCTCACAGCGCAAAAACTACTTGACAGAAATTTATGAAATTTGAAAAGTTTGTAGAGGAATGGTTTGGAGAACAATTTCGAATAAAAAGCTAATTAATGTGATTATTAGTTCTGGGGTATTTTTAAGGTCAAAGTTGAAGTTTTTGTTTTTTCGCCGCGTAATCGCGTTCAGCGAAAACTATTAGCAGCAGAGCTTTGATTTTTTGCAACCTCATACTCTGATATCTGAAGATGTGCACTACGTCGCCCTTTTTTCGAATTTCAAATTAGGTTTGGAGTAATTAATTTTTAAAGTTTCGAAATTTTTGTTATTTTTTCGGTTTTTTCGATCTAAAAGAAAAACTAATCACAATAAGAGTATGATTTTTAAACCACTTATGCTCTTATTTTTTAGAAAAAGATTAGAGTTTAATTCTTTGAAAAATTCGAATTAGTTTTGGAATTATTAATCATCAAAGTTTCATTTTTTTCATAGTTTTACTAGGTCTTCATCAGACACGTTTAATGTTTATTTTGTTTGTTGGAGATTTTTTAAGTTTATTTTTGACGGTTCACTAGATTGTCGCGAGCACGGATATTTAAAAGTTTTGTGGGTGCACGTTTTTTTTCTCTTAGTTTGTTAGTAGACTTCCTTGATAACTGTGTTTTCAACTATTTTTTGCCTCATTCAACTATTATTAAACTATTATTCAATTATAATTCGGATGAAGGGTGGATATTTTTGTTTGGAAGTTGCGTGTTTTTCTGATTATTATTAGCTCATTGTTAGATTAGTCATTGTTTTAAGAGTTAATTAGATTGAATGCGTTTTTAAATTCATGTGGTTATTAAATTTTTAAGGGAGGATAGTTTATGTATTCTGGAAAAATTAATATTTTTCAATATTTGTTGAACAGGTTGGGAAAATATTTCTAATTAATTAGTGATAAGAGAAATAAAATATTTTAGATGGATAAGGGTTTTCATTAGAGTTGGTAAATTCTACAAGCGAGCTTTGCTCGCTGAGATCGCGAAGCGATCTTAAAAGAACTGCGAAGCAGTTCTGGGGGTTGGTGAGCGATAGCGAGCAGGGGGCAGGTCCCCTAGTATAAGAAAAAAAAACAACAGGAAGACATATGAGTTGCCAAGGGGTCAGAAACCCATATGGGCAACCTAAAGCAGTTGAAATTGAAAGCAATAAAAATGAAAAAACATACATATATACATATACATATAGATATTTACACATACACATATAGATAATACACATACAATATATAATATAGTGGCATCGCAAGGCAAGCTTCAGAATTACTAAACCAAAAATTTAGAGAGCATTTGTTCCTATCTTTTTTAAAAAAGTTCTTCAATATTTTCTATTGTAAAAATAAAAAGCTTTAGTAATTTTTTAAACTTAATAGGGGATTTTTCTGTAAATTAGTCTTTAATTAGCTAAAAACGCAAAAACTACATGACAGCACTGAAAAACTTGATAACTTTTTCTCTTTTGAGGTCTGAAAAAAAAGGGATTTTTTCACTTGCTAACAATTTCCTCGAATATTGAATAATTTTTCATGAATTTTATTTTGCGTGTTTTTTATGATATTGAGAAAAATGTTCTCATTGATTTGATCGTTTTTTATTTGTAGTGGCCATCTTCCAAATTTCGCAACTGGTAGCGCTGCTGTCGTTTCCATTAAGTCGGGCCTAGTGCTACTTTACTGTTACCTCATTTGGATAGCTAAAGCTCTGTTCGCAAGTATTTTCAGGTTAAAGGCACTTTCCTATGCACCCTGTATATACGCTACTACTGACAAAACCAAATGAACTCTAGTGAATCTAAGAGTAGGCTTACCAAATTTTCTTGGGTCCAACCCAGGACATATTTTTGAAATTACTTAATAAATACCATACCTATTTATCAAAGATTAAAAACTAAGTAAAAAACATTCAAACTAAAAATATTGAACAGAAAAATTAATGTTTATATCTCACTTGTACTTTTTATTTGACAGAATTGTTTTCAAAAATTGTTTGTTTGACGTATTTTTATGCAAATTTTATGATGACATTAAGTTCTAAAAGTAAAATAATGCAGTTTCAAGCATTTTAGTCAGAATTTTTTAACAAAAATGTCTCGCAAATCTTAAATGCATGAAACCCCGGACATTTTTGCGACCCAGGACATTTCCCCGGACAGTTCTAAAAACCCCGGACGTATGGTAAGCCTACCACAGAGCCTATTAAATTCCAAATAATAATTCAATTCAACTCAGCGTATTAAAGACATCCGCAGGAAGTCTTAATGGGTACAAGGTTTTGTAGTACCTGCACAGGGGATCAATAGATGAAAAGCTTTGGAAGTGAAAAGGACCGATAAATAAGTAAATATACCTACCAAAAATTTATCGGTCTTCGGAAAAGAAATAGCTTGTCAGTTCCGAGAAGGGAAATTCCCTAAAAGGGGAAAAATAAGAACGTAAAAAATCCCCCATACTCTCAAATCTCACTTTTCTTCATTTTCCTGTTCTTGGGAATCAATCTTTTGTCAGAAGCTCTATTGATCTCCTATTGATTGTGTTTTTTACTCCGAAATGCCCGAGGAGTAGGGGGAGGGGGTTTCCCCCTTTCCCTTTAAACGGTGCCCGATGCCAAAGCGGACTAAAAAATGGACCCCCAAACGAGTTTTTTAAGAGTTTTTCTCTCTTTTTGATCAGAATGCCTATTTTTTACCCTGGAAAAAGATGAATCGAGGAGGGATTTGTTAAGGAAATGCGATGTTTTGGCACGGGTTTATCCTGTAGGGTAACCGTACTTTTACGTAGTCACTTTTGCTGGAGACTGGTGGTCAGTGGGGTATAAATGGTCCGTGAAGGGTCCCGAAGGCGCAATTTTTTTTTTTCAATAAACAGAAATTTCAGTGCATTGAACGTGAAAGGATTGAATTAGATCTGTGCTGATGACTCGGCTGTTTAATTTTAGTGTTCGGCACTAGTTAACTAGAACTAGTTGCAACTAGTAGTTAACTACCGATCAACTAGTAGTTAACTAGTCGTTTGACTACTTTTGGTTTAAACTAGTTTAACTAGTAGTTGAACTACTTTTTTTAATAACTACTAGTTGAAACTACTTTCAAATTTTCAACTACTTTTTAAAAAAATTTTGTTTAAAATTTCAAAATTATTAAAAAATGTTATCAAAATATACAAAAAATTACACTGCTATTTATAACTACAGTGTCATGGTAGAGTTCTCAAATACCATAACCAGAAATAAAGCACCGTTTTGAGCGAAGCATAAAGTTTTTTGTGATATAGGTAAGAAAGATGTTTGGAATTTGGGCAAAAAATAGGTTATTAAATTAAATAGACTAGTTAACTAGTAGTTAACTACTTTGGGAAATAGTTAACTACTAGTTGCAACTAGTCCCAGGAAAAAATAGTTAACTACTAGTTGCAACTAGATTTTCCCAGACAAGTTAGTAGTTAACTACTTTTTGACCACTAGTTGCCGAACACTATTTAATTTTAATAGTCACCACTAAGTTGACAACAATTTCTTCTTATAGTATAAATATGAAAAGTGAGTTTGAGGTAATGGTATAACTTTCCCTTTTTTTTCTCTCCTATTTTTACTTTCATCTAGTTTTGTGTGTATTTTTCTAAACTAATAATGTATATATCCATGTGTAATGAATACAGATTGTGGTCCCTGCGGTGTCGGGTTCTCCGCAAAACAATTAAGAATACACATGCAGTAAGCTCCTTAAAAACGAAGCGAAATTTCTTGTGTTTAAAAATAAAGATTTTATCATATTATTCCAAACATTACCATCTTTATGGATAGGTAATTAATTTCTTCATAAATTGAGTCATATTATTCCAGATACCTACATAAATTTTCAATTTTAATAAGAGAAAACAAACTCCAATCTTGCAATATCGAGAGGGCGAATCCTTTCAAGTTTTTAAGAGGGCCCATAGATGTTCCAAATTTTAGCTTTGTGCTCTGCAGACTTCTATGAGTTGTGAATTCACTGGAGCATTTGAATTGATGGTCTTTTTCAAACCCTGCTCACAAGTAATCCTTGAAACGAAACAATAAAACTTTATAATGATATCCTTTTTATACACAAGCTAGGTGTGAGTGCTCTTTTAATTAATGAAATTCAATCATCAATATTGGTTTTTTAAATGAAACCGATATTGTTAGTATATAAATAAATGCTCTAAAATTAATTATACATAAATCTTAGTTAATTCATAAAAGGTAAGGAAAATTATTGACTATTTGACTGGTGAGCATATTCACCGACCGCATTCCCAAGCCCCGTTTCTAGGTTACTCATACCCCACCGTGCGCCGCCCTCATGCATACAAAAGAGCTAGAGCTTGCGATGCATCATGCGAGGGCGCCGCTATCACGACCGCCCCAGCTGACGCCCCGGCACAGAAGGGCGCGATTTTTGATGAGCCGCCGTATTAATAGGGGGCCATAAAGTTCCGGTTTTATGGTTGCGCTTTGACAACGGTGATATATTCCGGATTTGAGGGATGGTGTTTAAAGTGAACACGAATAGGGGGAGTCAGAGTTTTTTTTTAACATGTATCGCTGATTTTTTACGGAGCAATGAGAGTTAATGGGATTTTCTTAAGAATGCTGTAACATCTTAGCTAAAACACGTTGTGTAAACGATTTGAAGAAACATCTATCCTATTAGTACCAAGAACAACAGCATTTCTGGATTCAGGAGTTTTCCTTTTAAGTTGATCTAACAATACTTTTTTATAGCACATGTCCAATTTTACGAATAATAAAAATTTTATCTGTAATCAAGCGTCACTATGCAAAAATTCTGTTGTTTCTACAGATATTCTTCAGTCCTTCAACAGAAAATCTTCGTTAAAATGCAAACTTTCTCTGTACGCCTCAGCCGCACACTCTTAGCCGCCATGTCTTTTTTTTGTATGTTCGTCTGATCGCTATTTTGTTGTGTTGTGTCTAAAACTACGCATTATTGTTTGTGATCTTTATTTCTATCCACTTTTTTACTTTGGTCGAGGCTCTCCTTAATCCTGAGAAAAATCATCCCCAAAATTTTGCAGATTGTTTTATACGTCTTACAATTCTATGTAACTGTCATGACTCAATGGTTTGCGAATAAACAACAACAACAACAGAAGCGAGGTTGATTCACAGTGCTGGCTGTAGCTTTATAAGTTTCATATTTTGGTTTTAAGTTTCGATAATCATGGAAGCGTTTATTTACAGCCTCATAAATTTATTTTTATGGACTATTTGTTGTCATCGTGCCTTGAAACTAATTTTATTTAGCTACGTTTAATACGATTAAATTAATTTATCTGCGAAATTCTTTCAATAACGCAAATGTAATCTGTTGTATACTACAGAGAAAGTCTGTAAGTATGCATCAACAGGATTCCATATAATAGATATTCCCTAAAAAAAATTACAGGGGTTTTCTGGCTGAAAATTTGATGGGATTTCTGTTAAAAATCGACAATTTTTTTTTAGATTGTACTACTTAAAATGAAGTTTTACAATACTGCTAAGAAATTTAACAGTTAATATTCAATCTTAACCCTGACGATTCAGTTTCTTTACTAGACTGCAACGTTTCCTGACCCTATGACGTCACTAAGAGGAAGGAAGAACTGCGTAAACAGAAAGCCTGTTGGGTACCAGTACCCAAATCGTGACAAAAAAAAACTCTATACATGGGTTAATCATATTTTTAAATTGACGTTCTTAATTACATTCAAAATTAAAACACCGTGCTGGGAACTACTTTGTTTTGTTTTTCCAGGGTCAAGTAACGTTGCAGCCTAGTGTAGTCTCCACTGCGAAAGAAATAAAACTGAACAACAAAACACAAGTGAGGATACATGTATGAAAAATTTACTCCCCATCCCAACATCAAACTAACCTAAACCTGAGTCTAATCCCAACCTACCCCACATAAATTGCTAGACAGACACCCCAGGAAAAAATAATGTATCCCCACCTCTCCAAGCGTTAGTGAGAGTATATGCAGAGGAAATACGCATATCCCCCTTTCCCTGCAACAAAATTTACGTCGGGAAGATGAGGAATACTTTTTATCGAAGCAATTTCACGTTCCAAGGGAGGCGAGGGATTTCTGGAGTATTCCGCGCGTGCATAAAATCCGCTGCGGGATTGGAATTTCCCGATTTTTCAGGGAAAAAGAAGGGCGCAGCGGTCGTGTGGAAGCGATGCACCGCTTCGTTATGCGGGATTTCACGCTCTAAATCCGGCAGATGTTGTGTTTAAAGAGCCCGATGTGCTCTCTATGTGCGAGGGATATTTTCTAGGTTTTTTTTTAGGACGAAGTAGGAATTGAAGTTGTTTAGAGTAGGGTTTGAAATTGATAATTATGGAGGTGGAGAAAAACTCGAAATCGGATTAAGGGTCATATTAAGAAACTCAAACACGTAGAAGAAACGAGATGGAAGCGGGAGATATCACACGGGAGCTCTGAACTTTACGTTTCTGTCTCACGTGCGCTACCTGTCGCAAAGCCTTACAAGTAATTATACACTGATAATAATACAAAATCATACAAACAGTAGATGCCCATTACTTTCCTAATAATTTGATGTCTGAGGACTTTTTCTTTGGTAATTAGTAGCTGTTCTAGATTTTTTTGGAATTGTTTAACGGACCAAAAAACGTGTAAACTGAGGGCCGTATAGTAAAAAACAAATAAAGGTCCGTATTCTGAAAGACAAACACGTAGAAGAAACAAGAACGGTACGGAAACGGTGAAAAAGACCTCGAAACGAGAGATTTCGAACGTAAAACATTGAGGCTCTCGTCTGCCATACTGTTCCGGGATTCGAATCTATGCGGATTGCTTTCACACATTTTGTGGTCCCTTAAATAGTTCCAAAAATCTAAAACAGCTACTAATTACCAAAGAAAACAGTCCTCAGACATTAATAAATTACGAAATTAATGGACATCTAGTGTTTGCATGAATTTTTATTATCAGTGTATAATTATTTTGATTTTGATAAAGTCTTGGCAAAAAAAGTTGTCTAAGGTGGCAGAGAGTACCTGTGACTTTTTTCAGAATTTTCGGATAATATCTAGGGGTGCCGCAATGCCCCCGAAGGTTCCCATGTTAATCCTATGGAGCGCGCAAGCCAAAAAGGCCGAAAATTGGTTTTTCGCCCCTCATTTCTACCCTAATCACACGACGAATGTCTTCACTCGAGTTATGGACCCTATATGATCTAGGCTATCCGACAAAGTTTGAATAATAGCCTAAATATCTATATTTCGTTCATTGTGGGCTCTTGGAAATACGCGATTTTCCACGAAATTTGAGCACATAAAAAAACGTAATATAGATATTTACGCTGTTATTCAAGTTTTTTCGGGTAGCATACTTCATTACTTCATATAGGGTCGTATGCTACCCGAAAAAACTTGAATACTAAGACTTTGCTAAGCACTTTATCAAAATTAAAAAAAGTTTTTTTCGATACACCCTAATGAGCACACGATAGGAAAAAGGCAACTCTAGACCTACCATTTCAAATGATACGTTTCCGTATCGTTCTCGTCTCGTTTCTTCTACGTGTTTGAGTTTCTAAATTTGGCCCTTGGTGATTAATGCTCTTCAGATTCAGCGGCACGGTTCAACGGGATAATACGTAAATACCGTATAGTGTAGCTCACTAGAACTATCAATTTTAAATTCCACACTACGTTAGATTATTTAATTGAAACAGAGAATGAATATACAGGGTATAATGGCGAATCCCATGGACAGAAACGTTAGACTATGAGGAGCCTTCAGACATCCTGGGGAAAGGTGGGTCCGAAGCAATCCCAAGGCGCTGGAGTGAGGACAAAAGTTGACAAAGCTCGGGAAATTGGGTTATACAATGTTATGTTCTACATTATGCGCACAGACATAAAAAATCACGTTTTACAGCATCATATTTATTTTAATATTTTGATAAATATTTCGGTACCGATATAGAAAACTTGTGTAGTTTATTTATGAATATCTCAAAAAATATATTGAATTTAGTCACCACTGTAATATTTAATTTAATATTTATAAATACATTAATAGTGATAACTGGTGATCCTTATCATCAGACTTATTTAAAAAAGGTTACGTAGTGTAACTGTCGCTTATCAAATTTACGTTTTAGATATCTATCGGTACCTGATTTAGCTGTAAAAGCATTGTGCTTGACCAAAGTTTTTAAAAATAAAGGAATATTTTCATTTTCTGACGGGAAAGGAAAATGATTTTTTACCTCATCAGAGAGAACCATAAATATACCGACAGCAAACAAATACAAACTCCGTATTTGAAGGAAAATTCCGATAGTGCCTTTTTTTAGACTTTATATTGTTTCGGCACGAACTTAACAGGATCCTGTAAACGTAAACGGGCTACCACCCCATTCAAATCAAGTTTCTGAGCAACACATCTATTCCAGCTTAAACACGGACAAGGACCCACGAAAATTCCTCATCAACCCCAACTCCGCATCATCCAACACACACACAAGGAGAAAAGAGAGATCCAAACTAAAAATCGTCATCTAAATCACCCCCAGATTAAGCCAAGACATCGCTGCTTTTTCCCGCGTTATCTGACTCTAGCCAGGAACCGATTATGCCATTAATTACAGTGGACAAGCCTGAATTAAGAGGCAGCCCGGTTTTATGAAAGCCATAAAACAGAGGATCCGGCAACGCCATAACCATCGGGGCAGTAAAACTACTCTGCCCGGGATTACGGCGAAATACGGCCGGAACGGGGCGCCCTATCTGGGGCGTCCCAGTGCCCCATCTGTCACCGGGAACGGTCTATTGTGTGTCCGGAGGGGGGAAGGGTATTTCTTAATTTGGTTTCTGGATGGTACCATGGAGATGATGTGTTGGGTTTGATAAGCGGAATGGGGTTTAAAGAGATTTTTTTAAAGGGGAGTTATTATGGGAAATGAGGGGTAATGCTTGCTAAGAAGAAATAACTGTGCAGACCAGCGTTTACCATCCCTTTTTTTTTTTTGCTATCAGGGAATGTTTGTGATCATGTTCAAGTTATATGGAACTTCGGAATACATTTACTTATTACTTTATAATTATAGTTTTAGTTTATTGATAAAAAACAGTTATATATTCGTTCATTTTAAAACAAATGCAATTAGTTTTTAATATGTTGTATTTACTGGTTGGGAGATCAACTTTAAAATATTTTTATTTAATTTGTACTTTACCAAATACAACTTAACCTAAAATATGAAATAAAATCTTAAAAAAAGTATGGATGGACAAATGTTTCAATCTTACAATGGTGGGTAATACGTAGTTTAATGCTCGGGGATAGCCCCCCCCCTCCAACATAAAAAAAATTAAAAATTCCGAAATATTTGGGAATTTTTCTTCCAAAGAGTGTTTTAAAGCTTTATGAACCACCAGAACTCCGAAATTTTCATTTCCCACCTACAAAAAGAATAAGCCTACATAAGAATAATGCTAAGGTGTCCTCCTCGTGAAAATTTTAAATAGTTAAAAATATACTTTTGCTTTGTTCCAAATTCCATACAACTCAACTTTTATTCCAAGAAATGACAGAAAGCTTCTTAAAAATACAATATTTGAATATAGTACAATATTAAGGATATTCTTATTGGTAGGTAAGTCTAGTAATCGCAATACGTTTGTGCCATAGGCGAGTCGATAGTCAGTTCTGATCCTGAAGGCTCCTACAACAAATGTATAACATAATATGTATGAAAAAACGTCTATTGATTTTGGTCAGTATTTATACCCCAATTTAATAATTTGACTATTTGAGTGGTGAGTTAGTCCACCACAATTCAACAATTCTCCACTATTTAGCTAACCCGATTTCTGTTATTTCTCCATCTCCCTTTAAAACAAAGAGAAAGTAATTTCCTTTATTAGCATGACCGGACACAGAAAACTCACTTCCCCTGATTTATATATCACTAGCTGATATGCCCGGCCTTGCACGGGTGGAGTGTATCAATTTATTAAAATTTTCTCAAGTTACATGCCTAATTTTCTGTAACCATAATTATCAATCATCCTGGTAGTTTTTCATATCCCGGTGTTCCCAGTATTTTTTCATATCCCGGTGCCTTTTTCATCTTGGTGTCCCCGGTGCCTTTTCATCTCGGTGTTCCCGGTGCATTTTCATCACCGTGCTCCCTGTGCCTTTTCCCTCCCGGTTCCAACTGTGTAAATCTAACCTAACCATCCAGTTCCGGTGTTGCACATTTAATTACGACAGTTACCCAATTATCCATTCTAAGTGAAAAAAAAATCCATTAAAATTATTACAGACTTTTGAAATCCCAAAATTTGTAAATACCCCCTGTTTAAATTGAAAAAAAAATCCCGTTAAACTACACCAAAGAAACAAATAACAAGGTTAAATAACAAATTGATCTAGTGTTTCTATCATCAACTTTCTAAAAAAACTGCATGATGTAATCTTTACTTTAACCAGTCTAATTCTTAAAACTTTCTATTTCAACTTAAAGTTTCATGGAAAATGAAGTTTTTAATAAGAAAATACTGTTATAAAGTTTTTTATAAGGGCCGTTTTTAATTTTTTAAATTATTAATAACCTTTTTAAAACAATTTTAGCCAAGTTTTATCTTTAAATACTTTGTTTTATGTTTAAAATTGTTTTTGTTGTATTATTTGCAACAATGCGAGTTAAACAGATCTTCTTTAGTGGAGAAGTAAGGCGATTTTTACAAAAAGGCCTTATAGGGGATGAAGGGGTGGTTTTAGAAATTTGGAAATGATGTCATTGTCTTTCCCCCGTCCCCATACGTATGTGTACCAAGTTTGGTTCGATTCGGACGGGTAGTTTTGGAGAAATTGAGCCAAATCTGTTCCGGACAAACCCAGGCAGGCAGGCAGGCAGGCAGGGACACCTTCATTATATATAGAGAGATTCAACTAGAATAAAGTCGTTTCCTTTAAAGTAAACTCATAATAATTGCATGTTTAAGTGTCACCGAGAAATTTATAAGGGTAACAAAGTTTCCAAAAGTACTTTGACAGGCTATATTTCTATAAGTCCCCCGCCAAAAGCACGCCACTCATTTCAAAAGTACTGTGGCATAAATTAGTGTCCATGACCTTCCAAAACGGTCATATCGTTCTCTGATACATGAGTAGAAGGAGTAATAACTAGACAGCCCATCGGATGCAAAACTATGCGGTTCATAGACACAATAGAAACAATTGTTTTTTTAACTTTGAAAAGATTAAAACTACCTACACCCTTCTTTTTCATAAGGTACTTTTACACTTTATTAATAGTTTAAAGGTTTTAACCCAATAAATATTCTTAGAAACCAAAATAATCGCCAAACTTAAGTGAAAGTTGCTGCTTTTGCAAATAACCTGGGTGGGTTTTGCCACTTTTGCTTCTGATATGACATCATGAGATATTCTCATATTTTTAATGGCACTGTCTATTTGGCCGGCAAATATACTCTCTAACACTAGTCCTTTTTACCCGGCAACGGTTCTGATTGGAGCGCCGGGACTGCTACGTAACCGCGAGACCTACGGCGCATACGCCAACTGCCGGTTTTGCCGTCCAAATAGACACATAGATTTTTTTTTGTTTAGAATGGGTGATTGTATGAAGCTGCGTCCCAGGATAAAAAAGTGGAATGTTTCAAAGTTGATCGCATAGGAAAATGATTGGAGGGAAGATCAAATAAAAATCCCCCATACAAAAAAGTATTAAGTCCCTCATTTTCCCAGCTTACTGTAAGCAAGCAAATGTCTCTACCTCTTGTTGTCTCTATCTTAGCTTCCCCCCTCTTCCCTCCAAAATAATTGAATCACTTATTTCAGAAACATGTCAAACGCCACTTTTCTTGTTTTGAGATAAACGAGAAAAACTGTATAGAAGCTAACTACATTTTTATGAAGGTGTTTAGTAATTTTTTTCTTTAAGTAGACCACATTTGGGTATTTTACAGACAAAAAGAATTTTTTAAATATTTTTATCTTTTGCATAAAAAAATATTGAAATTTTTGCATTTGACAGGTTTCTGTAATAAACAGAGTATTCAGGCCAATTTTCATAGTTTAACTCTAATTATTTTAGGGATCAGGCAATAAAAGGGGGAATATTAGTTGAAAACAACTTTTTCTTATTAAATACTAACCCATAAAATTATTAGAGAGTTCTTATTTTTTCTCTTTTGGTTATTAGATGTACAAATACTTATTTTTATAAAGGATTTCAACTCTAGACTCAAAAATAGTGGTCAGCGAATTCAAAATGTTAATATAGACATCTTCGAAGTAAATTAGATAGTTGCTTAGAAGTAACTTTGGGGACAGTAAAACGATTTTGCTAGTTAATTAGTTCAATATTATGATCTGGGGTATGGATATTGATGTCTACTTTTAATAAAGTGATTCATAGATCCATAATATCTATCATATGGATGTGATAAATGGCCACAAGCATGGAAATTTTAAATATAGAGCTACCAAAATGTCATTAGTCTTGAGATTCGTAAGAAAACTTTAAAAATATGGTTTTTAATATGGATTGATGGACCTAACCTCTAAAGAATGACTTTTCCAATCGCATATAGTTTTTGTATGCGATCAAATAACAAACTGCAGTTCCAAACAAGCGGTAGATGAGACGGCACGAACGAAATTCTCCGCAATTTAAGTGCAGAAACCAGTCAAGCGACGTCGTTTGACTTGTTTCTGCACTAAAGCTGAAATTTAACACTCTGGAAAACTATTTTAAAATCCCGTTATTTTTATTATTTTTACACTAAAATGTGCGTTTACCCCTACAGAATCATATGACACCAATTACTCATTTTTGATAAATTTTGCGTTTGAAATGTTTCTGAAATAAGTGACTCAATTGGTCTCGCCTTTCAAAAGCACGTGACCTCTTAACCTTCTCTTAGTTAGCTTTGCAGTAGGTACCTAATTTAGATTTTTATTTCGAAATGATAGTCAATATTTATAAATGTCTCAAAATATCTTTTTTATTTTACTGGTGATTAAAGTAACCACGCCTTCTATAGAGAATACGATTCAATTCGCCCACTGTGCAGTTTTTACTCGACACACAGCGAGAGGAACATATCTGCCACAAAAACGTCATCCCTCAGGAACAAAAGGCGAAGGGTGAAAAACAAACATAAAGCAGGCCCAGACGGAAATCGTCTGACATTCATTAGTTCCAATGCCCCCTACAGAATGCACGCGAAAGAACGCCCTTTCGCCAATTAGTATTCTCCTCACAAGTGGCGCTGTATGACAGTTGCCCAAAATGGCGGACGTGCAAACGACAGATTTCGAACGTTTTGGAGAGCGTGCTCGACCCCTCGAAATCGTTTGCGAGACGGGATAGTCGTTTGCAGGGAGTCACGATTCTGTAATGTCAGTCTTTTTTTTTCGATCCTACGCGATGGACGAGGTTGGGATGTAAACTTTTAATATGATTCTCTTGCCTTGCAGACAGTGAAGTGGCGGATTCAGGGGGTGGCACTCTGGAAAGTACCCCCCCTTGGACCCAAAAAATCACTCATAAGTACCAAAAAATTTCCCAAAAAGTACTCAAAATTAGTTAAAAACCCTACTTATACAAGTGAAATTCCAAAATTTTTTCACCCTCATATTCCCCAGCAGTACCAAAAGGGGATCTTGAGTTATACTTTTTGGAAAATCCCCAAAATTTTGACATTTTTCTCAAAAGGTGAAGGTGATGGTCTAGAAAAGTGCCCCCCCCCCCTTTGAACCGTGCTGAATCCGCGCCTGAGACAGTGGTGTATATGTTACGGGCAATGTGATAAATTCAGTGGAATTTATGAATGAAATTTATTACTTTGCCCGCCTCCACTTCGGGCATTATTAATAATGCCTTTTTTCTTTGAAATCCCAAACTTTGAAGAAAAAGTATGATGCACAAAATGGTAGTGTAAGGCCTAGCGGTACAATATGGTACCACCCTAAAAAATGGTTGAAAAAATGGTTTTATGCTACTTCAAGACACGCTATACGAGGGTGGTCCCAAAAGTACCCGGCCTGACCTATAGATAGCGCTCCTAAAACATAAAAAATGACTGGGGTCGAAAGTTCAGTTCTTATGAAGCCCAAATTCTGAGTCAGCGGGCTGTAAGTTGGTTAGTTTCGTTTTGGTGGCTTTTTTAAGAAACAATCTCAGTGAAATTTTGAAGATGGATAGAATTGGGTCATCATTGCTTGATTCTGTTCTTCCATTTGAGGGGCTAAACTTCTACCAATATTAAAGCAAAACTGGATTTGAGTCTGGGGGACTCTGGTCTTTCGTTTACTACCGTGAAATAATGGGCGGCAGATTTGAAGAGGGGAGAACGAGTTGAAAAGAAGAACATCACAGAGGGCGACCAAATGAAGGGGAAACCTTGGGAAATGATGAAAAAATCCACAAAAGGGTAATAGGAGGTTTTTGATTGAAAGTGTAATACCTAGCAGACATGGTAGGCATTTGAAAATGCCCTGCACAAAATTTTAAACAGAAAATTTGGACCTGAAAAAGTTTTAGGCAAGATGGCTGCCGCAATCGATGACAATTGACCAAAAACAGCGTCCATTGACGTGATGGCTAAAATCAATTAAATCAAAGTTTAAATAGCTCAAACGTGCTGTATTCAACGGATTTTGTTCCCACAGGTTACTTTATTGCTTCTAAACCTTAAAAATGGTTCAAAGGGAAAATATTTGCAAAAATGATCGAGTAAAAATATGCTGCTAACGGTCATTTCGAGGGCTTTTACGAATTCTTCTAAAAATAAATCAATGGAACCCATGGAACTTCGCTGAAAGAGGTGTATGGGGCTAAAAGGAGACTATGTAGAAAAATAAAAAAAAATAATTTAAAAGTTTTAATTTTTTCATTGTTAGGCCAGGTACTTCTGGGACCACCCTCGTAAGCATACAGTAAAGAGAAAAACTAAATTTGAGGAAAAAAAATTAATTCAGCCTTTTCCGGGTTAACCAGTTGAGTGTAATGCATGCTCTCAATCAAAATGACATAAAAAATTGAATTATGCTAAGGCAGAGTTATAGCCATATTCATAATTCACAGCCATCAGTGTTAACCAGCAACTAAAGGAAGGAAAATTTGATTTTCACAGACTCACATTGGAGGAATCCTTTTTTAACCTAGGAATTTAGGGAACGTACCCATACTACGTGACCAATTTTTTTCTATTTTTGATCCCCACCTTGGTGACCACCCGTAGTATATGCCAAGACCCCCCCTCCCCCTCTAGTTTTCACGTAGCAGTTCATAAATACGGTTTTCAATCATTTTTAGCAAACAGAAAGTTGAAAAAGTTAATTTGGCTCATATTTGTCTTTATTAATGCAGCGCTTGCCTCCTTACGCCAAGAGTGCGCTTAGGATTGCTGTTTAGGGTTAATACGGTGGCATCTTTCTTATTAAAAAAGACCGACAGAATTTAAAATTAAATTTTCTTGAAAATTTGCAAACCGTCATACATCGAATTATTAAATGTATCTTTCCGAAATTAATCAATTCAGTTCGTTTACTTATCCTATTGCTACCAATAATTTGACTAACGTGTTCAGATTCGCCATATTACTCGAGCACTTATCGTGCAAAGTTCAATGTTTTATTATAATCACAACCTCTTTCTCAATTTCTCTTCACTCCCAAGTTTTACCTCTTCAAGGCCCCTCCAATGTTAGTCCGTCTCAAATTTGAAATTTAAAAAAATCTTTCCAAACATTAAATTTTAAATAATACTGATTTCCAAGCAAAAACGGTCGTAGGATTCCTACAGAAAATTATTTTAACTTTCTCATGTTTATGCATTACTTTCATAACTCTTATAATAAGTTCAAAAACAAATACTAATTTCTAAAGTTGCAAAAGGAATTTTTTTCTTTACCAAAAACCGGAAACGGCTCTTATATGTTTTGGAATACTTTTTTTTTTAATTACTAGGGGGCCTGCCCCCTGCTCGCTATCGCTCACCAACCCCCGGAACTACTTCGCAGTTCTTTTTAGATCGCTTCGCGATCTCAGCGAGCAAAGCTCGCTTGTTCCATCTTACCAATCACCCCGCTGGTCGGCTTAATTAATGCTCCTTTACAACCGAAACTACTTATCACTCTTGCTGATAAATAATTTAATCCAAATCATCCCGAAAAAAACTATTGCTGAAATATTACTTTCCTAACTTAAATTGAAAATAAAAGAAAAATCACACATAGTGAGCTATCGCTCACCAACCCTCTGAACTGCTTCGCAGTTCTTCTCAGATCGCTTCGCGATCTTAGCGAGCAGAGCTCGCTTGTTCATCTCAACAATCCAGCAGAAGCCTTTTCTCCGAATAATTTAATTGAAATGTTAAAAAAAATATTCAGCAAGTCTACTAATAACCATCAACCACTTTGTAGAAAAAAGCATTGTTGAAAATAAAAGAAATCAGACTCATCATAAAACACGCATAAAACTCGTCTGTTTCTCTAGTGAACGGCGAGAAAGAGAAGAAAAAATTGAAACTTTGAATCTTAATAATTCTAAAACTAATTAGAATTTTTGAAAAAACAAAAAGCCAATATTTTTATAAAAATTATTTCTATGTGTCTGTAAAATATCATAGTTCTACTGTGATTAGTTTTGCTTTTATAACGAAAAAACAGAAAAATTTTCAAAATTTTCGAAACTTTAAAACTTAATTACTCCAAAACTAATTCGAAATTCGAAAAAAGGGCGACGTGGTGCAAAACTGCACATCTAAGAGTATGTGTCTGCAAAAAATCATATTTCTGCTGCTAATAGATTTTGCTGGGGGCGAACTCGCAGCAGAAAAAAATAATTTTCGACTTTGACATTAAATAACTCTAGAACTAATTATCTCATCTATTAGCTTTTAGAACGAAAACGATCCTCATACACTTGAATTGAAATGTTTAAAATTTCACAAATTTCCGTGGAATAGTTTTTGCGTAGTGAGAGTTCTAAGTGTTCCAAAATAAAATTTTCAAAAGCAGCGGCGGCGGCCGCGGTCACTGTTACTTTTTTTTAATATAGAGAGATTTCAATTAACTTAATCAAATTTATTTATCCGCAGAACATTCACTCTGAACTTTAAGCATTGGTATTGACTCAAATTATCGTTTCGTAACTGTGATAAAATAGTTTTAATTTTGAAAGAAATTTTACTACATTAAATAATTTACTAACGCGCCACATTTTGCGCATCCGCCTCATCTACTCTCTGCTTCATGCCACATGCTCATTTATGAAAGCACGGGCTTTAAACTACAGGCATAAAAAATCGCATCCGCACTTATCACATTGAAATTTAAAGCAATATAATTAAATATTATTTTTGTCATTTTACTGGTGACTATACTTATCCTAACAGTCAAATACTAATCACTTAAGAAGACGATGGAGTTTGAGTCTTACAAGTGGTATAAAAGTAACGACAACAATAAAACCGCATAGCAAGGCTTTATTAGTTAACAATTTTTGGACAGAAATAGTCGTTCTTCTTTGTAGCCTAGTGTATGCGGGGGGGGGCTGTATCAGCGTTTCCTCCTTTTTGCAGATAAAGGATGTGGATGTTTAATTAAACTTCCACTTTGAGAGGGATATAGTAAAGAAAACTACCGGACCAAATGTTCTCAAACTCAGTCACAAGAGGGGATGGGATTTTATTTTCGGTTAAAAGTAACTTTAGTTCTGAAATTCACCATGAGAGTAAAATGATGGTATAAGGACATGTTTTCCAACGGAAGAACGGAAGAATTTTTCCTATGGAAGTGCGTAGTGCGCAAGCTCAAGGCTCAGGAACTATGAGCCGGAAGAAAATCCCATTGAAAGTATTCACAGCTTTAAATTCTGGAGCAGGCGCACTATGTAAGCACTTCCATAGAAATTGAAAGTTGTCAGCAGACACTATACCATTACGTTAGTTGACCCTACGACGTCACTAACAAACAAAGCAGTTCCCATCGCAATGTCTGAATTTTGAGTGAAATGAAGAATCTCATTTTAAAAATATGATTATTTTGTTAAACCCATGTATATATATAGTGTCTTTTTATCACGATTTGCGTATCGAAACTAACTCCTCCTAGCAACCCAACAGGCTTTGTGTTTACCCATTTTCTCGTTCCGCGTAGTGACGTGCTGGTTTCAAGAAACGTTAGTGTCGAGTATAGTAATGAAAGGGCTATTTTCTCTGTGGTCTCAGCCACTGGCTTTTGCTCTGTGACAGAGAAACACCGAACAGAAGTTCAAAAACCCTATTTTCAAATGACATCTTATGAAAGAGGGTAGCAATGCAACAATTTAGGGACCACAGCTGTGATTGGCTGTGACGTGCTCATTCAATCTGTCGCTATGGGTGGGTTATTAGAGATGATCGGGATTCGTTTTCTCCGCCGCTGGTGATGTGACAAGGTGATTTTCATGACTAGTGAATGCGATCCACCAGGGCCCCTATCACAAAGCATACCCAATGTTTCTTTTTCAAATTCCATTATCGCGTCTATGGTCGTGTGGCAATGTTCTGGTACTCTGTGGTCCTAGGGAAATCAAGGCCTACATGGCAAACCGACTGTGTTAGCTCTTTCAAACCCTAGGCCAACCAAGATTTTTATTGAATCCTATTGAAAATTTAGGGCAGTCAGGACTCAGAGGGTTAAGGAGCGTTTCCACCTTCGCGTTTGGTTGCGGTACCCCAATCTGGAGAGAACTCAAAAGTAGCTGAAGGGATACAGTGGCTCCTCGTCCAATTTTGCATTTCGTTAGGTTCTGTTCTTAACCAAAGGAAACATCACCGAACTTACCCGACCAATACCAATGAAACCAAATTCTTGGGTGCAATCATATCATTGAATTCAATGGTAAAAAAAATCAGCAATTTGAAACCCCTAGACTCGTGCGGGTGCACCTCAGTACCGCTTTTTTTATGACATCTACACCTTTTTGATGTCATTATGGACCTCAAAATAAAAAAAATTGTATTCACGTGCTACTTAATTAGGATTAGGAACGAAATATGCTTTTCAGCTATGTTAAGTCTACGGCAATGGTTGTAAATGTTAGTCTATGAGAGTACGAATACTTTCTCGGTCTTTCAATTCGCTTCAATTCTGATATTTATTTTATTCTCTTTTTTGTTTGGAGGATTATAATGAAGAATAACAAGTATCTCAGAATATTTTTTGTTTCGATTTTGCATGTGGAATTACCCATAATTGGCATACCTGTTCAAATTTTTTGGACTTCCAACTTTCCTTGAGTTTATATAGACCCGACTGTATGAACAGCAAGGCCTTGACGTACTTCCACAGTTACTGCCTTTAATATGTTTATTACATTATGAAAGTTTTTATATAAAAATTTATTTTAATAACTTACTGGTGACTTATGTAATTATTAGACATTACAGCCATCTTTGGTATGTCCGTTTTAAAAATCATAACATTTTTATGTAGCCAAAGGCTAAATGGAGTTTTTTTTCTCACTAATTTGGGAAAATATGTACTATGTAAAATTATAAATAGACTTTTCTAGTTATACACAGCGATTCAAAACTCATTGTCGAAAATGAAAAGGTGTGTGTAGACTACCCAACCCATTTTTGCCCACGAGTTTTGAAACACCCTGAGTAACTAATCTAAAAGCAACGATATCTAAGAGGGTCTAAACTGAAATCTCAGATGATCTGGAAGTTGCCGGCTTTAGAAGTTAAAAACAGTATCCAGGATTTGGTTTTGGGGCTGCTAAGACATTTTTAAGTTGAATTGAACATTCAGGATTGTAATATAAAAAAAGTTGTGAAATGTTCAAGTTTTAAAATGTTTTTAGTTTAGTAATGAAAATACGAGTAGGAAAAAAGATCAAGTAGTAAAACAATTTCTTTCACCTTTTAAGAATGCGATATATGCTTATCTATGACAGACACATATGGGGATAGGGTAAAACAACAAAAATAAAGTCAAAATTATACCTACTCAAAGACAATCCATGTTTACATTTTTCATTTTGAATTTATTTATTATTATTAATTTATATTACTTATGTATTACTATTTATTTATTATTTCATTAACTTTCAAGTCTTCCTAAGACTTTACATACGGCCCAAAATGTACTTATAATTCGTGAAACAGTTATTTCTACGATTCGATTATGCATAAATGTTCATGAATTAAATCATGTATGTAATAAATCGTACTGTCAACCACAAAATAGAAAAAAAAAATGTAACTCTCACTGTGATGTTATTATGTTATTATCATCACAACAGGTTATTATGCTGATTTAATACACTTCAATAGACGATATGATGACGTAGTTACTACTTCATAGCGCCAAGAACCAATGGAATGACGAGATTCTACATCGATGAGGGGAATGATAGGAAAACTTTGATTATTGCCGATTTTTACAAGGAGTTATTACAACTGTTCAGTGGTTTTTCATATGATTAATTCCATCTATAGAGATGCTTATTAGTGGAATATGATTGCAACAATAGTGTTTTTTCCTCAGAAAATGAGGTATTATTTAATTGGAAAATAGTGATAAACTAAAAGATAAAAAAAGAACAACCATGGATAGCAAAGCTGAAAAAGTGAAAATAAGAATTTGGATTTGTGATAGCAACTGTCAAAATAACACACTTGTAAAAATTCATAAAGTTTAAAAACTTCTTCAACAGTGCTCCATAAGGACATTACCGTTTAATTACTTAAAACATTTTGCTAAAATTTCGTTTTTCGTTAAATTCATTACAGCGTCCACAAATTCCAATCAGAATTCGTAAAAATCATATTATTAAGAGGCTAGAACAGAAGAGAGCCAAATTACTCCAAATAATGTCGTTCTTAATGTTTCGGAATGTTCGCATTCATTGCTTTACATTTTGCACCTGTTGAGAATGTGATATTCGAGGTAGTATAGTATATCCATAGTTTAATATATTTCTTTGCTGTCCTGATTGCATTTTTTCCAAAATTTCGTTATAAATATTTTATTTGTTGGGTCTGTAAGGAGTCACTATATAAAGCTTCTACTGTATTATGATTTGAAAAGTGTTTTTCATAGTTTTAAGAAAATAGTTGAATTAAATATAACAATAAAACAACATAAATACATATATGGCAATGCTTTAAATTTAGACATTAAGAATAAAAATGACAATCAACATCTTATACATATATGTTGGAGGGGGTATTATATGTCTAATAAATATTTTGTAATAAGTAACCAGTTAATGCTTGACTTGAATCAAAGGCTTTTGTAGACATTTCAAGTATTTATATTTTCAAAAGAAAGCGAAAATATTATAAATATTGAGAAAAAAACATTCAACATTCAACATACCAAAGGAAATGATGGGATAGACGTTTCACCAGCGAGGTTTAGAACAGCAGGCACCTTTGATCTTGAAAACACTAAAAAGATACAATTAATAAAATGTGTCTTCATATTTTCTGATGATAATAATAATATGTTGCCCCCTTATGGTACTACACTGCTCAAAACAATTAAAGGAAATCCAAATATCAAAACAAATATCACATTTCAATTCTGGGGTATAGTAGTATATTTGTTTCGGGAAAAGTGATAAACCGGGTATTATTAATAATGCCCGAAGTGAGGTGGGTAATGTGATAAATTCAATGACATTTATGAATGAATATTTATCACATTGACCGTAACGTTCAGTTTTTAGGCTGAATTAAAACTGGGTGAATCGGTTTGATTTTATATCCCTTGTAATTTACTTTTTTGGTAAATTCACCCATTGACTAATATTTTAACGATATAAGCTTAAATTACCAAAAGAAAATGCAAAAAGTGTTTTATAATTAGCATAAAAACTAATTTAGTGCTTACGTGGAAAACAAGAAAAAAGCTACAATGCGTTGCACTATTTAAGATTTTTTATAGAAACCTGACTATTTGTATGATAGTATACACGTGTCAAGGATGAAATCTGGGAAAGGGGGCTACATCCCCACTAAAGTTATAAACCACAAAGAAATTAATTAAATTCCCATGATTTATATAACTTTTTTTTTTCACTATTTCGATTTTAATATGTTTACTTTTATGAAAAAAGGGTGACATAAGGACATTTCTGAATTAATTGATGAAAATAACTTCGTTTTTGAAAAGTTAAGGTGATGCTAAGTTTATGCAATCTCAGTCACCCACAACACGACAAAATAACAGAATAAGACATACTATGAGCATATACTATTACGTGTTTGTATCCGCCTCTCACAAATATTGATGTTCATTAGAAAATCGGAATTAGTAAAAATAAAGATTTTTTGTGGTGTTCCGATTCACTCATGCCTGCGAGGTGATACCATTATAATTAATAAATTGGATAAATATTTTTAAAAACATTTTGTTTTTACTTAAAATTGAAGTAATGAATATTCCAATCAAAAAATTTCAACATAATTTTTTTTTTTTTACTTATAAGTAAAAAAAAACAATTTATGGTCAACGTCAATTTATACTTTTGTATAAATACGTTTGACGTTGACATTGAAATTTCTACGTTCCTCCTATACGGAGAACATCGAAAGATGTTCCGATTCAACCCGTGTCACAGTACTAATAGTTATGCTCTCGTAGGAAGAAAGAACTGTGAGAAAAACGTTCATTTCACATACCATACCGTTAAAACAGCATGGCTTAATTAATATCCACAAAGAAAAAAGATGAGGCCACATGGGAACATTAGAAACGTTTAATCTATAAGATTTCATTTTATTAACTTACTGGTGATTTTTGTAATTATTAAACAACTACTTTACGTCCGTTCTTAAAAATCAGAAAATTTTAATGTAGGAAAAGACTAAATGGATTTTTTTCACCAATTTGGAAAAATATGTACTATGTAAAATAAACATATAACTTTTGCTGGGTATACACGGTGATGCAAAACTCATGGGCAAAAATGAAAAAGGGTCTGTAGAATACTCTAAGCAAGCCAATTCAGAATCACCCTGGATTGTGAGGGTGACGGAGCAATACTGAGGTGCTACAGCGTGGACAAAGTTTGCTAAAAGCAATGAAAATGGGTTATTGTGAGCAAACGGTAAGGTTTAGATATAAAATTTCAATGTCTTTACTTATTTGGTTTAAATCCTTGTTGACCAAGGGTTCCACCAATCAGAGAGTCATCGAAAAGATAATTTTTCTTTCCTTAGCTGCTGGCTGACACCGACGGCTGTGAATATAGCTGTAAGTGAGTTTGTGTGCAGCGACATGAACGACGCGACCCCAGCGCTTCAAAACAGAAGGTCCACGGCCATAGGCAATAATGGAAATAGAAAAAAAAACATAGGGTCCTATGCCTTGAGATAGATAGGGGCTCTGGTAGCGTTGCGATCGCATCCACTACTCATGAAACTCGCGTCTCTTTTGTCAGGTCACGAGAGGCGGAGAATAGGAAGCTTGATTCTCTAATAGCCCTCCGAAAGGACAGATTGAATGAGCACGTCACATACAATCACCGCTGAGACCACCAGAATGGTACTGCTACCCATCTATCAATCACAGCTGTGATTGGCATTTCCAGTGAGGCCCTCTACCACGGCTTACTAGATACTATACAGGCTAGCCGAGATAGATACGGAAATCATTACAAATGTAGATGGCAATAGCTGCCAACTGGCAAAGCAAATCCACAGAGTTGAAGGCGGGGCTCAATGGCTCAAATATTATATGTCTTTGGCGAGAAACTGGAACCAGATCTACGAAAAAAAGTTTTTAATGTTACCCAGATGTAATAGGTTGTCATGATAACAAAGTTTGCCAAGAAAGGCTGAAAATCGGCTAGCCTATATATGTATACTGTATAGTATCTATAGTAAGCAGTGCCTCTACTGTAAAATTTTATTTGAATATAGCGTTTATTTGGACCCACTGTTCGGCTTTTCCTCTGTGATAAAAATCAGAGACAGGAACAACATATTAATTTTGGATGGGTCTGGTTTGAAATCCCAACAATTAGTTGCCCGACACTTACGTTTGCGAACGTTTACGTTTACGTTTACGTCAATGCGAAGCAACGGGAAGGAAGGAGAACGGACAACTTGCACGTTTTTCAATTTTGATTTTATCATGTAGAAAAACTCAAATTATGATGGAAAGCATCTTCTTTTTTGAATTTTTAGGCCTGAACAGATACAATAAAAGTGTTAAAATTGCGCACTATTTACTTCTATACCAAAACGCTACTATTTTTCCTACACCGACTCCAGTGACGTCACTGCATCGATCTTCGCTTCGAAAAAGGATTTTTTGAAGCATTTTTCTTCATAGAAAACTTTTTAAATTATTAAACCAATCATTTCAACTTACCTTGATCACTTGTCAAAACTTGTGCGATACCACCGCTCCTGTAAACTAGCGATGAACTTTTGCATCGGGCCCAGTGACGTCAAAGAGCGTTTTGGGGTCACGTGATTTTTAGGTAATGTTAAACTTAAATAATAAAATATTTAAAACATAATATGATTGAAATTTGATGTCTTCCAACATTTGAGAAGACAATCTATTGATATAGTACAAAATTGGGCTTTTTCCTAACAGGCGCAAGTTGTCCAGGGGTACCTACCCAAAACCACACAAAATCCACCCCTCACTACAGTGGCGTATATAAGGGGGGGGGGCGAGAGGGCCCTGCCCCCCCCCCCCGAAATTCGGACAAGGTGTACCAAAACAAGTTAAAACCCTGTATTTTAGGGTAAATTTCAAAAAAATTTCTGGGGGAGGACCCCCAAGCCCCCCTTTTGTACTTGGAATTTCCTTATTAACAACTTTATTTTATAATAAGTTCATCCAAATCCAACCAAAAAATATGTATCCAAAATTCGGACTAACAATGGACATTCCTTGAATGGAATTCCCTTGTAAGTGTACCAAAAACAAGTTAAAACCCTGTTTTTAGGGATAAAGTTCCAAAAATCTTCTGGAGAAGGACCCCCAGATCCCCTTTTGTACTTACTTTTTTAAATATTAAGTTCATAAAAACGTACTACATCCAAAATTCGGACTTAGTATACCAAAACTAGTTAAAAACCTGTTTTTTTTAGTCAAACCTCAAAAAAATTTCTGGGGGAGGATCCCCAGACCCCCCTCTGGTACTTCTACATTTTATTACTAACAACTTTTCCTATATTAAATTTTTAGGACCGAAATTATCACCTAAAAAGCTACATTTGGACCTTTGGACCTATTAAATATGTGGGGGAGGAGCTGGGTAGTAATTTTGGGCCCCTCCCGAAATAAAATTCCTATATACACCACTGCCTCACTACACAGCTCATACCAAACATGTCAAGTTTACGTAACTACTACCAGAAGTGAACGTAATTGGGCCATAATCACGAAAATTGGACGAATCGGTGCTGCTTGGGTAACTCAGTCACCATGCAAATCCAGCAAACCGTAATCAGGCGTCTCACATTAACGGGCCGCAGAGAGTGGGGCGTGATCCCCTCTACCAGGGGGCACGTGCCCGTTTTATTCCATTAAAAAATCGTCCGGAAAAGGTTCGAAAACCACCCCCAGGGAGGTCGCGTGCGTCCTGCTAATCACCCCTGATTAGAACGCAGGCGGGAATCGGATTTGGCGTGCCTGTTTGGGGGTACCCTTCTGGAATATTAATTCGAAGGGGAAGATGGGGTGATTTGTTGGGTAAACAAGGTTCGGCGGCGTGGAATTGAAATATATAGGATGTGACTTCTGTGATGCGTTTGGACTGGACTGTGATATTTTTCAAGACATCGGTATAGATTTAAGAGTTGATTGCATAGGACTAAATAGATATGTTAGAAGATTACAGGGTGATATTAAATTCATTGTACAAACTTGAAGATGGCCAAAAAAAATCCCCTAAAGTGTTTAAAAACATCGTAGTAGAAATACGTTATTACCTTTGTCTAAATTGAAGTCACAACATAAAAGTCACCACTTTTTTTATTCAATATGGAAAAATATTTATTTTATTTATTATTTTACTGATTTAATTCAACTCTTTCTTCCGTTTTGACTAAGCACGACTAACTAGATACTTATACAAGCTAGCAGAGTTTTAAACAATGAGAACCATTTGACAACTTTTCCCGCTTGGAGCGCTACAAGACCTACCTATATCACCCACCGCCTTCAACACTGTGGATATGCTTTGCCAGTTGGTCCACTCCAGTATTGCCATCTGGATTTGCAATGATTTCCGTACTCGGCTAGCCTGTATAAGTAGTATCTAGTAAGCGGTGGTAAAAGCCATCCATATGTGTAAGATGGCAATAACAATAATGATACCATGATCAGTTAAGTTCCTGTTACCCTTAATTTTGGGAAACTCCAAATTATAGAACAAGCAGGCCGGGACAGCTAAAAGGATGACTCATTCTCGGCGTCTTGGTTGAGGAGCGGGGGAAAACAGAACTCCTTGCTTATTTGATATATAATGTTCTGAAACGCTCAAACAAATTATAAATATGAGAAAATAAAATGATCGTGAGAAACGTTTACATTTATTTAATATATCGAATTGTTTTCAATAAAAATGTTATTCATTGTATTCCAATGGCAGAACAATAAATGTCTCAATTAAATTAATTTACCACTATTATCAGTTGTAATGTCTCGCGTTCTCCGGTCTGAGGTAAGATGGAATGCCTGTTGCAGGAAAAGTTAGTTTCTATTCCGCGCGCTCTCGAGCTCTACTAAACTACTAACGCCATCTGTTGAAAGATCTGGCAAACTTCGTCATTTGATGCTTTTCTTAAATTTTCTTGGTATGAGAGGCATATTGGATGTAAGAGTGGATTCAGGGGTGTGCTATGGGGGCATATATCCACAAGTGAAAAAAATTATCTGTAAAAGTAAGTTCTGAAGAGGATTTATTTAAATAAATCACCATTTTTTAAAGCTTTGAAATTCCTCTATGGGTATTAAGGTTTGAAATTGTAAATTATGGGGACGGAGAAGAAACTCAAAATCGGATGAGAAATTTTATTTGCCATTTTTAAAAGCAGGCATAGTTTATAATCGAAAACGTTTTATCGTTTGGTGATCTGAAGAAAGATTTAGTCATTATTGGTGATCGTGATTTTAATGATTTTCTGTGATTATTACTTTTTTAGTAGTATTTTTTGCACCAAAAAATAAAAATCATTTTTGACACGTGACACACACTACTATTTTTCAAACTGCAAATGTATTATAATAATTATCTTTATTTTATAGTATTAAATCGAATTTTTCAAATAGTAAGCCCAAATAAAATGTCTCTCAAACACTTGGTACTCTTTAAAACTTAATTCTAAATAACAATATAGAAACAAATATTTGATTCCACCGTGTTTTAAAATAATAGCATTAGAAAGAATTACTCTGTTTACTACACTCACCAGTAAAATAAACAAGTACTGTTGGGTTAAATACCAATGCACTGATTTTAAAGACGCTGATGGATTAAAAACATATGAAATTAATAGCTAATTAATTAATGACATTGTAATAATAAATAATAGTAAATAATGACATATAGTTAAAATTCAACAGATTGTGAAGGGGAAGAGATGTCGCCAAATCTACGCTGGTTGGTTATTTCCATGCACCCCTTCGTTGCCTTTCTTCCAAGTCTATTTGTTTTTAGTCCACGCTCGGAGTATTAGTGGTTTATGAACTTTGTGGAAATTGTTTTAGCAGCTTTTGTAAAATGCGTCCTTTTTAATTAGTAGAGAATAATTGAATCAATTCGAGGCTTTCAAAATAACACATACATTGTAAAGAATCATAAACTTTTAAAAGCTCAACGTCGCAGCTGACTTGAGGAGCGATCACAGTTCCCACACCATAGCTGATGATTTCAGATGTTTATTTTTTTTCTGAGAAATCATTTAGGAGAAAACGCAACCATTCTTTTTATAAAAAATTTGTTTTCACCAAACTAGACATCGACAAGGGAGGATAGTTAATCCTGAGAACACACATGCTGAAAATTTGTCAACGATCTACACGCCCATTTATCCTTAATTCTATTAGTATGTGACTAAATTGCCTAAAATTAAAGTTTACTGGAAAAAACTCGGCAGGCTAAACACCTATACGAAAGTTAATATGCGATGTCACTTTGTACCCTTCTGCACAAAATCCTTCATTTTTAATTTTAGAAGATATCTCGTGTATGATAATTAGCTTCTCGTAGATCTCCATAGAACTCGCTACTTAAAAATAATATTTATCTTCTTCTAGAATTAAAAAATTGCATTTTTAATTTTTATTTTAGAAATCATGCACATAAAAAGAAAAGGGTTAATAAAACCCAAAATATTCTATTAAGAGATCGCTTTGAGCACTTAAGAAAAAACGTGGATATAAAAAAGCAATACAAATCCTTAGATACAAAGTTATTAACTTTTCCATTCTCTTTAAAGAAATGTTCCATCGCGTTCTTAAGTGTTTCAAAATGCTTTTAAAAAGAGGAAACATCAGGTAAGTACACCAGGGACACAAGATTTGAAAATGGAAAAAAACCCTATACTTTAAGACGTATAAACTTTCAATAAATCATTAGAAGACAAAAGGTTCTCGGAGAAAATTTTTTCCCTTTTTTTTTTTTCAAAATGGCGCAGTACTCTTGCATGATGGAACAGAAACAAACGATATTTTTCGTCTCTCTTCTTTATCCAGCATGGCGCCGCAGAAAATATCTTTCGAATATTTTTTTTTTGTGAGGATTTTTTCCACATTGTTATGAAGGACGAAAAAGAGGTAGAGGGGAATTCTCTTATGGTGGGCAACCATTTCCAGAAAAGTGAAGAGAAGTGAAGTACTTAGCGTAGCAATTATAACTCCCCTCCATTCTTTCGTCTGCTGTGCCGTCATAGATTAAGAGAGGAACGTGATGTTAGCTGGGTTCCAGGATAAGGGATTTTTTTGAGGCTTTGAGGGGAATAAGATATTATCTTCTTGGGTCGCCGAGTCCTATAAAGCATTTCGGGATATCGTATGTTAGATCAAAATGCTTTTTCAAGGAAGAAAAAAGGTTGTACAAAATTCCCATAATCCTAGTTGAAATCCATTCCACTCATTACAGCGAATGGGTAAAAAGTTAACTTTAAAAAAATAATAGGAAAATGAAGCATCAAGCATCGATAAGTGTTTTTTACCATTGAGAGTTTGAAAAGTTTTGAGTTTATTGCGCATGCGTGTGGATTTTTGCTGTTTTTTTTGAAATTTTAATAAAATAATAACTGGGGATAGAACCTACGAACTGCCGCATGCACGCTATCATCGCTCCAGCGGGAATTCAGTAACTTTAAAACTTTTTTGACGTTGTTCCTTCTTTTTGTCCTGTAAAATGTTTTCACTGCCGAACTCTCAAGCCGTGCAGTGTTACTAACGCATACATTCTTGACGTCACATTTTGAAGCCAATCTTTAGCGCATGCCTAAAAAAAGTTTTGAAATTGCAAAGCAAGCGATAACGCGCCAACTCATCGCCCATAATGACAGAAATGCTCACTCCACTTCTATTTCTGTAGTCAGTTAGTAAAAGTTAGTTTCATTTCACTCAGTAATGCAACTAACTTTTATTTTGACAACATAAAAGTAAACGGTAAAGGAAAACAAAAACTAAAAGGGTTACTCCTCGCATTGTCCCAGGGAAACCACAAAATCATCTTTTTTTACCTTAATGGATCGGATTTAATAACTACACTAGCTACGGTTTGCCAAGGTTTCCAATCTGTCATTGGCGCCGTTCGTTGGCGTGAACTCATACAAATATCTCATACTGCAGATTCCCACAATTTGAGATACGAGGTTATTCGATGACGCAAAACATTGATAGTTTTGGTTTTGGGGACTATGCCCCCCTATCCCCCTCTCTATATTATCAATAGTTTGTTTTAGAATGAGTTTTCCAAATTAATTTCTTCTTAGACATAATAATCTAACATTCGGTTAATCTATAGTTTGATTATAATCTAACCTAAAATATTATAAAAATAACAAATAGATAACTATTTCAGTTTTTATTTATAACTCAAGCATGATTTTTAAACGAATGTAAATAGACTGTAAATATCCTGTTGGGTTGCTAGGAGGAGTTTCGGTACGCAAATCGTGATTGAAAAGCACTATATATACATGGGTTTAACAAAATAATCATATTTTTAAATTGACGTTCTTCATTTCACTCAAAATTAAGACACCGCGATGGGAACCACTTTGTTTGTTAGTGACGTCATAGGGTCAACTTAAGTTGCTATCTAGTATAATTAATTCCCCTATAGACGACATTAGTCAAAACGTCACTTGCTTGTTTGGAAACGTAGATTCCATCCGTGATTGGTTCCGTACGGATTGGTACGGATTTACCTCCAATCACGGATAGAATCAACGTTTCCAAACAAGCAAGTGACGTCAAACTAATGTCGTCTATTAACTAATCAAATATAAGAATTTCAGAATACATAACTTACATGTACAGGAATAGATCTTCAACTTGCTAATCGTACGATGACAAACCTTGAAACTCAGGTTAGAAATACTAATTATTCCAAGAGGGCAATCTATAATTTTTTAATTTTTATTTTTTTGCTGGTGACTGATTCAATTGAAAAATTGAAGTAGTACTACTAATTAATCAGCAAAGCTAAAAAACTGATATTACAACTCTATTTACGGCCGTATTTTACGCTATATAACGTTGTAACCCAATATCATGTTGTTTACCGGGGTCACGCGGGGAATTCTTTTTCAAGATATGCATGTCTAGGTCTTAGTCCAGTCAAATTGTGCTCAAATCAGGCCATTTTGGGAAAGTTTTGGGGTAGTAGATATTTTTCGCTATCTGTATGTTTTTTGGGGTGCTGAATCTGAATCTGAGGTTTGCGAACAAAATTTCGTGACGGAACATTGTGAAAATTCGAAAAAATGGCAAAAATTCGTCCCTTTTTTTCGTTTTCTGCCCCTAGAACATTACCTTTGCGCTTCTGAGCTTAACAGTCAATACAAGAAATAAAGAACACTAACCAAGCTACAAAAAAGTCCATTGAAACTTTTCTCTCAGACGCATAGTTTCGCCGATAGAGCACGTTGAAAAAGGGGCTATTTACGTTCGATTGGTAGAAAATCCAAAAAATGTCCCTAGTATCGCCAAAAAGCCGGATTTTTTGGAACATTATAATATAAAAACTGCTCTAATAATATTCTTCATCAAATCAACCATCTAAAAACTCCAATTATGATTAACTAAATGCATTTTCGTTGCGATATTTCTCTTACGAACGAAAGTTCTATAGGAGATTATAGTATTTCGATAACTATGTTGCTTCGTCGAGATTACATACAAAAGATTTCTATTTGACTGCTTTATATGTTTTTGGGGGTGCAGAATCCGAATCTGACGTTTGCGAACAAAATTTCATGACGGAACTTTGTGAAAATTCGAAAACATTGCAGAAATTCGCCGTTTTCTGCCCTTAGAAAATAACTTTTGCACTCCTGAGAAAAACAGGCAATACAAAAATAAAGAACACAAACCAAGCCACAGAAACGACAATTGAAACTTTTCTCTCAGATGAAGGGTTTAGAAGCTAGAGAACGCTTATAATTGGGGAGTTTTTGTTCGATTTGCGGGAAAATCCAAAAAATGTCACTCGTATTACCGAAAAGTGGCCTGTTAAGAAACAGGATACTATTAGAACCACTTTAATAATATGCTAAGCACATGCAATTAATTTCTTCATACTCCAATGATAATTAATTAAATGCTCGGTTAATTAATGTTGAGCTATTTTACTTCGGTTAGAGGCAAAAGTCTTGATAAAATACAAGCCATATCAAGAAATTGATATTTTTGCAATAAGCTCATGTTAAGGACTTTCTCCAAATGATGTGTAATGTAAATAATGAATATAGGTACATAAATTGAATGTTATGTAACTTTTGGAATAACTACAGTCTGTGTAAATAAAATAGGCGGTTAAACGTCATTCTTTACCATGGCAACGCAGAAGAAATACATTGAGAAAAAAGTCAAGGTCAACCGCCGATTCTATTTACACAGACTATAATTGTACTCCACGTACCAATTTATGTAGCGTAAGTGCAGACTATATGAAGCTAACATTTCTAGGAGAAATATATTAGTATAACACCTAATTGAGTTATAACGACACAACACTACTTACTAGAGCATATTAAAGTGTACCTTTTACGTAAAGTACGTTTTAAGTAAAAAAAACATTCTGAATAGTTTATTTATAGGACCCTTGAAGTTAAGAAAAGTGCATGGATGTAAGTAATTTAATCACTTGGACATAATTTTCCATTTTTAAGCAGAGGTTTTTCTAAACAGTTTCATCAGATAAAACTTTTTTCTGGATTTATTGAAATTAGCGTAAAATAGCTCAACATTAATTAGTCGTGCATTTAATTAATTATCATTGGAGTATGAAGAAATTAATTGCATGTGCTTAGCATATTATTAAAGTGGTTCTAATAGTATCCTGTTTCATAACAGGCCACTTTTCGGTAATACGAGTGACATTTTTTGGATTTTCCCGCAAATCGAACAAAAACTTAACAATTATAAGCGTTCTCTAGCTTCTAAACCCTTCATCTGAGAGAAAAGTTTCAATTGTCGTTTCTGTGACTTGGTTTGTGTTCTTTATTTTTGTATTGCCTGTTTTTCTCAGGAGTGCAAAAGTTATGTTCTAAGGGCAGAAAACGGCGAATTTCTGCAATGTTTTCGAATTTTCACAAAGTTCCGTCATGAAATTTTGTTCGCAAACGTCAGATTCGGATTCTGCACCCCCAAAAACATATAAAGCAGTCAAAAGAAATCTTTTGTATGTAATCTCGACGAAGCAACATAGTTATCGAAATACTATAATCTCCTATAGAACTTTCGTTCGTAAGAGAAATATCGCAACGAAAATGCATTTAGTTAATCATAATTGGAGTTTTTAGATGGTTGATTTGATGAAGAATATTATTAGAGCAGTTTTTTAATTATAATGTTCCAAAAAATCCGGCTTTTTGGCGATACTAGGGACATTTTTTGGATTTTCTACCAATCGAACGAAAATAGCCCCTTTTTCAACGTGCTCTATCGGCGAAACTATGCGTCTGAGAGAAAAGTTTCAATGGACTTTTTTGTAGCATGGTTAGTGTTCTTTATTTCTTGTATTGACTGTTAAGCTCATAAGCGCAAAGGTAATGTTCTAGGAGCAGAAAACGAAAAAAAGGGACGAATTTTTGCCATTTTTTCGAATTTTCACAATGTTCCGTCACGAAATTTTGTTCGCAAACCTCAGATTCAGATTCAGCACCCCAAAAAACATACAGATAGCGAAAAATATCTACTACCCCAAAACTTTCCCAAAATAAATACTATTTGACTGGACTATCTACTAAAACCAGCGTTTGAAATTTGGTGTGCATTGCTGGTCCGAGGCACCTAAAAAACGACTCGGACCAGTGGAATCAGAAAATAACTGGTCCGCCGGACCAGTGTGTGTGGTCAAAAAGTATCCCACCCTCCAGTTCTAGCTGCGGTTTTTTCTTATCGCTCAAAGTATTTAGACGAGTTGTTCAGTGATAGCGGTTTTTTAAGTGAATTTGATGATTGCATTTGGTGAAACCCAAAATGTGGCGATATGGGATAAGGAAGCCCCTTTCGAAAAAGAAAAACATTGAATATGTATTAACTTTTAACATTACTATTTGGATCTCACATTCAGTGCAATAGTTACTTTATAATAATATTTAAACCGGTCCTTTTTAATTTGTAGGACCAGTGATTTTTGTTGCGGACCAGTAAGATTGTCAAAGCACTTCCCCAATTTCTAACGCTGACTAAAACCCTCCTATCCTGTTTTAAGAGAGAGTTCTAAAACACCCTGTATAATAATAAGCTGGAAAACCTGTGACTGCATATATAAACAATTCAAACCCCACTAACGAGCCTCTCATCAAAAAAGGCCAACTCCACAAAATCGTTCGTCCAAAACGGCATAAATTAACTACCTGGACTCGACTCATCAACAAATTTCAATTGAAGCCTTCTATAATAACTCTGCCTTCCAAAAATGACCGATCGCTTCCTGTGGAAACTGAAGAGAGGTATTAAACCAGTTTCTGCAATGTTAATTGCTAGTAGTAAAGGTTTGCCCTGCTGCTTTTTTTTATGGGTTTCTATTCTTCTGGGTCTGTTTTCTAGGGTTTGAGTTATGACGTCCGGGGTGGTGATAACAGTTTGAATGTCATGGACAGGGGCTTTCTAATAAGGGGGGTGGACATTATTTGCCAAGTTGTTACCTTGTGTTATTGGGTGTGAAGGCTCTAGTGGCCAGGAGAATGGAATTTTTAAGTGCGGAAGAGAGTTATTGTTTGGTTTTTTAGGGACCGTTTGTTGTTCTTTTCAACCACTTTCATTGCAGGCTGTTTCTTTTTTGGATAGGTGGGTTTGGAATTTAGGAGCAGGGTTTGAATTGGGAAAAAATCAGGTTTTATGATTAAATATTGATTCATATTTTAATAATCGGGGCTGCTTTCAGGTATAAAACCAAAGATCGGAATCGGTTCCGATTAAAAATTATGATTACTTTTGAACAATACTGTTTCAGTCAGGTATAGATAATGATGATTCACTCACAATGAAAAGTGTTTTGATAAAAACAATAATAAACATAATAATGCCAAAACATGTCGTTCACACCAAAACCCAAAACCATCAATTAAGTGTTCGGGGATAGGTGTTTTTATATGAATTCCTTGTTATAATAATTGATTGCTTATTTTTAGTCTTTAAAAAACGAAAGTATTACTTTCAATTTTAGATACTAGCATAAATTGCATTTTAATAATTTTTCAATTCAGGGCTTTGAGCTTTGAAGGATCTGCATAATTTCTCTTTCATGCATTACTTTAAATAGTACTACATTTAGCAGTGTAGAACCCTCAAGATAAATTACAAATGAAAAGAAATTTTCACCCAATATTCTGCATGACCAAAAGGGTTAAAATAGTTCCAGAAATTATCCCTATCCAGCGTCCTTTCTGAGATTTCCTTTCTCGTTTCAGATGGTCATTAATTATACAAAGTCACCAGTAAAAAATTTAAATTAAATTATAAATTTAATAATTTTAAAATAAATATTTCACTTAACTAGCCTTTATGGCCGTTGACAAATACTAGAGAGTAGACTATTCCTTTAAAAAGTATATTTGAGTTCAAATACAAGTATTTTAAAAAAAAAAGTAACTAAATAGCATATGAAATAACTAATAACTATATGAAAAGTATACTTTTCATATAGTTATTAGGTAACTGAAGGTCGTCTAAAATACTATAGTATTTAAGACGACCTTCAGTTACTTTAACAGCAAAATTTTAATTTATAAAATTTAAATTAAAAAATTATTTTAGTTAATAAAATTTATTTTTAAATTAATTTTAAAAATAAAAAAAAATTTAATAAGAAAATAAAATTTGAATTAAAATTTATTTAAAAATATGATCCTCCCCATGGGGAGGCACCATTTTTTTAAAAGAGCTGAAAAGCCTCTCCCCAGAAGCCCAGAAGTATTATATAAAATCAAATATGTAATTACAATCAAACAATAATTAAGGTTTTTGAGCTTTCAAAGTTAGCATACCAGCTTGGTGTTACTCTCCCCTATACAGGGTGTTTCAGATAAATGTTTCATAACTTCTAGGCGAGGTAGGGTGCATCAAGACGAACAAGAATCGGTGTAGAAAGGGGGGTCGCAAGTGGGGTCTAAGGGGTTAAAATCATGGGTGAAAATTAGCAAAAAACCTCGCATATCTGGGCAGAAAGCGATACAATTGTTCGATTCCGGTATTTTTTACATTCAACCAATTCAAATTTTTCATATAAAATCGAGATGCAAGGGTTTATTCTAATCAAAAACAGACCAATAAATGAAACAGGATACGTTGTAAGTTGATAGACTGCAATAGAAAGTGTCACGACAAAAACATCTTAATACTAGAGTTTTGTTGGTTGTTTGGAGTTATATGGCGCAAAGAACTAAAGTCTGACCAAGGGACAATTGTAACTCTAATCTACCAACAACGCATGCCTCATTCAATTATTGGTCTGTTTTTGATTAGAATAAACACTTGCATCTCGTTTTTACGTGAAAAATTTGAATTGGTTGAATGTAAAAAATGCCGGAATCGAACAATTGCTTCTCTTTCTGCCCAGATATGCGAGTTTTATTGCTAATTTTCACCCGTGATTTTAACCCCTTAGACCCCACTTTCTATACCGATTCTTGTTCGTTTTGATGCACCCTACCTCCCCTAGAAGTTATGAAACATTTATCTGAAACACCCTGTAGCTTTAAATTCCTAAAGCCACGACCAACAATCCCGAAAAATGAATAAATAAATAGTATTTTTTTAGGTTAGTCATATTATGATCTGGGAGTCCTTCCTTGATGACAGTTAAAGGGTTAAATGAATATCATCGCGGACCCCCTAGAAAGACGCTGGGGATCCACGGGGGTCTGCGGCCCACAGTTTAAGAACCGCTGGCGTTCTGAGTTCAGGAAACGTTGCTGTCGGGTATAGTCCATTTCCCATGAAACAACCCCCTCCAATTGAACTAATGAATCGTAATGACATAACAACCTGACTAACAGCAGAACATCCCATCCCACCTTCCGATCGCAGCGTTATCTGCGACGAACCAGATGACAAATCCCAAGCCCGATGTCCCCGAACGTGTTTACATCTGTCCCTGCTAAGGGTTTTAATAATAGGAATATGCAAATGTGACGCCCGATGATATGTCATCACCATCTCCGATAACACGTGTTTTGGTGTTAACAGACGGATGACTCAATAGTGTCGACTGTTATCGCCGTTTGCAACAAGTTTCTTGTGAACTGTTGCCTCATAGCGTCTGGCCGTTGTTTGTATATATCGTGTAGATCGCACGCTTGTTTGGGTTTTTTTAATGATGAGTTGGGGTTTTTAGTCACCAGTCTTTGTTTGATGATTGAACGGAGCTATTTTTATTATTTTAAAACTTCTACAACATTAAACGGGGGGGGCCTTCTCAAAACATGTTAGTTCGTTATACTAGAGGGGAATTGTCCCCCTAATTCTAAAAAAAAACATTGTATGTAAAAAATCTTAACTTTAAATCTGGGAACATAATTTGCTGAGTGCATGTCTTTTCAATATTTAATTGTAGAGTAATATGAAAATTTTCTTTTCTTTTTCAAAACTTCTCCGATGTTGGGAAGACAGATGACGATGAACTAGAATTCAAACAACAAAAAATATCTTTATAAATTCGCCAAAATTACTCTCACCACTTATTTAGTTTTATTGATAAATAAATATTACAGCACAAATATCGAAAATGTGAGGACGATCATGTTTGCTTTTCAATCGTAAAAATTTCGGAACGGTAACGCTTCGAGATTTGTATCTGCCACTAAGATAAAGGATCATTTCAAACTTTCTTTTTCAATCTTTATTATTTTAAAGGAATCATCCAAAGTGTATAGCTGTCGTTTCACTCATCAATCCTCCGATTTCCTATGCAAAAAGTATGATTCCTCGGTAATGAACATTAGTCAAACAGTGTAAATGAAACTTAACCTTAAAAGTAGCTAGAAGGGGTTACACCCATTTACGGAAGCAGGGGCGTATATAAGGGACCAGGTATATCGAAAAAGGTTAAAACCCTTCTTTTTAGGGTCAAATTTGAATCAAATTTCTGGGAGAGGGACCCTAGACCTCTCTTTTTGCATTTGAAACTTTATTATTCACAACTTTTTTTTAGTACGGTCATTAAAATCAAAATAGTACTACCTAAAAATGTATATCCAAAATTTGAACTAGGTGTACAAAAAACATGTTAAAACTCTGTTTTTAGGGTAACATTCTGGGAGAGGACCTCCTTTGGTATGTGCATCTTTACTCACAACTTTTCTTCTATTATGTTCTTTAGCACCCAATTTCTATCTAAAAATGTAATGAAAATCTACATTATATATCCACGGGAAAGGCTGAGGGATACTCTTGGGACCCTCCCGAAATAAATTTCTAAACACGCCACTGCTGAGAAGGAGACTTTCTGCTGTGATTTTTGTAGCCTCCTCGCGGATTAATTGAAATTTCAAAACCAAACGCTTCTACATTGTATCCGGAACCCATACAAACAGACCCACAACTGTACTCAATAATTACATCCAAGGCCAACAATTACCATCTCAAAAGCACAGAGAAGGGAGTCACGCAAATGAAAAAAAAATCTCAGTTTCCGACATCCTTGAAACGAACCCAGTTTTGAACCGGTGCTAGTCCAAACCAAAAGCACCGGAAACCATCACTTTCTACCCTTTCATTAACGCAGTCCTCTTTCGTTCGCAAAGATGATTCTCACCCCAGCAAAGACAATTGATTCTTGTTGAAAAGATGACAAGGTAGCGAACAATAAACGACGTTTTCGATTCGTTAATAAGCGGAATACTACTGCGATTGAGAAAGCAGTTTTGAAGGTTTCTTTTGCTTTTGGTACTGTGTGATTTAATTTGGTAATTACTGTGCAAAAATTGTGTTCTGAGTTATGGCTGTTGTAATCGTACTTGATTTTTCTGAAAGACAAACATGTAGAAGAAACGAGAAGGGTACGGAAACCGTGAAAAAGTTTACGAAACGAGATTTCAAAAGTGAACTCTATGCAGCTGTCGTTCCCCGTATTGTTCCAAGATTCGAATCTATGCGGATTGTTTTACATTTTTTGTGGTCCGTAAAATAGTTCCAAAAAATCTAGAACAGCTACTAATTATCAAAAAAAAGTCCTCAGTCATAAATACAGGGGTCTGGACCCCCCCTTCTTTGGGTCTAACCAAAAAGAGCCTGAAAAACACTTTTTTGCTTGTTAAAGCCTTAAAATTTAGTGGGGGGAAATCTCTGATACCTTGTGTTAAAATGCTGTTTTTAAGGGTCAAATTTCCAAAAAATTTCTAGGGAAGGACCCCCCTTTTCTACTTGGATTTCTATTATAACAACAACCACGAATTTTTTACATTAAGCTAATAATATTTTTAAAGAAACTTTTTAAATTAAGAAAAACATATTTTTGTGTTGATGAAAACTTAGAATCGAATTAGAGATTAAAAATTAGCACTTAATCTTAATTATTATACTAATTAATAATAAATTATTAGGCATTAATTCATACATAGATCTAATTTTAACTTGAGAATAATTAAATCCACTTAATACGGAAAAACTATTCCCATTTTCAAACATATATAAAACGTACTATAAACAACTATTCATATTCATATTTTTCAGCATTTTTAAAAAAAACGTTCCTTTTTAGGGACGCTAGGCACTAATGGGCTAATAACAAACCTAATTTTAGGGTCTCACCAATATCTCCCCGCAAACAAGCCACATAATATATCATCCCAAACCACAAAAAGACGTTCTTATCTATTAAAAAGTTGTGATTACGTAACGATATTTGACTAAGGAACAACAGTTCTCTTCCCTTTTTACTATACTGTAACCCCTAATATGTTCAAGAATACCTAACCCTCATGTTCAGGCATCAAATTACATATTTTTAATAATGCCCCGTGATTCCCTTCAAATACCATGACGGGGTTTCTTTTTTGTGTCATAAGAAATTTATCATTGACAATATTTCGTAAGATTTTAAGACCTTTTATCAGGTCTGTGTACGAACTTGACCAGTTGCATTTAAAGTTGAAATTTTAAACAAGATATGGCGCCTTTTACCACCAGTCGAAGTGTAATACAATTTAAAATAATTGGTACAGGCTACTTCTTCCATCCAATGAAAACACTGATAATCGACCTTATTTAAAAAATAGCCCTTTTGGGGCTGTAAGTCTTTTTGCGCAATAAAAGAAGTTTATTTATCGTTGTTCACAAAGAATAGTCGGGCAAATGGGGGACTTTGACTGAACTCTTGATATTGCGCTTGTTATAATATATCCTAAGCGTTTGACAAGTGTTTCAATTTTGAAAAACTTGAATTTTGAAACTTTGAATCAATTTTGGTAAAATGTATAATGAACCTAGCTGGAATACAACCTTATGCAATAATTTTTTTCCTATTATGCATTTTTTTCAAAGGGCTCTTGGGAAAATCGCTTTTTGTAATGTCATAGTACTACATTACATCCCTGACTCTAAAAATTATTCTCCCCCCCCCTTTCAAAATCGAAATAAGCTTGTCCAGGTCCCCTCTAACCACCATATTTTTTACAGTAAGTTCTGAAACATCCCTGTATAATAAATGCATGGGATTATCCATTTTTACTCACTTTTTACTTTCTCTCTCCGTAACCATGATGGGTTGAATATGGTCCTTCAGTTCTCTAACATTATTGCCAAATAAGTCTTAAATTATTCGAAATATTAACTTTAGTGAGGAAACTTAACTTAAAATACGGATCTACTTTATTGTACTTTCAGTATTTGTAAAAGGATTGCTCGGTGACGAAATTTTAAAATGCTTTGTTTTACTGTTTTACCAATGAAAATAATGAAAATGTCCATAGATCTTCAGTTTATATTTATACCCCAATTAAACAATATTTTTATTTGAGTGGTGAGTAACATCACCACAGGAGTTAACCCGCGAGGACGCGCGCAGGGCCTGCGAGGCCCTGGCGCTTGAATAAACCTTTATGAAAACTCTAATTTTTAATCAAAAATGCTGAAATCCCGTGAATCTGCCTCAAAGGTTTCCACCTATCACCTCCTAAAGTTTAAATAGAGTGGGTGTGTTATTTTCCAAGTTCGGTTGTTGTTTTTATGGAAATCCTTCAAAAATTGGGAGGATTCGCGCGAGTTATAACCCAAGAGGTGTCCAAAAGTAACTAGAATCTATAATTTTTCTTGCAAAAAATGAAATTTAAGGTAAACAGCATTAAATCAACTGCGGAAACCGGCCCCCTGTGAAGATAAGATAATCTCGGACACTTCCTCCTGAGTGCTGGTGCTTTTCAAAATAGTCTAATATTATGTATTAATAAAAAGCAGTCAACTTAAAAATGAGTTATTATGCACTTTGAGCGATTAAATTACATATTTAAACTTTCCGTGATAAAATTTTTGGATTCACTGAACATTTAGAACGGAAAACGGTGTGCAGGGCCTGAGAAGCCCTGCGCGCGTGCCCGTTGAGTAACTTTACTGTTGTTTTCGGGGACATCAAAAAGATACATTAAAAATCTTCCCGGGTTAAGATTCGAATTACGAATCCAGTTGATTAGTTCACCCTTCTTATCCGGACAGCCACGGACCCTAAGGAGCAACGTAAAGTTTTATTACATCGAGCCTCTAGATGTAATAAAACAATTTGCGGCAGGGCCACCTGCAGTTTATGGTCTTCTAGTGAAGAGAAGTGTAGTCTCGCGGTTGATAATGGAGTGGGAATGAATGGGAGTGTTGGCGAAGCCTGGCGAAGAAAATATCGCCAACGTTTTTTGACGGAGGGATTCACGTACATCTTAGTAAACTTTTTTCGATTGATTATTCATGAAAACAAGACATATCAAAATCATGATAAAAAAAGTTAAAATTGAAAACATTTCTCAATTTTTTTTTTTTTCGTTTTTATTCTAAAAATAATTTTCTTGACGGTTTCCAGAGGAAAAACATTTTAATTACTGATAAGAATGACACATTTTTATTTTTAAAATGTTCAGATTCTTTTGACGGTTCCGTGTAAGCTTTTGTAATTTCTCGAACATATTTCTATTTTATTACATCACGGATAAGATTGCAGTTATAGTGTTAAAGAGTTAAACTTACATATCAAGTTATTTTCAAGCAATTTATTACCTATCCAATATGTATATGTTTATATGTTTTAAATTTATCATTTTTTTAATCTCAAAATTTATTTATCATTGTTAATTATCTGATGAATTATTTTTCGAAGAAAAACTTAAAGAACGGAAAATTCCACCTAACTAGCCACACGTGTGGAAAATATCATATATTTTAACAATATCATAAGTGTTTTATACTGAGTATGAAGTAAGTACACTGATTTTTTTTACATAAAAAGATTAAAAAAAACATGCATAATAAATTTGTTAGCTAATGAAATTTTCAGTTTTATACCTTACTACATATGTAAATTATAGCCAAAAAAATTGTTCCAGCAAAATATGCATGCTATTTTAAACAGAGACAATCAAGCTAGGAGTCCATTTCATTACCTATTTTATTTTTAATATAAAGGAAATAAAATTTGTCTGGAGAAAGCAAAACAGGCATTTGTGTTAAAGTGGACGTCGGTTAAAATGGATGTTAGAATTTTTATGCAACAACTGTCTCTTAGAAATTTGATGTTCCTCTTTAACTTTTACTTAGGGGGTAAATAGGGGGTCTCCCCTATCCAATGAAAAGATATATGAAGGGTATCAATGGTCAACAAGATATAAAAGGGAACAAGGTGGAAACTTATTCCTGAGTTTTAGTAGTTTCTCTCATCATATCTTTCTATTCCTAATCAACGAAATTAAAATTATGAAGTAAATATTGAAATCCAATTTTATAACGTATAACAGTTAATTCGTGGTATTTTAATATTTTTTATTCAAATCACACGATATTTCTTAAAAATGAAGTGATTAAAATCACGATTTAAATCATGAAAATTAGTTACGTATATGTTACGGGCAATATGATAAATCCGGGCATTATGAATAATGCCCGGATATTGCTCGGGGATTATTAAGAATATAAGAGTACATCGGAAACTTAATTTTTTAGTATAGTAATGTTCATATCTAAGCTTTAAAATTATTTTTTCCACAGAAGTTACATAAACTAAAGTTTATTATTACTTGTTGGTTTAAAATTCGGTGAAATGTTACTACATTAATTAAAGCAAATTAGGGCCAAAATTTAGTAAAGGGGGAACCTGAAAAGAATTTCTAGTTAAAAAGGGAGCGGTGTTCTCAAAAAGCCCATGCTTTAACATGATCACCAAAAGACGATTTCACCCCAAACATGGGAACCCCACAAGTAAACATGGGAACCCCACAAGTAACCCTGTTAACCACAGATAGCGATCGAGGAGGGCTCCCATCTCCCGTTACACCGCAAGTGCCGGAGGCCCAGAAGTAATTGTTTTATTACATCCAAGTTTTATGACATCTAGAAAGTCTACGGCCCACCTAACACGATCTCACTCAAAAATCCCACACAATTACTCATCCCAACCCCAAAAATACGCCCTTATCTACTTATCCCTAACCTTGTCCTCAAGTTTCAAAAAGCCGGACGGAGAAAACGTCACGCATCGGCCGGATCAATCCCACCCGGTTCTTCCATTACCGTATCATCTTCCCGAAACTTTCGAAATCAAAAATAATAATAATTCCAGAAAATCGCCACTCTTCCGCCATTTATCTTTGCTGGAAGAGTAATGGTTTCATTTCGCCAGAAAAATTGAGAGGGCCTATGATCTTTCTTCGTCGGAGTGGACCGAGTGGTAATTCACAGACAGTGTTACTGATAACACTGTTCGCAGGTATAGGACGTGTTACTAAGTAAAAGATGATTAAAACTACTCATGGGCAGTTCATATCAGGAGTCATATAAGATATAAGGGGGGTGGGAGGGTCCTGCCTCCTCCCGAAATTCAGACTAGGTGTACCAAAACGAGTTAAAGCATTGCGTTTAAGTTCCCATTTTGGGAACATTCTAAATAAACAGCTGATGATGATGCAAAAATTACCAGTAATCATTTTCCCTCGTAATTAATAAAGAAATAAAAGTACGTATGTATATTTCTTTCTTCGTAGTGAAAAAAATTGAAAAATAGGATCTTCAAAACCCTATTCTTTTTCAATCATTTCTTTTACCACCAGTCAAAGTGTAAATCTTAAAATCAATGCGTAAAGGTTATTTTTTTAACGCAATGTTTTGCTTTTGAAATCAAAATATTTATTGCGCATTCTCAAAAGGTTTGTGTTTTACTTAATGAACCGTATACGTATGACAAGCATGTCATGCACAATTAATATTAAAACAGCGTTATTGGTGGCACGCAATTCTTTAGGGGTAAGTACACATCTTACTGCAGACATAATTAAAGTAACCTGCTTTTAATGTTTAACGGAAAGAAGTGAAATTTCAGCTTTAATGCAAAAACCAGGGTTTGCAATTGATAACTATGAAGACGAAAAAAAACCCCTCAAATTCGGATAAAAAAAAATGTTTGCCCCCTTAAAAAATTAGGCAGCGTTTTTCATCATACACGGATCATCCATTGGCGATCAGAAAAGAAAGACTAGCGTCGGAATCATTCCAGGTGATCATAATTTTAATAATTATAATATGTGATCATTATTTTTCTCAATTCATTTAATATCTCTACGTAGAACCATCAACTTAAAGCAATCAAATACTCAACTAACTAACAATACTTCACGCTAAAAATTTCCATCTTACACAAAACTCTTTCTGAAAACGCCTTCTAAACCCCCCAACTGTTTAAATTATTATGTATAGAAATAGTTTCCAAGAAACAATTTATCATTCATCCTGAGTTCATACCATCTCATGAAATATATTAAGACGATATTTTCAAACAACAGGCTACTTCGCATAAAAATGTTTCTCGAGTAATCCCAAATCATTTTTAAACAATACCACTCTAAAAGCAATTTAAATCTAAAAGAGAAGATGTGGATGGCCTTCTTCGTGTGACCCACATGAATTTTTTTTTTATTTCGGTTTCCCCTCTAAACAAAAATGTTTCGTTGGATCGGACTCATCATCAATCTTTAAGATTATCATATTCTGTCTGTAAGGAAAGAAAAGAAGAGTATTCGCGTTGAATTGCTTTTTTTTCCCGAAAATTAACGAACGAATTGGGGATTTTTTCGAGTTGGGGAAAGCGAAAAGAATGTGAATGTTTTCGTCTAGCAGTCGTGTATTGGGTTGGTTAGTTTGAAAGATCGATTTTTAATGGTATCGATATCTGTGTATCGAATCACTTGAGGTCTCAAAACAGAGGTCTCTTAAGTCACATGTTTAATATTTCTTTCACATTTTCTTTTTCTTTCTAATTTCAATTCTATTGATTATTTTGCCATTAATTCTTTTGTTTTTATCATTGTGGTAGTATTATACCTGTACAGGATCATTTCCTCCAGGTTATATATGTTCATCTTGTTAATTCTTTTTTCTTTGTCAAAAAATAAGTTTGTTTGTTTGTTGAAAAACAAAGTATGATCCGCGGTCAAAATCTGCCCCCGCCCATCCACTCCTAAGTTGTGGCCTCTGATACCTAACCTTTATCTATTTTTATTATATGATATTGAATATTGATGGAGATTATACGCAGATAAATATATAGACGTAAAGTAAAATTAGGTTATTGAAATAATTTAGATTAACCTCTTTTAAAGGCAAAATATTTTATACTACAAATTTTAACAAGACGCGCAGCTTAATTTAGGCAACGCGTGGTACATCGTTACATCCGAGGTGAAAGAGTAACTATAGTGAAACCCAAACTTCATCAGATACAATTAAATAGAGATATTGATAAGAAAGTTATCTTAAACTTTAAAATAATTTTCTAAAATGAAAGTATAATAATCAAGATTAATCTTTTTTAAAAATCTTAAATCTTTTTAAAAAGTGTGCCCTCGGGTATTATTATTAAATATTATGTATTATTAAATATTGCCTAAGGACTAAAACGTTCTGGGACTCTTGTTTTACTAGATTAGAAAGTATGATTGCAAGGCGTGCAGTAAATCATGTTCATTTTATTTTTTTTTTTTCATATTATTAATTTGATTCAAACTAACTGATACCATATCAATATGTGAGTGGTTTCCAAATAGTGATTGGGACTTCGTGAGACAAGCTGCTTTTTCACCGCAACTTTTATAACTTAGCATATTTCCCCCATCACAGTCAAAATAGTGCAATCCAACCCAGGCGTGGATCCAGCACGGCTCCCAGGGGGGGGGGCACTTTTTCAGACAATAACCTTTATCTATTGTGAAAAATTTCAAGATTTTGGGAATTTTTTTAAAAAGTATCACTCAAGACCCCCTGGTACCGCTGGGGGGTATGAGGGTCCTCTCCCAGAAAAAAATTTTGAACATTTGACCTATAAAAGTAGGGTTTAAACTCATTTTGGGACTTATTTTCGTACCTTTGAGTGTTTTTTGGGTTCAAGGGAGGGCACCTTCCAGAATGCCATCAACTGATCCAACCTCAGATCACCCCATTTCGAACAATTCAAAGGAATCGGGCCATCTTTAGTCCATTACAGCAACCCAACACAAGTAGTAGGTACTCTCCATCTGGTCGAAGAAGACCCCTGACGTCGCTTTGTCCAGAAGAGGGGGAGTCCAATGTCCGGTCGTCCCATTGTTTCAGGAGGGTCCTCCCCTCACGAGCGGGGATGTGAATGGGGGAGTGTTTATTAGGTCTGGTTCTGCCTCATCAGCTGTTGGACATTGAAAGTGAAGTCTTTTGTCGTTTAGAAGTGAAGTTAGAGGGATTGATTCACAGGTTTATTAGTTACCACTTTTAAAGTTAATAAAAATATTTTATAAAAACAGCTCTGTGAATTTATTAGCCTGAATAGTTTGCCATGTTTTACTTCAGTTTGGCCTGCACAGTGCACATCATTAAATGTGATGCGGGCAAAGTTTATTAATATGAGATCTTAGCCATTGCTATCTAGAACAAGCAGGCCGTGACAGCTAAAAGGATGAGTCCTTCACGGCTTTTTCATCCATGAGACATCGAACGATTGGTTGAGGAACGGGGAAAAACATGAGAAGCGCGTACTTAGGGATGTATTTCTACTTGTTCGCAAGTCACTTCTTGTATTCTAATAATGTGGCAGGTGAAATGGGCGGAGATTTTAAGTCTCCGCTGTTCTCGCTGACGTAACAACCCTGCGAAACAAAAGTACATTGTTTGAAAAGGGATGTAAAGAAAAAATTGACAAAACTACAGTTTTTAACTGAAAGCAAAAAGTTTGAAGAGAAAATTCAAACGCAAACGACTCATCGAGGCGAAATGTTCTGGCCTGCTTGTTCTAGATATTCATTATTTTTAAAAATTGAAATATGAAAATAACCAGTTTTCATGCTAAAAAATGCTGCAAGTTTGTGCAAATTAACTTTTATAAATTTTGTATATACCTACTTTTGAAATTTCTGCAATCTCCTTTTTATTTGCTTACGTTTATAATCCTACAACTAAATAGTTCAGCATTTCCAATAGGCGAATTCTTCTGCACATCTTTAAAAAATTACAAATTAATTTTTTTTTTTAAATTTTAGTAAGATTCAAGACTTATTGGGCCATTAAAATTTGCGTCTTTCGGGCAGGATGCGTATAACTTGCAGACATGGTTTAAAGTTTAAAAGATTGTACAAGATTCACAACAAAGATTGTGTCAAGACTACACAACTACAGCTTTATAACTTAATAAAGAACCTACTGATTTGAAGAGATTGTTATCTTTACAAAGTGGAGTAGAATTTTATCACATCGTCCATTTTCAATTAAAAAGTCATATGTCATATCCATGCCCTTAATTTTTGAACCCTTAAACATAGTCGTAAAAGTACTGTCTAGGTGTGACCATGCGCTCGCTATCCAATAACACTACTTTTAACACCCGGAAACACCGGAAAGCTCAATTACAAAGTTGGTGAGCAACATTGATTTAGCTCTGTATAAGTACTAGATCATAGTATTGACATAAATACAATACGTAACCAATCCTGCTTGTTTTTTAAAATTCCATTAATGGATATTGTTCAAAATGCTATGTTTTAGATGTTAATTCTCAAAGCCGAAGCTTCCCATGGAAAAGACTAATACCATATTTGTAAAATAGACGACATTAGTCATTACGTCACTTGCTCGTTTGGAAACGTTGATTCCATCCGTGATTGGTTCCGTACGGATTTACTTCCAATCACGGATAGAATCAACGTTTCCAAACAAGCAAGTGACGTCACACTAATGTCGTCTATTATTTTTATAAAATGTTTCAAAAAGTTAGGTTTAAAAATTTTCCGAGTGACGAGCTGTCAGTATTTATACAAAATTTAAATTAATTGACTAATCGACTGGTGAGTGCAATTGTCCTAAACTTCAAAAACCCACTTATTGACTTTCATTACTGTTTTCAGTTTATGAATACAACCAGCGTTCTGTTATGGAAATCAGTCCTCGACTCGTTACTACATCAAGGTTATAAATAAAATCTGAGGAATCAGCATCCAAAAAAAAAAAAAGATCAACTGAACCTAAAAACCAAAACACACGGCCGCAATGTATCCCTGCCCATCGTCCGAGACAACATCCTTTTATCTATCCAACAAGAGCTATTCGTACAATAAATCCAATACTTAAGCGAGGCATAACCTTCCTTCAAGCGCAGAGCACGAATATAAATAACTGCTATTCGTATAAACAAAATGTCCGACCGAGAAAAAGACGCCAGAAAAGAAACTGCCATCAGAAAGAGGAAGTCCCAGGGAAATAAATACATGAAATAGTGGGGACAAGACCGGTATAACGTTGTCATAAATACAGCGCAGTATGCTTTCCTAGCTCATTTGAATACGTCTGAGCGAGATATGGTAAGTGCGGTTCAAAAGTCGCCATTTGGCGTGTTTTTTTTATTTGGAGAGGGATTTTCGGGGAAATAAATAGGGAAGTTTTGGGTATAAATGGCGGAGAGTGGCTTTTCTCTTGGGGAAGAGTTTGAATTATATCGGGATTTATGCCCTCTGTCTGAATAAGGTTGAGGTCTGGTTTTACGTTTTTTAAATTTTTGGGTTGTTTAAAATTTCTGTGTGGGATAGTTAGATTAGCCGAATTAGCTAGCTATTGAATAATAAAGTACTACGTCAAGAACGTAAGTGAAAAGAACTCTTTATTCAGTCACCACCTTTGCTTTAACTACCATACTCTCTTGATTTCGATATCTCACTTTTTCCCTTTTTTTTTCCTTATCGCATCTTTTTCCACTCTTTCAACAATTAGTCTCTTCATCTCATCTATTTTTCTTCCCTCTCACTTACTTTATACTCTTTGTTATCTCTTATCATTTTATAATAATTTTCTTCCTTTTAACCATCATTTTGTTTTAACCATCATCTTCCCCCATGCTCTCTTTTACTCTCTATCTTCTATTAACTGTTCCTTTTATTGCATCAATTATCTCACTTTTCTTCCCTCTTCTGTCTTTTTATTTCTCACTTCATGATCCGAGTACCTTTGGAGAAACCTGGAAATAAAAGGAAAAATATGATATTGCATATCACACATACTATTAACATTTCTCAAGTCATAAAACAAAAGATAAAAAAGGTAAATTTCAAAAATTTACAAAATCTCACCCTTCAGCAACATAGTAATCACAATTTAACTTCATTTTTGCAAATAATGCTTAAGAAAACTAGAATTCGTAGTAACATTTTACTAAAGTTTCACTATTTCTTTGTATCTCATAACGTCGTATATAAAAGAAAGATTTGAATACTGCACAAACTATGTATCTCATTACATTTCGGATGAGTAGTGTTGAGTTTCTATTCTCTTAAGGGGGCTTCTCCAGTTCCCTTTCCTTTGCATTGTATGAAAAAGATATTATATGCATTCTAAGATAGGAAAATCAGCTTTTTCAGTATTTTTAGATAGTTTTCTGGATATAAAGGTTATACAAATAATGAATGAATAATACGAAATCTAATAATTAGCTTTCATTAGGTAAATAATAATATTTTTTATATCATTTACAGAGATGATATTGGTTGTAAAAAAGGTTTTTCCTTCCCTATATTTTCTTGTTTTTAGTCTCTAAAGATGCATATTGCAACTTAATAATTTTGAATACATCTTCTAAATTTGCAAGATTGAAGTTATTTCCTCTAATATGGTATGAAAATTTATAGAATGATCAGAAACGATATTCTACTTTGCAATCAATTTCATTGATCTGTTTAGTTCAAAGCTTTTGGCTTTTGATGGTTATATTATAAAAAGTTTTAACAATTTAGTGGTGAACACTATCATAGAAATTAATAAGTCTGAAAGTCATTGGCACGGTAATTCAATCCTTTCTAGCTCTAATGTGCCCAAATTTCCATTAATTGGAATATTCTATAGTCGTCCAAGACTCTTACGGACCACAGGTTGCGAACAACTGCTCTAAAAAACTGCTTTTCCCAAGAAACAAAACAAAAAAACCCCTCAAATCCAAAATCACTACTCACAAGAAAAGGTCTCCATCATCTCCAATCTATCATCTCCATTCACAAAAGGAAAAGAGCCACCGACAGACACACACACACGGAACATCGAATTACATCGCAACGAAACTCAAGCACGCCCAAACCTCACAAAAGGATCCCCGGAGATAGATAATGCACTCGGGGCTATGAGATAACCCCCTGTCCTGGATAGAAATCTCGGGATCCCTCCTCTCCAGTTTCGCAATCTCGTCTAATGGGGGACCCGCATGAGATCGCGGAGCAGCGATAAAAGCTCTCCCCGCGCTTTCTTCTCCATGTGGAGGTATGCTGGTTTTAAGAGTGTGCCGGGTGTTTCATGATGAGGAAAGGGAGTTTGATTGATCGGTAGAGGGTGGATCCAGGTGGATTACAAAGGGTGGAAGGGTACTTTTGGTACGATGCACCCGATCATCTGAAAAGGTTTGGTGTGTATTAGAAATAAGAGGAAATTAGATCCGAATTTGAGTTTCATAATTTATTATCAATTTCAAATCCTGGTTAAAAGTGATGAGAGGTACTTTGACTGTTGCTCATCAGTTTAAAAATTAAATGTGAAACTTTAGGAACAGTACATAGTAAGAAACTATGTTGTAGTTATTAATAGGTTTTACTTATAAATTGTACTCGAACCCTAAGACAAAGGATTGAAGTACATAAATTTTGTTATAACAGTCGGAGTAGAGAGGGGGTCGTCAGCCTTTTATAGGCCAACGTCCCACTACACTAGAGGATCACTCGATCGGGGAAGGAATATTCAATGATCATACATTGATCATTAAAACTGTATGATCATTGAAAATTCCTTCCCCGATCATCCTTTTTCTAAATACCATTGCACTAAAGTAAGGGAACTCCATTCTTTGGTTAAAAGATTAATATTGCACGTTTTAAAACTTACCCCACGGTTTAGCAAGTGGTCTGATTTCTATCAAATTTATGATGTAAGTAGTACGGATACTGCTGGGTACCTCATGCAATAATTTTTTTTCATTTTATTATGTTTTGTTTCGATACACGGTTCGAAATATGGTTGTCTAGGTCCCCTCTACCTGCCCTACCCGGTTTGTACCACGAATTTAGGACCACCCTGTATGTGTATATAAATAGGAAACATAAGGGGAGTTGAAACCCCTTTTACGTCAACGCAGCTTTCCACACATTAAAAGTACCTTTTCTCTGGATCTAATAAAGATACCAGCTTGTAATTTATAACATACCTTAATTACATCTATTTCATTACACTGAAGTAAAAATTTGGCAAAAAAAATTTTTTTTTTACGTTTTTTAATATTTTTACTTATTATCAAAAACCATAAAACACCGTTTTTTCGATTTTCTTTTTCTCCAAATCTATAATACATATAGATTTGAATCTTTGAATATAAGTTAATTATATATGTGAAATTATATTGAAGTTAACTATTTGCTAAATTTTTAATTTTTAAAAAAAATTTCAGTAAATTACATAAAAAAGTGAAATTCAGTGCATTTTCCACACAATATTTTTTAATAAAAAAAATTAGTGATTTTTTTTTTGGAAATTTTTCACATCAGTATAAAATATACAACATAAGGAACAATCAGTGAAAAAATTAGATCAATAGAAACAGCAGTTTCTGAGAAAAAGAAAGTTGAAAAAATGGTGTTTTATGGTTTTTGATAATCAGTAAAAACCTTAAAAAACGTAAAAAAAACCCTTTTTTTTTTTTTTTTGCCAAATTTTCACTTCAGTGTAATGAAATAGATGTAATTAAGGTATGAAGTTACAAGCTGGTATCTATAATAGATCCTGAGAAAAGATACTTTCAATATGTGGAGAGCTGCTTTGCCGTAAAGAGGGTTCCGACATCCCAATTACTCTCCTTAAATGCTATTATGTTTCAGTTAGTCAAATAAGAGTGCGATTTTTTTTTTAAATATTGTTCAAGGTGTCAACGTTCCACAAGTGGAACGTACTCATATCTTAAAAATGATAATAATAATAATTTATTTTCCATAATGTACAGAATGAAATTTACAAAAATATTAGAGAAAGAAAGAATACATTATGGATAAACCACCACTTAAGCAGTCTGCTGTGATGTGGTGGTGGTGGCAACATGATAGGAACAAAAAATAATAATACAAAACAAACTTGGCAATTATTCCTACAGAACTATACATAACAAATTGTACGTACATAAAGAATAAAAATATAAGACTATAAAACAAATAATCAGAACGCTCTGAAACAACTATCAATTAAATACTATGGTAAAATGTCCAAATGAAGAAAACATTGTCAACCAAAAAATGTCTCCACATCATTGTTTAATAAAAGCCATGCCTTCAGGTTACGAACTAAAGAAGAAAACGTTACCGAGGAGGATACAGAAATGAGTAAAAAATTGAACAATTTTGGAGCCGAAAATGTAAAAAAACGCTTGTAAGCCTCGATTCTAGGAAAGGGAATAGATACACGATTCAAATTTCTTAATCTTTCTGAAAAAACATTTAAATTACCCTGTAAATGACCTCCTCTTTGAAAAAAAATTCGTAGAACGCGATATATATATATAAATTTCTTAGAGGAAGAATTCTTAAGGACATATATAAAGGAAAAGACGAATCCCGATACTCTAAAATTACTTGCAATTTCGTATTCAACAAATGTTACTTAGAAAATAATTATCTTAGTTTATCTGAAAAATGTATTGTTCACAGCAATGATAAAATGATATTTTTTCCACTGAAATCAGAAAATAGTAATGAAAAAAGACATCAACACATAAACGTAATTTTAAAGTAGCAATAATGTATTTTGACTAGATTTCGATTCGATTTTCTTTCTTAGTTTCCATGGTTTTCAATTTTCAAGCCTGGATAAAAAAATACAACTCAATGCTCACCGTTTAAAAAGTTAATTTTGAAATTTTAAAAGTATCAGTACTTTGTGATTGGTGTAAATTATGCACCTATACTTTTTTGCAAATGCTTACACGTACTGCTGTTCCAGAGAGGAATTTTGTACGTAGATTAATTTACAAATATAAATTAAAAAGACGCGGTACCGCTGCTTTGACAAAATTACGAAAATAATTTTTTTGGTTCAAAATAATCATTAAAGATCCATCTTATGAATTTTCAAAACTTTTCATTGAAAATGAAAGGTTGAAGTTAATTTCATGTGTGAAAAGATGTATTAAGGTCTATGAATAGTGGAAACTTCTAAGTCCTTTTACTCAGTACCACTGTTACATTTTTTAAAATGCTAAGTAATCTAAATTTAATTTAAAACTTCAAAAGATATAGAGCTGATTTTTTTTTCTAAAGCTGTACTTGAGTAGTCTAGTTTTAAAAACAGATAGATCAATCTTTTTATGTTATGTTCTGATTGTTAAAATATAGATCTAGCAAATAGCCAAGTTTTATACTTCAAAAAAATATGGATTTAATGTTTCATGACTGACACTAATTTTGAAGGAAATCTATAATTTTGTGACAAAAAACAATGTTTTAAACTTTTATGCTGAAAAGTGCTCCAACTAAATCTATAAGCTTATACATGCTGATCATGTAACCATCTCCTACCATCTTAAATAAAAAATAAGGATTTGGTAAGTGCATAATTTGTTTAAATATTTAGTTTTTGTTGTTCCTGAAAAATTAGGATAAAGTGACTTATCTGGTTTTGAAACTAGACGACTCACTATAAATCAACACAAAAAGTAAATAAGTTGATAAAAAAGGAAAATCTGATAGATATTTTATATTATTATTTATATTATTATAGGATGTATGATAATTTCATTCTGCGCCTTAAATAGAATCAAACTCATCTCTTAAATTCCTGACACCCAACAAAAAATTAATAGGTCTTTAGCGTAATCTCAGTAAAATTCAAGTCCAATAACACGGAAATATACCATCGAGTCGCGTGCATTACTTATATTCTCGCCAAAAAATAAAGTGGACTTAAAAGTAACTCTCAAAAAAACCCTATCCAAACTACACTCTCAAATTGATTTTCTGTGTAGCCGGCTCTTTTTCTGTTGACCCCGGTCCAACTCTTAGCAGGAAAACAAACAAATGCCTCCCGTTTCCCCCTTCAAATAAACGTTATAAGAACCCGGAGCTCTTTCCTATTTTTTGATCCATTCGGGGAAAGGTAGGTGGTATAATAAGAGGATTAGGACTTTCCTGGGAAAGATCCACTTCGCTGCGAAGTTTTTTTTTAAATTGGGGCGTGGTTTTTCGGTTTTGAGGGAGAGGTCTGGGTGGGTATTAGTTGGGTCTTGGCGATACCTTCAGGTGGAAAAAAAAACGTCTGAGGGAGAGAATGGTTCAAGTTAGAGAGAAACTGATATTAGATGGGTTTGTAGCGAGTTTACTGACCACTATAATGCTTACTTTCGTATTTTACTTTATATTTACCGAAATAAATCTCAATTTAAAGTTAAAAGCATACGATATAGTAATACTCGATCTACAGAGACTTATGAAATTCTGAGCCTCTCGAAGGACTTATTTGGTAAACATTTTTATTACCTCGCCCCAAAATTGTTCAATAGTTTACCCATACACTAATCAGTATTAGTAAATATTCAATACTTAAAAAAGCATTATTTGAATTTTTATTAAACATAGACGACGTTGATACATTTTTTCACTTTGAAGATTTTACTTTATAATGTTATCCAGCTTTTTTACCATTTTTTTAAGTGTTTCTTTATAGTGTCTATTTTTTTTTCTTTATAACAGTTAGGAATATATTTCTTTTATGCCTGTACGGGAAGAGTATTTCCCCTTGGCAATATCACATATGTTTTATTTTTCTATTACTTGTATTTCTTTTGTTAATAATTTTTTTTTATTTTGATTTATTATAAAAGTTAGATTGTTGAAAAGGGGTTATAAATACTGACGAAAGCCTCGTAATTCTTCAGTTTAGTTTTTAGTTGTATGACCTGGATGGGTATTGTGTGGAAGTCCGCGGACCACGAAGCCTAAAACTGGAACATTTGCGTACCACCCTTTCTAAATTAAAATCCTTCACCCTTAAAAAAAATTGCAAGATGAAACTCCATTTTCTCTAATTAAGCAAAAAAATTATGGTGAACATCAATAAAATTCTGTTTTAAGAATAATTTTATTTTATCTCACGTGGGGTAGTACTTAATTTTTGGGTTCTTACCTATTAAACCGTCGTCCGTGCCGCTGAATTCAAAAAAGTTATCAAAGCACATTGACTGTTCCATAGCTGTGTCGCTGAACGGTCGACGGTATAATACGTAAGTACCAATTTCTGTTATAATTTAATTTTGTTAGCCTTATTTAATATACTATATCCAACTAGAAGCAGGGCCTGTAAATATACTTTTGTTTTATTTGGAGATATCGCTTACAATTACTTCTAAGGCCCACTGTCTTTCATTCATGTAATTTGAAATTTTTTTTACAGGTGTCATAACTTTTTTGGTCGAAAACACGCTTCAAAGTATTCAAAAACTCAGAGTTGAATGAAAAATTTCATTATTTTGTGCATTTTTTCAAGTTTATTTAAAACTCCTTATGTATCAATGATTTTTTGTTTGTAAAAAATAAATGTCGTTCAGATTTTGCAATTTATAAAACTTCAAGTATTTTAAAATAAGAATTTTGTTTCAAAATTGTAAGAGCTTGTTGCAATATTCCTCAAAAGTATCGATATTTTTAAAACTAAAAAAGCGTCGTTTAAACCAGTAATTAAAAGGCTGTTTTTTGGAAATGGGTTGCCCTGTTTTCAAAACAAAACTATAATAAATTTTAATCTATTTTGTTTAATGGAAGAGAATATTTTATCTATAGTATTTGTATAGAACAGACCACGGCTTACTAGATACTTATACAGGCTAGCCGAGTTTTAAACAATGAAAACCATTTGACAACTTTTCCCGCCTTGGCCTTCAACACTGTGAATATGCTTTGCCAGTTTGTCCAATAATGCCATCTGGATTTGCAATTATTTCCGTACTCGGCTAGCCTGTATAAGGATCTAGTAAGCCGTGAACAGACAATCGTTTTTTGACCAGTTAAGTTTTCATGTAATGCGATTTTGGTCACCACTAAAAAGTTACCTAATTTTAAAATATAATAATTTATTTCTCAAAGATTATTTGTGTGAACCTTGATAAAAGTTTTTATTTAAGTAACTAGTCTGCCGTAGCCATATGGGCGGACTTCAAAATGGGGAAATGGAGAATTAATTTACACCTAACGGCGTCATCAATCTACCCATGGCTCGCATCTTGCCACAGGTTGAATAGTGTTCAAGTCTGTCAATCTAACTCTTTTAGGTTATTATCATTCAAGGTAGAATTCAATGATTACGCTAGATTGCCAAAAGCTGGTTTAATTATTAAATTTCAAGTAAAATCTTGAAATTTGGGGCAAAATACTCATGATGAGATTTTGAGTGTATTTGGTTTCGATTGAAAAAAAAATTATTACTTTTGAGCCATAATGGTTTTACTCTGATACAAAAGTGATGAACTTATGATGAAAAATGTTTTTATTAATAAATAAAACTCAAACAAATCCAAAAACATATCGTTTACACCTTGCCAAAACCGCCATTCTAATTTTTTCGATGATAGACCCCCCTCTTCAGTATTTTTCAGGATAATCGAGGGTATCTCTCCGTCAGAAATTTGGCAAAATCTTTCACGCTACTAAAATGCTTTTTTAGTTTTCGGAGCAAAATATGTTACTCAGAAACTAATGATCACTATAAGGACATATTTTTTGTTGCAGCGTTTCACCGTAATACCTTTCTAAAAGAAATGTCATAACTTAAGCTCGTTTTTTTTTTCGTAGGGCTAACAAAAGCAACACGCGGTAAATAGGTTGCGTTTCTTGATGTTTCTACTACCAAGTGCAATCTTTTGAACAGTCATAGAGAAAGAAAAGGGTTCCTGAAATAGATGATTCTCCCGACAGCAATCAGATATTCCCAGAAACTCAACAATGCCAACTGAATGTGTACTGAAGTTCGGTTTTATGGTATTTCCCATAACGTGATATACTTAATAGTTCTAACCATATTTTGGGTCTCGTAATAATTTTTGAATCGTTTTGCAGTTAAATTTTATTATTTATTTATGTTATGGCTGAGTATTTTTGTTGGGAAAGTAATATGAATTATTCTCTGATAATTTTTAACAGTGATGTATATTTGCGTCATGATATCTAAAGCTGAGGTCCAATATTAATTCCAAAATTAAAATGTAATTTTCATTAAATGTACTATAGGAATTTTAAATACATTTGCATGAGCTTAAGCTTAATATAACCATCTTATAAGAATAATGGCGCAAGTTTATACTTGCGTATGCGCCAAGATTTTAGCGTTACAGATCACTATTATGGTAACCCTAACTCATGTTAAGTGAATGATTTGGCATCTAAATGTGCCGCTAAACAGCCAAAACTCGCCAAGCATAAAATTTGGTGCATAAAATTCCATATTATACAGTGTAAAACTTTTCATTTTGGAGAGGCTCAATCCCCCTAGCCCCCCCTGGATCCGCTAAGTGTATCTACCATTAAAAGAAACAACACATAACTCCAGTTAAAGATCTCCCAGAAGGCCGGGCCTTAGTTTAATCCCCCGAGAAACGCAATTCATTTTACCTCAACAACCCTCGATTCCCAATCCCCGTAATACCCGGCCCGCCAAATAAGGCGGCAAAACCCCTCTCAGGTGACGCACTCGGAAAGAAGATTAGAGAATCGATACCGGCCAAATATCGATCTAATAAGTTTCGGGGGGAAACTCACTGGCTGATGAATTGGACGCCCTCTTCATATCTTCTTCTTCCGCCTCCTTCTGCTCTTCATCTTCTTTGGCGATCGCTGAAGTATATTTGTGGGTGGAGTGTATAGCGGGTTGCGATTGTTTTTATTTTTTGTGTCTAGGTTATGTGATGGTAGGAATTTAAATTTGAATAGCTTGTGGCAAGTGCGAGCCACGGGTAGATACCGATCCGAAGGAGTGTGGAGAGTGGCGAGCTTGCTCACCACTAGAAGAGTCAAGATATTTAAATGGGTTATAAATACCGACTGAAGCCATTGGAACATCAAAGAATTCTTTTTAATCGTATGACCTTCTGATCGGTATCGCTCAATATAGCGGGTTGCGATTGGTTTTGTTTGTCAAGATTATGTGAATGGTAGCAATTTTGAATTTGAGTAGGTAGTTTAATAATAATAAATAAGTCGGCATGCCCTTGAATCATAGTACTTGTAGTTAAGATGAAGAAAGGGTGCAGTCAGTGTTATTCCTAGAATTTTTTTGAGGTGTAAAAATACTCCTTGACTTATTTAGGAGGAGTGAAATTGAATTATAACGAGTGCAATACAGAAATAGCATTAACTACATATACAGAGACACGAAAACCGTAATCAAACTCCCTAAGCATCAGAGCAATAAGTTAAAAAAATATAATCTATTCCTCTCCTAAAACGACCAAAAGTAGATCCAATCTTTCCACATTTTTTTTCCGCCTACGCTATTGTGGCCACAAATCATTTATATAAAGTTAAATTTCATAGGTACAAAATGATTGGATTCACTCGATCAGGATTCGATCAGGCACGGTGCATTTTTTAAGCTAAACCTTTGTGAAAAATTCAAAGAGTGAAAATACTCCTGGCTAGTTATTTAAAGAGTTTATAAAGGAAGCTTTTCCATCGTTGCCCAAAAAACTCAACATTTTATTCACCATTTCAAACCCAAATTAAAAGTGGAAATTATGTGAAAATGTAACTTTATCTAGCATAGTGCATAAAAGCTCATCAAAGCACTTATTTTAATAGGTTCAATAATATATTAATATAATGTTTAAAAATGTTATCCCCGAAAAATAATTTCCTAAAGTATTTTTTATTCTTAAACATTAGGGACATTTAAAAACGAAATGGCTCCTAAGAACGTTTTGAAGCTGTGTTGTCCACTTTGGGAAGGAAAAAAAACAAATCTCCTTCTTCTTGGCCTTCTCAAGAAGTTTTTCCCAGTCTCCTTTCTATAGTTCTCCAGTTTTTAGTTTTCAAAACTAAAAAGTCCTTCCCCAAGCCAAGGCTAAACTGGATCTGTTAACGTGGTAACTGTGTTATATAATACAGTTAACAGATCCAGTTTAGCCTTGCCCAAGCCACGGCTTACAAGATACTGATACTATACAGGCTAGCCGAGTACGGAAATCATTAACCCTTTCGGACCTGGTGTGCGGTATACCAGACATCAACTTTAAACTCTACTAACTTCATTAAAATATTTTAGAATAACACCGATTTTGTTGTAGTTGATCCTCTACATCTGTACTGTTGTTCAAGGTTTATTTAAACATAAAATTTGAGTACCAATAAGTTCTTTTTAAGGCGCTGAATGTTTTTTTTTTAAAATGGATGTCCGCTATACCGGACATCGTACTGAACGTAAGTAAAAGCTACTCGTGATCGTGTAGTTTGTTTTACATGGACGAAACACGTTTTAAGCTTATTTACACAGGTATTCATGCAAGTTTTCTCATTTTATTGCTTTATTATATTTAAAAAATATTTTATTTAAGTGATTTTTAATATTTTAAATGCTACTTTTTTCTGTGAGTAATTTCTTTAAATATTATAGCAGACACTTCAAAATTTGTGACAGAGATATTTATCATCATAGCATACTATGTATCAAAAGAAAATATTTTCACACTAAAATTTCGAAATTCCGACTGAAGGGGTAAATCCTGATGGCAATACTGGACAAACTGGCAAAGCATATCCACAGTGTTGAAGGCGGTGGGTGATATAGCAAAACCCTCTATATACAAAGCCTGACAAACGTCACTGTGACGTCAAAGGTGGCGGAAAACCGCTAAATTTCCCATGTTAAGTCTATGGAGCATAAAAACTTACTTTCTTAACTCCTTGCGTTATGTATGCCTTCAAGGCTGATAATACTGTTCTGGAAACTCAAAATCTTTCGTTTAGAATCAAAATTTTGTCCCTTTTGTACAGCTTTTTTGTATTTTCATTCAGTTTTTTAGCCTTAGGACTAACATGGCTTTTAGTTCAGTTTGCAAATAATGAATGCATGTCATGTAGGTTTTTCTCACAACATTAAGTTTATCTAGGAAATTAAAAAAAAATCACTAGTAAAATGAAAAGTAAAATCTATTAAAAATTAAAATAAATAATTGAATTTTCGAATTCTTCCAACAGTAAACAATTTATTTAATTACACTAAATTCTTTAATTTATTATAAGATTAAACTGATGAGAATCAAGCATTATATTTATTGTTGCGGGAAATGCACTAGTAGCACTAAGTTCTAGTTAATTCTTCTGATTTGTATTTTTACATTTCTCTCAGATGGCATCACGTTTTTGTTTGTTGTTCCATCAATTTTGTTAAATTAAAAGACATTTTTGATACTTTATGCTTATTTCAGATTTCTACTTATTAAACTCTGGTTTGAATAGCGATAGCCATTAAAAATTAATATCACGGCGTATGTTTTTACATCGATACATTAATGTTAATAACAAAAACACGAATATTCCTTGTTCAGTGTTAAGAAGTCAAAAAATATAAAACATGGCGTCGTTTTGCATGTGACGTCAAAGGTGGCGGAAAGTGTGACGTCACCCGTCCGAGTTGTGAGGCCATTATATAGAGGGTCTTGTTTACACCGGTATTCATGCAAGTTTTCTCATTTTATTGCTTTATTATATTTAAAAAATATTTTATTTAAGTGATTTTTAATATTTTAAATGCTACTTTTTTCTGTGAGTAATTTCTTTAAATATTATAGCAGACACTTCAAAATTTGTGACAGAGATATTTATCATCATAGCATACTATGTACCAAAAGAAAATATTTTCACACTAAAATTTCGAAATTCCGACTGAAGGGGTAAATCCTGATGGCAATACTGGACAAACTGGCAAAGCATATCCACAGTGTTGAAGGCGGTGGGTGATATAGGTAGGACTTGTGGCGATCCAAGCGGGAAAAGTTGTCAAATGGTTTTCATTGTTCAAAACTCGGCTAGCCTGTATAGTGTCTAGTAAGCCGTGCCCAAGCAAACCAGCCATGTCATTCTTTGGTCGTCCCCTTTTTCGGGTGGCATTAAAAATTTTTTGGTGACTATTTGGTAAAATATTTATTCTCTCTCATTTGCAGTTATAAGGGGATCTAGATTAGTTAAAGAGAGGTAAAATTAAACTATGAAATGATAAAATTCAAGAAAAATTTAGCTGAAAATAAGTTTACCTTTACTCTTCCAGATTAGATTAACTTACCTAACTTAAAAAAAAACAAACCTAAATTTAAAACGTATAGATTTTGTAAAATCACTTATAGAAAGAATGATACTTTTAAGCTTACTCAGTAGAAATTCCACCTGATTCCAATGGGGAACAGATCTTCCTATATCCTTTACCATCACCGCAACTCATTTACATTCGTTTCTCATTAAAATTATAAATACTGTCGTTATTTTTAACCCGTTTTACGTGTGTTTATTTATATGATGCATTTGTTTCGAGGGGGAGGGAATCCCCCTGTTTTTCTAAAGGCTGGTACTTAAAATAATTGAATAAAAGGTATAGTGAAAGCAACTAAGGCGTGATAAGAATTTTTGGCAGTGAGAGAAAGCTATATTTGGTCGTATTTAGAAGAGTTTGTAATTTATTAACATGCACGCAAGGATGTATTATTAGAAACTTATGGTGAAAACAACCTTTTTAAGGCTATTGCTTGAATGCATAACTAATAGAAAAAACTATTTTTTGACGTCGGTGATTTCAAAGGTCAAACTGGGTTATTTACAAACTGTAGAGCTCGCCTTTGCAAGATATGTTTATGTCGCAGTGTCTCTTTAGTTTAAAAGCATTTCGGTGATAGGAAGTTTTTACTATACTTTTTAAAGCTATTAAACACTGTACCTTTTTGTTTCACAGATATTTTTATGAGACTGATTTTTATGGGATCCTTTCCCAGTGTTATCGTACAGTTGTTTCATGTTTCACATCCAGTTCATCATCTATTGTTGCCAAAATATAGTAAAGTTTAAAAGTTTATGTTCACCAGTCAAAGAGTAGTTTTTAAATGAATAGCAAAAAGGGCAAATCAAAGCTTGGTTTATTTTGAGACAATTTAATGTCATTACATAAAGGTACTCGCTTGAAAGGTTAGAGTACTACATTAACTGAAATGCTAAATATAGATGACAGCTACACCAGGACTGAATATGGGGTTTTGGTAGAGTCTAGGCGACCTCCGGGTTGCGCATGCGCAATACAAGGAGTTAGTTTACATTTGTATTTACAGTCCTCTTACGTGTTGTATACAACATTAAATTAAATTAATGAACAATTTTGGCATCAGCACCGCTGGCCATAGTGATAAAGTATGCGTCTGCAAGCCTAATGATCCCCGGTTAGATTCCAGGTTGCTGCTTTTGAATACTATTTTGCTTTTATTTAACTTGTAATTTTTCAGGAATAAACAAAGTTCAGTGATCGGACGGTCGCGTAGCCACGGCCCGGGTTCATAATTTGTAGGGTTATACACTTACAGTCATATTCACAGTCATCAGCGTCGGTGTTAAATCCCAAGTCAAAAAAGAATTCCACCAATCAGAGTCAGCGAAAAGCTAATTTTTCGTTCTTTAGCTGCCTGTTAACACCGACGCTGATGGCTGTGAATATGGCTGTTAATATAATATGGTCAGTCGCAGTACGGTGTACTAGCCAATTGCTTTAGACACTTTAGAGAAATTTATCCTATGTCCTGTTCTTGTAAACTTTCATTAAAACGGATTAAAATTTTTATTTCCACTTTTAAAAATCAGGCAGCGTTTTAGAACACGATTTAATCATCACGGATGGTCGTCATTTAAATTTTTTAAGTGATAGAAACAAAATACGTCATTTTGGAGATGGGGGGTTGCACTTTATATGGGTTTAATAAGTAAGTTTTATGAATTTCATTGATTTATTGATACATGGTATTTGAAGAAATGTTTTGTTCTGCTAAAAGTTTTCTGAAATTCCACTTTAACCATTTCAGACCTGGTACCCCAAAATTCCATATAGGATTCAATGGTAATCTCTAGCGGCTTAGGATTGAAAGAGTTAAATAATTATATCTCCTGTTTTTTAATCTCTTGATGGAACAAAATAAATTACAGTTAACATTTCTTTAAAAAAATAGAATAATAAATTAATCTAAATAAATACCCGGAATCTTTTACATCGAATAATTTAATCTCCCAAGCTGGGAAATTCTGCATTATTCCATTTAATTAAAAACCAGAAAATCCCCATTTTTCTAAAAACAATCAATCTCAAATAACGCAAATATATGACAACTGGAAAAAATCTAAATAGCACCTGCGCCAAAAAAAAATTACTAACGATTTCATAGCGTTATTAATGAACCAAAAACATACAAAGGGCACAATAAAAAAAGGAATTCAAAACTCAACTTTTTAGAATTAATCACAAAAGCACGCAACAAAACGCTATCAAGTAACAAAGCAAACGGATTTAGTACCAGCTATTAATATTACTGATTAATCACTTTGTACTACAATAATATAGTGTCACGTGATCCCGTGACGCGGTTCCAGTTACGGATAATTTTTTTTTTATCAGATCCGTTTGTTTTGTTCGATCTTTTGGCACAGCTGAATGCACGGATTCGGAAGAACGAAAGGGATATCGTTCTTGTTCAGGGGTCAATTAGAAGTTAAATTAGTGTCAATTTACCTGTTTAAGATCGTTTTGTACATGAACGTTTAATGCGTTTTCCATATGATTATATAAATTTCAAGGCCAGAACTAGACTTTGATTTATTCAAAAAATTAAATTTAAATACTATCTATATTATGATGCAAACTGACCAAAAATTTCGCCTTTTTTTTTCTCTAAAGTTGAAAATTCATAAGGTTGAAAAAGGGAACAAGTCCGTTAACTTTTTTCAACTGTAAAATATTTTTGAATAAACTTATATTTTTAACAATGATTACTCTGTACTAAAATAGATGCCTCAATTTCCAGTAAAAATGGGGGGGGGTTATACATGGAAAATTACGTTACATATCAGTTTTCCCCCCGATTTTCTCAAAACTTGGTTTTTGGACTTATTCCCTTTTTCAAACTGACGATTCAATTTCAGATATGATTTGAAAATCTGTGCACTTAAAATTTTGCGTTACTAAGCCTAAAGAATAAATCGTGCTTTAAATGTTTTTTATATTTTGGGAGCCTTTGGTGAAAAAGAAACACTCTTAGCATAGCGTCGTTGCAAAATTTTCAAGGAATAAAAAGGAAAACTTGAAAATTTAAGGGGAAGGAATGAAGTTTCAAACTTTCCTTGGATAACCCCCTGATAAATATATTAAAATTTAATTCCAGGGTCATATCTAACATCAAGGTTCCTTTCCCTCACGAAATGTTTATGTTTATGCGTGTTAGTTAAGCTTTTGAACATCTGTAGCAACAAAAGTGTGATCTAGTAAACTTCCTATTTTAGTGTCAATCGTAATATATTTTCCCCTGGCCTTATTTCGTTCTTAAATTACCAAATTTCCGATAAATTGTTTAGAAAATTAACCATCTCAAATTTATTTAGCTGATTTATATACATACTTTTAATAATTTAAATATTATAGTGGTGAGTATGGTTGCCATACAATCATTGCTGTTAAAATTATCAGACATGCAAATCCAATTTAATAACACGTAGTTAATAGAAAAGGTAAAAACGTTTTTTATTTGCACATAAAAAGATTAAAATCATACTTAAGTTTCGGGGATACTTGGATCCCCTTTGTCGGTGAAATACAAATGTTTAGATCAGCATGAAATAACACATAGTGTTATATTCTAACTCGCACGCCATTCATTTCTGATCCCCTCCCTAAAAAGAGGTGCGAATATAAGGTGGAACGATCCGATTTCCTATACCCGCTCACGAAAGTCGGGGCCAGTTCATTAATTTCGAGGGGGGGCTGTGACAGCGTGCGTGATAATCCGGGGAATGAGAGTGATATTGCTGGCGTCACGAAGCAAGGGGGTGGGCGTTTTTAATTTTCTTGAAGGGTTTTGTGAGGAGAAGACTCCATTGTGTTCGGTTACTTCGCGTTTAATTTATCAGGTAAATTGGAAATGTCTTGAGGGTCGCCATTTCTTCGGGCTGTGTGAATGACGGGTATGAATATTCAAGGGGTTTCTTTGAGCAACTTTCTGGGATTTTGTTAGTCATCGGAAGGGTGTTAATTAATTATCTTCTTTTGAAAGGAGCGACTGGGCTGTGAGAGTTTACCTGTGACAACTATGAACTATGATCACCACTCAAATGTTTATAGAACATTTATTTTCTGTATAAGTATTGTGGAAACGGAACTTAGATACCTTAGTTTTCCACATAACTTTCCTTTCATTGTGTCTTAATACTGTATTTAAATTGTTTTTACACATTTGCTTAAGCGAAAACATTAAGTTTTCTTTCGTTCCTCTTACTTTGTAACACATTCGAGAACTTGAATTTGGAGTGTACTACTATTTTGAAATTTTAATAACTTTTGGTACGGCAAAGAAATCTGAATGAAAAAGATGAGTGTTAAAAAGGTATTCAATGTTGACATTAAATTAATATTCTAAGTTTTTCCTAACATTTGTTTCTAGATTTAACATTAAGACCTAACAGATAAAATGCTTTATCTATGAAATATCATACTCAACAACGCAGACAGGTCACATGATGCCTACCCTTATTCAGTATATACGATCGCTATGTTTTAATTATACTATTGAAAATAGTTAATTTTTTTAATTGTTAAACTTACTTTTGTAATCCAACGGGTTTAATCGGTAGGTTGCAAAATAACTTTCAATTGTTTTCAATTTAGATTGCAAAATAAAAATAACTTTCAAACCTTATTTGAATCCCAAGTGTTGCTTTTAGATGTTACTTCGGAATGTGTAAATAAGACTGCCCAAATTCTGTACAGATAAAATACGCATATTCCACGTTTATACCACGTATATACGTTCGTGTAATGTGGTAATATCTGGTTAAAACAAAAAAGTTTTTGGAAAACATGAACACGGCTATTTGAATATTTTTTTACACTAAAGTGATAAAAATATTCACTGTACATGTACATGCATGCGAAATTATTAAGTTTTTAACGAATATTCCGCCACATTTTCCGAAAATAAAGTATTCATAGAGTTGTAGTTCTTCAGGAAATTTATTTTATACTACTCCACGCCAAGAAATCTTTTTGTACAGCATTTAAGGAAACTTGTTGAAACACCCTGTATTATCTACTGTATTTAAGAAACAGTAGGCAGTACTTAAGATTCCAATGTTTAGATTTCCGTGTCTTTGGTTTAAATGGCCTAAGAAGAAAGAACATAAAGTGAGAAATCTCCACTAAAAAGTTAAATAAAAATTAGAAAATATGTAGGTTCTCCACCCTCTTTATAATTTATTTATATTTCGTTCTTTTAAAATCTTCATTTAAGACTTCGAAATGTCCTTCATAGCATTTAATCATAATCTGATAATCAAAACCATCGTGTAAGATCTATCCTCAAGGAGATTATAAGCAATTCAATCGGTCAAGTTATTCAATATGATTAAAATATCTTAAACTTGTTCCGCTTTCTATATTTATCAGTTAAGTTAAGCATAATATAAATTATTGTATTAAATTTTCAATTAATATTTTTTTCATTTCCTGCAGGATATAACTGAAATTAATTTCTTGTTTCTACATAGTAGTATACATCCATAGATGCCACAATACGGATGAGTGTTTTTTTTTTTGCATTTATTTTACCGCTGTTGAAATAATGTCTTTACAGTATTGGTTTTACTTCCTATTTCAATTTCAATAATTTTTATCATTATATATTCAATTGATGTATATGTTATGGGCAAAGTGATTAATCGGGCATTATTAATAATGCCCGAAGTGGAGGCGGACAAAGTGATAAATTTCATTCATAAATTTCACTGAATTTATCACATTTCGCGGGCATTATTAATAATGCCCGGATTTATCACATTGCCCGTAACATATATACTATTTAGGAACTTCTAATACTACAAGTAGTAATTAAGCTTTGCGTTGAAACATGTATTGTATCCTATAATTTTTTTCCTTATTTTACTATAAATCAATCAAAGAGTTTCACTAATAATTCATAAGAAGTTAACGTAGAAATGGGTACATATGTTACAGGCAAAGTACTACACCGGGTATTATCAATAATGCCGAAGTGAGGCGGACAATGTGATAAATTTAATGATGTATGCGTATTTATCACGTATAATGCCCAGATTCATCACATTGCTCGTAACACATAAATAAAATAGTCATATTTATATTGATATGGAAATTCAATTCTTTCAAAATTGATTTTAATACGAACACTACGAATGGATCACCTAATATACAAGGAATCATTCTAAATCCTTAAACCTTAGTATACCTATTCAAATGCTATCTCAGTTTTAAATTTGAATTCGTATTACCGGGAATATAAACGTAAAACAAAGTTATGGGCTAGTTACCAAGAGTAAAATGTTCGTCAGGGTATCCAAAAAAGCACAGAGGAAGTGGTAAATATAAACCGTGAGAGAAATCTTAAAAGCATGTTATGATGATTAGAATATTACGTATGTAAGCAAAACTGATAATTTCACAGGCACTGTAGGAAATTTCTTTCTAACATCTTATGAAAATAATGATGCAATAAAGATACTCAAAATCCCATCACTCTGTACATAAATATATTTTGTTTTTCGTAAGAGTTTTTAGTTTCTTTTAACATATTTTTCAATATTATATAACTATATGGACTTTGATAAAAATGAACCTAAACAGTTTTCATTCACGTTTGGAAGTTAACAACGTGGGGCCACTCGGTTTCATGATAAAATCACTGAAAACATAAACATAACTCAGTGCATGTCTGCATTTATGAGTAAAGAATAAACAGTAAACTACGTAACAGTTACACTGTTAAACAAAAGAGGTTTCAGCCCAAACTTTTTCGAGACAAAAACGTCAGATTTCTGGAAAACTAAATGCAAAACAAGCTGTGCGTATGCCTACTTGAACTCCATTGGCTACAGACCCACATACCGAAGTTTTGCAATAAAACTGCAAACCATTATAAAGTCTAAAATCGAACAATTTTGCTGATACTCCCAATAACACACGACAGCTGAGACGAGCTGACTTGAGATTCAAACTCAGATAAAGAACTTATTTTGAATCCTTTGGGATTTTGGAAGTTTTAGAATCATTTTTGACTAGCTCCAGTATGGAGCCAAGGTTACCATCTCAGGATTAGTTCCACAAAAGATGAATCTGAAATTACTGATAGGCCTAGTGCTCTGCCTGGGTGTTATAGGCAGAGTATTGGGGTAAGTATCTATTTTAAATGTGTTCCTGATTCCCAAAATTAAAAGAAAAAGTGTATACTTAAGTTCATGCTTTTGGTGTACGTACACCCTACGAAATCACGAAAATAGACCTTAACAATGGATTCCTTTTTCTCTATTTCTAAGTGTATTTTAAATCTTCAGATTCTGAATTACTTTGTATTTTGTAGTTAAGTATCTAATTTGTATTTTTAAAATGTAAATTTCTTACAAAAACAAGTTTCTTGTATTTTTTAAGGAACTTTTCAAAATTTAATTTTTTTGTGATTTTTCAACTTTAAACAGTTATAATTTGATAAATAATTAGTTTATCTTTATAAAAGTTGTGTTTTTATAATATCTTAAGTTATAGGTAGGGCCCGAGCCTCCAACAAAGAACAAGATATAAGAAGTTTATTTTTAACAAATTTTTAAATGTTTATGTCTCAGGAAAATATCGTGAATTTTTCGGCTATCTTCAAAAACAGAAATGTTACAAAAAAAACTATTAATCACAGATACTTTTTTTGAGGCTCGGGTCCTTAAGTACAGTTGAAGGAATTGTTTTCATTCAGAATAGAGTTTCAAAAAGCATTTGAAATTAATTTAGCATTGTTTGAAAATGGTGCTAATTTGGTCATTATTTCCTAATTAATAATTATCATTTTCTCACTTTTATTCGGGAAAATCGTTTAAGCATCAAATCAGTAACCTACAGCGAAAAAATTGAATTTTTAAAACCAAAGATAAGAAAAAAGTTCTCTAGTGTATACGTACACCTTAAGTTTTAGTATCGGATAAAAACAAAAGTCGGAATCACTCATTTTAGTATAGTTATATTTATTCTTAATAAAGATTCCATTGAGCGAGTACACTGGAGTTTATTTCTAGAGGCCAATCTAAAACAATGAGAATGAGGGGTCATACTTTAATAATTAATATTAATAATACATTTTAACTAGTTAAATTTTAGTGGTGAGTTTGATCATACATTCTTTAAAAACAGTTTTCATTTTACGCCCTCCATTAAATTCGATAAAAAATAAAATGTATCGTGGCTTTTTGTAAAACCATCCTAACGGGTTAACTATCTCACTAAAAATTGTCCAAATGCTTTAGAAGCCAAAATTTTTAAATATATAAACTGATTAAAATACACAGTTTTATAAATATAATCAACAAAACGTGACTAATTTTAATATTTAAGCGCCCGCTCACTTAAATCTACAATCTTTAATTTATAAACTTTCACCGTACCGAGAATCGTAAAGTGAGTATTAATATGACATTGTATGTCACAAGAAAACGCTACGATGAAAACAATTTTATTTTAATATTTATTATTTCAAACTTTTTTTACTGGTGACTAAACTCAATACCAGAGAATCATCCAGATATAGTTATTTCCGTTTAAATAAAGTACAACATTTACAAGATGTGGAAAAAAAGTGCGTTAAAATAAATCTTAAATAATAAATATATATATATATATATGTTACGGGCAATGTGATAAATCCGGGCATTATTAATAATGTCTGCGCAATGTGATAAATTCAGTGAAATTTATGAATGAAATTTATCACTTTGCCCGCCTCCACTTCGGGTATTATTAATAATGTCCAATTAATCACTTTGCCCATAACATATATGTATATATTTTTCGAAAAGCAGAACTTGAAGCTTAGGAGGGATCTCCAACCACTGTCCTTTCACCACAATGAATTAAAACAGTATTATAATTTTGTTAAAACCACACTCACTATATATTCTATAACTTTATTTATACATTACAATATGAATAAAAACACTTGTATAGCTTTTCAACAAATTGGTCATCATGAAGGTGTTTATGGGAGACGTTAATAATAAATAAACAGACATTTAAAAAATCAAAGCACAAAATAATTTATTTTATCGAACCATAAGACTAATATAATTTTTTATACACTTGAAAAAAATTTGTTTATTTTACATAGATATAAACGAATTTTGCAAGTTGCAATCATTAGGTTTATATACTCTTTCTCATAATTCGCAAAAAAATACCTATTTCCTTAAACTTTATCAAATAAGTTTAATGCATACAAAAAAACTCCTACGTCACTCTGATTATGTAAAGTAAACCAATGTAAACCAATTATGTGAGTGAACCAATATTTTTATAACACTACATTTTTTAAAGTTAGCACAAAATTCGGCTATGTTTTCTCACTAACTGCATTTTAAAATTCAAAAACCTTTATTATCTGTAAAACGTTTTCTCTTTGTGCCGTCTTGTAGATTATCATCCATCCAATATAATAAAGCTATGTCTTGTTTGATACGAAAGAATTTCGATTCATTCAGAAAGTGTTTTAGAGATATTAAATATATCAATAACAAAATAGGTTAAGTGTAAAATTATCCTTTCAAGATAGGAACTTCTTTATATTTTGATATTTAAGTGGAGTTCGCATGTTTCAAAGCAGATTTTATCTCAATCTAAATCAGATATTTTTCATTTCTCTTGTTATTATATGAATATAATTTTTATGATATTCATATTGAGAACGTTTATACATTCGACTCCGCTTATAGTGATCACGGTTAATGTTATCAATCGGATAATGTTATCAAAATTGATCGGTCCCTATCACTATCTAATTAACTTTACACAAAATGTATCGTTTATGTGATAAAGATATCGCTTAATGTTATCAAAATCTGGTGAAATCCCCAAAAAATATCCTACTTTTACCGATTGAAGACCAATTTTGATACATAATCATACAAAAAGAGTCATTAATAATTTATTAGTGGTATATTTTCCACTGTCATATTTTTCTTTAAGAATAGAGTGTTTTCAGGTGACGTCACAACCGGTTATTTTCTTTTAACTGTGTACCTTCTGTAGGGCTTTTAACTGTTGCTAAGGCCGTTGTTTATCTGTTGCTAAGGCGGTTTTTAGGTATGAGATCACGTGATTGCAAATGCACCAATAGAAGAATTCCACGGCTAGTCATTTTCTGTAACTGTTAACCTCTGTAGGGAAAAAAACTGTAACATCTTCTGTTGCTAAGGCCGTTGTTAGGTCCGAGTCATGTGATTGAAAATGCTCTATGTAAAAATTGAAAAATACATACTAGGTAATCGTTTTAAATACTTCAATTTGGACTACACAGTTGTGATTTTAAAGCAAATACTCGAGTTCTAGTATCAAATCGCTTATTATTATCAATCAGATATTGTTATCATTCTACTCTTGGACAAAACTGATCACAATAAGCGGAGTATATGCAATGGTTTCTGTCAAAATTCATCTAGTTGGGTGTTGTAAATTCCGCATTTTCTAGGTCTTTATATAAACCCAGTTCGTTAAAGTGAGACAGAGGAATTAAATTTAGTTTCTAAATAAAAATATTAATATTGAGACAAATGTTAGTTGTGTAAGTTAAATTGTACATGAATATCAACTTGAATGAAAGTAGACTAAAATTGTACTTCCCTGGTAAACTCTTTCTTATCAATATATTTGTCTAAAACTTCAATTTAAACGACACAGCTGCAGTTTTCAAGGAAATCACCATAATCTGTAAACTGTTTATGTAAACCGTAAAAAAGATGTAACTTTCTCTGATAAAATTTACTGCAAGAATTGTGCTTTAGTTTCATTATTTAGATTTATTTCCCAAAGCTCATATCTTTTTATTTATTGTCTGTATTTAACTTTAAATACATGGTAATTTTAAACCTGGTTAGTGTGATGCATTAAATTTATATAAATACTATAATGAAATGAAAATGAGAAATAATTATCAAATATATTTTATGGAATGGTATTCGACGTCTTTTTTTTTTCTAAGACTGTTCTTCAGTTTTCTTTACAGAGTTCAAATTAACTGATTTAAAACGATATTTACTAAAACTTCTTTCCATCAAAAATTTAGTTACAGTTTTTTGAGAAATTTGTTTAACAGAGTTCCAACATTACAACAATGAAAATCCATTTTGAGTTTATAAATGAATTTCAAATTATTTTATTTTACTTTATTAGTATTGTGACTACTATGAATTTATATTTTAGTTACCCACATTTTTTAAAGAATAAAACTATTTTATGTCTATGGTATTTTTTCTAATATTTCTTAAATTGATTTCTTAAATTAATTAAATTTCTTAAATTTATCGTTGTAATATCTGGATAACTCAAATCTTAATTTAATAATTCTTGAAACAAATATGTATTATATTAACCGAAAATTATGACTACCTAATGGGTAATAATTTTTGCGTAAGAACGTGGTGAATTTTTACCAATATTAGCATAAATTTTGCATTAATAACAAGTTGAAAAGTTTTACCATAATTACTGAATAGTTTTTAATACGTGTTATTTACAAAGCATAAAGTTCTGAATTGACTCTGTATTTTGTTTGAAAATTGACTCTAAAAGTATGCAGATATATTTTTAAAAATCCTAATTTCTGTTTATCAATAGTTATTAAATGAAATTAGCTGTTCAGGTAAAAATGGTAATGGAAAACTGTACTTTTATTAATGTTAATACACATTATAGTATTTGTGTTTTTCCTCATCGAAAATATTTTTCAAATTCAAATTTAATAACGAAACAAATCAAATACACAAAACCAGAGAGTATCACGCAAAGGAACAAAAATAGGAAAAGAAAATAAATTAAATTGCCTGAAATTTCCCAAACGAACCAAGAGCTCTTTGGGTCATATATTATCTTTCGAGAAATTGAAAAAAAAATTGTGTTCAAAAATTTATGTTAAAAAATTTATAAAAAAAAAACTATTTCAGTTTTAAGCAACTCAAAGACTTACCTACCAAACTAATATTTTTTTTTCTTTTGCAGAGCTTCAGTAAATAGCGAAACAGAAGTGAAAGTCATCGAAAACGATGAAAAACTTTCTAACTTAAATGAAGGTGATGATTTGAATTTAGATGATAAATATTTAAATGCTGATAAACTTTTAAACGAAGACGATTCATTTGAAAAAGATCGGGTTTCTGTGGAAGAAAAGGTTACGGATGAAAACATAACACAAAACAAAGATCTTACAAAGGATGAAACTACAGAATTAGCATCAACAGGTATAAGATATATCTATTTTATTTATTCTTGCACTGATATGAGAAACAATTTTGCAACCCTTAAACACCATACGGAGTTAGTTGTAATCAGGGTTTGAATTTATGATTACAGTTGATCGCCAAAACCTGGTTTAATGTTTAAATTTTGAGTAAAATCGTAAAAATGAAGCCTGGTTTGAAGTTTATAAACTTCCAAACGAAACCAAATAAAACTCAAAATACGATCATGAGTTTTATAAAACTCATGATCGTATTTTGAGTTTTATTTGGTTTCGATTAAAAATCATGGTTACTTTTGAGTGATACTGTTTTACTCAGATAATAATCATTAATTCATGATGAAAAATAGTTCGATCAAAAAATAAAAATCAAACAGCGCTGAAACATATCGTTCACACCTCTCCAAACCTTCCAATCGAATTCTTCCAGAATCGGCGTTCTCTTTGGTATTTTTCAGAATAATCATTCCATTGGCGATCTTATGGGCGACCAACATGATTTTTATTTTCCGGACGAAAAACACGAGTCGAAGAAAATGCTCACAGTGAAGATGATCTATTTTTGATGAAAAACGCTAACTGATTTTTAAAAATGAGAAAAGAAAAATTTTTGTTTTTTTTTCACCGCCACCATATTTATCAAATTCAAAACCTGATTTCAATTTGTATGTACTAAGGTAAATGTGGGTATAGTGGACACTGTCCCAATAGTGGCCACCTAGTTGATTAATTTTAATTAATACGAGTTAGAGTTATCAAATAGCGTTAAAATTCATAGGCATAGTAGATTATGCTATCAGGTAATCAGTTAAATAACCACCAATACCACAGATCAGTATGGGAAGGATATTTAAGTCTTTGAAAATAACACCATCGGCCGAGTGACTAAAATTTGATTTTGCTTATTGAATCGCGTTAGGAAACGGTTAAGTCGGAACTGATTTTTTAGTATTTATTACGGTTTCACTGACTTTTAAATTCATTTTAAGATTAAGTAGATTGTATACAATCATACTGAAAAAAATTTATTTGAAAATTTTTACTTTACGAGGATTTAGGGGGGTGGCCACTTTACCAACACAGAATCTTAGATTTTCCAATAGTGGTCACTGCAATGGCTTTTAAAAAAAATATAAATCATTTTTAATTTGAATCAGATTTTCTCCAGAAACTGTTGATTATGCCATAAAACGGGTGTTGTACGAATTAGGTTTCATCCTGGCTTCGGGAAATTCCTCTCAAATCAGCTACAACGTAGGCTATGGGCCGGAAACCACTAAGTCTGTAATTCTAAGTCAAATAAAACTGATTTTATTTTAATCCAAAATATATTTTGCTAGGAAGCAAGACTTTTTTAGAACTAAACGACCATACCTACTCAATTTCATGCATAAACCCCCTCATATAGGCAGAAAAAGAGAGGTGTCCACTTTTGATGCAAAGGGTGTCCACCATAGAAACACCAGATACATCGATGTGGCCACTATAGAAGCAATTTGGAGTACTTTTAAAACATTCATTAAAAATACTTTCCCCGATCTAATTACAGTTTTAATTGGTAAAATCGAAAGAAGAAGATCCAGTTGATCTAAAAATAGGATGGTAACCGTTAACAGGCAAATAGATTGATATTTATAGAGAATTTAAGCGAAACTTTTCCTTAAAGTGTCCACTATACCCACATTTACCTTAATCCTTTAGAACAGTATTAGGAGTATGTTGAGAGCTAGTGATATTTTAACCACGAAAAGGTGAACAACACGTGATCCAACCATTTAAAAATCAACTTTTCTACTGGTGAGCTTTGACTTGAGCGTCATTGTAATATATATTTTTATTTAGTCATAGTCTGTTTTCGAAAGATTTGCTGTTCTTCTGATCATAGAATTATTAAAAAGAGTTTGTATAATCACTGAAATCGTGCTGATCACTTAAATTTTATGATTGACTGAAATTCTTAAACGCTTAACTTAAAACCTTATGAAAATGTAAAAATTTTTTTTTTGACAAAGATTGAAGCTATTTTATATCCTCCAATTTATTAAACCAGGGCTACACATGATTGTACTGGCAGGTCTTTTATTTAAAACAAATTCCTCGAGCACATTGTGATTGGGTAACTTTTTTAGCGAAAAAAAAATAATTCAAACCTTTTAATAGTAAGCATTGTTATTTTCTTCCAAAATTTTTAAAAATATATCCTTAGGGTATTGTTACAAAATCTATTGAAAGTGTATATCCATCTTCTAATCAAAAGCGTTTTGAATGTATTGCAATTATGCTCCAATTGTGTTTTTTGAGAAAAATAGCGTTTTGATAGAAATTTAAGAGTCTAAACATTATTTTACAATGCTATATTTAGGACACATTTCTCCGATAGAACTCATTTCAAACACTTTTCAAGCATATTCAGTACACTATCACATTTTTTGTGTGGATTTATTTTGCAGAGTAAGTGATACGAATAAAAATACAAATATTTGACGACCAACTACAGCGAATCCCAGCAAGGTTGGTCCATTTAACTCAAACTACCGGATTCCCAGTAATTATCAACTTTTCCCTTAAACTCCTTTAGTCCAGTGGAACTAACTATAGTTTCTGGCAACCCATTCCATCTATCCACAACCCTGTTAAAAACAATACAGTTTTCTGCTTTCCCGGTTAAAATGTGCCAGACCCTCTGTATCCCCTTGCTTTATCATTTTAAAAAGTTGAATCAAATTCCCCTTAGCCCTTCTTTTTACTAGAGTGAACATATTTGACTTCTTTAAGCCCTAATCATTATCTTGCCACTAATTTTGCTAGAAAACTGTTCTATTCACTATGTCGTACGTGCAAATAAAAGTTAGTATCTTCTCTTCTCGAAATTTGTTTTGTGTTACGGGAGCTAAATCATATCCAGAGTTTGAAACCCGTAAAAAAAATTAGCAACAAATTAAAATTGGTTCAATTTTTTTTTTATCTGAATGTTTTAAAATCTATAGATATCGAAATAGGTCATTAATTTTATGTAAAAGTGAACGAATTACATATATTTAATCATGAGTGATGTTTTATATTGGATCAACAATAATTATTAATTCCTGAATATTGAAGCATACCGGACTCGAACACTAGTTCCTATCAAACCAAATGATAAAAAATGACTGTCTCTTCACAGACAGGGAACCTTATTTAAACTGGAAATACCCTTTATAATTTAAGTAGCCCTATGCTGAAACCTTTAAATTAAATCAATGTCTTTTTTCAAATATGAAGACCAAAATTGAACTGCATATTCTAGATGAGGCCTCACCAAAACTCTGTACAATGGCAATCAAAGAACCCTGGTGGAATACTTAATATTCAAGGTATCTGATTTAATTAAAATTTTGTATCTCCAAATTCAGGAAATAGTTCTAGAGAGATCGGATTTACAGGTACAACCGAGATGCTGGTTTAGTGAAAATTTATTATAATTTTAAGATAAACTTTTCAATTGGTGAGGATTTCCATGGGTATTTTTATATTGTAAAATGAGCCTAACTCTATGTCTATAGACTGAGTTTATATCCATGGAATAGTGTAGAGGAAATTATTTATATCTCCTAATGTTTGGAAATCTATGGAATATTATTTTTAATTTTTTAAACTTTATGTATCAAGCCTCACTTACATTGTTTCACTTTTACTGTTCATCATGAGTGATCCTCACCGAGGAATCACATATTTGCGTGCATGGGACATCGGAATAGCGAAGAATGAAAGGACAATTTACACTTGCTTTGATTTTGGATGAATCCTCCAAAATGAAGATAAAAAGTGAAAAGTCTAAATGGGCCTTTATTTTATTTAAGTGAAAGTATAATAGTGAAAGCTATGTAGTTTTACCTTGTCTATACAGGGTGATTTGTAATTACGTGGACAAACTTTGCAGGGGGTAGAGGGGACCTAGACAAGCATATTACGAATAGGAATGGGGGGGGGGGCGCACATGCACCGTTAAAGAGCTAGGGCCTAATGTAGTGCGATGGCGTTACAAAAGGGGGTTTTCCCAAGGCCCGTTTCCCGAAACAAAAGATAATATAATGCAAAAAATTATTGCATGAGGTACAGCAGTATCCGTGCTATTTACACCACAAATTTAATAAAAAATTGGACCACTTGTTAAACCGTGGGGTGAGTTTTAAAACGTGCAATATTAATATTTTAGCCAAAGAAGGGAGTTCCCTTAATGGTATTTAGAAAAATAATGATCGGGGAAGGAATTTTCAATGATCATACAGTTTCATTGATCAATGTATGATCATTGAAAATTCCTTCCCCCGATCATCATTTTTTGAATACCATTACACTAATGTAAGGGAACTCCATTCTTTGGCTAAAAGATTAATTAATATTGCACGTTTTAAAACTCACCCCACGATTTAGCAAGTGGTCCGATTTCTATCAAATTTATGATGTAAGTAGTACGGATACTGCTGTACCTCATGCATTAATTTTTTTCATTTTATTATGTTTTATTTCGTTACACGGGCCTTGCGAAAGCGTACTTTTGTAACGACATCGCACTACATTAGGTCCTAGCTCTTTAACGGTGCATCTGCGCCCCTCATGATTTTTGGAAATATGCTTGTCTAGGTCCCCTCTACCCTCCTGCAAAGTTTGTCCACGTATTTACGAACCACCCTGTATATATAATATCCATTTGATCCAAGGTTTTATTTATTTTTCTTGAGTAAAGATGAATAAATGTGACCCCCTTGTAAAAAGGGGTTGTGCAAGAAAATTTTTGAGGCACTTTTAAAAGTACCTCGTATCCGTGATTTTGTTTCACACGTGCCTGTGCTTGCTGGCACAAAGTAAGTACTTTTATAGGCATTTCGATCATGAAGGATTGCGAATCTAATATCCATCATTGGCAAAAAAAAAAGTGTAAAACCAATAAAAACGTACTACAGTTCCTATACAGATTCAAAACTCATGGGAAAATGTAATAGGGGAAGTAAACTACCCAAAGATAATTCAGAATAACCGAAGAAAGCAGGGTCCCGTAAGTAATCCTGAGGAGCTAGGTGGAGGATAAAAGTTGCTAGATATACAATGCCCAATTTTTGTCCACATTCTAGCTCCTCAGAATAGTGTGGACAAAAATTACTTGGATCATTGAAAATATGTCATTGTGAACCATTTTCTTTTGCTCCTGGCATCTTTTGTCCGCCAACTACCACCTCAAGATTAGTTCTGAAATCTCCTTTTCCAGGATGATTCAGAATTGTCTTTGGAGTTTACCCTATCAATTTTGCTCATGCGTTTTAAATCCCCCTGTGTATGATGAATAACTAATCCAGCTCTTCTTACATAAAGATATAAAGTACTAACCATCTGCAATACTTCACACAGATTTGCCGGAGGTATTCTTCACGGAGCTCTCGACCAACGTCTCTATCGCTGAGGACGGTTCTGAACTGTCTCCAGATGAAGATGACCAGTCGATTGAGATGCGTTCCAAGAGGATGTCCTACCCGTATCCTTACCCACCCCCTCCTCCTCCCCTTCCGTATCTTCCACCCCCTAAGGATACGTGTCCACCCCTAGCTCCGACTTGTCCTCAGTGCTTGCAGGCGTTTTCACAGCTTCCTTATGACCTTTGCAGCTTTCCACTTGGTAAGATTGATTTATTGATTTTAGTTTATTAAGCTCACCACTCAAACATTTAGAAATTTCTTCTTATCAAAATAAAATTACTAGGCAATATAATACATTACACAATACAGTACTTTATTAAAGAATATCAAACAAATTTTGATTTGTGATATTCTAGGATTCTACATTTATATACAAATTTTGTTTACCTACCGGTTCAACTTTGCAGAAAAAGAAGCATTAATATTTTTACGGGTACATTTAACATCTTAGTCTTCAAAACGCGTCTAGTCACTGCATACAAAGGGTCCCCACCTTCTTTAAACGTGTGACATAATTTGTGAAGAGTCCCCAATAAGGTATCAGAAAGATAGTCACTTATAGTTTTACAACGGACAACTTTAGACTGCCGTTTAAAATAACCACAATGTAGTTAGTATATTACCGATGTCCCGGTTGTTTAAAAAATTAAAGAGTTTTAAACAATTATAAATTTACTTTTCCTAAGCTTTTTACTTTTTATTAAAGTGATCTGTATGGCAATTGAGCGAATTTTAATAACAGATTCAAATTGTTTAAAGAGTAAATGCAAATAAAAAAAATATTACGTACTTTTTTTCCCTGAGATTTTAGGTTTTACCTGTAAATCCTTCAGCAGTTTTTTTTAAAGAAATATAACACTTTACCTAGATAATTTTATCCCACAAATGACAAGTAACTTGCATTACAATGTCTTAAAGTTTAACAAGTGTATTAAACCTTGATATTAATACATATAATTAAATCATATATGTAAACAGGAGCTTAGTTTCAATTTGAATCTCTAAACTATTGCAATTCAATTAGAATCACAATGTTCAACCAAAGTTATCAAAGCGAGAAATTCTGCTCGAAATACGTTCAAAGTGTGTGTGATTGTTTCTCTTACATATTTAATTTTTTTTTTCATTCCAGTAATGAAAGTTCTTCTTTTGGCACCTCCTGTACCTGGTAAGTTTTATTCGGATTTGACCATAAAACATAAAGAACTATTTTTTAAACGCTGTATATGCAGTGTGTATAATCTTAAAGTGAACAAATAGCTAACTTCTAAATCGTTCGTTGAAACGAGTACTTTTGGTTTTTAAAAATGTTCCATAATCAATCTTTCGACAAGAATTGACCGAATAAAGCCACTTTGAAATTCGTGATTTTGGAGAAAAAAAAAGCTCTACTCGAAATCAATTAGTTTGAGGGCCCGTCTCTATATGAAGCAAAATTAGAACAGGTTATTATGAAGAATTTTTCTATTGTTGTAGATCTCGAAATAATTTCATTTTTTTTATTAAATTCGTGTATGACCCCGCTTTTTTAAAAAACATAAACCTTTGTATCTTGGTCAGTTTTTGTCTGAAGTGAATGAAACTTTTTTGTTCGACATAAAAATAATGAATATTGTTTTAATAATGTGATAAAACCAGGTAATCATTAAAAACTTTAAATTTCGCATGTTTATTTTTTACGACCGAAAACCCATAAAACACAATTCTTTAATTAATTTTAAACATTTTTGTCATTTGAAAGTATGCAATTATGCATCTGTAAAGAACGATTTAGAAGTATGTTAGAGTAGAAAGGAGGATAAACTAGCTTTTCAAAAAAGCCAATGCATAAACATAGCAAGATACAATAACATAAAGACATTGATTAAAAAATATTTTATTAGTACTAATTTTTGAGCAATATTATTACAAATTGAATACTTATTTCACAGAAACTAAACCGATGTTTTCAAGTTTGTAGAGCATGGTAGTGTAGTTAATCATTTTCAACTAACTTGAGGGTCTAATTTTTTAAAATCTTATTGGATCATATATTAAAAAAACACCTTTCCATTTCTTCAGTTTCATGTTGTTTAGTCTATTTTTTTATTGTTACTTGGTTTTCTCTTCAATACACCAACACCAGAAGGTTACTTACACCGTCTGCAAAAACGTTCTGCTGCACAAACGTTCAAGATTCGTCCAATCTTTGTTATTGGAGAAAAATTTTAAATTGAATCAATACCACGCTGTGTTATAAAGGCATGGTATATTATTTATAATGGTACCTCATTTTTCCCATTATAATTGTAGTTCATGAACTCAGTACTTTATAAATTATGTTTAAATTTATATACTGGTGATAAAATTGAAACTATCCTGATTCATTTCTAAACTATGATAAGAAAAAAAATCCTCTTTTAACAGAACTGTAAGCGGAAAATTATTAGAACAAACAATACAAGAATACAAGAATTATTACAGGGGTCAATCCAGCCAAAAATTGGGGCCCTTTTGCTGCCCCTTCACGAAAATTAAATTCTTAAAAAGGAACCCTATACAAAAGTTAAATTCTTAAAAAAGGCCCCTTCACAAAAATTAAATTCTTATAAATAAGGCCCCTTCACAAAATTCAATTTCATAAAAACAACCCTTTCTCAAAATTCCCCTCTTTATAATCATTATTTGCAAGAAAACATTCACAAAATCTTATTTGTTTCAAATAAAAAATGTTTTTTTACGATAATTGACTTCAATAATAATTTGACTTCAATTTTTCACAAAAACAATTTCTTTTTCGCAAAAATATTTTCTTTTTCACATAAATGGACCCCAAAAAATAAAACCTGGATCGACCCCTGTATTATTACACAAAACCCGAAATTCCATATGAAACAAAAAATTGTGCTCTCTTGAAAACATGCTAAGATTGAAAAATCGTCTGTTTTACATCTAGAACCTGTATATTATCTAATTTTCCCTCTCTTCTAGATGGTTATGGACGTCTCTGTGGCAAGCTGGGTCTGCTGTCCGCACTAGGTCAAGTTGACGTCAGATTGTTCAGAAGACTGCTCACCATTTCGCTGGGTCAAAGTTGTCCCTGTGCCTTGAAACGTAATTAAACTTTACTGTTTTTTTATTTTAACTAACTTATTAACCCGCAAGGACGCGCGCAGGGTCTGTGAGACCCTGGCACTTGAACAAACCTTCATAAAAACTCTAATTTTTAATCAAAAATGCTGAAATACTGTGTATCTGCCTAAAAGGTTTCCACCTATCACCTCCTAAAAATTAAATAGAGTGGGTATGTTATTTTCCGAGTTAGGTTGGTTTTTTTTTAATGCTTCGAAAATTGGGAGGATTCGCGCGAGTTATAACTAAAGATGTGTCCAAAAGTAACAAGAATCTATAATTTTTCTTGCAAAAAAGGTAATTTAAGGTAAACAGAACTAAATAAACTGCGGAAATCGGTCCCCCTTTGAAGATAAGATAATCTTGGTCACTTCGTCCTGAGTGCTGGTGCTTTTCAAAATAACCTAATATTATATGTTAATAAAAAGCAGTCAACTTAAAATGAGTTATTATGCACTTTGAAAGATTAAATTATATATTTAAACTTTCCATGATAAAATTTTTGGATTCATTGAACATTTAGAACGGAAAACGGTATGTAGGGCCTGAGAGGCCCTGCACGCGTGCCCGTGTAACAGAAAGTAGCGCGCGTCCTCCCGGGTTAATTTAGTTTAATTAGATAAAACTTAGTTTCCTTAATATTCCTTGGTTAATATGTTTGAAAAAAAAATAGCTTCTGTACTTTAGAAAAGTTTTATTTCTTAACAATATGTAGTATAGAAATTTAGATTAAATATGGTTACATTAAGCCAGTGTCGGATCCTCTGGAAAGTGCCCCCCCCTTGGACCTAAAAAATCACTCATAAGTACGGAAAAAAATCCCAAAAAGTATTCAAAATGAGTTAAAACCCTACTTTCACAGGTCAAATTTCCAAACAATTTTCTGCAGGAGAATCCTCATACCCCCCAGCGGTACCAAAAGGGGATCTTGAGTGATACTTTTTAGAAAATTCCCAAAATTTTAACATTTTCTCAAAAGATAATGGTGATGGTCTGAAAAAGTGCCCCCCTTGGAGCCGTGCTGGATCCGCGCCTACAATAAGCTCTAGGTAGATCCCTAAGCCCTAGGAAGCTCAGGTAGATCACATACTGCAAGAATAACCTACATTAATATAAAAAACTTAGAAGATTTTGATTATCTCTCGTATGATTTTATGTGTTTATATTCTCCATAAATACTTAGAATGTTTTTTAAAAAAAGACTGAAACTTGGATGTGTTGGAATACCATGATCTTTGCCTACATATATCCTCGAACCTTGCTTTAAACCCCAGAGAAGTAGAGGACCTGGCTCTTGAAACTGAATTTAAGGGAAATTAATGTTTTGGGATTGAGTGAACTCTTTTAAACTAACGGTTTACCTCTAGTTTAGTTTTGTATCTCTTGACTGAGGTTAGCCATAGCCCCTCTTTCTTTTACCGAGAACAAGCTCATTGAAAATTCCCAAAACTATTAATCCCACCGGAAAATAAAATGCAAGTTACATCACTATTTCTACAATACAAACCAAAATTCTCTCTAACTTTTATTCACTTATTTGCCATTCCAAAGTTTTCAATATGGAGTTTTAAAGATTGAAACAAATTGAAGTGTATACTAATAAACAGTTGAAATTTTATTATAAATAATTTTATGCTTTTTAAGTGGTGATCAAGTTCAATACTACAGACTCATCTCATGTAAGAGAAAAGAGCAGGTCTACCAGAACAGCAAACGCTCAAATTTCTCAAACCTGAAGCAAAAACAAGTACTAAATGAAAATAATTGTAAAAGAATACCCTTTCAAAAAAGAGCTCCCAAGTTCTATAGTTCTATAGTTCTAAACTCTCCAGCCACAAACACAGAGGCACCCAGATTCATGAAACCTATCGATAATGGTTCATATGGTTTGGCGTAAATAACAGTTTCTATTTCACCGCTACAAAAAAACTGACTCAAGGAAACTGTTATTACGTAGAGCGAGAAACTGATTCAAAACAAATTCATAGGACAGCGAGAGGTAAACTGTCTACCTGGCTTCCGTGTAACAAAACGGCATATATGTGTAATGGATTGAAAGGTACCCGTAAGACGTAAACTTGCTCTCTAAAAAAGAAATGAAAACATCTATGTAGCTAGCTCAATTGGTAATCTTTGGTTCTAAACAAACTTAGAAACAGTAAATAAGAAATGAGAAGCAACAGGAAGATCAAAATATATATTTTATTGTGTTTGGAAAATTTTTTCACTTAGCCATCACCTTCGCTTACACGAGCATCTTCGCTAACCGCCATTTACAACACGAAAGTCTCATCGTATCACGTGGAAAATATCTCCCACCAAAATATCGTTCTATTGAGCTAGGGGATCATAAATAAGTAAAATTGTAACCACTCTGTATTTATCTCCCCTTAAAACCAGTTATGATACTGTTTGCAACACTCTAATTGGAAATTCTGTCAGGTTATTCCTATCTAAACGAGAATCGTTTTTTTATAGCGTCCCACCGTTACTTCGTTTTGTCGCAGTTGGGAGGTCTCATAAAAGAAGGTGGAGTGTTCAGCAAGATCAGCCTGTCCCACGATCAAGTCATTATCCCTGTGGACCGCTACACTGAAGGAGAAATTTTGAAACGTCTACAAGCCTGCTTCCCTCCTCCACCAGTGTATCCTCCGCCAGTAGCGTACCCGCCACCGCCACCTCCACCCCTTGTGTATCCACCACCACCATTGTACCCTCCACCACCGCCACCACCAGTGTATTTACCACCACCTCCGCCTCCTCCACCACCGGTGTATTTACCACCACCTCCTCCGCCACCACCAGTGTATCCACCCCCTCCTCCACCTGTGTACCTTCCTCCACCTCCTCCTCCTCCTCCACCCCCTCCAGTGTACCCACCTCCACCACCACCGCCAAAGTATGTTCCTCCACCACCGCCTCTTCCAGTGTACCTTCCACCACCCCCTCCTCCTCCTCCACCACCTCCGGTGTATCCTCCTCCACCCCCGCCGCCGAAGTATCTCCCTCCCCCTCCACCGCCTCCACCACCAGTGTATCCTCCTCCTCCACCACCGCCACCCAAGTATCTTCCACCGCCGCCGCCGCCACCACCACCGCCACCAGTGTATCCACCTCCGCCACCACCACCCAAGTATCTTCCACCACCGCCGCCGCCTCCACCACCTCCTCCAGTGTATCCACCTCCACCACCACCCAAGTATCTTCCTCCACCACCTCCAGTGTATCCACCTCCGCCAGCAAAGTATCTTCCTCCACCACCCCCTCTACCGGTGTATCCTCCTCCACCCCCTCCCCCTAAGTATCTTCCTCCCCCACCCCCACCTCCTCCTCCACCTCCAGTGTATCCTCCTCCCCCACCACCCCCTAAATATCTTCCTCTTCCACCATTGTACCCACCTCCACCCCCTAAGTATCTTCCTCCACCACCACCTCCTCCTCCACCACCACTGTATCCACCTCCACCACCACCTCCTCCTCCACCACCACTGTATCCACCTCCACCACCTCCTCCAAAATACCTCCCCCCACCTCCTCCTCCCCCTCCACCAGTGTATCCTCCCCCACCTCCTCCTCCACCACCACCAGTTTATCCCCCTCCTCCTCCACCATACCCTAAAGTAGTTCTCCCTACATATGTACCACCGCCTCCTCCAAAATATTTACCACCTCCACCACCACCTCCTCCAAAATATTTACCCCCTCCACCACCACCGCCTCCAAAATATCCTCCTCCTCCTCCTGTATATGGTCCACCACCACCACCGCCTCCTCCTCCACTTCCAAAATATCCTCCACCACCTCCTCCTGTATATGCTCCACCACCTCCTCCACCGCCTCCTCCTCCACCCCCAAAATATCCTCCTCCACCCCCTCCTCCAGTCTATGGACCCCCACCACCCCCTCCTCCTCCACCCCCACCACTTTATCCACCTCCACCACCACCACCGCCAAAGTATCTTCCTCCACCACCGCCTCCTCCAGTCTATGGACCTCCACCACCCCCTCCTCCTCCACCCCCACCACTTTATCCACCTCCACCACCACCGCCAAAGTATCTTCCTCCACCACCGCCTCCACCGCCACCAGTGTATCTTCCTCCACCTCCTCCACCACCACCCAAGTATCCTCCTCCTCCACCGCCTCCTCCATTTCTTTATCCTTGAAGAACTAACTAACTGAAGCATATACTTTACTTAGCGTTTTTTTTACACAACGCTATTTATATTTATTGTTATTATTATGAAAATAGATTTATTTTATTACGTGATGTACTAAAGTAAATCAGTTTTGAAACGGGTGACATTTTTAGAGGACACTACAGAAGAATGCGAAAACGTTTCAACTTTGTGAAACGTTAGAGAATGGTTGACGTATATGTGTTGAATAAAGATTATATTTTTTTGAATGGCTTCGTTTTTATTATTTTATTTAGTTGTTATGCAGGATGTATCAAAGATTTGTTTCACACTTTTCGACTTGAAATAGTGTCTTGTGGAGCCATGGAGCTAATATAAGACCCAATGCCCCCCTGAATCCATTGAGAAAACTTTAACGCATCTGCAGGAAAAGTAAAAAGCTAAAAAAAATCTCACTTAAAAAATAAAAAGAGATAGAACTCAAAGACTTTACTTGAAAAAATATTAGCGCAGTATCATTGAAAAAGTAAATGAATCAATTACATAAAATAATTAATTCAAAATTGCATTTGCCCTTGAAAGATTTTTGGTATTTATAATATTTATCTAAGCCTATTGAAGCTTGAAGAGACTCAATGAGTTAAAGAAAGTAGTAAGTTTTTATTCTCCATAGACTTAACAATGTATATATTTCCCCATTTCTTTCCAAGTTTGACCTTACTCGTTCTAGTTTTGAAGCCACGTAGATCCCAAGCAGTACAAACGTTCAAAATTCGTCCAATTTTTGTCATGTAAGGCCGAATTTCGTTTAATTCTAGTTGCAGTTACGTAAACTTGACATATTTGGTATGATCTGCGCTACTATGCTATACAGCACCGTTAGTTGACCCTCTTTTTTTTCATTATTTGCATACCGAAACTCCTCCTAGCAACCCAACAGGCTTTGTGTTTACCCATTTTCTCCTTCCGCGTAGTGACGTAGTGTGTTCAGGAAACGTTGGCTGACGAATATAGAGGAGGGTCTTGCTTAAATAAACCTATCGATTTCCTCCTAAAGCTCCTCGATTTCCGAAAAGTAACAATTTCGTCCATCGGCAGACATCGCGACATTTCGCAAGTTCATTTACTACACCGTTTAAACCAATACGCCAACATTCGGCATCGCTGAAATCCATTCAACCACCTGATGATCCATCCCGAAGGTTAATGCATTTCCAACGGCCGAACGGAGGGAGTGTTCACCCCCACAGTGGTCATTCTGGGCCATCAAAGAGGAGCCCAAATGGGTGCCAAATTGAGCGGAACGAGAAAATTGCATGGGTTACACAGAACGACCGCATAAACATGTTATTTGAGATGTGCCAATCCGAAAGTTAGGAGTTCTGAAAGTATACCTTCGTCTGGTACTTTCAGTTGATATTAATACCGCATTTTAGTTTAAAAAACATTTTAGTGGTGAGTAATATTACTACATTCACACTTAGAATGCACCAGATCTTGCAAAGCGTTGCGCTGTAGTAAAAGACAGGTGTATGAGTGGTTTGTTGGAGCACAAATGACAATTTGCTCAAATTCAAGCGTGATGGGTAAGATAAGTTGCCAAATCTACGCATATTGGCAATTTCCACTTAATCCTGATTTAAAATTTTTTTATGCAATTCCTTTTTACCCTTAATATTTTCTTCAAAGGCTTGACAAACAATACAATATTTATTCTTTCTTTGGAAGTTCTGGAACGTGTATAAAATTCACTCAAAATCGGGATTATGAGGGAAAGTAAAAGTTGACAGGGAAAGAACTGGCCAACTCGGAGGTTCGCCAACCAAACCCCTGTACAAAAGTTATTGTGAATATTTTTATATTGAAAAGAAGCAAAGGTACTATTCTAGAAAAGGGGCGCAAATCTCGCCAAGCGATAAAGTTGCCAATATGATGCAAACAGTTCACATCATTAGTCATAAGGCACAAAGGAACAGAAACATCTGTAACTTCAGTCAGTTCTTTTTTATTCATGAAAAGGCAAAAGTTGATATCACTCTCTTCTTGGGTTTTTAATGTGCAGCTGTTATTGGGTTTCGTTTTCAAATGAAGATCATCGGGCGAAAAGGCAGGTGCGGTTTCCCCGTTGAAATTGTGGAATATGGAGGCAAAGGGTTTCCGAGGGTTACCAGTGGTGATTATCCGTTTGGCGCTGTTTGCATTATATTAGCAACTTTATCGTTTGGCGAGATTTGCGCCCCTTTTCTAGAAAAGTACCGAAGCAAATTGGTAGAACAACATCCTTTATTTTCCATTTTTTAAGATGTTGAGTTGAGTTGCTCTTAACATATATTATATTACAAATTAATAAAAATAAATACATACTAGTTAATTATTTACAGATACAACAGAAGTTTTTTATGAAATGCCACTTGTGCTCCAACTATGTCATATTAACCAATTCGTTGTGAACATCCTTTTTTACTTCAAATAAAGCAATTAACCACAAAAATTCTAAGCAAGTTGAGAAGCAGCATAAAAATAAACGTCTACGTATTTTTTAGAAGAATATTCTGAAAAATGAGAGCTTAAACTTGACTTTTCCTGACACATTAAATTAAAAGGAGAACCTTATATCCCTTTGGGGATGAATCGATCAAACACACTTGTTCCATTGTTCTATCGACTCTCCTACTCGACTCCACCCTGAAACCGAATTTTGAATCTACTTTAATTACCTTATCAGTTCACTTTGAACTCCCAATATGAGATCAGATTAAATCAGTGACGTCACAGATTACACGTATGGGGTGATCCCTCACTGATCGGTTCTTCCGACTACGAAGAAATGACTTATTTAAAAGTGTGGATATGCTAATAATGATCAGAGTAAATCAATTTATGTTAAACAAAACTTTAAAACGTATTCTATATGCGACTAAAACACTCACCACTATAAAAATTAAAACTAATAATTTGAATATAGTATGAACGCTATATATTTTATAGTTATTATTACAATTACAATTACTACAATTTTAAAAGCAGCGTTGCTTTAATTATTGCACGCTATTTCTTATTCTAATTAACTGCATCTAACTTCATCCTATTGTGGTTCGCATGTTCCAGTGGCCCACGAACCACACAAAAATTATATTGTTTTACGATTCGCAGTGTTTTTCCTGAAGTCTGTTAAAAACGTTTTTACAGATCCAATAAATTCAAAAAAAAAAAAAAAAATCGTAAAGAATCTCCAAAACGCCTTTGAAGTATTTTTGTCTTAAAATTTAAAAAATAAAACATTCAAATGTCATTGATAGAAACTAGACTTTACATGAAATAGGTAAGACTCTGTGAGATGCACTAGAATTCAGTTTTTCAAGTTATGAGGGACATTCATTTCAAACTATTATACGGCCGATTTATGGCTTTTGCATTTCTGGTGATTTTTTTTTTCATCTAAAACATCATTAAAAGTTGATGCTATGGGTTAATGAAATGCAGTCTTAGTGACGTAGAAATTTTAGACCTCCACATTGATATGTTAAAGTTCTCCCAACCTAGTTGACGTTTCCTTTTTTGAAAAAAAACCCCACTAAAATAAGAGGGAGAACATAAATAATGTAAGAAAAAGCAAGTATTTTATGAAGTTTTTTTTTGTACATTTAATATATGGGTTTTTTTTTGTTATAGTCTGTTCATTTAGAATTGGCGCCTGAACCAGGATCAAAAACGCTCAATAATGCTTCATAAATGTCATCACACAACTTCAGTGACCGATTTTTTTTACAGTATTTTAACTACTTCTGTTTCGGCTGCCTTGTCATTGCAGAAGAAAATGCTTTTGATGATAATTACAATAGTAACTGCTTCTAATACATTTCGTCTCAGGCGCCAGTTCTAAATGAACAGACCATAATTTGAGTACTGTTTACTCTTTAAAAATGGGACTTGTTCAAAACATTTGAAATACATATACAGGATAAAATTCATTGTCAAAACACATTACTGAAGTATCCTGAAGTAGAAATCCCAGAAATTAGTGTTTTAAAAATCAGCATACTGAACGTAATTATCCTAAAAATCCCAACTATAAAATGAAACAAAAGCATCTGCCATTCCACTTAAAGCTACACTTCCAAAGCGATGATCCATAAGCGCCATGAAACTGATTAAAATCAATGAAACAATCAAGAAATAAACTAAAATCCTTTAAACGGCAGACATGCACATCATTCGATTTACCGGAATCGATTCTCACAATCGATTTTCTCTGGATTACATAAGTATCGAGTTGCAAAGTGAAATTGATTCTTTATGAATAATTTATAAGCATCGATTCTATTTAATTAGTTGAAAGAGATATGACTTTCTGGAAGATAATGTTTCAGAAAGAGGCATGTGTATAATGCCAAATCAATACCCATTGAGAGTAGTATGCTACTGTGACTCGGTTGCTCTTGAAATAGTACATTGGCTGTGTATTTTTAAGCGGTGTATTACGAGGGGTATTTTCCTATTTGTTGTGTTACTGGTGGGCGTTATGAATAAATGGATGGTAATGACTTTCTATTGAATTCACTTTTGTACCGCTTAAGGCGCATTACGTTGCGCTTAAATCTCTATCGGTTTTTGTATTATGCAGGTGCGGCAAATGTTACAAATAGAGAATATTATTATGAAGCTCCATTGGCGAGCTTAGTCACCACTAAAATAGTCTGATTATTTAAATTCTGAATAAATAGTGACTGAAGCTCACAAGTGTTTACGTATTCTTATGAGTCGTATGCTTATAGGGGAGAGCGGGGCACCTTTCAACAGTTTCGTTTTCGATTAAAATCATTTTCTCGTTTGTTATGAGGTTAATTTAAATGCCATCTGGTGTCAAGTAATGTTTCTTATCATAACAACATCTGTCCGTGGGATTCCTACCATTTCACCTTTTAGTTTTTTTGTAATCGAGTGGAGTCGTTTTTGACGTCCAAAAGTAAATTTTGAATTTCTTTTAAAAAATCGGATTTTACCAACTTTTTATTAGTTTAGGTGATTGATTTTTACATATGTTATTAAATAAGGTCTTCTGCTTCTATGTATACCTTTTTCAAACCAATATCTTTATTCTAAAGCGTTTGAGGGGTCTTGAACCGTGACGACTAAAGGCGGGGCACCTTTCAACACTTAGGGCGGGGCAGGTTTCAACACCACAAAAATTCGTTTTGCTTAGCATATTGTGCTTTCGCAATACTTTTTCTTGAAGTAAACGCTCTTAAACAACTTATTCAAGAAATAATAGCATTGTATTAGAGTTAATTGTTTATTTTTAGCGAAAAAACAGCTGAAAATCGATTAAGATAATTTACTCAAATACACATATAATTTTTAATGGGAAGGCTACCATACGATTCACAACAGCAATATTATGCATTTAGTAGTTATCGGCATTGATTTAAATAAAATTATTTAAGATATACCACTTTGATGACTATAGTAATTAGCAAAATTTAAAATAAATTAAAAGCGGTCAAAAAATAAAATTTTTGGTGAATTCTGAAGCAAAACAGTTGAATTAACTATATATTTTCGGAATATAACTCAAAAGAACTTTTAAATTAAAAAATAAAGAAATATCACACTTAGTTGTGTGGTAAAACTCATAACCTACGAAACAACAGAAAAACTCCAAAATTTGCAAAAAATTTCACTTTTTTTTACTCTAAATTAATGAAATGTATTTGTTATAATGTATATTTCAATATAATAAACTTAAAATCAATTGAAACTTTTAAAATTTTAAAATTAACCCACTGTTGAAACGTGCCCCGCCTGTGTTGAAACCTGCCCCACCCGAGAACCTTTTTTAAAACGCAATTTTGGACCTTTTAATTTTCTCAAGGAACTTGGGTAAAATTACACTATGTGTCCGAAAGTCCATGGTAGGATATGCAAGTTAAAGTTTTATGATCCGTCAATTCGTTTGGTCACAAAAAATAAAAATCGAAATCTGTTGAAAGGTGCCCCCCTCTCCCCTATTTGTTATTTTATATATTAAGATTGATACGACATATGTTTGTTTTTAAAAAGAGGTAAATTTTGATCCAGAAACCACTTCTCGTTTATAAACAGATGTAAATGTAATGTAATTAAAGAACCCCATAAAATTTTTAAACCAGAAATACTGACAAAATAACTAATATTTCTCTCTAAGATATTGCAGTATTTGTAAAAGAACATTACTTATTAATCTTTTTAATTTAATCGAGTTTAAAAGTTGCTACTTTTGTAGATTTGGAATTGCAACTGCTTATTAGGCTACTGGTGAAGGTTCTAAAATTATTGATAAAAATATATTTATAATTTTCTTCTTTTTCTTTATTTTCTTCGTTTTTATCTTTATGGGTTTTTTTTTCAAAACAATTCGCATCCCTTCATTTTTCCCACTACAAAATTTCTGATTTGTACAGATCCATGGTTTTATTTTAACTTTGTACAAAAAAACCCTCTAAGAAAAAGCCATACTTTGTAACCAATCATTAAAGTTTTAACCAGGGTAAACTTAAATAAACTTCTGAACTAAAACTTCTGAATTTTACACATTTGGTTCATTTTGGAACAAAACACAAAGCTCCGTGATATTTTAATTTTGTTCTGGATCGGAATTAAACGATGTTTTCTTGTATAATTTTGTTCCGGAATTAATTGTTCTTATTGTTTAGGTAGAGAATACCGTCTCGAAAGAGGAACAATAAAATAATTTTGTTCCTTTTGCCAGCCCTGGTTTAAACCCTCCAATCTAACGTTTGAAACGCGCTGCAAAAAGGTCGAAACAACACCATATAAATCACTCGTCCATAATAAACCATCCTCCCATAATCTAATACCACCTGCCCTTAAATTCCTACGAGAACCATAATCTAAAACCTTACAGCAGATCAGGAAATGCCTTTACACGAATCTAAATCAGGGACCTCCTCGAAATGGGGCCTCTCGGTCACGATGCAGATCAGGGCCCTACCCAATGGAGGTTATAGGGTCCAACCCCTAACGAAACTTTGGATGATTTGTTAGTAGCGGCATTATTTTATGTGGCATAGCACGTGTGTAGTTTTGGTAAAAAAAATACTATCTGATCTGAAATCATAATTTGTACTTTCGCTTATTCCTTATCACGTTTAATATTTTTTTGGAAGTTTCTCAGTCTCTATAATTATCAATTTCAAACCCTGCTTATGATTTTAAATGAAAAATGAATCGAATAAACATTTCTATGTTCTCACCCAGAATACTTTCCCGCGTAATGAGGTACTTTCATGAGCGAGAGATTTGCTAAATTTTACACTTCACTTTTTTTTATACGTTATGGATTGAAACTCTCAAATTTCCAAATTCTAAATTATGCTTTAAATAACTTGCGGTCTTCTCTTCACTAATATTCGCTACCATATAATAATGGGGCGTTTTATAAGTTTATCCTGTTACGGTATTTAACAAGTTAACATAATTTGGGATTAATAAATATAACAATTATTATACTTTGTTTTACTGGTGATTATAATAAACAATAACGTGCAACTAACTTTGAGGAATGATAGGAGTCACAAGATCAAGACAAATAAGAATTGGTAAAGAATGGGGGTTCGCAAATGGGGTAAAGTAAACTTTTGTAAATATCTTTAAAAAATGACATTTCTTTAAGGTAAGGCTGAAAAGAAAGATTCGGTTCCAGCATTTATACTCAAAAACAACTGAAATGCTAACAACTCTGTTTTTGTATAACCTCCACGAACGTTCAGTTCCTGAAGCAAAAACTGAATCAATCCCTATTTTTATTGAATGGCCTTTGATAGAAAGACAGATTCGAATCACTAATCACAGAATTAGGAATATGAGTTTCATAGAAGGATCTAAAAAGGATTTTTTTTTAAAGAATTCGTTAAAACAGGTTAAAAAACGCTTCTTTCTATCATAAGCTTTTCCTTAAAAATTAACACAACTTAAAAACTATTCTACCCCAATTTTCGTCTTAATGACTCCTATCCTCAAAGTTTGTTGCACGATTTCTGAAACACCCTGTATATATTTGCAAAGTAAATCCTATTGAAAAGAATTGAATCAAACACTTTAATAGACATTTAAGAAGATATTTTACAAACTTTTAATCTTGAGATAATCTAGTCCTTTACGGGCTTAAAGCCATCGAAATCTCCATCTCTAAGTACATTAATTTCTATACAAAATACGTTACTCGCTAATAACATGGCTTATATAAAACTCCTTAAAGCCAGACAAGCTCCAGACGTTTTCCAAAACGACGAAAATATTTCCAGACATTCTTTTATCAACCCTCCATCCATTACAAATTATTCTCACCATAATCTTCAATTATCTCTATTCTCTCACAATCTATCAGACTAACCCTCACTAACCTATATCAGCGATACAATACCCTAAAAATCATCAAAATATCAAATAAAAATTTATTGGCTTAAGTCATGACATTGATCCTTCTAAATGTGTCTTCAAAATTTCAGAGCTCTATCTTAATAATTCATGGAGTTATTTCCTTTTTTCTGATGCGAGTCCGGAGTGTAAACATAAACAGAAGGAACGCAAACTTTAAGTTGAATTTTCTCCATGTTGTATTTTTGTGCATTTTCAATACTTCGAATCCCTATAGTCCAGGCAAATAAGACATTGACCCGGACATTCAATATAACAGGCTGAAAATTGGTGGAAATGTAGAGGATAGGGTTCTGATTGATATCCTAAAATTCCCAAAAATTCTATGTGGGGGAAAATCCGCCATTTTGAAAAAACGGCTGCCATCTTGGATTACGTTTTTAAGCATAGCGACTCAACCAAGCGTTCGATTGAGTTCGTTTTTGTCCTAAATTGTTTACTAATGAGTATATTAAGAGGCAACATCAAAAAGTTCAAAACAAGAAATTTAATTTAATTATAATTAATTTTTATTTAAAAAAGGCTTTGCTGCGTGAAAAGATAGGTAGATATTCCAAATAAAAAGCTGAAAATTGGTGGAAATGTTGAGGATAGTATCCTAATTGATACCCCAAAATTCCCAAAAAATCCATTCAGGGGAAACCACCATTTCGAACAACAGCCGCAATCTTGGATTGCGTTTTCAAGCATTGCGACTGTCCCAAGCGTTCGATTGTGTTCGTTTTTGCTCCAAATTGTTTACTAATGAGTATATTAAGATACAACGTCAAAAAGTTCGAAATAAAAAAGTTAATTTAATTATAATTAATTTTTATTTAATTAAATTTTTGCTGGGTCAAAATACAGATAGACATTCAAAATAACAAGCTGAAAATTGGTGGAAACGTAAAGGATAGTGTGCTGATTGATATACCAAAATTCCCAAAAAATCCCTCTTGGGGAAAATCTCCCACTTTGAAAAAAGCCCCGTTATCTTGGACCCGCAATTTTAGCATAGTGGTAGTCTAATTTTCTCTTTACACAACAATGAAACTTCCCCAAAACACATTGTTGTAGCCGAAAAAAGATGGAATTTTAAAGTCGAATATTTAAAAAACTATTCAAGCGATTAAAGTAAATTTGGGCTTAAAATGTAGATTATTTATTCAATAAAAACATGCCATTACGTGTATGGTCAAAAATATTACCGTTACGTTGCTATTTCGTTTGGAGTTTAGTTTGGTTTCTCATTTTGACCATTTTGTTCATACTATTTGATTTAGTTGCAACCAAACGGTGATATTTTTGACCATACACGTATTGGCATGTTTTTATTGAATAAATAATCTACATTTTAAGCCCAAATTTACTTTAATCGCTTGAATAGTTTTTGAAATATTCCACTTTAAAATTCCATCTTTTTTCGGCTACAACAATGTGTTTTGGGGAAGTTTCATTGTTGTGTAAAGAGAAAATTAGACTTCCACTATGCTAAAATTGCGGGTCCAAGATGACGGGGCTTTTTTCAAAGTGGGAGATTTTCCCCAAGAGGGATTTTTTGGGAATTTTGGTATATCAATCAGCACACTATCCTTTACGTTTCCACCAATTTTCAGCTTGTTATTTTGAATGTCTATCTGTATTTTGACCCAGCAAAAATTTATTTAAATAAAAATTAATTATAATTAAATTAACTTTTTTATTTCGAACTTTTTGACGTTGTCTCTTAAAATACTCATTATTAAACAATTTGGAGCAAAAACGAACACAATCGAACGCTTGGGACAGTCGCAATGCTTGAAAACGCAATCCAAGATTGCGGCTGTTGTTCGAAATGGCGGTTTCCCCTGAATGGATTTTTTGGGAATTTTGGGGTATCAATTAGGATACTACCCTCAACATTTCCACCAATTTTCAGCTTTTTATTTGGAATATCTACCTATCTTTTCACGCAGCAAAGCCTTTTTTAAATAAAAATTAATTATAATTAAATTAAATTTCTTGTTTCGAACTTTTTGATGTTGCCTCTTAATATACTCATTAGTAAACAATTTAGGACAAAAACGAACTCAATCGAACGCTTGGTTGAGTCGCTATGCTTAAAAACGTAATCCAAGATGGCAGCCGTTTTTTCAAAATGGCGGATTTTCCCCCACATAGAATTTTTGGGAATTTCAGGATTTCAATCAGAACACTATCCTCTACATTTCCACCAATTTTCAGCCTGTTATATTGAATGTCCGGGTTTGGCCCTTATTTTGTCTAATTTGCCTGGACTACTAAGGCTTTTTATATAAATGAAATATGTCTGAAAATTTGTATATAAATTATTAATTAATAATTTAATAATCAATGTATTATAAAATAATTAATGTATTTTTAAATGATTAATGTATTTTTAAATTCTGATAAGTAAAATCCAACCAACTTTTTTAGGGGAATTATTTACCATAGAATTTATACTGTGGCGAGCTTACTCACCACTATAAGTGTCAGATTATTCAAATGGTTTATAAATACCGACATAAGTATAATTTCAACGTATATTTTTGAGTCGTATGACCTTCGGATCGGTATCTCCCAGTGGTTCGCACTTGCCTTAATACCATACTATTCCACCAAATATGCAATTAAAATCATAATAATGACATTAAATTAAAATAAATTGTAAAATAAAATAGCTTTTCTAAGGGCATTGTATCACCCTTAATCATACTAAAAGAAAGAACATCCAAACTCTGACGATCATTCCCAATCGAAGAATTGCGTGAGACTTGAGCTTCCGACAACGAATAAGATTTTTTTTTTATTTCGGTTCAAATGGAAGGTCGTTACATCCGAACCTATCCCAGTTAGAACAGTTAGGTTGAACCGAAACATCGGTATATTTTGATGAAATGGTGAGATCGAATTATATCTGGTTAGGAAGTATAATCTATCTCTCAATTGACGGTTATTAGGAGAGTCATTGGTATAAAGACATGTTGTAATTGAGGGTCATTTGATTGTCTGTCTTTTAAGAATGATCAGTTCTTTTAGTTTTTCTGTAATAAAAGATAGGACTTTTTTTGTTAGTATTTTTAGTGCTTAAACCAATCACAAGTCAATGTAATAATCGGTTGCAATAGTCAGTTACTAAATAACGGCCGTATTCACCGATAACTTGACCGACGGTTAACCGGGAGTCAAAAAACTCTGATTGGAGAACTAGTTTTTCTTCTTTAACTGACAATCAGAAGTCTGACTGCCGGTCAGGTGAATACACCGTAAAAGATCAAAAATTTTAGCATTGGTTATTGTAACTTAAATTCACTTATGGCTTTATTCACTGCCACTTAACCAGCAGCTAAAGATGCCTCTGACTAGTGGAATCCTTCTTTGACCGCTGGTTAACCTCTGGTCAGGAATCAGTGAATATTCTAGTTGCACAGCTCATACCAAATATGTCAAGTTTACGTAACTGCAACTAGAAGTAAACGAAATTTGGCCATACATGACATAAATTGGACGAATCTTAAACGTTTGTGCTGCTCGGGTAAGGGCATGAGCAAAAGCCAAACAGAGGGTTAAGAACGCTATTTTCAAATGCAATCTTTAGGTAGAGGGCAACCTGCAAATGTATGTGATTGACAGAAATCGTACAATTTGGTACCTAAGCTGTGATTGGCTGTGACGTGTTCATTTAATATGCCACTTTCGGAGGAGTATTAGAGGATTCAAGGATTGAGATACGTTTTCTCCGCCTCCCGTGTCGTGACGAAGGAGGCTTGTGTTTCATAGATAGTAGAGATACGATCACAGCGCCATTAGGGCCCCTATCACAAGGCATATTACCCAATGTTTCTCTGTGCTGGTACTCTGTGATAATTTATATGCCATCATTTATTTTGAATCAGTGGCAGCGTCTCATCAGACGGAGCACTGTTGATAAAAAAATGTGGTGCGTGTAAGAAAAATAGAAAGCAGATCTCAAAGTTTTGTTTTTAAATTATTTATTATGGTGTATGGATAAATCTTTGGTTTTTATTAATTAAGAACTGGTGTCTAAATAAACTGTATTTCACCGAACACCTTTAAAGCATAGATCTAAATGACACTTATCGATTCCTGCAGGACGATTAACTAGTCCGTTTCCTATTGGTACTTTGAACTCTTTTATGCTCCAGTTTGCCTTGATGGTTGATCAACATCAAGACAGGAAAATGAAGGATCTTGACTAGTTTACTTGGCTTTGAAATAGTTTCTTTGGTGGTGTTTTAGAATCTTTGAATTGAGAACTGTTTAAAAATGTCGGTTCTGGTGTGATGACAAAATCAAGGATCTGAATGAGATTCTTATCCAATACAAAGCAGCTTGAAAGTAAACTTTTCCTTTAAAAAAAACTGTGAAAATTCGGATAAACTGATTTGATGATTGATCTTACGTGGTATATATGCAGCCGTGTTTTAGCAGGGACTTCACTACAGTATGAGGTAAGTTTTTCCCGAATAATTTATTTATATATCTTACGGGCAATGTGATAAATCGAGCATGCCCGAAGTGGGAGGTGGGCAATGTGATAAATTCAATGACTTTTATCAATGAAATTCATCACTTTGCCCGCCTCCACTCCGGGCATTATTAATAATGCCCGATTAATCACTTTGCCCATAACCTATGTTCAATTTCGTTTTTATGACCCGAATAAAGTAAAATTTCTTAATGCACCTGTGGTAAGGATCCGGAATCTGATACAGGGAACCAGCCGATCGGGCGAGAAATAGCGTGGAACAGCTTTAGAAAGAGTCCTCCAATCGCCATGTTTAACTACAGCTCTCACAGCAACATGATTAGGTGTTGTCAGCATAGAGATCTAATAGTACAATTAAAAATCTAACAATATTCTACTAGTTAATATTATTTTCGGGTCTAATAATAATATTAATATTAACAATTACATCTCAATGGTTGTAGGTCATAAATTGAGCTGTGACTAAACATGGCGGCTGGAGGACTCTTTCTAAAGATGTACCGATATGGTCTAATTGTTCCGACGAAATTAGTCTTTCCAAAGATGTAGTACCCCAATCGGCACAGATTCGATAAAAGTCCTCCAGTCGCCATGTTTACCAATAAGCTCAAATGATGACAATACTTACGCATATTGCTGTGGGAGCTGTGGATAAACATGGCGGCTGGAGGACTTATCGAAGCTGTGCCCCTCAAACTGATACAAAATTCCGATATTCTTGCAGTATGAGATCTACCAGTTTAGTTAGCTTATGATAACTCGTTCGTTTATTAGGATTATTTAGTTTTTAGTTAAGCTTATGTTAACGCTTATGCTAACTAAAAGCTTATGCTTCAGCTTAAGCTTATGTTAACTAAAAAGTTAGCTCATTAGGATTTAAAAAAAAAAACATCAGTTGCGGTGTCACCATCTACCCTAAATCTAAATCTAGATCGCAAATTCTAGATTTTCTAGAGGAAAAAAAAAACATTTGACGCCAAGGGGAAATTTGACAATTCCCGTTCAGGCGAAAGAGAATGTATTTTACATTAAATACAAAATAAATGAAAAAAAATATAACAACTTAAGAAAATGAGTAAATAAATAATGGCAATATAAGCTGGATAACTGATTATAAATAGATTGCTTCAATTGAGGGAAAAATATGAATCCAAGTCGTCGATATTTATTATGAAGTCAAGTAGTTTTCTTTTAAAAGTGGAGTATTTAGTAATAGTAATTAAATTTAGAGGTAAACTGTTAAATAGAAACTTTTAGAAAATATATCTTTGGAAAATTTTGGTATCTGATAGCTTGCAGTTGATCTAGTATTGTAACTTCTATTACGCAAGTTACACAAAGATTTATGTCGAAAAAGGTGAAGTAAAATACGGAAATATGCATTGTGTCGAATTGGAAGTAATAACATCCAATAACAATTATAAACACAGCAGCCCCCTGAGAAAATTACAATCCTCGTCTATACAATGATCTGCCCTAAATATCCTTCCCACAATCCCCATAGCGCACCTTATAAAAGCAACTCCCCCCACACCTTTTGCCCCCACTTCCATCTTCCATCACCTTTCTCCGTGACCGTGAAGGACCCATCCCTATCTCAAGTCGATCCCAATGATCTTCTGGCCGTACCCATCCCAATAATAATAATGATACCGTAATTGCCTTCACGCATAGTACGCTATCCAATTTCCCCTTCACAAAAGCCCGATTTCCATATCTTCCGCCACGGTATCGGACACGATATCAGTAGTGGTCCGTCACGAATTCTCTCGTCAGCCACGTCTGGGAGCTGGCTGGCTCACGAGTTGGTTGCGCTGGGCTTGCCTTTTGTGTTCTTATAGTGGGTAATTTATTTTGTTGTTGTTGAAAAAAGGTTTTTAAGAAAGTGAGGCAAGATGTGACCTACCATCTACAATCCGAAGCCTTTGGAACTCCAAAGTGAAAATTTTTAGCTTTAGTCTAGATTTATACCCTAGTTAATTTATTCAACTTTTAGAGTGGTGAATGTGCTCGCCACAAAAATTATTTAGAGCAGAGGTGGTAAATATCTGGGCGCTGAGAGCTTATAAACATTCCAAAACCTCAAAAATAGCTTTTAAAAACACTTTATGTCTTGTTAAAACGCAAAAACTTTTTGGGGGAAGACTCCCGGTCCCTTCGTTTGAAGTTTCACGGTAAAAACACGAAAATTGTCGAGTTTTGTAGGTACCTATAACTTAAAATAGGTACCCTAGGTTTAAAAAAGGTCTACTGCAGGGGTTCTCAAACTTTTGAACATCATGGACCACTTACTTTTTATGAGCAGAATCTAACGTGATCCACCTCATATTTAATCCTCAATCTACCTCATACAATCGAACTTTCTCATCCCCATTTAAGTTCTTTGACTCTCACGATGAAAAGGGTGGTCTGGGTTGTCTTCCCACCAGAAACATTTTAGAAATATGACTCTTAAAACAGCGTTTCAATTCGGCGGTTTAGTTAATAGGGTTTGCGCCACCACTCCACATCTATACCAGACAGCAACGTTAATTGACCCTATATGACGTCACTAACTAACAAATTAGATCCCAACGCGGTGTCTGAATTTTGAATGAAATGAAGAACGTCAATTTAAAAATATGATTATTTTGTTAAACCCATGTATATATCGTGTCTTTTTATCCCGATTTACGTACCGAAACTCCTCCTAGCAACCCAACAGGCTTTGTGTTTACCCATTTTCTCCTTCCGCGTGGTGACGTACTGGGTTCAGGAAACGTTGCTGTCGAGTATAGAAACACTGATTCAAATGAGTTTTTTTCATCCTTATATTATTTGAATAAATATTTTGCATTACCAGCACATTAAAATGATACACAAGAGTTTCCTTACTGTTTACCTACTGTTAAAGCAAACATCACGTTTGCAAAAATTATAAAAAGACATATTGAGACTTAAATTCAAAATATTATAGCGAGCCACCAAAAATTGACTCGCTACCCAGTGGCGGATCCAGCCTGGACCTATGGGGGGGGCAACCATATTTTAAGAAGGTTGGGGGTTCTTCCTAAGAATAATTTTGAAAATGTGTCCTTAAAACCCCATTTTAGGTTGTCTAAAGGGCCGTACAACCAGCCTTTTTGTTTTTCGGGAAGGGTTTCGTGTGTGACTCCTAATTTTTTTCCTAAGGTCTCTACACCCGAGTATTTTTTAGATCAATTGCGAACCTTTGTGCAAAACGTGTTTATTGACGATGCCCAGATGACGTCCCAGCGAAGGAAGGGGTCTGGGAGAGGCCGACTATTTTTTTTTATCAAGAAGGGTTTTTGATTCCCAATTTTTTTTTCCTAAGGTCTCTCCACCCGAGTATTTTACAGATCAAATGCCAACCTACGTGCAAAAATATCTAAGTTTCATTCACGAAGCTCATATGACGCCCCACGGAAAGAAGGGGGCCTGTGGGTCTTCCCCCAGAAATTTTTTAAAAGTAGACCTTAAAATGTAGTCTCTTGACTCATTTTTAAACTTCTCAGACTGGATTTAATTTCCCCTCCTCCGAGAGAGATCCTAGAAATGACCAATCTTCTCTGCCCTCTAACCTATAGATGGTCAAGTGGTTGACACATGGGGCTGGGCACATTGCCCCACAGGCCTCCCCATTCTCTCTATTCGTCACTCCAGTAGCGTATATAGAAATTTATTTGAGTAATTAAATATTTGAGTACTGAAGATTTATTTGGACCCAAATATCCTCTAAAAAATTTAGTCATTATCAGGCCCAAAACTAGATTCTTGCACCGTGGGAGAGGACTCAAAATTATACCTAAGCCCTCTCCCATGCATAATTAAGGTGCCATCCATTAATGATGCACTTTCTTTTTGCCTAATTTTGCCCCCCCCCCCAATGTCACATACTCAAAAACTTAAATAAAAAGTAGTACAAAATAATATTATAAATACTGAAGGGGGGTCTGGGGGTCCTCCCCCGGGAAATTTTGAAAATTTGACCCCCAAAAAACAGGTTTTTAACTAGTTTTTTGGTACACCTAGTCCGAGTCCATGGGGGGGGGCAATTGACCAGTTGCCCCCCCCTGGATCCGCGCTTGTCGCTACCCACAGTTTGAGGTCTGGTCTACTGTATTAAAGTTAAAAACCATACTAGCATTTCTTATTTTAAATATGATAAACACCGAAAAATTAACTTTAAGAGTAGGTATAAGAAATACAATATGTCGCAATGAAATATTGTGTGCCACAGTTTAGTCTAAATCTGCATTTAAAGTATTTGATCTATGATGCCAGTATAAAACTGCAGCTTATAAATACGTGAAAAGAAAAATAAGTCTGCAATTTACTTCCAGTAATTTCAAGTAATCCAAACGTAAAACCCCAACCGTGCAATTTCAACTAAATTGCCTCCAAGAGGAATCCACTCCGCATTCTCAGACAATTTGAATTAAAATAATGTAACGAACGTTGAATTTTATTGTTTCCATTAGCCGGCTTTAATGTATCAAGGCCAATTACTTCCCAAAACGTTAAACTCCATTTCATCTTATAAAGAACGAATGCGATATGCGATATTATTTGCTTTGAATAGGGAGGAAAAAAAATGGCGATGCAAACGCTTTAAAAAAAACAACCGATGCCACTCACTACAGAGTAATCTTGTAAAAAAATGGTTAATGAAAGATAATGGCTCGCCAAACAGATGGTAGGGAAACTCCATTAGGAATATTTCTATGCCTTCCAGGCTTCGGGGCTCTTTTTAAAAGGATATTCGGCGTTTCCTCTTTTTTTTCCGGGATTCTTTGTTTTTTCCCGAAAAGCAAATGGAGTTGTTGCAGTAATAAAGGTAATAAAAAGAGAAATACGCTCCGTAAAAAAAATAATAAGATTTTAAAAGGGTTCTCTTTGAGAATTTTCTACTGGGATGCTGCTAAGTGGGTTGATTTTTTACATATTTCTTTTGTTAGTGTTGATTTGTGGGGTTAACCGTTATAGTGGTGTAAGAGTAAGATTATTAGGAGGTTGCATATGGAATCCGCATAATGAAAATTGATTATCTTGAATTTAATTAAATTAAATTAAAGATAAAAGATAGATTCAATATCGATTCAAGTGGATGTTAAAAATATCCACTGCGCGTACATGCGCACACTGTGGAATGATATAACCAAATTTTTATCGGATATGACGTCACATTTTTTGAAAAATAAAAATCGTCGAACAGGCATAGTTCTTTGGCCCATGTCTTTGAATTCAGGAGGGAACCAAGAAAAGTTTTCACAAGCAAACCAGTCAAGCCCGCTTAAGTTTCTTTTTTTAAAGGGGGTTGATTTCATAATTATTTCTAAGGGGCCCCTCGCGTGTTACTTAATGCCACAATTTTGTATACAATACAGGAGTTTCAAGCTAAAAGGGGGTGTCTAAGGGTCCTCCCCAAGCAAAGCTTTGAAATGTTACTCTTAAAAGTAGTGTTTTAACTCATTTTGGGTGAGTTCTAAAAATGTTTTCATTTGCGTTGTATAGCACATAATGTCCGGATATGAACCACGCACCATATAACACCACCAATCCTTTTGAGTGACCCATAAAACTCCACCAACCAACCAACCAACCAACCAACCTTTTGAGTGACATTCAAATAGGATCGCTCCTACGCCGAACAGCAAAATTTCAAGTAAGAAACTAGTAGGTATATAAAAAGTGTTCAACATTGTTAGAAACTATTTACATTTTGCTTTTGAACTAGCTTAAAATCATAACAAATAATTAATACAGTTCAAAATTTAAAATAAAAAAAAGTCTAATAAAAACCAATTTATTGTGGTCAAAGGAAGATTTTACGGTAATTTTTCTGGTGCAAGGGGGGCGCGGGCCCCCGTTTGCCATTTTATATGGGCGCCCATGTTCTTTGGGAAAATTTTATCTACTCCACGCAAGGAATCTTTCTGTGCAGAGTTTGCGCTGACTTGTCGAAGGACAATGATACATACTTCAAGATAATCGATTTTTACATCCTACGTTATTTTCATTAACATATTGATTCAATTTATTCTGTCAAATCTATTCATACTTCGCAAAAGATACTTAGATTCTTATAATGAGAGATTTTGTAGGGATTTTCCGTCCTAAATAAACATCATTAATTTTAATACCTTTACGTTTCTCACCAAATTACACTATTTAAATAGTCCGTCGTCGGTTCTTAAAACGTTTAGGAAAAACTAAAATACCAGGTTTCCGTACTCTAGAATAGGATTTGATGTTAGTGTTCAACCTTGTTTGATTATGGTGGGAATAATTTGTAATGGGTGGAGGGTTGATCAAATAATGTCTGGATATATTTTTGTGGTTTTGGAAAACGTCTGGAGTTTGTCTGGCTTTAAGGAGTTTTATATAAGCTGTGTTAGTATCGAGTAATATATTTTGTATAGAAATTTATGTATACATAGAGATGAATGTTTCAATGGCTTTAAGCCCGAAAAGGACTAGATTATCTCAAGCATTAAAAGATTGTGAAATAACTTCTTAAATGTCTATTTAAGTGTTAGATCCAATTATTTTCAATAGGATTTGCTTTGCAAATATATACAGGGTGTATATCTGAAATCGTGCAACAAACTTCGAGGATAGGAGTCATCAAGACGAACTAGAATTGGTATGGAATAGTTTTTAAGTTTTGTTAATTTTTAAGGAAAAACTTATGATAGAAAGATAAATAAGGTGTTTTTAACCTGTTTTAAAGAATTCTTTAAAAAATCCTTTTTAGATCCTTATATGAAACTCTTATTCCTAATTCTGTGATTCGAATCTGTCTTTCTATCAAAAGCCATTCAATAAAAATAGGGATTGATTCAGTTTTTGTTTCAGGAACTGAGCGTTCGTGAAGGTTGTACAAAAACAGAGTTAGCATTTTAGTTGTTTTTGAGTATAAATGCTGGAACCGATCGTTTTATCTTTCTTTTCTGCCTTACCTTAAAGAAATGTCATTTTTTTAAACATATTTACAAAAGTTTACATTAACCCCCATTTGCGATTCCCCTCTTACTGGTCTTGATGACTATCATCCCTATCCCTAATCTCTATAATCCCTAAATGTTAGTTACCTACACGATAGTGTTGAATATAGTCACCAGTAAAACAACTATAAATAAAAATTATTGACATTAATTGAAAAATTTTGATTTAGTCTTGTCGTTGTTGTCAAAAATTGTAAAATACGCCCATTGAGGTAGCATAGTATTTTATGGATAATAGGGTAATGATATGGATTTATAAGCCGCGTTCACAACAGCAGAGTTGGGCAAAAATTAACTAACTGTTTCTAAGGCCGTTGTTTATTTGTTGCTAAGGCGGTTTTTAGTTATGGGATCACGTGATTGCAAATGCTCCAATAGAAGAATTTCACGGCTAGTCATTTTCTGTAACTGTTAACCTCTGTAGGGCAAAAAACTGTAACATCTTCTGTTGCTAAGGCCGTTGTTAGGTCCGAGTCATGTGATTGAAAATGCTCTATACCTCATACAGATTTGCTACTTAACATGCCAGTGTGTTAGGCCCCTTTATTTTTAAATTGACCTGCGTATTTATGCAGAAGGCATAACTGAGGCTTCTCTTACAGGATAATTTCGCTAGGAAAACTGCTATTTAAAAGAATAGGGGTACAACGACATAACAGCAGTTTTTAAAGGAAAATTTTGTTTACTAAATTTCTTTTTCATTTCTTATTATTATACCTCATTTGTGGAGATTCCATCTCAAATAACGTTTCAGGACCCTGTAACCCTTCTGGATCCTTCCACATAGCTTTTAAATTAAAATATTACGGGGTTCTTATTGTTAAATTCCATCTTCTGTTCAGTTGCGCTTTCGATCGTTGATAAATGCGCTTGTAAAAATAGCAGTACACTTTTTTTCAGCCACTGTTGATATTGATGTCGCTATGCCAAGTGATCCCGTCCCAAACTGCGCAAACTAGCCATTACGGCGATATCCAAAACCAAAATTGGTTCCCCACAATTCCAAACATTTGAAACTTCAGCTAATTAACTGCAACTAGAAGTAAATAAACTAAATTGGGTCATAGATGACAAATATGGACAATTGCAGTCGATTTTTTCGATCTTAATGTATTCAGAATGACTGAAACCTCCGGAAAATATTTTAATATACCTTTCCAAAAATATATATTTCCAAAGCGCCAATTTTTAAGTTATTTTAATTTAAAAGAGCTTCGTTCCAATCTGAGCTGAAACAGATTGTGACGTCACGCGTGCCTTTTGTTTACAATCATTTAGCTTTGAAAGCCCTTGCGCATTTTTTTTTCATTGCGAGTGTGTTTCCTTGGAAATGGCGTTTCTCGCATTTCAGATAAATTCAGATCTGTAATAAAATACCTCAAAAATTAATTCAGAAAATTTTTGTGAGAACACCCAAACATATTTTCGGATTCAGGGAAGAATTTTCACTAAGTTAAAACTGAAAACTTTGAATTTTAAGTGATGCTACAATTCTCCATTAGACGAATCTTACATACATTTCGCTGCTTGATGGGTAATACGAAATAATAAACCTAAGCTATCTCACAGTTTTTCTCCTGAAAATGTTATTTCCCCCTACTCTAAAAGCATCCATTTCCCCATACAATCGCCATATCCACAAAAACCTTGTGTTAACGACTGCAGAGCAATAACCTATGTATACGGGGCAACAAAAGTCCTCTGAAAATGCAATGGCCATTGAGGGCATAACGATATTACCTGTCCGCCTAAGACCGAGTAACGGTCAGATGCCTATTCTTTATGGTCCCCATTAAATCACATAAAAGACATTGAGAAGGAGATTTCGTGGCTTGGATTGCCTCGATGGCCACTGATAGGTGGATAAAGGGGTAATGTGAGTAAGGCCTATAGCAGTATAGCTCCTAACTTTTTACTCCTTGCAAACCCCTTATAAAACATTGGCGAACCCCTTGGGTAGAGATTAATATTTTCAAATTATTTGCCATAGTGCTATAATGAATGGAGTTTTACAACATCTATTAAACATCAAAATCTTCAATTTTAACCTATTGAAAATTATATCGGGCATTATTAATAATTCCCGAAGTGGGAGGCGGGCAATGTGATAAATTCAATGGAATTTATGAATGAAATTAATCGCTTTGCCAGCATCCACGTAATGCCCGATTAATCACTTTGCCCGTAACAATACACATGGGTTTAACAATAGAATCATATTTTTTAAATTGACCTTCTTCATTTCCCTCAAATTTCAGACACCGAGCTGGGAACTGCTTTGTTAGTGACGTCATAGGGTCAGGAAACGTCGCTGCCGAGTATAGTGAGATAAAGTTACCTTCTTCTACTTCTTTAAATATACAGGGTGTCTCAAAAGGTCGAGTACAAACTTGGAGGGATGATAGTACTCATCAAGACGAACAAGAATTGGTATAGAAAGGGGGGTCGCAAATGAATTTTAAGGGGTGAAACCCCGGGGTGAAAATCAGCAAAAAAACTTGCATATTTGTGCAGGAAGAGACACAATCGTTCGATTCCCGTAGTTATTTTGTGAAACAGCTTCAAATATTATAACTTCTTCTATAAGCGAGTTTTCCCACCAGTAAAACTATTGCATTCGACAGGAAAAAAAATGTCGCCAATCCGTGATCGCCAAATACTATTTTGTGATTCTTAAGGTAGGTAACTCAAATTTCTATGCATTAGGTATTATTAATGTTTTTTAAAGAGAATCGTAGAGGCCAAACTTAGAAATATGATCACGTCGTGCTATCTCATACCTGCCAAGTACTCCGATTTTATTGGAGTTACTCCTATTTTTAGTTTCTTCTTCGATGATCCGATTTTTTCCTAAAAACTCCAATTTTCCGATTTTTTAAAAATACTCCTTTTGCAATCGTAAAAAAAACTATTTTAATTTCTAAACTCTTTAAAGTTATTCCAAGGCAAGGTGTCTACTGAATATGTGAAAGTCCTGAAATCGTATTACAGTCCGAAATTTCAATGAAAGATAACGAATTTTCATTTATTTTCCGTACTTTTGCCTGTAAAGTTGGCTTTTTGCATTGCTATGTTGGACTGAAAAAACAACTTGACGGTCGCGATCGCGTTTTTCTTCCTTCGTGTTGATGTCATTAGTTTTAAAAGCTTGTTTTTGAAGAAATTGTTCACTACTAGCTGGAAAATTACGAAAGTAATAGAAAACAAAGAGAGAAATCTATCATTTGAATAAAATTACTTTAAGAGTTTTAATATCAAACAAAGAATTACAAATAGCAAAAATCCAACCAGAACTAGACCAAATTTTTTTAAGGTCTCTCAATGCATCATTTCTTAAAATCAGTCTTATTTTCGTTTTCTTATTCTTAATTTTTTAATAAGGTTTCAGTATTACATTTTCTTTCTTAAAATTATTTTTTCCAGAAAAAGCTTTAATTTTAAGAGGGATGTTGTTTTTGTTTCTTCATAGGTTTTTTTTATCCGAATTATTTGTGCTTTGTAGTTCAAATATTAACTAAAAAAGTAGCCTAAGTTTTAAATCGTGACCGAAAAATAGATGGGTGGTCTTTCATATGTAGTCCGTGAAAGTACGCCTTTTTTTTTCTCCATCAGATTCGCAGCTATGCAATCTAGATGAATAGCTTTTAACATTTTTGTGATTCAAAAATTTAAGATACTTCAAATTTAAACTAATTAGTTATTTTTATAAATGATTTCAACTCTAGACTCAAAAATATTGGTCAGCCAATTCAAATGAGCATCTTCGAAATCAATTAGATAGTTGATTAAAAGTAACTTTGTGGACAGTAAAATGATTTTGCTTTAAAGCCTACAAAATTAGTTAATTAGTTCAATATTATGATCTAATCTAGGTATAGATTTGATGGCCACTTTTAATAAAGTGATTCATGGATCCAAAATATCAATCACATGTGGATCATGGTCACAAGTAACAAATGGCCATAAGCTTTCCATGCTTGTGGCCATTAATGCACAACTTTTAAAGTTAAGAACGTCCGTACAGCCTTAGCGGGTGTGAAAAGCTATCCCTTCTTGGCTAAGAAATTGCCGGCAGCGTCACACCCAAAGGTTAATTAAAGCCCTGGATGGAAAAATCGTAACTAGCTCTAATAAGCAACGTGTGAGAACTGCTATCGAGCTAGCTGTTGTGGTACTAAAAGGTTTCATAGCGATAATAAACAAGAGAAATTTATTTTAAAAGTGGTAGATTGCCGCTTGGGGAGGGAGGTGAAACATCACTGAAAAAGAATTAATTTTACAAGAAACTAGTGTTATTTAAGTCACCACTCTGTTAATTAATTTTAAAATGACTTTGTCTGAGTACTGACGATAGGCTATACTGTCCCCTCTTAGGGTCTTAAAACAAAACGAAGCTCTGGTGTAAAACAGTTGGTGTGTCCTCTCAGGAGAGATTACCAATTATGGCCCCCATCTCTCGATATTCTACCCTCCACAACACAGGGATACAAAATTGGCCGAGCTCGAACCCATTTTTGATCGTGTATTTGTCGATCTTGAATTTTTAATAATTTAGTCATGAGAATAACGGTTATGTTGTCGCATCTAAAGAACATAAAAGAATAAAACTGTTTAAAATGCTTATATTTTTAAACTCTTTTTTTATTAAAAAATGTTTCATACAAAATTTAAGTCTTCATTACATTTTCTTACAGGGTGTTTCACAAAGAGCTCCCTGGTTTTAAAAACTAACGAATAGACAAAAATACGCCACGCCGTCTGCTGCAATGTACTACTTCTTAGACCAAAGAATTTCTTAACACAATTTCTTTAAAATCGGTAGATAAAAAAAATTAATAGATGGCAGCCCAAGATTTTGTGAAACGAAGGAAAAGGAGTCCTTGAAATCCTTGTCATACAGCAGCGTTTCCCAACCTTTTTACTCCCACGGAACCCTTTGACAATGCCCAAGTTCCGCGGAACCCTAGCGTCCATGTAACAATATTTTTCTTACTATTTTATAAATTATTAAATAAAACGGAAAATAAGTAACAAAGAAATCAGTGGCGTATATAGGAATTTATTTCGGGAGGGGCCCAAATTACTTCCCAGCCTCTCCCCCCACATGTTTAATAGGTCCGATGTAGCTTTTTAGGTGATAATTTAGGTCCCAAAAACTTAATATAGGAAAAGTTGTTAGTAATAAAATACAAGTACCAAAAGGGGGTATGGGGGTCCTCCCCCAGAAAATTTTTGGAAGTTGGACTAAAAAAAACAGGTTTTTAACTAGTTTTGGTACACTAAGTCCGAATTTTGGATGTACATTTATATGAACTTTATGAACTTAATATTTAAAAAAGTTATTAAAATAGAGTTCAAAGTTCAAAAGGGGATCTGGGGGTCCTTCCTCAGAAAATTTTTGGAACTTTACCCCTAAAAACAGGGTTTTATCTTGTTTTTGGTACACTTAGTCCGAATTTTGGGCATATATTTTTTTGGTAGAATTTGGATTTTGATGAACTTATTACAATAAAGTTGTTAATAATAGAATTCCAAGTACAAGAGGGGGTTTGAGGGTCCGCCCCCAGAAAATGTTTTGAAATTTGACCCTAAAATACAGGTTTTTAACTTGTTTTGGGACACCTAGTCCGAATTTTGGAATTTTGTGAGAAAAGTTCGTTTTAGGGAATCGGAAACAGGTTTTCAAGGTTCCGCGAGAAATTCGAAGGAAAAAATTTTTGTTCTAGATTCTAGAAAAACAAAAAAAATTGTTTCAAATTTCTCGCGGAACCCTTGAGGAGGCCTCGCGGAACCCCAGGGTTCCGCGGAACCCCGGTTGAGAAACGCTGTCATACAGTATAGGGAAATAAAATTTACGAAAGAAACGATTTCTGAATCGAAAGGTCTAAAAAGTACATTGCAGTAGACGGCGTATTTTTATCATGTTTTGTCTATTTGTTATTAATTTTTAAAACCAGGGAAGTTCTTTGTGAGACACCCTGTAATTGAGTCTGTGACATTTCTTTAAAAAACTGAAAACGTTAAAAGAAAAGCATCCATAAAAAAAAATTCTATTTTTCTATTGTAAATTAACATTATTTTTTAACTAAATTCATCTGGTTCAAAAATTTCCCTTCTTAAATCAAAGCAAGACATTGAATACTACAAAAGATAAGGTTTTCGGTTTTTATTGACCACGCAATTTGACTTCATTTAATAATTTAATAAATTAGTTTGGATTCATTAAGTTTGTTAAATATCGTCTAATGGTAAAAATCACCTTTCGAATTCTTCATGATTCAAGTGTGGAAAAGACCCTTAGTTTCTACATTTTGCCGTGAATAAAAATAATTCCGATGTTTGCACATTTTAAATACTATCATTATTATTTTAATTATTTTAGAAACTGCTTACAAAATTAAAATATTTTCTAGAATCACTTGTAATACATGTTTGTAGGCTTTGTTTATAGGTATTCATCCAAAATTTACAAATAATTATATTTCTTGATTAAATTTATTAGGGAGGCCAAGGTCCTACATGGACTGTAGAGCCGAGGAGGAAGGAAGGAGGATTAAATTTATTATTTTAATTATCCTTTTAATAATATTAAATAACTAATTATTGCTTTTAAGCATTGAAAAAGTTTTCGAGATTAGTATTATTTTTTCGGGTAAACCTAATAAAATGAGTACTCATGTATTTATGAAAGGGTCTGTGGATTATTATGAAGGGTATGTTCTATTCAATTCGATAAACTAAAATATCAATTTCACATTGGAATTTCAACTTTTCTGTGATTTTTAGCTTAAAAATATTTAAAAATAAAAACTCATAATTAAATATTACAACGTAGCTTAAAACCACTGTAAAAATAAAACTGGAAAATCTTAGAGTTTCATTACCACTATTTTAACGATAAAATAAGAATGGAAAAAAAATTGCGCCAAATGGCTAATAAGTAGCCAATTTTGGTTGAACATGCATTAAAAAAGAAGAGTGATCGAAATAAATATTTCGCTACGAAAAGAAAACTTCTTGAAAAAGTTACAGTTAAATTTACTTTTTGCAATACGAGTTTTATTATTTTGATGTAAAAAATTACGGAATCGAACTATTGTGTCTCTTCCTGCACAAATACGCAAGTTTTATTGCTGATTTTCACCCCGGGGTTTCACCCCTTAAAACTCATTTGCGACCCCCCTTTCTATTCCAATTCTTGTTCGTCTTGATGAGTACTATCATCCCTCCAAGTTTGTACTCGACCTTTTGAGACACCCTGTATATTAACATTATTTCAGAGCATCATATAAGTTTTCATGCTTTATCAGGGAAAATAAGCTTTCATTTTGCGAATATTTGACGATGAAATATTTTAAGTCGTATAAAGTGCTGTGCGTAAAGGTTGAAATTTTATAATTAGTGGTTCACAGACTCCTTAACTTTGCATCAGCTGTTTTAAATTATAACCCCACGGTTATTCTTCCCTCAAAAAGCTTATTGACTCGAGCTCCACACCGGTAAAGACTCGACTTTTTAACCTCCAAATCGTTCCATCAAAATCATTAAACAAGGGACGTCCTTCTCTATCCAGCAACAATGATGAATTTGACATTTTGGGCATGCATATAATGTTTCAATTATTTTTTTTTTACTACATCGTTCGCATTTCTGAAGTTGGGTGTAACAGAGATGTTCGTGACGGATTTGAATTTTCGAAAAAGTTTTATCGTTTGCGTTTGATCGGTTGCCAACGCTATCGGGAGTAATTATCTTCGCAATATCAGCAGTGATGGATTGGAAGACGATACCATAAAAGAGTAAACGCGAAAGTCCGTGTGTCTGTTCTAGTGCATTTTTAATGCAGAGTTCGACATCTTTTTTTTTGTTTAAAGTGACGTTTAAAACGAGTATCGGATTTTACCTGGCCTAATTAAGAGTTCATTCATTTTCGATGATGGTCTTGACAATTTCATTTAGGAAAGGTTCCCTCACCATAACGACTTTCTTTTAGATACATATGAGCTGTTCAGGATGAAAGTGGTATAAGTCCGAAAAATACAGAATATGAGAAAAACATCGATTTGGATTCGGGCCGTATTCAGAAATTTTAACACGATCACGAAACGATCAATTGCAAATGATCACTCCAGAGATGCCGTTTCTCAATAGCGAAGGTCGATCGTCCTCTCCTGCTGTCCCCTATCGGAAAAAATAACGAGTAATTATCGCTGATACCAGAAAATTCTGCAAACGCTAGATTTCCTTACTTTCGTAATATATTAATGTTTGAGGACTGTTTTTGGTAATCCTAGTAGCTATTCTAGATTTTTTGGAACTATTTAACGAACCACAAAAAGTGTAAAAGCAATCGGAATACGGTTCGAATCTGGGAACAATATGGCGGACCGGAGCTGCGAAGTTTGGAATATCTCTCGTTTGATGATCGCTTGAAATCTCTCGTGTCGTTATCGTATCGTTTAATCTTCGTGTTAAAGTTTCTGAATGCGGCCTTAAGATCCTTTCCTAGTGTGGTAGCTGCCTAAGTCAATGACCCGTAAGAGCCGCCTAAAAAAGTTTTCTCTAAAGGAACAACAAATGCGCCGTTAGAGAAAACTTTCAAATACTCAAAACTACGTTCAGTGGACTTATACCACTTTCATTCTAAGCAACTCATATACATTACAGTGTGTTTCAAAAGTTTGCTTCACGGCTTTTTTTTGAAACGACACTGTAAATCCTCGCAATAAATGTAAGAACACTTTTTTTGGCTTCAAATTATCGACGCTTTAGTTTGCGATCTTGTTAGCTCAAGCTCTTAAACACTTTATTTTGTTGTGATATAGTGTTCTGAATATGTTTGAAAAGTTTCGCTTTCCAGAAACGCATGAGTGCTGTAATATGTTTCTAAAAATTACATGGACAGAAAATGCATTCTTGTAGCATTTCGATATATAAGGGGACACATACCTTTTAAAAGTCCAAAATGGAGGGGAGAAATGGGTATCTTTAAAGGGCTGCAATTTTTTAAATATTGCATACCTGGATTAGATTTCAGGTGATATGGTTAATCAAACATTCTTTTATTGAAAAAAAGTTCAACGAAAAAAAATTATTAATTTTTTTTTTTAAAATAGAGGTTATCGTGAAACATAATTTTTAAGTCCATTTTTTAGTCCGCGCAGCTTTTTGAAAAAAGTAATTGATATTTTCACCCAATTTTTTTTCTGGAGAAAGGGATATATATAATCTTTAAATTAATGAAGCAAGAAACCTCTATGTTAAATTTTAAAACAGTAATAAAATTTTTAATTTGAATTTTGTAAATTTTGAAAAAAAATATCACTTTAAATGCTTATAAAATAAAATATTCTTATTCAAATGACAATCTGGTTCATTAATGTAAAGATAACCATGTTAAGAAGATATGGTGAAAGTTTCATTAATATCCATCAAATAGATTTTAAAATATCATGCGCTGATTATGAAAAAAGGACATTCTGAGAAAATTAAAGTTAAAGATGAAATTTCTTACGGACAACCTCAAATTCGCTCTCACTATTTGTTTAATAACTTCTGTTCTAATTAGAATATTCGTATGCGTTTTTTTAAACGATTCAGAAAGGTTTGCTCCATTTTTTAAGACAATAAAAAAAATTCGATTTTTTGAAGCTTTAAAAGGTATGTGACCTCTTAAGAACACAATCAGATTTCATCAAATATATTTTATGACACAATTTGATAACACATTTCTGGATTACGACACTTCCCAAACATATTCCGAACACTATCACAGCACAATAAAAATGTTTAAGTTTTCCTAACCATACAAGCTAAAGTGTTGTTAATTTCATGACAAAAAAAGTATTCTGAAATGTGTTGTGAGCATTGACTATTTTTCTGAGTAATGTGTAGAGATAGTCACCACTACTTTGTTAGAATGCTTTACGTTGCTGTATAAAAGAATTTCAAAGGAATCTGATACCGGGTCATTTTGAGGAGGGCCGGGTTTATGAGGAGTAGTGTTGCAAAGGCTGGAAAAAACCCGGTTTAATAAACCCGGGAATAAACCGGGTTTTTTGGAATTTTGAAAATTTCCGGGAGTTTTCGGGAATTTTGACTGACTTTTGACACGGGAGAAGGAAAAAACATCTAACCTCGCTTAAGAAATCGTGTTTATGTTGATTTTCTCTTCAATGTGGAGTATTATAAATTCCCGGGAGTTAGCAAATTTTAAGACACGGGTAGTAAAATATCAAAATTATGCTTAATATGATGACTAAAATTTATTTTGAACTTCATATCATAAACAGGGAAAATCTGCGTTGTGACCTTTAGAAAATATATTCAAATTTAAACAATTGAAATAATTATCTGACAAATACCAAATCACCGATCTACGTACATTTTTTTCTGTATTTGTCATGGTTTGGTGCCCACATGGACATGAATGATTCGATTTTATGTTCGATTTGAATCGCTTGAACTAATGTTAAAGTTACAGACACTTTAAAATTTTCACTTCAAGAATTCTCGTATACGAGAATTCTTGAAGTGAAAATTTTAACCTTAAGCCTAAAGATGGCCGTCTTTGTTTATATTCAAAACTTCCTCAAAATTCCCAATATTCCCCAAAATTCCGGGTTTATTCCCCAAAATTCCCGGGTTTTTTCCCATGTTTCAAAAACTGCGGGAATTTTGCATCTCTAAGGAGGAGGGCCCACGTACCCCCCACCCCTATTTACCTTTTATAGTATGGAGCAGCTTTGGTCGATCGTTTTCTATGGTGAAAAATTAAAAGTTTGAGGTTTCGAGAGGGAGATTGTATACCTTGAAATTCCCTCTAAGCATAGTAAGGGGTTATAAAAACTTAGATCAACTTTTATCAAGAGAAGGAACAAAATGGAGTACCCAAAAATTAGATGAAACACTATTTTTAGGAAAATTTACGAAAGTTTTATGGGGGAAGACCCCTCTTTCATACATTCCGTATTAAAAGATGTTTAGGGTCAAAAAATTAAAAATCCTCTAAAATTTTTGAAAATAGAGCAATACATTAACAGCATGTAAATAACATTCGCCCCTCTTTAACTGGAAAAGTTCCATATTAAAAACTCGACCCCCGAAAAATGTATCATGGATAAAAAAAAGAGCCAGATTAATTTGCGGCCCGCCACATGAATGACTCGTGATTTCGAGTGCGGCCCACGAGCACTTGGAAGTTGGAACCCTCTGGTATAAAACATGCATGAATCAAAATGATTTATAAATCACACAATAAATTTTTGATGAAAACTTGATTATCAAATATTAAACCTACCATCAGAGGCAGTAAAACATAAATTAAATAATATTTAAAAGTAATCCGATCCAAAGAATTATGACGAATATGACCTAGATTATTCTCGCCTATTACTCAACATGCCATCACGAGTTTTCCCGGGAAATCCAAATCACGCGACCTGCTCGAAAATAGTGGTAAACCATCACATGTTCATCCTTTTAAGGAAAGAGTTGGAGAAGACGGGAATGAAATAAGTTTATTGCTTGTTTTAACAGCAGTCTCGGTGCTTTTTTTTTTTCCTGGATTCGCGACCCCGCTTTTCCGTATTTCAGACGTGTATCCTGAGTCAACATGCGAGTGCGTATCATATACTTTTTTGCTCATTGGCACAACGCAGGGAACATTAATAGAAAAAACAGGCCTGCGAGACTTTAACTGAAACTTTGGCAATCTATTGTCCGGAGTGTAATTTTTTTTTGTCTCTAAACGACCGAAAAAATAAACATTTATACTTGATTGGCAACGAAAGAAAATCTAAAAATCGCGAAGAAATCTGAACTTTGAAATGAAGTATCTTGGAAATTAATAAAGCAAAAAGTTAAATGTTCAGGCTTAAAATGTAGATAATTTATTCGTAATGTATATGTTACGGTCAAAGTGATAAACCTGGCATTATTAATAATTCCTGCAGTTGTCGCGGGTAATTTGATAAATTTAATTGCATTTATCAATGAGTACTTATGACTTTGCCCGAAATACGTGGGAATTATTAAAAATGCCCGGATTTATCACATTGCTAGTAACACATATTCCAAAACCTAAAATTATTTACGTCATGTAGCAAAAAGTAGAAAATTAGGCATAATAGATGGAGCTGTATTTCGAGATACAGCAAAGGCATAAAATTTAGAATAAAAAAATCAGAATAGTAGTATCAAATTTTATATATTAGTGTCTACAAACAATTTTTACTAATTTATACGATTTGGCGGTAAGATATGTTGGGTAGATTTGTAATAAATAAATTATTGAACAGGTATTTTATAGTATTACTTAATAAATAAAAAAAGTTATATATTGACTGATAAGCACCTAATTTTGTTTCTATACTCAAGTAGTAATCCTGACTAAGTAAAAATTTCATTACCACAGTATACAGGGTGTTAAAAAGTCCGTTTCACGGCTTTTATTTGGAATTAACGTCTTCTAGGTCCAAGAAAGTAAAATGTACTCCTTTGTAAGTAAGGGGTCATGGGGAATCCAACGAGATGAGTTGCTGAGCCCCTATATAGCGGCGAAATATGAAAGTTTAAAAAAGTAATTAAACAGCTAAAGGAGATAGAACAAACACTTCAATGAAAATATTGTTGGTAATATCATAACAAACAAGCAGAAAAAAATTTAATACAAAAAATATATAAATATTCAAGGAGATGTTAGCAAAGTGAAAACAGCACTTTTTCAGGCCTCAAAAAAAAAGGAAAAATACCCAAATTTGCAGGTTTCTTCGATTTTTTAGTTACAATTATTTGTCTTTTATTGCTAAAAATACAAAATCTACATGAGAACACTAAAAAACTTGCAAATGTGCGAACTTTTCCTTGTTTGAGGCTCGAAGAAGTGCTATTTTCACTTGCTAATTAATACATCCTCGAATAATGCAGATATTTTCACGAAATTGTTTTCTGCGCTTTTTTTATATCTTCTTTAGTTTTTTAATTATTTTTTAACTCTCTTATTTTGCCGCTAGGGGTGCTGTAAATCATCTCGATGATTCCCCACCCCATGGTCACTTACCTACGGTTGCACCTTACTTCCATGACCCTAGGAGACGTTGGTATCAAATAAAAGCCGGGAAACGGAATTTTGAAACACCATTAAATTAAATGGAAACACCAATTAAATGGTACATACGGACTGTTTGGTTATTTAGAATAAGAACTACTTAGACGAAATAATTTTATATTTTGGAAGAATTAAATATGGCACTCTTTCTAAAAAGGTTGGCCACTTTTAAAATTGGAGTTGCGAAATTAATAGCGTTACTAAAATTAATAGACGATATAGAATTTTACATTAATAGTTTTAAAAGTGGTGAGCTTTAAAGAGCATGTTTATAAAGGAATTGCATTTCATAGGTTAATTATTAAGTAATGCTGAATATGTTATTAAGGAACTTATTTTTTTTTAAATTGCATTTGTTTCTGTTTCCTTGATTTCTGACATCCTAAAATGACTTTATAACTAAATTAATAAAATTGGAAATGAGTCATGGAGTTAAATAACATAGTTTTCTTCATTTTATTATCTGAATGAAAAAAATACAAATTAATTTAATTTTTCCAATGTTATTTTTTTAAATAAAGGAATATAGGGTTGCTTAAATTTTAAGCAACACTTTTATCCTAATAAGGGCTTCCTTTTGATTGTTTTAAGCCTTAAAGCATTCAAAAGTAAGCACTTATTAGGATACACCTTAAAGGACCGTACATATGAATTTCTTGGTCCCCACGACTGTTATAAACAAAAAACCCCTAATAATAATCTAATTAAACAGAATAACAATAACATGACCGAAAAAGAAAAACTTAAGAAAGTGTTCAAACAGACTTTTCATATTACGTATATCATCTAACTTATGAAAAAAAAAAGATTAAATAAGGTCTTGGTTGGTCAATGGAATAAAATTTCGTACAAACACTTATTTTATTAAAACAACTAAAGATATTTACATAGAATAAGGAAATTAAGAAATTTGTTTATAGTAGTAAAAGAAGAAATTTTTAAAGATAAAATGAACTCGATAGCACAGCATCGATATTAACGTATTACAACAGAAATTTTATACAATTTTCACAGATTTTTACACAGATAATAACACAGAAGATAAAATTACACAAAGAAGATAAAATGAACTAGATCGCACAGAATCGATACAAAAGTTAAGGAACAGAAATTTTATACAATTTTCACAGATTTTTACACAGATAATAACACAGAAGATAAAATTACACAAAGAAGATAAAATGAACTAGATCGCACAGCATCGATACAAAAGTTAAAGAACAGAAATTTTATACAATTTTCACAGATTTTTACACAGATAATAACACAGAAGATAAAATTACACAAAGAAGATAAAATGAACTAGATCGCACAGCATCGATACAAAAGTTAAAGAACAGAAATTTTATACAATTTTCACAGATTTTTACACAGTTAATAACACAGAAGATAAAATAACACAAATAAGATAAAATGAACTAGATCGCACAGCATCGATACAAAAGTTAAAGAACAGAAATTTTATACAATTTTCACAGATTTTTACACAGATAATAACACAGAAGATAAAATTACACAAAGAAGATAAAATGAACTAGATCGCACAGCATCGATACAAAAGTTAAAGAACAGAAATTTTATACAATTTTCACAGATTTTTACACAGATAATAACACAGAAGATAAAATTACACAAAGAAGATAAAATGAACTAGATCGCACAGCATCGATACAAAAGTTAAAGAACAGAAATTTTATACAATTTTCAAAGATTTTTACACAGATAATAACACAGAAGATAAAATAACACAAAGAAGATAAAATGAACTAGATCGCACAGCATCGATACAAAAGTTAAAGAACAGAAATTTTATACAATTTTCACATATTTTTACACAGTTAATAACACAGAAGATAAAATAACACAAAGAAGATAAAATGAACTAGATCGCACAGCATCGATACAAAAGTTAAAGAACAGAAATTTTATACAATTTTCACAGATTTTTACACAGATAATAACACAGAAGAGCCGACGTACTGGCCTAGTGGTTAGAGCATCTGACTGCGAAGCCGTACGTCTGGGGTTCGAATCCCCGTTTGGCATGGATGTTAGTTTCTGTCCTTGTGTGTGTGTGATGAATGAATGTGGCCCCCCTGTAAAAAGGGGTTGTGCCTGCGAATGTGTGTGTGTGGCGTGGGCAACAGTACTTCACCTCCGTGGCTTCGGTCCACAGGTGCCCACTGGGTAACGAGAAGTAAGTACTGATTTCGGCATGTCTGGAGCGATGACCCCGGTCATAGTGTGTGTGTGTTGTGCTCTGCCATTGGAAATAAAAAAAAAAAAAATAACACAGAAGATAAAATTACACAAAGAAGATAAAATGAACTAGATCGCACAGCATCGATACAAAAGTTAAAGAACAGAAATTTTATACAATTTTCACAGATTTTTACACAGTTAATAACACAGAAGATAAAATTACACAAAGAAGATAAAATGAACTAGATCGCACAGCATCGATACAAAAGTTAAAGAACAGAAATTTTATACAATTTTCACAGATTTTTACACAGATAATAACACAGAAGATAAAATTACACAAAGAAGATAAAATGAACTAGATCGCACAGCATCCATATAAAAGTTAAAAGTTAACGAACAGAAATTTTATACAATTATCACAGATTTTTACACAGATAATAACACAGAAGATAAAATTACACAAAGAAGATAAAATGAACTAGATCGCACAGCATCGATATAAAAGTTAAATCTAAAGAACAGAAATTTTATGCAATTTTCAAAGATTTTTTTCAGAAAGGAAAATTTCAGAAAAAATCAGTGAAATTTTAGTAGTTGCAATATTTGAAGGAATCCATTTGAAAATGTTGTTTTATGGACAACTCAACTTCATTCAGAATTAAATTACATTCTGTACCTCAGTACCTAAATCCTCTATCTCTGTTTTATTTATAGTTTCTCCATGAGAGTAAAAAACTAAATTTTAAAGATTTTTTTTTTTTTTGAATTTTTGAAGTTATAAGAGCAGAATGATTGTAAACAAGGTACGCTTGACGTCACAGGCTGTTTCAGCTCATATCGAAAAGAAGCTATTTTAAATTGAGAATAACATAAATTTTAGCGCTTTGAAAGGTATATTAAAAGGTTTTCTGGAGGTTTTAAACCTGAACACATTAAGATATTTTAAAAAATCGAATGTAATAGTCCATAATTATTTGAATGCCTCGAAAGTTTCATCAAAATTAATTTTAATAATTTTCTTTAATCCAGTGTGAAATTGAACTTTGGTCAAAGAGCGATCAAAAGTGACGTCAGGACTACTTATCACACGTCACGATTTCGAGCTTCTCCGGCCTTACTAATCTAGTTGGCCATGGTGAAAACCCTTCCGAAATTTAGTATCCCCAAATCTCCTCGAGTTCATTCATGACTCACTACGGTCATGACCGGAGAGACACCACCAAAAAAAGTCCCCCATCTGAAAAGGTAAAAAAAATACCAATCCAACCCCGGAAAAAGTGAATTGTGTACCTGGCAACGAGCCAAGTAGGTGAAAACCTGCCGATGATGATGATGCTTAATCCGTAGCTTTGACTCTTTCCACCACCCCTTCCCCTGTTTTTTCTCATTCAATTGCTACTTTCATTTTTTCCCTATAAACTACAGCTTACAAACCTCATCAATTTTAAGCTATACCAGACTGCAACTTAACTTGACCCTAACGACGTCACTAATAAACAAAGTAGTTCCCATCGCGGTGTCTGAATTTTGAGTGAAATAAAGAACGTCAATTTAAAAATAGGATTATTTTGTTAAACCACGGCTTACTAGATACTTAGTAGTATAAGTATCTAGTAAGCCGTGGTTAAACCCATGCATATATAGGGCTTTTCAATCACGATTTGCGTATCAAAACTCATCCTATCAACCCAACAGGCTTCGTGTTTACCGATTTCTTCTTCCGCATTTGTGACGTACTGGGTTCAAGAAACGTTGCAACCAAGTATAGTCGACTCCGGTTAATATTATCAATCGAATAATGTTATCAAAATTGATATGTTCGGATCATTCCTATTTAATTTAATGTAAAATTCGCCGTTTTAAGTCCTCAACATTTGGCTTAATATTATCAAAATTTGGGTAAAATCACCTAAAAATCTCCTTTTTTTCCCCGTTTGAAGGCCAATTTTAATACATAAACATACAAAATGTGTCATTAATTTATCAGTAATAAATGTTCCACTCTCAAGTTTTTCATTAAGAATGTATGGATGGGTTTCACTAGCTTCGTTCTGCATCTGGCAGTGCTAATATATTATTTCCGGGTTACCACATTAGCGTTATTCTTGGCATTGCTTTGGCATCCTTTTCATTCTTGTTTGTTCTTTGTTTATGTTTCGAAGTCAACTTCGACCACGTAAATTCGTTTTGCTCTTTTCGTATTAATTTTTTAATGTATTATTTTTTATTCATTCAGTAATCAGCCTTTTCTTGCATTCACTCTTTTATTATTATTATTTTATTAGCAAAGGGTTAGAGAGAAAAATAATATTTTTAACCTCGCCAAGTTGCCAAATGCATCTACTATGTTGAGGTTCTGTACCGGAAGTCTCTAGGACTTTGTTTTTGTTTACATTTTTCAACCCATCCATAATTTGCAAAATACAAACAAAGGAATCGTTTTAAACACTTTAATTACGACTACATGGTTGTGATTTTAATGCAAAACTCCAGTTACACTGTTTGAAACTTTCTTGCATCAAATCGCTTATTTTTATCATTCTACTCTTGCGAAAAAGTGATCACATTAAGCAGAATTGACTGTATATGGGAACCGTGAAAGCTGTAGGAGTAGAGACTGTTGTACCTAGAGACAAAATCCATGTTTAAATTTTTCTAAGACAGATAAAATCACATTTGGACCATTTAAATTGCCCAATCCATAGTCTTAACCTTTGTAATTAGGGTGATGTATGTTTTCAAATTTTGAGTAAAAAACTGAGTATGATTGCTTGTAAATTAAAATATTTTCAAATTTCAAACCCCTTCATTTAATTTAAAGGTATACATGAAAGGAAGCTACTGTAAAGACTTAGGACAACTCTATTTAATAGTTATTAAGATATCGTGCACGCAATCTGAAAACTGACACTTTTAACCGTACCAAACAAGGCGCGGATTTGTTAAGCTTTTTTTACAACTTGTTTGTCAAATAATATTCGTTCTAATTTACATACCCTTATGTGTTTTTTTATGATTCAGAAAGGTTTACTTCATTTTAATTAAATAATATTAAAAATATATTTTTTGAAACCTTAAAAGGTATACCTGGCCTCTTAAAGTTCTATTCCCCTGCGCGTTTATCGTTGAATATCTTACAATACAAATCAATAAATCACGGGTGTCATCCCCTTTAATAATACCTGACATCTTACTCCAGTGTCATCATAATTCACAAAATCATCATCCGGATCTAAGCAAAGGTTTTTAAAAAGATATACGACCCGGACTATAACTCACTCCCAGACAAAAAAAAGCACGGCAATAACCTTCATCGAAAAACCGAATCGCGATAAATAGCAATAACAAATCTCCGACCAACCGTTAATTAACAGGTTAATTAAACAGCGGATTGGAACACAAAGAACCTATCACCTGCAACAAGTAAGATCGGAGTTCAGATGCCAATCAGATGAACACGGGGTAGCTTGTTACCGATTTTGACGCGGGTTTTTAGGCAGGGATTGAACAAGCATTGTTTGAGGATTGATTTGAAGGATGACCGGTGTCCACGCTTTGATCGATGTGTTGGTTTTGTGAACAACAATGGACAATTGATCGGAGGATAATTGTTCTTTTTTCTTCCCCATGAACACGATTTTGAAGTGCGAAGCGTTTAAAATGCAGTCTTGCGATGAGGTGTTGGGGATTCTCGTTAGGTGAGGGTTTTGAATGCAGGTAGGATGGTGGCGGCCATCTTTGGACACTGAAAAAACATGCTTTAACGTTTCGCACAAGTGCACCATAGAAAATCTGGTTTCCCTAAAACTTATTAGTCTTTGCAATAATAATATAAATGGATGGAATCAGAGATATTTTTAACTCCTCTAAGAGAGAGTATTTCACTCCTTGAAAATCGGAAATACCCTTTAACACTAGAAAGACGGCACTATGCTGTATACCTAGAAAGACTGAGTGGGCCTTTTTGGCCCATCTCTGATTTTTTGCATACGGAGCTAATTATACATCTAAAATGTAATAATATCATATAAATAACTGTTAGAGTATAAGATAGGGACTCAATCTTCAGATTTCTATAGGATTTTATAATTTTTAATTATTAAAATAAATTGTAATTATGGGCATGAAAAGTACTTTGGCTGTATTTTTATCCATAGATCTGATAAATGAGTTGCTACTCTAGATAAATGACACTGGTAGGAATAATTAATAAAACCCATTCAATAAATAAAGCAAAGTTTTTAAAACTGACCTGTTTATTCGTATTTTGCACATTTGGAGCAATGGATACAAAGCATTTCTCTAAATGCGCATTTCCCACAAATCAATTTTTTACTGTCGAAACATGTCTTTAATGTATGATTTCCTTTAGAGGATACTATAATTCTACAAATAACCCATTTCCTCACTGCTGTCTTCTCTTTTTATGCTTTTCCCCCCTTTTTATGGTAGAAATGGTTGTTTCTTTGGCAGACACATAAGGGGCACGGAGCTCTTCACATAATCTCAAGATGAAATTTCCACGACTTAATTTCTTTTTTCCGGCTACTACCTTGTATAAGATCCATGCATTTACAGCAGAGATATCTAATATGTTATAGAAAACTTGCATAGGCCAACCTTCCAACAGCTAGAGCCTGATTTGGTGCTATACAGTCGTATCACTTGATCCACAATGATGTCAATTCCATACTTAGTTTCGTTGTAGTAAGCTATAGTATCCGGCATTTTCTTTTCCTTTTAGTTGTATATAATACGGTGTTGTGCAGTTAAGGTTATGTCTTTATTTTTTTAAATAAACAATTGTTGAATAAAGATTCTGTTTTCCTAATTTTGCAGTTGGCGGAACCTCTCTACGGTTTCTTCTAAGTGTTCCAACCAGGCTAGTTTTGCTTGGGATTTTAGTTTTTCACACAGTTTTTATATTGTAAAATAGCTGTCAGTTGTTAAGTTCCTTTCTTTTCCCCAGTATGGCTGGGTACACTTCACAACGCATCATTTTCAATGCCTAAACCGGGAATGAAGGTTAGCAGTTTCCCCATTCAAAGAAAACAGCTGGTACAGTTCAAGTTGTAAAATGTATTTCTTTTGTGAGAAGCAAACCTTATTGGTCACCTTGTTGACCGAAATTCAATGGTGAGAACCTTTATGGTGGGCACCATAAATTCATCCTTTGAAACGTCCTCCCCTCGACCACAACCCCAACTGAGAAAGGGGCGTTCTAAACCGAATCGAATTGAACGGAACTTGAAAGAGATAACACTTGTAAGAGATAACAAACAAAGAAGACCCCCTCCCCTTTCTATAGGAAAATTTCATGGAAATACGAGCGGAACGAAGCAAGGAAAACACAGCAGAGGTGGTACGGTCCAAAAAAGCCCACTCCGTCTTTCTAGGTATACGGTTCGCTATCTTTGCTCCTATGAGACTAAAATGAAAACGGTTTGGTATGCACTTTAATTGAACCAAATAAGGAAAAGTCAAAAAATTTCAAGCCATTCGGTTGATTAGAGTTAAAATGATTAAGCCGCAAACAGCGCGATGGGCCAAAAAAGCCCATCCCGTCGTTCTAGTGTTAAAAAGCTAGCCAGGAGTATTTTCACACTTTGAATTTTTCACAAAGGTTTATCTTAAAAAAAAAGCACCGCTTGTTCCCCCCGAAATCTACACATACAGGGTGTATCTGAAATGGTGCGACAAACTTTGAGGGGTGATAGTACTCATCAAGACGAACAAGAATAGGTATAGAAAGGGGGTCGCAGATACGCCGTTAAAGAGCTAGGACCTAATGTAGTGCGAGTGCGTTTCAAAAGGCCGTTTTTAAAAGACCCGTGTGACGAAACAAAACATAATAAAATGAAATACATTATTGCATGAGGTACAGGAGTATCCGTCCCTATTGGAAAAAAAATTTCCGGTATGAAAAAAAATTAAACCGGGTTATGAAACACCGGAACTAGTATGATACTAGAACCAGTATGATACTAGTTCTAGTATCATACTGGTTCTAGTATCATACTAGTTCCGGTGTTTCATAACCCGGTATTATAATGGTTCTAGTATATACTAGTTCCGTTATCATACCGGGTATGGTAACGGAACCAGTATATACTAGAACCAGTATGATACTAGTTCTAGTATCATACTGGTTCTAGTATCATACTAGTTCCGGTGTTTCATAACACGGTATCATAATGGTTCTAGTATATACTAGTTCCAATATCATACCGGGTATGGTAACGGAACCAGTATATACTAGAACCAGTATGATGCCGGAACCAGTATCGTACAAAAACCTGTGTTTCAAAAACTACTTCTACAAACCAAAAAAAGTACAAGAATACACAATACAAAAAAGTACAAGAATACAGTCATATGTTATGTACATTTATGGGACACAGGTTTATACAAGAGAACAATACTAAATCAACAGAAACATCAGACTAAATTGTAATTAAAACCACGCACAATCACAATATATGAGGCGGAAAGCGAAAAGGGACCTCTAGTCGGCAAAGTTGATTTCGAGAAAAAGCCATAAAACCAGAAGAAGGTCAAAACTATCGAAGATGATGACAGTTTTAGTCTTCCAGAGACTTCAAGGGGGCGAAGGGTGCAGTGTCCCAAACACTGTGACCACAAGGGTATGGTGTCCCTGACACCGAAAGGAAAGGGTGGTATCCCAGATACACCTGAGGGGCTAGAGGAGACAAGGTTGTCCCAGACGAATTCATCCCTTTAACGAATGTTGGTATCCTCGAGCCTGGTTCCTTCGAGCATTGCACCCCCAGGTGATGGTGATGGTGTTGCAGTACTCTCGTTCACATACTAGGGTCGAACCGCATTTAATCTGAAACAAAACACAAATGTGTAAATTAATAAGTCACAAGATATTTGCCAAATACATCTAAAGTATATAAAGTGCAAAATTTACAAGGGTTATTGCAGCTAGAATAAAAAAGATTTTAAAAAATGTCATTCATTTTATTGTCAAGAAAATATACAACCAAGATGCTGGATGATTACATATGCTGAAATTAATATGATAATTTAATTTAAATTGAAATAAGGAAGTGTTTTGGACCTTTTGGCCTTGGTAGTTGGATTAAAAAAAGAAAACGAGGGATGTTTCCAAGCCTTATAAGATAGTGCAGAAATTTACAGGGCTCCAATTATGATAAGGAAGAACAGGGTCAAGATTTGAAAAAAATTATCAAGGCAAATAAGGAAAAGGAATTGCAACGCAAAAAATATATATTAAATCTGCTATACCACGTTAGACTGCAGCATCGTCCAAAAATTGTGATTGCTCTTCAAATCAGCAACAATATTGAGCTATGTTGGAAATAGTTGGATTCTATATGCCTCATTCCAGTTGTTTAAATTATTACCAATAAATTAAGAACAGGTTTAATAAAAACGGTTAAAATGTTAATAAACCATTGCTTGTGAGCTTGGAACAATAATGAATTACAGAAACAATCAGATTAAAGAGATGGCAACAGAGGGTTAGCTGAATATTGCCACTGTTTATAGAATTGGCCACTTCTCATACCCTTCATTGCAAGTTTAAATACAATGTCACTTTAGCCACTTGTTTTTAACCCACCCATGTGATATCACCATCAATGTGTACCATTAATCTCAAAAACTTAGTTTTGCCTTTTCTCCTATAGAAAAAGTAAAGTACCCTTTAATTATAAAATTAAGCCTAATGAATGTATTATTACATTGAAACCAAAATGACAATTATATGAAAGAAAACTATTACTAGTGCGAAACCCAAACTCGCAGGATGCACCCACATTAGATTCTTTTAATTTTTTTATGGAAAGGTTTTCTGTATAAAGAGGTTAAACCTACTTGCAGCAAAGTTCCATCTGTTTGTACTACTATCCGCAGACACAGCATCCACTTCTACAACTCTGCTGGGAGATTTCATAATCATTTCACACTGAAAGATGCCAGGCAGACCTGAAATAATCAAGAGAAACATCAGCAATGATACTTGAAGTTGAATGCAAAGGAACACAGATGTATGATCAAGTGTAAAGGAATAGGCTGATGACACTATAAAATTGTGTTAGAAATTGCACTTAAAAGTTGAAAGCGTTATTTCCTGAAAACATTTCACCTTAATTCTTAATTAAGTCGAAATGTACTTAAAAGAAACTATCAAAATATATAATTGTGCGTAATTTAAATGCTAACAAAGAACTTAAAATTTATTAGTATAGTTTGGACACGGCTTACTAGATGCTATACAGGCTAGCCAAGTTTTAAACAATGAAAACCATTTGACAACTTTTCCCGCTTGGATCGCCACAAATCCTACCTATATCACCCACCGCCTTCAACACTGTGGATATGCTTTGCCAGTTTGTCAAGTATTGCCATCTGGATTTTTAATGATTTCCGTACTCGGCTAGCCTGTATAGTATCTAGTAAGCCATGGTTTGGAAATAATATTTGTTAACCCTTATTTGTTGTGTGTTTTGGGGAAGGTAGAATGTCTAACTTTCAATCTATTAATTTCTTTAATGAAACAATGGGATGGATACTTGAGGGAGTACCACCTAGGTCCTTAGACTCACTTAGTGAGGCCATAAGCCGAGCTGTTACAGAAAGTGTGACTATGAAAGTCAGTCATCGGATTCAAAATACCCTTGTTTCTCCATCAAGTATATATTTGGTCCTCATTTTATCACCCCGGAGGAATGAAGCGTAATTCTGATGGTGGGTTAACACCACCGCGTCAAACCTGGCGAACAGTAGTCGTTTTCGAGGCTTAGAGGTTTTCTATTGCTTCTTTTGAATCGCTGTTGACCCCTATCGCCGCTTTTGACATGGTGGTGTAAATCCACCATGAGTCTGCTTTCCCCAACACGGGAATAGAACTTGGGCCTGTGGGGTGGCAGCAAGATCCACCACGCCACTTAGCTTCTCTTAACTTCTTTATGGCAGAAAAAAATTTTCACTGATAGAATGTTTTCCTACACAAAAATTAACTTATTTTATTCATTTAATAATTTTACTGCAATGAAAATACTGTTTAGTAATAAATACTAACTTACAGACCTGGAAAAAGTACCCGAACCTACGAACCTGGTTCGGGGGAAGCCCCTGCCAGCTCCATAGGAGCAATACATAAGGTTCGGGGGAAGGTTACAACTTTTTCCAGGTCCGCTAACTTATTAATAAACAATTTTTTAGTCTTAAGCATAGTATAAACATGGTGTTAAGAAGTAAAAAGTAATTAACAAGTTCACAATATAATAACTAAACATGCTGTTTCTAAATTGTTTACAAAATAAAATATTTCAGTGCTTTAAGTTAATTTAGCTTAGTCCATCATATACCTATTGACTATACGTCCATGTGTCTATTCAACACCAAATCACTCTCTACTCTCATAAAAGTATGACTAGTAGAGACCCACTCATGTAATTATATCAATTTTCATCAATGTGTAAAATTGATCTAAGTAGGAATTAGTTTTGTCTTTTCTCCCATAGAAAAAGGACCCTTTAGTTATAAAATTAAGCATAATGAATGTATTATTACATTGAAACAAAAAGGACAATTATAAGAAAGAAAACTATATATTACTAGTGCAAACCCCATCTCCCACTGAAAGATGCCGGGCAGACCTGAAATAACCAAGAGAAACATCAGCGATGATACATGCAGTTGAATGCAAAGAAACACAGATGTATGATCAAGTGTAAAGGAATAGGCTGATGACACTGCAAAATTGTGTTAGAAATTGCACTTAAAAGTCAAAAACGTTATTTCCTGAAAACATTTCAACTTTATTCCTTAAAGTTGAAATGTACTTAAAACATAGTTCCCACTCTTTTGTGAGGAAAAAAATCAAGTATTTAAGGGCTTAAATTTAAAATCTTTCATGAACTAAAATAGAAAGGCGGAAAAGCCATTTACAAGTAAAAAAAACTTTTCTCCCAATTTAGTACCCTTACTTCAAAAACCTTTCTTACAGCAAAGATTAATTATAATATTACCATTACTATATTTAACAATTTCAAAACATACTACTATATTTTACTTGTTTTGGGAAAGTCAAACAGAAAAATTCAAGTAGGCAAGTTATACCTGTTCTACAATATGCTAACAGGATATTAACTATTTGATTAACTTTTCATGTTCGAACTGAAAAGAATTCCAAATTAAAATATTTCAAATAAAATAATAAATAATAAAATTCAAGGACTTTTAAGGACTTAGCACTAAATTCAAGCATACTTTCCAGGGCCCTTGAATTTAAAAATGAAATTCAAGTACTTTTCAAGGCCCGTGGGAACCCTGTAAAAGAAACTATCAAAATATAATTGTGCATAATTTACGGGTATAGTACACTTAGGATGGTAATAAATAGATCTCTTGGAATAAAACTTTGCAAAATATTTCAACAAATTAAAGACAGGGAAAGAAATAAAGAAAATAAATTATGCTACTTAAATACTGCAAATAAAATGTTACAAGACCTAAACAGAACAGAAGTCAAGTAACAAAACATTTAAAAAGGTTAAAAATTGTTACTACTTCAATATTATTTCATACGCAGTCAAGGGCGGATTTAGGTAATGAACCCTGGGGGTGCGTAGTGGAAAACATGGGGGTGCAAACTGTCCCTGATGGCTTTAAAAACATGATTTTCCCTATAAAAATTTAATTTTCTCAAAAAGTTGACACCTTTAAATCCGCCCATGCGCAGTGCTTCTGAAAATGCACAGTTAAAGTTAAAGCCCATTAAATGTGTTGCTGATACTGATGGTTCAAGGGATAGCAACTAAGAGAACTATTATGTATTGTAATGTGTGTGAACAGTTGTAATGGGGAATCATTAACATATGCATGCATTTTGATTCATATGTAATATCACACATGATCAGCAATTAGCCAAAAACAATATTAAATAGACATGACATAGTACATGGGGGCCACTTTTCAAAATTTGCAAGACGGAACTTTAAAGTATCGTATTAATCATTTTCATCCAGTCTAGCAATTTTTTTTTAATTGCATGAAAATTCATAAAATATCATGAACAATTATAGTTCCTTAAATTCTAAATCAAGATAAAGCTGTATGTGAGTAAAACCATCTTACTTGTGGTCAAAATGTGCGGTTCAATTCCGTTAATGTTCCCGCTAAATACCGCTTTGCTCTTTTGGATACCAAAAAAGTAGTAATGTATTCGAAGTAAAAGTTTCCGGGCTTGGTTGCCGTAGTCTCGATGTTAAAACTCTGACGTTTCACCCAAAACTGTGTTGGGCATCATCAGCTGTTTTTTCTCTCACGTAACCAACCACGTAACGTAAAAAAAACAGCTGATGATGCCCAACACAGTTTGGGGTGAAACGTCCAAGTTTTTAACATCGAGACCACTGCAACCAAGCCCGGAAACTTTAACTTCGAATACATCCGGCCGTGAAAGCCTTTCTGTTTTAATTAGTAATGTATTGCTAAAACAATTTTAGACTCAGATTAAAATGTTTATATAGATCAAAAACTATTCATATTTTCAATAAAAATTTTAAAATGTTGATATTTGAATGTATGGCATTCTCAAAAGCATGGCAATATTTAGCAGGAACGTTAACGGAATAGAACCAAATGTGCAATGTAGGTATTGGAATTTAGTACTAATTTTGCGTTTCGCAATATACCTGGGATGGAATTCCGTTCATTGAAATTTTAAAATGATGGAATTCTGTCCCGGGGATGGAAGAGTGGCACCCATGCTTAATATAAACTTTAGAAATGAAACTCATCAAGCACTTGCCTTTGGTCAAAAACACAATACATAAAAGAATAAGTTCAAGGACTGGGTATGAATGCATTGTATAGTGCTTCCAAAACCCAAACAAATCCCAAAATTTTTTATATCATGGACCACTATATTTTATTTTTCTCATTAATCCCAACTATAACTACATATTCTTAAAAAAAGGGTAAAAATATCCATCTTGTAAATTAAATTGGTAATTTTGAAAGTCAAGTAGAACCCTTTTAAAGCAAAAATTTTAAGGGCATTTTAAAATTATTTTCTTCACATCCTAATTTTCAAAATCAGAATCACACTAAGGGAATCAGCTTGACAGTATTTAACGAAATGTTAACACTTTTGAACTCAAAAGCAAACTATTCTGTACTTACATTTACATATATATTATGCTAGTATAAATCTTCATTACAAAAGGATGTGCCGGGCACAATGATCCCAAATCGGACTTTGTTTGAGGTGTTCTAGAAATTACTCATGGAGACATTTAAAAAATTAAAAGCAGCCCTGTTTTTATTTTGTTGAAAAGAAAAATATTTTAATTCTAAATAAAATATATTGAACATTTCAACTTACTTGAAAAGAGGAAAAAATAGCGTGGTCATTTAACACATAATAAGGTAAATATAAATAAATATCAACGTTTTACGTTGCCATTTCCAGAAATCAAATCAAATAAATCCAAATCTTTGGTGTGCCTGTGGCTAAGTATGTAGAGTAAAAATAATACATGACGATATCTGAAAACATCAAACCCTAATATAAGAGATAAATCAATGGAGTAAATAAAGTTTTCAAAAGGAATCTTGATGAAAATTTACAGTAATCAATTATCGAAAAGTCAAGAACGACAAGTATGCACAATACAGCCATTCTGTTTGTTGGTAGTTAATTGGCCTGCCCTGTCCCCCTTTATTTTTTTACCTACTTCATCAACTGATTAAATTATTCACATTATAACATTATTTTCATTGCATTTGAATATTAATGCATACATTATTTTAATCTAAAGAGGAGGGCAATTTATTATTTAGCAGGTATTTCCAGGTGAAAATGCGTTTTTGGGGCATTTAAGACATGGTTAACGCTCATTAAAAAACATTTCAGTTGAATAAACTTAAAAAGGACCTCAAAATACAATATGTATCAAATTTTTGTGCAATTTGGTGTTCAATTAGACGGATTTTCAGAGTCGGGGAAAAACAGTATTTTGAGTGAAAAACACAAGTTTGAAAAGGCCCAAAAATCGGTATTTAATGATAAGTTTGAATTTTTTTCAATTTTTATTTTTGTAGTTAAGTAATGTGGCAAACTTTTTCCAGAAATTCGGGTTGCCATGGGGATTCTGACGTCATCCAGGAATTTTCAAACACAAAAGAGGTTTACTTGTCTTTGTAAGAATCCATTGCATTTTTTGGGGGTATAGAAAAACGGGGAAAGGGGGAAAATATGAATGAACCCCCAAGTGTTTTATAACACTGTATTCCCTTTGATTAGTAGATTAAGAATATATAAAGTATGAGGGGGTGGGTCCCATATTTCGGGAGTTTTTCCGGTTTTATTGAAAAACTGAATCTGGGCGTCCCGCCCGGAGTTTTAGAACTAAAGGTATAAAATTTTAGTATTTTTAAAGTTCTTTAAGAGTTCTTCAAGAATCTGGTTACTGCTAAGCTTTCTGACAACTATTTCCAGAGAAATCTGCGAAAAACCGTCTTGGAAAACGAAACAATGAATTTAATTGTCTCTGGATCACGCAATTTTTACAATATTTGTTAGTGATTCATACTGTTCAAATTCCCACTTTAAATGCTTTCATAAAATATAAATTACTAAGCTGTGATCATAACAGATCCGCAGCTATTCAGCGTTAAAATTAGCATGTGTTAGGCTTAACGCACCACGAGGGGTCTATTCCCTCCAAACACTACGGTTTTCGCCACTTTCTAACACGGTTCTTAAAGGTCTTTAAGAGTTCTTCAAGAATCTGAATACTGATAAGCTTTCTGACAATTATTTCTAGAGAAATCTGTGAAAACACGTCTTGGAAAACGAAACAATGAATTGAATTGTCTCTGGATCACACAATTTTTACACTATTTGTTAGTGATTCATACTGTTCAAATTCCCACTTTAAATGCTTTCATAAAATATAAATCACTAAACTGTGATCATAACAGATCCGCAGCTATTCAGCGTTAAAACTAGCATGTGTTAGGCTTAACGCTTAACGCACCACGAGGGGTTTGTTTCCGCCAAACACTACGGTTTTCGCTTTCGCCACTTACTTAGCTCTAAAAGTAACGATCGAGTATATACTTTTACACAGTTTATTGCAATATATTATAAGCCAGATTATATTGTCCGAAACAAATTTCTGCACGTTTTTACATAGGTATATATCAATATTTCCAAAAATTTTCATACAGGTATCGAGTTATCAAGAAATAAAGAAATTTTGATATAAATTCCAAAAATAATGTTTTGGAATTTATATCAAAATTTCTTTATTTTTCGAGAAAATTTCAAATATTTTAAAGTTTATGACCTAAAAAAATAAAGGTTGGAATAAAAAAAAGTCAACAAATTCTATACTGGTATCTAAATTTTCAGTATGTTTTAAAATTGGTAATAAAAATTCAGTAGCCTTTGGATCGTCTGACGTGACGTCTCCCAATGAGAGCTGAAAAGTCAGTTTGTGCGCATGCTCGAACGTCAGCGTTGGCGACGAAAGATTTTGGCTTCTTTGGAGGTAATGAGCAACAATGACGTGAAGGTTTGTTTTGAAACGTGCCCCGATGGCTCACATGGTAGGGTATGGGCTTGTTAACTGAGAGATCACGGGTTCGAATCCTGGTGCCCGACAACTTAGCGACGCTGTTATTTTGACTTATTTAAAGGACATAGTTTTTATTTAATACGTTTTAATTAATATTATAATGTTTTAATTATTTTTATTAGATTTATAGATTATAAGAAAAGTTTTGTTGTTTTGATGTGAATATGTATCCGGCATTTTTACGACGCTTATGTTTTAAATTATTTAAAGTACATAGTTTTTATTATAATATTTTAATTATTTTCATTAGATTTATAGATTTTGAGAAAAGTTTTGTAGTTATGATGTGAATATTTTTAATTATTAAATTTTATAACATTATTCAATTTAATTTAAGAATTTAGTTATTATTTAATTAATATTAGTTATTATTTAATTTATGTAAGAATTTTTTTATTATATTTAACAATAACAATTTTTGTGTAGTTATGCTTATGATGTGAGTAAATAAATTTTGATGGCCGGATGTTCATAATTTTAAAATTAGGGATCGTTATGTTATAGTTTCGTGTTATTTTTCATTTAAATCCCCTATGTAAAACATGAATTATCTAGAAATGGACTCTTGGACGTTGAAAACCTAAGACCCAAACCAAAAATATACGGCATAATTTGAAACTGGGACATGAGCCTCGCCAAAGTAGTATTTTTCAACTCCCATTGGGTTCCGTCAGGCTGGATAAAGTGCACTTAAAAATTCTTGTACATTCTATACTAGTATAAAAATTTAAAGTATTCATTAAAACTGGTATCAACGTTCCCCAGTACGGTTTCAAAATTTCCAGTGTTGATCATAATGGTATTGAAATTCCCAGTATTCATTAAAACCAGTATCGAAATTCCCAGTGTTGTTCATAATGGTATTGAAATTCCCAGTATTCATTAAAACCAGTATCGAAATTTCCAGTATTGATTCATACTTGTATTGAAATTCCCAGTATTCATTAAAACTAGTATCGAAATTTCCAGTATTGATTCATACTGGTATTGAAGTTCCCAGTATCCATTAAAACCAGTATCGAAATTTCCAGTATTGTTTCATACTTGTTTTAAAGTTTCCAGTATGGTGTCATACTGGTTTTAAAATTTCCTGTATGTTTTTCCAGTATGGATACTAGTTCCAGTATGATTTATACTGGTTCTAGTATCATTTTGATACTGGTTTTGTGAACTTTTTCCAATAGGGGTACTACTTAAATCCTCAATGTGATAGAAATTGGACCACTTGCTAAACCGTGGGGTGAGTTTTAAAACGTGCAATATTCATCTTTTAGCAAAAGAATGGAGTTCCCTTACATTAGTGTAATGGTATTTAGAAAAATGATGATCGGGAAAGGAATTTTCAATGATCATACAGTTTCAATGATCAATATATGATCATTGAAAATTCCTTCCCCGATCATCATTTTTCTAAGTACCATTACACTAATGTAAGGGAATTCCATTCTTTGGCTAATCACATATACATTTAATCACATATACAATTGAAAAGATGCTGGCATCTCTGAAATTGTTTTTAATCTATCAACCTTTTAATAATGGCGTATAGACTACGCTCGACTACGGGCTTCACGCCCGCATCTTATAAACCTTTTTAATAAACTTCATCTTTTAATATTGGTTGGATACAGACATGACTTTTAATTTAAAAATATTTTTAACTATTAATCTTGTGTTTGCGCGGAATTTCCGATATAGGGACCTTGCGCCATAAAACCCAAAACAACCAACCAAAGATATAGATGATGTGGTGATTCAATCGCCTATTTTTGGAAAAATAGACAAAAACCATTCTTTTCCCTTAGTCTTAAATTTTAATCGGATTAATAGTTTAAGTTACCACTTTTTTAACAAATATTTTTAATAATATAAAATTTTCTCTGTAAACTTGTCAATCGGAATGGCCTTTTAACAAAGCTTTTCTCAACCGCACTGAAATAATGTGCTGGTACTTTCAAAAAACTCAATCCAGTTATAGTCAGTGTGAACAAATTTAAAGTACTATACCTATCAAAACTAAGAGGAAGAGGAACCAAAATATGAAGCAATGATATCCTATTAAAACGAAGGAAATCCATTACCTTCTATTGATTCTAAAACGTTGAAGTGCGCAACAGCATGGAAAATGCATTTTTTAACCTTTTTAATTTTACACCCCAATTTAAGTCCTCGCATTGGTTCGATTCTATTATCTGTCATCTTAAAAGTGGCCAAGCAGTTTTAATCACCAGATATTTAAGGTCAATATTGATGTAACTGTATATTTTATTAAGTTAATTTACCACTTTTGGCGATATTTCTAATCTTTGTTAACCAAAACGGCTTGGCGATAGTTAACGAGACTGATAACAGAATTGAAACAAATCATCCATTATTTAACACTACAAAAACCATATTAAATCAACTAACACTAGTTTATTTTAAAATACCAAAACAAAAGCATGTTTCCTGATGAAAACGATCAAAAACTTTTAATAATTTGATTAGCTATTTTCATCATTGGATTCTGAACAGGTGCGTATAAAAGAGGGCCCCTAAATTCGGACTAGGTGTACCAAAACAAATCAAAACCCTGTTTTTAGGGTCGAATTTCCAAAAACAGTCTGGGGAAGGCTCCCTAAAAATCCCCTTTTGTACTTAGAACTCTATTATTCACAATATTTTTATATTAAGTTCATGCAAATTTAAATTCTACCTAAAAACATATTAAAAAGCTACATTTAACCTATTAAATAAGCATGGGAAGGGGTTTACAAATATTTTTGGATCCTTTCCCAAGTGCAAAAATGTAACTTAGGGCCTGATAATGAATTAATTTTTAGAGGATATTTGGTCCCCTTGTGAAATAAATTTCTATATGCGAAATAAATAATAAATTTCTGTATACATTCGTCGATGATTCAGATTAACACTTTCTTAGTTGTGGTCAAAGATGTACGATCCAAACTGGTCTTATAATTCGCCCTTATGGTTATCTTTTAATTATATCCATCTACCATGTGTTTTCTTCTCTTTAGATCTTAAGACCTAATTTTAGAGAACGTGACTGCTTACAACAAACTACAATATCAAAAGTAACCTTTATTGATAAATAATAATTCCCTACGAGTTCACCGTACTCTAGCTTCTGTGGTTTTGGTGTTTTCCTATTTTTTTTATATGTTAGAGTACAACTCGATTTTGTTAACAAAAGAAATTAAATTCGGTATCGAACATTTATCATGGTTCCTGTTTCCATCATGTTCATGGAATTTTAATATTGTAATTCGAAGTTTTGGATATGTGGCGACCACACTCACCACTATAAAGTTTAATAATTAAAAGGCAGTATAAATATCAACTGACAAAGTGAGGTTGCTTCAGATATGACATAATTTTATAGTTAAATATTACTAACGAAAAAAACCTACAAATTTTATCATAACTGCCTCCAAACATCTACCTCTTCGTAAAAGTAATGGAAGGAATGTAAATGAGATACAATTGAAACACCCTTTAGAGGGGGGGGGGAAGTTGCAGTCCTGTTTTTTTTAAAACCTAGAAAGATTAATTTCTGCATTTGTAATCTTTAACCCGGACTCCGTTTTGTGTTGTAAGGTCTGAAATACAAGCGAGGGGTGTTCAGAGGAGCGGATTTAAATATTTTTTCGATTACTCAGACTGGGGGTTGGAGAGTATTTGTTTTGGGACGGAATACGGTGGTTTTTCTGGGATGAAGGGCGGTGGGGAATATTGATGTCTTTTTTTTACGCTTTTTTTGAGTGAGAAAGATAATTTGTACCCCTTATTCCTGATTTTTAATATTAATCACCAGACTTTTTATTTACTTTTTTTACTGTCATATGGATGGACTCTATTTACACGTTATCATAAAACTCGTTTTCGCTTACAAAAGAAAAAGAGCAATTATGTTTGGATTCGAAGATTTATCACACTTGCTATCAAGGAATAGACGACATTAGTCATTACGTCACTTGCTTGTTTGGAAACGTTGATTCTATCCGTGATTGGTTCCGTACGGATCCATACGGATTTACTTCCAATCACGGAACCAATCACGGATAGAATCAACGTTTCCAAACAAGCAAGTGACGTCACACTAATGTCGTCTATTTCGTAGGAAATAATTACCACAGGAAAACACTCAAAACACTTATACACGCACTAAAAACACTTAAAACGTAGGGGAGAGGGGGGCACCTTTCAACAGATTTCGGTTTTTATTTTTTGTGACCAAACGAATTGACGGATCTTAAAACTTTAACTTGCATATCCTACCATGGACTTTCGGACACATTGTGTAATTTTACCCAAGTTCCTTGAGAAAATTAAAAGGTCCAAAATTGCATTTTAAAAAAGGTTCTCGGGTGGGGCAGGTTTCAACACAGGCGGGGCACGTTTCAACAGTGGGTTAATTTTAAAATTTTAAAAGTTTCAGTTGATTTTAAGCTTATTATATTGAAATATACATTATAACAAATACATTTCATTAATTTAGAGTAAAAAAAGTGCAATTTTTTGCAAATTTTGGAGTTTTTCTGTTGTTTCGTAGGTTATGAGTTTTTCCACACAACTAAGTGTGATATTTCTTTATTTTTTAATTTAAAAGTTCTTTTGAGTTATATTCCGAAAATATATTGTTAATTCAACTGTTTTTCTTCAGAATTCACCAAAAATTTTATTTTTTTAATCGCTTTTAATTTATTTTAAATTTTGCTAATTACTATAGTCATCAAAGTGGTATATCTCAAATAATTTTATTTAAACCAATGCTGATAACTACTAAATGCATAAAATTGCTGTTGTTAATCGTATGGTAGCCTTACCGTTAAAAATTATATGTGTATTTGAGTAAATTATCTAAATCGATTTTCAGCTGTTTTTTCGCTAAAAATAAATAATTAACTCTAATACAATGCTATTATTTCTTGAATAAGTTATTTAAGAGCGTTTACTTCAAGAAAAAGCATTGCGAAATCACAATATGCTAAGCAAAACGAATTTTTGTGGTGTTGAAACCTGCCCCGCCCTAAGTGTTGAAAGGTGCCCCACCTTTAGTCGTCACGGTTCAAGACCCCTCAAACGCTTTAGAATAAAGATATGGGTTCGAAAAAGGTATACATAGAAGCAGAAGACCTTATTTAATAACATGTGTAAAAATCAGTCACCTAAATAAATAAAAAGTTGGTAAAATCTGATTTTTTAAAAGAAATTCAAAATTTACTTTTGGACGTCAAAAACGACTCCACTCGATTACAAAAAACTAAAAGGTGAAATGGTAGGAATACCACGGACAGATGTTGTTATGATAAGAAACATTACTTGACCTCAGGTGGCATTTAAATTAACCTCATAACAAACGAGAAAATGATTTTAATCGAAAACGAAACTGTTGAAAGGTGCCCCGCTCTCCCCTAAATGATAAACACAAACACGAATATAAGTTCAAGTTTTGATAATTGATAGAAAAATATCGCCGGGTAGCTTGTTTACTATTGTAACAAATTTGACTATTGTGTTTGGTTTTGATGAAGTTAATGTTTAAAATTGATGGGATGATGAAAAACAGTTCACTACTGGTGATATGCTTGGGGACAAATAAATTAAGCTCTTGGAGGATAGGAAGAGTGTCAGAGAGTCATATTTTTGAAGAAAAAAAACAAGTATAAAATTCTTTAGTTTTTTGCAATGGTTTTAGGGTAGAAATATAATTCCAGTGTCAGTTATCGTGTTTTGACTTTTAAACATGTTTAAAATTTGTGTCCTTTAGAGGTCGTAATCAAAATGCAACAATAATAAAATTTCTATTGTCGCATTTTTTATAGTGGGATGTGGAAGATGACATTTTTAGTACAAAAACCTAAACTGTTTTTATTAACAAATTAATGTATGATAATTGGCACTGAATTTTGCTAAATTAATTAATGCATGATAATTGCCATTGCTTTAGGCAACCTTTGTCCACACTCCAGTCCCTTTCCAAGTTATCTTCTGAATAATTGTCTTTGGGTTTAAAAATAATACTTTTTAGACAGTTTCATAAGAAAAAAAATTTCCTAAGCAGATCCCCAGGTAGCATGAAACCTTGCGGCTAACCTTTTTCTTTTATTGTTATTGGGACATTACAAAAACCCAACAAATGGTTGGGTTGCGGAACCCATCCCCAGTAGCACAGCAGTACTGGACAGTATCGGATCGATATATTGAGCGATATCGCCTGCCAATATCGCCGCAAGATCGAATGGCTGACATTTTGGGCGATACTGTCCAATATTGCCAATCAGTATTGAGCAATATCGCATTGCAGTATCGCGCGGTATTGGAATTTATCAAGAAACCTGTATTGCCCAATATCGCATTTGGAAAATCCGCTGTATCAAGCGATATCGCTTCCCAATATCGCCGCAGGATCGCACGGCAAATTTTTGCCGATACTGCCCAGTATTGCTTACTTGTATTGCCCGATATTGCTGATCAGTATCGCCCGATAAAGTAACTAGTATGATATCCTGAATTCGCGATATTGCCCGCGGGATTGGCCGATATTGAAACCAGCACTGCTTGATATTATATAGTGGAGGCCACCAAATAGGTAATGTGCTTTTTGTAAGCATATACCTTAAATATCCAAAACCACAACTATTTGACAAAACCATTCAATATGGCATTTTATCAAGCAAAAAAATTACAATTATAATTTTTTTACTTGATAAAGTGCCATATTGAATGGTTTTGTCAAATAGTTGTGGTTTTGGATATTTAAGGATGTATGCTTACAAAGCACATTACCTATTGGCGGCCTCCACTATATAATATCATACAGTGCTGGTTTACAATAATTCAACCAATAGTATTAATTTAAAAGTAGATTAAATAAAAGTAACTGAGCTATGAACTTTAATTTTTTAATGGATCATAATATAAACTCTGTATAATAATTAAACTTTATATGAGGGGGAAAAATTTAATCACAGCATTTTAGCTGTCATTCTTATTTTAATGACATGTTAGTTACTAGGTTCAATTTTGTTACCTGTTCTGTTAAATATCACCAAGGTGCTACAAAGAATATTCATATATGTCCAAAATTCTATGGTTTTTATCAATATAACAGAACACACATTTTTATAAATAGTTTGGAATTTTTAGTGATGCTTCTAATATTTAGCCTACAAAAGGCTTGGTGATATTTAGTGGGACAGAGATAACTGAATTGAACCTCTTACTTTAAGAAGATAATAAAATACGATAAACTGCACTAAAAATTATATTTTCTCAACCAGAATAAATTTAAGTCTGTTACTTGCTTTAAAAGTAATTTTGACACTTTTAATTCTGACGGGTGAAAAAGTAAGAGGGGCATTTAGCAGTCTAAGTGATATTTTTGGTTAAGTCCATAATTTATAATTTTGGTTCCTTAATAATATATGAATTAAAATTTTCACAAAAGGTAACATTAAGAAACAAAAATTACCTATGGTAAAAATACTCAGAACCGGCCAAAAATGAAAAATAAAATAAGCAAAAATTATGGAGTTAACCACCTATATCATGAGTCAGTGACAATATTAATAACAAAAAGGAATTTCCAGGTATTACATTTCCATGTTTAATAATTTTAATTTATTTAAGATAACTAGAAAATCTTATCACAATTCGTACATAATAAAATTGCATAATAACATAGTTTACGCAATCACAAATTATTTCACCACATTGCTATTGAAGTGCAAGAACATGTTAAATTGTTCTTTAAGAAGACATTGGAATTTGAAGTAAAATACAATTTAATGAATTGTCAATGTAAGTAAAATATCAAAAAAGTTACATCTTATTATTTGTGCTTATTCATAATACACAATCATACTACAGACAACATAATTTAATGCAACGATCCAGACTTCTTAGTCTTTTTAGTTAGAATATGCATATAAAGATCACATACTTTTCACTTCTTTGTCCGATGCAGTACAATACAGCAGTATGATTACATAAAAAAGGTGTTTCAGAACTTAGGGTGGATAGAGGGGACCTGGATTGTATTTTTTAGTAGGAATGAGGGGGTAGAATTTTATCATTAACTGCTAGGATGTAATATAATGTAATAAGGCATAACAAAAAGCAATTTTCCCTGGACCGGTCTGAAAGAAAAACCTAATTGATTAAAAAAGATGATTGTGCATAAGGTACAACAATATGCCAGTTACTTTCCCCATGAATTTGAGTTATAAAAGTGCTTATCAATAATTTAGAAAAAATAATTGAGTTCTATTTGTAAGATGTAATTAAGTGCACAATGGTGAGACTAAACTGTGGATGATCAAAAAGTTTCCATAAAATGAAAATGATCTATACAACAGATGTTTCCCTGGAACTCATTTCTTTGACTAAACTATTAATAATGTACTTTTGTAACTCATTGTAGTTTGATAAGTGTTTCAATTCAGATACAATTTATGGTGAAATTATATTTTGCTGGAATAATGCTTAACCTTATGAAACTTTTCACTTAATTATGTCTTATTTATTTAAAAATAGACTTGGAAAATCGCTTTTAATCGTGCATTTACTTTAATACTTTTAATGGTGTATATATTATTGAGGTTAACATTTTTATTTCAATAATAATTAATGAAAATTATTCTACACTAGGGAAGTCATTGTTAGAAGGGAGGGATGGTTTTTCTATCTGACTAGGAGAAGGGGGGTAACAAAATATGACATAACACATTAAAAAACAACAATATTTTTTGGAAAAAGCAAAGTATAGGTATAAATCACATTGTTATAAAAATTATACAACTGTAATAACAATTCCAAATGAAAGTATCAACTTGAAAAAGAAAACTTTCGGTGCCAGATTCTTGCCAACCTACTTTTAAATGTATTTTAGCCTCACTGATAATTACTCTAAGGAACTTTAGTTTTTTCCATAACAAAGTAAATTGTTCTTAGTTAATCTTGTCATCCTCCCCCTTTTTCTCTTGTTTCTGATTCTACAGCCATCCCAGTCAGGAGCTCCAGCAAGCACTCTGCCACAATTAACTTTATAAACTGCAGATTTGTCCGCATCATCATATTTCATCTTAACACTAGCTAAAAATATAAGGAACTATAAACATAGATGTTTCAACTACACCCAGAAATAACTTTTACATCAATCATAAATACCTATTGATTGTTTTATGATAGAAACAAATGATTTCCACCTTCAGCCATTTGCAAAACATATTAATTCATAAAAGGAAAATTACTTGAAAGTTTCATAAAATAATTTCAAGTTATAAAGAAATTGAATGATCCATGATCTTTTAACATTATATAATTAAAACAAAAATGCAAAACCTTCAACACTTTCTCTAAAACTTATATTTAATTGGACTATATTATACTAGCAAATGCCATAGCTGTCAACTTTCGAAAACTTACATCAGTTAAACTTTTTGGATAGGAAGTGGTTGATGCTACGACAGTTGAAACATGCACAGTAATAGGAACTTGTTATTACGTGTTTTAAGTTTTAAAACATTAAAATTATGTTATTTATCAATCCTGGCATCAGCACCAGTGGTAGTGTGCGTCTAGTAACCTAATGGTCCCCGGTTCGATTCCAGGCTGCTACTTTTGAGTATTTTGCTTTATTTTAACTTGTAATTTTTCAGAAATAGCGAGATTAGAGTAAAGTTTAGTTGTTACTTTCGTGGATAATGTAACTACGTAGCTTTCTTTGCTTTTCTGCAAGGGGAAGCTAATTTTACCACCAGTAACCCACTAATTTACGTGCTATGCCTATAGCATCGCAACTTTTTTTTTTTAGAATTGTGATTTGAGCATGAGAAGAAGCACACTTTACGGGTGAGTGCAGGACAAAACGTGCTAGCAAATCTGAAAAACTTTACAGTCGTTTAAAATTCACTAAATATAAGGACTAAAATTAAAAGGACAGGGGTTAGTAGAGGAATTTGGTTTGGGGGCAGAGGTACAAGAGAATATAGTTTGCATTATGAAAGGTTTTACACTTCTGTGGATTGTTATAGTCTGTTCATTTAGAATTGGCACCTGAAACAGGATCAAAAACGCTCAATAATGCTTCATAACGGTCATCACACAACTTCAGTGACTGATTTTTTTACAGTATTTCAACTACTTCTGTTTCGGCTGCCTTGTCATTGCAGAAGAAAATGCTTTCGATGATAATTACAATAGTAACTGCTTCTAATACATTTTGTCTCAGGCGCCAGTTCTAAATGAACAGACTATAAGTGAAGGCAAACTTAAAATTCACAATATTTTCAGATCCATCTGTAAAGTTAAATGAAAATACCATAAAAATTGACAGCTATGTCATGCATACAGCAGTTATTTTGCAAAAAATACTCTATAATTAAATTTAGAAAATTTCAAGAACTTAAATTTTTAAAAATCTAAAAACTTAACTTTTGAGAATGATATAAGCGATTTGTATTTCTTAATATTAATATCTTCAAAAAATATTAGGCAACTTTACCGGGTGTTTCAACAAGTCTGCCCAAACGCAATACAAAAAGATTTCTTGCATGGAGCAGATAAAATTTGCTTGAATAACTAGATCTCTATGGTAACTTATTTTTCCTAAGATGTGATGTTATAATCTAATACAAACTTAATTTTTTCATTCAAGGATGCCACATGTCAGCATAATGGATATATTAGTGTGCAAACATCAAAACAACCATGTTCACATTTTTAATATATACTGGATGTGACTTCTCACCCTTTTCTTTTGCGATTTTCTCCAAAACTATGGGTCATAGAGGCATAGTTCTCCAGGTATTCTTTATGTACTCAATGCAGATAATATGGCTGTGCAGTGTTTGTACACACTTGTTGAAACATCTTGTAATAAAAATGCATAAAACAAAAGTAATTTTCTTGGGGTGTTTTTGATGCATTTTATAAGAAACAAATTTAATAATAACAGAGTACTAGAATTACTGTTAACCCAATAGGGGGCTCCTATTTTACAATATGTAAGATAACAGAACTTTTTAAAAATGCTACTATCATTAACAATATTTAATCAAAATGCTTTATTTACAGACAAAAAAATCTTTAAAAACTTTTTAAAGTACAATTGTTTCAGGGATACATTTGATCCCCCTTTGCCAGCAAAGATTGTGATTGCTAACAAAGGGAACCAAATGTATCCCTGCAACAATTGAACTTTTTAAAGTTTTTTATAAGCAAATAAAAAAAATTTCAATTTTATAGTTATTCAACTTTGCACAGTAGATTTTTAGCTTATTACTATCACTATTTAGATATAATCCAACAGTTTAGGGCTGTATTCTACTTTTTTGCAAAGTCGAACTCACCTCACCGTATTCACTTGCGTGTATTCTAACTAATGTGGTAGGTGAAATAGGGGGAGATTTTAAGTCAAAGTCAAATCAAAGTTTACTCCCAACAATATACAATGCAATGCATACAATAATACAAACAATTTAAGAAGGGAAACAATTTACAAGGGGGGAAAACACAAAAGGCAAAAAAAATTGAATTGTTATTATTGTGTTGAATTGTGTCTCCGTTTATTAGCTGATGTCACAACCCTGCGAAACAAATCTAATTGTTTGAAAAGGGATGTAAAGTAAAAATTAACAAAAATAAACAGATTTTAACTGAAAGCAAAAAGCTTGAAGGAAAAAAATAAAACGCAAACTAGTAACTCACAAAATTGGAGCGGCGAGATTGAAAACGAAACAACCCCTCTCAGCCAATCAGACTACTTTGATCGAAATTCAGCGTACTCCTTGAGCCAAGTGGTGGCTAACTCGCTTGAAAGCGGAACGAAGAAGAAAAATTCCAGCATTTTCACCCGGGGAGTTCGCTAAAGTGGACGAGTAGAATACAGCCCTTAATATCCCTACATAATTCTTAACAAACAAACAACTTACTAGTTTCTTTTCCAACTGAAACTTCAGATACTGGATTCTCTGTGTCGTTTTTTTTCTAGGGAATTGAGAAATGCATCATCCATCCCATACATTAGACTGCTCTGTAGGGTTATCATAAGGAACAACTTTCCCTAAAAATTTAAAAATTCTAGTATATTTTTCATTTAATTTTTAGATTTAGTACATTGAAAATTGTCAAAATTTTAAATAAACTTACAAATGACAGATTGAATATTTTCAGTCAATACTGTTATCTACATGAATAACTTCTAAAAAAAGAAAAATTTCATGAGTTTTTAATGTAAGTATCAAGTGTATATATAATTCAAGTTCAACAGATGATATATCAACTGAGATTTTAGAATTTAGCCCCAAACCCAACGTTCTCTTTACTAAATTATGAGTTGTAAAAATTACATTTTTTGTATTAAATTTCTCTTTGTAAAACTGCATTATTCTTTAACCAAATTAATGCAGCTTGCTAATTAGTAAAACAATATGTGATAACTGAAGCAATAGAGCTATTGCTGCTTATTTCTCATTACACTGCTGAAGTAAAATATATAAGAAAATCCTAAATTTCCCCTGTGACCAAAAAATTCCCAAGGATAACTTTTTTTAAAGTTTTTACCTGGGGGAGGTTTTTGGGAGGGTCCTCCTTTTCAAGGATTTTGATTTTGTAGGCTTACTTTGGGAAGACATTTCTGGAAAGCAAAAAATGAAAATTAAAGAATTATGGAAACTGTGGCTACACTATATAAGCCTGTGAAGTAAGCCCCAAGTTTTCTGATGTATTGTAAAAAATAATTAAATATTAAAATAAAATACAATTTTTTAATCGGCCTTTGTGTTAAATTTCAGGTTAATTAGATGATTTTTTCCATTAGAAAAAAATAAAATAAAAATAATCTTGCCTTTGAACTATTGGAAAATTTTGACCAGCTTTTTGAATTCAGTGCTCTAAAATCCATTAGAAAATTTGCAATTTCTATAAAACCTCACACATGCATATCTTGAAAGTCCATGAAAATAATCTTGGAAAAAGTCCAAAAACTAGATGTATTTATGGAAAAAAATAAATGAACTAGAAGGTGAAGAAAATAGAGGGATGTAATGTTTAATTGGTATTTAATTTTAGGCTGAACAGTACCAAAATTAACCTAGTATTATAGTCTGTAGTAGTAAAATAGGCGGCTCACTATTAGTTGTTTCCCACTAGCCACAATGCTACACCACTGAAAATTGGAAACAACCAACAATAAAAGTTTGGAAAATATTAAGCGTACAAAATATTGTGGCGACTTTTACCAGTATATTACTTGAGATTAAATGTAATATATTGAAAGCTAAATTTTAACAAGATTTTCTTTAATCTATAAATATTACATACTACCTATAAACAACAATAACAATAGGATCATGTGAAAAAGATCAAATTTTTCAATTATCTTAAGAATAAGCCCAAGAAAATGAAATTTCCATGAACTAATTTCAACCTTCTTTAAACTATTTCATTGGATTCTCTGTCACTCCACAAACACAGTAGGCAGATAGTAAACTTGATTTAAATTTCATGTTTTTCTTTTTCCACCAAGGAAAGTCAGATTTATACTAGACTATTGGCAGGGTTTATATTTATTTTGCAATAGCGATGAGTCAGATCATGGTACGTATTAATAATTAATATAAATGAAATCTACAGTTTTTGTTAAAAATGGAATTTCCCACCAGGATTTGATCTGGAAAATTGGACAATCGAAGAAAGAAAAGCAATAATTAATGATGGGACTCGCAGTTTTACACAACCAGGGGTCATCCAAGTTTTTTTTTTGGGCCTCAATTTTTTTGAAAAATTGTGTGTGTAAAATTGAAGCGGTGAAAACTAACTAATAGCACACCAGTGCGCAAGTATTAAAAAATAGATTCGCAAACCAAGAAAATCGTGAAAAATTCAAATTTTTTGTGAGATTTCTAGCAAATAATCATTAAAATGCTAATTTGAGTTTTATGAAAGAACCGTTTTTATGAAATGGAATTTTGTGAAGGGGTAGATTTAAGAGGGGGAATTTTGTGAAAAGCAGCAAAAGGGCTCGAATTTTCGGTTGGATGGACCCCTAAACAATAAAGTATTACATTAAGAATAATATAGAAGGAAAACTTTTACCTTTTACAGTTCCAACGCCTTCAATCTTCAATTCAAATGTTAGAGATGGACAAAAAACTTCCAAGACCCCAACGGAAAGAAATGTAATGTTTTTGTTTGGAATTTGAGCTGTTTGAGCTCCGTGGCTCCGTGCACGTCCCCGATTTTCCCTCCAACAGAGTTTGCGCATGCGTCAACTGTGCGGATCGGTGCGGGTTCGTTTGCCGGAATTGGGCGAAGTTGCTAAATATTGCTCAGTATTGCTCGGACCGTCCCACCGCTCGCGATGTAAATCAGTGTCGGGCGATGTTGTGCGATATTCAGCAACATCGCTGTGCTACTGGGGATCCTCAATATTACAAAAAGGCCTATTTTTTGAAAACCAAAGAAAAGCCGTAAAAGCCTTTCTGCGCATGCGTCATGTTCACTGCGCGAATCCCGCCGAAACAAAATGGACCCCGAAACGCACGATGACGAAGACTTGAAGAATGACCGATACATTTTAAATCCAAGTTCAAGTGAGTAAACTTTTTATTTTATTTACTTTTAACAGCGATTAGGATTTATGATCGCCAGTTCATTGCATGAAAAATATCAAGCAGTCAAACCGGAAAATGTATGTAAACAATCCAATCCAATCATTGGATGGATTTGTTATTTGTTTACGATGCTGTTTAATTCGTTTTCAGCAAAAGCATTTTGGACGAGATTTCTCTATGTTCCCGCTCTATGTTTCATATCTAATCGTAGCTTTTAATGACATATTTTAAAATTTGAGTTGAGACATTAATATTCGGTAGTACATGTTGTGCTTTCTGTTGTGTTAATGACCTATTATGTTTAAATTTCCTTCTCAAAATCTGATTAGTTTTTGTTGCAGTGTATGTAAATAACCTAAGAACATAAATTACATGCTGTACCTACTAGCGTATTTACTACACATTAGGTAACTCTTGATATCTTTAAAAATCTTTTGTGAAAACTTAATGTGATATCTCCCACAATGCAGAATTTTTTTCTACCAAGCCACAGGATCTAGGTTTAAATTCTCACCCTCCTCAGATGGTTCATAGACTGAAAACCAAGTAGGATCTGGAATGAAAACTGTGGTCTTGTGTTATACCACATAACTAGGACATTACCTTGAACACCCCTTGGTCACAAAAATATGTTAGCTTTGTAGGCCTTGATGGTCATTATAGGCTAGTGCGCTAATGAGCTTATTGTAATCTTTTCATAATTCAATGTTTTGATAAGTTATAACATCCCTTCGACTGAAGTAATCTAGGTCGACAAATGGTGAGGCTTTTCATTTGCCATTCATTGTTAACTTCTTGTTTTGAAAATCTAACTATAAAATAGATTGATAATAACTGATTTGATACTAAAAAGTTTCAAACAGCGTAACTCGAGTGTTTGCTTTAAAATCACATAATGTAGTCCAAATTCAAAGTAGGTATTTAAAATGATTACCAACTATGTATTTTGAAACTTTTACATTCTTAAACAAAAATATGAGAATTGAACATATAGAACTAATACATTATTGACTCATTTCGTATGATAATCTTATAAATTTGGCCTTCAAATGGGAAAAAAAGAGTTTTAGGGGATTTCACCAGATGTTGATAACATTACGTGATATATTGATCACATAGAACAATGTATTTTGTGTTTTAAATTAAATAGGAGTGATCGAGACGAGTCAACTTCAATAACTTTATCCGATTGATAACATTAAGCGTAGTCGACTGTAATTGCATTTTATGAGAACTTACCTGTTATCTTTTAAACACGTTATGTGCCGGTTGGGACAGAGAATTCCTTAATTCATTCTAAATTTTTTGGATATTTTTTTGGAGCGCCCAGCTAACGGATAAGATTAATATGGAACCATATATCGGATATAAATCGGAACGGATATAAATACGGAACCATATTAATTATTCACCCCTTTATGGGAACTGATTTCATGTAGGTTAAATGGTCACCAGTGGTGGATCCAGGGGGTGGCACTCTGGAAAGTGCCCCCCCCCTTTGAACCCAAACACACTCATAAGTATGAAAAAAGTACTTAAAATGAGTTAAAACCCTACTTTTGCAGGTCAAGTTTCAAAATTTTTTCTGGGGGAGGACCCTTATCCCCAGCCCCCCAGGGACCCTTATCCCAGTATTATTACCCAGCGGTACCATAAAAGTTATCTTGAGTGATACTTTTTAGAAATCCCCAACATGTTGACATTTTTCTCGAAAGGTAAAGGTGATAGTCCAAAAAAGTGCCCCCCACTTGTAGCCGTGTTGGATCCACGCCTGATGGTCACTGCTATAGAGCTTTCGCCAAGTTGGCAGTCACTGTGGAGAACCTATACGAAATCTGTTCCAATTTGTGATATATATATTCGTTATATTTTTATTATGTTTTGTTTTAGATTCTGCAATAGGATGAATATTACGCTCCTGAAATTTGAAGGAAGTTATGTTCCACCTCCATCTACCATTTTGCTGGTCATTGGCCATAAGTAAGTAAATCAAATTATATAACTCCTAATTTTAATGAATTAGCTAACTCAGTTATTATTTATTAGTTGTTTTAAAAGTTATCTCATGTCACCTTAGATGTAGGTGAGGGAGGGGGTCAGAAATGTTGGGGGAAAGTGACATCTTATGGACAGCTCTTTAAAAAAATATCTGAAAATTTATGATTGGGTTTTGCTACGTTAAGATTAGAACTTTTCATTCATTGGCGGAACTAAAAACAGCTGAACACCAAGTAGCATTGTTCTTTAAAGCACCATTTGTTTATCTGATTTTGATCTGATTTATTTATCTGACAACCTAAAAACATAAATTATGTGCTATATCATATTTACTTAACACATTAGTTATTCTTGGGGTCCTACCCAGAAGTGGGTTCAATCGTCAAGCGAAGTAGCAGTGCTAAAGATCAGTTGCCAAACCCATTGATTGCAGATTTGAGAGCTTACGCGTTGTGATTTCATCATTGCCATGGTCATGTACCCCTACGCCGCTTGATTATTGGGTAGAAAATAAAATATTAGTTTAAAAGATCATAATTGCCGAAAATTTTATGATTGAATATTTTTAATTTCAATTTGAAGGTTTAAGTAATTTGAATTTTTTTATAGTACTTCCTTAAGATTTGAGTTATCAAAGAGCAATTACTGCGGACTAAGCATTATTTTTCTGGGCTATTCAGTATAATTATGTAATGGGTTTATCGTTGGGTTGTAATTTTATTAGGATTCCGTACTTTATTAGGAGTTAAATAACTTTTTTTATCTCTATTTTCTTCTAATAATGAGGCATGTTTGTTTATTCTACCTGTTATTTCTTGTAATTTCAAATGAATGTAATAATTTTGTTCGTTACCAAGCGTCATGACTTGGGTGGTTTACCAGGGTTTGTTTGTTGACGTTTATTCAAGTTAGTATTAGGTTAATTTTCAAAATATCCATGTTATTGATATTTGATTTAAACCACTTTTAAAAGAATAGCAGTAAGACACAGTATCATGAAAGAAGTGTTTATTTATTTTTGTAAATTGCATACTGTTTGTTTACACCCCACAGCTAGGATTTATAATTAAGTAAATACAAGAAACTATTTAAATCAAAAGGAATTCATTGTTTTTAAAGCATTTGCCTCTTCTTAATTACTGTGGATTCCCTTTTTGAATCTGTTAGAGATAATTAATCTACAACGACTTAGTACATTTCATCTTGTGTTTTATTATTAATTTACTCACCCCTCTATGAGAACAGATTTGATGTAGGTTGAATGATCACTGCTTTAGAGCATTTGCCAAGTTGGTTGTCGCTTTAGAGGACCTCTATCAAATCTGTTCCAATTAATGATATTCAAAACATTTATTAAATATTTTTATAATTTTTTTTTTAGATTCCGCAATTCTTGAAGGTTTGAAGGCTTAGAAGAAATGTTCCATCACCTACCATTTGCTGGTTATGAGTAAGTAAGTCAAATTAAAACTAAATTTAATGAACTATCTTTCTAAGTTGTTATTTAAAGGACTCTTTTTGTTTTAAAAGTTTTAATCTCAAAGTGACAGGGGAGGGAGGGGGTCAGAAATGTTGGGGGGAAAGTGACATGTTTTACGGACAGCCTCCTTAAAAAAGTTCACTGAAAATTGGTGATTGGGCTTTGCTACGTTGAGATTATAACTTTTCATTCATTGGCAGAACTTAATATCTGAACACCAAGTAGCATTGTGCTTTAAAGCATGTTTTTTTCCCAGGTAGCAGCCTTCCCCGTAGCGATTCCACCTATGGCTCACCGCCAGTCTCTCCAGCCAGCGCCCTATGACATCAATGCCCGGACCTCTCCTGCTACCCCCGAGTCTGTTTCCACCCAATTCCATCGTAAGTTTATGCTTTTTGAATTACTCAATCCATACTGTCACATAGCTGCCAAGTACTCAGATTTTATTGGAGGGTTCTTATGTATTATCCCGTTGACAGTGCCGCTGAATTCGAAAAGTTCGTTAAAGTTTATTGTTTGTTCTATACTTGTGTCGCTTAATTTAACAGCTGTCGACAAGATATACGCAAGTACCTAGTAACTGAGTTTTTCATCTTTACTCTGATAATCAGATGTCACCCTAAAACTCCAGTTTTTTTAAATTGCAATTAGCATTGCCTAAAAAGAAGATTAGAAAATGCAGTGCCCTACGAGTTTTTTATTGCTACATGTTGAAATTAATTTTTTTTTATTCATTGGCGGAAGGTGCATCATGCATTAAAACATCTTTTTCCTTTGGCAGCAAGAGCAGCAGCTGCTGGTATAGCACCAGCAGGGTATGATGTGACAGCATGATCCAGGGATGCACTGTCGGAAAAGTAACAGCTCTAGAATGTAGTCTCAGTGGACAAGAAAAGCTGACGGGTGAGTTAAAATATTATTTTAGTCGCATTGCTAAGATTATGACCCAGTCCAGTAGTAAGAATTTAAAAGACAAAAACTAACGTAGAAATTTAAACCATTTGAGCCTGAACTAGGGTCCTTGGCTAAAATCGAAAACAGCCAAAAGGCAAAAGTCTTTACCACTGGGTCAACTCTTAGTGAGCGCGGCTCTCAGGGGTGTCTTGCCTCTGAGTTTCCTGACTTCACACTGGAATACAATTCAGAAATATTGCAAACACATGACCCAGCCACAAACAACACCGATTTTATCGGAGTTTGCAAATTTCATATTTACTCCTATAATTAGATTTTCCCCTTAAAATTGCTATCAATGTTGTGTAAAGGAAATTGGGGTTAGAAAGATTAGTATACTTTAACCGGATTATCAGAGAAAAGATGGAAAAGGAAATAACTCCGTTAAAATCGAGGTACTTTGCAGCCATGAGGTTGGCAACTATGCTGTCATATGTGACCCAGTGAACAGTAAAACCATTTTACATAGCTTTATTTCTTGTATGAGCTTAAAAACTGAAATGCAGCATTAAAAAATAACTCACTGGTCCTGCAAACTATTACTTTGCAAATCGTACTGGTCCTCAACCAAAATGACTGGTCCGCCAAATTAAAAAGAACAGGTTCCAATTTATTTAAAAGTAGTTACTCCATTTAAAGTGAGTACCAAATATTAATTTTAAAAAACTAAAAATATATATTTATTAAGTACACTTTTCTTGATGAAATGTTAATATTTCTCTAATTGACATAAAATTTCTAATTAGTTACGCAGCTAAAAAAAGACTAGAACTGGAGAGTGAGATATTTTTTCCTCACTGGTCTGCTGGACTAGTGATTTTCTGACTAGTGGCCAGAGCCTATTTTCAGTCGTCTCAGACCTGCCAATTTTGATCGCTGCTGATATGCTATCTCTTAAATGTATATGTTATGGGCAAAGTGATTAATCAGGCATTATTAATAATGCCCAAAGTGGAGGCGGGCAAAGCGAAAAATTTCATTCATAAATTCCACTAAATTTATCACATTGCACGGGCATTATTAATAATGCCTGGATTTATCACATTGCCCGTAACATATATGTTATATGTAATTATAGTAGGTTCACAGTTTGGGGAAATGGGTACAATTTGCACTACTTTTTTCATTGAGGGCTTATTCCCACTTATAAGAAATTTTAAAATTATATTTGTAAATCTCTATGCAAATGGATCAAAGAGTATGTAATGAAAATCATATTTGTTTGAATTTTTTACATTATGATATTTACTAATATTTTGCAGTTAATGTTTTCCAGAAGTTTTTTAACACATTGAAAAAGCTTGTAAAATTTCTTATTTAAAAACTGTGCATTTTACCTTGGTTAAAATATAACTATTGATTTGTCAATAGTACATTTAACATAAACATCAAACCTTTTTTTTCCTCATTTTCCCCACCTGGCTCTACAAATTATTTTTCAAAATGAAAATTTTGGTAACCACGGAATTTACATAAATTGTTTGGACTTCAGTCCACCAGTTGCCTACCATTAGTCTATAATTTTTTAAATCAGTAACCTTAATTTAAACTTTCGGGGTTGGCACTTTTATGTATTCTCACTCTTATCTCTTGAGATGTTTACGATGAAGTGGCACATTCAATGGGTTAATGCAAAAGTACTTTTTTTAATAGTTAAAAATAAAATTGCTACATTTTTTTTGCAGGAGCTGTCAGTTGCATTTGATGTCCCCTGAAATAGTATTATTTGAAGCATTTTTTAAAACAAATTTTAATTATATTACATTTTTAAGTTATTACCTTCACAGTTTATATTTAATCTATATTATAAGTACACTTTTACCTTGATCCCTGTGATGCTAGAATGCTGTTTGTAAAATTTGTCCTGTTTGTATCAGTTGTCCAATAAACTTGATTTTTCTTACATTTAATGTGTTGTTAAATAAGTTTTTTAAATAAAAATGTGTCCATGTTTCTCTCCAATTTGAATTATACTTCTGTTTAAAGGTAAGTTTTTTCATTAGTGCTTTAAGAGCCTAAATTAAACAAAATTTTTGTAGAAATTAAAATATATATGTATATTTTGTTTTCATGAATTTTAAATTTATTTTATTACTTCATTTTACTGTATTTACTTAATAATTACTTTGAAATATTCTGTAATCATACAGCATAAAATTCGAGTTACTTTTTGTTAAAAGTGGTGTGTTGACCTAGTTAAAAAGTTGTGATAAATTATTTTTATCTCCAGAGTTATAAGTTCAGTATCGCATTTTTTATTTTTTCGGTGTTTCTTTATTGAATTATGATATAAAATTTTCCCTGAAAATATGTATCATATACTGTGCAATATTTCTGGGAAAATTTTGCGACATCATATAATTCAACAAAGAAACTCCGAAAAAAATAAAAAATGCGATATTGAACCTAAATATCAATATAGAATCGATATTTTTTGGAAACCTTACAAAAACCAATATCCGCAATAATGAACGAAGGTTTTTTGGCATTGGTTTCCGCAGTCTACACGAAAAAAATTTTTTCTAAGGTTGTTATGAAACCTTTCAAAAACCTGGCTCAAGAGCATTGAAACAGGGTTTTCTTGTATATTCTTGAAAAAACCTGTGCTTCTAACCTTGTAGAAGGTTATTCCACGAGGTTACGCAAAAGGTTGGAAATGTTTACTAGCGTACCTTTTTCTTAGGTTGCCTTGAGGTTTTTTTGGGGTTATCGGGTTGCAAATAAAACCCTCAAAAAACCTTTTTCGGGTTGCAATGCAAGGGTAAAAAAACCTTCAAAAAACCAAAAAATGCTATCTGGGTCTAAGACACGTCATTTATAAAGACCGGGAATTATTTCGAGTTGCTTTACCCCTTTTAATTCTAACCGCCCGATATTTTTATTGAATCTTATAAAAAATTTGGAACGGTCAGGACTGTGAGAGTTTAAAAAAAATCTCGAGCTACTTACAATTAATCTGATTTGTAAAGATGTTTATAAAAGAAGCGTAACGAATTTTTTTTAACTTCGTAAGGTGAACAAAACAAAATAACGAATTCTCGTAATTTTATTTCACCATTTAAAGTAATGTCGGAAATATTTCATTGAACGAATAAAAACACTTACGTTTAAGGAAGATTAATTCTATTTTTAGTTAAGTACTTTCTACTGCTTTCCTCTCTTGTTGGTCATGATTCGTAATAAAAGAGCTTAGTAATTAAACACTTAATTTTATTTTTAGGTAAAGTAAAAATAATTTAATTCCTACTCTAATTATAGGGGAGACTGGTGTACGTACGAATTTTTTAAATTTAATCTAATAAAAAAATATTACCAGATTTACAAAGATTGTGACTATAGGTAGGGCACTTGAAATGGTCGAAATGTGATTTTATCTATCTTAGAAAAATTAAAATGTCGTTTTGGTTCGAAAGTACAACAGCCTCCCCTATGCTTGAAAAATATCCTGATAACATCTTTCACCGTTACTATAAACGATAGCCAATGTTTCCTGGACCCAGTACGTCACTACGCGGAAAGGGAAAATGGGTAAACGGAAAGCCTGTTGGGTTTCTAGGAGAAGTTTCGGTACGCAAATCGTGATAAAAAGAAGCTATATATATATATGTTACGGGCAATGTGATAAATTGAATTGAATTTATTAATGAAATTTATCACTTTGCCTGCCTCCACTATGGACATTATTAATAATGCCTGATTGATCACTTTGCCTGTAACATATACATGAGTTTAACAAAATAATCCTATTTTTTAAATTGACATTCTTTATTTCACTCAAAATTCAAACAGGGGCCATTCATTAATTACGTAAGGGTCCCGAGGGGGAGGAGGGGTTGGGAAAATCTCTACATACCCTTACTTAGGGGGTGGAGGGGGGTCAAACCCACTCTTACGTAAGATTTTCCAAGTTATTCTAAACAAATTCCAATTATTCTGATCAAATTACTATTGAATAACCCCAGAAAAACTTCAAAATGCTGACGATCTCGGTATATTATCGAAGCTTTAATTTTTTTAAAAACTTTAGTAACTGATCCTTTTCTAACATTTTATTATATATTTTGAAAAACGAAATGGAATCTTAAGTAAGAATAGGGGGGAGGGGTTTGAAAAAATCTTACGTACCCTTACATGGGGGTAGGGGGGGTCAAAAATTGCCAAAAGCATCCTTACGTAATTAATGAATGGCCCCACACTGCGCTGGGAACTACTTTGTAAGTGACGTCATAGGGTCAAACAACGTTGCTGTCTGGTATATTTTTTATATCTAATCAATATGATAGGTTCAAATTAGCTTTTCCCTTGAAATATATTAATCATTTAAATTTTTGTGATTTAACCCAAATCATCTCGTTTTTTTCTTCACACAGTCCGAATTTAAAGATTCTTTTCCTAGTCCGCGCCTCACAGTTTGATAACCGTTGATTAGCGACAGGACTTGCGGAAGAGTCAGACTTTTTGAACGGCATGCATAGAGAAAACTGAATATTCAAAAGCCCCGCAAAACTTCCACCCGCCATCCATTCAAAACAGTTCGAGTGTGTAATTAACACTCCCAACCGGGCGTCACCGGCGCAATTCCAATTTAAATACGCCTCCGATTCCTCACGTCACCAGCAGATCACTCCATAACACTTTTTAACTCCTTCCCCTTTATTGCGCTTTTTTGCCTTTCCGGCGGGGGCGCTGGCATCGAGCGAAAGAGCGTTGTTATCTGGACCCCACCTGATTTGCATCGTAATTACGCGAGGGGGGTGCGACTCAAAAAGAACATTCGAACCTACGGACATTATCTCCAGCTGTCTTTTATGGATTGGTCGGTGTTCTGCGGCCATTATTCTATTAATTAGTACCTCCGAATTCTTTTATTCTTTTGTGCTCTCCCCCCCCCTTCGTAGAGTTTCGATGCATAGAGAAAGCGTCAAACATTTGAACGAGCACGGGGGCATATAACTTGCGATCAGGGTTTGAATTCTATTATCCACTTTTCATTAAAAAATACTGGTTTTGTGATTAAATTTTGGAGTAAAATCGTGATAATCAGGCATGGTTTAAGGCAAATATTTAAATCATGATTACTTTTTGATTAATTAAAACCATGATTACTTTTGAGCGATACGGTTTACTCAGAAAATAATCATTAATTCTTGATAATTCACGCTATGTTTAGTGATCTAAAAATAGATCACTGGGCGCTAATAGGTTAATGAATGGCTCCTAAGATTGTCTTGGATTAACTGAAATTTAATCACTTAGGGAAAATAAATCATTAAGTAATAATCTTTCTGACTTCATTCAACAATCGATAGGCTCCATTATTCTATTAATCAGTACCTCCGAATTCTTTTATTCTTTTGTGCTCCCCCTTCTTCGTAGAGTTTCGATGCATAGAGAAAACGTCAAACATTTGAACGACCACTGGGGCATATAACTTGAGATCAGGGTTTGAATTCTATATGATCACATTTCATTACCAAAACATGGTTTTGTGATTAAATTTTGAGTAAAATCGGGATAATTCTAAATAAATAAATATTTTATTTTCAAATGAACTATACAAAGTTATTTTTCTATAGATATACTTGAACTGTCCGTACATTATTGATAAGCCACCACTTTAGCAATCTGCTGTGTTGTGGTAGTGGAGGAAACTGGTCTGGTTTAAGGCAAATATTTAAATCATGATTACTTTTTGATTAATGAAAATCATGATTACTTTTGAGCGATACGATTTTACTTAGATAATCATTAATTCTTGATAAAAAAAATATATATATTTCGATAATAAAAACTTCAAACAGCGCTAAAAGATACCAGTGGCGGCTCGTGGGTAGTTCAAAAAGGGGTTCACAATTAAATTTTTGATAATACAATCACGGCTTACTAGATACTTATACAGGCACGGAAATCATTGCAAATCCAGATGGCAATACTGGACTAACTGGCAAAGCATATCCACAGTGTTGAAGGCGGTGGGTGATATAGGTAGGTCTTGTAGCGCTCCAAGCGGGAAAAGTTGTCAAATGGTGTTCATTGTTTAAAACTCGGCTAGTCTGTATTAAGTATCTAGTAAGCCGTGATACAATGAAGAAAAATTCTCACAATTAGGTAGAAAAGAAGGGGGATGGAAGCTCATCCTGAATAAGGTACAAATTAGAATAGATTTTTACGAGTGTTTTTTATTTATTTTATTAATGACTTATTTCTACTTATTTCATTTTCATTGGGGGTTCACGTGCTCATGCGCACCTGTGGACGAGCCAGCACTGTTCACACCTCTCTAAACAGCCGATCTAATTTTTTCGATTATAAAAGTTCTCTTCGGCATTTTTCAATGTATGAGTATTCAGTATATTATTTTCATTTTGTCGGAACGAAAACTCAGAAAATAATGATCACAGATAAGAATAATTAAAATTATGATCACCAGAAATGATTACGAAGTTTTTTTCTTCTTGTTTTCTTTCTTTTGATCCGTGTTTGACGAAAAACTGATTTTTTAAAAGTGGCAAATAAAACTTTTAATATAGTTTTGAGTTTTTTCTCCGTTTCCCTGATAAAACCGTCAAACTTTTCTTGAGGTAGCCACGCAGTGGAATGATGCCCTGTTATAATAATTGCGACATGGTTCAAAATTTGAAATTTTTATTCGTTTTTAAAGCATAGAAATCTAATGCAGTGAATATTCAGAGTGTTTCAATGACCATGTTGCAACTATTCAGTGGCAAAATAAGAAAGTTTAAAGTATTCATTAAAAAACTAAATGGGAAGGAACGAAAATTTCAATTAAAAAATTATTTGCAATATCACTAGAAACGTGCAGAAAAAGTTTCATGAAAATACCTTAAATATTCTTTGAAATATTATTGGCAAGTGAAAATTGTACTTCTTCAAGCCTCAAAACAGAAAACAAAATCGCAAATTACAAGATTTCAGTGTTTGTCTTTTTAGTTAAATAAAGACAAATTAAAATTAAAAAATTACAGAAATTTGCGAATTTGCGATTTTTTCTTTTTTTAAGACCTGGAAAAGTGCTATTTTCACATAATATTACCTCCTTAAATATTTCATACACATTTTCATAAAACTTTCTTCTGCGCGTTTGTTATAGTATTTCAAACAATTTTCGATTCTTACGTATTATCCCGTCGACCGTGTCGCTTAATCCGAAAACGTTATTAAATCCCATTGACGTTACTATACTTTATTAGACGGTCGCTGAATGGTCGACGGGATGATACGTAAGTACCCAATTTTCTTTAGTTTTTAATTCTTTTTTAAATATCTTGTTTCGCCGCTTAGGGCTAACTTCTATGTCTTTGGTTCCAAATAAAAGCAATGAAACGGATTTTTGAAACACCAAAATCATAAAAAACAATTGAAAAAATGAAGTTCTTGTGAACCATTCTAGTAAGTGCAAAAAACAAAATTAAGCTCATACAAAAATTTTCATGTCTATTTAACCGGATACGGTCCAGAAAAAAAAACAGTATTGGCCCACTGTGGAACTGTCAGAAAAACTCTTCTCTTTTGCATTTTATAATATAGGTAAATTGTCATTCGTATTTTCGTCAGAAATCGTTAAAAGTAAAGTCACCACTTAGAAAGAAAGAAATATTTGTTTATAATAACAGCCAAATATTCAAACTTAATACCCAAGCCGTAACTTTTTTTTATATATTAATGATACTGGCGGTCACGTTCTAGAATTTGTAAAAAAAAAAAAAGTTATAATTTAAAAATGTTTCTGAATTTGTATCACCTAACAAGTAGTCAAACACGATTTTTAACTTATTACCTCTTGATAAATATTTCTAAGGCTTGTTTTTGTTTTTACTCGGCTGCATACGAATGGAAATGGTCAATGCGACCCATTCTTCAGTGTAATTAAAAATAATAATAATTGAAAACATTTCATTTACAGGATCTATTTCGATCGATAATATTCTTCATTTTATAAGGTAGATTCATTTCTTTTAATTGAGCATTATTAAAATTTCTTCATCGCATCTATAAGCATAACTTAAAAATACAAGTTCCAATAAAAAAAGTTATGAAGAATCATACAAGTAAATAATGAATGTAAATGACTTTAATTAAATCAAATTCTTATATTTCAATAAAATGCCCATAATTATTAATCGCTTTTTTTAAAATATAGATATGATGCACGTAGTTCATGTCCGAAGTCTCTGAATACAATACAAATTTGCCTTTATATTGCAGAACAAAGGATAAATTCATTAAAAAAGAAGAAACATCATTAAAAATATCGATAAGTCATGAAAAAATCTAAAAGGAAACGATCGAAATAAGTCCTAAATCTGTACAAAATTGGTGTTTACTTTCGAAATCGAAGATAGGAAGTTTCGCATAGTTTCGTTTCGAGTTTTGACAAAATCCTAAGATATTATAAATCTATAGAGAGGCAATTCGTTCATAGTTGGTGGAAATATTTTTTTAAATGTGTCAGTTCCAGGTTTCACTTGTCGGGGGCCAAATGATAAGCCCCGCCCACTGACCGGTCTGTATATTATTGTCTGTGGTTCTAACCTTTTCGGATTCCCTTTGTTAAAGTACCATTCATGGGCGTCATTTAGGGGGGGGGCAATTGCCCCCCCCAAGGTTTCCACTTTTAAATGAAAAATTGCTGAGAGTCCCATGAAAATTTTGTAACTTCCACAAGGAACATCAGTTTTAACTCAAAACGTCCCAAAGGGAGTTAAAGCACTACTTTGGAGGGTCAAATTTCAAAATTTTCTAGGGGAGAACCCCCCAAAACCCCCTCCTGACCTTAGATGTCTGTTACACAATGTGTCTCCCTTGAAACAAGAAGCAGAAGAACCTTACAAGAAGCAGTTCCCTTTGGGAACCAAAGAGTTTGAAGCCCCTAGGAGTCCTGGTTTAAAGATTCGTCCTGATTCAAATTAAATTATTTCCGGTTGTTAATGTACTAAGTATATGAGTAAAAAGAAGCTCTTTAAAACAACATTTTTTTGATTTTCCTGTTATTATTTTACTATCAGTTTTATTATTAATGAAACTGCGATTTACTGTTTTAAATATTTCTCGTAAAATTTTGAAGAGTGTTAAGCTTTTATCGAAAATGTTTCTCCTGCATTCAGCTTGAAAACGATATTAAAACTATCAATGTATTTTTATCGTCATGATTATGTGAATTTAATTTTCAGCAACACAAGAAAAAAAGCCCATAAAGTCAAACAAAAGTCCGATAAAATTTCTGATGAAACTTTGGATTTTTCGGCTGTTTTTTTTCGTAAAAAATTATAACACCCTCCATAATTGAATCGTCAGTTACAAGAAGGGAATAAGTCCAAAAACGAAGTTTTGAGAAAATCGTAAATAAAATACTGTATAAGTAATGGAATTTTTATCCTATAGCCACCAAATTTTTACAGGAAATTCATGGCACTGTTAAAAATACAGAACAATCATCGAAAAAATTATAAGTGTATTTAAAAAGGTTTTACAGTTAAAAAAAGAGGATGGACTTATTCCCTTCTTAAACCTTATTGAAATATCAGCTGAACAAAAATCTTAAAAACCACGTAAATTGACAATTAAATTATATTTCTGCTTATTTCACGGTACAAAAGTGAAAGACAGAAAGACTAAGACGAATAAAATTAAAAAATATTATGAAACTGCGTCATTAAGGTGCTATCAATGGAGTTAGTGAATATCAATGGAGTCAAATATTCATCGGTCAAAAAAAAGGAAAAACGCTTTTAAATTCAAATGAAGTTTTATTTTGGGTAAGTTTGCAGGCCAAATAATAAGAAAAGAAAGACAAATTAAATTAAATTTCAAATTTAATAAAAAAATACAATGATGAATGGACATCGATTTCGCAAATTCAAGGGGATAAATCTGCCGATAGGGGGTAGTTATTTTTTTCTTCTGTACACTCATGTGTATATCGAAGCTTGGATATTGATTTTTTACGCACAAAAAGTCAATTTGCCATTTTTTGGACTTTTTCCCTTCTTCTAACTGACGTTTCAATTCAATTTCGCTCTCGTAAGACTGCGGACGATGCACCCTCTGATTATTTTTGTCACTATGGTTTCCTTCCACCTTACATTGCAGTGAAGAAGGGCAATTTTACGGGAGGGAGCCGTGGAACGGAAATTGGACGAGGTGACAGTTTTGAGAGATTTTTTGGGGATGTGGCGATGGGTGTTGGCGATAAGGGGTCGATTTGGCGTTGATAGGGTTGAGAGTTGCTACAATGTAACATTTTTAAGTTAACTTTTGAGGTTTCTGATATAAACTGTGTCATTTTCTCTGAAAGAAATGTGGCTTTGATGTTTTTTTTTTATTATTATTTCTAACATATAATGGCTCTCTTTTTAGATTGATAGGGATTTAGTTGAGGAGGAAACAGCACTATTTAAACTTTTTATTTCCTTTCTATTTTTATTTCTTAAATTAATTTGTTGTGGCGTCTTATCTTACTACCTAGTTTCGTAGTTATCTAGTAGTTGTTGTAATACTTTATGGTTATCTAGTTTTTGTGTTTCATTCCCTATTTTTTTTCCTTTATCTCTCATTTGAAATTGGGATTAATCAGTGTGAGTAATGCGTATTAAATTATAGTACAAATTGAACATCAATTTTAGTTTTTATATGAAACCGCAATTTGTAGAACGAATAAAGAAGGAATTTTCCACCAAAAACTTTTAAAACCTTTAATATCTAGTCTGGAGATAGTTTATGTCTATGTTACAGGTGATGGTGATCAATCCAGGCATTATTAATAATGTCCATTATTTCGGGCAAAGTGATAAATAATAATTGAATTTATCGCATTGCCCGCCTCTTCGGGCATTATTAATAATGCCCGGTTTATCACATTTCTTGTAACCTATATACTATACTATACTAATTATATCTAGTTATCAGTGAGTTTTTTAAACTTTTTCAAAACAAATTGTGTGTTTAATTGGTTCATGGAATTAACAATTCATTTAATGCTGAATGAAAATTCAGTCATTATCTTTTAATGCGTATGATTGTCTTCTACTAACCGTAACTCTATTCTCGTTTAATGAGAATATTTACTATTTTTAAAAAGTGGAATAGAAAAGAGAAAGGTCTTAACTTGGATTAAATACTTACATTAAAAAGTTAAACTTTGTAAGTGGTGAGTAATTTTAATAGACCTCCAAATTCTAACTATAGTCTTACATTTAGCAGAGATATGGTGTAACGAGATTCTTTTATAGTATATGTTAAGGGCAAAGTGATTAATCGGGCATTATTAATAAAGCGGGCAATGTGATAAATTCAGTGAAATTTATGAATGAAATTTGTCACTTTGCCCGCCTCCACTTCGGGCATTATTAATAATGTCCGATTAATCACTTTGCCCGTAACATATGTATTAGGTAAACCGGAAAGATCTGTCGTCTTTGGGAACATATCTTTTTTTTTACTAGTAAGAGGGAAGGAGGCAAATTTGAAAAAAAAAGGGAATTTTTTGATTGAACAATAAGTACATTTTTGGACTATTTCGCCATATATTTATAAGATATTGAAATAAAAACTTATTTATTATTTATTTATCTTTAATTAAAAGTATCAAATTTTTGGTGATACTAAAAAAAAAGAAACTTCAAATTCATACCAAATAAATTTGTTGATGTATAGGTAGAACCCGAAGCCAAAGTTGAATCAGACTTCACTTTTCAATCTTAAGGTGGCTAGGGGCCATTCATTAATTACGTAAGGATGATTTTGGCAATTTTTGAACCCCCTACCCCCATGTAAGGGTACGTAAGATTTTTCAAACCCCTCCCCCCTATTCTTACGTAAGATTACATTTCGTTTTTCAAAATAATAAAATGTTTGAAAAGGATCCGTTACACTAAAACTCTCAGTTTGTCGTAAATCAAAGATTTTTATTTTTCAACATATAAGTAATATTCTTGCTATCAACTACATATTACCATTGGAATTGGTAGTATTGGAATTGGTTTACATCAACTTGGAAAATCTTACGTAAGAACTGGTTTAACCCCCCCAAGTAAGGGGATGTAGAGATTTTTTCAACCCCCCTTCCCCTCGGGACCCTTGCGTAATTAATGAATGGCCCCTAAGATTGTCTTGGGTTATTTCAAATTAAATCACTTAGGGACAAATAAATTATTAAGTAATAATCTTTCTGACTTCATTCGACAATCGATAGGCTCCAATACGAAAGTAAAAGTACCCTTCAATCAGAAAACTTGAAATTCTTTTATCTAGACCAGTGGTTCCCAAACTAATCGGGGAACCCTGATTATTTTTTAATTAACGACTTTTCAAAAATTTAATAGTATCTGATATTAAATGAAACAAGCCAACTTAATGTTACAAAAGTTGTGATTAAGCGAGTTCCAAGAACCATCAGGGGGTCCTCTCCCAGAAAATTTTGGAAATTTGACTACAAAAAGAGGGTTTTAACTTGCTTTGGTACACCTAATCCGAATTTCGGTCATACATTTTTAAGAATTTAATGCATATTTTTGGTAGAATTTGCATTTTGATGAACTTAATATAAAAAAAACACCATTCTTATTTTCTTTAAGGAAATAAAATTTGTCACGCGGAACCCCAAAATTTTTTCATGGAACCCACTTTGGGAACCACTGATCTAGACTAAATCCCGCCTTCAAATCAGTACACTCCCCTTTTTGGAACTTTATGGCCCACGAAAACCTTCTACGGACACTAGACGCCACCACATCCCCCCTTAAAGAATAAAACGATATTTTTAACGCAAGCTTTAGCGATCAGAACTCTTCAATCTTAACTAGGCCTCATCCATAGACCCATCATCCTCACATGGTATGAGCGCTAGAAGGGAACTCGCTATGCCATTTACATACATTCAAGTAAAAAAAACACACTTTCCCTCCAAATGGGGATATCCTCGACGACCTCAAAGGGAAAATGAAGGGAAATAACACTTTGAAGAATCCCCAGATGAGTTTTAACATAAAACTGCATAGATTCAGTTTTGCTGTGGGGAATAAAGTAGGGATTTTTGCTGGTGGCGAGGAATTTCCCGGAATTATTCAGAAACAAAGTATGTAGATATTCATCTCGTGGTGGGGCAGAAGTTTTTGATTTGTTTAGGGAATATTGTGGGAGTTTTATATATTTTTCTTTCTACAACCCATTCGGTTCTAATCCGCCCGAGATTGCCATTGAATTCTTTAAAGAAATTGGGGCGGTCAGGTCTGAAAGGGTTTGTGGCATTGATATAGTCAAGCCAATGGGGAGTTTAGTAGGGATGAAGAACATTAAGGGAGGATCTTCGAACGCTCACAACACGTTCGGTACGCTTAGTAATCGTTAGGTTTGAAATGAAAAAATAATTGGAGATTGACTCTAAAATTTAATTCTTTTGTGTTAAGTGGTTAAAGACTTCCCTTTTTATCTTACAATACAGGATGTTTCAAAAAGTTAAAATTTAAGGTTCTTTTGTTCAGTGGTAAAAGACTTCCCATTTTATCTTACAATACGTTGGGGAATGGAATAATTATGATTTTGTCGAATATCAAGTCACACTTTTCGGAAAATAACATTTGTCGTAGTAGAGTAATAAAATTTTTAAAAAATTTGTTTTTGAAATTTATTATTGTCTCCGCACAAGGTTTTTATCTTTGATTTATCGTAGATGTATAGATCTTTGGGATTTCTAACGCACTCTACGCTAAGAATTTTAATGTTGAGAGTTTGGGGAACTTCTTGAAACACCCTGTATTGTATTGTAAGATAAAATGGGAAGTCTTTAAACCTTGTGATGAGTCAATAATAAATTTCAAAAACAATTTTTTTTAAAATTTTATTACTCTACGACAAATGTTATTTTCCGAAAAGTGTGGCTTGATATTTGACAAAATCATAATTATTCCATTCCCCAACACACGCCTGCAAGTAAAATGGCTATTTTTAACATCTCTGTCTTCAAATAAATCCAAATTACAGTGCCCCCTCTCGTTCTTTACTCACCAATATATTATAAAAAAGAGTTTATTTAAAATATTTTATGAAAACTAACTTTAATAGCTGTCGGTAGTTGGAAATTAAAATCTTGCTAGCATTTGATAATCCATTAATGCTTGGCAGTATAGTAAAGAGTATGATTCAAATATTCTGTTTTTTATTAAAATCGTCTTCTTTGCTATGCGGTTAATTGAAACGCCATCTGATCTGGTGTCAAGTAATATTTCTTATCAAAACATCTGTCCGAGAAATCCCCGCCATTTCTCTTATTTTTTTTCATTAGTAATCGAGTGAAGTCGCTTTTGAGGTCTCAAAAATAGATGTAAAATTTCTTTAAAAATTCAGTTTTTACCCACTTTTTATTAATTGAGGTGAGTGATTTTTTACATTTCAAGTCTTCTGCTCCTATGTATACCTTTTTCAAACAGATATTTTTATTATGTTGAACCTTCCCCACCGTGGGGCAGCTTTCAACTGAAGAGAACCTTTTTTAAAACGGCCCTTTAGTTTTCGATAAGATCTTGGGTAAAATTACTCGATGTGTCCGAAAGTCTATACTTGTATTTATACGTATATTAAAAGTATAAGTTTTATGGTGTGTCAATTTGTTCGGTCACAAAAAAGTAACTGAAATCTGTTCTAAGATTATGTTAAAAGTCTTACAACAGATTCTGTCACTCTCCCCTACTCGTTTTTGAAATGCCTCGGTAGAGAATATATAATATAATGATGTCACATTTAATTTTTTATTATTTTACATCATTACTTATGCTCTAACTATGTTTAATAGAGAGATATTGAAATTAATTATGTAAGTATATTCTAATAACAATTTTGGTAGATTGCTGGGTTACCCTTCAATCCTCCATTGAATATTGCTCCATTCCAAAAGGATTTCAATTGCTGTTCTGTTTTTAATCGCGTTTTATAGAAATTGAATCACCAGTGTGAAAAAGGGAATAAGTCCAAAAAATGACATTATCTTTTTGTGCTTAAAAATGTCTCCAAGCTTTGCTTTACACATGAGTGGAAAGAGGGGGAAAATAACTACCTCCTATAAGCAGATATATTGCTCTAAAGTAATTAATGGTCTTTGAAATAAATTTAGTAGAGTAGTTATGTTTTTCGATTCCCAAATAGCAATCCAGGCCATAGGTTCAATTCAAATAGTCTTCCTTCCTCTGATAAAATCCTTCAATTTCGGGACTTTCTGCGAAGGTTGGCTTTAAAAAAAATAGAAGCATGTGGTGCTTCAGGGGATACCTGGTCACTGTGGTGTAAATGGGAACGAAAAGGCCGATCTCCTTGCAAAAAGGGCTCGAACTTGTACCAGTCAAGATGTTCATCAGTGTCTTATCATTCCATAAAGCTGTATATTAACATATTATGACCCAAAAATGTAAACGGCAGCTACTTGATCGCTTACAGACAAAGCGATAGAAAGTCGACGATCTTTTCTCCATTCCCAACGGCCCACGTTGGGAAGTAGTTCTTATGGTTGGTAGCTCACAGATAGGGGCTTACCATACGTCCGGGGTTACCCAGGACAGTCCGGGGTTTTTAGAGCTGTCCGGGGAAACATCCTGGGTCGCAAAAATGTCCGGGGTTTCATACATTTAAGATTTGCGAGACATTTTTATTAAAAAATTCTGACCAAGATGTTTGAAATTGCGTTGTTTTACTTTTATGACTTAATTTCATCATAAAATTCAAATAAAAGTAAGTCAAACGAACAATATTTATTTATTTGTTTACTGCCATACAGAAAAAAATCCAATTACATGGCAGAAGAGCGAAAAGACACATACCATGACAAAACAATAGTAAATACAAAATACACATAAAACAGTAAAATACACAGATGTTAAAAATACAATCACAAATTCAAATAAGCTATCAAGTCATTTTTTAACTTAAAATAAGAATCAAAGAAAAGATCACTTTTGTTGGACATATTGTTTAGCAATTTAAAAAACACATATATTGACTGATTTAAGATATAATTTTTAGTGGAAGAAGGCATTTTAAAAATTCTCCTTATGCTCTTATGCTTAATATTTGAAAAAAGTTGTCAAATAAAAAGTACAAATAAAAAATAAACTTTAATGTTTCTTTTCAATGTTTTTAGTTTGAATGTTTTTTGCTTAGTTTTTAATCTTTGATGAATCGATATGGTACTTATTAAGTAATTTCAAAAATATGTCTTGGTTGGACCCAAGAAAGTATGGTAAGCATACTCACAGCAGTATTCAAAAATGCTGCGGTAGCACAGGAGCTTTTAATAAGTTCGGCCACCACTGGACTAAACTTTTAGCTCTATCCTTAAAACATAACTATAATAATTTAAAATTAACAGGATCAAGAGTTTGTTAAAACGGGTTAAGAGACTAGACTTTGAGCTAAGCCTGCCTCCTCACCTAATTTTCGACCTGTATACCCAAATTGATTTTTTTACACATCAAAAACCACAATATACTCTCTTACGTACCCCATAGATCATTCACCTTCGTGTGCAAAACCACGAATTACAACATTACTCATCTCACTATCGCACCAACACCAGCCTTTCATTGTTTGCATCCCTGCAAAAAAAAATAATAATCAGAAGCCTTCTCACCACTGTAAAAAGTAAAAAACGCAAAACATTTAATACCTAAAATGCACCTTTGAGGCCCACGCAATGAATTATGCATTGCAAAAAACACCCTATGGCCGTTTTAAAATTCCGCGGTTACTACACTGCCACCGCAGTTTCCAATCTGCGGACAAAAACCGAGTAAAAGATTGCCTGTCTACCAATTTACAAGATCAACATTTCCAGGGTGGGTTATGCAAAGTAATAAATAATGGGTAAACCGAAGCTTTTTGGGGTCCTGAAATTGATAAGGCACGGTGCTTTTTTTTTGTTCTCTAGGGTTAAAGCTGGGGGTTTATTAACCGGGGTTGGGGAGGGTTTGTAGAAGATTTCGCTACTTTTGTATGCAGGAGGTTTTGTTTATTTGCATCTATAGTGGTTGTGTTCGAAGTGAATTTGATTTGTTCTACAAAAGGTGGGTATTTGTTAAAGGTGTGCTGTTGGAGGAAATTGATATTTTTTTTCAAATTGGAATTTTTATGCGGTTGTGGGGGATATACTTTCTATTGAGAACCAGGAAACGAAGATTGGCTGTTAGTTATTAACTTCAAACACGTTTCGTTACCCTTTTGGTGCTTTAATTTTGTTTTGGAAAAATGAGCCAAGAATTTTTATTTAGTTAGATGTGTAGCAAACATACTCACCACTATAAAAGTAAAATTAATTGAATTAGGTATAAATTCCAAATGAAATTTATAAATTCAAAGTATAATTTTGAGTCATAGGATTGGTCATAGGATCGATCGAAGAGAATTTATGTTATTGTAAATGCAATATTTTCAGCTCCATTTATATAATCTATAATTATGTATGTAAATATTTCCCTCAAAAACACTGTCTATCAAGAACTAAGAAAACCAACACTAGAAGATAACGTCAAGTAGATTAAAAAACATTAAATTTTAATAAATCCTAAAATAATTCAAAAATTTTAAATTTTTCAAAATTTAAAAATAATTCTAAAATTCACGTTTATAAAACGGGAAATCAAAACGAAAATCCCTAGTTCCTTAACACAAGAAATAGGTAACACGAAAAACTAACACAAGAAATAGAATATTCCTGAATTTATTCTTGTCATAGATATGCCACTACAGAAGTCACGAACAGTCTTATCGAATTGAAATTTATTTGGAAATTAAATATGTGATTCTTAATTTTTGGTTACGTTTTAAAGTAGTTTCTGTGTTCAGTAAGTAGTATACCTATTGTTTGTGTGACGTTTTGCGATTGATTTAATACATTATAACAGAGACACACAAATTTCACAGTTTATTTACGTTTTTCATCATATCATGTAGAATATAGTGGCCCCCACCAACCACTAGTGCACTTATTTAATTCATTATAGTTTACTAAAAACAAAGAAGCAAGAAAAATTAATTCATCTGTATTGGTAAACCTAAAAGGGATGTATTTGACTGCTTCAGTTCCCTCTAAAACAGTGTGGTCCAACCCGTGGCACGCGGGCCTCAAGTGGCACTCGAAGAAATATTCGCGGCACTCGCCTCAAAATTAAATTTGTATTCTAACTATATAGAATATAATCCACATTTCAATTTTATTGCAGAAAAGTGTAAAAACCCGGTTTTAGAGTCTAATTTTCAAAACATTTTCAGGGGAGAACCCCTGACACCCCTTGGAAGTTATTTTTGGTTTAAAATTCACTTTGGGAATCAGTTAGAACAGCTAAAAATCTGCTATTTCAGGTCTAATTTTCAAAACAGTTTCTAGGGAGAACCCATGAACTCCATTAGGAGTTTTCTTGACTTAAAATTTAAAAGGGACATTAAAACCACATCAGTAGAAACTGACAAAAAACATTAAAACAGCTGGGGCAATAGTTTATAAATTTATATTTTATCTTCACTTATGGCTATATCGTTTCAACAACTTATTAGTTTATTTTAAAAAGTATACATCAAATTGAAAGGAGTTATATACAATCTTTATAGATGCCGTGAGTTGTAATTAAAGTTTAATCTATAAGTATTATTTCATAAATGTTCAGTACAGGGAGACAGTTGTCTTATATGTATATCAATGTGTTTACAACTCATTTTTGAATGTTTTTCTATTCTCTTGAGAAAAAAACACCCAACCTTTTCCAACCCTTTTTTACCATTAAACTTAAAAAACACTTCTTGCTCTTTCATTTTTAAAACATTGTAAAAGGCCTAATTTCTAAGAAAGGTCTCTTCTCTTTACTTTGGATTAATTATTCTTTTAACAACGTATTTTCAATTTGATTAAGTAAGAATTTTTTTATTAAATTAAATTTAATAAATATGAACATCAAGGAAAATAGTTTTTAAAATATCGCTAAAATATCGCACCAACTACTGTATAACCTTGCATACATAAGAATAGTTTTAATGACCCAGCCAATATTTTTGCATTGCCCATTTAAAGTGAGAAAATCCTTAAATGAAACGCTTCTAATCATAGTCGAAATACATGTTCCAGTGTTGAAATAAGCTTGACTTGCCTGTGTTATATAAACTAGAGATGATGCGTAATTTTCGATTTTTATTGTCCGTGGCACTCCACTACCTTTAAAAAGTTAAATTGGCACTCGGGTAACTGAAGGTTGGACCACACTGCTCTAAAATATGCATCATTAAATATAAACATGCAACGAAATGTGATGTTTAATAAGGATAATAGTATTATATGAAACTTATTTCTAAAGTGAACTGTATTTGAATGTTAGGTATATGAGCAGTCACCAGTAAAATAATAAATATAATATTTATAAATATAGCTTTCATATATAAACACCCGCTTAAATTTTAAATTAAGCATGAAGTGTGAAATAAAGTCAAGTTCAATGAGTAAAGCATATACTTGAGAATGCAGCACCGTTCAACAGATTTCGGTTCTTATATATTTTTGTGACCAGCCAAATTGTCGAATCATAAAGCTTTTACTTGCATATCATACCATGGACTTCATACACATTGTGTAATTTTACCCAAGTTCCTAGATAAAATTAAAGGTCCAAAAATCCCCAATCCTCTCCAGACCTTTGATGTCTGTTATACAATGACTCTTCTTTGAAAATTCTGCCACTTACAAGAAGCGGTTCGCTTTGGGAACCAAAGAGTTTGAAAAGGAAGTAAAACACTGGTTTAAAGGGGAATTTTCAAAAATTTTTACAGGAGGAGGATCTCTGCCCCCCCTTGAAAATATGACGCTTATTTATAACTTTTTTCCCTAGAAAATTCTGTGCTTTACAAGGAACTGTTCATTTTTGGATGTAATCTAAAGGGCCTCAAAATGAGCTGAAACTACCTAAAGAGGCAAATTTCAAAACATTTTCTGGGGGAGAACCCCCAGATCCCCCTTTCAAATTTTTACATATATATGTAATACAGTGTATTTCCCTTAAAAATTCAACCGCTTACAAGCTTCTGGGTGCTTCCCAATGTGGTTGCAAAAGAGATAAAACATTAGTTTAAAGGGAAATTTTCAAACAAATTTCTGAGAGAGGACCTCCGGCTCCCCTTGAAACTTTGTCGTTTATTTGAAACTTTTTTTCTCTAGAAAATTCTGTGGTTTACAAGGAGGGACTGTTCTCTTCGGATGTAACTTAAATTTTGCCTCATTTTTGGGGGTCTTTTGGGGGGTGACCCCCAGACCCCCCATTTTAACTTAGAGCTCATGACGTTGAGTGAACCCCCCCCCCAAAAAAAAAAAACAAGTCTGGTTACAGCGTGGCCCAGCCCCACTAAAAAAAAATTCCTTGCACCTCCAACCAAAAACTGAAATGACGCTCCTGATGTTAGGGATAAGTATAGTCACCAGTTAAAATGATAAAAATTATACTTATATATTTTTCTTTCATTTTCATAAGATTAACCGTGCCACTGTTAAAGTAAACCAATTTAAACATCCGTGCTGTTTTAAAATTCAGCATGGTTCGTAAAGTAAAGATTAGAGCAGGGATTGCCCAACCGCGGGGCGTGTGCGGCCCGCAAGATTTTTTTAAGAGAACTTTATTTCGAGCAATAATTTTCTTTTAAGAAACAAAAAAAATCTCAAAACTTTTTTTTTTTTTTTTTTGCGATTTGAAAAGGTAAGCGCCAGAGGGTGCTGAAAGAGAAAACCTTTGAGGAACCTTTTTGAAAAGGTTGTGAGTGCTTTTGGATCTACTTACACGTGCGAAGCTATTCTTTTCAAAATTAAATTTACAAAAATAAATCGCACAAATTTAACCATTGAAATTAAATGTAGTACTACTTAGCACAAAGAAATGTAGTATCAGTTCATTTTCTTTTTCACTTTCACTTAATGTTTTTGTATGTGACTTTGTGAGCTTCTCAAAATGACAGTAGTGTGACTCCCAGAGGCTTATATAATGGGGTAACCCGTGCCCCCCCCCCCTGAAATTCGGACAAAGTGTACCAAAACGAGTTAAAAATCTGTTTTTTTAGATTTGAATTTGCAAAAATTTTCTGGGAGAGGACCCCCATACCCCCCTATCGTACTCGGAACTTTTTATATGCGTCCCGCGGGAGTATAGTAGTTTTCCAAAGTGGCTCTCAATTAATTCAAGATAATTTGGGTCGGCCATCCCTGGTTTAGAGATTATAACAGCATTACTCAAGAGTTCCGCAAGCACTTTTAACACTCGATGACGGTTCCAGGTAGAGACATGCCATTTAACCCTTCAAAAAGTATCATAATACTTTTTGGCCTGCTATATAATTCAAATCAAAGGTTTGAAAGGAAATTTCTGAAATCAGGGGTAGAGTTGAAACACTATTTTTATTAATCCCCAAATATATTCTGGGAGTGTATCCCCAAGCAGAAAACTCCCTATTATTTCCCCCACAAAATTAAAAAATTCCAAGCAAAAATCATTTACCAACCGTTTTACAATTAATTCAATTTTGACATTTTCTTTGGAGAATTTGTTTCATTTTTTAAGTTAAGTTGCATTTTGTAGGTGTTAATCAATAATAATTTGATTTTTTTTTATCAAACAGGTATATTTTATCATATACACCGATTGCATTTGTTTTAAAACGAGCGACTTATGATAGTTATTTCACGTTATTAAAAATATCAAAATATTATAACACAATATAATTATATTATAATATTAACACTCAAAAGGAACATTTTACTTAATTTATTTCACTAGGAAAATAGGATTTTATAATATAATCACTTTCAGAAGGATTTATAGAGCATTTTCAATCACATGACTCTGCCTAACAACGGCCTTAGCAACGTTGTTTTATTCCTCCAGTGACATCATGTGCGAATGCTGCTATTGGATACTTCTATGTCCCGCCCCTAACAACAGCCTTAGCAACGTTGATTTTGTCCTCCAAGTGAAGTCATGTGCGAATGCTCTATATGCAAAACTAATAAGGGGCCGTCCATAAATTATGTGAGGGGTTTTTCCCAAATTTTGGCCCCTCCCTCCCCTTTGGGGAGATTTAGTGAGATTTTAATGGACCCTCTTCCCCCTAAATTCTCACGTGAGATTTTCTCAATATAACTCCTAAATAAATATATTTCTACGATACCTACTTGACACGCTTTGTTTCGTTTTGTTAGCATGATGCTTAAGTTCATTATTTCATTTCTACTACTTGGAGGATATATTTCAGGATTCTATGCATTTATTAAATTAAAATAACGTTAAATAAAATGTTTTTTTGTTTTTTTTTGTTAATAAACACTTTACTCGTCATCAACGTTTCCTGCACCCAGTGCGGAACTACGCGGAAGGAGAAAATGAGTAAACACAAAGCCTACTGGGTTGCTAGGATGAGTTTGGTGCGCAAATCATTATAAAAATGCACTAGATATACATGGGTTTAACAAAATAATCATATTTTTAAATTGATGTTCTTCATTTCATTCAAATTCAGACACCGTGCTGGGAACTACTTTGTTTGTTTGTGACGTCATGGATCAACTAACGTTGCTGTGTAGTATAGAACATTTTGATAGATTTTTTTCTTATTGATTGCTTTAAATTTAAAATAATTTTGTCAATAAATAATTTGGGTCATCTTTAAAATTCCTAAATATAAGGCATTAGTTCTTTAATAAATCTGTCATATCTATATGAATTATAGTAGATTAAAACGAAAATTCTGTGTGAAATATCGCTATAAACTGTTCTTTAAAATTAAATGTGCAACGTTTTAATGGTAGAATATTTATATCATAAAACTACCCTAAAATTATGATGTCTATTATAAGGTTTAGAATTGTTAACATACGTTTTACCTATGCTTTACATTGTAAGAACGATATACTAGAAAGGGGAACCTTCATAACTCTCTATAAGTAATGTCTTGTTTGTGGGTGTAAATTTAACCTATGTTGAAGGCATTGAAATGTACACCAGAGTTGCTTTTCAGATTGTTAGGGTGGGCAAATTACCATCAGTAAACTTACGGAACACACAACAGATTCATGCGCCATAACCTCTAAACCTTTAAGCAAAGAGTGACTTTATAAACTACCTGTTACAAACTACTTTGACATGAGGAAACTTCAGGTAGTACATTAGTTATTTTAGAATACCAGATTTACTAAAATTCAAGCTCTAACCCTCTTTAAAACTTAAAGTGATGTAATATTTACTGCTTTTGATATTAACCTTCTAGTATAGTGCATAATCGTAGGGTTTTCGTGTAAAGACTTGAGAGACAAGTGAATATTTTATAATGTGTTTTGGAGGGTTTTTAGCATAACTATTTCATTTTCTTAACGGAAGAGTTTTTTTATTAATAGGCGTTTGCATATTCAAACGCTTTTATACTCATAGTGGGGTTAAGTTCCGTTTTCAATTTGAAAGTGGGTTTTTTTCAACCCGTTCTTTCTATGAATATTCTTGAATATTTTCACTACATCTTCTTTTTGTTTTGTTCTAGTTTTTTTAAGGATCTTCACAAGAAAATTCCTTTTTTTTTGAGGTTATACACCAAGACATCTTAAGCTATTTCGTTTTCCTACATCCCTAAGATAATACCTCTTGTCCATTTTTCAAAACGAAAGTGAATGCGAAATTTCAAAAACTCGCTGCAGCGGAGTAATTTTAGAAGATAACTAAAGACGGTTTTTCCTTCAAAAACTAGCAACTTAGTCCTTTTTTTTAAGCGAAGAAAAAAGTCTAATGAAAAATGATCCCACTAAAACATTTCGCGGGAACCCTCAACTCTTCTTCTTTGCATAATTAATAAAAAAATATCATATAAACAAAGTCCAGAATACTAATTTTTATCCAAGATAATTACTCCGCTTGCAGCTCAGTTCCATGTTTTTGCCCGTTGCGTGCTATTTTTTGTTCTTCAAAATTCTTCTAAAAACATTCAGTTCCTCATTACTGCGGCCTTTAATAATTAATGCCAATGAAATTGCGCTCTTAACAGCCGCTAACCATCAATCTGGATAATTGCAAGGGGTTCACAAACGTAGAAACACGGCTGCTCTTTATTCTGAATGTGTTGCTTTGCTTACAAATGGCATGCGATGAATGCAGTTATAGTACGTCAGGTACGTTCCGTACGTTGTTGAATCCATATTACTGGATTTAAAGAATGGGTAGATGTTATAATTTATTTACGAAGCGTTTACTTGACGAATGCCTGTTGTACAAAGCAGCCGAAAGCTGCTTTTTCCATGTCTGTTCTGATCAGAACAGGAAATTCTGATATAATGATGGGAAAAATGTAAATGAATATTGTAAGATTTATGAGCGAAGCAAATTACTACTTAGTGACGGTTACTACTTAGTGACTTAGTGGGTCATACATAAGGGCAAGGGGCGCCCCCCCCCCTTATATAGAAAAGAAATTACGTAAAATCTTTATTAGACCAAAATAAATATGTTTTTATCAAACGTTTCTTTATTTTTGAACTGGCTTTTTATTATGATTGTAAGCTAATTCAAAAGTAAAATGTAAATTATTGTTTCTAATAATGTTGACCACCACTTTTTATATACAAGGCTTTAATTCTAATTTTGTGTAAAATATTTATTTTCGTTAGTTTGACACTTGACAGTATTGTTCGATCGTTGTTTAAGCGCATGGTTCAAAACAAGACCTTATGCGCCAGACAAGACAAATTAAAACAGTTTTACAGCCGTATCGACCAACACGAGTTACTTTCGTATTAGGAGAGATATCTCGCATTCGCGAGTTAACGGTATCGACCAGTCCAAAATACCTTAACTCTAGAGTGAAAAACAGCACTGAACTTGACTCCCCAATTTCCCCGAGTTAGTCTCGAGTTAACAAAAACAAAATGGCCGTCTGGGATATGTCAGCACACTGTATAGCAGAAAGGATTAAGGTTAATGTGCAAAAGTGTTGTAGAAACTTACAAAATACTATTTAATGCTAGAATTTCACACATTCTTTGCCTAAAATTTGTTAAATTTAATTCTGATAACTGAAATCGTTTGTATAAACATTGAGTGCCGTGTATTTTTTTGTTCCTCATCATTTTGACTGTTTAATTGGCATTGTTTAACCAAAAAATATTTATTATAAAATACTAGATGTATTGTTAAGTTACTAGGTAAATATTAAGTTTAAAAAATTTATTTGTGTACTTTTTTTGTAGAAAGTTGGTAAACAATAGTTTTTGCTGAATATTTTTAAAGAGAACATTCTGATTAAATTATTAATAAGTTAGAATCAATAATTTTTTAAGATAGTTTTTTTTTCATTGAAATGACCTGTGAGGTATTTGTGGCCTTCTATTGCCTTGTCCATCGTGACGGTCCAATCAGAAACGGGCCTACTACTTTCCTACATTTAGCTCGAGAGTATCTTAATTCGATGCTGGTCAATAAGCTCAAAACTTATAGAGCATTCGCACATGACGTCACAGGCTTGTGACGTCAGAGGCTTGGATGACAGACAGTATGATGGAAAACTATAGGATGCACATCGTTTATTTGTTTACTTTTGATGTGAATTTTGAAAAATAAGGATGTTTTATGTTTTTCTCCAAAGTTTACTTTAAAGTAACCTTTATTTACTCTAAAATGGCATCTCTGCATATTATAAGTCATTCAATAATACTACATTTTATATTTAGCAGTGTTCTAATTGCTGAAACCATTTCTGCCAGTGTTCTAATTGCAAGTACCATTCGCAATGCTACTAACATATTTTAAAATTCTTAATTATTTATTAATTATTCAATATTTAGTTTCAGTAGCATATTATAAGTATTTTACAGATGTATCGGACTCGCATATTGTTCTAACAAATGTAAACAAAAACATGTCACCTCGTAATAAGTCTTTTTCTAAATTTAGCTTACCACTAAAACGCAAAAACATATGCACTTACCTTCAATAACTATTATTCTTTCGTTCTGGTCTTTAACCGAGCCTAAAGAATCTTTTTAAATGAACTTTTTTTATAAAAACTAAATGCAGCGCGTATTCTCTATGGGAGCCTAATGTTAAAGAAAAGTTGTCTGTCCTCCAAGCCAGCTTGATCACGTGATCGGAGACCCGTGATTGAAAATGCTCTATTACTAGAGTTAGCTTAACTCTAGAGACAACCTACTTTAGAGTTAGCTATAAACTAACTCGAGATGGTCGATACGGGTGTTAGGAGTTACTGAAATGAGTTCAAACATTACTTTTAATAGTAAAATTTCAAACCTTTTTCTGGGGACCCTTAGGCACCCCATTTTTACTTCAAACCCGTCATTTTATACAAAATATTGCATTGCACACATGAAAAACCCCTTAACCCGCGAGGATGCGAGTTGGGGTCTGCCAGACCCCAGGCTCAAATAAACTTTCACAGAAACTAATTTTAAACGAAAAGAGCTGAAATCCCCCGTGTAGCTGCTTAAAGTACTTCCACCAATAACTTCCTAAAGTTTAAATAAAGTAGCTGCATTACTTTCCGTGTTAGAACGTCGTTTTTATTGAAGCGTTTCTCAAACTGAGGGTATGGGAGCTAGTTATGACCAAAAAGATTAAAAAAAAATGACCCATTTTATCATTCTATTTTATCATATTAACAAGAGGACGGGTTTTGTTAAATATTTACCTTGAAATTTCATTCTAATCCATCCCTATAGTCTGTGTAAATAGAATCGGCGGTTGACCTTGAGTTTTTTCTCAATGTATTTCTTCTGCGTTGCCATGGTAAAGCATGACGTGAAACCGCCGATTTTATTTACACAGACTATAAGTATAGCAAAACTTATGATAAGTAGCTATGTAAAATCTGCTCTGAAAACTTGCCGTTTTCACCATCAACTACTATTTAAAGACATAAGCACGGTATATGAAGATTGTCTATACACTGGAACACAAGAAAACATGTATTAGATGGGATTAAAAGATTGTCTTCAAAGAGAGTTTATAAACTAAAACAGCTAAAATTAACCCTGTTGTACTGTTGGGGTCTATTTGACCCAAATTTTTTTTCATTTGCTCATAAAAAGGAAACCCCCGGAGATATTGTCATAAAATTGCATGACTTTGTTGATAAAGGACATAAATACGTAGACACTGAATGATTTTCATTTATTTTTATTTTCAACCATAATTTTTCAACTTATTCTTAATGTACTGTTGGGGTCAATATGACCCAATTCTAGTATTTTTTTCTTGTGACTTCACACTTCCATATTTCTTGGAATCATTCAACGGAAACGAACAAAAATAACTACTCAAACATTCCTTTTCGAACTTTTTATACTTATTTTTTATTTTTTATTTCTTTTGTGTTTGATCCACGTGTCAGGAAGGGACGTGCAATAAACTCCTCTGGACAAAAGGTTGGGATATGTGAAAATGCAAAGTTTTGGGATGTTTGTTTTTCGTCTGAAATTGTGTTTCAGTTTTATTTAATCTGGTTTTTGAGTAAGAGTGGTTAAAATGGCGAGACGTAGAGGTTTGAATGCTTCTGAGATAGCTGTGCTTATGGAGGCTTCAGATAATGAAAAGGAAGATGTATCTGCAAATGGAATGAAAACAAATTAACCAAACGAAGGAGGCTATTAGAAGAATTAGGAAAATCCCTCGCATTACCATACATAGAAGCAATGCAAAGTTTACAAAGGAGTGAGGATGCAATTAAAATTGTGAAAAGAATAAAGAGAAAAATGAAGATGTGCCTCCTCCTTCAGCACCTGATGTAAACACTTCCTCGTGTATCAAACGTGCAAGATGCAAGTTCTGCCCGTCAAGCAATAGCAACAAAACTAATTTGTTGTGCCATATGATTGTAAGAAACACATATGCAAGTCTCATGCAAAATATTATTGTCCAAGCTGCAAATAAACGTAAGTTTTAATTTTAAATATTTTTGAGTTGGTCATTTATTTTTTTATTTGTATGTTTAGTTTATTGCTTTATTCATATATTTTATTAAATATCATTTAAAATATACTTATACAACTTAAGATATAATTATTTCCAAAATTTAACTTTTCATTTAAGTATTTTTGAGTTGGTCATTTGTTTTTTATTTGTATGTTTAATTTATTGCTTTAATCATACACTATTTTATTAAATATCATTTAAAATATACTTATACAACTTAAAATATGATTATTTCCAAAATTTAACCCTTCATTTAACGGTAGAAGTGATAATATTCTGAATGGGGTCATATTGACCCCAACAGTACATGCGCGTAACAAGTCGGAGCAGTGCAGCAGGGTTAAGAAAAGTAGTGAGATTTTTTGTAATTTAAAAAAAAAGACACTGTAGAAAGATTTAATTGTAGGTTTTTTTAAAAAAAAAACTTTATGAATTGGTAGCGAAAATAGTAATGTGGTTTATGTTAGGGAAAACTGTCGAACTAGCGTTATCTATCCCGTATTAAATGTGTTAGAACTATATGTTTAAAGTCAGTATTCGTTTACCTATTTATATTATTCTAGATAAGAATAGTGGCTCATATATTAAACATAACATAACAGAACTATAGTGCTTTCAAATTACAGCGGAATGTACAAGACATGCGTGATGGACTATTCAGTCCACAGTGGTCCTTTTCGTTGGCTGGTGTAAAATTGGAATAATGTTAAAAATTCTAATAGGCACTGTATATTGAATAAAATATGTTCCTATTTGTCATCAACCTATTCAATTCATATGTATTTAAGCCATATCCAGCTTCAGTACGTATCTAAAAAGCACGAACGGATTAAAACAAATAGAATTTGTTGCATTTTAAATAGCATGGGTAGTGTGGTTCTAACCTATTTCAAAGGACAATTTTGGTTTGAAGACGGACTTCCATCAGTTTGTAATCACCAAAACACGCTACCTGGAAATTTAGGTTGTGTCTAAATGAAATATGAAGCTTTTTCTACATTCTAGTCTGGAAGAATTATGAAAAAAATTCAACTAGGTGTTAAAAAAAATTATGATGACTGGGTCTAGAAAGTTTCTGTACAAAAAGCCCGTCTCCTCCTAAAACGTCCAACATGAAGGTACTTAACTTTGTGTGGCTATTAGTAACAGCACGATATCTATGAAGGGGTCCAGTAATATCTCTTAACACGCCCTTAACTGTTAAATGGCAACAACAGATATCGCCATGAACTTATTGTCCCCAAGTTCCGACGTACTGGCCTAGTGGTTAGAGCATCTGACTGCGAAGCCGTACGTCTGGGGTTCGAATCCCCGCTTGGCATGGATGAAAATTTCTGTCCTTATGTGTGTGAGGAATGAATGTGACCCCCCTGTAAAAAGGGGCTGTGCCTGTTGTGAATGTGTGTGGCGTGGGCAACAGTAAAGTCTGTCTGTCCTCGCTTGGCACGTGTGGCAAACCTAAAATCAGGTCCCACAGCAGGAAAAGCAGTGGCGAGTGCAGGGTATCGGGTATCTAATAGAAGTGATATAACCATCTTTATGGCTTTTTTAGTGCACTCGCCACTGTTTTTTCTGCTGTGGGTACTGATTTTAGGTTTGCCACTCGTGCCAAGCGAGGACAGACAGACTTTACTTCACCTCCATGGCTTCGGTCCACAGGTGTCCACTGGGTAACGCAGAGTAAGTACTGCTTCGGCATGGCATGGGTTAATGGACTTAAGTTACAGCTGTAACGGTTCAAAATACCTGCCATTAAAAAAAAAAAAAACTTATTGTCCAAGTAAAAACGTTATGCTTTGCAGAGTATAATCACCACTTAAAAAGTTAAATATTGTAATCAAGACATAAATAACAACTGAAACTAGCTGTATCAAATGTGTATTTTTGAATCATAAGACTATTAGATATTATGTATTTATCCCAATCTTGTTTGGTTTTGAAAAGACTACCTTATACAGGATGAAAAAACAAGTTTGTCAATACTCTACACAGCCAAATTCTGTACGTGGATTACGTAAAAAATATCCCAAGAACTTATGACAAATAGTTTTCGAGAAAATCCTTACAGTAAATGGTAAGACGTCACATACACTGTACGCTAAAAATGTTTATGAAAAAATTTAACATGTTTATTTGGATATGTTTTCAGATTAAAGTATTAAAAATATCCCCTGCACATGTATGCGCGTGCCGTGGAATGAAAAAGTAAGTTTTTTATAGGATATGACGTCACATTTTTCGAAAAAGTCGTCGCAGAGGTATAGTTCTTCGGGCATTTTTTATTTACTCCACGCAAATTTATTTCTGAGAAGGTTTTAGGTGGACTTGTTGAAACACCCTTTACAGCCACATTCACAGCCATCAGCGTCGTAATTAAATCCTGGGTTCCATCCACCAATCAGAGTCAGCGAAGCTTCTGGTGAACACCGACGTTGTGATGGCTGTTAGTGTAATAATTATATCAAAATATACCGCCTCTCGACTGAAGGTCACAATGCGGTAGCTCCCAACCTTAACACGAAAAGGGAGATGAACATCAATCAGCAATCCATTTCGAGTACGAAAATCACTGCTCAACGCGTGAAACCTACCATTGACACATCATAATAGAAACGGTCAATTGAAACTCATCACGACACAATGAGATAAATATTTACTCCGAATCCACCATAAAAAGGGGTTTATTGCTTCCTCCATCAACCAAACAATGGTTAAGAAAGAGAGAAATACTCAAAAGCACCGACAATGCCATTTGTTGCACGCATGGGGTTGCTATATTGTGAGGGAGCGTTGAATATGGGCTCTCATTGTAGCTAACGTGGCCGACATCACAGAGGGAAAACCGAACAGAGGGTCCAAAACGCTATTTCTAAATGCCATCTCATGCTGGAACGTCTCTTGACCCTATGAAGGAAACAGAAACTGCGTAAACACAAAGCCTATTGGGTTGCTACAGTGGCGTATATAGGAATTTATTTCGGGAGGGGCCCAAAATTACTCCCCAGCCCATCCCCCACACATTTAATAGGTCCAATGTAGCTTTTTAGGTGATAACTTAGGTTCTAAAAACTCAATATCGGAAAAGTTGTTAGTAATAAAAATACAAGTACCAAAAGGGGGTCTGGGGGTCCTCCGCCTGAAAATTTTTGGAAGTTTGACTAAAAAAAACCAGGTTTTGAACTAGTTACTCTCTAAGTCCGAATTTTGGATGTACATTTTTCTGAACTTAATATTTAAAAAGTTATTAAAATAGAGTTCCAAGTACAAAAGGGGATCTGGGGTCCTTCCCCAGAAATTGTTTGGAACTTTACCCCTATAAACAGGGTTTTATCTTGTTTTTTGGAACACTTAGTCCGAATTTTGGACTTATATTTTTTGGTAGGATTTGGATTTTGATGAACTTATTATAATCAAGTTGTTAATAATAAAATTCCAAGTACAAAAGGGGGGTTTGGGGGTCCTCCCCCAGAAATTTTTTTGAAATTTGACCCTAAAATACAGTGTTTTAACTTGTTTTGGTACACCTTTTCCGAATTTCGGGGGGGGGGCAGGGCCCCCTCGCCCCCCCCTTATATACGCCACTGGGTTGCTAGGAGGAGTTTCGGCACGCAAATCGTGATAGAAAGACACTAATATATATGTTACGGGCAATGTGATAAATCGGGCATTATTAATAATGCCATGGCAGTGTGATAAATTCAGTAGAATTTATGAATGAAATTTATCACTTTGCCCGCCTCCACTTCGGGCGTTACTAATAATGCCCGATTAATCACTTTGCCCGTAACATATACATTGGTTTAACAAGCTAGTAATATTTCTAAATTGAAGTTCTTCATTTCACTCAAAATTCAGACACCGCGCTGGGAACTACTTTCTTTGTTTTGTTTCTCCAGGGTCAAGAAACTTTGGAGTCTAGTAATGGGTAATAATTCAATTTCCATTATCACCTATGGATATACTCTGTTCTGGTACTATGTGGCCGTCGTCTCTGCATCCGGTGACAAAAATGCAGGTTTTGAATTTAATAATTACGCTTTGACCACCAAATTCTGGTTTAATGATTCAATTTTGGGAGTAAGATGTTTAAAATCGGGCTTGGTTTGATGCAAAAACACATGATCGGATTCTGAGTTTTATTGGTTTTGATTAAGTATAATAATTACTTTTGAGTTTTGCGGTTTTATCTTAATAACAATAATTAATTTATGAGAAAAAGGTTTTGATAAAAAAATAAAACAGTACATAAAACGTTAAAACATCGTTCACACCTTGCCAAAACTGCCAACCTAAATTTTCGAGAATAGGCGTTCTCTTCGGTATTTTTCAGAATAATCGAGGTATTTCTCCGTTGGCGAATTGGTGATCTTTCATGTGACCAAAAATTATTTTATTTTTTTTGTAGACTCGGAAAATAATGATCACAGATAATATTATTCAAGTTAATCACCAGTAATGATTTCTTCCAGATGCTTGGATTATTTAAATGTTCAAAGAACTACTCCCACATATGTCGAGTACTTTTTAATATATACTACTAGCAATATCTGATAAAAAAAACCTTATTTATTTCAATCTTCAGCGCGTTTATGCATGTACAGTGAGTAATTTTAAAATATAAAGGGCTGAACCTGACCAGGGATAGAACGTCTGCCAAATTTCTAGCTGGTAGGGTTAAAGAAGGAAAACAGTTTTTACGTTAATTAAAGTTGGGAAAACATTTTATTCTGGACGTTAACCAGGTTTAGCGGTGAACAGGGCCGTTAGTCTGGAAACATATCAACGTAACTATTTTCACACGTTTTCACTTTCTTTTCTTATATATCTTGTATTGGTCTCAGCTCGACTATAACTCAACAGAAATTCCGTATTTTTAAATTTATGGAACCATTTCACTGTCAAATTCTTTCGAAGACACATTCATAGGAGTTTGTAAGTTTCTCCATATTTTTTTTTTATTTCTATGGTTGTTTTTTTTCTCCATTGAGCAGACAAATTTTATTACAAATCAAAAATATTCATGAATTTGCAACGGGCTAGCAGAGAAAAGTTCCCTTCTTGACATTCCCATGCATGCAAGTAGATGCTCGGGCGAAGCTTGTTGTATGTTGCAGATGGTTATATAACTCATCATCATCAGTAGCTCGACGGCTTTCTCAAGAAGACGGAATCAGTCCTTCCTTCTGCGCGCCACAGCTTTCCAGCTTCTATATAACTGGGTTGCCAGAATCCACTATTGGGCAGTTCCACGGGTAACTGACTGACATTCACAAAGGAAAATAATAAGTATTTTGTAATTTACTTCCCCAAAATAAGTTTTTAAAAAAATATTTTCCACCCAGCTTTCTTGTTAGCTATATACAATGGCATAATTAAATTTTCAAAATATATTTTTATTTATTTTTGAAAAATATTTAAACACATGGTAACTGACTGACATTTGTGCAACCTCTATGAAAAGTGTAACACAGTCAATACAAGATTCCTCTGAAATTCATTGGAATTCAATTCAATTTAAGTTTCAATTAAGTTACAAAGGTGATAAAGAAAAATGCATAAGCTTTTAGAATATGGCATTTGAGTTTAAAAATGTTGCTACAATAGAGAATGATAGTAATTACAACAATATGGTAACTGACTGACATTTCTGAATCTCCCAATGCAAAAATTCAAAATAGTGTACTAAAATGATATAAAAGATTTAACTCAAGAGGTAAGCAATTAAAGTAGAAAATTATAGGTTATATTCTGTTGACAATTTTTGTTTACATATAATTTTATCATTACTTTTAACTTTTTAAATTTTGATGTTCAGGTTGAAATTTTCATGGAATTGCCCTATTTTAATGCCCTTTTTGGCGCCAGACCCGGTTTCTTTGAATCACCCCAAAACGGTATCGCTCAAAAGTAAGCATGATTTTTAATCGAAACCATCAATAAAACTCAAAATCCCATCATGAGTTTTTATGAAGACCCACGCGTAATCATTAAATTCAAACCCCGTGTTTTCATGTTAAGGATTTGCTATTGCCACCCACCATGTAGGGTTTCCGTTCCAACGCGCGCTCTACACATAAGCGCTTCTATCGCCCATTCACATTACTGATGAAGTGTTCTTTTCCTCAATGCCCGGTTCACTACTCCGCAGCTTTTTAAAGCACCTCCATACACGACATCCTCTGGAAAAGGAGTCCGCCCCTGCAAATGAGATCCAGCACGGAATAGACACAGCAACAACAACAAAAAACATTCAGAATCGACGCTTTTATGTTTCCCAAATGGACCGAGTGCACATCGCTTTTACTTTGAAAATGGCCAATTCAAAAGTCAAACTTCACTACCTCGAAACATCAACTTCACTCTATTTCGAACAAACCTCGAAAGCTTCAGTTGTTTTAACTATACTACACTGAAACCCCGATTTAACGTTTCCCAGATTTAACGTCAGATTTCATTGGTCCCAAATGATTTCTTATGCATGTAGTGCTATAAAAACCCGCATTTAACGTTATCACTCTGAAAAGTTTCCCGCATTTAACGTTTTTTCAGAAGTATGGCACTATGAAAATTTTCCAAAACATTCACTTATGAAAGAAAAAAAGATTATTTTCATATTCTTGTTCCTCAACAGCTGTGCTCTTTGGAAAATTCTCGGAATTTTTTGTTCTTGTGCTTTTTGTTTGTTCTTATTCAAGTCGCTCTTTTGGTTCTCTTATAGCAAAGTGACGAGCAAAGTGATTAATACTGGAATTATAAGAGTTCTACACATAATAAATGAACAGGAATTGGCTACAATAATTCCCAGATTAATGCAATAATGATACAATAATCTATATAGATAATTCTCTTACGTGGCTTACGAATTTGGCAGTATTTGTTTTCTCCCGTTGGCAACAGTTGGTTTGTTGTGGTTTTGTGTTTTGTTTACGTTTTGGCGAGTGTATGTACAATGTTCGTAATCACGAAACGCTCAATAACCTGGGTTCAAATCCAGGTAGTACACAATCTCAGCTAGGCTGTACCAGCGTATGGCGAGCGAGCGTAGCGAGCACAGGATTGCGAAGCAATCCTAGGGGAACCTGCTGACGCAGTTGGTTGGCGAGCGATAGCGAGCAGGGGGCGATAGCCCCCTAGTACTACAGTGATTCCCAATAATCCCCTTTTGATTGTAACGAACTTGTATACATCTTGTTCAGTGTTACGTTATTGTCCTACCCCGATTTAATGTTTTCCCGCATTTAACGTTATTTTTCTTGGTCCTTTGAAAGACGTTAAATCGGGGTTTCACTGTATATACTATACTCGGCAGCAACGTTTCTTGAACCCAGTACGACGCAAATGCGGAAGGAGAAATCGGTAAACACGAAACCTGTTGGGTTGCTAGGAGGAATTTCGGGACGCAAATCGAGATTGGAAAGCACTATATATGGGTTTCACAAAATAGTTATATTTTTAAATTGACGTTCTTTATTTCACTCAAAATTCAGACACCGCGATGGGAACTACTTTGTTTGTTAGTGAGGTCATAGGCTCAACTTAAGTTGGTGTCTTAGTATAGACTGCAACGTTACTTGACCCTGGAGAAACAAAACAAATAAACTAGTTCCCAGCACGGTGTCTGAATTTTGAGTGAAATGAAGAACGTCAATTTAAAAATATGGTTATTTTGTTAAAACCCATGTATGTATAGTGTCTATTTATCTCGATTTGCGTACCAAAACTACTCCTAGCAACCCAACAGGCTTCGTGTTCACCTATTTCTCCTTCCGCGTAGTGACATTCTGGGTTCAGGAAACGTTGCTGCCGAGTATAGAGTGCAACGTTTCCTGACCCTATGACGTCAGTACTCGGAAGGAAAAACTGCGTAAACAGGAAGCCTGTTGGGTTGCTAGGAGGTGTTTTGGTACCCAAATCGTGATAAAAAGACGCTATATACTATAGACAAGCGTAAAGTCTAAGAAAAGTATTTTTTATCGAATTTTTGTCTTATTATGTTGAATCTGAATTTTTTCAGGCCATCTTAAGGCAGTCTAACTAAATTTTTGACAAATGTCACCCTATGGCGCTCAGTAAACACCGAAATATTTTTACGTAAAAGAAAAAAAATTGTGGGCAAGATAAACCCCCTAACCCTCTTTAATATAAACATGGCTTTCTCGATTTTTTATCATTAAATTTGATTTCATCTTGTTCAAAGAAGGGAATCGATTCAAAAAAAAACATGAATCGATTCTTATATCGAATTGTGAGAATCGTGATATCTCCCTAGTCTCTAGATCTAGAGTAGATTGGTTGCGTGGAAAGAAGCAATAGCTCTATGAGAAACAGTCACATTGAAAATCTATAGAGGTGTGTTGATTAGTCAAATCCGTCCTATGGATTCTACATTAGAGGCTAGCATGTTTTTAGGACGGTGTTATTGGTTGGCACATAAAAGCGTTCTTTATGATATTTTTTTCATCCTAAGTGGCTATTTTTCTGGAAAGAGGAGGTTAGACGAACTCTGTGAAGTGGCGAAAAGCTGTTGTTGGTTGGTTGAGGTTTAATGGCGTGAGTTCAGGTTAAAAGCTGTGTTTTGAAAGATTGATTTGTGTGCGAATTCGCAAAAAAATAAATGAAGTATAGTTGAAGGTTGTCCGTTACGGGGTTGATGGGAATTTAGGGGTTGTATAAAAATACATTTGATACCTCGTTGGGACTATACAATACTGCAACTTTTCTTGACCCTGTGACGTCACTACGCGGAAGTAAAAACTGAGTAAACAAAAAGCGTGTTGGGTTGCCAAGAGGAGTTTCGGTACGCAAATAGTGATAAAAAGACGCTATATGTACAAATGTACATGGGTTTAACAAACTAATCATATTTCTGAAATGAAGTTCTTAATTTCGCTCAAAATTCAGACACGCGCTGGGAACTAATTTGTTTGTTAGTGACGTCATAGGTTCAGGAAACGTTGCAGACTAGTTTAGGGTATTTTGTGCCGATTAAACTCTAAAGGTCTAAAGAATTCATTGGCGCAACAGCCCTACTGGGCCAAAGCCTGTGATAAACCTCTTCGATTAAGCGAGTTTCCCTATAAAGTTAAGAATATAAAGTACACATAATACAACACAACTTTTAATTTTTTGTAAAATAGTAATTGTTTATTTTACTTTTCTTTTCGCAATTGTTTGATTCAATTTTCAATTCTACTTTAACACGCTTCTGCGCGCTTCTTTAGTTATACATCCCAAAACTAGAAATATCAAAGAAATAACTTTGTAAGAACATAGTACTAGATACATAAACATAAGATTTTCATAGAATATTTTTTATTTTGAATGATAAAAATGGCTGATTAAATTAGTCATAAATTATGTCGAAATTTTTGTTATTTTTGTCATTCAGATAATTGAATTCTAAGTAAGTATATCACATACATATAAATATAATAAACTAAATGGACTTTCACAGTCAGTAGACACAATAATTTACAAACTATCTTTTGTTATTTGCGTATTGTACAGTTTTGAGAACAATGAATTGAATTCAAAGCATTTTCCTCTATGTGCATTTTCCATAAGCACCTTTCAAATAATTTCTAAATGCACTAATTTATTTCCCTTGCACAGTTTTATTCCTAAATTTTCTATTTTATGTGTCCCGAAATTCTACTAAATGTTGTGACTTTATAGGTCGGAACCGATATTTTTATTCAGGTATTAAACTTACCCAGGTTCGACTATAGTCTTTTTTTGTAAATATAATGGAATTTTATTTGGTGTCACTTAATAAGGTGTACTCGGAGGGGTTTTATATAAATGAATGTTTTACTGATTTGGTTCTTCTAATTTAAGATGCTTTTTGCAAAGTGTTTTTTAAAACGTTGAGTTAAATATAAAAACACACTGTGGCATGTGCGAGCCACAGGGAGATACCGATACGAAGGTCATGCGACTCAAAAGTATACTTCGTAGTTGCTATAGCTATACTAGACAGCAACTAAGTTGACCCTACTACGTCACTAATAAACAAAGTTGTTCCCATCGCGGTGTCTTAATTTTGAGTGCAATGAAGAACGTCAATTTAAAAATATGACTACTTTGTTAAACCCATGTATTTATAGTGCTTTTCAATCACGATTTGCGTACCGAAACTCCTCTTATCAACACAACAGGCTTAGTGTTTACCGATTTCTCCTTCCGCATTTGTGACGTACTGAGTTCAAGAAACGTTGCAATTGAGTATAGTTGGTATTTATACCCTTGTTGAATAATCTGGCTCTTATAGTGGTGAGTAAGCTTGCCATAATACCAAATTAAAATTTTGATTTTTTTTTCATAACTTTGTTTCATATTGAGTATTATTTTACAATAACTTTTAAAAAGTATGACTTGTGTTTGTAAAGGAATATTCCAAACATATTAACCTTTTACCTGCCGATGTTCCCAAATGGGAACATCACTTTAGGGAATTTTTTCACCACTTAATTTTTCATGCAGGAATTTGATATTTGGTAGTAAGAAACTCAAAGATATGAAGTTATTTTACATGCAAAAGTTTTTCACGTGCAATTTAATCCTTTCTGTGGAATTTATATCAAAATAACAGATTTTTGGCTCTTCCAAAAGTTGCACAAATTTCAATTTATGATAAATTTAAATAAATTTAGTTTTAAATAATTATGCTGTGTTTAGGTAGCTGAAGTACACATCTTTTCAATTGGGTTGGCAGAATAGCTTCATATTCCAATTTTGGAGAGTAATTACCAATTCAACGTATATGTTCCCAAATGGGAACATCGGCGTTTGGGGTATAGTTTTTGAGGGGATTTTTATAACATGTAAAAATTCAAGTTATTTCTTATTTTCTTTAGTTGTTTGAACCTTTTCCGTCTCAAAGGATCTAAACAGGTTAATCATGCTGTTTTAAATTCCTAAATCTATAATTTTAATTTTTTTCACCTGATTTATGGAGGAATAAATGCCAAATCTTTATAGCAAATTCCTACTTTTGTATATTTTTCTAACTCCCTGACCGATTTAATTTCAGTAATTATTGTTAAGGGTTATGCAAAAGGCATATTTGGAGTGTTTCTGAGGACTTGGGTACTTATTTTGTTCAAGTGCTCTTTTTTACATAAAAATTTTAGGTATAAATTTGAAGAACTTTGAAAATAATGAAAAGTGTGTATATCTAAAAACACTCTTCTAACGTAAGTTAGATGTAAGGGATATGTTGTTTAGTTTGGAATCTTCCATGAGAAACGCAGATTTAACAAATCAATGGAGATAGTTATGATTATCACTTTTGAAAGCTAATTAAATTTGAATGCAATTCATGGATTTTATGCTAGATATTCGGATACAACAGTAATTAAAACTAATTTTTCACTCAGAAAGATAACTGTGTAGCTTTGAAACGCATAGGAACATTCTTTCGTATTTTTTATACCGAAAAATTACCCATTGTGCAATAAAAATGTACGGAAAGTGTCACGCCTGTAATAAATATGTAAATTTTTTCTTATGAAAATCTATAAAATTTTACCCAATTGTCCAACCATGGGAATTAAATAAGAAGAAATAGTCCAAGATCATAAAAATGTTCAAAATTATTGAGTAGAAACCTATTTCAGTAGTTTTACTTGAATTAATTTTGAAATAAATGCCTTTTTGAAATCCCCCTAAAAACTTCACTCTAAACGCCGATGTTCCCAAATGGGAACATCCTCAAAATCATACTTAGGATTTTTTTTCTGCCAAAAAACGTCAAGATTGGTTTTAGTAATGATGAAACAAGCCATTTAAGCCAAAAATCCGAACCTTTAATTTGAAATTTGAATTGCGGCGTTTAAAAGGTTAAAAGTAATATTCTTTTAAAATACTTCTTAAAGTCGATAATGTTATTTTCGTGGCCTGATATTTCAGAATAAAAAAAATAACAAGATTGATTATTTGATAAAATGTTGACTACTTAGAACTTAGCGAAACAAGTTTTCTCCTGCTGCTGTTAGTTTTGTTTCCTTTTAAGCACTCTAAACCCAACCGACTATAGTATAAGGCAGTAAATTTTTGTTGAATTTGATAGATTTTTGTTCCGTTCTCAGAATAAATCAAGTGAGCTTGACTCTCTCGCATTAAATGGAGAAAGACCAGTAAAAAGCAAACAAAACGGAGTAGTTTCGAGGTAAACCCGTTGAATCAATAGTAAAGATCAAAAAAATGAAAATGGTATTTTCCACAAACTAGGCTTATTATTTTGACCTGCTAAAACGTTTTAGAGGTCCTCGGAGCAGCTGTTTTAAACTACTGCAGACAGATGTTCTAAACTAGTATATGCAGCTGGAAATTATAAGGGGAGATGACTGTCTGGAGACACAACGTTGAGTGGTTTGTTTGTATTTTTATAGAATGAGGGAATTGCACGTTTTTTTTTAAATTTTATTATGATAGAGGATGAAAATCTATGAAAAATGACGTAAAAATTATTGAAATCGGAAAACTATTCCCCAACATATTAATTTTTAAAATGTCGTTTCCAGTATTGGCGGGAAAAACAGTAATTTCGTTATGGCTGCTGTGTGACGTCACAGCGCTTGGACCCGCTATGTTATTGTATGCTTAGCTTGCTTCATTCTGCTATTCTTCACAAAGTTTTAACTAAAAAAACTATGATATTTTAAAGACACATACAAATATTTTTTATAAAAAGATTGGCATTTTGTTTTTCAAAAAATATTAATTGGTTTTGGAATTATTAGGATTCAAAGTTTTAATTTTTTCTTTTTCTGGCCGTTCACTAGAGAAACAGACGAGTTTTATGCGTGTTTTGGTTTTATGATAAGTCTGATTTCTTTTATTTTCAACAATTCACTAGTTTCGACGGTGCTGTGACGTCAAATCCCGTTTTTTGATCACATGACTTTACTAGTGTTTTGGCAAAAATAAAATCGAATTTTAAGTTATTTAAAACATATTTTTGAACTTTAAAATCTGATATTTGAGAGTTTTAAACTATAACGTATCAAAAAAGTGTGAAATTAAGCAAATCCCTCACCTATGCAATTCCCTCATTGTATAAAATACTAATCTAGAGTAAATACTGGTTCAGAAATTTTGATAAACATAGAACGAGGCGATTTTTTTGAAAGGACGTGTCTAGTCGAATGCCCTGTTATAAGTCTAAGGATTGACGAATTAGAGAAGATATTTTAAATAATCTGTATAGGAAAATTGGCCGTAAAAATCTTTCAAATAATTAAAAAATGAGTGTTAAGTATTCAAATATGTTATCGATCTTCTAAAATATTCTAAATCTTAAATATATCTAATCAAATCCATAAGTTCATGGACTTACAAAATAAAACAGGTTAAGTGTTAACGTTGGTTGTGTAATGCACAATTTTCACCACTAAAAATGTTTTGAAAATTTATATATATATATAAATAAAAGGACCCAAATGGACTAGGGGTTTGAGTGTAAATTGAAAAATATTTATTTTTTGATGTTTAGAGTAAAAAAAGACAGGTGAGTTTTAGGGTTTTTTTCACGTTAGTTCATACTTTACGTTGTAAAACTTTTCAGTTTCAAACCTCACATTAGATAATAGTCCATTTTGAAGACAGCTGTTGGTTTTATCTTGATACCAAATGCTATTAATATTCAAGCAATACTTTTTGTTCTACAGTTCTAGGGCTTTTAGTTAAAAATCACTAAAATTTTGCATAAAACGAGCAATTTTTAATAAATTTAAATTGATATCTATAAAAATTTAACGTTTTTGTTCATTCTGCATCTATTTGAAACCAAAATAATAAAAAAAAATAATTTACAAGTACCTTTTTTAAAAAATTTGGCCCCGAAGGTAGGCGGATACCTTCTTCGTACGTCATTTTACTCTTTTAAAACAAACTCCGCCATATTGAATTCCCAGCGAATCTAATGGAACTATTACCCATCTTCGGAGCTTTGAAGAAAAGGAGGTGCAAACGAGAGGATTGTTCTCTACGGTGATTGCCCGAAAAGATGATGATGCAACAATGCGAGTCCAAATTGCCTCCAATCACCGCGCTCGCAGATTGGACTATTGATGCCGTTTGCCGTGAATGGCGCTTTTTAAGAGTTTTATGGCCGCAGTTGTATCGCATCTATTTCGAGAATCGCGAGATTTTAGAGAAAATGGCGGAAGTAGGCATTCGATGTGCCAGTAATTGCTTGTGGTAGGGAATGTCCTAATCAGTTCTGAATCGTTGAGTGGACTTTTTGTGTTCCAGCAAAGCCGCGGGCCCAACATTATGTCCGTCAAGTTGTACGGGGAACTTTAGCCTAATCATACGAAAATAGTGCCAATCGTTTGTGCTTCGTTTGTGCTCGTTTGTGCTCTAAAAATTTTCGTTTGTGCTCGTGCGCAAGTTCGATTTTTTTTAAAAACAAAAATCCCCCGTACAACTTGACGTTTACGGGGAACTTTCACCAAATTAAACAAATGTGGTATCATTCGTTTGTGCTTCGTTTGTGCTCGTTTGTGCCCTAAAAATTTTCGTTTGTGCTCAAAAATTTCTATGAGATTTTTGACAAAAACATTTGCGCGGGAAATTCAAATCTTACGGGGAACTTTCACCAAATTGAAAATGAGTGGTATCATTCGAAAGAGCTTCGTTTGTGCCCTAAAAATTTTCGTTTGTGCTCAAAAATTAGTGCCGAAAATTTTCAAAAAACCGTTTCCGGATAATAGAACACTAAACTTCCCACCATCCTAATCGAACAGCACCGGTCTCATTCGAAAGATCTTCGTTTGTGCTCGTTTGTGCCGCAAAAATTTTCGTTTGTGCTCGTGCGCAAGTTCGATTTTTTTTGTATTAACCGAAATCCCCCGTACAACTTGACGTTTTCGAAATTATTGACACTTTCACCGAATTGAACGAACGTGGTATCATTCGAAAGAGCTTCGTTTGTGCTCGTTTGTGCCCTAAAAATTTTCGTTTGTGCTCAAAAATTAGTGCCGAAAATTTTCAAAAAACTGTTTCCGGATAATAGAACACTAAACTTCCCACCATCCTAATCGAACAGCACCGGTCTCATTCGAAAGAGCTTCGTTTGTGCTCGTTTGTGCCGCAAAAATTTTCGTTTGTGCTCGTGCGCAAGTTCGATTTTTTTTGTATTAACCGAAATCCCCCGTACAACTTGACGTTTTCGAAATTATTGACACTTTCACCGAATTGAACGAACGTGGTATCATTCGAAAGAGCTTCGTTTGTGCTCGTTTGTGCCCTAAAAAATTTCGTTTGTGCTCAAAAATTAGTGCCGAACATTTTCAAAAAACCGTTTCCGGATAATAGAACACTAAACTTCCCACCATCCTAATCGAACAGCACCGGTCTCATTCGAAAGATCTTCGTTTGTGCTCGTTTGTGCCGCAAAAATTTTCGTTTGTGCTCGTGCGCAAGTTCGATTTTTTTTGTATTAACCGAAATCCCCCGTACAACTTGACGTTTTCGAAATTATTGACACTTTCACCGAATTGAACGAACGTGGTATCATTCGAAAGAGCTTCGTTTGTGCTCGTTTGTGCCCTAAAAATTTTCGTTTGTGCTCAAAAATTAGTGCCGAAAATTTTCAAAAAACTGTTTCCGGATAATAGAACACTAAACTTCCCACCATCCTAATCGAACAGCACCGGTCTCATTCGAAAGAGCTTCGTTTGTGCTCGTTTGTGCCGCAAAAATTTTCGTTTGTGCTCGTGCGCAAGTTCGATTTTTTTTGTATTAACCGAAATCCCCCGTACAACTTGACGTTTTCGAAATTATTGACACTTTCACCGAATTGAACGAACGTGGTATCATTCGAAAGAGCTTCGTTTGTGCTCGTTTGTGCCCTAAAAAATTTCGTTTGTGCTCAAAAATTAGTGCCGAACATTTTCAAAAAACCGTTTCCGGATAATAGAACACTAAACTTCCCACCATCCTAATCGAACAGCACCGGTCTCATTCGAAAGATCTTCGTTTGTGCTCGTTTGTGCCGCAAAAATTTTCGTTTGTGCTCGTGCGCAAGTTCGATTTTTTTTGTATTAACCGAAATCCCCCGTACAACTTGACGTTTTCGAAATTATTGACACTTTCACCGAATTGAACGAACGTGGTATCATTCGAAAGAGCTTCGTTTGTGCCCTAAAAATTTTCGTTTGTGCTCAAAAATTAGTGCCGAAAATTTTCAAAAAACTGTTTCCGGATAATAGAACACTAAACTTCCCACCATCCTAATCGAACAGCACCGGTCTCATTCGAAAGAGCTTCGTTTGTGCTCGTTTGTACCGCAAAAATTTTCGTTTGTGCTCGTGCGCAAGTACGATTTTTTTGAGTTACGGACATTTTTTATGTGACCCCCTGGCCAGACTTCTAACCATCAGAATCAAACCAAACTGGTGTCGCTCGAAAGAGCTTTGAATGTGTTCAAATATGCGCCAAGAAATTTCGTTTGTGCACAAAAATTAACACCGAATTTATTTTTTTAATATTTCCAAAAATCTAAATATCCAACTTCTCATCATCCCGTTCAAACGGAACCGGTCTCATTCGAAACATCTTCGTTTGTCCACGTTTGTGCACACAAACTTTTCGTTCGTGCTCAAAAATTTAATTAGCGAATTAATCGCAATTCCTGATAAAAGGAATTTTAGATAATATCAATACTCACCACTTTAATTCTAAAACTTAAATTTATATATATTATTATATGAATTAATTGTTTTCTTAAAAATAGTGGTGAGTAAAATTTTGCAAAATGGATTAATGCAAGGTTTTTTGCGCTTTTAAGACTAGCTGCCCTCGTGCCGGACTCCTAACCAGCAGAATAAATATAACTGGTGTCGTTCCAAAGACATTTGAATGTGTTTAAATGTGAACCAAAAGTTTTCGTTTGTGCACTGAATTTAGTGCCGAATTTTTAAAAAACAATTTTCGAAAAATCAAATTTTTTATCAGCCCGTTCACACACAACTGGTATCATTCGAAAGATCGTTTGTGCACACAAAAGTTTCGTTTGTGCACGTGCGCAAGTACGATTTTTTTGAGTTAAGGACATTTTTCGGTAACTCGACGTCAAGTTAGCCGGGACAAACTACAGCCGAATCACACAAGAGTGGTATCATTCGAAAGATCTTCGTTTATGCACGCAAAAGTTTCGTTTGTGCACGTGCGCTAGAACGATTTTTTTTAGTTAAGGACATTTTTCTGTAACTAGACGTCAAGTTAGCCGGGACAAACTACAGCCGAATCACACAAGAGTGGTATTATTCGAAAGATCATCGTTTGTGCACGTTTGTGCACGCAAAAGTTTCGTTTGTGCACGTGCGCTAGAACGATTAACATTAAGGACATTTTTTATATGATCCCCCTTGCCGGACTTCTATCAAGCAGAATCAAACAAAACTGGTGTTTTTCAAAAGAACTTTGAATGTGTTCAAATATGCACCAAAAAGTTTCGTTTGTGCGCATAAATTAATACCGAATTTTTTTTTAAAAAATTTCAAAAAATCGAAATATCCAATTTTGTGGGCTTAAATGATGACTTTCTGTAGACTTATTGATTTAAAATTTTAATATGTTGTAACTATAGTCCTTCTATATAACATATTAAAATTTCAGGGTCCTGGGACATTTAGGGGGCCGTATAGTATTGAAACATGTAAAGAAACTAGAATAATTTATAAATCGAGAACTAATTATCTGAATCCTTAATGCGATACATAAAATTCTTTGCTCAATCGTATCCTAAAACATATTAAAATCTCAAATGACTGCCATTGCTTTTGCGAAAAATTTGAAGTAAAACAAAAATACTTTGACCCTAAATTCTGAACGCAATATGGAGACGGTCCCCTAAAAATTTCCAATTCTTGAAACCGCTTACGATAAGCTTTTCAACTATATAAAGCACTTTACTGTCAGTCAAAAAGTAAACAAACCGAGAACTCAAATCTGGCAAATAATTTCGGGTCGTTTCCGTTAAGGACCAGTAAACTCCATTTTACTTCAAAAAATCCTGGATGACATCAGAATCACCATGGAAACCCATAATTCTGGAAAAACCTTGCCACAAGTGTCCTTTACTCATTAGTAAATTCAAAAAAAAATTTAAATAATAATTATCGATATATTATCGATTTCTGCACTTGTGTTTTCTTCGAGGAAACCGGACTTTTTTTTCAAACTCTTAAAAAGTATATAAATTACTGCGCGATTTTTATAAAATTCCAATATGTTGAACATCTGGTAGTATACTAAAATAAATTGTCAACTATCGATTGATTTATTATATATTATAAGGTTTTTTAAGGATATTACGGACAACCTTCGGACGCAATTTGGGGTCTTTCTTATCAAGCGAAATCTTAATGGAATACGCCGTTTTAATTGCCTATAAAAGGAACACAACACGTTCAAATTTCAAAGTTATACAACAAATATAAAAAAAAGTTATTCCATGACGGATATTTTACCGAAAAATGTCCTGAACTCAAAAAAATCGCACTCACTCACATGCACAAACGAAACTTTTTCGTGCACAAACAATGATCTTTCGAATGATACCACGTTTGTTCAATTCGGTGAAAGTGTCAATAATTTCGAAAACGTCAAGTTGTACGGGGGATTTCCGTTAATAAAAAAAATCGAACTTGCGCACGAGCACAAACGAAAATTTTTGCGGCACAAACGAGCACAAACGAAGCTCTTTCGAATGAGACCGGTGCTGTTCGATTAGGATGGTGGGAAGTTTAGTGTTCTATTATCCAGAAACAGTTTTTTGAAAATTTTCGGCACTAATTTTTGAGCACAAACGAAAATTTTTAGGCCACAAACGAGCACAAACGAAGCTCTTTCGAATGAGACCGGTGCTGTTCGATTAGGATGGTGGGAAGTTTAGTGTTCTATTATCCGGAAACAGTTTTTTGAAAATTTTCGGCACTAATTTTTGAGCACAAACGAAAATTTTTAGGGCACAAACGAGCACAAACGAAGCTCTTTCGAATGATACCACGTTCGTTCAATTCGGTGAAAGTGTCAATAATTTCGAAAACGTCAAGTTGTACGGGGGATTTCGGTTAATACAAAAAAAATCGAACTTGCGCACGAGCACAAACGAAAATTTTTGCGGCACAAACGAGCACAAACGAAGCTCTTTCGAATGAGACCGGTGCTGTTCGATTAGGATGGTGGGAAGTTTAGTGTTTATTATCCGGAAACAGTTTTTTGAAAATTTTCGGCACTAATTTTTGAGCACAAACGAAAACTTTTAGGGCACAAACGAGCACAAACGAAGCTCTTTCGAATGATACCACGTTCGTTCAATTCGGTGAAAGTGTCAATAATTTCAAAAACGTCAAGTTGTACGGGGGATTTTGGTTAATACAAAAAAAATCGAACTTGCGCACGAGCACAAACGAAAATTTTTGCGGCACAAACGAGCACAAACGAAGATCTTTCGAATGAGACCGGTGCTGTTCGATTAGGATGGTGGGAAGTTAAGTGTTCTATTAACCGGAAACGGTTTTTTGAAAATTTGCGGCACTAATTTTTGAGCACAAACGAAAATTTTTAGGGCACAAACGAGCACAAACGAAGCTCTTTCGAATGATACCACGTTCGTTCATTTCCGTGAAAGTGTCAATAATTTCGAAAACGTCAAGTTGTACGGGGGATTTCGGTTAATACAAAAAAAATCGAACTTGCGCACGAGCACAAACGAAAATTTTTGCGGCACAAACGAGCACAAACGAAGATCTTTCGAATGAGACCGGTGCTGTTCGATTAGGATGGTGGGAAGTTTAGTGTTCTATTATCCGGAAACGGTTTTTTGAAAATTTTCGGCACTAATTTTTGAGCACAAACGAAAATTTTTAGGGCACAAACGAGCACAAACGAAGCTCTTTCGAATGATACCACTCATTTTCAATTTGGTGAAAGTTCCCTGTAATATTTGAATTTCCCGCGCAAATGTTTTTTTCAAAAATCTCATAGAAATTTTTGAGCACAAACGAAAATTTTTAGGGCACAAACGAGCACAAACGAAGCACAAACGAATGATACCACATTTGTTTAATTTGGTGAAAGTTCCCCGTAAACGTCAAGTTGTACGGGGGATTTTTGTTATTAAAAAAAATCGAACTTGCGCACGAGCACAAACGAAAATTTTTAGAGCACAAACGAGCACAAACGAAGCACAAACGATTGGCACTATTTTCGTATGATTAGGCTAAAGTTCCCCGTACAACTTGACGGACATCCCAACATTTTATACAGGATGTTTAAAAAGTTCTCTTCAGAAGCAGAAAGGTTCCTTCGTGGAATACAGAAAAATCATAGGAACTGTAGCTCTGCCACTCATAGTTTTAAAGAGAATTCTCACAGAAATAGTAGTGACGTCTAAAAGCTGTTATTTTGAATAGCAAACACGTAGAAGAAACGAGAACGACACGGAAACGATGAAAAAGCTCACGAAACGAGAGATTTGTGAGGTTTGAGGGGTTTTTTTTACATTTTATTTGTGTCTTTTTCACGTTGTGTTTTTCTACTTCCTCTTTTATTGCACTTGACAAAAATATCTCAAGTAAATAACTTATAAATTAATCTTTTGAAGATGCTTTAGAAACATTTTTAAAGAGAGATAATTTTAAAAAGGAATAAATATCAGACTTCCTTTTTGAGAATCCCTAAAATTTGAAATTAACTTGAAGTTAATGTTTTAAAGGCAATTTTACTATGGATCTTTCTTGTATAACACTATACAAATTTCTTTCATACAACCAAATTCATAAGCTTCGCATGGGCATGGAACAAACGGTTTCAGAGGGATTTTCATAAGAAAATAGATTATCTCGGTAAACAAAATCCATGTGAAACCTTTTTTTTCTACGACTTTGAACAGGAAAGATACCAGGATGCGTGAGAAATGTCCAAAGGTACAAAAGCTTAATAGTATGAAAGCTTAATAGTACCAAAAGCTTAATAGTATGAAAGCCAGGTGGATCCTTATAGTATGATCTACATCTTTTATTTGCTTTTTCATCCTCCTTTACCTCATAACTTTTTTCATATGCTTAAAATTAGATTTGTTTGTATGCTCACCACTAAATAAGTTAAAATAAAATTTATAATATTTCAGGTTCATTTTTAACTTAATACTTAATAAAAATACATGTGAATAATACCACAGCAGTACTGTTCAAAGCAAACATTACAGAGGGCAAACCCCTCTTGAAAATGAATAACACTGCAATCCCCTGGTCTACTGAAATAAAATACCTAGGCATAATCCTGGACAGAAGACTCACTTATAACTCTTACCTAAAACATGTATCTACTAAATATAAAAAAAGCCTCTGCATCACTGCACCCCCTAATTTCTAGAAGCTCAAAACTGTCTCTAAACAATAAAAAACTCATCTATACATCCTACCTACGGCCCATCCTTACATATGCCAGCCCTATATGGGGAGCCCTTCCAAAATCCCTAATCAAAAAACTAGAGACACTACAAAATGTAACTCTACGGAAAATTGCCAATGCAAGATGGTTTTACAGGAATGATGATATCAGACATGCCCTAAATTTACCCACACTTAAAGAATTCATAAATCATTTGGCTACTCGATTCTATTCCAAATTACCCACTCATAAAAATCCTACTTTGAATTGCATTCCTTATTATGATCATACCCTGCCTCAAAATAAATATAGGCCAAAAGCAACATTAATTCCTTAGTCTAGACATCGTCGCAACTACCTCCAGTTATTCAAGAGAATGTTTCACCTATTCTTTCCTCCTCCATGGGAGATGCTATGTAAGTCAACTGTATGTAAAATTGTTCCTATTTTGTAAATATTTGTGCAATTGTTTTATGTTTGTGTAATGTGATTTTTTCTTCTTGTTTTTTCTTTGTCTCTTTTTTTTTTTTTTTTCTTATTTGTATTATCCAAGAATTTTACTTTTCCATGTATAAGTCCAGATAGGAGATTGTGGCCCCTGCGGGGCCAGGTGCTCCATGTACCAATAAAGAATATATACTAAATACTCATTAAAACTCAATCGTTAGTGCGTAAATATTTCTTACGGAATGTGATCCATGAGATGGGTAAAAACTGAATTTGCTAGGGGAGAGGAGTAGAGTCTGAGTGGCGCGGCAGGGTTCAGTAGTTTTGTTTTCTATGGAATTGTTTTCTCCTTCGTTACTCGGTTAATTGAAATGCCATCTGGTGTCAAGTAATGATTCTTATGAAAACATCTGTCCGAGAAATCCGCCCCCCATTTCACCATTTAGATTTATTTTGTAATCGAGTGAAGTGGCTTTTGACGTCTCAAAAGTAACTTTTGAATTTCGTTTAAATAATTGGAGTTTACCCATTTTTTATTAACTGAGGTGAGTGATTTTTACGTATGTTATTATAAGGTCTTCTGCTTCTATGTACACCTTTTTCAAGATGAAATTGTTTTTCTGAAGCGTATGAGGGGTCTTGAACCTTGACGACCAAATGTGTCAAAACCTTTCAACACTTAGGGTGGGGCAGGCTTGAACACCTCCAAAATGCGTTTTGCTTATCATATTGTGCTTTCACAACGTTTTTTCTTGAAGTAAACGCTCTTAAATAATTTAGTTTAAGAAATAATAGTATTTCATTACAGTTAATAATTTATTTTAAACGGGAAAAACTGCTGGAAATCGATTTAGATAATTTACCTAAATGTACATATATTTTTTAACGGTAAGGCTAACATATGATTCACAACAACAATTTTATGCATTTAGTAAATATAAGCATTTATTTAAAATTTAAATAAAACTAATTTGAATTAAGCCATATCTACAAATAATCTGAGAAAAAAAAGTAAGTCTAAAAATCGGATACGGATATTCCGAAGATCCGGATAAAAGAAATTTCCCTATTACTACTTGAATTCAAAAAGCTCTTAGTCTAAACCTGAGAAAAAAAAATCCAAATTAAACGATATTCCCTCACTTAAACAAGACCTCCTCCTATCATTTAATGGCTTTTTCAACCTCCTCCCAACATTGATTAATGCATTCTAAAATAAAAGATGGGCGAAGCAAAACAACCCTCTGAAAAAAAAACAGGGGATCCCCCTTCCCATTACAAGGCGTATTTATCAATAAACTTTTGTTAGAAAGTGTCAGAATTTGTGGCGGGATATTTGTTTTTTTTTGCTCCCTTCAAAGAACGTAAATCAAGTGCTTAGGAGAAAACCAATACCGAGTAAGTTTTTCAGTTGCGTTTTTGGTCTGTAAGGTGAATTAATCATGAGATTAGACTACTTTTCTTTTGACTTTGTAGCGAGCATAGTCACCACTTAAATACAGTCGGATAGTTCAATGAAAGATATATGGTAAAAATATCTTCTTGAACTCATACCATGCATTTTTCCTGTAAATTCATGAAATTTAATTGATTTAGTACTAATGTTCGCTCTATTCTTCTGTCACATTGTATTGCTGTCTGTATTGTATCACTGTATTGCTGTCACAAATCGTGCCCAAATTCCTAATTCTGTTATAGAAACTCACCATCAATTATGAAGCTACTCTCGAGTAATTTGTTGGTCCTCGACCTTTTTCTTTTCTTCCGTGTGTTCTCGTCCCCCCCCTCTACCCTCTTTTCTTCTTTATTGGCATCATGGCCACACTATTTATGTTTTGTATCACTCATGTTCCCTATTTCCTGCGGTTCAAAAGCGCCTAACGGCGCTGTCAAACCACAAAATTGATGATGATGATGATATCTTCTAATGTAAGTTTTCTATCTATGCGTTTTTTCGTGAGGTTATTGTTCATAATACGTTTCAAAGGATTGTTTTAGCTGTTATCATGAGCCTTAAATGAGACTAGGTGTAATAGTCCAGTAAATCTACTGAAAAAAAAGGGTCAAACCGGTAACAAATTGATACATTTGGTTTTTCAACGGTTTTCACTTAGGAATGACGTCAATAATAATATACTAAAAATCGGTCCACGGGAAGTTTAATTTTTTTTAAAAAATGGCCGAAAAACAATTTCCTTTCCTTTACGATTACTTGGGATATTCTTCTGGTCATTTCTTCTTCACTGTCTTTGATCTCGTCTGTTAAAATTTTTACTTGATCGTGTATGATTAAATCAAGCAAATATCTAAAAGGATATGTTTTTCTTGTTTAGACTCTAAAAGTTATACTTTTTTGATCAGAAAATCTTCCGATATTTTAATTTTAATAGTAATTCTGTACTATTTTTCTTACCTCATATTTATACGGTAAAACTCATGATTGAGGGACTTCCTACAACAACAACAGCTACCTCCTAAACGGCACAAACATTCAAGATTCTTCCACTTTTTGCCATGTATAGCTAAAAACAGAGAAAATTGACACTTAAGCATATAATAACACAAGAACAATGAAAAAACAGTTACTAATAGTCCAGGCAAATTAGACAAAATAAGGGCCAAACCCGGACATTCAATATAACAGGCTGAAAATTGGTGGAAATGTAGAGGATAGTGTTCTGATTGATATCCTGAAATTCCCAAAAATTCTATGTGGGGGAAAATCCGCCATTTTGAAAAAACGGCTGCCATCTTGGATTACGTTTTTAAGCATAGCGACTCAACCAAGCGTTCGATTGAGTTCGTTTTTGTCTTAAATTGTTTACTAATGAGTATATTAAGAGGCAACATCAATAAGTTCGAAACAAGAAATTTAATTTAATTATAATTAATTTTTATTTAAAAAAGGCTTTTCTGCGTAAAAAGGTAGGTAGATATTCCAAATAAAAAGCTGAAAATTGGTGGAAATGTTGAGGATAGTATCCTAATTGATACCCCAAAATTCCCAAAAAATCCATCCAAGGGAAACCGCCATTTCGAACAACAGCCGCAATCTTGGATTGCGTTTTCAAGCATTGCGACTGTCCCAAGCGTTCGATTGTGTTCGTTTTTGCTCCAAATGGTTTAATAATAAGTATTTTAAGAGACAACGTCAAAAAGTTCGAAATAAAAAAGTTAATTTAATTATAATTAATTTTTATTTAATTAAATTTTTGCTGGGTCAAAATACAGATAGACATTCAAAATAACAAGCTGAAAATTGGTGGAAAGGTAAAGGATAGTGTGCTGATTGATATACCAAAATTCCCAAAAAATCCCTCTTTGGGAAAATCTCCCACCTTGAAAAAAGCCAGGTCATCTTGGACCCGCAATTTTAGCATAGTGGTAGTCTAATTTTCTCTTTATACAACAATGAAACTTCCCCAAAACACATTGTTGTAGCCGAAAAAAGATTGAATTTTAAAGTCGAATATTTCAAAAACTATTCAAGCGATTAAAGTAAATTTGTGCTTAAAATGTAGATTATTTATTCATTAAAAACATGCCATTACGTGTATGGTCAAAAATATCACCATTTGGTTGCTATATCGTTTGGAGTTTAGTTTGGTTTCTCATTTTGACCATTTTTTTCATACTATTTGATTTAGTTGCAACCAAACGGTGATATTTTTGACCATACACGTAATGTCATGTTTTTAATGAATAAATAATCTACATTTTAAGCCCAAATTTACTTTAATCGCTTGAATAGTTTTTGAAATATTCGACTTTGAAATTCCATCTTTTTTCGGCTACAACAATGCGTTTTGGGGAAGTTTCATTGTTGTGTAAAGAGAAAATTAGACTACCACTATGCTAAAATTGCGGGTCCAAGATGACGGGGCTTTTTTCAAAGTGGGAGATTTTCCCCAAGAGGGATTTTTTGGGAATTTTGGTATATCAATCAGCACACTATCCTTTACCTTTCCACCAATTTTCAGCTAGTTATTTTGAATGTCTATCTGTATTTTGACCAAGCAAAAATTTAATTAAATAAAAATTAATTATAATTAAATTAACTTTTTTTATTTCGAACTTTTTGACGTTGTCTCTTAAAATACTTATTATTAAACCATTTGGAGCAAAAACGAACACAATCGAACGCTTGGGACAGTCGCAATGCTTGAAAACGCAATCCAAGATTGCGGCTTTTGTTCGAAATGGCGGTTTCCCTTGGATGGATTTTTTGGGAATTTTGGGGTATCAATAAGGATACTATCCTCAACATTTCCACCAATTTTCAGCTTTTTATTTGGAATATCTACCTACCTTTTTACGCAGAAAAGCCTTTTTTAAATAAAAATTAATTATAATTAAATTAAATTTCTTGTTTCGAACTTATTGATGTTGTCTCTTAATATGCTCATTAGTAAACAATTTAAGACAAAAACGAACTCAATCGAACGCTTGGTTGAGTCGCTATGCTTAAAAACGTAATCCAAGATGGCAGCCGTTTTTTCAAAATGGCGGATTTTCCCCCACGTAGAATTTTTGGGAATTTTAGGATATCAATCAGAACCCTATCCTTTACATTTCCACCAATTTTCAGCCTGTTATATTGAATGTCCGGGTCAATGTCTAATTTGACTGGACTATAAGCAAATATAACAAACGGGAATGACAGAAAGCTGGTAACAGTAACAAAATAAATGTAATTAATATTTGTTAATAGTGACTTAATTTAAAAGTAAGTCGTAAATAATTTTGAAGCTAAATAAAAGAAATGCTTACAAAAAATTTATTTGGAAAATTTAGGGATTATAAAGATAAAGTATAATAAGGAAAAAAGCATTACGGCAGAAAGGCACTAAATTAAGATATCTTAAATCTTGGTAATGTTAAAGGGTATAATATACATACATTTCACTTTGAAAGCATTTTGTATCCTTTGCAAACACAAAAATAAAGAAAATATAGCTTCTATTCTGAGGGTCTACTCTCGAAAACTTCATCCACCCTCAAAAAAACTAGCTTCCCTTCCTCGAGTATACACCTCGAAAACAGAATTAAAATACCAGACTCGAGAACCTCCATAAAAAAAGAGGATAAAAAAACCGGGGAACTCACAATCCAATTCATCAGTCGGAATAAAATTCGAAGACTTTTCCGATTCCCCGGAAAACTTTAAGACCCGCCTCCTCCCGAAATAAAACCGGGAGAAACAAAGGGAGACCTCTTCAAAATAACGGAATTGGCATTTCCCAAAAGTCGGCCTTCAAAAAGTGGATTGGCGTTCCGGCGCTGCTGCCTGCTAAACCTTAAATAATAAGATGACATTCCCGATATTTCCCGGCCTCCGTAGTATGTTGTATATGCTCGAAACGATCGATTCAGTTCTGGCTATTGGAAATTTAAAAGCTGTTCTCAAAGACATGGGTATCAGGTTTTGATGTATACTTCTTTTAGATGTAGGGTTGGTTTTTGTTTCGTTTTGAAGCGATCTGTGGCAATTGCGAGCCACGGGGACAGTGTTATTCCTAGGATTTTTTTGGAGGAGTAAAAATACTCCTTGAATTTTTTTTTAAGAGGAGTGAAATTCTATTATGAGGAGTGAAATGCGGAAATAGCATAAACTACGTACACATAGAGACGAAAACCACAATCGAACTCCCTAAGCATCTGAACAATAAATGGCTGTATGAAGTATACTGTGGCTGTATGAAAACACACAAGTGTTTTGAGTAGAAAAATATTATTTGTTCGGTGGGGCAAAGTGCGTTTTTTAAGCTAAATCTTCGAAAAATTCAAAGAGTGAAAATACTCCTGGTTAGTTTTTTAAAGAGTATTTCCGATTTTCAAGGGGTGAAATACTCTCTCAGAGGTGTTAAAAATATCTCTGCACGGGGGGGGGGAGATACCGATTCGATGGTCATACGACTCAAAATAAATCGTGGAAAAATACTTCAGTCGATATTTATAACTCTTTTTGAATAATCTGACTTTGGTGAGTTTTGCCACAGATCTAAACGCATGGCTAGGGTGACCAGACGTCCCACTTTTTGCCTCTCTGTCTCGCCGAGCAAATGTCCCGCCTAAAAGTCCCGCTTTTCTGACTAAGTTTCATCAAACGAGAACAATGTAAAGAAAAATCTCGGATTTTTTTCAAATTTTAGGGGTAATTTTTCAAAAGTTCTTAATTGGTACCTGAATTACCTACCCATTAAAACATTGATATAGAGTATCATATTACAAATTGGTGTATGTGTCCAGGGTGCTCTAAAGGTTCAGCCCCCTCTCACGAAGTTTTGATGGTGATCCCCCCTTCAAAATTTTGTTACGTAGCAAAAAATCAGCAGTCTATTTATCCTAGGAGGACTCCCAGAACCCCTTGTTTGATAGATTAAAGGTAATACCCTTAAATTTGTAAACTGAATACAAAGTTTAAATAATACCTTTTGAGGATTTTAAAGGCGTACTTTATCTTATTAGGTGTGTGAGACATCAGTGTTTATAAAAGGGTACAGGTACAAGTTTACTCCCATTCCGAAAAGAAAAAAAAGTGTACGAGTGTGTATAATGCGAAATTTATTCCAATATGAGCTTTAAAATCTTCTGTTTCATTGAACATCTGAAAAAAGTGAACTCTCTTTTTATTGAAAAACCTAGTCACATTACACGGAGTATTTTTGAGGACGAATAGTAACTTAAAATGTAGAAGAAAATTTAGAATTAAAGTGTAGAAAAAAACGTATTCCACCTTACATTCAGTTTGCACTAAGTACTTCTTTATCTTTTATCTTTAATAATGTAATATAATATTTAAGGGTCCTATTCCCGCTTATGCAATGTGTTTCAAAAAGAAACGAAAAACGACGTTTTTTTTCTGTTCAAACACTATCCAGAAAGATTATTTGCATGGACTAGATAAAAATTCTCGCAGAACTATGCAACAGCCACTCGTTTTCGTGAATCTCGGCAGAAAAAGTATGACGTCACATCCGATTTACGCTCTAAAAAAAGTTTATGAAAAACGTGAACATGGTTATTTTGATACTACGTTTTCATACTGAGATGTTAAAAAATATCCATCGTATGTGCATTATAGTACTATGTATTTTGTAATTGGAAATGGTCGTCTCATATCATCGTCGTAGAGGTATAGTCGCCGTAGTAAGTAATAGTTAGTCGCATAGAGATATAGTTCTCTGGGCAAGTTTTATCTTCTCCACGCGAAGAAACTTTCTGTGCAGAATTTGAGCGGATTTGTTGGTTGAAACCATGTGTAATTTCTGAGATAATTCGTATGTCACTTATCTATGCGTTGATGTATCTTTTTAAAAAAGATTAAGGTAATCGGTTAAACATCCATTTGATACATGGATAATTACTAACATTTAATAATAATAATAAGTTGGTATCCGTATCATCGAAATGATACGTATCCATCTCTTCCCTCATAACTGTAACATCTCAGACACACCCGAAACTACCGTGTCAAAAGAATTCCTCTCACTCAGTATCCATACAAGGCACTTCGCATTTGAAATCTTGTCTTCAACAAACCGACAAAAACACCGCACTGGGGAAAAAATGTCCATATTTCATCCACTCCCACACAAAAAAAAAGTCCCTCCCTCCAAAAACCAGGGAAGGTTTCCACCAGTGCGTGAAGTTTCGACGGTACAATAGATGACTAGCGCTTAGTAAGGCTACACTTTGGTCTGACGTCGAAGGACAGACAGCCAATCAGAACATGGCGGGATATTTTGGGAAAATCCTTGGGGATTGCGGAGGGAACGTAGAGAAAGGAAAGGCCTGAGTGAGCGTTGATGCTGAACGATAGTGGCACTCACTGGGAAATTGAGTAAACAATTTTGTTACAAGGATTTAAAGGAAAAGGAGGGGTTTTATTAAACACTTGTACACGATTATAAAAAAGGGCTGATGACGATCCTCTCATTTAATTAAATTTTAATATAAAATTAATTAAGAGGGGAAATTTAAGTAAGAAATTCATATAAATGTTAAGTTTTTAATGAATGAAGGGATAATTTTACTTTAATATAAAATTTAATTTAATTGATTCAAGTAAATTTTTTTACATGTGCAATTAGGAAAACTTTTAATTCCTAAATTAAAGTATACTTGTTATAAAACCAATCAAAAGTAGTAATTTTTATCATGTTTTTGTTTTTATAGCCAAATAAGCACAATTCTTAATGTAAAAAAACTCAAATTTAAATCATATGCTGAGAATGAAGTATTTAATCACAAAATTAATTATTCTATTTCAATACAGACATTTTTTTTCTTGCGGTTTCTGTAAACTAACAGACCCTACGAGAGTCACTTTGACCTGGGCACCTGACAGAAAACGAAAGAGAGGATTACCCAGGCAGACCTGGCACAGGATGGCCATAGCAGAGAGAAACTCCCTAGGTTGGCCCAGCTGGGGAGCTGCAGACTTAACTAGCGAGAGTGGCAGGCTGAGCTTGCAGCCTCATGCGCCACATCGGTGTGCCGAGTATCAAGTCCATATAGAAATTTTATTCAGAAAATACACAAGCCTCTTCAAATTTATTTTAATAATTATTATACCTTAACTTAATAATAATTAACCTTAAGTATAACACTACATCAAAATTTCAAATTACATTCAGCTGCATAAGCTACTTTGACAAATTTCTCATTTGACTTCCAGGATCAGAAACCAATTTTACAATATAATAGTTACAATGTAGAACTAAAGTACCCTACCCATTTCCATAGGGACATAAAACAAGTGTTGTGTTTTTGTTACTAATCTCCAGCGTCTAGCAGAGCTAGACCAGATCCATGATATTGAAAACTCAAACATGGTCCATGACAAAAAGCGGTCTAAAACAAGTGTTAATTAGAACAATTAGTGCTTTTCATGGTTAACTTAACAACCATGAATTACTTGAACCATTAACAATTAACACTTGAGAAAACAAACAGGTAAAAAGACAGTATATATTTAAAGATGCAGGGGTGATTATATTTAAGTGTAAGAGGGCTATCAAAAACTAAAAAAAGGTAAATTATAAAATATTCGAAGAATATGTCTCTCGATGTTCACAGCAACCAAAAGACGCTCTTGATTGATGCCACATTAAGTAAGTGGTCACCAAACAAGAGCACCATTTAGTTTAGAATCTTGAAAAAGGCTTTCTCCAATTTCAGCTTCAAAACCATGTTCTTTTCCTCTGCAAAGATGTGTTGCATTGAGTAGAACCAACCTAAGTAAATAAAATTTTCTTTTAAAATATTGTAAAACATAAAGCAAACTTTTTTGAGAAACGGACTATTGGTTGAATTCAGTTATTTGTACCGTCACAGTTGAATATCGCAAAGCTGTTTTTAATACCTAAGATTAGAAATGCAGGGCTTGTTTGTTTATTTAAACTCGTTTAACGCTTAAAACTAGTTATGAGAACTGAGAGTTCCAAAAGTCCTCCAGTTAAATCGGTAAGAATGGTGAAAAAGATAGGTCGTTCCTAAATTCACTCAAACCAAAAAAAGTTTGTAATAGATAAAACTGAGATGGATCTCAGTTATTTCAGTTTTAAAAGATGGCGGTGCCCGTGAAATTATCAACAACTTTGTTTATCTGCATACATGCACAAGTTTTAGATTTAAAAACGTCTTTAGAATTATAAATAAGTAGCACTTTAGGAATAATAACTCAACTATTAAATATATTTTTTGTTTTTGTCAATCGGGAAGTGTTAATTAAGAATCTTTAATCGATTAGAGCTTAAAGTTTTTTCAAACTTTTGTGGTGAAGCAAATGTAATTGTAAAATGTTTTTATTTTGATATATATGAAAACATTGATTAAGTTATTAATCAATCAATTAGTTAAGCTAATGTGCATTGCAATAAAGTACAGATTTTATGGTAAATGGGGTAAGTCAGCGGGAATCAAGTTCATTCAGCTGTTGAAAAGAAACGTTAAGAGTGTAATATAGAATACTAAAGAATAAAAATTTATATTTCAACTTTAAAGCACATTAAACTAATTCCCAAATGATTTGTATTACTACTCCCGACTGCTGTTATTGATTACTTAAATATAATCAGTAAACTTGTACAAATAAAGTTCTCTTAGAATTCAAATAATTATCACATAAAACAAGGAGGAACCAAACATATTGCCAGCTTACAGAAGAAAAGCATCAATCCTTTTGGTGAATCTTTTGAAAGTTGAAATACAATCGGCTTGTTGATGTGAATTCATATCATAGTGTGCAAAAGAAAATGATTGAGAATCAACAAATTGAAAGTAATCAGAAGTGACTTAGTGCCTCTTTCTCATGTAAGCGGACAATATAATGTAATACTCATTTTTCTATCTGTGTGTATGTAAAGGGCAGTGTGATAAATCCAGGATTCCTTATATCATCAATGACAACTATAAAAATTTGGTGATATTTGAATATTTGGCATTCAAAACAGCTTGGTGATATTTAATATAACTTTAAATGTACATTCAAACTAGCTCTAGCAAAGGTTTTTTTAACTGCGACTGTCTTCCCTCAGGTAAGTTTAATTTAAAGTCAAATTTCAGCCACTCGATAAACAAGATACATGAAGTATATTAGTGAGTCAGAGGGCCAAAAGTCTTCAAAATAATATTCTTGCTAATATATCTGAACAAACTTTACTTGAATAACAGTTGCAATTAAAACTAACACTAAGAAACAGTAATTGTGCACATTGAAAATACCTCTAACAAAATTGATATTCAGAGTATATCTTCTGAAGCCATATTGAAAATACTCTTTTGATTTAAAAATTACTTAATGAACTTAAAATGTAAAGTGGATGGGGTAGATTGAAAAATAAACGGAAGTTGCAAAAAAGTTTTTATATATGTATGCATTTATATTTTATATTTGTATGCTTTAGCATTATGTATGATTTGGCGACAATTAGTGGAACGCCAATTATTAGGTAATCCCCCGCAGTTAGCCACACTCATATTGTATAGAGCAGGATATTTGGAAAGTTAAGATTACAAATATAACCAGGATTACAAACCACTGAGAAAAATAAACAGTATAATAGAGGACAGCAAAAATAATTGGGCAACATTTGGTGAATACTTATAATTTAAAACAAGCTTAACCTATGTTTTTAATAGCCCCCTGAAAACAAGTGCAATGCAAGATTGATAATAATCAACATTACACTATTAAAGAATTAATTAACATTCATGATTTTCTGGTGTTTTGAAGTACTTGTATAAATTGCAGATGCAGTGAGGGTTTTTTACACATGAAATAGTAAACAAGCTGTAGTACCTAGTATACAACAAATTAAACTTGTTAAATATCCTATTAGCAAAGCGTTTCAATCAAGAGTAAATTATGAAAAGTACAATGAACTAATAATAAAAATACGATAATTTTTATAAACAGATAGTAAAAATAATCCAGATATTTTACATGTTACCTTTCATTCTCAATTTAGAATTCCCACGGTTCTTCTACACCAAACTATATGATTGAAATTAAACTAATTAACAAATTAACTTTTCAAGATAACCCGTACACTTGTTTACATTTGAGCAGGCAGACTTTTCCCTATCCAAATCCCTAAATTTCCCCTTCACAAAAAAAAATCCCTCCACATTTTCTTGCCGTGAATGCCATGTTCTGATTGGCTGTTTGTCCTTCGACGTCAGACCAAAGTGTAGCCTTACTAAGCGCTAGTCAATAGATGTATTATAAGTTGAGAGACAGTTTTGGTCATCCATCAGTTTCCCTTTTAGTGGCCGACAGTGTCCGTTAGGGTGCATCAAACGCCCCATGATTTTTAAATTTTTATAATATCGCTTTGTACCCAAGTTATTTTTGTTCCAAATACTTCAAAACTGATACGTATGAAGTTTTGTAGTAATAAAATAATATTTAATGGGTCCACATCGAGCTTAAAGTTTTGAACTTTTGGTCATTTTTTGTGAAAAGTGCAATGATTCCAAAGATAAAGTCGTCACAATTTGTTCTTAATTTTTTTATGAAAAGCTACATATATGTTCTATATAATGACCCAAGTTTCATTAATCTAGCATTATTCAGTCAGGCGCTATAATTTTTTTACGTTTGAAGAATATAAAGTAAAGTTGTTTTTGTTACAATACTCTAAGTAATAACTCGAGAACTTATTGAATTAGAGACATGAAATTTGGGCCACTTTGTCATAATTTGATATGATTTCAATAGATATGTGAAACTACATCTTTAATTTGTATTTTTTAAATTAAAAATTTTTAAATAATTTATTAATAACGTATTTATAATTTTTTTTAAAAATGGTATCCTAAAAACCTAGTTTATGTAATATTTTATGCTTAGTACAGACACTTTTACCAAAAATAACCAGTTTGAATTTCAATAATTGTACTCTACATAAGAAATAAAGGTCTTAAACTAGTTGTACCTAAAAAAAAGTACTACAGAAAAAGTTATGTACCTATATAACTTTTGTTTAAATGCTTATAAAATGATACATAGAAAGTTCAGTAAGTACTACTAAGTATATTCAAGAACATTTAATTAATCCACCAGACAGAAACTTCACAAAAGTATCACAATTTTTAAAGTATCACTTTAACATATTAGAAATGTAAATATATATTCAAGAACAGTTTAACCAAGGGGCATTGTGACTGTATCACAAGTTAACCATCTTGTAACATATTTGAGAGTAATGAAATTGGCAAAGTCACGCAGTTTAACTAGCTGTTGATTTGAAACTATTTCTTCCAGTAGGTAAGAGTTTGATTTGATCTTCAAGAAGACACATTTTTATGGCGTACAGCAATTTAGCCATCCAACGTGCTCTAAGAACGGCTCCCGGCCGACTCCGTTTCACTTGTGTATTTTTTGGATAATCTAGGTACATTAAGCAAAGCTTGGCGAATTCCATGTAATCCTCTCAGCATTTCCCAGAATTGATGGCACATTCTGCTACGTGTACTGCAGTGGCTTTAAGTTCATGCACAATACTTCCAACTTTCACTGGAACGCTTTCTGAGTTAAAAGGTTTTTAATTACTCTTATCAATATTATCAAAGTTGTCGCGAAATTTTTTGAATATGATGATATCTGGTGATTTGTAGTCTTCTATTTGCATTTCTTTAAAAACATGTGTCAATATTACTTCCCCAATATGGTGTCTACAAGATGTCTAAAGAAGTGCTCCCCCTAATTTTTTTCTGCACGCTGACGCAGGCAGCAGTTACATGGCCTGTATTTTAAGCAGTAGTGTCAGAAGTCATATTTACCACAGTTTGTTCACACTTCCAAGAAGCTAGGTGATCATAAATTAACTCAGAAATCACCGACCCATATTCTTATCTTTTTCCAGAGTATATGCTGGCACCCCAAGAAGTTTTTGCTTTTGACAGTCTCCAACAACTATTGTAAGACGCTCTTCTGTCTTTATACTTACTGGTCAATGTTTTTGTAAGTTTAGTATCCCAATGCAAAGTTGTATATTCTGGGAAGTCCCATTGTTCTCTGCAAGAATTCTAATGTTCTTCAGATACTCGTCTTCTGGACCTATCGACTGTTGCAAAAGAAGCTGCAGCGGAAGAAGTTTCTTCTCCAAGTTCTTCAATTAAAGCGTTCGTATAGGCTGCTTGTTGTGTTGGAGTCATATTCAAATGCGTTGCTATTGACACGAGATTAGGTCTCTTTACCAGGTCATGGCGTCATGGGGTATGAAAACGTTTATCCCTTTTCTTTTAACCCGATGATGACTTCTGCTGGGCTCACTTGTTGTTTGGTACATCAATATCACTCTGGCCTACACTATCTATACATTCAGGATCATTATTTAATTTGAGAAAATCATCTCGTGCGGAAAAACTCATTTTAGTCTTTCTTTTTTCTTCCAACAAAAGGCGTTTTTCATTCCTTTTGATTTTTTCCAAAAGGCTCTTATCACGTGATCCGACTTTGATCCGTCACTTTTCATTGAATTGAAGAAATAAAAGATCTTCCTGATTTAATTACCAACTTCTTATCTTTAGGCCATATTGAAAATGTGGAACCAAGTGTGTTTTCCATATCTGCAATTTTTAATGCTGTAATAGGATTAGACCTCCTATCAATAGGTATAGCTCTTGTTTTGCATTTGCATCTAATAGTGCTATTATTCTTTGTCATGCTTTTCAGTCACTTATTATAGGAATATTAGCTTTTTCATAAAAAAAGATTTTACCTGTGAGAGGACTATCTTTGAGGACTCCCATTTTGTTCTCTTTTCATCAATACGAAAAAAAATATTTATGAGAGTCCGAGTTAAAATGAGAGTCCGAGAAATCACAAATAAAAATAATTACCCCAATACTAGAGCAGATGAAAAAGTTTGAGTGCATTAATAGCATCCAATTTAATGAAATAAAGGATAATTTAATTAATAATTAATCAAAATTAGCTCTACCCGGTGCTGCCATCTACTCTCGGGTGAAAGGGAAAATCCCAATTTTCGATCAGGAAGCCGTTAGAAATACTGCTTAAATTATTTTTTAAATTTATTCCCTTTGCGATTGAAACATATTTTATATGTTTAAATACGTTATAATTTTCCTAGATTGTCTGAAAAAATTTGATAAGGATTTAATTTAAAATTTAGTACACAAAAATCGGATTTTATGTGTTTTAAATGAAAAATCCCAAATTTCAAAGCGTTTGTGGACCCATTTAAAGTCTACGGAACACAAAAATATTTGGCAGGACAAGTTTTTATGAGTAAAGGAACATTTTTAGATTGGGTACAAAGCGATTTGTTTCTAGAGGGGCGTTTGATGCACCCTAGTGTCCGTGATTGATTTACTCACCAGTCAAATTTTAAATAAATTTAAAATATATAAGTGACTCGTGTTAATAATTTGATCTTATTGACAAAACTACTAAGTTCATAAACCGATCCAACATCGTTGCTTGGTTTCGGTAAGTAGGTATTGTCGTAAAAGAAAATGTCTGATCCTCATTTTTGTGGGATTGAAACGGATGAAAAGGAACGAAGACGTCCACTGTTATCGCTGCATACCGCAACCAAATGGAAACGGTCCTTAAATCAAGCGCGGCAGGGAACTTTTCAAGATCATCTTTACCTTTTGAGAAAAACGTCAACATGTTAGGGAATTTCTAAAAAGTATCACTCAAATTTTTGAAATTTGACCTGTAAAAATAGGGTTTTACTCATATTGAGTACTTTTTTTGGGGGGATTTTTTTTTCGTACTTATGGGTGATTTTTTTGGGTCCAGAGTGCTCCCCTGGATCCGCCACTGCTTTAAATCAACTGTACTCGTTATTTACTTTGACCTTATGATTTTGCTGACGACGGTTGTTTTTTCATCTATGGATGCCCTCCGAAATAGAGGGTGAAGATTCTGGAGGTAATGTCCGCAGGACCACCGCAGATAGGTAATTCCGGAAACATCCTTAAAAATATCGTGTACACACGGTTGCTAAAATCTCGATTAATCAGACGGAAGGTTCAAGTATCCGATGACAAAATTGGTTTCATAACGTTGACGTTGAGATTTTCACGACTCCTTCCCATTTAAAAGCCATTCAGCAAACTAAATCTAATGCTGAGCCACGCCAACTTTATTTTTTTGACATACTGATTTAAACTAACTAGAAATGTTTCGAATTGAATTAGGAGATTCACACAATGCAGTAAAATAATTTTCACAGAAACTTTCCCTCTGTTACAACCGTAAGCATAGTGAGCATTGGAGAGGATCTGTCTATTTGGCTGTTTACCCCATACAGGGCTGTATCTAAGAATATTAGTGGATTCAACCCCCCTCGAAATATTGACATCTATGCTGGTTTTTTTTCTATGAAATCTATGGGGCTTACAATAGTCCACTGAAAATAGAGAAAAAAAGGGCCGAACCTCAAACAAATTGCAATAAAAGGTTTCTCAACGGTTTTCACTTAGGAATTACCACAATAATAACATACTAAAAATCGGACAAAATCGGACCATGGGAAATTTAATTTTTTTTAAATTTTTAAAAAATGGCCGAAAATTTTTTTTGAAAAAAACCAATACACAAATACAGACATGTGATACATGTTTATAGGTTATTTTTGAGTGCTGAAACCGAATACAGCCTTTAGTTTTGAAAAAAAATTGAAATTTCAATTTTTTAAATTAATTTGAATAATTAGCTATATGAAAACATTAAAACACCCCTAAAACCCTAACTAAAAGGTCAAAAGAGATAAATCCAACGGTTTTCATTTAGATATGACCTAAGTATTAACATACTAAAATTTGAAAATTTTACGAGTGAAAAAAGTTAATTTTTTTTTAAAATTTCAATTTTTTTTTCGAAAAATGCATTTTTTTTTCAAAATGGTGCCATAAACTTTTGAGGCTTTTAAAAAGGTCATTTTTCAGTGGATATTGTCCACAGATAATTATATAATGGAAAACCGGTGGAATTTACTTTTAACTAATTAGTTAAGTAATTAATTTCATAAATTGAAATTGGTGAAATGTAGGTCTAACTTCCAAACAATTAAAAACAGGGGATACTTCGGCATACTTCTATCAAAAATTTTTGAAATAACAATTAAATACTATTAAAAGCAAAAACTTTTCAAAAAATTCAATTTTTTAAAAAATTCAAAAATTTTATAAATTTAAAATTTTAATAAATTTTAATATTACTATATAAACTTGTAACACATGTTTATAGGTCAATTTTTAAATGTGATGGCGAAAAATGTAATGTTTTTACAATAAAAATTGAATTAGAGTTTAAAATTTAAAATTTTTGAAATTTTTTTTAATTATGTAAAACTAATCCCTACACCTGTAACAAATTGCAATAAAAGCTTTTACAACGGTTTTCACTTAGAAGTAGCCTAAATAACAACATACTAAAAATCGGACAAAATCGGACTATGGTAAATTTAATTTTTTAATTTTTTTTTTATAAAAACAGCCATTATTAAGCAAAAAATTTAATTTTTTCCGTAAAGGTATGTAATGCATGTTTATAGGTTAATTTTCTATCAGGATGCTGAAAAATTAAATATTTTTGCCATAAAAATTGAAAGAGAGTTGAAAATTTTAAAATTTTAAAAATTTTTTTTATTATGTTAATAACTAGCCCCTACACGTGGAATAAATTGCAATAAAAGCTTTTTCAATGGTTTTCACTTAGAAATAGCCTAAATAACAACATACTAAAAATCGGACTGTTAGAAATGTAATTTTTAATTTTTTATAAAAACAGGCATTATGAAATAAAAATTTTTTTTTTTCGAAAAGACATGTAATACATGTTTATAGGTTACTTTTCGATTATGATTCAGAAAAACATCATATTCCTGCAATAAAATTTAAAAAAGAGTTAAACATTTTAAATTTTTAACAAAGATTTTAAAATTTTAAAACTAAATTTCTTAGTTCTTAAAATAGTCCGATTTTTTCCGATTTTAAATATGTAGTTATTTAGACCATTCCTAGGTGAAAATTGTTGAAAAAGCTTTTATTGCAATTTATTCCACGTGTAGGGACTAGTTTTTAACATAATAAAAAAAATTAAAAATTTTAAAATTTTCAACTATCTTTCAATTTTTATGGCAAAAATATTTAATTTTTCAGCATCCTGATAGAAAATTAACCTATAAACATGCATTACATATCTTTACGAAAAAAATTAAATATTTTGCTTTATAATGGCTGTTTTTATAAAAAAAAAGTTAAAAAATTAAATTTCCCATAGTCCGATTTTGTCCGATTTTTAGTATGTTGTTATTTAGGCTACTTTTAAGTGAAAACCGTTGATAAAGCTTTTATTGCAATTTGTTACAGGTGTAGGGACTAGTTTTACATAATTTAAAACGTTTTCAAAAATTTTAAATTTTAAACTTTGTTTCAATTTTTATTGTAAAAACATTACATTTTTCGGCATCACATTTAAAAATTGACCTATAAACATGTGTTACAAGTTTATATAGTAATATTAAAATTTATTAAAATTTTAAATTTTTAAAAAAATTGAATTTTTTTGAAAAGTTTTTGCTTTTAATAGTATGTAATTGTTATTTCAAAAATTTTTGATAGAAGTATGCCAAAGTATCACCTGTTTTTACTTGTTTGGAAGTTAGACCTACATTTCACCAATTTCAATTTATGAAATTAATTACTTAACTAATTAGTTAAAAGTAAATTCCACCGGTTTTCCATTATATAACTATCTGTGGACAATATCCACTGAAAAATGACCTTTTCAAAAGCCTCAAAAGTTTATGGCACCATTTTGAAAAAAAAAATGCATTTTTCGAAAAAAAAATTGAAATTTAAAAAAAAAATTAACTTTTTTCACTCGTAAAATTTTCAAATTTTAGTATGTTAATACTTAGGTCATATCTAAATGAAAACCGTTGGATTTATCTCTTTTGACCTTTTAGTTAGGTTTTTAGGGGTGTGTTATTGTTTTCATATAGCTAATTATTCAAATTAATTTTAAAAATTGAAATTTAAATTTTTTTACAAAACTAAAGGCTGTATTCGGTTTCAGCACTCAAAAATAACCTATAAACATGTATCACATGTCTGTATTTGTGTATTTTTTTTTTCGAAATTTTTTTTTCGGCCATTTTTTAAAAATTTAAAAAAAATTAAATTTCCCATGGTCCGATTTTGTCCGATTTTTAGTATGTTATTATTGGGGTCATTCCTAAGTGAAAACCGTTGAGAAACCTTTTATTGCAATTTGTTCGAGGTTCAACTCTATTTTCAGTGGACTACAAGGAGTAGTGCTCTTTGGGTGTGACCCAAAATGAATCAAAACCCTACTTTCAAGGATGAAAATTTCAAAAAATTTTCTTGGGGGAAGACCCCCAAACCCACCTTGAAATTTCGAAACCTATTTTACGCACTGATTTTATTTTTGAAAACTCTGTTAACTTACATTGAGCTTTCCCTTTTGGGTCTAACGTAAAGGGTATTAAAGAGCTCAAACACTAGACGTGCAAATTTCCAGAATTTTTCCAGAATTTTTCCGTATTCTGAAACTCAAACGCGTAGAAGAAACGAGATTGAAACGAAACGGAAACGGCGAAAAAAATCTTACGTAACGTGTGATTTAAAAGCGGAGTCTCGAAAGCTATCATTTCCCTTCACGTGCGCTCATGGCTCTACCTGTCGAAAAGCCTTACAAGTAATTATACACTGGTAATGCAACTTCATTCAAACACTTGATATCCATTACTTTCGTAATCCGAGGAGAGCTCCGGTCCGAAGTTTGAAAACTCTAGGTTGAAATTTTTCGTTTCGTGAGCTTTTCACCGTTTCCGTACCGTTTCACCGTTTCCGTACCGTTTCACCGTTTGACAACTTTTCTCGCTTGGATCGCCACAAGTCCTACCTATATCACCCACCGCCTTCAACACTGTGGATATGCTTTGCCAGTTTATCCAGTATTGTCATCTGGATTTTTAATGATTTCCATACTCGGCTAGCCTGTATAGTATCTAGTGTAAGCCGTAGTTATACCAACTCACTACTCATATGACAAATTATGCATTATAACGCGTGTTTTCTTAAAATGTTTTAAAGTTATAGAGAGGGTCTTAATTTTTTTGGATGCAATCTATAAGAATATCCGTCTAGCACTGTCTCGTATGGTAGTCTTCAATTTTCAAAGAACCACAATAATCGCGGCTACTTGGCGACAAATTTTCCCGGCCAAACCGCCAAGTCCAAACAATTTCCCCACTCTAAAATTAATCTCAAAGTCCTCAAACATCAATATACACGATTGTGGGAGCTTTCGAAAATCGATCTCAGAAAATCCAACCGAAAAAGAAACCTTTCCTCGCTCACCGGCACAAAATGGCTCCTCGTCGAGGGATACGATTAATCGATAGGTGAGGCCCGCATCGATGCCAGGTCGAAAGTTTCCCCCAGCGAAAAGTTAGATAAGAAAACCCGCTGAATTATTCAATTCTCTGGTGAAAGAAGGTGAGATTTTGGAAGCAAAGCAAATATCCTATAATTCATTATTAGAGGCGATTTCGGAAAGGGTTTCCTGTCACCGGTATTTCATAACTCAGTTGCTGAAGTGGAGTTGATTTTTTTTTATTTTTGAATCCTATCCAATTTTGGTTCGACGAGAGGATAAATCACTTTAGGCTCGGAGTCCATTTTTTTTTTGAAGGGGGGAGGGGGTGAATTTTCTAGATATGGAAGGATTTTGGTTGGTTTGTATAAATCGACGTTTTTCTATGAAATGGAATGGCGAATTAAGTGCGCCTTGCAAGATGGCTTGGTAAGGTAGAAATGATATAAAACCGCGAAAATATATTGTTTTTAAAGTTTATTTCACTGCTTTTCGTTGTCCTACAAATTTTGATTAAGCCGTCTCCCATAATCTGCCCTATTTAAGCTGTGCAATTAGTCACCACTCTAGTTCTTATGCTCTTGTAAATATAAGATCGAAACAATTTTATATTTTTAATATATTTGGATTTGTAAAAAATTTAAAAATATTTTAACCCCATGTAGGGTAAAAATTAGTTTCTCAATTTATATTGCGTTAACTAAACTTAAATTTTAAAAAACGAAAGCGATCTTTGCGAAATACACGTATTGTTAGCTAGTACATAAAAATGTGCTCAAGTAAATTATTTATTTGAAAACGTTTTAACTGGCCTCTTCGTTAAATAAATGATAATTACATCATTGAAAGAAAGACTCTTCTGAAAGAGAGAATTTATTGCTTCTAGTAACTTTTGTCCACACTCTAGCCCCTCAAGAAAGCTTCAGGGACACGCTTTCTAGTGTGATACTGAATTCTCTTTGGGTAGTCTAATCGTTTTTGCATATGTGTAAATCAGTCAAATAAATTAATTAAATAAAAGTCTTAATCAAAATATTATTTCTTCCGCTTTCAGGAGAGTTATGAAAAAGTGTCAAAATATGTTCAGTATGCAATGCAAAGTATTATATTTTTGGCTATTCTACAAGATTGAGATGCAACGTTTTTACACAATTTTTCTTCATTTTTCATGGGAAATATCATAAAACAATATTTTATCAACAAAAATAAAGGTTCAATTCCGTTATCTGTCCCGTTTAATATCGCCAAACTATTTTAGATGCCAAAAATTGAGACATCAACTCAACATAATTAAATATGAATAAAAACCAGAGAATATAATATCAATGACAACCACAAAAATTTAGCGATATTTGAATATTTGGTGCCTAAAACGGCTTGGTGATATTTAACAGGACAGTTAACTGAACTGAACCAAAATAAATAGTATAGTAAGGCTAAACATCAAAAGAAAGTAGGAAAAGCACATTATCTATTTTTTCATTAAATTGATTTCCCAGAATTCTCAACTGACATTGCTTTAAATTTATTGTTTTTCTATATACGTATCTGTGTCACATTGGATTCAATGCATTATTGAATTTCAAAACTATACGTTTATCAAAGCTTTGCACTAGTAAATTTTCTATAAAGGGCTAAACTACTTCGGTTTTACAGTATATTATGCGGTTCCGTTGTCAATATTTTGGGTATTATGCATAGGTATAATCGTAATAAATATGGATTTTTAATTTATCACCTCCGGTGTGATATAAAGGTCTGAAGATTTGATGTTTTGGTAGTGAAAAAAAAACAGTTGCTGTTTTTATAGATTTCTTGTTTGGAATGACAATTCACAAATAACCCTGTCCCTGCTAATTACTTATGATAACCTTTTACAGATACACATTACATTTATGCATAATGCAATGGAAACCACCTAAAAAGATATACTGGACATCGATGTCACTCTATCTGTCTAATATCGTCAGCTTCTAAGAGAAAGGCACTTTGTTACTAAAAAGGAACTTTTTTTTATCCTTTACATTTTAAAAAACCGACTTTCATATTTTCACTCTTCCTCATACTGTAAACGTCCTGGAAAGTTGAACTTTCTCCACTAGTAAATAATAATAAAATATAAAAATTTGCTAAGTTTGTTTATAATAGACACAAGCATAGAAAATTATGAAATTTTAATTAAAGTTGTGAATTTGCCTATAATATGATCCAATCATATTTTTTAAAAACTATAACATTTTCATTAACACCGATCTACCTGTGATTCTGTTGGTGATTTGGTATCGTATGGTCATCTGAAAAAAAATTACCTTCAGTATAAAAAAACCAGCACACAAAAAAGTGGTCTGGACGTTTGACCAGGCCCATGTATTTTTGACGTGCTGAATCCGAATCTAAGGTCCGTTTAGCTCGTACATCCTCAAAATTTCGAGTAAATCGCGAATAGCCGCTAAAAATGGCTAAAATCAAGAAAAAAAACCCCTGCAGTTATGGCGATGAAAAAAAATTTTATGGACCTGGATAGAATGTGATTTTTATACAGTTCGATCCGCTGAATCTGAAGGTTATTTGTCCCGTAAACCCTCCAAAATTTGCATTTTAGTCATTTTTTGCGATTCACTCGAAATTTTGAGGGTGTACGAGCTAAACCCAGTGGTTCCCAACCGGTGGTCCGCGGACCATTGGTGGTTCGTGAGAGTCTTGGAAGTGGTCCGTGGAGGGACCCGGAAACACACAAAAAAATGTTCAATAAGGAATAGAAATTTGTATGAATTGAACAAGAAAAGATTGAATTATACTTTCGGCTGTGTAATTTGTGGGTATAACATTCACCACTAAATTGATAATTCCTATTACCATAAATATTTAAAGATAGTTATTGATGTTAGATATTGTTAAAAAAAGATTTTGCAAATCCCAAAGATTTTCTTATTAAAATTAATATCAATTTTCGTGAGATGTAATTGTTTTTTTCTTATAATATTTCAGAGCACTATATACATTTCCATGCTTAATTAAGGATAATCAACTTTCATCTTGCAATTTTGTGAATATATACGGATTTTAAGCTACGAAGGGTGGTCCGAGAAGGTTCCAATTTTTGACTTAGTTTCTACGGACTTCTCTGAGTGAGTTCGGGACCACTGAGCTAAACTGAACTCAGATTCGGATTCAGCTCGTCTATAAAATACATGTCAGTAGGTGGGTATGGTCAAATCACGGCTTACTAGATACTATACAGGCTAGCCGAGTTTTAAATAATGAAAACCATTTGACAATTTTTCCCGATTGGATCGCCACAAGTCCTACCAATATCACCCAACCAATAGGATAACACACTGACAAATAAGGAAAAATAAAGTCGTGTTTTCATGACGTAAACTGCTGATTGTTGGCCATTAGTGGCTGAGTTGAATTTTTCAGCCATTTAGCCCCGCCTTCAACTCTGTGGATTTGCTTTGCCAGTTTGTCCCGTATTGCCATCTGGATTTTTAATGATTTCAGTATCTCGGCTAGCCTGTATAATAGCGTATAGTATCTAGTAAGCCGTGGTCAAATGTACTGATGTAATTAACACATGAATAATCACTAAGTCTTAAAACGCAACTGCGTTTGTATTACAATTTGATTCAATTGAGAGGGGGCTTCCTAAGCAAAACCCCACATCATTTCATATTCCCTGGAAGAATGATCACTCCATCCCTTTCACCCACTCATTCATCAGTCTCTTTCCACCGTTTCTCGCTCCAATTCGATCCACCCACCCCTCGGAATTCCCCCTCCCTCCCCTCAACAACAATCAAAGCTTTTAGTTAAACTCGCATTACCATCAGAAAGTATTAAAAAAGAGAGAGAGCGGAATGCTTCGATAAATCAACCAGTGTGCCGTCTTTGGGAACAGGCTGTATAATAGCGCCTGGAAGAGTTCGTAGATGTCGGTATAAGTAGATGGAGCTTTGTTGCGGTAACCCTGCGTGGCATTAAACGGGTGGTTGTAATGGAGGGGACTTATTACCAAAATTTGGTCAAAATATCGAATTTGAGATTTTGCAATCAAAGTGAAGATAGTACCCTTAAAATTATTCCTACCAAATTTTATAATGATATGGGGATTCTAAGTTTAAAAATTTTGAGGTTTCTGAGGATTAGATAGGCTTAAGAAGCCTAGTTTTCTATCTTTAAACGGCTTTTTCTCAAAAGAAGGTTTTTAATGTTTAAAATCTAAAGGCTTTTTTTCTAATCATCCAAACCACTTCAAACTTAGTAGTCATTATCAGTAACACCTGTTTAACATCTTCAGGCATGGATTTTATAATATATTTATTACAATTTTTTTACAGAGCATTAAAGTGGAAACATAGGGTATTTTTTCGAAAAAGATGCCAAATTTCAGAGTTTTTTTTAATTTTTCAGAAACTTTTATAGATAATCAAATTTCCATGCCTACAAGTGACTATATATGTTTGATTTATGTTTAGAAAAAAAATCAAGTGAAAATAACATATATTAAGGGAGGAGTATCAATTTAAATTTAGGGTAATTTCGGGCACTTTTTTTTAAAGTTTTTTGTATTTTTTTTTTAAATAAATTTTTGAACTCGCTTTTTGGGCTAAATATGAATTAGTATGAAATAAATACAAAATCCCCTTAACAAACAAACACATTTATTTATTTATTCACAAATACAACATCAACAACAACAAATGGAGAAAAAAAAATTAAAGTTGTACACTTAGGAGATTTTCATCCCTTACAAGTGCAGTTTGAATCTAATTAAATAATACATATAAGAAGAAGAAAAACAAGAAAAAAATTATACAAAATAATTAATGCAATAAAATAAACTATAAAATAAATTATTACAATTACCAGAACTGGCAAAGGTGTCGATTGCAATATAAATAGAAATATAGGCCCAAAGTAGAAAAAAAACCCTTAGTATTGATAATATTAGAAGTCCAATTAAATATAAATATAGTATGTGTAACAAAATCACATAAAAAGCAATAAGTTTAAAGAATCGGTAAAATGTTTGAATTAAATAAAAAATGCTGCAGTATTTTTTTGAATAAAGTAGTTTTAGGTGTTATTATCAGGGTTAGAAATTGATAATTATGGGGACGGAGAAACTACTCAAAATCAGATCAAAATTTTTTTATTTGATACTTTTAAAAATCAGGCAGCGTTTTTCATCAAACACGGATTATCGTTGGACAATCAGAAAAGAATCATTATTTCATCATCATGAAAATCATTATTTTAATGATTATCTGAAATTACTATTATTTTTTTTTTAGTTTTATTGTTAAAAGGCTAACTAAATTAAAAAATCATTTGTGTCATCCCTTCAAAATGCTAATGGAGAGATAATTAGATTATTCTGAAAATTAAAGAGAACTCTTATCCACGAAAAGTTAGATACACAGTTTTGGCGAGGTGTTAACGATATGTTTTAGCACTGTTTGAGTTTTAATTTTTCATCTAAATAATTTTCATCATGATTTAGCCCGTATCGCTTAAAAGTAATAATTATTTTTAATCGAAACCAATAACTCAAATTTCGATCAAAAGTTTTTTGCCTGAAACCAGGCCCGATTTTTACGATTTTACTCAAATTTTAATAATTAAACCAGGTTTTGGAGGTGAAGTGTGAACATTAAATTCAAACCCTGATGATTAGAACTAATTATATGATAGTTATCAGGGTTTGAATTGAATTATCACGCTTGATTGCCAAAACCTGGTTTAAGAAATTTTAAAAGTGGCAAAATAATGTTGGTCCAATTTCGAGTTTATTCTCCGTCTCCATAATTTTCAATTTCAAACCCTGCTTTATAGTATGAAATACATGGTTTTACAAAGTTATCATTCATCAACGCAGGGTTGAAATAGTACCCATTCATAAGCGGGTATTTGAACATCAGATTTATGCAGGCCTGTATAAAATATGACCCGTTAGGCCTCTTTTTTGTGGTCCGAGGTCTTGAAAGATTTAAAATATTGAAGTGATTTAGAAAGTTTAATTAATTAAATGCATTTATTGCAGTGTTACCATTATAGAAATTAAGCTTCCTATATTAATGTAATCGATTATTCCCAAGTTAATTCAATTCAATTTACTATCATGAGTAAATTTGAATATCTATTGAGAATGTTTGGAGATAAATGTAAATTATGATTTGGGTTACACACTTAATCTTTTTTTTTTTTTTACTTATATAGTGGTGACTTTAACCTATTGTTTTGGGGTATGAAATCCTATTCAATAGACTTCTTAAATCCAATCAGAGTTCTTAAAATGACTGGCAATCCCATATTTGGAATACCAGTCATCTGACAAACCAATCAGAGCTCGATCTCAACTTAAAAACTAGAATTGGGAAACATGCCGTTCAAAGTGCTGTCTATTTCTAAAACTCCCTACAGCTCCGTTCCTCGCCATTAGGACAGTGCTGCTGCCACGAAATCAGTGGACGCTGATGAATTATTCATGGCCGAAAAGTGTTCTTTGGAGCTCTTTTTAGGAGTGGGGGTGTGAAAGGGAAAGTTTTCGGGGATCGATTTATCTGGCTGCGGTGGCATCGTTATCCGAAGGTGCTGTTGCAATCGGATTGATGGAGTTTTTAGAGTTGATTGAAATTCACCGCTCTCTAATTTATGATTTATTTCGTTTGTGGTGAAAGTGTCGGCTGAATAATTTTATTCCGATTTTGTTCCGTTAAAGATTATTTCATCAGTCTTAATGTATATAGTCCACAGGCCCCCGTTGAAAAATTTTATTGATTAATAACAGGCTGAATCTTCGTTGGTCGCTTGGTTTCGTCGAGACGCCCACATTGCTCAGCTAAAAATCTCGAAAGCGGGTAGCTAATTTACTGCGCATGGGTCAAACATGTCGATTGGGTGGTTGTAAAATATTTATTAATAACGTTTTCTTTTTTAGTTAAATTTTGAGATAATGTGATAAATATCTCGAAAAAATGAGTGTCCTACAAAACTGGGGGTATGAACGGAGAGTCCCCCACTGCCAACATGTCCGAATAACGAGTTTAAAATATTTATTAATAACGATCTGATTTTTTTACACCGGCTTGGTAAATATTTGTTTAATTAAATGGCCACATTGTCCTACAAATTAAGGGGTAGGTTTTCGCAGTCCTACACTCGGAAAATGTGAATTCCACGACGATTTTTTATTCATTAATAACAACCTGATTTTGTTTTTTTTCTTTAGGGAATAACGTGTGAAACACGATTTTACAACTGTCCTACTCAAAATGTGGTATATATTGATGAAAATTAACTTACTCTTAAAAACTCCTTCGACCGGCTTGTCGCAGTTTGGAGTTGGTTGCAAATACTATTTTTAAACGGTAATTGAGCTTTGTACTACTAGTCCCGCTCACGAGGCAAGAGGAAATGTTCATAAATATTGTTATTTATAGATTTTCCTTTTTTTTATTCGACAATCCGTGACGATAATTTTTTTTACATTTAATCATTTTGTTAACATGAATTAAATTCAATAATCTATTTTTTTATCAATAAGCAATCAATTTTGTTCGAAACGACATCAGAATTAATTTTACAGAATCATTGAACTGAACTGAGTCGAATAAAATGATAAACAATTAAAAAAAAGTGGTTATGGAAAGAATCTAAAGAACTTTAAAATATCCGGATCTTACCACCATTACTATGACAGCTTTTTGTGCACACTATTAAGTAAAAATACAAAATTTCGCAAAAAGAGCAATCATAAATATAAAGAGACATAGTTCCTAAAGAAAATAATCTAAATCAGGGTGTTGTTATTAATAAAAAATATCGTCTTTGAATTGATATTTGAATAACGTTTGGAACACGATTTTACTACTGTCTTACTCAAAAAGTGGTGTATATTTGAGGCGAGCTTACTCACCACTATAAGAGTCAGATTTATTCAAATGGCTACAATACAAATTACCATCTTAAAAACTCCTTCGACCAAATAATCGCAGTTTGTTGCAAATACTATTTTTAAACTTTAGTAAAATTCAATACTGAAGCTTTGAATTACTAGTCCCGCCCACTCGACAAAGAGGAAATGGACAATAATATTTATATTTATATATTTTTCCCTTTTTTATTCGACAATCCATAGTTACTCCTTGTTGCTGTAAGCACCTCAATAATTATAAAAGTCATATTTCAATCAATTCTTGTCGGACTAGCGGTGGATACCCTTATTTTTGTCGGCCACTGTTATTTCCGGGGAGAGGATACACTAAACTATCATGTAGTATCTTTGTCCTACAGTTATTAATAAATAAAAAATCGTCGTGGAATTGACATTTTCCGAGTGTCGGACTGCGAAAACCTACCCCTTAATTTGTAGGACAATGTGGCCATTTAATTAAACAAATATTTACCAAGCCGGTGTAAAAAAATCAGATCGTTATTAATAAATATTTTTAACTCGTTATTCGGACATGTTGGCAGTGGGGGACTCTCCGTTCATACCCCCAGTTTTGTAGGACACTCATTTTTTCGAGATATTTATCACATTATCTCAAGATTTAACTAAAAAAGAAAACGTTATTAATAAATATTTTACAACCACCCAATCGACATGTTTGACCCATGCGCAGTAAATTAGCTACCCGCTTTCGAGATTTTTAGCAGAGTAATGTGGGCGTCTCGACGAAACCAAGCGACCAACGAAGATTCAGCCTGTTATTAATCAATAAAATTTTTCAACGGGGGGCCTGTGGACTAATAGGGTTATTGTGAAAATATCCGTTGAACTACACCAAACTGTAATTGAAACGAAATTCAGAGATTTTAAAAAGGGTGTTTTCTCTGCTCAGTAGGGACTCAGTTCAGGGTTATACAAGAAACATTGCCATTGTGGCGACCACACTCACCACTACAAAATCATTTTAATTTAAATACAGTATAAATATTAAGTAAAATAAAAAATAAAGACAGGACTTCGAAAACGAGCTAAGTGCCAAAACTAAAAAAAAAATGAGTACTAAGATCCGAAAAGCCAATCTAAGTGCCATCTCCAACAACCTATAAATCCAGCTAAGTGCCACGAACATGATTAAAAGTTCAAAAAAAGCCAGAAAGATGAATTATTATGTGTATATTTCTATGGAGAATCAAATTTAAAATGATGAAATACGGAAGGAAAACTTACTTTTTGGCACTTAACTCGTTTTTGAAGTCCAGTCTTCTAATACTCTTAGCTTAATTTTGAATCGTATGTCTTTCGGATTGGCCTATCTTAACACAAAATACGATTGCTACACCATCATAAACTCACATCTATTTATCTGTTTGATACTTCTGTAAACCCATGGGCAAGCTGTGGTATCTTTAAAATAATTGCCTATTTGTTTTGGTTCCGTTGTCTTCTTTGCATGTAACATTCGCTGCACGTTTTTATGTGTTGTGCACTTAAATGTCCTTTGTTTTATTTGTAATTTTAATTTTATATGCTGGGGGAAATAAAAAAAAAGAATAAATCTGGATAATAGCCTCTCTACATTGTTTTCAAATAAAGGTTTCTGATATAGAGAAATTCAAAACCTCTAATCAAAATTATTTGGTTCTGTTCCATCACTTGCCCCGCTAAAGATCGCCAAGTGATAATGATCGCCAAATGAACATATCAAATTATTTTTATTGCTATAGTTTAAATTAAACTGTTTCTATTTTATTCAGTCGATTTGTTATTTTCGGCAATATTTCTAATTTTTGTCTTTCAAAATAGTTTAGTGGTTTTTAACGGGATTCGTAACGGAATTGTTCCAACTTTATTGTTTGAAATTATTACATCGTCGGCTTATACTGGAGAAAGACAGCAAGTCACTTCTTGCTTAACTCTGAGTCAGAAGCATGGCTTGAAATTCATCACGATTTTTTGGCGTCTTTTACGCTTTGTATGGCCAAGAGTTGCTCGTTAGGATTATGCTAATACCGTAATGCAAAACTGAGTCTGAATAAATTACGGATAACTCCATGTCATAATTCTGATGGAAAATAAAGGATAAAAGTTATGTGAAACAATAATTGTGCATTTGGGCTTCACCTTAAAAGATGCATTGACAATACAATAATTACAATAAAATAACAACGAAAGAGTTTAACCTTTTAATAAGTACCATGAATTTTTCAAATACTTAACCACAAACTCAGAAACTCAATAGTGTTCCTCTATCAAAAATAACAATAAAATTATCTCACCTAATTTTTTTTCAGGAAATTAGTTAATGTAACGAACCTGTCCAAGAACATATGATTTTTCCTAAATGATATTTAAAAAAGCTTTCTATTAAATATTTTTTCGTTGTAGTAACTTTTTGGTCTTTGATAAATCTTACCCAAATGTATCAAACCAACTGTATATGAGTACATATCTTAAATTCTACAGAGAAAACGTTTAACACTGAATTATTTTCTTTTAGGTGGAAGTTTAATTTCGGTGAGTTCGTTTTCCACCAGAAGCAAGGGTCAAAATTTTGAAAGAACGTGTTATTCCAAGAAGTTTTACTTTCCCGTGAAAAACAATATGACTAGTTCTAAATACGATTTAGAGGTATGTTTAATTTATTATGCAGAAAATGTTCGTAACTTGTAGCCTTATATATGTTACGGGCAATGTGATAAATTCTGTGGAATTTATGAATGAAATTTATCACTTTGCCCGCCTCCACTTGGGGAATTATTAATAATGCCCGATTAATCACTTTGTCCATAACATCTACACCAAATTTGTTACACATATTTGTAACACATACTGTTCAGTTATTCAAAACTTATTGCATTCCTTAGAACGCAAAATTAAACAAAGATCAAGGTTCATAAAACAAGACATTATAAAGTCAACGTTTGCATTTTAGAACCTCATTATTACAAAATTCGTTTTATTACGAAGTTTAAGAAGCTGGTCCAAAACTTATCCCCTTAGTTGTATGTAAGTAATAATATGTTGGTTTAATTTCTTACGATCTAAAATATTAAACCTATTTTTTTGCTGGAACTTATTTTCTTTCTCCACCTGTATGAACTCAAGTCAAATAAAGCAGAATAAATTTATTATTTTCTAAAAAAATTGAAACCATTTCTGGAAACATTCCTAAGGCAACCAGTGATTAAATTTTAAGTACGAAAAGTAGGATTAGTATGTTTTTGATTGTGTTTTGCGTGTTGGTAGTGTTTTATTATGTATAATAAATGGTAGGCATAAAAGATAAATTTAACTGTTTGCTAATAAGGTAAATGTGGGTATAGTGGACACTTTAAGGAAAAGTTTCACTTCAATTCTCTATAAATATCAATCTATTTGCCTGGAAACGGTTACCATCCTATTTTTAGATCAACTGGATCTTCTTCTTTCGATTTTACCAATTAAAACTGTAATTAGATCGGGGGAAGTATTTTTAATTAATTTTTTAAAAGTACTCCAAATTGCTTCTATAGTGGCCACATAGATGTCTCTGATGTTTCTATGGTGGACACCTTTTGCATCAAAAGTGGACACCTCTCTTTTTCTGCCTATATGATAGGGTTTATGCATGAAACTGAGTAGGTATGGTCGTTTAGTTCTAAAAAAGTCTTCCTTCCTAGCGAAATATATTTTGGTTTAAAATAAAATCAGTTTTATTTGACTAAGAATAACAGACTTAATGGTTTCCGGCCCATAGCCTACGTTGTAGCTGATTTGAGAGGAATTTACCAAAGCCAGAATGAAACCTAATTCGTACAACACCCGTTTAAACCAATAATCAACAGTTTCTGAAGAAAATCTGTTTCAAATTAAAAATGATTTATATTTTTTTTAAAAGCCATTGCAGTGACCACTATTGAAAAATCTAAGATTCTGTGTTGGTAAAGTGGCCACCCCCCCTAAATCCTAGTAAAGTAAAAATTTTCAATCTTAAAATGAATTTTAAAGTCAATTAAACCGTAATAAGTACAAAAAAATCAGTTTTAAATTAACCGTTTCCTAACGCGATTCAATAAGCAAAATCAAATTTCAGTCACTCGGGCGATGGTGTTATTTTCAAAGACTTAAATATCCTTCCCATGCTGATCTATGGTATCGGTGATTATTTAACTTATTACCTGGTAGCATAATCTACTATGCCTATGAAATTTAACGCTATTTGATGCCTCTAACTCGTATTATTTAAAATTAATCAACTAGGTGGCCACTATTGGGACAGTGTCCACTATACCCACATTTACCTTAATATGCATGGGAAAAACACTTTGCAAAACTAGAAAGTTTGATATTTTGTAAGTTCCAATCGCAGAGCACAACACACTCATACTTTCACCGAAGTCATTCCTCCGGAAATTCCGAAATCCGTACATAATCGCGTTACTCAATATTGACACCTGTGGACCAAAGCCACGGAGGAGAAGTATTGTTGCCCACGCCTCACACACATTCGCTTGCACAACCCCTTGGGCACATTCATCGATCTCCACACACAAAGAACCATGCTTTCGAACCCTCAGACGGCCAGTTTCATAGTCAGATAGATACTTTAACCACTAAGAAGGCCAACACGCTGAAAATGTAAAAATATTTTGACAATTTATTTGATAACGTTGCGGTTTGCTTATTTTTGCTGACAATGGGGGAGGGGAGGTCATAATGACCAAAAACTTGCTTACGTAATATTTGAACGGCCCCGCAGGAGATACTGTTTGAAGTCCCATACGAGAAAAATATTTCTCGAAGCACACATCATTAAAAATCTAAAACTTCTCAAATCCTGCATGTCGGATTGGCCTCTGATGTTTAACCGTTTGACAAACAAAACTTTTCCACTGAAGTGAATTAATACTGTCTGACGTCACAGCAGGAGTCTTCCATAAGCGGATTCCAAAATAGGCGCAAGCGTTTTAAAACAAACGTACTATTCCTCATGAAAAAGTTCCATTTTTTTTTTTTAAACTTTCAAAGCACTTCCAATATTTGTCCTATCATAAACCCATCAACTGTCAGATAAAACCGAATTGTTTTTTTCAGAAAGAATAACGATGATAATAAAAAAAAGAACGCTCGAATGCAATATCCCCAGAAATCCCTCTCCTGATATTTAAAAATATAAATAAATAAAAATTCCGGTTAAATCCCTCGGTCCCCATTTTTTTAGCCGTGCACATTTTGTGGAATGGAGTATACGTATAAAAAATCTTTCGCGGGTATTTCATTCTCTGTAGAAGGAATGAATTCAAACCCGAACCGTATGCCACAGCTTTTGGTTACCTATCTATGACAATATAAAGACGTAACGTTCATAAAGGTTTCGATAATATTCACCACTAAAAATATTCAAAGAATTTAAATATAAATCACGAAATGTTTTATTGGTTGTCAACTTTTAGGTTAAAAGAATGAAATTTAGTTTGTCTTTAGGTAGGAAAACCTATATAATACGAATAAAACGTAATTCCTACTCCATTTAGTAGTACGCGCATGCATAAACCATGTCCACTTTTTCCATAAATCTCTTTAGCTCGAACCGGATGTGACTTCATACCTTTTTTTTTGTCGCGATTTTCTCGAAATCTATAGGTCGTAGAGGACTACTCTTCTCTAGGCATTTCGATTTCCATGAACGGAATCTGACTGTACAGAGCTATGGCGTACTTTTTAAAACATCCTGTGTATATTAAACTATTTAATTTAATTCAAATAATTTTCCTATTGGACCACAATGGAAAAGCAATCGCAAGATAAATAAATGAATCAGATATACTAGGTAACAAAAATCGTCTTATCTTCAATTATCCAGGTCTTAATTTATTCTACTATAACAAACAATGTGGGCTATAAAAATTATTATGAGTTATACAATAACGCCAAATGAATATTTAAGGGGGATAAAAGTATATTCTGTTGCTATTATAAGTGATATTTTTCGAGGGTTTTTATCAAACGTAATATTCATTTGAGACAGAAAGCATTGTAATTGTAATTGTAATAGAGATTTTAAAATTTAGGTATGATAATTTGAAGAAAGGGGTGTCTTTGAAAACTTTATCAGAAGTGTGAGATTTTTTTAAATTTAATTTTTGATAAATGAGATAACGTCTAACTAAAACAAGATACACTACTTTGAATAATAAAAGGCAGAACTTTGTGGTTGACTCAAAACCTTTTGACTTAAAAAGGTCATAAGAATTTTCCATCGTTATAAAATTTTAAAGTGAATTTTTTTAGCCTTTTTCATTCATTATGAAACACTTTATAATATTACCTTTTTATTGCATAAATAAAACACTCATATTTAGTGATTACAATGCGTTGTGAATAAAATTTCAATTGTTGAAAGTTCTGTTTGAAAGAAACATTTTGAGAGAAAACAGTTGATGATCTTGAAGAAACAACCAGAAAGTTTTACATTGGAGTTACTCATTGTGTTTTTAAACGTCTTATTTGCTAGCAAATCTCCAAACCTTAAATACCCTGTTCTTTTGGACTCCAACATCAAAAATGAGTACTCAAATTTTTATTATGATTCTATAAAAGATTTCATTACGCAAATTTCAAATTTCGTTAGGATATAACAATCTGAATTTTCTTTAATACTTAACAATTTATTCACAAAAGAAAAGGTTCCTAGTACCTATTCAGAAGTAAAATCAATACGATACAACTGTATTATATACAGCTAAGATGTAAAGATAAAAAACTGATAGAACTCTGTTTTACAGCATAAAACAAGAAATGGTTAAATCTCTTTACTATACTATTGCCGTTGAAAGTATAAAAATAAATGTTTTTACAACAAAGATTGAGCAAACCCATATTTAAAAAAAAGTAACCATCAAAAGAACTACATAGAATAAACCAGACTGTTCCATCACGTTGTAAAAATCTTTCTAAAACCAATCTAACCCCTTTTATCGAGCTCTCTTCTTATAAATTAAACAACACAATAGCTACCATTCGTTTTTGTAAGGAAAACATTACACACATACTACAATACTACACTTTATTGCAGACGATTTCAACTCCCCCCGTCACGTGCTCAACCCTCTAATAAATCGAATCCGCCTTCCTCAGCTTAGCACTTTCGAGCAAAAAATTCCAGCTGAAAAAAAAAACGTTCAAATTCATTTTTAGAAAACTGAAGGTTTTTTTCCTTGTCTAAGCTTCAGACAGTTGATTCCCAGATATTACCTGCAATGTTCTCGGCCTTTCTCGTTGCTATGGAGACCGCCACGCTGTCCCCTCGACCCCTCTTCAGATGGATCTCTTATATTTTTTTATTCGAATGGGAGGTATTAATTTGTTTCTTCGGTCACCTCGCAGTTCAAGTAGAAGGATGCTGCAGAAGTAAAAGTTTTGAGTCTACGGTATTTTTTTAAGCTGCTTGTAGTTTGTTTTATCTGTAGTGATCACCACTCACCACTTTATTGTTTAATAATTTAATATAAATATCAATTCCAAAATCTTACAATACGTTGAACTTCTTCTTCAGACAAATCGTTTATTAACATTGTTGAGTAGACGCAACAATAATAAAAATGAATGAGTTACTACAAAATCTTCGGATTACATATCATAAATTATCTTGCATAAAGGTATAATGTTTTCAGATTTGATTTCGAGAATGAATATATGTGTATTTCTTAGAACAGAGGCCCGTAAAACACGTGAACTATATTCAAAACAAATGTAGATTTTTAATAGGCCGATAATCAAGAAAATTTTTAAAATTCATAATTAACTTTATTTAATATTTAAGTTCAGTAAAAGAACATTCAATAAAAAAATTTTAAACTGTTTAGTTAATATAAATTGCAAATGCAACTTAATGAATTTTTACATTATTGCAAATTATGATTTTTACGAAAACCTGTAACCTTTAAAAATATAGAAATGATCAAAAATATTCTTTATAAAAATAATTTTACCCAAACACATAACTTTTGCGCGTTCGACAATGGGTTGTAGATTTGCTAATGTCGCTAAAGCTATTTTATTATTGCCTTTGGAAGTAGTCAGCAACAGGTACTATCAGTGTTATTCCTAGGATTTTTTTTGGAGGAGTAAAAATACTCATTGACCTTTTTTAGGAGGAGTGAAATTCAATTATGAGGAGTGAAATACGGAAATAGCATAAACTACATATACAGAGATAAAGTTTCTATTAAAAACGATTACTTTTTAATGGAATAAATGAAATTGAAAAACAAAATGAGAATGCTATTTTGGGTTTTAGCAATTATATCATATGTTAAGTATTACTAGAAAATATTAAAACTTAAACAAGTGCATTTTTCATTGTGAAAAATTCAAAGAGTGAAAATACTCCTGGCTAGTTTTTTTAAGAGTATTTCCGATTTTCAAGGAGTGAAATACTCTCTCAGAAGAGTTAAAAATCTCTCTGGGTACTATGACTAGAATCTTTGTGTTTTAAAATAAGTCGGTTCCAAATAAAAGTTGTGAAACGGACTTTTGAATCACCCAGTATATATGTTACGGGCAAAGTGATTAATCGGGGTTATTAATAATGCCCAATTTATCACATTGCCCGTAACATAATACAGGGTGATTCAGAAATAACCATCAATAATTGAGGGGGAGGTACAGGGGCCCTAGACAAGCATATTTCGAATAGGGATAGTGGGGCGCAGCCTTACCGTTAAAGAGCTAGGACCTAATGTAGTGCGTTTCAAAAGGCCGTTTTTAGGAGGCCTGTGTGACGAAACAAAACGTAAGAAAATGAAAAACATTATTGCATGAGGTACTGGAGTATCCGTACTACTTAAATCCTCAATGTAATAGAAATTGGACCACTTGCTAAACCGTGGGGTGAGTTTTAAAACGTGCAATATTCATCTTTTAGCCAAAGAATGGAGTTCCCTTACATTAGCGTAATGGTACTTAGAAAAATGATGATCGGGAAAGGAATTTTCAATGATCATACACTGATCATTGAAACTGTACGATCATTGAAAATGCCTTCCCCCATCATCATTTACCATTTCATAACATAATTACCATTTCATAACACTAGGGAACTCCATTTTGGCTGAAAGATTGCATATTTTAAAACTCACCCCACGGTTTAATTTTCCAATTTCTATCACATTGAGGGTTTAAGTAGTACGGATACTCCTGTACCTCATGCAATAATGTTTTTAATTTTATTATGTTTTGTTTCGTCACACGGGCCTTCTAAAAACGGCCTTACAAATGTTTGTTATGTTATATGTTAATGGTTATATAAAGATGAGTGGCAAAGAATCGTTGTGATTTCAAAAGTTTTTGAGGCAACTTTCAAATTAAAGAAGATAAACAACTTCCAAATCTTACATATGAGGACAACATTGTGAATGCAATAGAAGTTTCAAATTGAAAAAAAAAATAACAAAACCTTCTTTTAAAAGTTTGAGTCCACAAACCAATATAAACAACAGCATAAATTACGATCATTTATTTTCTCACCTGTATCTATTTTGTATCTTACCACCGCACAATTCGTTTTCGATCTCAAGGTGGTAAGATATTAACCACCGCCCAATGAAAAAAATATCCTCTTAAACCTGTGCTTCATTAGTCCATCAATAGATGACAATGAGGGCCTCGTAAACCACTTAATTTACGTTTTTTAAAGCACATAGAGAAGTTAAGCCCATATTTCTGTAATAGCTTAGGCTAAAAGGGGATTAAACCAACACATCGCTATTTGTCAAAACCTATCGCCCTTCACGAAACAACTTTGTCGCATTTGACATTGTCTAAGGGGCAAATCCATAAAACACCACATTCCCCCGAACCCATACAATATCTATAATACTTTGATTGCTTTTTATATTCCCTTACGTGACAATTCAACAAACACATATTTGTCAAAAGCATATTGCTGACCATAAAGGATCCGTATACCAAAAAATAAAAACCTTTCGGAATTTGAATACCAGAAACAACATTCCTCGCATAAATCTCAACTACACGTTTGACACGATATTTCCAACTCTATTCAAAAGCACACCCCTCACAAATATGGGGGGAAACCCCTCCAACGAAAAAAAACCCCCTGAGTTTATTGAAATCCGGGCAGCCCGATATGTAAGGGAAACCGGACACGGCCTTTCAATATATACGCCCTGGCCACTTCTGCTATTTTGTTTCAGAAATCCGGCAAAGTATTGACAGAGCTCTGGGCCGGACGTTGAAGAATGTGGCCGGGGCCCTGCGTGCATAAGTTACGGTCCGGCCTGACAGGTGGCTTTTTATTTTGTTTGTCCGGCCCGTCTATTCCGGGAATGAAAAATTGAATCCGGCTGCTTTTCATATTTGAGTTTTTCAGGTCTTATTTACTGCTGGGTGTATTTGGAACCCTATTGCGTTTTTATATATATGCGGTGGATAGATTGAGGGTAGGGGGAATAGTTCAGGTGCAAATGTTCTGAAAGCGTTATATTGAGAGTATTCAAGAAAAATGCTTGTTTTCTTTACGTTTACGTAGTAGAACGTAATAGGGTAATCTCAAGAATCCAGTTGATGTAACTAAAGAATCTTGGATATTTTTTTATTTATTATATCATACAAAAGAAATTTCATGTTCATGGGAGAAAAAGCACATTTCAAATTAACTAAAGGCTCATTCACACTGTTTCATTTTCCCTGTTCATCCTTCATTTTCACAGTTCATTCCGAATGATTCACTCCTGCGAATCGCTAGTTTCCATAGAAAAGTGAAGGACTATAGAGTTAAACGCCAATTCACACTTTTCACTTTGGATGATTCCTCGAAAATGAAGATCAAATTTAACCAGTGTGAATGGGCCTTAAGCTATACTCGACAGCATCCTATATGATGCGCAATAGGGTGTATATGTGTATATGGAACCCTAATGCGTTTTTATATATATGCGGTGGATATATTGAGGGTAGGGGGAATAGTTCAGGTGGCAAATGTTCTGAAAGCGTTATATTGAGAGTATATTCAAGAAAAATGCTTGTTTTCTTTACGTTTACGTAGTAGAACGTAATAGGGTAATCTCAAGAATCCAATTGATATAACTAAAGAATCTTGGATATTTTTTTATTTATTATATCATACAAAAGAAATTTCATGTTCATGGGAGAAAAAAACACTTAAAAATTAACTTAACTATCCTCGACAGCAACGCTTTTTGCTATTTTCATTTGTTTATATTGAAAAGGGAAATTTCGGTGAATGTTTATATAAGAATACTTGCCAACTCTCCGGATTTTCCCTCTCTCCTCCCGCCCTCCGGATTTTCCCCGAAAATCTCCCGCTTTCTCGGTTTTCTCCCGCTTTTTTTCGGAATTCCTGGTTTTTTCGAATTATGCATAAGGAAAATGCGAAATGTGTGGGAAAATAACCATAAGATTTCTGTAGTACAGAATGATCAGACGGTAATTAATGCTGAATGCCTTTTTACAGCATTCTTATTGGAGCATAATTTACCGATCAGTGTGGCGGACCATTCCGGAGCTCTCTTCAGAAAAATGTTCCCGGACAGTGCGATTGCGAAAACGTATGGTTGTGTGGTTTTAAAACGGTTAAATTTTTATTTTGAGCACATATTATCTTTTTATAATTGGTTTGCGATGGGCTATACATCGATAAAAATTTCTCCTGATTTCTATGGAAAATCTCCTCATTTTTGACTTTCAGAGGTTGGCAAGTCAGTATAAGTGTCCGAGCCTCGCGGGATAAAAATGTGTTGTTAAAATAAAATTTTGTAGAGCTTGTGACCTGATATAATCAAAATGGTCTAACAATTCTCTTTAATTATAAAAAGACCAATTCTTTAATTATAAAAAGACCAATTCTTATAATTATAAAAAGACCAATTCTTTAATTATAAAAAGACCAATTCTTTAATTATAAAAATACCATTTCCTTAAAAAGTTTTCCGCTATAATGAAAGTGTGTAAAATCCTTGAAACACTATTGTTCAACCTCAAATTTTCGCAATCATACATTTGTTATTTTATTTAACTTATAACTTTTACATTTCAAATAATATGAATAAATAAAATCGTGAAAGAATGGTAGAAAATATCATATAATTTTCCTATTTATTACTTTATATTAAGCAGAATTGAAACACTGAATTAAATAAATGCATTAAAAATAGAAAATATACTAGACATCACAGTTCTTTCTAAAGACTTTCAGACAGCGAAACCACCTACTATCAAGACAGCCCCTTCAAAAGCGAAAGTAGAATACTTCTCTCTTCAAAATTCGAAAGCAAATGCTTTTCCAGAAAAAGACCATTCCAAAACCTTACATCCGATCCAAAGAGAGAAAAAAGTTATAAATCCATAAATTCCAAGGCTAATAAAAAATGGCTTGTTTTTCGTGTAAATGTATCGAATTCGGGTGGGGGAGCGAACGAAACAAAAGGAATTTAAACAGAACACCCCTTCTTGCAGTAATGGACAATTTATAGGACCGGTGGCATCACACATCAATGAAATACGAAAGCGCTTGGTGCAGTTACTAATGGTTTATATATCAGTCTTAACATTTTTTCGTTTTTTAGTGGTGAGTGAATTTTAACCCATTGTTATTGTATATGAGTTTTTGGTTTATTTTTGGTTATTAGGTATAGTAACTATTCCGTGACTTTTTTGTTGTTGTTTATTGGGCGTAAATGGAAGTTTAGTGTAGTATTTGTTTTCCGGTTAGAGGAGTTTATATCCTCTTAAATGGTGTAAGAATTGGATACAGATGTGTTTGAACAAGATCATGAATTTAACTGAAGGTTTTTTTGTGTTTTAAGAATTTTGTAAAAATAAGAAATTTGTAAATCATCTTTGAATATTTTTTCTCACATTTTGTATTGCAAATAATATTACATAGATTGTTAAGTGATTTTTGATTGAAAAAAAACTTTGAACGTTTGTTTGAACAATTTGAAACTTTTGAACTAAATTAGAATTATTGAAAAAACGAACTTTACAGTATATAACTTTTGAATTAAATTAGGATTATTAAAAAAACGAACTTAACAGGGTATGGGGTTATAAATATACAAGAATTCATAAAAGTAAGACTCTCTATATAAGGACATTAAATTGGAAGCCAATGGGCAATAGACCTAGAGGACGACCGAAAATGAGAAGGTTGGACGATGTTCTTAAAGATCTTAAACGATGGCCTAACGACTGAATTTTTTTTACATCATTATACCTTCACCCATCTATGACGTCATAAGCATCACGATATAATCACTTGCACACACAATATTCCCTTCCTTAATTATTAACTTTAAAAAGCAAATGATTTTAAGTTTCCAGTACAGTTCTACCAGTCTTAAAGAGATTCATAGAATTGCGATGAGTTAAAAAAATTAAGTTTTTGTGCGGCAGTTAGTGGAAGAGTTTTAACATTACGAATTAAGTAATTTCCCTCTACATATGATGTCACACCTCCAAGTTGTAAGGCCATACAAGGTCTTGATAAAAGGATACACACAAACCTAAAATTTTAACTCAAATAGATTATACAGTCAACTCCGCTTAATGTGATCACATTTGTCCAAGCTTAGAATGATAACTATATCCGATTGATTATAATAAGCGGTTCTATAATAAAAAGGGGCAAACGGTATAACACGAGTGCTTGCATTAAAATCACAACTGTTTAGTCCTAACTGAAGTATTTTACACGATTTTCTAGTATGTATTTTGCAATTTTAACATTCTTAAAGAAAAATATAAGATTGGGTCATATAACACTACTACATAAATTACTCATTTTGTATAATTGGCCTTTAAACGGGAAAAAAGGAGGTTTTTATAGGATTTCACCAAATTTTGATAACATTAAACGATTATTGATCACATAAAACGATACATTTTGCGTTAATTTAAATAAGAGTGATTGGGACCAGACAACTTCGATAACATTATCCGATTGATAATATTAACCGTGATCACATTAAGCGGAGTCGACTGTGATTTAATTTATTTATGACTGAGATAGCCGCCATTTTTCCTAAATACATGTCGACAAAAACCATATCAGTGAGATTGAGTGCAAAAGGCGTTTTCCTCCACCTTAAAACTCTGGCAACTTGAATCCATCCAAAGCTGAGTGATCCGTCCGTTCAAAAACTTGAGAGAACTCGTCCTTAAAGCGAAATTATATGTTTCTTCTCAGTTTATTCTGCCTTGCATTTCGAAACGCACGCCTGTGACGCACCCACCGCATCATATTTAATGCAAAAGTCCGTATTCGGTTCCGTATTCAACTGGTTATGAATATTTACGCGCCAATCGTTTTTATATTCTCTCAATATTTAAACAGTTGGTGTAGCCACGGACCATCCCAATGATTATGGGAGCAGCGTGTAGGAAGTGGTTCCCCCAACTGGTAGTCCATATTCATATAATGGCTTTGTAAGGAATCTCAAATCTCATCTAAGTTAGAAAGAATTTCGTAATCATTAACGAATTGTAGGGCATTTGTACACACATGCCCTTCAAGTAATATTTTGAAAATTCTACTAACTACAATTAAAAGTAAAATTTATTGAAATATTAAAAAATAATTTTTTACATATTTAGTGGTGACTAAATAAAAATTATAAGAACAATTGGAGGAGTTAATATTTATTAGATCCGGGTTAGTTGTCATAAATATTATTTTTTAACTATACATTTCTTTAAGAAATACTCATACATTTATTTTAGTGTGGATGGGTTAAATTTTGGAAACTTAGATTAATAATTCAAATACGAGTTTAAGTATCCTAAGAATTAAAGAAATTCTGAAAACTTCCAAGGACGGGGGATCATAAATATTTATAAAGGAAATTTCCGGAACATTATCCTCACATACCATTTTACTGAAGTCGAGTGTTCACTGATAACTCTGCCAAGAAGCATGAAAATTATCATAATAAATCTAAAAATTAGTTTAAAAAGTTATTTTCATGAAACTGTTTTTCTGTGTATTTAACATGAAATTGCAGACAGTTTTCTTACTTATGACAATAGGAGACGTTGGTTCTAAATAAAAGCCATGAAACGTACTTTTGCAACACCCGCTCTACTATTCTACACCGCTATCATTTTTGTCCATGAGTTATGAATCACCTTGTATAAAACAACGAGTTTTAACTGCCTAGTCTTTCCTTTTTCTAGTTCTTGTCTTTTTTATATTGTTCTTTCCTTGTAAGCGAAAGTGCATATAAATTAGTATTCTTAGGAATTCACTATCTTTCCCCGTTGGCGCGTTTTTTTAACTGGCGAGAAGTTTTCTCCTACTTTCAAGTCTCTTGAATAGCTGTAAAAATCATGAACAACCCACAGAGAAATATCCTAACAGAGGGTCCACGAGGCTATTTTCAAATGCGTTACTGATGTGAGGGCGCCACACTGAGTCTGGAACGTATGCCGACAGCTTAAATCTCTCGCCAAATTAGAACTCAGCGCATGCGCAAAATGGTGTTTTCGATCTCCCATAGGCAGCCGGCGAACGATTCAGACCAGACCTAGACGCTAGTGAGTTTAGTGCGATCCCAGCGCCACAATTCTCCCAACCTATAACAAGATGTCATGATTTTCGATTTCCATTATGGCCTATGGCCGTGGACTTTCGGTTCTAGTACTCTGTGGAACAACCCCCCTCCCTAAACTGTCAGAATTGAAAGAAAACTAACATCATTTTGTAAAATTAAAATTAAAATCAATTTAAATGGAAAATAAATTTAAATTAAAACTGAATAGTTTTAAATATTATAGAGTACTATAGGGTGGGTTGGGGTAAAATGGACCAGTTTTAATTAACTCAATATAAATCAAGTTTAAATTGAATTATTTTCCCCCATTTTTTGGTATTGAATTATTTTATTTGTTGACAACATTTTCCGATCATCAAAAGTTTAGATTCATAAATTTTCCAACCAAAAAAGTATTGATTTTGACCCGTGTATGGTGATGACAAAAAAAAACAGAGTCTACCAACTTCGGAATATTTATATCGTGTAATTAATTGCAGTAGACCTTTGAAGTATTTTTCAACAAAAGAAAGTCTGAAAGACATTTTAAACCAAACAGGTAAGAAAAATATAAAATATTTTCTGTTTTATATCAATATTTCGTACTTGGGGTAAAGTGGTCCAGAGTTAGGCTTAGCTGATCCATTCTTTTCTTTTTGGAGGAGTCTTTCTGTATTAAGTTTAATAAATGTTTTTAACTTATTTCCTTGAAATATGTATTGAATTGTCAAGCAGTTTTATTTTTTTTCTTTAAATGAAGTATTTGATTCTATATTTGAACAATGTTCATTAACTTCGAGAAATGTTTAAGTAACTAAGTTAAAAGGGTCTGGTGGGATAAAAGGGATTACTTTTTAGCTATTTTCACATTTTAAGTGTTATTTCATCAAAACTATTATTTTTAAATGATTTCTTTCAATTGGATATTGACAATACAATCATGTTACAATCATTTTAATCCAAAATCATAAAAGTAATGATCCATTGAGGGGTAAAATGGATCATTACTTTTAATGCTAAGTTTGACCAACTTATAATTGAAAAATGTTAAATTAAATTGCATTAAAATGTTCTACATGATTGTAATGTCAATATCCAATTGAAAGAAATCATTTAAAAATAATAGTTTTGATGAAATAACACTTAGAATGTGAAAATAGCTAAAAAGTAATCCTTTTTACCCCACCAGACCCTATCCGGAATATACGAGTCTGCATATACTGTAGCAGAAATATCGTGTATTTTTCCTTGCTGCATTGCATTCTGGACTCTAATGCAGCCCAACGCCATAGCTGATTACAGAGGTTTCTTTAGGGTAGCCAATTAATATTTGACCTTAGAAGGAAGGTATACCACATAGAATGAAAAAAATCTCGCCTAATACCCTTTTGGCGAGATATTTTCTCAAAGAAACTCTATGTGAAATCTCCTATGTGCACTTTCCCTTAGGACGGCAGTATAGCTAATACTACGTATAACTTGCAACCTAGCCACGTACTGCACTTTCCATCAAACTCAAATGGCCCTTGATAAATGATAATGGTAAACTCAAGCAAGCATCTAATTCAAAAGTGAAAATAAATTAGTCTAAAGTAAAATGATTAAGGCACTCTTGAAGAGAATTGTATATAGCTACAGAAGCATGGAGAATTAGGCCTTATTTACTTCAGCAAAATAAAAAAAGTGCCCACTTTAATGCTCCACTGACGCGGATTGGTGATAGGGAGATTCTTCCTAACTTCTAATCTGCTTTGTTAGGCAATAAAACAGTCAAGTTGTCACACAAAATACTTTCTAAGAAATTGGCATGATTGGTTTGACTTTACATTGAGTAAGAGGAGTACTAGTACTCTAGACAGCAACGTTAGTTGACCCTATGACGTCACTAACGAACAAAGCAGTTCCCATCGCGGCGTTTGAATTTTGAGCAAAATGAAGAAAGCCAATTTAAAACATGATTATTTTGTTAAACCCATATGTATATATAGTGTCTTTTTTATCACGATTTGCGTACCGAAACTCCTCCTAGTAACCCAACAGATATTGTGTTAACCCATTTTCTACTTCCGCGTAGTGACGTTCTGGGTTCAGGAAACGTTGCTGTCGAGTATAGTAATAGATCGTGTGTTTGTGCAATCTTCATTATTAAACAATTCAGGAGATCATGGGAGAAATTGGAATGTAAAATAATAAAACATGTATAGAAAATAATTTCAACTGTGACTGGTGACATAGCCATTTTTATTCAATACGTCAGGAGCGGTCATGAGAGGACTCTATTCCCCTTCCAAAATATGTTTAAGATAGTCCCCTGTTTTATTCAGTGATGTATTCATATTAATCGAGAACAGTATGTCCCTCCAAAGTGCCTAGATTTCTCACGTCAGAGTCTACTACCTCATAAGTAAATGGTAGTGCTCGGCACTAGTTAACTAGAACTAGTTGTTAACTACCGATCATCAACTGGTAGTTTAACTACTTTTGGTTTAAACTAGTTTAACTATTAGTTGAACTACTTTTTTTAATAACTACTAGTTGAAACTACTTTCAAATTTTCAACTACTTTTAAAAAAAATTTTGTTTAAAATTTCAAAAATATTTAAAATTTTTATCAATATATTCAAAAAATTACACTGCTATTTATAACTACAATGTCATGGTAGAGTACTCAAATACCATAACCAGAAGTAAAAGGCCCGTTTTGAGCGAAGCATAAAGTTTTTTTGTGATATAGATAAGAAAGATGTATTAGAATTTGGGCAAAAAATAGGTTATGAAATTAAATAGACTAGTTAACTACTTTGGGAAATAGTTAACTACTAGTTGCAACTAGATTTTCCCTAACCAGTTAGTAGTTGGTTGTTAACTACTTTTTGACCACTAGTTGCCGAACACTAGTAAATGGACAGAGCTCACAACTTTAAAAATTTGAGAGGTAAACGATGCGAGCTTTCCTTTATTCATTCATAAGCATTCTATGAATTCTTATTCTTCTTTAAACTCCATAAGAATTTGTTTCGTGTTTTAATTCTTGGGAGAAAATTGTTAAATAAATATTAAAATCTTGATTTTAATGTCTGTATTTACCTTAAAGTATTTAACTAATCAGATTTTGAGTTTTATTGGTTTTGAATACAAATAATTACTGTTGAGCGATACGGTTTCTATAATAATGATTAGTCTATGATGAAAAATGTTTCGATAAAAAAAAACTCAAACAACGCCATAACATATCGGTTACACCTCACCAAAACCGCCAATATAACTTTTCGGGGATGGGGGTTTTCTTCATTTTTTATTACAATAATCAAGTTATCTATCCTTTGTAAATCTCTCACATCACTGAAAAGATTTTTATTTTTTGGAGAAAAAATATTACTCCAAAAATAATGATCACATTATAATCATTAAAATTTATAAACACCAGTAATGATTAATTACTACACGATTTTTTTTTTTTTTTTTTTTTTTGATCGCCAACGATGATTCGTATTTGACGAAAAACGCTGCATGATACAAATACAAATATAGTCGATCACCTACAGGTTAAAAGCCCAGCAAGGTTGATCCAGTCTATTCAGTTCAACCCACCCGATTTCCAGTATCTACTTTTCTTTTAAACTCGTCCACCCTACTTGAGTTCAACTATTCAACTATCGATTCAGGTAATGCATTCCATTTATCCACTACTCTATTAAAAAAATAATGCTGATATTTAAAAGTGGCAAATAAATATTTCAATCAGATTTTCGAGTTTTTATCAGTCTCCATAAAATTATCAATTTCAAAGCCTGGTGTTTAACTTGTGCAGTAGTGTGATATTATTATGTTTTACGACGAGGTCACTCTATGAAAACTCGCTCATAATTCGATGCTGTCTTGGTATGTTATTCTATATTATCTGCAAATTTCAATTTTATATAAAATAAAATATTTATTTTCTTAGTGGTGACTTTTAAATTGTTTAAACTAAACTGAGTACTTCTTATTTCTTATGGTGTTTCATACTCCATTCACACCGCTGTCCTCAATTCCCGTTCAATTGATTTTGAATAAAAATAATTACTTTTGAGCAATACGGTTTTACTTCTTTAATAATGATTAGTCTTTGATGAAAAATGTTTAGATAAAAAAAAAAAACTCAAACAACGCCAAAACATATCGGTTACTGTTAAACCTCACCAAAACCGCCAATCTAACTTTTCGAGGACGGGCGTTCTCTTTATTTTTTTATTAGAATAATCGAGGTATCTCTCCTTTGAAAATCTCTCACATGACTAAAAAGATTTTTATTTTTTGGAGCAAAATATATTACTCCAAAAATAATGATCTCATTATAATCATTAAAATTTATAAACACCAGTAATGATTACCACGCGTTTTTTTTTATCGCCAACGATGATTCGTATTTGATTAAAAACACTGCATGATATTTAAAAGTGGCAAATAAAAATTTCAATCCGATTTTCGAGTTTTTATCCATCTCCATAAAATTATCAATTTCAAAGCCTGGTGATAAAAACTTAAAGTAGTGTGAACTTATAATGTTTATACGTCGAGGTCTCTCTATGGAAACTCGCTCATAAGATGATGCTGTATGGAATGATACTCAATGTTGTCTGCAAATTTCAATTTTATGTAAAATAAAATATTTATTATTTTTGTGGTGACTTTTAAATTGTTTAAACTAAAGCTAAACTGAGTAGGTACTTATGGTGTTTCATACTCCATGTACACCGCTGTCCTCAATTCCCGACACACAAATAGTTTGACAGAATCGAGAGTCCTCCACCCTGACCTACCTTCCACCTGACCTGCTCCTAAAGGACACTCACGACTTGCCTTAACAGATTTTCAACCACATCAACATAATCCCCGCAGAACAATAATAATGATAAAGGAACGAAGGTCAAGGGCCAGAGTGGGCGACTTTCGGTTCATATCCAAACCAGTTCCGATGGGCGTCGCTCATCGCTTCCAACCCATGACCGCTCGTTGCCTTTCTTTCAGTTTCCAGCGGAACTGACGGTTCCGATTAATTTCCCAATCGTTTGTATTATAAGTGTGCCGACCACATCACAGTACAGGGCCGTAACTGGACTTTTGTTTCGGGAGGGGTTTTGAGTTTTGACCAAACATTTTTTCTGAGGTACAGTCGGCCACAAAAAAAAATCGCTGCAGAGACGATTGTGAACGATCGGAGGGAGTTACAAAGATATTGTAAACGGCAATTTTCATGAATTAACGTCTACTTTAAAACAAGCTATGATTCGAGTCCTTAGCATAATAATTGGGGGTCCCCATAGGAAAAAAAAAAGTTAGTGTTTCGTTTAATATGAAGACGACTCCCTAAGGACTAGAATCATAGCTTGTTTTAAAGTAGACGTTAATTCATGAAAATTGCCGTTTACAATATCTTTGTAACCCCCTCCGATCGTTCACAATCGTCTCTGTAGCGATTTTTTTGTGTCCGACTGTACCTTAAACATCGAGTTTTAGAAGACTTGCACTTTTTATATTAGTTTTAGTGATGTTAATTTCGAACTTTTTTTAACATTGTGAATTCTTAATAAAATTGGAGGTTCTGGGGGGTACTCCCCCAGATTTTCGGAAATTTATTTGTTTTTGGTTTAAGATAAATTTTTGGAAATTTCCCCCTCAAAATGGTGTTTTAGTTCATTTTTAGGCTTTTTTTGGATTACATCCTAGGAGCACAGCTCCTTTAAGCAGCAGAATTTTCAAAAAAACCCAGTCTAGGAAAAAAAAAAAAACGAAAAATTTTGAAGGGGTTTTAGGGTTCTCTCAGAAATTTTTTGGAATTTTTATCCTTAAAAGTTGTGCTTTAACTCATTTTTTGAGACCCTTTTAAAAATCTTAAAACTTTACTGCTTAAGATTCATTAAGGTATCATCCTGTTGTAAAAATGTCATCTTTGGTACTTACCTCGAAGTCAAGTTACGGGACCGTGAAGATGCTTAGTTGAGAACATGTTATAATTCATCAATGATATAACACCTCATTGTTAATTTTAAAATTATTACGTTTTTAAGGTAAAATTATTTTCAGGATATAGTCCAGTAAGGCCAGCTACACATTGTCTAAAATCAATATTTGGAAAATATAGATCTTTAGGGATTATTACGCCTTCAGAAATTGAAAATAATCATTTTTAAAGTTCAACTTATAGGCTGATTTTCAATATTTGGGATAAAATTATCCTTAAATTTGTAGGGGAGAGGGGGGCACCTTTCAACAGATTTCGGTTTTTATTTTTTGTGACCAAACGAATTGACGGATCATAAAACTTTAACTTGCATATCCTACCATGGACTTTCGGACACATTGTGTAATTTTACCCAAGTTCCTTGAGAAAATTAAAAGGTCCAAAATTGCGTTTTAAAATAGGTTCTCGGGTGGGGCAGGTTTCAACACAGGCGGGGCACGTTTCAACAGTGGGTTAATTTTAAAATTTTAAAAGTTTCAGTTGATTTTAAGTTTATTATATTGAAATATACATTATAACAAATACATTTCATTAATTTAGAGTAAAAAAAGTGAAATATTTTTGCAAATTTTGGAGTTTTTCTCTTGTTTCGTAGGTTATGAGTTTTTCCACACAACTAAGTGTGATGTTTCTTTATTGTTTAATTTAAAAGTTCTTTTGAGTTATATTCCGAAAATATATTGTTAATTCAACTGTTTTTCTTCAGAATTCACCAAAAATTTTATTTTTTTAATCGCTTTTAATTCATTTTAAATTTTTCTAATTACTATAGTCATCAAAGTGGAATATCTTAAATAATTTTATTTAAATCAATGCTGATAACTACTAAATGCATAAAATTGCTGTTGTGAATCGTATGGTAGCCTTACCGTTAAAAATTATATGTGTATTTAAGTAAATTATCTAAATCGATTTTCAGCTGTTTTTTCGCAAAAAATGAATAATTAACTCTAATACAATGCTATTATTTCTTGAATAAGTTGTTTAAGAGTGTTTACTTCAAGAAAAAGCATTGCGAAAGAACAATATGCTAAGCAAAACGAATTTTAGTGGTGTTGAAACCTGCCCCGACCTAAGTGTTGAAAGGTGCCCCACCTTTAGTCGTCACGGTTCAAGACCCCTCAAACGCTTTAGAATAAAGATATGGGTTTGAAAAAGGTATACATAGAAGCAGAAGACCTTATTTAATAACATATGTAAAAATCAATCACCTAAACTAATAAAAAGTTGGTAAAATCCGATTTTTTAAAAGAAATTCAAAATTTACTTTTGGACGTCAAAAGCGACTCCACTCGATTACAAAAAAACTAAAAGGTGAAATGGTAGGAATACCACGGACAGATGTTGCTATGATAAGAAACATTACTTGACACCAGGTGGCATTTAAATTAACCTCATAACAAACGAGAAAATGATTTTAATCGAAAACGAAACTGTTGAAAGGTGCCCCGCTCTCCCCTACTATACATAATAAAGGCTGTATCTTTCTGAGTGTAATGGTTTTTTTTGTATGAATTTAAGTTAAACCAGTTAGGAGTAACGCAAGCTAACATAAACCCATACAAACGCAAAAATCACAGTTTTTCGTAAAACATCGATGCCTGCCATAAAAATTCAAATCTCTCTATATTAAAAAAAAGTAACAGTCGCCGCCGCCGCCGCTGTTTCAGAAAATCTTCACTTTGACAATTTTGAATTGTCACTATGCAAAAACTATGGAACGGAAATTATTGAAATTTTGACCATTTGTAGACAAATGTATGAGGGTCCTTTTCGTTCCAATAGCTAATTAATGAGATAATTAGTTCTGGAATTATTTAATGTCAAAGTCGAAAATTATTTTTTTCTGCTGCGAGTTCGCCCCCAGCAAAATCTATTCGCAGCAGAAATATGATTTTTTGCAGCCGCATTCTCTTAGATGTGAAGTTTTGCACCTCGTCGCCCTTTTTTCGAATTTCGAATTAGTTTTGGAGTAATTAAGTTTTAAAGTTTCGAAATTTTTGACGGGTTTTCGGTTTTTTCGTTATAAAAGAAAAACTAATCACAGTAGAACTATGATATTTTAAACGCACATACAATTATTTTTTATAAAAATATTGGCGTTTTGTTTTTCAAAAAATTTTAATTAGTTTTAGAGTTATTAAGATTCAAAGTTTTAATTTTTTCTTCTCTTTCTGTTGCCGTTCACTAGAGAAACAGGCGAATAGAATAGAATAGAATAGATAGAGGTATTTGCTTGCTCTTTGCGAGCCGCTTAACCTTCTTGTTGCCAAAACGTATAATTTCTACAAGTTATTCATGGGTGGTTATTTTTCCAGGTTTTTTTTTTTTTTTTTTGGTCGATTTGATTATTGTACTCCTTTTAAGAAGGATCCTATTGCTTGTAGGTTTTTGCTTGACCTTGTCCCTCTTTCTCTGGTGTTCTTAGGGTTGAGGTCGTCACTTTCTTTAATATCTAGCTTTTCTTTTAGTTTCTTCCTAATCTCTGAATATCTGCAGCATAGAGTGAATATATGGTCTGTTGTTTCGTCTACATGACAGACGGAACATAGCGGAGAATCTGTCAGGCCAAATCTAAATAGGAGACTGTTAGTTGGTAACATATTCGTGTAGAATCTAGCCAGAAGGACATCCATTTCTAAATTTTTGGACCATTTAAAATTAATAGGTTTCTCAATACTTTTGAATTCCTGATAGTACTTAGAGGCTTGAAAATTGCTTTTGGTTCTTCCCGAATATGTGTCTTTTATGTTTTTAGTTAAGTCCGTTGGGGAGATCCATTTAAGGACTGGCGTACCCTCCATTACGGCTGTCGCTAGTCGATCTGCTTGCTCATTTTCTTTAATACCCGTGTGGCTTGGTGTCCATATGAGGGTTAACTGAGCCCCTGAGGCTCTACAGGCGTCTTGCATGGCTTTATTTAGCTGTAGAATAATCGCAGCGGATTTGTTATTAACGTTTTTCAATGCCATCAGCACTGATTTGCTGTCTGAAAGAATTATGTATTGTGTATTCTCTTTAATGAATTTTTTTATTGCTGAGAACAGGGCTATTGCTTCTGCAGTAAATATACTGTTAATGTTAGGAATCATTTGTAGACAAATGTATGAGGGTCCTTTTCGTTCCAATAGCTAATTAATGAGATAATTAGTTCTGGAATTATTTAATGTCAAAGTCGAAAATTATTTTTTTCTGCTGCGAGTTCGCCCCCAGCAAAATCTATTCTCAGCAGAAATATGATTTTTTTGCAGCCGCATTATCTTAGATGTGAAGTTTTGCACTTCATCGCCCTTTTTTCGAATTTCGAATTAGTTTTGGAGTAATTAAGTTTTAAAGTTTCGAAATTTTTGACGGGTTTTCGGTTTTTTCGTTATAAAAGAAAAACTAATCACAGTAGAACTATGATATTTTAAACACACATACAATTATTTTTTATAAAAATATTGGCGTTTTGTTTTTCAAAAAATTCTAATTAGTTTTAGAGTTATTAAGATTCAAAGTTTTAATTTTTTCTTCTCTTTCTGTTGCCGTTCACTAGAGAAACAGGCGAGTTTTATGATGAGTCTAATTTCTTTTATTTTCAACAATGTTTTTTTCTACAAAATGGTTGATGATTATTAGTAGACTTGCTGGATATTTCTTAACATTTCGATTAAATTATTGATCAGCTAAAAAAGGAATGTATTTCAGCAACATTTTTGTTGTTAATTTAGGGGAATGATACGAATTAAATTATTTATAAGCAAGAGAGGTATTTTCGGTATTACAAGAGGCTTAATTAAGTCGAGAAGAGTGTTAGGCTGGATTGTTGAGATGAACAAGCGAGCTCTGCTCGCTAAGATCGCAAAGCGATCTGAAAAGAACTGCGAAGCAGTTACGGGGGTTGGTGAGCGATAGCGAGCAGGGGGCAGGCCCCCTTAGTGAAGATAAAAAATTAAAACTTGTGTTTTTGAATTCTCTAAATATATAAGAATCAACACACAAAAAATAATTCGATTATAAAATGGTCGAGCGCGACCACCTTTGGATCACTTGACATGGATTACCCCCATTTAATTTAATATCGTTTATATTATTAGTAGTAGTTCATGTTTCATCATTGAGTTACCCAACATTAGAGTGGGCGACAGTGCGGGAGTTGGATATTCGCAAAGTCCTTAAAAATTGGAAAAGGAAATTCTTACTAATAATTATTTTGTAGTTTTACTGGTGATCTTTTGCTTCATAAAACTGAAGGTCTAACTAAAAATGAAGGTCTTTTATAACTATTAAAATATGTTTTCATAAGTTTTTGAAATTTAAAATGATTTATATAAAATATTAAACCATGCGAAATTTTAAAAAAATGTGATTTAAAAATAACAGGTTTATAGTTTGACTTTTAAGTTTGAGGTTGATAAATTTGGGAAAAAATTTAAGAGCTATCGGATGTAAAAATCCAAACCAAAGTAAGCTACACACCTACACAGTTCCCCGCTCATTCCCGATGATCCTGAAATTATTTTTAACGTCTACTATTTGTTCAAAATATGAAACCTAGGATGGGTTTACGAGGAGTCACCAATACCCCCCAACGTTTTATAGTATTTTCCATTTTTTAACGATGATGAATGTTTTCAATGTAATCAGGGACATCGTGCCCAATTCCTTAAGTCTCTAATTTTCCCCAGAGTTTCTTTTTTGAATCCGTCTACTCTATACAACCAACATACCTACCTTATTTCCATTCATGGGAGAATTTACGAAGTGTAAGACTTGACGTATTCACAGAAAAGATTTTAATGGATGTAAGGATGTATGTGATAAAGTTTAAAAAAAAACTAAACCTGTAATTAAGCAACAATGATAACAATGAGTCAACGAAATTTTTTTTTTGATTGGATGAGTTTTAAACCCCCCACTTCTTTCTTGAAAATCGGAAATACTTTTTTAAAAAACTAGCCAGGAGTATTTTCACTCTTTGAATTTTTCACAAAAGTTTAGCTTAAAAAGTGCACCGCATGCCCCATTGAAATCAACAAATAATATTTTTCTACTCAAAACACCAACTGATCTCAGCGGAGACATTTTTGCCCGACTTCTGGCCAAAGCCACGGCACCCTAATTATCATACTTATTAATTGAGTTTTCATACAGCCATAGTAATATTTTTTTCATTTATTGTTCTGATGCTTAGGAAGTTTGATTGTGGGGTTTTTTTTTCGTGTCTCTTTATATGTAGTTCACATGCTATTTCCGTATTTCACTCCTCATTTTTTAATTTCACTCCTCCTAAAAAAGTCAGGGAGTATTTTTACTCCTCCAAAAAAAAATCCAAGGAATAACAATGGTCACCAGTAAAGTGTACAAAAATTTTACAACTACGATAAAAACTAATCTAATTTCTAAAATCTTATTGCAGATCATGTATAGGGAATGCGGGGCACCTTTCAACAGTTTCGTTTTCGATTAAAATCATTTTCTCGTTTGTTATGAGGTTAATTTAAATGCCACCTGTTGTCAAGTAATGTTTCTTATCATAACAACATCTGTCCGTGGTATTCCTACCATTTCACCTTTTAGTTTTTTTGTAATCGAGTGGAGTCGTTTTTGACGTCCAAAAGTAAATTTTGAATTTCTTTTAAAAAACCGGATTTTACCAACTTTTTATTAATTTAGGTGATTGATTTTTACATATGTTATTAAATAAGGTCTTCTGCTTCTATGTATACCTTTTTCAAACCGATATCTTTATTCTAAACCGTTTGAGGGGTCTTGAACCGTGACGACTAAAGGTGGGGCACCTTTCAACACTTAGGGCGGGGCAGGTTTCAACACCACAAAAATTCGTTTTGCTTAGCATATTGTGCTTTCGCAATGCTTTTTCTTGAAGTAAACGCTCTTAAATAACTTATTCAAGAAATAATAGCATTGTATTAGAGTTAATTATTTATTTTTAGCGAAAAAACAGCTGAAAATCGATTTAGATAATTTACTCAAATACACATATAATTTTTAACGGTAAGGCTACCATACGATTCACAACAGCAATTTTATGCATTTAGTAGTTATCAGCATTGATTTAAATAAAATTATTTAAGATATACCACTTTGATGACTATAGTAATTAGCAAAATTTAAAATAAATTAAAAGCGATTAAAAAAATAAAAATTCTGGTGAATTCTGAAGAAAAACAGTTGAATTAACAATATATTTTCGGAATATAACTCAAAAGAACTTTTAAATTAAACAATAAAGAAATATCACACTTAGTTGTGTGGAAAAACTAATAACCTACGAAACAACAGAAAAACTCCAAAATTTGCAAAAAATTTCACTTTTTTTACTCTAAATTAATGAAATGTATTTGTTATAATGTATTTTTCAATGTAATAAGCTTAAAATTAACTGAAACTTTTAAAATTTTAAAATTAACCCACTGTTGAAACGTGCCCCGCCTGTGTTGAAACCTGCCCCACCCGAGAACCTTTTTTAAAACGTAATTTTGGACCTTTTAATTTTCTCAAGGAACTTGGGTAAAATTACACAATGTGTCCGAAAGTCCATGGTAGGATATACAAGTTAAAGTTTTAAGATCCGTCAATTCGTTTGGTCACAAAAAATAAAAACCGAAATCTGTTGAAAGGTGCCCCCCTCTCCCCTACGCATACAACATCAGTATTTTGAACTGTGACTACCATTGAATCATTACTTCGATTACCAGTTCTGGCAGGTTGGTGCAGGCTTTTACTTGGCTTCTTAGCGTGTGCGCTTTTATTTAATACTTTATTATTAGCCCTGTTGTTTCGGCAACAATGCAGAACGTGGAGGGAATCAGATCCGAAGTTGAGATAGACCGGAGTTGGCGTGATGGGCATTTGTAGATAGAGAGGTGAATAGGGTTTGCGTGTACCGTGAAAGTGTAAAGATTTTTTTGTTGTAGTATTCGTGGCAACGGTTATAATGAGCTTAGGGTGCTGATATTACAAAAATCTAATATACCTGAGTCTTCAGGGTAAAGCCCGAGGGTCGAAATTCTATCTTTTGTAGCATGGTTTGCATGTTTTCTTCGACATTTTCGATGGATTTTATGATTTTCTTAAAAATAAGTAAATAATCGATTTACTGATAGTTTGAAGACACTTTAGAAACAGTTTTCAATGTTTTGTTTTAAAAATAAAACAGGATATAAAATGTTCGATAGATATGTAAAATAAAAGGACATAAGGAAGAAAAAAATGAATTAGATATAATTATTGTCTTGAAGTAACAAGAAAGTTGGACTAAATTTAATGAATACTCAAAAAAAAATCTTCAAGAGATAAAGTTGAAAGTTTTTCAAGTTATATAATTAGTATTGTTACAAAATATTTTTGTTATGATGGCCAAATTAAGAAGTATTTCTAAGTCAAAATAAGTGATACTTACCTTACAATATGCAAGGCTAAACTGGATCTGTTAACGGGGTAATTGTGTTATATCACAGAATACACACACACACACCACACACACACGTATAACTCAGTTAACAGATCCAGTTTAGCCTTGCAATATGCGAGTCTATTAATATCTCGGTTCCAAAATATTAACATACTTATTGTTAATATACGTCATTAATGCACAGCAAATATTTAAGGTTGTCCTGCTTTAACATATCAAAAAACTGTGTTGTGTTTTTGAATAAGATGTTGTCTTCAAAATTCCAAAACAATAATAATAATGTTACTTTCGTCTTTTTATTGTTGCATTATTAAGACGACCTCTTAGAGACGATAGCTACACACATCTTTAAAACTATGGGATAAAGATAATTGACACTTTGTTTTTCGCTATTTCGCTATAAAATTTGTTTCGCTATTGCTTTTTGCAACTTTTGTCCGCATTCTTTCTAGCGCCTCAGGACTGAGTTTGGGAACCAACTTTCCTATGTGATTCTAAGTAAATTGTCTTTGGGTATTCTAAATCCCTTACTGGGGTTCGGGACACAAAAATCGTCAGATTTTCAAAAATATGTTTTTGCTTTTAAAAGTTAACCCAATTTCTTCTGCTCAAAATGATGTTTGAATTATGTTTCTATCCTAAATAGAACTAGAGATACAATCCTTTATTGCCGGCTGCTTTGGTTAATCTAGCATTCTACGTTCTACAATCAAATGCGTTTTTCTCTATGATGGATTTTTACACTGTTTCTTAACTTCAAATAGATATATGTTAAGAACCGTTCAAGATAAAGACTTGAAATTTGAAGCACATATATTTTGAACACTTTACTCTAATTTAGATTGGGCAAATTTGAAAATTCTGTTAACTTTTTAAAATATGAATTTTTAAAAAAAATTAACATGAAAATTTCAAGAATTTTTTACTTAACCCATTAGCGCCCATTGATCTATTTCTAGATCGCTAAACATAGCGTGGGAAACTCGCTTTAAAATTACCTTCTACCCACCCCACACATTCCAAACTGCACAGGGGGCAAGATAAGGCATGCACCTGTTTTACAACACGTGGGTTTTTTTGTTTGGTTTGGTCATTGATCTACAGCGATAAGAGAAAGTTGGCATCCCCATTTCGTTCCGCAGTTTTTCGACCTTTCTTTGCATAAACCCTGGAAACAGCTAAGTGGTACCAGTAAGATAAACTTACTTTGGTGTTTTAATATCTTCATAGATGTGGCTATTGGGATATAAAGCGGTGTTATGTTAAAATAAATTTAAGTGGTAAAAATTCTTGCCGAAATGTTGCTGATCTAAAATTAGATCACTGGGCGTTCGGGCATTTATTTTTCCCTTGTTGCTTACTATACGGTTATTTAGTTTTTCCCAATTGAAACTAAAAAATAAGTCTGAGAATATTTAGTTATGTCCAGGATGAAGTCAAATATATATTTTCTGATGAAATTGAAAATTATATTGTTGGTAATTAAATTTTATAATTTCTTTTGGTCGATAAATGGAGTGTAGACAATCATGATTTATTGCTAGCAAAGCAAAGCATTGCAAATAGTGGCAAAAATTATCTGTGTTTATTCACATAAAAATTTATTAGTACCAATACAAGTCAATTATCTTGTTTTGAAATAGTTCATGTTGGAAATTATAAGACCATAACATTTTTTCGAGGAACTGGAGAAAATATCAAATGGAAAATTATAATTATTTAAAATTCTCCATAATACAACTTTTGCAACCTTAAAATTGGCGCTGTGGTAAAATAAATTATTGGAATATGCAGGTAAAAAGCGCAAAGACGCAGCCTTTTTAAATGTTGGCTGAGTAAGACCAAGTTTCGTTTTATTTCATGAGCAATTTCATTTTATGGTAAAACAAATTCATAAAAGTTACGCAACATTAAAACTAATGCATTTTAATTTACTTTGTGTTCAATTTTATGGCATATTTTTTTTCTATAACATACTCATCAATTTAAAGTTCTTGGTTTATTTTCCCATTTTTCCCACTAAATACTTTCAACATAAGCTATTTATGTAGTTTATCTTGGCTATATTATTTAATTTTATCATTATTTTATTATTTTTTCACATATTTTTGAATAAATATGTGTTTCTTAAGGAGAAGTACTAAAGTTTCTATCTATTTTATATTTTTTAAGGATTTTTTGGAAGTTCTACTATTACTTAGCTCAGTGACAAAAATATCCCAGAACGCCCAGTGATCTATTTTTAGATCAGCTATTTTTAAAGAAACTAATGATTGTTTTTACAAAATTTGTTTATAATATCCATATTGAAGGCAAAATACACCAGATTCATGATTTTTATAAAATTTGGCCGAAAAAAAATAAATTGGGCGTTAATGGGTTAATTGCTCATATTTGCTAAGAATATTAATATTTCTTAAAAAGCTGAATCTAAAAAAGTTTGTTGCACCGTTTCAGATACACCAAGTATTAAAAACGATCACAATTTTCGTACGGTTGAACCTCATAACCTACACTTAGATACGGCCATGCTAAAAACGGTAAATTCCCTCGCCCTATCTCAAATGCATGACTGTTTACTTTTACACTCTACGCCTTTTTCCACACTCCACTGCACAGCCAATGAGCTTGACTCGAGAACCTACGTGATTTCGTTCCGAAATAGAATTTTTTTCTTCGGTCCATTCATTCATCTACCTACCCTCTTACTTATTATTATTATTTGCTTTTTTCTCACCGGTTGAGTCATAATAACTTATCCCAGCTCCATTATCTCCTATACTTTTTTTTCACAAAATAACCATGGGATTACCGCTTTTTTTTATTCAGTTATTTTTATGTTTAGTTTTGTTTCACGGTCGCTCTGTCGGTGACGACCACTTCCTTATTTTTGTTCGACCGAGATAGTTTTTTTTTTATTCTTTTTCCCTGAGTCCTTCTTTGTAATTATTTGTTCTTTATGACTGCTAATGCCCGCGCGGATAGTGGGGAGATTACCTGGTGCCGATTTGGCTGTGTTGCTTTTTTATTCCCTTACAATAAGAGGGCTCAATTGCTTTCTGATGGAAGTGGTTATTGTTTTAAATGGGGACTCCCTAATCAATTCTAACGGCTCGACTCTAATTTGCTTCGTTCAATAAGTTGGTATCATTATTTTTGGGCCGTGCTGTATTTACCGGGGTCAAATAGTCCTTTGAACTAAAAAAGAAAGTGCAACTTGGATAACTCGAACTTCTTTAAATCGAGGGCACAAGAATTTAAAACTTTAAATTATACTTAAAATCTGAACATAAATCCAAAAGTTGCGCTAAAGCTGCAAACTAATAGAAAATATGCAAGAAATGCAAGGATCAAGAAAAGAAATGCAAAACTCCGCTCAAGCCTCTTCATCAGGGGTACAGGACGTAAGCAGAGGGGTGTTTCTGAGTGCAAAAAAAAATGGAACATAAATCAATTACAGGTACACTGTAATTGATTTATGTTCCATGCTGGTGGAAACAGCTTTAATACAGCTCAACTTTGATATTTTCCAATCACTACCGGTTGATTATGAATTATGGTTTGTACTGGTGTCTTCGTCCATTATCGGTATTTCTCATGTCTTTTTGCTTGGTGTTTTGAAATTTTGTCATTTTTCTATGTTTCTCTTGTCTTTTTGCTGGGTGTTGGGGACAGGTGCGGTTTTTCGCACTCAGAAACACCCCTCTGCTCAAGTCCTGTCCCCCTGATGAAGAGGCTTGAGCGGAGTTTTGCATTTCTTTTCTTGATCTTTGTATTTCTTTAATTCGAAGTTTTCTCTTTGTCCCTTGAATTCACCATTAAATCAATGTTAAAAAAAAATCGTGGATAATTATTTTACTTTTATTCGCTCAACTTTAGAATATTGCAGCATCAATGTTAAATCAATGTTCATCAATGTTAGAAGGGGCATTTCACGGTAAATGTATAGTCCGTAACATTTCATTTTGTCTTTTAAAGTTGTATAAATTTCTAATGTTTATAGTTTTTCTGTGTTCATCTGATGTTTACAGGCTATGTTAGTATGAGAACATACAGAAATTTTTGAGAATTTTGAAATTTATACAACTTTAAAAGGCAAAATGAAATTATTAAATTATCATTTTATTATCAAAATGATTTATTGGTCTTCTTTGAGTTAGATTTTGGATATTTTTAGTTTGTTAATATTGTTGGTTAATTTTAGTTTCGCCTTATTATACCAGACAAGAAACTTTATTGTAATGGGCAGAGCCCGTTTACGAGCTGACAAATAAAAAGTAGCATTGGGAGACTATATGAAATAACAAAAACATAAACATTTTTACAAATAACAAATTTAACGCTGATAAACACGTTTTTAACATACACACAAATTTTATTGCATGTTTTTTACCCAAACTATTTGAAGTATGACTATTAAGTTGAATCAAATATTATATTACGGCGAAGTTTTAAAACAGATATAGTAAAATGGGAAAATAAAACTGTAGTTTGTTTTGCTTTTTTTTGGCTTCAGAATATGAGGAAAATGTTTTAAGTTACGTAAATGTTGTAGTCTATGGTGGTTAGGTTATACAGAGGACAAGAGTAAAATATGTGCTGCCAGGTTTCATTCTCTTCTAAGTTACAAAAGGAGCAAAGGTTATTAGTATTGAAAAATTTCAAAGATTTCGCCTTTATAATATATACGGGATTGATTTAATCGCAACTGGAAAATGATTCTCTTTATGGCAATATCAGACTGTGAATCAATATAATGTTTATAAAGGAGTTTCTTAAGAATGTGTAATGAGGGAAGTGAGTACTTCTCTCCATCCTAGAGATATCATTTTGAAGAGTCTGATCCCAAACTGTCCTCAATATGGAAAGAAGGTAGAAAGAGGCTTGTATGGTGCCCTGTTCATTCCAAACAAAACTTAACCCAAGGTTAACACGAATATTTTTTTATGAATAAAGTCCAGTTGAGCCTTATTATACCAAAATCCAACCCAAAAGGGTGGCCCCGAAAGACACACCGTTTTATTATAGTCTTATGTATGCAATATTATAATATAAACTATTTACTACATTACAAAGTCTCTCATTTTTGGTAAAGTATCACCATCAAGCAAAGGAACTCTCCCCTGGGTCTGAATCTGAACTCTTTTGCTCGAAGGGGGTTATCGACCCACCCCCAACCCTTCCCCCATCCAAAAGGGGGTCACTCGATCGGAAAATGGGTTCGGACGGGGCTTAGCGTCCCAATGAAGTCATCGCTGGGACGATTTTCCAGAACACTACCTAAGCCGACGACGGACGATAAACTGTAATGCTCTTTCCAAGATGAGGACTGGGTTTTTGGAATAATGGGAGGGAGTTATGGTAGAATAATGTCTTTAGATGTAATTAATTTTAAAATTATATGGATGAATAGTAGTTAGTGTAAAACATATTTTTTCAGGATAAGACATTATTATAGTATTAATGTCATATTGAATTAATAAATGGATTACAAAATGTATGAAATGCTCAAGTTAACTAAAAATTTATATATATTTATTTTAAATTAAAAACTGGTGAGCAAAATTTTTTGTTAAAAGCATGAGTTATGAAACAGTGTTTCATAACTCATGCTTTTAAGGGGGTCCGGGACACAAAAATCGTCTGTTTCATTGAAACACACCATATATGATGCTGGGTTTCACAAACTTGTCCAAGTATCAAATCAACTACTTAGCATCAACTACATTACCTTAGCCATCTACTCCCTGAAAAAGTTGACAGTTGGAAAAAGTAAATTGTTCCAAATATTTCTTATATATTTTATTATATAAGAAATATTTGAAAATGTTTTATTCTTTAAAACATTATATTGATGAACTGGAAATTTTTGTCGGGAGATAGACGTTGTTATCAGCAAGTATCGCATATTTTTTTTTTATCAAATACAAAATTTACATATGGGAATATTTTATTAAAATGAAAAAAAAAAAAAAAAAAAAAAGGTGTTGATCATCTCATGATGTTTTTACATTATTATGTTGATTAAAAGTTAGACCATAGTTTACCATATACCGTTTATAGTTACCGTTCTGTATTCCTCTATTCTGTGGGTAAAATGTTTTAAATTGAATGGAATGATATCAACTTTATTGTTATTAAAAAACTGTATCATGCATTGCATATTATAAGGATTAGAATAAACACTTTGGTATCTTAGGCCAGATGTTGCTATCTATACCAACAAGATACCAATCTCTGACATATTTGTACCGGGGAATCTCTAATCTAAAGGTTCCAATTAAATGCAACCCCCTCGCAAAAAAAAAGCCAAACCCGTCGCCAATTAAGCCCCTTTTGGCATCACGCAAGTCTAGTGTGTGGTGCCACTACAGCCATAAACCGTCTATGCATGGAACAGCTTCCTCAATTACGCGAAAGCATTCCCTGGCTGTTGCATTCATTGAGATTCGCAATTTGGCTGTCAGATAGACGAAATCCTACCGAGATAAGTTGCTGATATGGGGTTGCTTCGCTGCACGCAAGGGTGTTATGCGCTTCTTTATACCCTCGAGGTGTTTCATTTGTCCCCAGACAGTATGGAACCAAAAATCTACAACAGAAATGCTCCTACACAAAAATAATTACATTTAAAAACACTGTTTAAAACCTCAAATTAACAATAATTTAGTTGTGTTGGCTAGAACACTTTGTGGTGAGTTTAGTAACCAATCAAATAGTTAGAATATTAAATAAAGGTATAAGTATCATCTGAAGTTACGTGGTTTGATGCATTTTTTTCTTTGTATCGCACATAGTTCTCTGATTATGTTTAAAAAAATGTATCTTCCCAGAAATGGGTTCTAAAATTAGCCTAGAATCTGAATGTGTTCTTAAATTTAGATTAAGAACACATTTTCTGTTTCTGTAATTTCTAATAACCCTTTCCAGCACTATTTTTAGAATTCCTTTCTGGCTATCAATAGTTTTCAAACATCTTTAAGGAGTTATAATTAACAACACAACCTAGGACAAAAAAAAGTATTTTTAAATGTGTTGTAAGCATTTGTATTGAATATATTCAAGAGTGTATCTTTTCTTCTGACAGCCAACTATTAAGTAACGAAGATGTTAACATTTGTTTCAGAATTCAACTACAGTCGTAGAAAAAAAAACTGATACAGTTCGCATTGTGAGCGAACTACTGGGGGTAGAATGATAATTTTTGTATAATTTTTCATGATTTAACGTCTTCTTTAAAATAAACTATAGTTTATGCCCTTAGGGGGCCGTCTACATATTAAACGAAGCACCAACTTTCGTTTTTTCCTATGGGCGACATATGGTGTTGAGAATTTCACGTTTTAAATTTGGGGTATATTGGTTCACAAAATTGCGTTTGAAACCTACAACGGAAGGCAATAAATGTGTAGTCGTACGATACTATCGTGTCTAAGGGTACGCGCATAGTGCCGCCGATTTTCAGATTCTGAAAACCAGCGAAAATCGGAAACCAGAATTACCTAGTCCTAGTGTATTTAGTGGAGAGTGCTCATAGTGGCCGACTTTCCGATCGTCAGAATTATATTTTCGCCGGAATTAAATTTTAATTTTGGTTTTTCAGATTCTGCAGAATTCTCAGATAACGTGGTCATTGTTTATCGCATTTCCATGGAGATTATTTTAACAACAATGCCATTCCATGAAACTTTTTATTTAAAAATTAAGCACTCAAGCTGACAAATTCTGAGAGCAGATTTCCGAAAATCTGAAATCGGGAATCTGATTTCGGATTCCAAAAATCTGCCGCACTATGCTTGGTACTAGCATACACATTTACATAATTAAAATGTCATTTTATCTTATAATATAAAGTCGATTTTTTTTAATATTTTAAATTAAATGACTATTTGAGTGGTGATTGTGTTCGCCACTCTACCTTTCGCGGCTTAACGGCATCCATAACACGTTAGACGATTATTCTTCAACGCATTCAACAACACATGTTTTGAACACTTCAGCAACTTCCTCCACATAAAAACACCAATAAAAAAGGATTATATTTGCTTTACCCACTTTTACGAACTGAGATTCTGTGAATAAATCCACCAAATCTCAAGCCATTAAACAAAAGCTCGAATGCCACTAACTCAAGATCATTTGCCTAAAAATATCCTTTTCTTTATTACTCACGACATAAAGAGGAAGGTGACGAAATTTTTATTCTCCCTTCTTTACGATTCATTATTTCCCCAACGGAACCTCGTTCTACCTCAAAACAACCTCTTAGTGAAACCCATAACCTCAAAGACACTGTTGGCTTCGATTCTATTTATAGCTAGCTGCTTATTTCGAAGGTGCAAATACACCTTCTGTTACCCAAACCCATTGTTTTCTTTTTCCTTGGATCAGGCGGCATGATACAGTATCAGTTTCGAAGGTCGACTTCGTGAGGTTAAGGTCGATTTGTTTGTATTGTTTTGGGATTAGCGAGACTAGAAACTGCTTGATCGAGAAGATTAATAGTAATGAAAATCTCTATACTTGGTTGCAATGTTTCTTGACCCTATGGCCTATGACGTCACTACGCGGAAGCAGAAACTGCGTAAACAGAAAGCCTGTTGTCTTGCTAGGAGGAGTTTCGGTACGTAAATCGTGATAAAAAGACGTTATATATACTACATGGGTGTAACAAACTAATCATATTTTAAATTGTTGTCCTTCATTTCACTCAAAATTCAGACACCGCGATGGGAACTACTTTGTTTGTAGGATAGGACTAATCCCACCTGGTGTAAGAAAGCCTTCACCAGGTCCAAGACACTATGCTTCCGTAATAAATTCAAGACCCTTTCCTGCTCATCCAACAATTGGGCTTAGGAGTGGCACCAATACTTTGTTTGTTAGTGACGTAGTAGGTTCAACTAACGTTGCTGTCTAGTATAGAAACTTCTTGATCGAAAGATTAATAGTAATAAAAATCCCTAGCTTTTTGTTATGTTGAGGCTTATGTAAACATTCATTTAAACTCCCCTTTTTTAACATTTAACATCTACACGTAGAACTACGCTTTGAAGGTTATAGTCAGTAACCGTCAAAAATGTGGTGATCTTTTATAAAAATAAAATAGATAGTTTTGTCTACTTTAGGCCTTGAAATGGCAATAGAAAAATACAAATAATCAGAAGAAACCTGATTCTGACAACTTTTTGATTGGTTCTACTTGTCAAACAAGTAAAATAAACATAACCAACACAGTGAAAAGGAAATAATATTTAAAGGGAAATATTTACCTTTCCTTTAACACTTTTATGAGAGAAAATACTTCTGCCTAAAAGAAAAAAACACGTGGAATTTTTCATTTTAAAATTCGAGTATGAAAAATCTATTAACTACCTACCTTTTGAGATGTTATAAAAAGGATCTTTTGATTTTTGGGGATTGACTCAACGGCACTTTTAAGTACACCCTAACTAGGTTTATTTGAATTATGGTGCACATAATGTTAAAATTTTATAATTACTCGAAGTAAAATTGGGGGGTTGGGGGTCACCCCCAAAAAGTTTTCAAAATTTACCTATAAAAGTAGTGTTTTAACTCATTGTGAGACCATTTAGATAACATCCGAAGAGAACGGAACCATACAATTTTCAAGAGAAAAAATAATATTTTGACTTCAAAATTTTGAGGGGGGCTGGGGGTCCACCCCCAGAATTTTTCTTTGAAATTTTTCCCTTTAAACTTGTATTTCATCTCATTTGAAACTACTTTGGGAAACACGCAATGGATAACCGCTTCTTGTAAGCGGCAAGAATTTTCAAGTGAAAAACACTGTATAACACACTTCAAAATTTTGGACGGGGTTTCTCCCCCAGAAATTATTTTTGAAATTCTACCCTCAAAAGTAGTGTTTTAACTCATTTTGATACTTTTTGGGTTACACCCGATGCTCCTTGTAAGTTACATAAATTTCAAGGGACTTGCAGCTATTTTTCACATGACAGTGGAAACCTTGGGGGGGTCAATTGGCCCCCCAAATGACACCCATGTTTGTAATCGTCCGTGTCTCTCAAAGTACAGCACTCTCCCCAACTCTTATCCAAATCTTCCCCAAATAACTCCCCAATCCCGATGTCGAGTGGCACCTTTAATTGAAGCCCTAAGAGGAGGGGGCCAAAAGGAGCTAATATTTGACTCTCGTCTGGTAACAGTCCGTCCTTTATTTGTTTGTCTGCCCCCGGTGGACTGCTTCTATTATGCAGCACGACTGCTTGCTAGGGGGAGTCCTCATACCTTATTTATGTTCCAAGGGTGTGGGCGGGATTGTGTTAATGTTGGAAATTGTTGGTTGTGGGTGGATATGGTATAGATCCGCAATGTGGTATCATAATCACCAGTTAAGATACCAGCAGAGATATTTTTAAGTCCTCTGAGAGAGTATTTCACTCCTTGAAAAGCGGAAATACTCTTTAAAAAACTAGACTGGAGTATTTTCACTCCTTGAATTTTTCACATAGGTATAACTTATAAAAAATGCACCGTGCCCCACCGAAATTTTTTTTGCAGTGATTCCAATCAATTAGACTTTGCAAATACCTATGAAAATTAACTTTATATAAATGGTTTATGACCATAATGGCCACGGACGTAGCTATAGCTTTTAACAAGGGGGGTGTTCAAGAAACTTCATTCAGGGGAGACTAAAAGTGTTGCTAAAACAGGGTTTTCCAACTGGCGGGCCGCATGCGGCCCGCCGGGTCATTATGTGCAGCCCGCGAAGCTCCCTGAAAAGTAGCTTTAGAAGACTTTTTAGAACACTAAAATTTTTAACATTTTTGGGGGGAGCCCCCCTGAAAACTCCCTACTAACTATGGAGAAAAAGTAAAAACTATGGAACTATGGTATTCCATAGTAAAAACTATGGAAAAGTAAAAACTATGGAGAAAAAGTAAAAGTTTGAGGTTTCGAAAGGGAGGTTGTATATCCCTGAAAATCCCCCTGAGCGTAGCAAGATAATTGTTGTGCAAAATGTGAATTGTTACGGTTAGTACATGCTCCCAAGCAAAAAAGGGGGGTCTGGAGGTTCGCCCCCAGAAAATTTTGTGAAATTTGATCAGAAAAAGTTGTATTTTCACGCATTTTTTGGATATTTGGGGCATGAACCTTTCTGTTTGGCTGACATAAGGTTTGGGCTAAGGGGGGGGGGGGTCTGGACCTCCTAAACCCCCCCTTATATACGTCCATGATAATGGCGTAGGTAGACGGAATAAAATTTGGAAAGATTGGATCTACTTTTGGTCGTTTTAGGAGAGGATTAAATTATGTATTTTTTTTCATTCATTGTTCTGATGCTTAGGGAGTTTGATTGCGGTTTTCGTGTCTCTGTATATGTAGTTAATGGTATTTCCGTATTTCACTCCTCATAATTGAATTTCACTCTTCCAAAAAAATCCTAGGAATAACACTGATCAAGCGTAACCATTATTTTAAATTTAACCATACTCATTTGAGTGTCACCAAGGTTTTTAAGGATACAACATGGGCTTACTCCCAGTTACTCATAGGAAATCTCATTAACGACGAGAAAAAAAAGCCCTTTTCTCAGAACTATCCAATAGGTCTATTTTTAAACTCGCTCCGAAAACAAACAACCCATAACAAAGCGAAAACAGACAACACAATTCTAATTCTTTTCCTACACAAGTGCCCATTTAGGAGAAATTTATACCCCACCACCAGAGCTTTGACAATTCAATTCGTTAACAAAAGGGATAACAAAACCGCGTAATGACCACTTTCAGTAAACAAACAAATCTCCCCCTTGCTTTTTCCCCCCCAGTTAAGGACATTGCATTCTTTTATGCTAAACACATTGCCCAATGCTTGTTTTGGGGTTAAGGAGAGGCCCTAAATTGACCCCTTGTTGTGATTTAGTTTGTCCGGAATAATCCGGAACGGCGTTCCTGAAAATATTTGTGCTCATATCTCACTCACTATTAACTGATTTTTTAAGGATTATACTCACCACTTAAATACTTAGTTTAATATAATAAAATGTCACACTGTAACGGTTTTTCAGTAAGCAAAACTGTTATGCCAAAAAAACAGTGTATTGAATGGGATTGGGATCACAGGCCAAATCCCAGGGAGTTAAAAACCGAGCGACACCCCAAAAAATTATTGTAAAGTTCTATTTGTATATGATCTAGGTACTATTGGTAAAAATTTAATTATGGTCTCAAATTTTGTTGTTTAATGTGATCAGTAAAATTATCTTAAGTTTTCACTTTAAAATTTGTTAAAAGAACACAAAAAAATGTGAATAATCTGCCAAAACTTTATTTTGTATACCTTAAGTCCAAAGTTTCACGTAAATACCATCAATATTAAATGCTTGAGAGCTTGTTAAAGCGAAAACAGTTTTCCTATAGCTGTTTCCATTAAATTTTGCTTTCATCACGCTGTAGTGTATATTAGGTTAAAATTCCCTTTAATTCGGTATTCATCTTGAGGGTCGGTTAATGAACTTGTAATGAAAGTAACGTAATAACTTGTAAACTTAACTTGTAATGTACAAATAACGGCCATATCACTAACCTAACCTAAGGTTAACCTGGAATCAAGCTTTTTCGACAACTCTGATTGGCTTAAAACTTGTTTCACTTTTTAAACTACCAATTAGGTTGGTGGTGAATTCGTTAGTTTGAAAAAGGAAATAAGTTAAAAAACCAAGTTTTGAGAAAATTGAAAAAAAAAAAAAAAAAAAAAAACATGTATAAGTAATGGAGAGTTTGGCATTCACACGATTGATATTTCAATCGTCAATCGTGCAATTAAATTCAACCGCGATTGAATCAGAATCACGATTGATTTCAATTCGACTAAAGTTAATTGTCACCAACGATTGAATTTTCAATCGCGATTAATTGTAATTGTGGATGACGATTACTGGTCTGTAAGCAGTGTTGGGCATTCACACGATTGAAATTTCAATCGTCAATCGTACAATTAAATTCAACCGCGATTGAATCAATTGTGGAATCAGTTGCGGAATCATTTCGCGATTAAATCAATTGTGAAATCAATTGCGGAATCATTTCACGATTGATTTCAATTGCGACTAAAGTTAAATTGTCACCGACAATTGAATTTTCAATCGCAATTGAAAATTCAATCGCGATTAACTTTAATTGTGGATGGCGATTAATTTTTTAATTGCAATTAATTTCACCAGACAATTAAATTGATTGCAGAAGGTACTTATAGAGGGTCTTAGAAAATTCTCAGGGTTCGTACGAAAGGGTCCACAACTTTACCGAAGTGGTTCGCAACTTGCCGGAAGTGGTCCGAAAGCAGTGTTGGGCATTCACACGATTGAAATTTCAATCGTACAATTAAATTCAACCGCGATTGAATCAGTTGCGGAATCATTTCGCGATTAAATCAATTGCGGAATCATTTCACGATTGATTTAATTGTTAATCGTAGGTTAATTGCAATTGATTCAATCGTCAATTGTTAATTGCACAATTGAATTTTGCCCAACTCTGTCTGTAAGTCACTGGAAGTGATCCGCAAGTTGCGGTTAGTTGCGGTAAAGTTAATTCTCAATCGTCTCCTCCGCAATTGACGATTAAATCAATCGTTAATCGTGTGCTCGCAATTGACTATTGATTTAATCGTCAATCGTACGTTAATCTAGATTGATTCAATCGTTAATTATTGTAATTGCACGATTGAATTTTGCCCACCTCTGAAATGGAGTATTCATTGTATAACCATCATATTGTGTGATAGACAGTACTATGCAAGGTTACTTTCCATGCGCGATCAGACCTACTCTTAACTCTACGATTCAAACCCCAGATCCGAATCTCAAGGAGGAAGGAGGAGAAGAAGAAAAAAAAATCCCAGCTAGGGACAATCGTAAACGGGTAGAACCGTCCTCGCATGAATCCATCCTTCTTAATACTCAGCTGTCTGGAGTTTTGTTCATAAACATTTTATTGGAGTTCACTGGCGGGCCGTAAAAAGAGGGAGATGAGACGGGTTGAGTTGTTCTCGGCCTGCTGCACCTCCTGTTCGGTCGTAAAGGGGGCTTGTGTGGGCGGATTCAGATTGTGGGGGATGGGGTGGTAGATGGAACATGTTCTTAAGATGAGGAGCCTAGAAGCCAAGGGGTACAAGTGCAGTTTTTTTTTTATTATTGGAGTTATGTAGTTGCTGTGGAGTCAAATGAATCGTCAGTTTGAAAAAAGGAATAAGTCCAAAAAATGACAAATTGACTTTTAATGCTCAAAAATATATCCAGGCTCTGTTCTACACATGAGTGCAAAGTGGGGAAAAATAACTACCCTCTATCGGAAGATATAGCCCCTTGAATATTTGCGAAATCAATGTCCATTCATTGTATTTTTCAATTTAATTTGAAATTCAAGTTAATTTTACTTTCTTTTCTTATATTTTGTTATGTAAACTAAGCCAAAGAAAAATTTTCTTTTAATTTAAAAATATTTTAAAACCTTTTTTTTTTATACAGGGAATGTTTAACTCCATTCATATTTACTTAATCCATTGATACTGCCTTAATGACTCAGTATCATAATTAATTAGAATTTTATTTGTTTCAGTCTTTCTATTTCTCTCTTTTGTATTCTGTGAACAAAACAGAAATACAATTTAAATTTCAATTTAAGTGGTTTTTAAGATATTTCTTCAGTTGAAATTTCATAAGGTTGATGAAGGGAATAAGTCCATCATCTTTTATTTTAACTGTAAAACATTTTGAAATAAACTTATAATGTTTTTCGATGATTGTTCTATATTCCTAACAGTGTCATGAATTTCCTGTAAAAATTTAGTGGCCATAGGAGTAAAATTCCATTACTTATACAGTTTTTTTTTCCGATTTTTTGAAAACTTCGTTTTTGGACTTATTCCCTTCTTCTAAATGACGATTCAAATATTGTTGTGGTAAAGGGATAGAAGTGAGTGGTAAAAAATTTTTTCATTTGTGTAAAAAAAATTACTTATAATATTTAAATGCGAGTTTGACTTCAACCTTGTTTTTCTCATTATCAATGTGAAGTCACTTGTACCCCTTGGCTTCTAGGCTCCTCAGACGGGGGATCAGGTTGCGATGGTTTAGAGCCGCCCTTTTTAGTTTTTTCTTTTGGGGGGGAAAGAACTTTGGTGGTATAATTTAAATGTGCTATCCTACCTTCGGAGTCATTTATTCAAATACTTGAAAAATTGACTTTAAAATAATATTATATGATTGAATGCATCTAAAAACTCAGATTAATGTAAAAATAAGACCTCAGTTTTGAAAAACTATCCTTTTTTAGTTACAATTTATCATAATATTAAATAAAAATCCTATTAAATGCAATACATCAAAACTCAAATTTAAATTAATATATACTATACATTGTAGCCGAGTTCACAACAATCATTCTAACCGGGGAAGGGCTGAGAAAACCGGTTCTTCTTCCACCGCTCTCCCTACGCTAGGGAAAACCTCACCGGACCATCCGTTGAAAATTCTCCCCTGGGCCATAGCAGTAGGAAATGTTTTAATTGGACTAACCGCCTGTAGAGGGCGCTTTCGCTCGCTTCCCGTAATGTATTTCTACCAGCTCGCTCGCTTGTCACGTGATTCTCTCTACCGGTAGGACGAGTTAGACGAGTGCACTTGTGAACAGGCTATTCTATTTCCTCACGGTTAGTTTTCGGATATCCCTTTTCCCCTACTTCTTTAGCTCTTTCTCCGGTTGAACAGGTTGTCTGTTGTGAATGCGGCTTGTCTGTACAACCTCACCAGGCGGTTAGTGTAACCCCAAACGAGCTAGGCTATTCACTCCACTCCCAAGGGTTGGTGAGGTATAGAGAGAAATGCCAAACTGGTTATTTCTCGCCAATAACTATATACTCCCCCTCCCTTCCCTTTTCTTCATAGAAGAAGGTGTTTAAGTAGCCAAGCTAGCCACCCAAATTTTCCGCGCCCCTACTCGAACTTGGATTTCCCCGTTCCCAACCGCCTTGCGAAGAAATACAGACAATATCTCGTATCAACAAATTTTATTATGTAGATAAAAACCTCCTTTAGGCGTTCAACCATTTTCAAAAGTGTTACAGATTAAAAATAGATAAACATCTTAGAAATTGGGATAATTTTCACAATTTTTACTTCGCTACTTAAAATGTAGGTGATATTTAGAAACCGAGATTTGGACCGAAAATGATGTTTTTAAGGTAAGGATACACATTAAGATCTTTTTTCATGTTTGTTTAATAGTTATTATTTGTTTCATTAAAAATTAATTTATCAGATTTGGAATTTATTTATTAATTTTGAATTTTATTGATTAATAATATAATAAGTAAATTTTATTAACAAATGAAGTTTTTGTGACTTTTTATGTAGGTATTAATTATTAGAGAAGAATTTCAAGGTGTAGAAAAAATTAGTCCATACATATCTGAAATGTTTGGAAACTTTTAATCTTTTAAAAAGGATTTTTTTCAATTAACTTACTTTTAAATTTTCACCGTAGGGCGTAGACCCTTATATATCACAATATAAACTACGCGATAGAAAAATTTTGGCTATTAAATTGTGTACCAGCTTGATTTCTGTAAAGCTCACTATACAGGGTGTCTCAAAAGGTCGAGTACAAACTTGGAGGGATGATAGTACTCATCAAGACGAACAAGAATCGGTATAGAAAGGGGGGTCGCAAATGAGTTTTAAGGGGTGAAACCCCGGGGTGAAAATCAGCAATAAAACTTGCATATTTGTGCAGGAAGAGACACATTAGTTCGATTCCGTAATTTTTTACATCAAAATAATAAAACTCGTATTGCAAAAAGTAAATTTAACTGTAACTTTTTCAAGAAGTTTTCTTTTCGTAGCGAAAGATTTATTTCGATCAGTCTTCTTTTTTAATGCATGTTCAACCAAAATTGGCTACTTATTAGCCATTTGGCGCAATTTTTTTTCCATACTTATTTTATCGTTAAAATAGTGGTAATGAAACTCTAAGATTTTCCAGTTTTATTTTTAAATATTTTTAAGCTAAAAATCTCAGAAAAGTTGAAATTCCAATGTGAAATTGATATTTTAGTTTATCGAATTGAATAGAACATACCCTTCATAATAATCCCAAGACCCTTTCATAAATACATGAGTACTCATTTTATTAGGTTTACCCTAAAAAATAATACTAATCTCGAAAACTTTTTCAATGCTTAAAAGCAATAATTAATTATTTAATATTATTAAAAGGATAATTAAAATAATAAATTTAATCCTTCTTCCTTCCTCGTCGGCTCTACAGTCCATGTAGGACCTTGGCCTCCCTAATAAATTTAATCAAGAAATATAATTATTTGTAAATTTTGGATGAATACCTATAAACAAAGCCTACAAACATGTATTACAAGTGATTCTAGAAAATATTTTAATTTTGTAAGCAGTTTCTAAAATAATTAAAATAATAATGATAGTATTTAAAATGTGCAAACATCGGAATTATTTTTATTCACGGCAAAATGTAGAAACTAAGGGTCTTTTCCACACTTGAATCATGAAGAATTCGAAAGGTGATTTTTACCATTAGACGATATTTAGCAAACTTAATGAATCCAAACTAATTTATTAAATTATTAAATGAAGTCATATTGCGTGGTCAATAAAAACCGAAAACCTTATCTTTTGTAGTATTCAATGTCTTGCTTTGATTTAAAAAGGGAAATTTTTGAACCAGATGAATTTAGCTAAAAAAAAATAATGTAATTTACAATAGAAAAATATAATTTTTTTTATGGATGCTTTTCTTTTAACGTTTTCAGTTTTTTAAAGAAATGTCACAGACTCAACTACAGGGTGTTTCACAAAGAACTTCCCTGGTTTTAAAAATTAATAACAAATAGACAAAACATGATAAAAATACGCTGTCTACTGCAATGTACTTTTTAGACCTTTCGATTCAGAAATCGTTTCTTCCGTAAATTTTATTTCCCTATACTGTATGACAAGGATTTCAAGGACTCCTTTTCCTTCGTTTCACAAAATCTTGGGCTGCCATCTATTAATTTATTTTATCTACCGATTTTAAAGAAATTGTGTTAAGAAATTCTTTGGTCTAAGAAGTAGTACTACATTGCAGCAGACGGCGTGGCGTATTTTTGTCTATTCGTTAGTTTTTAAAACCAGGGAGCTCTTTGTGAAACACCCTGTAAGAAAATGTAATGAAGACTTAAATTTTGTATGAAACATTTTTTAATAAAAAAAAAAAAGAGTTTAAAAATATAAGCTAAACAGTTTTATTCTTTAATGTTCTTTAGATGCGACAACATAACCGTTATTCTCATGACTAAATTATTAAAATTCAAGATCGACAAATACACGGACAAATACAATTCGAGCTCGGCCAATTTTGTATCCCTGCGTAGTGGAGGGTAGAATATGGAGAGATGGGGCCATAATTGGTCATCTCTCCTGGGAATGAATGGCATAGCGCCTTCTAGGACACACTAATCGTTTTATCCCAAGAGCTTCGTTTTGCCCTAAGACCCTAGGAGGGGACAGTAAAGCTTATCGTCAGTACACAGACAAAGTCATTTTAAAATTAATTAACAGAGTGGTGACTTAAATAACACTAGTTTCTTGTCAAATTAATTCTTTTTCAGTGATGTTTCACCTCCCTCCCCAAGCGGCAATCTACCACTTTTAAAATAATTTTCTCTTGTTTATTATCGCTATGAAACCTTTCAGTACCACGACAGCTAGCTCGATAGCAGTGCTCACACGTTGCTTATTAGAGCTAGTTACGATTGCTCCATCCAGGGCTTTAATAAACCTTTGGGTGTGATGCTGCCGGCAATTTCTTAGCCAGGTAGGGATAGCTTTTCACACCGGCTAAGGCTGTACGGACGTTCTTAACTTTCAAAGTTGTGAATTAATGGCCACAAGCATGGAAAGCTTTTGGCCATTTGTTACTTGTGACCTTGATCCATATGTGATTGATATTTTGGATCCATGAATCACTTTATTAAAAGTGGCCATCAAATCTATACCCTAGATTAGATCATAATATTGAACTAATTAACGAATTTTGTAGGCTTTAAAGCAAAATCATTTTACTGTCCACAAAGTTACTTTTAATCAACTATTTAATTGATTTCGAAGATGTTCATTTGAATTGGCTGACCAATATTTTTGAGTCTAGAGTTGAAATCATTTATAAAAATAACTAAATTAGTTTAAATTTGAAGTATCTTAAATTTTTGAATCACAAAAATATTAAAAGCTATTCATCTAGATTGCATAGCTGCGAATCTGATGGAGAAAAAAATAGGAGTACTTTCACGGACTACATATGAAAGCCCACCCACATCTATTTTTCGGTCACGATTTAAAACTTAAGCTACTTTTTTAGCTAATATTTGAACTACAAAGCACAAATAATTCAGATAAAAAAAAACCTATGAAGAAACAAAAACAACATCCCTCTTAAAATTAAAGCTTTTTCTGGAAAAAATAATTTTAAGAAAGAAAATGTAATACTGAAACCTTATTAAAAAATTAAGAATAAGAAAACGAAAATAAAAGACTGATTTTAAGAAATATGCATTGAGAGACCTTAAAAAAATTTGGTCTAGTTCTGGTTGGATTTTTGCTATTTGTAATTCTTTGTTTGATATTAAAACTCTTAAATTAGTTTTATTCAAATGATAGATTTCTCTCTTTGTTTTCTATTACTTTCGTAATTTTCCAGCTAGTAGTGAACAATTTCTTCAAAAACAAGCTTTTAAAACTAATGACATCAACACGAAGGAAGAAAAACGCGATCGCGACCGTCATGTTGTTTTTTCAGTCCACCATAGCAATGCAAAAAGCCAACTTTACAGGCAAAAGTACGGAAACATAAATGAAAATTCGTTATCTTTCATTGAAATTTCGGACTCTTATACGATTTCAGGACTTTCACATAATCAGTAGACACCTTGGAATAACTTTAAAGAGTTTAGAAATTAAAATAGTTTTTTTACGATTGCAAAAAGAGTATTTTTAAAAAATCGGAAAATCGGAGTTTTTAGGAAAAAATCGAAGAAGAAACTAAAAATAGGAGTAATTCCAATAAAATCGGAGTACTTGGCAGGTATGAGATAGCACGACGTGATCTTATTTCTAAGTTTGGCCTCTACGATTCTCTTTAAAAAACATTAATAATACCTAATGCATAGAAATTTGAGTTACCTACCTTAAGAATCACAAAATAGTATTTGGCAATCACGGATTGGCGACATTTTTTTTCCTGTCGAATGCAATAGTTTTACTGGTGGGAAAACTCGCTTAGTAGAAGAAGTTATAATATTTGAAGTTGTTTCACAAAATAACTACGGGAATCGAACGATTGTGTCTCTTCCTGCACAAATATGCAAGTTTTTTTGCTGATTTTCACCCCGGGGTTTCACCCCTTAAAACTCATTTGCGACCCCCTTTTCTATACCAATTCTTGTTCGTCTTGATGAGTACTATCATCCCTCCAAGTTTGTACTCGACCTTTTGAGACACCCTGTATAAGTGGGAATTTCCTTTATAATCGAGAAACAAATTTTCCATTTTCTTCTTTTTGAATTTCTACTGTCAATAAAGTACCACAAAAATTAAATGTTGATACTTTCAATTCAGTTACTTACATAAGAATGTTTCTTACTTAGCTAATACAGAAAAAATAATAAAAATATATGAATAATTAGAAAGAAAACAATATTGTAAAATATTATAAAAACTACGGTTTTATTAACAATCACCACTTTTTAAACTATAAAAAGTTATTTATTAATGTAACTATGAACTTTTGGTATTATACCAAGTTATTGTAAGTACATTATTAAAGGTCGTAATTTTTATTATGAGCTATATCAATCAATGTAGAACACGAGTTAATTTATGGGTGCATCATAGAGTTCCGCAATAGTTTCTATTTCATTGACAGTACGCTTTTTTTTCATATAACACAGGCCTGAGACGAAAAAAAAATACAAAGCAAGTAAGAGCTAGACTTAATGTATTTTTTGGTGCTGATTTCAGAAAAAAAAAATAATGAAAAAATTCCATCACGTTAAGTTTTTATCGAAAAAATTTATTTTTGGATTACTGCACTGTGACACCTCCCCGTCATTATTCATCTACCCCGTCTAAATCTCTATACAAATAGCGTCGCGCGAAGTCCTGTGAAGAGTCCCGTGTGATACAATATGACAAGTGAGAACTCAATCACAAAATAATTTTACCGCTTGTTTTCCTCTGTGCGTTTCGTGAAGTACAGTTTTGAGTTTGAGACACTAATGAAAATTTTCCTGATGTCTTTTGATACATGTGGCGAAATAGCGTTATTAAAAATTGCATGTATTAAAGACTAAGTAAGCAGACTACCTCATCTTGCGTATTTCGATATGAAAGTTGGAGATCAGGACAAATCGCGGGCTTCTCATAGGTTTGTGTGCACGTGCAGGGTATCAATTATCTATACTTTTGGCTCCAAAGAAAGAAGACTGCTTTACGATTTGGAACTCCTATGGCATGGAGGGAGCCGAAAAAACCAACTGTGATGATTGTTGCTTCTGCCATATACGTGGTTATTACTACAAAAATCAACAGCTGATCTCTCATCCTGATATTATTCCATCGGCCATACGTCCAGTTTCTCATAAACCTAATATTGCAGTGTCTCTTTCTCCAACTGAATTGCCAGTCATCTCTTCGATACTCGGTGCATTTAAAAGAACGCTATGAAAACCTCGTTCTCGTCCTCAATAAAATAATGTCTAACACTGTTGGACCATTTGCTGTGTTTTGAAAATTAATTTCATGCTTCCCGGTTAACAAGAATGGCCACTTAACAAAGGGTCAAAACAGAAGAGCTAGAAAGACCAAATCATGGACCAGGCACCAGGAATGTGATTCAAAATAGCAAGCAAAAAAAGTATTTTTATACCCTCTGAATATAAAATTAGGTGTAATAAAGATAGTACATGCAACATTTTTCTCGAGAATTCCTTTTAAAATAGGATTTTAGCAAAAATATTGAAATAAATTTCACAAAAAATTCTGACGTGATGGAGAAAAATGGAGGTCAGTTTCGAAATCAGCATACCATTAACATTAAATTCACCTAAGACTTCTTTTGTATTTTTCAAAAAAATAAATTTCGCAGGTCTGTGTGTGTAATTAGAAAGAAATCAATAATAGAAATTAATATCGTTATTGAAAGTTACTATTTTATAAAAATCACCACTTTTTAAACTACAGAAAAATATATATCAATCTATAAATTTTTTCAACATTATTACTTTCGCTTGCTGATGGATTCAAGAACCTATGAAATTAGTAGTCAACATTATTACCAATTGGTAAGTTGAACCCAGAGATGGGCGCAATCAGATTACTTTTGTAATCAGATTAATAATCTGATTGAAGTAATCAGATTACATTTGTAACCATCAATCTGATTACATTTGTAATCTGACCGAAAGTAATCTGATTACATTTGTAATCTGATTGATGTACAGATTACTTTTGAAATCAGATTGACACAACTTAATTACAGTGGTCCGCAATTCACCGGAAGTGGTTCTTAGCTAACCGGAAGTGGTTCTTATAGCTAACCGGAAGTGGTTCTTAGATAACCGGAAGTGATCCGAAACTTACCGGAAGTGAACCATACCTTACCGGAAGTGGTCCAAAACTTACCGGAAGTGAACCATAACTTACCGGAAGTGGTCCGCAACTTACCGGAAGTGGTCCACAACTTACCGGAAGTGATCCTTAATCTACCGGAAGTAGGTCACAACTTACCGGAAGTGATTCGCAACTCACTTCCGGTAAGTTAAGGACCACTTCCGGTAAGTTGTGAACCACTTCCGGTTATTTGAGAACCACTTCCGGTAAGTTATGGTTCACTTCCGGTATGTTTTGGACCATTTCCGTTAAGTTTCGGACCACTTCCGGTAAGTTGTGAACCATTTCTGATAAGTTTTGGACCACTTCCGGTAAGTTTTGGACCATTTCCGCTAAGTTTCGGACCACTTCCGGTAAGTTTTGGACCACTTCCGGAAAGTTTTGGACCACTTCCGGCAAGATGCGAACCAACAAGTACATTCTGTGTGCCTTCACATTATCAATCAAAAAGTAATCAAGATTTATTATGAGATTACTTATTGTAATCTGTAATCAGATTGCAGATTACATTTGTAATCAGTAATCAGATTACAATTGTAATCATTAATCTCCATGTGATTACTTTCGTGATTACAAATGTAATCATTAATCTCCATGTGATTACTTTCTTGATTACATTTGTAATCAGATTACAAATGTAATCAGATTACAATTGTAATCGTAATCATCAATCATTAATCTGATTACATTTTGCCCAACTCTGGTTGAACCCTTGCCATAAACAGTCATATTTGATTATGACCAATATTAAATTTAAATAAAATAAATCAATTAAATAATGAGAAAACTATAACGGTTTATTAATGGATAAACTAACATTGAGTTCCGCAATAGACCAGAAAAAGGCGCCCCGGGGATTTTGGTGGATAAGGTATTTGGTTCTCAATTGTGGAGGATTTCCAGCTATTGTTTTTTGATGGGAGTAAGATGATTCGAGTTTGGTTTTGGTGTTTCTTACTTCAGGTCTGGCTGCAATACCTATACTTTAAGTGGTCCAATAAGTCGTAAAGTATTCTATAATTTAAAATGATTGAAGGACTTTAATTTAAATAATTGATTAATTTAATTAGCAGAAAATTCTGTCTACGGAAAAATGCTCAAACTGTTTGATTTACCGATTAAAAATACAGTAATTGGTAAGGCGGCTAATACTTTTATAAAAATATATTAATGTGAAGAAGTATAGAGGTTTCATTAAGATTACAACAGGACCTTAAAGCTATGTTTCAATGAATAATTTAGCCCACACATCCATTAAAAGTATGCAGACCAGGTTGAGTATATAAAGACTTATGGTGGATTTACACCACCGCGTCAAAAGGGGTTAAAGCGGTGAACAGCGGTCGTTTTCGAGGCTTCCTATTGGTTCTTTTGATTCGCTGTTTGCCGCTTCAACCTGTTTTGACGCGGTGGTGTAAATCCTCCATTATAGCAGGTATCTGATTTAAAATATTTTCATCGGACTCCAATTGGATTTTCATTTATATAGTAGTTTCATTCATTCATTTCCCAGCTTGCATTTTATTCACAAATCTGATATTTTAAATTAAGGCCGCCCTTTCTCTGAGTCATAAACGAGCCACTGAATTTATACCAGAGAGTGTGGAAGAAGAAAAGGATTTCTCTTTAATATTCTTCTTTCCTTGGTCAGGGTATATCAGCAGCCTGGTTACCATCGGTTTATACCTGCATTTTCTGGTATCCACTGCATGATTCAATTTTTAACTTGTTGATTAATTCGGCTCCGAGTGATCACGAGTTAATACACAGGGTGTTTCAACAAGTCCATCCAAACTCTGAACAGCGAGATTCTTTGAGCGGAGTATTAAGGTAAATGTGGGTATAGTGGACACTGTCCCAATAGTGGCCACCTAGTTGATTAATTTTAATTAATACGAGTTAGAAATATCAAATAGAGTTAAAATTTATAGGCATAGTAGATTATGATATCAGGTAATCATTTCAGTCCACTTTTGATGCAAAGGGTGTCCACCATAGAAACATCAGATACATCGATGTGGCCACTATAGCAGCAATTTGGAGTAGGTACTTTTAAAAAATTGATTAAAAATACTTTCCCCGATCTAATTAAAGTTTTAATTGGTAAAATCAAAAGAAGAAGAAATAGGTATAAGTTAATCTGAAAATAGGATTGTAACCGTTTCCAAGAAAATAGATTGATACTTATAGAGAATTTAAGCGAAAATTTTCCTTAAAGTGTCCACTATACCCACATTTACCTTATATACAAATTATTATCAAAAGAGCTGTACCTCTTACCACCCATAGTTTTCAACAGAAAAAAGGCACGACGTCACATCCGGTCAAAACGCTTATGGAAGCGTGAAGGTTGTTATTTAGATATTTTTGCAATGCATGATGTTGGAAAATATCCATTGCCCATGCATGCACGCACCGTGGAATGAAAGAATTAACATTTAATTGGATATGACGTCGAGAAATGAAAGTCGTCATAGAGATATAGTTTTTGAAGCATCCTTATTGGACAGAGTTTGAGGACACTTGTTTAAACTCCCTGTTAAGTATTTGTCGTTTGTTGCTACCTACCTACACCCAGATTTTTGAACAGTAGTTCTAAACAACCTGTAACATCGATTACGTTACCACACACCATTCAAAAACCATTCATCTTCATTACACCTTAATCAAATCACACTATGGCTTAACTCCCCGATTCCCGATGAAGCGTGGAAGAGCTAATTACCACTAATGAAAGATGATCCCGGGATTGTTTCAGGGGAACAGGGACAGAGAGGAAAAAGCCCAGTTGGCCCGAGTTTCTTGGAAATCGAGTTATTTTCCACATGGAAGTTCCGTCCCTTTGGGGAGCACTGTGGACGTGACTTGGAGAGTCTTGAATGGAACAAAATGAATCGATATGTCAAAGCATCGATTCTTTTTAATAATTTTAGATTATTTCCAATAATTTTAGATTATTTCCTTACTGTTCTTGATAATAAAGCCCTGATTACTTCCCTCCGGATTACCCATAACGATTAATTTTAAATGGTTTACTCAAATGGATGTAATCGATCATTTAACCAAATTCAAATCTTTATGAAATTATGGCTGTGAACTGCATCTCTCTTATTTTAGAATGGTGATAGGTTATAGAATTCTTGAATGATGCGCCAAAAGTTAGATCCATCAATATCAGGCCTTCAGAAAATCAAAATTTTTCTTTTCCTATAAAAATAACCCAAAAATGCTTCAAAAGGTTTGAAATTTTAAAATTGAATTCCTCCAAAACTAATTCAAATTTGAAAAAGGGGCGACTTTGAGCATCCTACATTGAAATTACTCCTTGTGTCGAAATCTTTTTAGAAATAATTTAAGGTTTAAAGGCGATGGGTGATTAAGGAAATTGAACAAATATTTTAACTAGATAATGTGGAATATAAAAAAAATACCCCTAACAAGTTTCATGGATAATATCTATCAAGGATAAGTGTGAACTTCAAATGTCATAACGACATTTTACAATCCTCGCATAAAATTATCTCAAAAAATAAAAGACTGCCAATTGATATATATTTAAACTGCTTATAATTTGATATTTTTTTACTATTTTCCAGTATAAATCAGAAAACTTGGCGCTTTGCTCGCAATTTATTCTAAAAAGTGCCGCAATGTGAATGGATTAATCATAATCACCTAAACTATGGTCATATTATTTCCCCACGACTGCTTGAGACGGTATATCAAACTTAATGCCCTTTAAAGGACTTCCGATACCAGCACTTGCTTCATGTACTGTTTATTAAATTAAAGAGATTTATAAAGTCATAATCTCCCAAAATAGGTAGTATGATTGAAAAAAATTTAACAATAATCTTTAAAACCAGTTTCGCTTATTTATAAATACAATAATTAAATTTTTTAGTGGTGAGTAAATTTGCAATTTTTTTTTCAAAACGTAAATTCCTATTTAAAAAATCAAGGGGGGTATAGATCGTCGGACCTAGGTCGTTGGACCTTCAAACTACAGTATAACTTAACTTCACTGGGTGAGGCCATGAGCTGAACTGTTACAGAACGTGTGACTTGAAAGTCACAGTCAGCTGAGGAGTGGCTAGCTTGATGCTAACCCCCTCTTGATTTCCCCAAGTAACCTTGGTACTCATTTTATCGACCCCGGAGGGATGAAGGGCTGTCTGCCTTGCCCGTGGACCGGGATTTGAACCCCGGGCCTGTGGTGTGGGAGAGCAAAGCGCTTCCTCTAGGCCACCGGGCTTCCTTTAAATTCCTATTTCACAAGGCATGATATCTGACTTCACCAGTCCAGCCTAACCCATCACAGACAACGGTGAACCTCGTTAAAGGCAGCTGCTCAGCCCGTGCTCGATTCCCCCTGCCTCAGAGGGCTCGAGGCCCCTCCTGATGGCCAGCCCCCTAATTGGTGGGATGCACGAGAGGTTAATAAAGCCCTCTCTGGAATGCTACTACCGCTGGAACACGACGCGATACTGTAATGAGCATAGGGATGAATGGGGGTTTATTACAGTGAGGAGAAAGCCGGGCATGTCGTTTTTACTATGTGGTTGTGGTGTTACATGGATTGTATATGGGATGATGTGGAATGTATGTCTATTGGAAATTGCGGACTGATAATGTTATTTCTAGTTTCAACACGATCATTTGAAATGCGTGATTTATTGTCCTGTCTTGTTTTATTGTATCAGAGATACGTCAATATGTTTCTCATTGTGTTTGGGTATGTGTATAAGCATGGAACTAAAAAAAAAGTACGAACTTCGATTTTGGGGATGAGTAAAAAAATTGCTTATTAGTAGTATCGATCACATCTGCCAAAATTCCACGAATTTGAAAAATTACTCAGAGTTAATTCGCATTGCTTACTCCATAGGGGCCGTTCAAATATTACGTTACCAAGTTTTTGGTCATTTTTGACCCCCCCCCCTCTCCCTTGTTAACAAAATTAAGCATTCTTCTTCTTCTTCTTACTTATCTCTCTGATCTGAATCAGATCAGATCCATGAGGTTGTTCGCCTTAAAAATATCGAGGACAAAACAGGGTCTTCTTTTAAGATCCTCTCGCACCAAATTTACACATTCAATTAGGTGTTGTGCGGTGGCCTCTTCAACATTGCACTTGGTGCAAATAGGGAAGGTCCTGGTACCATTTGAAAACCTGATGGTTTTTAGATGTCCGGTGTACAGGCGAGCCAAAGCAGTTTAATCACTCCTGTCACCAACAAAATGAATTAGAGCTCCAGGACCCTCACTTAAGTACCATGGATGTTCTGGTGCTTTCTTCCAGGATTTGTTTACAGAGGCCTTGCTTCTTGAGAATATCTCGAGGTACGTTAAAGGATCCCTAGCATCCTGGATCATGGAAGAGCCCTCTTTAGCCAGTTCATCTGCAATATCGTTATATTTTAGATTAACATGAGATGGAATCCATTGCAGATGGAGGACAGCAGAGCAGGAGAGGATCATGAGTTTCTCCATAATTCTTATTCCCCTTTGATCCCCAATTTGTTTCTAATTTTGCAGATATTGTATTGCACTTCGGCTGTCCGAAAGTATCCAGATTTCTCCAGATAAATATCTGTTTGTGATACAATCCAGAGCCATGTCAATGGCAATCAGCTCAGCATTCTGAAATTCATATTCTGAAATTCATTTTTCTCTCAAACTTTCCTTGTGAGAAATGTTTAATTTTTTTTTTTTACTAATTCAGTTTTTTTTTTTTTTTTTTTTTTTTTGAAATTTATTTTTGGTTGAATTTTAAAATTATTTATGCAAGAAACGAGAGATTTTCGAAAATGCAGTGTTTGTAACATCTTACGTAAGCATCAATTATACTCCCCATCCCCCTAGTCAGGAAAAATAAGCAAATAAAACACCCCTCCCCTCTTTTAGTTGCTTAATTGAACGGCCCCATAGGTTCTAACATAAATTGAAAATTTTGTAGAGCTCTAAAGATACATTCCAAAATGGAAAGAAATTCTAACTCGATATTCAGTGCGAAAAAATTACCATGTTTGTCATACGTATCTATTCCTCAAACTTTATAAATCAAACCTGTGTATTACACCATCAGGAAGTATAAGGAGAAGGATGATATAGTTGACAGCAACGTTTCCTGACCCTATGACGTCACAAACATAGAAAGTAGTTCCCAGCACGGTGTTAGAATTTTGAGTGAAATGAAGAACGTCATGTGATTAGTTTGTTAAACCCATGGAATACAAGGTCTTTTTATCACGATTTGCGTACCGAAACTCCTCCTAGCAACCCAACAGGGTTTCTGTTTACGCAGTTTCTGCTTCCGAGTAGTAGACGTCATAGGGTCAGGAAACGTTGCTGTCGAGTATAGAATGAGAGTAAAAAATAAATATGTGTGAAAACATTAAGTGAAAGTAGGTAGAATTATTGTAATTGAGGCGATTGCAGAAGCAATGAGGACGCCATTTTTATGAGTATGCTTACTCAATTACTATATCGCCTTATTCTAAACTTTATAACAAAAAGTATTTTAAATTCTTTATTACTGACTAAATGGGGGGTGTCTTTCTTACATACAATATTAATTACATTTTGTTTATGTGTTGAAAAGTATAATCTCGTCACAACTATCCTCCTGCACCGATTTTGATGTTAGACAACATTTTATAAATACCACAGTTAAAGTCAGCAACTTTTATACTGGTGACTAATAACTATCTCACATCTTCCTCCTACACCCGGAATAGGTAGCATCAAACTCAAATCACCTCACCTCTCTTCTGATCAACGACCCCGGACCAACCTGGGCCAAAGGTCATCTCTTCGGCAGCACGAGCGGAGCATACGCCACGCTATTTACATCTCAACTCAACTCCAGACAAGTGGGTGCCAGGTTTGGAAACAATGGAACCATCGAAAAGAACACTCTTTAGGCCTAACGACGCACCTTCCAAGGTGTGTTCTGGTCTTGACTTTCTAAGGTCCGAATTGTTGTAGTAGAGGTTTAATGAGAGAGCAATTGTGGAAATAGAGGTTGGAGCCATCGGAGAGAGGTTAAGGTTTTTGATGGGCAATATGGGGGGAGAAAGGTGATTAGTTTTTTTTTCGGTGATTCGTTCGTTTCTTGGGTCGTTTCACTCGTGGATAGTTTGGAAGTGAAGTGCTATAGTCCAAGAGCTAGGAGAATGCGAATTCAACTGTAAAGACATATTTTTGATTATTTCGTTTACTTCTATGTGACCTTCTTACGAACTAAAATTATGAAGGCATTCATATACAGTAACTCCAGGATGTATTCGTACACCCAACAAATTTGCACAACAAAATTGCGGCTAAATTTCACTTGCAAAATTGTTGGTTTTAAACATCTGTTTTTCTACAAGAATTGTTATAATCTATTTTTAAATCCGAATATATGTATAAAAAGAACAACTGTTAATCTTAGACGCCCTGGTATGATTTACTGTGTACCTAAATCAAACAAAGAGATTTTATCACAAATGTTTTTCCTACTTAGCACCCAAACACTACAATAGTTTGCCAATTGATGTTCAAATAATACCTAAAATTACTTTATTCAAAAAAAAACTTAAGCAATTTTTATTTAATTCAGAAATTTTAGTTATTCTTTAAACTTATTGCTCTTCATATAATTTAATACAATGCTCTATTTAAAATTCATTGGACTTCTTCAATATTGTCAATATGGTTTTTTTTCTACTTCGGGCCTATATTTATATTTATATTGCAATCGACACCTTTGCCAGTCCTTATAATTGTAATTATTTATTTATATTTTATTTTTTTTGTAATTAATTATTTTCTATGTATCTTGTATTTTTTCTATGTATCTTGTAAAAAATAAATAAAAAAAAATTCCAAAAAAAAAAATATCCTAACGAAAATGAAGCGATTTGAAAGCCCAAACATATATTCGTACAGCCCTAGACTTAACATGGGATCATTGCATTTCTGAAAAGCATATTTTGTTCCTAATCCTAATTTAAAAGCACGTGCATGTAATTTTTTAAAGTAATTTTTTTCTAACTGTTCTGATAGTTTTTTGCTCTTTTTTTGATATATTCTAATGATGAATGGTTCACGAAACGTTGCTGTCGAGTATAACTAAAGCTTAGTGTTCGGCAACTAGTGGTCAAAAAGTAGTTAACTACCAACTACTAACTAGTCTGGGAAAATCTAGTTGCAACTAGTAGTTAACTATTTTTTCCTGGCACTAGTTGCAACTAGTAGTTAACTATTTCCCAAAGTAGTTAACTACTAGTTAACTAGTCTATTTAATTTCATAACCTATTTTTTGCCCAAATTCTAATACATCTTTCTTATCTATATCACAAAAAACTTTATGCTTCGCTCAAAACGGCGCTTTATTTCTGGTTATGGTATTTGAGTACTCAACCATGACATTGTAGTTATAAATAGCAGTGTAATTTTTTGTATATTTTGATAAAAATTTTAAATATTTTTGAAATTTTAAACAATTTTTTTTTAAAGTAGTTGAAAATTTGAAAGTAGTTTCAACTAGTAGTTATTAAAAAAAGTAGTTCAACTACTAGTTAAACTAATTTAAACCAAAAGTAGTTAAACTACTAGTTAACTAGTAGTTGATCGGTAGTTAACTACTAGTTGCAACTAGTTCTAGTTAACTAGTGCCGAACACTACTAAAGCTCATAAGCTACCTAACTAAAAACTAACTAATCCTCATAAGCTAATTAATCCTAATGAGCTAACTAAACTGGTAGATCGCATACTGCAAGAATACCAAAATGCATCTTAGACGTATACTTCTTTGGACAATTTTATTTACTACACACCACGTAAGGAATCGTTCTATGCAGAGTTTATGAGACCTGTTGAAGCACCTTGCATTTGAAAAAAAAAGTATAAATTTAGATAGTGCTGCAATTTCTATCAAATATTGACTTTTTAAACCTGCTGCGGCAGGAGAAAAATATTTAAATCACTATCACCGTAACCTACTGCCCATAAATTCGTCCTTGGACATCGCGGTCCCACCTGGAAAACATCCGGTGGCAAATCATTCCTTCAGTCTCGCTACGTGCACTGTATGGCGATCCTTAACAAGTCGTACAATAATAAGTCCGTAATGACCCTCCCCCCAACGACCAGTTTCCGTTTGATGACTCTTTATGGGAATTTATTTATATCCGCTGCCGCATATTTCTGTGCGTGAGACCCGTTCGGGACTGTCGCAATCATAGTGTTATAGTGACATAGCATCCTCTGCTGTCTTGAGTTACTAATCGCTAATGAAGTTTCAAACGCTTTCTTTCGCAGATTTCTAACAAAAAGTTTGTTTGGGATGTTTTTAGTCACCACTTAATTTTGAAATTTTTAATGAATATGTTAACAACTATTCCTATCAAGTGGTATACCTAATATTCTTTGCGTGCTATTATATTTAAAATCGTTCAGTCTATGAAGGATTCACAGTCTTATTAGGTATACATTCTGTATGGATCATCCATAGACTGTAATGCAGCTCTATTTGCTCAAAATACACAGAAAAATCTATTTTAAAAATTTCAGGGTTCATGCCGGACACAAAATTATTATTATTATTTTTTTAATAATTATCCTTATATCTTAGAAAATACATCTTAAAACATCAAATTGATTGTTGGGTTACATTTTGCACATTACCGCTCTTTTCGGGGAGATATATATGAAACGAAATTTTTATGGACTAGTCCAGGAAACTAGTCTCAACTCAAATTCAGGTTGTATTATTTTGCTTTCAATTTCGTATCCAATTAGAATGATGGCTAACAAATCTTGGTGGCCAACGGCGGATGCCAATAATGTCACTAACAGTTAAACAATAAAATAATTATTTATTTGGAAGAATGTATAAAAGAAAGTGAACTAATAAACCTTTAATAACCTATCATATATAATAACCTAACCTATATGTTCTCATTTGACTTTATATCCATTAATTTTAAATTATAGGAACTTCTACACTGTATCCTTTATAGCACTACGAAATTTGAAAGAGTTTAAGTGAAACACTAGATAGAGGTGGACTGTTATTGATGGGTTTTGAGATTATCAAATCGCACGGTCTGTTTGCAATAGAACCGAATGAAATTTAAACAGAAGTTTTCAAGTAAATTTGAAAAAGGTACTATTATGTCTCTGTAAACAATTGATTACCCATACAGTGGTATTTAAGATGGATACAAGGGGTGTCAGTGTCCTCTTTTAATCAATTTAATTATTTTTTACTATAGTTTTAATAAAATCTTTATATGAATAATAAATATTGAATTTTTTAAAAAAAAATATTCAAAATAGTCATCCAAGAAGCTATACTATGTCTGCGGAACACTTCACTTAAATTTGAACCTCGCGGACCATCCCTATCCCGCCCCATCTCCAACTCTCTTTTAAAATTTACAAGTTTTCCGCAGATATAGTATCTGAGTTGGGAACCACTAATTTAAAGTAGTCACCAGTAATAAATTTATACTAATATTTATAAATAAATTTTGAGTTTTCAATGTTATACTAGTTTGCTAATCAAGTGTTCCATAACGTGGTTATAAACCAATGGTTTTTGAACCATAAATTAGTATATGAAGGATTATAGCGTTACCGTTAGCAGGGGAGGAATTTCGATTAGGTATATTACGGGAGAGCGGGGCAGGTTTCAACAGTTTCGTTTTCTGTTAAAATCATTTTCTCTTTTGTTATGCGGTTAATAGAAATGTCTGTGCACACATCTAGTTTTTGGGCCTGATAATAACTGAATTTTTTAGAGGATATTTGGGCCCCTACCGAAATATATTTCTATATACGCCACGGCTACAGTCAATTCGAATACGCACTTGTTGTAATAAGCGACCACACTTTTCCCAAACCTTCGATCAGTTTCAAAAGCACACATAAAACATAATGCCACCTTTCGCCTAAAAGAAATAACCCGCGTTTCCGCAAACGGCTGCACCCGCTGGAAAGGCCATCAAAAAGGTTTCAGGACACGAATTTACATGTTCCCTCAAGGAATACGGGAATAGGTGATTTTTAGGCGAAAACGGTTCTTTGAGGGAATGAGGGCCCTTCCGACCATTAGGGATATGAAATTGTCACTTTGTGGAGATTTTCGGGAGGTGTTGCCATTTTGCGGAGGTAAATTCTGTGGGTTTTTTAGGGGGGGGGGTATGGAATGTTTAGTTTTGGGATCGTTTAGGGGTGCAGGTGGCAGCTCTCATGTGAGTGAGAGGAATTTGTTCTCAGAATTGTTTTAGATGTTGCTGTGGAAAGCAGAAATGCATCGATTTAAAGTTACCAGTGATACAATAGTTCATTATTATTTTATAACATTATGAATTTGTAATTTCAGATGAAATTTCCATTATCTCCTAGTATAACTGAGTGAACGACTAATGACCGTATTCCCCACTAGCTGACTTAAGGTTAACCTGGAATCAAGCTTATTCGCCAGTTCTGATTGGCTTAAAAATTGTTTTTCTTTCTCAGCTACCAATTAAAAGTTGTGATTCCAGGTTAACCTTAGGTTAGGATGGATAATTACGATTATAACGCAGAGAAAATAAAAATCATCTGTTAAGGCGGGAAAATCCATTTAGCTAAAAGATATCTTCAAATATAAATTTAAATCAAAATTACAATACAATTGAAAAACAATACAGAAAAGAAGAGAAGTCTAAAGATTTAAATGAGAGGATGTTGAATAATCCCTGTGACTGTGAGAAATATCTAAGTAGTTATTTTGTAAGATCTTATTGGTCATCATGTTTTTAAGGTTTAATTTGGGGGTATGGATTGGTAAAACATGATGATGGAAAAAAACCCTACAATTTTTAAGCTTTAAAGAGGCAAAGTTATTCAAATATTATTAAGCAAAGGAAGAATATTTAAAAGAATATTTTTTAGTTTATTTATGGCTTATTTTCTTTAGAAAGACATTTAGAGCCTTACAAGATTAATCTGGATAACAAAAAAGAGAGAATATTTTAAATAAAAATTCATGAACTTTTAAACTTGATTCGTGGCTGAAATACATTAACCCAATTTAAAAAAAGAAATATTATTATGTTGTATTATATACTTTCGTACACAACTTTTCCAAGCTACAGCGAATCAAAAACACCACATAAAGGAAAGGATTTTACCATAGAGGATTTTACACACTGAACTTATAGGGTAGTGAGGAAAAAATCTCTTCTTTGATCAAACACGGCTGATTCATCATTTCCACTGATATGTGGCAACGGAAAAAAAATCCTACAACAATGAGGCAAATTTATTTAACCACCTGGACTAGTCTCATAAATTAACCCGTCCGACAGACTCAACTTCTTGCGAACACCATCGGATGCGTCATGGAACCGATTGCACCTCCGTGAATCACAAAAGATTCGCGACTCATTATTAGACTGTGGCCTTGCTCCTGTTTGGCAACAAGCGGTTATCGTCTGCGAAGAAGTTATTGGCCATTTTTGTGGGGTGAGTCAACCCTGTGAATCACTTATTTCAGGGATGCTCTTGTTGGGAGTTGAAAAAAGTTGTACATTTTGAGGTATTAAGAATTCAGATGTCGATATTGTAAAGTTGCTATGGTAACAATGAAGTTACACGAAGACTGATTTGATAACTGATTTTAAATAACTGAATCGTCAGTTTGAAAAAGGGAAGTCCAAAAATGAAAAACTGACATTTTGTGCTCAAAACAATCTCCAAGCTTTGCTACTACCCCCTATAAAGCGATATATCCCCTTGAAGTTGCGAAATCAATGTCCATTCATTGTATTTTTTCAGTTAATTTGGAATTAAGGTGTTAATTTGTCTTTCAGTTCTTATTCTTTGTGCTGCAAACTAAGTAAGCCAAAATAAAATTTAAAAGTGCTTTTTTTTTAATCAATGTTTGACTCCATTCATATTCACTTACTCCAATGATACTTACTGCCTTAATGACCCAGTTTCATAATAATTTTGAATTTTATTTGTCTTGAGCTCTGTCAATTTCTCAGTTTTGTGCTGTCAACTAAGCAGAGATATAATTTAAACGATGAATTTAAGAGGTTTTTACGATGTTCCTCCATAAGGTTGAAAAAGTCCATCAACTTTTTTCAACTGTAAAATACTTTTGAATGCACTTATAATTTTTCCTAAGATTGCCCTTTTTGTTAAATAACTTCCCGAATTTTCAGTAAAAGTTTGGTGGTTATACAACAAAAATTCCATTATTTATACAGCTTTTTTCGATTTTTTCAAGATTTGGTTTTTGGACTTATTCCCTTCTTCTAACTAACTGATAATTCAATTATGGGTAACTGTTAATTTTGGAATTATGTTTTCACTGCATTTGAATTTAGTGATTGGTGAGTGTGATGTGAAAACGAATAATCAGACCTACATTTGTTTCTTTTACTTACCCTTTGAAATCACTCGGGAAGTCCGAAGTATTCAAAGTACTACACTATAAAAAATTTTGAACTCTATACACGTAGATACAGATTTCACGGTAATAGCTAGAAAGGGTTAATTTTCAAAGAAGATTCAGAATCGCAATCGCATGTAAACAGACATGGTTATTCGATATAAAAGTAATGAATTTTGACATTAAAATTTAATCAAACCAGAATCAAAGTTAGTTTCGGAATTGCTGATGTAATATATTTGCATTTATAAAACATCATATTAAATCGTTCGACCTGAATTTATTATCAGCAAGTTGTATGAAATAAGTAGTCCAAACATAAAAAAAAAACTATTTTTTTTTTTTTAAATATGGCTTTATTGGAATAAATATTAATCCATTGAAAATGGCAAATACATACAGAAAAAGAGTCTGGGTTAACACATAAAGGAATACAAGAGAAAACATGAACAAAGTCTCAAGCAGGAACATTATGCTGGAGTTCAAAGAGATGAGTCCTGGCTTCCCAGTATACTAGTTGACACTGGTCGCCCCTCAGTTGGGCATCTTTGTTTAGTCCTTTACATGAAATAAGATGGCCTGCATTCAGAGTGCCCTCTCCACAGATATGACAGTCCTTAGATTTGAGGAAACCCAGTCTTTGTAGTTGCTCTGCAAGCCAGTCGTGGCCTGTAAAAAAACGATGGCGATGGCAAAAAAACTAAGTTTAAGAACCACATTCCTACATTACAATCAATCGAAAATTGTTTTATAACAGTCACCACTAAATTTATTAAAAAAAAATTACATATAAAAATTACAATTTTGAGCAGTTATAGTGATATAATTATCTGTCTGATTATAAAAACGTGTGGATTATAAGTCCTAGCGTTAGATTACAATATTAGAACTTGATGAATTAAATAGGTACTTAGTACAATAAATATTAATCTGCACGTTATGATCAGTGCTGTCTTATATTATTTATTACATAGGCGTTCCCAAAATTTATCTAGTTTGTACACTATTTGGAGAACTAAAACTTTTTCACGGCACCCAGTAAAAATTATCAGTTGTTTCATTATCTGTATTATATTCTAATATATGTATAGTATTACTCAAGGCATTTGCATTTCTGTAAAAAAAAATTATTTTATACTCTGTGAATCATATTTTCAGCCATCTCAATGAAAATTTTAACTTTCTTATATATCCTCCTCCCCCTTAAACTAAATTTATATCTATTAGATTTTCTCAGTGACATCGACAAAATCATGCGGAAGATTTCTCTAATAATGCTGAGTGCCCAAAAAAGCACGAGAATTCTATAAATAGAGAAAATCCTCAAAACCTCTCTCAACACCCCATGGGTCCCTTCCCAACACCCCCAAACAACAATCTCCCTCCCCACAAAAACAAGGAACACCCTATTCCTTCTCAGCACCCTCCCCCGCCTATTGATGAAAGCGACTGACTCTCTTGCTCTTCGTTCTAAAGACATTCCGCAAAAGTCGTCCGTATGCAGCAAAAGACAGGGAAGCGGAATTCCGCTGTTTCAGCCTCCCCCTGGGTCATTTGGGGTGCTTTTTCTCTTTTGGGATTGAATCTGAAGTTGAGAGATGGTGAGAAGTGTTGGGTTTGGACTCCCGTCTTCTCTGTTCCTGACTCTGCATCATTGAGCTTGTTTTTGAATTTTGAATATACTCACCAGTTGAGTAGTCAAACAATTTAACAGACGTAGGGGAGAGGGGGGCACCTTTCAACAGATTTCGGTTTTTATTTTTTGTGACCAAACGAATTGACGGATCATAAAACTTTAACTTGCATATCCTACCATGGACTTTCGGACACATTGTGTAATTTTACCCAAGTTCCTTGAGAAAATTAAAAGGTCCAAAATTGCGTTTTAAAAAAGGTTCTCGGGTGGGGCAGGTTTCAACACAGGCGGGGCACGTTTCAACAGTGGGTTAATTTTAAAATTTTAAAAGTTTCAGTTGATTTTAAGTTTATTATATTGAAATATACATTATAACAAATACATTTCATTAATTTAGAGTAAAAAAAAGTGAAATTTTTTGCAAATTTTGGAGTTTTTCTGTTGTTTCGTAGGTTATGAGTTTTTCCACACAACTAAGTGTGATGTTTCTTTATTGTTTAATTTAAAAGTTCTTTTGAGTTATATTCCGAAAATATATTGTTAATTCAACTGTTTTTCTTCAGAATTCACCAAAAATTTTATTTTTTTAATCGCTTTTTATTCATTTTAAATTATTCTAATTAATATAGTCATCAAAGTGATATATCTTAAATAATTTTATTTAAATCAATGCTGATAACTACTAAATGCATAAAATTGCTGTTGTGAATCGTATGGTAGCCTTACCGTTAAAAATTATATGTGTATTTAAGTAAATTATCTAAATCGATTTTCAGCTGTTTTTTCGCTAAAAATAAATAATTAACTCTAATACAATGCTATTATTTCTTGAATAAGTTATTTAAGAGCGTTTACTTCAAGAAAAAGCATTGCGAAAGCACAATATGCTAAGCAAAACGAATTTTTGTGGTGTTGAAACCTGCCCCGCCCTAAGTGTTGAAAGGTGCCCCACCTTTAGTCGTCACGGTTCAAGACCCCTCAAACGCTTTAGAATAAAGATATCGGTTCGAAAAAGGTATACATAGAAGCAGAAGACTTTATTTAATAACATGTGTAAAAATCAGTCACCTAAATTAATAAAAAGTTGGTAAAATCCGGTTTTTTAAAAGAAATTCAAAATTTACTTTTGGACGTCAAAAACGACTCCACTCGATTACAAAAAAACTAAAAGATGAAATGGTAAGAATACCACGGACAGATGTTGTTATGATAAGAAATATTACCTGAAACCAGGTGGCATTTAAATTAACTTCATAACAAACGAGAAAATGATTTTAATTGAAAACGAAACTGTTGAAAGGTGCCCCGCTTTCCCCTATATATAACGGTTAGGTACACAGGTGGAAATTGCGAATTTCCTGGCTTAAACCCCAAATATGAAAGTTAATCGGTAGGTTACAATTGAAAAATCGCTTGTATGATGAATCTTATACTCCTTATTAGTATTCGGAATCTTACGGCAATTTTTATTTTCATTATTAATGTTTGTTTTGAAAGCTCTAAATTAACGTTTTCAAGCAAGGGAATTGCTTTTTTGCTACGAAAGAATTTTGCCTCATATTTGAAGCAGAATTTAAATTTCCTTAAATAGTTTTAATTTAATTTATTAACAAAAGCAAAAATTTAAAATATAGATTCACAAAAGTTTACACAGAATTAAAAGAAGAAAAGAGACAATTGCAAATATATCCCAAGGGAGCCACAGCTCGTCCATGAGTTCACAGATTTCAATGAACCTTTTTCCTGTTCATTCTGAACCTATAGATGTAATTTATTACAACTCCCACAGATCTTTTTTTGTTAGTATTTTTGTGATTACATAGATTTATAAGAATTCTTACAGAACAACAGAACACGCTTTTTCTTTACTCAATATTTCATACCAGAATGTTTAAGGAACAAACAAGTTCTGATAAGAATTAGCCGCAATGATTGGCAATTCTTGAAATTGAAACTAATAAACCAAAACTCGATTTAGTGACAAATTCTTATATCTTTACTTTAGCTTCTTGTTCTGATGGTTTTGGTAGTGGTAGTACTACATAAGTACTACTACTTCAATAGGGTAATTGACATATGGAACGCGTTGCCAGAAAATATAGTTTATTCAAAGGGAGTGTTTGAGTTTAAGAGGCAACTGGATAGGCTGTGGGAATTGGGGAATTCATAATCATAGGACCAGCCTTGTTGGGCTATGAGCCTGTAGCTGTTCGTCAGTTTTGTATTTGTATTTGTATTTGTATAAAACAATATCTCGAAAGGAATTAATCAAGTTTTTTAATGAATCGAAAGCATCTAATGGACGGGGAAAATTGAATAATATGATTATTTAAGTCCAAACTTTTACTGGGCAAAATAAATTATCTGCTGAGTCTAAACAGCTGTTGTCTCAGTTTGCTTGTTCTATTAATAGCAAATGGGCAGTTGTTAAAAAATAATTTGAAGAAAAAAAAATCTTCCTAGATTAACAACTGTATTCAGAAAGTTCTCAAAATTTCTCCACAAAGTTTTCTAGGAAAGACAATGGGAGGACATTTTACAAACAACTTGCTAGTTTCGTCTGATCCATACATACTGCATTGGTCAAAAAGTCATAAAAGCAAAAATCTTCACTTTTTAGAGTACCCCCAAAACTTGAAGGAACAATTAAGTTGTTGAAAACTGATCACACATTTTCTTAGAAGGTTTCAGAATATCTTAAAAACAAAAGAAATAAAAAGCATCGTAACGAAAAGGCACTATTAAAGAAACATAATGTTCTTTATTAAGCCCTTTTCTTAAATAGTTTTTAAGATATTATTAGAGATGTACTGAATTATCAAGTATTTGTACTATTTTAAAGAGTTTCATTCTCTTATTTATAAAGTTTTATTCAGAGCTTTTGTCTAGGAATTTCGTGATTCCCGTCTGTGTGCTGCTTATACAATAAATTAAAATTCTAAATTAATAAATTGCAGAGAAATTATTATTCATATTAGTATATACTGAAATAAAAGAAATTCTAAAATAGGATATCATCAAGCATTGTAGGACTGTTAAAGGTATAGTCCGACCGCCACGAGAAAACTTTTGATGTCGTCGTAACAGTATTGCTATGGAAACAGGTTATTCCACTCAATTTTGAGGGTGAAGGTAATTCATAAACGCTGAAAAAAAACATTTAGTGCCAAATTTCTGTGACTATCATTTAGATTTGAACTTCTTTTCCAAGTTTCATTTTTCTGTCAATGTTTCCCTTCTTTATCCTAACTTGATCAAACAATAAGGCTTTGAAACAAAAAAGATTTTTCTTAATAACTCTAAAAAAAATTCAAGAGATTTAAAAGATTTATTCGTTTAATGAATAATTTACCACGTTACTAATCAGGGAAGTAATCTAGTTTTATAAAATCCTTTCATTTAAAAAATACTTTTGTGGCTAGCCACTCCTTTTATTTATTCCTACGTTTTCCTGGAACTTCATAATGTTTACAAGATGTTAATGTGTGACTAGTTGCACGAACTCAAAACACTTTAAAAGGTTATTTAGACTACCTTCAAAGATTGATAACGATAAATGCATTTTATACTATCCATTCGTTTCGGTAGCATGAAGTCAAAATAATCAGATTTTGAATCTTTCCTAAAGTGTCCTTTTAACCTCAAAAAATGTTTAAATCACGTCGTCTTGTTATATCCTTTTATATGTGTCAGAGAGACAAACGTTGAACTTTCATTTTGCGATTGATTTAAATTAAGTGTTTCGTATAGTACTAAGTAATGCTCTAATAAGTAAGACTGACTTTTTCTAAATCTTCCTCCAAACATTTGATTTTTTTATAAGAAATATTTCTCTCTGATGAAATAAAACTAAAAATATGTAGACTGTAGACATTAGTGTATTTTGTAATAAATGAAAAGGATAACGCTTAGATAATGGTTCTCCCTATTTAAACCTAAACCCCCGAATTCTGACTTTTACCCCATAAAAAATCCCGAAACAATGAAGTATTTATTCCCCGACCGTAAACTCCTGAAGTTTACAAAGTTTACAAAATGGTTTTGCCAATAAAATTATAATAATGGAAGATTATAAACTAAAAAAAAACCAATGAAGTAATAATTTTGATAAACATATTTACTGCATTAAAATCTTGAAAATAAAACATGTTATTCACGACGTTCACGTTTAGGGTCCCTATGTTTTCGGATTTTAAAAAGGGTTTGCAAAGAAAAAAAAGGATGATAACCACTGTAACGAATCCCTTTTCTAAAATCAACATCGTAAATATTCTGGAGCCGTAAACAGCATCAGTGAAACAAAAATTAGTTCAAATGAATTGGTAAAAAAAAAAACCAGTAAATAAAAATTTAGATACCTTAAAATGACAAAGTTCTTAATGAACATACACGCATTTCGCTATTTTTTTTTGCTAAAGTTTTTTATCGATCAAATATTTAATTTTATTTTGCAGTAAACTATATTTTAATTCCTGATCTTTCGAAGATCCCTCTAGATTCAAAATAGAGTGGATGCCGGAAAACATATTCCAGAAGATAGTGGTAGTATATTTCTTTGGAGGTTTTGTTACACTTTATTTCTATTTTTGTTGTTACCAGGCCTACATTAGTGCGTTTCACTTAAAATCCTGGTAGGAAAATGTTTCTTATAACAGGCTATATAAGGCGATTCTGTAAGGAAGTTTATTACCAGTAAAATATTTAAAATTAAATTTTTAAGCAATTCGTTTTTTTAACTTTTTCTGTTGTAAATACATTTTTTAAAATTATTCAATCACTCTCGTAGTAGAAGTGATAAATCATACTAAATTTTTCAAGTCACTAAGTATCATGATTCTGATGGTATATAAGCAAGCAGAAGTTATTTTTGTTAAAATCCCCATTTAACCAATGAATGAAAGTCTTGTTTTTGGCCTTAATATCCAAATGGCTGAGATTAACAATTGATTTGTTGCAGTTTATTTTGAATGTTACTCTATATTATAGCATATCCGCACACCTACCAATGTTTTACATTTGTCTTTGCCAAGTTAACTGCAACCTAATTAAAAAAAATCTCTTTTTAAACCACGTGTTCTTATCCTATTAAGCACTACAGCTTAATGTTGCATCAGTTAGTTTGAACCATCTATGTATTTATTGCTCTTGTCTTCCATCCATCCATACTAATGTTTCTAGACTATTTTTCTATTATAGTCCATCTATCTTCAACGGAATCTGTCTCTTTTTCTCTTACCGTCTGATTTTAAAAACTTTATCGTTAGACTGAGAGTTCTTGAGATATAAATATCTGAATACACATCAAGGCATCTTAGCAGCTTTAATTACTTTAACATTTAACTAATTTTGGTTTCCTGTACTTTGCTTATAATTCAAAATTATAATGTATTCTACCGACATTATAATTTAATTATTTCGTATTTTTCTCACTTTTTTTATCAGTCTCAATTTTCTTTTACTTACTGCTCCAAAAATTCTCAATATTTTCAATTCAACTCCCATTAAGTTTTCCTCATCCAGTTTTCTCACTGTCCAGCTCTCACTACCATAAAAACTATTTGTCTTATCAGTGTTTTGTTTCCTTGCTAATAAATTTAGATTAAAATTAGTTTCCCAATCCAGTAACATCTACTAACTACGTTAATTCCATACTTAATTTTAAAAAAAACAGATGTTACCCCGTCCCTTTTTTTAGGCTTACCATATTTTCTTGAGCTCAACCCAGGACACTTTGTAGACCTATCGGTCCATCAAAGATTAAAACTAAATAAACACCCAAAGTATAAAAAAATTAAACATTTAAACTGAAATAATATACTTTATTTAATCATTTGTACTTTTCACTTGGCATCGCTTTTTTCAAAAATTCTTTGTTAGATTTAATTAAATCATAAAATTCACGACAATTAAGTACAGAGTTAATATTCACATTTAAAAGGTGTTTGACAGTACAAATAGAGAGTCTGTCTCTTTCAGCAGTCTAAATATGAGTAAAGTGAAGCCGTAGAAGTAGGTAAAAAATGCAGTTCGGAAATTTTTATCGAAAATTTCACAAAAAAAAAATTTCCAGTCTTAAAATTACAAAAACCCAGGACATTTTGGGACCCAGGACATTTCCCAGGACAGCCTCCGAAACCCAGGACTGTCCTGAGTAAACCAGGGCGTATGGTAAGCCTACTTTTTTATTCAGACATCCGCAAAGTTAACTTTTTTAACAATAGCTTAAGGTTCATTCTCAGACATTTCCCACTTAAAAAGAACCCTAAATATTTCTGTACAAAGCACCCCGCTCCTCTCCGAAAATGCCCTTCTTAATCATTCCCACATTCGTCTTCTTCCCCTATATATCCCCCTCTAAAAAAAATCCAATCGAAAACTGATATATTGGGTATTGTATTTTACCCCACCCCCTTCCTATTACGACATAAATCGTCTGCATTACCTTTCCATACCGACCCCGGTTCCCGTACCTCAGAAATCCCACTTTGGATTCAGAGAAAAAAAATAGAACAATCCCTCTTTTCAAGAGCACCCCAACCTTTCATCACTCCTACCTACATAAATAAGAAAAATTCCCTTCCTGAAGGGTGTTTCCGCCACGAGAGGAGATCTTTTCTTCAAAAGCGGTCTTTCACATCTGGAAAAGTCGAAACACCCACCGTATTATGGGTAAATACTGAAAGATACAGATTAATCGCAAAATATCACGAATAGAACTTTAAATCTTTGTGATGAGCTTACTCACCACTATAATAATCAGATTATTCAACTGGGGTATAAATACCAACTAAAGCTTTATTTATACTTTTCCTTTTGAGTCGTATGACCTTCGAATCGGTATCTCCCTGTGGCACGCATTTTGCCACATCTCGAAGAAATATTTTTACCTATATAATATAGTATCCCACTACCCTGACCTAGGTGAGTGCGATCTAAATGAATCTCTAATTGGTTACAATAAATCGATGTTAGTCAAATTTGTCAAAGCTTGTTCATTAAAAGACTGTTCCTTACTTGCAAAAGCCCGCGACAATGTTAACCTGCTTCTTGCCGCACTAACGGAAAAAATCACGTCCAACACGTTGCCAAATGAGATAAAACCCGACCTCATGAGTGATCTTCTGCAAGCTACTACTGAGTTAAGTAATAGAATGGTTGAAGTAGTAATGGGATCTGACCTCGGTAAAATCGCGAAATATGTATCAAAGCATCACAATGAAGGTATTCCACGCAGCCAAGCATCCGGCTCCCCTAACACTGGTAATACTGAGGACAACATGGAGTTTAAAGTGCAGAAGGGTAGCCGCAAACGCCAGCGTGACCAAAGAGCGATGACCGAAATTACGACGGTAGCTAATAAATATCAATGTTTAAGTATCAACGAACAAGATGGAATGCAAATTCAAAACGAAACTAATGATGATATGGAGGCTACGAACGGCGAAGAGGCCCCGCCCCCTGTCAAAAAGGGCCCTCCCATAATTATTGCAAATGCGAGAAATCCTAAGCAACTTCTGCAAGAACTTTCGACAGTAGTAGGACAGCCAATTTATGGCATTATGCAAAGAAAAGACCTCAAAATCACCCCACCAACTCCTGAAGCCCATCGATTACTGAAAAAGCATCTTGCAGATCAAAAGATTCAAAGCCACTCTTTCCCACTTAATGAGGAGAAGCAACTCAAAGTAGTTATCAAAGGGCTGGACGTTGACTACCCCATCGAGGAGTTGCGACAGGAACTTCTTGAGATCGGTTTTCCTGCGGAAAACATATCCCAAATGCCCGACAGGAAATTTGATGAAAATGCACAAAAGAAAAAATACCTCCCTATCTTCATAGTTCACATGAAAAAATCACCTGAAACAAAAGAAATTTTTAACGTAACAGCCATATCCCACATCAGAGTCAAAATTGAACCGCTACGCCGTCGGAATATCGCGGCCCAATGTTTCCGCTGTCAATTATTTAATCACTCCTCTCTTTTCTGTACTCGAGATCCAGTTTGCGTGAAATGCGCGGGATCTCACTTTTCTTACGAGTGCAAAAAGACCAGACAGACCACTCCCAAATGTGCGAACTGCAAAGGCGAACATACTGCAAACTTCTCGGGCTGTCCCAAGAACCCTTTTAATCAGCCTCCTTCCCAACCACCTATAGTCAATTTCTGGACCGACAGAGAAGCGAAACGCACAGCACAGATCAATAACCCCGCCCCTCCGCAAACACAGAGCCCGCCCCCAACCAATCAGAAAACTCCAGATCCCGCATCTTCAACCAACCAATTCAATACAACTTTCCTCGACAGTAATTTCTCCACCAAAATTCAAGACACTATTGAAATAGCCAAGAATATTTTCCAAACATGGAGCTCAGAAGTATCAATAATTATTAAATTCGGATCTACTATCCAAGCCATTCAAAATATACTAAACATCTGGAAATAAATGTCTCGACGCCCACAAAGAAACTCACTTTGCATCATCTCTTGGAATGCTAACAGCATCAGAGGGAAAATTCAAGAATTCCGGCTCTTTGTCACAGAACATAAACCAGACATAATTTTAATACAAGAATCTCACTTGCGTCCCAGTGATGGCCTTACCATTCAAAATTACATCATCCATCGTACTGATCGTCTTACTCACCGAGGTGGCGGCACAGCTATAGGAGTCAAGATTGGTCTGCAGCATCACCTTTTACATCTACACACCACCACCTTGGAACACACAACAATAGCCCTAAAAACCAGAAATGATAAGCACTACACCATCTCTTCAATCTATAAACCACCATTAAATAAATTAGATCTAAACGACATCATAAATTTAACTCAACTAAACGAACATTTTCTGTTATTTGGAGACTTCAACTGTAAACACCGTTCCTGGAATAATCCCATCAACAACACCGACGGCAATCAACTGTACCAATTTTGCACTAACCACTCGTACGAAATAATTGCACCACCAACTCACACTTATCACGGCGCATTTAGATCCTCAACACTTGACATCGGCATTTCATCTCACCTGCTTCCGTCCAAGATTCAAAGTTTTGCAGCTCTCACTAGCGACCACAACCCAATAGCAATGACCATACATGATTCTACACTAATTTCTCCTGATGAACGTAATATAAGAATAACAAATTGGCAAAGATTCCACGACATTCTCGCAGTCACTGTTCCCGGAAATCCTTCAACTAATTCTACAGTCGACATTGATGACACTATTGAAGCTCTCACTGACTCCATTTGCGCTGCTCGCGAGTCGGCTAGTCGTTACAGGCAAATCTATCACCCTCAAAGAAGTATTCCACCAGACATAGTTTCTCTCATCCGCTACAAAAATACCATCAGAAAAAACTGGCAACAAACCCGATTCCAACCATTTAAAACTCGCCTCAACAAGCTACAAAGGGAAATAAAAAAGAAGCTTCAAACCTTTAGTAACCAAAGCTGGAACAAATTTTTAAGCCAACTAAACACAGAAGATGGGTCCTTATTCAAAATCAATAATAGCTTAGTCAACAAATTCCAACCTACTCCGCCTCTCATCCATCCAGATAACAATAACATCATAGCCAACACGGACGAAGAAAAAGCGGATCTTTTTGGCTCTACATTAGCAGCGACGTTTAGAACCAACACCCACCTTTCCAATCCGTTAAATGATATCAACGTATATGGTACTAAACATGCCTTTTTAAGCTGTACCCCTTCCTCTCCAGCACCTTTCTTCATTTCACCTTTCGACATCGCCAATATCATAAAACTAAGTAAATCAAAGAAAGCCCCAGGCCCTGATACCATAACCAACCAAGCTCTGAAGCAAGTCCCTATTAACGTCATAACTAATCTCACCAAAATTATAAACGCGTGCCTACAAAAGAACTACTTTCCGACTGACTGGAAGAAAGCTATTGTAATCATGATACCTAAGCCCGGACAAAAGAAAAATGAACCAAAAAATTACAGGCCAATTTCACTTCTAAACGTCTTCTCAAAAATCTATGAAAAAGTCCTACTACGGAAAATTAACCTGCACTGCCAAGAAAACAACGTCATCCCTCCGGAGCAATTTGGTTTCCGCTCCAAGCACTCCACCGTTCACCAACTGCTCCGTATAACAAACGCTATTACTGATGGTTTTAATCACTCACGTAATACCGGAGCTGTTTTTCTAGACGTAGCCAAAGCGTTCGATCGAGTGTGGCATGACGGCCTCATTTTCAAACTCATAGCAGCCAAATTCCCTCCATATCTAACCAAAATAATTCACTCCTTTCTACAAACAAGATCTTTCCAAGTAAAAGTAGGCAAGTCTCTTTCATCACCATTTCCCATTCAGGCAGGTACACCCCAAGGAGCCATTCTTTCACCAATTCTTTACAATATTTACACCCACGACATTCCTAAAACTCCCAAGACATATCTACATATCTTCGCTGATGATACAGCCATCATTTCACAAGCCTACAAAAACGTCTCCATCCGAAAGAATCTAAATGAAGCCCTCCAAAGAATTGAATCCTGGTGCAGAGCGTGGAAAATTGAAATCAATACTAAAAAGACCCAGGCCATCATCTTTTTCAAGAAGAAAAGACGTAAAATCCCAAAACAACTTCAACTATTTCAAGACAACATTAAATGGACTAACACAATTAAATACCTTGGAGTGCATCTGGACAATAAGCTACTTTACAAAACTCACATCAACGAAACAATCAAAAAGTACCAAAGGAAGATTCATATGATGTACCCCCTCTTACGCGGAAATTCTGGTTTATCTCTAAAAAACAAAGTCTTGCTATTTAAATCTATCCTCCGTCCTCTCATTACCTACGCTGCCCCCATTTGGGCCACATCAGCAAAAGCCAACATAAAACGCCTCATCATACTACAAAACAAAGTCCTACGTTGCATTACCAACGCTCCTTGGTATGTGTCAAACAAAGACCTCCATCAAGATCTCAAAATTGAAGCGCTCACAAAATTTATCGGAAAAACAGCCAAGAACTTCTTCCTATCAATAGAGAATCACCCTAACTCCTTAATCAGCGTACAAACCATCTTTTCGGACTCAAATCCTGTCAACAAATATCCTTTTTCCACTACTGCAATTTCTCAACGATTCCAGCCTCCGTGATCCCCATCGCTCCTCCCACTATCTCCCTGGCTCAAGTGGCGCTCCAATCAGAAAGCTGTATTTCACGACAGACATCCAATCGACTCTTTCCCTGTCCAAAGTGCATTTTGAACTCATACCATACATTTTTCCTGCAAATTCATGAAATTTAATTAATTTAGTACTAATGTTCGCTCTATTTTTCTGTCACATTGTATTGCTGTCTGTATGTATCACTGTATTGCTGTCACAAATCGTGCCCAAATTCCTACTCTCGAGCTACTCTCGAGTAATTTGTTGGTCCTCGACCTTTTTCTTTTCTTCCGTGTGTTCTCGTCCCCCCCCTCTACCCTCTTTTCTTCTTTATTGGCATCATGGCCACACTATTCATGTTTTGTACCACTCATGTCCCCTATTTCCTGCGGTTCAAAAGCGCCTAACGGCGCTGTCAAACCACAAAATTGATGATGATGATGGTCGAAGGAATATCTGATTCAGTAAAGTTTGAATGACGTCACGAACCGGAAACATCGTTGATTTGGATTTTTATTTCCTAATAATTTAATTTTCTTTAAGTTATCAACAGTTTATAATTTTAAATAAAAATTAATTATTTACAAATTTTTCTTATTTTTTATAATATTTTATATCTTGGAAAATCAAGACTCATGAAACCGAATTATTAAGTCCGTTTAAGGAAAATGCAGTATAATAACAGCCCAACATTCACTGAATAAAAAAGGTAAAAAATAACTCTTTTAAATTAAAAGCAAATTTTGTGTTAGCTTACTTTACAGCAAATATACACAAACACATACACAAAATTTTTCAAAGAATTAAACGCCAATCTTTTTCTAAAAAATAATAACATAATTGGTTAAAAAATCATACTCCTATTGTGATTAGTTTTTCTTTTAGACCGAAAAAACCGAAAAAGTGTCAAAATTTTCGAAAATTTAAAAATTAATTACTCTAAAGCAAATTCGAAAAATGGGCGATGTAGTGCACATCTTCATACATCAGAGTATGTGACTGCAAAAAATCATAGTTCTTCTGCTAATAGTTTTCGCTGAACTCGATTACGCGGCCAAAAAACAAAAACTACAACTTTGACCTTAAAAATACCCCAGAACTAATTGTCACATCAATTAGCTTTTCGTTCGAGAATGTTCTCCAAACATTTCAAATTTCATGAATTTCTGTCAAGTACTTTTTGCGTTGTGAGAGGTCAAAGAGTTCAGAAATAAAAATTTCTGAAACAGCGGCGGCGGCGGCGGCGGCGGTGACGGTTACTTTTTTTTAATATAGAGAGATAAGAAAGATTGTTAGAATTTGGGAAAAAAATAGGTTATGAAATTAAATAGACTAGTAGTTAACTACTTTGGGAAATAGTTAACTACTAGTTGCAACTAGTCCCAGGAAAAAATCGTTAACTACTAGTTGCAACTAGATTTTCCCAGACTAGTTAGTAGTTGGTAGTTAACTACTTTTTGACCACTAGTTGCCGAACACTATTATTGCAACAGAACAATTTTTAACCCACTAAAATCAGTTCACCCCATAATTTTCTACAGCAGGGGTTCACAGACTTTTCCAATCGTCGTTTCCCTTTGGAGGACTAGCAAGTTCATATAATGCCAATGAGACGCATTATTATTAATTCTAATAAAAAAGGCCATGTTTAATGCATTTTGTGCACTCATACCAAAAGCTAAATCATGCTTTCTTCCTTAACCTTTTTTTTTCAAACATTTGGTATAAAATTCTTGAATACAGGTTGTGAAACGAATTATATTTAGTACCTCCCTGTGCTATGGCAGATGTTGCAACTGCCTAAATACGACCCTGTTAGTAAAACATGTTGGAAGTTTATGAGCACAGATTTTAATACGTTATCTATCCGCAAAACCACTTTCACATGACACTCTTCTCAGTTCCTTCACACCAACCCACCATATCCCCCTAAAAAAAAACCCTGCCTCCCCAACTCTCATAACCTACAAAAAAAAAAAACCCAGAACAATGGCCTCCCCTCAAACAGAGGAAAAAACGTAGGTGCTTCTCGAACCCCTCGAATTCCACGTCGTCTGCCAAAAGGGGTCTTAGGAACACGTAATAACAGACCCACATTGTGTTTGGGGGGCCGCGAGTTAGGGGAAGCGGTGGATGGGGAGGTCGGGAGGGAATCAAGAAGTTGCGAGGTCATCTTTTTGGTAAAATGCAGAAAAAAGCCGAACAGAGGGTCCAAAACGCTATATTCAAATACCCATCCTACGAGGTAGGGTCAAAAAGTTCCAGGAATGGACAGTTTGCACGTTTTTCAATTTTGATTTTATCATGTAGAAAAACTCAAATTATGACGGAAAGCATCTTCTTTTTTAAATTTTTAGGCCTGAACAAATACAATAAAAGGGTTTAAATTGCGCAATATTTACTTCTATACCAAAACGCTATTTATCCTACGCCGAGCCCCGTGACGTCACTGCATCAATCGTCGTTTTAAAAAACCATTTTTTGAAGCATTTTTCTTCATAGAAAACTTTTTAAGTTCTTAAACGGACCATTTCAACGTACCTTGATCACTTACTTGTCAAAACTTGTGCGATACCAAAGCTCCTGTGAATTACCGATGGACTTTTGCATCGGGCCCACAGTGACGTCAAATAACGTTTTGAGGTCACGTGATTTTTAAATAATTCTAAACTTAAATGATAAACTATTTAAAAAATAAAATGAGTAAAAATTGATGTTTTCCAGCATATGAGAAGACAATTTATCGATATAGTACAAAATTGGGCTTTTTCCTAAGAGATGCAAGTTGTCCATTGGTCTATTACAAATTATTTGAAAGTAGAACAATAATTTTTCTTTTTTGGCCTTCAAAGTACTTTCCTCCTGCATCAACACACTTCTTCCAGCTTTCGTATAACTGTTTCAAACACTCCTGGGATCCATTTTTTGAGAGGCAATAAATCAGTTTGTCGCATTTTTGATCATCTAGTCAGTCCGATGGCGCCCAGTACGAGAATGATCTTGCATGTTCGTGCAGCCTTCACGAAAACGTTTATACTGCTCGTATTTTTTCAGGCCATCGTCTCAGGAGGTGATTGCTCAACAAAGAAAACCCGGAATTTTAAGTTTACACACTGCTCCTAAGACGAAATTTCAAAATTGACAAAGAATTAAATGAAATTCTGTACTTCTCAACCTCAGTCCTCTCGAGTCTAGGTGGTCATGATATAACTGGTCCACGAGCTTCTAAGATTTGGCTTAATCTGGAAGCTTATAATGCATTTCTACGGTTTTGAAGGGGGCCTTATTAATAAAGAAATGTATTAAGGCAATGAAATGCACATTCAATGGATAAGTTCTACGTTCATATTGTGAAAAAAGTTTGGTTCTTTAAATAAATCATTACATCTACTTTAAATAAAGGCCAGTTTAGGTGGCTTCGCATCGAAAATATTTTCTCATAACCTGTATAAACGCCTTGAGGAGACATTATGTAGAAATTATAAATTATAATATTTTTACTCACCAGTTAATAAGTTTGAAAAAAATATATATAAAAAATAATGAATATTAACTTTATGTTGTAAAATCTTGTATCCGTCAGGCAATAAATCCTATGCAAGCATCATAGGACTTCAGTAAAAAAAAAAAAAAAAATTGGGTTTCAAATCTTAATTCAGTTACACTAAGCTAGCTGAAAACAGTCATAGTTAAACTACAAGGGACAATGAAAACATTCCTTGAGTGTACTACTCATTATTACTTTCCTAAGTATTAGTAGAATTTAATATGTATCTGTTAATTAATATTTCGGTAATCAGGAGAAAATAATAACTCGTGTGACTATTTTAATCATCTGATGTCTATTTAAGTTCTGAACCCTTCATATTTACCTTCTAATCTAATTGCGTTTCTGGCAAAATAGTGTCTTTATAAACTAGGCAGAGGGGATTAGCAAAACTATGATAATGTCAAACACAGTAATCAAAACGCCACTCAAAAAAGCAGTCAATTGACAAGCGCACAATATCCCTGGCTTCAAATTAATTGTCACATGGCAGCGTTTTTGTCCGTATAGCTGTTGTTGCCACCGAAATAAAAATAACAAGAGAACGCCGAACAAATAAAAAAGAGAAACACGCCTTTCTTTTTATTACCTTCTCTTTATTTATTTTTTTTTGGTTCTTTGAATAGAACGAATTCGTATTCTGTAATTTTTCACGGTACGCTGATTTAGGGAAAGTTCAAGGCAAGCAACGTGGCATAGTAATAAAAGAATAAAAAAACGTTGTTTTAATACTTTTTATTGAAGAAGAATACATCGCTTGCTCCGGAAATTTTTGTTTCTTTTTTTGTTAATAATAAATTGCAATTCGTGAGGAGCGAGATTAAAGATTCGAATGAGAAGAATAGTTCGTTCGAAATTGAAGGGAGGGGAGGGGGACAAGGGTTAGGAAAATCTTCCGCCTTCAAACTTGGCAGACGATTTTTCAAGGGAGAACTCTTATTTTGTAATATCACGCCTCTCTACTTTGTAATATTTTATGCATATTTCACATAAAAGATTACATCTTTCTGTTTTTCTTCGGGGTTGTTTAATAATAATGCCTTGAATAGCTGGATTGAGAAGAAATTATTTTCTCTGCACAAAAGACATTCAGATAATTCAAATGACTTTCTGTGACAATAGTGTAATCATGATTACTTTTATTCATACAATATGATTGCATGTCTGAGCAATTGTTATGTTAAGCTAAATAAAAAAAAATAAGGGTTCAATTTAAATCATAACTACGTGTATGTCACTCACACATTCAATTATGTCTATAACAAACATGACTTTGTACTAAAAATGGTGTTACGTATTATCTCGTCGACAGTTCAGCGATTGTCAGATTTAACGGTTCAGATACAGGTTTTGGATTATATTCTCGGATTCAGCAGCACAGTCGACGAGCTAATACGTATTAGTACCAAATATGGTTTTATAATACAGTTGTGAATGTAGACAGGGAGCTGTAGGAATTGTCTCCCTAAAACTAAAACAGAATTTACCTAAAAAAAACCTTGATTCCAGGTTAACTTTAGGTAAAGTTAGTGGTGAATTCAGCCGTTAAAATGCATTAAATTTAGAACGATAATAATACAAATGTTGTCGAGCAACTACAGGTGTGTAAAGCCCAGCAAGGTTTGTCCATTTAACTTGAACTACCGGATTTCCAGCATGTGTAACGTGACCATTTATTTTTTGACTCAAAACGGGACATTGGTTTATTTAGGTTAATTAACAGGTAGTCAATAAAAAAAAAACACTTTTTTAAAGTTATTTATTCAGAGAAAGTCAGTTAGCTTAAAAGTTACGAATTAAAAAATATACTATATACCCGAAACGTTTAGTTATTATTTATATCAGAGGAACAAATTTGCTTTAATATAGCTGGTGTGAATTTTAAGTAAGAATGAAACTCTTGGCTCGATTTTTTTATATATTCACCTTAATTATCAACATCGCCTTTAGAAAACTGGGTCTTCTCAGATGGTCACAATTTGTTCCTCATAGAAAATACTCTTTCTACTGGAGCATTTGTAGCAGCAAACATAAAATATATTCAATTAAAATAGAAAAGTTTGCTGGCTTGAAAGTGTTTGAATACTTCCACCCAACGAGTTTCCGTGGAAACATTTAGATTATTCCATTCGGTTACGTTCTGCGATGTAATGTAGTGACAAATTAACGAAAATTCGTCAAAAACTTATGCATCATTATTACAGTCAATATATTCCTTTTCAATTTATACATCCAGATATTTTTGAACGTCTTCCCATGCGGGGGGCTTTTTTATTCGCCCGGTTTCAGAAAACGGGACAATTTTGCGTCCCAGAGTTCATTTCGGGGACACCGGGACTCGTAACTCTAAAAAGGGACAGACCCGTTCAAAACGGGACGTCTGGTCACGGCATGTGTCAATGTTTTTCTTGGAGCTTTTTTATTCGCCCGGTTTCAGAAAACGGGACAATTTTGCGTCCCAGAGTTCATTTCGGAGACACCGGGACTCGTAACTCTAAAAAGGGACAGTCCCGTTCAAAACGGGACGTCTGGTCACGTTAAGCACGTGTCAATGTTTTTCTTAAACTCGTTTACTCCAATGGAACTAACTATCGTTTCCGTCAACCAATTAGGGGACATCCATAAATTACGTGAGGTGTTTTTTTCCAAATTTTGGACCCCTCCCTCCCCCTTGTTGAGATTTTGCTGGAACCCCCCTCCCCCCAAATGAGATTTTCTCAACCACTAGTTTTGTTTTATCGGCATAAAAATTACCATTCAGATTGCAAAATTTTGATACAAAAACACGTTGAAATCGAAAACATGATTTTAACTTGTAATTATCACGACTGACTGGGTAATGATTTGCTGTTTTGACAAATCTGAGCATTTTTTCTAAACTTGTGCTAAAAAATATGAAAGAAAAAACGTATGTTTTCTCAACTAAAAGTTGACGTGAGATTTTAATTGACTCAACCCTCCCCCCAGGTGAGATTTTCCTGAACCCCCCTCCCCCCTTTTGACCTCACGTAATTTATGGATGTCCCCTTACATCTATCCACAACCCTGTTAAAAAAATGTTTTCTGCTTCCCCGGTTATAATGTACCCTATTCAATTTGAATCTGTGACCCCTCTGTGCAGGGGTCGACTTACATGTTTGGAGGCCCAGGGCAAAAGAACCATTTGGGGGCCCCCGACATATCTTAAAATGAAACTGCTCAATTATTTTAACGTAAAACAGGCAAAGAGTGAACAGAACTACTTAAATTAAAAAATATAATTATTTAATTGGAAAGTTATGAAGCAGAGATACCTCGAAAATAATTTACTAAGCAGGGTTTGGAAGAACAGGTATTTGTTATAAAAATTAAAATTCCTTGCATTCGAAGTTTTTCTAACAACATTTTGGAATTATAAAGATATTTTTTACCATTACTTATTGCTATAAAATCCTCATCGGAATCACAAAAAGAACATTGCGACTAATCCAAGAGAATTTCAGAATGAAAATTCACCTTGTATTTGTGTAAACCGAACAGAATATTCCTATAAAATATGAACTATTATAGTTAGTATAATAGTTAGTTAATATAATAGTTTTTTATAGAACTATTCCTGAATAAAAAAAAGGTTGCTTAGAGATCAATAGATAAAAAACAATATTTTTTTAATCCTTCTTAATTCGAAGTTCTTCAGTAGTTCCTCTAGATTCAAATCATTCACGTAGCGCTGTATTTGAAAAACACTATTATTAATTTATTATATTTTTTACTGGAAACCGCTGAACAAAAGGTTTTTAAACTGATAGATTTCACTTCAAATCGCTTGTAAAACTTCATCTACGGTAAAAAAAACTCAAACTATATGTCTAGCCCATTTCACCCCTTTCTCTACAACAGAAAAATGGACTTTACCTAAACCTGACGCACCTATCGAGGTTCCAACGTGTCACGTGACCGTCTATAATTTTGTCACTGTTGCCATAACGGGAGGGTCGTGGTATTACAGACTTCCGGTTTCCTTCCTGGCTGGTTTCGGCCGGTTTGAATTTCCTGTTTGAGGCAGTCGTGATTTTTATCAGGGTGGGATTGTTCTTTCTTGGGTATTTATGTTTGGGAATGTGCATTGAAAATTGTTATTCGTATCACACACATTGAGTAGTCTAAACTCTGGCTGCATGCGAATTCAACTGGGAACACGTAGTGCTACGAATCAATTTACTATGGAAAGGCATACTTAGGAAGTGAATTTTATCTTTTAGTTGGTTGGTGCAAATAGGTTCCATTCATTAACCCATATCCCGCCATCGTCCTAAAAATAGGACAGCATAGATATGTCGCTTTTACCAAAACTACTTTGAATATTTTAATAAAACTTTAATACATATTGTTATTAGTGACTTATATCATTACAAATTTGTTTTTATGGCAAGTATAAATCAATATTAAATAATTTTTAAAAAAATTTCAAAATGCTGATTTTTTAAGATTTTTCTCTTGCATTTTCAACATAAATATTATCTAAGAATTAAAAACTTTTGGAAAAACTTGTATGCAAATTTATTGAGGCTACATCATCTACTACCCTCAGTTTTTCTTCCGCTTGTCGTGATGCTATTATCAAGAAAGGTTGTAATCTAGTATTAAATGACTTTGGGCAAAAAGAAATTGTGAGTAATTTATTCAAAGGTTGAATGTAAAAAATGCCAGAATCGAACAATTGTATCTCTTTTTGCCCATATATACGAGGTTTTTTGCTAATTTTCACCCCTTAGACCCCACTTGCGACCCCCTAACCTATACTGATTCTTGTTCGTCTTGATGTACCCTACCTCACCTAGAATTTATGAAACACTTATCTGAATCACCCTGTATACTACAAAATTATTTTCTAAGTTCATTTTACTAAATTAACTAATAAAAGTAATCATCAAATCTGTTTTTTTATGTTTTATAGCCATATAACTACAATATCTATGGGAAAATTACCTCTAACGTTTTAAACAGGAGTTTATATAAAACAAACTACTTATATTTTAAAATTGACGTTCTTCGTTTCATTCTACCGCGCTGGGAACTACTTTGTTTCTTTAAGATCAAATGACATATTAGTACAGAATAGAGTTTCCCATAACACTGAAAACTCTTTAAAAACTGGACAATGAATAATTCTGCAATGTTAATTTTACAAATTATATTCATAATAAGTTTCTTTTGTTTAAAAAGTTGTGATTAACTTTTATTTTTACATAATTTCATTTTTGGTGTTATCCACATGGAATACCAACTTACAAATAAACATTAAAGATAATTAAATTAATTAGCTAGTTAACTTGATAAATCTGGAAAAAATGTAGAATGGAATTTTAAAATCGTCATCAAATTTGTCTACATTAATAAGTCTTTGACCTCTTTATTCACATTAAAGAGGTCAAAGAGAATCCTCATTTCAAAGGTAAAACCTTGAAATAAAATTCCGAATTAGTAGTATTAAATGTGCCGTTGATTTTGAAAGTGGTGATATTTAATGTTTTGCATTCGATTAAATTTAAAATATTGCACTGCTTTTTATTCAAATGTTGTACGAAATAACTAATATTTAAGAATGAAAATTTATTCTGGTTGCGATAATTTACAAAAATAAGTAGCATAAATTTACGGTCAAAAACAAGCGATGTGACTTATACCACTTTCAAAATGAACAGCACAAATATATTTATTCACAAAAGGATCTTGTCTGAGAAAAAGGTAAAGTGGGTATTTTCATTGAGATTAAAAATAATTACCATGTGCTCCAGGAGGGTATTTTGAAACCAATGTGCTCGGACTTGTAAATAAACACTCAAATCACACTTTTAATGGGAAAAATACATGCCTTATATGAATTTTTGTGTTCCAGGACATATTGGACACTTTCTAATAGTTAGGCCTAATTGGAAGATGAGTTTTTTTAACTAAGAAAATATTAAATATACATATATGATTTTTCTATAAGAAATTATCTATATTGTATTTTCACTCAAATTCAGCTCAGCCTCATTCCTTACATAAAAAATTGCCATAAGAACTATACCTCTACGACCACCCTTAGTTTTCGAGAAAACTGAGGAAAAAAGGTAAGCTGTCATATCCGGTTTATCCCAAAAACGCTTATGGGAAAAGGTAAACATTGTTATTTGGATATGTTTACATACTAAGATGAAAATATCTACTGAGTGGTATGGATTGGAATGAAATAATTAGGTTTTTAGTAAATATGACGTTATTCTTCGGGAGGAAAAATGCGTACACTTACAGTTATTTAGGGAAATTTTATTTTTTCCACTCAAGAGATCTTTCCTTGTAGAGTTCAGATGGACTTTATAAAATATCCTGTACATTGGTTGACATTTATTATTTTCGTGTAAGTAATTGTTTTTATATTCGTTTCAGAAATCGAATCTACCCTACACATCATTCAAAGAATCTGTCATTTACTGTTTTGGATCTTCACGGAGTGAGCATTTCTCTATAGAGGTAAGGTTATAAAACATTTCTCATAAATATCCAATATCTACGAATTTTCGTAGCAACACACAAAAAAAAATTCGATCTAAATGAAAATATCCCTTAATCCTCCAACCAAAAAACACAGCGCCGTTCAAATCCCAGACAAGACAGTATTGAATTTGAGATGATAAAGCCAACTTTTAATCAAAAAAAGAGAACGAATAGTAGTACAACCGAAAAAAAAATTGAAAAAAGGAAAACCGTATAAAATAAAAAAAATAACTTTAGGAGCATGACAATTCTCTGGAGGACCCACCTCACATCGCGTGTTGCCATTCCCCACGACACAAACTCCCCAGAGGAAACTGCGAGCGAATTTAGATGACTGCTTTAGCCTCCGAGAAATCTTTTGCTCACGAATCCGGCGGTTTTTTCCTGGGGTAGGGTTTAGGGAAAGGGCATTTAGTTATGTAAATGGACCATTCAATTGGAGGGGTTATTAAGTAATGTACCACGCGAAGGGGCTGTTATTTCGGGCATTAAAAGTGATTCGTATTGTTGTGTTTTATGAGCCACTTAGTCCTGTTATGAATTATACGAATTGTAGTCTGGGTGCCTTCTCGTCGGGGTCGCGATTGGATTGCAGGCGCCTGAGAAACGTGTGAAAGTGGTTCCATTCCATAGGTTATTAGTTTCAAAGATAATACCATCCCAAAAAATGTAGTAAAAATATACGAGGCAAAGTCAAAAAATTCCCTGAATGGACTGTTAGGAAAAAGCCCAATTTTGTACTATATCGATAGATTGTCTTCTCAAATGTTGGAAAACATCAATTTTTACTCATATTATGTTTTAAATATTTTATTATTTAAGTTTAAAATTACCTAAAAATCACGTAACCCCAAAACGCTATTTGACGTCACTGGGCCCTATGCAAAAGTTCATCGCTAGTTCACAGGAGCAGTGGTATCCCACAAGTTTTGACAAGTGATCAAGGTAAGTTGAAATGGTTTGTTTATTAAGAACTTAAAAAGTTTTCTATGAAGAAAAATACTTCAAAAATTGCTATTTCGAAGCGACGATCGATGCAGTGACGTCACGGGAATCGGCGTAGGAAAAATAGCATTTTGGTATAGACGTAAATAGTGCGCAATTTAAACGCTTTTATTGCATCTGTTCAGGCCTAAAAATTCAAAAAAGAAGATGCTTTCCATCATAATTTGAGCTTTTCTACATGATAAAATCAAAATTGACAAACGTGCAAGTTGTCCATTGGTCTATTACAAATTATTAAAAAGTTAAAACAATATTTTTTCTTTTTTGGCCTTCAAACTTCAAAGTACTTTCCTCCTGCATTCACAGCCACACACTTCTTCCAGCATTCGTGAGACTGGTTAAAACACTCCTGAGATCCATTTTTTGAGAGGTCCTACAGTAGTTTTGTCGCATTTTCGATCACGTAGTCCAATATCTACCGATATCTCTGTAGTCCAATATCTACCGATATCTCTGTAGTCCAATATCTACCGATATCTCTGTAGTCCAATATCTACCGTACAATATCTGTCCGAGGCAGGCTCGGATCCAGAACGGCTCCAACGGGGGAGAGGCACTTCCATCACATTTACCCTTTGACAAATGTCAAAATGTTGGGAGATTTTCTAAAAAGTATCACTCAGGATCCCCCTTGTGGTCTCACTGAGGGTATGGGGGCACTCCCTCAGAAAATTTTTGAAATTTGACCTGTTAAAGTAGGGCTTTAACTCATTTTATTTTGAGTCCGAGGGGGGCACTGTCCAGAGTGCCCCCCTTGGATCCACCACTGGTCCGAGGATATGATCTTGGATTTTCGGGCGGCCTTCGGGAAAACGTTTATACTGCTCATATTTTTTTTTAATTTCATCGTTTCCGTATGCTTTCTTCAGTATCTCGAGTGTCTCAGAAGGTGATTGCTCAAAGAAAGCGCAGAATTTTATGTTTTCACACTTCTACAAATACAAAGACGATATTTCAAAATCCGACGAATGGAAAATTCGCTTCATCAGAAATGATCTGCAGCTAACACCGAAAGTACCGGAAATGAATTCCAGATGGCTGTATGTTTTCCTTATTAGTGCTGAAAACCTCCAAAAAAAATTTCCCTTTATACAAATACCTGCGTGAATGTAAGAGACCATTCCGAGATATAATATTATGGTGTCCTTTGATGTTAAATCTTTGTTCACTAATGTCCCGGTACAGGGATCGTTAGACTGTCTTGCAAAAAGATTACGTGAATTTCATTTTTTTGAATTTGAGATTGATGAACTTGTAAACCTCACTAAAACTTGCTTAAACCAGAGTACTTTTTCATTTGATAACAAATTTTATAAAATGTCCAACGGTTTAGCTATGGGTAATCCTCTGAGCCCAATACTGAGTGATTTCTATATGCACTATTTTGAAACCACTTTATTTGATTTAATCCAATTCCCGTTTTACATCCGTTATGTTGACGATTCATTTGTACTAATAGACATTAACCAAAATATTGACGATATTTTAAATTTAATTAACTCAATTGACCCTTGTATACAGTTCACGTATGAAGTTGAACAGGATTGTCGTATTGCTTTTCTTGATGTACTTGTAATTCGTGCTGGTACTGAATTACTTACTACGGTCTACCGAAAACCTTTTGCGGTTTCTTTACCACCCCATTCTAAGTCTAACCACCCAAAGAGTCAAAAAAAAAATTGCTTCTTTTAATACTTTTGTTTTCAGGGCAGTTAATATCTGCTCCAATAAAGATTTCTTAAATGTCGAAATTAATTATATAAAAGCTATAGCGATAGATCGTGGTTATAGTCATACTTTGATAGATGTAATACTGAATAAAAACCTTAAATCCAATCACCGTGAAATGACAAAACCGAATTTCTCCAATTTAGTTGTATTACCTTTCAACAATAAAATTAGCTACAAAATTTCTAACGTACTTAAAGATTTTGGTTTTCATATTGTATTTTCCCCTGTGAATAAAATCCCTTTTAGCAACCTTAAAGACCCTATAGATAAATTTAATCTCTGTGGCATCTACAAAATCCAGTGCCAGTGTGGTCTTTCATGATATTGGACAGACTAGACGGGCGTTAAAATTTAGACTGAAGGAGCATCAAAATTACATTAAAAAACAAGAACTCGAAAAGTCATCAATGGCGAAACACTCGTGGGATTCTAACCATATTTTTGATTTTAATTCTGCATCTATCATATTAAATTGCAATAAACCTATTGACTTGGATTTTTTTGAAGCATTTGTTATCCATAAGAACTCTAGTATGTTAGTAAATGATTTTTCAAGTGTGCCCCCCCTTTCTGATGTTTGGAAATCTTGATTTTTGTATTTATTATTTGGGTTTTTGTTTCCCTGTAGGTTATAACTGTATCTTTAACCCAATTGCTTGACTATATATTTGTGTTTGATCAGAGTGTTGGTTTCCTGCTGACGAAGGGGATCTTAAGTATCCCCGAAACAATTGTACAATTTTAACATTTTATTAAACGTGCAAATACAAAACCGCTGCCTTTTTTCATTTTTGATCATTCCGAGATCTTTTTGACTCTACCTTGTATTAATTTGTTAAGTTGAAATTGTAACTATATTAGGGTGGTCCTTATTTTTAAAGTTTGGAAATCTTTATGCGTCGCCCCTCCAAATTGTTCCATCATACAAATAAATGATTTTTGCAAAATTTTAGCTCAATCAAAAAATAATAACAGGCCTCAAAGTTTCAAAAAAGTGCTGATTTTTGTATTAATTGATTATTTGTACACTAACAAAGAAAATGTATATCTTAAAAATAGTCAAATCAATGGGTAAATATAAAAAAATTTGACTTATTTAGACTATGTGTCGAAATCGTGTTTTTATTCTAAAAAGGCTTCTAAAATCCTTAATTTTTCAGAAGTATTAATATTTACTGTGTAAAAAGAAAATTTCATGTTGTTTTTAACTTCATCTTACATGTGATGCAAGCAGTTTCCAAACATTTTTAGCAATACAGAATTTTATAAAAAAAATCTGAAACTTTTGTATCACACCGTGATACAAGGGGACTGAGGAGGTTATATATTTATATTTTAAGTTTTCTTTAAATTTTTCTTGAATTTATCAATTGATACTAAATACCAAATGTAGTGAGTAAACAATGTACGTACTTTGAATTTTTTACATAAAGGCAATAACTAGTTCAGAACATACCTGAATTAACAGTCAGTTTATTTGGTTTTAAAATTTTTTTGAATACCTAAATTTTAACAAAAATATTAAAAGCACTACACATTAGTTATTTATTTAACGTTAAGTGATGTAACTTTTAAAACTGTGATGGCACCTGGTAAATATTTTACTCGTTATTAGAAAACAGTTTACTAATCGTCAAAAGATAAACAGTTACTACCGCGTGAGAACTACCAAAGCCACAAAACAATTCAAATATAAATACTATTCTAGTAACTATTAAAAAAGTAACATAAATGTACTAATTATTTATTCAATGTTAGACAACTTCGTGTATTTACAAAAGCATATTTTCAAAAATATGCAATTTTTGAAAGAAAGAAAAACACAAACAAAATTATAAAGCCAATAAACACTAAAACTAAAGAAACACTATAAATAAAATTAGCAATAGTACTTCCAAACGCATATTCTAGGTAATAAGAACTCATTATGTAGAAAAAACAATACTTTTAAAGAGAAATAATGGTTCTCAGTTGTTTCCAGTCACGTTATATGGTATTAATCATTTGTTACTTTATCTGATTGATAGTCAATCATTAGTTCAAGCATATAGTTACGTAGTTGCGTGAAAGGACATCGTTAATTATTTAACAGTTAGTTGCTTTCCCTAACCAATACATCTTAATTATGCAATATGCATTTGGACTCCATAAGAGCATATTTTACTTCGAAACTAATGACACTATTTTTCTATAGGAAATTATTACCATTAAATCAGTGGTACTCAAAAGTTTTGTTTCGTGTCTTTAGCATGGTAGCTTGTGAAACTTCTGTATTTTTGATTGCCTTCTGTTTTGGAAATATACATGAATTAGTGTTAAGTTTATCAGGTTTCTTTTAGTAACCCAAAATGTCTTAAATGATCCAGTCGGGCATTATTAATAATGCCCGATTAATCACTTTGCCCGTATATAGTGCTTTTCAATCACGATTTGCCTACCGAAACTCCTCCTAGCAAAGGAACCCAACATGCTTTGTGTTTACGAATTTCTCCTTCCGCATTTGTGACGTACTGGGTTCAAGAAACGTTGCTGTCGAGGATAGCGTCTTTTTACCACGATTTACGTACCGAAACTCTTCCTAACAACCTTACATACTTTCTGTTTACGCGAAATCTGCTTCTGCTTGATTAAAATTAAGGGTCAAACTTTTCTGTCGCATATACATTAAGATAACATCAGGGCCGTATCCAAGGGGGGGTTTAGGGGTTCAAACCCCCCACCCCGAAATTTTGACATCAATTTTTATACTGCTATTTTTCTTGAAAATTATGTCTCACAAGGAGCGATATCCGCTTCGGGTATAACCCAAAGGGTCTCAAAATGAGTCAAAACCCTACTTGTAAAAGTAAAATTTCCAAAAATTTCTCGAAATTTTGAAATCTGTTAAGTATACGGTTTTTCCTTCAAACTTGTGTGATTTACAAGGATTGGTCCTCTTTAATGTAACCTAATATGTCTCAAAATGAGTTAAAATGCCACTTTTAGGGGAAAAATTCAAAAAATTTTCTGGAGTAGGAACCTAAAAACCGCCTTAACATTTCGCCATTTATTACAATATACCTTCTTTTTACCTTGAATATTCGGCCGCTTACAATGAGTGGTGCTCTATGGGTGTGATCTAAAGGGTCTCAGAAATGAGCTAAAACACTCTTTTGAGGGGCAAATTTCCAAAAATTTTCTGGGGGAGGACCCCCCCCCTTTTACTTCGAATTCATATTGTTTAAACAATTTTGAAATGTAGTGCATCAAAATTTCAATCCAGTGTTGTCACCTAAAACTTATAATATAAAAGTACTACATATAAACATGTAGTTAAAATATATATATATAAAAGTACCCGTAAGGGGATACCTCAGAAAATATTTGAGTCAACCCCCCCCCCGAAACAAAATTCTGGTTACGGCCCTGGATAACATAAATATAGTTTTTTAATTTTATAGTCTAGTGGTGATTAAAACCTTTTTTTAGTTATTTTATGAAGTATAACGGCGGCTAAGATTGAGAGAGATAAGATTCGCAGATATCTTCTGCAAGCACAATCTTCTCACACAATAGGGTTCTTCGAACGAACAAATGGGGAACATCATCCTCCAAATCCGATAGAGGCAACGTTGACCCCACATGACGTCACGGGGAGGCAATAACAGGTGGCAATCGGATCCGAAATCGAACACGAAGGTCACGTTCGAACACAGCTTCGTGGAATGGGGGGAGTTTCAGAACAATACAAGGATGGGCAACGAGGTGCATACTAATTCAGAGCAGTTATCATTTGCTGACAACGCACCGTTTCAGCCATTTTTAGAGGGCTGTAAGTATAGCTTGAGAAGATGGGGATATTGGAGTTCCTTCAACTATTTTATGTTTGGCAAAATCGGTTGGAATTGGTAAACTGGGCTTTTTTTTAGCTGTATCGTAAACCCGTTTATGAATGTGTAGATGTGATTTGAAGTTACAAATAAACGTCAAAGTTTAAAGGGGAGCCGGAGGTCTTCCCCCAGAATTTTTTTTGAAAATTTCCCATTAAACTAGTGTTTTCTCCCCTTTACAACCTCATTGGGGGACACCCAAAGGGAACTGCTTCTTGTAAGCGGCAGAATTTTGAAGGGAAATACACTGTATAACATACATGTGTCAAAATTTTAAAGGGGGACTTGGGGGTTCTCCCCCAGAAATTTTTTTGAAATTTGCCTCTTAATGTAGTGTTTCAGCTCATTTTGAGGCCGTCCCTTTGGGTTACATCTAAAAAGAACAGTTCCTTTTAACGCCCAGAATTTTCTTTGGAAAAAAAGTTATAAATGTCAAATTTTCAAGGGGGGGGGCGGAGATCCCCCAGTAATAAAAATTTTTGAAAATTCCCCTTTAAACCAGGGCTTTACCTCCTTTTAAACTCTTTGAGGTTTAAAATTCTTTGGTTCCCAAAGGGAACCGCTTCTTCTAAGCGGCAGAATTTTTAAAGGAGAGACATTGTACAACAGGCATCAAAGGTCAGGAGGGGGTTTGGGGGTCCTCCCCCAGAAAATTCTGAAATTTGACCTTCAAAAGTAGTGTTTTAACTCCTTTTGGGACTTCTTGGGTTAAATCCAATGCTCCTCTTGGAAGTTCCAGAATTTTCAAGGGATTTGCAGCAATTTTTCACGTAACAGTGGAAACCTTGGGAGGGGGGCAATTGCCCCACATTTTCCCCTCTAAATGACGCCCATGCTCTCAGTGTAGGGGTAACTTAGCAAAAGAGGCAATGAATCCACAATAAATGTGACAGCAATGAATCCATATACTGCAATCTGATTTGCAGAATTAATTACCACTAAATAAACTAAAAAATACTATTTAAATAAAAATTATTTACTTGAAGATGATGTATGTCTTCAAACTTTCATTTTTTACAACTGTTACGCTATCAAATGAAGTGTAACTAATAAGATTAAAGCAGAGTAGGGGAGAGCGGAGCACCTTTCAACAGATTTCGGTTCTTTTTTTTTGTGACAAAACAAATTGAGGAATCAAAATACTTTTACTTGCATATCCTACCATTAACTTTCGGACACATTGTGTGATTTTACCCAAGTTCCTAGAAAAAATTAAAAGTCTGAAATTGCGTTTTAAAAAAGGTTCTCTTCTGTGTTTCAACAGTGAGTTAATTTCACAATTTTAAAAGTGTCAGTTGATTTTAAGTTTCTTTTTATTGAAATATACATTATATTAAACATATTTAATAAATTTAGAGTAAAAAAATGCTAAAAGTTTTTGTAAATTTTGGAGTTTTTCTGTTGTTTACGTAGGTTATGAGTTTTTCCACTCAACTAAGTGTGATTTTCCTTTAATTTTTCATTTAAAAGTTGTTCATTTAAAACTGTTTTCTTCAGAATTTATCAAATATTTTGTTTTATTAATCACTTTTAATTTACTTTAAATTTTGCTAGTTACTTTAGTCATTAGAGTGGTATGTCTGATCTTAAGAATAGATATGCTTTAGTGATTATTGTAGAAAAGATGAAAACATACAAAAAAAAAATAAATGGGGGAAAAATGTTTAATATTGTCTATTTCTCAAAATTATGTAAGTTATAATAAAAAAAAGAGAAATTCATTCAAATTATTAATTTTAAAATATTAATTTCCTTACTTTAAGATTTTTATTAATGGAATAACAAAGTGAAAATCGAGTCCATAGAAAAAAGCTGAAACTTTTCTGCTTCCAGCTTACAAAAAAAACCCGGGAAATGTACTAATCTATACTCATATGTAAAAGCATAAGTAAACGGATGGTACGGGGATCCAACGCCTGAGAATTTTTAAATTTGAGCTAGTTAAAAAAAGTGATTTTGAGCTACTTTGGGAGATAACGATCCGAATCGTCATACGACTTAAATGTATACTTCAACCGCTGTCGCTTATTTCAGGATTTATACCCCAGTTGAATAATCTGATTCTTATAGTGGTGAGTATGCTCGCCAAAGATATCAGAATGTTTTTTAACATTAAAATAATAATTTTTCCAAGAAAAGTCCCTTTTATATCAATAAAGTTTAAATTTTAACTTCAATGTCCCCCCAGGGTGGCACCACTCACTTTGGGAACCACTAGAGCTTCACACTTACACGAAAGTCGTTGATATATTAAAAATAAGTGCAGTTTGTCGAACAGTTTTCTAAGTGTGAACTTCGAAGGCCAGTGGCACCATTAAATTGTCATCTTCCGTGCCATTAATCCATTCGAAACTCGCAGACGAATTCCTCTTGTTGCATGCAGACCACCCCTGATCATTAACACCAACAAAAAATGTCCGTGTCGAACAATTAATCTGAAAAGGAATAAATGACCAAGGACCCTTTTCCCATTAACAACGCGACACAGTCGCAGTTAACGCCCAGAGAAAAAGAAGTTTTTAATATTCCTAATCGCAGGCAGGGGTCCGTTTCTAGCACGAAGGTTTCGAAATCCTAGTGTGATTTAACTCTTTCCATACGGGGGCTCTGAAAACCACTTCTCGAGCATCATACGGGAACGGCATTTTAACGGTTGGGAAAGCAGTCGTCCGAGACCTGACCCGGCCCGACACTCCCCCTTTTGAGCGGGAGCTCCCCTTCGGATTTATGGCGCCCCTAATGACTTTTTTATCTGGACTCCTCCGGCTTGGGTGGGCAGCGGTCGGTGTGGGCTTCTGGTGTTTATGTTTTGCTCGGCCGCATGGTTTTGTCAAGTTTCGTTCACGTTCACACTTTTACTTTGCAAATTGATAATTATAATTTATTTAGTATTAGTACTTATGAAATAGAAAAATTCATGTGAAAAATACAAGTTTACTCGACTAATTTGAACTTTTCGACTAACTTTATCACAGTTTGAAAGACAACGAATTTGAAATGATATAAAAAAAATTATGTATTGCTTTGAAGTACTAAAAATTTTCCGATTGAAAAATCTTTTTTTAAATTAAAATCTTTTTTTAGATTAAAATTTGATTAATTTAGATTTTTAAAATTTACAGAAAGAAAGTTCAAATAGCGAGCGAGAAGGACTTTTGAATATAAACGATGAATGGTAACTTGTTTGTGGCAATTTAAAACAAATAAAATTATAACGCGTTTAAAAAAAAAACTCAAGAGCTTTCTAAAAGTACATTTCGTAAATAATGTTTTTAAGAAATTAATTATAATTTTATTTTTAATAGTTTTTATAGTAAATACGAATATATTTGTAGAATATTTATAGAATATATTAGCCATTAACCAAAGTAGATAAAGAAAGTTTTATTAAGACCTAAAAAAATCGGATTTTTAAAAACCTGATAAAAAATTCCTTACAAAGTATTAAAAACTGTAAGGAAAGTTTTAGATGATTTTAGAACAAAAGTTTATGTAATTATGTTCCCAAAACCTTGTTTAGGTAATGGGTAATTGGGTTAGTAATGATTCTAAGTGAAAACAATTGTAGTTTGTTGCTAATAAAAATCATTTACTCTTTTAACAAGTAGAAATAATTTTAATCGATTTTAATTTTTTTGTTGTATTATTATCCATTTAAAAATCTGATTAAAACGATTGCTTTGATTTTATTCTTAGAGGTTTTATTGATTTCTTCTTTTCTTGTTGTATTTTGAAATAAACTAATTTCCTGCAATAAAATAAGATCACTATAATTTCTTAAGTTTTATGAAATTAAAATCTTCATAAACGATCTCATCTTACTATAGAATCCGAAAACACTCCACAGTCAAAACAGAGCCAACTGGCCCACCCCACGGGGAAAAGTGATCCCGGGGGGGGTCGAGAAAAGCCCGGCCGACCAGGAGTTTGGAGAACAGGTGAACAGGTTTTCGGAAGGGCCCCGTAAGGAACGGTGGTGCATTTGCTGTACGGTTGCTGCCGTTCCCGTATGGAAAGAGTTAAGGCGCAGGGCAACATCCATCCGCAAAAACGACGCGATAGAAATGTTAAGAATAGAAGTGTGGCGATCATATTCGCCACTCAAAAAGTCAAGTAATATACTTAGCATATAAATATTGACTGAAATTTGCAAATGTAATAATACTCGACATCTACGTTTCCTGAAGCTGAACCCAGTACATCACTATGCGGAAGGTGAAAATGAGTAAAAACAAACCTTGTGCGGTTGCTCGGAGGAGTTTCGGTACGCAAATAGTGATAAAAAGACACTATATATACAGAGGTTTAACAAAATAATCATATTTTTAAATTGATGTTCTTCATTTCACTCAAAATTCAGACACCGCGATGGGAACTAACTACTTTGCTTGTGAGTGACGTCATAGGGTCAACTAACATTACTATCTATAGTATATTACTATGAAAGTTGATTGAATCGCAGTCCTATTCATTAGTATCGAATGACATGATAACAAGTTTTATCTACTTCTTTTTACGAGTGTTTCTATTTAAGGGCAAATTTGAACCTATAGTCCGACCGCCACAAAAACTTTGATAGAGGTTAAAAAAATAAATGATAGTCACATAGATTTGGCACAAAACGTTTTTTATTAGCGTTTATGAATTACCCTCTACCTCTAAACTGAGTGGAATAACCCGTTTCCATAGCAATCGCCCCAGTAATATTTGACGTCAAAAGTTTTTCTCGTGGCAGTCAGACTATACAACAACTAAGCATAGAAGAGTTTAGCGGATAATACTTATTATTTAGTAAAGAGGGAGATCTGAAGGCCATCCACCAGAAAATTTTGTGAAATTTGACGTAAAAAAGTGTTTTGACTCATATTTGAACATTTTGGATCCTTTCGTTGACACTTGAAGAAGAACACCGTTTGTTCTCCGCAGAAATTTCAAGGGGAAAATCAACCTAACATGCACCCGGTGAGCGATACCTTGAATTATGACGTCAACCGATGTTCCACCCAGTTTTGAGTCATGTAACTATATGCGTGGGTTTTTAATCACTTATGATAACGCTTAAATTAAAACTTTTTGTGTTTTAAAGACTATTTTTGAGTTATTCATGATCGAATTAGTAAATTGATAAGTTTGAGGATACTTCGTGACGTAGTACATATTGTCCATTATCAACAAGTTTAATGAGCTAGTACATGGAACCGTAAAAAAAACCCTCAATTTACGAACGCCATTCCTACATTACAGTCAAAATAAACTGCTTTATAATAGTCACCACTAAATGTGTTTATAAAATTGAAATATTAATATTGAAAAGTTTTATAATTACACTAGCTGTTACGACCCGGCAAAGCCGGGTCTTACAGCTAGGCTAGCCTTTTATGCGAGCTTCGCTCGTTACTACTTCAAGTTCCTATTAATTATACATTAAATAAGAAGTTTAACTTTAATAATTTATTATTGTTGAATTAGAAACCAACTTCCCTAAAAGTAACTTTTTAACCTTTATTAAGTAAACCAACTTTCTTGAAAGATATTTATTTAAAAGCTATAGAGCATTTTCAATCACATGACTCTGCCTAACAACGGCCTTAGCAACGTTGTTTATTCGCCAAGTGACGTCATGTGCGAATGCTGCTATTGGATACTTCTATGTCCCGCCCCTAACAACAGCCTTAGCAACATTGATTTTGTCCTCCAAGTGACGTCATGTGCGAATGCTCTATTATATTATTTTAAAATTTTAATTACTTTTATTTATTTATTTTTCTGATTATTGCGAGATGGCATCGAGTCAGTGAGTGACGTGGGCTTTTATATTTTTCTGATGATTATGATTATTATTGCGAGATGGCATCATAGTGTGCGAGCGTTCCAGAATCAGTGAGTGACGTGGGCTTTTATATGAGAGATATTTTTGAGTTATTCATGATCGAATTAGTAAATTGATAAGTTTGAGGATACTTCGTGACGTAGTACATATTGTCCATTATCAACAAGTTTAATGAGCTAGTACATGGAACCGTAAAAAAAACCCTCAATTTACGAACGCCATTCCTACATTACAGTCAAAATAAACTGCTTTATAATAGTCACCACTAAATGTGTTTATAAAATTGAAATATTAATATTGAAAAGTTTTATAATTACATTGGTGCCTCTGTTATCATTCAGCTCTAAAACACGTGTGGATCAAAGTTCCAAGCGAGTAATTAGTACAATAATTGAACTAGGAAAACTAAACAGGTGCCGTAAATTGGAGTGAATCGGATCATTATTGGGAAGTTTTTTCAACCATCGAAAACTATTTTATGTTTATATCTAGGATCCACCACGACTTTGAAGTTGAATACAAAAAACGTCACTAAAACTTGACTGTCAAAACTTTGCTTATTTAACCTGAAAAATAACTTTTTTACCTCAATTTTTGGTGCCTCCCGTGTGCTCCCAATCCTTACAAAGAATTCTTTTCAATTGAAGTTTTAATAAGTACTAATAACGATTTATAATGAATTTTTTAGTGAAAGAAGTCCAATCCGACTACAGATGATGCGGGGTGAATCGGATTAGTCATAGAAATGCTTTGTTTTCTTCCTTTAGTTACTTTTCTGGATTTATTAGTTATCATTAACACCTACAGTCGTGGGGTCTATATATAATAGGGGTCATGAGGGAAGAAAATTGTCCCTTATTTTTAAGAAAAAGTCGATTTTTTGAAGCTATTTAATAGCAAATGGTTTTTTAGAGCAATTAGGGACATTTTACTTCCTGTAGGTATCTACAAGGGTTTGTCAAAGCGTATAGAATTAAAAAAATATTCGGAAAAACAACTGACTGATAAATTAGAACGATCTTTTTGATAAAAGTTAATATCTTTTCGTAATTCATTTCGCATTTTGTATAGGAGAAACATCATTCTTAATGATGTGTGTATTTTATGAAGAAGTATAAATAAAAGTTATCCATTTCACCTTATTAAACTATTAAAGGCCTCATTTTTGTCTCTTAAAGACGTCAAAATTGCAGTTTTCGTACAAAAACTGGCAATGATCCGATTCACCCCATATTGCGGGTAAATCGGATCACGGCACTTAAAAATAAGTATAAAATCAACCGTTACAATTAAAGAAATTTTTTCAACGGGTTCTAGAAGTATAGATTGGGACTCGAAATATGCTTTTTAAAGCATTTCAAAATCTTTGTTAGAAAATTTTTGGCAACTGCTTAAATTTCAAAAGTGATCCGATTCACCCGGTTTTACAGTATAGTTATACTATCAGGAGAAAGACTTTTGCCGTCTTGTATGATTTTTTAGGATATTTCGAGACATATTGGCATATTCCCTATTTTGTGAAGCTGAAGGTAGGTCCATGAAGGTTGCAATGTAGCAGAGTTGGGCATTCACACGAATGAAATTTCAATCGTACAATTGAATTCAACCGCGATTGAATCAATTGCGGCTGAAAAGTAATCACGATTGATTTCGATTGCGACTAATTGTCACTGACGATTGAAAATTCAATCGCGATTAACTGTAATTGTGGATGACGATTAATGGTGTGTAAGTCACTGGAAGTGGTCCGCAACTTCACTGGAGTGGTCCGCAATTACCAAAAGTGGTCCGCAAGTTGCGGTTGAGTTAATTGTCAATCGTCTCCTCCGCAATTGACGATTAAATCAATCGTTATTAATCGTGTGCTCGCAATTGACGATTGATTTAATCGTCAATCGTACGTTAATTTATATTTTTTCAATCGTTAATTGTAATTGCACGATTGAATTTTGCCCAACTCGGCTATGAAGGTTCCAATATAGGCTTAAATGTCCATGGACTTCTACGAGTTAGGAACCACTGTAATAAACCAACCTGCTCAAAAACCCTTCTAAGTTTCAAGATTAATCATCCCCATTCTTTCCCACACCTTCCCCCCCACAGAATTCGTTATCGTCTACAAATCTAACCAAAGCGGCACACAGCACTCGCTTTAATGAGAACAAAAGAACGCGCCAGTCATTCGGCCCCTCAAACGATATGAAAGCACCCCTCCCGGAATAGAACATCTCCAATGACAATCTTGTCTGAAGATTTCCTCTCTCTGCCCGTGGAACAGGATGGCGAGAGGGGGGGTGATCTGACAGCCTCCGCCCCTCCTTGTAGTCTTGATCGTTTGAGATGGAATCTCTCTTGGGGGAGTTCATAAAAGAAATACGAAATTCGGCAGCCATGTTTGTTTTATTCGCATACTATTCGATGAAACAGCGAGATTTAATGATCACCACTTATAAAATAGAAATAAAATTTATAAATAATTTTGTAGTGAATTTGATTATGTGCATCATTTCATGAAAATTAGTCATGATCAACCAGCGTACCAAATGGCCTGGTTTAACTTTCAAAAAGTAGAAAAGTTTCGTTTTCTAGTTTGCTAACCAGTTAATAAAAATGCCATTTGGTGTCAAATAATATTTCTTAAGAAAAAAACATCTATCGGAAAAATTCCCGCCACTTCACCTTTAGTTTTTTTGTAATGGAGTGGTCGCTTTAAACGTCTCAAAAGTAACATTTCAATTCCTTATAAATTTCGGATTTACCAACTTTTTATTAACTCAGGTGAGTTATTTTTACATACTACGATATTAATTAAGGTCATCTGCTTCTATGTATACCTTTCTCAAACTGATATTTTCATTCTAAAGCGTATGAGGGATCTTGATAGTACTTTAGAATAGTGTTTTATTAGAGTTAATTATTTATTTTTAACGGAAAAACAGCTGAAAATCTATTTAGATATTTTATTTTAATATACGTATATATTTTAACGGTAAGGCTAACATATGATTCACAACAACAATTTCATGCATTTTGTAAAAATTAAGCATTGATTTAAATAAAACTAATTAAGATATACTTATATGATTATTCGTAACGAACAAAATTTAAAATAATTTAAAAAATATTTGGTAAATTTAAAATATTTAGAAAAACAGTTGAATTGAATATATTTTCGGAATAAAACTCAAAAGAACTTTTAAATGAAGTTCACACTTGGTTTTGTGAAAAAACCTACATAAACAACAGAAAAACTCCAAAATTTTCAAACCTTTTTAGCTTTTTTTACTCTAAATTAATAAAATATATTTATTACAATGTAGATTTCAATAAAAATAAACTTAAAATCAACTAAAACTTTTAAAATTTTGAAATTAACCCACTTTTTTGAAACCTGCCCTACCTACTGTTGAAACCTTAAATAGGGTCCTGTATTTCTAGTAAAAATTTATTAGTAATACACTGCATTATACCGTTTTTTTCTTCTCAATTTTCTAAAAAAATTTGGTTTTTGATATTATTCCCTTTTTTAAACTGACTGTTCAATTTTTCCTTTCACTTCACCAAATAAAACTTCTAAAACAGAATATAAAACGACCCATTAAGATACTGCATTGGTCTTGGCCAGCGGATAACGGAATACCAAAACATACGATTTCCTATCCGTCTACTCACACCCCCAGACATCCCACCAACGCTCCAATGGATCTAGGTCGCAAAACAAGGGGGCTCCGTCCCCCTTACTACTCCCTAAATAATAGGGTTGTTTCCCATTTTTCAATCTATTTTTTTCTATGAAGAATAGATTGAAAAAATATGTTTGCAAAAAACCCGAAGTCTCTAGGACCTCAATTTATTTTTTAATTAATTTTTAAAGGTGATGCGCAGTTGCGTTCCTTAAAATCGGAGCACTGCGCAGTGACGTCAAAATATCCACCGCTATATATGCAGGGCTTTGATAGTTCTAATACTGATAGATATAACGAATAATTGAATCGTTTATTTCAGAAACAAGTTAAACGCTGTGTTAATCCAATGGGCTCTAACTTGTTTCTGAAATAAACGATTCAATTATTCTTTATATCTACCAGTATTAAAACTATCAAAGCCCTGCATATATAGCGGTGGATATTTTGACGTCACACGAAGCCACGCCCCGATTTTGGGAGCTATGATACTTAAATCGTTATAATTAATTAATGAAGCGTTTTAAAAATTTTCTTTTCTTGATTTTCTTGTTTTTTGGGGGTTTCCTTCGTTTTTCAATTGTTGAAATACGAAAGTTCAGTTGATGGAAACAACCCTATTCATTACCCACCCCCAAACGATTTAAACAGTGGTGGAGAAGAGAATTCGCTTTCGGTATCAAGTGACGATTTCGTTCTCGGGGTTCCTTGCTAAAAAAATCGGATGTTGGCCCCTCGGCCATCCTAAAAACGGATCCCACTATGGAATGATTACAAAACGTGCCAAATTAGTCTTATTTGGCGATGCTTTCTAGCTGATTTGATGAGAAACATAATGTAACAAGTTAAACGAGAATGGATTATTTTATTTATTTGTTTCACGGACTAGTGGTCGAGGGTTCGAAATGAAATACACATTTCAACGAAATCAATACCGTTCGTAATGCACCAGATATGTCTATCTTGCTTTCAGAAATTGAAAAAATCTCTATGTTTGATATATTTATTGGTGAACCACAACAGTTTTTAGCATGAAAAGTCTCTTTTATCGAACAAAACGCAATAGTTTATACCAGGGGTCCCCAACCTTTTTGTAGATAAGAGCACATACCAGAGTATCCGTCGAATGGCGGGCACCATTTATTTTTTCAAGATAAATTTATAGTTGGTGAACATAGTTAATGATACACACTACATATAATGCACAAAAAATTTAATTTAAAAATTAATTTAACATATGAACATAATTAGTATTAATACTCTTTTGTAAAATAAATCATTACTAAATTGCTTGCAAAACATACGAAACATAAAAATTATTTATAAAATATATTAAATACGGTCAATGTTATCTTTGGCATTGCATTTCACTGGCCAGCGCTTCATAATTGGGAGAATATGATGAAACTATTCTTGCTCGCAAGCAATCGTCAAGGTGTTCATCTGTAAGTCGTGATCTATATTTTGATTTTATGATATTCATTGTCAAAAATAAAGATTCACACAAGTATGTGGAACCAAAACCCGACTTTATTTTATATGCTGCTCTTTTTAAGAATGGAAATTTATTTCTGTCAAGTGTCAACTATATTCCAGAATTCCTCATCTGATATATTAGTTTTGCGGATAATGTTATTCTGAAGATCCAAAATTTCTATGGGATTTTATGGGATAATAGAAAACTGAAATATTTTATTGTTGGGCACAAGCAGCGGGCGCACCTAGACCGATCGATGGGCGCCATGGTGCCCGCGGGCATAGGGTTGGGGACCACTGGTTTATACGAAAGGGTAAAAGAGTGAAGTTGCAGTTAAAAGCCGAAACAATTGTACTTTTTAAAGTTTTTAAAGATTTTAAGCGCAAATAAACGTTGTTTTATGTATTTATCTTGTTTATCTCTTTGTGATTTATAACTTTAATGGCGTCCGCAGCCATTGGACATTCTATTACAGTTTTTTTCTTGTTTTTCCCATACTTCACTTTTTTCACCGGTACTTCTTGGTTTTCAGTAAATACCTACTAATATCAGTAAATATTTACTGATATTTATTTATAAATCAGTAAATACTGTTTTTAATGCTGAAATAGAGCGCTCCGGTACTTCTTTGGTTAGAATTTAAGCCCTGATTATAATACTTACTAATTTATAAAACACTTAATGCATTTTGTTTGACTAATTCAAAATAGCTCATATCCTTAAAATATTAACACATTGGCAAATTCATAGATTCAGTATTTTGCAAGAAGATTAAAATCAGTGTTCCGATTCACCTCGCTTTACGGTATCCTGAGAATATTTTTTTTTCATTTTCAATATTATTGTTTTGACTTAAATTGAATATTTGGTGTGCTTATAAATAAGAACCTTTCCCCTAAAAAAAATTTGGATTTTGACAACCAGAATTTTAAAAAATCAATTTTTTTAAAATTTTTGACCATTTTTTAAATCCCTAAGGCTTTCTTAATTGTACATATTTAATTTCGTTATATCATACTACGTAAAACTGTGCATGGATTTATTTTTAGTATTATTACTTCATTTTGTAGAAATTTTTATGTACTAAAAACCAAAAAAACCCCCTGAAAAATTCAACATTTTTGACTTTAATATTATTTTTAAAAAAAATCTAAATTTGTTAGAGCTAAACCCATGCATATATTTCAGAACATATATACAAATTTTCAGACTTATATTTCATTTATACAAAAAGCCTTAGGGATTCAAAGCATTGTAAATGCACAAAAATACAACATGGAGAAAATTCAACTTAAAATTTGCGTTCCTTCTGTTTACACCCCGGACTCGCATCAGAAAAAAGGATATAACTCTATAAATTAAGATAGAGCTTTGAAATTTTGAAGACACGTTTAGAAGGATCCATGGTATGGATTAAGCCAATAAAAATATTTTTGATATTTTAATGATTTTTAGGGTACTGTATCCCCTTAAGAAATTAAAAAACCTTCATTGTTCCTATATCTCATTAAATTTACGAAAATTCACCAAATAACACCATTTTGGCACGTTTTGCAATCATCCTTTAGTGGGATCCTTTTTTATGAGCCCCTCGGAGAGGCCAATTCGGGATTGATGAATTCAGTGGTTCCTCCTTATTAAGGGGAATGAACACCGTAGTTGTGGGGGAGGAGACTGCCGGATGAAATTCTATACGTTGGTCCCTTTGGGAAGTTCTGCTTCGTCGGAGAGGGACTCAGTGATTTTTGACTTTCTCTTTTGATTCGGGGCGAATGCTGGTGATGTGGATATTGTTAGAAAGAGAACGAATTTGTGTTTTTGGAGAGTTAACAGGGCCTGATTTACCATTAGGCCCGCTAGGCCCGGACCTAGAGGCCCCACAATTTGGAGGCCCCCTAATTTCAAAAAGATAACAAACATTTATAGTAGAAATAACTTTTTATACTTCCTAGAATGTTCTTTTTATTTTTCATTACTTTTTTAAATCGAAGATAAAAATCCAACCCTTTTAGCAACGTAAAAAACGTTAAAGATAACCGAGAATGGGTATGACCCTGAACCCCTGACGATGGTATACAACACTAATCAAACAATAATTTTCACGCATCTACATTTATATAGCATCATAAATGGCAGCGAGGGGGTCCTTTCCTGCATGTTGGGCCTAATGTTCTAATTTTTTTAAATCGGGCCCTGACAGTTATTCTCAATTTGTGGTCCGTGTAGCGTTTCCAGGTGGTCCACGAAGTATTGGCCTTTTGGAATAATAATGAAAAGTGATATGAAATTCTTTTTGCATCAATATATAATTATGCTATCATAACTAGTATAATATTTACGCTATTTAATATAGGTATCTACTAGGACTCTATAAAGGTTTTCGTTATTTTGTGGTTCATGATTTTTTGTTCTAGTTTGTATTCATATATTTTTATTTGCCATTCCATATGATCGATGCAAAAGTTTATTCATCTCATTCTGAATGCAAACTATTTTATTACCGTACAGCTGGATGAATCAGAAAATTTTTCAAATTTCAACCTAAAAATAAATAATAATAATTTTTTTTTTGGTGAATTCTTTCATTGGAATATTCGGTCTTGCTCTGCTCTTTCAATTTTGAATAAATACAAATACACAAATGTTTTTATTAATTTCAATGGTGTTCCAATTCACCCCGCAGATGATAAGGGTGAAAATCGGAACACTTTGAATTCTTTATTTTTCTGATTCAAATTTTATAATAGGAATATCCATCAAGAGAATTCAACTACATGGTTGACGGGATAATACGTAACAACCGTAATTTGCAAGGGAATTAAAAGCAAAACAACCTAAGTGTTCCGATTCACCCCGTTTTACGGTGATAAACAATTCGGAACCCATTTACGGAAAGATCACATCCGATCCCTCTCTTCAAAAGGAGGGAGGCTACAAATCTGACGCAAACCTAAAACATATGCCCTCCACTTAAGCTCACGGCTCAATTTATTCCAAAACTCCCTCCAAAAACTCTCAAATTCTTCTCCCGCATCTTATCAAAGCCCGTTGCCAAAACTTTCCCTTTGAACTGCATTCATATTCGAGACCCAAACGATCCTCCCGCGACCATTTCCACCCGGCAAACGATTTTTCCAACGACCCCCCTCCCCTAGCAAATCACCGCCCACAAAGATCGCGGCGAAAATCGTTTGATTTAAGAGGTTCTCGCAAACGATATATTATGCTTTAAGAAGTTCCCGGATGAGTTATTGATCAACATCCTTGATTTAATTGATTTGCATATCATGATTATTGACACTTTAGTGATAATAATCACCACTAAAATGTTTAAGTATTAAAGTAAATATTTTTAAAATCAAATTTTGTAACAAAATATTCAGGCAGGCATTATTTAACTAATGAGGGTGGACAGTGGATAGCTGCTGGTAACTATACTCTGAACCAACGTTTCTTGAACCCAGTACGTCACAAATGCGGAAGGAGAAATCGGTAAACACAAAGCCTGTTGGGTTACTAGGAGAAGTTTTGGTACGCAAATCGTGGAGGTGCTCCACCAGAAACGTTTTTGAAATTTGATCCATGAAAACCGAGATATTTATTTTTGAATACTTAATTCACTTAGTTTAATTTTTTAGGGGGAATACTGTAACAATTTCTCTACCGGCTAAAGTTATTGGGTCATTCCCAAAAAAAACCATACATTTGATGGTTCAAACTTTTAAAAAAATTTTGAATTTTCACAAAAATTTTATGCCTCTATTACAGCTAAGACTCTGAGCTTTTAAATGGTGAAATTTTTTAATTAGTTAAAATAAAAATTTTGTGGGTTTTGTAATGGTTTGTTATGGGAAGTGAAAGATTTTTTTCTACTCTGTTACATGAATAAGTTTTGATTTTTTCAAATATTATATAAGAAAAAATTTTCAAGTTTACTTAAATATCTGAGGAAATGCTGTGCACTAAAATTCCTACTAAAATTACTACACTACTACTACACTAAAATCCCCCCCCATAAATTTTTTTTTCTACTTTTTTTAGATATTAGTGTTAGTTATTAAGTTATGTAATATACCTAGATAAAAGTTTCTTTTATGGCTTATATAGGGGAGTTGGGGGCAAATCCCCGCAGTTTTCAATTTTTTTAACATTGTGGTCAAAAGAAGGTAGATAATCCCAAAATTTCAATTGGAGGTCTTAGATTAAGATCTTACCTATAAAACCAATCCAAGTTTTAGCTCTTTTTGATGGTATATAAAGAGAAATTTACAATTTAAAAGAAAAACAAATTTGCTTGCACTTGCTGGAAACATGGATGGATTGAAATAAACATGGATAAAACAGATTATTTCAATATTAAAATACTAGAAATGATCTTTGTAACATTGTTTTGTTATTTCCAAGTTACCCAACAATATTAAACATAAATATAATCTATTTTAATGAAAATTGCCATCTCAATTGAAGATGGCCAGTGTGTCTCTTATTTGACAGAATTTTTTTATTTTTGTGAACTTGAAAACGGATACCCTCTACTATTTTTATAAATGCCTTGATCTATTCAGATGTAAAATTTTATCTCTCTACGATAATATTAACCCTTGCCGAATCTCGATTGAAGATTGTCAAGCAAGATAAATTACCGGCAGGCGCCCGTTAATACTCGCCACTTTTTTCTATTTTTTTCTTAAATGAAGTAAAAAATACGGCAAAAATATAAACCTAAAAAAATAGGGTCAGAAAAATTACATCAAAGTGATGAAAAACAAACTTACAGCATTTTTTAAATTCTTGAGTGACTTAGAGGTAAGAACTTTCGTGGAACAATGAGTCACAATAAGACAAACCAGCCACCTGGCACAAACCAGCCACCAACTTTTGAATCGATTATTAACAATCAAAAATCGCGGTGCGTGGTTTTGCCCCATGCGGGGTTTTGCCCCCACCTACCCTACTAATTGAAAAAACATTCTTATTTCGGTAAGAATTAGGGTTGTTCCAAATTGTAGGGGGCACTTTTAATACATTTAAAAAAGTTATTTTACACTGGAAGGCAGAAAAAGTGTCATGTAACAGAGTGGAAATTCTGGTAACAGAGTGGACATTTTTGTAACAAAATGGACATTCCTACACAATCTTGGGAAAATAGAAACAGGATTTGGGTAGTCCAAATAAATTGATTAACTTAACACACAATTAATATTTTATTTGCTAAATTTAAGGACATTAAACGAATATTATGACTTCTAAATTCCTCTACACTTCTTGGAAATACATAATAAAGGCGGCTACCCTGCAGAGTTTATACTTAGATTCCGGGATAACTTTTTATAATTTGCAATTATTGAATAAATGAGATGTCGGTTTAACAGCCCTAAATAATTTATTACAGTAATTAACAGATTTTAAGCCAACGACTTTAACTTTTTGGTCACCCCTTATGCAAATCGTGGTTAACTACAACTTACATGTAGGTAAATGGAAACTAAAATAATACTAAAGCTTAATACGTTAAAATGAAATAAATGTATATGGCATTCTATGTATAACTCTGTCTCCCTAGAACTCAATTTTAAAAAGCAAAACTGCCTACCGCTACCCTCCTCATAGTGAAAAATGTGGTGACAAAATATTTGGGACATATACATAAAAATATGTAAGTCCAAAATAAAAATAATTAATTAAAACTAACGAATTTAATTATTTTTTAACATGGTTATCATCATAACCAACAACCGAAATACTACAAGTCACTTTGAATGTAGTAAATTTTAAAGTGGGACATGCTGTTTTCGGTGTTTCCGTTAAAACAATGGCTTTTTAGGGTCATAATATTTTATTTTTTATCTTCGTAAAAAATTCTCAACTAAGCAAAATAAGAAGAAGATCCTGAAGCAAAGAAGTTTATTTTCCCAAATAATATTTTTTATTACTAAAAAAAATATCAACTTCCTGGACGCAGTTTTTACGGTTTTTTTTTGGGAATGGCCCTATTACACAAAAATCAATCATAGCATAGATCACCAGTCAAAGAACAAATCTTTAACTTATTGGACTATCAATTGTATTAAATATTCATTTTATCACTGTTTGATAATTCATAAAAAGCCACGATTTGTTGAAATTGTGTCACGTTTGAGATAAATAGTTGATATGAATCTAGGTATAATACTCTTAAATAGGACGTCCGTCAATATACAAAAAAATAACTCTGTCTTAAACACTCCTCTACTTTTGTCAATACTTTTCTTTCATTCTTGAAGGTTTAACGCCAAACTTATGTTTATTAAAGCAAAATGGACTAAAAACCGGTACCTTGCTCAAATTTAGCATGATTGGGTGAACCCAATTGTAAAACCCCGAGAAACATTAAATATCCTTTAACAAAGCATAACAAAGGAACTCCAGATCAATAAAAAAACCGGGCATTTCCCCTATTTTTGAACCCCACCAAGCTTCATTAACCTTTTACCTGCCGATGTTCCCAAATGGGAACATCACTTTAGGGAATTTTTTCACCACTTAATTTTTCATGCAGGAATTTGATATTTGGTAGTAAGAAACTCAAAGATATGAAGTTATTTTACATACAAAAGTTTTTCACGTGCAATTTAATCCTTTTTGTGGAATTTATATCAAAATAACAGATTTTTGGCTCTTCCAAAAGTTGCACAAGTTTCAATTTATGATAAATTTAAATAAATTTAGTTTTAAATAATTATGCTGTGTTTAGGTAGCTTAAGTACACATCTTTTCAATTGGCTTGGCAGAATAGCTTCATATTCCAATTTTGGAGAGTAATTACCAATTCAACGTATATGTTCCCAAATGGGAACATCGGCGTTTGGGGTATAGTTTTTGAGGGGATTTTTATAACATGTAAAAATTCAAGTTATTTCTTATTTTCTTTAGTTGTTTGAACCTTTTCTGTCTCAAAGGATCTAAACAGGTTAATCATGCTGTTTTAAATTCCTAAATCAATAATTTTAATTTTTTTCACCTGATTTATGGAGGAATAAATGCCAAATCTTTATAGCAATTCCTACTTTTGTATATTTTTCTAACTCCCCGACCGATTTAATTTCAGTAATTATTGTTAAGGGTTATGCAAAAGGCATATTTGGAGTGTCTCTGAGGACTTGGGTACTTATTTTGTTCAAGTGCTCTTTTTTACATAAAAATTTTAGGTATAAATTTGAAGAATTTTGAAAATAATGAAAAGTGTGTATAACTAAAAACACTCTTCTAACGTAAGTTGGATGTAAGGGATATGTTGTTAAGTTTGGAATCTTCCATGAGAAACGCAGATTTAACAAATCAATGGAGATAGTTATGATTATCACTTTTGAAAGCTAATTAAATTTGAATGCAATTCATGGATTTTATGCTAGATATTCGGATACAACAGTAATTAAAACTAATTTTTCACTCAGAAAGATAACTGTTTAGCTTTGAAACGCATGGGAACATTCTTTCGTATTTTTTATACCGAAAAATTACCCATTGTGCAATAAAAATGTACGGAAAAGTGTCACGACTGTAATAAATATGTAAATTTTTTCTTATGAAAATCTATAAAATTTTACCCAATCGTCCAACCATGGGAATTAAATATGAAGAAATAGTCCAAGATCATAAAAATGTTCAAAATTATTAAGTAGAAACCTATTTCAGTAGTTTTACTTGAATTAATTTTGAAATAAATGCCTTTTGGAAATCCCCCTAAAAACTTCACTCCAAACGCCGATGTTCCCAAATGGGAACATCCTCAAAATCCTACTTAGGATTTTTTTTCTGCCAAAAAACGTCAAGATTGGTTTTAGTAATGATGAAACAAGCCATTTAAGCCAAAAATCCGAACCTTTAATTTGAAATTTGAATTGCGGCGTTTAAAAGGTTAAGCATTTTAAATCCCTTTAATGATGGAAAAAATCATTAAAATATTTTACTGCAAAAAACCCCCCTCAAGACCAGACTTCGGAAAAAGAGTTCCAATATTAGGCTTTCGAAATGAATGGAGGATTCATTTATAAAACAGTGAATCCCGTTTCGATGCGAGGGAAACAAAATCAAAATGTCGATTTTACGGTGCTGAGAGAGCTCGACGCATGATTCATTGTTCTTTGATCATGTAGAAAGACCCTCTTATAGATCTCCGCGGTGTCTGAATGTTGAGTGAAATTAAGAAGTTAAACTCATGTATATACAGGGTGTTTGAAAAGTCCGTTTCACGGCTTTTATTTGGAACCAACGTCTCCTAGGGTTCTGGAAGTAAGGTCTACCCCTAGGTAAGTGACCCTGGAGAATCCATTGAAAGGACATACAGCGCCCCTGGCGGCGAAATACAAAAGTTAAAAAAATTAATTAAAAAACTAAAGGAGATAGAGCAAACACCTCAGTGAGAGTATTGTTGCTACTGTTATAAGTAACTCACTGAAAAAAAATTCATGAAAATATCGTGAATATTCGCGGAGATATTAACATGTGAAAATAGCCGTTTTTTGGGCTTCAAAAAGGGAAAAGTTCGGAAATTTGCAAGTTTTTCAGAGTTATTATGTAGTTTTGTATCTTTTTAGTTAAATGAAATAAAATTTTAATCAAAAAAACTTGCAAATTTTTGAACTTTTTCCTTTTTGATGACTGAAAAAGTGCTATTTTCACATGCTAATATCTCCGCGAATATTCACGATATTTTCATGAAATTTTTTTCAGTGAGTTACTTATATCAGTGGCAACAATACACTCACTGAGGTATTTGCTCTATCTCCTTTAGTTTTTTAATTAATTTTTTTAACTTTTTTATTTCGCCGCTGGGGGCGCTGTATGTCCTTTCAATGGATTCTCCAAGGTCACTTACCTAGGGGTAGACCTTACTTCCAGGACCCTAGGATACCTTGGTTTCAAATAAAAGCCGTGAAACGGACTTTTGAAACACCCTGTATATAGCGTCTTTTTATCACGATTTGCGTACCGAAACTCCTCGTAGAAACCCATGAGGCTTTCTGTTTACACAGTTTTTCCCTGGTACATAAAACTTTTCTCAAAATCTATAAATCTAATGAAACAATTTATAAATTAAATTAAATAATTACTATACATTCTTCAATTAAATTAAATAGTATTAATATGATTATTACTATTGGTTGTCGTGCAGAAAGTTGCTTTTACAACTCTCATGTTTAACGAAGATAATCGGTTTTGCAACTGAGCTTACCATTTGAGGAGCCTAGAAGCCAAGGGTTACAAGTGACTACACATTGATAATGAGAAAACCAAGGTTAAAGTTAAACTCTCATTTAAAAATCATAAGTGACAAACCTGCAAATTAAAAATGTAGTAATGTAGCAAAGACCTGACTTTAACCATACAGTGATTCACTTGTATCCCTTATTACCACAACAATATTTGATTCCACAGCAATTAATTAGTGCACTTAACTCAAATACTAAAAACACTGCACGTGTACCCCTTGGCTTCTAGACTCCTCATTTACAGTCGTTAATTTCACCATTTCTTAAAAATTTTATTATATAACCTGTTGTATACGTTCTATAAAGATATGAGAAAAGAACCGCATCATAAAAAAAATACTTTTGAAAGAAAAGCGGTGAAAAAAATCCGGTTTTCTTTATATACCCCTCATACTTACTCAAAGCAGTCTATGTAATGAACATTCTAAACACTATTCGCTCAGTTTCCATTTAAGAACTCGAAGCATATGTTTGACAATAGCCGGTTCCATTCCATTTCTTTCAAACGGAATGGAAGAGAACACCTTTCGACCCTTGGAGGGGTCATTGGAACCAAGCAGATAACGGGAATGAACTTTTGAGTCCAACCCATTCCTTTCGAACCTGCACGAAGCATTGTGTCGCAAACGATTCTTCATAATCGTTTGCTCGTCAACCTCTTGATCCCAACCACCTGTTGTCACAAAACGGGTGGACTGGGGTCACGTGGACTCAAACATAGCTCTCAGTGTAGGGGTAATTTTGCCAAAGTGGTCAGAAAGCGACAGCAATGAATCCATTAGGATATACTACTATCTGCTTTGCAGAATTTGTCACCGCTAAATAAACTAAAAAATGTTATTTAAATAATGAATAATTGTTTTAAATAATTATCTTCTGGTCTGGTCCTACATATTCATAATTTAAAAACGTTACGCTTTTAAGTGAAGTGTAACAGAATCGAATTTCTAGACGTAATTTCAAGAATTTTGAATCCCTTGATATTATAAGCATATACGATTTTACCACTTAGATGTCCTTTCAAATTAAATGTAAAGGAACGTTTCAGGAATTGTTTAACATATTCTTAAAAAAGTGTACTATTTGTAACAAACTATATTAAATTGGGGATGCATGTGAGGTTTTTGTCATTTCTAAATAAGGTTTTTACACAAACCTTTATTGTTAACTTTCAAAACTATTTTAATTTACATGGTGTTTCAAAAGTCCGTTTTATGAATTTATTTGAAAACAACTTCTTTTAGGGTATCCAATAGTAAAATGATCATGCTGAATCTATTGAGACGACTTACAGCGCTCCTGGTGGCAAATTAAAATTGCTATAAAAATTAACTTTAAAACTGAAGACGGGACAGAAACTTCAGTTACAAAAATGTGTGCATATCATATTCACTAACGCTCAGAAATAATTTTATGAAAATATCTTTTATATTTGAGCAGATATTAGCAATTAAAATTAACCCTTTTTTAAACTTAGAAGAAGAAGCTGTCTAAAATTTAGAATATTTATAATTTTATTATGCAATTTCTTTGATTTCCGAAGACAAATTCGTCGAAATTTGACAAGTTTCTAAATTTGTGGACGGTTTCTTTTTCATGGTTAAAAAAAGATCTAACTTTGATCGTTAAAACTACCTCAAGTATTTAAGATATTTTCAGGAAACTTTTTTCCCTGACTTTGTAATGATGTTGCACACAATTTTGTAACTAAAGTTTTCGTCCTACCTCCTTTAGGTTTTAATTAATGCTTTTAGCTACTTTATTTTGCTGCTAGAAGCGCTGTAAGCCGTCCTAATAGATTCAGCTGGGATTCTTACTATGGATGCACCTTGCTTCCATGACCCTCAGATACGTTGTTTATAAATGAAAATCGTGAAACGGATTTTTGAAACACCATATACAGGGTGTTTCAGATAAATAATGCTTCAGAACTCCTATGGGGTAGGGTACACCTAGACGCCTCATAATCACTTAGGAATTAGGGGTCGGAAATGCACTCCTAACGACCTAGGGGTTTTTATAAGTGGGCATGGTGGGTTGTACGATCCCCAATGGAAAATGACACGTAACATTTATAGATTGGATTAAAACCAGCGAAATTGTTTGATTCCAGCGTTTTATTACTTAAAACCAAATTATGAGCTGAAATTTTAATAAATGTAACCAGAAAATTCGTATTTTCTCAATGTTAAAAGCTTGTAATAAGTCCTGATTTATTTTAAGCCTAAGAATTGAGAAATTAAATTACGATTTGAACTTCAGCTGTTAAATTGGTTTTATGCCTATGGAAAGTTCCTTAAACAAACAGTTTTGCAGGCTTTATTAAAAGGTTAAGTGTCAATTTCCACTGGGGATAATACAACCTCCCCTGCATGCCCGCTTATAAAAACCCATATGTCGTTAGGGGTGCATTTTCAACCCCCACCATTTCCTTGTGATTCTGGGTAGTTTTCACTTGGGGGGTCTGTTAATTAAGAGACCTCTCTCATCCCTTTTGTGTGAGGGGACCATTGAATGGGGTTGTTTGTTGTTTCTCCTTTGTCCGATTCCAAGAAACAGCAGATCCTCTCAACTGATACCAACCTGAAATCCACGGTGACACTACCCTAACTCCGACAGAGACATACCCTCTGAGTCATATACTGCCGTCCTAAGCGAAAGTGCACATAAAGTCAATTTTAGACAGATTTACTTTGAGAAAAATATCACCAAAAAAGTATTTGGCAGATTTTTCATTCTGTGTGGTAAACCCTCCTTCTTAGATTAAATATTGGCTACACCCAAAAAAGCCTCTATTATCGGCTGTGGCGTTGAACTGCGTTAGAGTCCGAAATGGGTATAGTATCTTTAAGGCAAACAGGGTTCAATTACAAATTTATGGAGACACTCATTGAATATTGTCCTTGTGTTTAAATAAATGTCTTTCAGAAACAGAACGGCAATAAGGCACAAGACAAGGAAAACAAGATGCAGCTTTCAGCAAAGAAAAATACACAGGACACAGCATTTCAGCTGCAGTTCGTAGGGACTCGCATATTCTGGTTATAGTGCTCTAATATAAATTGAAGTTAGACAGCACAATGAGTTTTAAACTATTCTATGGTTGTTTAAATATTATTTTCTATTTAAATTGATAGGAATTTTAATTTTACAAAACAACTTTAATTTGCTTTCGATTCTGATGGTTAAGGGCTTTGTTCAAAATTTGGACAACCCTTGGAGAGGCTAGGAAGTAGCGAGATGCATTCTCGCCAAATAAAAAAACGCTCCAATCGGGAAAGATAGTGAATTTATAAGAAAACTAGTTTATGTGCACTTTCGCTTAGGACGGCAGTATAGGTGTGCCTTATACCCCTCCTAGGAGTTTTGAAACATTTATCTGAAACACCCCATACAAAGAATCGATTTCATTCAAAATTCCTTTGAGTTGACTACGAAGGAAATAAATTCTCAAAGGTTTTTCGTTATCTGCAACTTCTAATGATAGCAACTGTCTCAACACTTCTTTCTGGGTAGGGCAGAGGTCTACATTGTGTCCAGCACCCACGTGTTCCCGAACGCAACAATGACCTGAAAATCGTTTCTGAAGGGTAAGGATTGTTCGATTTTTTTCCTAGATCGTTTGCGGGATGAAGTAAATAGAGATTATCTTTGCAAAGAATGGTATCTAATGCCAGGTTTAGTGAAAGAACTTCGTGAAGTTGCTATGTATGATAGTAATCAGAGTTAGAAATTTGATGATCGCGTTTAATCACAAAAACCTGGTTGAAGTTTTAAATTTGAGTAACATTTTAAAAATCGGGCCTAGTTTAGGTATAAAAGTTAGATGAGTTTTATTCGTATCGATTAAAATTCCATAATTACTTTTGATCGACAGAGTATATTAATGATTTATTCAATATGAAAATATTTTGATGAAAAAATAAAAATCAAAAACTTATAGCTCACACCTCGCCGAAACCGATAATCTATTTTTTCGAGGATAGCCGTTTTAGTAAGTTTCAGAATAATTGAGATTTGAGATATTTCTTCATTGGTGATTTGAGATCTTTCTCAAGTTATAATTATTTATACTTTTTATTCAATAATGATCACTCCGAAAATGTTCATCATGGATGATCATAAAAAATTAAGAACTGTGTGATACAATAAAAAGATTTATTTTTAAATATCAATAGATGACCTCTGTACCCCCTATAAACTATTGATGTATTATTATTTGATTTAAACTATTGATTGGCAATTTTGATCCCGAACCACATATTTCCCTTTTTAGACGATCCTAATATGGCATTATTTCATTGATAAGAAACTAAGATTTATGCCATCATTCCAAAAATAAAATTATCCTAAATTTTTGGACACGATTGTAGATAAAGTAAAAAAAACCTACAATATTTTAAAAAGTATCATTAAAAAAAGTTTCATCAGATTCCAATATTTTTTTTTGTTTCCATGATTATTTGTTAACCCTTGGTTTCATTTAATTCCGTTTTTTCTCTCCCTTTCTATAACAAGACTTGAAATCCCCCCTTAAAACTCTCAATTTCTTTTATACACTCACCCAGAGATATTTGTAACTCCTCTGAGAGGGTATTTCACTCCTTGAAAATCGGAAATACTCCTTAAAAAACTAGCCAGGAGTATTTTCGCTTTTTGAGTTTTCCCCCACTAAGGTTTAATCTAACCTTAATTATCATACTTTTTATTGTGTTTTCATACAGCCATAGTATTTTTTTTTCATTCATTGTTCTGATACATAGGGTTTTCGTGTCTCTGTATATGAAGTTTAAGCTATTTCCGTATTTCACTCCTCATAATTGAATTTCACTCCTCCAAAAAATTCCTATGAATAACACTGCACTCACCCTAATAGCACAGCTCATAGTACCAAATATGTCAAATTTACGTAACAGCAACTAAAAATAAACGAAATCGGGACATATAGTGCTGTCCTTTAAAAACAACCCACTCCAAATTGTACCCTAAAAACAATCCACTGAGATTTTTTAATTAAATAATTAAAATAATTTTACCATCTCATATACCCTGTCTTTCTATGCCCTTTAGAGTGTCAGGGGTGTAAAAACTGGTCAAAGAACGGTTTATTTACTTATTTTTTTAAACAAGCTGAGAAAATGTAGATTTTTGGCAAAAAATGTGCTTCAGATTTGCATATGTTGTAAAAATGCATGTTATAATGATTTTAGAGCATTTTTCGCGCGTTTTTATGTCATCTCATTACTATGAGAATAAAATATTAAAGTTTTAGCTCAGTCCGCCAATTAGAGTCCTTCTAGGAAAAAGTGGGTTTTTTTCAAATTCTTACTTTAATTGGCTGCCAATTTGTAATGGATAGTTGGAATTAAAAATGCCTAGCACTAAAATGTTAGGGAGGATGAGCCGCTAGTACAGTTTTTTGTTCGATTTAATTATCCTTTTTATTAAGCTTTTAATGAAGAAAATATGAAACAGTGGGTTGTTTTTAAAGGACAGCACTATACATGACGAAAATTGAACGAACCCTGAACATTCCCGCTGCTTGGCCAGTCGGTCTTCTCCCCACATTCTCCAGCGCATTAATCCAATGCCATCCCGAAGGCTAATTTCGACCCTAAGCAGACAGTGACTAGTCAATTCCGGTGACTTATTCGAGCAGTGACGGATGTCTCTTCCTTCCCCAGTGACGTGTCCGTGTCTTCGCGGACTAACAATGTGTGACGCGTCGCAGGATGGTTTCTTTCCTTCAGTCAGGGCAGAAGCGGTCTTGATAGCTAGGGAGAGTAACTAAAAAAAGTTTAGGAAGTTATGTTAGAGAGTAATCTCTTTTTGTTTGTTATTGTTGTGGTCTGGTTTTTTTTTTGGAAAATAGTTACGCGATTTAGTCTCCATGAAAAAGTAATGTTTATTGTTTCTATCCAAAAAAAAAAAGTAGGAAAAACTATTTTACGTTGTCTTTACTCAATTAAAACAATTTCATAAACAACCTAAATAACTAACTTATGCAAAGATAAATTTAGAATTCTCTATAAATCAGATTTTTTAAAAATATATATGTTACGGGCAATGTGATAAATCCGGGCATTATTAATAATGCCTGCGTATTTCGGGAAAGGTGATAAAAACTCATTGACAAATGTCAGGATTTATCACATTGCCCGTCTCCACTTCGGGAATTATTAATAATGCCCGATTTATTAAATTGCCCGTAACATATATGCATGTTTCGTTTAATGATGAAAATGATCGTGTGAAAACAAGATAATTTTCTTTTCATCCCTTATTAGTAAAATAAATTTGCTTTACATTTTATATTTAAAGTACTTCCATAAATATATAACATTTCTAAAATATTTAAATTAATCAGGTAGAGAATTATATGTTTTTTTTATAAGATATATTGAACTACTTTTCACCAGCCTAGCTCTTCTTTTTTTACAATGTAATTAAATTATACATACGGAGGGCTCAGAATTAAAGTGGACCAAGTCCACTTTTTGTCATTTTTGAGTTAGCAACGCTATAACATGCACCAACTATGTAAAATATCAGTGCAATAATGAACCAAGTCCTAGTTCTGATAATATCCGCTAAAAATGTTAATTTTAAAACATGTTAACATTAATTTTGCTATGAAGCTTTAATTTAAACCACTGTAGCTCAAAAGTAGCTAAATTGGACTTGGTTCACTTCTATTCTGAACCCTCCATACTTTACTTTTATATTTCTCTCTCCTATTATTAAAATACATAAATAATTGAAAAAACTTGAATAAATTCTGCCTGTATCTCTTCATCAGAAGGCCTGGTGAGGCCTTTTTTTCTAAAAACTTATTATTATTATTATTATTATTATTATTATTATTATTATTATTATTATTATTATTATTATTATTATTATTATATATTTTTTAATTCATATTTTATAGTAGGGTTACTTATATTCTTTAATTGTGTTCATTTCTAACAATAATTGGATATAGACATTTTCATTATTATTTCTTAGTGATGATAATAAAGACCAGAGACAGGATTTCTACTCAATGTGTTTAATATTGCTAAGTGCTACAGGTGACATTAAACTGTTCCAGAATGGACATATAATGTATATATTTATATATAATATATATAACAACACATCTGTCACATACTTAGCAATGCAAAATGGGTCGTATGTCAACCGTAGATTTAGAAAAAACATCAACAAAAAAGATTATTTTACATCCTTTGAACTAGTGATGAGCAGATACGATTCTTTCCGCTGTCGATATTAAGGTATCGAATACTCTTGAGAATCGAATGTTGGATCAATCACATTTTCATTTTAAAGTCCTTTTTTAAAGACCTGGATTTTGAAAGTTACCAAAACGAGTTGAGTTGGATCATTTAAAATTATATAATTTTAATTTAAATCTTAAAAAAAAATGAAATGGTTATAAACATCCAAATGAAATGGTTTAAGTTTCCGTAGCTATATATATAATTGAACTGATAAAAAACAGTAAAAGTCCAAGTTTATCTTTTTGAAATATCTTGATTTAAAGTTTTGGTTATTATCAATTGTATTTAAACTTTAAACTATATTGATAAACCATAAAATATAAATACAGGTCCCATCATCATTTTTAGCTACTAATTTTAAATTAAAAAGAACATTTATTGCATAAAAAATTTCAAAAGTATACAAAGAGATAGGGTTAAACTTCAATAGCTATTTATTGTCTAATTTAATTGCCTAACTATTTTTAGTGGTGAGTTAGCTCAACACAAATGTATTACTCAAAATGGCCAAAAGTTCAGTTTTATCAAATTGCACCTATAAAAAAAAAACGTATTATTTTTATTAAATCGATTTTACTTTAATTGTGAAACCAGAATGTGGATGTTCATATAAAACGATTCATTGATCACTAGGTTAAAAATACCATATTATATAAGCTACCTATTGAATGTGTTCTATTTCATTTTATAAAAACTAAATTGATATTTGAGTATTCGATACTGAAAAGAATCGATTTCACCCATCACTAGTACTTTGAACTGGATTTCTGTAAAACTCGATTTCTTCTTGGGTGTGTTCGCAGGTAGATTTAAAAATGGTCATTTGTGCATGTTAGCGGCTTTGTTGTATTGAAATCTAAGTTCTCAGGTTGTCTCCACAGTTCTTTGTAACTGGAGTCGAATGGCGTAGTTTTCTTCTGTACAGGATTTGTTTCTCTTTGGCCAGAAAAACGGGCTGGTAGTTAAGAGGAAATCTTAGCGTAACGTATTGTAGCACCAAATAGAACAAAGAACTTGATCACAAACATAATATGGAAGAAAGTGTTGTATATATTCCTGTATTACAAAATCCAGGTCAAATCAATGGATAATTTCTAATTTCTAGCCCAATATTTGTTAAATTTATTGTTTTTAATAGAGTAGAACCTCAATATAGCGACCCCTTACGGGACCTACAGCATAGGGTCTTTATAAAAGGAATGTTAAAACGAATTTGAAAAAAAAATCAAAGAGCAATTAATTAAAAAAATGGATACATAATATCTGGAATAACACATTCTCACCACGTGCAAAATGTAAGAACAGCAATGCAAACATTGTGAAGCATTAAGAACGTGATCATTCAAAGTAATTTGGCTTTCAGAAATATATACAGTTCCATTTCTTCTGTTCTAGCCTCTTGATTAGATGATTTTTACGAGTTCTGACTGAAATTATCGGTTGCTATAACGAAAAAATCATGTTTGGGGTCACTGTAAAGAATTAAAAATAACATTAATTCTTAAATATTGTCGTTATAAAGAGGTTCTACTAGTTCTGATTTAAAAAATAAATTGACCATTTTTATGAGGACTGCTGCGATGAAAAAAACGTAGCACCTATTCTCCGATGGAAGAGTATTAAGTGAATTTATTTTGTTTAATATTTTCATAGTTAGCTATGCAAATTTATACATTTAATGGTGTGTTATGTTGTTAATAACTAATTTACTTAAATTTCTTTTAATACTAAAATTAAATGCATTTTTTAATTGCATTTTACATCGAAAATTGAAAGAATAAATTCAAGATAGTGTACGGAATCTTATCTGCGAAGAAAATGAGAAATAATCAAGTATGATAACCAAGTATTTAAGCAAAAAGTATTTTGTTAAGCATATTCTTATCACATGTTTTGTAAGTCGAAGGTTCGGTAAATTACTTTAATGAAATAAAACAATATCTACCACTAGAAATGTAAATTTTTTATAACACATTTAATTGGACCTTCTACTTCTTTCCCTGTCCAAAGTGCATTTTGAACTCATACCATACATTTTTCCTGCAAATTTATGAAATTTAATTAATTTAGTACTAATGTTCGCTCTATTATTCTGTCACATTGTATTGCTGTCTGTATTGTATCACTGTATTGCTGTCACAAATCGTGCCCAAATTCCTAATTCTGTTATAGAAACTCACCATCAATTATCAAGCTACTCTCGAGTAATTTGTTGGTCCTCGACCTTTTTCTTTTCTTCCGTGTGTTCTCGTCCCCCCTCTACCCTCTTTTCTTCTTTATTGGTATCATGGCCACACTATTCATGTTTTGTACCACTCATGTCCCCTATTTCCTGCGGTTCAAAAGCGCCTAACGGCGCTGTCAAACCACAAAATTGATGATGATGATGATGTAAAAGTATCGTTGAAGTGTTCTCCATGGGTTACTTTAGCAATCGAAATATCAGCTTGTATTTCGAGGTATTACAACTACTTAATTACTATACAGATTCGAGGATACTGTTACTTCGATAGAGAGAAACCAATTCGTTCCTAGAAAACCCAGCGAGAAAAAAAGGTTTTGTCAAAGAGCCAGTACTAGCCGTGACATATCTATTAAAAAATGGAAATGTTTTAGTTTAAGAAATATACTCACAATACGTTCCTGGTCATGTCTGGACAAATTTATAAACAGATTAGAAAAATGCAGTCCTCAACCTCATCATGTAGATACTGAGAACGTTACGCTGAGATTTCAATAGAAAGATAGAAATGGAAACTTAATACATTCAATTACAAAGTTGGTAAATTCCACAACCACTCATTCATTCTCACTCATGCACACCATTTTGTTTTTGTCTTGGTCAGCCAATGAGGTGATTGCGGTCAGTATATTCTACAGGGTGATTCAATACTCATGGGCAAAAAAGGTAGACTACAGAAAGAGACAGGGTGGCAAAGATTCACCCTGAAAAGAAGGGCTTCGAAGATACGATGCTAGAGCGAGGCAAAAGTTGCCAGAAGAAATGAAAAATGGGTTATTAAGCTCTAACTATTCGTGTAAATTTTTTTTATACCTGCAGTACCCTTATAGGGAACAGGTTATAGGTCAACGAAAAAATTTAGGTTTTCTGTCGTGCCTTGTAACCTCAATTTATTTAAAAACACCAGTTTTTATTGTTAACTATTTGAGTGGTAAGCATGGATCACCAGAATGCCGATTGCCATGTTTTTACTCATTTGGTTCAATTCCGTTAGTCCCCGCTAAATATCGCCCGATTCTTTTAGACAACAAAAAGTAGAAATATTCATAAATAATTTCAAACTCCTGAAATAAAATGTTAATTAGATCAATAACTATTCAGTTTATTAATAAAAGTTAAAAAAAATGGTTGATAATTGGATACATTTAGCGATTTGGATATCGGCGATATTTAGCGGGGACTCTAACGGAATTGTACCCTTATTTATAAAACTGTGTAAAGTTTTTTGCCTTTAAGAAATCGTCTTTAAAATGCGATAAAAAAAATAACCCCATTAGTCGCATTTTAAAGACGATGCCCTTAAGAACGCAACTCTGAATTTTTATAAATAAGTAAAAAATGATAATTGAAATTGGATTTTTGTTTCTACCTCTAAATGTTTTCCTGCAATAACCCATTTTTCTTCATTGCTTTTGGCAAATTTGGTACAAACTCTAGGACGATTCTGGGGTGATTTTGAATTGTTTTTGAGTAGTCAAAAGCATTTTTGCTCACGAGTTTCACCCGGTATAATATATTATTTTCTTTGTACAAGTGCGCTTGGGCGTCCCACAGGGGGATGTTTTGTATAAAAAAGATGAAAATGTTTTGAATTGATACAAATGGTAAAAATGAATTTAGGAGCTGGCCTATCATCCCAAACTTATTAAACATTGATACTCCTGCAAAATCCTCAGCTCAAAAAGAGAAGAAAAATATTCTTTTATCAGATATGAACAAAATACTTTGAGAGCTTGGATTATGGATTAAGCAATGAATTATAAATAATATATTTAAAAACAAAATTTAGAAAAACAGAATCAATTAATAGAGATAAATGGATGGTCATGGAAAAAAGAGATGAGCAAGTCTAAACACTCTAAATTTTAGTAAAATGTATTTATAGTTACCTCAAAAATTCTATTTTAACATAAGAATTCTCTTTACAATACGAAACATCATTCACAACAAATATATACTATGGAACTAAAAGCCTAAAACGAATTGAATTCTAAAATTTAAGGAAACTGCGTCTTCAAGTCCATTTACAGTATACGTATATAAGTAAAAATATTATTTTCCGTAATTACAAAACGAACCTAAGAATAAAAAGATTAAAACTAATTAAATTAAAAGATAATACAGTAAAACAGTTATTCTAAGATCAAGTCATTTAAGTCGGTATGAAATAATACTGACATTATAATTTATAGTGGCAAAGGGGTATTATATCCCTGTTGGGGGGTTATATTTTTCCTATAACCACTCATGTGTTGTACGAACCTTGGAAATACCTTAAAGCTTACATTAATAACACATTAACTGCAATTACATAAATATTACATTTTTATATTTATTTTCTCCTTGACATTGAATGCTTAAATATTTCGAAAGGTTGTTTTAGAGATGTATATTGTTTAATTAATCATCTTTGAAATATGTCAACAAAAGTAATGAAAGATTACCAGTACTTTAGAAAATATAATAAGTAATATATTTGACAGACCTTCCTTTTAGTGTACCTACCTTTTTAAATAATGGCCTTTGCCTGGAAACAATCACTCTTTAATAATGCGTGATTGTTACTAATATAAAATAGATAATGCATCAACTAAATTATCAACTTGTGAACTCGCTACGATTCTTTTTTTTTAATTCCTAATTTTTTTGTAGGAGGAACAATTTTAAATGTGATAGGCCAGCTCCCCCCACTGAATATGAGATACTACGCATCACAGAAAATAGCTGATGTTTTCCTGAATAACATTTGAATGAAAAGTGAGAGGTAAGATAAAAAAATTTATATATTTATGTTTTTTTTTTCTGAATATCGTAAGAACATTGTTAGCTCAAAATATACCAAATGTAACAGCGCATAGTTACCATGAAATAATCGGCAAACAATTTTGCTGCGTATTCATTCTTTGTTGTTGGAACTAGAAATTCAATATTAACAAAATATACTTGTAAAACAGGTAGTTATAAAACATACGTTTAAGGTAGCTTTATTGACTTTATTATAAAATAGATTAATGTACCAAATAATATCCCTGTTTTTCAAGTTTAGGGCATGGTTAAAAATGTATAAAAGGTAAAATATTTGGTTTAGATAATGGTCTATCTTATATTAATATTTAATGAAAAATTATTTCATAACCATTTTTAAATGTCATGATTACTTTTTGTTATTTTTATATAGATATTTGAAGATATATTTTCATACCAACAGTATAAATCTAAGTTACCACTTAAGTTAACATGAGAAATTAAAAAATTCAATGCCAATTTTGGCATAATTGTTTGTATAAATTAAATATTCAAAGTACTATAGTACAATAGTTACTTACTGTAAAATACATAAGCGATGTTTAAAATAAAATATTTAAATGTTAGTAATCCATATAGTGACATCTAGTAATTCATCTAGTCTTTCCTTTTTTTTATTTCTACTTACTTTCCAAGATTTATTTGCAAAGGAGTGTTTTCTTTATTAAGTGAATGGTAATAAAAATATTTATTTAAGTTTGTTATCTTAAGATATAAAATAGAATAACTCGAAAAAAAAAACAGCATCATGCTCTCGAGTTTCTAACATATATCGGCTTGAATTAAAGAAGCTATTTTTCTGAACATCTGGAAAAAGTCCAAAGAACTTATTTGCTAAAAATACTGTCACAGAACATCAAGTTAAGTCTCATAAAATAACACAAAACTTCACTAAAAAGATTAATTTTAGGAGGTTTTCTGAGTATTAGTCCTTGAATTCTTTTCGAAGAAAAATAGAAACATCTGAATTTGGGGATAAGGCAACTGTAATACTCTTTCTCTTTTAATATGAAATATTTGCTATTTCAATAAAAACAAAAATTAGAAACATTTTGGAAAAATATTATATGCTCTTAATTGGTCGATGTTAAAAATACCCTTTTCTTTCAGAAATTGTACTTTAATGCACTTTTACGTAAATAACAAAAGTTTTTTGTTTTATTTCATTTTACTGTTTTTTTTTTTCATTTTAACGATATGCGATGAAAATAGATTTTTTCGACGTCTTATATTTATGGAATTGTTGCCTGAATGTACGGTTCTATTCAAATGTATTATGGTGGGGTAATTTAAAGCTTATTTTGTAGTATTGCGATAGAAAAATACATAAAGTCCCAAATTCGTTTAAAATTATGCGTTTATGATATATAAAACTATAAAATCAGGTTTTACAGTGTTTCTAAAATAATTGTGGAAGTGCTTAGTTTCAAGTTCTTGAGAATTTTATTATTTATACGGGAATTTTAAATAAAGACTTATATTTTTGCGTACAACTATGATATTTATTTAGCTATTACTAATAATAGATTCTCATTAGGATTCTTAACTACGAAGTCTTGATTTTTTTACGACTGTTTTGAATGTTTTACTGCGTAAGCTGAGAATCTTGTTACGTTTATTATATATAGAGTTCAGGGAATCAGTTTTAAGAGACTATAAATGAACCAAATATAAAAAGTTGTGATTTTATAAATATTTTTGTTTTTAATCTTAGAATTTCCAAACTCGAAATTTACCTAAGATTAAAATGTAATGTTCCATTAAGAACATAAGTAGAGAAACTGTTGTTTTTGTAACAAATATATTTGTAATAATTTTATTTTATTCTTTCTACTTATAATTCAAAATTCATACTAAATGAACTAAATTTAAAGCAGAATTTGTGCTAAACCATACTCTAACGTTACTAATTGATTCATATTTTTATAAACAACAACCTACATGAAATTTTTCTAAGGCCTGTGGTTGGCGAAATTGGTGAATTTAAGGCAAATTGGCGATCAACCAGAGCTTTGAAGGTTTGCCAGAATAAGCAAGACATTGATATCAAACAAATACCTTATTTAAAAAACAGGGAGGTTTTAAAATAAGTTACCCTGTTTGAACCTTCATATGCGCTGGTTCTAGTGGACAAATGTCAATGAAATTTGGTATTGAAATTTCTTGTGTTCAAAAACTAAGGATAATTTTATTTTTTGGAAATATAGATACAAATCTTAGTTCATGTAATGTAATATTCAGGGTTCCTAGGTATAAGTCGAACCAAACACATAAAAGAGCTTAAAAAAAAGGGTTACCATCCATCAATAAAGGATATAAGAGCTAAAATCCACCCAAAATGAAGATTGAAAAGTTATTACTTAACGTCTAAAAATCATACCTAAAGGTATTCCACACATTTAAAATCACGTACCGAGTTCAGGAATGTCATTTCTTTTTAAAATAACAGGGAATTTTTTGCTAAATGATTCTTACGTAAAAGTTTTACTACCCTTCCTAGTGTGTGTTTAACTCCATTATCAATAAAGAGCCTCCTGTACTCCACTGAAACTATTGTAGGGAAATTTGAAACCGAACTATAAATTTCTACTCTTAGAAGATCCAATGGTATTAATTTCATTGATAGGAACTAAGATATGTGTCATCATTACAAAAATAAAATTATCACACAAAATTTTGGACACAAGTGTAGATAATGGGAAATCAAAATTTGGTATAACAACTTAATAAGGGTTCAATTCCGATTATTGATAAACTGAATAGTTATTGATCTAATTAAACATTTTAATTCAGGAGTTTGAAATTATTCAGGAATATTTCTACTTTTTGTACTACTATAGAACCGGGCGATATTTAGCGGGAACTCTAACGGAATTGTACCAAATTAAGGTCAAATTTTAAACGATAGAGAGAAAATTGATATTACTGCTTGATTTTGTCTTAAGACTTAGTTTGGCACTCAGATTCATTTCAATATTCATAATAATAAAATTGTGGCTAGCTTACTCACCAGTTTAATAATCATAATAATTAATAAACTATAAATACTAACAAATGCTTTGTTCTGTGTCGTACTTAAACCCATTAACAATCGCAACTTCTCTTCTCTGGTTATGTTCTAATGTTCCATTCCATGGTCCACATACCAAATTCCATCGATACATTTTCACTTGAACCAGCGCCTGTGGTATGGTTCAAACAGGATGACTTACTTTATAACCCCCCTGTATTTCGATAATACCTGATTTGACAACTTATCTAAAAGTCGTCTAACCAAGCCCGACTACGAAATCTGTACCGTGAAGAATATAATTTCAGGTTAATCGCTAAAAGAACGATAAACGTTATTCTTCAGGGAAATTATTACAATGAAAATGAAGGCACTAACGAACTATAATCTAAGCAAAAAAAAAATATCTCATTCTTCGATTATCAAAAATAAGAAAAGGCAAAATTAAGACCACTTGTGTATTCTTTTCATGGATGAGTTATGTATAAAATAGTGTTAAGTGTGGAAAAAAAATTATCTCCAAACTAGAGATATTACCGATATCCACTGCTCTAAATTTTTAAGTTGAAAGTTTGTAAAGGAATCAGTAGTTGCAACTGATAATTCTTATTTGGTCACAGCGGCATAATTAGTTTTGATACATATTTTATTACTGTATTTGTATCATATTCTATGAGACATGTTTGAACTGAAGTAAATCAAGTTTAGTTTTTTAAATGAAACTTTCCATAAATGATTTGAAATATTAGTTTTCATGCCGTAACAAGCATTTATGCTAACGGCTTTTAAAAACCTGTTTTAGGAAATTCAAATACAACTATTGGAAAAAAAATGTCAATGTCAACTTTTGAAAACGAAGTTTCGAAACCTTTGTCTAATTAGTTTCCCATTCTGCTAAAAAGACGTCAATAGAATATTCACAATCAGACTAATTTTAAGTGAATTTAGAAAGAGATAAATCATGTTTCGGATGTTCAAAAGATATAATTAAATTTAGAATCTTTTACTGGCATGCACCATTTTGTTGATTAAAAATACGGGTGGCAACCACACTCGCCCTGCTAACAATTATAAAAATGAAAATAGTTTAGTTTAAATGATAAAGGATTCTGGGGGAAATTTTAGATATAACATGTAATAATAATTTCAGGTCTAGCCTAATTTCGGGAACTCATGTCGCCACAAATTCTACAACGAGTTTAAATTCTTATTTAAAAAATATAGAATTATGATAAATTCGATGATTTGAAGACTGTAGGAAGGTGACTATTATTAAAATAATTTCTGCTCTAAGTAAAATTACTTTGGATATTTAACTAATTATAAAAGCACTAATATAATTCGCACTAATAAAAGCACTAATAATTCTAATATTAAAAACTAATATAATTCGCATGCATTATAAAAGCAATCCAATTAATACTATTCAATAAACTGGATGATAATTCTATGTTAAAATGTAGTTGATTATTTTTTTTATTGATTACAAGTTTTGAAATATGATTCATTGATCAAGAGTAATCACAATGTTAAAATTGTTTCGGAGAACTCGGTATCCCTTTTGTCAGAGTCATTGATCACTATGTGACTTTTTTAAAATACATTTCCAAATAATAGCTTTATGAATTTCTCTACTACTGATTTTTTTAAAATAGTATTTGCTGTCGTTTTAAATAATAACAAACAATAACACATGGCAATACTGAAATTCAAATTTAATAATCGCTAACCATTTACTAAATAAAACATAATTTATAAATGTAAGAATAATTTCTCTTGTTTAGAATATTCTAAATCAGAACAAGAAACAGAAATATATTGAGAAATGAAATCTTTGAATAACCTTGAAGTTTTACATATATATTTAAAGTCCGATACTAACCCCTACGACTCTTTACAAAAACTTGAACAATAAATTCACTCATACAGTAAAAAAACTCCAACCTGCATTCAACCTTCCAAAAATAAAGCATGATTTTTGAATAAGACTAGAATCCACTTGTTGGTTCTTGGGTATTATAGGGTTTGAAATCGATAATTAAATCATCAAATATATTTGTTAAATACTTTCGAAAAATATTTTCTTAATATAACAATATTTAATTCATCATAGAAATATTTTTTGAAAATATAAAACGGATAATCTAACTATAGTTTTACTGATTGTTAGATTATTATGTTCATGAAAAAGGGTTACATTTGCGCAACTGGGAAAATCCTATTGATAGTTTCTAAACAATCGATTATTTATCTCGACTGTTTCCAAAGTAATTGAAAGATTTACCGACTCAATTTTTACGAGCTCTAAAAATATATTTATATTCTTGATGAGAATAAGTACTATATTATAATCTGATTATTGTTTTACTGATTTTTATATTATTATGTTTATGAAAAAGACATTTATATTTGTAAAACGGAGGAAAATACAGAAACTATCGATAGTTTCTAAACTATCGATTATTTTTCTCGACTGTTTCTAAAGTAATTGAAAGATTTGTCGACTCAATATTTACGAGCTCTAAAAATATATTTATGTTCATGATTAGAAAATGTGTTAGAAAATAATCACTGGTATAAATCGGAAAAACGTTAGTTCATAACTATTTATCAACGTGTGGGTTTATTTCGCTTTCGTTTACAAATAAAATCCACAGTAACGTATTTTTAAAGTACCAGATAAAAATTTTTTATTCTTGCTTTGTTTATCTTTTTTATCAATTTCAAACCCTTGTTTTTACCCTAATGATAACAAACTATCAATTCTACGATCCTCGACTAATCACCCATTGGCTGACCAACCAAACGCGAAACAACAAAATATATTTATATATAATATAATAATATGTATAAAAAAGTTTCCCATCTTGGAATAGGCAGGCAGCTCATGTACCCATCCGCTGTGGGGACGCTTCACATCCGCGCGAGATAGCACACAAAATGTTAAAAGTCTGACGAAGCGGAGTAAAATAGTCCGGATGACAGCAAAACGGTACAACAACGAGAGATTTGTTTGTAGTTTCAGAGACACAGTTTTGAGAAGGCAAAAGGAGAAGACGGACAACATAGTTTTGAGTTGTAGTCACAGCAGCCGTATCCTGTTGATCTGAAAGAAAAAAATACGTATAATTAAGTTCTATAAATTAAAAAAAAATAAGTGTGAATAAAAAAAAATATTGTTTGGTAAACTCGACAGCAACGTTTCCTGACCGTATGACGTCACTACGCGGAAGCAGAAACTGCGTTAACAGAAAGCCTGTTGGGTTGCTATACTCTAGACTAAGTTGACCCTACGACGTCACTACCAAACAAAGTAGTTCCCATCGCGGTGTCTGAATTTAGATTGAAATAAAGAACGTCAATTTAAAAATATGATTAATTTGTTAAACTTATGTATATATAGTGCTTTTCAATCACGATTTACGTACCGAAATTCCTCCTATCAACCCAACCGGATTCCTGTTTACCGATTTCTCCTTCCGTATTTGTGACGTACTGGGTTCAAGAAACGTTGCAGTCGAGTATAGAAAGAGTTTCGGTACGTAAAACGTGATAAAAAGACGCTATATATATATACACATGGGTTTTAACAAAGTAATCATATTTTTTAAATTGAGGATCTTAATTTTACTCAAAATTCAGCCACCGAGCAGGGAACTACTTTGTTAGTGACGTCATAGGGTCAGTAAATGTTGCTGTCAAATATAGTGATCAATAATAAAATGAGCGCCAAAAACTATAAAACAGAATTTTTCGAAAAAATTTTTAATTCATTTTTCAAAATGTTCCTTACTCTGCGTTTAATATCCATTTTAAATTGTGATTCAAATTTTAATAATCAATACAATGTTTCCAAGGATCATGAAAACTCGGAAACATCAGGGAATTAACCTAGAAAATAGTAGAATTTCTTTTAAATTCAAACTCCGAAACTGGAAAATTTAAGGAATTTTGTTTAAAATTAAAAATGAAACTTGAATGAAGAGGAAAATAAAATAATATAATATAATATTTTTTATTATAAATAAAAATAATATTTTGATTTATAATAAAAAAAATAATAAAATAATAATCAATAATCAATTGCAGATAATTAAATAGAGAATACGGTAATTCTCCTGTAATTATAATTTGGAGAGATTTTAAGACTTATCTAAGGAAGAAATTGTTACTTTTGGTCAAATTCCTAAGAAACGTATCGGTGGTAAAAATATAACCAAATAGAAAATATCTTAATTTAAAAAAAAAATACATTTATTTATTTTTAATCCTGGCTTCCCTGGTCGTCTAAATTTTTATAATAATTAATTGAAATACCTGGCAATCTAGATAGAAAAAAGGAGGAAACCAAGAAATTTTAACAACACAATTTAATGCTATTTAGTCACCACGATAAAAGTTTGAAAATTTGTTTAAAAATCAACCTTCTATAGAATTCTGGTTATCAGCAATTCCAAAATAGGTCACTATTAGGGGAGAGCGGGGCACCTTTCAACAGTTTCGTTTTCGATTAAAATCATTTTCTCGTTTGTTATGAGGTTAATTTAAATGCCACCTGGTGTCAAGTAATGTTTCTTATCATAACAACATCTGTCCGTGGTATTCCTACCATTTCACCTTTTAGTTTTTTTGTAATCGAGTGGAGTCGTTTTTGACGTCCAAAAGTAAGTTTTGAATTTCTTTTAAAAAATCGGATTTTACCAACTTTTTATTAGTTTAGGTGATTGATTTTTACATATGTTATTAAATAAGGTCTTCTGCTTCTATGTATATCTTTTTCAAACCAATATCTTTATTCTAAAGCGTTTGAGGGGTCTTGAACCGTGACGACTAAATGCGGGGCACCTTTCAACACTTAGGGCGGGGCAGGTTTCAACACCACAAAAATTCGTTTTGCTTAGCATATTGTGCTTTCGCAATACTTTTTCTTGAAGTAAACGCTCTTAAACAACTTATTCAAGAAATAATAGCATTGTATTAGAGTTAATTGTTTATTTTTAGCGAAAAAACAGCTGAAAATCGATTAAGATAATTTACTCAAATACACATATAATTTTTAATGGTAAGGCTACCATACGATTCACAACAGCAATTTTATGCATTTAGTAGTTATCGCATTGATTTAAATAAAATTATTTAAGATATACCACTTTGATGACTATAGTAATTAGCAAAATTTAAAATAAATTAAAAGCGATCAAAAAATAAAATTTTTGGTGAATTCTGAAGCAAAACAGTGGAATTAACTATATATTTTCGGAATATAACTCAAAAGAACTTTTAAATTAAAAAATAAAGTAATATCACACTTAGTTGTGTGGAAAAACTCATAACCTACGAAACAACAGAAAAACTCCAAAATTTGCAAAAAATTTCACTTTCTTTTACTCTAAATTAATGAAATGTATTTGTTATAATGTATATTTCAATATAATAAACTTAAAATCAATTGAAACTTTTAAAATTTTAAAATTAACCCACTGTTGAAACGTGCCCCGCCTGTGTTGAAACCTGCCCCACCCGAGAACCTTTTTTAAAACGCAATTTTGGACCTTTTAATTTTCTCAAGGAACTTGGGTAAAATTACACTATGTGTCCGAAAGTCCATGGTAGGATATGCAAGTTAAAGTTTTATGATCCGTCAATTCGTTTGGTCACAAAAAATAAAAACCGAAATCTGTTGAAAGGTGCCCCCCTCTCCCCTACGTAATTAGTTCTTCAAGTGTAGTGTACTGATGCTATAACGATAACGAGAATCTATTATATACTTTTAAAACGCTGAGGACCAAAAAGTATCTAAGGTGACGTAATACCTGCACGAGTTGCACGACCCGACCACTTTAGCGTTTGGTTCTTGAACGGATAAAATGACGTCATTTTTGTGTGCCTTGGATAAGTCATTCAATCAATCCGGATTGTCGGTACCGCAACCAAACGCATTAGTGAAAACGGTCCCTTAAAGCTCATAGCTTCTCTCAGCTGGAAAGTTCTCGACATTTCACATTTATGTATTGCAGTCCCCTCAAGTGAGTAAGAAACAAGCTATAACATCAAGAAGACACGATTCTCCACCTCATTTATGCCATCCATCGCTTTCAAACCATACAAATAAAATCTGAGAATCAAGCTTTTTAAACGCGTTCTTCGTAATAGAAAACACAGAATCACATTCAATACACTGATGGTCAGCATCATCGAATAGCCAATTCAATTTTCATAATAGCAAGCACATATATCAACCCTCGCCAAATGAGGCGTGCGTCACCAATACTTGGCGACATAAAGAACCCTGTCGTGTTGCCAGCGGAAGAAACCGAAATCACACATTTATTTACGTGTCATATTCAATGAGGCGTGATGGGAGGATCTTTTATGCACTCTCAACAATCACTAAAAATAAATAAAATATATTTTACTGGTGAGGTTTTTTTTCTAGTTATTTTAGAGGATTTTTTAGAAAAGGAATTCGACAGCGCTCAAATGGACCGTGGCTTGCAATAGAGACCAAGATATTCATTTTTGGTGCAAAAATAAGACGCGTTGGATTCTTCGCTTCTGATATTTCTCTCGATTCAGTTGCTACAGTAAGTTTCTTCAAACTTTTGACGAGATTGGAGAGCCTTTTGAAAAGTTTGGAGCATTTTATTTTCAGGTTGACTGACAACACTAGCTTGAACAGCATAGTAGATAGCTATACACGAGACTGCATGCACTGACCCTACTTGACCCTGTAGAAACAAAGCAAAAAAGTAGTTCCATGAGCGGTGTCTAAATTTTGAGTGAAATGAAGATCGTCAATTTCAAAATATGATTAGTTTTTTAAACTCATGTATATTATAGAGCGTCTTTTTATCACGATTTGCGTACAGAAACTCCTGGTAGAAACCCAACAGGCTTTCTGTATACGCAGTTTTTCCTTCTGCGTAGGGTTCCGTCATAGGGTCAGGAAAGGTTGCAATAGGGTGTTTCAAAAAAAATTTTTTTTGAATTTCCCAGATGCCCCCCCCTCAAGTTGTTACAAATACTAATATATTATTACCTGCAAATTTTCAGGTCTCTAGGACGATTTTTGACCCCCGCGCCCTTCAAAAGTAGGTTTCCCATGTTATATATGGAAAATATCGTCATTTTTGGTTCTTTTCAATTTTACGAGCCTGAACGCAGTCAATATCAAATTAAAACCTATACATCATCTTTGGGACATCATTGCTTCAAGATCCTATCGGAAAAATATTCCATGACACCTACTGGGGGTAGTTACACGGGAGTGCGAAAAGCGAGCTTTCACCGAAAAACGAGGATGCTTGCCGGCGCTTGCGGCGGGAGCTGGATGAAGGCCTCTCATGGGGGGTCCAGACACAACTCCCGCCAGATGGGTTCCAAATGACCAGGTACCTTAGGAAAAAGGTTCAATAAACACTTAAATAGACTTTTATCCAGGTCCCTCCGCAAACACCGGCGAGCATAACCAGCACCCGCGGCAAGCATCCTCGTTTTTCGGTGAAAGCTCGCTTTTCACCCCCGTGTAACTACCCCCCAATAGGTGCCATAGAATATTTTTCCGATAGGATCTTGAGGCAATGATGTCCCAAAGATGATGTATAGGTTTTAATTCGATATTAACTGCGTTCATACTCGTAAAATTGAAAAGAACCAAATATGACGATATTTTCAATATTTTCCCTATACTTTAACATGGGAAACCTACTTTTGAAGGGCGCGGGGGTCAAAAATCGTCCTAGAGACCTGAAAATTTGCAGGTAATAATGTTTTAGTATTTGTAACAACTTGAGGGGGGGGGGGGGCATCTGGGAAATTCAAAAAAAAAATTTTACGATAGACTTTCGAAACGCCCTATAGGTTGCAATCTATACTCGACAGCAACGTTTCCTGAACCCAGGCGTCACTACGCGGAAGGAGAAAAGGGGTAAACACAAAGCCCGTTGGGTTGCTAGGAGGAGTTTCGGTACGCAAATCGCAATAAAAAGACACTATATATATATATACATGGGTTTAACAAAATAATAATATTTTTAAATTGAAGTTCTTCATTTCACTCAAAATTCAGACACCGCGATGTGAACTACTTTGTTTATTAGTGACGTCGTAGGCTCAACTTAAGTTGCTGTCTAGTATAGAAGGAGTTTCTGTACGTAAATCGTGATAAAAAGACGCTCTATATACATGAGTTTAACAAAATAATCATATTTTTAAATTGACGTTCTTCATTTCACTCAATGGGAACTACTTTGTTTATTAGTGACGTACTTGTATTTTAAGAACTGCCTACAGTACATAACTAATACATAGTGAAGTCTCAGCATCTGCCAACGATTGAAATAATAATAAACAATTACTTAAGTAAGTTACAATTACTTATTGAGTTTAAAATCTACAAATCACAACCGCTTTGAACATGCTCAGCATCTGCCAACGATTGAACTAATAATAAACAATTACTTAAGTGATTTAAAATTACTTATTGAGTTTGAAATCTACAAAATACAATCGCTTTGAACATGCTGACCCACAGAATTAACTTTTCAGAAAAAAATACAAACATAACATCAAAATACAAATAGCCAATCCGGCTCATCTGCTAATAATGCGAACATGATCCCAAAACGCTTACTAACCCCAAACGATAATTTAAACCTCGGGATGTGGCGCAATTAGAGCCTGCCAGACATCTGTTCGACAAGCAAACGATTCCACATCTGTTGCCACCGGCCGAAATGGCAACTTTGCGTGACCGAAGGGTTTGCCTGTAGTAGATTGAATCGTTTGTCTTCGAGAGGCTATTAAAATTGCCCGCTAAACCAGCCATCGATTTGGGAGTAGTCAATCGCCAGGCTGAAGACGGCTGGAGGGGGAATTTCAGGAAACTGAAGTTCATTCGAGGAAGGGGAGATGTTCCGATTATGTAAAATCAGTGGTTCCCAACTCAGAGAAGTCGGCGGACCACAAAGTTTAAAATTGGAACCTTCACAGACCACCCCTTTATAGCTTAAAATCCTACACCCTGACCCCCCTATTTTCCCTAATTAAGCATGTAAATTTATATGATGCTCTGAAATATAATTCTATTTTATATAAGACAATTTTAAATATATCTCACACGAGTTAAGAAGTTTTGTTATGCTATAATTAAATTTTCGGACCTACAAAAATATATATCTGAGTTTGTTTCTTTAGAGGTCTTAATATCAATTTAAATAAGACCTTATTATACGCGACAAAAGTATTTTAAGTGGTGACTATTATCCCCACAAATTACTCAGCTGAGAGTCATCATAACGGATATAATTCCATCTTTTCTCGTTAAATTCGCTCAAATTTGTATTTATTGGATTTTTTTTGTGCTTCACCGGGCCCCTTCACGGACCATTTCCAACACTCTCACGGACCACAGGTTGGGAACCACTGTGTTAAATTAGGGATTTTTTTTTACAATTGCAATACGAAATAGAATAGATATAGGTTCATTCTATATCAATTAAGGAGGTAAAAAAGACAATAGGTGGATTTTGGTTCTGAATTTGAACTAGGAAAAACCCGATGCATGATGCCGTTTGGTTACTGTTAAATGGCCGAGTACACGATATCCTCGTTATTTCGAACTTTGATACGTTGAAAAAAAATCCCCCTCTTGAAAATAAGCATTCTCTATATTTTCCCGTGTTTCAAAAACTCACTATCTTGAAATTTTTTCGGTCTCTTCGATTTTGATACATAGAGGTTATACTATATGAATGCGGCTTCACCATATAAATATCTTTACCATTATACAACTCCAAAATAAAACAACTTTAAAATTTTTAATTACATGCCTTTGACGATTTTTTTAGTGATTTAAAAAAAGTAGTATTTTCATGCCCAATATTTATTCTTTTTGTGTGTGACTTATCCCTCTTGGCCGACAGTAGCATCAGACCAAGTCCATGAAGCCAAAATATCTTAACAATTTATATATAAATGTATTCTTTTTAAAAGTTATTTATCTTAATTTTGTTTCTAAGTAGCACTTTTAAAGGATCAATGCTTAAGTTATTTACTGGCTTTCATCATTTTTTGGGTGTTTCTACTACTTTTTAAGGGGAAGGGGGACTGTCTGACGGGCCTGAGAGGCCTGATGCCGTGTAACAAACAGGCACACGCGTCTGGTTAAATGGATTAATATCGTTATTAATAACATTTTATGTAATTTATAGTATAAAATGTAAATAATAATTCATAAATCTATTTCTTGCTGTAATCTGAAAAAAAATATGAATATTTTTTTAAAAATTCTTGGTTGAATTAAATAAATTAATATATTATGAAAAAGTAATATAAATAGACACATATTTTAAAAATTAACCCGGGAAGACTCGCGCGCGTTTCCCTATTTAAAGTGAAATAAATTTTTATTGAAGAAATTAAATAACTAACAAGAAATAATTTTAAAAAGGAATAAATATTAGCCTTTCAAGTAAATAGTGAAAGTATTGACTGCATTTTTTGAGAATCACAAAAAAATCGTCAGAGACATCATATTAGGAATTTTGAATTTATTTTATGTGGAGTTTGTGCCCTGTCCTCTCAGAACCAGCGCGTCCAATATGGTGAAATTTTCTTTGTTACAAAAGCAAAATAATAACATCCATTTACTTTCCCAAGCGAAAATAAAATCAAATTAAAAAAGCTTACTTTTAAAATAACACTTAAATGAAACAAATAGTGGAATCAAGAAAATCGAAACTATTATTACTTAGTTACAACGAAAATAAAAATCCTTCACGGTCAAACACTTAAGAATTCGAACACTAAGTCAATAAAACCGGAATAAAGAACAAGAACAACTAAACTCGTCTCGTTTTATCGTTCGGTGACACCCGCGAATCAGGTTATTCTGATTTGCATTCCAAAATTCTTTTTTTTTCCAATTCCTGAATAAATTATTCATCCGAAATCGAAAGGAATCGAAGGGAGTTGAGAGGTAAACTTCCTTCTCGTGGAGCGAGCGAAAATGTCATCGTATACTTAATGAATGCAACTACTTGACATGAATAAGTAAAAGGAATTGTCATATTGTTCTCGTGATCACGCCATTTCATGTCGTTTGTAGGTAAACTTTGCGCCGAAATATGTTCCGCTATAATATATGCCAGGGCCGTTTTATTTCGAGGGGGGGGGTTGATTTGCTAAAAACATTTCATCAGGTGCCTTCCTAACGAGTACTTTTATACGTTAAATTTTAGATGACTTAACATAGGATTTTAATTTTTGTGCACTGAATTTCTAAATTGTGTAAACGATGTTAATCCCAATAAAAATGGGGGGGGGGATTCTGGGGGTTCCTCCTCCAGAAAAATTTTAGAAATTTACCCCTCAGAATAGTGTTTGAGCTCATTTTGAGACCATTTAGATTTGCACCTTAGGAGACCCGCTTATTGTAAAAAGCACAATTTTCAAGGAAAAACAATAAGTACTAGTATAGTATAATCGATATAGTTATGAGGGGGTTTGGGGGTCCTCCCACAGAAAACTCTTGAAATTTTTTACCCTAGAGTGGTGTTTTCACTCATTTTGAGACCCTTCACAGTTTACATCAATAAGAATTCACCGTAAGTCACAATAATTTTCAAGGAAAAAACAGTATAAAAATTGATGTCAAAATTTCTAGGGGGTCATTGATCCCCTAAACCCCGTTTGATGCGGCTATGATTTTTGCACTGTGCTATGATATGCACTTAATTCGTATTCATGGATTTCCAAAAAAAATGTTTTGATACTTAGTTAACCGATTAAAAAATACAAATGAAAAAAAAATTTAGAAAGTGTGTAAATTAATTGAAGCTAAAATGCACTCACTTCCAGAATCTTCTGCACGCAGAAACTTAATGGCCATTTTTCTTTACTCAAAAATTTATAGAATTAAGTCTCAATGTCACGAAAAAACAATGGCATACATTTATGGATTTCTTGACCCGCTTCACAATTTATCATGTGTAGGCCTTTAAAGGGCCCCACAGACGAGCAACTTGGTCGTCAACCGGGTTGTCAATTTGCGAAGTTTGCAACCAAGTTGGCCGTCTGTAGGGAAGTTGATAGTTGAAATTTCAAATTGATGATCTGATCGTCAACTTGATGGGCGGAGCTTAATCGGAACATGTTATTAGGAAAATAAAAGAAACTAAGCATTAAAAATTAAAAAAATATAATTCTAGCACGAGATAATAATTAAATAAAATATAATTTTGCATTTAAAGTACTAAAATAAATTAATTTGTTACAATCTGATTATTTTTTTCTTCATTGTTTACATTCTGGTTGACGACCAGGTTGGCTGTCTGTGGGAAAAGCATCAACTTGGTTGACAACCGGGTTGACGACCAAGTTGCTAGTCTGTGGGCCCCTTTAGTAACAGCGTTTTGAAGAATCATCAGGAGAGTTATCTAACTTACTAATTTGTGATTACATAAATTACTTTATATAAATTATTAACTGGTGACTAAATAACCATACATTAAAGCACGCAAATATAACCAGAACATTCAAATCACTAGCTCACCATTGGCTGTTGAAGACCAATCCAGTCGCAAATCCCACTTAGCTTAGGGGAGAATCCCATAATGCATGCATGAAACGTGGGTCATTAAATTCGAATTTCGCCAAATCAAATCCTTTTAGAGAGCAACAAGATTATTCCATTAACGAAGCCTCCAAAAAGAATCCACTTTACTTAAAAATATTATTCTTCCGATTGAATATCTATATTTAATGGATATGCTAATTGCGCGAATCTGCTTCTGGATGCCAAGAAATGGAAGGAAGTTCTGAAATTAATGCCTCTAGACAGGAGTGCTTTTAAAAGCATCGAATAGAAAAAATCGTATAGAGAGAGCGAAATTTCGAATTTTTTTTTATGTTCTGGATTCGCAGCTTTATCGTTAGCTTGGTTTCAAAAGAATATTCGGAAAAACGAAGCTTTAATAATTTATTGCTCCAGGTTTGTTTCGTTTTGCATGTTAAATAAACCAGATTGAATTGTTGCGAGTTCGAAAGATGGGGAGTATGAAATTTTAATGGAATTCCTTTTTTTTTGTGTTCGTTCTAGAACGAATTGTTTTTAGATTGAGTAAATATGGTTTCGGTACTTCAAATAGAAAGCCTGCTTCAGAAAATGGAATCTGTTTCGATTCTTGAGATGTTAGATTTAGAAAAGGGAACCACTTTAGTTAAAATTCTATTATCAAAACTTAATAGTTTTCTCTTTTGATGTTTAAAAAATCAGAATAAAAGATATAACCTGTTTATAAATTTTATACCTGCGCTTTTCGATGAATTGTTATTAAACTTTTATTATTGCAGAACAGAAAGAAATTTCACCATGAAATACAAAATTACTATCCTAAAGGTTATTACATTTCTTCTCTTATCCTATATTCTGAGTTCCAAACAAATGCGTTATTGTTCTTAAGTTTAAATTTTGAATCGTTTTAAAATCGAAAAAAAAAACACTTTAGGTCTTGGTATTATTTTCTTTTACAAATACAAATATAGTCGATCAACTACAGGCTAAAAGCCCAGCAAGGTTGATCCAGTCTATTCAATTCAACCCCTCTGATTTCCAGTATTCGTCTACTTTTCTTTTAAACTCGTCCACCCCAACAAACCTTTTATTTTCTATGAATTTTCAATTTTATCCTTATTCTTTTTCAAAATTTATTTCATAATAATTAGCAAATTATTAAATTTTCCATATAAGCATGTCAGTGTTTAATAACGTTTTTTATGCCTAATTCATGTTTAAAAAATATAATTGAACTTTGAGATTCACAGATTCGATTGATTTAATATGTTTCATTGGTTGATTCGTTTAACATTCCCTTCGTTCAGCAGCATTCGTTTACTTCAGATTGATATTATGTTAATAAAAAAGAAAACTGGGAAAAACTATTGCGCTATCTATATTATCGATAATCCTTCAAATATCATTTTATTCTCTCAATAGTTTTTAAACTTTGAGAGATTTTTTAGTGCAGGAAATATCTATTTTTCACAAGCAATAAAAATGCTAAAATTTGTACAATAAATTTGAAATTACCCATAAATATTTTGAAATTTTTAGTCACCACTTTAAAATATAAAAAATTTTTTTTTTAAAAATATTGAAAGCAAGCATTGATGTTTTTCCACTACTGCAATTTCTCAACGATTCCAGGCTCCGTGATCCCCATTGCTCCTCCCACTATCTCCCTGGCTCAAGTGGCGCACCAATCAGAAAGCTGTATTTCACAACAGACATCCAATCGACTCTTTCCCTGTCCAAAGTGCATTTTGAACTCATACCATACATTTTTCCTGCAAATTCATGAAATTTAATTAATTTAGTACTAATGTTCGCTCTATTTTTCTGTCACATTGTATTGCTGTCTGTATGTATCACTGTATTGCTGTCACAAATCGTGCCCAAATTCCTACTCTCGAGTAATTTGTTGGTCCTCGACCTTTTTCTTTTCTTCCGTGTGTTCTCGTCCCCCCCCCTCTACCCTCTTTTCTTCTTTATTGGCATCATGGCCACACTATTCATGTTTTGTACCACTCATGTCCCCTATTTCCTGCGGTTCAAAAGCGCCTAACGGCGCTGTCAAACCACAAAATTGATGATGATGATGATGATGATGTTTTCCAAAACTCCTTAGTGATGGAGAATTATAAAATGATTTATGAAACAAATACATTTAAAGATTGCGATCGACCGATACCGGATAGCAAGTGTTTTGAACATGAGCTCATATGTTTTCGATGATTGCTTTGAACTCTTGGATAAGTTTGATGGTTATACTATGAAAATTCTATTAATTATACAGTTTTCTTTCTTTTATTTTTTCAATTATCTCAAAACTTGGTTTTTGGACATTTTCCCTATTTCTAACTAACGATTCATTTTTCAATGTCGATATTTATATAAGGCATCACATTATCCCCATGAAATCCCCATCGTAATGATTATCCGAGAAAAAAATCCTCCTCAAAAACACCCGAAGCGCTTTCCCCAAAACCCATATCCCGGAAATCCACTACACAACTTCCTAGATCCGAATTCCTGCGCTACAATTTACGATGCCGTTGATAAAGCCATCTCCAACCTTCCAAAAACACTAAAACCACGTCCTAAAGCACATCAATTCATTAAGAACCGAGCGGACCTAATAGGGGGCATCCGAAAAAACCCAACAACCAAAAGCCAATCCAGACAGGAAAAAACTTTTGAAAGGATTTACGTCGACCAAGTCCGACAAAACATCACTCCTCACTCGTCGTAAAAACCTCTACGCTGCACAGATATACATTAACCAGGAACGGCTCCTTCCGAGAAAACATCCTCGCATATAAAAGCCAGAGAAACATTCTCCGAGGCAATAAAAATTACTTTTTATTTACCAGTTGCTCTTTGGAGAAGTTGGCGCTTGTTTTATTTTCGTTGGGAACATGGTAGGAGTCTTAACCAATTTCCAACTATTAGCGTGGGGATTTTTTATGTCGCGGCGTTTCCCCTAAATAGGGAAAAAGAGTCTAATAAAACGATTCTTGGAGATTTTTTTTTCGGGCGACCGACGGAGAGATATAAAACGAATAGCTGGCTAATTTTCGGGCCTGATTTATCGTTTGCGACTTGGCGGGTTTACGAACCTGGCAACATGGGGTTGGGAGAGGGGTTTTTGGTGTTTGGAAATGCAGTTCGGCCCGTTATTGCAAGAACACATTTAACAAGAGTCAGGTTTTAGCTAGTTGATAAAAATTAAAACAGTTGGTACAATCTACAATGTTTAAATTAAACCTACGGAAGAAAATTAGCTTATCATGAGAAAATCCAAAATATAACGATACTGAAAACGATATAAATTTTATTTTTTATTAATTACCACTTTATTCTTTTGCTAACAAAGTTCTTTAAGTTCAAGCTCTTTTAACAACCTAATTTTCTGTACCAGTAGAAATGTAACTGGAAATATGGTTCAAATAATGGTTTACATTTTTGGCGATATTTCTAAATTTCTAATAGTTGACGTTTAAAACTGCTTGTTCTGTACAACACACTTCACTCCAGCCCTCTTTTTGTGGCTTTTTTTTTCCTTTTTTGGAAAAATGTTAAACTATTTAATTCGCCTATTACAAATGCTGATAAAGTGGGAAAATTACTCTGAAAGCTCTGAAGTTGACATATTTCTTTGAAGTATCTTCTTTTGAACCTACAAATTATGTGAAAATATTTCTATGCATCTATTTTTTCATTATTAATTTCAATGTCACGATGAAACACCATTAAGTTTTGATCAATGTTTTGGCCCACTAGAACAGACCAAGTTAATATTTTCTACGCGGCAATTTAAGTTGTTAAAGTTTTACATCACAGTTAAAGTTGTTGAGGCCCTCCCACCAAAATACTGGAAATGTCGCCAAAATTGGCAAACAAACCAATATTGCTTTTCTATTGGACAATTCTAAAGCTATGAGAATACAGTGGATTGGACATGTGGAAAGAATGAAGGAAACGTACATGTGCAAAAAAATTATGAGTGGAAAGCTATATAGTAATAGGAAACGAGGAAGACCTAAACTAAGATGGTTGGATCAAGTTGAGGAAGATCTAAACAAAATGAAAATAAAGAATTGGAAAAGGAAATCCGGAGAGAGGGGGGGGCAACGTGGCGTACCATAGTAGAGAAAGCCAAGGCCCACCAAGAGCTGTGGAGAGAGAGATTGGACAATTCCCGTATTTTTTTAAGTAAAATTAAAGCCATTTTTCCAGTAAAACAAATGGTTCTAATTACAAAAATCAGCATTAAAAGTTTCAAAAAAAAAAATATTTAATTAGATATTTGAAAATAAATATAGCTAAATTTGAGTTGACCTCGAAACGCTCATGACGTAATTTGATGCAAACATAACATAAACTAATAACCAGCCAATCAAGAATGTTCTTGGTTGGCTTCTATACTAGTGTTTTTTGTACCAACTGGTGTCACAGAACTATCTGTGACGTAGCAGCCGTTATCGCACCCGTTTTAAAAGAAGAACTTTGAAATTAAATAAAAATAATTATTAAGCATCAGAATCAAAAAAATTTTGGGACGAAATTTCTTTTTCAACCATCTCTATAAAATAGAAAAAAAATGCAGGAATTGTCCATTCCGGGAAATTTCCCTTTCTCCACATCGAAAACAAAATAAAAAAAATATCAATCGGAGCTCGTTCCAGAACACAAATCGGACGCCATTTTTTTTTCGGCTGTTCCCCTCCCCTTCTGCTGACAAATGGCCAAGAGACATACGCGCATCCACGTGTTGCAATTAATCATCTGTCTCGCTTTCCTTCTTCACTTTACTTCACAAGGCGGTTTTGTTTAGGCTCAAAATCGTTTGGGTTTCGCTTGCTCATTTTTTTTTTCTCTTCCTCCGTGGTGGAGCATGTCTTGTAGGTTTTTCTGGGTGTGAGCATGATGTTCTAGAACAGGAGGGTTGGAACGTCAAGAGAGGCACCGACAGAGAATCTCCGAAATGTTCTTCTTGCCTTTCTCCCTTCTTTTTGTTGTTTAGGATGTAAGGATCGGTTTACGAACTTTTGAAAAATGGATGGAAGTGGAGAAAGAAAAACCTTGGTGGGGAAATTCTAGTGTATTTAGTTTGATATTTATAACCGATTAAAATAATTTAACTTTTATAGTGGTGAATAAGTTCACCATGAGGAAATAAATTGCTCAAGAAAAGGTGATGTATCGTTCTGTTTTTGTGACAGAGAGAGACAATGACTTTTTAATCTCAGCTGTATGTTGCAAAGTATACAACAGAAGCGTAACACAGCTGTTAGGTAAAAAGGACCTACTTATCTGAAAGAATGTAACGTTGACTGTATTTTTAAAAATAAGTCAACCAATTTCTTCAAAAGTAGGTAAATGTTAAAATCTGTAATAAAAGACCAACTTCTTAGTTTCCAATAAAAGTTAGTCTTCTTTTAATGAAATTAAGGTGTAATTTTTGAAAATTATAGCTGTAGGTAAATTGTAAATTAATTAATAAATATTTTATCCTGTTTGTTTGAATTATCTAGGCAATTTATAGAAAACCTAAAGAAGAGATATTGGAATAGTAGGGGAGCTCATGATGCTAAATGTGGATTTACTCGAGCGCGTCAGGTAATCATAGGGGGGATACCTTGCATGCTTTTGAGTAACTCCACCAAATATAAGCTCTCCATGTTGGTGGGTAAGTTTAGAACAGCCCGTCAAAATTTGAAAAAAAAAACTAGTTACATGGACATACTTGAGCGCGTCAGATTGGCTACAGAGACAGTTAACAACTAGTTGAGACTAGTTTTCTGGCTACTAGTCCATAAACATTTTGTTTCGTACATTTTTCTCAAAAAGAGCGATCCAACATAGAGAACTTATATTTGGTGGAGTTACTCAAAAGCATGCAAGGTATCCCCCCTATGATTATCTGACGCGCTCGAGTTACTACCCAAAAACACTCTGGGCTCCCCTACTAGAAGGTTTTGTTTTACATTTCCAAGATAACTTTGCAGAAACAATCTAGAAAGAATCTTTTCTAACGACTCCTTGCTCAACAAAATTATGGTTGCTCCTAAAATTTAAGGGTATTATGGAATAATGTGTTTGAACACTTTAATACTATAATTAAATCATTTAATATTGAAATAAAAAAATGTTAAATAAAAAAACTGATTGAATGTTTGAATCATTATTTATTTATTTTCCGGTTTTAGTAAAGATATCGTCAAAAATTTAACTTTGTAGAAATTTAAGGATTAATAAGGGAATTAAAATACACTTAACTTCTTTAAGGGTAATATTACTTTTCTATTCAAGGCATCTGAAAACAAAAATATATAACTTCCAATTTATTACTATGTATATTTCACTTAGCATTTTATAAACAGTCGTAATGAAAATTTATCATAGTATCAAGTAAACTGCTTTTATTAATCTCTCATGTAAAATTACCCATAAAGCTGCACTGAGCCTAGCTTTAATAAGAACACTACATGACCATACTTAAAAACAAGCTTTTAAAAATAGAGTAAAAGTAGAAATTTGTCATAAACATAAATTTCCAATCGATATTTTTTTTACTTTTACGGAAAATTAACGTTTTTAAACATTAAAAATATCCATTTCCAATTGACGTTTGAATCTACACTTAAATATTCCTCATCAAGCTTTTCACAGACGCATAACCAAGCAATTTATCTTTCAAAAATGAAATTCGTCTCTCCCCATCCACAGTTTCAATACTACATCAATTTATTTAACCTTCCCCGTTTCTGACATGTTGCAGAGCGCTACGCTTGTCACTAACGTTCCTAAATCCATCAGGCCAACGAACAGTTTCTGAGAAAAACTCGATAAAGCCAGTTTTAAAAATAGCAACTCCTTGTTGCCATTCGCGGATAAGTAAATGTTTCGTCGGAAATAACGGGATTAATCAATGTGGCTTATTTTTTCTAGTGGGTTTGCATGATAAATATACATCAAGCACTTTTGGAACGATTTCTGGCAAAATCGTCTGCACTGCACAGTGTTTCATAGAAAGTAGTAACTCCAGATCGATTTACAAACAAATTCTGCAGTTCTTATCACAGTTTTTCACGGAAAAAAACAGTTTGTGTTTCCGGATAAGTATTTTATCGTCTCAATCAAAGTAGAATTATAGGTATTGGGTTACATTGTTGGAAATATTTTCAAGTTTTATAAGTAGAAATTGATCAAGTTTTTGAAAACTAAGGTTTTTTTTCAAACATATAGTAACTAAGCTTGGATGAACTCCATAGTAATATTTAAATGAATAGTTCGGAATTCAATTTTAATAATTTATCTGTTTAAGGTTTGGTTTTGGACCTACCTGGTTTTTTTTTTTTTTTTTTGCTCAACACATTCTTTCGAGATATACACTTAAGTTAAATATTTCGAAATGTAAAACGTAATTTCATATGTATATTCCCGGTGTAACAGCGCCCTCTCTCTCCTAACTCTGAAACTGAGACGAGCGCCCCCTAGTGGCGGTTATGTACGTTTGACAGTAGATTCCAGACTCTTGGAGGGGAAGGACGTACCTTCCAATCCGTCCGTCACCGAACGATAACAATGATATCCTTTTTATGTGTAGCATTCGTATTTTGTGTGCTGTTTGTCTTGTACTATTAATTGTCCTTTAAGTGTTTTCATTAAATTAAATGTTATATTATATTAGCTATTTTCCTTGATTCTTTGTTTTGTGGCTTTATTGACAACAATAAGCTACAAGTGGCGCCCTGCACGTGGGCCCTTCTTCAATCCCCGAGATCGGCTCAGTGTTCTGATAAGTATTTGATTTGTTTAATGCCATCTAGGAATGGTTTTATATTTTTATGGTTTTGAAAGCAAAAAGAGTTTATATTTTGAAGTGTTCTGTTAATGGTGCTTCCCTATTTTGAAATTGTGATTTCATGTTTTCATTTCGATAGCAGATAAAGTATTATTATTGTCAAGGAAATATTAATGAGTGCAGTGAATTTATACTTATTATATGTGTTTGAAGAATATTTTCGGTTTTGTAAATTCTGAAATCGTTATCGGTAACGCCATTTTTATGGGTGTGGTGCTTCTAAAAATAGATAACCTTGAATACTTCCAGTCAATCTGCCACCTGCAGTTTCGTTTGGTTTTTCCCAAGTAGCATTGGAGATTTATTTGTTTTCTAGCGAGTGTGATTCTTGCTGTATAAAAAAAAGGGAAAAGAGTTTGAAGTTGATCTGTGCATTTATTATTTTTTCGTTGAATGTTTTTGATCTTCGCAGCTGCATTGCTTTTTGAAAAGATTGTTTTATATTTGTTGAAGGTTATAATTAATTTTCTATTTTGTGCATTTGAGTGGTATTATTTTATGGATAAGACTAATCCTTCTTTTTTAGGAAAAGGTATTATTGATTACTTTACATGTGGTATAAAATTATAATGCTAAAAGGTTGAAAGAGTTTAATAATTTTATCGCATAATTATTACTGAAGCTATTTTCATACTAGTTCATTAAGTCTTTGGACATTCATTTTTTTTCTCATTTAAGACTTTGACGGTTAAAGTCATTATGGCTTATTTGGGACTAGCAAAGAAAAAAGATTTACAGGCGTTAGCTGCGGAACTTGGTCTGCCCGTCTCAGAGGATTTAAAAGTGATTCAACTTAAAGAGCTAATCATGAGTGATAAGAAATATGATGAAAGTTTCGCAAAGAACTTGTTATCCAGTATAATAGAAGAAAGAAAACTGGCTGAACAAACTGAATTGGAAATAGAAAAACGTTTGCGTGAGGAAGAACAACTTAAACGTGTTGCCGAAGAAGAACAACTTAAACGTGTTGCCGACGAAGAACGAAAAGAAAAAGAACGTCTATATGAGTTGGAAAAATTAAAATTACAGCTGGAATTACAGAAACTTTCTCAAAACGGGGCTACAGTTCAAGAAGCTGACCAACCTAAAGTGGATATTGCTAAAGTGGTCCCTAGATTCGACCAAAAAGAAGATGAAATAGGACTCTATTTGATAACATTTGAGCGACAATTGAAGTTTTTAAGTGTTCCAGAATCGCAATGGATTCCATACCTGATGAGCTCATTACCAACCGAGATAGCACAGCTTATTGCTAGAGAAAATGAAGAAGATGCTCAGGATTACCGAAAAGTCAAGGAAATGCTCCTCAAGAGGTACAGATTAACAGCGGACCGTTTCAGGCAGTTATTTTGGGACCATAAGAAAAGCTCAGATACAACGTGGAGAGATTTCTACTTTGAAATCGCATCGTATTTTGAAGGCTGGATAACAGAGCTTAATGTTAAGAATTTTGAACAGCTCAAGGATTTAATTATTTGTGACCAAATAAAGAGGAAAACACCATTCGATCTAAAGGAGCACTTTATTGATTCGTGGTCAGAATGGAACCAGCCATTAGAGTTAGTAGAGAAAATGGATGCATACGATAATGTTCGTCAAGGTTTAAAGAAAAATAATTCAACGACTTACAACAAGCAAAGTTTTAGAAATAGTTCTAGTCAACACTTGGATTATACCTTTCCTAATGACCGAAGCTATAAAAGAACGACGGGTCCAAATGATAGTAGACAGTTTCTGTCCGGAGTCCCCAATAACAGTAGGCGGGATCCCGGGGTTCCCAGTAAAAGTAGGCGGGACCCTTATATGGACAGAGGCAGGGATGCTTATATGGACAGAAGAAAATTCGAGAACCCTTACATGAACAGAGGCCAATTCCAGACTTCTGCCGTAAATGAAGACCTACTTCCGAGACCTGGAGTAAGATGCTATGGATGCGGATCTCCAGGAATCATCAAGTCAAAATGTCCTACCTGCACAAGGACCGAAGAAAAACAAACAACAGTGAACTGTATGACATTGTCAAACTTGAATTCAACATCGTATCCCTCTAGCATGATAGTACTAAAACTTTTTGGAGAAACGATTGCCGCTTGTGCAGATACCGGGGCTTCCCATACCATCGCGGGTGAAAAGCTGTATAAATTCCTACAAGGGCACAACGTCACTTTTGTAAACAAAATAATTTCATTTATGATGGCTGATGGAATTCGACAGACCATCACTGCTCTGCATACTTCCGTCAACCTGCACGTAGAAGGAAAAGTTGTACCGACAGAATTTCTAGTATTGCCCGAAGCTAAAAGAAATAAGACACTTTTGGGAAGGGACTTTCTTCTCGCAGCCGGAATCGTTCTTGATGTCCAAGGGGGAAAATGGCATTTTTCCGAAAATCCTCGAATTCAGTTTAAGTTCTTCAAGGAACCCATTGAAGATATTTCCATTAGATCATTGGAACTTCGAGAAGAGGAGGGGAAAAATCTGTCACTAGAACAGGTTCAAGAACTCAACGCGCTTCTGAAAAAGCACGAGACATGTTTTCAGCCAGGGGGAGAAACAACACCCTTTGTAGAACATCATATCCACACTGGAGACCACCCTCCTGTAGCTGTACCTCCGTACCGTATGCCTCCTGCAAAAAAGGAAATTTTAAGAGAAGAGTTGAATAATCTTTTGGAGACTGGCGTAATAGAGGAGTGCGAATCCCCTTATGCTGCCCCAGTTGTGTTGGTCCCCAAACCTAATGGAAAAATGAGACTTTGTATTGACTATAGGGGACTTAATGCAATTACCATTGCCGACTCCTACCCTCTACCTAGGATGGATGACTTACTCCATGAAGCAAAATCCACGCCTTTTATGACCACCATTGATTTAACATCCGGATATCATCAGGTGGCTGTTTCCAGACAAGATAGAGACAAAACAGCTTTCGTCTGTCCATTTGGGACTTTCAGGTTCAATAGAATGCCTTTCGGATTGAAGACAGCCCCAGCTACTTTCCAAAGACTGATTGACAGATTTCGCAGTGGATTAAAAGATATCCTGATATTGTCTTATCTAGATGACATCATAGTTTTATCCGAGACATTTGATGATCACATCAGGGATTTAGAAAAAGTGCTGGAGCGGTTGACACTGTTTAAGTTGCATGCCAACCGAGATAAATGCCGTTTTGCCTGTGACCGTGTGAAATATTTGGGTTTCTGGATAACGAAAGATGGAATTGAAGCTGATCAGGAAAAGATAGCAGCTATCCAGAAAATAACCGTACCTACCAATGTGAAGGAGGTTCAATCGTTCCTACAAACCTGCTCATGGTTTCGTCGGTATGTTAACAACTTCGCTGATAAAGCGCGTCCGCTTAGCAACCTCACCAAGAAGAAAGTGAATTGGCACTGGGGGCCAGAACAACAAGAATCTTTTGAGACATTGAAGATGTGCTTAATGTCTTCTCCTATACTGAGGCAAGCAGACGGAGCAAAGCCTTTCACTATCCGTACTGATGCAAGTAACTTTGCACTTGGTGCAGTACTTCTCCAGGGAAGTGGATCTGATGAATACGTCATCGAATACGCAAGTCGTCTTCTGAATCCAGCGGAGCGAAATTACTCCACAACTGAACGCGAGGCTCTAGCAGTGGTATGGGCTTTAGAAAAATTCCGTGGTTATGTTGAGCATCAACAAATACTTATCGCATCAGATCATCAACCTCTTAAATGGCTATTGAGTATGAAGTCACCGTCTGGCCGACTGGCCCGGTGGGCCCTGAAAATTCAGTCCTTCAATCTGAAGATTGATTATACCCCAGGGAAAGTCAATGTAGTTGCTGATATGCTCTCAAGGCCGTCGTATGTTGAGGACAGTACTACGAATGCAAATGCTATCACCGTTGATATGCCAACCCGGAGACCCAGTGACATTCGAAAGGGTCAGCTGGAAGACGAGCAATTAAAGAAAATTATTGACTGTTTTGAGAGAATGGATAAAGATGAAGATTTTGCGAACTACACTAGTCGCGGATACCTAATGGATCAAGGTATCTTGTATAGGTACTCACCTGAAAATGACGAAGAAGGAGCTCAATTAGTAGTCCCTGTTCAAGAGCGAGAAAGAATACTTCAGCAATACCATGATGATTCCACAGCGGGACACTATGGAGCCGAAGGTACTTACAACAAGGTTGCCTCAAGATACTATTTTACAGGGATGAGAAAATTTATTGCCGATTATGTCAAAAATTGTCCAGACTGCAATCGTTATAAACCAAGCAACCAGAAGCCAAGTGGTCTTCTTAGAACTCCAGTTTATGCTCAAAGGTTCGAAACCCTTGCAATTGACTTATTTGGACCTCTTCCAGAAACCCCGTCTGGTAAGAAGTGGGTTTTTCTAGTTGAAGACACCAGCACAAAGTGGGTTGAACTGTTTGCGCTCGAAGAGGCTACGGCTGCAACCTGTGCAAAGACTCTAGTAGAGGAAATTTTTCTAAGATATGGACTTCCACGTAGACTCATAAGTGACAATGGACCACAGTTTGTTAGTGCTGTGATGCAACAAACTTGTAATTTTCTTGGAATTAAGCAAGACCTTAATCCTGTTTACCATCCCCAAGCTAACCCAGCTGAACGTAAAAACAGAGATCTGAAGCCAAGACTCGCCATATTAGTCCGAAATGAACATGATGCCTGGGAAGAAAAATTACCCCTGATACGTTTCGCTATGAACACAGCCAAGTGTGATACTACCAACCACACAGCAGCTTTCTTGCAGTTTGGAAGAGAGTTACGAACTCCAGATGATGTTACCCACGACTTGAGAACTCTGATTCATAATGACAATTTTGTCGCAGAAATAACCCCATACCTCAAACGATTTGTAGAACGAATGACGGATGTTAAAGACCACGTCGAAAAGAAGCAAGATCAACGAAAAACATATTATGATCGTCGACGACGTCAATATTTCTTCCAACCCGGTGACAAAGTATGGGTTACCCTGCACCCTGTCAGCAAAGCCCATAACAAGAAAACCAAAAAGTTCATGCCAAAACGCGAAGGTCCATATGTGGTGATCACCAATCGTTCACCGACCACTTACGAGATCGCTGACCCAGTGAAGCCCTCTGAAATTTTAGGAGTTTATCATTGTTCAGCTCTGAGACCTTATCATATTTCAGACTCCAGAGACGCTGGAACTTTTGTGGCTCCTCTCCGTAGACGTGGCAGACCAAAGAACTCCTGACTCCTCAACGGGACTTCTTCGGAGTCAGAGGGGGAGTCTGTAACAGCGCCCTCTCTCTCCTAACTCTGAAACTGAGACGAGCGCCCCCTAGTGGCGGTTATGTACGTTTGACAGTAGATTCCAGACTCTTGGAGGGGAAGGACGTACCTTCCAATCCGTCCGTCACCGAACGATAACAATGATATCCTTTTTATGTGTAGCATTCGTATTTTGTGTGCTGTTTGTCTTGTACTATTAATTGTCCTTTAAGTGTTTTCATTAAATTAAATGTTATATTATATTAGCTATTTTCCTTGATTCTTTGTTTTGTGGCTTTATTGACAACAATAAGCTACACCGGTAGTATTTCTCACAAACAGTATTTCTATATCTTACTCCCAACTATTTCGTTTTGCAAGTATTTAAAGGACTATTTTTTAAAACAAAGAAATACAAAGTTAATTTATTTTTATACTTAAAACTCTTAATTATTTCGAGAACTTATTCTGCTTATTACTTTATAGCCAGTAACACATTCTTTTATAAAGTTATATTGTTAAAAGTTGAGATTGATAATCCAAACAGTTCCGAATAAGCATAATCGATTCAAATTTTGGGTATCATAGACGTTCCCTTGGTTTTTTTGTTATACCAAAAATACCCTTTTTCTGTCTTATTTTTTGTATATGGCAAGAAGAAAAGCGTTTCTACATGCCAAGGCATGCCTCTTTTTCAAATCTTCAATGAATGGAATGAAGTATGCTTTCAGTTCTAGGTGAGACACGCAAGTTGAAATATACTCAAAGATGTGCATAAAGTTATTAATTTCGTCTGCCAAACTGTTAATAAAACTATTTTTTATTCTCTGATTATATTTATCTCGTACTTTTAAGAAAGTTTCCCGTATGCCAAGAAAATGCCTAGTACTGGAAAATTCTTCCAAAAAGAACTGTGATGAATTTAGTCACCACTTAATAATTTATATTAATATTTTTTGTATTCCAAGTATCAAAATTGTATGTTATTTGCGATTGCGACAATAATCTCTGAATTTAATTAAATAGTGGCTTAAATTACAGACACTATCGTTTTAGAATATAAAGGATTTCGATGGTAGGGTTGCTTCTTAATTAATTTTACATGATTGAAATAGAAGACATTGTTTTTTTCTTCTTTAAAAACAGAAATAAAACAGCAGCACTGCTGTGTTGATATTCTTTTTTTTTTTTTGAAGAAGAAAAACGTTTTAGTATCCGTTCTGTGTTTGGTGAAAATTATATTGTCATACAAAAGGACACACAATGTCTTGAACAATAGTAAAAGATATATTATTCTCTTCAAAGAATCCTATTAATCCATCGAGGACAAAGATGCCCGGGCAATTACAGAACCTTCCCGAGGCTCCATAAACCCTAATATCCCAACTCATCCTTATCTCCTCTATTCCAAAGTTGCGAAGGCCCCACAATTAACTCCGATGGCAATCACCATTAACCATCACCCTGAGGAACTCGCTCAAAATGCATACGGGAATCATCCAGAAACTGGATACATCCTGAAAATCGAACTGCTCTCTCTCATTAAAACCCGTATTCGACCCCCCGGAAATGGCACGTGATTTATCCCGAAATTCCGGAGGAATCTTTTCCGGAATCGATGGAACGTTTGGATGGGTGTTGTCGGCACCCTCGACTGCGCTTTCCACCCAAACGGATATGAGTGCTTAACAGCTGCATTTGAAATTGATAATTATTATGGAGACGGAGAAAAAACTGAAAAGCGAATCAAAATTTTTATTGTTTTGCCACTTTTAAAAATAAGGCATCGTTTTTTATTAACACGGTTAATCGTTTGGCACAAAAAACACTTATTAATCATTACTAGTGATCGTAATTTTAAGGATTAATTGTGATAATTATTTTCCGAGTAATATTTTTGATCTAAAAATAATTTTGTCATTCTTTCTTGCAACCTTATTTTAAATATGTTTTTGGCAATGGTGAAAATATATAGGCAGAGATATTTTTTACTCCTCTAAGAGAGTGTTTCACTCCTTGAAAATTGGAAATACTCTTTAAAAAAACTAGCCAGGAGTATTTTCACTCTTTGAATTTTTTTTACAAATGTTCAGCTTAAAAAATGCACCGAGTCCCCACCGAAATCAACAAATAATATTTTTCTACTCTAAACACCAACTGATTTCAGCGGAGACACTTTCGCCCCACTTTCTGGCCAAAGTCAATTGCCAAAAGCCACAATACCCTAATTTATTATCGTACTTTTTAATTGTTTTTTCATAGCCAAATTTTTTTTTTCATTTATTGTTCTGTTTCTTAGGGAGTTTGATAGCGGTTTTCGTGTCTCTATATGTAGTTCATGCTATTTCCGTATTTCACTCCTCATAATTCAATTTCATTCCTCCTAAAAAAGTCAAGGAGTATTTTTACTCCTCCAAAAAAAATCCTAGGAATAACACTGTATTCAGGTTTATATAGGTTTTTTTTTTTTTTTTGAAGATATTTTTTCCTTTATCAGAACAGTGATATTTTTTCAATAATTGTGATAACACCTTTTTTTCTTATAAAATCTCAAAAGTTTTAACATTTTAATTTTTTAACTTGACAATATTACCAATCATTAAAGTTAATTATTGATTTCATAGGAGAGAACAATTCCTGAAAGTTTCCTTAATATCCGAGACTAGAGGGTCAGGTTGAGAATCGATAATTTTTGGTTGATTTTGACATGGAATGGTCCCATTACTATTTTTTCACCTTATTCCAGTATTTCTGTTCTCTCAAGGCCTGCGGAATAAGCTTTAATTCATGATGAGCGGTTGTTCAATTGGGCGATAGATGACTCAACTTTGTTTTGTTGTAGTTACCAGTAAAAAGTAAAAATAAAATTAAATATATAATTTGACAAATATATATTTATATTAGGATATTTGAAAAATATCATTGTATTAAATGCCTATTCTCTGACTTTGGTCAGTGTGAATATAGTAATAAAACAATTAAAACTTCTTTCCCCTTTTGTTTTTCTAAATCTTACCCCTACCGACATCACTATATATATATTCCGATTAAAAAAAAATCCCCAGTCCAATATACCCCCAAACCAGTTCCAAGGTGACTTAACAGGAAAAATTGCATTCACAATTGACCCGTTGTTCTTTCACAATCATTATCCTCATCTGCGTTTGATCGCTATCTAAGATTGAGAAAAAAAAATATCAAACCGATGCCATTTTGGTGGAAGTAATTTCTTTTCTGAAGTGGAAAGGGATATGAAACTACGATTTTTTTTTTTGCCTTGGCAATGGCCTTGGAAGATTGGCTTTCGGTCCGGTTTTATGAATATCTGGAGATGAGGAATGAAAAAAAATATTGCCTTTTGTTGTCTGGTCTTGGGGCTTCTATTACCAGCTGAACCAGACAATATTTTGAGTGTGGAAGGTTTTTTGAAAAAAATGTATTAAATTATGCCAAAATATGTTTGTCCTTGTTTGTATTTTGTACACCATACAAAAGTTATCTGAATTGTAATTTGAATAACTTCCATGCATCTATTGTGTATAAGTTTTAATTATTATCTTAAATAATATGATAAGGATTATAAATATCTAGTATTAATTTATATCAAAACGATAAAGACGGGAAATATATTTTAACTTTAAAGAAAGTATAACGTGACATGTTTTATCAATCCTTTCAAGAACGTAATATCTCAAAAATCAGCGAATTTTTGTTATAATTGTTTTTAGAAAGCCCTGAAAGAGTACTATAACCCTGCAAATCAACATATCTCTAGGCTGAATAGTTAAAAGTTTAATCGGATTCTTAAAAAAAATTTCCAATAAATTTCAACGTAATTTTCAACTTTAAAATCACTCTCCTGAAAAATAAAGTTTTTTGAGATATGACGTTCTTGAAAGGAGTGAGCGAGTACGAAACATATAGCTGTTATTAAACATATGTTTCGATGTTTTCTGTCAAAAAGATATTAGCCTTTTATTATTTTAATGAAGAAGGTATGCAACACTTTTTATTGCTATGGTTCGATTTATTCTAAATTCGGTTCATCAAATATGTTGAAATCACCAGTTTTTAATAAAAAATATTTTTTATCAATTCAAATGAACCATACTCTTTCTATAAATATGCAACTCTTGTTTTTATTTCTATAAGTGAGTGTACTCCATCTACATTGACTAAATAAACTAAGGTAAATATGTGGGTATAGTGGACACTCTCCTAATAGTGGCCACCTAGTTGATTAATTTTAATTAATACGAGTTAGAGTTATCAAATAGCGTTAAAATTCATAGGGATAGTAGATTATGCTATCAGAAGTAATCAGTTTTAAATAACCACAGATCAGTATAGGAATGACATTTAAGTCTTTGAAAATAACTCCATCGGCCAAGTCACTGAAATTTGAAGTTGCTTATTGAATCGCGTTAGGAAACGGTTAAGTTGAAACTGATTTTTTTGTACTTATTACGGTTTTATGGACTTTTAAATTCATTTTAAGATAAAGTAGAGTGTATAAAATAATATTGAAGAAAATTTATTTGAAAATTTTGACTTTACGAGGACTTAAGGGGGTGGCCACTTTACCAGCACAGAATCTTAGATTTTCCAATAGTGGTCACTGCAATGGCTTCTAAAATAAATATAAGTAATTTTTAACTTGAATCAGATTTTCTTCTTAAACTGTTGATTATGATTTAAAACGGGTGTTGAACGAATTTGGTTTGATTCTGGCTTCGGGAACCAAGATTTCAAAATGCCTCTCAAATCAGCTACAACGTAGGCTATGGGCCTGAAACCATCAAGTCTGTTATTTTAAGTCAAATGAACTAATTTTATTTTGATCTAACATATATTTCGCTAGAAAGGATGATTTTTTAAGAACTAAACGACCATACCCACTCAATTTCATGCATAAACCCTCTCATATAGGCAGAAAAAGAGAGGTGTCCACTTTTGATGCAAAGGGTGTCCACCATAGAAACATCAGATACATCGATGTGGCCACTATAGAAGCAATTTAGAGTACTTTTAAAAAATTCATTGAAAATACTTTCCCCGATCTAATTATAGTTTTTATTGATAAAATCGAAAGAAGAAGATCCAATTAATCCAAAAATAGGATGGTAACCGTTTCCAAGAAAATAGATTGATACTTATAGAGAATTTAAGCGAAAATTTTCCTTAAAGTGTCCACTATACCCACATTTACCTTATATAATTTTACGCTTTCTTAGCGCAATTGTCACAGCAGTGCACACGCTAATTGTTAGCGTCTGTATATCCAGGAAAAAAAAAATCTGTATCAGACAAGTTAGCCACTTAACAAACCCCCAATAAGAGGTTTCAAAAGATAATTTGGGCATTTTTATTCCGAAAATACAACAATTAACGCTTGTTTTTATTTATTTATAAGAAGCATTCAAATAGTTCTTAAATTTAAGAGATAAAAAAAATTGAAATTATAATTATTAATGTTAAATTTAAGGTTGAGGATTTTCAGACGGATATGTTGAAAAAATACTGCACACACACGCGCGTTTCGTGAAATGAAATAATTATGCTTTTATCATGTAGAACGTAATATTTTTCGAAAAATAAAAGTCAAAGTAGTAGTAGTAGTTGTTCTCTGAATATTTTTCATGTACTCTACGCAAGGAATCTTTCTGCGCATACTCTATATAGTTGTACCAATGCGCATAAACTGTGCAGAACATTTCAAGAATCCATTCTGCCTTCACACGGAATTTATTTCTTTTCCAGACAGAATAGTTTTAGTTCGAAAACAAACTAAAATTCCTCCCTCAGTAGCAACTAAGCCTCCTCATTCCAAAGACAAAGATTTTCCCCCGTTGCCAAACTCCAACAAAAAAATCCTAACGTGCAGTAAAAAAAAACGTCACATACTTAAAAAAAACTTCCTAGTCTCAAACTTTCTGTCTACATCTGTAAACACGGGAGAAAACGGAGCCATCACCAATGGAGCTATAAATTGGCGCAAAATTTATAGTTAAATGACATCTTGGATTCTTGGCTCGTAATTTTTCGGATCTTTGAACTCGAGCTTGTAAGAATAGTTTTTGGGGTAAAGTAATTATTTCGAGAAGCAGAAAACTTGATCTAGTCTTGATGTTGTCAATGAACTAGATCTTTATAATAATCTCAACATTGTTATTCACTGTTATTCAAGATATATTAATCTAGTTTTTAATTAGTCAATTGAAAGGGGCCTTCAAATATTAAGTAAGCACCTATTGGGGGCCTGAGGGGGGTTGCTATTTGCTTATTTTTCCTGTCAAGAAGGGAGGGGGAGTGTATAGTTGATGCTTCGTAAGATGTTACAAACACTGCATAATTGTGTCTGCTTGTTTCTTGCATAAATAATTTCAAAATTCAACGAAAAATACATTTTACAAAAAAACTGAACTAGGAAAAAAATAAGCATTATTCGCAACGATAGGTTAAGTGTTTATGGGGAACTATGGGGGGGGATTTCAGATATCGAAGCATTACAAAAGATTTTGTACAAAAAAAAGAGCCGATGGGGGAGTCAGGTAGTTTTCTTACGTGGTTATGAGAAGGGGGGTTACGGTTTGCTTATATTTGCTGACAAGGGAGGAGAGGGGTCATAAATGACCAAAAACTTGCTTACGTAATATTTGAACGGCCCCAAAGAATATATTTTGAGTTGAGTACAAAATCTGAGGAAGGCTCTGAGAAGAAGGCATAAACACTTACTACGGTATAGTCCGACCGCTATGCCACGAGAAAAACTTTTGAGGTCGTCAATTGTTATGAAAGCGAGATATTCGGATATTCCACTCAATTTTTGGGGTGATGTAGTTCATAAACGCTGAAAAAATGTTTTGTGCCAAATGTGTGTAACTATCATTTAGATTTGAACTTCTTTTCAAAGTTTTGTTTTTATCGTGGCGGTCGGACTATACAAATAACATAGAGATCAAGTTGAATATATTGTAAAAGAATGACAGCTTTCATTATTTTAATCAAAACATAGTAAAATTATAAAATAAAGTTATGGATCAATTGATATTTTATTTTGCAATGGTAAGAGTGGGCCTTCTTTTGTCTCACTGAATATAAGTTTATTTAGTTTTTTTTATTGATATAAGTATATGTGCAGGAAAAGAATAAAAATAAAGAAACTTAGGTGATGACGTAAAAACTGAACAAAAAAATCTGAATACCTATTTGTTATGCTTCACTGCTTCAGTATAACTTAATAAAGTTCAGTCAATTTTCGATATTCTACCCAACCTCAATTTAAATAATAATCACTAAATACAGGGTTAGTATAATTAACTTTACCTATGCAAGAGCCTCTATCTAAAATCTGAATGAAAATTTGGTGAAAAATATTTTTGGGGATGTGAACGGAGAATATGGTATGGGAGAATTATTGTGGTTTCCTCTTTTTACTCTATCAATATACATGTTATACATACATGCACCTGAATTTTGTTCCTTACGCATAAATTTCCTTAAATCTTTTTTCAAATTGAAAAATAAAAGTATATTGGTTATCTTAGAAAATTGGACCGCCTTGTTCCTCTTTATAAAGTTGTCCAATATGCTATCCTTGTATTGATGGCATATTGGACAACTGTGTGGATGAGTAAAGCAGTTTATACTATGTGTATCAAAGGTGTTTGTAAAATTGTTTGGAGGCTACAGTCCAAATGTTATCTAAAAATATTTATGTATGTTACAGTCAATGTGATGGATCCGGGCATTATTAATAATACCCGCGTATTTTGGGCAGAGAGATAAATAATCATCGATAAATGTCATTGAATTTATCACATTGGCCGCCTCCACTTAAGGACCATTCATTAATTACGTAAGGATGATTTAGGCAATTTTTGACCCCCCCCCCTACTTCCATGTAAGGGTACGTAAGATTTTTCAAGCCCCTCCCCCCTATCCTTACGTAAAGATTCCATTTCGTTTTTTTCCACAACTGGAAGTTGGATTCAACAGTTTTATTTTTTATCTTAACTTAATGCTACTCCAATAAAAAAAATAATCTGATACCTTCATATTTTTTAAAAAAATTAAAGCTTCGATAATATACCGAGATCTTTAGCATTTTTAAGTTTTTCTGGGGGTTATTCAATAGTAATTTGAATAGAATAATTGGAATCTTAGATAAGAATGGGTTTGACCCCCCACCCCCCCAAGTAAGGGTATGTAGAGATTTTTCCACCCCCCCTCCCCCTCGGGACCCTTACGTAATTAATGAATGGCCCCTTATGTCATTATTAATAACTAGCTGTTACGACCCGGCAAAGCCGGGTCTTACAGCTAGGCTAGCCTTTTATGCGAGCTTCGCTCGTTACTACTTCAAGTTCCTATTAATTATACATTAAATAAGAAGTTTAACTTTAATAATTTATTATTGTTGAATTAGAAACCAACTTCCCTAAAAGTAACTTTTTAACCTTTATTAAGTAAACCAACTTTCTTGAAAGATATTTATTTAAAAGCTATTATATTATTTTAAAATTTTAATTACTTTTATTTATTTATTTTTCTGATTATTGCGAGATGGCATCGAGTCAGTGAGTGACGTGGGCTTTTATATGAGAGATGGCATCATAGTGTGCGAGCGTTCCAGAATCAGTCAGTGAGTCAGTGAGTGACGTGGGCTTTTATATGAGAGATTCCCGATTTATCACATTGCCCTGAACATATACACCGAACAAATGAATTAATTTTATGGTTTCAAAGTTAAAATTTATCCTTACCAAGTTACTCAATAGTTTGAATAATGAAATCAGAAAAATACCATTTTACTCATTAAGCATTAAGCAATCACTGTCCAAAAGCTTAGGCACGAGGCAAGGAATAATTAAACTCTTATTCACGGACCGAACTACTGACCTCGAGTATCCCAAAGGGGTCATCTATTTTCGAAGTCACGGCCAGTGAAAAACGATTGCCTTCCTTCCTATCCTAATTGACATTCATTTCGTTGCCATTCAATCGAGAGGAATTCTTATCGGCAAATTGGTCTAATTGCTGCAGATGATCGTTTGCTGAGAGTTCGATGGATATAAAAACTAGTTTCTTCCTTTTTTTTCTTGTGAATGGAAGGATGGGATCATAGAGTTGGTATCTACTTAAAAGGAAACGTTACCAGGCTAAATTTACAAAAACGGATGAAAATTTTACAGGAATAAGAAGATGGGAGAGACTCTTAACACTTTCTGTGGAAAAATTAGCTGCGGAGAGAAGGAGTAAATTAATAAGTTAATATATGATAATGAATGTATCAGTTAGTACTATACTAGGCATCAACGTTTCTTGAACCCAGTACGTCACAAATGCGGAAGGAGAAATCGGTAAACACAAAGCCTGTTGGGTTGCTCTAGGATGAGTTTCGGTACGCAAATCGTGATTGAAAAACACTCAATATAGATGGGTATAACAAAATAATCATATTTTTTTTTTTAAATTGACGTTCTACATTTCAATCAAAATTCAGACACCGCGATGGGAACTACTTTGTTTGCTAGTGACGTCATAGGGTCAACTTAAGTTGCTGTCTAGTATACTCGGCGACTTGGCGTGCATTTGATGAACCTTTTTTGATTGGCCGATTGGCTTCAGGCGGTGTTTCTCTGCATTTCTCGCCTAGTAAAGTTGCATTTTGCGAAAGATGGTGATTTTTAAGAATTTTTACTAGTTTTTCAACTGTAATTCCGCAGCTAAATTTTTCACTGTAAGTGTTTTGAGTCATCTAGTAACCCTTGTGAAATTTTCTTCAATTTCTGTGAGTTCAGCCTGAGAACGTTTCCTTGTTAGAGTGAACTTTCTGATACGACGATGAGTTGCAATTGCACTCACCAGTTTATTAGTTAACATTTTACTGTTGGTATTTGAACTTTTGGTAAATACATGAGAATAAGAAAATAAACTAAATTGCGTATTCAGAAAGTCCTCTATGGTAAAGCATGGATATGGGACTATACTACATGCATTTTGAAAGGGAAGGTTATAGATAAAAGGATTCACACACATTAATATAGAATTTCAGATGGAGTAATGTTTGCAGTTTTTTTACTATAAAACACTGCAACGTTAGTACTATACTTGACCCTGGAGAAACAAAACAAAGTAGTTCCCAGTGCGGTGTCTGAATTTTGAGTGAAATTAAGACCATCAATATGATTAAAATATGATAAGTTTATTAAACATAGTCTTTTTATCACGATTTGCGTACCGAAACGCCTCGTAGCAAACCTACAGGCTTTCTGTTTACGCAGTTTTTCCTTCCGGTCACAGCGTCAGGCGAAACATCGCAGTTTGGCGGTTGGTATCTAATTACACACACATGACCACTTAATTAGGTATCAAATTTGCTTCTATCTGGGAGGTCTGCTTAACATCAATAATATCATCAATAATTATAGCAACTCAACTTCTGCATTTGTTTTTCAAATAGAAAAAACATACACTTTATCACAGAAAAATAAATGCTTAAGGGCTGTATATTTATTCCGTGAGAGAAAACGATGTTAAATAAGGTAAGAAAAAATATTCACACTTACAAATTAGTTTTCTCGTAGTAATGATTTTAAAATACAATGGTTTTGGAAGGAGCGACTTCTACCAGGTCATTTCACATTGTTACGGAGGAAATTATTTCCCCCCTCAAAAAATGCTACCCATTAATTATATAACATGAAACCATTCATTTCGTCTTAAGATTATCTTTGATTCATGTACGGGTTCATCACTTTGCCGGTAATATGTATACAGAATAATATCGTTGCTAACATTTATTTTTATACCAATAGCGGATACTTGAAGAAACATCCTTTCAGTTCGTTATTCCAGTGGACCGAATTCGAGGTGAGATACTGTTTCTTGACGTCATGATTAGCACGTATAACCCCTTTATGTCTGTATGCGTAAAGACATAACCAAACTTCCACATCTGAATGGGAATTTGAACCTGGCTTTGCCCATGCTATTACTTATGGAAAGGTTTCTTTGATCGGCTGATACATGACTATTTTATTTGAAAGTAATCACCAGCATAAAAGAAAAAAAAATATTTAAATAATTTAAAGTTTTGGTTATTTGGTAATTGGTATAGATTAGATTTATCGTGCCTGAATTAGAAAATTTCTCAAATCTTCGGTCATTGTGAATAAATTTCATATGAAGGATTTGGATTACAAATGATATTGAGTCATAAATCTACTGATAGCGATGGGTATACGATAAATATCCAAATTTACACTGTACTTAGGAATTTTCAAGTAACCCTTCGTTCCCATATTTTCAAGGTCTATATGTTTTTGCAATTTCAAGCTCAGAAGTATTACATTTTTTGTTAAAATTGTTTTATTAACGATTTCATAATATGACTAGTTTTTTAATTAACTGGAAATTATTGTAATAACACAGGAAATTCAAGAGAACTATAAGGAATCCCTAACAATATCCGGTCGTAAGACAAAAATGGTTTTTATTGTTTGGTACGAAAAATAAAACTAAAAAAAAAATATAGATCACAGATAATATTTGAAATTATGATCACCAGTAATGTTTACGACACGAGTTTTCTTTTCGGATCGCCAAACGATGATACGTTAGACCAGTGGTTCCCAACTCAGAGCAGTCTGAGCACCACTAAGTTTAAAATTGGATCCCTCACGGACCACCCTGTACTATATAGCTTAAAGTACTTTACCACGGCTTACTAGATACTTATACAGGCTAGCCGAGTACGGAAATCATTGCAAATCCAGATGGCAATACTGGACCAACAGGCAAAGCATATCCACAGTGTTGAAGGTGGTGGGTGATATAGGTAGGTCTTGTAGCGCTCCAAGCGGGAAAAGTTGTCAAATGGTTTTCATTGTTTAAAACTCGACTAGCCTGTATAAGGGCGAGCGCGCACGGGCGACTTTTGTCACGGTGACAAAGACAAAAACAACGTTGCTAAGGTTGTTGTTAGGGGCGGGACATAGAAGTATCCAATAGCAGCATTCGCACATGACATCACTGGAGGATAAAAACAAAGTTGCTAAGGCCGTTGTTAGGTAAAGTCATGTGATTGAAAATGCTCTATTGTTTTCTAATGATATTTTTGATACTAGTAATCCTGGTCGCCGTGACTTTAGTCACTCGTGCGCGCCCAGCCTAAGTATCTAGTAAGCCGTGACTTTACCCTCACAAAATTTCAAGATGAAAGTTTTTATTCCCTAATTAAGCGTGTAAATTTACATGAAGCTCAAAATTATAATTCTATTTTAAGAAAATTTTACATATATCTTTTGTTACGCTATTATTTAATCTTTAAATCGAGTTTTTTATTTAAGGCTCTCGATTTTACATCAAATATTTATAGTACACAAAAGTATTGTTAATAATTAAGTGGTGATTATTATCCCCACAAATTACTCAGCCGAGTCATCTCTTCACGGATATAATTTCATCTTTTCTCGTTCGATTCGCGCAAATTTGTATTCATTGGAATTTTTATACGGACCACTTCTAAGACTCTCACGGACCACCGCTGAGTTAGACGAAAAACGCTGCCTTATTTTTATAAGTGACAAATAGAAATTTTGATCCGATTTGAGTTTTTTCTGTCGAAAGCTCTGTCTAAACATAATCACCCTTCGGATGAGATGAAGGTAAATAGAACAAGTTAGGAGGATCAGGGATAACATGATCTGGCACGTGGTCGTGGTTTGCAAAAAACAGGGGTCGAAGAGAACACGAATCTGTATTCTTTATGAGGAATTGTGTAAGTGTTCAGATTTTATTAGTTTCTTTTTAGTACCCATAAAACGTCGGATTTGAGAGAACCCTTATGACAAAGAAGCTTTCCTTATTTTTAAGGAGCTATATTTGGACAAGTGGTCCATGGGATGTCATTAGGGGGTAGATTTTATGGTTTTGCTTTTGGACAGAGTTGTAATGGCTTGGCGATATTGAATATTTTGGAGGTAGATGGGTCATTCCAGGGGAAATCGACCAAGTTGGTTGGGTTGGGTCCTCCGATTTTTCTCAAATTTTCACCAAAAATTGATCCAGTAATCTTATCGACAAATCTGAAATATTTAGGCCGAAAAAAATTTTTTCGAGGAGATACGGGGTTTTGAAGTTTCGTGAATTTTTCAAAACGGCGGCCATCTTGGATTTGCCCGCGTGTCTAAAAAGGGCTGTAGCTAACCTTCCACAAATCACAATCACATAATTTTTGTGTCATTTCAAAGCTAATTAATCACAGAAAGTGGATGTAAGGAGAAAATGACCTAAAAATTGGGTTTTAGTAGTTTTATTAGCTCTCAAAATCAAAATTTCACTTTTTAAAAGGACAAACTTTGAAAAAAAATTAAAAAATGATAACCCCTTTTAAAAATTTTTATTTTTCGCTCAAATGTCTATTAGGATGTTGACTTCATTTTAAAAAATTTTGGGAGATGTAATTTTTGTCTTTATGGAGAAAATGATTTTTTTATATTTGTATGTATACTTCGAAATTTGAAGGATTTCGCAGAAAACAATGACTTCAAATCCACACCTAACCAACATTTTTACATGTTTTTGGTGCTATTTCATAGCCAATGGGTTGAACGAGGTGGAAAAGTGTGAAAAAAACCTTTAAATTAACTTTTATTGCTTTAATAAGCTTTTAAACTTCAGATTTCACTTTTTCAATAGCTAAACTTTGAAAAAATATTTAAAAATGATAACCCCATTAAAAACTTTCGAATTTGAGCTGAAATGCCTATCAAGATGTTAACTTTATTGCAAAAAAAATTTCTAAGAGGTAAATTCAGTCTCTTCTTAGAAAACGAAGTTTTTATTGGGTGCCTGATTCTATGGTAATAACAAAAGGTTTACAGCAGACGGTCGTTATAAATCGGCTTCAAACGATCATTAAAACTTGTCTGGTTGTATTTTACTTCCTATTAATAGTAATGCAACATTTTAAATTAAAATAGCTAACACTAAAAGCCCCTTAAATATCGAATGAAATTTGCCGGTAACGTTCAAAATCTATGCCGCGATGATAACGATAGGGTGCCGCCCAAGGTCAAAGGAACTTGACGGTGATAAGGTTTGTTTGATTAACCTGTAATTTAAATTATACAGCTAATAGAGCCAAATGATTGGTTCGGAATGAAGTATTAAAGTTTCTTGCTAAATTGTTTCCATTTTCTTTAGAAAAATCATCATTTTCACAATAACGGCTTTTTTTTTCAGGCGGTACCCCTTCCGCTATTCTAGCGGCATAGGTTTTGAACGTTACCGGCAAATTTCATTCGATATTTAAGGGGCTTTTAGTGTTAGCTATTTTAATTTAAAATGTCGCATTACTATTAATAGGAAGTAAAATACAACCAGACAAGTTTTAATGATCGTTTGAAGGCGATTTATAACGACCGTCTGCTGTAAACCTTTTGTTATTACCATAGAATCAGGCACCCAATAAAAACTTCGTTTTCTAAGAAGAGACTGAATTTACCTCTTAGAAATTTTTTTGCAATAAAGTTAACATCTTGATAGGCATTTCAGCTCAAATTCGAAAGTTTTTAATGGGGTTATCATTTTTAAATATTTTTTCAAAGTTTAGCTTTTGAAAAAGTGAAATCTGAAGTTTAAAAGCTTATTAAAGCAATAAAAGTTAATTTAAAGGTTTTTTTCACACTTTTCCACCTCGTTCAACCCATTGGCTATGAAATAGCACCAAAAACATGTAAAAATGTTGGTTAGGTGTGGATTTGAAGTCATTGTTTTCTGCGAAATCCTTCAAATTTCGAAGTATACATACAAATATAAAAAAATCATTTTCTCCATAAAGACAAAAATTACATCTCCCAAAATTTTTTAAAATGAAGTCAACATCCTAATAGACATTTGAGCGAAAAATAAAAATTTTTAAAAGGGGTTATCATTTTTTAATTTTTTTTCAAAGTTTGTCCTTTTAAAAAGTGAAATTTTGACTTTGAGAGCTAATAAAACTACTAAAATCCAATTTTTAGGTCATTTTCTCCTTACATCCACTTTCTGTGATTAATTAGCTTTGAAATGACACAAAAATTATGTGATTGTGATTTGTGGAAGGTTAGCTACAGCCCTTTTTAGACACGCGGGCAAATCCAAGATGGCCGCCGTTTTGAAAAATTCACGAAACTTCAATACCCCGTATCTCCGCGAAAAAATTTTTTTCGGCCTAAATATTTCAGATTTGTCGATAAGATTACTGGATCAATTTTTGGTGAAAATTTGAAAAAAATCGGAGGACCCAACCCAACCAACTTGGTCGATTTCCCCTGGAATGACCCAGATTTATGGTAACCCTAAGCACGGCTTACTAGATACTATACAGGCTAGCCGAGATATGGAAATCATTAAAAATCCAGATGGCTAACAAACTGGCAAAGCAAATCCACAGAGTTGAAGGTGAGGCTTAATGGCTCAAAAATTCAACTCAGCCACTAATGGCCAACAATCAGCAGTTTACGTCATGAAAACACGCCTTTATGTTTTCTTATTTCTCAGTGTGTTATCCTATTGGTTGCGTCGGTATAGGTAGGACTTGTGGCGATCCTAGAGAGAAAAGTTGTCAAATGGTTTTTATTATTCAAAACTCTGCTAGCCTGTATAGTATCTAGTAAGCCGTGCCCTAAGCATATATATTAGTTCAAATTGTAATTGATCCCTTTTTGTTCAAAATTTGAAGGCAATAAAACTAAGTTTTAATTAATTTAAATTGTGTGCCAGTTTTTTCTCTCAATGCAATGAAATTCAATTTATAAACTGGTGAGGGCCAACATTTCGATTAAAGTCTCCTTTAAAAAATTGAAAATATAGCTTTTATTTATACCCCACAGTGAGCAAAATATTTATGTAAAAATAGTTTTTTTCAAACAATTTTTATCAAAAATTTCAAGCGGATTACGTGTTATGAGAAACGAGGAAATTATCTATAATGAAGCAAATAAATATAATCATGTACTCTTAATCTGTGGACAAAGTTCCTTGTTTTGGCAATTTAAGAAAAACCTTTTTTTTTTCAACTTTTTGTCAAGAAAATAATCTTGATAGATGATACTAATAAATTAGGAGAGTTAAATAATGATACATCTTGATTGCCATGCTTCGTTCATACTGTCACTAACTGTCTAGTCTAGACCTTCTCTTAAAAGTCGAAACAAATCAGATCTCGAAAATTACTTCGGTTTCTTAAGTATTTTTATTAGTTGAAAGCCCAATCAAAAAGGGTAAAGTGAGGCTATTTGATATACCGAAATTCAAACTAATTTTTCGAGTAGAAAAATTGACTTATTAAGATCCTTTAAAAAAAAAACTTTAGGGAAGATGCGAGCCACGGGGAGATACCGATACGAACGTCATACGACTGAAAAGTTATCATTTTGATTTAGTCAATATTTATACCCCATTTAAATCATTTAAATTTTATAGTGGTGAGTAAAACTCACCACAAAGTCAATTTTATGAATCCAATTAGAAAAGGATTTACGTCTGATGAAAATTCACAGGTAACGACTTTTGTGAAAAAAAATTATCTATGTGTCCTAAAGGTAGGGCAGTTGCATACATTGCTTGGCACACATTGATACAGTGATCGATTTGCTCAATAATAGTAAATTATATTCATCATTTGAGAAAATAATAAATGCTCTTGTATTGAGAGGGATCACAATATTTTTCATTACCTTCTTTAGAGCATAGATAATAAATTTTTCATTAAACAATCCAGGAATAAAAAAAGTAAAAAAAAATTACCGAATGGTCATTTTAAGCAAATATCCAATTAAGGAAATAAAATGCAATTTTCATGGGGATAGTTTCATCAGAATCAGCTGAAAGAATTCATTGGTATCTCTGTCAAAAATAATCCAGGAATTTAAATAATGTGGAGCTAATTAACTAATAAGTTTTTACCATTTATTATGCTCTTTTGCCTTTGGTTTTAGAATATTTTTGAAAATACAGAACTTTTCAGATGTTTCAAAGTTCTTGATTTGATAATTTGATCATATGTTTATCACAACTTGTTTTAGCATATATAATCTCTTCGAAATTAGCTACAATGCAAGCTGTTTTCAATCTTAAGCACTTGATAAGACTCGAAGATTCCAACATTAGCACCTAAATAACAACATAAATACATTGTAGTGAGAGATATTTTTAACTCCTCTGAGAGAGTATTTCACTCCTTGAAAATCGGAAATACTCCTTAAAAAATTAGCCAGGAGTATTTTCACTCGTTGAATTTTTCACAAAGGTTTAGCTTAAAAAATGCATCGCATGGACCCCACCGAAATCAATAAATAATATTTTTTCTACTTAAAACAACAACTGATCGCAGCGGAGACATTTTCGCCCGACTTCTGGCTATATTCTGGCTAAAGCCAATTGCCAAAGCCACGGCACCCTAATTATCATACTTTTTAATTGTGTTTTCATACAGCCATAGTATTTTTTTTATTTATTGTTCTGATGCTTTGGGAGTTTGATTGCGGTTTTCATATTTCTGTATATGTATTTCACTCCTCATAATTCAATTTCACTCCTTCTAAAAAAGTCAAGGAGTATTTTTACTCCTCCAAAAAAATCCTAGGAATAACACTGATTGTAGTTCTAACTTACCCTCAATCTATTTTTTAAAGATAATAGAAAAGCAGAATAGGGGCACTTTGATATGTATCAGTTTGCCCCCATCAGTTATTTTAGAACCAGAAACGTTTATTGTTTTAAAATATAGGCCAACGTTATTAAAATTTGAGTAGCTATCCCCTGTTGCTAACAAGGATAAACTTAATTTTGGAGTCTACAGATTTATTCAAACAAATATATTCTATGACGCTATTCAAGGTAGAATAGCGTAGTGTTCGGCACTAGTTAACTAGAACTAGTTGCAACTAGTAGTTAACTACCGATCAACTAGTAGTTAACTAGTAGTTTAACTACTTTTGGTTTAAACTAGTTTAACTAGTAGTTGAACTACTTTTGGTTTAAACTAGTTTAACTAGTAGTTGAACTACTTTTTTTAATAACTACTAGTTGAAACTACTTTCAAATTTTCAACTACTTTAAAAAAAATTTTTGTTTAAAATTTCAAAAATATTTAAAATTTTTATCAAAATATACAAAAATTACACTGCTTTTTATAACTACAATGTCATGGTAGAGTACTCAAATACCATAACCAGAAATAAAGCACCGTTTTGAGCGAAGCATAAAGTTTTTTGTGATATAGATAAGAAAGATGTATTAGAATTTGGGCAAAAAATAGGTTATGAAATTAAATAGACTAGTTAACTAGTAGTTAACTACTTTGGAAAATAGTTAACTACTAGTTGCAACTAGTCCCAGGAAAAAGTAGTTAACTACTAGTTGCAACTAGATTTTCCCGGACTAGTTAGTAGTTGGTAGTTAACTACTTTTTGACCACTAGTTGCCGAACACTAGAATAGCGTCATAGAATATAGTATGTAGCACGTAGAATTTACATTTTACTTAGAAATTTACTTTTGTAACGGTTTCATAATGTAATGTTTTTGCACACAATGACAACTCCTAGAAAAATGCTACCTGAATAACCTCTATGGTTTTCGAGGTATTGAAAGTTTATTAAATCGCACCGTGTTCCCCCTGTATCACTAGCCACTAGTCTATCCGTTTTAAATTCTTCCTGTAGTTCACATGCAAGGCTCAGGATTAGCGAAATGTGTCATGGAAGTAATACTTACGACTCAATATCATACAGAGACTTCAATCGCAGGTATGTTTTTTTGCGCTTGTTGAAATCTTTCTTTTTTTTTACTTAGCTAAGCTAAATAATTTTTAAGTAGAAAAAAAAACGGTTATTCTGTTTTTGAAATAACTGGTTTATGTGGACGGTTAAACCGAAAGGGAAATTAAACCGGTTAACAGAAAACAGGTTATTTTGAAATTTTTGACATCCCTACTGTAGATTCAATTTTTAGTCACCACTTATATATATTAAACTTTAAAAAATAATTTGCGTTTTCTTATAATGTATATTGGGTTGCATTACCGAACACTAACTAGTTATTAAAGCAGTAGTATATTTATATACTGCGCTGCTATATGTGATGGAAGTGGAACTTATGATTGTAACTTTTAACATGTATTTCTTCCGAGTTAAAAGAAAGAGGGTCGCTTCATTTTAATCAATTCGAGTAAACTTCTTGACGCTACTGAGTTAGTTTACAACTGATTAAAAAGTAATAGAATATAACCCCGTAATAGAATTATATCCTGTATGATGTAGACAAAGTGCTAAATTTGATTTTGAATAGCAGTAAAAAGTTCCTCCTTAGGACACATAACACATTTACAAAATTTCATAAATTTTGAATAATTCCTTCTGACCTCAAGAGGGACATTAATAGTTTCCTAGATTCCACAATAGGTTCTGAGCATAAATTCAAATAGTACATTTGCCGTGTGTTAGATGTAGCCCGTTTAGATGAATCCCAATATTCAGTGCAAGAAAAGAAAAATAAAGATCTATCGAAAGAAAAAAAAACCTTTTTTTTCAATGTAAAAGATTTTTTAAGCAATGAAACTATAAATAATGTCCTTCTATACTGAAGAACCAAAATAACTGGTACATTTGTCGAATATAGTGTAGGGGCCCTTCGAGCTCGCAAAGTGCCACAAAACGAGGTGGCATGGTGGCACACATCCATACGGAAGATGGGATGTAAGAGAGGCAAAACACAACAGTACTAAAATGGTGATAAAATTAAAATATACGCCCATATAACCATTTCATGAGTGTCTTTGAATAGCGAAAATCCGGTAAACCAAGGGTCGGCGCAACTGGTGGTCCGCATCCGGACCGCGTGAGGCTATTTCCTGGACCACCTAAACATTTTGAAAATCATTATCTGTTATTAAACAACAAAAATTAGTTTGATCCGCTTTTTAATGGTCAAATTTCAAAATATTTCCTTGTGGAAACCCTCAGACCTTAATAATAACATACACGGTCTTAAGAAAAAGCTCATTCAATGATTTTGAGTCTTACACTTTTGGAGGAGTGCTGAAATATTAGTATGTAAAATCTTTCTAGTCAATAAATTAAGATTTGGCAAATTTTTTTGGGAAGGAATATCAAATTCCTTTCCCATTCCCCTCAACAGTTTCTTACTCACGGTCGGCCATTCGTTTGAGCCATAGCCCTATAAATGTTTTCTAAAACATTTCATGAGTTAACTTGATTTTTAAATAGTGTTGTTGCGATTTAAAACGGATTTAATAGCAACTAACAACAGTTTTTCTTAATTTAACAATTTAATTTAGCAGGTAGTGCACTCAAATTACATCTTTGTAAAAAAATTATAAGTATCTGAAGATAATAACTCTAAGTGGTAATAAGTACCCTATTTTATCTCCGGACCTAAAAAAAATTTTTTAAAATTACCGATGGTCGACCCCTGCGGTAAACCATCGAATCTCCAACATCCCTGAAAGAGCGGAACTGAAGAGATACTATAAACATGATCGACAGGCAACTCTTCCACAAATTTGACCCAATTTCAATATTTGACACCTTGCTGATACCCCAGTGTTGAAATTTGGGCTAATTTGAGAAAGAGTTGTACGTCTGTAAACTTTCAATGCTACAGGTGCATCAATTTTTTTAGCTTTTCAGCGTGGAACCCTGGATGAGTTTTTCAAAATCCATGAATTGGTAATACAGTGAAACCCCGATTAAACGTTTCCCGCATTTAACTTCAGATTTCTTTGGTCCCAAATGATTTCCTATACATGTACCCTTATTTATCGTTATCACTGAAAAGTTTCCCACATTTAACGTTTTTTTTTTCAGAAGTCTGGCTCTATGAAAATTTTTCAAAACATTCACTTATGAAAGAAAAAAATATTATTTTCATATTCTTGTTCCTCAACAGCAATGCGAAAGGTTTGCGTTATGCTAGCAGAATAAATTGTAAAACTTTGGTAAATTTTCGAAATTTCTTGTTCTTGTGCTTTTTGTTTGTTCTTATTCAAATCGTTCTTGGTTCTAATACTTTTGCAAAGTGACGAGCAAAGTGATTAATACTGGAATTATAAGAGTTCTACATAATAAATAAACAGGAATTGGCTACAACAATTCCCAGATTCTTCCCTTTGATTGTGACGTAATTGTACATCTTGTTCAGTGGTTTGTTATTGTCCTACCCCGATTTAACGTTTTCCCGCATTTAACGTTATTTTTCTTTGGTCCCTTGAAAGACGTTAAATCGGGGTTTCACTGTAATACACGCAACTGCCACCCAAAATCGAAATAAGAACTACCGCTTTTTGCGCTTCACCCTAATAATATCCAGATAGATTCCTCCCATTTGGCAGGGCCGTATCCTAGGGGGGGGGGTTTAGGGGTTCAACCCCCCCCCCCCGAAATTTTGACATCAATTTTTATACTGCTATTTTTCTTTAAAATTATGTCTCACAAGGAGCGATCCTCTTCGGGTATAACCCAAAGGGTCTCAAAATGAGTCAAAACCCTACTTTTAAGGGTAAAATTTCCAAAAATTTTCTGGGGAGGACCCCCAAACCCCCTCGAAATTTTGAAATCTTTTAAGTATGGTTTTTCCTTCAAACTTGTGTGATTTACAGGGAGAGGTCCTCTTTGATGTAACTTAAAGTGTCTCAAAATGAGTTAAAATGCCACTTTTAGGGGCAAAATTCAAAAAAATTTCTGGAGTAGAAACCCAAAAACCCCCTCAACATTTTGCTATTTATTACAATATACCTACCTTCTTTTTACCTTGAAAATTCGGCCGCTTATAATGAGTGGTTCTCTTTGGGTGTAATCTAAAGGGTCTCAAAATGAGCTAAAACACTCTTTTGAGGAGCAAAATTCCAAAATTTTTCTGGGGGAGGACCCCCCCCACCCCCATTTGCTTGGAATTCATATTGTTCATACAATTTTGAAATTTAGTGCATCAAAATTTCAATCCAGTGTTGTCATCCAACATATAAAAGTACTTGTAAAATGAGGTACCTCAGAAAATATTTGAGTCAACCCCCCCCCCCCGAAACAAAAGTCTGGTTACGGCCCTGTTTGGCACTACGTCACGAAACCCCGCCCCCGAAAGCAATGACGCACAACAAACAATACACATTCAAACCTTTTCCCGCATGTTCGCATTCTAAACATTTTCTCGAAGATTACTCAATACAGACAAGACTACTTCATCCTAATTCGCCAATTTCCCGGGGTTTAAAACAACTACAAGAAAAGCAGGTATTTCTCAAAACTCCATCTATTAAATCTTCGTTAATAACCGCCGCATTTCCCTACCAAATTCAGAATAATCCCTAACTTTTCCCTCTTAATAGGACAACATCTTAAACGTAACGCAGAACCGTTATTACAACCCAGGGCTAATACAGGGACTCGGATAATCCGCTTAAAAGTTGCAAACCCTGCCGTTCTCTGATTAATTAACTGCCTCATTAACTGTCTGGAAATTAATTCGGTGTATTTACAGCATGCGAGCAATTATTTCCCAATATTCGGAAACAAGTTCGAATATAAATGAAGCTTCGTCTGAGAGTTTCATGCGTTCTTTCGGTATCCTAAACCGCCCTAGATTTCAATTGAATCCTGTGGAAAACTTTGGGCGGTCAGGGCTGAAAGGGATGGAAACCCCTCCTTGATTATGATGATGCCACGGAGTTGTGATAAATTAATCGGGAGTTTTCGTTTTGAGCGTTTTTGGAATTGTGTTTTAAAATCGTTTGCTACGTTCGCGTGATAATTATTAGGTTTGAGCTTCGCGAAGAGATTTTAAAATCGATAATAAGTACCCCAAGCAGCACAAACGTTCAAGATTCGTCCAATTTTTGTCATGTGTGGCCAAATTTCGTTAACTTCTAGTTGCAGTTACGTAAACTTGACATTGTATCATATAATCACCATCATTGTTTCATCATTGATAATGTATGAGCTGTGCTACTAGGGACTGTGATACCCTGACTGAACTAAAGCAATGAATGAGACTGAGAGGCAACTATGTAAGTCACGGTACGAAATAGCCTTAAAATCATAATGATTTGATGGACAATAACTTGAGAAGTGCAATAATTTGTGAGATGAAAATCTTGAGTAAAACTTAAGGGGGCCTAGGACGCCAAAATAGTCAGATTTTATTTTTTTCAAACATTTAAATTTAAGTTTAATTCATCAAAATATTTTGGAAAAATTTCTTTTAAAATATATGAGACTCATAAAAAAGTAAGTAGTCTTTATGCACTCTTGAAATTTACGTACTTTCTCCTCCAAAATATTCCCTTTCGAAGTTTTTCAAACAGGTATAAATTTAATTTATAAATATAGTTTTTAAAATTTTCTTTTCTCATTCCAAAATCTAAAGATAAGATAGATTTTTTAGCACGTTCTCCTTCAATGTAAATATGAAAATTTTAAATATTAAATACATAGAAAGAAGTTTCCTTATAAGAAACAAAAAAAAAAAGATTATTAATCAAAAGTAATTTCCACGTTGGGTTTTTGTAATTATTACCAGTAAAAAAATAAATTGAGAATTCTTATTACACAGGAGTTCAATTGAAAATTATGATTCGAATTCTTTCTCACTATTATAACGCTGTTTCAAATTTTATGGTGCAGCAGGATTTAAGTTTGATAATTTCGGGAGCTGGAAATATCAGTTTTGTCACACGTAAGATCGCCAATAGAGAATTGGCTCGATTTTCTGAAAATAAAAAACTGAAGAGAACGCCTATCCTTGAAAAATTAGATTAGCGGTTTCGAAACTGTTTGAGTTTTATTTTTTGATCAAAATGTTTCCTCTGTTTTCCTCATGTAAATGGATTTTTTTGTCTGTATGATGGAAATAAAATTTATTTATTTAAAATTTATTTATTTATTTATTTAAAATATTTCTCATCGTGAATTAATAACAATAATCTGAGTAAAACCGCATCGCTTAAAAGTAATAGTCCTATAAAACATGTGACTTAACCGGTAAGAAATTGCAACATTTGGTGTTTTCACTTGGGAATGACTTCAATAATAACATATTAACAATCGAACACAATTAGTCCGCTGGAAGTTTAATTTTTTAAAAATGACCGGAAGAAATTTCAAAAAAGAGTAATTGAATGGGTGGCTGGAAAAACGTTTTTTTTTTTTCTCAAAGTCGGTTTTTGATGGAAAAACTATCTGTGTCACTTGCTTGATTGAGTCAAACCTTGAAGTAGTTACTTTTCAAACCGCTAGATAGCCTATAATGCGCTAGAAAAGTGGGAATCATGCTTGGGTTTGGTGGAATGATAGGTTTAAGAATTAACAGTTCCTTATCTTATTTTTATAAGACAGGTAAAGTGTTAAAGAAATCCATTCTGTTCTAGTTCACCAAGTATTATTCAAAATAATCTGTTATGTATGTTTTAAACTCTCTCTGCTTCACCGCATTCAGTCAAAAATAGCTTACTGTGTCTCATAAGTAACTGGAAAACAACTTATTACCCAAGACAAGTTAAAGAACGTGGAAAATCCAAACTTTCCCCATTAAGCTTCCAGAATACTTCGCTCCAGAACGAATCGGAATCCCTGTTGCCACTTAGAGCGAGGAAATAAACAAAACGCCTCGGAATCGAGGAAGCGAACTGATGCCAACCATTCTCAAAGAAATTCTTAACGCCCTGATCAATTAGACTTGTTTTTTTCTCTTCTCTGAGTTAAACTAAGCCGTTGACAGACAGCTATATTTTTTGGTTCATAAATAGAATTGTTGCTCCGGGAGTTGGCAACACAACAAATCCGGACGGTTTGGAATGTTCGCAGCAGGAACTGATGTTTACTGCTCTCAAGTATTTAACTATGATGTTGGCCAAATTATTACAACTAAATCTGGCGACAGAATAATGATAAAAATCCACTATATTTTTGCTGATGACATCAAGATCATTTTTTAAAAATTGAATGATAGAGAAAAATGATTAAATTGTAATTTCAATAATTCCATACGCTACTTCTGAAAGTTCCCTAACCTTCTTTTCATTTAATTCCATTTGTGATCTGTTAACTAAATAGTTAAAAAAAATTCACGGGAGCTTTCTTTTTTGATAATGTCACAAAATAAACGTATATCCCTTCAATTACACATCAATAAAATTATGACGAAAATATGAAACAAAATATTGCTTGTAACCAAGGTAACTTAATTTTTTTTTTTACTTTTTAGTCTTATTGAGAAGGATTTGTAGAATATTTCTCAATCGACAGAAATGAAGAAATAACCAGCCGAACTTATAATTGATTCACTGTTTCCGTCTGAATCTTCACGAATAATGTATTATAATCAGAATGGTAATGACCTCTGTAAAATTAGTTCTATTAATTAATTCTAGTAATGTCTGGAAACATGGATTTGATGTTTTCTTCTTAATTAATTGAATTTTTACGATGCTATTTATATAATTATTTAACGTTATGATTTAATCTAATTTTTATTTATCCATCTGAACCAGGGATTCCGCTATAATGTTTTTTTTTTCGCAAAATGCGAAAGAAACCTCTCAGAATAATAAAATATTTCAGACCAAAATGGAAAAACAACTGGAACCTAATAAATATTTTAAGCTGTTAAAATGTAATGTAAAATTATTATAAAATTTGAGTTTCTTTGTATAGTTTCTATCACTTAAATTTTTTCCAGCTAAAAAAACTAAGATATAACAACTAGCCATTTAGTTATTTTAGCATTTTGTCAAATCTTTATTACTATTATTTTAGCTATTTTGCTAAAGATAAATTTTTTTACCCTAAATTCAACTTTTCACATGTTTCGCCATTGGATATATAATAGACGTTTACGGAAGTTTATCAAAACTAATTGCTCAGCTATACTAGACTGCAACGTTACTTGAACCTGGCGAAACAAAACAAAGAAAGTAGTTCCCAGCGAAGTGTCTGAATTTTGAGTGAAATTAAGAACTTCAATTTAGAAATATGATTAGTTTGTATAACATTTGTATATATAGCGTCTTTTTTATCACGATTTGCGTATCGAAACTCCTTCTAGCAACCCAACAGGTTTTCGGTTTACTCAATTTTTCCTTCAGCGTAGTGACGTCATAGTGTCAAGACACGTTGCAGGATAGTATAGTTAAATTTTTAAAGATATAAACACTTCTTGTCACACAACTTGAACTTAAAAGCTGATATTTCCCTTAGTGTTACATTAGAATTTTTTTGTTTGTTTTGATTTACTATTTGACAGTTTTGATTTACTGTTTTTGAAAAAGTGTTACTGATTTGCATGATTGAAAAAATTAGGAAATTAAACGTTAAATTTGGAAGTTTTAAGCATTTTACGTCAAAATTTAGGATGGAGTCACTAACAGGAGATATAAATTTGAGGGGTAAATATAGGCCAAAATGGTGTCGCTTTAAGGGTTTTTCTTTTGTAAATTAAGTTCTTTATCAGAACCTTTAGTGGCTATAAGAAGTGGAAGATAGTACACCAGGATGAATATGTAACTATATTGTATAAATTCTAAGTTTGTTATATTTAGTGGTGAGCAGTGTTAAAAACATTTTTAAAAAAGATTATATTAGTAAAACCAGATAAACCCTAAAGTATTGATTAATGGCAAACTTCCATGCCCAACTATTCTACTTATACGCTATCAAAAGTTTCACCTGTTACGACCTGTGAAAAAAAGACGTTGTTTCAGAACACAGCAGGAGTCTAGGATAAGATTGAACTTTTCTTTTATTCGTATCGCAAAAAAGAATATATATATTTATATATGTACAACAGCAATTGAAAGAGTCAGTTTTGTTTTTGTTGATTCGAAGCTGGAATGCCACTGCCAAGAGCACACTCAGGAAAAAGAGAACAACTGGATTAGGCTTAGCACAGAGCACCAACTGAATGAAAACGTTCTTGTTGTGGAGCTACAACCATCAATAGAGATCATCATTGCACGTAGAGAGCGCATTGGCATATATCACTATGGAGGCTCCTGAGATCAATGTTTTTTTAGAGGCGGTTCACACGAAAATCGAGGTAGGGTGCCACGCATTAAATGTTTCATACTGCAGTTGACTCTGGTCCAATGCCATTGCTAACAATTGATTTAATACTAGAATTATTTAATTCATATATGTTATTAAGTTCGAAAGAACTTTTTAATTTTACCGAAATTCACGAAGAAAAGCTTAAATCTTTAATTTTAACTATTTATAAATATTTTTCTTTTTCTTATAGAGTGGTGACTGTAATAAAATCGTCTTCAAGACAAGCGTTTTGAAACGTACAGTTAAACATTTTTTTCGAACGATCCTAAGTTTGAACCAAGGATAAGGACTCTTCTTTATTTAAATTTTTTGGGGTTATTTTTAACTATAATAGCACCCTAAATAACTTGTTATATAAGTATTTGTATTTTGATTTTTCCCTTGATTTTGAAACTTATTCTACTGGTAAAAAGTACTTTAAAGAAAAAGAAAAAGTAGTTTAAATGGAATATTTTTACCATTTAAACTACAAACTATTAACAAATTTTTATGATACCATTTCTTTTAATCGTTCAAAACAAGGTCATATTTACAACAATGTAAAAACGAGAAATTTTGTCTTCAAGGTCGCGTTATGCGGCGTGAACAACATTATTAAGTATTCATTTATCGATATTTATTTTGCAAGAAATCGCGTTGCACCAGAGTCTACTGTATATGACTAGTATGTTAAATATGGCTCGGATTTATATGACCAAATAACAAAATATATTAATGCATTTTTAAACATGACATTGCAAAATAAGGCATAAGGCTATGTCCCTTCAGTGGGTCTTCCTCACTTTTTTTTTTCATTTGTTGATAATCTTTTTTTAACTTCCATGATGAGGCAAATAATATTTAGAGAAAGAGGAAAAAAAGAATCTGAAAAATATAATGCATTTTGCAATAAATAATAATAATAATTGTTATTATTATAGTAATATTTTGTAAAATTGATCCATTTATTACAAATATTAGAATTATCCATTTACTACAAATATTATAATTATAAATAATGTTTTGTCATTAGTAAATAGTACAAGAGTAATTTGTAATAGAATTTTAGACTAAAACCTCATTTACTCTGTTTTATATCTATCGGAATTTTTAAATGATAATTACAAATTAATTAGCATTTTTAAAAAAATCTGAAAAAATTAAAAACTGCTTAGTTTGAGCCTCTTTTACGATTTACAATATTCAAAATCATTAATATTAAGAAGCATTTGCAACTTATAATTTTGTACGATTATTTCAAAATGAAGATCAATAGTGATAAGGCTAAACGAGCCTTGTTTCACGCATATTGAAAGATGAAGTTACGTAATTTTTTAATTATACTTCATTTGGATATATTTACTGTAACTTATAGTTTTTTTTAATAACCTACAGCACTTTTACTTATATTTATAGCTGAGGAAAACGCACTGTTTGAACAGAGAGACTCACTGTAAAAAAAATACGGCACGTTACACCATAAAGTGGTGGAAAGAAATTGACACCATATCATTGAGAGACGTTACACCGCGATACGGAGGGACCTTCCACCAAGACTCAGAGGGAGGTTCCACTAGTGACTATGATGGCAATCTCTTTCCACCTCGTCATGGTGTAACGTGTCGTATTTTTTTTTACAGTGAAGTGTATTACAAGCATCAACAAAGGCATAAAAAGCAGATGTAATTAGAAACAGTTTCTCCTCCAAATAAATGGACAACATTACCCCACTCTTTAAGGCATTTCATAAGGGGATCGTCAAACATAAAGAACTAAAATGCTAGGATCACAATTTTGCAAGGAAAAGATAAATCTTCCATAATCATTATAAATGAATAAAAATGCAAATTATACAGTATAATTTGTCGAAAGCGGAACCTAAGAAGAAGAAAATCTGCATTACGAACTAATTATATGCTTCCAGTTCGGCAAACATGCAGAAATTTTCATATAAATTTTATTTATAGTGGAAAAAATCTTTCTTTTGAGATTCAGCTTTCGACAAGTTTTACTGTATGATATTAACAACTGAAATAAGTAAATAATTTTTTTTTAAGTGTGGGTATTTTGCTAACAGGTGGTCCCAAGACGAAGCGTTTCTTTTACATATAGTCGAAAACACTAAAATAAGGCAAACATACAGCAGGTCATAAAAATCAGAGCCTAAATGGTTAAATGCCGAAATCTGCATCATGAGTGGCTGCTTTGCAACCAAGAGATGAAATTTAAAGAAAAAAGGTAAAAACTTTTAAGTAAACTTTGGCAATGAGAAAACTTGCCATATCGGCACATTCTGTTCACGCTTTTAAAAAAATTAGGGATATGTGGTTAATCCTTACAATGAAGATATCTATTCTAAAGCCCTATCAAAGTATTATCTCAGATTACTTCAGCTAATATTGATCAGTTAATGTTTCTTTGACCTTCTTACAGATTGTTTTATAGTTTCTTTTCATACTTCAACAAAGACTAAATTACTAATTAAGGTTTCCTAATATCAAAATTGCTAGGGATATTTGATTCGGTAGTGTTTTGAGTTTTAATTTGGACAGTTTAAACTTCAAGTTATATTCAGTTAGCTCAAATTATATTTTCCAAACTGAACGTTTAAGTTCATTTCAACTATACCAACGTGTCGTCAACTTCGTTAAATCAGCGATCTTAGAGCTATTTGAGTTAAACACTAATCTGATTGGTCAAAATCAGCGTTTCCGATGTAAATGAACCCTTAAACTTCATTTTTATTGCCGTTTTACGGACATTTCGTTTATTTTGAGATTGGCCAATTCAATTAAAAAATCTTTAAATTTAAAAGTTAATTTCCGATTATCATATTATTTAGATTTTGTACTAACTTTCAACAAATGTAACATTTTAGTGGTGACTAACAGTAGTCGCCCAAACATCTCAATCATATCGGATTATTAATATCTAACTCGTTTGAATCAATCAACTCCACGTTGCCAAAATAGAAACGGAAATTTATTCTTAACTTAAACTTTACATGGATAATGAGAAATAATCTGAAATAATCTCCTGTTACACATCAAGATCCCGTCTCTTTTGGCGGAGTGGCAAAACACCTCGATTTGTGCGTGAACCGGGCCAAAAGGGCCCAAAATTTGGAGGTTTTTACCACTGACATCGTCGGCTATCGCTCCACCTTAACACCCAGGACGAAAGACATTCTTCTCATTTGACCACATTTAAGGTAAATCGAAGGAAAAGTGTGCGTCTAGCGCAGCGTAGGCAAGTCTATGTACAGTTTGGACAGATCTAATACTTCGTGTTTTTTTTTTGTTTCTCTTTTGAAGCTCTCACACATTTTGCATTCAACCATCACTCTTTTCAATTTTCATTCATAATAGTATTCGATGTTGGAGCTTAGATTTCTATGACTTGAAGCAATGGCAACACTTAAAAATAGGAATAGTTTACTCAAACGATTTAAACCGTTAATAAGGACGGTTTATAGAAACATGCATATTTTTGTATTTTTGTCAAGGAAAACTTTTTATATTTTGGAAGAACGTAAAATATCTATTTTATGATAAAAATGTCAGTTATAATCTGCTATGCGCAATTTCACGCCATATAAATAAGCGTAGATCTCTTGGTTATTAATTCTTAAAACATACGGGTTTATTTTATGGATCCTGGCTAGTAATCTTCGTCAAAACGTTTTGGAAAGTCCTTTCTCCGATTCTGAAACTATTTGATTCACAAAATTGAAGGAACTTTATAGTTAATTTAAATAAAACTGAATCGAGAGAATAGAAAAGTTTTCTTAAAGTTTCAAACAATTAATAAAAATTATCTCTCTTTCCGAACTCTAAATCAGATTTTTAAAAACGATAGCGTCTTTTGTATTTTAGATTTCGCTCTCAAAGTCACCACATTTAAGTAATTTTTTTTTTAATTATAGAAATGTATAAAAATTTCCAATCGAACCCGGCAACACATATTTTGAAGTTCAAGAAGGTGCAAAACATGTAAATCATGTGCACATGCGTATAACTTTAAATGTATTAAACGTGACCCTGTCCAATCTTAACTATTGAAAAGGTATACATTTACTTTTCAACACCGCATGGGGTCTTTTAGACCAGAATTATGAATTATGTTCAGAAGAATAAAGAATTCCAAACTTTCAAGTTGTTCTCCATTGTCATTTTTCTAATTTTAAAGTAATCTACGCATATTTAATAATTATTCCATCTTATTTGGGTCATCCCACGAATGGATTCATAAAATTATTAATGTTCTGATTCATCCTTTTTCAAGTAACGTTTTTAAAATTTTGCTTTGTATTTTTTTTTCTGATATCGTGCAACAATTAGGTTTATATGTTACGGGCAAAATGATAAACCGGGCATTATTAATAATTCCCGAAGTGAGTAGGGCAATGTGGTAAATTCTCTGGCTTTTATTAATGAATTATTAATAATGCCCGGATTTATCACATTGCCCGTAGCATATTTATTTTTTTATCTTATAGAGCGATTTTTCTTATTTAATAGTAAGTGTTACTGCTACAAGGTCATAGAATCCAAACGCTATTAGAAAAATCGATTCAACACACAGAGATATCTGGAATATTCGCCATTCGCCTCCACATACATTCTTACACTCACACACACAAATTGTAAACAACCATTCAGGGTATGCTATACCTCGATCTGAATATAATAGATGCCCTGATCATGACTTAGAATTGACCATATTTACATGCTCGCGAAATCTGTTATGGTTCGTAACCGAAGCCTTAGCTAAGATACATTTAACACCAACACAGTAGGGAGTCATCCATAAAAAACGTCAATATATATAAAGAGGAAAAAATATTCCTATTGCTGCGTGGTGGATTAGGGATAATAACCTTTGTGACATCTAGAGAGCTTATTTTTTTGGAGTTTAATTATTTTAACAAGTGTCATTGAGAAAATTGAATAGGCTACGTTTACGAAGGTTTGTTACGTAGATGTTATGAAGTAAAAATTTAACAATGGTAACGATCAATTTATATTTCACAGAATACTTTATTAATTTAGTGGTGACTAATCATTATCATTAGATTACTTTCGTATGTTCTTTTTAATTTAGGGAAAGGAAATAAGGGAGAGTTAAATATTACGTAAGGACCTAAAAGGGGTATGAGATGCTTACGTAAGATATTACAAACACTGTTTTTCGAAAATCTCATGTTTCTTGCGTAAATAGTTTCAAAATTCAACCAAAAATAATAAATTTTTTATTTTGTATAAAAAAGAACAAAGGGAGGGTCGATTAGTTTTCTTTCGTAATTATAAGGGGGATCGCGGTTTGCTTATCTTTGCTTACAAGAGGAGAAGGGGTCAAATATGATCAAAAATATGCTTACGTAATATTTGAATGGCTTGTTTCAACTGAAGAAATGGGATAACAAATTAAAAGATAAATTAATGACGTTATTAGGAATGACTCCCGACTTGCATGCTCGAAATAGTATGTCATCCACTTACAGCTATTCATAAAAGATTTAAGAGTAAAGTTTGTTTTGAGCTTGAAACTATGAATATTACTGTTATGGCCTAATGTATCCTTTTGTGTCATCTATTTCAATCTTTCTCTCAAAGCAAACTGATCAAAAACTATGGAAACCGTCATATAGAGGATTTTCTAACATTTTAATTGATTTTGTGGATGTAAGTTGATGACATTCTAAAGGCAGTGAGCATGCCTGATATTGAAATACCATTGATGCACCGCCATGTTAGGCTTAATATTCAACTAGACGAGTATGGGCCGGCACCAATGGGAATTCCAACATCGTTAAAAACAAGGTTCTTGGCCTCCCATAAAGGAGCCAAAAACTGGTATTTTGAAGGTATTACCTGATGCATTTTCTGACATACAAGGCAACCGTTCACGTTTTTGTGCGCAAATTGGCTATATTTCATTAATTCTAAAGGATGACATTGATTTATAAAAAAGTTCAACTCTACGACAGCAGGGGAGCTCAAACCCCTCTACACATACAAATGGGATGACGTCAGCTGATGATAAACTAGTGGCACCTTACCCGATTCGCATATGAGCACACTCCTGATGTGCCGGCTTTGCTTCCATTGCTCAAAAACACTCAAAAAAATGCATCCTCACACTAGTACAAAATCCGTGGCAGTCTGAACTGAATCCACACGCGTTAACCTTACAGAACCGGTCCTTTCCTGCTCTGGACACTAAGAAGGCACAGTAAGCCAGCCTGTACTGCTCAGAAACATTCGCAGGAAAGGGCTATTCTCACTTCAAAAAAACCGGTGGCACCCTTTCCCCAATTCTCAAAAAGGAATTGGACACACTCACTGCATCATTTCACGCATCACTCGGTTACGCCTCCGAAATGCGAACATCCAATCACAAAAAAAACAGATCAATCACAGGGCTCCGCCCCTCTTGGCAATTACCTGCCGCATCTTGTCAAAGTCAAGGCAAGGCCTCCTCTGATTGGCCGCTTGTGACGCAGAGGCGGGGCTAGCGACCGTGGTGCGGTGCCTCTTTCGCGGCGAGGGCAGTACGACGAGCTCGGTGGGCGGGATGTGCCTCGCCCAGCAAGGGGGCGTGGTCCGGAACTCGAGTGGGAGGGTCGTCGGAGGCTCCTCCCACTTTCGCTTTTCGCCTCCGTTGATGATGCCCTCGAGCTCCTCCTCCGAGCTGTGGGCGTCAGCGGAGGAGGAGGGGTCAGAGTCCAGGGCGGAGTCAGAAGGGGAGGAGCGACGGCGGGGCGTCACCTGATGGCGCTTGTGGCGGCGATGGGGCGGAGCTTCGACCCCGCCGTTGCTGTGGTGATGTTGGTGAGATAGGTTGGAGGTGGTTGTGGTATGCCGCCTGCTATCCAGGTGGATGATACTCTCCATATCTGCATAAAAGAAGACACACGTCAATTTTTTTCATAATTACGAGCACCCATTTCATATCGTCGACTTGCAGGAAAAAAAGCACCAAGTCCCTTTCAGTGAATGTTTTGAAAGCGGCAGAACGTCGCCAAAAAACGAGCAAATCACAAAATCTCGCCAACCTGAAATGTGTTCAGTTGGTTGGTTGAGAATGCTTGGCGCAAAAGAAAACCATCAAATATCAAACCTCGTAAAAAATAGCTGAACCAGAAGTGACTTAGTGCCTTTTTCCTGTAAGCCGTCTATATGCATCATTAATAAACGTGATGAAAAAAGAAAAGAAAAGAGTTGGTTGAAGACCCTAAGCAAGGAATACGCAAAGTACTTTCGCAATATACTAATGTCCGAGGACTTTTTTTGTTAACTGATAGCTGTTCTAGATTTTTAGAAACTATTTAACGGACTCCAAAAGTTGTAAAAACAATCTGCATACGATTCAAATCTCGGAACAATATGGCGGACGAGAGCTCCGGAGTTAGCGCTCGTACGAGAGCTTTTTCACCGTTTCCGCACCGTTCTCGTTTGTTCTACGTGTTTGTCTATCAGAATATGGCCCTAAAATCTACAATGTGATCCGAGGGAGCAAAATCCTAGACATATTTAAGAGAAGGTCAAAAAGATTTTTGTGGAATTCGAACATTTCGATAATGTTTCCCCTCCTCCTCTTAATTCAAGATGTGTTACCACTTAGTTTAGCAAAAGAAAACATGAGACACTTCAAGACTGCATGTAATGATAAGGCTAGTAGGTTTGCTATTGGGATATAATATCTCAGGATCACAATGTCCGGATACTTTTAACCAACCTATAAGTTTTGTTTAAGTTCAAAGTAAACAAAAATATTAAGGGTGTTTCAACAAGTATGCCCATGTGCAGAGGCTGACAGGATTTGTTGTAACACCCCCCTGTATTGTTTAAGAACCACTTACATTTTTGGAGCTCTTCGATTTCAGCACCTTCATCGTCTGACTCTGTCCCAGAATCCCTGTCATCATCAGACTGAAAAGAACAAATGACAATCGTTAGCATACTTAAAATTATTTAAATTAATACAAACTACGTAATAATATAAAAACTGCACTATACTCCTTGTTATTTAGAATAGGCGTACCATCACGTATTTTACCTCGTTGCCTTGTTGACGGAAATAATACAATGAGGGCATAAGAGCGGACATTAAGGGTTATTACAATGAGGGCATTAAGGGTCTAACGGGGGCAATGAGGGACTTAAAAATGTGGTTTTGCAATTGAAAAAGAGGTGAAATTGTTTGGCCTTGAAGCACGTACCCTAATTACAAGGAGTATAGTAAAAGAACAGGAGAAAATAATTTATTTTTTTAAGACAACTAGTTTTCTTTTTTAAAACTTTAATTGACATTATAAGAAGTGAAATGTGCTCCCATATATTCTAAACACAATAGCAACATTTAAAAGAAATACTTTATTGAGCCGACTAGATAGAACTGGGTGCTGCGACATGATTCTTTAAACCTCTGTTATTGTAGAGTACATTTTACTAATTTATTACTCACTAACTTTTATTACTAACTCAATAATTATAACTATGTTACTAACTTAATTTAATATAATTTTATATTTACGCCCCCAGGTAATTTAAGTCAGCTGATCTAAGGCATCGATCCACAGGAATGAAAATTTTTGGACATCCACCGTGACATACATGTGTTGTACAGTCGAATGCATTTCAAATCCCCACCACCCCAACGAAATCGTTTTCGAATTCAGCTCACCGTTCGACTAGCTACCCGGCCGCAAAACACTTCCTTCCCTGCTCGCAAACGATAATTTTTCGTTCCAAAAAGGAAGACTCAGGGAAGGGGTCAGCGGAACAAAGTCACTAATGAATTCCAGGACACCTGCTTTGCATAATTATTCAATCATGCCCTTTCGCAGGAACAAAAACATGCTTTGCTCGTTCGACGATGTAGTGAATTTATTCGTGCCCTTTGTTCTGTATCGCCTGAGCTATTTCATCGCACAATGATGAGTTAAGACCCCTTCAAAAGCATTGGTGACACATACTAACATCTTTTTTTAGCTGGGATAGTGGTGAGGAATACTGATTCGGGGTATTGTTTGTTCCCTGTGTTGGTTTTTGGGAGTTGTTCGCATAGCAGAAGAGAGTGTGTTTCATCAAATACGCATTAGGGAAGTTCGCTCGGGGTTGGGATAGTCGAATGCACGTATGGCGCTGATGGTAGAAGTCAAGCTGAGATAATAAGGTAAATTTCGAGTGCATTTATACTCACTTCTATAGGCTGAAATATTGTCTTTATTTTTAATTCCTCTAAAATACAGTAGAACTTCAATACAGCAACCCCTTAGGTCAGTAAATTACGTGAAGTCAAAAAGGGGTGGAGGGTTCAAGCAAAATCTCACCAAATCTTACCAGTCAATTAAAATCTCACGCAACTTTTGTTGTTTACGTTTTTTCTTTAATATTTTTTTAGCACAAGTTTTGAAAATAATGCTCAGATTAGTCAAAACAGCAAATCATTAGCCAGTCAGTCGTGATAATTACGAGTTAGAATCATGTTTTCGATTGCAACGTGCATTTCTATCAAAATTTTGCAATCTGGATGGTAATTGTAATGCCGATAAAACGAAACTAGTGGTTGAGAAAATCTCACGTGAGAATTTGAGGGGGGAGGTGGGGTCCAGCAAAATCTCACTAGGGGGGTCCAAAATTTGGAAAAAAACACCTCATGTAATTTATGGACGTCTCCTATGGGAGTAATAAATAGGTTCATTATAACGAAGAGACGTTATAAGGAATTTGAAAACAAAAACCTATTAGAGCGACAAAGAAATAACATATTTATATACTACCTCGAATAACATATTCCCAACAGGTGCAAAATGTAAAGCAATCAATGCTAACATTCCTCAATATTAAGAACAGGATTATTTGGAGTAATTTGGTCGATATAACAAAAAACTCATGCGTTTAGGGTCGCTGTAGGGAATTAAAAATATCATTAATCCTATGATAAAATAATCAGTACTTAAACTACTGGTCGTTGTAAGAAAGGGGTCGCTAATAAAGAGGTTCTACTGTAAATTTAGATATGATCTTCGTAGATGCATGAAATGACAAATAAGAACAAGAAATTGGGTTACTAACGTAATGCCAGATGCATTGCGAAATCAATTTCTATCGGCAATCAAAGGTCTCGACATTTATAATGAATAACTTGGATAATTGAAGCCAAAAGATCGAACCACCAAAAATGCCAACAAACCTTCGAATTTGAAAAAGGACATTCGGATAAACAAATTTTATTGCTTTTTCCTAAAGAGGATTTATTAAATTTATGAATGTTTATTTATAGACCATTAACATTACATCTTCAATCAAGCTTTATACATCTTATAAAGTAAGTCGAGCAGCTTCCAACGTTTTTGCAGTTCTTATGTTACTCTTAATAAGCCATTTCATAATTGCTATACAAAGGCTGGAAGTTATTAGAGACCTTCTCAAAGAATACCGTCTAAATTGGCGGACTATATCCCGAACAAAAAGCGAATTATGTATTCTAGAATGCATTTTCCCGCCATTTTTATTCCTATAAAAATGACACATTAGAATTAATACGCTCAGGCTACTTTTGGGAAGAGGCTTATTGGATTATTCAGTTGCACTCGATGGGCGAGTTGAGAAGTGCAGCAGCAGTAATCGCTTTTATCAGACGATTTCTCTATTATTTTTTATTCCATTAAAATCGCCTTTTCTTAATCCGCTTTTCTGGGTAGAGCTTTACGTCGAATTCTGGAATTATTTTCAGTGTTGGTGTTGTTCGTGATGATTTTTTCGGGTCGATTCCCATACAAAACATGGTATATAATAAATTTCAGTTGATATTTCCGGAAACTTCGTATTTACTTTACTCATCCAACGAGAAATAATATGTTAAGCCTTTCAAACATATGCTGAAACTTTGAATAATGCACCTAAAATATACTTTAATCCAATTCAGAAGTTTCCATAGTAACCAATCCATACCTAATAGCGGTCATAGTTAAACTCTCCTGAGGAAAATATTTTCTGGTAGAGTGCCAAGCATAGAGATCTAATAGTATACTATTAGATCTCTTAGACATAGAGATCTAATAGTATACTATAGATCTCTATGGTGCCAAGATAGTAGGAAGAATTCCTATCTACAGGGAGTTTCGACAAGTCCACCCAAATTCTGCAAAGAAAAGTTTCTATCATGGAGTAGATAAAAAATGCCTTTGAGACCTATAGTCTTCGAGAAAATAGTGACAGAAAACGTATGACGTCACATCCGGTTTGAGCTAAAAACGTTCGTAGAGATCGTGAACATGGTTATTTGGTTATGTTTGCTCACAAAGATGTTACAAATATCCATTGCACATGAATGCGCGCACCGTGGAATGAAATAATCGAATATGATGACGTCATATTTTCCAAAAATTAAGAGTCTTCGTAGCGATATAGTTCTTTAGGCAAATTTGATCTACTCCACGTAAGGAATCTTTCTGTGCAGAGTTTATTTAGGGGGACTTGTTGAAACACCCTGTAGATAGCACAACGAAGAATACCCATTTTTAGAATATAATTCCAAAGAAATACCCCTTATTTCCACTCCATAAATCATTACAATTGAGATAAAACGCTGCCATAATCTGATGAATGAACGTGTCGGGTAAAATTAGACTTTTCTTCTAGAGCAAACACAAAAACCTGATAGTATTAATATCTTTTTAATCCCCTCATTGAAAATCATCAGATTAGATCCAATCGATGGGTCCATTGACGATAACCAAGGATTTCGGCACACCCAATCAATTTCGGGCAAAGTAATCAATATTCATAGAGAGATGTAACGTCTTTGACGCATATAGAAAGTGATAATGTCAAATCAATGTTTATTTTAGTCGTGAGATACAAGGGTAAGGCTATTTAAACGTTAAAACCAGGGTTTACATTTAATAATCTTGTCTGATTACTGTTTTATCGGTTAAATTTTGAGTAATATTTTAACAAATGGCTTGAGGTATATAACTTAAATCCTATCTTGAGTTTTATAGGTTTCGAATAAAATACGTGATTACTTTCGAGAGATACGGTTTTACTCAGATGATAAAGATTAATTCACAATCAAAATAAAAGGTTTCCCAAAATTAACGCAAGATTTGGATCCAACAGAAAACACAGTTTTTAGTAATTTAACAAATATTATTTAGATTTAATGTCTGGCTATCACAAGATGAGCTCTCGTTTAGATATCTTACATCCATTCGTTTAGTATTTTTTTATAGAAACCGCCACAACCAGGCAACTAGTCCAGAGCTCATCTAGTGATAGACAGACAGTATATGTTGTATCGTGTAACACGCTCCATTTTTACTAACCCTAAACTCTCAGCAGTCAAATAGTTTTTTTTCAGGGTTGCCAACAATTTACTGAAAAATTTACAGCAAATTCAAATCTTGGGTTAATTTTTGGACACCCTTTATTTTGATTGTGAATGAAACACTTTGTGTATAGTATGAACTAAAGTAACTCTTATGATCAACATAAAATCCAATAGAAACAATGATACTATTCTAAGAATGGATCGACATAAAAAGGTGATCACGACCTAGGAAGCTTCGTGATTTGTGTTGGCAGCTAGCTAAAGGAAGAATTTTTTTCAGAAGTGGAAACATGACAGCTGGTCATTTTGTCGAATTGGAGGAAATGAACCGAGGGTTAAGAGACCAAGATTTATGTCAGGTTTTTAAGCCCTATTTAAATTCTCGAAATAGCATAACGGTAAAAATTAATATTTTCTTGACTACGTTTGTTTCATTTCTAGTGTCAAATTTAAATCTGCTAAATTACGTAGAAATAAATACTATGGTATGTGAATTCAGATACTTACTCACCACTTTGAAAGTTATTACATTAAAATAAAAATAGAATAATTTTTAATTATATGAAGGAAAATGTTGTTTCTTGTCCATACTAACTAATAAACCGCATGATATGTGGTGACATTGAATATCAGAAGCTTTCAATTAGTAATGTATTATGTAAAGTGGGGAGATATCATAACCTTTGAGAGAAGTTTTGTAAAACTGAAAGAATTCGAGTTTCTTTTAGGCTTGAAAAGAGGAGATAGTAACTATATTTCTATTTACAATAATGAAAATGCATTGACAAACTTAAACTTTCAATCTCTTTTGATACTATTTAGAAATGATGTAAACAACGATGTTCATTGTATATCCTTTCTTATCATCTTTCCACAAATTTATTGCGTTCTTGAATGGAATTCTAACGCGTCCGAAATGCAAATCGAATTTCAGCGACACCCTTAAAAACTTCAAAAAAAAAAAAAAAAGCGGCATAAAATCAGATTTCCTTAACAAACCTAACCCCCGGGCACACTAAAAAAATCACTTCAGTTAACATTTCAAGCGATTTTCTCTCACCTTATTTCTTTTATTAGTGGCAACGAAGCGACGAAACAAGATAAGAAAAAAAAAATTCCCCTAACCCCATCTAGAACACTTCTGGAATCTAAATCACCCCCAATCGAAGCAGTACATAAGAAAATAAATAACGTCGAGAAAAGAACAAATAGTGGATCCAGCAATAAGAGAAAAAGAAAATTAATAGAAACCAGAAGCAGAGATGGGAAAAAGAACACGGAAAAAAAGAAATAGAAGGTGAAAATTTCCGATTCAGAACGTTCTGGGGCACTACTACGCGCTTCGACGAATCTTTCCGACGACGAATCATTCCCCCGTCGGAATCTTGAAATTTGCGGAATCGAATTCCGTCAAAACACGTTGGTCTTACTTCCCGTTCGTCAGAATTTTGTAGCGGAATGGGATTAAGGCATTTTGGGTTGGAGGCTATGCGACGTAGTTTTTGGGGAATCTCTTAACCAATCGCAGCGATTTCTGCCTCCACGTGCCTGGTTTTCTCTTCACCGCGGGCTTTTTCATGTTTCTAGTTTTGAAAATTCACTTTTTTAAAAAGCGCGCTAAGACTTGAGCGGGCCTCTGACATGTTTTATGAAAGTGGTGGTTGTTCACAAATTTTAATGCTCTCAAGTTGTTGAGAGCATCGTGTAATTTAATTAAGTTTTCGATACCAAATAAGAACCAAATTTTTTTTACTAAAATAATGTAAATATTAAGCAGGAATATTTTTGATGCTTAAAATTTTTGAGCTATTGAGGAAAATAAATATTTTTTTTTCAATGCAGTTTCTGTTGATCAGATAGTCCTATTGGAAACTAAAAAAATATCTCAGTAAATTTGAAATAAATAAATTTTTAGCTTATATTTCTCTCCAAAATTAAAAACTTAATTATTCTTAAAAAATTGGGTACATAATCATATTCTGGTAGGTATGAGAATAGTAATTTATTTGCCTTTAAACAGTTTCTACTTTTTCATTACAAATACTGTATTACTCGAATTCCAAATTTGTCTATGAATTCTAAAGCTTTGATTATGAAATCTAGGTTCCTCAAAATCTTTCTAATTTTTTTCATTACATCCTTTTGTAGAAATTGTGAATGGCTGGGAGCTAAAAAGTTCAGAAAATTTGTTTCATTTATTTACCCTTATTAATCCTTTTTTTTAAAACTTGGGGAGGCTATGAGTGTTAGCCCCAAGCCCACCCCTTAAGAGAAAGTACTTTAAATTAAGACATTTCTGCTCAGTATTATGAACACAGTATTTAATTTAATTGCAAGTTCAAGCACATTTTTATTGGAATATATACCTGAGATATTAACATTAATTATGAAAAAAATACGGGAAGATATTTACACAATTAATTAGGAAAAGGTTTTTGATTAAGATACTTACCTTTATGTTTACAAAAAATACTGTTTCAGCTATTTATAACAAATGCTTCTTCCCCCCAATTCAATAAGAACCCATTGTAGCAATTGAGTACAAATACCATAAATGATTAAACATATATGTGCAAAAAATAGAATTTTTAAATTCAATTTTCTCCTTTATCTGCTTTTTATAAAATTCTACAAAATATTAAACCTATTCAGAAAAAATGTTGTGCAGCTTTCAAAGAGTGGAAAAATAACAATAATTACAGCATGTAGAATAATAGAAGGAAAAAATTTTCAAAACAGAAGTTCAATCAAGAATTTTTTTTTATTACAAACAATCAAATTACATTGAAATGTTCAAAAAGAACTTGTTAATGTTTCTATGAATACATAAGTTTAATTGAATAAACTAGTATGCACTCTTATTAACCTTAAATTTCCACATTTTTAATTTACTTAAATATGAAAATGTTAAAATTAAGTATATATTAACACAATTTACATTTATTTCAATGTGGAAGATGAAGCAAACTACAAAAATACACAGCATGACCATGAAATTCCATCTAATAAGATGAATGCATCCTTTTTTAAGCAAGAGAACCTAAAAATATAAAATTATAAATATTAAGTTACCCTAAAATTTTTTTAACAAAATAATTTTTGAAACCAGTTTGAGCTTAACAAGGAATGCATAAAGTGAAATGCACATCAGTTTTCGAGAAACCAGCCTGTTGAAATGTACTGGCACAGAGACAAAAAAATTGTTTAGCTCAGACTGATGTTCAATTTAAAATATTACAAGAAGTACAACTGACAACAACCCTGTGTTCGAAACATCTCTATCAGCCATATTCATAGCCATAAGCATCGGTGTTAAATCCTTGGTCAATGAAGGATTCCACCAATCAGAGACAGCGAATATGGCAGTAAGTAGTTGTCCAGATTTAATATGTTGATTAATTGACATCAATAAATAACATGAGGGCAAAAAGGGGAGGTGGTTCAACAAAACCTCCCCAGGGGAGGGGGAAGTCAATTAAAATCTCACCATCAACTTTTAGTTTAGAAAATATACATTTTTTCTTTAATTTTTTAGCTCATGTTCAGGAAAACTTGCACAAATTAGTTAGAACAGCAAATCATTAGTCAATCAGTCTTGATAATTAAAACATACATAAGAAAATAGTTTTGATTTCAACATGGATTTGTATCAAAACTTTTGCAGTGTACAATGTATATGCTAGGCTTCATGCTAACAAGACAAACAAACGTGGCTAATACTCTGTCTCACCTTAACTTGGCAGAGGAGAAAAGGCTACGGTGACCGAATTACAGCCAGGAAACCGGTTTCTGGCCAATCAGCCGGAACGAGTTGCCCGTTCTACCCGGCTCTACCCTACGGACTGTATTCATTCACTTGGATTTAAAGATTTATAATGTATGATTAAATTAAGTTATAAGATAAAAATCCCAATAAACTATAATGTAATGACACATTTTTACAAATGTGTGCATACTCTTTACTTTAAATTGCATTACAACCTTGTACTATTTTTTCCGGCGGATTGTTACATTCTCTGCCTTTCCCAGTGCTGCCAAGTTAGGGTGAGACAGAGTATAGAACATGTCAAAGAAATTTATTCAATAAATCGTTGAAGAAAACATCATTAAGAATTTGTGGGGGAAAAGTCCGGCAAAATCTCACCAAAGAGGAGGAAGGGGTCAAAAATTTAGAAAAAACACCTCACATAATTTATGGATGTCCCCTTATCAACACAGATCAAGACTCATTAAGTTAAGTATATAATAGATATCTCAATAACTAACATTTCTATCATGCAATAATCAAAAAAATTTTAAAACATGGGATAAAAGCAAAAAATGCCGACAAAACACTACTTTCGGTTATTTTAAGTTTGAGAAATTTAAGATCCAATGGCTAGAAAAAAAATAAATTATCGAAGGGGATATAAGAATTTCCAGGGGAGAGATGTTGTGTATTTCAAGAAAAGATGTCTCTAACTATCAAAGTTATTTCAGTAACAAGCCATGTACATGGACCAAGTATTTGACTTAACCACGGCTTACTAGATACTGATACAGGCTAGCCGAGTACAGAAATCATTGCAAATCCAGATGGCATTAGCGGACAAACTGGCAAAGCATATCCACAGTGTTGAAAGCGGTGGGTGATATAGGTAGGTCTTGTAGCGCTCTAAGCGGGAAAAGTTGTCAAATGGTTTTCATTGTTTAAAACTCGGCTAGCCTGTATAAGTATCTAGTAAGCCGTGACTTAACAATACATGCATTAAATTTAAGCCAGGCGCAAAAGAGCCAAGTATTTTGATAAATCACAGAAAAAAATAAAACGACAAATTAAAAAATCAAAACATCTCAACAGTGTTGCTTTAAACAATTTTTTAACTTGTAAAATGTTGTTGATGAAGTCGGATTGGCGAGACATGTGCAGACTTGGATAATATAGTTACGCAACTTGGGAGTCACGTAGAAGTTTTTTTCAAATGTAAATTCTTTTTACTGTTAGAATAAAGAATCATCGTACAGTTTTGGTGAACAATGTGACTGTCTTATTTTAAGTCAAAATTTAAATGATTGTGACACTTGAAGAAAATTACACAACATTACAATTACATTACAATGCATTATCCAAGTCTGAGCATGTGCCAGGTTGATTGAAAAATACTGATTTTTAAGTTGTATAATACATGTGTGTATAGGAGTGAAAAAGACCATAAAACTACTCACTTTGAAAAAGCCAAGTAGACATCTATCAACAGAGCCAGAGGGCAGGTATTTCACATCTGCAAAAAAAGTTTACTTAATATCATAATAGCAACAAAACATGTATAACAATTCTTAGTATTAACTCAACTATGTGTTTATATTTGTATTCTAGAATCCGAAGACGAACATTAAGCAGTTTGAATACCACTAATCTAAAAAGAAGTTCCTCAAATCTACAACAGACAAAAAACTTAACCTAAAAAGTAATATGAAACTTGTTCGCCATAGAAAGTTTATGACTAAGTAATCAATAACTCAGAAACAAGCATAAACATAGCTTATCAAGATGAAGAAATCAACAAGTTGAACACATGTGAAAGTTATCATAAGTATTGAGACTGAAATCGTGGCTAATATTACTTTTAAAATAAGTCAAAATAAAAGTTGTATTTGTTCGTAATGTTTGAGTTTGGTAATGTTTACTAAAGGCTGATGTAATCGATATAGGGCATTAAATAGCGATTATGATACAGCCACATAATATAATTTTAAAGCTATTTACTTAACTAATTTCAATAAAATAATTTTAGAATAATCTTTCTATTATTTTTACAAGAAGTTGTATTCGTATTCGTAATGTTTGTTTACATTTACTAAATGCTGATGTAATCGATGTAGGGATTAAATATCGATAATGATACTACATAATATAATTTTAAAACAATTTCCTTTCCTAATTTCAATAAAATTAACTTTTAACAGAGTAAAAGAACTTAAAAAAGAGGCTTACCTTTGTTTGGACTGAAAAGGCAAGTTCCAATGGTTGATCGTGTTCCTAAGTAAGGAGCTCAGTGAAGTAAGGACGAACCTAGAGCTAGAGCAAGTGGTTTAAGGACACGATAACACCTTTCGATTCATTTTCTGGCAGATTAAAACTGTTTAATTGTTATTTTGATAGATCCTCGTTCTCTCAGACGGCAGCATGGGCCAAAATTGTATCCAATATGGCGGAGGCGGAATCGATTCCCCGCGGTCTTTAGGTGGTGGAAAGATTCGTCGAAAAAGAGCTCCTCATTCCGACGGGGAATAATTCCGCTGCACCGGGAAGTAGCGTTTTTAGCAATTCCGTGAAAAAAATCACGTGACCACGTGAATTCCGTCGCGTGGAATGATTCGTCGAAGCGCGTAGTAGAGCCCCTGGAATTCCAAATAGCACTCGGCGCCGACTGGCCATGTTCGTCTTTTGGAACACGAACTGAAAGTCTATTGCTGTTGTTGCCACATTTACGTGGGGAAATAGTACCCGACGATATCTGGGAATTTATTGGAGCTGTGGTAGTTCATTTCCTCAAGATTTCTGATTAAAAATTCAAGGAATATCTCCACGTTATGTGCGTAACCTAATTTTGTGTGATTTATGTGGTAAAGATAAGAACAGTAGTATGCTTTTAAATTAACGTTTTTTTTTTACTTTAAATTTATATCTCTTGGACGTTTTTCTTCACCCCTTTCAGTTTTATCCATGGTAGTTTGGATTTTCCGAACAAGCAGTGTTTACAAATTCTTTTGGAGATTTATGTAAGCTTGTGTTACAGAAACCTCTTTTGGGACGAATAATATACGGTTGTTTTAGCAAAAAGATATTGCAACGAATAAAATTATCATTATGATAAACAATTCAATGGTAGTTATAACGTAGGGGTCGCTATATCAAAGGGCCGTAGTGTATAGGTTTTACTCTTTTAGTACATTGATAGAAAAAATTATTCCCCCAAAGAAATCGTCGTTTATCTACTATTTTCGATAAATTTCAGAATTTTAGTTTGAAGCACTCACATAACCGCTAAGAAGGGGACATCCATAAATTACGGGAGGTGTTTTTTCCTAAATCTGGACCCCCCCCCCTCCCTCCCACGTGAGATTTACCTACGACTTTTTGAAAAATATTTTCTTTCTCATACTTAAAAAACAAAGAAATCGTATAATTTCTAACTTGAAAAGTTGACGTGAGATTTTAATCGACCCCCCTCCCCCCTTGGTGAGATTTTTCCAAAACCCTCCCCCCCTTTTTGACCTCACGTAATTTATGGATGTCCCCTAAACACAGACAGAATAGTGTTATTTTAAACAGATAAAATTTAATCAGTTTTCCAAGAAAAAAGACTAATTTAGTTTGTTTAGATAAATTTCCTTTGGAAATATAAAAAATATCCAAATTATGGAAAATTTCATTTCACTTTAATTATACTCTCGCTTCTCAGTAATATCCCTATATTATGGGCAATTTGATAAAGCCGGGCATTATTAATAATGCCTAGGTATTTCGGGCAATGTGATAAATATACTCATTGATAAATTCCATTGAATTTATCACATTTCCCGCCTCCTTTTCGGGTATTATTAATAATGCCCAATTTATCACTTTGCACGTAACATTTACACTAACAACGTTTACACTCCTTTATAACCTGTTAAGGAGGACAATATTCAGCACAAACCGTATAATTCACACTTTTTAAGTTAACCTTACACCTAAATACGTTATAGAGGGGGGGGGTTGACAGATGTATGATAGAAAATGAATCTCAATAATATTCTACTAAAAAGTAACTTAGTAAAGGTTTTCCTTCTTTATAACCAAAAAAAATCGCCGATTCAAATGGAACAAATAAAATTTCTGTCCACTGTCAACCTTGACATTCTTCTTCAGTTATCCGACCTGATTATATGATCCTACATGGTTACGGAGTTAATCTTAAAAAAATCTTTTAATTTGGGGTCACTACGATTAAAAATCAGGGGAAAAGGATTCCTCACGTAACCAAATCAGCTTTCCTTTTAAATTCCCATAAATTAGTTTTTAGGGTTGACTTTGAACGACCACTTACAATCAATGTCTGAGTCTTCTTTGATTACGAAATCAGGTCACTCTTACTTTTTGCTTCCTTTGAAAATCCAGCGAAGACCTGAAGCTACTTTGAATGCTGTTGACATGATTCCGAAAGCTCATTAACTTAATTACGCAAGTATAGAACAATATGGACAATCCATTTTTCCAGCTCACGACTGTACGGTAGTAGTTTTTTTTTTCATTGTTCGTAATTACAGAACAACTTGTTATGCTTTTGATGCACAATCGTTATGACATTGGTTTGTTTGGATAATTGAACATGTGACTCAAGCGAGCTTCACTGCGTGATAAATAATTGTTTCTTGAAAAGAATTATAACTGTTGTGATTATCAATTATTTGCTTAGAACGTGCGTTTATCTTGTTCATAATAGATAAGATCCAAAGGATTTTTTTTCATTGAAAGGGCTATTTTTGCCAATTTTGAGGTTTTAGAACAGCTATGTTAAAACACCCATCTGAATAATACATTTCAAATATACCTCAAATTAAATAGATATATTTGAATGTGTGTCCCATTAAGGAGATTTTATGTGTACTTGGTATAAGCAATATAGCACCACTGATAAATATATTAAATAATGGTTGATAACTCTTTATTATTAAATTAGTATTTTTTTTAGTATTTTTCAACTATCGTACAATAGTTAAACTATTAGGGGAACAATATTTCTTTTCATCTGTAAAAACTATTATTAGGATGGCTTTAACAAAAACGCGTTTGGAATAATTTTGAAAAATCAAAGAAAAGCATACAAATTTCAATGTTAAAATGGTAATTCAGAAGCGAAAATTTCTCTAATGTTTTACTTAAAAGCTACTTCTTTTCATCTGTAAGTACTGTCATACGGCTGTATTTATCAAAAACATGTTTAGAAAAGTATTAAAGAATAGCATAGGTATACATTTCCTAAAAACCCTCTTAAGAGAAATTTGCAACCGTTAAAAACCGTACAGCAAAAACCAACAAAAGGATTTCCTATGCAACCATTCTACTCTTTATATCAAACCCTTCATGCATTTTCCACACAGCTCAAGTGGACCGTGTTTAAACAAGTGCTACCGAGATTAAGACATTAAAATAAAAAAGGCCAACTTTTCTAAAAGCACAAGCATCCAATAATAGCCGAGAATGAGTTCTTGACCGAACCACAGCAACCTCCTTCAGGATCAAAATCGTCCAAAAATAAACCTCTCAAAACTCCGCAATCGGAAACGACATCAAAAAACCCAACAAAGACGCCCATGGAGAAACTCAACCACTCAACTCCACTCTCTCATACCAGCCGCCATCTTGACGCGGTGATAATTATTTCGGACAGAAGTGGCGAAGGATTGTCAAGCAAGTGATGGATGTGTTGCTACGAGTGGTTGCAGCAATCATGGCTATTATTATTACTACTTTTTTCTTGTGTGGTGGAGGTGGCAGCTATTCTGGGGATTCTGAAGCTGTTGAGTGTCTGAATAATAATTAAGGACGGGTAGTGTGTCGGTGAAAATGGTTTATAAAGTGGTGACTGGTTTTTGAAGGTTTTCTCGTACTATACGACGCCTATTTGTATTGGTTTGCCATGATTTCAAGTTCTGGAAAATCTTTGAAACAATCACATCGCAGATGTGCTATTTAGGGCCAGATGCAGTTTCCTAAAAATGATATCCAGTTTTTTTTATTACCTCTATAATTTGGTTGGTTGGATCGTTTTTGGGAAGTTCATATGGCCCTTAGAGATATTTGATTCCTTGATATGGAAATTGTATTCAAATAAGAAGTGAAAATTTATATCGTTGCTTGAAGGATCCGATCGTTTTCTTTTGCTTCATGCAATCTCACCAACCAATCAATCAAATATTAGCTTTGCGAGGTTAGGGGATCTGATCGTTTGTTGGCGCCGTTCTATTGCTTTCAAATGATTATAACCAAAAGCCTTTCTCCTTATATCCGACGATGTAGTGTATATCTTAAAGTCTTCTGTATATTTGTTTACGGACCACGTTTAAGATCTTATATAAAACCATGCTAGACACATTTAAAAGAAAGTTGAGGAATTCATATTTATTTATATTGTGCTAATTTACTGGTGAGTACAAATAAATATAGAAAGGGTCTAATGAAGATTTTAAGAGGCTGGCCCTGACAATCCCGAAATCAACATAAGCAATCGAAAGTAATAAAAGCGACTATGACACTCTAAAATACGTTCATGTGGATGGTGATTATAATCATCAAAATGCTTGATTCGAAGCTTCCAAGCACACATTTTAAAAAATCCTTTCAATTACAACTTTTATTCAATGAATGAATGCACACGAAAGATACCTCATCTCGATGTATTTCCTACCCCAAAACATTTTCCTTTTTAAAAAAATTGTGCACATATATTTCCCCCAAATTTGAATACCACAAATCCAAAACGCATAAAATCTTCCAGCTTTCGCTTCGATATATAAAAGGGGGGAACCTGTTAATCTAACCTGTTTCCGTCACCCACCCATACACCTTCCCTTTTGGAACGGGCTCTCATCTATAATTTAACCTTGTTACTCCGCTGGAACAAAATACCAAGAGCAGGAATTGGCGTGCTGCCAGCTGGGCGAAAAGAGGGGTGTTCTACTACGATCCGCACACACATGTACTCTCTCTTCACAGAGATACGCCTTGCATTTTGTTTTGAGATGAAGTTGGCTTCACGCAAGGGATTTGAAGTATTATTACCAGGAATAAAAGCAAAAAGTCTTAAAACTTTGCAAAAGACATCTGAAAAACAAATAATAAAAAGTGGTCCATATTAATTTTGAGAATGAATTCTTACACTTTAAAATTGAAATTTCTAAATTGTAGTAATGACTTGAAAGACATTAAAACTATCCATTACAAAGCATAATTTCGATGGAGAAAAATAACTTATGATCCCAAAAGTGTAAAGACAGGTTACATTAAATTACACTTGAAGATTCCTTTTAAATCACTGAATTATCTCATTAAGTTCTCATTTAACTACAAGGGTGATATAACAACTAAAAAATATTTTTAGAAACTTTGAACATGATGTTGGAAATCTGAAACTAATTATTCCAGGCTGAAACCACCTTAAGCTTTTACTATATTAAATTGCCTCAAACTGCTAAAGAGTTTAATTCCCAACGATATTAAGAATTTAAAATTCATTGTGTAAATTCAAGTATTAATACTTTTTGTGGTATAAAAATCGTATTATTGAATATACCAACTTTAGATATATTTAATTGTGTATATGCCAACTGTGACTATCCATATATATAAAAGCTAACTGTCACAGTTTTCCTCACTGATTTAAATGACATTGTGGCTGTGTCCGAATTCTTGCATATTTTCAAAGAAATAAGCTCATCTTGAGAATAATATGTTTAAAGCTTAAGGTAAGCTGTTTGTATAAATTATAAATCAATGGTGAAAAAGAATGTGTTATTCAACATCAAATTAATTTAATTTCTTTATTGCTTTTTAAATCTTGATTTTAATCAGTGTCTGGTTTCAATAATTTAACTAAGGGATGTTTTATATACCCAATTTAAAGTTTTATTTTATCTTCAGCCATATATTAAGATAGTCCATTTGATTCAAAATATAGATAAATAATATAGATAAAAATAGAGATATCGTTCACCCTCGTAGGTGTTATTAATCACAGTTCACAAGTTAGTACTGAGTATTATTTTGTCGTTATTTATTATTAATTTAAATGTTTTAACTGTTTTAGTGGTGAGTAAGCTAGCATAAACTTTTATTACGGCAAACAAAACACAATACCCCATGCACAGTTTGCACAGGCCCTCATCAATATGCATTAATTTCATTCCTATCAGTATATTCCCATTCAATAAGTTCATAAATATAAGTTCATTCTTTTAACAATGTTAAAGTGACTATTTATTCCATTTTCCGAAAAATAATATGGAAATAAATTCTAACACACACGGCCATCCATCCCGGAAAATTGAATAAATAGTTACTCTTCAGGTCGTGGAAGTTTTTATCAATTTATAATGTAAAAGTGACTCAGTTTATCTTTTTTAGATCAAGATGGTGACTTTTAAATAAGCAACTTAAAAATATCTTGCTAATATTGTTTTTTACGTATTTTTGGCAATTTTTCCAGCCAAAGAACCTATTTATCAGAGCAATTTACAAGTCTCTTGATTCAAGAACGTCCCTAGACCGTAAACAAACCTATTGAAGAACCTTCAGGTGGATTTACATGAAGCGACAAGAACGACGCGACCGTCGAGACTGGTCGACACTTTCTTAGCTGACATAGCTACTACGTTGTGGCAGGATGCGAGCCACGGGTAGATACCAGGGTTTGAATTTAATGATCACAAGCCCTGGTTTAATTATGAAATTTTGAGTAAAATCGTTAGTAAAATTGTTATAAGGCATTATAACATCAGTTAACATAAGTTAGTTGAGTAAAATTGTTATAAGGCATAAAACTCATGATCAGATTTTAAGTTGAATTGGTATCGATTAAAAATAATGATTAATTTTGAGCGATACGGTTCAACTTCGACAATAATTATTATTCACGATGAAAATGTTTCGATCATAAAATAAAACTCGAACAGAAACAAAACACATCGTTCACACCTCACCAAAAAAAATTTAGATCTGATTTTGAGTTTTTTCTGTCTTCATTGTTATTAATTTCAAACCCTTGTCCAATGCGAAGGCCATACGAATCAAAAGTGTACTTTTATACTTCACATTTGCGGGTTCCGGGTCTGGCTAGCTTCTCTTGCTGGTCTTGGCTTGGTTTGCCAATACTTTTATACAATTGGTTATAATTCACTTAATATTTAAATCATATCTAAATAATCTGACACTTTTAGTGGTGAGTAAGCTCGCTTCGTTCTCCAAAATGTTATAGCACCAAGAGCCAATGAAAGGACGATATTCTATGTATCTAAATCAATGAGGAAAGCGATAGGAAATTTTCGTTCGTTTTCCGCTCGGCGTCCCACTTGCGTCGCCCAACTCGATGCATGTAAACTTGTAAACCTGCCCCTATCAAACTGAACGGTGGCATATCTAATTCGAATTCCCAGACACTGTTGCAAAAGCAAGACAGCATTGCAACATCGCCGAGGGACGCCCCAGTGGGAGGAAAAAGCCGACATCTCAACCTTCGATAACAGTGTTAATCGCCATTAACCTTGGGATTATAACTTAAGTGGCATTAAGCAAAAGGCTGCTGTGGAAAACAGAGGTACCTGTGTGTAGATTGTCGTTAAATGCAAATGGTGTGGGCGATTCTGGTGGAAATTAGCCATTAGTGGAATAGTCGCGGGAATCGATATTTTGGTATCGAATACTTTTAGGTATCGAAATCGAATTTATGCTAGAGTGAAGCGAAAATAGGGGAAACACGAAATTAAAGGGTAAACAACTTGACTTTTAACAATACAGGTCAAGAACCGTACTAGACTGCAAGTTACTTGATCCTGGAGAATCAAAACAAAGAAAGTAGTTCCTATAGCGCGGTGTCTGAATTTTGAGTGAAATTATAGGAACTTCAATTTAAAAATATGATTAGTTTGTGAAACTCATATGTATATAGCGTCTTTTTAATCACGATTTGGGTACTGAAATTCCTCCTAACACCCCAACAGGCTTTCTGTTCACTTAGTTTTTCCTTTCGCGTAAAGACGTCATAGGGTAAAATAAAATTGCAGTGTATTATAGTGGACTGCAATCACATTGATCTGTGAACACAGTACGCGTCACCATGTTATATATGTTGTTGTAGTTGTTTAAAAACGGATCGAGTGGTTGAAATCAGGCTACCTTCCAATGGGGGAGTAGTTAGCGGTTTGATGAAGTGAGATAGGTTACTAAATACGAAATAGAAGGAAATTTTGAAGGAGCCATTAGGGGTGTGAACATACAGCAATTCAAGCGATGCGAAGAGGACTTCATAGGGAAAAGATCGAAAATTTCCTATCGCTTTCCACCTCGATTAAAAATCTGGTCATGCCATTGGTTTTTAGCGCTATGACGTAGTAGTTACGTCATCATTTATAGGTAAGTTTTGACCAGTCACGTCGCTCGAATAGCTGCATGTATACCCGCCCTTATTTGAGAATTCCTTTGATCGAAACCTGCAGAGAGAAAGCAATTAGAACAACGACAAACCACATTTTTCACAACCCAAAACATTTTCTCCCCGTAAACATTTCAAAAGGTCCTTTTATATTCCCCCGCACACTGAAACCTCAAGGAAAACACGAATAACTCAAACGATAAAAAAAAGCATTCCACCACCAACCTTCCTAAAAAAAATTAATAACCACAAAACACCCCTTCATACAAACAGGTCAAAAAGCTGCAGGAAATAAATGGAACGAAGCCATTTTCCGATTTGCGAAAAAGAAAGAACATGCGAACGTTATTTTAATACGAGATTTTTGGCAACGAGTCGAGGAGGTTTCGGTTTACAACACCGCGACCGCAGCGCCGCCGCCACGGCTCTTCCCGCCCTTGTGACGTCACCACTCCACGATCGTAGTAGTTGTAGTAGTATTTCGCGTAGCGGGTATTTTCAATGGGAAACGAGCGGCCGCAGAGCATGCCGGGAAACGACCTTCGCAATGATGCCAGATGCAAGTACAGCGTACCTCCCGCTTGGCAGGCCTTTTATCGCTTGCTCTCGCGAGGTTTCTTCTGCTCCCAGTTGTTTTTTTATGCGCTGGGAATTTTACTTCCTCGTGAGGGGTCGAGCTGTTTTTTTGGGAAAGAAGCTATCCTCGGCATTTGCCACCTATAGTAACACCACCAATGACTTATTTTCCTTTTAGCAATTTAAGAATTCTTCGCAGCATATTTTTCTACAAAATTAACGCATTGTAGTAGTAATGTTGATGAGATAATATTTCGTCTGATAGGTTTCTCAATTTTGCAAACAGGTAGACCAAAAGCCCAGTTTAAACTGCATGTTGAAGCCGTTATTTTTTAGCTTGACAAAATGTATAAATATTTACCACCTATATAATTAATTATTATTAGTAAATTTAGTGGTGACTTTCCTCATTGTATAATTTTTATCAAAATTAGAAATTTTCAATACTACTATTTACTATTTCTTAGAAGAGTGTAAAATTAAAATTTCAGGTATACCTACTATACAAAAGAAAACATGCAACAATGTAAATCATGCAACATGTTCGTCAGATCATGTAGGAGATAAGAAACAACAACAAATATTAAGTGAGTAGTTTTTTTTTTTAAATACAGCCACTACATAATCTGGCCAGATTTCAATCAGAACTTAAGTACAGATTCTTGACAATATAATAGTACATATTAAAAAACGATATGAACAAAGAACAATATGAAGTTGATTTTGGAGGAAGCAACACTTCAAACAGTTTATTGAGAGAATTATTTTTGAATTTAGCTGTATCAACATAATTCCAAAATTTATATTACATTCCTACTTGTTTTAGAGTGTTTTATAAATTTCATTATATATTTCTACTTACAAATAATAAACTATATTAATCTGAAACTAAATCAATGCATAAAAGATATAAAAGGGAATAATTTTTATCTTCTTGTGAACGATTTTGAGGGATTCTAGGTTGTGGCTTTACGTGACGTCGCACCCACTTTTTCGTTCTTTTTACACAAATATATTTTTTAAAAATTCTAACGTATTTCTAAATATAATAAGTACTCCCCATTGAGGTGTAATTGTGAATTTTATCATAAAATTATTCTGTGACTCCAGTTCCAAATTACTAAAACAATGAAACCCTGTTTTTAAAAGTCAAATTTAATAAAATATCTCTGGGAGAGGACCAGCAGACCCTCCTTTAAACGGAGAACTTATTGTAGCTCTCAAAACTTTACAATTTGATACACTATAGGTTTAATTCTACCTTAACATTTTCTAAAAAGTTAAATTTAACTTTCTAATACATACCTGTAATTCATTATTTTAACTAAAATAGTTGGCGACCGAACCCCACACGCACGAGGCTTAACAGCCATATTCTCAGCCACCAACGTCGGTGTTAAATCCTTGTTTAAAGAATTCCACCAATCAGAATCAGGGAAAACCTAAATTTCTTTCTTTAGCTGCTGGGTAACATCAACGATATAGAGCATTTTCAATCACATGACTTTACCTAACAACGGCCTTAGCAACGTTGTTTTGATCCTCCAGTGATGTCATGTGCGAATGCTTCTATTGGATGCTTCTATGTCCCGCCCCTAACAACAGCCTTAGCAACGTTCTTTTTGTCCTCCAAGTGACGTCATGTGCGAATGCTCTATTATAACTGTGAATATGGTTGTAAGTTGATCCTGTTGGAGGCATTGAAAACAATAATTGAAGATAAATAAGGTAGGACGTGTTAGATTCTGATTGTAAATAGTTGGCCTCAATGTGCAAAAACTATCAACTATCTCTGGAACAGAAGAGATGACATAAAATATTGTTAAACGGCGTTTAATTAAATGTAGCACGTGCAAGAAGTAGGTCGGTATTTATCCATTCATTATTTATATAACTATTAAAGTGGTGGTTGTAATCGCCTCAAAATATCGTTCTTCGCTTCCTCAGGTGTGAGAGACGGCCCATTTTTCGAACGTTGTTAGCTCGTTCCACCCTCAGCCCCGGGAAGGGTCCCGCCCTTCCAGCGTCCTTGGCGTTCTCGTTTGCTTTGGATTGCGGCTGACTATTTGCAGTGACAGTTCCGTAACGAATGACATAAGCAAGCCGGAGGAATGTATGGGATGGGCGAGTAAGACTTCGCTTTTCTCCAAGTTAAGTGACGAGATACTACGCCAAATTTTAAAATTTGCTTCAAAATATTCCTGTGTAACTCATATTTGGCAATTATGGGATACCAGAGGTGAAGCTACTACTGTTTTTGAATATTCTCCTTATTACATACATACTATTAAGTATTAACTGAGAATTTGGGATTATCTGCCAAGAAAATAAAATGTATAGCTCCCGCAAAGAAAAAAACGTAACATTGATCCATCGATGGATAGGCTGGGTATGCCGCAAAGGAAACTGTCAATTAATCGCCAAAACTGGCATTCCCAGCCTATCCATCGATGGATCAATGTAACGTTTATTTTTTTTTGCGGGATTTGTACAATATACGAAGTAATATTTATAAATATGGTGATAAATGGTCCATTTAATAGCACTTTTACGGGAAATTAAAAAAAAAGAGCCAGTAACAAGGGATAGCAGCCGAAGCTTAGTTGCAACTTTGAAGTTAAAATATTTGAATAGGTATCAGCAAAATTGGTGATCTTGCCTCGGTTATGAGCCATCTTTAAAGAAATAAAATTTTAGTGATAGTTTATTACTAATTTATTTGGTGGCGAGTTATAGGAAGATTAAACTGTTTGCTTTTCTATGCTAAGATACATTAACGGCTATGAATACGATATCCGAATTTTAGTGTTGTTGAAACCTGCCCCGCCCTAAGTGTTGAAAGGTGCCCCACCTTTAGTCGTCACGGTTCAAGACCCCTCAAACGCTTTAGAATAAAGATATGGGTTTGAAAAAGGTATACATAGAAGCAGAAGACCTTATTTAATAACATATGTAAAAATCAATCACCTAAACTAATAAAAAGTTGGTAAAATCCGATTTTTTAAAAGAAATTCAAAATTTACTTTTGGACGTCAAAATTGACTCCACTCGATTACAAAAAAACTAAAAGATGAAATGGTAGGAATACTACGGACAGATGTTGTTATGATAAAAAACATTACTTGACACCAGGTGGCATTTAAATTAACCTCATAACAAACGAGAAAATGATTTTAATCGAAAACGAAACTGTTGAAAGGTGCCCCGCTCTCCCCTACAGGTAGAAATATTTCAAAGACGCATATTGCTTAAAGAAATATAAACAATTATAACCTAACTGTAGGTGAATTGGATGTAGATGTAATGGATTTAGATGTAGATTGTGGATTATAAAATCATTGTTGTTTTGGAGCTGTGATAGTAATAGACTGTCATTTTTACCTCCAAAATCCAAAGACCTCGATGGTCTTTTATTGATATGCTCTTAAACGTAAAAGGTTTATTGCATCTGATACGTATATGTTTCTGTAAAACCACAATTTGTATGAATTTACTTATAGGATACTTATTATTGAGTTTTACGCATTACGCTGTTATTACTTAAGAATTTACTTAGGCTACTATTTTTACTATTACGCTACGTTTTTACTTACGCTATCACTTACTTACGAATTTACTGCGGTGCTGTTCATCCCTTTTGTATTTTGTAGACACGGAAATGGGAAAGCTAAAAACATGATTTGTAACCAATAGAAAATGTTAAGTATAAGCTCCCAATGACAATGATGCACTTTACGATTGATTATCAAGGAAACGTTTTCATGTATATTTTACAAAAATAAAACAATAGTCCTATTGTCGATGGGTTAAATATCAAAGGCTGTCAAATCCAGGAACCGAGAACTTCTCTGATATAACAATATTTATTCATTCTATCATTTAAATCATCTATTTATCATGCCTCTCAAACGCATTAATTCTTACGATAAAAAAATACACTACATCCTACTACTTATTTTATGACAATATTCTTCTTCAGTGACATCTTTTTACACGTTCCTACATCTAAACATCGTGATTATTTGTAAGATTTATTTAAAAAAAAACAGTTAACACTACACACACAGATCTCCGGGAAACTAAACCGGTATTACCTATCAAGGTCGCTTGTGATGTCAGTTTTTCCTTTACAAATGACAGGAGATTTATTGCAGATAATTTTTTTCGAGCGCTTTTCAACACGTTTCATTGTTTTAAAACTGGCCTAGGAAAGAAGAGTTAATTGGACACACCTTTTAACGGAAAATGCCTCAGGATCCGTTTGGTAAGTTTTAATGGGGTCTTGGTTTTATGTAAGCTGTAAGCCATGTTACTATCATAACTAATAGAGGTATTGTGTATAGTGAAAGCTTTGAAAAGATTTACTGTAAAAACTCACCACTTTAAAGTTTATCAAATTTTAAATTTATATGTTATTTTCACAAATCATGTGTGCTTGCTGATCTATAAAAGATTTTATTATTTGAATTTGAATCTATATTTATATTTATAGAATTGTATAAATAAATAAAATATATATATATAAATTTATGACTATATTCGACAGCACAGCTTCTTGAACCTAGTACGTCTCAAACGTGGAAGGAGAAATCGGTAAACACAAAGCTTGTTGGGTTGCTAGGAGGAGTTTCGGTACGCAAATCGTGATGGAAAAGCACTATATATACATGGGTTTAACAAAATAATCATACTTTTAAATTGACGTTCTTCATTTCACTCAAAATTCAAATACCGCGATGGGAACTACTGTGTTTGTTAGTGACGTCATAGGGTCAACTTAAGTTGCTGTCTAGTATAATAGGATTTGCTCTACTCTTAATTCTAAAATTACTGCTGGTGGCATTCCGATACACATATATTCCGATCATAGGCGTAACTAGGGGGGGTTATTGGGGTTGTAACCCCCCCATTACATCAACGGTTTTTAAAACATGAAAAACTGGAAAAAAAAATTCCCTTAAGTAAGGCGGTTCACAAGGAACTGTTCTTTTAGGAACTAACCCAAAGGGCCTCAAAATGAGTTTAAACACTACATTGAGAGACAAATTTTTAAAAAATTTCTGGTGGAGAACCCCCAGATCCCCCTCTAAAATTTTTAAGTCTGTTATAGTGCTACACTGTATTTTTCCCTTGAAAATTAAGCCTCTTAGATGAAGTTTTCCCTTCGGAAGTTTTGCCAAAAAAAGTTGTTTATATTATACCTGTATTATGAGACATTTTTTAAAAGGGAGTAATATTTTGGAGGGGTTGACTGGTCGGAGTAACACCCTCCATGAGTCAACTCTAGTTACGCCACTGATTCCGATTGTTGATTAGATAATTCGACAAAATAAGGTTTTAATCCGACTAGCCCGTCGATTAAGAGATTCATCTTGAAAAATGTAATTCAACACTCTATATAGAAAATTCCTAAAAATTTCGTAGCGGATAGTTGATTTTTAATTCTAAAAAAAATTCTTATTTCATAAGTTTCATCTTCGTTATAGTTCGTTCAGTTACGTAAGTTAAGCTTCCTTTGCAGGTTTTTAAAATGAAATTTAAACTGTAAAATAAATGTGTTATTTCGCTTTAAACTTTAAAGAAATAGAAACTATTTAAAGTAATTTTAACTACTATTGTTAGTATACTTTTCTTGCCTACAACGGTTTAGCTGACGTTTTGTTTCATTGAAAATGCAACGATTTTCTTCCATAAATAATACATGGATGAAGAAATGAAAAATAACTCAAACCGAATTAGGACGTTCATATTGCATGTGAAACATTTCAATGGTTGAGCACTTGGGTTTTCCGAACCAAAGGTATCTCTAATTATAATTCATCTATGCTTTTAACGAAATCCTCGCAAGTAGAGAAAAAAAAATTCCAATGAGGCAAGTTCATTTAGTTGCCTTTTTTTCTCTCTCGTCGAATGAATTTGTCTGCTATAATGGAAATAAATATTAATGGAAAATTAATACGTCCTTCTTTGGAAAACCAATGAAATTTAATAGAATGCTTCTGTTGCATGTTAAAGATATTGAACACCTGACTAAAAGATTCTGACCTAATTTACATCTAATACTTGTAGCAGATGCAAGCCACGGGTTACGTAGAAATTTATGACCCAAAATTTTACTATTTATAAGCAGCGTTCGAAATTGGGGTGGTTTGCTGGTCCGGGACAACTAAAAAACGTCTCGGACCAGTGGAATCAGAAATTCACTGGTCCGCCGGACCAGTGTGAGTGTGTGGTGAAAAAATATCACACCCTCCGGTTCTAGCGGTAAAAAAAAGTGCGTTTGATTATTGCATTTGGGGAGCCTCCGGGGAAAGAGAAAAATATTATTGAATATGTATTAATTTTTAACATTACTATTTGGTATTATATCCAATGCAATAGTTAATTTATAATAATATTTAAACCGGTCCTTTTTAATTTGTCGGACCAGTTATTTTTGTGGCGGACCAGTAAGATTGGCAAAGCACTGGTCCGTAGGACCAGTGTTTTCCCCCCAATTTCTAACGCTGTTTATAAGTACTATACATCAAATCCCCATTTATTTAACTCGGTATTTATATTCCAATTCAAGTATCTATTTATTTGAGGGATGTCTGTTCTCGACATTCCATGAATAAGGGATTTTTAGGAGTCAAAGGATAATTACATATTTTTAAAGTTAAATAATGGGTGAATTGAAAAAATTAAAAATATCACTTAATTTATTTAAGATTTAAAGAAGATGGAAGAAGATTAATTTAAAGAAGATGGCGTTATTGGATAAATAAAAAAATTTACTTATTTAATTTAATTGAGGCACTAGCTCTGTGTAACAAGTCTGTAAAGCTGTTGGAGTTAGCTTGTTGTTGTTGCAAGTCCCTCAATTACGTACAGAAAAAGGGTAGTTCAAAGTTAACCTGATTAGAACGATCGGCTTTACATTGGGAGTCTTAAGTTGAAAACTTAAAGGAGTGCTAGAAACTCCCTTAAGTTTTCAACGGTTTCAAAATACTGCTAATGGTTTGCGACAGCCTCCGAAAGAAATTTTATTTTCACTTGACTAATAATAAATTATTTTTTTTTTAATTTCAAAAATAAAAATATACTTGGCTGATTAACGCTGCTAATCGGGGAATGCTTGTGTCTTAAAACAGGATATAAACTGACCTCAAACCGACTATACAATTCTACATTATCATAACATAATAAAGTCTCATATAAAAGACTTCGTAAAAAATTGCTACCACTTTGAGCTACTTAGGTAACAATAGTGATCATTAAGAAAGAGTAAATATTTAATATATTTTTTAAAAATTTAGTGGTGGCTATTTTTATGCATTTGTGTGATGTTTTAAACGTGCTTCTCTAGACCAGAGCTATAACGAAATATTCCAATTCTTAAAACATAATAAAATAATATTTCACACTAAAATCGAATAAATCATATACCTAGTTCCTGTACAAATAAATTTTTGAAATAACGACTTTAAAAGTTTTAAGCCTCATTCAGCTGTATGGAAGTAAAATAAGCTCGATCAGCCGTCTATTTCTTCTGACTCCATGTTTTCTTCCAAGTCAATTTCACGCCGTTTGAGGAAGGAAGGGAGTTCTTTTCGGACAGAGGAAGCCATTTTTAGAAGAGATGTGAGGTAATTTAACGGGAGCGGGGCTTTTATAACTTCCACTAAATATTTCTAATCGAGAAGAAACGGAATTTATATTTTAGCTGCGTTTCCGAGGTTGGAAAGAGGATATGTTTACTAGAGGGAATTGTGAGTAGCGATGTGCAAAGCAGTTTTTTTAGGAATAAAAACACAAAAATTGGTGTAGCGTAAAAAAATAGTGAATGGTTTAAAAATATCCATTTTTTTCTTCAGGTACTCCTGCTAAATACATTGAATATATATGGATAGCAACTCAATACGAAATTTCGAGCGTTGTATTGCAAATCAAATCAATGCAATAAAAGCTGTAGGTATGTAAAACCACGGCTTACTAGATAGTACTATACAGGCTAGCCGAGTTTTGAACAATGAAAACCATTTGACAACTTTTCCCGCTTGGATCGCCACAAGTCCTACCAAAATCACCCACCGCCTTCAACACAGTGGATATGCTTTGCCAGTTTGTCCAGTATTGCCATCTGGATTTTTAATGATTTCCGTACTCGGCTATAGTATCTAGTAAGCCGTGGTAAAACGATATTTTTTGCAACGGCATTTACCTAGGTATCGGCAATGTTAAGGCTAACTATGGTAAACTGTCAATAACGATATATGGTACTTTCCGTTATCTATTTCGATTAAAATGGTCGAGGTGTTTTGAAACATCGCCAAAAATTGCAAACCAACCCTTTAATAATAATATAAACAAAAGTTAAATTGCTGACAACAATTGCTGTTAGAAGATATTTAAATATTCGGCTTTCAAAATAACATTTTGGAGGTTTTAACGTCACAGATCACGGAAAACGTACCCAATGGCTTTTTAATAACTATATGCTTTCTTGGTCTTTATAGTATCGTTATAGACAGAATTTATTGCTTTATTAATAAAAGAAAAACACATCAAGTTTAGTTCCTTACCCTAATGATGAATCCAGTGTCCGTATAACAGGGTGTCTGTGTTACGGTTCCTCTTTCTCGAGACGTGTTATCACAAAAGAATCTAAAATAGATTAAAACGAGTCGGTTTACTCGCTCTCAGTCTACTCTCTATCTCTATATTTAGCGATGAAAAAGCCAGAAATACCTTTAAGTTTTCGTTTGGATCATCGGGATTGTGTAACCCCCCCCCACCCGAATAATGCAATATAATTACACTTCCGTAATTTTAGATTTCTAAGGAATTTCTCACCACTAAATAAGTAAATTAAATACATTTATATAAATATATATCATAGTAAATAATTAAAAATCCACAAAAATGTTTTACTTAAAACAGTCATTTGAGAAAATGGCTATGTCTTATGTAAGAATATTTTCTTCACCTTTGAAATACTGTCGACTAAAAGAGGTAATGTACGGCCTGTAGAAATATATTCGTGTATTATTTTCCCCAGTTTTAACTTCTAGTTAGGAACGTGAAGATATTTTTTAAACAATTTATTCTTTTTAAACCTATATAAAATCAAATACTAAATCTCATAAGTATTTCCTGATCATTTTAAGCCCGCATGGATGAGATAGACATTCTTCTAAGTTAACTAAGAATTCTTGAAAACTCTTTAGGGCTCAGATAAGAAAACAACCACATTTATATTTTAATAGTGCTTATTTCCAAACGAAATGTGTGTGATCATAAAAACCAAACACTGCTAAACAAGGTTTATTCTTATAGTATTTAATTGATCATCCTTTTCTTCAGAAAAGGAGAATTTATAAAATGTTTAAATAATTGATGATATAATGTATGCTAACCACCAAATTCTGCTAATAAGATAAAATTGGTATTTCCAGGGCATGACAATTAGTACAATACTATTGTAAAATCATGTATAATTTACTTCCAAGAATAATATACTTTATTTAAAAAGGTATATTATTAAAGCATAGAGCTAAAAATTTTTTAGTCTCAATGTTGTACGAAAAATATATGAACATAATTAATAATTAATCATGATACATTTAAGGTATAAAGTTATATAGACATATTTCTCAAGATGATTCAGCTGTTTAGACTTATTCTATGGTTTTTTTATATTAAAGAAATTCCATATCCTCTGTTAAAAACTGGCAGATAGATACTACTACTTTGTTTGATGTCCTCGTATTTTAAAATGTTAAATAAAAATAATTTATTAGATTTTTGAAAAACAAGATGATTTCATTTTATTCGTTTTTTATTCATGTAATTATTTACTACAATTTCTTAAAATATTAAAACATTCCAAAACAAACAAAAAATTAAACGTATTTCTGGCATGTATTTCAGAAAATACCAGCAAAACAACCAAATCAAACAACATAAACTTATACATTTAACCAGTGTTTCTAAACCTGGTCGTGTTTCAACCGATAAAACGGGGAGAAATATTCTTAAACGTTTAATTATTTCAAAGTTTTAAACTTTTGTTCTTCAATATGGTTTTGTAGAATAGTTAGTTTGTTAGTTAATTAATGCTCTTAACCCTACATGTTTTTTGCCGAATTCTCCAATAATTGTTGTCCTAAAACAGTTGTACTTAAATTTATTTCACATTTTAAACTCGAATTTTAGCCAAATCTACCTAATTTAAAGAAATATTTAGATTAAAATAGACGAATATTTTTAAATTTCAACATTCAACAAGATTTTCCTTAACTTAAATTTATTATATGTTCAATGGGTCATTCCCAAAATTACGTCACTGTAATGTGTGCCTCCCTATCAATTGACATGTTGCGGTTTTTCAGTGACTTCTCTTCTCCTGTAATGGTGTGTGGTGATGCCACACTTTTAAAACTAAAATTAAACATTTTTAAAATTTTTGCTGTACTTTCTTCATACATGATAATCAGGAACTCTTTTATTACTGCTTTATCGAAAAAGGTAGTGTAAAATGAATTGTTTTGTTTTAATTGATAAAATCCAAGGGGGAAAAAAATTCACATCTTGTGTAACAAATTGTTTTCCTCCTTGCCACATACTGTACCACATCCTAAACAAGTAAGCAATATCGAAAGCAGGTTTTCAAGTTGATTTTTTCTCCTCAAGCCATCACACTTGAAATTTATGAAATTATGAAACTTTATATGGTTATTCTTAACATACAGTTATAATAACATAATATTTTTTATGAAAACAATTATGAATGGAGATATTCTGAACGGTGTTCACGGAACAAATCGCGCCGAGATAATGAAATTTACTGGAAAAAACTCACCAAATATGTGATTATATGTAAAGCACTCTTACATTTAAACATTTATAATCATTTATCGTCTTATTAGGTAATTACTGTAAGAGGGATTAGATTCCCTATCACTTTTAAATTGGTTTAAATACCCCCTAAAATTATAAATTTCTGTAATTGAATCTTGAATTGATGGTGGTAAGAAATAAGGAGGAGGATCTAGAACAGTGTGAGAAACACCGATTTAATTTATCCATGCACATGCACAAGCTATGAAATCTAAAACAAACTACTACAAACTAAATACAGGTTGCAAGCACAAATAATCTTCATTACAATAACATGCAATTCAAAATAGGATTACACCACAAATATGTATGCTCAGCATAATGAACAATAACAGCTTTACAAATAATATACGGAAAATATTATACGTTTTAATAAATTGTTAAAAGTTTAGAATGATTTTAGAACGTATGTACAAACATTAACAATTACGTATCCTCATGTTTAGATGAAAATAATTGTATTTTGAAATGCTGGTATTTTCAGTTGCTGTTCCAAAGGCATTCTGGATTGTTTGCCAATTATTTTTACATTTTATGATATTTGAAGAACAGATAGAATAAGTTTTATTTATCTAAATGTGTTAAAATGAATTTAAAGGGAAAAGTTGGAAATTTATTTATTTTCTTAGTTAGTAAAGGTGATTTCAGGGTTACACAAAAGGCAGCAACGTTTAAAAACAATGATTAAAGGACTTTTTAAAATAACTTATTGTATAATAATTATTAAATGCATTTCTGCATTTCCTGATTGTATGACGATTTCCTTTTATGTTATTGAAACAAGAACGGAAAATATTTTATTGTATATCCCTTTATTACAAACGATCAAATCAAATCAAATAATCAAATTTTATTTATATAACTATTATATAGTATATACTACTATGGAATCAAACAAATGTCACAATTTAAAAAACTGGGTTTCAAATTGATACATATAGAGACGGAGAGAATAAACTCAAAATCAGATCAAAATTTTTATTTTGTCACTTCTAAAAATCAGGCAACGGTTTTCATCAAATGCAGATAATCGTTTGGTGATCAGAAAAGAAAAACTCTCGTCGTAATCATTACTGGTAATCATAATTTTAATGATTATCTGTGATTATTATTTTCCAAGTTTTATATTTGGCCTAGAAAAATTAAAAATCATTTTTGTCGCACAAAAGATCGCCAAATTGCCAATGGAGAGATAAATCGATTATTCTGGGAAATACTGAATAGAACGCCTATGCTAGAAAAATTAGATTTTTCGATTTTGGCGAAAGTGTAAACGATTTGTTTTTTCGTTATTTGAGTTTTATATTTTGATGGAAATATTTTTCATCATAAATTATCATCCGAGTAAAACCGTATCGCTCAAAAGTAATCATAATTTTGAATCGAAACCGACAAAACTCAAAATATAATTAAGTTTTTGCTTAAAACCAGGCTCGATTGTTAAGATTTTACTCAAATTTAATCATGAAACAAGGTTTTTGCGATCAAATGAGATCATTGAATTCAAACCCTGTTATAAAATATTGCTAAAAAGTTAACTACCACTTTTAAGTTAAAATATATAATATATAAATATTTAAATTTATGACAAAAAATAATTCATCCGAAAATTTCTTATGGTAATAATACTAAATCCAAGCAATCGTTGTGCCTTGGTAATTTTTTGTGAAAAAAAAAAAGCAATATTAGTTATAGTAAGTGAGGTAGGAATTGATAATATACTATGAAAGAGTCAAGGTATTTAATGGAAGTTGGGGATTTAGTTCTGATTCATTGATTCATTTGTCAATAAATTATTCATTTTTAAAAATAACATACAGTTTTATTTGAGGTCATTACTTATATCATAAAAATCTAATTTCCGAACATTTTTAGACTTTATCTAATTTTAATATCAACAGTTCTAAAGTTTAATCAATTTATAAAATATCGAGAGATACTAAACTAAACTGTCTAGACATTAGGAACTCCAAACTATTATTATTAGAGAAGACAACAAGTGTAAAGAAGCCATCGAACTCTATCGGGGAAACCAATCGCTCAATAGTCGCATAACCAATAATTGCCTGGTTACCATACTGCGAAACCTGTCACACGATCAGTCATGTTTTTTTATCGACATTTTTTCATTTTATTTTTCCTTTCCTTCTAGTTAACGAAACTTCGAGGACGTTAGTGTATCATGACCGGAAAAGGCCTTATTTTGGTATATTACTGCTCACTCATCAGTGACTGAAGCATCTCTGGAGGCAGAAAATGATTCGTGAATGGAGAAATTCGTCGGATACTTTCAGGTAGGAGTGTTTAGTGAAATTGTTAATTATAACTACCGTGTATTACCGCATATAAGCCGAGGGTACGCTTTTATTGACCTAAAATTCAAAACCCGCTTATAAGCCGAGTGAAAATTTACCACCTTCGAAGACGAAAATTTTATACTATACCTACCGCAACTTTAGTTGACCTTATGACGTCACTAACAAAATAGTTCCCATTACGGTGTCTGAATTTTGAGTGAAATGAAGATAATGATGAAGATAAATATGATTGGTTTGTTAAACCCATGTATTTATAGTGTCTTTTTATCACGATTTGCGTACCGAAAATCTTCCTAGCAACCCAACAGGCTTTGTGTTTACCCATTTTCTCCTTCCGCGTAGTGACGTACTGTGTTCAGGAAACGTTGCTGTCGAGTAAGTGCTGAAAACACTGAAAATGTTGACGAGCGACATCCTAATGATTGATGACGATTTCCACGAACTTTTTGAGAACTCTGATTCAGAATGACCTTGATAAATAAATTTTAATTATAAAATTTGTTTTTATTTTATATATTCGTAGCCTATACTATGTTTTTTTATATGTTCGCGAGTGGCTTCCGCGAAACTTAATTTCGTTAATAATATTTTCAAAAGATTTAGATCCGCATATAAGGATCGGAAATTTCTCGGCTAATACATACGCGGTAATGTGCTATACTTATGTTCATTTTTAGATTATTTTAAGAGATACAGTAGGCCCTCGCATATTCGCGGTTCGGTATTCGCGGTTGAGCAATGTTACCCCCGCATATTCGCGGATTTCGATCTCTAAGTCATTTAGCAATGAAACTTGCATATTTGACAGGAAAAGATGTAATTGTTCGATTCCGGTATTTATTATGTAAAACCATTTTGAAAAATGTAACTTCTTCTACTATGCGAGTTTTCTAACTAGTAACCCTTTTGGTTTCGACAGGAAAAAAAGGTCGCCAATCCGTGATCGCCAAATACTTTTTTTTACATATTCGCGGTTCTCTATTCGTGGCCCCTCTTATTCGCGCATTATGATCTCAGTTATTTTTTCTTCATTATTTCAATAATTTCGTGAATTTCCTAGGCCTCTTTACTGCAGAAAAACTCTCACCAGATGACATTTACAGCTCTCTCTAGCTGGTAAATAGTTTTAAATTAAGAATGTCAGTTACGAACATATATGTTTCTAGTTTTAATTCGTAACGTTTTTCGAGGCTATAAAGCTTTTCACGATGACAAGACCAGTTATTTTCTTCTAACTGTGATGGATTAATGCGATTTTGTGGTTTGGGGCGGTCAGATGGAATATTAAATTTACAGTAGGTCCTCCCTGAGAGATATTTTTTTAAAAAATAACATCTTTAAAACTAGTACTGCTGTTAAGCTGTTTTAAGATTTAAAACTGATACAAAATAAATTTAAAAATAAAGGGGGCACATTAATTTTTAAAAATTTGCATGTAAAAATTTGTGCGCAGTATAGAAATCGAAGTAAAAACAAGGGGTTCTGGGGGGGGGGTTCCTCCCCCAGAAAATTTTTGGAAATTCGACTCTTAAAAACATTTTAACTCGTTTTTATCCACTTTTAGTTCGACTTTCGGAGGGGATGCCGGGCCCCTTTAACACCCCTTATATACGCCTCTAGCTCACGGTGGGCGATTTTCCCCTAAAAATTTTTAGAGTCGATTTATATTATCTCTATCTATTTATATTCTAGAGAAAATTTAAGTGTTTGAAAAGTGTTTTTCAGGCACTTTTAAGGGGTATAGCGTCCGGTGTTGAGTCGTTAATCATAATTATAACATCTAAAATAGGATCTAAAAACTTTTAGGTCAGGTCCAATGGTGGGGGGGGGGTCCGGACCCGGGACTCCTTGGCAACGCCCCCCCCCTGAATAAAAACTTCTATCTTATCATAGAAAACGACTTAAAATACTCAATAGCCATGGGAAATTTTTGAATTTTAGACTGCCAAAGAGTGTTCTGATTCTGAAACTACTTTGAGAGTATTTTTCTCAAAGGGGGCTCTCTGCCCCCTTTAATTCGTCCTTGGCTCCAAGCGGGCCGGAAGCTGGTCATTCGGAATAAGTTTCCAACATGAACTACAATCATGGAGTGAATACTAACGAAAATAATTTAAAAATACTGAAAATAATTTTAAAATAAAAGTGGTAGATTAATGTACATTTTTTGAATGTTAATTTTTAATAAATGTTTAATTGTAGCCACCACTATTTTATGTATGATTAAGTTAATGATATCATTCTACCATCTATTGACTGCAGTGCCATAGGCCTTTGATGCCTCACGAAGCAACGAACCAAAGAAAGAAGTCATCTCCAGTGGGTGGTTGCTATCGAGAAGGCAGGTTATGGCTTAAAAGCGCTCATGTTTGAACGTGAGCAGTCGAGGCTGGGTTTGTCATGGTAGCATTTAAACTTTCACCAAAATTCAAGTTTAATAACTAAGAAGTAAATAATAAACAATAATTTTTGACAAGTTGATAATTTCAATAATTTTACATCGTGCTTGATATTAATATCTAAGTTAAATCAAAATGTTGTAAGTGTAAATAGATAGTGTAATAACAATAACTTTAACAATTTAAATTTAAGGTATGTTCGAATTTTTAAAATTATAAAACCAAATTCCGCACATCCCCAGACCTCAATCCTTTCGATTTCTTCCTTTTATGAAATTCTTTGTGTATGAGACGATCTCGTCGCCAGGATCGTTGATCGCCTCGTGTCCGAGAAACACCAGCTCATTTTGAATGGGTCCGAGAATAAATGCGTCGACGATGCGTGGCCAGCATTTAGGGTAGATGGAAAACATATTGGGAACCTTCTTTAAAATTGAATATGGCTCTTTAACATAAAATAAATTAAAATAATTTAATAAAATGTACTTTTCATTTTTGACTTTTTCTTTCTTCAGCTAGGAACCCTGTAGTGATTACAGTTTATACCTTCGGCTCAATTTTCTATGTAAATTTTGATTGACGTGGTATGACAGACTAATTTAAAACCAGCTTAATGAGCTTTACAATTCGTAAGATGAAGTTGATTACTTTATTTTGGACCCAAATCCAATAAAAAGTCCCAAGGAAATTCTATGATTGAGATTTTAGATTTAGTTTTTTCATAAAACTATTCAAATCCTAATAATCTCTCCGTGTTCAAAGCAGGAGAAAAAACACAATCTTCGAGTATCCCGGTTATTAACTTTACCAACTGAGTTACGGTTTTAATAATAAAATAATAATCGAAAATAGATTTCGCCAAATGGTTAATACGTTGCCAAATATGGTTGACCGTGCATCAGTAAAGAAGACTGATCGAAATGAATCTTTTCCTATCCAAAGATAACTTCCTGAAAAATTTATAGTTAAAACCAAGGTTTATAGAATATAAGGTTGGCTCTTCACATAGACATGGAAAAAGCTCGTGACGTCTCGTTTCCGCTGCCAGTGACGTCATATGTAACGCCTCCTAACTGTTTGAACAACCAATCACTTTCAGTTTGAGTGGAATAAAGGAAAGATACTGGTGGCATGGAAACTTTACGCTCCGCCTTAACAAGCCTGATTGGCCAGTGTAAGCTTTGGCTCGTCACTTCCGCTGCCAGTGACGTCACTGGTAGCAGTGTCAGATGGGCCCCCTCTGGTTAAAACTACTTTTTGCATGAGCTAGTTTCATTAGTTTTTTGGAATAAATGACGGAATCGAACCATTATATCTGTTACATTATCATATATGCGCGTTTTAAAACTGGGTTCGTTATTCGCGGATTTCGCGTATTCGCGGTATATTTTGGAACGTAACTACCGCGAATAACGAGGGAACACTGTACTTAGCTATTAATTTTATGAATAATGAGTTATACTTTTATTTCACCATTAAATTTTTTTTTTAAACCAGGTGATAATCCTGAGTTTAAATGCGATGAAATTTAATATTATTTTTGAAATTGAAGCCGATGAAACTTCTGCAAACAATGTTTATTTCAAATAAATGTGTCCTTTATTTTATGATTTCATTTCATCCCCAAGAGATATGAAGTTTTTTTTTTTTAAAGTTTTTTAAAGTGACTTTTTTAAGTGAAAAAAAGTTTTTTAAAGTTTTAAGTGACTTTTTTAATTAGGAATTATTAAAAAATACAAAAAGATATTGTACAAAATTTACACATTTTTAACTAAAATAAGTATTAAATTATTTTCTGTTAAATCATTATGACATTATCTGAATCAATGTAAAGTTTCTGATTAAAAATTATTAAATTTTTTTGCACATAAATTTAAGAAATTGTAGAAATGTCACATAATGGAACATAATCCGATTGGTCGAGTGAGTTCTATTTTGTTAATGTGTATGGGAAAAAACTGCGTTTCTCTAAAGCAAACTGTCTTTACGTTTTCTAATATCTGTTTAATTAAGTTCCAAATTATTTTTTTCTTATTACTCAAATCTATTTTATATCATAAAGCTGCATAGACCTAGTAACTCCTTAGTTGTAAGTTTATCGTTTCATTCCACATGGAACAAATAAAAAGTTTCTTCACTAAAAAAGTTGAAGTTAGTCAGTTGCATACGACATTATTTGCGTTTTTAAATTATGATAATCTAAAATGAAGCGAGACATAAATTCAATCCAGTGAATTAAATTATATGAGAATTTTACATTCAAATAATTCGAAAACGCGAAGAAAATCTGCAGTCCGCCATCGAAATCAGCGCTAATGTACCGTTATTTGAACGCCATCTATTGGTGAAATAAAAAACTACATTTCAATGCGGGAGCGTTTCCGAGTTCCTATCCTGATAAATCAAAGAAAGATTTTTATCTTTAAGTGCTGCAAAATTTCGTTGATTTGATAGATGTAGTAAGTAACTTATCGTCATTCTAGAATAAATAGTTTGGTAAAATCAAGCTTAAAAATGACTTGATAATATACAATAAAAATATTTTGTCGATGCATAGCTCTACTAGTAGTTATTCTTTACAAGCAATATGTGCTAAACTGGGGAACGATAATATTTAAATAGTACCTAATATTTGTCGCAAACGAGAAGTTTTCACAGTTTATCAAAAATCACATGATTAATGTAGTTACGTCAGTTAATAATTTGATTTTCTACCTACAAGATACTTCTTAAACGTTTCGAACATAATAATAATATTCAGAACAAGTTTTTTTTAGACATTATGAGAAAAATAAAACATAAAAGTACATATTATACCAATTAACACTAAAATATCTTATAATAATTTCAAAAACATTTTTGCCCAAAATATATTTACAGTAAACATAAGTTATTTATGCAAGGCCCCATTAAAACATTCGTTATTTGTAGCCTAGTGTCTGTTTCAAAGCGTTATGTTTGTCTACCAACTAAATCCTTGAGTTTTTAGTTGGAATAGTAAAATTTCTTTGAAGTCAAAAGAACCGAGATTTTTCGGCAGGTTCCCTGGCTTGGCTTAAACTAGTGTAACTAGACAACTACATAAAAATGTTCAGTTTAGCGGGTTATTTAGAGTTCGTGATTACTACAACAACAATAATCATTTTCCGGTTATAAAAACACTTTTTAGAGGTGAAAGAAGTCAGGTGGAGAGGGAGGTAAATTTTCCATTGACAAAACCGTACTGAGAACCGGTCTAACTAGACTAGACGCACGGTGTTTTTACGTGATCGGAAAGAGGGACACAAGGAATAGAAAATTTTAAAGAAAGTGAGATGCGAAGAAGCACTTCATTTGTTTATTTGTAATACTGCGGAACATTTAAGGGTCATGCAGGGGGTTACAGCCTATAAACGACTATTAAACTGTGAGTAGTCAAAAATAAACAAATATATCGTAAATTAATCAGAACTATAAATGTAAATTTTGGTTTGAAACGTACACACCGCTTCGACTTAGACATTATCAATAAGCAATGTGTGTGTTCCACTTATAATTGTAATACGTGGAAGAAAAGACAATTTAAAGATTAGTTTTGCAAAAATGTGATATGCGATGCGCACTTTAAAGCTATTAAATCGGAACAATGATTTAAATCAATAAAATAATGAATGAAAGCTTCCACGGCCTGAACAGTTATTATTTATTATTACAGTCGACTCGGCTTATTGTGATCACGGTTAATGTTTTATCTTATGTTAATGTGTTATCGAAATCGACTCCTATATAACTTAACGCAAAATGAATCGCTTAATGTTATCAAAATCTGGTGAAATCCCCTAAAAACCTCCTTTTTTACCGTTTGAAGGCCAATTTTAATACTAACCATACAAAATGAGTCATTAATTTATAAGTGTTATATGTTCCACTCTCATATTTTTCTTTACGAATGTAAAATTTGGAAAATACATACTAAGTAATCATTTTAAATACTTCAATTAGGATGACATAGTTGTGATTTTAAAGCTGACACTCGAGTTACGCTGTTTGAAACGTTCTACTAAGTATCAAATCGCTTATTGTTATCAATCGGATATAGTTATCATTCTACTCTTGGACAAAAGTGATCACATTAAGCAGAGTCGACTGTAATTATTTACACTCACCAGTAAATTAAAAAAATATAAATAATTATATAAATTTCTCTAACATTTTACTATATGTTCGTTGAACTCATGAATATTTTAACAAAGTCACTAAAATTGACTAACAAGGTAAAAATAGTATCTTATATACTTACTTCTACTTAATAAAATAAGTAAGAAAGGCCAAAAGTTATAAACACACTATCGTGATTTTATCTATTTTATCACCTTATTTTCCGATTTTTTAAAATTATATGGTTTCTTGGTGTACTCTGGATGTTATTGAAAAAAAACAATCTGTCGTCTTTCTTTTATATACCTTACTACCTGAAGAAGTCGGAAATTCTATACTTAATAAGACTTAAATTTCAAATAAATAGGAAATCATTTAGTCATAACGGAAAAATTAAAATTCGTTGATTCAGGGTTTACCATCCTATTATGACCGCTCTATATTCAAACCTGCTAACTTCAACCATATTTATGTATCACTATGATACTTTAATACAGGGTGCATAGGAAAGTCTGTTTAACCTGAAAATAGTTGCGATTGAAGAGATCTACGTCGACGGTATAGTCAAGAGACTACGCTCGAAGTAATGCAAACGACAGCTTAATACTAACATTACAATATAGCATGTTCAATAAAAGTTAAACTGAACTTGAAGATTGAGGTTAAGCAGGATACGTTTACGAATAATTTCACGGTAAAGGTCTTATTTAAAAAAAAAAAAACATTTACTTACAGCACTGGTTATTTCCACGAAAGTAACAACTAAACTATACTCTAATCTCGCTATTTCTGAAAAATTACAAGTGGAATTAAAGCAAAATACTCAAAAGTAGTAACCTAGAATTTAATCGGGACCATTAGGTTACTAGACGCACGCTCTACCACTAGGCCATCGTTGTTTTTGCCAAATTTGATAAGTAGTAACATAATTTCAGTTTTAAAACACGTAATAACAAACTCCTATTATTACGCATGCTTCAACCTTTATGCATATAAACCACTTCGTTTACTTATTTAGTGGTGGATGTTTTGACATCAAACAAAACGTGAGAGATATTTTTAAAAAACTGATATCTTTTGATAATTTCAATTTAATTTATCGTTTTATAAGCTATTTGAGTTTCTTAAAAAAAAAGCAAATTGATGCAATGGCTCCCAATACCTCAATCGTATGTTAATGAACATCAAATAATATCCATACATTTTCTCAGAAATTAGTGGTTCTCCTCTCATAGCATATATAGTCGCACGGTTGTCCATGAATGACAGAGCAAGTATTTGTTTGATGGAACAGCCGTAACAATCATGGCGTACTGCCACATCTTGATAAGGTGATGGAATTTTCAAGACAGGAATAAGACTCCATTAACTAGAAACCAACGACCTTTCTCTTTCCCCATAGGGAAAGAGTTGCGTAATTCACGAGCTCAATCTAATAGGACACGCATTGTGAGAAGTTAGCTGTATTGGTGCCGTGATACCACAAAAATATAATTAGGTACATGAGATATTTCAATCAGGTTTGAAATTTAAGTCACCAGTAGAAAAATAATAAATAAAATTAAATGAAAAAAAATTATGATATATTGGACCTATAATTTAAGCTCTTGTTTTTAAAAGAGTGATCTTATCCGAGGAATCACTCATGTCCATAAAGACTAACGATAAGCGTTTTATCACTTTTCGTGTTCGTTTAGGAACAACCATTTTAAGAGTGAATTGGTGAGGAATAATCATCCAAAAAGTGGATTGGCGATTCATTCACTCCTTCACTTTTCTATGCAAACTAGCGATTCACAGAAGTGAATCACTCAGGCTGAATAGTGAAAGTGGAACAGCGTGAATGAGAATTATTATACATCTTTTCTGTTCACTAGTAGTACTACGATGTTGTATGTTCCTTATCGATACACAACTGAAATCAAGAAAAGCCTCTTGCCGGATTTATATAACTAAATTTACGCTTCCTGTTATATTTTTGAATTTGCCCACACATGATTCAAAGCATTATGTGACTATGAAAAAATAAGAAAAATAATCATTCACTATGAGATATGGTGAACGCTATGTTGGGAAATTATTATTATGATAGGATTGCGAAAACTAGGTAACATTAACTTTGGTTTTGTCCAGTTTTCTTCACCTTCGACCTAAGTACGAACACGTTTTGTTATGTAAATATTTCAAACAAGTTGGACGATCTGGGATCTGAGAATTGAAGCATGTGTTTTTTAACATGTTTTATTTACTACTAGTACGTTGTTTATTTAAGATTTAGATACAGTAATTCACGGCTTACTAGATATTATACAGGCTAGCCGAGTACGGAAATCATTAAAAATCCAGATGGCAATACTGGACAAACTGGCAAAGCATAGCGTTGAAGGCGGTGGGTGATATAGGTACGACTTGTGGCGATCCAAGCGGGAAAAGTTGTCAAATGGTTTTCATTGTTGAAAACTCGGCTAGCCTGTATAGTATCTAGTAAGCCGAGATTAATTACACAATAATAAGTTAATACAATAATTATGAATAACACGATAAAGCTTCCATGTAAACTATCCGTAATAATACGAAAAAAATTATTGTCCACATAAAATTAAAGTACGCTTTAAAGCGCCAGGGGTTAAAAACATTTAGCTACCGTTCTTTGTCTAAATTTTACGGGTTTAAATCAAATAGCTTTCTACTCACCGAATGCTCTGCATCTCTAAAAAGAATGATAGTAGTACCAAACTTCTTCTAGCATTTAACGGGAATGAAACATTGAGCTTTGTTTTAGCCGATTCTGAGGATTATTGTAACGGCATGCCAAAACGTGATATCACATAACCACCGATAATAGCTCCCATTGAATCAACACGATTTAGAGCGTGTTTCGGCTTGACCAAACACCTGTTACACGTCACTGCGGCTTTCCTATCGTCAAAGAAAAAGTCAGGAAATTAAAATTTAGTTTCACGAAATTGTGGTGTGGATTTACATTTGAGTATCTATCACCTATGAATTGGATCCCTCAACGAGGTATTTGCATAAGTGAAGGATTTGCTTAATTTTACAGTTTTTTTATACGTTATAGTTTAAAACTCTCAAATATCAGATTTTTAAGTTCAAAAATATGTTTTAAATAATTAAAAATTCAATTTTATTTTTGTCAAAACACTAGTAAAGTCACGTGATCGAAAAACGGGATTTGACGTCACAGCGCACTCAAAACTAGTGTTTTTACTGTTTTTGAATGATTGGAAAACGGGATTCTATTGCATGTGACGTCACACCGCATATAAACAACAGTGTTTCTGTTGTCGCGCCACAACGCAAAACAAAATTTAAAAATTTATATCTCAGAAACTGGGCTACGAAAATACTTCATTTAACGTCTTTCTTCATGGTCTTTTATCTATACTATTTTAATGAAATTTTATCTCAAAACGTGAATATACCTCATTATGTCTCGTCGTATTTATCATTGGGCTAACGCGATAGAGGGGCGAATTTAAAGTTTTAACCACAAATAAGTATGATTTTAAATTGAAAATGTGTGAGCATAGCGAATATAGTAGTTTTAAAGGTTTTAATTCGACTGGTTCGTCTATTCTAATATCCATCCACCATGGCATTACAGCCCTTTTAGGGCCTGCTTAAGGATGACCATCCGTTCTTCACGGTTCTGGGTTTTGTTCTTGCAGTTTGTTATGTTTAAAAGTCTCAGATCTTCCTTTTCGTCATCCAGTCACCTTTTCCTATGGAGCCAACAAGGTCTGGACCCCATAGGTCTGGCGTTAAATATTTTCCTTACATTTCTAGCCTCCTCCATTCTTGATTATGCCCTAGACCTAGACATCTCAGGCGTCTGATCTTAATGTCCGTTACAATGTCAATTCCCTTGTATTTTTTCATTACTTCTCTGTTATTGTCTATTCTAATAAGTGATTTGAAATATTTTGAGCTCATATCTAGTTCCACGGTTAACAAACTACCCTGTACATTTGGGTACTAAGTATGTTATCATCAACTTTTGATACTGTGAAAGATACTTGATACTCTTGAACTGTGAATTTATTTTGCCCCTTCTATTTAAAAAAAAATTCTAAAACGCAGGGGCTAGAATAGAACATCAAAAATTATATTAACGTCAAGCTAGAAAAAATATAGATTAAATTTAATTTAGAAATAAAATTACAGCTACAAAACATATCCTTTAAATGCATATGATAAATACAGTAGACTCCGCTGAATGTGATCATCTTTGCCCATGAGTAGAATGATAACAATAAGCGATTTGATGTTAGAAAGTTTAAAATAGTGTAACTAGAGTTTTGCATCAACATCAAAATTATGTAGTCCTAATTGAAGTATTTAAAACGATTCCATAGTTTGTATTTTGCAAATTATACATTCTTAAAAAACATGAGAGTGGAATATATGTTACTTAATAAATTAATGACTCATTTTGTATGTTTATGTATTAAAATTGGTCTAAAAAGGGGAAAAGGGAGGTTTTTAGGGGATTTCGCCAAATTTTGATAACATATGCGAAATGTTCATCCCATAAAACGGCGCATTTTACATTAAATTCAATAGGAGTGATCGGGACCGGTCAATTACGATTACATTATCCGATTCATAGCATTAACCGTGATCAAATAAAGTGGAGTCAGCAGTATCCAAATCCTCACGGGAAGAAGCATTTGATACTAAAACTTATGTGTGAATAATTATGGCTAGGGAACATTGTGTCAATTGATTAGTTACTTTTATCGTATTGTATCACAAAAAAAAAAAAACATTTTAAAACGGATTGACATTGAGTAACTTTGACCGCAGGAGAGAGAAAAAAACATTCCAAAATGGTTTTCACGGAACAAAAACCCCTTTCACAACCAAACGAAAATCCAAAATATAAACCACAACATCTGCTATAGCTGAAGATGCCCTTAACAGAGGAGGACATAGGAAACCCGATATTTGAACGCGTTTCAAAACCAACTTCACGAGAGAGCAAAAAAAGACGTTCTCCGTCGCAGCTGAGAAAGTGGCCCAATTCAAGATGGCGGAAGAAATAGAAAATAATAATCATAAAAAAAAATCCCGCGACGATAAGGCCCTTCTTGATAGATGTCATCGCTTATGCTCTTTAACAGGCGATTCAGATGACACAGAACGTTTTATCGATGGATTTACGGCCTGGTTTAGAACGCGGCGAAGACCGATAAATCAATAAATACGTCATTCAAAATGGTGGTGCCACGTTCGACCGGACTGAATAGCGTAACATTTTAAATCGAGAGAATAGGACGGTTTGTTTAACCATATCTAATTAATGTAACAAAGATAATTTTTAACCCTTACAGTTAAAAATTTGCTTTCAATTCTATTAATTTATATTTACTTGTTTAGTGGTGGCTATTTGAATCATATTTTATAGTTCAAATGGGAGGTTTAGGAAATATACTATCGTTATTTACAGCAGTTCTAAAAGTAAAAAATGTGTTTTACGACTCTTTAACTAAGGTTTGCAGACATAATTGTTAAATAACTTAATTGTTTTGCCCTTTGGCTCTAAAATAAGTTCCCGTATTACAATGTACTAAAAAAGTATGGATTTAATACTGTTTTTTCACCTCACAATAAATGCTGTTGTTTTTATATTTCATTGTGAAAATAAAGACGTTGTGTTCACTATTCATCAATTGCACAAGATTTTTCGCTATATAATATTTGGTCGTTTTGGCGAGGTGTGTACGATATACTATTTTGACGCTATTTGATTTTTATATTTTCAGCAATATACTTTTCATTAATTATTTTTATGATCAAAACCGTATCTCTCAAAATTGATAGTTGAATTTTAAGGATGTATACCTCAAACAAGACCCGAATTGTAATAGTATTACTCAAAATTTAATAATCATACCAGGTTTTTTCTATCAAATGGGATTATCAAATTCAAACCCTGATTACTTAAGCAATGGTTCTCAAACTTTTGAGCATCAAGACCCATTTTTTATGAACAGAATCTAACGCGACCCACCTCATCTTTAGTTAAGTATTAAATTTTTTCAGACATTATCTTTAACTCGGGTAGAAAATTCAAATCATTAGTATTTATTAAACCTTTCATGCTTCGCTCTCCTTAAGTTCATCTTAACTTTCACTTTTAAACCCCCATTTCAGTTTTGTCTGCAACTATACAGACTTCTCACGATAGAAAAGGTGGTCTTGGGGTCCTCCCCCAGAAAGATTTATGAAATTTGACTCTTAAAAAAAGCGTTTCAACTCATATCCTAGTAATCTGTGGGTAATTTGCAGTTACATTTACTAAGAAAATTCCTAAAATTTGTAATTGTAAGAAATTTTTTAACTTTTTTACTTCTTTTACTTTTGACACCATTAATTTTTCCTTCTTTATTTAATCTTTTCACTACATGTTGAAGCCAACACGTTCGTAAAAATTATAAAATTCAATTACTATTACAAATTAAATATTCTGAGAAGGGAATTCAAAATCTTGTTGCGGCCCACCTAAAATTGGTCCCGCGACCCACAGTTTGAGAACTTCTGACTTAAAACTACATTTTTATCTTGAAAACTTTGAACCAAGTATTTAATTGAATCCCATTAAAATAAATAAATCGTATGAAACTCGCGGAAACTTAAATCTGAAACCTTAATAACATTTTGACGAACGATAACTTTCCCTTTAGCTCTGCCGATCTATGCGAACGAACCCCGTTCCGAGTCATCAAGAACGCCGAGAATTTAATAATAATCAACGCATCAGCGGCAGCACTGACACAGTTCCGAGGGAAAGTTCGAATATTTCGGAATAATTATCGTTTGGTTTGTAGGAGCGTTCCACACTTGACTTGCGCCGAAAAGTGGGACATGTAGTATGTTTACATCCAAAGCTTTATTAAAACTTTTAAAAAGTGCCTTAAGTGCATAGTTTTCTAGAAAAATATATGCAGTTGATACCACTTATTGTGGTCCCGGTAATGTTATTAATCATATATCATATCGTTACCACCACGACGAAAATACGAATCTGTTATTCTGATACATAGCAGATTCGTGTTTTTGGCGTGGTGGTTACGATATGTTATCAAAATTGACCGGTTCCGATCACTCCTAATTAACTTAACGCAAAATGTATCGTTTTATGTGATCATTACATTGCTTAATGTTGTCAAAATCTGGTAAAATGCCCTAAAAACCACCTTTTTTCCCGTTTGAAGGCCAATTTTAATACATAATCATACAAAATGAGTCATTAATTTAATAGTGTTTTATATTTCTCTCGTATATTTCGTTAATAGTGTATAAGTTGCAAAATACATAGTACTAGGTAATCTTTTTAAATACTTCAATTAGGACTACATAGTTGTGATTTAATGCAAACACTCGAGTTACACTGTTTGCCACTTTTTAGTATCAAATCGATTATTGTTATAAATCGGATATCGATATTCTACTCTTGGACAAAAGTAATCACATTAAACGGAGTCGACTGTATCATCGTCTGTGTAGACTGGTGAAGTGAATTTGTTATATTATTTGTTAATTTACAGCCGATATCAATGATATCCGAATTCCCAAAAATAAGTAAAATCCTACAACAGACCACTTTTTATTATTATACACTGTTTTCTAATTATTTTTACGAAAATCTGTTTACTCTAACAGGAAATTCATTTAAAATGTTTAATGCTAAAAGCCAAACTGAGAAAGGTGCTGGATTTAGGATAAAATACAGAAACTATAGAGAAATAAAAAGGTCCACTTGAAAGTATATTATCGATGAAGCAGATACGGCAAAAAATTGGTCATTATCCTTAATTCTTCATATAAGATCCCAGTAAAGAAACTAATTTTTAGAATTATATAATTGATATTGACATTTAACTGTAAAGACAGCATGAGTGAAATATAGGTAAATTATAGATTGTTTTAAATTTCTACCATGGCGGAGTGTTACGCGAAAAGTGACTTTGATTCCATGGCGTGTTATAATTAGAAATATTACGCAAAACGACATCTGATTCCTTTTCCTCAACCGTCGGAAATAACAGCATCCCGTGGAACGGAAATAAAATTTTATTTCACTGACTTCACTTCCTAAGCTAATCTCTAAAAGCGTCAAAAATAGAAAACTATCGCAGAATATTTAATTTCCAGGAACTTCGCAATTTCCTAGGGTCATAAGGTAAAACCTCATCCCAGGTTTAATGATAATTTTGTATCCGCGGCTATCTTAACAGTACGCTATCATATTGCGACCCCTATTGTTTTAAAATATTACCGGTAGTTGTCTGGTCTGCACTGGTTTGAGGTATAACTAAAAAATTTTCTTAATTTTAATTCCTCTAACTTTCGTAGATAACCAAAAACCTTGAGCAATTGAGCCGCTCAGAAAGGCTGTGGGTTAAATCCAAAAATAAGATTTATGGTTCTTTAATATTTTGTGATGCGTCGCTGTAGTAATTTTAAAGAAACTGCACAAACAATTTGACACATGTGTGGTTCTTATAATAAGCAAATGTTTTCAAAAGGGATAGGAGGAAAAGTTCTAAGACCCGTTTTTCTATACGTTTCTCAAAACTGACGCAAGTTTTTGGTGTATATGAAGAAGCACTAAAATACATAGATTGTTTTGCTAAAAGTCAATCATACAACCACGTTTAAACTAACTTACTTATACTCATCATTAAACAGAACACTTGACAAGCTATACGCTTAATTAATTAATTGTTTTTACTTTATTGTTCAATAAAACCTAAATACTACGGAAAAAAATAACATAGTGAGTTTAACAATATATAAATAAATGTGATTTATCTTTTAAGGTTTCATTGTGTAGTCCGACCACCACGAGAAAAACCTATGACGTCGTAGTTATTAGTAATTTTAATAATTTAATATTGTGGATCTTGTTATAAAAACAGGTTATTCCCTTCAATTTTGGATGCGATGATAATTCATAAACGCTGAAAAAAACATTTTGTGCCAAATCTGTGTGACTATCATTTAAATTTTAACTTCTTTTCGAAGTTTCGTTTTTCCGTTGAAACTTCTCGTGGTGGTCGGACTGTAATTGTATTGTTTCTTTTTTCCGGAAAAATTCAACGCTAAATAGTATTTAACACTTATTAAAACACCATTGCAATTAATATATCGCTTTTTGTTGTTCGCATATCCGTAAAAGTAAACAATTGCGAATTAAACATAGTACAGATCCATTGTCTGATTCCCTTGAGTTAGGTGAACGACCTTGGAATTCAAATAAAAAACGTTCAAATGCAGCAAAGAATACGGTTTCATCAAAATTAACAGTACTTAAATGGTCAAAACGTTGTCAGATATCCTTCATTCAAAAAACAGAAAAGAAAAGATAATTATAGCTGTATTAATAACATCCAAGAGTAGCAGTAGTAAAAAAACGAAAACTCCATGTTCGTCCAACCGTACCGCCTCGTACGCGAATGAAAAATAGGAAACCTGTGATAGAAATCAAGTTGAATGTTCCTTTTTTCGTGTTCACTAGTCTGAGTTCCTGTAGAACGAATGTTCTTAATGATCTATGATCATTAGAACTGTATTAATCTGGTGATGCTAAAATGCCAATTGAAAACAATAATCCCTGACCGGTTTATGTGATAATTTTTACTCCAACTTTAGCAATGGTTTGATGAAAGATGAATGAAAACCAACCTTATGAATGGGACACCGATCGATAAGGTAAAATCGGCTATATCGATTTGTCATAATCGATAATGCGCACGTATATCGTACATTGTATTTTGCCTCCCGATTAAATTTAAAATTGCGATATCGGTTGGGATTCTTAAAGCACGATTTGTGCCAGTTTTTTATTTAATAATACGCACTCTGTGCCAATGAATAGTATTTTAGCATGTTGTAATCAATGTGTGAACTTTGTAGTAAAAGATCCGTCTTAGTAATATAAATAACTAAGACGGAAAATTGAAGGGAATAAAATTATTCTATTTTATGTTATGTCAATTAACAAACTATCAGTTTATGATTAAATAACTCCTCAACATACTACATAATTTCCAATAATTACATAACTATCGAAAAATGTATTAAAAATTTAAATCTCGAATTATTTATCATTAAAATTTTATCTTTGTGATAAGAAGCAAAGAAGAACATGCTTAAAAATACCCTTTATATCTTTAATAACCGGACATTCAGCGAGAAAAACTTTTCGAAAGGAAATAATATGACTTCGGTATCTACGAAAAAATGAACGAAAAATTGTAAAGATCTTGTCGATAACTATATGTAAAAAAGCGAAAAAACTTGAGCTGTTTGTAATCTGGTCAGATATTGAAGTGTCAAACAAAATAAAACCTATAAAAACTTTTTATCATGTTCTGATTTCTGAGAGAATATCGCTACCAAATTAAGATCTCGAGTGAGCTACACCTGCGTAAGATATACAAACTCAGCGATTTTCTAGAGATAAAAGAACTATGAAATCCCAGTTTTGAACCCAGAAGAGATTCTTATGAGAAATGGATGTTTTCGTTATTTTATTCACGTTAACAACACGTGAAGAGCACAAGTGGCTATTATTAACAGTAGTATTTTTGTTCTCCTAAAGCAAGTTTCTGTAGAAAATTATGTACATTAAAAAAATCTCCATGTAGTTAGAGAAGAGCTTATAGGAGGGTAAAAATACGATTATCTAATGAAAAGAAATAAATAAACATTATAAAGACCGGAAGGAATATATTTCAAAAATACATGACAATAATCTCCGAAATTTTGGTAGTAGATTGTAAGAACACCCGTCTACCGTACAAATGTTTCTATGAATGAAAATTTTCAACTATCATACACGATTTAATAAGTTTATAAAGTTTGAAACCCGTTAAAACTATGAAACTTGTTGATGAAAAAGGAAAACAACTCATTTCGGAACATCTTTAAACTTCTGATGCACAAATTACCCGAGAATAATCAAAAGAAAAATATTAAACAGCGTTTAAATGTTTCAGAACGGAGTTTTGCTTTTTCGATTCTCAAGAAAATTTTTATCAAGAGTATTGTGTCAGGTTTACTTAAAAAGTAGCACTTTGATTACAATCGGATTGTAATTGTGATGGATTGAATCCATCACAAATCTTTTTATAATATCGTTTTACAATGTTGCGAAAACACTAACTTCATCTTTGAGTAAAATGTTTAGCACCTTGTTGTAGCCATCGAAACTCCGATGAAAAGAACATACTTAATGCTCAATTTTGTTTGATTTGACTAAAAACGTCCTACAGATAGCTAACGGCTTTCTATTAATCAAATTGCACATTTTCAGAATATCCGCCGTAAAAACGAAGAACGGTTCTTACTAGCGAAAACTGCATGAAAATTCATCTGTGTTCTGTCATGGTGATTCTGAAGAAAAACATTCCTCATTATATTCTTATTTTAATTTTTTTAAAGATTCAATGTTTCGTTTAAATCCTTTGAAAAAGAGGACAATGGCAAAACAGTTTTAAATCAATAGTTCACAATGCTTTCCGAAAACGCAATTCTGATTCCACAGCGACTCGAAAGAATTCTTCTTTCATCATAGGCAATATTTAGAAAATTTCAAAGAACAGAAGGTTTAAGTTCGGAATGAAAGCAATTAAAATCAGGTTTCAGTAAATACTTTGCCTTCCAAAAATGTTCACCAGAGAAATTTCGAGTTTATAGTACTATTACCGAATAACTTTTAGTACTATTTCATCTCGGAAGATTTATTCCGGAAATTTAAATCGTAAGAATGATTCAAAGTAGTATTTTCATCTGAGATAAGAGTTTGTAGCTATACACTCACCAGTCAAAATACTCAACTATATAAACTACTGTTTATATACCGTCTAATAGTGCACAAGTTTTACAACTTTCGGTTCGGTCTCCTTTAGACTCAATCTTCATATAAAACTCATCGGACGGTAGTTACAAACAGAAGAAATTAAGTCGGCCACGTAATGAAAACTATCTCCACACGATTAAAGTGGCTGATTGCAGCAAATGGAACATTTTAAGATCATTTTTCGAAAAAGGACGTCTATAATTTCCAAATTGTATCCATATAAAACTTTTACTATGTTTTGCTATTGCTAACTTCTAAGAAAAAAACCATCTCGAAATATATCACAGAGCATTTAAAACAAATGTCAAAATATAATAGTCAGGTAGTCAAAATGTAATAGTAACGGCATTATCAATGTATGTTGCAAAAGCGTTCTCCTAAAATTTTCTACCGACACTCAACGCGAAAATTTCATTACTTTGCTTTTCTTCTATCCAACTTCTAAGAATTTTTTTTCTCTGTAAACTCATCAAATCCTTAAATCAGTTATTCATTCGGTCATCGCTTCCAACTGGTCAAAAGCGGATAAATTAAGAATAAGAGTTTTATAGCGAAAAACGCTTTTCTAACATTTCAAACGCGTAACTCCGCGTAAAACTAAAGCACAATGTTTTAACATCGCAAAATTCTAAGATGTACTACTTGCCCGGCAAATTGACATCTTCTAATACTGCATTAAAACTCAAAACACATTAAAGAAAAAGTCAACAGGTCAAAATTGAAGAGTTATTGAACGTGAATTGTTGCAATATAGCAACCAAAGAGAAATTCTGCGAGAAAATTAGTAAACTATGTGTTTATCCAGCGAAAAGCGTCTAAGAAAATCCTTCCCAGAATGAATATATATTATTTCATCAAGGACGGTAATTCTTACGAAATCGTGGTCATCGCTTCCCAATTAACTGGCATTGAAAGTTAAAGAACTTAAGCTAATTTGTTGTGCTTAAACGTTCCCCTAAACTAAACAAAGCATTTCATGATATGCAGCAGAGCCGAGAATCCTGCAATTTAAATTTAAAATGATAGCAAAATTTAGTTGTTATTTACACCCCGTATAATATATCTAACTATTTAAGTGGTGACTGTGCTCTCCACAATTACCTTTGCGAAATTTTCAAAACGAGGGTTTACTTATATCTCATAGGAAAATCTCTCAAAATATTGCATCACCTCAATAAATCTTTAAAAAAATCCGTATCCAAATGGATTTAGCATAGCGAAAAAGGTGTTTTAGATTTCAATCAGAAAGTCCGAGCAATCTACGAATTGCAACTGCCATGGACAAATTACTAGTACTCCACGGCATATTCACTTGAGTATTCCGTACACTCCTAGGCTCCTATGCATTGAATATTAAACTCAGTTATTTTAACAATAAACGGCCATCTCTTCCATTTGTTTCGTAAATTAATTTCAAAATATAAGTTCATTTTGCACAGAAACTCTGCTTTGAATTTATAAAATCGAACCATTATAACAAATGAATATCGATTATAAGTCGCCGTTCCTTCAAACTATGAAATATAGCGGAGAATATATTTCTCAAAAACATATCAAACTAAATAAGACATGGTTAGTCCAAGAGATATAGCATCCTTTTTTAGCACCTCACAAAACATTTTACTTTTAAACTGTATATTTGAGTATAATAAAAATACAAATACTGGTGAGTACATATCTCATAACAATTATTCCGAGATTTTCAAACATGAGACAGCAAATGCACTCTATCGTAGCGTCTCATAGCGTTAAAATCACAGTTATAGAAACCAAGTTTATGCTGCACATGTGCTCCCTTACAGAACCAAAGAGGAGCTCCGTGGGAAATTTCTAAACTACTGTTTTGTTATTGAAAATCTTCAAAGAAAAATCTCCTTTCCTGAATTTCGAATCCCTACCGCATTATCGAAGAAGCAATTCTTTCGCGAAAGCGGTTCTCGCTGGTCAAAATTGGAGAGTTATAAAACTAGATTTCGGTTTGGCGAAAAAGCTCCCCTAAAACTTCCATCAGAAAATTTCAGCGCATCATTGCAAAGGGTAAATACAACCGATCAGTCACTTTCATTGAGAACTTCGAGAGAATTTTTCCGTCGAAAATATTTCAAGAGAAACAAATCCCTAACTCAATTACAGACGGAATTTTCGCAGTAAATTCTACTGAAAAAGCAGTCTTCACTACGACCGTGCTGGTAAAAACTGAAGAATTATAAAACCTAAAAGTCGCAAAAACGCTATTTGATTGATGTTTTTCGAAGGAAAATCGAGGGTCACAAGTTGGGTGAATGCTAACCTAATGAATAAATACTTCTTACGAACAATCCGGTTTTTTTTAGACTAAAGTGAATTCTTCTCGTAAAATGTTGAAATATTAACTACAGTAAGCTGTCATCGCTTCCAACTCATCACACTTTAGCAAAAGTACTATCGAGTGTAGCAGCAAAAACTGCGATGCAAGTTAAGTCCTGCAACAGCAGTAGAAAACTACCTCACGGACTAGCTCAATTTGAGAATTTCGGGACTGAGAGTGGATCTCTCAAAAAATTGTTTCGAGTAAAGAAATTAGCTATCGTGTCAAAAACAGCTATTGCACCCAACTGATCAAAATATGTGGAGATTACTTGTTTGTGATGTACTTATTATAAAATATTCCGTACTTTGCTAACATAACGCGAATCTACTCTGTCGTACCGTATCTCAGTACGAAAAAATCAGGTTCTCAATTTTCAATAGGTAGAAAATCTTTATAATTGCTGTGTAAATAAATTGTTTTGTATGTTAATCAATAATAGCCATCTTATTAACCCTAATGGAGTCGGATGCACATGTGGCCGAAATAAAATACCATAGTTTGACAGCATAACCCGGCGAATCTACTCTATCCTACTGTATCTTAGTGTCAAAATCAAATGAGTTTTCGTATGCGAGTTCATGATGCGAAAACGTTCTCCTAAAATTTCCCGCAAAAAAGATCCAAGCCCTGCATGTTCGCAAAATGTACTGCCTTACGGGGGAATATATTTGTACAGTATACGATGTTACTGTATCTTAGTGTCAAAATCAAAAGAGTTTTTGAATTTAAGTTCATAATGCTAAAACGTTCCCCTAAAGTTTCTTACAAAAGGATCCAATCCTTGCATGCTTGCGAAATGGACTGCCCTACGGGGGAATATTTTGGTATAGTATATACGAGTTTCTTATTTTTAATTTCAGGTTTTTTTACAAATAAGTATAAAAATCTTTTGAAGTCAAGCTAAAGTGGAGAGCGATCAGTTAACGAAACGTAATCACTGCCTCCAACTGATAAAAGTATACTAAAAATACTGGTGAGTGAGTGAAACAATATTCCAAGGAGGGGTTAGCGAATCCAGTGCGTATATCCTTGCGCTTACCTGGACATGGTACGTTTCCCTTTCATTGAGCGTCTGCGAGCGAAGCTTGTGCGTGAGGAACGCGATCATTTCCGCAGGCCCACGCGCGGAGAGGGAAGGAGGAGTGGGGCCTCGCGTCATCCGCCTGCACTGCGCCTCGCAGCCGTCTGGCGGGCGAGCGCGCCGACAGGGCCACTCCACTCGCTCGTGACGTCACGCGGAGCGGCCGACTACCGGCGCGGGGGAGACCGGAGGCGCACGGTGTAGTATCGCCCGACCTGTACGCGGGAGGCCAGGGGTATTGTGCTTTTAAACGATTGTTTTATCAGTGGAAAATTTCATCTTTTGATAGGTGTCATGGGAAGATTTTGGAGGACATGGGCGGTGGATTTAGGGGGGTAAAGGCGTATATAAGGGGGGACGAGGCCCCCCCCCGAAATTTGGACTAAGTATTCCAAAATTAGTTAAAAACCAGTTTTTAAGAATCAAATCTATGGACGAATTTAGGTGATGGACCCTGGGGAACAGACTAGTAACCTTAGGGGGCAAGATGTCCCTGATGGCTTTGGAAACATGAATTTCCCTCATAAAAGTGGAATTTTCTCAAAATGTTGGGGGGCATTGTCCTCCCCATGCCCCCCACTTAAATCCCCCCATGGTCAAATCTCATAAAAAAATTTTGGGAACTAAGGGGAAATTTTGGGCCCTCTCCTTTTGTGCAAATATCTAGCTGGGGGCCTGATAATGACTTAATTTTAAGCGGATATGTAGGCCCATCCCGAAATATATTTCTACATACGCAACTGTAGAGTGCCCACCTTGGGGTTCACTAGTTATCATGGGTTGAAGCTATCTGGAAACAAGATTTACCATTAAGAAAATGGAGTTTTAAAAATGTTAGTGGGGGTATTTCCCCCTATGACAAGTAAGCATCTATGGGGGCATTATGTTTTGTTTGCTTTAGAATCTTTACTTACCTTTAAAAATAAAACCCACGACTTCCTAAAAATTCATTCAGAATTTCTTTAATTCTGTTATGTAACAACAGTAATTCCTCCCAAAAGTCAAGAAAATGTCTCCTTAGGTTGACCAAAGTTTTTGGCTTTCAGAACTAAATGATTTCCTATATTTAAATAAAAAGATATTCTGCTCTAATTTTAACGTATTTTTTAGTCATTATTATACTAGATTGCAACTTAAGTTGACCCTACTACGTCACTCACAAACAACGTAGTTCCCATCGCGGTGTCTGAATTTTGAGTGAAATGAAGGACGTCAATTTAGAATTATGATTATTTTGTTAAACCCATGTATATATAGCAAGGGCGGATCCAGACCAGATTTTCGGGGGGGGCCATGTCAGAGTCGGAGGGTATTACATTCGAAATTTTCAGTGCCTCAGAAATGTTTTTGAAGAATGCTTGCTTTTAAGCAGCTTTTTAGGGGTTTATAGTAACTTAGAGGATATCCAGGGCCCGTGCCATTGTTTTAGAAAGTGGGGGGGGCGAAACCTTTTTGGTAGGGGCATAACAATACTTATGTTTCGCGAGGTGTTAGGCTACCAATTTTCTGAGTATAACATAAATAAAATACGAAACTTTGTTAAAGTTATAAAGGTTTCACCAGATAATGCTAGCTCGAAAGCAAAAGGGGAGTTCTGGGGGTCCTTCCCCAGAAAATTTTGTGAAATTTGGCTTCCAACAGAAGTTTTTTTACTCATTTTTGTACATTTGGTACCCATTGGATAACTCCTACAGAGAGCAACTTCTTGTACTCCTAAAAGGAGAGGAGAGAAAAAAATTCAAGTAGAAAACATTAAATAAGTAACCATGAGAAATTAATAGGAGGTCTAGGAGGTAATCCCCAAGAAAAATTTTGAACATTTGCCTCTAAAAATAAAGTTTCAGCTCATTTTGAAAGCATGAACCACAGAATTTTCAAGGATGAAATTATAAATAGATGCCAAATTTTGAAAAGGACTGGGGGTCCTCTCCCAGAAAATGTTTGCAAATGCGCCCTTTCAAACTATAGTATTCATCTATTTTAAAACTTCCCAAAAGAGAACAGCTTCTTTTAAGCTGAAGAATTTTCATGGGAAAAACACTCTAAAACAGATGTCACATGTCAAAATATTAAAGGGGGGTTGGGGGTTCTCCCCCAGAAAATTTTTTGAATTTTAGCATTAAGAAAGTGTTTTATTAGCTATTTGTTAGGGTTTCTCGGGGGGGGCCATGGCCCCCAGGGCCCCCCCCCCTGGATCCGCCACTGATATATAGTGCTTTTCAATCACGATTTGCGTACTGAAACTCCTCCTAGCTACTCAACAGGCTATGTGTTTACCGATTTCTCCTTCCGCATTTGTGAAGTACTGGGTTCAAGAAACGTTGCAATCTAGTATAGTAATTTATGCCATGATAAATAAATAAAAGGACATTGTTGTTCTTATCAGTTCAACATATCATCAAGAATATCATCATGTTCTGATCAGTTGAAGGCGTTAAATGTTGTAAATTTCCTTGAGTAATTTTGGAATATATATCCGTACCAGAAGTCGGAAATTTTCTTTTCCTACCACATAAAACCATTAAAAGTACCTCATAACTCAACCCCCTTCCCCCCAATTTCAATATCTCCCTAAATATTTTTTCGGACACTCCAAGTCATACTTCGTTGTCATCCTGATAAAAATCGTAGTAATACGCATCCAAGCGTAAAAAGAGTTCCACGTTTCCTCGTGAGAGAACGCTGCTCAACAGCGACAAACGTTCCCCGCTAGAGGACGCTAAAATACAGAGCGAAGCTACTCCCTCCGCTAGAGGACGCTGCAATACAGGAAGAGATCAAACTTTCACCGACAGGGGGCACTGCGAAGCAGTAGGGGAGGGGAATCTGGCGGAGCGCGGATGCTGATGAAGGAGGAGAGGAGAATGGGATCGGACGCGGAGAAAGAAGGAGGATGGAGAGCACGGAATGGAAGGGAAGGGTTGGATTCGTGCCGCGGGTGACCGGAAGGTGGCGCCAGCTGATGGGAGATTGGCGACAATGGTTAGCGCTTGCAGAAAATTCGTCTCCTGGGGTGTTATCGCGGTTTTTTAGGGCAGGTTTGGATTTTTCAATTCCGTTTTTTGAGTCTTCGGTTTAATAAATAATCAGGAAAACGGGGCCTTCCCTCCTGTGAATTAATAGTGAGTATTTCCGGACACGGAGAGACACTTAAGTTACTTTACATGGAGCACTCGGATACATAACCATGGTGTATGTTGTTGGTTTTGGCCTATATCTATTTTGCGGCAGGGTAGGATCATAATAAGGAATGTCAGTTGTTGTAGGATTTTTTAGGGTGGGTAATTTAGAATAGAATCGAATAAAAAACCAAATGGTTTATGAATACTTAACATTCAGTTTATTATTTCGATCCAATTATTTCTAACAGTCTTTTTGGGTCGGTGAATAAGATTCATCATAGGCATAATAAGATGCGTGCGTGTCCGTCAGTAACATTTTAAATTTTGTTAGCATCTGATTAGTCGGTTACGGGGTTCCAGCAGCATAAACCACTCTTGCTCCTTAGCAGCAGTTACGCTTCAGTTTAACCTCAATTATTTTAACAAATATTGGGGTTATGTATGGGATGCTAGGGTGTTTCAAAAAAAAATTTTTTTTTTGAATTTCCCAGATGCCCCCCCCCCTCAAGTTGTTACAAATACTAAAACATTATTACCTGCAAATTTTCAGGTCTCTAGGACGATTTTTGACCCCCGCGCCCTTCAAAAGTAGGTTTCCCATGTTAAGGTATAGGGAAAATATTGAAAATATCGTCATTTTTGGTTCTTTTCAATTTTACGAGCCTGAAAGCAGTCAATATTGAATTAAAACCTATACATTATTTTTGGGACATATTGCCTCAAGATCCTATCGGAAAAATATTCCATGGCACCTACTGGGGGGTAGTTACACGGGGGTGAAAAGCGAGCATTCACCGAAAAACGAGGATGTTTGCCCGCTAGCGGCGGGAGCTAACTAACGGGTTTTTACTAATAGAAACAGAATAGAACGAGGTACCTTAGGAAAAAGGTTCAATAAACACCTAAATAGGCTTTTATCCAGGTCCCTCCGCAAACGCCGGCGAGCATAACCAGCACCCGCGGCAAGCATCCTCTTTTTTCGGGGAAAGCTCGCTTTTCACCCCCGTGTAACTACCCCCCATCAGATGCCATGGAAGGTTTTTCCAATAGGATCTTGAGGCAATGATGTCCCAAAGATGATGTATAGGTTTTAATTCGATATTGACTGCGTTCAGGCTCGTAAAATTGAAAAGAACCTAAAATGACGATATTTTCAATATTTCCCCTATACTTTAACATGGGAAACCTACTTTTGAAGGGCGCGGGGGTCAAAAATCGTCCTAGAGACCTGAAAATTTGCAGGTAATAATGTTTTAGTATTTGTAACAACTTGAGGGGGGGGCATCTGGGAAATTCGAAAAAAAATTTTACCATAGATTTTCGAAACACCCTAATGGGATGCTTAGCATCCCATTAACTCACTCCAATCATTAAAAGTTATTACAGTATAGGTACTATCTCGATATGATGAAGTCGAAGGGACAGGAAATAATTTCGAGATAAGATTTTCGTTCTAACAAGGAAGGCGTCCAAAATATGGAAAATTACAAACTATGGTTATGTAGTAAGACTTTTTATAGTAAAAAGTGTAAATTGAACTCTAAAATTATTTTTAATACAGTAACATAATTTTGAGAAAACTGAGAAATACTTCATTTGTAAAAAATCTTTTAAATGTTAAATTCTCCATATTGTAAGTTTAGATGATGTTTTACAGCATCGAAAATTTACCATATATTAACAAATAAAATATTTGTGTTCCAAAAAAAATGTGTGTTACATACTATATTAAAAGCAGTTTTCGAGTTGAACTTATAATTTCTTTAAAAAGTTCATTCCAGCAGAGTATTCAGATATTTTTTCTCAGAATGTTTCTCAACTAATTTTTCAATATAAAAAAAAGACAAAGCAGTTAAGAATGTAATATGAAGGGTTTAGAGTACACTGACACAAGTGAGATTGAGTTAAAGATTTCCATAGGTCTTACTCAGAAGTATCTGTAGAGGGGCCTTAGTATCTCACAAAAAAGTTCCAACAAATAGAACTTTTAAGCGCATGAAATATCCAAGCTAGTAATAACAGTCACCACTAAATTGTTGAAATAAAATTTTCGTGATATATAAGAGGAAATTATTGAGGCAAAAAGCAATGAGGGATTTGCATAGGTGAGGGATTTGCTTAATTTTACACTTTTTTGATACGTTATAGTATAAAACTCTCAAATATCAGATTTTAAAGTTCAAAAATATGTTTTAAATAACTCTATTTTTGCCAAAACACTAGTAAAGTCATGTAATCAAAAAACGGGATTTGACGTCACAGCGCCGTCGAAACTAGTGAATGGACTCTAACCGTCTGACGTCACACGGAACCAACACGTGACCTACTGAGCTTGCGATTGGTTACCACAGATACTACACTAGTAGATCTACTAGTGTAGTATCTGTGGTAACCAATTGCAAGCTCAGTTGTAGGTCACGTGTTGGTTCCGTGAAGTCTCGAACCAGATAGGCGGTTAGAGTCCATTGTTGAAAATAAAAGAAATCAGACTTATCATAACACCAAAACATGCATAAAACTCGTCTGTTTCTCTAGTGACCGGCCAGAAAAAGAAAAAATTAAAACTTTGAATCCTAATAATCCCAAAACCAATTAATATTTTTTGAAAAACAAAACGCCAATCTTTTTATAAAAAATATTTGTATGTGTCTTTAAAATATCATAGTTTTTTAGTTAAAACTTTATGAAGAAAAGCAGAATGAAGCAAGCTAAGCATACAATAACATGGCGAAACCAGGTGGGTCCAAGCGCTGTGACGTCACACAGCAGCCAAAACGAAATTTCTGTTTTTCCCGCCAATACAGGAAACGACATTTTAAAAATTAATATCTTGGGGAGAAGTTTTCCGATTTCAATAATTTTTACGTCATTTTTCATGGATTTTCATCCTCTATCATAATAAAATTAAAACGAAAAACGTGCAATTCCCTCATTATTTAGCAGCTCTATGAAATAAAATTCAATCGTTAAAGTTATATTTTTAAACATCATTTAAATTCCTGTACTTAATTAATAGAAATGAACTTTCAGTTTACAATATTGTGAGAGTGATTCATTTGAGGTTTTAAAAGGTGGTTTGTAAAGGTTTTAATTTAAGATTAACTGGTCAGCGAACTAATGTGAGTCGAGAACCACAGTTCTGAAAGGATCCCGAAACTTGATAGATACTTTTACAATTAGTATTTAAACTGATATTCTGATTATTATAATTTCTGTAAAACAAATAATAAATTTTAAAAAGTAAAAACGCATAACTTCTAAAAGGGTGGATGAAAAGTCAGTACCACTTTAAATCATTCTTAAAGCCCCGGAGAAAAACATTTTTCTCGGCTTTGAGAATTTCTCAAGTTGGTACTGCCTTTTCACCCACCCTTTAATTTTAAAATTTATTATAAATTTAGTATCCTATACATTATTTGTCGTTGGTTAGTCGAGCCGGTTGTGGCTCAGTGGTTAAAGCCTTGGCTCTGCGGTTGGGAAGTTCACGAGTTCGAACCTAGGTAAACGATGTGGCCAAAAAAAATTAATAAAAATTCAGTAGGTGGGCAAAATTCTGGTAGATGGAAGAGTAGTGATAAGAGAATGTACCTGATCCACCCGGACTGCGTGTGAACGCATGGGGCCCCTCAAGCGAAAGCCGGGGGACTTCTTTCTCCCTCCTAAACGGGAGCATTCAGTCCTTTTAAGGGTGGACCAGGTACATCGAGCCAAGCAGTTTTGCCGTTTTTGATGGCAATTACTAATTATTATCTTTCTACGCAGAATGCGCAGTGACATGCGCTCTTAAACAGTCACGTGAGGGGCGGTGACGCAAGCATCATTCAGACACGTGTTGGTTCATTTCGACGCTGGCCGTGGAGTTGGTATGCTGTTCGAGATATGCTAAGGAAAGTCAAAGTAAGTGGATTTAAAGTTATTGATCTTTTTAATTTTAGCTTTTAAATACAGCTCTGTTAGAATTTAAGTTTATTTTAAACATATCTAGTAAAATGTTTAATGTATGAGTTTTAGCTAAGTTCGCGTATGAGTTTAGTTTGGCTAGCACTTTTGTTTTCGATTGAAAATGGCGACGATCACAAGCCAACGAAAATTTACTTTAAAAGTGAATTCCTTGTAAATATTTTGACTTAACAATTCGAGCATTATTTACTTTCGAAAGTTTTAATATATTTGCAAATATTAAATATGACTAAATTAGGCATCGTTACTTGCAAATTAAAGTGTTAAACTCAATTTTCAAGATCACGACATAATGTTATCATGCTTGTTATGAATAGTTATAAAGCTTCGTAAAAATTTCCATAATTTGAATAGTGAAAATCATTAATGTAACACTCAAACTGATGTCTAGGTTAGTTAGTCTGCTTTTTAATAACTTAAAACGTTTCAATCGCTTATCCAATTAACTAAATAGCAAGACATATGTATTAAAACTTCTCTAAATCCAAATAATCTTTTTTTTTTCATGATCAACTGGTGATGGAAGATCGTCATGTTTGAGTTATGAATTTCTACAATTTGCGCGTTGGATTTGAAGACTTACGACCGCCAAGTAATACGGATTATTTAGGTAAGTGGTTTTATTTTGGGATTTGTGGGAATCGTGAAGAATCGTGCTTTTCAAATTCATTTTCCGTTAGTAACCTGCAATTTACTTGAACCATAAGTTAAATCGGTAGATGCTTCCAAACGTTTTTAGATTGAATCGATATCTATCTACTCTTGACATTTCTAAATTTATGCCATATTGTTGATTTTTATGATTACGCTAATACAGTGAAACTTGTCGTAATGTAATTTTTCAACTTGAAAATGTAAAATTTCTTTTTCCCAGACTTGGATAGTTCACTTTATAATAAGGTGCAATTTAAACTAGGTAATGTTTATTGCTGAAAATTATTATAAAAATTTTTGATAAGTCATTAGCCACACTTTTAGTTAGATAGCTTTTAAATATAGCTCTGTTAGAATTTAAGTTTATTTTAAACATAACTAAAACTCATACATTAAACATTTTACTAGATAAGTTCGTATGAGTTTAGTTTGGTTAGCATAGCACTCTTGTTTTCGATTGAAAATGGCGTTTAAAAGTGAATTCCTTATAAATGTTTTGACTTAACAATTCGAGCTTTGTTTACTTTGAAAGTTTTAATAATATATTTGCAAATATTAAATATGACTAAATTAGGCATCGTTACTTGCAAATTAAAGTGTTAAACTCAATTTTCAAGGTCACGACATATTGTTCTCATGCTTGTTATGAATAGTTATAAAGCTTCGTAAACATTACCATAATTTGAATAGCGAAAATCATTAATGTAAAACTTAAAACGCTTCAATTGTTAATCCTGTAAACTTAATAGCAAGACATTAACACTTCTCTAAATTCAAATATTTTTCTTTCATGATCAACTGGTGATGGAGGATCGACATGTTAGAGTTATGGAATTTTACGATTGGTGTGTTGGATTTGAAGACTTACCGTCCAGTAATACGGATTAATTAGGTAAGTGGTTTTATTTTATGTTGGGATTTGTGGGAATCGTGATAAATCTTTGCTCTACCAGTGCTTTTTCAAATTCATTTTCCGGTAGTGACCTGTAATTATCTTGTACTATAAGTTAAATCTGTAGATTCTTCTAAACGTTTTTAGATTGAATAGATATCTACTCTTGACATTTCTAAATTTATGCCATATTGTTGATTTTTATGATTACGCTAATACAGTGAAATCTAAATAATCACATCCAGATAATCGTCAGTTTGCCCATACTTTAAGAATCTAAAATTTATTTTACATTTATTTGGTTGATTCACTTTATAATAAGGTAATTTAAACTAGTTAACACTTACATCGGTAAAAACTATTATATAAATTTTTGAAATAACTCATTAGCCCCCCTATTAAGTGGAGTGAAATCTATTTTTTCATGAAACGGTGGGGTTCATTTAATACCGTATAAGAAATTTATTAGTTTAAAAAAATTATAATGATTATGTACCAATTTCTGTAAATCAAAGAATAAAAAGAATGTCATTGAAACTAGAATGTGTGTATCATCGGTATATCTAGTCCGACCGCCTATATATACAGAAAAACAAACTCTGAAAAGAAGTTCAAATCTAAATGATAGTCACACAGATTTGGCATAAGCAAAAAAAGGTTTTTCTCGTGGCGGTCGAACTATAACTACAATAATATTAGTGCCGTTTACATGGGAAAAATATTACCCGGGTAGCTACCCGGGTAAAAAGTGGGTTGAAGGGAATTTCCAACTCTACCCGGGTTACGAAATTTGAAGGCGTTTACATGAGACATGATCTAACCCGGCTTTTTCTCGGTCACGTGGTAAGAAAAGTGATCTGCCTGTTTCCATGGTTTCCAAGTTTGTTAACAAATATCTCATTTTTGTTTTTGAAAGAGAGCATCAGAATGAATTTTAAAAGAGCGTTGGCGATATATGCAAAAAATCAACGGATGATAGCAGATTTGCTTACCGAAGACCTGCGAAGATGTATGAAAGCAATCTTGTATTATTTGTTGAATATTTTGTTTATTTACTAGTAACACTTATACAATTATACAAAATTGTGTTGGCAACATTGTTTCAATTCCATCAATGTTTATTGTTTTGATTTCCGTTTTTCATCATGTTTGTAAGTTGTGCTTGTCTTAAAAAATAAATGGATGTTTATTAAACTTAACGTTTTATCTTCACATTTCAAACTGCATTCGCTACTTTCTACATTATTGATGTCCATTACAAATTATATCAAAACAATCAACAGAGCACACACAAACAATTAAATGGCGGACTACACAACACGCAAGGTAGTGTGGGATGGGACACGAAATGCATCATGGGAAAGGAGGGTACTACCCGGCAATTGACTAGGATTGAATCCTACCCGGCTTTTTCCTATCTTTTTCCCTTCGTAGGGAATGCCGGGTAGAAAAGAGGAGTAAGAGCCGCCTTTTACCCGGGTAATTGGCTCATGTAAACGGCACTATTGAAAATATGATACTTTAGGATTAGTCGGGCGCAAGCTCCAGGTTTTATGACAAAGGACTAAAAATAAGCATTATAATATATCATTTAGCAATGTTGCTTTTAATTTGTTGCTATATTTTTATGTGTAACTTGTAAACATCGCTCATAAAGTCCTACTGGCAAGATTTAAGACAGGCTAATCTTAAAGTATCTAAAATCATAAAAGATATAAATCTTAACCTTAACAATAAGAGATATGGTTAAAATTCATACTTTTGTATGAAAAATAAAAAAAATACCCTACACTAGACTAATTAGGTGGGCTTATAGAGTATAAACTATGATTTTTTGCAATGAATCTTATGATTTTTATTTACAGGTTTGCTAATTTGGAGTGATGATCGGATGTCTCATGTGCTCCCATCTGTCAAAAAATCGTCCACCTAATCAAATAAGTTAGATATTTTGTTAAGTTTTAGGAAAAGTAACATTAATTAAAAAAAGCTCCTGAAACGTTTAAGTGGGTAAAATAGTTTTTTTTTAAAATGATTATGTTCTAGGGTATAAGTTCAGTAAATATAAAGCTAGAACGTATTATTCCAACGTTAGTTTAATGTAATAAATTTTTATTTTAACTTGAAAATTAATGTAGTACATAAAACTACTGTAAGTAGTGTTATTGTAAAGTAGAATTTCGTAATTTTCTATATATAAATGTATATTTTTAGTTATGTACTATTTTAAAATTAAAAGGAAATCTGTACAATATACTGTATTAAATTATATTATAGAGATTTCAATCATTTTATAATTTGTAAAAGTATTCATTTTGAAGTACAACTTTTAACATACAATGTTAAGACGTAAATATTATTTATGGATAAGTTAAGATCAAAAAGTAATACACTTAAGCTTTCGATGAAGCTTGGTATTGTAAAGTATTTTTTCCTAATCTATAGCTTTTAAGATTAGTTTATGTCATTAGGGGCCATTCATTAATTATGTAAGGATAATTTTGGCAATTTTTGACCCCTAACCCCCATGTAAGGGTACGTAACATTTTTCAAACCCCTCCCCCCTATTCTTACGTAAGATTCCATTTCGTTTTTCAAATTAATAAAATGTTAGAAAAGGATCAGTTACACTAAAACTCTCAGTTTAACTTTAATCAAAATATTTTTATTTTTCAACAGATAAGTAATATTCTTGCTGTCAACTACATATTACCATTATATTATTCTCTCTAGTCTTTGGAATACCGATAGCTTCGATAATATACCGAGATCATCAGCATTTTTAAATTTTTCTGGGGTTATTGAGTAGTAATTTGATTAGAATAATTGGAATTTGTTTACATTAACTTGGAAAATCTTACGTAAGAATGGGTTTCACCCCCCACCCCCCAAGTAAGGGTATGTAGAGATTTTTCCAACCCCCTCCCACTAGTGACCCTTACGTAATTAGTGAATGACCCTTTAGTCAAAATTATAAGTAAATATAAGATAGTTGACAAAATTTCTATTGCAAAACTGATTAAATTTATTATAAAAAAATTAAATGTGAAATTTAACTAATATATCCCTTACATTAATTTATTACCAAAGTACATGCTTCAGTTATTTTAAGGAATGGCTTAAATCGTCTCCTTTACTATTCTCTCTCTTAATTGATGTTTTAAAATTTGTAGCTTAACTTTCAATAGATATTATAGAAAGTATGTAGATAAGTTAAATTAGGGTTAAAAAGTAACGTACAATAGCTTTAAATCTAAAATTTATAACCCACAATATACTGGTAAAATATGGAACAGAAATTTATCGTCCATATAGTTTAAACTTTAAACGATTAATTTCAATGTAATTCTTTAAGTTTGACGTAAATTTGATAGATTATTGACTTAGTGATTATCTTAATTGTCGAAGTTTTAATATTTGAAGGTTTGTGATACTTTAGTTTGAAATCTATTGTAAAGCTAAAAACCTTATGCTAATTCAATGTACATTACTGCTTATATTAATATTTTACTGCTTATATTAATATTTTTTTGCGGCTTTTTAGATGAATTATTTGATACCCAACTTGATGCCCTCTAGTTTTGTTTTGATAAATATCGTTTGTGTAAAAATTATTACAATATATTGTTTAGATAATATGTAAATTTATTTCAGGAAGTTATAGGAAGGAAGATCATGAATATTTAGATCTCTATCTAGTAAAATTTAACAGTATAATGAATGTGCATTTTGATATTCAAACTACTTTATAGAGGGGAAATTATGCATATAATTTTTACTAATAAATTGGGTTATCAGATCCATGTGGAGGACCGTGCCATGATATAACATCCAAAATAGCAAAGTCCAAAATTTAAATTATAGTGGAGAAATTTCAATTATCTTTTGGCTAAATTTTAATTTGATATTAAAACTTATGATCTGGGATAAAGGAAGTACTTAAATATTAGCTGTAAGTTAAACTTGATTTTAAAATTATATATTAGAATATCCTTAATACTTCGTACCTGCAAAATGATTTAGATCAGAAAAAATAACTGGAATCTTATTTGAAGGCCATCCACTTTCTAAATTACTTTAAGTTAAATTTATGTAAAATAGAAAACCTCTAAATACTGTTGGGTAAAAATTGATGTCTCTTAATAAGGAGTAAATTATGTAACTTGAATCACTTAAATTAACCATCGTAATTTCTTAAGTAAAACTTGTTTCCACACTTAGTTGACTTTTGCTTCAACAAGTATATTATAATTCCAATACTGGCAAGTAAACCTATGAAAGTTTTTTTTATGTAAATTGAATCATGCTGTGCTTAATTATATTTGCAGGAATGGAATTGTAGCAGCTGATCATGGTATTTAGTGTTTCATAATGTGTAATTAAAAACAATAAAGATTTATTTGAAAATTACATATCTTTATTTTCATCAAAGGTAAGTTTGGCGACCGTAGAGTGAGTAAATTAGGCACACTGAAGTGGTCGCCAAACGGGGACACTCGAACAAAACCCTTTCTAAGCCTAGTGGAGGGGTGGCCCCATTTCTGCTAAGTCCCTACTTGTAAACAAACAAAATGTCTGTTTACAGGTTGGGACTTGCAGTGTTGCCCCCTACCGGGCATTTCCAATCCTCACTTAGTCTAATAAGGTAAGTAGTAAGAATAAGCTTCATGTAATTAGAAGTGTAACTTACTTTATATCGACTTCTAATTAGAGTATGAAGCTACTTAGTATTAGTGTTAACTTGCCTTTCTAAGCTAACTATTGGTCTTATGAGTCCTATTGGCAGCTTTGTAAGCGGAGTACTCAAAGACTAAGCTGGCAATAGGACATAAGACTTATAAGCAGGCTAACACTATAAGACTAAGCTTCATGCTAATTAGAGGTCTACATTACCTTCTAATTACATGCAACTACCGACTGCTTAACTTAGTAGATCGAGTATGGATTGTAAGCAAAGTAGGTATACTAATTAGGCAGTGTAAATTATAATGAAATAATCTAAGAAGATATACCAATTAGTAAAGCCATTCAGTTACAACTCGTCAATACTGACGTAAGGACCAATTCAGATCGTACATGTGCAGGGACTTATAACATTGACTGTGGCCGAACCATTCATCCACGAATGTACTACTGCAATCTGGCATATTCTGGATTTGAGCACTCACGTTTGGCCAAGTTCTCGAACAGTAGTCCTCCACATGCGCAGACCTCACATGCGCGTGGAGTTAGGTGTTTTTTTTTCGCGGTTTCCAGCAGAGAAAATCTTCCTACATTATTTAACGAGCGATTAGAAACGAAATAATTTAATCCAATGCGCATGCGTGCGGACTTATATTTTTTTGCAGTTTTTTATGGAAATTTTAATGAAACTGGGGATAGAACCCAGGAACTGCCGCATGCCACGAAAACATCCTATCTATGCTCTAGCAGGGATTCATTAACTAAAACTTATAACATCTTTCTTTTGACGCATGCGCATGGCGAGTCCAAAATATTTCGTTTCCAAGCGCTATAGAAATCTTACATTACTTCTAGCATTACCACAGAGAACCAAAACAGAGGGTCCATGGGCATAGGCAGTAATGGAAACAGGAAAACCTTGTGATAGGGCCCACTACTCATGGAACTCTAGTCTCTTTTGTCACAACGTCACGAGAGGAAGATTAAAAGAATCTGCTAGGGCAAGGTCTGAGATTTCTATAGAGCATTAAGACATGACGTCACGTCCAGTTAAAAAAATAACTGCAAACTGCTGGAGGACAAGAACCTAATGCTAGGGTGGGTTGCTAGGTGCGAGTCACATGATTGAAATGCTCTATTCGAAAGTGACAGATTGAATGAACACGTCACAGCTGTGACCATAGACCAACTTGAATTGTCTTCTCCTTTGCCAATCACAACTATGATTTACATCTGCAGTGCTGTCCTCTACCATAAGATTACAATCGAAAATAAAGTTTTGGACCTTTTGTTCTGTGCTTTAAACTTCTCCTGAAATAAACCTGTTACTTGCAACAAGTGCCATCATTGGGAGACTACACTGCAATTAGCTTCTGTAGCGTTACTTCAGGAAGGTTACAGTTCTAATGATGACATTGAATATTTGCTTGAAATGATTGATATTACATTTTAACTTCGATTTGAATCATAAAACTAAATATATTTAATTGAAGTTCTTAAAAACTGGTGATTGTGAACGACAAATTAAATTTATTACACATAACTTACTACGTATCTGTGACATTTCTAAACTAACACATTCCATAAAGAGATAAGTGAACACCCAGGTTTATAATTCACTCGCGTCAAATACCGGAAAAACAAATTTTAAAGCCAATATGAAAACTTCGTTGAAGGTTTGATTTAAGAAGGTACCAATTTGGTCATTCATTTAAGAACTTAAGATATTTGTCAGAAATATCGATAACTACATCCCAAGGAATTTACCTTCAGAGAAAGCGTTAACTGCAAAATATTTCCCTGGGTGTTCACTTTCACGGAAGCTTCAGTTCAGGGATGCCTGGATAAAAACTAAAATGTTTCAAATAGTGACAAGGCTGAAAATAAGTGAAAATATACATGCTAAAATAAGTTTCAAATTTTAATAGAAAAATCTTGATCAACATTATTTTAAGAGAGATGCCTTAAGATTTTAGGACTTCTTCTTAATTCAATCTTCTAGATATATTAGAATCCCATGAAAAGTTCCTTAAATAACTATGAGTTCTTTTTATGAGTCAAGGAAATTGAAAACGCCCCTTTATGTGCACAATGTTTTCCTGATAGGGGAAAACTCCTTATAGGTACTTGGAGACTCAGCAGGTTTGTATCACCAGATGCAGCAAATGTGATCCTAACAAACTCAATAGCTCGATAGCCCTGGATGTTTCTGGCTTTCTCCAGAAGTCTTCTCCAGGCAAATCTATACCTGGCGACTATTCTCCAGTTGAACTAGCTCTTATGGTTTTCAGAACATGATCCTATGGAAAGAAAAACGAAAACTTTGTGTAAGTGACGAACCTAATCGACACTATTGTGTAATATTTCTATACTAGACTGCAATGTTTCTTTACCTTATGACGTCACTACGCGGGAGGAAAAACTGAGTAAACAGAAAACCTGTTGGGTTGCTAGGAGGAGTTTTGGTCAGTGTTATTCCTAGGAATTTTTTTTGGAGGAGTAAAAATACTCCTTGACTTTTTTAGGAGGAGTGAAATTCAATAGTGAGGAGTGAAAAATGAACGAGTGGACAAAATGAAATTGGGGGAAAAAATGAGGATGCTTTTTGGGGTTTTAACAGTTATAGCATATGTTAAGTATTAATAGAAAACATTATACATTATACACGGTGCATTTTTAAGCTAAACCATTGTGAAAAATTCAGAGTGAAAATACTCCTGGCTAGTTTTTTAAAGAGTATTTCCGATTCTCAAGGAGTGAAATACTCTCTCAGAGGAGTTAAAAAAATCTCTGGTTTCGGTACGCAAATAGTAATAAAGAGACGCTATAGTATACACATGGGTTTAACAAACTAATAATGTTCTTAATTTCACTCAAATTTCAGACACCGCCCTGGGAACAATTTTCTTTGTCTTCTCTTAGCTTATTTCTCCAGGGTCAAGTAACGGTGCAGTCTAGTTAGAATCAAACTCAACTAAGTTTGCATTTTAGTAAAAATGCATGTTACATGTGTGAAAATGTAAAAATGCATGTTACAGGTGTGCAAATGCAATCAGCCTGTGGTAATTAATACCAGTTAAATAGTTTAAGACTTACTAATAGTTTGGTTTGGTTTAGGGTTTTATGGGCACTAGGCCCATATTAAACTTAGAACTTTCTTAATATATTTATGATGAAGGATACTAATTTTATTTGAGTACTTGTCATATTACATTTATGAATTTATTCTGTTTCCGGTTAAGAAATTAGAACAGTGAGATTTTGTCCTTCAGGTTAATTCTATAAGAGCATTTTATGCATACTTTATAATCAATTAAATTAGTATTTAAGGGTTTTTTTTAAGGAAATTTGTCAAATTTAAGCTTTAAAATTTAATTTGACTTTTACTATGCTAACATTACCCAACTTAATTACTATATTCATTGTAGCGAACGTATTATTAGAATTCAGTACAACTTTAAAATTAATTTCACTATGAATATTTCCAAGCTAAGTGAGTAAAGAAGTTCTTTGAATAAAAGTTTTTGTGATGCATCATAAGGGAAGTAGTATATAAAAACAATTAAGGATTTATACAGAAATGAATTATTTCATTTACATGTATGAGAAAATAAATGAGCACCTACCTGTTTAAAAGAATATTTTTCTCTAACATCCATATGACACTTTCACTAATATGCAAGATCTTCGAATTGCAGGCTGTAAAAAGACATTTATGTGTATAGTTTTCTTTATGACAAAAAATATTCAGAAACACACATTCAATAGACAAGAAATCTCTAAACTTAACTATTCTGAGTAACTACTAGTGTACTCGACAGCAACGTTTCTTGAAACCAGTACGTCACAAATGCGGAAGGAGAAATCGGTGAACACGAAGCTTGTTGGATTGCTAGGAGTAGTTTCGGTACGCAAATCGTGATAAAAAGCACCGTATATACATGGGTTTAACAAAATAATCATATTTTTATATTGACGTTCTTCATTTCACATAAAATTCAGACACCGCGATGGGAACTTCTTTGTTTGTGAGTGACGTCGTAGGCTCAACTTAAGTTGCTGTCTAGTATAGTAAATTATTTAGTCAAAATTCATACTAATTGTTCAAGTTTTGAACGAAATTCTACGAGGACTAGGCAGATATTTTCGGCCATGCCAGGGTGGAGTTTAAGACTTAATTGAATTATTAGATTTTTTTTCCATTATGATTTTTAAACACCTACTATTGTCACCCATCCTATCTTATGCATAAAACTTCACATAATGATTCGGATGAAATATCTTTAAAAATATTCAAATTACAGTGTAATTATTACCTAATTTTATTAAAATATTTTTTAGCTCTTTTGGACGAAATTTTTAAATTACTAATTTTCAGAAAAGTCAGGATAAAGAAAAACTTTGTATCTATTTATAAAATCTCGTAAATCAGCCAAAAACCACACTAAAAGTAATCATAAAATTAAAAACATTTTTATCATTACTCAAATTATTATTTAAATTTCTTTTACATTTCTTATAATTTAAATAGATAGTGGTATTTAGGTTATTTTTGTAACTATGGTTGAGTTTTATAATTTTACATTTTGTAATTACAGTACAGTAAAAACCTAGTGTGTAATTTGAAAAAATAAATGCTGATTATCTTTGTAATACAAAGAACATAGTGAGTGGCGAAACATAGTTAGGCGAAACTCGAATAAACTACAAGTTAAGATCTTTCCCTAACCGTCGAGAGAGATTTAAGTTGTTTTCTTTCTATTTAATGGGAATTATGTGAAACACCCTATATCATAATGAAAACGTTATATTTTTGACTTATGGCATTACATTTTTTTAAAGATATAATTTTATTTTTTTTTATTTAAAAACTGGTGACCATTAAAAACTGGCCTAGGACGTCCATCCTATTGGCTGCACTCGACAATTGGCAAATAATTTTGTTTCAAATCTGTTTTGGAAGTTATAGTAAAAAAAATTTGGCTGTATTTTAAAATTTGTTTTTCGCCGTGCATCGGGGTATTTTCCGAAGCCACTTCGCAATATTCCCATCTCCTCAATTTACTATTTAGATGTTCCGATTGGTTCCTAGGTATGATGTCACTTTTGAGTTTGTGGTTGTCTACATTTGAAACTATACTTGGTTGCAACGTTTCTTGAACCCAGTACGTCACAAATGCGGAAGGAGAAATCGGTAAACACACAACCTGTTAGATTGCTAGGAGGAGTTTCGGTAGGCAAATTGTGATTGAAAAGCACTATAAATGCATGGATTTAACAAAAAAATCATATTTTTAAATTGACGTTCTTTATTTCACTCAAAATTCAGACACCGCGATTGGAACTACTTTGTTTATTAGTGACGTGGTAGGGTCAACTTAAGTTGCAGTGGAACCAATCAGAACACTGTGAAGAGAAAATAATCTTACGAGGTCGCAAAATAATTTAGGCTTAAAAAATCGCCTATCAAAAATTTAAAAAAAAGCTAGGTATTGTAATCCGGTACAATTGTATTGTAATCTATCAAAAATTTCGAAGATCTAAAGTACTTTATTGGTAACATCGTAAAATATATTTTTTAAGGTGTATATGTTACGGGCAAAGTGATAAACCGGGTATTATTAATAATGCCCGAATTTGAGGCGGGCAATGTGATAAATTCAATGGCATTTATCAATGAGTATTTATCCCTTTGCTGAAATACGCGTCAATTTTACTTATTACCCTTATTATGACCGTATTTATCACATTGTTTGTTACATATACGCTAACCATCGTTCATTTCGTACCGACAGTAATGTTAAATAAATCCAGAAGCTATGTAGTATATCTTTGGAATACGTGTGAGCTTATTATTAAGGGCTCATTAGAACTTGTTAATATTACCGGATAACTTCCTTTTCTGTTTTCACATCTTAAGTAATTTTCTTATCTTAAAATACAGTAGATTCCGCTTGTTGTGATCACTTATGTCCAAGAGTAGAATGATAACAATATCCGGTTGATGATGATGATAATAATAAGCGATTTGATACTAGAAAATTTCAAACAGTGTAACTCGAGTGTTTGCTTAATTGCAATGTAGTCCTAATTTAAGTACAGTGGAATCTCTTATAACGTAATTAATCCGTACCGAGATTTTTGTCGTTATAAGAGCAAACTTCGAGTGATACACTCGAGTGTAGAATATCACTCGTTTAAAAGTAATAAACTAGTTAAACTAAACTATCAATTTTGATGCTTTTCGGGAAGGTGGACTCGATTCCCTCAAAGATATATTTTTAGTAGATTAGTTTATAAAGTTTGGAGGAAATCTAAACCTGAAAACGATCACCAACCCTCAATCGTCAAAGGGATGGATTACGGAAATTGCAGTTACCCGTAATACGTTTTTTTAATCAACTAACTGAAACCCTTGGTTGTATATTTTACCATTATATCCAAACAGTAGGATACTAGATCGTTGGGATTTAGAACACAGTTCGAATCACCCAATTGATTTTTCCTCATTTTAAGCAATTATTTATTATTTTATGAATTCTTGATACTTTCAATTTAATGTTATATTACCTTATTTTTTGCAATGAAATTTAAGATCAATATTTTACAAAGTATAAATATTTGTGTTTGCTATTAAATTTTTATTTTGATATTAATTTATTGCGTAGCTTAGCTTCCTTAGAATGTTCGGATGCTTACATAAAACTAAAACGCTAATAATAAATAATAAATAAGTCTTAAATCAACAAAGGCATAAGGTAGCGCAAGATTTCGTTTTGGGATTGTAGCCGGTTACCCCGGGCGAAAGCAAGCGAGAAGAAGATGCGATCGTTACTTGGTGCTGTTTGTCATACTCTGATATTTGTTTATTGGCTAATTCTTGTGTGACGCACACAAACAGATCGAGAAAAGTATTCGAAAAGCTGAATCGATTCGAAGATTAGTCTTTATAAGAGCACAAAAGTGCTCTTATAGAGACTAATTTTTGGGTCTTTATGACTATGAGAGAGTATTTTTATAAGAGCAGGTCGCTATAAGAGCTTCCACTGTATTATTAATAATGCCCGAATTTGAGGCGGGCAATGTGATAAATTCAATGGCATTTATCAATGAGTATTTATCCCTTTGCTGAAATACGCGGCAATTTTACTTATTACCCTTATTATGACCGGATTTATCACATTATCTGTTACATATACGCTAACCATCGTTCATTTCGTACCGACAGTAATGTTAAATAAATCCAGAAGCTATGTAGTATATCTTTGGAATACGTGTGAGCTTATTATTAAGGGCTCATTAGAACTTGTTAATATTACAGGATAACTTCCTTTTCTGTTTTCACATCTTAAGTAATTTTCTTATCTTAAAATACAGTAGATTCCGCTTAATGTGATCACTTTTGTCCAAGAGCAGAATGATAACAATATCCGGTTGATGATGATGATAATAATAAGCGATTTGATACTAGAAAATTTCATACAGTGTAACTCGAGTGTTTGCTTAATGGACTCTAACCGTCTGACGTCACACGGAACCAACACGTGACCTACTGAGCTTGCCATTGGTTACCACAGATACTACACTAGTAGATCTACTAGTGTAGTATCTGTGGTAACCAATTGCAAGCTCAGTTGTAGGTCACGTGTTGGTTCCGTGAAGTCTCGAACCAGATAGGCGGTTAGAGTCCATTGCAATGTAATCCTAATGGACTCTAACCGTCTGACGTCACACGGAACCAACACGTGACCTACTGAGCTTGCGATTGGTTACCACAGATACTACACTAGTAGATCTACTAGTGTAGTATCTGTGGTAACCAATCGCAAGCTCAGTTGTAGGTCACGTGTTGGTTCCGTGAAGTCTCGAACCAGATAGGCGGTTAGAGTCCATTTAAGTATTTAAAACGATTACCTAGTATGCATTTTGCAAATTATACATTCTTAAAGACAAATACGAGAGTGGAGCATGTTACTAGTAAATAAATGGTTCATTTTTTTATGTTTACGTATTAAAATTGGCCTTCAAACTGGAAAAAGGAAGTTTTTTTTTTCTCGGAGATTTCAACCAAATTTTGATAACATTAACAGTGATCACATTAATAAGCGGAGTTGACTGTACACGGCTTACTAGATACTTATGGATGGGTTTCACTAGTTTCGTTCTGCATCTGGCAGTGCTAATATATTATTTTTGGGTTACCACATTAGCGTTATCCTTGGCATTGCTTTGGCATCCTTTTCATTCTTGTTTGTTTTTTGTTTTTGTTTCGAAGTCAACTTCAACCACGTAAATTCGTTTTTCTCTTTTCGTATTAATTATTTTTGAATGTATTATTTTTTATTCATTCAGTAATCAGACTTTTTTTTGCATTCAGTCCTTTTTTTATTATTATTTTATTAGCAAAGGATTAGGGAGAAATATAATATTTTTAATATTTTAAAAACGACGTTTTCGCCAAGTTGCCAAATGCATCTGCTATGTTGTGGTTCTAAACCGGAAGTCTCTAGGACTTTGTTATTGTTTACATTTATCAACCCATCCATACAGGCTAGCCGAGTTTTAAACAATGAAAACCATTTGATAACTTTTCCCGCTTGGAGCGCTACAAGACCTACCTATATCCAACACCCTCTATATACAAAGCCTGACAACTACGTCACTGTGACGTCAAAGGTGGCGGAAAATTGCTACATTTCCCATGTTAAGTCTATGGAGCATAAAAACTTACTTTCTTAACTCCTCGCGTTATGTATGCCTTCAAGGCTGATAATACTGTTCTGGAAACTCAAAATCTTTCGTTAAGAATCAAAATTTTGTCCCTTTTGTACAGGTTTTTTGTATTTTCATTCAGTTTTTTCGCCTTAGGACTAACATGGCTTTTAGTTCAGTTTGCAAATAATGAATGCATGTCATGTAGGTTTTTCTCACAATATCAAGTTTATCTAGGAAATTAAAAAAAAATTCACTAGTAAAATAAAAAGTAAAATCTATTAAAAATTAAAACAAATAATTGAATTTTCGAATTCTTCCAACAGTAAACAATTTATTTAATTAAACTAAATTCTTTAATTTATTATAAGATTAAACTGATGAGAATCAAGCATTATATTATTGTTGCGGGAAATGCACTAGTAGCACTAAGTTCTAGTTAATGGACTCTAACCGCCTATCTGGTTCGAGACTTCACGGAACCAACACGTGACCTACAACTGAGCTTGCGATTGGTTACCACAGATACTACACTAGTAGATCTACTAGTGTAGTATCTGTGGTAACCAACCGCAAGCTCAGTAGGTCACGTGTTGGTTCCGTGTGACGTCAGACGGTTAGAGTCCATTCTTCTGATTTGTATTTTTACATTTTTCTCAGATGGCATCACGTTTTTGTTTGTTGTTCCATCAATTTTGTTAAATTAAAAGGCATTTTTAATACTTTATGCTTATTTCAGATTTCTACTTATTAAACTGTGGTTTAAATAGCGATAGCCATTAAAAATTAATATCACGGCGTTTCTTTTTACATCGTTCCATTAATGTTAATAACAAAAACACGAATATTCCTTGTTCAGTGTTACATATAAATCATGGCGTCGTTTTGCATGTGACGTCAAAGGTGGCGGAAAGTGTGACGTCACCCACCCGAGTTGTGAGGCCATTATATAGAGGGTCTTGCTATATCACCCACCGCCTTCAACACTGTGGATATGCTTTGCCAGTTTGTCCAGTATTGCCATCTGGATTTGCAATGATTTCCGTACTCGGATAGCCTGTATAAGTATCTAGTAAGCCGTGGTAGTATCATTTAAAAACAATTTAAAGATAAGAAAGCCATTATAAAAAGCTTTTATACGAGTTTAATATAATCAAAGTGCTTACTTAGATATTACTTTGAGTAAGACATTGTAATGACATTAGTGAATTACTTCTCTAGGAAGAATTTAAGGTTTTATATCATCTTAACGTTCTTAATGAAATATTTACGAATAAAAAAATTGCGTTATTGTCTATGCAACGAAACACCAATTTTTTTTCATATGGAAAAATAAACACCTTGTTCCTTTCAATCCGAAACCGCCCAAGATTACCATTGAATCCTATGGAAAATTTGGGGCGTATAGCACTGTAAGGATTAAATATCAAATCAAATTAGTACTACCTGTTGGATTTAGCTTTTTCGTAAAAAAAGCTTTTCCATCTTAAATTCCCTTATTTTGTCATCCTTCTGTCTTGGCAATAACAGGAGTCTTTAAAACCGCTGTGAAAAAAAGAATAAAGCGACAGACAATTCTTTTCATGGGGATTTTTTTTTATAAATCCCAACAGATCAACGTAATAATCAGATCATAAAAGTATCTTTGGGGAAATATTATGAAAGAACTTTTAAACTAAATTATAATGTTTAAAATAAGAATGGATTAAAAACAACGTAAAAACATAGCACAAACAAAAGAATAAATGCTGACAGCTGTGTCGGTGGTGAATGTGCAACCACCTTGATCGGAGCAAAAAAAATTTGAAAGAAATTTAAGAAAAAAATTTTGAAAAAGAAAGCATCGGAAAAGGAAAACAAGTAAGATCTGAATTTTTTTTTTAAATTTAAATAATTTATCCCTTAAAATGTACCTAATAGAATGATCAACATAATTATTTTGATAATTCAATAAGAACAAAGGTTTGATAAGTGTTTTAAATACTTATTAAGAAAATATTTCAGTTGCATAAAGCTATTACATTTGGGTTTTTTTTTGCGTTTTAGTTTGTAAAGTATGAGTCAATATGAAAAACATCAATAAAAATTTTCTACGATTCAAAACAAATTAAAATGTTACATTAAAATGCTAGTTCAACTTTAATTAGATTTTAAAACAAATACTAACTAAAATAACTAACCACTTTTTCAGATAGTGGATTTTTTTCATATCTATATTTAAAATCGGTAATCGTTTTCTATACTTTCTAGTTAGTCTTACTACGGCACATCAAAGGATTAAATACCTTGTATTATATTTTGTATCTTTTTTTAAAAGATTGATTTCATACTTTTAAAAACGCAACCTACTTCTGAATAATTTTTGAATAATGTCAGTTTACCAAAGTTGTAATAAACTTAATAGCTTGAGTACTATCCTAAAATTTATTAGGAAGGTATCAGTATAGTTCTGGATAAAATATAATTTAAATATAAAACGTGCAAAGCTTTATTAAGTAATTGAAAGTTTTTTCATACATGATGTAAAAGTAATCGATTCCAACATAGAACGTGCAGAAGCTTTAGTATTTAATATTTACGACCCAAGATTTGTTTACTTGTAAATTGATTGTAAATCGACTTGATCAAAAAAAAAAAAAAATGAAAACACAAAAAAAACCCTACTGTCTGTTTATGATTATTTTTAGTATCCAAGTCTCAATGGTGTATTTTTAAGAACATATGGGCCCTATGAGCAATCTATCTTAGTTATGAAGTAAAAACAAATTTCTCAATTTATATATCCATAAAAATAATCAAATAATATTCTTGATTTTAATGAATAAATAACCTCACAACAAATACTTGTAAACATTACTAGGAATCGTTAAGGCTCGGCCATTTCAAACAAAACAGATCTTGATTTTTTTAAATATTAATGATTCGAGTTTCAGAAGAGCTGCAATTGCAAACTCATATCATTAGTTTTTATCTTGAACACATACTTTAAAAAATATTTTAAAAGGAAACTTACCTTAAAATGCTTGATCTTCAGGATCATCTTCACTAAAAATTATCCGACTACACTGTCCATACTCTCACATTAACAGATACCGATCTCAATACTGGGTTGCCACCCAAAAATAGTAAGATAAGATACTAAGGTGCCGAATCTCTGATTTCTATGAGTTTTTTGCTTGCTTGATTGGAAATAATATTCCCGTCTCTTGAATAAAATAGTAAGCAGTTCGAGTTGTGTTTGTGGTTCGAGTCCCTCTTGCATTATTCTCTTTCCCTTGTCATAATAGTACAAAAAATAATGTCCTTACATTACAGACAAATTAAGGGTGATTTCATCTGAAAATTATTTTATTTTTGCCCTCTTATTGCAAGCTATGTTACCGCTTATTCTCGTGATAATTTCCTTTAATCAGACCATTGTTTATTTTATTGGACGTAAAGAAAAGGCAGAAAAGTTTAACGCATTTTTATTCAACCCTAATAATTATAACTTCGAACAATTAGCGAATAAATGCTGAGGGGGAATGCTAGAAGACGTAAAATACGACAAAGAACTTAAGCAGCACGTTTAAAATTCGTCTAATTTTTGTCATGGTATAGCTAAATTTCGTTTACTTCTAGTAGCAGTTACGTAAGCTTGTGACGTACCAAGCCAAGAAGACGACCAGTGAAGAAGAAGACGACCAGTGAAGAAGAAGACAACTAGTGTGACGTCATATTAACGCATCAGAGTACTATATAAGGAAGCTGAGCTCGTGGCTCGGGAGGGCTGGCTGAGTCGAGAGTCCTCCGCATTCTGCTGGTCGGATTGTGTTAAATTTTAAGATAGTTTTTAAATTATTTCTTTTTAATAAATGTTTCGTTCTTTGGAAGTCGTTCCTTGTTTTTGCCTGTCACGTCACATGTGACAGAGTTTTTGGCGAGCCAGCCAGGATTCGATGCTGATTGGAATTTTAAGACTTTTTTTGGTTTTAACCACCTTTTACTGCTATGATGTTCGAGTTGGTTGTCTGTGGGTTGCTTGGTGGTATTTTGTCACTGTTGGTCGTCTTTTTGTTGACTTTTAGCTTTAGGAAGGATAGGCCTGGGAGTCCCCATCGTCTCGCTGAGCCCGATCGCCCCGTGCGGCATGGGTCCACTTTAACGTTTACTGGTACTCCGGGGGAGTCCGTGGATGAATTTGTTCGTAGGGTGAATGTAGAGGCTTCTCTCTCGGACTTAAGTGATAGGGCTACAGTAAAGCTGGCAGTCGAAAGTTTGGCTGGAAATGCGGCTAGGTGGTACGAATTTATGGCTTTTATGCCAGAGGAACTTACATGGCCTACGTTCAAGCGGTGGTTGCGGGAACACTACCGTTGTTCGGGTTCACCGTTGAGTGGGGCAGAGCGCCTTCTCCAGACACGATTCAAGATTGGGGATGATTTTGAGGCATTCGCCTGGAGATTCCGGGATATGTATGTGGAATGGAGGCCTGATGCCTCTGAGTCTGAGGTGGCTGAGGCACTAGTCGAACGGTTGGCAGATGCTCAGCGCCTTCCACTGAGCCTGATGAACTTTCGGTCTGTGCGGGAAGTAATGATTTATGTAAAACGGTTCTTTCCCCCCGTTCCCGAGCTTAGTGGCGAGGCTACGGTGGATTCTGAGGCGTTGCCGCCCCGACAGGAACCCGAGAGGCAGTGGACACTCGGCGAGCGGTCGGCGGGACATCGCTTTGGTAGGGCGGGAGTGCGGTGCTATCGGTGTGGTGGCTTGGGTCATATTGCCAGATTTTGTGGTCCGGAAAACCACAGCCTGAGGCCAGAGTAGGGGAGATGGTCCTCGGGAGCACTGCTTCCCCTTTCCTTGAATTCCTGATGCCTTGCGTTCAATTTGGGGGTCTGTCTCTGGGGGCCCGAATAGATACTGGGGCTGATCGCTCTTTGATTAGCCAATCTTGGGCCCTCCAATTGAGGAGGTCAGGAGTGGTAGGCTACAAAGCTGATCATCGGGAGCTTTGGAACATCGGTGGGGAGGCCACTCCTTCTGAGGGTGTGATATGCGGCGTTTTAGAGTGGAAGGGTATCAAAAAGGAGCAAGAGTTTCTGGTGGTTCGGGGTTTGCCTGTGCCTGTGTTACTGGGTGTCGATGCACTGATCGCTTGGGAGGTGAGGATAGATTTTGGCAGAAGGGAAATCTCCGCTTGCACCCCGGTTAGACAGGGAGATATTGATGAGGAAAAGATGGTGGAGCTGGCTGCAAGGGCCGGGGACCAGGGTGAGCGTCTTCTGAGGGTGTTTGGGGAATTCCCCGAGCTATTTTGTGCATGCCCTGGGATGGTTGCAGAAACGGAACATAGGATTGAGACGGGTGATGCTCCTCCTGTTTATCGGCATCCTTACCCTTTGTCACGAGACAAGGCTGAGATAGTGCGTAGACAGGTATAGGAAATGTTGGGGGCAGGCATCATTGAGCCGTCGGATTCCCCTTGGGCTGCACCTGTGGTCTTGGTACCAAAGAAGGATGGAACCTCTCGGTTTTGCGTGGACTATCGTCTGTTAAATAATGTTACCCGTGAGGATCGGTATCCCCTGCCTTTGATTCCTGTGGTCTTGCGCAACGTAGGTAACGCCAAAGTTTGGTCTTCCCTCGACCTGCAGTCGGGCTACTGGCAGGTGAGGATCGCCCCGGAGCATAGGCCCAAGACAGCGTTCATTACTCCTGAGGGATTATACCAATTTCGGGTGATGCCCTTCGGGTTAAGAAATGCACCCAGCACGTTTCAGAGGATGATCCATCGGATTTTGCGTCCGGTTATGGGGAAGACTTGTGAGTGTTATTTGGATGACATCGTGATCTACTCGTCTAGTATTGAGGAGCATCACAAAGATGTTCGCCAAGTTCTGGAATTGCTGCATGGGGCCGGATTGACTCTGAAGCCCGAGAAGTGTCACTTCTTTCGGACGGAGCTAGACTTCCTCGGCTACCACCTTTCGGGGGAGGGGATGCGGCCGCAGACTGACAAGGTTAAGGCTGTGTTGGACTTTCGGATTCCACAAAAAGTTCGACAGGTCAGGCAGTTCTTGGGATTGTGCTCTTGGCACAAGGCTTTTATACCTCACTACACCGATATAGCTGGCCCACTGTATGCCCTCACCAAGAAGAAGCAGCGTTGGCATTGGGGCGTGGAGGAGCAGGCTGCTTTTGATCGGCTAAAGGAATTGCTGACCCGGGCTCCCGTGCTCGGATTGCCGGACGAGACTTCTTCGCTGGAATTGTACACTGATGCATCAGATACAGGTTTGGGAGCTGAATTGGGGCAAAGAAAGCCGGATGGTACTTATGAGGTTTTGGCTTATGCCAGCCGTACCCTCAGACCGCCGGAACGGAATTATTCTGTAACAGAGAAAGAGGGTCTTGCATTAGTATGGGCTTGTGAACGGCTTCGAATATATCTTTCCCGCCCGTTTCGGGTTTTTACTGATCACGCTGCGTTGGCTTGGCTTCAAACAAAGAGAGAATTGAAGGGTAGACTGGCTCGATGGGCCATTCAATTGCAGGAGTTTAGCTTTAATATCATACCACGGAAGGGAACGCAGATGGTTACCGCCGATGCCCTATCACGGAATCCCGTTGGGCCTCCCGAGCGGACTGCAGGTCCGGACGCCATGGTGCTGGTGGCTCAGTGCGTTAGTCTGGAGGAGATTGCTGGGAGCCAGAAACTAGACCCGTGTTACCAAGAGATCGTATCCTATCTGAGGGACGGTGACCTTCCCGTGGACCCTGCCCGGGCCTCTATGATTATTGGTCGTTCTGTGCATTATAGACTGCGCGGGGAAGTATTGGAGTTCCAGAGTCGGAAGGCGGATGTTTGGAGAATAGCCATACCAAAGAGTTTAACACCTGGGGTGATGACGGAATTTCACGATCCTCCAGTGGCGGGGCATCTCGGTTTTAAAAATACCTATAGAAAGTGTCGGGAGAGGACCTACTGGCCGGGTCAGAAGCAGGATATACGGAGGTTTGTTGCGTCCTGCCGAATATGCCAGAGTCTTAAATTTAGTCAAAAGAGGAAACACGGGTTACTTAAGTCCACGGAGGTGACCGCGCCGGGCGAGATGATGGGGGTGGACTTGATGGGGCCCTTGCCGGTTTCTCAAAGGGGTAATGTCTTCTGTCTGGTTTTGGTGGATTATTACTCAAAATGGGTGGAGTTGTTTCCACTTCGCCGGGCTACGGCTCCAGCTATTGCTAGGTGCTTAATGAGAGACGTTTTTTCTAGGTTTGGCTGTCCCAAATCTTTGTTGTCGGATAATGGGCCTCAGTTTGTTGGAGAAATTTATGCGGAGGTTTGCCGGTTATTTGGTATTCGTAGAAAATTTACCAGCCCATACCATCCCCAGACGAATCTGACCGAGAGGGTAAATAGAACGTTGGGTAGAATGATTTCAAGTTACGTGGGCCAGCGGCATGGCACTTGGGATGCCCACCTGGAGGCTCTGGCATTCGCCTTGAGAACGACAGCTTCAGAGACCACTGGGCAGACCCCGGCCCGCCTGTTCCTGGGTCGTGAGATAGCCCTCCCTTGGGATGCCATGTGTGGAGCGGATGTCTGGACTCGGGCTGACGAGTATGGGGTTTTGACGGATTTAGTGAGTTCAAAGGTGAAGCTAGCACAGACGCGCCAAAAACGCAACTATGATAAACACAGGGATAACCGGGAGTTCGAGGTGGGAGATTTGGTTTGGTTGCGTTTGAGACCAATATCGAGTGCAGATCACCATCGAATAGCTAAGTTTATGCCTCGATGGCGGGGACCCTGTCGGGTTATAGTTAAGTTTTCTCCCTTAGTCTATGAGTTGCAGGAGGTTGAGGGTGGAGCTATGCTTGGTTCTCATAATATTGTTGACTTGAAAGCTTTTTCAGAACGAGGCCCTGCTGATGGTGAGCACTCCATTTCACCGGAAGATGTCGATCTGCGGGACGCGCCTGATTCTGCGAGTGATCTACAGTCATCGGACCTGGATGTTCTTTCGCTGGAGGAGGGCCCCTTGGGGGTCGAGTCGGTGGAGGACGGGGGACCGGAGGCGAGAGAGACTACAGACGAGGATCCATTGACCCTACACCCGAGGGAGACTACAGACGAGGATCCATTGACGTCCCACAGTCAGAGTCCTGGGCCCAGAAGGTCTGGAAGAGTGAGGGAGCGTGTGGACTACAGGAGATTGGCTGGATTGCGTCCCGTTAAAGAACGGTGATTTTTTTTTTCGAGTCTGACGGACTTTTTTTTCCCCTCCAAGAAAACCAGGGCTTTTCTTTTGTACGTAAGGGGGGTATGTGACGTACCAAGCCAAGAAGACGACCAGTGAAGAAGAAGACGACCAGTGAAGAAGAAGACAACTAGTGTGACGTCATATTAACGCATCAGAGTACTATATAAGGAAGCTGAGCTCGTGGCTCGGGAGGGCTGGCTGAGTCGAGAGTCCTCCGCATTCTGCTGGTCGGATTGTGTTAAATTTTAAGATAGTTTTTAAATTATTTCTTTTTAATAAATGTTTCGTTCTTTGGAAGTCGTTCCTTGTTTTTGCCTGTCACGTCACAAGCTTGACATCTTTGATATGAGCTGTGCTACTAGGGAATCGCATAGCAATGGGGATTGGGGGATATCGGAAATGCACTCCAAACGACGTGGTTTTTTTTTTAAGGAGACGTGGAAAGCTGAAAAATCCTGAGCGGAAATTGGCACTTAACCCTTATAATCTGACTAATAACTAACTGAAAATCTAACTAATAACCAGCAAATTCGTTTGATTCCGCCAATGTTACATAAAAACAATACAATAGCTGATATTTCAGTAAATATTGTTGCATGTTAGGCACGCATCCTACCTCCACTGCTCTAGTGGGGGGTTAGCAATATTAAAACTTATTATAACATCTTCCATACTGGGCTAACTTTTGACGCATGCGCAGTATTGCGAATTGCGAAAAGCGAGAGCCTGAGAAAAGAGTCTAATACTCGACAGCAACGTTTCCTGAATGACGTCACTACGCGGAAGCAGAAACTACGTAAACAGAAAGCCTGTTGGGTTGCTAGGAGGAATGTCGATACGCAAATCGTGATAAAAAGACGCCATATACGTATACATGGGTTTAACAAAATAGTAATCATATTTTTAAATTGGCGTTCTTCATTTCACTCAAAATTCAGACACCGCGCTGGGAACTACTTTGTTTGATAGTAACGTCATAGGGTCAGGAAACGCTGCAGTCTAGTTAGTCAAATAAACAACTGCTTAAATTCATTGTCATAACTTCAAAAGCTTGTTTAGTTTGCTGAACTTAAATCTACTACCTGGGTTTGAGTAGATTGTATGGAGGTTATGGCCACTGCTAAATACAAAAAGAAAAACCTGTTTCAAAAAACTTAAACAAGTTGGAAGTTCTACAGAATCTCAAAGTCTAAAATTAATAAACCAACCTAACTTTGAAGAGTTAGTTGCTTAGAAGAAAAACGCCGAAAAAAGAAACCTGCAAGCAAGCGTGAACAGGTGTTTATATTTCCACGTTTTGCAACTCTCATAATTCCTATGTCAAAGTCGACCAGAAAATTAAATATCAGAACAAGGCGGCAGTGTTCTCAATGCTTCAATAAAGCATAAGAAAAAAAACCTACTATAACAAACTCTCAGACTTTTAGGCCAGCAGTCCTTTAAATTAAAAATGCAGCTCCATTTCCTCTCCGCAATTTCGCAGTTCCAATTTTTTCGCTTAATTCCCCCCTATCCCTCTCCTGCAATAAACACGAAAGTTCGGGAAAAATGGGCGCGTTCTCAAAGTCGTGCAAATTGTCGGAAAAACTCGGCGTGCTGCACGCGACGAAATAAATCTTTTAATAAACGACCTCACCCGAAAGGCGAAAATGACACCTCTTTTGCATTCTGAAAGAAGAAAAAAAAAATCGCGCAAAAAAAATCAACCCCCGAAAAACCATCCAAACGTGCTATCGAAATTCTATCAGGGGAGCCACGATTTAAGCCTAATTTTCGACGCTCTTTCTCCCAAGCTGCGTAACTCACTTCCGAACGACAACCAGTCTCATATAACACTTTTATTTTTTCTTTCGGTTTTTACCTTTGATTAAATTTTCCTAAGGTTATTATTACTTTCATGAAGAGAGCAATGAGAGGTTCCGACAGAGCGGGATTATTCTACGTAATTTAATTACAGCTCCAGTGTTTGGGTAGTCTGTGCGATCAAAGCATTAATTAAATTTCGATCCCCCTTTTTTTAAAGTTCTATTTTTGTTCCCTACCATGAGGAGTCATAATATTTTTGTTTTCCTTCCCCCCCCCCTTTTACCACCTCATGAAATTCTCGACCCCAGAGTGGATAGAAATAAAGGATAGTTTTATAACCTCAAATTAATTAAAATATAGGCTCGAGAATGCATATGCATAATGTAGAGAAATCGTTCAAAATTATTTTTTATCATGATGGGTAATATTGAAATACTTAATGTTATCGATTTCCTTAAGTTCTTTAACGCATTTTTTCCTCAAAAGGATTCCTTTAAGAGGAAAAAGATTTTTCGAATGGTTAATATCATGACACTATTGCAATCATGAGATCAGTAGTCATGGATGGTAGTCCATCAATAAGCACATTTACTCATATGTCAAAAATATATTTACTTATCAGTTTGTATTTATAGCTTACTTCTTCTTCCTTATACCTCTGGGATGGATCAGTCCAGATCCATGAGATAGTTCTTTTTTAAGCTCTCCAATACCAAACCAGGATTTTTATAGAGTTCCTCCTTCGTCAATCCTATCCAATACAAAAAAATGTTTGGTGGTGGCCTAACCGCAATCGCACTTGGTGCAAACAGGAAAGGTCCCATACAAGTGCCATATACAAATCTTAGGGTTGTCACAAGACCACAGTGCACCATAAAGGGCAGTCTGATCTCTTATATCGCCGATAGAGTAAATGAATGCTAAATGCTTAATGCATTTACACTACTGTAATAGGTTAATTAAATAACATAACTTTTTTTAGTGGTGAGTTAGCTTATACCACTTCTACAGAGTCTATCCTTTTTATTAAATACTTTTTACTAATTATCTAATTACTTTTACTTTGTACTAAATAATCATTTCAAATAGTAACATTTGCAATACACTAATTTTGAGAAGCAGGCGAATTCCTTTTCAAAGACGAATCTGTAGCTTCAACCGATCTAGAATTCGTGTTCGGACTGGAGAAAATTCTCCGCGCCTGCGAACTTTATAAAGCCATAACTTAAAGATCGTAAAGCACTTTATGGACTACCCTGCTAAAGACCGAAGCAACAAATTCGAGCCAAATAACCTCTTTTATGCGAATTTATGACGCTTTAGTGTCGATTTTGTACAAAATGGAGACGTTTGGTCCAGGAATATATGTTCTTTTGATTCGGGTGATAAAATGGCAACATGTTCCAGAGATAACGATGTAATAAAGGGGACTCGGGAACCAGAGAGAGCTAATTTCCTCGAAGTTCGGAACTTCAAGCGGTTAAACTTGGTAGGAAGCTGGTAATATATTGATGTTTCAGATAAAAGTGATACTCCCTGTAAAAGTTAATACTGTTAAACCCTCTTACAGTAAGATCAAATGTAACAATTGTTACATTTGCAATAAACTGGGCGGAAATTTTTTTAAATTTATTTTTGGGACGAAAATTACTAAATACTAAGTGTTTTTCTTAGAAAATGTCAGTCAGTTACCCGTGGAATTGCCTTATTACGCTTGCTATGAGAACCTTGCCGCAACCCTGCATCTAAAAGGCTTGTTAAGGCTCATTGAAGGTGGATTTAACGTGTTCGCAGGGTTATCCTGACAACCTTAAGGATTGTTAATATCATAAGGTTAGGACATGGTGCTATAAACCTTAAATACTATTTAAGTAGGGTTAATTAAAGTTTTTTTTCAACCTTCCAAAAATAAGGTGTTCGGAAGGTTATTTTTCTAACCCTATAAACCCTATACCTATAACCCTGTGCTGCCTTACCATTGCATTGGAAACCCTTCTTAATGTTGATTTGGCAGGGTTACAGAAACCTTAATTAGCGTCAACTAGGCAAGGTGAGTCTCACCTTGCCGTAGGGTTAACGGGGTTGTCCTGAAAACCCTTCGCCAACGTTAAATGGGTTGGCGGGGTAAGGTTATGCCATCGTTTTTTAAACCTTACATTGCTATTTGGGAAGTATACCTACCGCCGTTTTCATGTTGTAAAAGTGTACAGCTGAGGAAAAAAAAACGTTACAGTAGGTTTTGCGGGAGAACGGGTGGGGTTAGAAAGATGCTTTTGGTGTCATTTTTCAGGATTTAGTGTATGCTTGAAAAAATTAATTGACTATTTTTCTCTCAGAGGTCGTCTTCTGGTGCAGCGCAATAAAAACTGCATCTTTTTTCATGGCGACCCTCAATTTTTATTCGATTTTATGAAAGATCATAGTAATTTAACCCTCATCACCGAGTTTCATTTAATTTGGACGTTAAACAAACCCATGGCAGACCGTCAAAATCTGAAAAATTCATATTAAAAGCCTGAAATTAGTCGCCAACACCCGACTGCCAAACACGGATTTCTGACAACCTACCAGTACTAGTGAACCGATTTTCATTAATATTTCAGTTTTAAATTGTCGAAACATGAGATAATCTTATTTTTAAAATTTTTAAGCTTTAATAAGCATATAAATATTATGATTAAATTATTTTATTTTTGTTTATTTATATTAGTTTATTAGTAATTTCAAAGTCAAAAATCGCACTGAGCTAATTTTCGTGTTGTTTGAAAACGCGTAAATAAAAACAAAAACGCAAGAAGTGCCAAATCATCGATAAATTGCCCATTGATATATATATACTAACCCGTTACGTTAGTATATATATCTATGAAATTGCCAAGCCTAAAAAATAACTGTAACGTTTTTTTTTTCCTCAGCTGTACACTGCAAATGCTAGAAATGCTTTTGCTACACTTACGGCCGTATTCACAGCCATCAGCATCAGAGTTATCACCTTGGCGACGAAGTGTTAAGTCCAAAAACCGTATTCACAGCATCCGAATCAGAGCTTATAATCGTCCTAACGATAGCACCTCGAAGCTGGAGGTGTCAAACTCTGACTCGGTATCGACGCATGCGCAGTCGCTACTTCTCCACGGAGACGAGAGAGCTTCAAATAAAATGGCTGCCGCCCGACCATTTCGACTGAGAAATTGTAACATCCGATCCGGATAATTAGGCTTCCGATTGAGCAGATCCTTGTCGAGAAATGATTTCTATGATGGAATGAAGAATAGAGAGGTAGGTTCTGTATAAATGTAACCAAAAAAAATGTCTATCTGGTACTTGCTCAATGTTCATGCATACTACACTACTTGATACTACAATGTAAACATGGCTATGAGCGAACTACAAAATAGATTGTGTATTAAAATGAAACGCGATGTCATTAACTCCTATCTATAATATTTATTTTCCTCTTGTTAAACGTTATGTTTTGAATCAATTTTAAACTTTTTATTCAATATCCTTATATTATGTTCTCAGGCGAACTTTTGATTTTAGTGAATTCTATTATGCTATATTTTTAATTAAAAAGTTGTCTACCTAAATACAATAATTAATATTACATAAGGAATTGAATTTCTGAAATCCAAAAAGCATTTGTTTATTTAAGAACACTCATTTATAATTATAATTCTCTGTATTCTGTGATTTTAATTAAGTAATGAACTGTTTTGTTGGAGGTTTAAAAGCAAAACATTTATTTAATGTATATTAATTGTCTTTTTCATGAAGAACAAATATATTTAATTGATAATTTTTTAAAATCAATTTTAATCTCGATATTACATATTTGAGGGTTTAGATTTTTCTTTTTATTACAGGTATTGACCTCAGAAACAGTTGCTTTTGAACAGCTGCTTATTTGTGCCTTGAAAATTCATTTGAAAATTATTGATATAGTTTTAATTTTCTTTTTAAATTGTGAAACAAAATATTTTACTGTATTAGTAATGTAATAATTTCTATGTATTTCTTATTATACATTTCTTATTATGTATACAAGAATTGTTCCTTTTTATGTTCAAAAAGTTGCTCAATTTATTTTTTATTGAATAAAAAATCCACTTTAATTAATGTTGTTTATGAGTTTGTAAATGTATATTATGGTAGCTTACAGTGGTAATATTTTTCAGAGTTTTAATTACTTTCTTCAAATCAGAATATAATTTTTGATTCAAAAGAAACTGAATTATTTTTCAAAATGTCTTATTTTTTGCATGGAAGTTTAATGTGTTCTGGCAGAACTGTTTTCTTTCTTTTGTTTCATAAAGAATGTTGGTTTTTTTTCTCTGTATTTTTTTCTTATGTATAAAGTTGAAATGGCATTTTAATGATTTTATTAGCCATTACTATTGGGATATACTATCATAGCTTTAATAAGTATTTTTTTCATTTTTAATTATTCATATTTTTTTTTTCAAGAATAAAAAAATAAAGGGAAGATTGAGTGACCATTTTAAGTATTTTAAATTTTATTTCATAAGTACATGATGCAAAAATAATAGGTACTACTGTTTTAGTATTTAGTAGTGTTATTAAAGTATGGGCCTTTATAACTGTAAATCATTAAATAACTTTTATTATAGTCAATATCCTAAGGAAAAAAAAACTTTTTTTAAACAATCTAGCTTCATTTAATAGCTTCAGAATTTATTATTCACATCAAGGAAGGGTTGGGAGAAATTTTAAATTGATAGGTAGTAATAATAATAGTATCTTAGATAGTTTTAATATTTATTGTTCAATTGAGTTTCAAAAATTTGTGCAGGTTTACCATAGAACAGCTTTGCAAAATCTCTTGAGACTTACTTTATAGGGGAGACCGGGGCTAGTTTTCCAACCTAAATGAATTTTGCTTCCTTACATTTTATTTTTACTTATTTTTGGGTAAACAAAATTTCATCATATTCCTCATACTGTTCTCTACAAAATGTAGCATTCAATATTCATCAACATTATTAGTTTTTTTACAAAAAAGGCTTAAAGGTGACCATGTCACGTTGGAAAATGTGCCCCGTATGTGGGGCATGTTTTCCAACAGTAAGGGGCAAGTTTTCCTACAGTACTACTATCTGAAGTTATACCGATTGCTGGCAAAAACTCTGATTGGTTAACCGGATGGATGCCATTCCTAACAATCCTTTCTCATTGGCTGGCGCCTCTTCTCTCTCAAAGCCCCAGAATACGATCTTGGGTGTTGGTTGTTTGATTGGTTGTCAGATATAACTAGATTTGTAGCTTTTCAGGTATTAGCTTGGAATAAATGTAGGAATCGAACGACAGTGCCGGTTAAATTAAAAGACTGGTCTTAAAGGGTTAAATCGTAAAACACTTATAGTAAAATTTATTAATTATAGTATAATATGTATTTTTCATATGAAATCATTGTGTTGTAGCTGTGAACTTTGCGTTATAGTAATCTCCAAAAATTAGTTTAGTACCTTAATTGTTTTGTTTATTTATACGTACAGTCGTAGAGAAAAAAACTGATACAGTTCGCATTGTGAGTGAACTTACTGGGGGTAGAATGATAAGTTTTGTGTCATTTTTCATGATTTAACGTCTTTTTGAAAATAATCTATAGTTTATGCCCTTAGGGGGCCGTCTACATATTAAAGGAAGCACCAACTTTCGTTTTTCTTATGGGTGACATCAAAGATTATCCCCGATTCTAATAGAACACCCCTTAAAACCAAGTTTTGTAATGTTTGGCCCTCAAACAAAGCCAGGAGGGGGGTTTGAAAATTACGAGAACTTTACTTCTAACAGGAAAGATTGGCAACAATTGTGAGGAAATTTAAAACAGATTTGGCTGCTTATCTATACTATGTCACAATTCCCACAAAAGTTAAAACACAGATTTGGCTATTTATCTATATTTTGGCACAATAGAGTGTTTTCAGGTGACGTCACGACCAGCTAATTTCTTTTAACTGTTAACCTTTGTAGGGCTTTTAACTGTTGCTAAGGCGGTTGCTAGGTAACGAGGTATATGTTGCTAAGGCGGTTTTTAAGTATAAGGTCACGTGATTGCAAATACTCCAATAGAAGAATTCCACGGCCAGTCATTTTCTGTAACTGTTAACCTCTGTAGGGCAAAAAACTGTAACATTTCTGTTGCTAAGGCCGTTGTTAGGTCCGAGCCATGTGATTGAAAATGCTCTATTTTGTCTTTCAATTAGGATACCTAAAGTGGTAGCCTAGTTGGTAGAGTATCAAGCTCGTAATCACTAGGTTGCAGGTTCTGTCCCCGCAGTTGCCAAATCAGTTACTCATTGTTTTAGGTTAACTGATAGGGATATAGGCAAACACAAAGCAGAATAGATGTTGGATACTTCTTCAAATTTAAAGCATTTGAAAAAATTTATACAATTAAATTTAATTTAGTTAATTATTTAATTCCTGTAAATAGGTAATAAAAATACCACGTATCACGTTAAATTATGAAATTATTATATGGATTCGTATTACGTTAAGTTATTTTACTTCTCAAAAGTTCCTGTCAAAATACTTTAATACAGATATGTTTAGAGGTGTTTTTTTATTATTTATTATATTTCCAGAAACTGCCCATTTGAGGAAAAATGTTTTATTAGATTGGGTAGGGAGTTTAAATCATTTTTTTAACGAAAAACTAAGGAAGTTTCTGAACGTTGTGCTTGGAATAAAATACCAATATAAATATTAATTATGTTAAGAAGTTAAGCATCAAACATCAAATTTACTAAAATTGATTACATAAAATTAATTAACTTAAATCACATCAACGATTAGAAGCTTCTTGATATTTTAACTTATTAGGAGGTTAAGGAAAAATTTGAATCGTCGTGTGGTCATGATAAATTTTTAAAAAAATTTATTTCATTCTGTTCAAATTTTTTAATAATTTAGACACCCACCACACTGACAAAAATAATCCATAAAGTAAAGAGTAAGAATACGTCTTTATAATTATGAGTGAATATATATATATATATATTTTTTTTTTGGGGGGGGGGAATAATCGAGACCTTTTTTTCACTGCCAAACATTTGATAATTCTTTATTGTGGAATACGCAAAGCATTGATCCATGGAAATAGTGGGATATCCAGAATAAAAATTGGAGATTGATATTGGAGTTTAATTTTAGGGGGAGGTTTTTTTTGTTGTTTTCTGAGGTGAAAGAGAATACTTTCAAGGTGTTTCATAGGGTTGTGTTATAGGGTAAGGTGGGGTAAAATGATTATAGCGGGCTAAAATAGATATAGGGATTTTAGCAGTTTTCGTATTTGTGAAACTAAAAGTTAATTGGCATGCTATTTTATCATAAGCCTCAATTAAAATCAGCATCCCAATTAACATCGAATTTTACAAACTGTTAAAATCGTTATAAAATTTATATTCCACCCTTGTCTTAAACATGATTAAAATCTTAGAGAACAGTTTTTAAACCCGATGCCGGCCCTATATCTTATTTAGAGCACAAACGGCTGGATCTGCTGTACTCCCCAGAGAGAGTATACGTCGGTAAAGGCAGCAAGGTCGGTAAGGTCGGTCGGCAGCAGCGTAAGCTGCTCCTGCCCCGGGCTGTACTCCCCATTGAGATTGATTATATATAAAAAAGAAAATAAAATTAAAAGTGGTAGCTAAATTTTAATTATAGTGTTAATCTTTTCTTTTGTGTGGCCACCACTGTTTTATTTATAATAGTTTAATTATATATCAGTCCAATACCAAATTCTAGCATCGAGTGTTTAGGGTGCGTTAGATAATTCTGACATCATCGACCCTGCCTGACGGTAGTAGGCTGTCGGTGCAACCCTGGGACGTCATTATTACGCCTAAACAGAGTGTGTTACGAGAGGGGGGATATCAATTTTAGCACTACAGTTTTTTTCTTGCAAAGTTATTGCATTTAAGTTAACTTACATCTTGAGGCGCCATGTTTACCCATAAGCTCAAATGATGACAACACTTAAGCATATTGCTGAGGGAGCTGTGGATAAACATGGCGGCTGGAGGACTCTTATCGAAGCTGCGCCCATCTTTATTATATTTAATAGATAATAAATGTAAGAAGGGACACCACCGTTCTTATTAAGTGACGACTTTTCTAAAAGTTTGATTCATATGTAAAACCAAATTCCTTTGTGAAACCTATGTAGAGAAATAATCTTTTTATAGTAAAAAAAATGAAAAAAAAAAATGGTTTAATCTTTGTTTTTTGTTTTAGATTTTTGTTCATGTAATTCAAAAATACTTCTAATTTAATGCAGGTGAAATTTTTAGGCGAATATTGTAAAGTATTGTTTCGGAATTTTTTCTTCTGAAAAAAATTAGTAACAAGTAAAACATTTTACATACACATAAAAAATAGGTTAATATTTCCGTTTACTGAAATCAATAGTGTAAAAATAACTAATAACTGCTTTATAAGTAGTTTAAATTTCAGGCATCTTCAAACTTTTAAAAATTAATCAATCATAAGGCAGGGATACCGATTCGAACCTGGTTCTGAAACTTAGCGACCAAGCACACTAACCGTTAGGCCACGCCGGCTGCAGTCAGCAAGTTTTAATAATAAATCTGACCAACTATCTGAGTTAGTATATCGTGTTATTGCGGGTTACAGTAATTTTCATAACCTGGCGATTTTCCTTCTAATCTTTGACGATAAGAGTTTGGCGAAAATTTTCTAAATGAAATTTCCTACATTGTGCACGGGGTTAATGGCTGTAAGGATCAAAATCTATGAAAAACGAGGTTTCAACGTAAATTCGACGAACTTCAAACCATAAAATTCTAATTTTCAAATTGCAAATCCTTCTAGTGGGTCAGTTTATCTGATTAAATGAATATTTGTAAAGGCTTTCATGGTCGTTTTATTTAAATGTAAATACTATAAGAACTATTTACCCTTTAACAATAAGAACACCACCTTTTTTGAAAGAAATAGGAAAACATTTAGAGGGATTCGAACAAACAACTCCTTTGGAATCGTTAGCTTGCGTTATGGATTGGTTGATTGGTTTGAGCTTGAGCCACACAAATGTTGGAATAAGTGCCCCGTCTACTTTTGGAAAACCTGCCCCAACTCACTTTTTGAACTTTGGGAGCCCCTCAACGAGTGGGGGTGTAATATTATTGAAAAACAAAAGCATAGTTTTGTAGAGGAAGAAATCCTCTATCAGAATATGCAATATCAGGTTAGTCAGTTAAAATTAAAAGGGCTTAATCACATTTTTAATAAAAATCCAAAAGTTTACGCAAAGAGCAAAATATTGAAAAAACCGCTTTTCTGACGAAACTACAAGAGCTAAAATTCTGAAAGTACATCAGAATGTGTGTGAAGTCTTTCTTTTTCATCTAGTTCACTCGTTGGGTTGATCTAATTGCTCATTTAAAAATAAAGGGCGTTGGAAAATTTGCCCCAGTGGAAAACTAGCCCCGGTCTCCCCTACTGCTTTTGTGTTTTAGAATTTGAGATTATAATCAATGCTAATTTATATAGGTCAGGTACCTAATATACACTTATGTAACAAAGCTTAAGCTCCTAAGAGTAAAACCATCGTTTTTATAAATTTATTCTTCATAGAGCACCTTTCATTATTTAATTATTTTCTACATCAATGTTTTTGTTTTTTTTCGCTCCAAGAGAGCAGCTGATTTTGCTCGTTGCTTCTTTTTGCCACTCACTTTTCTCTTCATAGTTTGTTTTGAGCCATTTTTACTGCATAGGTTTTCATTTCAATTTATTCATATTAATCTAGTATCTATCAATAAATTAGAATGTCCTTATTTTTAATTTGATCTCAAATAATGCAAAATTAAAATGTTGCAAAGGACTCATACATATAAGGTATAGGGAGAAAGAAAACCCTACAATTCACTGATTAAAATTATGACAGCACATGAGCACATGTAAAATCAATTCAATTCCCAGAATAATACCCCAAAATTCATTACTCGATGATAGTTAGCAAAATAAATTGTTCATCATAAACGATAGAAACACGTTGATTAAGGTTTTTGCCTTTGAGTTTAATAATTTTTAACACCTCAGTAAAAGTACAAATTACTAGTTAAATGTATTGGTATAAGCCAGTTTATAAATGTATCATCAAGTTACATACACTCAGCAATTAATTTAATTTGATATATAATAGTTATACGATTGTATTAAACATAGCAGTATTTTTATTTCAGTCGATCGGCCAGCGTAAGGCATTGCCATGTGTTTTTATTTACTAAACAAACTCGTTACGAGTGATGTGATTCTCTCTAGCCAATCAGAGAAGACCTTTTCAGCGCGAAACACCTTCGCCAAGCAATCGCCAAGGCCAGCATCGGACTCACTCGATCCGAGTACTATGAATACGGATCCACTGCTGACACGGTGCTATCACGACCTCGCGTAATACTAGTGTTGAATGAGTCTGATGTTCACTCGGATGCAGTGAATACGGCCGTTAGAGACCCTATATATAGAGAGACTGGACAATGAACTTTTCGCCGCCATTTTAGTTACAAAATGCATGGATCTCCATAGACTGTAATGCTAATTCATCTGCCTAAAACTCTTATTATTGCACAAAAATCAAAGCGAAAACTATATCAAAAATTTCAACAATTCATTCCGAACACGAATTGATGTTCTTTTTTTTGTTATTAATTATTTTTATCTTAGAAAAAGCATTTTAAAAAATCAAAGTGAGTGTGAATGATTGTTGGGTTGCCACAGGCAACATTTGGCACGCTATCTGTCGGATACCAGTCTCTAAAAACTCTATAATGGACCAGTACTCCTAGCTCTCAATATACTCATGTAGTGTAGAATATAAAACTCAGTTAAAACTCAATAAATAATAATTAAATAACTTTAATTACACCTATTTACAATAAGAATATCTACAACTACGAAAACTCAAACACTCAAAAGAATGGAAATTAGAAGAACACAATAATTAACTGGTTGCCATCCAGAATTTACAAAAGTTAAAAAGTTACTAGTAAAATTAAAATATACTCTCGATCTTACATCCTCCCACCGTTGAGTTGGGGGAGGTCGCAACTCAACAAGTTCCCGTTAATTCCGTCTCTTCCAGGGTGAAAAGTAACGATAGTACCAGTCAGACTCTTCTACGTACTCTCGTTCGATGGGGTGAGCACTCAAACAGGAAGTCAAAGCTCTGATTTCTGAAACACGGTTTTGAACGAAGGTACCCCAGGCATCTTCTCCTTCTATCCAAGTTATCACTGTCGTCGAGTCAGACCATAGATAGATTTCTTCATGTGGGATCTCTCGAGTGATTGATGAGGCAAGGCGGGCAGTGGTTGTGGCCGCCAACAACTCTAATCTTGCAATGGTTGTCTTCTTCTTTCCCGTTGGGGAAACTCTGGATTTAGCACTTAACAACTGAACTTTGGCACATTTACTCGCCTCAACTCGGGCAAAAGCTACTGCCGCATAAGAATACATACTCGCATCACTGAAGAAATGTTGAGAATAGTTCTCATTCTCATCACCAGCTTTTAGGTCAAAATTTCGCTCAGCCACCACATTGCTTGCAACCTCAAGGAAAAGATCTAATTCTTTTTCACCAACCCTCTCTTCAGTTGAAGATGTGGAAAGGTTATGCTCCCACTAGGGATGTCAAAAAAAAACCGGTTTTTAAAAAAACCGGTTATTTTTGTCCCGGTTTTCGGTTTTAACCGGTTATTTTTTTCTTCGGTTTAACCGGTTCGGTTATTTTCAAATTCAACAACCGGCCAAAAAATAACCGGAAGGAAATGTGAAAGAAATTGAAAATTTCCAAGTTAAAAAGTTGCTCACCACTATAAAAGTCAGATTATTTAAATGGGTTATAAATACCATTCATTTTCATTTGATTTCAGGGTTTTTTTTTTTTTCATTTTTAATATATCACAGCTTCTTGTGATCAACTTCTTGAATTTAGTAAGATTTCAGTCGCACAACCGGAGGAAAAAAACCGGTTTTTCATTTGATTTTTAGGGTTTTTTTTTTTATTGTAATTGATCATGTGAAGTGGATTTAATAAGATTTTTGTCTCATAACCGGGAAAAAACCGGTTTTGTTATTAGACTTTTATATTTTTCATCGGTTTTATGGATTATATAAGTTCTGAGTCTCATAACCGGAGAAAAAAAAACGGTTTTTCATCTTACAACCGGAGGAAAAAAAACCGGTTTTTCATTTGATTACCAGATTTTTAATCGGTTTCATGGATTTAATGAGATTTGTGTCTCATAACCGGAGAAAAAACCGGTTTTTAATTTGATTTTTAATTGCTTTCATGAATTTAATAAAAAAAATTCTTAGAACCGGAGAAAAAAACCGGTTTTTAATTCGATTTTTAATTACTTTCATGGATTTAATAACATTTTTGTCTCATAACCGTAGAAAAAAACGGTTTTTAATTTGATTTTTAATTGTTTTCAAGGATTTAATAATATTTTTGTCTCATAACCGGAGAAAAAAACCGGTTTTTTCATTTGATTTTCAGGGGGGTTTTTTTCCCCATTTTTAATATATCACAAGAGGTGAATTTAATTAGATTTCAGTCTCACAACCAAAGAAAAAAAAAACGGTTTTTAATTAGGTTAACACATTTTCAATCGGTTAATGAATTAACTCAGATTTGAGTCTCACAACTTGAGAAAACACTGGTTTTTAGTTTGATTTTCAGGGTTTTTTTATTTCTAATGTTTCATATGAAGTGAATTTAATAAGGTTTGAGTCTCACAAAAGGAGAAACAACCGGTTTTTAAAGTGATTTACAGGTCTTTTCTCATTTTTAATAGATATGAAATAAATTTAATAAGATTAGAGATTCTGTGGCGAATTTTTTTACTCACCACTATAAGAGTCAGAATATTCAAATGGGTTATAAATACTGACTGACTTTCGATTCCACGAATTTTTTTTCACATTTAATAGATCTTATGAAGTAGGATTAATAAGATTTTCGTCTCAAAACCGGGAAAAAAAACCGGTTTTTCAGTATACTTTTAGATTTTTAATCGGTTTTATGGATTTAATGAGATCTGATTCTCATAAACGGAGAAGAAAACCGGTTTTTATTTGATTTTCAGGTTTTTTTCATTTTTAGTAAATATAAGAAGTGAATTTAATAAGATTTTGAGCCTCACAACCGAAGGAAAAAAAACCGGTTTTCAATTTGATTTTTAATTGCTTTCATGCATTTAATAAAATTTTTTCTCATAACCGGAGAAAAAAACCGGTTTTTAATTCGATTTTTAATTGCTTTCATGGATTTAATTGCATTTTCGTCTCATAACCGGAGAAAAAACCGGTTTTTAATTTGATTTTTAATTAATTGCTTACAGGGATTTAATAACATTTTTGTCTCATAACCGGAGAAAAAACCGGTTTTTTATTTGATTTTTAATCGCTTCCATGGATTAAATTTGTCTCATAACCGTAAAAAAACCGGTTTTTAATTTGAATTTTAACTGCTCTCATGGATTTAATAACATTTTTTTTTCTATAACCAGAGAAAAAAAAACGGTTTTTAATTTGATTTTCAGAGGTTTTATTCATTTTTAATACATCACAAGCAGTGAATTTAATTAGATTTCAGTCTCACAACCGGAGGAAAAAAACCGGTTTTTCATTCAATTACCAGATTTTTAATCGGTTTCATGGATGAGATTTGTGTCTCATAACCGGAGAAAAAAACGGTTTTAAATTTAATTTTTAATTGCTTTCATGGATTTAATAAAATTTTTTTCACATAACCGGAGAAAAAAACCGGTTTTTAATTCAATTTTTAATTGCTATCATGAATTTAATAAAATTTTTTCTTATAACCGGAAAAAAACCGGTTTTTAATTTGATTTTTAATTGCTATCATGAATTTAATAAAAAAATTTCTTATAACCGGAAAAAAAACCGGTTTTTAATTTGATTTTTAATTGCTTCCATGGATTTAATAAAAAATTTCTTATAACCGGAGAAAAAAACGGTTTTTAATTCGATTTTTAATTGCTTTCATGGATTTAATAACATTTTTGTCTCATAACCGGAAAAAAACCGGTTTTTAATTTGATTTTTAATTGCTTTCATGGATTTAATTTGTCTCATAACCGTAAAAAACCGGTTTTTAATTTGAATTTTAACTGCTTTCATGGATTTAATAACATTTTTTCCCATAACCAGAGAAAAAAACCGGTTTTTAATTTGATTTTTAGAGGTTTTATTCATTTTTAATACATCACAAGCAGTGAATTTAATTAGATTTCACCGGTTTTTCAAACCGGTTTTTCATTCAATTACCAGATTTTTAATCGGTTTCATGGACTTAATGAGATTTGTGTCTCATAACCGGAGAAAAAAACGGTTTTTAATTTGATTTTTAATTGCTATCATGAATTTAATAAATTTTTTTCTTATAACCGGAGAAAAAACCGGTTTTTAATTCGATTTATAATTGCTTTCATGGATTTAATTACATTTTTGTCTCATAAAACCGGATAAAAAATAGGGTTTCTCATTTGATTTCCACTGTTATACCGTTCATTGGATACTGTATATCGGAGGGGTTTTTTTTTCGAATTTTAAGTTTTTTTTAAAATAGTCACGAGTTTTTTACGCTCGTTTCTAGTAAAAGGCTGTATGAAAAGTAACATATCAAATTTTTAAGTCATCGTACTGGTAATTTTGAGTTCGAGCCCCCTTTTAAGGTCCGTTTTTGACATGTACCTTAATTATCGAAAAAAAGCATGTTAACGAATTTTCACCAGGTCGGTGACCTTTTACTCTTAAACTATGAGGAAATATCTCGCAGAATATGAAATTTGAAGAAATTGGAATAATAATCCAGTCCTCGTCGGTCGTGCGTTCTTTTCCGAGAAAATGCCGAATTTCGCGTTTTAAATACAATTAAATTTAAACTATCGTTTTTTCGGTGATTAAATCTCAAACTAGACACCTATAAGTGGATCATATTCAATTTTTGTGCGAATAGAATCGTAATTTAGAGAATAATTAAAAAAATTAAATTCCGAAAAAAATTTCGAAATTCAACCTTGAAACACAACTCCGAATAAAGCTAATAACCCCTTATTAAATAATATTAATTTTTTTTCGAAATTTTTTCATAATAATATAAGGTTATGGCAAGGTTTTTCCAGAATTACGGGTTTCCATGGTGATTATGACGTAATTGAGAATTTTTGAGAGAAGAATGGAGCCTACTGGTCCTTAGCGCGAATGACCCTGGAATATTTCCCAGATTTGAGTTCTCGGTTTGTTTACTTTTAAAGGTAGATTTTAATGCTTTACATATTTAGAAAGCTTATAAAAAATGGTTCCAGGAATTGGAAATTTTAAGGGGAATATATACATATTGCGCTTGTAATTTAGGTTCAAAGAATTTTTGTTTTTCTTGAAATTTTTCCCCAAATATAGAGATAAATATTTAATATTTTAATATGTTGAAGTAGACCTTTAGGCAATAAAAATATGTATCTCAGTAAGGGGTTGATGAATTAGTTCTGGATTTATAAGTTATTCAAGTTTATTACTGTATTTATTATGTATACGGCCCCCTAATTGAAATTGGACCCTGAAAATTGAATAGATTGTTTGGATTCACATCATGAACAACATATTAAAATTTCATGGTCCTAGCTCTATGGGAAGTCCCTTAATTAGCCTAATTACATGCACATCCAATGTATTTTAATACTTGAAAAAATTCCAGTTCATAAAACTTCGTACCGATTTCGATGCAAATTTAGTATGTTGTGCCACTCAAAGAGATGCTTCGCACTAATGTAGCGGTTTTTCATTTTGTTTTCAGGTTTTTTTCATTGTAATAGATCATATGAAGTGGATTTAATATTTTTTCCCCATAACCGGAGAAAAAAAACGGTTTTTCATTTTATTTTCAGGTTTTTATCATTGTAATAGATCAGCTGTTCTTAAAATTTTGATCACCGCGGCCCCCTTTATGTAACAGTCGGGCATCGCGCCCCCCCCCCCCTATTTTTGAACACCCAGAGCAGTAAACAGACTTGTTTCAGGTGATTGACTCAATCTAATTCCTAAGGTACCCCATAATATTTCATATTTATGCTAAAATTTTACAATAAGTTCAAGGGGGTCTGGGTGTCTCCCCCGGAAAAACTTAGAGTATTTGCCTCATAAAGGGGTGTTTTGTTTTAGTTCATTTTGAGACATTCTTAGTTACACCCAAAAAACAGCTCCTTGTAAACCACAGAATTTTCAAGGAAAAATTAGTATAAGTAGGAGTCAAAATTTAGAGGGGGCCGGGGGTCCTCCCCAAGAAAAAGTTTTGAAATTTGCCCCTTTAAACTTAAACTTTTTATCTCATTTTGAAAATCTTTGGAAAAACTCTCAAAGGTAACTTGAGTATTCCCCAAAATTACTCGCGGACCCCCAAGGAAGGAGCTGAGGACCCCTGGGGGTCCTTGGACTACAGTTTAAGAATCGCTATGAAGTGAATTTAATATTTTTTTCCCACAACCGGAGAAAAAAAAACGGTTTTTCATTTGATTATCAGAGGTTGTTCAATAGGTCCGATGAGATCAACATTTACACCCTCAAATGGGTACTCCGGTCGAGTAACTGGAGTAAAAGTAGGTGCTCTGTCACTGACTTTGTCCTTCCTTCGAAGTTGGCAACCCGAACATGATTGAACAAAATCAGAAATATCGCTAGTCATATAAGGCCAGAAAAAACTATACCTAATCCTTTCTTTTGTTTTTCTAACCCCCATGTGTCCGCCAAACACCGATTCATGCGCGAGTTCCATTACTTTCTTCATCCTACATCGCCGCGATACAAGCTGAGTGACGGGCTCATCCAAAACTTTATCTCTATGGTAAACGATATCCTTAATCAAAACAAAATTGCCCTTATTATTTTTTAACAGCCCCCAAACACTCTCTAATGATGGACGTTGGACAAACCTCCTTCAAAAGAACATCTGCCTTCATGGCATCTGTTTCCCTTTCGTTCCATTGACTTCCCCCCCTCGTTACTCAAGTCTTCGTTCATTTCGCATAATGATTCATACAAAGACAACGGAATCAACCCGTCCACACCCAACTTGTCATTCTATTGGGTGCTTTATTGAATGTTTACTTTCCAAGGCTATCGTTGCTTTCATTAGTTTCGCTTCGATTTTATCACCAAATGCTGAGGATAGAATTATTTTGCCTCCTTCCTTTGAGTTCAAATTTTCAACCAAAGAAGAATGAATTATTACCAGTCGCGTTCCCGAATCTACATACGCACCTCACTTCTTTCCCTTCCACACAAATGTTTTCCCAGGGATGTAAGACCACCAATGGGCTTAAATATCCAGAGGTCCCTTATTTTCTCTATTATCTCTGGGGCAGTTTCTTTTGGGACAGTCCCTAGCTCTGTGGTTACTAGGGATGTAAAAAAACAAAACCCGGTTATTTTTGTTCCGGTTTTCGGTTTTAACCGAATATAATTTTCTTCGATTATTTTCAAATTCAACAACCGGGCAAAAATAACCGGAAGGAAATCTGAATGAAATTGAAAATTTCAATTCAGTTAAAAAGTTGCGTATTATAAATTTAGTTAAAATATGTGCAGCGTGATATTTGTATAATGAGAGTAGTTATCCGGATTTCCTGACAAAACTCGGTGGGGGATCACGTCCGGGGAAAAGAAAAAGGAAGTAACCGGTTGTGCTGTGCCCCCTCCTTTTCCCTGTTTTCATTTGATTTTCCTGGGTTTTTTTCTTCATTAGTAGATTATATATGAAGTAGAATTAATAAGAATTAAGTCTCACAACCGGAGTGTGGCGAGCTTACTTACTCACCACTAAAAAAGTCAGAAGTTGAAAGTTGAAGTGGATTTATTAAGATTTGAGTCTCACAACCGGACACAAGATATCGGTTTTTAATTTGATTATCAAGGTTTTTTTTCATTATTAATACATCATATAAAGTGGATTAAATAAGATTTTTGTCTCACAATCAAAGAAAAAAAAACCGGTTTTTCAGTTGATTTTCAGTTTTTTTTTCATTGTTAATAGATCATAAGAAGTGGATATAATACGATTTGATTCTCACAATCGGAGACAAAAACCGGTTTTTCATTATAGTACTACCAGATTTTTATTCGAATAAGATTTAGGTTTCACAACCGGAGAAAATAAAACCGGTTTTTCGTTTGATTTTCAGGTTTTTTTTTTTTCATTTTTAATAGATCACAAGAAGTGAATTTAATTAGATTTCAATCTCACAACCGGAGGAAAAAAACCGGTTTTTCATTCAATTACCAGATTTTTAATCAGTTTCATGGATTTTATAACATTTGAGTCTCATAACCGGAGAAGAAACCGGTTTTTAATTTGATTTTCAGGATTTTTTTCATTGTAATAGATCATATGAAGTGGATTGAATATTTTTTTCCCACAACCAGAGAAAAAAACCGGTTTTTCATTTCAGTTTCAGGTTTTTTTTTCATTGCAATAGATTATATGAAGTAGATTTAATATTTTTTTCAAACAACCGGAGAAAAAAACCGGTTTTTCATTTCATTTTCAGGGGTTTTATTCATTTTTTATACATTACAATAAGTGAATTTAATTAGATTTCACTCACACAACCGGCGGAAAAAAAACCGGTTTTTCATTCAATTACCATATTTTTAATAGGTTTCATGGACTTAATAAGATTTGAGTCTCATAACCGGAGAAAAAAAACGGTTTTTAATTTGATTTTCGTGGTAATTTTTTTTTCAGTTTAAATAGATCATATGAAAGATTTAATAACATTTTCTTCCCACAACCGGAAAATAACTTCCCATAGAGCTAGGTCCATGAAATTTTAATATGTTGGTTATGGTGTAAATCCAAACAATCTATTAAGTTTTCAAAGTAAAATTTCAATTGGGGGGCCGTATACATAATAAATACAGTAATAAACTTGAATAATTTATGAATCCATAACTAATTCATCAACCCCTTACTGTGATGCATATTTTTGTTCGTCTAAAGGTCAACTACAACATATTAAAATATTAAATATTTATCTCTATATTTGGGAAAAAAATTTCAAGTAAAACGAAAATTCTTTGAACCTAAATTACAAGCGCAATATGTATATAACCCCTTAAAATTTCCAATTCCTGGAACCATTTTTTATAAGCTTTCTAAATATGTAAAGCATTAAAATCTAACTTTAAAAGTAAACAAACCGAAAACTCAAATCTGGGAAATATTCCAGAGTCATTCGCGTTAAAGACCAGTAGGCTCCATTCTTTTCTCAAAAATTCTCAATTACGTCATAATCACCATGGAAACCCGTAATTCTGGAAAAACCTTGCCATTACCTTATATTATTATAAAAAAATTTCGAAAAAAATTTAATATTATTTAATAAGGGGTTATTAGCTTTATTCGGAGTTGTGTTTCAAGGTTGAATTCCGAAATTTTTTTCGGAATTTAATTTTTTTAATTATTCTCTAAATTACGATTCTATTCTCACAAATATTGAATATGATCCACTTATAGGTGTCTAGTTTGAGATTTAATAACCGAAAAAGCGATATTTTAAATTTAATTGTATTTAAAACGCGAAATTCGGCAATTTCTCGGAAAAGAACGCACGACTGCCGAGGACTGGATTATTATTCCAATTTCTTCAAATTACAGATTCTGCGAGATATTTCCTCATAGTTTAAGGGTAAAAGGTCACCGACCTGGTGAAAATTCGTTTAGATGCTTTTTTTCGATAATTAAGGTACATGTCAAAAACGGACTTTAAAAGGGGGCTCGAACTCAAAATTACCTGTACGATGACTTGAAAATTTAATATGTTACTTTTCATACAGCCTTTTACTAGAAACCAGCGTAAAAAAACTCGTGACTATTTTAAAAAAATTTAAAATTCGAAAAAAAACCTCCGATATACAGTATCCAATGAACGGTATAACAGTGAAAATCAAATGAAACCTTATTTTTTCTCCAGATTTATGTGACAAAATGTAATTAAATCTACGAAAGCAATGAAATATCAAATTAAAAACCGGTTTTTTTCTCCGGTTATGAGACAAATGTTATTAATAATAATAATAATAATAATAATAATAATAATAATAACTTTATTTACTGCACAAAATTTTTTTTTACAAAAACACAAGAAAAAAAAACATTTGACGCCAAGGGGAAATTTAACTATTCTCGTTCAGGCGACAGAGAATGAATTTTACATAAAATACAAAATAAATGAAAAAAAAATTAATTAAATCCCTATAAGCAATTAAAAATCAAATTAAAAACCGTTTTTTTTTGTACGGTATGAGACAAAAATATTAAATCCATGAAAGCAATTAAAAATCAAATTGAAAGCCGGTTTTTTCTCCGGTTATGAGACACAAATCTCGTCCATGAAACCGATTTATAATCTGGTAAATGAATGAAAAACCGGTTTTTTTCCTCCGGTTGTAAGACTGAAATCTAATTAAATTCACTGCTTATGATGTATTAAAAATGAATAAAACCTCTGAAAATCAAAATAAAACCGGTTTTTTTTCTCCGGTTATGGGAAAAAAATGTTATTAAATCCATGAAAGCAGTTAAAATTCAAATTAAAAACCGGTTTTTTCTCCGGTTATGAGACAAAAATGTAATTAAATCCATGAAATCAATTAAAAATCAAATTAAAAAACCGGTTATTTTCTCCGGTTGTGAGACAAAAATGTTATTAAATCCATGAATGCAAATAAAAATCAAATTAAAAACCGGTTTTTTTCTCCGGTTATGAGACAAAAATGTAATTAAATACACGAAAGCAATTAAAAACCGTTTTTTTTCTCCCGTTATGAGAGCGAAATGTTATTAAATCCATGAAAGCAGTTAAAATTCCAATTAAAAACCGATTTTTTACGGTTATGAGACAAATTAAATCCATGGAAGCGATTAAAAATCAAATTAAAAACCGGTTTTTTCTCCGGTTATGAGAAAAAAATGTTATTAAATCCATGAAAGCAATTAAAAATCAAATTAAAAACCGGTTTTTTTCTTCGGTTATGAGACAAATGTTATTAAATCCATGAAAGCAATTAAAAATCAAATTAAAAACAGTTTTTTTTGTACGGTATGAGACAAAAATGTTATTAAATCCCTGAAAGCAATTAAAAATGGAATTAAAAACCGGTTTTTTTTCTCCGGTTATGAGAAAAAATTTTATTAAATCCATGAAAGCAATTAAAAATCGAATTGAAAACCGGTTTTTTCTCCGGTTATGAGACACAAATCTCATCCATGAAACCGATTTAAAATCTGGGAATTGAATGAAAAACCGGTTTTTTTCCTCCGGTTGTGTGACTGAAATCTAATTAAATTCACTGCTTGTGATGTATTAAAAATGAATAAAACCTCTGAAAATCAAATTAAAAACCGTTTTTTTTTCTCCGGTTATGGGAAAAAATGTTATTAAATCCATGAAAGCAGTTAAAATTCAAATTAAAAACCGGTTTTTTTACGGATATGAGACAAATTAAATCCATGAAAGCAATTAAAAATCAAATTAAAAACCGGTTATTTTCTCCGGTTGTGAGACAAAAATGTTATTAAATCCATGAATGCAAATAAAAATCAAATTAAAAACCGGTTTTTTTCTCCGGTTATGAGACTAAAATGTTTTTAAATCCCTGTAAGCAAATAAAAATCAAATTAAAAACTGTTTTTTTCTCCGGTTATGAGACAAAAATGTAATTAAATCCACGAAAGCAATTAAAAACTGTTTTTTTTCTCCCGTTATGAGACCGAAATGTTATTAAATTCATGAAAGCAATTAAAAACCGGTTTTTTCTAAGGTTATGAGACAAAAATGTTATTAAATGCATGAAAGCAATTAAAAATCGAATTAAAAACCGGTTTTTTTCTCCGGTTATGAGAAAAATTTTTATTAAATCCATGAAAGCAATTAGAAATCAAATTGAAAACCGGTTTTTTTCCTCCGGTTGTGAGACTCAAATCTTATTAAATTCACTTCGTATATTTATTAAAAATGAAAAAAACCTGAAAATCAAATAAAAAAACCGGTTTTTTTCTCCGTTTATGAGACTCAGATCTCTTTAAATCCATAAAACCGACTAAAAATCTAAAAGTCTACTGAAAAACCGTTTTTTTCCCGGTTTTGAGACAAAGATCTTGTGTATCCTACTTCATAATATCTTTTAAAAATAAAAAATAAAATCCATGAAAGTGAAAGTCAGTCAATATTTATAACCCATTTGAATATTTTGACTCTTATAGTGGTGAGTAAGTAAATTCGCCACAGAATCTCTAATCTTATTAAATCCACTTCATATGATCTAAAAATGAAAAAAAAACCCCTCTGAAAATCACTTGAAAAACCGGTTTTTTTTCAAGTTTTGAGACAAAAAAACCTTATTAAATTAACTTCAAAAACCTGAAAATCAATTGAAAAACCGGTTTTTTTCCCCGGTTGTGAGAAAAAATCTTATTGAATCCACTCTGTATGATCTATTAAAATGAGAAAAAATAGCAGAGTTTAAAATAAGTTGGTATTTATAACGCATTTGAATAATCTAACTTTTATAGTGGTGAGTAACTTTGCCGTAGAAATTTCTTTGGTTTTGGTCATCGGACTAAAATATAAAAAACCGGATCATCAAATTGCTAACCGCCTTTTCATCCCTGTTTTGTTAATTAAGAAATTTTTTAAACAGTTAACGAATTTATATGGATTATTCCTTTTAATTTGTAATGATATGGGAAATGGGGCTTTTTTAGAGACCGGTTTCGCACCGTTCAGGAGGTACTAATTTGTTCGGTTATTCAAATAACCGGTATTTTTTGGACGGTTATAACCGGACGGTTAACCGAAAGGGAAAATAAACCGGTTAACCGAAAACCGGTTATTTTGAACTTTTTGACATCCCTAGCTCCCACCCTCTAAGGTCAATATGATCTGCTTCTTGTAGTTCAACCGCTGTCTTCTTTTCAGAAGGATCTGTGCTACCCAGTGAGTCGAGAGTACATAAATCTGTTATGCAAGCACTTGTTGTGAGCATCGAAGTGGTTACCAAGCTTGAACTCTCACTATTGGCACGCCCAATGACTGTCCAACCCAATTTGGTGTCAATTGCAGTGATTCCATTCTTAAGTTGTAAGTGGTGTCCTGTAATCAGCTTGCCTGCAACATCAGCTCCTATAAGAATTTCAATCGGCCCATCCAGATCTTCTGCCAAATGAATGTTGTGATCTCTAAGTTCTTTAAAAGAGGACCCTTGTTTTCTGGATAATATTGTGTCACAGATTACTTCCTGTCCGAGTACTTCAAAATGACAGTTGTAGTCCTCTGTGACGCTTGACAAGTATATTACGTACACATCATGTTGGTAGGCTGACGTACTGGAACCACCGAACAAGGAATGTTGCAGAAACTCTCTCCTCTTGGACTTGTACTTCATTTTTTCAGCGGTTGTTTTAAGAATATACGATCGCTGAGATCCAGTATCTATGATGGCTCGGGCTTTACGTTTAGTATTTTCTCCTTTCACCATAACGGTTATGGTTTGTAGAAAAACATTGGATGCTTTATCTACGTTGGCCAGAGCCTCGTCGTGTTGTATTACTGATTCTCTAACTCCATCATCTTCGTGGTCAGAGGAAGAAATGCGTTCTGGTGACAATAATCTACATAAGAATAAATGGTGTTTCTTCCCACACAATTGGCAGTGAAACTTCGAGCGACACGTCTTTACTCCATGCCCTTCTCTCAAACATCGGAAACAGCAATGGGCCTTTTCAACAGCACTCTGTTTTTCTTGCAAAGTCATTTTAGAAACCTTTCTACAATTCCACGAATTATGCTCCTCCGTACAAAAAATGCAGAACTTCTTCTTGATGAGATTAGTTGCTAAAAGGTCAGTCGCTGTTGATACTCTGGGTTGACACCTCTTCTCGTTAGACTCTCGGTGTTGGTTAGAAGAGCTCGATTTCTTGGATAAATCAAAATTTTGGGAGGCTAGCTTTATATGCTCTTCGGCTTGTACTTCATCTCGCAGAAATTCTAGCATCAAATCCAGGTCTGTTTTTGAAGAAGCGGTTGCAGCATTTTGTTCACCTCCCTGACGCGATCTCCTATTGTTAGCTCTAAACCGCTCCCATGCAAGGAGGGTTTCTTCCGGTAAGGTAGACTCTACTAAGGGGTATAGCATAGCAGCATACTTATCCCTGGTAACGCCGAACGTCTCCAGGGCCCGTAGCTTTGTTTCGAGTGAATCGTAAAGACTTCTTAAGGATTGTCTATGCATACTCTGTTTTTGGAGAACTAAGGATAGGAGATCTCTAACGTACACCTGTATGAGTAATTCTTCTCTGCCAAACCGCAATTTCAATTGTTCTATGGCTTTTTCATAGCTCTTTCCTCCTGGTGGAAAACTTTTAATTAACTCCTCAGCCACACTCCCTTTCTCCATGCATTGGGACAGGTAAGCAAACTTGTCGTGCGAGTCTAAGCAAGGATCCCCATCGACCTTCTCGAACTGACCCCAAAATCCCATCCATTTTCTCAAATCTCCATTAAATGAAGGTAACTGGATCTTGGGGTAACGCAACAAGGTATCCCGCTGAGAAACACTCGACGTAATACTCGATGAAACCTCATCCCTCTCTGAGAGTGTAAGCTGTTGCAACTTCAAATTTAATAAGCGCCAACGATCAATATAACTTTCAGATTCGTCAATCTCCCTCTCGAGGACATCATCCCCAACATCGTGAGAGTATAAAAACTCTTTAAAATTATCTTCAGAAGTTATCATTAATACAGCCTTATTTTCGATCACTTTGAGTTTGTTTACCTTTTCCGCGTGATCCAAGCTTGCTTCTTCAGCCTCGAATGCATTGCACGCCTTTGTAAACAATCTCCTCTGTTGTGTTCTGATTCTTTTTGCCGCTTCCATATCAGAATAGCAGTCGGAATCCTGTCGCGGACGCCAGATGTCGGATACCAGTCTCTAAAAACTCTATAATGGACCAGTACTCCTAGCTCTCAATATACTCATGTAGTGTAGAATATAAAACTCAGTTAAAACTCAATAAATAATAATTAAATAACTTTAATTACACCTATTTACAATAAGAATATCTACAACTACGAAAACTCAAACACTCAAAAGAATGGAAATTAGAAGAACACAATAATTAACTGGTTGCCATCCAGAATTTACAAAAGTTAAAAAGTTACTAGTAAAATTAAAATATACTCTCGATCTTACACTATCGCTCTTTTCGAGGAGAAATGTTATGGACTAGTAGCCAGGAAACTAGTCTCAATTCCTAGTTGTATGGACTCTAACCGCCTATCTGGTTCGAGACTTCACGGAACCAACACGTGACCTACAACTGAGCTTGCAATTGGTTACCACAGATACTACACTAGTAGATCTACTAGTGTAGTATCTGTGGTAACCAATCGCAAGCTCAGTAGGTCACGTGTTGGTTCCGTGTGACGTCAGACGGTTAGAGTCCATTACTTGGTTTTTAATGGACTCTAACCGTCTGACGTCACACGGAACCAACACGTGACCTACTGAGCTTGCGATTGGTTACCACAGATACTGCACTAGTAGATCTACTAGTGTAGTATCTGTGGTAACCAATCGCAAGCTCAGTTGTAGGTCACGTGTTGGTTCCGTGAAGTCTCGAACCAGATAGGCGGTTAGAGTCCATTTCTTATCCAAATAGATGGTTCACTAGTCTTGGTAGCCAACGGCGGATGCCAATAAAGTCGCCAACCAGTTAAACAATAAAATATTTAGTTTTTTGAATTTATTTGGCAATATTTATGACAGAAAGTAAACAAATAAATTTTTAATAACTTATTTGTTTACATTTTAACTCTTCTTTTGGTATTTTTCAAAACTTTTAACAGCATTTTCCTTGATTTTCAACATTTCGTAATGTTAAAGTATAGGAAAGTTGTAACTAAAATGGCGGAAATACCGATAATACCGGTGAGCCGTTGTCCAGTCTCTCTATATATAGGGTCTCTAGCTACACTAAGTAAACACAGTACTTCTAATCAAAAGCGTTTCGATTATATTGCGAATGTGTTGTGTGGGGTAAAGGTGGTGTAAAAGTGTTGCTAGAGACGGAAAATGCGTTTTTATAGTGTTGAGATCCGAATTTAAGAACGCGTTCAGATTATAAACATATTTTAGAACACATTGCTTTGGATAGAACACTTTTCCAACATATGCAGAACACTACCACAACACACAATAAGTTGAAAGAGTGTTTCCTAACAACTTAAAAGAAATTGTTGTTAATTTGGGGACAAGAAAGTATATTCTTAAATGTGTTTAGTTTTGTGTGTGTGTAAGTACTACAAGTATACAAGACAGAATACAGTGTATATGTTACCGGCAAAGTATGAAATCCTGGCATTCTATACAAATGCCTGACCTTTTTAGGCAAAGTAAGTATAAAATGTGACAAATATTATATACTTTGCCAAGGCATTCTGTACAAATGCTATTTAGGAAAAGATTTCGAATCGGAGATGTATTTCATACTTTGCCGGTTTCTCATTTGGCACTCTATAGAATGCCTAGGTAATATGGGAAATATGAATCGTTTCATACATTGCCGCCTAGTTTTAGGCATTATATATAATACCTCAGCATTCTATAGAATACCGAATGAGAAACCGGCAAAGTATGAAATACGTCTCCGATTCGAAATCTTTTGCAGTCTAGTACAACTTTTGAGTTGTAGCCACCACTTAATATATGATTTATTTTTAGATTGGATAAGCTTTCTAAATTGAACACATTCACTGTGTCATTCGCGGCAATCCATTTTACAAGCACGTTAAGCGTGTTATGATTGAGTTTAGGGAGTATTATACCTACTATTTATTTTATTAATACAGTAATTATCCCTTTCTCAGAATGTAAAAATAGTAAGAAGAACACAAAAATAATTACTCCTTATTGAGTAAGGCATGGTACTGAGTTATGAAAGTAAACATAGTTCAACATTTCCTTAAAAAAATGCAGATTGTTTTAAATATTATATTCATATCCCTAGTTAATATTTAATTTCTGTAATAATAATAATTGCTAGGGCAGTGATTTCCATGTACTATCATATTTTTTTAGGAATCTAAAATTACAACGTTTTTTTCTTTAAGTTAATATATGTTTTGAGTGTTTTTCTATTGATTTGCAACACTTAATTTTACATAATTTGGTATATTTAAATATTTTTACATATTAAAGTATAAGCACAAATACATAGCTTACATTCATATCTAGATCAGGCATGATTATTATTTTATTTTTTCATTCATAACTTATATTTTTCATACATATTTCACTATTTTTAATACATATTTACTAAATAAAATACATGTACATATTTTGCATTTTTAATTCGTAGAAATTCCACCCCTAATCATAACTGACAGTGATATTGTGATAATGGAATTTTTTATCAGATAGCTTTGAAGACTTGCTAGTTCAATCAGATACTTTTTCAGATTATGTAAGAAATTTGTAATCTTATCTATTAGACACCTTGAATTTCATAAATTACGTGAGGTGTTTTTTCCAAATTTTGGACCCCTTCCTCCCCCTTGGTAAGATTTTGCTGGACCCCCTCACCCCCACGTAAGATTTTCTCAACCACTAGTTTTGTTTTATCGGCATAAAAATTACCATCCAGATTGCAAAATTTTGATACAAGAACACATTGAAATCAAAAACATAATTCTAACTTGTAATTATCACGACTGACTGGCTAATGATTTGCTGTTTTGACTAATCTGAGCATTTTTTCTAAACTTGTGCTAAAAAATCTTAAAGAAAAAACGTATATTTTCTAAACTAAAAGTTGACGTGAGATTTTAATTGACTCCCCCTCCCCCTGGTGAGATTTTCCTGGACCACCCCTCCCCCCTTTTGACCTCACGTAATTTATGGATGTCCCCTTATCCATCGCTAAAGTGTTTCTTAATAGTGATTTCAAAAATAATTCAGTATTAACATAAAAAACTAAAATTTTCATTTGGAACACGAAACGACACAATACTTTTGAACCACTCTGCTGTATATAATGAAGTTTTTTTATTTCATGGACTTAAATGTTTCTAGAATGAAGTTCTGCACGTCTTCTGGCAGGCTTTTGAAGTTAAACCTTAAAGACAAATAAAAAAAATACAAACTCTTTCTCAGATGGCATTTCTGTTAAGAAACTTAAAATAAGGTTAAGTATCACATATGAGTCACAGAAAAATAATTTTCCAGTTAGTTTCAACCGATATAAAAATTTTAGTCCGATGTTGTAAATAGCTTCATTAACACCTCTTCTTCTATACAATTATACGGGGTGGTTAAAATTTTATTAGAAAAAAATTATAAGGGGATTCGGTCGAGGTACCGGGCTGAATCGGACTGGTATCAGTCTCAGTTTACAGAGGTTGCATCTTTATAAATTTATAAAACGTTTAAATTAGGATTGTAAAAAAACAGTTTATACTATATAAAATAAGAATGGCTCTGATATTCGTGGTTTAATACAAATTATAATTTTTGTTGTTTTCAAATAAGTTTTTTACTATACACAAACAGTTCACTTAATGAGATCTCAATGCATATGTTACGGGCAAAGTGATTAATCGGGCATTATTAATAATGCCCGAAATGGAGGCGGGCAACGTGATATAAACTTCATAGATAAATTCCATTGAATTTATCACATTGTCCGGGCATATTAATAATGCCCGATTTATCACATTGCCCATAACATATACATTCTGTTCTGTGTGAGGTTCCCATCTCGTAGAAATCAACCGCGAACCACTAAGTCTGAATTTGGAACCTTTACGGACCACCCCTTCAAACTTTTATCCCGCACAAAATTGCAATGTAAAATATTCCACCAAATATAAGCCTAAAAATTTACACAATGCTCTAAAATATGGCTAAGAAAATCAAGTTTACATCATGAGACATTACCTATTATATTGTTTATAAACTATCATTATAAATTCGTAACCTGCAAATGTTTTACCGGCTTTATTTATTAACTAGCTGACTTACCCGGCCTTGCACGGGTTGAGTTAATTCATAAATATTTTAAAAAGTTTTTCAAGTTATGTCTTTTCTTTTTCTGGAACTTATCATCCCGTCGTCCCCGTCGTCTTTTTCATCCCAGTTCTTAACTGTAAAAATATACCCTAACTCATCCCGTCCCGCATTTAAATTTGGCTGTTTCCTTCGCTGTAAAGAACAATCAAATTGAAATCATCAGGTTTATCAAGTTATATGGCTTTTCTTAGCAGTCACTTATCATCCCGTCATCCCCGTCGTGTTTTTCTTCCCGGTTCCTTACTTTGAAAATATACCCTAACTCATCCCGCCCCGCTTTTAACTTTGGCTGTTAAAGAACAATCCAATTTAAATCATCAGGTTTATTGAGTTATATGGTTTTTCTTTTCCTGGTTAGCAATCACTTATCATCCCGTCGTCCCCGTCGTCTTTTTCATCCCGGTTTCTTACTGTGAAAATATACCCTAACGTATCCCGTCCCGCATTTTACTGTGGCTGTAAAAGAACAATCCAATCGAAATCATCAGTCTTTTGAAATTTATAGTTTAAAATCTTAAACAAAATTTATATGAAGTATTTCCGATGTCCTTTTCAAAAATTACGCTTCGGTTTTTATAAATCACTTGATAAAAACTTAGGAAGTAAAAATCACAACCCTCTTTGAGCCCTTTGGGAATAATTTCCTACAGGATGTTACAAACCGTATATGAAGTTTCTATCGTTTTCCAAAAATGATATTAATTTAATCAAATAATAATCCCTACGTGTAATTCAGTCAACAACTCCCGCCGCCAAAGCAAAATATTTAACTATACCTAATTTAATTTATATTCAAAAATGATAGAGAATCCATTTTTATTTGCATGATCCTACATCTCCAAAAATAAAAACATTTTTATCAAAATAATAAAATGCTTGATAAATCTCATTTTCCTTTTATCATGATAGCCAACTTCTTAGTAAAAACGGTTTGCTAGTACTTAACAATAAAAATTTAGTGAATGGTCTAGTAAACCATGCCCCATGAAACAATGAAATAATTTCAGCTATGTTTCCATGGAAACCATTTATTTTAGCCTTTCCATAAATATATTTATTTTAGAAAGAAATTAAAATTACAAATAAAGGAAAATGTTGTCTCAAAATTAATTATTTGAATTTATGTTTCCTGAAAATTGTTATAATTTTGAAATAGAAATTTACACTGTGTTTTTCGTCTTAATTTGTTATAAATTATGAAATTTTTGAAATTATATTTTATCACATGAGGCCAGACGAAACCTCCAGAGAGAAATAAACCTACTGCAATTTATGCATTTCAACAATGCATAATGCTATTTCAATGGGAAAAACGGAGTAGAAAAAGTGCCGAAAAACAGGGAAGGAGTCGTTCGATTTTTAAATCCGTTCTTAGTGCGCGTCGCATAGCTGAAAGGAACGTCCCTGTCAAATTTCAAAGCTTTGGATCCAGTAGTTTCAGAGATTTCGTGTTGAGTGTTCCTTACTTACCAGTGAGTGAGTCAGTCAGTGGTATTTGGCTTTTATAGATATAGATTATTAGTCTTTAAATTATTAAGATGTCAAAAACTGAAAGTATTTATAAGTACTTAACAACTTGAGTAATTTAGTGGTGATTTTTGTCCGCATAAATTAAACAGCCGAAAGTCATTTGTACGGATAAAATTCAATCCTTCCTCAAATTTCAAAGTATGTGTTAGAAACTTTTATTGTGCTACCAACATCCTTCAAGAACCTCTGACCCCTTATGTTCCGTAGACCATAGGTTGGGAACCATTCGTCTTAGGCTTTTTGGGTTAAAACTAGTGCTGTACCCGATTATGAATATCTTTGTTTTCCCAAAGAGGATCACTTCTTCTAATCTGCAAAATTTTCAAGGTAAAAACACCATATAAGAAACGTCGTCAATTTTTTTAGAAGGGGTTAGTGGGTTCTAGACCAAAATATTTTAAGAAATATAACCCTCGAAAGTAGTGGTCTAACTCATTTTGAGAATCTTTAGATTACACCTAAAGAAGATCGCTATTGATAAGTTGCAGGATTTTCAAGAGAAAAAAAAACAGTATAAAAATTGAATCGTCAGTTGTTGTTGTCTTATGCCACTTGGAATATCCAAGCTCCATTCGCAAAGCGTACCGGATTTAAGGCAAAGGGCCCATTTAAGGCCCATGAATGGCAGGAGTCCGACTTAAGCCTCGGATGATAGATGTCGCCACCAATTATCGCCACCTCCACAATTTTGCCATGGCTCTGAAGGGGAGGGAAATCGTCTCCAGACACCTGGACCCGTGGTAAACTGCGCCATGACGGACCACAAGACTTTCGGACCCACAGATTTAACGAGCACGTACTCCGCATATACTCGGTGGGTCTTCAGCGGTGTCGGGAATCGAACCCGGGACCCTCCGATCCCGAAGCCGATGCCTTAACCACTAGGCTACGTCAGTTACCGTCAGATAGCCGTCAGTTACAAGAAAGGAATAAGTCCAAAAACGAAGTTTTGAGAAAATCGAAGTAATGGAATTTTTATCCTATAAGCCACCAAATTTTTACAGGAAACATGGCACTGTTAAGAATACAGAACAATCATCGAAAAATTATAAGTGTATTTAAAAAGGTTTTACAGTTAAAAAAAAAGGATGGACTTTTTCCCTTCTTAAACCTTATTGAAATATCAGCTGAACAAAAATCTTAATAACCACTTAAATTGACAATTAAATTATATTTCTGCTTAGTTCACGGTTCAAAAGTGAAAGACAGAAAGACTAAGACGAATAAAATTAAAAATTATTATAAAACTGGGTCATTAAGGCGCTATCAATGGAGTCAAATATCCATTAGTTAAAAAAAAAAAGAAAAAACGCTTTTAAATTCAAATGAAATTTTATTTTGGGTAAGTTTGCAGGCCAAAGAATAAGAAAAAAAAGACAAATTAAATTAAATTTCAAATTTAATAAAAAAATTCAATGAATGGACATCGATTTCGCAAAATCAAGGGGCTATATCTGCCGATAGGGGGTAGTTATTTTTTTTCCTCCTTACACTCATGTGTAGAGCGAAGCTTGGAGATTTTTTTTTAGCACAAAAAGTCAATTTGTCATTTTTTGAACTTATTCCCTTTTTTAAAACTGATGATTCAATTAATGTGAGATGCGGTTTAAACCATTACCCCCCTTTGTATACGGCCCTGTTAAACGTCAATTTTTAAGATAAAATAAATCAAATCTTACTTAGGGTGGTTGGCAAAAACGTGCCTAGTAGCCGGTAGGGGCATTCCACAAAACGAACTGCAAATAACACGGTTGTAGGCCCCGGTGTTGTACCACACGATGTGTTCCCCTGGTTTCAGATTGGGGAGGTATACCTCGGCTTTCACGAGATCAAGACCACTGCACGTTTGACCCCAGATTCTACTCTTGTATGAGGGCCTGTCTTCAGTTTCACCTCCTTTCTGAAAATAAAGAGAGAGAAAGTTTATGGCGTACCCATCACGAAAAAGTATTCTGTAATCCTTAAGCTTTAAAATTTTACCGAGGTCAAGAAAATATTTGTGATGGTTTTAATATCGTGCAAATTATAAAAACTGCATGTTAACAGCATCTTTAGACCCAATTTCTGAATAATCACATTTTTCTCGCATAATATGTCATTCAAACAGTGATCGCTCTTTGGGAAATTGGTGTTTTTTAATTATTTTTTAGCATTAAAATCTTTATAATATAGCGGATGTGTTGACTGTTTTATTTTTTGAATTTTGTGTATAAATACATTTTAAATATATATTTTAAAGTAAAAATTTAATGATAAAATCTGGGGTCCTTCCCCGGAAACATTTTAGCAATTTGACCCTTTAAAACAGGGTTTTAACTCCTTTTCGTACACTTAGTTCAAATTTCAGGAGGGGCCTGGGCCTGGCTTGCGTCCCCCTTCTGGAGTTATCGCACCCCCCATAGGGTTGGACTATAAAGTTAAAGTACTTTTCTATAAAGTTAAATACAATTTCCAATTATTTACAGCACTTTTACTTACCATCAAGGGTCTTGGGTAAACTTCGTAGTGATCGTGTCCATTGTAGAAAGAACCGAAGACGCCATCATTGATGTAATATTGCTTTTCGAGAAGTAAACCTAAAAAGTACAACTTTACAGTGAAATAGTCTTTTTAATATTAATCATAAACATGATTTCTTTTGGAAATATGATTATCAATTTCAAAATTTCGTTAATTTCGTTTTCTAATTACAGACTTTAAAATTTACAATCTAAAAACAAAAAATTGATTAAAATATTTATTGCTACTTCTAAAAATATCTAGTTTTTTAATATCATTTTCCAATCACGAGAGAATATACGTATCTGATATTAATAATTACTATAAAGACATTTCTCTTCAAATTATATGTGATGATTATTTTCTGAGTAATATTAAAATTAATATTTGAAGTAATATTTAAAGAGTAATATATAATAGGTAATATATAATAGATAATTATAATAGATAGAATAATATAATAGAGTAACATTTTAAAAAAAAATAAACAATTTTAGTGTAGTGTAAAATTGAAAATACACAAATGGAAAATTATCTCGATTATTCTGGAAACTATTAGGGTAAAACGCAAAAGCCTATAACCTCGACAAAGTAAAAGAATTTTTTTTTTTTTTCAATTATAATTTATTACAAAACACCCAAAAAACAACAAATCACAAGAGATTATACACACAAAAACAAAAGAAAGACTAACACACACTTACATGGGAAAAAAATTAGTTTTTAGTACCAAAAGAGAACTAAGCTCGTCCTTGGTAGTATAGTAACTGTTACTATGCTTGGGCAACGAAGCTCCGCTGACTCTATTTAGTTAATTTAAATAATATTTCTATTTTCTTATGTCCTTCTATGAAATAATGTATTCTAGATTTAAATTCAGTTTTATTATTAGTGGTTTTTAGGGTTTCATTTAATTTATAAAACAGATAGGGACCTAGAAACGCGTGAGATTTATGAAAGATTTCTTTATTAGACTTTGGTATAAATAATTTTCTTGTGTATTTTTAAGCGTAATATTAATATAGTTTTGAATTCATAGAAAAACTTATTATTGAAAATGAACAGTAGTAAACGAAAAATATATAATTCTCTTACAGTAAAAATAGGGTAGGCGGTTTTGACGAGGTGTGAACGATGTATTTTGGCTTTGTTTGATTTTTATTTTTGATCAAAATAAATTGTAAATACTCTGAGTAAAACCCATCGGATCAATAATAATCCTTAAAATTTTTGACGCTTCAATAAAACTCGAAGATCTATTTAATTTTTTTGCACGAATTAGGCCCGATTTTTTAATAACTAATCAAAATTTAATCATAAAGCTGGTTTTTAGATGAAAAAATTTGATTTTCTTACCATTTTTCCGAGGTATTTTACTTTTCGTCCCTATGACTCCCGTTACCAGTACGACTGCAGAGGAAACGAAAAAGGTCCCCGGTTCAGCAATAAGCTCAGTGTTCCCGCTGAACTCGTATTCGTCCAGAGCATCCTTGATGTCTTTCGTCACCTGCGGAAACCATTTTTAGCAATAAACATGGGACAACAGCGGAGAGTATAGAATCTGAAGGTCCTACGATTCTCAGGAACATTATCAAAATTTGCTCTATTCTATACTAGACAGCAACGTTAGTTGACCCTATGACATCACTAACAAACAAAGTAGTTCCCATCGCGGTGTCTGAATTTTGAGTGAAATGAAGAACGTCAATTTAAAAATATGATTATTTTGTTAAACATGTATAGTGTCTTTTTATCACGATTTGCGTACCAAAACTACTTCTATCAACCCAACGGGGTTTGAGTTTACCCATATTCTCCTTCCGCGTAGTGACGTACTGGGTACAGGAAACGTTGGCAATTGAGTACAGTTGCAGGAGGTTAAATGGTGAATGTTCATTTAAATTTTATATTGGGTAAGCATCTAAGCATGTATGTGATAGAAACACTAACTTCTAGACACCTAGACTAACCATCTATAGCCTCTTAAGAGGTGTTAACCTCTATGGGGTGTTAAAATTTATGCCAGAAGTGAAGAAACACCACTACTTACGTAGGGGAGAGGGGGGCACCTTTCAACAGATTTCGGTTTTTATTTTTTGTGACCAAACGAATTGACGGATCATAAAACTTTAACTTGCATATCCTACCGTGGACTTTCGGACACATTGTGTAATTTTACCCAAGTTCCTTGAGAAAATTAAAAGGTCCAAAATTGCGTTTTAAAAAAGGTTCTCGGGTGGGGCAGGTTTCAACACAGGCGGGGCACGTTTCAACAGTGGGTTAATTTTGAAATTTTAAAAGTTTCAGTTGATTTTAACTTTATTATATTGAAATATACATTATAACAAATACATTTCATTAATTTAGAGTAAAAAAAAGTGAAATTTTTTGCAAATTTTGGAGTTTTTCTGTTGTTTCGTAGGTTATGAGTTTTCCACACAACTAAGTGTTATGTTTCTTTATTGTTTAATTTAAAAGTTCTTTTGAGTTATATTCCGAAAATATATTGTTAATTCAACTGTTTTTCTTCAGAATTCACCAAAAATTTTATTTTTTTAATCGCTTTTAATTCATTTTAAATTTTTCTAATTACTATAGTCATCAAAGTGGTATATCTTAAATAATTTTATTTAAATCAATGCTGATAACTACTAAATGCATAAAATTGCTGTTGTGAATCGTATGGTAGCCTTACCGTTAAAAATTATATGTGTATTTGAGTAAATTATCAAAATCGATTTTCAGCTGTTTTTTCGCTAAAAATAAATAATTAACTCTAATACAATGCTATTATTTCTTGAATAAGTTATTTAAGAGCGTTTACTTCAAGAAAAAGCATTGCGATAGCACAATATGCTAAGCAAAACGAATTTTAGTGGTGTTGAAACCTGCCCCGCCCTAAGTGTTGAAAGGTGCCCCGCCTTTAGTCGTCACGGTTCAAGACCCCTCAAACGCTTTAGAATAAAGATATGGGTTTGAAAAAGGTATACATAGAAGCAGAAGACCTTATTTAATAACATATGTAAAAATCAATCACCTAAACTAATAAAAAGTTGGTAAAATCCGATTTTTTAAAAGAAATTCAAAATTTACTTTTGGACGTCAAAAACGACTCCACTCGATTACAAAAAAACTAAAAGATGGAATGGTAGGAATACCACGGACAGATGTTGTTATGATAAGAAACATTACTTGACACCAGGTGGCATTTAAATTAACCTCATAACAAACGAGAAAATGATTTTAATCGAAAACGAAACTGTTGAAAGGTGCCCCGCTCTCCCCTACATATTTTTTGACTCACCTGAAAGGGCTATTGTTTGGCCTTTTGTGAGCAAATGATCTGTATTGTGGGGGGTGGGGTTTTTTTTTTTTGTTAATAGGTTCTTTCTTTTTCTTACTGTCTCATACTTAATAAATAGCAGTTAACTGTAGAATTGGCGTTTAGAATATTTTATTTTTAAAAGAGGAATCTTCTGTAACTGCATAAATAGGAGGGGGCGATTGTTAATTGCTTAATTTCGCTGACAGTTATGCTTAAAATATGACATTAACTACATTAATTTTGCTCGGAACAATATGGCGGACTAGCGCTTCGGAGATTGAAATCTCTCGTTTCTTGAGCTTTTTCACCGTTTCCGTACCTATCTCGTTTCTTCTACGTGTTTGTCGTTCAGAATACGGCTCTTCAGTAAGAAAATTTAGGCGTCGCTCAAGGTATATACTAACTAACAAGGTATGCTCATCCGGTGAAAGAGGCGTGGCCATCGAAAGCTGACGTCACTCAGAATAAAATCCGTATTCATAACATGGGAAAATGCTTATATTAGGTGATTTTTTTCAATAAAGGAAGATTAAACTATTTTTAACACAGTGAACAGTTGTGAACATTTCGCTGTTCTGCTATAGCAAGCTTTAATAATGTGTCGAAACCGTTTATATTTTTAAGAAAAAAAAAAGAGCCAGAGTCAATGTTAAAGTACGTAAAAATAATAATCAATAAAACTGACCTAATAATTTCCAAACGATCCCTATTTTTAGATATTTTATTAGTGTAAAACTTAAATAGTTTTAAAACACTTATTTAATACAATTAAGAATTTATCATAAAGTATGATAGAGGTTATAAATTCATTTAAATACAATTATTTTTTATGTTAAAAATTATTAATAAATTATGCTAGATCCTAGAATACACTTTTTTCCCATTTTTCCAACAAGGTTTTGCCAGAATATGTTTTGACTAAGTGTTTCATCAGGGTCCGCGTTTTTTTTTATTCCAGGGAACGTCACACGAAGTGAGAGTCAAAACAACTCTGTTCGAGAAATTCCTGTCATGTATTTTCATATTAGAACATAAAATAAATCTTAAATAATAAATAAAAAAAGAAAATCATAATTAGATATTTGAAAAAAGTCATAACCTACCTAAAACACCGAAAAACTCCCAAAATTTGTAGTTTATTTACTCCAAATTCATAAAATATCAATATATTCAATGTATATTTCAATAAAATAAAATTCAAATCTACTGAAGTTATTAAAATTTTTAAATTAATCCACTGTTGAAACCTTAATTAGTGTCCGAAAGACTACGGAAGGATATGCAAGTAAAAGTTCCATGTTGTGTTAATTTTTTTGGTCATTTTTAAATAAAACCCAAAAACCGTAGAAAGCTGTTCCAGTCCCCACTTCATCCTTTAAATTTAAACATGGAGCACCTGGCCCCAAAGGGACCTCCAACTCCTGACTAGAAACTTCCATTAGTTGAACATCTTTGCTTAACTTAAAGTTAGTTAAGAAGTATCTATATTACATATTTTATCTTTTGGACTGGTGAACAAAATCACCGCAGAGGAATGTTTCATAAAATAGGAATTTACTTGAATGAAGTCGTCTTCGGAGCCCTTGGCCCCTCGGAAACCTCCTCCGATATCAAGGAGGGTGAAGTAGAAGCCCAACTTTTCCGCAACGTCGAACACCATTCTGGAGGCCCGGATGGTGTCCACGAAAGAAGCAGCCGATTGGCACAGTCCTCCTACGTGGAAACTAGGAAGGAAGAAAGCCATTATAAGAGTTTTATTACAGAACCGATAGCAGCAAAATTCATACAAATCCTAACATACCCAGTCTTTTCCATGGTCTTTTCACTACGTACGATAACCCCAGGTTTAGATATAACCATTGAGCTATACAGGGTGTTTCAAAAGTCCGTTTCACGGCTTTTATTTGGAACCAACGTCTCCTAGGGTCCTGGAAGTAAGGTCTATATCCCTAGGTAAGTGACCCTGGAGAATCCACTGAGAAGACTTTCAGCGCCCCTAGCGGCGAAATAAGAAACTTCAGAAAAAAAAAGAAAAACTTCCAAAATTTGCAAGTTTTTTTGATTTTTTGATTAAAATTTTTCTTCATTTAACTAAAAAGATACAAAACTACATAATAACTCTGAAAAACTTGCAAATTTGCGAATTTTTTCTTATATGATGCCTGAAAAAGTGCTATTTTCCCATGCTAATATCTCCGCGAATATTCACGATATTTTCATGAAATTTTTTTTTCAGTGAGTTACTTATAAGAGTGGCAACAATACTCTCACTGAGATGTTTGCTCTATATCCTTTAGTTTCTTAATTAACTTTTTTATTTTGCCACCATAGGGGCGCTGAAAGTTTTCTCAATGGATTCTCCAGGGTCACTTACCTAGGGGTAGACCTTCCTTCTAGGACCCTAGGAGACGTTGGTTCCAAATAAAAGCCGTGAAACAGACTTTTGAAACACCTTGTATAATAACCGGGACAACAGACTACAATTTTTATGCAACAGAAAACAAGAAAAACTTGTTCCTCAATACAAATTGTGCCCTTCACAGCCGGTCAGCCCACAATGTTCATTTTAAATTTAACCCAAAGACTCATCAACTCTACAAAATTAAAACTATACCTATAAGGTGTTCTTGAAAGCTACATTATTACTAATTTACACCTTGGGTGCTTAATAACAGTAATTTTTTACTCCTCAATCAAAAATCTTGTTCCAAATGTCTAGACCAACGTTCGGCTCCTGGCAAACCACGAAAGGTTATTTTCTGGACTGCCAAATAAGTATTTAAAAAACAACAACATGTATTTTTTCACACAAAAAAATTAGTTTGCCTTTTTCAAGGATCAAATTTCCGAAAAATTCCAGGGGGAATCCCCAGATCCGCCCCCCCCCCTTTTCGATATGGAGCTATCAGAAATATAATTTAGAAGCACTTAAGACAAAAGTTAATTCAACAAATTCGAATCTTATAATTTCGGAGGAATGCTGAAATGTAAAAAGTCCATTCCCTTACGTATTCTTAAAAGTACAGTAAGGTAAATGTGGGTATAGTGATGGACACTTTAAGGAAAATTTTCGCTTAAATTCTCTATAAGTATCAATCTATTTTCTTGGAAACGGTTACCATCCTATTTTTAGATTAACTGGATCTTCTTCTTTCGATTTCACCAATTAAAACTATAATTAGATCGGGGAAAGTATTTTTAAACAATTTTTTAAAAGTACTCCGAATTGCTTCTATAGTGGCCACATCGATGTATCTGATGTTTCTATGGTGGACACCTTTTGCATCAAAAGTGGACACCTCTCTTTTTCTGCCTATATGAGGGGGTTTACGCATGAAATTGAGTCTATCTATTGAGTTACTCTAGCGAAACATATTTTAGATCAAAATAAAATTAGTTTATTAGACTTAAAAAAACAGACTTGATGGTTTCCGGCCCATAGCCTACGTTGTAGCTGATTTGAGAGGCATTTTGAAATCTTGGTTCCCGAAGCCAGAATCAAACCTAATTCGTACAACACCTGTTTTAAAGCATAATCAACAGTTTAAGAAGAAAATCTGATTCAAATTAAAAATGACTTATATTTCTTTTAGAAGCCATTGCAGTGACCACTATTGGAAAATCTAAGATTCTGTGCTGGTAAAGTGGCCACCCCCCCTAAATCCTCGTAAAGTCAAAATTTTCAAATAAATTTTCTTCAATGTGATTGTATACACTCTACTTTACCTTAAAATGAATTTATAAGTAAATTAAACCGTAATAAGTACAAAAAAATCAGTTTCAACTTAACCGTTTCCTAACGCGATTCAATAAGCAACTTCAAATTTGAGTCATTCGGCCGATGGTGTTATTTTCAAAGACTTAAATATCCTTCCCATACTGATCTGTGGTATCGGTGGTTATTTAACTGATTACCTGATAGCATGATCTACTATGCCTATGAATTTTAACGCTATTTGATTACTCTAACTCGTATTATTTAAAATTAATCAACTAGGTGGCCACTATTGGGACAGTGTCCACTATACCCACATTTACCTACTTGGTATTTAAGTATTTAATAAATCAAGGCTTTGGGAATTTTTCTAAAGAGGAATTGAAAATTCCCGGGCTATCCTCTCAACATTATCTGGATGAAGAAAATTCATTCATTTTAGTCATAGCACTATAAATGCCTTTTAAAATATGTTATAAGTTAAATTGATTGAGCAATAAAATAAGTAGTGATGCTGTGATGTGAAATGGATTTAACAATTAACAAGAGTTTTATTTAATTTAACAATTAAAGAAGGTAGAGTACACTACTCAAATTACATCTATGTAAAAATATGTGCATCTGAAAATAAGAATGTAAAACTAATTAAAATATTTTTTTTTATCTGGACCTCAATAAACATTTTCAAAATTATTTGGACCTCCAGTAAATTTAATTCCCTACCTCTGAGATATAGTTTAGTATAATCACCAGTAAATATCTTATATATATATATTTATATATTTATTTCGATTTATCGTTCCATATTACTACTTGTTGACCAATATAGTAATAATTATTTCTACGTTGATCAACACTATAAGAAAGTCTTATAAAACGTCCGAATATCTCGGTTAATAAAATATATCTCAGTAAAATTAATTGCCGGACTGTTAAATATACCACATCCACATAGTCACCTGATTCCCACGACATTGAGTTGCAGCTCCATGGCTCGCTTCAGAACGTCCATTGCTTCTTCTGGGGGACATCCGAATTTGTCACTCATGTCAAGGGCGCAGTCGACGTTTTGGGGCAGCAACCGGAGCAACAACCTGAAACCGGAGAAACAATTTTGGTTATCACTTTTGTGTCGAAGACTCTATCAACATTACCAATCTACTTGTGGCGTTCACTCTCTAACAAAAAAAGGGATTGAGAGAAATTTAAGTAGAAGAGGGGGTTAAAATGTTCCCGAGATTTGTTTTTTTTAGCGTAATTCTTAATGGAGAAAATGAAATGAAAATTTATCACACGCCAAATTTATTACTTTATCATTCGATTTTGATTTTTGTAACACTCACCACTAAGTTTTTCAAAATATTTTTATATAAATTTATCTTTATGCATATTAAATATATCGAGAACACATACAACGTTAATTTTAAACGTTCTTACTGCGTTCACGGTGGTGAAGAACGCTAAGTATCGAATAATTAGCCTGTCTAAGGAGGAAAGTGTACAAATTATTAGGGGATGCCCTTAAATTACGTGAGGTATAAAAGGGGGGAGAGGTCAATTAAAATCTCACCTCAACTTTTAGTTTAGAGAATATCCGGTTTTCTTCTTATCATTTTTAGTAAAAGTATATAAAAAATGTGCAATTAGTCCAAACATGGAATCATTAGCCAGTCAGTCGTGATAATTGCAAGTAAACGACCATAGTTTTGATTTCAACATGGATTTATATCAAAATTTTTGCAAAGGTTTGTGTTGAGTGTCATGTCGACAAACAAAAGTGGGGCTAGAACAAATCACAAGAAATTTATTTACTTAAAAGTTATTGAGAAAATCTCACGTAAGATATTGAGGGGGTCTAGCAAAATCTCACCAAGGGGGAGTATGAGATCCAAAATTTGGAGAAAAAAAAAACACCTGACATAATTTATGAACGTCCCCTCACTAGTTGCAAATAATAGGAGAGGGTAAGGCACTTTGGAACACTTCAATTTTAAGACGCAATTTTATAGTTATGATCTCGAGCTTATGGGTTCTACTTACTAATAAATGAAACTAAAATCTACTCTTCAACATGTTTTGGAATCTTTCGTGTGCATATACTATTTACATCAGATTTCTGCGAAAAACTGATGTCGTGATCTCTTGTGTCGTGGTGCAAAGTTACAATCACTTGTAACTTGAAAGGCATTTTTTTAGTAAAAGTATATTTATGTTATCATAATTATAATGAGATTAAAATACTAGTATCCGTTAATATTTTAGAAAAACAAAAGAAAATTGCATATTTATTTCATTTGATGGTCGTGTCGAATAAAATTTTTTACCAAACGTTTCGTCTTTGTCCATTCCATTCGACACTACCATCAATCTCGGAAAATAAAATAAATATGCAATCTTCAGGACGGACGTGGAAGTTTTCATTATTTTAGAAATAAAAATTATTTGCTAAATCTAAAAGAGTTATTAAAATTAATATCCAAAGTGTCAGGTTGGACACCTTATGACCCTCAGGTGTGGGGCACCTTGGATCCAACCAAAGGTACCTCCAAACCTCTCATGAGTAAAAAAATTGTTCCTTTTCTTTAATTAAACAAATTAAATAAGCCATGCTAAGGTAAATGTGGGTATAGTGGACACTGTCCCAATGTGGCCACCTAGTTGATTAATTTTAATTAATACTAGTTAGAGGCATCAAATAGCTTTAAAATTCATAGGCATTGTAGATTATGCTACCAGGTAATAAGTTAAATAATCACCGATACCATAGATCAGCATGGGAAGGATATTTAAGTCTTTGAAAATAACACCATAGGCCGAGTGACTGAAATTTGATTTTGCTCATTGAATCGCGTTAGGAAACGGTTAAGTTAAAACTGATTTTTTTTTACCTATTACGGTTTAATTGACTTTTAAATTCATTTTAAGATTAAGTAGAGTGTATACAATCATACTGAAAAAAAAATTATTTGAAAATTTTTACTTTACGAGGATTTAGGGGGGGTGGCCACTTTACCAACACAGAATCTTAGATTTTCCAATAGTGGTCACTGCAATGGCTTTTAAAAAAAATGTAAATCATTTTTAATTTGAATCAGATTTTCTTCAGAAACTGTTTATTATGCTTTAAAACGGGTGTTGTACGAATTAGGTTTCATTCTGGCTTCGAGAAATTCCTCTCAAATCAGATACAACGTAGGCTATGGGCCGGAAACCATTAAGTCTGTTATTCTAAGTCAAATAAAACTAATTTTATTTTAATCCAAAATATATTTCGCTAGGAAGGAAGACTTTTTTAGAACAAAACGACCATACCTACTCAATTTCATGCATAAAACCTATCATATAGGCAGAAAAAGAGAGGTGTCCACTTTTGATGCAAAAGGTGTCATAGAAACATCAGATACATCGATGTGGCCACTATAGAAGCAATTTGGAGTAGGGGAGAGCGGGGCACCTTTCAACAGTTTCGTTTTCGATTAAAATCATTTTCTCGTTTGTTATGAGGTTAATTTAAATGCCACCTGGTGTCAAGTAATGTTTCTTATCATAACAACATCTGTCCGTGGTATTCCTACCATTTCACCTTTTAGTTTTTTTGTAATCGAGTGGAGTCGTTTTTGACGTCCAAAAGTAAATTTTGAATTTCTTTTAAAAAATCGGATTTTACCAACTTTTTATTAGTTTAGGTGATTGATTTTTACATATGTTATTAAGCAAGGTCTTCTGCTTCTATGTATACCTTTTTCAAACCCATATCTTTATTCTAAAGCGTTTGAGGGGTCTTGAACCGTGACGACTAAAGGTGGGGCACCTTTCAACACTTAGGGCGGGGCAGGTTTCAACACCACTAAAATTCGTTTTGCTTAGCATATTGTGCTTTCGCAATGCTTTTTCTTGAAGTAAACGCTCTTAAATAACTTATTCAAGAAATAATAGCATTGTATTAGAGTTAATTATTTATTTTTAGTGAAAAAACAGCTGAAAATCGATTTAGATAATTTACTCAAATACACATATAATTTTTAACGGTAAGGCTACCATACGATTCACAACAGCAATTTTATGCATTTAGTAGTTATCAGCATTGATTTAAATAAAATTATTTAAGATATACCACTTTGATGACTATAGTAATTAGAAAAATTTAAAATGAATTAAAAGCGATTAAAAAAATAAAATTTTTGGTGAATTCTGAAGAAAAACAGTTGAATTAACAATATATTTTCGGAATATAACTCAAAAGAACTTTTAAATTAAACAATAAAGAAACATCACACTTAGTTGTATGGAAAAACTCATAACCTACGAAACAACAGAAAAACTCCAAAATTTGCAAAACATTTCACTTTTTTTACTCTAAATTAATGAAATGTATTTGTTATAATGTATATTTCAATATAATAAACTTAAAATCAACTGAAACTTTTAAAATTTTAAAATTAACCCACTGTTGAAACGTGCCCCGCCTGTGTTGAAACCTGCCCCACCCGATAACCTTTTTTAAAACGCAATTTTGGACCTTTTAATTTTCTCAAGGAACTTGGGTAAAATTACACAATGTGTCCGAAAGTCCATGGTAGGATATGCAAGTTAAAGTTTTATGATCCGTCAATTCGTTTGGTCACAAAAAATAAAAACCGAAATCTGTTGAAAGGTGCCCCCCTCTCCCCTACTTTTAAAAATTAATTAAAAATACTTTCCCCGATCTAATTACAGTTTTAATTGGTAAAATCGAAAGAAGAAGATCCAGTTGATCTAAAAATAGGATGGTAACCGTTTCCAGGCAAATAGATTGATATTTATAGAGAATTGAAGTGAAACTTTTCCTTAAAGTGTCCACTGTACCCACATTTACCTTACATGCTATGGTTTTATTAAGACAGATTTATTTGGGGGAAGGAATAACCTCTGCACATAATGCAAAGATCAGTTAATATATAAACTAAATTTTTGTTTTTAAGAACATTAAAGTGGTGAGTGTTATTCTAAGTCTTTACAAAGACAAACATTTGGGGTAAGGCTGACTGAATACTTCTACACTCACCTAGCCTCGGGGTGGTTCGTGCGTATCTTGTCCAGTTCCTCCGCATCGTCGAAGGTCAGGAGGTCCACTCCGACGCTCCTTGCGTACTGCAGGGCTCCCGGGGACTTGACGGGGTGGGCGAAGATGATGTTCTGGGGTGCTGCGCCAACTTCAAGAACGGTGGCTATCTCCCCCTGTTCAGAGAAGGAAATAAAAAAAAAAAAAAACCGTTAAAGTGGACATTGTAGCCTAACGGTTGGAGTTGGAAAGATATTTCAAACGCAACTTTTCATGATTTAACGCATTTTCCAAAATTATATCAGTCTATTTGGTTCTTAGGTATTATCCCGTCGCTCGTTTAGCAACCGTCAGATTCAGCTGCTTAGGGCCGTATTCAGCAAGACAAAAAACCAGAACGGTACGGAAACGGTGAGGTTTTATTATCTTTTAAGACGTTACAACATCTTCCTAGAAAATTATATAAATAGTTATGATCCACAGTATTTCGAAAATGTGACATAGAAACTGAAAAACTAGTTTCTTCTAAATACTGTCTCCCCCGAAAAAAAGCAAAATTAAAATTTAGACCTCAAACAGTCGGTTTACTCTGTATCCACTCAAACCAAGATGTGTGCAGTTTTTCAAAATATAAATGTTGCGGGTAATGTGTGATAAATCCGGGCATTATTAATAATGCCCGATGTCAGGCGGGCAATGTGATAAATTCAATGACATTTATCAATGAAATTTATCACTTTGCCTGCCTTCACTTCGGGCATTATTAATAATGCCCGATTAATAACTTTGCCCGTAACTTATATATATGAATACCTCCTCAATACTCCTAATAAAAGTAATCTTGAAGTCACACACACACGATATCCAAAACAAATTAAATAGCAATAGATTTAGCTACAAACTATTTTTAAAGTTTTCATTTTTATCATCTGTTTTGCGGTTTGAAAATTCTCAAGTCAAGTATTTGAGTGTTAAGAAATCACCAGAGAAAAAAATAGAGTTACTAAATATAAACCATTTTTAATAACAAATGCTGCATGTACAGTGTTTACGAAGCAATAGTAAAACTTCGAAAGAGGGACACCAATTGTGTATTTTCAAGGCCTAACGGCCGTATTCGTCGGTAACTTGACCAGCAGTAACACTTCTGATTGGCTGTTAAAGAAGGAAAATACTTCTCTACCAATCAGAGCTTTGACTCCAGGTTAACCGCCGGTCAAGTTACCGGTGAATACGGCCGTCAGGCCTTAAAAATACACAATGGCCACCCCTTTCGGTGTTTTATTATTGCTTCGTAAAAACGGTCATCTGAGCTAATTGTGTCTTAGCTAATTGTGTCTTATCTAATTGCGCATGGCATTTTTAGGAAGATTTATGGATTTGGATATGAATTATAATATTTACCTGACTCGCACAATCGAATGAAAAGTTGAGGGAAGTCAGAAGACGCAAAAGGGTTTGATCACAGTTCGTCTTTACCGCTATAGAAAAAAAAAATAAGTACGTATGCTTATTTCCAATTGTAAAGTTTTTCTACAATATATAAGAATGATCATTGTTTCATTTGAAACATTGTTTATAATATTGAATTGAAATGACCTGCAAAAAGGAATACCCTAACACAATTCACTTCATTGGTCCAAATAAAGAGTGTAATTTAGGGTTCAACCTTTGACCCTCTATTATTTATTAAACATCTAAGTAACCAAAATTTTATAGTAAAAAAATTTAAAGATTTTGCTGATGACATGAAATTCTTATTTCATGCAAACGAAGATCTTAACTTTATGATGAATGAATATATTTTCAAAATTACAGCAACTGGTTTTTACCCTAATTTAAGGTATAACGTAGACAGTAAAAAATACACGGTCTTAACCTGAAAACAAAATAACTTTAAACTACCTATCCCATGAAAACCAGTGACTATTATAATTTATAATGAATTTTATTACAAAACTATTGTCTTCCTATATTGATTCATACTTAAAGTGAAAACCTCATGTTAAATACGTTTCAGACGAAGTACAGTATTGGGGGGGGGGGGAAATAAAATTTACAGCGGACCTTTTAAAACGTAATACTGGGGATAGAAGTAATTGTAATTTTTGAGTTTTAACGTATTTAGAAAATAACCTAAAATTTTATACTAAATTGCAACGTTTCCTGACCCTATGACGTCACTACGTGGAAGGTAAACTGAGTAAACAGAAAGCCTGTTTGGTTGCTAGTAGGAGTTTCGGTACGCAAATCGTGATCGCTGTATATAAATGGGTTTAACAAACTATTCTTATTTTTAAATTGAAGTTCTTAACACGCACGACACAGTTTCACACAATATAGCTTTAAACCTAATTTTGATAATATTCTATTAACGACCAGCAATTTCCGAAAAACTGCTGATTCGTTTTGTTTAAATGATTGACCCTGAGAAAGGAGATATTTTTTGGTACAACTGGATTTTATAATAAATTTTATTTTACTCAATTTTAAAGTGGTGATTATGTCTTCACAAGCTACCACCATTCTTGGGAGATAATGTATAACTAAATAATATTTAAAAAAAAAAAGGAATATTTTTCTTTTACCGTAGAAGGGTCGAATATTGTGCATGGCGTCTTTCCATAGTTGGACTCTTCTTAGGACGTCAGCCAAATCCATCACATAAAAAGATCGTTCAACTCCCTAAAAAAGGTATGAAATTTTAAAAAAAAAGAAAACAAAGGATTAACTATGGCCCCCTTAGGTTTATTTTCTTAAGGAAGCTCGAAATTTTGACATGTAACATTATTTCTGGTATCACTTTTATCAAAACTCTTTCAATCCTAAACCGTCCGAAATTACTATTGAATCCTATGAAAAATTAGGGGCGACTAGAACTGAAAGGGTCTATGAAGCATTAAAACTTACTTTAAGGGGTTCAACTCCAATGAGAATTGAAATATTTTTGGTATCTAGAACATTTATATAAGCCTTAAGGAGATAAATAACCAGGGGTTCATCTAGAAAGAAAATGAGTCCGTTTAAGGGCCCTTCACAAAATTCTAATCTTCAAAAAAAGACCTTTCACAAAATTCCAATTCCCTAAAACACTCTTCTCAAGTCCCACGACCAAGAGTGGTTTGAAAATTATTTTCAGAATCAGAATGTGTTTCTATCATTTTGGAATGGAATTTGTCAGATTTTGGGCCCATTCCAAAAGTTAGGAATGTTGTGATTGGACTATGGGCCCTTATTCATTTTCACAAAATTCCTGAAACAGGACCCTGGCAGAAAAACCTGGATGAACCCCTGAAACGCGGGGAATTAAGAAAGTAAGTTTTTATGTTACATAGACTTCACATAGCAAATTCATTTTTGACGTCACATTTTCGAGCTGTGAGGCCCTGTGGATCTAAAGCAGAGATCCCCAACCTTTTTACCACCACGGAGCGGTCAACGTTTGATAATCTTACCGCGGCCGGCTGGAGGGGGCGTTGATTTTTTACATTCTAGATTATTTTGATTTACTAATTTTAATTTAATTGTACTTAAACATGCTTTCAAAATAAAATACACCAAAAAATAAATATAAAGTGATTTATTATTTTAGACCAAAACCCCTCCCCCTTAACTTCTCACGTGAGATTACTCCAACTTTAAAGCAGATATTTTAGTTTCGTTTATACGATGTATTGGGATTTCTCAGTAAAATGCACGTGATTTTTCATTTCTTTACAAAAAGAAGATTCGGACAAAGCGCATTGATATTGATATACATCTCATTTCTTGATTTTTCTTTCCGTTTCGAAGAAAACTGTACTGTTTTAAGGATTTTCTTTGTATTAACCTTTATGGTATTAACTTATAGTTGTAACAAAAAAACTCAGACAACTGTCACCACTACTTCCGGGTTGAACAAGTTCGCCCCAAAAAATAATATAAAAATTTATGGATTTCTAATGAAGCATTTTTATTCAGTTTTCTTGAAAAAATAAGATGGTTCTCATGGTGTCTGCTATCTGCATGATTTATGTCACTAAATGACATAGATGTTTTTAATTTGGAGTATAAACCTAGGAATTTAAATTCATTTTCAATGAAAGGGTCGGCCCGCGGCCCGGTACCATTTGATCCACGGACCGGCACCGGTCCGCGACCGGGGGTTGGGGACCACTGATCTAGAGTACAGTATTCATGTTATTTCAAATGTACAGAGTGACAGGGTGATTTTTAATAATATTTTTAACATGCTGATTTTTTTTAATGAGGGTGAAGAAAAATCAGCATGCCAAAAAAAACATTAAATTTTAAAAAATATAAACTGCTAAAATCCCTAAATTCATTTTATCCCGCTATAACCATTTTACCCCACATGACCCTAATATACAGACCGGTGAGTGGGGCGGGGCTTGTCATTTGGCCCCCGACAAGAGTGGAAACTGGAAATAACATCTTTAAAAAAAAATCCTCCCTTCAACTCTTTTGAGCGAATTGCCTCTATATTGATAAATATCTAAGTTTTTATCAAGAAAGAAACTTGCTATCTTCGATTTTGAAAGACAACTTTGATTTTGTGGCGTCCTTGGAATCGTGTCCTTTTAGATTTTTTTATGATTTATACATCTTTTATCAGCGTTTCTTATTACTATATTAAGTCAAATGTTTCAGTATATTGCAAAATTAGTATTATTATGAGACTTGGAATTTCTGAGCATTATAGAATTTATATAACTTATTAGTGTTAATAATAAATTATAAACGTATACCTATATACTGGGTGGGACCCTTTAACCCGAAAATACTCATAAACGGAGAGAGCTACAGCTATGATGGAAGTGAGTTAACAGTATAGTAAAGATAATACGCCCGATAAAATGCAAACGACGGCAGCGCCGCCAGTGGCAAAATAAGAAAGTTAAAAGACTAAAGGAGAAAGAACAAAATATTCAAGAGAATATTTTAGCCAATGTGATAAAAGACACACAGAAAAAATTTCTTGAAAGTATCTTCACTATTCGAGGAGATATTAGCAAGTGAAAATGATACTTTTTCAGGCCTCAAAATAGTGAAAGTTTCAAAAGTATATAAAAGTAGTTTCATTCTATCATGCAATTTTTGCTTTTTTAGCTCAATAAATACAAAATATATAAAAAAAATCCAGGAAACTTGGAAAATTACAAACCTTTTCTTAGGCCTGAAAAAGTACTATTTTCACTTCTCCTCGAATATTGAATATATTTTCATAAAAAAATTTTTGTGCGTTTTTTATTATATTGACAACAATATTATCATTGAATATTTTGTTTTATCTCCTTTAGTTTTTTAATTATTTTTTAAACTTTTTTTATTTTGCCACTGGGAGAGCTGTTGTCGTTTGGATTATGTCGGGCATAGTTGCTTTTCTATACCGTTACCTCACTTGCATAGCTTTACCTTAGAGACCCTATATCACATCATTCACACTCACTTTGATTTTTTAAAATGCTTTTCTAAGATAAAAATAATTTATAACAAAAAAAAAACATCAATTCGTGTTCGGAATGAATTGTTGAAATTTTTGATATAGTTTTCGCTTTGATTTTTGTGCACTAATAAGAGTTTTAGGCGGATGAATTAGCATTACAGTCTATGGAGATCCATGCATTTTGTAACTAAAATGGCGGCGAAAAGTTCATTGTCCAGTCTCTCTATATATAGGGTCTCTACTTTACCTCTCTTCGTTCGATAGTATTTTCAGGTTAAAAGGACTTTCCTATGCACCCTGTATAACATTTAACATGCGGGTGATCCCAAATTCGCCAAAACATCGCTTTGGAATATCTTTTTACCCCGTGATTTTTCATGTACGAAATTCATATTTGCTGGAGAGAAACACTAAGGGTACGAGCATAGCGCCGCCGATTTTCAGATTCTGAAAACCAGCGAAAATCGGAAACCAGAATTACCTAGCGTATTTAGTGGAGAGTGCTCATAGTGGCCGACTTTCATATTTCCGACTTTCCGATCGTCATAATCAATTTTTGCCGGAATGAAATTTTAATTCCGGTTTTTCAGATTCTGCAGAATTCTCAGATAACGTGGTCATTGTTTATCGCATTTCCATGGAGATTATTTTAACAACAATGCCATTCCATGAAACTTTTTTTTTAAAAATTAAACACTCAAATAAAATTATTTTAAACTATATTTACCAGTTTTAAAATTTAAATTTCGTTGAAATATATTTTTAGATCATTAAATATGATTTTTAAATTGACATATATAGTTTTTCTTTTAATAACTTTTTATTTGCATTATGTTTTTTTATGTAACATTGGGGTAAGCAGATCTCCCTTTGAGCAGAAATAAAGCTATTTCAGCAAAATGTAAACAAAACGCTTTCCGAAGAAGCAGGCAAAATCTGATGCACTTTGCGCACTACACCGGTGCTGATAAATTCTGAGCGCAGATTTCCGATAATCGGAAATCTGAATCTGATTTCGGAATCTGAAAACCTGCCGCACTATGCGCGTACCCTTAGAAAGGAATTTATTTAACGTGCTACTATTTTTCACATACTATTTAATCCTTTTTGTAGAACTTATGTCAAATTTACTGCTTTCTGGATTTTTCAAAAGTTATAGAAGTTTCAATTTATGCTAATTTTAAATAAAATTATTTTTTAAGGGGATTATAAATCAAATTTATTACCATTAATAAATGAGGCACCTAGTTTCAAAAACGGACTCTTACCAAAAACAAAATTTTACAGGAGGGAGAAAAAACTGTCATCATGACTAAAACAAGAAAAATTTAAAATTAAAATTGAAAAAAATTGAAATTCAATCTATTTGCTGTATACAGCAAATAGATTGAATTTCAAATTTTTCTTGTTTTAGTCATGATGACAGTTTTTTCTCCCTCCTGTAAAATTTTGTTTTTGGTAAGAGTCCGTTTTTGAAACTAGGGGCCTCAAATCTACAAATCAAAATTTTCAGATGCGTGAATCATGACCAGATTTTACCTCTAAAGAAACTTTTCTATTTTAGAGTGTTACTTTATATACATAATAATACATATTCCTTAGGTAACCCAAACAACCATTACAATTTTAGAAAATCACCACTTTTAAATATTCCAAAACCTAATAAAGAGATTTTTCGTTTAAGTTTTTTTATATCAGAATCCTCTCTTTTACAATAAATTACCTTATAACTCATCTTCAATCTCAAATAAATTTTCATTTAAAAGGGAATTGTTTAAGTTTCTATTAAACATTAATGAAGTTAATTTATCTTCATGAATGTATTTTTTTCTTTATACTTCTTTGTATGAAGGTACAGGGTGTCCCGTAAATGATGTGTCACACTTCTAGGGGGGATAGTAGACACCTAGACGAGTCAGAATCACATAGGACTTAGGGGTCCCAGACCCAATCCCAGGGAGTTAAAAATGGAGCGACACCCCAAAACAATTATTGAAAAATTCAATTTGTAGAAGAACTGCTATTGGTAAAAATGTAATTATGGTCTCAAATTTTGCGGTTTATTATGATCTTCAAAATTATCTTGACAGTTTTCAATTTAAAATTTTTTTTATTACGAAAAAAGTTAAAAAACAGCAAAAAAAATGTGAAAAATATGCCAAAACTTTATTTTGTTTTCCGAAATCCTTTCTTTCGATTTGATAATCTGAAAGAGCATAATTAATTAACCTTAAGTCCAAAGTTTCACGTAAATAGCATCAGTATTAAACGCTTGAGAGCCTGTTAAAGTTAGTTTTATGGGAGCAAAAACGGCTTCGGAAAACGAACGTTTAGGGACAATCTACAAGTTACGGATAGATGTCTGCTAACTTTCATTCCTCGCCCGATTTGGCGAGACAGGAGATGAGTATGAAAATATCTGAAATGCGCCAATTGAACAATTTGGCGGGATGAAAATTTCAAAAGCGTAAAATGTTGATTCTTAATTCTTATTATTTTTAGAAAACAAGAGATTAATTAATTTAATCAAAAAATTTTTTGAACATAAAGAACAAACATGATTTTACTACTGATTTTTAGGAACTATCGATCTTAAAAATCAATAGTATTATGAATTGTTAGAAATTATCTGATAGTATCGATAGTTTTTTATTCAATCGATAGTTGTGTTAGTTTTACAAATGTATCAATCATGCAAACAGCATTACTACTTATTGCGTTTAATGAGAAAAACTGTACATTTGATAACATTAGGTAAAAAAAACAGAAGAATCTATTATTTACAAACATGGTTCGTAAAATATCTTTTGTACATAGTGGGGATACGTCAGTCGGTGGATCCTCAATCGCTAGGTTCCTGATTTCGGGTTGCGATACAAGGGTGGTTCCTATTAATTAAAGAATGATATAATAAGCAAGTGGGTATGCAGGGTCTCCCCTCAACTTCCGATATAAGAAATTTGCAAAATAAAAGAATGCAGGTTATTGAAAGTTATGACAAACCTAAGATATTGCTTATCGGACGGTGAGTGGATAGCCCCCATACACTTTGCTTATTCCCATTGACATTTCTCGATTAATAGAAACCAATCTTGTATCGCAATTCGAAATCACGAACCCAGCGATCGAGGATCCGCCGACTGACCTATCCTAAAGCAGGGGTATAATGAAAGATAACGACAAAAACTGTTTACAAAAAGTGTTCAAAGTTGGCATGGTGGTTCACTTTTTTATGGGTTGGGAATTATTTTGAAAAAAATTAGTAAATTAATTAATTTACTTAAATTTTTGCTTTCGATTTCAGACCGTCACAGAAGTCTAGAAGATAAATGTTTATTGAACTTAACAAAATAGAGACTTAAGAAAAAATAAGTTGTAACTATCCCTTTTGCTAAACAAACATTGCTTATTTTCTTAGGTATAGTAACAATTTTTTCTTGAGTGTCTGATTTGATAGCTTGAATACATTTACCTTTTAGACTTCTAGTGACGATCCGAAAACTAAGGCCACACATCGCCAAGGAAGTTTGAACTATCTGTAGAAGCGTAGGTTGGCGAGGAATCTCGTATCGCAAATAATGTTGGGAAATTTGGCGAGCATCTATCCGTAACTTGTAGATTGTCCCTGAACGTTCGTTTTCCGAAGCCGTTTTTGCTCCCATAAAACTAACTTTAACAGGCTCTCAAGCGTTTAATACTGATGCTATTTACGTGAAACTTTGGACTTAAGGTTAATTAATTATGCTCTTTCAGATTATCAAATCGAAAGAAAGGATTTCGGAAAACAAAATAAAGTTTTGGCATATTTTTCACATTTTTTTGCTGTTTTTTAACTTTTTTCGTAATAAAAAAATTTTTAAATTGAAAACTGTCAAGGTAATTTTGAGGATCATATTAAACCACAAAATTTGAGACCATAATTACATTTTTACCAATAGTAGTTCTTCTACAAATTGAATTTTTCAATACTTGTTTTGGGGTGTCGCTCCATTTTTAACTCCCAGGGATTGGGTCTGGGACCCCAAATCCTATGTGATTCTGACTCGTCTAGGTGTCTACTATCCCCCCTAGAAGTGTGACACATCATTTACGGGACACCCTGTATATGCATCTTGATGTGTTTTTTATTACATGTTAGTTTAAATTGATGAGCCCTATTTTTTAGCTAAATATTTGTGCTCTGTCTCTGCCTAAATGTATTGTTATTTTGGTTTTTTTTCTTTTTTTTATCTTTATATAAGTACTATAAATATATTTTTTGTTATCACTTGGAAGGGCCAAGGCCCCTTAGTGGTCAATAGGAAATCTTTTTTCTCTTTTCTTTCTCTTTGGTATGTTGTGTAATTGTATATAACCAATATAATAAATTATTCTTATTCTTATAATTTTGCTGTGTTTTGGTAGCTACAGTACACATTTTTCTATTTGGCGTGACAGAATAACTTGTACATTTTTAGAAAGTAATTACCGACGACTCTAAGACTGAATGGGGACTGAACCCCTGGACACCAAAGAGGTGTGAATTTCAATAGAAAGGCAAAAGAGTCTAATTTATTCAGGTAATTCCAATTTAACGCGGGGAGCGCACGACGAATTCGCCTTATACTCGACAGCATCGTTTCCTGACGCTATGACATCACGAATAATTAAAGTTGCTCCCAGCGCGGTGTCTCGAAATTTTGAGTGAATTTAAGAACACAAATTTAAAAATATGATTATTTTGTTAAACCGTCTTTTTATAACGATTAGCGTACCGAAACTCCTCATAGAAACCCAACAGTCTCTCTGTTTACGTGGTTTCTGCTTCCGAGCAGTGACGTCATAGGGTCAGGAAACGTTGCCGTCGAGTATAGTCAGATTAGGCCAAAGCTCCTATTTTGGTAACATTCTAAATAAACAGTTGCAAAATCCTTCTAAATAATTTTTGACCTCTTGTTTTTTTTTATCTAAAAAAAACCTGTTGTTTAGGAAATTCAAGGATTTAAGTCTCCCACTTTTAAATAAATAATTTTTATTAAATTTATTTTGTTGTGAAGAAAAAATGCTAATATTGTCTAAGTTCAAAGAATTTTTAAAAATAGAATTAACGTTGCAAACTTTTTGCAAATATTGCCAACATTTTTTTTACCCTCGTAATTAATGAAAAAATATACGTATTGTATCTATATTTCTTTGTATTGAAAAATAATCTTTAAAAAAATATTCCCAAACAAATGGAAGCATTGAAGCTTAATGGGCGTCTTCTACCACCAGTCAAAGTGTAAATCATAAAATCAATAGGTAAAGGTTGCTTATGTTATTGTTATGTCAGGAAAAGAGCTCTGTGGTTGCGTTTACAAAAACATATTTCTTTGAAGGATTGTGTTTTATTTATTGAAACAAATAGCATATGCTACAGATGTCACACACTATTCATTTTAAAACAGATTTGTTGATGGCGTGACTCTTTAGGGGTAAATATATGTTACGGGCAATGTGATAAATAAATGATAAATGTGTGACATTATTAATAATGCGCGAAGTGGAGTGGGCAATGTGATAAATTCAATGGCATTAATGAATTTAATTTATCACTTTGCCCGTAATATGTATATATGTTACGGGCAAAGTGATAAATTAAATTAAATTAAAGTTAAAAAGCAAAGCAAAGTGATAAATTAAATTAAATTAAAGTGATAAATTAAATGTATACATTTTAGTGCAGACACAATTAAAATAACCTGTTTTTAATGTTTGACGGCAACAAGTGAAATTTTAGCTTTAGTGCAGAAATCAGGGTTTTGGAATTGATAATTATGGAGGACGGAGAAAAAACTCAAATTCGGATAAAAAAAATACCACCTTTAAAAATTAGGCAATGTTTCTCACTTAACACGGATCATCTTGGCGTTAGGGGTTTGTCAGACCCAACGCACCATTTTTCTTTCTAAACATTCAGTACATATGCAAAACCTTTTCAGGGAACGTTTGAATGCCATCAGGCTATCATTTAAAGTGTATAAAAACTTGTTTTTAAGTTCACAGATTTTTGTAAAAAGATAATGTTGGGACTTTCACACTGTAAAATTTTTATACCACTTTTTTTTTTATTTCTTCATGAAAAAAAATCAAGGAAAAAATGGGTAGCAAGTTAATTTAGAGGTGCGTGTCTATAATTTCCTTCTTGAAAGAAAAGAATGATAAGATTGGTCATTTTTTTGGAATCTCTTTGGTCATAACTAGCGCCCATACCCTGAGTTTGAGAGACACTTCAATAAAAACGACGTCCTAACATGGAAAATAAGGCGGCAGTTTTATTTAAACTTCTGGAGTTTATTTTTGGAAATTTTTTTGGCAGCCACACGGGGTTTCAGCTCTTTCAGTTGCAAATGAAAGTTTGTGTGAAAGTTTATTTGAGTGCTGGGGTCTCGCAGACCCAACGCGCGTCCTCGCGGGTTAAAGAAGAAATAGATGTAGTTTTTAATAACAATAATAACTTGATTCATTTAAATACTTATAATAAACCCTTAACCGCTTGAACCTAATGAAATTGTGCTGGAGGGAATTATACTGCATAATGGAAGAAATAGAATAATTTAATTAAAACCAGGGTTTGAAATATATAAAAAAAAACTCAAAATCGGATAAAAACTTTCATTTTCCAACTTAAAAATCAGGCGACGTTTTCCCAAGAAAACCGATTCATCTTTTGGCGATTAGAAAAGAAAAACTCGCATCGTACTTTTTAATCTTTTAACTTTATCATACTTTTATTGATTATCTGTGAGCATTATTTTTTAAGTTTTATTTTTTGTACCAAAAATAAAATTTAAAAAATTTATCTCACGAAAGATCGCCAAATCGGTAATGGAAAGATTATTCTGAAAAATACGGAAGAGAAAGCATATCCTTGAAAAATTAAATTGTCGGTTTTGGCGAGATGGGATTTATATGGTTTCAGCGCTGTTTGAGTTTTTCATACGTGATCGAAATATTTTCCATCATGAATTAATGATTATTATCCGAGTCGCTACACCATCGCTCAAAAATACTATAATGTTTTAATTATTTTTATTAGATTTATAGATTATGAGAAAATTTTGTTGTTTTGATGTGAATATGTATCCGGCATTTTTACGACGCTTATGTTTTAAATTATTTAAAGGACATAGTTTTTATTTAATATAATATTTTAATTATTTTCATTAGATTTATAGATTTTGAGAAAAGTTTTGTAGTTATGATGTGAATATTTTTAATTATTAAATTTTATAACATTATTCAATTTAATTTAAGAATTTAGTTATTATTTAATTAATATTAGTTATTATTTAATTTATGTTATAATTTTTTTTATTATATTTAACAATAACAATTTTGAGAGTTTTGTGTAGTTATGCTTATGATGTGAGTAAATAAATTTTGAAGGCCGGATGCTCATAATTTTAAAATTAGGGATCGTTATGTTATAGTTTCGTGTTATTTTTCATTTAAATCCCCTATGTAAAACACGAATTAAAGAAGAAAATTATCTAGATCATTAAAACTGGTATCAACGTTCCCCAGTATGGTTTCATACCGGTTTCAAAATTTCCAGTGTTGATCATAATGGTATTGAAACTCCCAGTATTCATTAAAACCAGTATCGAAATTCCCAGTGTAGTTCATAATGGTATTGAAATTCCCAGTATTCATTAAAACCAGTATCGAAGTTTCCAGTATTAATTCATACTTGTATTGAAATTCCCAGTATTCATTAAAACTAGTATCGAAATTTCCAGTATTGATTCATACTGGTATTGAAGTTCCCAATATCCATTAAAACCAGTATCGAAATTTCCAGTATTGTTTCATACTTGTTTTAAAGTTTCCAGTATGGTATCATACTGGTTTTAAAATTTCCTGTATGTTTTTCCAGTATGGATACTAGTTCCAGTATGATTTATACTGGTTCTAGTATCATTTTGATACTGGTATTGTGAACTTTTTCCAATAGGGAAGAAACCAAGATTTTTAATCAAAACCAGTAAAACCCAATAAACGAACATGAGTTTTTCTGCCTCAAACCAGGCACGATTATACATTAAATCTAATCATTAATCTAGGTTTTAGCGATTATAAGAGTAATCACTGTATTGAAATTCAAGATGGATTAATAGAACCTCTACAACAATGCCACACAACCTTAAACTAATTACTTTAAAACCTTATTAAAAGAACGGTGATTGTTGTGTTAGTTGATTCTGAGTTATAATAAGGTTTGCAAGCTTATAAACAACTATACAAGACAGCAACGTTAGTTGAACCTATGACGTCACTAACAAACAAAGTAGTTCCTAGCGCGGTGTCTGAATTTTGAATGAAATAAAGTACATACGTCAATTTAAAAATATGATTATTTTGTTAAACCCATGTATACATGTCTTTTTTTATCACGATTTGAGTCACCGAAACTCCTCCTAGCAACCCAACAGACTTTGTGTTTACTCAATTTCTCCTTCCGCGTAGTGACGTACTGGGTTCAGGAAACGTTGCTGTCGAGTGTAAATTTGAATTTAACACCTATTACACAGGGATAACAGTTGATATAATGAAACATTAATTTTATGAATTAAGGATTATGTTTTAAATTTGTGTTACCTCTTTACTTGCGGCATGCCTCAAATAATTATTGAATGAGCTGAAGTGTCCTGCTGAGTTACGCTCCTCGGCAAAGATAACTGGTTCATCCTTTGTAGAGTGCCCGTTCATTCTCTTACACAATTCCAACACTTTAAATGAATATTTTTTTCAATCAATCAAATTTAATCATTAATAAAGAATGAGTGAAACACACAATAAACATACAATGTCGTTCAATAAACTTACAATCAACGCACAATAATTAACAGCTAAACTTTAAAAAAAGGATCGCCTATCGGTAAACGGATTAATAATGAATTGCGTAAAAAAACCGAACTCAGTAGGTATTAGAAAGGCAACATTTTTTATTAGAACAATCCTTTTGTAATTGTTGTGTTAAAGTAGTAAATTTGAGTTAAAAGTAAACTTCGCTTGCTGATGGATTCAAGAACCTATGAAATTAGTAGTAGTAAAAAAAAATTTGAATTTTCAAAATTTCTTTCAAAATTAAGTATAAAATTATGTCTAAAATACCTCAGTTCTAAGTGTTTTAATTCATTTACATCGAGTTTTAAAAATTATTTTATCAGTAGCTTTAATTACTTAATACGTTACATTTAGGATTTTAATAAGTACCTAATCTTCTCTTAACTAGTTTGAGTAATTCAAGCGTAAAAATGTTCCGAGAAAGACGATTTTTCAATATTAGGATTTAGTTTTAAAGATAATGACTATTTTTCTTAACGAGTATAAACCTCGATTGTTTAATTTAATAATTAAAAAACTGTAAAAGTTGCTTTAATGTAAAAACCAACAGCAGTAAAGGTAAAAATTTCAAATGTCCTTTTAATTTTAATATGAAATAAATTCCTTATTAGCTAAATGGCAACTTACCCCTTTCCTTATGCTCATGAATATAGAAGTGGTGTGAACTCATTTAGATACAATGTAACAGATTTGATCTTATCTTGAATCTTAATGGAAACGCGCGTTCGGAAAATTCGTAGGTTAAGAGTCAAAAACGAGCCTTCTAATGTAAACACAGAGCCTTATTATGTAATCACATATCGAATCTCTTGCGGTTTTTTTTTTCTTTCGTAGTATCTCTTTTAAGATTTTATGACCTACATCGACTAAAATCCGTAAAGGTGTAAGATTGTGATTAATTTTCAACTATTATCATTAGTTTGAGGATAATAAAATGACTTTTTGGTAATGATCAAACACGGTCACTTTCTATTGTTTCACTGGAGTTTTTTGCAGTAAATATTCTTTGATATTTCATTTTATCAATTGTCATCACCGATGTATACGTATACAGATTTTTAAGAAATATAATACTTTTATCTAAACAATTATTTTATCATTTATTTTTATAAGATGGATGGAACTCATAGACTACGATTTAAAATATACATAGCGTTGGTCATCTTTTTCCAGGAAAATCCAATCAGTTATATGGTGGGTTACTTTTAAGAAGCTTAAGGGCCAGTTTTTGCCCGCGGACCAAACTTTCGAGATCTCTAATCTACAGTATTATTTAAAAAAAAAAAAAAAAAAGATTAGGTACAGTGTCATTATGATGGATCAAAATAATTTAAAATTGGCAAGTTTGAAGAACTTCTTCTTCTTCTTTATTGACTCCTCCACACCACAGCCCTTTGTGGGCCAAGGCCTTCCTAAAAATCTTCCTCCATTCTGTCCTCTTCTTGGATAGGGTTCTCCACTTGTTAATTCTTAGTTTTTTAAAATCCTCATCACCGCAGTCCACCCATCTAAGTTTGGGTCTGCCTCTTAAACGGGTCCCGATTGGCTTAAAGTGAAAGATCCTTGACGCTAGAGAGGAAGGATTCAACCTGCAGAGGTGTCCAGCAAGTTTCATACGGTTGACTTTTATAAAGTTTATGATGTTTGCCTCTCGATAAAGGTTATACAGCTCGCTATTGTATCGGTGCCTCCATGTACCATCGATGTTTACAGCACCTAAAATCTTTCTTAAAACCTTTCTTTCGAATATAGCCAGTCGATTTTCGTGTGATCTTGTCAATGCCCAGGTTTCTGAGCCATATGTGAGTATTGGTCTGATAATGGTTTTATATATTAAGATCTTAGTCTTCCTTTTCACTAATTTTGAGTAAAGAAAATGCCTCAATCCATTAAGACAGCGATTTGCAGCAACTGTACGTTGTTTTATTTCAGAGTCTAGTTGGTTCCGACAGTTTACGTTTGAGCCAAGGTAATTAAAGCCATCACCACGTTCAAATTTGTGACAAAGTTTGAAGAACTAGATGAGCAAATTCTGGCATTTCTTCCTTTTTTAAAAATACGAGTTATTTTATTAAATTCCATACAGCTACAATTAAATTTACAAACAATGCTGCTTAAGGGAATAAATCCTTTACTCTTGTAAATACACATTCTTAAAAAGTTTTTTTTTTGTCAAAGACAAATATTGAGCTATTTCATGTTTCAATTTTCGACGTCACAAGTTCCCACTCTAGGTTATGAATTAAGTTTATTTTTTCGATATTCGGAGAAACATTAATCACCATTTTAACTCGAAGTCAACGAAAGAAAACGGTTAAATTATTTCGCTTAATTTACCCCACAGAGCCTGCGGTTCGCTTAAATATTTTCCAAATTTCGTTCCCGGATAAATAAAAAAAAATCTACTTTTTTCCTTTATCGGAAAGAAATTTACCTAATGTTGCCACCGGAAGATTGGAATAAAGCGGAAAATTGCCCACCGGTTGTTTAAGAAGCAAAGAAAAAAATGGCAACTGGGAAATAGAGAGGAAAATATTTCGTCGGAACTAAGGATGTATATTTCATCTAGTAATTACTTTCATTTTTAAACTAAACTCAACCTTCAGTTACATGCTTTTTTTTCCTTGTTGTTCTTTTTCTGTTCCGGAAGAACAAATTAAATAGCCTGCTCTCAAATTTGATTAAAAAGATTCTTGTTGAATATTCTTCAAAACTTCTGCAGTGCGAGAGAATTCTTTATAAGTGCTAGATTGCCGTCGGAACATTTCTTTCAAATATTAACAGAAATGTAAAGTAGGTGCTGGTATTTCCCCGTTTTGATTATTCTATGCGAAAAGTCTCACGCAAAACGGCCATTTTTCATCCAAAGACAGCCTCCGTTTTTTTAACTGTGTTCTCGTCTTCTTCTTAGATTCCGAGTTCAAGTCCGAATATCTAATCTCGCATCTCACCCGTTTGGGACTTTATAAAACATAAACGCGTGATACAGTTTTTAAATTAAAACTTAAAAATTCGTGGAATGTAAGACAGTTTTGCAAGAGTGTTAGTCTGTGTTTTTTTTACTGCATTCAAGATGGTATTTTAAAAGGATCCACTACCTTTCCTTACACACAACAACTTAGCTTAAGGGCCGTATTCAGAAATAGTCAGGGTGCCGAATGGCAAAAAAGGGGTCAACCTCGAAATCGCGTATATAGAAAATTTTTTGATGGTTTCTGATAGAGTTAATAGTGTAGATTTAAAAACCGGTTGATGCCACTCTGCAAGTGTTGAGCATTTTTTTAAAATTAAATTTTTTTCAAAAAATCAAATAATAATAATAGAGACTTATGATACATGTTTACTGACTATTTTTCAGTGCTGAATACGAATATTCCATTTAAAATTTAAAAAATTTTAAATATCAATTTTTAAAAATTATTTGAAAATTTGGATATTCGAAAAATATAAAACATCGTTCAAAGCCACAAAATAACTGCAAAAGAAGTAATTCAAATGGGTTTCCCTTACAAATCACTTAAATAATAAGATACGAAAATTGGAAGAAAATCGGACGATAAAAAGTTTAATTTTTTTCAAATTTTCAATTTTTTTGGCCTCAAAAATCGACCTTTTTTAAAATTCTTGTTAAAAACATTTGAGGCGTTTCTCAAGGTCATTTTTCCATGGATATTGTACTTACATAGCTATATAACATAAAAAATCCACAATGGATGTTTAAATCATTAGTTAATTAATTTATTTATTAAAATGAACTTTGAAAATACAGGTAAAATACTTCAATCAAGTGAAACAGGAAATATGTTGACAATATTGGTAATAAATCATACAAACAATAATTAAATTTAAAAAAGACAAAAAACCTTTTAAAAAATTTAAATTTTAAATTTTTTTTAAATTTTGTAGTACAGGCATGTGATACATCTCTATGGGCTATATTTTAGTGCTGTTTACGAATACCAAGCCAACTTTTCAATAAAATTTAGAATAAGTGTGGAAAAATTGAAGTATTTATCTTAATACTTTTGTTTTAAATGCTTTAATTTTCCACACGTATTCTAAATTTTATTGAAAAGTTGGTCGGATATTCGTAAACAGCACTAAAATATAGCCCATAGAGATGTATCACATGCCTGTACTACAAAATTTAATTTTTTTAAAAGATTTTTTGTCCTTTTTAAATTTAATTATTGTTTATATGACTTATTAGCAAATATTGTCAACATATTTCCTGTTTCACTTGATTGAAGTATTTTACCTGTATTTTCAAAGTTCATTTTAATGAATTAGTTAATTAACTAATGATTTAAACATCCATTGTGGACTTTTTATGTTATATAGCTATGTAACTACAATATCCATGGGAAAAGGACCTTGGAAAACGCCTCAAACGTTTTTAACAAGAATTTTAAAAAAGGTCGATTTTTGAGGCCAAAAAAATTGAAAATTTGAAAAAAATTAAACTTTTTATTGTTCGATTTTCTTCCAATTTTCGTATCTTATTATTTAAGTCATTTCTAAAGGAAAACCGTTTGAATTACTTCTTTTGCAGTTATTTTGTGGTTTTGAGCGATGTTTTATTTTTTTCGAATATCCAATTTTTGAAATAATTTTTAAAAATTGATATTTTAATTTTTTAAAATTTTAAATGGAATATTCGTAATCAGCACTGAAAAATAGTCAGTAAACATGTATCATAAGTCTCGATTACTATTATTTGATTTTTTGAATTTTTTTTCGGGCCATTTTTAAAAAATTTTAATTAAAAAAAATGCTCAACACTTGCAGAGTGGCATCAACCGGTTTTGAAATCTACACTATTAACTCTATCAGAAACCATCAAAAAATTTTCTATATACGCGATTTCGCACTTTTAGACTTGGCACCCTGACTAAAACTCAAACACGTTGAAGAAACGAGACGGGAACGATACGGAAACGAGTGATTTGACACGAGAGGTGAAGAGCAGCCGTTTATTTCACCCGTATGCTCATGGCGTCTCCTGTAGCACAACCTTACAAGTAATTAATTATACACTGATAATACAGAATCATTTTAACACTAGATGTCCATTACTTTCGTAATATATTAATGTCTAAGGACTTTTTTCGGTAATTAGTAGCTGTTCTAGATTTTTTTTTGTAACTATTTAACGGACCTCAAAAAGTGTAAAAGCGATCCACATAGATTCGAATCTCGGAACAATATGGCGGACGAGAGCTCCAGAGTTCTCGTATGAAATCTCTCGTGTCGAGAGCTTTTCACCGTTTACATACCGTTCTCGTTTCTTCTACGCGTTCGAGTTTCTGATACGGCCCTTGCATATTTTCCTATTTCACAGATATCCACATCCAGCTTGAAATAATGAATGGCGGAAATAAATAAGTTCGAAAATATATGCAATGAAAGGTTGCCTGAAAATAGATAACCCGCTTAGATTTGGAGACTTATCGCACCTATCAAAATTACAGTGAAGTTTTAACTTAATGTCACTTGTGCATCAAACCCTTCGTATAAAATATTTTATGAAATGGAAGTCAAGATGCTTGCTTCCCAATATTTTAACAGTAGCAGACATTGAGCGACATTTAAGAAAACCAATAATGCTAAATAAAGAGTCGTAACAGTATCACCGTATGAGGCTTGAGTTTTATACCCTCCATTAAAAATTCTCTTTCATCCAACATCCCATTTAGAGACGCCAGTTTTAAAAAAAAGTGTAAAAAAAAAACATCGTCCATCCTATGAAATATCCCAAACAATATTTAATTAACATTTATTTTTTATTACTGGTGGTTAACTTCTATTCTTTGTCACTATATGACTTGTTTAAGAACCAATCAAAAAGTTCGCACAGCCGATTGGCAATCCCATATTTGGAAGTATCTGACAAACCAATCGGAGTTCTTGTTTACCCTGTGTGATTGGAAAATATGTCTCCAGAATCATTGAGTGAAATTTCTTAGTTAGAGGTAAAATTTCTTTGAATAACAAAAACAAAAATATGCATAGTGGCGAGGGGGATCTTTTTATCTTCGATCAGAGAGAGAGGGACTAAATTTTCCTATTATCTCCCTAAATTCTAATATCCTGCTCTGAAAATTTGTCTGGTTACGCCAATGAAATGATAAGAAATTAGGGATTTAATATCGTTTAATGTATTCAAAACCCTGAAAACTTGCGGCAGTATTCACCAATAACCTAACCTAAGGTTAACCTGGAATCTGAGCATCTAATTGGTTTGATACTAACAACCAATTAGCCAATCAGATTTGGCGAAAAAGCGTGATTGCAGGTTAACCTTAAGGTCAGGTTAGTGAGGAATACAGCTGTTATATGCAGTAGCGTAACTAGAGTTGACTCGGGGGATGTTACTCCGACCAGTCAACCCCTCCAACATATTACTCCCTTTTAAAAAATGTCTCATAATATAGGTATAACAATTTTTTTTTAAAACTTCCGAAGGGAAAACTTTATCTAAGAGGCTTTACTTTCAAGGGAAAAACACAGTATAACAGACGTAAGAATTTTATAGGGGGTTTGGGGGTTCTCCCCCAGAATTTTTTAAAAATTCGTCTCTCAATGTAGAGTTTAAATTCATTTTGAGGCCCTTTGGGTTATGTCCTAAAAGAACAGTTCCTTGTGAACATTTTTTAAAGTTTTTCATGTTTTAGAAACCATCGATGTAATGGGGGGTCACACCCCCATTAACCCCCCTCGTTACGCATATGGTTATATATGAATGAATCTTTATATTTGTTCAATAAAAATAATAATTCATGAAATTCTATGAAATCTAAGGTTGCATTCTGACCATTTCTAGTTGGTTTAATCTTTTCCTTAGGAAGAAAACTCTGTATTGGTTCTTTTCTGTATACCAGCGTTCAAGCGAACTCCTGTCTTTGGATGAAAAATGACTGTATTGCGTGAGGACCCCACGAGATTCGCAATCAAATACCTACGCACGCTAGTGTCTCTTCAAGACTATTGACTCGTGGTTTAAGACTTAGGATAAACAGTTAAAAAGAATCGCCGAAACTTGGACGTCACGCAATTGGACGTTTCTGAGGTTTTGATTGGCCAGGAAAGTTGCCTTCTTTGGCCAATGGGGAGACGAGAAACGAAATTGTTCCGTTCGGGTTAGGAAGTGAGGTGAAGAATCAAGTATTTTTTTCCAACTTCGTTTTAATTTTTTGTTTTGTAGATGGAATATTCTTAAAGAAAAAATATATTTTCCCGAGAAAAGTTGCAGGTTCTGAATTTGAGGCAGATTAAAATGTTTCGGATTTTCAGAAGGATTTTTTTTTATGTTGCAATGTTTTCTTTTATACAGAAATGGGGTTTAGGAATTAGATAACTGCTTGAATAATTGATTTAGGAAATTTTTGAAGAAGTTACGAATATTTTAAAATACATAAAAGTTTAATACATAATTGTTTGCATATTTTGTAGCACCATTTAAAACTTAAGTATTCCTAAGCAGAATAAAGCCTGTATAATCTCGTCTAAATTAAATTTTTAAGAAAGATTATTTATAAACACCTTTTGATTGCAATCAACAAAAATATCCATTCAGGCACGGATTGTCATCAAAAACACGGAAAAACTTCGAAAATAAACAATTAAAATTTCCTCGAAACGATTAAAAAATCCTGAAAAAAGCTGGTTTGCACAGAAAAGTGAAGGAGTAAAGAGCGAAACGCCAATTCCCACTTTGGATGACTCCTGCAAAATGAAGATGAAGATCAAAAGTGAATCTCCGTGAATGAGTTTTCACTTTCATTGTTTAAATTTAGCATGTGTGATTCTTACCGAGGAATCACAGCTTTATATGGATTGATTTGCCGAAAAGAAACTGAGGATACTTAACACGATACATTCTTATAATTTATTATTGTAACAAAATATTGGTGACCAAACCCCAAACGCACGAAGTTGAAGTCTTCAAGGTGGGCATAGGAAAATTAACTAAAGAAGATGAGGTGGGTCGCGTTAGATTTTGTTTATAAAAAGTGGGTCGTCATGTTCAAAAGTTTGAACGTGAAACGAATAAAAAGGGAAACGACAATTTAAACTTGTCGTTGTAATACCAAAGCATTCACAAAATGGATCGAAATTCTTCAATTGCAGCATCAGCATATAATTATTTTTTTAAAACAGTTCATAAAACATAATTATAAAGTTCGTACCATCGCTACAAAGAAAGAAATTTCAAATCATCATTTCCTCGAATACATTCAATGATAGTACGTGCAACCACAGCAAACAAATAAAAGTTTTCCAGGGCTGAAATCCTTCATTACTCGACACGTTTGAAAGATGGCGACAAATTTCGAAATTACTTTTCTGTATATATTCTGTTTCGAGAGGGTGTTTGCAGATCTAGCACGCCCCTCATTCTAATCAACTCTAATCGAATCAATCATTAAGACGTGTGTTTTCCCGACAGTTTACCTGAAGAAAGTTTGTTCATTAATGCCAAAGGGAGGGAGAATCTTAATGCTTTCCGCAAACGATGCTGAGCAATGTTATGGGCATTTGATTTACTAAAGAGTTTCATAAGGATTAGTTTGTTTAACCGGATGTGTTCAGTTTTTTTTATTTGAAGTGGACTGAAAATTAAAAGTTAACATGTTGACTGTCATATGAGTTGCATTCAACTAGAGTCCCTTTACATAGAGAGACTGGTAAGACCCTTTAGAGCAGGTATAGGGGGGACCAAATAAAGGGAAAATTGCATCACGCTTCCCTTCCAAAATCCCTTGAGGGCCTCAAAACAGAGTTTCTGAGAAAAAAAGATTAATGAGCAGGAAAAATTCTTATCTTTCTTATACACGGTTTAAAATCACTCATGGAGGCCTGCATCATGTCGTAGAAGGGGATCATACCCCCTATTAACCCACTCTTTTTCTTGATTCTGGAACTGCTATTCCACCTCTGACGATTGTTACTCACGCGCATGTGTATGATGATTGTTTGGGTATTATTTCAACCTATGTTTATATAAAATTTTATCCAAATCAGTGGAGAAATTCAAACAAACGTTCAAGTTCTCTAATTTTTAACACCAGTGTAGTTTACTTTAATTTTAATATTCTGACACTAATCGAATCAGAACTTTAATAAATAACGGGGCAGTTAGAGTTGGCCTCCAGAAAATTAAAAAATTTCCTAGTATCTTATTAAAATTATTTAAACATTTAGTGGTGAACGTTAGAGCTAACATTGAAGCACAACGGTTCTCAACGATTAATTACTTTCCGATAAATAATTGCTCCAAAAATACAATCGATATTCTCCATTATACGAAATCCGATTTTCACTATCTCTCTGTAACTGTAGCCGTTACCTTTCCACCCCCGATTATTACAGTTCAATTTTAAAACTCGATTGTTTATATCGATTCACCATTTTGTCCGTGGGATAAACTTCCTGGAAAATAATTGCTAGTTAGCTCAGCAGTAACGATAATGGCTTTAATTAAGATGATATATATAAGCTGATACACGGGGTTCTAATGAGTGTTTGAAAGGGCAGAAGGTATTGAAAAGTGAGAGGGTTTTTTCCTAAAAAATTTCCCTCTTTAGCTTGGATAGAGTAACGAACTTACCGTTTGTAAGGTGAATGCGGGCCTTGCTAATAGCATAATTTAGGAACAAAAATAAGTTTCAAAGTTTCTGAACACAGTTTATTTAACAGATAATTAGGTCCATTATGAAGGGAAATATATGTTTTACTCAAGCTAGATGGGAATGGCTTCCCATTTGTAACTTTTTTTTTAGGTTTCTGAATATGAGTAATGTTTGGCACTAGTTAACTAGAACTAGTTGCAACTAGTAGTTAACTACTGATCAACTAGTAATTAACTACTAGTTTAACTACTTTTGGTTTAAACTAGTTCAACTATTAGTTGAACTACTTTTTTTAACAACTACTAGTTGAAACTACTTTCAAAATTTCAACTACTTTCAAAAAAAAATTCTTACTAAAATTTTTATCAAAATATAGAAAAAATTGTACTGTAACAAATTTAATTACGATGGTAGAGTACATAAAATACTATAACCAGAATTAAAGGCCCTTTTTGCGCGTTTTTTGTGATATAGATAAGAAAAATGTATTAGAATTTGGGCAAAAAATAGGTTATGAAATTAAATAGACTAGTTAACTAGTAGGTAACTACTTTGGGAAACAGTTAACTACTAGTTGTAACTAGTCCCAGGAAAAAATAGTTAACTACTAGTTGCAACTAGATTTTCCCAGACTAGTTAGTAGTTGGTAGTTAACTATTTTTTGCCCTCTAGTTGCCGAACACTAAATATGAGCATTTACTAAACTGCCTTTTTCATTTAAACTACAATGTATAAACAATTTTTAGACCTTTATATACAGGGTGGATAGATAAAATATGTTATCTTGTTTAAAACCTCAAAGCGCTGGTTCTAATAATTACGTAGTGAAGTTTTTGCTCCATATTTTCTTTAATTTTTTAATTAACTTTTTAATTTTAGGGAAGCTGTAAGTCAATGGATTCTCCATGGTCACTTACCTAGGGGTAGACCTTACTTTCATGACCCTAGGAGACGTTGTTTCCAAATAAAAGTCGTGAGAGGGACGCTAACCTTACATTGCGGAATGTTACTTCCATCAGTGACTGAAATAAATTGTTAAAAAGCCTGTGTTATTCAACAACAGAAAACTTGGACATCTTTCAAGGGTGGAATCCTTCGTTTTAAGCAGGGAGAGGCAATTTTACCTTGCCTTAGATAATAACGATTTAATGACCGACTATACTCGAAAGCAACGTTTCTTGAAAGTACGTCACAGTGGCGTATATAAGGGGGGGGCCGAGGGGGCCCTGCCCCCCCCCCCCCCGAAATTCGAACTAGGTGTACCAAAACAAGTTAAAACCCTGTATTTTGGGGTCAAATTTCAAAAAATTTTCTGGGGGAGGACCCCCAAAACCCCCTTTTGTACTTGGAATTTTATTATTAACAACTATATTATATATATAATAAGTTCATCAAAATCCAAATCGTACCAAAAAATATATGTCCAAAATTCGGACTAAGTGTTCTAACCCTGTTTTTAGGGGTAAAGTTCTAAAAATTTTATGGGGAAGGACTCTCAGATACCCTTTTGTACTTGGAACTCTATTTTAATAACTCTTCAAACATTAAGTTCATAAAAATGTACATCCAAAATTCGTACTTAGTGTACCAAAACTAGTTAAAAACCTGGTTTTAAAAGTCAAACTTCCAAAAATTTTCTGGGGAAGGACCCCCAGACCCCCTTTGGTACTTGTATTTTTATTACTAACAACTTTTCCTATGTTGAGTTTTTAGGACCTAAATTATCACCTAAAAAGCTACATTGGACCTATTAAATATGTGGGGGAGGGGCTTGGGGACTAATTTTGGGCCCCTCCCGAAATAAATTCCTATATACGCCACTGGTACGTCACAAATGCGGAAGGAGAAATCGGTAAACAGAAAGGTTCAAAATAAGAGAAAAATTAATTTTGAAGGACTTTTAATCTTGAAATCAGTGTCAGGATTACCTACACGGGTTAAAAATAATCTGATTTCTTTCTGCAAAAAACGAACCAGTTATTAACCAGGTAGATGTGAATAAGGTTATAGATGTTTAACTCCCGGTTAACAACTTGTCAGGTTAGCGGTGAATACGGCCGTCCTATCAATTAGTGTGCAAACGTAATAACCATGTCCACGTTTTCCGCAAACCTTAGCGTAAACGGGTTGTGAAATTTAGGACGGTATTCAGAAACTTAAAACACGTTAAAGAAACGAAACGGGGACGATACGGAATCGATAGATTTGACACGGGAGTTCTAGAGCTACCGTTTTTCCTCCAGTAAAGTTTGTCTGCCCTAGCAAGGCACGAGTGGCAAACCTAAAATCAGTACCCACAGCAGAGAAAACAGTGGCGACTGCACTAAAAAAGCCATAAAGATGGTTATCTCACTTCTATTAGATATACCCTGCACTCGCCACTGCTTTTTCTGCTGTGGGTACTGATTTTAGGTTTGCCACTCGTGCCTTGCTAGGGCAGACAGACTTTACTAATAATACAAAATCAAACTCACACTAGATGTCCATTACTTTCGTAATATATTAAGGGGACACATACCTTTTACAAGTCCAAAATGGAGGGGAGAAATGGGTATCTTTAAAGGGCTGCAATTTTTTAAATATTGCATACCTGGATTAGATTTCTGGTGATATGGTTAATCAAACATTCTTTTATTGAAAAAAAGATCAACGAAAAAAATTTATTAATTTTTTTTTTTAAATAGAGGTTATCGTGAAACATAATTTTTAAGTCCATTTTTTAGTCCGCGCAGCTTTTTGAAAAAAGTAATTGATATTTTCACCCATTTTTTTTTCTGGAGAAAGGGATATATATAATCTTTAAGTTAATGAAGCAAGAAACCTCTATGTTAAATTTTAATACAGTAATAAAATTTTTAATTTGAATTTTGTAAATTTTGAAAAAAAATATCACTTTAAATGCTTATAAAATAAAATATTCTTATTCAAATGACAATCTGGTTCATTAATGTAAAGATAACCATGTTAAGAAGATATGGTGAAAGTTTCATTAATATCCATCAAATAGATTTTAAAATATCATGCGCTGATTATGAAAAAAGGACATTCTGAGAAAATTAAAGTTAAAGATGAAATTTCTTACGGACAACCTCAAATTCGCTCTCACTATTTGTTTAATAACTTCTGTTCTAATTAGAATATTCGTATGCGGTTTTTTTAAACGATTCAGAAAGGTTTGCTCCATTTTTTAAGACTGTAAAAAGGTATGTGACCCCTTAACGTCTGAGGACTTTTTCTTTTTTGGTAATTAGTAACTGTTCAAGATTTTTGGAACTATTTAACGGACAACAAAAAGTGTAAAAGCAATCAGCTTATGATTCGAATCTCGGAACAACATGGCGGACGAGAGCTCCGGAGTTCTCGTTTGAAATCTCTCGTGTCGAGAGCTTTTTCGTCGTTTCCGTACCGTTCTCGTTTCTTCAACGTCAGTGGTTCCCAACTCAGAGAAATCCATGGACCACAAAGTTTAAAATTGGAACCTTTACGGACCACCTTGTACAACAGCTTAAAATCCTTTACCCTCACAAAATTGAAAGATGAAAGTTTTTATTCCCTAATAAAGCGTGTAAATTTATGTGATGCTCTGAATTATAATTCTATTTTAAGAACATTTTTATTGCATCTTTTGTTATGGTATAGTTAAATTTTCAAGACCTGATCCCATCTAATTACTCAGCCGAAAGTCATCGTCACGGATATATATATTTCCATCTTTTCTCGTTCAATTCGCTAAAATTGGTTTTTATTGGATTATTTTGTGCTTCTCCCCCTTCACCAGCGTTCGAAATTGGGGTGGATTGCTGGTCCGGGACAATTAAAAAACGGCTCGGACCAGTGGAATCAGAAAATCGCTGGTCTGCCGGACCAGTGATTTCTCGTGCACGTGTAAAAATATTTAGACGAGTTGTTTAGTGATAGCGGTATTTTAAGTGCGTTTGATGATTGCATTTGGTGAAGCAAGTACCTACATATTTTTGACAGAACCCGAAATGTGGTGATATGGGATAGGGGAGCCCCCGGCGAAAAATAAAAAATATTATTGAATACGTATTAATTTTTAACATTACTATTTATTTGGTACTCACATTCAATGCAATAGTTACTTTATAATATTTAAACCGGTCCTTTTTAATTTATCGGATCAGTGATTTTTGTTGCGGACCATTAAGATTGGCAGAGTAGTGGTCCCTAGGACCAGTGCTTTCCCCCCCCCCCCCAATTTCTAACGCTGCCCTTCACGGACCACTTCCAAGACCCTCACGGACCACCGGTTGGGAACCACTGTTCTACGTGTAGGTCTTTCAGAATACAGCCCTTAGCACTTTTTGTCGCGACTTTCTCAGTCGTTGAAACATCCTGTTGAAACCCCTCTCAGCCCAGCAATCCCCAGAGGCTAGAGACGATGAATTACGTGCCGGCTTTATTTGCGCCGGTTCCGAATTGATTAACATGGGGTGGCAAATACGGGAGATTCTTACGGAAAATCGAATTACCTTTTCGTCCCCGAACATTCCTTTCTAGCGAAGGGTGAACCACCTCTAGGGGGAAAGAATCTGAGGGGGGAGGAACTCAGGGGGAGGTAGGTTAATTGTTTCAAGTGCCGTGATTGGGATGAGAAAAAAAGTATCCGGATTTTAACCTCGGTTCAGTTATTTGCCTGCACTGCTCTGCAAACCAAACTATTGAGAATGTCAGTATAATGTGCTGTGCACAGTAATCTCATCCATCTGCAACTGTTAACTTATTAAAGTTTGTATTCTATCATGTGGCAACAGTGTAATTCTCAACTTTCTTCTTGTTTACTTTCTGTGTTCGTCTTATAAATAAACGTTTGTTTTTCTTTGCATCGGACTTGTATCCAGTGTTATTCCTAGGATTTTTTTGGAGGAGTAAAAATACTCCTTGACTTTTTTAGGAGGAGTGAAATTCAATTATGTGGAGTGAAATACGGAAATAGCATGAACTACATATTATACAGATACACGAAAACCGCAATCAAACACCATATAAGCATCAGGACAATACATGAAAAAAAATTACTATGGCTGTATGAAAACACAATTAAAAAGCATGATAATTAGGGTACCGTGGCTTTTGGCAATTGGCTTTTTCCGGAAGTCGGGAGAAAATGTCTCCGCTTAGATCAAGGGGTGTTTTTTGATTAGAAAATTATTTGTTGACGCGGCCACGCGGTGCATTTTTTAAGCTAAACCTTTGTGAAAAATTCAAAGAGTGAAAGGACTCCTGGCTAGTTTTTAAAGAGTATTTCCGACTTTCAAGGAGTGAAATACTCTCTCAGAGGAGTTAAAAATATCTCTGCTTGTATCAATTTAAAAATGTATTACACAAAAACTGATATTCGTTCTTGATGAAAAACGTCACCTCATTTTTAAAAGTAATAAATTAAAATGTTTATCCGATTTTGAGGGTCTTTTTTATCTCCATAATTATCAATATCAAACCCTGGTTATACCAATTGCGCAAAATTGTATTTGTTGAAGACTCTGGGCAGTTATTTTGTATTTTTATTAATAATCTAAAATTATAGTGCAACTTGCATGATTCAAAGCTGAAGGGTCTACTAATCCATTTTGAATTATCAAAGACTTCCAACTACAGGAGTTGCTTCGTCTACTTGTAGTTCCAGATACACTGAATGATTGAAAGTTTCATTTTTATGTTTTTTATTGTTGAACTAAACAAAAAAAAAACATTATACATTTTTAGTCACTTGGGAGCTTCAGGTTCATGTAGGGGACACAAATATATAAATACAAATTAATGTAAAATTAAAAACTGGAAGAAAAAGATAGATTGTATGTAAAATATATACATAAATAATTTTTTTAAATTATTAATTAATTAATATTTTGAACTATCAGCAACTTTTTCTGTTCGGGGTTCATTAAATTCCTGTTCTGACCGCGTGGTTGTCACAGGCATGGAGATAAGAGAATATTCTTTCATTCTGAAACTCTCTTGGCAAAGTTGCGTCGTGCGTTTTGTTATTCTACAGATGAATGGCAAAAAATGGTTAGGATTTCGAAACTTTGTAATAAAAACTTCGATTTAGAGAACTTTTAACTATCGACATCCAAAGGTCAAACAATTCTAGAATATGAATGGAATCGGATCGGAATAGCATCACTCAGTATTTATGCCCCAATTTAATAATCTAACTATTTAAGTGGTGAGTAAGTTCAATCATGGGACAACAAAGAAAAAACTTCGAATTACCCACGACTTCGAACCAAAGAGATTCCATTCCAGTTATATACACTTCCATAATAAGCTATTTTCGAACGTATCTGGTGTTTCCTAGAACTTCAACAGCAAATACGAGTCCAATGTGTGTTTCCAAAGTTCTTCAAATACGATCTCCTACATTGAAGTCTTTGTTTACGAGAGCCGCTGCTTTTTGCCCATGCTAAGGGCGTGAGGGGCGGTTTCAGAAGGGGAGAAGTGGGGCGTAAACACCGCGCCCCTGACCGTCGCGGGGCTGGTAATGGCCCCCTCGTAAAGCCCTTGAATGGGGCGTTTGCGAGAGGACTGCTGGTGGTGGATGTGACAGTGTAGTAGGGGGCCGGGTGCATATTGTAGTTTGAATATAGAGTGTTGTTTCACATATAAAACAGTCAGTACTCGTAGAACCAGGGTTTTAAATTGCTTTAGTATTAAAACGGAGGAAAAGCTTTACAACTGTTATTAAAGACTTAACACTCACGATTATGACAGTTTTGCAAAAAAAGAATAAATATAAAAAAACTCTACATAATAAATACTGGTGACTATAATTTTAATGATTATCTGTGATAATTATTTCATGAGTTACATCAGATATTTTTGGTACGAAAAAATAAAATCCTTTTTGACACGTGAAAGATCCTAGATCGCCAATGAAGAGACACCTCGATTATTCTGAAAAATACCCAAAAGAACTCTGAAAATTCAGATTGGCGGTTTTAGCGAGGTGAGAACAATATGTTTTGGCGCTGTTTAGTAACTTACATTTTTTTATCGAAATAGTACTTTTTTATCGAAAGTTAATCATTGTTATCGATGCAAAACAATATTTCTCAAAAGTAATCATAACTTTTTTTATCGAAAATTAAAAATAAAAAAATCCGATCACGAGTTTTATGCCTCCAGCCAGGCTTGATTTTTAAGATAGTACTCAAATGAATATTCTGGATTTGTTAATAATTAAAATGAGCAGTAGTGTTCGGCAACTAGTGGTCAAAAAATAGTTAACAACCAACTACTGACTAGTCTGGGAAATTGTAGTTGTAACTAGTAGTTAACTATTCTTTCCTGGGACTAGTTGCAACTAGTCTATTTAATTTCATAACATACTTTTTGGCAGAATTCTAATATCTATATCTATCTAATATAATATCTATATCTAATATCTCTTATCTATATCACAAAAAACATTCATACTTCGCGCAAAAATGGTCTTTATTTCTGGTTATGATATTTGAAGTACTCTACCTTTAATAAAAATTTCAAATATCTTTTTAAATTTTAAATGAAAAATTTTTTTCAAGTAGTTAAAAATTTGAAAGTAGTTTTAACTAGTAGTTAATTAAAAAAGTAGTTAAACTAATAGTTGAACTACTTTAAACTAAAAGTAGTTTAACTACTAGTTGATCAGTAGTTAACTACTAGTTGCATCTAGTTCTAGTTAACTAGTGCCGAACACTAATGAGCAGTAAGTTAAGTTGAACAGGTTTTGGTGATCAAGCATGATTATTAAATTCAAACCCTTTTTAATAATATGAACTTGGGAAATCCTCCCGTATATTTTTATACAGCCCCCTAGTTCAATCCACCATACCACCAACGGCCGCAACCAGAAAAATATTTCCAGCATCCCCTTCCTCATAAAACTCATTCAGAAAGCAGGAGGACACTTCAAACTCCTCAACCCCCATCGACAGTCCGACATAAATCGGAGGACCCCCTTTGGCCTATTAACCCTCTTTCAAGGCGCCCTCTCAAGACGTGAAGTCGCCAAATAAATGTGAAAAACGAGCCCATCGCCAACGGGGCACTCTCGTTCCCAGAGCCATTTTAATTACGGAATTTTCAAAAATGAGATTCCATTTCTGGATATGTTGAGTTGAGCTGTTAGCGTCGTTCGAGTTGGGTTGTGGGGGTGATATGGGACGCTGTTAAAATCGTTTGGCGGCTGTTTACGGCGATTTTTTGAGATATTTGGCGACGGAGAGGGGAGTATCCTCTTCAGCGAATTTCGGCATGGGGTTTAGTAGGGGCTGTATTTTTGGATATTGAATGTTGGAGGATGTTATGTAGGTTGTTTGGTACTGGGGGAGAAGTTTTAGCAAGGAGATTTTCTGGAAGTGTAGTTCTTGTGTTCATTTGAGCTCGAATACTTCCAACTTTATCCCTGTAAAATGTTCTCTTTTAGAAAGTTTTGCATAAGAAAGTGCATTTAAAAAAATGCTTTATACAACATCAGTAAAATATGTATTACAAGAAAACTTTTTTTAGTGGAATGGTTAGGGAAATCTCATAATAAAATGAAGGAAAATAGATAATGCTTAATTCTATAGAATTTGAAGTATAGGGGATCCCAGTACACATTACCCTAATAAATTATTCTTTTAGAATGTTTTGCATACACACATAAGAAAAAAACACCATTTCAACACAATCATCAGCGTAGACTGCTTAGAAAAATGTAACATTGTTAAAGTACTATGTATTGAAAAAAAATTTTTTAGTGATAAATTAAAAAAATAAAGGAAAATTGATAATGCTTTATTAAAAAGATATTTTGAATTTGAAGTATAGGGAATACACAGACGCACACAGATTGTGTAGAACCTATGTTTAATATTAAAAAATTTCTTGGGTGTTCTTCAAATTAAAAAAATGGAATGACCTATTCTAAACTTTCTAATATAATTATTTTAAAGGTATATAGATATATATTTTATATTTCTTTTCTACAACTTATATGAAAAAAAGAACTAAACAAATAAGAAATGCGAACAAATAACTTTTTCGAATCGAAACACTTACAATTATTAAAATAATAATACATAGTTATTTCAGTCCGTATTTATCCTCTAATTTGATTATATGATTATTTAAGGATTGAATTATCACCGCATATTTTAAAAAAAAAACCTGCTTTGGCTTGCTCACTTTAAAGTTTTCAAACGCACTTGACCCAATCTTAACGAAAACCAATTAAATAACCTATCACTGTAACCGAGTTGGGAAATAAACAGTTTGTGTCTACTAGATAAGATGATTTGTAGATTATTAAGGTCGTTGTGCTTTATCTGTGCTACTTATTAATTATAGAGCATTCGCACATGACGTCACTTGGAGGACAAAATCAACGTTGCTAAGGCTGTTGTTAGGGGCGGGACATAGAAGTATCCAATAGCAGCATTCGCACATGATGTCACTGGAGGAATAAAACAACGTTGCTAAGGCCGTTGTTAGGCAGAGTCATGTGATTGAAAATGCTCTATTAAGTAATGACCTAGGAATCATTTATATGACCTTCTTTCCTTTGAATAATGCGTATTCATAAGCATTTCTTTTTTTTTTTTTTTTTAATTTTAGCAAGACAACTAAGCATTTTATCCTTCATATATAGAAAGTTAACAAACTTTTTCGAAAGTGAAAAGCGGGAAAGAGAAATGAACAATTTTCTTCAACAAATTTACAAACTTTTACAAGAAAGTAATGAAGTTTTAATTTTTTTTTGAGTGTAAATGATGACAAATACAAACGAAAACATCAAAGGAACTGGCATTTTTTATTTAGGCTATGTGATACTATTCGGGTTACTATGTGATACTAAACTAATTAACATTACTATGTGATACTAAAGTGATACTATTTATGCACATGAGGTATCATTTTTGAATAATTGCATGCTTTTAGAAATAAGTATAATGATTCAAATTCGATTAATTTTTTTTCGGTTTGACTATGTGACATTCCTTTAAATAACATCTAAACTATCGTTAGTAAGAATCGTAGGTTTTAAATTTATCCAAAAATAAGACTCAATGGACAATTCCCCCATTTTTTTATTTGATAGACATGGTTGAAAAAAAAAATTTGTCGCAAAAAATTTTTTGATTCTGATGCTCATTTATTTTTTTTATTTAATTTCAAAGTTCGTCTTTTAAAAAGGGGCGTGAAAACGGCTGCTAAGTCACAAATAGTTTTGTGACTTCAAGTGGTATGAAAAACACTAGTAAATGCCAATAAAGAACATTCTTGATTGGCTGTTACTAGTTTATGTTACGTTTGTTTGTATCCCATTATACGTCATGAGCGTTTCGAGGTCAACTCAAATTTAGTTATTTTTATTTTTAAATATCTAATTAAATAATTTTTTTTGAAACTTTAATACTGATTTTTGAAATTAGAACAGTTTGTTTTACAGGAAAAATGGCTTTATTTCGGGAATTGTCTATAGAGTGTTTTCAGGTGACGTCACAACCGGTTATTTTCTTTTAACTGTGTATCTTCTGTAGGGCTTTTAACTGTTGCTAAGGCCGTTGTTTATCTGTTGCTAAGGCGGTTTTTAGGTATGGGATCACGTGATTGCAAATGTTCCAATAGAAGAATTTCACAGCTAGTCATTTTCTGTAACTGTTAACCTCTGTAGGGCAAAAAACTGTAACATCTTCTGTTGCTAAGGCCGTTGTTAGGTCCGAGTCATGTGATTGAAAATGCTCTATTCATAAAACAGTAGTCTATTTATTTTTATACAATCTTTACTAGACAGCAACGTTAGTTGACCCTATGACGTCACTAACAAAGAAAGTAGTTCTCTGCGTAGTGTCTGAATTTTTGAGTGAAATTAAGAATTTCAACTCAGAAACACTATTAGTAGTTTGTTAAACTACGGCTTACTAGATACTTATACAGGCTAGCCGAGTTTTAAACAATGAAAACCATTTGAAAACTTTTCTCTCTTGGAACGCTACAAGACCTACCTATATCACCCACCGCCTTCAACACTGTGGATATGCTTTGCCAGTTTGTCCAATAATGCCATCTGGATTTGCAATGATTTCCGTACTCGGCTAGCCTGTATAAGTATCTAGTAAGCCGTGGTTAAACCCATGTATATATAGTGCCTTTTATCACGATTTGCGTACAAAAACTCTTCCTAGCAACCCAAAATGCTTTGTGTTTACTCATTTTCTCCTTCCGCGTATTGACGTACTGGGTTCAGGAAACGTAGCTGTCGAGTATGGCATACGTTAATCATAGTAGGGGAGCCCATGATGCTAAATGTGGATTTACTCGAGCGCGTCAGATAATCATAGGGGAGATACCTTGCATGCTTTTGAGTAACTCCACCAAATATAAGCTCTCCATGTTGGTGGGTTTGTTTAGAACAGCCCGTCAAAATTTGAAAGAAAACTAGTTACATGGACATACTCGAGCGCGTCAGATTGGCTACCAAGACAGTTTACAACTAGTTGAGCCTAGTTTCCTGGCTACTAGTCTATAAACATTTTGTTTCGTACATTTTTCTCAAAAAGAGCGATAGCGTCTTACCGGTCTTGGCTTTACTTTGCAACCCTCCCGCTCCCTTACCCACCGCTCAAATCGGCAGATTTTAGAAAATGTACACTTTTTAGCTGGTAACTAGCCTACCTTATCATTAACTGACGCGCTCGAGTATGTCCATTTAACTAATTTTTTTTTACAAATCTGACGGGCTGTTCTAGACAAACCCCCCTACATAGAGAGCTTATATTTGGTGGAGTTCCTCAAAAGCATGCAAGGTATCCCCCTTATGATTATCTGACGCGCTCGAGTTACTACCCAAAAACACTCTGGGCTCCCCTACTATCACTTCAATAAATAAAACACAATCCTTCAGGGGATTGCGTTGATGTATATCCGATTCCAAATGGACACAATAAATTACAACAGCAGCCTTTACCCATTGATTTTATTATTTACACTTTGACTGGTGGTAAAAGACGCCCATTAAACGCCAATGCTTCCATTTGTTTGGGACCATTTTTTAAAGATTTGTTTCACTACAAAGAAATAAAGATATGTACCTACATTTTTTTTATTAATTACGAGGGTAAAAATAAATGTTGCTAATTTTTGCAAAAAGTTTGCAACTTTAATTAAGTTTGCAACGGGTTCAGGAAACATTGCTGTCGAGTAGGTATAGAAAACGATTTTGTTATTCTTAATTCTACTTAGATAATTTCTAGAGAACATACACAACAATGCCACTCTTTCCAAAAGATAAAAAAATAATTTAAATTAATCTTACTAGTTCTATTCAATAGTTTTTTCACCAGCATTCTCAACAATAGAGTGTTTTCAGGTGAAGTCACAACCAGTTATTGTAGGTAAATGCGTCTGTGGTTAGGGCGGTTGCTAAGTGCAATTGTATCTGTAGCTATGGCGGCTGTTAGGTGTGGGGTCACGTGATTGAAATGCTCCTATACAGGGTGTATCTGAAATGATGCGACAAACTTTGAGGGGTGATAGTACTCATCAAGACGAACAAGAATTGGTATAGAAAGGGGGGTCGCAGATACGCTCTTAAAGAGCTAGGACCTAATGTAGTGCGAGTGCGTTTCAAAAGGCCGTTTTTAGAAGGCCCGTGTGACGAAACAAAACATAATAAAGTGAAAAACATTATTGCATGAGGTACAGCAGTATCCGTACTACTTAAATCCTCAATGTGATAGAAATTGGACCACTTGCTAAACCGTGGGTCGAGTTTTAAAACGTGCAATATTCATCTTTTAGCCAAAGAATGGAGTTCCCTTAATGGTACTTAGAAAAATGATGATCGGTGAAGGAATTTTCAATAATCATACAGTTTCAATGATCAATGTTTGATCATTGAAAATTCCTTCCCCGATCATCATTTTTCTAAGTACCATTACACTAATGTAAGGGAACTCCATTCTTTGGCTAAAAGATGAATATTGCACGTTTTAAAACTCACCGCACGGTTTAGCAAGTGGTCTAATTTCTATCACATTGAGGATTTAAGTAGTACGGATAATCCTGCACTACCTCATGCAATAATGTTTTTCATTTTATTATGTTTTGTTTCGTCACACGAGCCTTCTAAAAACGGCCTTTTGAAACGCACTCGCACTACATTAGGTCCTAGCTCTTTAACGGCGTATCTGCGACCCTCTATCTATACCAATTCTTGTTCGTCTTGATGAGTACTATCACCCCTCAAAGTTTGTTGCACCATTTCAGATACACCCTGTAGAAGAATTCCACGACCAGTTATTTTCTGTAACTGTTAACCTTCTACAGGACAACGCGTCTGTTGCTAAGGGCGTTGCTAGGTCCGAGTTATGTGATTGAAAATACTCTTTACTCTATACCCATATTTGAGTGTGGCCGCGGTGGTGTAGTGGTCAGCGTGCCTGGCTACGACCATTACCGACCCAGGTTCGATGCCTTGAGGCTCCTGCTAGGGTAGCTGGTCATGGGTCAACTCAGCCCTTCATCATCCCGGGGTTGATAAAATGAGCACCAAGCTCGCTTGGGGAATCAACTGGGGGTCCAGCGTCAGGCTAGCCACTTGGCCTGGACCACAGAGTACTAGAACAGAGAGTCCACGGCCATAGGCCATAATGGAAATCGAAAATCATGACATCTTGTTACAGGTTGGGAGAATTGTGGCGCTGGGATCGCACTAAATTCACTAGCGTTTGGATCCAGTCTGAATCGTTCGCCGGCTGCCTATGGGAGATCGAAAACACCTTTTTGCGCATGCGCTGAGTTCTAATTTGGCGAGAGATTTAAGAGGCCGGCATACGTTCCAGACTCTAGTGTGGCGCCCTCACATCAGTAACGCATTTGAAAATAGCCTCGTGGACCCTCTGTTAGGATATTTCTCTGTGGCCTGGACACAAGCTAAGTAATTAGCACCCCAGGCCCAAAGGCTAAGGAAACGGAGACGGGCACCGCCTGATGGGCCACTAGGCCCGGGCAGAATTTGATTTGATTGATGGATATTTGAGTATTTTTTTACTCAGTTTTGAAAATACTTTAAGCGGTTTTTTTTCACAAATGTAATAAACAAAAAATTATATAAGTGCTACTAAAAATTTTCATGCTCCAATCCTCCCATCTAAGTTCCTCATCATAGATATGTGACCATACAAAATTATCAGCGCCTGCTACCCTTTAATAACAGGATAAACGCTAAGCCATCCAGTTAATCATTCCAAATAATCCCTTTTTAAACAGGGTGTTAAGCGTTTAAGAGTCAACAACTCCACACTACCCCGATAAAGTATTATCTCAATCCTTTAACCCTAAATTTTACGATTCTTTTATCCCTGGATTCTTCAACATGAAGCCACCTATAAAAATACCACCCTCTTTTAAAATCCCCTCTTCAGCGTTATCTTTTTTCTGCAAGAAGTTGATCTAAAAATTTATATTCCCAACAGTGGATAAAAGATTAAATAGACCATAAATAGAATAGCTATTCCGTGTTCCCCTAATTCGAGATTCAATTCGGGCAGTAAAGATATTTAGGGAGGAATGAGAAAAAAAAGTTATGTTTGAGAGGAGGTTTTAGAAAGTATAAAATAGTAGGGATATTTTATGTTTTAATAGCTGGATCTCGAGCCATAATTTGGGTGAGAATTTATTTTACGGCTTTGTGTCTTGAAAAGTGAGTTTTTTTATGCTTAAGCTTTTAATACTTTATTACTCTTATAATAGAAACTGAACATAAGTGGTTATTGATTTTTTAAAAATTATGATTACTTGCTAGGAACCTTCAGATCTGACATATTTTAGTTAGGATATTTCTTCACAGATTTGACTGAGAAACGGGACTGATTCTGCAAAAACTCATCGCGGGGCAGAAAATCAGTCTTCCCTAGTAGCACAGTTTATAGAGTGTTTTCAGGTGACGTCACAACCGGTTGTTTTCTTTTAACTGTGTACCTTCTGTAGGGCTTTTAACTGTTGCTCAGGCCGTTGTTTATCTGTTGCTAAGGCGGTTTTTAGGTTTGGGATCACGTGATTACAAATGCTCCAATAGAAGAATTCCACGGCTAGTCATTTTCTGTAACTGTTAACCTCTGTAGGGCAAAAAACTGTAACATCTTCTGTTGCTAAGGCCGTTGTTAGGTCCGAGTCATGTGATTGAAAATGCTCTATTACCAAATATGTCAAGTTTACGTAACTGCCACTAGTAGTAAACGAAATTTGGCTACACGCTACAAAATGGGACGAATCGTTAACGTTTGTTCTGCTGTAACATATGCTTTTAAAAAAAGTGAAGAAATCATCGTAATTAAAAAGTAAAGAGATTCGCATTAATTATTGCGATTTTTGTTCCGAACATACTGTAAGTTTTTTTCAAAAAAAAAATCTCGGTATTTTTGACGATTACGAGTTTTTATGAAACTTTTGTAATCAGCCTTTTCTTTTGCAGTTATTTTGTACTATTGAGTAATGTTTTAATTTTACCGTTACCTAATTTTTGAAATTATTATTTATATAATTGACATTTTTTTTTTCAATTTAAATGGAATATTCTTATTGAGCACTGAAAAATAGCCAATAAATATTTATCATGTGCCTCAAACACTAAAATTTGATTTTTTGAATTTTTTTGTGGGCCGTTTTTTTTTAAATTAAATTTACCATAATTAGATTTTCCCCGATTTTTATTATGTTTTAATTGAAGTCATTTCCAAGTGAAATTGACGTTGTTGCAATTTTTTTTTAGGTTTTACCCTTTTTTAGTAGATTTCAGTGGCGTATATAGAAATTTATTTCGGGGGAGGGCAAAATTATTCCTCAGCCCTCCATGCAAATTTAATAGGTCCATTATGTATATTTTTAATAAATTTTTAGGTATAATAATTAATATAAGAAAGGTTGTGAACAACAAAGTTTAGAAGTGCCAATAAAGTGTGGTCTGGGGGCTCTCCCCAAGAAAATATTGGGAAACTTGACTCTAAAAAAACAGGATTTTAACTAGTTGTGGTGCACGGTCAAATTTTGCTTTACATTTTTAGGTAGGATTTGCATTTTGATGAACTTAATACAAAAATAAGTTGTAAATAATAGAGTTCCAATACAAAAGGGGATCGGGGGGGACCATCCCCCAGAAAATATTTGGAAATTTGACCCTAAAAGACAGGGTTTTAAGTTGTTTTGGTACACCAAGTCCGAATTTCGGAGGGCGGGGCAGGTCCCCCTCCCCCCCTGGTAGATTTACTGGACTACTATTTGGGCAAAAAAAAATACACAAACCCAAAAGTCTTAACAAATCTTTAGAAGTACCAAGATTCCTCTTTTAGTGATTATTCACAATGATTTGCAATAATCACTGTGAATAATCAACATATAATCATATAGTATATTCAATTCATTGTGAGTAATCAATATATATTGATTATTTACAAGCTAAATATATTCCAACTTTTTTCCTTCATCTCTATTATACCCTCATGATGTCGAATGAAAATAGACTGCGCGAGGTCAAGGTTGTATAAATTTAAGCCAAACAACACGGTTTATTTGCACAAAATATAGATTTAAAAACATACAAATTTGTTTCGATGATGCTTGGATCTTTTCTGTCAGTGTAAAGATGGAAAAACAAGCATGTCAATATTGTCAATCGGTAATACAGTTAACTCTGCTTAATAGGATCACGGTGTATGTCATCAATCGGTTAATATGATCGAAATTGACTGGTCCCGATCACTTCTACTTTAACCCATTAGCGCCCATTGATCTATTTCTAGATCGCTGAACATAGCGTGGGAAACTCGCTTTTAAATTACCTTCTACCTACCCCACACATTCCAAATTGCCCAGGGGGCAAGATAAGGCATGCACCTGTTTTACAACACGTGTTTTTTTTTTGTTTGGTTTGGTCATTGATCTACAGCGATAAGAGAAAGTTGGCATCGCCATTTCGTTCCGCAGTTTTTCGACGTTTCTTTGCATAAACCCTGGAAACAGCTAAGCGGTACCAGTAAGATAAACTTATTTTGGTGTTTTAATATCTTCATAGATGTGACTATTAGGATATAAAGCGGTGTTATGTTAAAATAAATTTAAGTGGTAAAAATTCTTGCCGAAATGTTGCTGATCTAAAATTAGTTCACTGGGCGTTCGGGCATTTATTTTTCCTGTGTTGCTTACTATACGATTATTTAGTTTTTCCCAATTGAAACTAAAAAATGAGTCTGAGAATATTCAGTTATGTCCAGGATGAAGTCAAATATATATTTTCTGATGAAATTGAAAATTATATTGTTGGTAATTAAATTTTATAATTTCTTTTGGTCGATAAATGGAGGGTAGACAATCATGATTTATTGCTAGTAAAGCAAAGCATTGCAAATAGTGGCAAAAATTATCTGTGTTTATTCACATAAATTTATTAGTACAATACAAGTCAATTATCTTGTTTTGAAATAGTTCATGTTGGAAATTATAAGACAATAACATTTTTTCGAGGAGCTGGAGAAAATATCAAATGGAAAATTATAATTCTTTAAAATTCTCCATAATACAACTTTTGCAACCTTAAAATTGACGCTGTGGTAAAATAAATTATTGGAATATGCAGGTAAAAAGCTCAAAGACGCAGCCTTTTTAAATGTTGGCTGAGTAAGACCAAGTTTCGTTTTATTTCATGAGCAATTTCATTTTATGTTAAAACAAATTCATAAAATTTACGCAACATTACAACTAATGCATTTTAATTTACTTTGTGTTCAATTTTATGGCATATTTTTTTATCTATAACATACTCATCAATTTAAGTTCTTGGTTTATTTTCCCATTTTTCCCACTAAATACTTCCAACATAAGCTATTTATGTAGTTTATCTTGGGTATATTATTTAATTTTATTATTAATTATCTTATTATTTAATTATTTTTCCACATATTTATGAATAAATATGTGTTTCTTAAGGAGAAGTACTAAAGTTTCTACCTATTTTATATTTTTTAAGGATTTTTTGGAAGTTCTACTATTACTTAGCTCAGTGACAAAAATATCCCAGAACGCCCAGTGATCTATTTTTAGATCAGCTATTTTTAAAGAAACAAATGATTGTTTTTACAAAATTTGTTTATAATATCCATATTGAAGGCAAAATACACCAGATTCATGATTTTTATAAAATTTGTCCGAAAAAAAATAAATCGGGCGTTAATGGGTTAATTCACTAAAAATGTATCGTTTTATGAGATCAGTGTATCGTTTAATGTTATCCTCCTTTCCTCCTCATGGAAGGCGTACATTCGCCCTTCCAAGTGAAAAATAAAATTAACTATTTTAAGATTCACTGTATATTTTATTCACTGTAATTTGGTTTCCCGTTTATCATATATATATATATATATATATATATATATATATATATATATATATATATATATATATATATATATATATATATATATAAGGATAATTAAATCGAACAAAAAACTGTACTAGCGGCTCATCCTCCCTAACATTTTAGTGCCTAGCATTTTTAATTCCAACTCTCCATTACAAATTGGCAGCCAATTAAGTAGGAATTTGAAAAAAAAAACCCACTTTTTCCTAGGACTCTAATGGGCGGACTGAGCTAAAACTTTAATATTTTACTATCATAGTAATGGGATAACATAAAAACGCGAGAAAAATGCTCTAGAGTCTTTATAACATGCATTTTTATTACAAAATCTGCAAATCTAAAGCACATTTTTTGCCAAAAATCTACATTTTCTCAGCTTGTTTAAAAAAATAAGTAAATAAACCGTTCTTTGACCAGTTTTTACACCCCTGACACTCTAAAGGGCATAGAAAGACAGGGTATATGAGATGGTAAAATTATTTTAATTATTTAATTAAAAACTCTCAATGGGTTGTTTTTAGGGTACAATTTGGAGTGGGTTGTTTTTAAAGGACAGCACTATACATATACCAAATGAAGGGCTTGGTGGATGAAGGAGTTATGTTACATTTGGGACAGATTCAATAACCGAGGTCCTCGTCAAATTTGGCGAGATCGGATCTCGCCAAGCCACTACTAATACAACCTACATCCAAATCCCTGCTGTGCTGGTAGAAGCCATTTTCACATTGAAATGATAATCGCCCAAATTTGGCGACAATTGGCGAAAACCTCGATTACGGAAGATTTTCCCGTTTTGTACATAACCCCTTCATCCACCAAGCTCTTCAATTGTCATGCTTGTTTTTCCATCTCATCACTGACGAAGAAGATCCAAGCATTCTCGAAACAAATTTGCATGTTTTTAAATTTATATTTAGCGCAAATAACAACGTTGTTTTTCTTAAATTTATACCTCCCTGATGATTAAGCTTTTTCTTTTGCAAATGTCCATTACAATATTGAGCATTATAAGACGCTCAATTAGTTTTAATGATGATGTATGTTTATTCCTTGACATTTGTTATTGAAAAAATGACAGTTGAAATTTATGGACTTAATTCAAGTATTTAAACCAATCCGTTAAACCAATCCGTTTCTCAGTCTTAAGTCGGAAAAATATCCATTACACAAATTCTAACAAAACAGAGAAGCTTACTTACCTTTCGTTTATTTTCTGAAATAGTATGGAACTCCATACTATTTCAGAAAATAAACGAAAGGTAAGTAAGCTTCTCTGTTTTGTTAGAATTTGTGTAATGGATATTTTTCCGACTTAAGACTGAGAAAGACCTTTGACAGATACTATTTTCGAACGATTTACATTTAAATTTTTTGTAAAAACCAGTATTCGTATTTAAAATTCGTAAATTTTTAGGCATTATGTTTCATAAAAAAAACACATAAAAATGTTTGAAATTAAAAGAGTAGCATATTGAAATTTGGTTACATAAATCCCTTGGTGTACATTTAAATTTAAGTATAATTTCATATTCTGAAAGTTCAGTTCCATGTTTATATTCTGTTTTCTCGATGAATTTAATTATCATCAAACTTTAAAAGAGGGTACCGAATGCAAGTCACCTTATAACTAATTTGAGTTGACAACACTCATCTTTCGAAGTTTCATCTGCCGGGTAGATAAATGTAATCAGAGAGACCATAGGTGTTGTACTAGGGGTAGCACCTCGTTTACTCCAGGCCTTCTGAGGAAAAAAACCTTGATAAGCTTTACGACATAACTAGAAACTTACATTCAAAATATTGAAACACTCTTTTTGTTAAAAAAAAGTGGTGATTAAATATTTTAATAGTGCTCCTTCAAAATAATTTAAAGGCATAAATGTTTATTAAAAACTATGGCATACTTTAAAACTAAGGCATATTTAACTTTGAACTTCAAATTAACATAAGAAGCTAAAATTTGTAATGTGTAGTACACTTGTTAAAGATACCAGCTAAAAAAGATAGATTAAGTCTTTAAACTTCATGAGATTAAATATCCAATAACTAAAAGTAATATTATTAAAGTCGTCTTGATATGAAAACTACTATTAATATAAAGCTTAATTCTGTGACAGTATTATTTGTGAGGCGGAAAGCGAAAAGGGACCTCTTGTCGGCGTTTGTCGAAATGGAGTTATTATTTTTTTCTCAATCTGTACAGATTTAGGAAGATTTTAAGACCATCATCATCCTTGTAGCTCAAAAAATGTGACGAATCGCCAGTAAATAATAGAATAAATGGATTTCGCAAAAAACGACCTTAAACTTTCAAAATGCTACCCTCTCGTTATTTTTCAGAGTTGAGGAATGATTCCAACGGCTAAATTCGCCTAAAATTGTGCCCAAACCCAATACTATTCGGTTCTAAAGGGTCCAAGGATCGATAATCGAGAGAAACCTTCTTCCGGTTTTTTTTTTGCCTTTTTCTCGAAATCAACTTTGCCGACAAGAGGTCCCTTTTCGCTTTCCGCCTCACATTTTATGTATAGTATTTCTAAAAAATATGCTACTCAATTAAAACTTTTACTGTCAAAAGAAGTACGCCTTTTACTACTGTTATTTTTTCATCAATGCAGCATTAATAACGTTACTTATAGTTTTCAATCATTAAATTGAAAAAACGAGGTTTATAGTTATGTAATATAACAATTATCTTTAAAATTAAATCATAATATTGAAAAATCGTCTTTCTCAAAATATTTTTTTCTACTCAACCTTGTTAGAAAAAGGTAACTCATTAAAATCTGAAGAGTAATGTATTAATTACCAGGTGTAAATAAAACAATTTTTAAATTTCGCTGTAAATGAAAGGAGGAATTGAGGTAGAAGAAAAACTTAGAAAGAACACTTAGAATTGAGGTAATTTTAGACAAAATTCATACTTAATTTGGAGAGAATTTTTTTAAAAATTAAATTTACTTCTCTAACATCCCAATTACGTAAAAATTGTTCTATAAAACATAGAATAAAAAATATAACATTGGCGTCATAAGATAACCTTCTCTGAAGAGCTTCTTAGATATGCTTCCTTTTTTATACAAATATCTTTTTCTTTTACACAATTCAATATTAATTCAAAGAGTCGGAATTGCAACAGAATGAATGGGCTCTCTACAAAGGATGAAGAGGTTGTCTTTACACAGGATATTTCCTCAGGAAACTTCAGCTCATTTGAGGATTATTTGAGGCATGTCACAAGTAAAGAGGTAAGAGGAATTAAAAACTTAATTTAATACCTCATAAATTAAAACTTTGAAACCTATTTCTTTTTTTATTTACTCTATTTATAATTAAGCAATCTATGCTGTGTCAGCGCTTGAAGCTATCTTGACACAAACACGAATACAATACCAGAAAAAAGGAAAATACCCAAGTAACCTTGGGTGCAGATGGGGTGGTTTTGCAATTGCAGTACTGTCCCATACAGAAAGGTTACCCAAGTAACCTTGGGTGCAGATGGGATGGTTTTGCAATTGCAGTACTGCCCCATACAAAAAGGTTACCCATTATGCAATCACTAGCTCCTGCACCCCTGATGACGTAGTTCAGTGATTGCATTACTTTCTATGTTTCCAAATTTTTCAAAATTAATTTTAATTTTCCTTTTTTCTGGTATCATAAATTAAAACCTATTTTGACTGAAAGATAACTCTATATTTTTCGACTATTACTTTTCATTTTCAATAATAGGTCCTTCTATCAATTAAAAACTAGTAACTATTCTCTTAGAAACATTCAAGGAAATTATTTTATTCCAAAGTCTAACAAAGAAATATTTCATAAGTCTCATGTTTTTCTAGGTCCCTTTCTATTTAATAAATTAAACGTAACCATTAAAACATCTAATAATAGAACTGAATTTAAAAATGGTCTTTTTGATTTTATAGCAAGACACAAGAACATTGAGAAATTATTTAATTTAACCAAATAGAGTCAGCGCAGCTTCGTTGCCAAAGCAAAAAAATTATAAGTCCTAGTACCATGGACGAGCTATGAGCTCTTTTGGTACTCATAACTATTTATATATTTTTGTATGTATGTCTGTGTTTGTCCCCATTTTTGTTGTGTTGTATTTTTTAAGTCTTTGTGTTAATAATAAATTCTATTATTATTTATTATTGCTATTATTATTATTATTATTATTATTATTATTATTATTATTATTATTATTAAAGAATTACATTAAATCAACTGTATTACTTGTACGAAGCGTAACGTAGTCAATCCGCGAAGACCAAGTGTAAATTTTCTGCAAACAGTTCTATTTAGCACCTAAATTCTTTAATATATTCTTTAATTAATTATTATATATAGATAAAGATATTCAAAATAGCCCATCAAAACATATATTCTAAAAGAAACTGAGAAAATTCCTTTTTTCAATTAATGAAATATAATTTTTTTTTTTGTATAATCTGTATTTGGTCACGTATCTTTAGAAGAAAACAATTTTTGTGTGTTTCTTCATTTGCGTATATTTACGTGCAGTTAGTTGAGGACAGAAAAAATGTATATTTATGACACCCTGTTGCCACGATATTAATTATTTAATTCCTTACTTATTTGCTATATGTCTTTGCTCATTGTTGTTCAATTGTGTATTCTACTGTCTATATATTTTATTTTATTAAATTACTTGAAATATTTATTTACTCACCTATATGGATCAACTGATCCCAGGTGATATTTCTATTTTATTAATGTATTTTTATTCTTCTTAATAATGTTCTGTTCTGTTATCCTTGTATAATAGGTATCTATTAAATTCCAATTAAGTTGTTTACAGGGTTTGAATTTAATGAGTTTTGCCAGGTTTGAGGCAAAGAAATCTTGATCAGATTTTGAGTTTTATTGATTTCGATTAAAAGAAATTACTAATTTTGAGCAATAGGGTTTTACTCCGATAATAATAATTAATTTATGATGAAAGTCGTCTATCTATTTTTTCGAGGAGTTCTCTTCGGTTGCGAGGCGATCTTTATATAATATAGATGGTTTTGTCAAAAGTGACACCAGGAATAATGTTATACGTCAAAATTTCGAGATTTTCTGCGCAAAGGAATCTACGGGGGCCTTAGTTTCTTATTTTTTTTCTTTATATACAAAAATTTCATACCTTTTTAGGGAGTTGAACGATCTTTTTATATGATGGATTTGGCTGACGTCCTAAGAAAAGTCCAACTTTGGAAAGACGCCATGCCCAATATTCGACCCTTCTATGGTAAAAGAAAATTATTACTTTTTTAATATTATTTAGTTGTAGTATTATCCCCTAAGAAAGATAGTATCACAAAACTTGTGACGACTAAACTCACCACTTTAAAGTTAAGCAAAATGAAATATATTTAAAAATCCAAGAGTATTTAAAGTTATTTTACATGCTAACAATAATCAACAGATGGTCAGTTCATAGAAATTGATGGTCATTAACATGTAAATTGAAATTAGGTTCAAAACTTGAAGCCTTCTAGTGTAAAAGATGCCAGACCAGTTGTTTATATGAAGAAGGCACTTCAGTTGGTTTTATAATCTTTCTTGGCATCAACTTTCGGAATAATAATTCTTACTCTCCGTAGAGAATTAAGTTATTGTCGTGTTTTGCATGTGTGTGTTCTTAAGGATTGAAATTTAAAGTTTTTCTAATTACGTTAAAACTTTAAAATTACACCAAAATTTCATTCCATCCCCAGTACTATTACGCATTAAAAGGTCCACTAAAAAGTTTATTTACTTAGTCTGTGAAACGTATTTAACATGAGTTTTCCACCGTAAGTCTGAATAAATATGGGAAGACAATAGCTTTTTAATTACATTCATTATAAATGTCGCTGGTTTTCACGGGATAGGTGATTTAAAGCTATTTCGTTTTAAGGTTAAGACTGTGTATTTTTTTACTGTCTACGTTAATATTATGTAAAAACCAGTTGCTATAATTTCAAAAATATATTCATTCATCATAAAGTTAAGATTTTCGTTTGCATAAATAAGAATTTCGTGTCATAAGCAAAATTTTTATATTTTTTGCCATAAAATTTTTGTTTCTTAAATATTTAATAAATAATAGATGGTCAAAGGATGAACCCTAAATAACACTTTTTATTGGGACCAATGAAGTGAATTGTGTTAGGGTGTTCCTTTATGTAGGTCATTTTAAATCAATATTATGAACAATATTTCAAACGAAACAATGATCATTCTTATATATTGTAGAAAAACTTTACAACAGGAAATACACATGTGTTCATATTTTATTTTCTAGCGGTAAAGACGAACTGTGATCAAACCCTCTTGCGTCTTCTGACTTCCCTTAACTTTTCATTCGATTGTGCAAGTCAGGTAAATATTATAATTCATATCCAAACCATTGAATATTCTCTAAAATGCTGTACACAATTAGCTAAGACTTAGGCCTTAAAATTACACAATGACTACCCCTATTAATGTTTTATTATTGCTTCGTACTGTAGCATTATTATCCAAAATGGTTTATGTGGTAGTTTTCTCTGGTGATTTCTTAGCATTCAAATACTTTGACTAAAAAATTTTCAAATACTCAGTCGCAAAAAAGATGATGAAAATCACCACAACTTTAATTATTTTTTTTAAATTCCCAAAGAAAAAAGGAACATATTGTGTTACGGTTACGCGACATTTGAAGATTACCTTTTAGAGAAAAATATTCAAATATAAATTTCGTATGTTGCTTTGAAAAATCTGAAAACATTAGATTCCCCATTAGAAAGAAATGATGAGAGGGATCTAAATCCACTGCTTGTGATTGGTCAATAGATATCACATGAAGTCCAGTCCATATGTAGACTTTTAGCTGATGTCTTTCCTCCGTGGTTTTGATGTTGCAGTTTCTTTACTTCTGTAAATTAGCTTAAATGAGTCTACGAAAGTGACTAATTCATCAGAATTAATATTAGCACCGCTATTATTTCTCTGAAGGAATTTTAAGCTGCCAAACGCATACTAAAAATCATTTTAAAATGCTTTAATTAGAACTCTACCACGGCTTACTAGATACTACTTATACAGGCTAGCCGAGTACGGAAATCATTGCAAATCCAGATGGCAATACTGGACCAACTGGCAAAGCATATCCACAGTGTTGAAGGCGGTGGGTGATATAGGTAGGTCTTGTAGCGCTCCAAGCGGGAAAAGTTGTCAAATGGTTTTCATGGTTTAAAACTCGGCTACCCTGTATAAGTATCTAGTAAGCCGTGACTCTACACTACAGGTATGATTTTAAGACAAATACTCTAAGGCACAGTTTTCGACAATTATTATCGAATCCCTTATATTATATTACCAATGAGGTGCTGTTATCAGTTTAATCTTGGCCCAAATTGATAACATTAAGCGGAATCAACTGTATTATATTCCCTATTATGAACAGGGGGAGATAGCCACCGTTCTTGAAGTTGGCGCAGCACCCCAGAACATCATCTTCGCCCACCCCGTCAAGTCCCCGGGAGCCCTGCAGTACGCTAGGAGCGTCGGAGTGGACCTCCTGACCTTCGACGATGCGGAGGAACTGGACAAGATACGCACGAACCACCCCAAGGCTAGGTGAGAGCAGAAGTATTCAGTTAGCCTCACCCCAAATGTTTGTCTTTGTAAAGCCACGGCTTACTAGATACTATACGGGCTAGCTGAGATACGGAAATCATTAAAAATCCAGATGGCAATACTGGACAAACTGGCAAAGCATATCCACAGTGTTGAAGGCGGTGGGTGATATAGGTAGGACTTGTGGCGATCCAAGCGGGAAAAGTTGCCAAATGGTTTTCATTGTTCAAAACTCGGCTAGCCTGTATAGGCCTGTATAGTATCTAGTAAGCCGTGGTAAAGCCTTAGCAATTACACTCACCACTTTATTGTTCTTGATAATAAAATATTGTATATATATTAACTAATCTCTGCATTGAGTTCTGAAGTATTTCTTCCTCCAGATAAGTCTACCCAACCTGACACTGGACATCAATATTAATAACTCTTTTATATTTAACAAATAATTTTTATTTATTTGTAAAATAGTAATGAAAACTTCCACGGCCTGATGATTCTTCTTTTACAAAAAAAATGCTTTTTAAGTTAAAGTGATTGTAATTTTGCACCACGCAAAACAAGAAAACTGATGTAACAATTATCTAGACGCACCAAGCATTCACAAACACTTTGAAAAGTAGAGTTTAGTTTCATTTATTAGTACTACCTATAAACATGAGATCATAACTACAAAATTGCGTCTGAAAATTGAAGTTTTCCAAAGTGCCTTACTCTCCCCTATTATTTTCAACTAGTAAGAGGACTTTCTTAAATTACGTCAGGTTTTTTTTTTTTACAAATTTTGGGTCTCATACTCCCCCTTGATGAGATTTTGCTAAACCCTCTCTCATTCCCCTCAATATCACGTGAAATTTTCTCAATAACTTCTAAATAAATAAATTTCTTGATTTGTTCTAGCCACTTTTGTTTTATATTGTCGACATGACACTCAACACAAACCTTTGCAAAAATTTTGATATAAATCCATGTTGAAATCAAAACTATGGTAGTTTACTTGCAATTATCACGACTGATTCGCTAATGATTCCATGTTTGGACTAATGGCTCATTTTTTATTAACTTTTACTAAAAACGATAAGAAGAAAACTGGATATTCTCTAACTAAAAGTTGAGGTGACATTTTAATTGACCCCTTCCCCCCTTATATACCTCACATAATTTAAGGACATCCCTAGTTTGTGCCCTTTTCGCCTTAGTCATGTTCATACTTTGCGTGATACTTTGTTCTTACCACCATGAACGGAGTAAGAACGTTAAAATTTTGACAAAAATTTATAGTGAAGTGATCAATATTCACATAGATAAATTTATATAAAAATATTTTTATAAAACTTAGTGGTGAGTAATACAAAAATCAAAATCGAGTGATAAAGTAATAATTTTGGCGTGTGATAAATTTTCATTTTATTTTCTCTATTAAGAATTACGCTAAAAAACAGATCTCGGGAACATATTAATCACCTCTTCTACTTAAATTTCTCTCAATCCTTTTTTTTCTAAAACTTAGAGAGTGACGCCACAGATACATTGGTAACGTTGATAGAGTCATCGACACAAAAGTGATAACCAAAATTGTTTCTCCGGTTTCAGGTTGCTGCTCAGGTTGCTACCCCAAAACGTCGACTGCGCACTTGACATGAGTGACAAATTTGGATGTCCCCCAGAAGAAGCAATGGACGTTCTGAAGCGAGCCAAGGAGCTGCAACTCAATGTCGTGGGAATCAGGTGACTATGTGGATGTGATGCGACAATCTAGAGGCCTTTGGAACAAGATTTTGTTTGAGGAGTAGAAAATTATTGTTATTAGGGTGCCCAAGGTGCAAATTATACTTGACAGCAACGTTTCTTGAACCCAGTATGCCACAAACGCGGAAGGAGAAATCGGTAAACACAAAGCCGGTTGGGTTACTAGGAAGAGTTTCTGTACGCAAAACGTGATGAATAAGCACTATTTTATATGGGTTAAACCAAATAATCATATTTTTAAATTGACATTCTTCATTTCACTCAAAATTCAGACACCGCGATGGGAACTACTTTGTTAGTGTCGTCATAGGGTCACTTAAGTTGATGTCTAGTATAGCAGTAATGTAGCTTTTATGAACACCTACAAGTATAATTTTAATTTTGTAGAGTTGATGAATATCGGGGTATAAGTTAAAGTGAACATTGCGAACTGACTGGCTATGAAGGGCACAGTTTGTATTGGGGAACAAGTTTTTCTTGTTTTCTATAGCATAAGATTTTTTATATTTTCACATCGCTGATTTCAAATCTGAAATCGGTTTCTCACTACCAGCATTTTTCTCTTACAGTTTAATAATAATATTTGACTTTTTTATTTATCCCAAGGAAATACTGATGTATTGTTTATTTAAACGGGCGGGAAACGTCCAACATTAAAGTAATTGATGTTAGGTTTAAATTTCGGTTCCAAAAAATAAGTATTTTTTTCGATTCTGAGTTAGTTTTTTTTGAATTTCTACTTCTCATCCTTTTTTTTTTTTTTGATGATTTTGAAAATGGGAGTTATGGGACAAAATTCATAACTTGCCACCCAGTCCTTTGAATCTAAAAAAAAATTCATTCACAGTAAGCAAGAAACGTTAATCCTAAGTAACGAATAGGTCGGGTATGTTCGGATTTGTGCGAATTTTGCTGCTATCGGTTCTGTAATAAAACTCTTATAATGGCTTTCTTCCTTCCTAGTTTCCACGTAGGAGGACTGTGCCAATCGGCTGCTTCTTTTGTGGACACCATCCGGGCTTCCAGAATGGTGTTCGACGTTGCGGAAAAGTTGGGCTTCCACTTCACCCTCCTTGATATCGGAGGAGGTTTCCGAGGGGCCAAGGGCTCCGAAGACGACTTCATTCAGGTAAACTCTCTTTATGAAACATTCTACTGCGGGGATTTCATTCACCAGTCAAAAAGACAAAATGCAATGGACTACTCAGGCGCCACGCGAACTAAGTCGGCTGTCTCACTAAAGGCTAATCTCTATTTCTTGGAATCAATTCAACCCAGGATTCAACCCAGGATATATATTTGAAAATACTTAATAAGTGACACATCGATTCATCCAAGATTCAAAACTAAGTAAAAAACATTCAAACTAAAAGAACATTGAAAAGAAATATTAAAGTTTATTTTTTATTTGACAACTTTTTTCAAAATGTGTTTGTTTGACCACGGCTTACTAGATACTTATACAGGCTAGCCGAGTTTTAAACAATGAAAACCATTTGACAACTTTTCCCGCTTGGAGCGCTACAAGACCTACCTATATCACCCACCGCCTTCAACACTGTGGATATTAGGGTGTCCCGAAAAAAACGAAATTTCTCTGATCGCTTAGCGGTAGTGCGGAAAAGTTGTGAACTACCATCACTATGAAAGGTGTGAAATCTTAAAACTCTGGGTTAATATTTTCTGTTGCCCCAAACGGCCTAAAGTTCTGAAAATTGGCCTAAAAATGACCAAACTTCAAAAATTAACAGAAAATTCCAAATTTCAGTTATGATTCTGAGGTTATGCTTAAAAGTTACTATTAACATACAACTACATCTGCAAATAGTTTTAAACTTATAGGTATATATCTTCTGTTGCCTCACGGGGCCTAAATTTCTGAAAATTGGACTAAAAAGGACCAAACTTCAAAAATTAATAGAAAATCCCAGATTTCAGTCATGATTCTGGGGTTAGGCTTAAAAGTTACTATTAATATATAACTACATCTGCAAATAGTTTTAAACTTATAGGCCAATATCTTCTCCCTCCTTATTAACTTTAAAATTTGGAAAATTGAAAAAAATTAAAAAAAAAAATACAAAACAATTACCTCATTTTGATGGAAGAGAAAACTTTATTTTTCAGAGAGACAGAGAAATAACAACAACATTATTGCTTGTAATGATTTTTGGTATTAAATTTTAACATTTGCTTTCTTAATTTTAGTGTCGCTGTAACAAAGGAATCCCTGTTCTGTGGGCCAACCGTTTTTCCGGAGGCTGCAGTGATTATTTCACGATACGCTCAACAGCTTGTGTATGCGATGGGAATTTAATAAATTCCCAGCATTCTGTAGGCATACCGTCCTGAATCATCTTCATAAGTTCTTGAGAACTATCCTCTCTGAGAACTGGAGGGGATGTCACATAACATGATGCCCAGTCAATGAGATCTACATAGTCTTTGGCTTCAAAGTTAAGTACAGGAACGACAAAATGAGCAAACACCTTCCCCATCTCTTGGTGCCTTCTCTAGCCTTGATAATACGCCAAGCAGCAAGGGTTTTAATGTAATGTAAATATAGATACAGATATGTAAAACCTCAGAATTCTATTGGCAGTTGTTAACCAACGGACCAAGTTCAAAGCCACATTTCAAAGAGATACTTTTACGACACCTGTTTGAGTCCATTGACGGCAAATCATCTGGCCCCACGTCTTATACAGGTGAAATCGGACGAAAGCTCAAAGGATGTGTAAAGCTTCCAATCGGTGGTTAACAACTGCCAATATAATTCTCGAGTTTTACATATCTCCCTCAGAACCATCACACGGAGCTGGTTACTTTAGTTGTATTTATTCTACGAGTCTACGCACCCTCATGGTTCCGTATAAAGATTCATCAGTCCATAAAAGACGGTGCTTGGAATCTGTGGCACTTCATCAATTCATCCCGGTACTTGCCTAAAAAGTATCGTGACGTAATCGATCCAGTTATTTCTCGAAACGCCCACACTGCTGCTCCAGAAAACATGCTTTTGGCCATGTTAACTGATGATAGATGTCTTATTAGGACCCTTGCAGTGCGGCGTATTATCAAGGCTAGAGAAGGCACCAGAGATGGGGAAGGTGTTTGCTCATTTTGTCGTTCCTGTACTTAACTTTGAAGCCAAAGACTATGTAGATCTCATTGACTGGGCATCTTGTTTTGTGACATCCCCTCCAGTTCTCAGAGAGGTTAGTTCTCAAGAATGCCTGTAATCATGCCTACAGAATGCTGGGAATTTATTAAATTCCCATCGCATACACAAGCTGTTGAGCGTATCGTGAAATTAATCACTGCAGCCTCCGGAAAAACGGTTGGCCCACAGAACAGGGATCCCTTTGTTACAGCGACACTAAAATTAAGAAAGCAAATGTTAAAATTTAGTACCAAAAATCATTACAAGCAATAATATTGATGTTATTTCTCTGTCTCTCTGAAAAATAAAGTTTTCTCTTCCATCAAAATGAGGTAATTGTTTTGTATTTTTTTTTTTAAGTTTTGTCAATTTTCCAAATTTTAAAGTTAATAAGGAGGGAGAAGATATTGGCCTATAAGTTTAAAACTATTTGCAGATGTAGTTGTATATTAATAGTAACTTTTAAGCCTAACCCCAGAATCATGACTGAAATCTGGGATTTTCTATTAATTTTTGAAGTTTGGTCATTTTTAGTCCAATTTTCAGAAATTTAGGTCCCGTGAGATAACAGAAGATATTAACCTATAAGTTTAAAACTTTTTGCAGATGTAGTTGTATGTTAATAGTAACTTTTAAGCATAACCCCAGAATCATGACTGAAATTTGGAATTTTCTGTTAGTTTTTGAAGTTTGCTCATTTTTAGGCCAATTTTCAGAACTTTAGGCCGTTTGGGGCAACAGAAGATATTAACTCAGAGTTTTAAGATTTCACACCTTTCATAGTGATGGTAGTTCACAACTTTTCCGCACTACCGCTAAGCGATCAGAGAAATTTCGGTTTTTTCGGGACACCCTAGTGGATATGCTTTGCCAGTTTGTCCAATAATGCCATCTAGATTTGCAATGATTTCCATACTCGGCTAGCCTGTGTAAGTATCTAGTAAGCCGTGGTTTGACTTACTTTTATTTGAATTTTATGATGAAATTAAGTCGTAAAAGTAAAACAACGCAATTTCAAAGATCTTGATGGTCAGAATTTTTTAATAAAAAAGTCTCGCAAATCTTAAATGTATGAAAGCCCGGACTTTTTGCGACCCAGGACATTTCCCCGGACTGTCCTGGGTAACCCCGGACGTATGGTAGTGGTAAGCCTACCTATCACCGACAACCTCGCTACTCAAAAAGGCCTCGCGCTTGGTAAAAAGAGTGTTAAGAATCCAAATTACAAAAAATTTTCTTGGGATCAAATATGTCAAATGAAATAGTTAAACTATTTTAATGAGTCAGAATTCAGAAAATTTTCGGTGGTGGTACCATTAATCCTCCATATTTGCTTGGGACAAGCTATTATACACAAAATTTAAACATTATAATTTCCAAATCTTACTTGTTTTAAGCTATAAGACCAATAGAACCGAATTGTATGACCTTCACCTTCAGAGTATATAATCTCCCAGTGCCCGCTGAGTTGTCTAATGTTAGAAACGCTTTCCGTAGGTGACGAAAGACATCAAGGATGCTCTGAACCAGTACGAATTCCGCGAAAAAACTGAGCTCATTGCTGAACCGGGGATCATCTCTTCTGCAGTCGTACTGGTAACGGGAATCATCGGGACGAAACACAGAATACCTCGAAAAAATGGTAAGAAATTCAAAGTTTCATCTAAAAACCAACATTAATGATTAAATTTTAATTAGTCACTAAAAAATCGGGCCTAATTTGTGCAGAAAATTAAATCGGAATTGAAACGCCAAAAATTTTAAGGATTGCTATTGAGCCGAAGATGTTTTACTCATATGATAATGTTTAATTCGCGATGAAAAAATATTTTGATCAAAAATAAAAATCAAGCAAAGCCAAAATATAGGGCCACCGTAAAGTTTTATTACAGCGAGCCACTGGATGTAATAAAACAATTTGCGGCCGGACCACCAGCAGTTTATCTCCCCTATCTCCCTCAATCTCTTTGTATCTCCCCTCGCACTCGCGCCTGAGAGCTGTCGAAAATTGACCACACCAAGACACCGCCGCCATAAACTCAGGTTTCTTCCTGGAGATAATTGTTTTATTTCATCTAAGTTTTATTACATCCAGAAAGTCTACGGTGGCCCATATCGTTCACGCCTCGCCAAAACCGCCTATCTACTTTTTCGACTACTACTACTACTACTACTACTACTACTAATTATTATTTTTTTGCCATGTAAGTGTGTGTTAGTCTTTCTTTTGTTTTGTTTTTGTGTGTACAATCTCTTGTGATTTGTTATTTTTTGGGTGTTTTGTAATAAATTCTAATTCTAAAAAAAAAAAAAATTCTTCTGCTTTGTCGAGGTGATAGGCGTGAGCGTTTTACCTCAATAGTTTCTAGAATAATCGAGATAATTTTCCATTTGTGCATTTTCGATTTTACACGAGACTAAAATTATTTATTTCCGATTCCAAAAATTTTACTCAGAAAATAATCATCACATATGATTTGAAGAGAAATGTCTTTATAGTAAGTATAAGATATGTACTTAACTGGAAAAGGATATTAGAATAGGATTTATAAGTAGCAATAAGTATTTTAATCAAACTTTGATGGTTTTTTTTTTTCAAATTGTAAATTTTAATGCCTGTTATTAGAAAATGAAAGTTTGAAATTGATAATCAAATTTCCAAAATAAATCACGTTTATGATAAGTATTTTGAAAGACTACTTCACTATAAAAGTTGTACTTTCCAGGTGTACTTCTCGAAAAGCAATATTACATCAATGATGGCGTCTTCGGTTCTTTTTACAAGTGGAACGATGACTACGAAGTTTACCCAAGATCCCTGATGGTAGGTAAAAGTGTTGAAAATAAATGGTAATGGAAATGGTATTTAGTTTTAGAGAAAAAACATTTATAAAGTTAAAATTAAAAATAATAAATAATAAAGTCTTTAAATAAACAATAAAAACTAAGCCAGTATATTGGCATATTCATAAGTAATAAATTTTGCTCCTAGCATGAAAGTAACAAACATTGTTTGGGTGCCCAATAATTTTAAATTTGTGGTATTTCATTACAGCAGCGGGAGGCGCAAGCCAGGCCTGGGGCCCTCCCGAAATTTGGACTAAGTGTACAAAAACGAGTTAAAAACCCGTTTTCAAGGGTCAAATTGCTAAAATATGTCTGGGAGAGGACCTCCAGACACAGATTTTTTCGATGAAATATTTACTTTAAAAATATATATTTAAAATGCACAATATATACAGTCAATGCAAAAAATAAAACAGACAACACATCCGCAATATTATACAGATTTTAATGTCAAAAACACCAATTTCCTGTTGATTAAATCACTGGTTGAATGACACATTATGCGAGAAAAATGTGATTATTCAGAAATTGGGTCTAAAAGATGTTGTTAACATGCAGTTTTTATAATTTGCAAGATAGTTAAACCCTCACAAAATAAAAAGTATTGCAAATATTTTCTTGGCCTCAGTACAATTTTAAAGCTAAAGGATTACAGAATACTTTTTCGTGATTTTTATAGTGTACTATGTACGCCTCTTAAACCATCTATCTCTCTTTATTTTCAGAAAGGAGGTGAAACTGAAGACAGGCCCTCATACAAGAGTAGAATCTGGGGTCAAACGTGCAGTGGTCTTGATCTCGTGAAAGCCGAGGTATACCTCCCCAATCTGAAACCAGGGGAACACATCGTGTGGTACAACACCGGGGCCTACAACCGAGTTATTTGCAGTTCTTTCTGTGGAATGCCTCTTCCGGCTACTAAGCACATTTTTAACAACCACCCTAAGTAAGATTTTATTAATTTAAAAATAAAAAATCGACATTTACTAGGGTCGTATCCAAGGGGTAAGGGGTTCAACCCCCCCCCTCTCCCGAAAATCTCATATTAATTTTTATACTGTTTTTTTTTTCTTGAAAATCCTGTAACTTAGCAATATTCTTCGGGTGTAACCCAAAGATTCTCAAATGGGGTTAAACCACTACTTTCAAGGGGGGCAGAACCCTTAACCCCTTCTAAAAATTTGACGTTTGATATTGTGTTCTTACCTTGAAAATTAGTCTGATTAGAAGAAGCAGTTCTCTTTGCAAAAACCAAAGATATTCAAGATCGGGTAAAACAATAGTTAAAAGGGGCAAATTTTGAAGCTTTTTCTGTGGTAGGATCCCCCCCCCCCAGTTCCTTTGAAATTTTGACGTCTACTTTATATTTTTGTTCATTGAAAATTCTGTGGTTTACAAGGAGCCGATCTCTTCGGATGTAACTAAAAGCAAGCCAAGTATTACAGCATCGATCCATTTTTTTTTTATTTTGATTAAAACTAACAGGATAAGCTTTTCTATGACTCATCTGTAAACTTAACATTACTTAAGTTTCATAACTTAACGTTATAGTTTCATAAGTTAAGTCTCATAACCAGAAATATCAGAGCCATTTATATTTTATATAGTATAAACTGTTTTTTACAATCCTGATTTAAACGTTTCATAAATTTATAGATACAACCTCAGTAAACTGAGACTGATATCAGTCCGATTCAGCCCGGTACCTCGACCGAATCTTAACCCTTATAATTTTTTTTTCTAATAAATTTTTAACAACCCTTATAATTGTACAGAACAGGAGTTTCCTAAGTTGTTAAGGATAAGGTTTTAATGAAGCTATTTACAACATCGGTCTTAAGTTTTTATATCGGTTAAAACTAACCGGGGAAAATTTTCTGTGACTCATCTGTGATCAAATCAAATCATTTTATTCACAAATTTGTAAAGTATTTAACATTTGTACAGATTAGAAAAGAAAAAATAACGAGCAAAATACAAATGAAAAAAAAAACACTTAGACGTATTAGTCTCCCAATGGGTCAATTACCCATTCAGGAGACCAATTCAAGAGATAAAAAAAAATTTACATTAAAAAAATTATACTTAACCTTATTTTAAGTTTCTTAACAGAAATGCCATCTGAGAAAGAGTTTGTATTTCTTTTTTTTTTGTCTTTAAGGTTCAACTTCAAAAGCCTGTCAGAAGATGTGCAGAACTTCATTCTAGAAACATTTGAGTCCATGAAATAAAAAAAAACCTCAAATGGGTAAATGGGTGAAAAGAATTAAGTCGTTCCGTGTTCCAATAAAAATGTTCCGTTTTTTTATGTTTATGTTATTACTTAATTATTTTTAACTCACTATTAAAAAACACTTAAGCAATGACTAATGCGCAAAGAGTTACTAGAAAATTCAAGGTGTCTACATAGATAAGGTAACAAATTTCTTGCATAAAGTAAAAAAAGTATCTGCGATTGGACTTAGGACTAGTATTTTCTCAAAGCCATCTGATAAAAAATAGCTTTATCACATATCACTGTTATGATTGGGGCTGATATTTCTATTAATTAAAAATGTAAAATATATATAGCTTGACCCACCACGAGAAAAACTGAAAGAAAAACAAAACTTTGATAAAAAAAAAAAGTTCAAATCTAAATGGTAGTCACACAGATTTGGCAAAAACCGATATTTTAGGGTTTATGAATTACCATCATCTTCAAAAATTGAAGAAAATTATCAGTTTCCATAACGCATATTGCACGACGGCAAAAGTTTTTCTCGTGACAGTTGGCTATACATATCACATTTATTTTATTTAGTAATTCTGTATTAACAAGAGTGAAATACATAGGTTATAAACGAAAACCTAGAAAATTATCATGGCTGATCTAGATATAAATATAAAATATGTATTTATGACTAATATGTAAAAATATCTAAATAAACCAAATCATGCAAAATTAAAAGTGTTCTAAATCAATACAAAAGCACTCAAAACATATATTGATATAGCAATAAATCGATATGTACACAGGGCGGAAAAAATCCTAAATACGGGCCAGGTTATAAGGATCAATTAAAGGTTAATGGCTATGAAATACAAAATTTCAACCTAAATTCTACAAATTTCAATCCCTTCTCGAGGCTTTGTTTGTGGACCAAATTACATTTTAGGGGTTTTGTGGGATGAACTTTCAGAATCTCAAATAATCTATGATGTCGTCCGTAGGGGAAAAAAAAGAAAGTTAGTGCTTCGTTTAATATGTATAGAGCCCCCTAAATGTATTCGTTTCCAGAACATATTGAAAGAGTTTATTACTTTTGAGGACGTTAAATTACGTGAGGTGTTTTTCTCCAAATTTTGGACCCCTCCCTCTCCCCTTGGTGGTATTTTGCTGGACCCCATCCCCCTCTAATTCTCACTTGAAATTTTCTCCATCATTTCAAATAAATTATTTTCATTGGTATGTTTTAGCCATGTTTGTTTCGTCTTACTTTGATGCAAATAACTACATGTTGAAATCAAAGATTGGTCTTAACTTGAAGTTATCACGACTGAGTGGCTAATGATCCGATGTTTTGACTTATCTGCACACCCCCTCCCCCCTTTTTTACCTCAAGTAATTTATGGACGTCCCCGAAATGAAGAGCGCTGCGAGAAGAGAACCACTGCTTAATATTAAATTTTAAACAAAATTTAATGAAAAAATTTTATACACATCCAGAGTTTTGTTTTTTATATAACATTATCTACATCAAATGCGGATGTCTTAGAAACGCTGTAATAAATATCCGCTCATTAAAACGGGATAAACACGTTGAAATCTAGAATCAATCGTTATAAAGCTTTTACGGTCACTTCTAGTTTTGTAAGTTTGTTTAATCTTAAGACTCTTGACTAATAACGCTGGTTAATCGATAGTATATAGTTATCAGAGAAAACCTAAGCAACTTTAACCAGCCTTGAGATCTAATCTTGAAATCTATACTAAAGTTAAGTGGTTGTAAGGTCGTATTATATTTCATATCCTCTTTCCTTAAATGATTTTAGGATAAAAAAAATTATTTTTTTATCAGCATGATGGTTATTTTTTTTTTTTATCAGGAACAGATATTTCGTTTAGAGAGATATTTCGATTATTCTGTAAATTATTGAAGGGAACCCCAAACCTATAAAAAGAAAAGAAATAGGCGATTTTTGCGAGGTGGGAATATGTTTTAGGGATATTCGATTTTAATTGTTTGACCAAATTTTTTCATTTGAAATTAATAGTTATTATCTCTGCATAACAATGTCTCACTAGTGTTCCTTGAAATTAAATAGAATCAATAAAATTAAAGATGTAATTTAACTTTTATACACAGAATAGGCCCAATTATTATTAAAATTTCACCATCACTGATATTGTTGATGGTTCCACAAAATCATATTCAAACTCTGTTAAAAACTAATTAACGGCTGTCAACCGTTATCTTTAGATACAGTAAAGCCCAGATTATCCGCGGAATTGGGTGGCAAGGGTACCGCCGGTAGCGAAATTCGCGGATAATCCGAAAAAAGACTAAAAATGGGGTGAAAACACGAATAAAATATTTCGGCATAAAAACTATGCTTTATTGTACAAAAATCATGATATGTAAAACTTTTAAAATATGGAGAGTACAGCAGAAACCTTTGCTTTACATCTAAATCACTAAAATAAAAAACAGTAAACAAAAAACAATATACTGTACTGTTAACAAAAGTGTTCAGTTATGCCTTTTTAAAAAAATCCGTCACTCTCTTTTGCTTTGGAAACACCTTTTCTTTTCGGTTCGTAATTAAACAAAATTTCTTGGCACTCGCGGATTATCTGGGCTTTACTGTATATAATTTTCATCAATTATTAAATTATCAACTAAATTTGTCTTAAAATTCCTTACTAGCTCTTTTTAACGGTGACCAAACGGGCAAAGCGTGAAAAGTTTCATTACAGCACAAAGGGGTTGTCTGAAAGAACTAGAGAGCCGTAAAGGGAGTTCACTAGCACCGCTAAAAAGCATTTCGCAACGAAATTTAAAAAGGGAACGAGAAATCTCGGAAATCGAATAAACTCCTCTCCCTCCCTTTTGTTCCACGAAATGTTCCAAAAAGGACCGATCCTTTATTTCATTGTCGGCGTTGGCAACTGAGTTTTGAGTCCTCTCCCTCATCCAATAAGGTGAGGGTGTTTTTTTTATATTTTTCCCCTCAAATTTGGTGCTCTGAAGGGTGATTTTTGAGTCTAGGGAGGGATCATAGAGGGTGAATGTTGGGGCATGAATTGAGGCGAGTGTTCCCGTGATTTTAATGTTCCGGTGTATCAAAAGTGGAAGGATGGTGAGGAAATTTTATTTTTATATTTGGCAGCACTCTTAAAGCTTGCCACAACTATTTTTTTAGGGACATTTGATTAGGATTGACAGGAAGTGTTTTTCCAGCTTGGATGGGAAAGTATAAGAAATAAGAAGTTGCGTTGTGCAATTATTGAGGAATTTGGGATAAGAATCAGATATCTTCACTTTCAGACCAAGTTTATTCACAGGTAGATTCGCCAATTTAGAATCAGATATCTTCACTTTCAGACCAAGTTTATTCCCAGGTAAATTCGCCAATTTAGAGATGTACTTTCAATCATTGTAACCATAAAATGCTGATTTTTGCTTGTATCCAAATATGAGTTTTTAACTGCTAATCAGGAAAAAAAACCCTTGGACATGGGCATCATTTCAGCATTCATAGAGACACGGGCGTAGCCAGGGGGAGGCAGGGAGGGGAAACTGCCCCCCCCCTAAGTTCTCAGTTTGTTTAAATTTTTTGAAAAACTTTATTAAAGTAATAGTATATAACTTGCCTTGAAAATTGTGTGGCTTATAATAATAATAGTAATAGTAAAACAATAATAATAATTCATAGAGACGTGTGAAATTCCAGAAATACTCAGTTTCAAATTAAAAAGTCACCACTTAAATATAATTTACTTTTATTTGTTTACGAAAATTATTAACATTTCTTTATCAAAATAATTATTTCTTCTCTCAAACAATTTAATTGTTTCTGGGGGTATTAATGTAAAACACCCATTCTAGCCAATACTATTCTTTGAAACATGATGCATCATTTTTTAAATCCCTGTATATTTCAAGAAATGAGTTTTTACGTGTTTCAAACTTGCGTAACTTTGATTCGAAGCCAGTTTGACATTGCAGCATACTCAAATCAGATTTTTTTTACTCAGATTAATGTCGTTTTAAGAGTGTAAAAATACATACAATTCCAGAATTCATCTCCAGAAACAATATTTCTAACTAAATTAGCAAAAAAAGAAACTCCAAATAAGATTATTTTCACACTTTTGTATTTATCCCACAGTGGGATGAGTTTTTATGCGACCTCTCTCATATTCTTATGTGAGAGAAAGAAGCACGAATCCTCCAGAGTTAGCAACCGAAAATTGAAAACCATAACTCAAGAAACCGCCCGTTATAAAATCAACACCATACCCCCCTGAAAAACAAAAATCAATTTAAAAAAAACTAGAACCTTCCCACTAGATAAACCCACCAAATCCTGACTCCATTTCTCAGGTGTCGGAATAAGGCAAGCTCAGTCACGGATACAGTGACATCGTCCATCCGTCATTGAACCTGGTCTTCATTCACCGTCACGTCTTTGCGGAGTGGGATCCATTAGTCTAATTTGCCGCTATTCGTTGGAGGGGGTTTTTTTTTCAAAGGGGGAGTGTTTGCAAATTTGGGGGTAAAGGGAAATGCGAATAAGTTATAGGAAATGAAAGCGCTACAGGGTGGAAGCTAAAACTTTTAGCCTCTCTGGTATAAAATTGTTTAAAAGGAACCGAGCAAGTGACTTAAACGCCTCAAATTAATAAAATTAACGTCAATAGCTAACGGTGTGAGCGATATGTTTTAGTGATGTTTGAGTTTTATTTTTTTTGATAGAAATATTTTTCAACATGAACTAATTATTATTAACTGAGTAAAATCGTATCACTCAAAAGGTAATCAAGATTTTTAATCAACAGCAATCGAACTCAAACTCCGATAAGGAGTTTTTTTAGCCTCAAACAAAACCAGGTTTTGGCAATCAAGTGTGACCATTATATTCAAACCCTGCTTTTTTAGAGAAACTTAGGAATAACCGTAATATGTAGGTCTTCCTTTCATGTATGTTATAATTGGTTGGCTATTTCCGATTATCTTCTTAGTTTTCTATTATATTTATACTTTAAATTTACTCTTCAAGTGGTGACCTTTGAGTAGGATTTATTCTTTTGTCCATTAGTGGTTAAGCATTAAGTTCTCATAATTTTTTCATGACAAACAGTAAAAAACACGTATTTACAACAATCCAACTTACGAACTTTTAGTGCCGTTCACATGGCCAAACCCATTTACCCAGTTAAAAGAGTAGTGAAGTAGGGAGAAAGGATTTTTTGAAGACTACCCGGGTGACTGTTGATTAGCCCCGTTCACATGCACACTCGTTTTACCCGGACAAGGAGTCACGTGATGAGCAATCTTTTAGAGATTCGAAAGGTATTATGGGAAATGAGGGTAACACGTGGACAACGGGAGTCGTTTTTTATTGTTTATAATCAAATCATGGAGTTTCTTTGTTTGTTTTTAATGATTTACATGAGAAAGAAGATAGAAATTCCCGACAATTTTTGCATTTAAATTAATTAACCAGATGGTTAATAAAAATAAAGTATGAGTATTAAATTATGGGGTTCCTTTAAAAATGAAGGAAAAATTCAAAGAGTAAATTTTTAAGTGACACCCTCTCATTTTTTCTTTTTTACTACTAATACAGTAGAACCCCTTTATAACGACCCTCCCGATACAACGACCGGTATTTAAAGTACCAATTATTTTATTATAGAAATAATGATATTTAAAGATAATTTTATTTCATTCATAATATGTACTTATATTAATAGGTAATTTATTCAAATTTTAAAAATCCAGTTCCTTTTTTTTTCTATAAAAATCTGAAGGGTTTTCATTCTAAAAGTTCCGGTTGCCAAACCAATGTACCACAAAAATAATTATTATGTCTAAGCCATTTGGAAATAAAGCTAGAGGAAGACCCAAACTCAGATGGTCTGATTTTTATGACAAGGACTTCCTTGTCCTAAAATTTAGGAACTGGCGAACTGTAGCCATGAACAGACTAGAATAGAGGAGAATCCTTAGAGAAGGCTAGAAGTGAATAAGATTTAATTCTGTAACCTCAGAAGTATATTTTAAATTTCTGATGTTTGAAGAAATTCAAGAAATTTGTTTCCATAGTGCTAGGAAATGAAAAGATTTTAATCCTGTAATAGAAAATCCTTATTTCAGAAAAACATAAACTTTTTCAAAATTTTTCAAATGACCTATTCATCAAGTCAATTATTTGTTGGTTTTGACCTACCTATATAATTAGTTGGTTTTGGGCTAGCAAATTTTCACTGTATTCAGCTGTGCTTTAAGTCTTTCATTACCTGTTCAAAAGCTTCTTTTAAATGGTTAATTATTATCCGTTTTCTGGCACTTTTTTATTTTCTGCCAAAAAATATATTTAGGAATTTTATAAGGGATAGTTTTGTAACCAAAAATGTATTAATCGATCATAATAAAATCTGTCACTTTGTTAAAGAATAGGGTATTTTCAAAAGAAATTTAGTTTCTAACTCACTGGGTGGGTTCTTATTCATTTCACCCAAAAATGAGGGTTTTTTAAATATCATCTTACAATTTGAAGCAGAGGAATGATATTTTTCTGACTTTGGGATAATTTTCAACAAAAATTTTACTGTTTTCTTATTTATCAAACAATTATTTTACAGATATTTATTTATAAAACAGCCTATAAGCTGAAATTTTCAACTCAAATTTGCATTTTTCTCTATTCGAGTTGATGTTTCTGATTTATGAGGCTCTTTCCTATGGGAAATAAACCCTGGGAGGAATATTTTTTCTTTGAATTAGGAACATGCTTTAAGTAAATTTTTTGCTTAAGAATTTCTATTAATGAATTAGGAGAAATGAGATGAAGCATGAAGGCAACAAAGTACCCTATTTTGAATACATATATAATGTGCAATTAAACAGAGCATAAAAAGTAGTTTTTATTTAAAAGAATGTTTATAAACATTTTTTATTCCAAATTGTGGGGCAGTTTGACAAACCATATTTTAAAAGTTAAAAAATCTCAGTTTTAAAAGTTTTTTTTAACTCTTACAAAACTGTCAATTTAGTTTTAGTAGGTAGTACTCAAACTATTGCTTTATTTATTTGAATGCTTTTTTATAACAGCGCATTGAGAAAAAAAGGCTTAAAAATTCTTAATTGGAACACTTTTTGACATATTTAAAAATAATTAATATTAATCATAATTCTTAATAGGACTCATAATACAAACTAATATTTTAAGAATATATATAAAATATAATTCTTATATAAATGTATAAATTCATATATTAAAAGATTCAACAGTCTGTCATGAGCAATTCAAAAAATTTAGTTAATAGAAACCAGTGATTATCACAAAAAAATTTGATAAAAATGCATTTTTAGAAATTTGAAAATGAAATCCCTCAGAAAACTAAAGCTACCTTTAAAACTCAATGGAGTTTAGGTCTAAGAATGTTAACCTATCTTCCTAACAGTATGAGTAACATAATTATTGCATTTCTAGGGTAAATAAAAGCCTGTTTTACAGATTAAGGTAGCAATCAAGAAAAAGAAGCACCATCTGCATTTACAAAGTAGTAAACACTGGCACTGTTCAGCACTATATCAAATGTAAATATAAAATAGTATTCAGAAAATTTTGCCAGTATGAAGGCTTCTAACACGTTTAGAAGGGTTATTTCTCTTCGTGAGACCATCTATTTTACGATGCTCTATCCATTTTCTGGGACCCGCGACATTCAAATTTTAACAAGACTAAGATTTAAACAATTTTTAAAGGCTTTCTAATCAAAAATAAATATAACTAATTTTATCCACTTTCCACACAATTAAGAACGTAATAAAAAAAAACTCAGCATCTTAAAATAACTGAAAAATAAGAAAACTCAAATGCTTCAAAAAACTAATAAATGAAAAGAAACAAACAAATGGACAACACAAATGAAAGAAATTAAGCATCAGAAATGTAATCAGAATATTCGCAGATTTTATAAGAATAATTTTCTCTAAACACATTTTTAATAAAAATACTATGAATAAAAGTTTATTTTAATTAACACTATAATGGAGTTAAATAATATTCTAACCTTGATTAAAATATAAAAAACTAAGCCAACATTGGAAACTTGGAATATTGAATCGGCCAGTCATGTTTATATATACTTTGATCATTAAATAAATTAATCCATCGAAGTAATACAAAATTATACTAATGAATATATTAGCTGCCTTCAAAGGATGACCATGATGTAAAAAATAAAATTGAAGAACAATCATAAAAAAGATCACTGAAACATTATTAACTTATTGCAAGCGATTTCATCAGAACATTTCGGAACGCAATAGTAAAAGCTTTTAAAACTAAAAATATCATAACATAAACATTGAACGAGACAAAACACACCTTGAGAATATTGAGGATCAAGAATATTTTATTTCGTAAGTAATAATATGGTTTTTATGATTAACGTGAAGTGCAGTGTAGTAAGAGGAGGCCATATTGTTTTTGTAAACAAACTCTGGTCGGAGTACTTTATTCCCCTACCCTAGCCTAGGGTGAAGTTTCGCACGGTTACTTCCGCACTTTTTCCCTTGCGTAGGGGAAGCGGTGTGATAAAACTGCGTAGAACCGGTTTTTCTAACCTTTTACCCAGGTAGAGTGGCTCATGTGAACGGCACTAAAGAGAAATCAACAATGACATACTTATCTCAACAGTGTGTTTTATAAACGGGTAAAAATTACAAAAGAAAGTTTCAGTCCAACTTTCAAAAGGGAAACAGCTGGAAAAATATGGTCTTTAAAATCCAGCTTAAAGTGTTAGTAGAAGGATGATTTGAAAGCCTAATTTTCGGGAAACAGGATAAACAAGTAAGTAGAAAACTGATTGACAGTAGACATATTTTTCAATTAAAGTTTAGTAACAATAGTATTTTGTTTCGTTTATAGTATTTTGTTCGTGAAAAACCACTTCTGCCACATTTAATGCATCTTGATTTCGTATGTCTACATGTTAGATACAGGCAGTTATTGTGTTCCATCCTATGTTTGCTAAAATATACAGGGTGTAAAGGAAAGTATCTTTACCCTGAAATAAATTGCTAACGGACCAAGCTAAAGCTATGCAGTTAAGGTAACGGTGTAGCAAAGTGACTATGCTCAACCGAATGCAAGCAACCGCAGCGCCCTCAGTGGCAGACTTTGGAAGTTAGCTATTACAAATAAAAAACTAAAAGAGATAGAGCAAAAATTTCAATGAGAAAATTGTTGCCAATATAATAAAAAACACACTGAAAAAAATTTCATGAAAATATCTTAAATATTCGCGGAGATATTAGCGAGTGAAAATAGCACTTTTTCAGGCTTCAAAAAAGAAAAAGTTCGAAAACTTACAAGTTTTTCAGTGTTATTAAGTAGTTTTTTCATTTTTTAGCTAAATAAAGACAAATGTTAATAAAAAATCAAAGAAATTTGTAAATTTTCGAACTTTTCTTTTTTGAGGCCTGGACAAAGTGCTATTTTCACTCGCTAATATCTCCACGAATATTTAAGATATTTTCATGAAATTTTTTTCAGTGTGTTTTTTATTATATTGGCAACAATTTTCTCATTGAAATTTTTGCTCTATATCTTTTAGTTTTTTATTTGTAATAGCTAACTTCCAAAGTCTGCCACTGAGGGTGCTGCGGTTGCTTGCATTCGGTTGCGCATAGTCACTTTACTATACCGTTACCTTAACTGCATAGCTTTAGCTTGCTCCGTTAGCAATTTATTTCAGGGTAAAGGGACTTTCCTTTACACCCTGTATATTCTGTGTTTGTTAATTTACAACAGTAAGAAATGCCTTCTATGAAAATCTATTAATATCCTTTAAGCTAGGGTTTCAAAAATAACTTTTAAACACAATTGAAGCAATATCAACATCTATAACTTAGTATTTAGGAGTTTATTTCCAATGTCTTAGTGAGAATGTATAAAGGCGTGTGTATCCTGTGTGCTTTATATTAATTAACCTTTTAAGTTTTACCTTAGCACTCGACAGTAATGTTTCTTGAACCCAGTACGTCACAAATGCGGAAGGAGAAATCGGTAAACACAAACCCTCTTTGGTTGCTAGGAGGAGTTTCAGTACGCAAATCGTGATGAAAAAGCACTTTATATACACGGGTTTAACAAAATAATCATACTTTTAAATTGTCGTTCTTCATTTCACTCAAAATTCAGACTCCGCGATGGGAACTACTTTGTTCGATCGTTAGTGACGACATAGGGTCAACTTAAGTTGCTGTCTAGTATATATGTTACGGACTATGTGATAAATTCAGTGGAATTTATGAATGAAATTTATCACTTTGCCCGCCTCCACTTCGGGCATTCTTAATAATGCCCGATTAATCACTTTGCCCATAACATATCATATCTACTACAATTCTGAACCTTATAATAACGTTTCTAAAATGCAAATGAACGTTAATAAACCCTCTTGTAATTTCCTAAATTTAGATATATCCGATCTTGGTTGAAAGGAATTATAAATTGATGTCTATATGGTCTATGGATCCCATTACACATTATATTCCATAAATATATACATAAATTTACTAAATAAATTAGTGGTGATTATTACCTAAGTTATGAATTTTCAATTCACATATGGGTCATTCCCAAAAAAAAAACGTTCAGTTGGGGAAATAAAAAACGACTCAGTTGAGATTTCTGACGAACCACTTGGGTTAGGAAGACAAACAAGGTGTCATTTTTCATGTCATGAAGTATTCTTTAAATGAAAAAAAAATTTCGAGTCCTTAGGGGGTCGTCCTCATATTAAACGAAACACTAACTTTTTTTTTTCCTATGGGGACCCCCAATTATTATGCGTTTTTCTGAAAGAGCATCCTCATAAACCTCCAAATACCAAGTTTCATCCATGTAAGTATCCAAATAGAAGCATAATAAATTTTTGAAATGTCAACCATTCAATGTGAAATTTGTCAAAAAGTTTTCGGCGTAAAAACATGAAACTTGGAATTTAGATCAAATTTGTGTCCCCAAACAAAATAATTATGCTTTTATAGCGATATTTAATGGTTAATAGATAGATAATTATCATCTAATTTTGACCCAAAAATAAAATTTTAAAATCTTTTAATATTTTTATGGTAATCGATTCTGGTAGTAATTTTATGTGGAAAACCAAAATTTCAGTCGATTTCATTCAATAGTTTTGGAAAAAAACGAATTAAACAAAATTCCCCCTCTTTAAGGGACCGTATACCTCTGCCAAATGTATACCGGCGAATGCTTTTTCTGGAAACAGTCGCCTTATATTAATCACCATAACTTAAATTAAAACTTAAATTTGATATAAAATTTCAATAAATCTCTTATAAACTTTTCAATAACCATTAAAGTGGTGAGTTAAAGTCTTACTATCTCACCGTTTTTAAGAAATAGTGTTTGCAGAAAATTAACCCTTCTCACTCTGGAGACGACCCCCAAAACGTAAAAGCTTTATTTACCGCACGATTTGAATGAAACTTGGTATTTGGGGGTTTATGAAGATGCTCTTTCAGAAAATCGCATAATAATTGGGGGTCCCCTTAGGAAAAACAAAAGTTAGTGTTCCGTTTAATATGAAGACGACCCCCTAAGGACTCGAAATTTTTTCCATTTAAAGAATACTTCATGACATGAAAAATGACACCTTATTTGTCTTCCTAACCCAAGTAGTTCGTCAGAAATCTCAACTGAGTCGTTTTTTATTTCCCCAACTGTACAAAGTGCGTCCAGGAAGTTGATATTTTTTTTAAGTAATTATTATTATTTTTTTTTTTTTGGAAAATAAACTTCTTTGCTTCAGGATCTTCATCTTATTTTGGTTAGTTGAGAACCATTACAAAACCCATAAAATTATTATTTTAACTAATTAATAAAATTTACCATTGAAAAGCTCAGTCTTAGCTGTAATATAGGCATAAAATTTTTGTGAAAATTCAAAATTTTTTTTAAAAAGTTTGAACCATCAAATGTACGTTTTTTTTGGGAATGACCCATATATACTTTTCTCTCTATCTCTCTATATATAATGAAGGTGTCCCTGCCTGCCTGCCTGCCTGGGTTTGTCCGGAACAGATTTGGCTCAATTTCTCCAAAACTACCCGTCCGAATCGAACCAAACTTGGTACACATACGTTTGAGGACGGGGGAAAGGCAATGACACAAGTTTCAAATTCCTAAAACCACCCCTTCATCCCCTTTTAGGCTTTTTTGTAAAAATAGCCTTACTTCTCCACTAAAAAAGATCTGTTTAACTCGCATTGTTGAAAATAATACAACAAAAACAATTTTAAACATAAAAAAAAGTATTTAAAGATGAAACTGGACTAATGTTTTTTAAAAAGGTTATAAATACTTTTAACTTGAAAACTGTCCTTACAAAAAACTTTATAACAGTATTTTCTTATTAAGAACTCCATTTTCCATGAAATTTTAAGTTGAAACAGAAAGTTTAAAGAATTAGACTGGTTAAAGTAGCAATGGAAATTTTTTTTTTTTAAAAGTTGATGATAGAAACACTAGATCAATTGTTATTTAACCTTATAATTTGTTTCTCTGGGGTAGTTTAGCGGGATTTTTTTTCAATTTAAACAGGGGGTATTTACAAATTTTGGGATTTTAAATATCTGTAATAATTTTAATTGATTTTTTTTCACTAAGAATGGATAATTTGGTAACTGTCGGAATTAAATGTGCAACACCGGAACTGGATGGGTTAGGTTAGATTTACAAAGTTGGAACCGGGAGGGAAAAGGCACCGGGAACAACGGGATATGAAAAAGGTACCGGGAACACCGGGATATGAAAAAATACCGGGAACACCGGGATATGAAAAATTACCGGGAGAACCAAGATATGAAAAAATACTGGGAACACCTGGATATGAAAAACTACCGGGAATACCGGGATGATTGGTAATTACGGTTACAGAAAATTAGACATGTAACTTGAGAAAACATTAAAAAAATAAATTGATAGACTCCACCCGTGCAAGGCCGGGCATATCAGCTAGTCTCTCTATATTAAAAAAAGTAACAGTCGCCGCCGCTGCCGCCGCCGCCGCCGCTGTTTCAGAAAATCTTCACTTTGACAATTTTGAATTGTCACTATGCAAAAACTATGGAACGGAAATTATTGAAATTTTGACCATTTGTAGACAAATGTATGAGGGTCCTTTTCCTTCCAATAGCTAATTAATGAGATAATTAGTTCTGGAATTATTTAATGTCAAAGTCGAAAATTATTTTTTTCTGCTGCGAGTTCGCCCCCAGCAAAATCTATTCGCAGCAGAAATATGATTTTTTGCAGCCGCATTCTCTTAGATGTGAAGTTTTGCACCTCGTCACCCTTTTTTCGAATTTCGAATTAGTTTTGGAGTAATTAAGTTTTAAAGTTTCGAAATTTTTGACGGGTTTTCGGTTTTTTCGTTATAAAAGAAAAACTAATCACAGTAGAACTATGATATTTTAAACACACATACAATTATTTTTTATAAAAATATTGGCGTTTTGTTTTTCAAAAAATTCTAATTAGTTTTAGAGTTATTAAGATTCAAAGTTTTAATTTTTTCTTCTCTTTCTGTTGCCGTTCACTAGAGAAACAGGCGAGTTTTATGATGAGTCTAATTTCTTTTATTTTCAACAATGTTTTTTCTACAAAATGGTTGATGATTATTAGTAGACCATAGAGATCTAATAGTATATTAGAGTGGACGTCACGTGACTTTCACTGAATTGACCATAGATATATATACTAACGTAACTGGATAGACTGTTCAACAGTAAAAAAATGCAGCCGTTGCCACCGCTGTTGCCAGATCGTTGGGCGTATGAAATTTCGCAGATCTCCATAGAGCTTCATGTTGTTTTGCGATTAAAAATTTTATATTAGGGGTTATGAAGAATTAAAACTCAAAAATGGATTATTTAGGGCAATGTAGTTTTTAATTAAGATAGTGCACTAGTTATTTTATTAGCTCCCTTTCCTATTAAATATTAATTAAAATCTCAACACACGTTTTTCAGTGAAGTTTGAATTGATTATTGATTATTGAAGTTTGTTTTTACTTATTTTTTTTCGAGATATTTATGATTTTATGCTGAAAATTGCATCTTGAGAATGTTGTTTTAAATAAATAATTAGCAGGAATGATAATCTTCAATTCTTTCAAAAATCATGAGCAAAATTAGGTTGTTTTCTTCAACTTTTTAGTACAACTTCAAATATTTAGGGTGATATATTTAAAAGCTTAAAATGTACTAAATAGATGTACTAAAAAATTCACCTAAATGTAGAACAAAGTGTTTTTTTTTGGAAATATTACAATGAAGAAAGGAATAGGATTAAATACGATATCTTTATTATATCAGAAAAAATCACATTTTACCACAACTAATTTTTCAGCATCAATTGTGCTGTTATAAGAACAGATATTTTTAATCTTAAGGGGACATCCATAAATTACGTGAGGTCAAAAAGGGGGAGGAGGGGTCTAGCAAAAGCTTACCAAATCTCACCTGGGGGGAGGGGGGAGTCAATTAAAATTTCACGTCAACTTTTAGTTATGAAAATATAATTTCTTTTCTTTAATATTTCTATAATATTTTTCTTTTATATTTTTTAACACAACTTCAGAAAAAAGGAGCAGATTAGTCAAAACAGCGGAGTTAAGAGCATGTTTTTGATTTAAATATTCTTATTTGTATCTAAACTTTTGAAAGTGAAATATCTATTAAGACTGAAAAAAGGCCTTTCAAAGAAATTTATTTGTTTAAAAGTGATTGAGAAAATCTCACGTATAATAACGTGAAAATAAAGGATGTAAAACATTAAAATTAGCATCAAAAATAGTTTGTACTTACCGATGGAAGCTTATGTTCTTATTTTTCAAAACCTGCTTGTTCTTGCAATTATATGTAACGCAGCAGTGAACCATATTTCTGAAGCACAGGACCACAGACCTCCAGGAATCATACGCCCAACAAAATGGATGCCAAAAGTTTCAACTGGTCGCATTTTTATCGGGGCGTTGCCATACGAGCAGTCCATCCAGTTAGTATATATATATCTATGGAATTGACAAGGCGCCATGTTTCCATCGGCCAGCCGTAATGTTAAGTCAATGGAAGGGGTCTCAAAAATGCATTTAAAAAGTTTTCCAGCTGAAATATCCCTTAAAGACCGATCGAAATGCAAATAGGACCAAAAAATACATCTTTTAACACCAAAATTAAATACCTTTCGTGCAGTTTTCTTGGTTTTTCATCTCGATTTTTCTACAGTAAGCCTAATATAATTGTTTTCTCGTCAAAAACCATTGTTATGCAGATTTTGCCTCTTGTTAATTTGGAGGGCTGCAAAAATGTTTTTTAAAAACATTAGTATAACGAAAATATGTAAGAATAAAAGTAACACTTTATGTAAGTTTTGTCTCTGTTTTATACACCTAAGGAATTTAATTTAATTAAATGTGAAGTTTGCCAGTATAATATTCTAAAATTCTTATTCTTAAGATATTATTATATTTTTATTTATACTAGTGTTTTAAAATATTTCCAAAGCCCTCCAAATTAACAAGAGGCAAAATCTGCATAACAATGGTTTTTGACGAGAAAACAGTTATTTTAGGCTTACGGTAGAAAAATCGAGATGAAAAACCAAGAAAACTGCACGAAAGGTATTTAATTTTGGTGTTAAAAGATGTATTTTTTGGTCCTATTTGCATTTCGATCTGTCTTTAAGGGGTCTTTAATTTCTGTCTTTAATTTCAGCTGGGAAACTTTTTAAATGCATTTTTGAGACCCCTTCCATTGACTTAACATTACGGCTGGCCGATGGAAACATGGCGCCTTGTTGGTTACCGAGTCTCCTATGCAATAGCATTACTGGGTCACGTGACGTCCACTCTAATATACTATTAGATCTCTATGTAGTAGACTTGCTGGATATTTCTTAACATTTCGATTAAATTATTGATAAGCTAAAAAAGGAATGTATTGCAGCAACATTTTTGTTGTTAATTTAGGGGAATGATACGAAAAAATAATTCCACATTTTTTAAAACATTTAACTGAAGTGAAACATGAAATTCCCAAAATAATAATTGGTCTTCTCTAGCAAAAGAATAAATTAACCCAATTTTATACACTTTTTAATTATTATAAACCATATAAAAGAATTCAGCTTTTAAAATCGTTTAAGAAATAAGAAAAACAAAATGTTTAAAAAAGTATTAATTGAAAAGAAAAGCATGAGAAATTAATAATATAGAAATGAAAAAAAAAATAAACATAACACATGTAATCAGAATATTCGCTTCGATTTTTTAAGAAAGGTATTTCCTAAATATGTACTTTTTATGGAATCAGATTAACGAAATTGAATTCAAGTAGTGTTTTGTTTTCTTACGAGATTTATTTTCAAAATACATTTAATAAAATACTATTAGCATATCCTTTTACATATAAATTAAATATGATTATAAAAAGTAATAAATATATCAGATAAAAAGTAAGCAAACCACAGTGAACTTGAAATTAAACAACAAAGATGTGTTGTTTCCGGTTCGTGACGTCATTCAAGCTTTGCTGGATCCGATATTCCTTCCACCAAAGACCAAAGTTTTTTACCAGAGTTCGATTTTAATCATTCAGTTATTTACAAAAAAAGAAGAAGAAAAAAAAATGTCGCATGCTTTTTTTGTGTTTTTATCCTTATTTATAACATTTAAGGAAAATTAATCTAAAATTTTAAAATTTTCATTTACACATTCCATTTAGAGTTGAATTATTTGAAAATAACTCAGCATAATTAGTTTATTTTCATCGTCTTTGTTAAATGATATTTTATTGTATGTTCTACTTATTTAATGTGTTTTGCTCACAGCAACCAAATCAAATTTTTTCTTTCGAAAGTTTCTATTTCTTCGAGTTTTTGAAGCAATATGAAAACACACTAAATGTAGCAGTCCCATCAACAGAGCATTTTCAATCACATGGCTCGGACCTAACAACGGCCTTAGCAGCAGAAATGTTACAGTTTTTTTGCCCTACAGAGGTTAACAGTTACAGAAAATGACTGGCCGTGGAATTCTTCTATTGGAGTATTTGCAATCACGTGACCCCATACTTAAAACCGCCTTAGCAACATATACCTCGTTACCTAGCAACCGCCTTAGCAACAGTTAAAAGCCCTACAAAGGTTAACAGTTAAAAGAAATTAGCTGGTCGTGACGTCACCTGAAAACACTCTATAAAGCTTGTAACATAATTAATGTTGTTGATACATCGTTATGGGATCGTTTATGAGTCTTTTAGACCTTCAGACAGAAAAATTATTTCATCGTAATAATCACTTGGAGGAGAAATAACCTGTTCCCGGTATTGGGGAGAACTAACCTGATATTTTTGCCGTATTGAAAGGGTTAACAATATTCATTGCGTAATGCAATAAATTTATTTAATTTAAATGGACTGATTGATGATGTATAATACTATCGATGGGAAGCGCTATTTAATATTAATTTTTTTTATAATTTAGTGGTGAGTTTTGTTAAATTGTTATTCACCTTGGTGTTTTCCACTTTCATGCCCATCTCGAAAATCCCTCTGAAAATTTTGTAACAACATGAGAGGGGGGCACTTAGGAAATTCAAAAAAAAAAAATTGCAATGGGCTATTCCACAATTTAAAAACAAACACCCGCTATAACCACCCGATGAAACAAACCCCTTTAAAAACAATTTCCACTTCAGAAAAAGCAACAGAGCTCCAACCCCCCCTTTCAGTAATTAAACCAACTACGAAACTCGCCATCTTTTTCAAACCTCCGCGTGTTATAAATCTGAAGCTCGGCCAAATTCATTAGGAAGTGCCCGGGGCCTTTGCCGATCCTCATTATCGTTACCCGGGTCCTTCAAAACCCGGGTTAAAAAAAAAGGAAGGTTTTTTTTTCAGGGTAGAGTGTGACCTTTTCGCCCCAGGGCACAGGGGATAGTTCTAATGAGAGGGGAGGGTAATGCGCTCGTAGCTTTGTTGCAATTAAGGAATTCAGTGTGGGGTAAAATGGCGTAAGATTAAAAAGGAAGAGTGGGTCAAAAACGATAGCGTTTGGAGCCTCATAGCCACAGTCATCTTTATAAAATCGCGTTAAAATTTATAATTTCATGTTTCTAACAAAGAAGTAGAAGAATAATAGAGGTCATAGGGGAAGAAGAATAATAGAGGTCATAGGAGTAGAAGAATAATAGAGGTTGTGGTAGTGAGGATTTTATCTTCTGATGTAGCTGTGGGTGGTACACTAATGCAAAATGCGGGAAGTAAACGGGAACCTATTGCCTTTTTCTCTATGAGACTGAATAGTAGCCAAAGGAAATGGTCAACATACGACCGAGAATTGTTTGCCATTTATTCTGCCATAAAAAAATTCAAACACATGTTAGAAGGGCGAAATTTTCACATATACACAGATCAAAAACCTTTAATCTACGCCTTTAAACAAAACCCTGACAAATGTTCCCCAAGGCAAATGCGACATTTAGATTTCATATCACAGTATTCTACTGACATAAGACATGTGCAAGGTTCCGAAAATGTAGTTGCAGACGCACTTTCTCGTTGATTCCCCAAGCGAGCTTGGTGCTCATTTTATCGACCCCGGGAGGATGAGGGGCTGAGTTGACCCATGACCAGCTACCCAAGCAGGAGCCGCAAGGCATCGAACCTGGGTCGGTAAAGCTCGTAAGCCAGGCACGCTGACCACTAAACCACCGCGGCCACTAAATGTTTTTCCAATATGATCATGATATCCCAAAGGTGATAGATAGGTTTTAACTCAATATTGACAGAGTTCAGGCTTATTAAATTAAAAACAAGGAAAAATTAAGATATTTTCAATATTTTCCTTATACATTAACATGGGAAAACTACTTTTGAGGTGCGCTGAGGTCAAAAATTGGCCTAGAGACCTGAAAATTTGCAGGTACTTATGTTTCTGTATTTGTAACAACATGAGTGGGGAGCACCTGGGAAATCCCTCCCCCTAAAGGTTTCCCGTAGACTTTTGCAATTATGGCCTATTGCTCGCTTTGAGCTTTCACGTTGAGCATGCTTTGGTTTGTACTGTTTGTACTAGTGGGTACAGTGCAAACTGCCAAGGTTGTTAAATTAGTAGTGTTCGGCACTAGTTAACTAGAACTAGTTGCAACTAGTAGTTAACTACCGATCAACTACTAGTTAACTAGTAGTTTAACTACTTTTAGTTTGAAGTAGTTCAACTATTAGTTTAACTACTTTTTCAATTAACTACTAGTTAAAACTACTTTCAAATTTTCAACTACTTCAAAAAAATTTTTATTTAAAATTTAAAATGATATTTAAAATTTTTATCAAAGGTAGAGTACTCAAATACCATAACCAGTAATAAAGACAATTTTTGCGCGAAATATAAACGTTTTTGGTGACATAGATAAGAAAGATGTATTAGAATTTTGCCAAAAAGTAGGTTATGAAATTAAATAGACTAGTTAACTAGTAGTTAACTACTTTTGGAAATAGTTAACTACTAGTTGCAACTAGTCCCAGGAAAAAATAGTTAACTACTAGTTGCAACTAGATTTTCCCAGACTAGTTAGTAGTTAACTATTTTTTGACCACTAGTTGCCGAACACTATAAATTAGTAAAAGCTAATCAGGTTGAAAGTAGTATAAGTCCAAATTTTGAGAAAAGCATGGATTTGGATTTCTTTTAAGAACCTTTACCTATTGTGGTAGTTGCCGAATTCAAAAGCCTTAGGAAGAACACTAGCGCCGTTAGAGAAAACCTTCAGTTACTCAAAACTAACGTTCAGTAGACTTATACCACTTTCCTTCTAACCAGCACATATGCTAGCTGCTTACGCTTCCCACCACCGTATACTATACACCTATAAACAAATTCATTTTAAATTATTTATATTTATTAAATAGTATCCCAAGCTGGCAATGATTTTTTGGTAAATGCCGGTTACGGGGTACCAGCAGCGTGAGCCACTCCTGCCCCGGCAGCTTATAAGCATACTGTACGTGTGTCGTGGCACTTCTCACTTAGGAGCGTTCTCGAAATCATTATTTTTTTCTTCTGCCGCTTTTTTGCTGATGCGCCAGCTGTCATTTAATTTTTTTTATTTACCTTCCCTCTTTTATGCCCTCGGTATGCTTTTTTTAGTCAGTGACAGTGAGACACGTGCATCTTTGTTTTGGAAATATACTACTAATTCAGTTTTCTGCAGATGTGGGAATAGGCAGTCACGTTTTCTCTTTGCTATAGAATATCGTAGATTGTTTGTTTTAAATATTAAGAAATAATTAATTGCAATTAATATAATGGTTAAAATTTGTTGCAATATACCTTTTTAATTTCTTTTAGGAAGTAAATGCTAGCAACAATATTAAATAATAACTTAAATTTTGCTTGAACTGATGAAATATAAATAACTGTATACTTGAAATATAAATAACTGTTTACTGAAAGAAGACAATTTACTGATGAATAATTAAGTGTAATAATTGGTTGGTTTAAAGAACCTTAACTCATGGTAGAACATTATGATCACCTAACAAAGCTTCCTAGATAATGGCTATTCAATGTTTTATTTTTTTTATTCATTCTTTATTATGCTAAAATATTTAAAACATATTTCATATTTTTAACCATTCGAGCAAATGTTGTTTTCTGTCATAAAGCATTAAAAGGCAAGAAATTTGTAAATATCAAGTTATAAATAACACCTGCTAAGTTTAATCTAATATTTAAATCATTGTAAATTTAAATTCAATGATAAAAAATTTTAAATGACTAAATGAAATTAGTAATAATTACATATTGATTTTGCTGTATGGGATGACAGAAAAACAATTATATAAAAAAATTTCAAAGTTTTAAATTTTTAAAATAAAAACATGAATCAAAGAGCTTCTACAATCATTTTTAGAATTAATTTTATTAAAAAAAGCAATTGAACTCTAAATGTAAATAAAAAGTAACTAAAAAACATGAAATATATTCTTTTAACATTTACACATAATAATAATAATTTAAAAGTATTTACATTTTGATTCCAAGTAGAAAAAGTATCGGATATATTATTAATGTTGCTTCTTATTACTGATGCCTCCTCTCCACTTTCAACACATTCATTAAAAAATGAAGGGGGAAGATATGCGCTATCAATCGCCATACTTAACTTAATATCAATATTTTCCCGAGCATTGTTAAGAAATTAAATAAAAAAAGTGACAGCTGGCGCTTCCGCGAAATTCGGCAGAGGAAAAAGAAAATGATTGACAGGCGGCTGGCGAGGCGAAAACGCTCCAAAGGGAAAAGTGCCACGACGCAGGTACAGTATGCTTATAGGCGCCCCGGCAGCTGCCAAGCCTCGGTAGGCCCTCATTAGCTATGACACGCCGACACCTTAAGTGCTGGCAATGATTGAAAAAAGTTTTTTATTTATACATTTTTCATATTTTCTAAAAATTGGTAGTCTTTCTTAGTTGTTACGTTTTTGTTATTATTGTATCATGTTATTGCTAGATATTATGTTGGTTTGCAAATTTAAAACGACTGAACATTTCGAAATATTTGGATATTCAGTTTAAAAAAATATATAAGACCAAAACACAAAAAAAAGCAACTTCCGTAGCTTTAAAGCAAATGTTCTCAACCTTACTCACGACTGTACCTCCAAAATTTAAAAGAGGTCCGTCGGGAAACCCTTAAGTTGAAGTTCGTGAACAAAAGAAAAAAATCCCGTATATTTGGCAACCAACTTTCATTCTGAAAGGTTATATAACATCGAAAAGGTAACAGACGACGAAGATTATAAAGGTTTTGGCTTTATATAAATTTATTATTTTCTAAAATAGTGGTAGTTTTTCTTAACTGCGTTGAATCTTGAATCTGCTTATATCATGTTTCATAGATGTTGAATTACACATTTCTAAAACGACAGAACCTTTCGAAACGTTTGAATCTTCAGTTTGATTACGGAAATTAGGTCAAAATATAAAATGAAACTTTCGTAACTCTAAAACAGTAGTTCTTATCCTTACTCGTGACAGTTCACTCATAAGTTGAAAGAATATCCGAGGGTACGAGTGTTTCAATTTATTTTTGGAAAAGATACTTTTGAAAGACTTGCGGGTGGACAGGACAATCCCCTAGCAGCAATTTAATCAATTTCTGCCCTAGCAGTAGTTTAAACAATTTCTCTTTAAATATTCAAGAGGAAATTCTGCTTTCCCTCAAATTTTTTTCAGAAAATGAATCCACAATCCAGTCATTCTGTGCACCATCAGTTTAAATTTCCGGAAGATATTAGAAAATTAAGTTTTTCAGATGTTTTAAAACGCATAATGTTTTGATTTTAAACTTATTTTTTAAGTAATAAACCTAGCATTTTCCTTGATGAATCTCCGGTTTATAATTACGTATTTAGACGAATCACAGTGAGCCAACTCAAAATGACGTATTGTCCCCCTCTGTGATTTGTCCATCGGACACTCCGGATCACCACAATGTATTTAATTGGATTGATGGAAAGGCTGTATTACAAAAGATGGCTTAATCACAGCGTGGTAGTAACTATGTTTCTATTGTAAATTTATAACAGATATGAAACTGTTTTAAAAACCAAATTTCTATTATTTCAAGATAACACAGAAGGTTTACGAATTTCAAGACAGCTTACCTTACGCTGATGTCCAGGTCGTATTCAGAAACTTTAACACGATCACGAAACGATCAATTGCAAATGATCACTCCAGAGATGCCGTTTCTCAATCGTGAAGGTCGATCGCCCGCTGCTGCTGCCTCCTATCGGAAAAATTAACAAGTAATTATACGCTGATACCAATAAACTGCTAAGGACTGCTATGTCTGAGGACTGTTTTTGGTAATTAGTAGATGTTTTAGATTTTTTGAAACTATTTAACGGACTACAAAAAGTGTAAAAGCAATCGGAATACGGTTCGAATCTGGGAACAATACGGCGGACGAGAGCTGCGAAGTTTGAAATATCTCTCGTTTGATGATCGCTTGAAATCTCTCGTGTCGTTATCGTATCGTTTCATCTTCGTGTTAAAGTTTCTGAATGCGGCCCAGGGCCCATATTCACTAACGCCTGCGGGTTTTTTTTATTTACTTATTTATGAAGCATACATGACATTCTTTACCTTCTTCTATTCTTCGTTTTAGAAATGTGTAATTCAATATCTATGAAACATGTAAGCAGATTGACCAGTTAAGAAAGACTTCCACTTTTTTAAAAAATGATAAATTTATGTAAAGCCAAAACCATCATTCCTTGCATTTCCTTAAACCAGCACAATTCTAAATTTCCTTTGCGCTGTCAAAGCAGGAATAGGTATTGATATAAACATTCTTAGTATACATTTTCCGTTGATATATCCACAAATCTTTATCATCTTATCTTGGTGTGATTCAGACTCACTGATGCACCAAGGTGGGAACATATTTAAGCAATAAAACGTCAATTATAATGCTCATTAAAACTTTTAAGGTTGCCTATTAGGGCAAACCTGAACTGTTCTCCTCCCCTATTCGAAAAGAAGTGAAGGAAAGAGTATTAGTAGAACCTGTGTTTATAACAACTGGTAATAAATGTACCGATTATTAATTTTAATTCGTTGTGGAGATTCCACACACATGAGTTTTTCATTAAGTTGACCGCCATTTCAGTCAGAACAGAACTCGTAAAAATCGGCTGATTAAAGAGGTTAAAAGAGAAGAAAAGTATATGAAACCATCATTATCCGAGTGATGGCGTTCTGAATATTTCGGAATGTTCTCAGGTTGTATTTATATTTTTACGAGCACTCGGTGGCTTTCGGGCCTTTATACCTCCAAAGTGGGTTGAGTTGCTCAGCTGAAATTATCAAGTCTTACTGTGTAAGACAGTTATACTGTGGCTTCGGCCACCAGCCTTAAGTTCAATAAAGCACGCGCTCCGCGCAGCGGAGCGCAGTTAAGACAGGAGCTTGAAGTCCTTAGGGACTAGGTGCTCCTTCGAAATTAAAACCCCACGGACATTTATACTTTGCACCTGGTGAGAATGTTATCCATTTTTCTATCCTATTTCATATACATTTGTCGTTCTGATTACTTTTTCCTAATTCGTTATAACGTAACGTGGTTGGTTAGTCCCTTGAGGAGGTTCTACTAACATACTGTATAAAAAACTTTGAGCTTTTTTATAGGAAGGGGAGAAATAACAAAATAAAATAACGAAAAGGAAGTGTAGTAAGAACACTCAGTATTCTTGGAGGTGCTACGGTTGTTGTTTCGCCAACTCTGAAATTTCCTACCCCCACTCGTTGGCCTTACACAAATCAAAGATTAAACAGAAACCAGTGGCGTATTCAGGTGGGTGGCACTCTGGAAAGTGCCCCCATTGGACCCAAAAAATCACTCATAAGCACCAAAAAATGTCCCAAAAAGTACTCAAAATGAGTTAAAACCCTACTTTTACAGGTCAAATTTCAAAAAAATTCAGGGGGGACCCTCATACCCCCCAGCGGTACCAAAAGGGGATCTTGAGTGATACTTTTTAGAAAATCCCCAAAATTTTGATATTTTTCTCAAAAGGTAAAGGTGATAGTCTGAAAAAGTGCCCCCCTAGGAGCCGTGCTGGATCCGCGCCTGACAGAAACCGGGGGGTAGAAAATGGAAATTTCAGAGTTGGCGAAACGTCCGCGACACCTTTTTAAATAATATTTCTCGAAAGCAATTACTTTCTATTTAGTATTATTAATTTTCTGTAAATATGTTCCTTCTTATATATTTATTTGTTCTGAGTTCTGATTTTCACAGAGTGTAGTAGTCCTCACGAATAGTGGCATAGTTTTTTATGTCTTCAACAGAGATGCACGTGCAATCCAATATATTTTCATTTAATTCGTGCCCTACCAACATTCCTATCCCGAGTCATAATAAACTCTCTCCTGTTATTTGTAACAGCGTAGCCGATATAGCACCGATTCCTCCAATTACACTAAGCGCTCCCAGAGTTTTTTTCCCCTCAACGGCGTACGCTCTCAAAATTAAATTACCCGAATTCCCCTCCTCAATCTGAAATCGAATCAAATTCTGAGCAAATGAAAAAGAAGACATCCGCCATATTGCTCCAACACCAGACTAATCGAATTTCATCTGCTGATAAAACTGTGCTGAACCATTTGCTTGCAACCGAACCGTTATTGAACTCGCTCCACTTATCCTCGGAACCAGACGCACACAGAGGGAATTTCTAATTACTGAGGGGACGAGGCTATTGGGGACTCTATTAAAAGCGTCTCCTTATCGCAAATGGCTCTTTTTTTACGCCATTTTGATTTTTTCTTATTCGAGTTTCATTTTTTTACTCTTTTATTTTATTTTCCGCTCTTTTTCTCGGTGATAACCGTCAGTGTCGGTTCCATTGTTTTTGCATTACCTATGCATCCGAAAGTTGGTCGAGGTGACGCATGGGGATTTGGAATCGCACTTGACTTGTTCTTTTGTTCCGAAAAATTTCTGTTTGGAAAGAATACGGCCGTTTGCAGCTCCCATAAGGTTTTTTTTTTTGTTCGTTTCAGTAAAAAAAAATTGGAACACAATTGCGTTTCTATGGAATTTTTTTGAGTGAATATTTAATTAATCAAATTCCTATTTGAATAAAACGCATGCGGTGATCTTAAGTCAAGAGGGGAACCAAAGCCTTTTTGTTAACGGTGGTGAAAAAACAGAGCTTGTATTTTTCCAATTTTTTACCACCTCACCTCTTAAAGTACGTAACTTCTTTTGTAAATGGGAATTTTTATCAGGAAAAAAAACTGTTTTCCCACTTTTTGGATAATTGAGTTCTAATACTGAGAGATAAATAAAACATTTTTTCTTTCAAATAACCTGAATTATTATCAAATTGTGTTAGATCTAAACTCATGTTTGACATTTAAAATGTAAATTTGAGTTTCATTTATGTCTTCCTTAACGCCCTTGCACTGTAACGATGCATCTTTGCCTTTGAAATTGGCTTGTCTATACTACAGTGCTTCTCAAACTTTCAATATTGGCGACACAATTTTTAATCGTAATTTTTAATCGTTGGCGAGTCAGAGATGACTCTCGCTCGCTCTGTCCTTTTCGCCAATTAGGTAGCTAGAAAGTGTGACTTCTAATCGAAGCTCCTCCCTAACAACCCGTGACGTCATTGTCAAGAAACGTTGTAAATCTAGAATAGGTGCCTTCTACCTACCATATCATTGTTTACTATACTAGATTGCAACGTTTCTTGAACCCAGTACGTCACAAATGCGGAAGGAGAAATCGGTAAACACATAGCCTGTTGAGTAGCTAGGAGGAGTTTCAGTACGCAAATCGTGATTGAAAAGCACTATATATACATGGGTTTAACAAAATAATCATAATTCTAAATTGACGTCCTTCATTTCACTCAAAATTCAGACACCGCGATGGGAACTACTTTGTTTGTGAGTGACGTAGTAGGGTCAACTTAGGTTGCAATCTAATATAAGACTTCTGTTAGCTGTATAACTGCGTATAGCATAACCATTGCTGCACCCTTAGGGATGAGTGGACCACCATGGAGAACTGCGATCTTTTTTTTATACAGACCTACTGAACACTAATTCCCAAACCAAAACCAACTATCAAAAGTGAAGGATTCCTAGTACTACACAAAACTGATGGCGTCAAACCAAACACTCTTGGGGAAAAAAAACTATTTCCCTAGAAACTCTTCTGACGTGGTGGTTGCTATAAACGTACTTACAGAAAAGAATAATAATAAATAAAGGCCAGAGAACGAAACTCCACATCTCCTCTCGTAAAGTATAGAAGAAATAGCCTCCACACTTTTCCCTGAACCGAAAAATAAAAACTTGTAAGATTTCCTTTCGGGCAGTGGCAACGATGCTGCTCCTTTTTGGCGCGAAGGCAGAAAGAAAACGGATATATCGGAGTGGCGGAGTCTTAAAGGTTTTCCCGTTTCCAGGAAACGGACATTCCGGAGTCTGGATAGAAGGACATAAAACTGGAAAGGCTGTGTCTGAGTAAAACACTCGATTGTGTATGTGAGTTAGGCCTACTTTCTCGTGGAATTTTTTTTTACTTTTTGTTTGTTTAAGTTCTTAAGTTAATGAAAGTCTTCGAATATGGCTTCTTTTAGAGGATACTTTTCGGGCTTTCATCCATGCGAAGAAGCCATTTTATGTTTCTACCAGGATTGGTTTTAGAATAATCAAAAGTGTTTTTTTCTTCAGAAATACTTGTCTACCACGTTAAAGAGAGAGATATTCCATTAGATATTTTCTCACTGACAAATATAAAAATAATAGTATATTATCATTAGTAATAATTCTAGGTCCGTTTCACGGCTTTTATTTGGAACCAACGTCTTTAAGAGTCATGGAAGTAATGTGTACCCCTATGTAAGTGAACATGCTGAATCTGTTAAGATTGCAGCACCCCTAATGGTGAAATAACAAAAATTAAAAACTAAAGGCGATAGAACAACGAAAACTTAAATAAAAATTGTTGGCAATATCATGACAAATATTTTAGAAAAAGTTTCAAGAAAATATCTTAAATATTTGAGGAGATAGTAGCATGTGAAAATGGACTTGGCCTCAAAAAAGAAAAAGTTCGTGAAATTACAAATCTCTTAAGAAAACTACTACTGGAATTACATTTCTTAAATCTAAATCCATGAAGTATGTTTCGGAAATATTATCTTTCTTAAAAAAAATCAAATAAAGCTAGTATTCTGAGTACATGTGTTAGGGGACATCCATAAATTACGTGAGGTGTTTTTTCACCCCCCCCCTTGGTGAGATTTTGCTGGACCCCCCCCCTCCCCCCACGTGAGATTTTCTCAACCACTAGTTTTGTTTTTTCGGCATAAAAATTACCATTCAGATAGCAAAATTTTGATACAAAAACACATTGAAATCGAAAACATGGTTATAACTTGTAATTATCACGACTGACTGGCTAATGATTTGCTAGTTTGACTAATCTGAGCATTTTTTCTGAACTTGTGCTAAAAAATATTAAAGAAAAAAACGTATATTTTCTAAACTAAAAGTTGACGTGAGATTTTAATTGACTCCCTCCTGGTGAGATTTTCCTGGACCACCCCTCCCCCCTTTTTACCTCACGTAATTTATTGATGTCCCCTTATGTTTACTTTCCTTCATTTCTATAGTATTAATTTCTCATGGAGTTTTTTTTATCTACTCCACGCGAGGAAACCTCAGGGTTTGGGCAGAGTGTTAAACAACTCTGAAAAAAAAATCAGAGAGTTCAACCTTTCAAGTCAAACTCATCTAAAAATGACAAAAGCGTCTGAAATTTTGCAGGAATTCTCTATAAAACTCTGCAACTACTTTACGGCAAGAAGTGTGGAATAAGAAACCCGAGGTCAACTTTCTCGCGAACTTTTCAGAGACACTAAGTTCCTGATTAAGTCTTTGACGAACATTAATGTCTTATCTGAAGAAGGTAAGTGGAGACATGGAGGAACAGATAGTGACAGTCAATTTTCTCGTTACTCTTTATGCATGCTAAAACTGTCCTGGTTTTACTGCGGAACATTATCTTAGTAATTTTAAACTTGCTCCACGTTGGAACACTTAAGGAATATTTTTCTCGAAGGATTTAAAATTTAAATTTTAATTTAATTTAAGTTTAAAAAGGGGGAGTGTTTTGACATTTAAAAATGGTTTGTGGATGTTACCGAGCTTTAGTAAGCTTTAGTAAACATAATTAAATATAATTTGACCTTCTCCTTCCAAATATAGACTTGGTATCATTAAGAACAATTCCTATAATAGACTGCAACGTTACTTGACCTTGGAGAAACAAGCTGAGAGCAAACAAAGAAAGTAGCTCCCAGCGAGGTGTTTGAATTTTAAGTGAAATTAAGAATTTCAATTTAAGAATATGATTAGTTTGTTAATCCTATGCATATATAGCGTCTTTTTATCAAGATTCGCGTACTGAAACTCCTCCTAGCAACCCAAAAGGCTTTTTGTTTACTCAGTTTCTCCTTCAGCGTAGTGACATCAAAGGGTCAAGAAACACTGCAATCTCTAGTATAGTAGCACAGCTCATATCAAATGTGTCATGCTTACGTAACTGCAACTAGAAGTAAACGAAATTGGGCCGTACGACAAAATATAGACGAATCTTTAACGTTTGTGCTGGATGCAGACAAAAACTCAGTTATCTCGTGTTCCTTAGAAGATGATTTCAACCATTCAATGAAAAGAATAACGTTGATGAAAATCTGTGAGTACCTCTTATAGTCTATGAGCCAAGTAAAATGTTTGATCTGTTATTTCCTTTCAAACGATAATTGGCAGGACGCATCAGAGAATTGTATCATAAAGCCTCGTGAACGTTAGTTACGGTTCTGTGGTTGGGTTGAGCGTCGGTAGCCTTCCCTCCTATCCAATCCAAATTGTTCTAAAAGGATTATTCATGTCCCCTTCAGTATTACGTGGAAAATATATACTATTGGCATCAGATTATCTAAATTAAATTTGTTTAATAATTATTTTGAACTTTAAAAGTGGTGATTTTAAAAATGAAATAGCTTTCTTTACAAATTATCATCAGATGGCACAATTAGGCAGTTAAGGAAGTTATACCAGGCTGCAACGTTTCTTGAACTTGGAGAAACAAGCTGAGAGCAAACAAAGAAAGTAGTTCCCAGCGCGGTGTTTGAATTTTGAGGGAAATTAAGATCTCAATTTAGGAATATGATTAGTTTGTTTAACCCATATATATAAAGCCTCTTTTTATCACGATTCGCTTACTGAAACTCCTTACTGAAGCAACCCAACAGGCTTTCTGTTTACTCAGTTTCTCCTTCAGCGTAGTGACATCATAGGTTCAAGAAACATTGTAGTCTCTAGTATAGTAGCACAGCTCATACCAAATATATCACGTTTACGTAACTGGAACTAGAAGTAAACGAAATTTGGTCATACGACAAATATAGACGAATCTTAGCGAATCAAATTAGCTGATGAGGAAGCAAAAGGAGCCCTAATGAATAGTTGAATCACAAAGTGAATATCCCCAGAAGATTTTGAGGTGAGCTTACTCACCACTAAAAAAAGTCAAGCAATTCAAATTGGGTATAAATATTGACTGAAGTAACTATTATTACTTTTGGAGTCGTAAGGCCTTTGGATTGGTATCTCCCCGTGGTTATAGTATCTTGCTGCTATTTAATTCTGAACACAAAGAAAAAAGGAAAATAGATGTTAAATGTATAACTGCAAATATAATTATAATAACCTACAAAAAATTCGGGAACATTCAGTTCAGCAATAGCCTTATCAATGCTTATTCAAATATTCAATAAGTAAATTAGATTTTTTTTAAATGGTGTTTTTGTGCTGAGGCAGTTTTAACGGCACTTATCAGTTTTTTTAATGTAACAATTTAATTAAAAAAAGATTCCGTACACTACTCAAATTATATCTATGTACAATACGTGTAACTGAAGGTAAGAATTTAAAAGTAATTACTAAATACTACCTTTTTTTCTCTGAACCTCGATACAAATTTTCTAAACTATTTGGATCCCAAGTAAAATTAAATCGTCAGTTAGAAGAAGGGAATAAGTCCAAAAAAAATGGTAAATTAACTTTTTGTGCGCAAAAAAATCTCCAAGCTTCGCTCTACACATGAGTGTAAAGAGGAAAAAATAACTACCCCCTATCGGGAGATATAGCTCCTTGAATTTGCGAAATCAATGTCCATTCATTGTATTTTTTGATTAAATTAGAAATTTTACTTAATTTGTTTTTCTTTTCTGATTCTTTGGCCTGTAAACTTATCCTAAATATAATTTGATTTGAATTTAAAATCGTTTTTTAACCAATGAATTTTGACTCCATTCATATTCACTCACTCCATTGATAGCACAATAATGACGCAGTTTCATAATAATTTTTAATTTTATACGTCCTTTCCATCTTTCACTTTTGTACTGCGAACTAAGCAGAAATATAATTTAATTGTCAATTTAAGTGGTTTTTAAGATTTTCGTTCAGCTGAAATTTCATAAGGTTGAAGAAGGGAATAAGTCCATCCTCTTTTTTTTTAACTGTAAAACATTTTTAAATACACTTATAATTTTTCCGATGATTGTTCTGTATTCTTAACAGTGTCATGAATATCCTGTAAAAATTTGGTGGCTATAGGATAAAAATTCCATTACTTATACAGTTTTTTTTTCTTCGATTTTCTCAAAACTTCGTTTTTGGACTTACTCCCTTCTTCTAACTGACGATTCAATTACTTGCCGGCCCCTGCGATACAGGGTTACGATCGATGGGGACTCTAGTTTTTCTGTGTCTATGAATTGGAAAACCCCGGCACTCAAAGGAATTCCCGTCCCTAATAAAAAAAAAGGATTTCTTTGCTTTTTAGTGAAAATGTTTTGGCATCGAGAAGTAACTTTTGGACGTCCCTATCACTTTTCGCATAGGGAAAGAGATACATAAGGAAGGACGGCAGACCGATAACAACGACAGCAAACTTTGTCATGGAAGGAAGCATAAAAAGAGAACAAGTGTACCGAAAAATTCTGTCTGCATGCAAAGTATTGAATTGCATTCTCTGTTTGTGCGATCGCTCGTTGAAAGAAAACGATTTGGAGTGGCTGAAAAAACAACTGACGAGATGTATAGTATGTAAGCAAGTGCTTTAACTTTTATTGGTTCAGTTTGTTTATGGAATATATGGGTAGATCGTTGTTTTTGTGGATGTTAGTGAGTGTAATTCACATTTTTGAGACGGAAGTTCACGGAAGTCTCTTATTTTTCGTTACCGAATAAAGTGTTTTCGTTGTGTTATGATTTTTTTTAGGGAGAAATCGCTCATAAAAGGAAAATAAAAAAAGCATATGCATTTCATCCAACGGAAGAGTCGAAAGATTCTTTCTCTTAGTTAATCCATAATATGAATAGAAATAATTAAAAAAAAAGGAGAACTGAACAAAAAAAAAAGGTACGCAAATTTGCAAGGTTTTTTCATTAAATTTTGTTTTTATCTAACTAAAAAAACAGAAAACTCCCCCCTACAAGGTAACACTAAAAAAAACTTCAGAAAAGGCAAATTTGAGATTTTTATTTGAAGCCTGAAAAAGAGCTATTTTCACATGCTAATATCTCCGCGAATATTCACGATGTTTTCATGAAATTTTTTCCCTGAGAGTTTTTAATAATATTGGCAACAATATCCGTAATGAAGTTTTCACTCTATCTCCTTTAGTATTTTAATTGATTTTTAAACTTTTTTTAGTTCGCTGTAAGTCATCTCAATGGATTTTCCAGACATTGCTTTCAAATAAAAGCCGTTAAAGGGACTTTTGAAACTTGAAACACCCTGTAGGGGAGAGGGAGGCACATTCGAACAAAAAATACATTTTTGGCTATTTCTCCATATAGTCAGTGTTATTCCTAGAATTTTTTTGGAGGAGTAAAAATACTCCTTGACTTTTTTAGGAGGAGTAAAAATACTCCTTGACTTTTTTAGGAGGAGTGAAATTGAATTATGCGGAGTGTATACGGAAATAGCATGAACTACATATACAGAGACACGAAAACCACAATCAAACTCCCTAAGCATCAGAACAATAATTGATAAAAAAATTACTATCGCTGTATGAAAACACAATTTAAAAGTATGATAATTAGGGTACCGTGTCTTTTGGCAATTGGGTTTGGCCAGAAGTCGGGCAAAAATGTCTCCGTTGATGGGATCAGTTGGTGTTTTGAGTAAAAAAAATATTATTTGTGGATTTTGGTGGCGGGCACGGGGTGCATTTTGTGAAAAATTCAAAGAGTGAAAATACTCCTGGCTTGTTTTTTAAAGAATATTTCCGATTTTCAAGGAATGAAATGCTCTCTCAGAGGAGTTAAAAATATCTCTGCATATAGTATTTAAAAGATATTCAAACAAAAATGCTATGTAAAACAAACCTAAATACTTAGTCTAATCCAGTTCTTCCTCAACCAAAACAAAATACTAGTGTTCGGCAATTAGTGGTCAAATAATAGTTAACTACTAACTAGTCTGGGAAATTGTAGTTGTAACTAGTAGTTAACTATTTTTTCCTGGGACTAGTTGCAACTAGTAGTTAACTATTTCCCAAAGTAGAACTAGTCTATTTAATTTCATAACCTACTTTTTGGCAAAATTCTAATACATCTTTCTTATCTATGTCAAAAAAAAACCGTTTATACTTCGCGCAAAAATGGTCTTAATTTCTGGTTATGGCATTTGAGTACTCTACCTTTGATAAAAATTTTAAATAAAAATTCTTTTGAAGTAGTTGAAAATTTGAAAGTAGTTTTAACTAGTAGTTAACTAAAAAAGTAGTTAAACTACTTGAAACTAAAAGTAGTTAAACTACTAGTTGATGGGTAGTTAACTACTAGTTGCAACTAGTTCTAGTTAACTAGTGCCGAACACTACAAAATACCCCCCCCCCCCAAAAAAAAAACCCTTCACCTTCCCCATTTTCATAAAAACATACAATAAAACTTCTCCCTCTTTCCCCGAGATTGCCTCCCGAACCTTATTACATTCTCAAGAAGGGGATAAACCACTCAACTCCTCTAGCACACCGTCGTCTATGATCTAAGCCTAAGTACAAGGCCAGTCTGCCCTATAGGCCGTAAAACCCATCCGTAGTAAAAGGAGCCCGGGTTTATAACCTGACACCGGTTTACTGCCGGACAGATGCTTCGGTCTGGGTGAGCCGGACTTGGAAGGGAACGTCCGGGTGATTCCGTTTATATCTTTTTTTAGGGGAGTGGGTGTCCAGATATGCTCCTCAGAAGTTCTGATCGGGGATGGGGTTTCAAAGGAACCGATATTGTTGAGCCCATGTGACAACCCTGCATTGAGGAGTCACTTTGGTAAAATAATCATTGCTACAAAGCCTCCTGCGCTACCGAATTTTACTTGAGTATTTTTGTTGAGTTTGAAAGTAAGAGTAAGAGTTTGAGTATTGGTAAAGCAAGGGGATACGGAGGGCTTAAGTTTCAGCAAGGATAACAGAACAAGGGGCCATGGGTATAAACTAAATAAGACACATGTCAATCGGGATTTAAGGAAGTACTACTACTTTAATAGGGTAATTGACATATGGAACGCGTTGCCAGAAAATATAGTTTATTCAAAGGGAGTGTTTGAGTTTAAGAGGCAACTGGATAGGCTGTGGGAATTGGTGAATTCATAATCATAGGACCAGCCTTGTTGGGCTATGAGCCTGTAGCTGATCGTCAGTTTTGTATTTGTATTTGTATTTGTATAAGAAAATAGTGGTGAGTATTAGTGGGCGCGTGCCGGTAATTTACCTTGCCTGACCATCAATTTGATATTTATCGTAGAGGGATTTTTTATTTGAATTGGTCAAGGCATTTATAAAAAAAAGTAGAGGGTATCCTTTTTCAAATTTGCAACAAATAAAAAATTCTGTCATATAAGAGACAAACTTAGAATCTTCAAATGAGATTCTGCACGGGTTAATATTATCGTAGAGTGATAATTTTTTTAACTGAATAGGACTAGGCATTTATAAACCGAGGGTAACCGTTTTTAAATTCACAAAAATAAAATCTATCATATAAGGGACACCCTACCTTACATCTTCAAATATTTATTTATTAACATTTTTGCAACCTTTTTTATAATTAAAACAAGGACCGTTTGAAGAAATTATGAAACTTTTCCCCCAATTTTAGTACATGATCATTGATTATACAATAGTCATTATTTTATTAGTGTTATACGTTCCACTCATATTTTTTTTAAGAATGTAAAAGTTACTAAATAGTACATTCTAGGTTATTGTACACTGTGTGAATCTTTATAGTATCAAAGCGCTTATTATCATCAACCGATGCTGTTACTAATATTATTTAGAAAATATGAGATCACGAATGTGGAGTCGACTAAAATTTATTTTAATTTATTAAAACATTGGTTGGTGAGTATGATCCCCGCAACCCTCATATATTATCCTCAATAACATTTCAACCTCCAGCCTCCCCTCCTGAAATTTTAATACTAAAACTCTCGTTCCCCTTTAGGAAGAATGGACTCCTCTTAATTCCAAAGCCCCTCCTAAATCCGTCACGTGCAGCGGCAAATTGCACTTGTGACGTCACGTCCGTCAGTAAGTGCGGCCACTTCCGCCGGAAGTAAGGGGTGGGGTTGAGGGGGCGGGGAGCGATAAGGTGGGTCGTTTGCAAAAGTCTGATTTGCAGCCGAAGAGATAAAAGTGATAGAGGCGATCTTGTGCGAGTAGAGTCACGGATCCCACTGTACGATTGAATACAATACGCGCCAAAATAGTCACATTTGGCGATTTTTCGATAATTTGATAAAAAATAAGCATTCAATTAGATTTTTTATATTTTCTGAAAGTATGATACACAGAGTACGGGCCCATGTCCATAGGTGATAATGGAAAAAACTACTCATGAAACTCACGCCTTTCTTGTCACGTCAAAAGAGGCGGAGAAAAGGAATCTCAATCCTCGAATCTCCTCTAATACCCTTCCTAAAGTGACAAATTGAGTGAACACATCGCAGCCAATCACAGTTGTGGTCACCAAATTGTACTGCCTATCCCTATTCCCTATGTTAATCACAGACAATTGTAGTGCTACCCTCTCTACCATTTGTAAGATGGCATTTGAAAATTTTGGCGTTTTGGACCCTGTTTTCGGCTTTTTCACTGTGGAACCTGCAACTCTTCTTGTTTCCTTTCCATAGCCTTTAATTAAAAATATTATTTAAAAATGTCTTACATTTCAATAGAAAAAAATAAAATCAGATTTCAAATCACTGCCAAATTAATTACTATTAATTTTATTTATTTAAAAGGTAGAGGAATATAATTCTGAAAGTAAGTTAGTTGATGAAAGGATTTTTAAAATCAGAATAAATGTGAATGATAACGAAACGTTCGAAACCTCTATTAAACATTCTAAATAGTTTTTGTTTTAAAAAAACTTTTTAAAACGTAAAATATTCTCAATCAAATTTTGAAAGAAAAGAAGAAAAAAATATTGTCTTTGTTTATACAGAGCTCTGTTTCATCAACTGAAAATAGTGTTCTGATTGGTTTAAAATGTAAGAACCGCCCCCGAAAGCGATTTGCATGTGCACTTGTGATGCTGCCCGGTTTGCGATAGTCGCTCCTCGCTCGCGACCTCTATGGTCAGGTTTACATGTAGTAATATGAGCGATGCGACCTGTACATCATGGATAAACGGTCGAAAAATTTCTATATCTTTTTCTATAGAATCCGGCCCCACCATTGGTTCTTAGAAATCCGCCCTGCAATGTCACCCATCACCCATTTATGTTTTAAATTTAATATACCGCTCAATATTATAACGTACAATGGCGGGACTCGATTAAAAGCATTTCATAATTTCATATCGCTAATTCAATATAAATTTTTTATGTCATTAAATTAGATGACTTTTTAGTGTGGTGACCAAAATCGCACTACATAAAAATTTCACTGCCAAAAAAGGATTGTCTGTTCTACAAGTAGGTACTATGTAAAATATTCTTTTCCATTGATCAAAATAGATTAGAATTTATAATTGCTTTCTTTTAAAAGCATTTCAACCCTTTCCCGCAAACAGCTTTTTAATTACTGGTTCAAACGACACTTTTTTGTTTTAAAAATGTCGATAATTTTGAGGAATACTGCAAGGAGCTTTTACAATTTTGAAACAAAACCCTTATTTTAAAATACTTGCAGTTTTCTAAATTGCATAATCTGAACGGCATTCATTGTTTACAAACAAAAAGTTCTTAATATAATGTATTAATAATATAATATAAGTTTTAAATAAACTTGAAAAAATGCACAAAAAATGAAGTTTTAGCATTCAACTCTTAGTTTTAAGTTTTTGAACAATTTAAAACATATTTCTTTCGTTCTAAAAAGTTATGAGACCAGTAAAAAATTTTCAAATTACTTGTATGAAAGAGAGTGGGCCTTAGAAATAATTTTAAGCGATAATCCCCTAAAGTATATTTACAAGCCCTGTTTCTAGTTGGATCTGTAAAAGTAGAACAAATTGCATTAAAATCTTTTAACTTGTTTTCATTTTAAAAATAGTTATTTAAAATTTTTTGTGATATTGATAGATCTTAACATATTATTTTTGACTGAAATGTGTCAAAACACTACATAGTATTCTTCTCCTACATCTTCTTCTCCTTGTTTGAAGATTATCCCTTCGGTTTTCTATTTTCAGTTCACTATAATAATTAATAACTTATTATTTAAGCGTTAATTTCGTAGGTTTTCCATTACATACATAACTTCAAAGTTTTCAAAATGGAGCAGATCATTTGGGGTTCCATCTGCATGTATTAAAAAACATCCGAAGAGTATATTTCCTAATGAGCGATGCGAAGAGATGTCATGGGGAAAGCTCGAAAATTTCCTATCACTTTTCCCATGAATTTAGAATCTGGTCCCGCCATTGGTTTTTAGCATTGTGACTTAGTAGTTACGTCATCATTTACAGGTAGTAGTTTTGTATATTTTGTTTTCAAGAATTTTAAAAACTTAATTTTAAATTTATTTTATTACTTCATTTTACTGTATTTACTTAATAATTACTTTGAAATATTTTGTAATCGTACAGCATAAAATTCGAGTTACTTTTTGTTAAAAGTGGTGTGTTGACCTAGCTAAAAAGTTGTGATAAATTATTTTTATCTCCAGAGTTATAAGTTCAGTATCGCATTTTTTATTTTTTCGGTGTTTGTTTATTGAATTATGATATAAAATTTTCCCTGAAAATATGTATTATATACTGTGCAATATTTCGGGAAAAATTTTGCGACATCATATAATTCAACAAAGAAACTCCGAAAAAATAAAAAATGCGATATTAAACCTAAACATCAATAATCAAGATTTTTTGGAAACCTTACAAAAACCAATGACCGCAATAATGAACGAAGGTTTTTTGGCATTGGTTACTGTAGTCTACACGAAATAAAATTTTTCTAAGGTTGTTATGAAACCTTTCAAAAACCTGGCTCAAGAGCATTGAAACAGGGTTTTCTTGTGTATCCTTTAAAAAACCTGTGCCTCTAACCTTGTAGAAGGTTATTCCACAAGGTTACGCAAAAGGTTGGAAATGTTTACTAGCGTACCTTTTTCTTAGGTTGCCATGAGGTTTTTTTGGGGTTATCGGGTTGCAAATAAAACCCTCAAAAAACCTTTTTTGGGTTGCAATGCAAGGGTAAAAAAACTTTCAAAAAACCAAAAAATGCTATCTGGGAGTGTAGTACTAATGTATAGGTTGTAATAAGTTTCATCCAGTAGCGTCGTTCAAAACTCTCCGTAATAACCATACCAAAGAGTTGGGAAGAACCACTGAGGAAGAACTTATGTGAAATTAAAATTCTCATTTTCAGATTTTGTTGTCCGCTCAACTTGTTATTTAAGCAAACTCGTGTAATTAATTTTCCGTTTGTTTTGTTTCAAATTAAAGGATCAATTTAATTATTATTATTTTAAATATGTTACTTTTTAGTGGTAACCAAGTTCGACTTGCTTGAAAATTTAACTGACAAAAATGATTGCCTGTTCTACACAAGTACTGTATGAAGTATCATTTTCCCTTTTAAAAAATTGATTAAAATTTATAATAGATTTGTTTTAAAAACAGATTTTACAACCCTATTCCAAGAATCCGCTTTTAATTGCTGGTCCAAGACACTCTGTTATCCAATTGTCTATTCTTTTGAAGAATATTGCACTAAGCTCATGTTAAATTATGCAACTCATAACATCTCCTGATTTGATACCTCCCGTCACTTTGATGTATTTTATACTTCTTAAGCGAAACTATTAAGTTGCGGAAAAGATAAAACTACGGTTATAAATTAAAATGTCTAAACTATTACCACCGCTAACTGAAGTTTCTACGGATCCCATTTTTATGTCCTTTTTTAATTTTAAATCAATATTAGTTTAAAGGGGGTTAAGGGGTTCTTCCCTAAAAATTTTTGATAAATTAGACTCGTAAAAGTGGGTTTTTAACACAATTCTAAAATAAAAACTGAGAAACTAATAAAATAACATTGCATGTGCTTTGAATAATCAGAAAGTTTTGTGAACGAGCGCCAGGAAAATCTCTTCGAGGGCTGCATGCAAGCCCGCGGGTTGGACCACACTAGTTTATATCATAATAAAAATTTGAAAGGAGAAAATTTTGAATTAAACTATCTTTATATAATAAGCAAAGAAAATGTTGTTACTTACTATAATTACATGTATCAGATACCATTTACATAAACAAACGACCCTCAAAACCAATCAAATGGTCTAGCCCAGTGTTTCTCAACCTGGGGTACGTGTACTCCTAGGGGTACGCCGAGAACTTTTAAGGGGTACGCCACGAATTATTTTTTTCAACTTTCAATGATTTTCAAGGGGTTTTTTGCAAGTTTTTCAACTTTATATTTAATTTTTGAGGAAGACCGAAAATTCACTGAATGTGTTTCTCCAATTTTTAATGATAAAGGATGGTGCCAATTTACCAATAGCAGCTAACATTAAAGGCGTATATAAGAGGGGGACGGATAGTTTGATTTAGAACACGATTTCATTTAGAATAGGTTGAGGCCAGTGCTGAGAATGGGAGGACATCATACTAAAAAAATATTTTGTTTCTAGAAAAAAAAGGCCGAGCCCCCCCCCCAAAAAAAAAAAAAAAAAAAATTCAGCAACAGTTCAGGTTAAAGCATAGAAAATTTGATTTTGAAATTGTCTAATCATATAACACTTAAAAAGGGTTTGACCTTATTTTAAAAGGTCAAACTTCAAGCATTTTCTGGGGGAAGACCCCCAGACCCCCCCTTTTTAGTGAAAAGTTACAAACAATTCCCTAAAACTTGGGACAAAGATTAATTATTTGATTTAAAACCACCTTAAAATCATTGAACGGGGGATTTTACGAAAAATATTTTTGGGGTAGTTAATCATTATTTTCTAAAATCCTTCTGGAGAGGAGTCTCAAATCCTTAGCCCCCCCCCACCCAATTTTTAGGAGCCTACGCCAACTGCATGCTAGGGGTACGCAGGAAAATATATTTTTCCTTTCGGGGTACAATCGTGAAAAAGGTTGAGAACCACTGGTCGAGCCAACATCATACTAAGTAGAATGAGTAACAACCCAGGGGGAGATATTAGATGAAGAATGAAGTGTAATCCTAAACACGCTGAAAAAAAGGGATAAAATTGGAAGGAATTTCCCCCTTCTCTTTTTTGACTAGGGGGAATCCGAGAAAAAGCAACCACCCCCCCCCTTGTCCCCCGGGACTCACAGGAAATGAAAAGCCAAGTCGGTTTTCCTGGTTTTTTCCCCGGAAAGGGTGTTCTTGAAAATACGCTTTTCCCCTTTGGACCCCAATCAAAAGAGGAGGGGGTTTTGTTGCTGCCAAAAGACAACTTCGCAATTCTGGAGGTGGAGAAAAAGGGAAAAATTGCTCGGTGTGTAAAAGGGGTGGAAGGGGTTCTCCTCCCCAGTTTTTTAACAGGACTTGTTCAGATCTAGGGGGTTTTTTATGCGTTTGTATTTTAATCAGTGGCATATCTGTACTAGACAGCAACTTAAGTTTACCTTATGACGTCACTAATAAGCAAAGTAGTTCCCATCGTTGTGTCTGAATTTTGAGTGAAATGAAGAACATCAATTTAAAAATATGATTATTTTGTTAAACCTGTGTATTTATAGTGCTTTTCAATCACGATTTGCCTACCGAAACTCCTCCTAGCAACACAACAGGCTTGTGTTTACCTATTTCTCCTTCCGCATCTGTGACGTACTGGGTTCAAGAAACGTTGCTGTCGAGTATATAGGAATTTAATTCAAGCGTGGGATGCTTGAATATTCTCTAAAGAAGATTATCATATTCGCATTCATCGTCACGCCGTAATTAGGGTTTCAATCTGTACTTCGGGATAATCCAATTTTCTTTATAAAATGCCTCCTTCATGCGTAATGTGTTGAATGTTAAGTTCATTTTTATGTTATTCAATTTTGAGGCAGAAGCATGTGAAGACCCTCTATATAAGATGGCTCGGACGTGTGACGTCAAACATTGGGCAAAGTCTGGACATTTGTAATGTTAAGTCTCCTCATTAATTTAGATTCTGGTCCCACCATTGGTTCTCAACATTGTGACATAGTAGTTACATCATCAGTCGTAATAAGCTTAAACCCGCCCTACGAGTTTGGAATCACTCTCACTGAGGATGATCGAAGAACAGTGCAGTGGTTCCCAAAGTGTGTGTTTTAGGTTAGTAACTAAAAATCCATTTAAAAAATCGAAACCTCTAATAATATGTTCTTAAAAGTTTCAAAAATCTCCGCCAAGTTATCAAAAAAATTGTTGTCTTCAAGTGATTTGCCTCACTTGTTAGGTCCCTTCAAACTACTGTCGAAAAACACTTCGAAACCCACTCGCAGATCGAACTCAATCCCTGGTTAATTGGTCGGATGGTGTTTTCCAAGAAGACTTTCGTGCTGTGTCTGTCCACGAGTGTCCTTGGGTGTGGAATTCTGGTTGTGGGGTAGTGCGACAGTCTTTAAATCGCAAAAAAAAAAAAAAATTACGAAAAGTATTTTGGTAAGTAAAATGGGTCACTTTTATATTTAATTTAACCTTAATAGTTTCTTTTTTGGAATATTGTGCTTGTTACATGATTGCAGTGATCAGAGGCATGGCCAAAAAAAATTTCAGATTTAAAAAAGAAATTCAAAAATTACTTTTTAGACGTCAAAAGCGACTTCACTCGATTATAAAAAAAAAATAAAAGGAGAAATGACGAGAATTTTTCTGACAGATGTTTTTTTTTTTCATAAGAAACTTTACTTCACACCAGCTGGATTTTCAATTATTCGCATAACAAATGAGAAAATGATTTTAATAGAAAACGAAACGATTGAATGTAGCCTCAATCTCCCCAAAAGTTTTTATCACTTACATTTCTAAGTCCTTCGAAATTTTATTTGGGAAGACATTTAAAATCAGCTTTTATACTATAACGTAAGTTGAATTTTTTTTTCACACCTTTAGTACCGTTTACCTGCCAAAGCCACTGTAACCCAAACTTCATAATGGTCCATCGTTCTTACCTGAGTTGGGAGCATGCGCTGACAAGTTTTCAGCTTTTATAAAATAACGAAGGTCTGGGGTTCACGGGCTCTTGCTCTGTTAGGGTTTCGTCACGTAGTCAAAAAATAAAGAAAAAAAAATACTTGTTTTTGTAAATTGAGTTACTGTTACAATAACTTTTACATGAGTTCTTTCTTCTTGATAATATATTTTCCACTTGTATGCACGTACTCTTGGCGTCACGAGGCAAGCGCTGTATTAATAAAGACAAATTAAGTCAAATTAACTTTTTTTAACTTTCTGTTTGCTAAAAATGGTTGAAAACAGTATTTATGAACTACTACGTGAAAACTAGTGGGGGAGGAGGGGTCTTGGCATATACTACGGGTGGTCACCAACGGGGGGGGAGGGGGGTCAAAAATAGTAAAAATTAGGTCACGTAGTATAGCGTTTGAATTTCTCCCAATTTGCCACTTTAGTTTCAAATTGTATATGTATATTGTACACATTATTTGTCATTACGCTAACTATTTTAATTACTTAGTTAGATTAACCTAATCCAAAGTTCTGGTTAGGCGCCTCCCTTACATATGATCCTGATATTAATCACATTTATAACACCCTGATTTTACTCAAATATTCTCATACTGACAGTCTTGCGCTGTACACTATTTTCTTTATGTCTAGCTCTAGCTCACCTTATATAAGTCTTTAATTGCACAGTCAGTATCCAAAATCATAAGCACATTTTAAGTATTTTCTCTAAAAAAATATTTTGAGTAATATTTTGAAATAACTAAAGCAAACAAACAACAAACAAACAAAACTTCAAAACAACTACAAACTTTACTTCATAAAAAAGATAATAAATAAGAACTTTTTGCTTCAACTTTACCACTCCTGGGTAAATTCAATAATAAGCTATGGTATTCTAGCCTGGGGTGGGGATTACTTACAAAATATAAATCCAATAATTAAAATTCAAAATAAAATCATTAAATTTCTAAGATACTTCACATACAAGGTTAATAGAGAAGTCTAATAACCTTGCTTCACATAACTAATATTGTACTCAGTTTTATTCCTAGGATTTTTTTGGAAGAGTAAAAATACTCCTTGACTTTTTTTAGGAGGAGTGAAATTGAATTATCAGGAGTGAAATACGGAAATTGCATGAACTAATATACAGAGACACGAAAACCGCAATCAAACTCCCTAAGCATCAGAACAATAAATTTAAAAAAATACTATGACTGTATGAAAACACAATTAAAAAGTGATAATTAGGGTGCCGTGGCTTTTGGCAATTGGCTTTGGCCAGAAGTAAGGCGAAAATGTCTCCGCTGAGATCAGTAAGTGTTTTGTGAAGAAAAATATTATTTGTTGATTTCGGTGGGGGTGGGGGCACGGTGCATTTTTTAGCTAAACCTTTGTGAAAAATTCAAAGAGTGAAAATACTCCTGGCTAGTTTTTCAAAGAGTATTTCCGATTTTCAAGGAGTGAAATACTCTCTCAGAGGAGTTAAAAATATATCTGCTTGCTTCACATAGCTAATATTATACTCATGTTATTTATGCACACCTCAACCCACATTGAAGATTGCTGCACTGATAAACAAGATTGTAAACCTATTCCCACAGGTTTGTAAAAAAAGGAGGCTATTCCCATCAAAACAAGTCTCACAACATCCCACTTTATAAACATTGATGCCACGCTATCAGTTCAAAATATGCGGAAAATAGCGAAACAAACAACCAATAAAAAACCCGGAGCCTTTACGAGCTTTATCCCCAAGTCTTATTTGTTGCCAACTCCTTCGGATATGCTCACTTCCGTTTTTAACGACCTCATAAAAAAGCCGGGAGCGCTGGAAAAATTGGAGGATTATTTTAATGTCCTCTCTTTTTTTTTGTATCTTATCTCTAATTCTCAATATAGGGAGATTAAAGGCTTAAACAAGGGGGAAAGAGTACTTCATGGAGAAATAGCTTTCCTTGCAACGCTATGTTTCCACAAAGATGAGATCAAAATGATAATTGATAAGATGGCTGTTAGACGGTTGTTATTGCTTTGATATTTGTGTATGCGTTAAAGTGAAAGTTTTGAAATCTTTGTAAATTTTGGAGGCTATTTAATTGCGATATAAGATAGTGTAACTTAAGTTTGGAGGGGCTTAAAAATATTTATCCATTTAATTTTACTTTTTTTAAGTTTAATTTTTAGTGAGTGTAACATTTCAACATTTTTTCTTAGTCTTTTGTAAAATCTTTTGACCTTTATTTTATATGTTAAAAACACAATGTTCAAATGAAATTGAATATAGGAACTGTATACAGGTGGAGATCTCTCAGTTACGGTTAAAGGGAGGAGACTTTGGATTGCTTTGAATGGCAACACCCACTTTTACCATCTTAAAGTGTTTAGCTCATCGAAAAACCATTAATAAAGCTGAATCGGATTTATTACTTCTGGACTTACTGCTAAGGTAAAGCAAAGGAGATGAGAACAATTTTTTTCTTATACCACTGGAGTTTTCGAACACTTTGAGTTGTGCTTTAATCTCAATGCTGCTTTTTCTGACAACTAAGACTGAAGTTCTCTAACAGAGTTTTTACAAGATTTTCATAAGTGTATTCGTTCAGCTATCAAAATTTTAATTTCTTTTATCAGTAATACTTTTGAGATTTATGGTTATGAGAAAATCGTTCTAGAACTATTTGTCCTCGTCAGCCATAAATAAAAACTTGACCCATATACCATTATTTATTATAATAGAACCTATTTATAACGACCTTTCGTTACAACGACCGGTATTTAAAGTTTCGAATATTTTGAAAAGATCGATTTATCGTTACAGCAACCCCAAACACACGAGTTTTTCGTTATAGTAATCCCAAATTTCAGTCAAAATTCGTAAAAATCGAAATATTTATAGGCTAGAACACAAAAGAAGGGATATTGGAAGAATTTTTGATAGCTCAATTACCCCAAATGATTCCGTTCTTAATGTTTCGGAATGTTTTGCAGTGATTGCTTTACATTTTGCACCTGTTGAGAATTGTATTATTATTATATCATCCATATTTTATATCTTTGTTGTTCTAATTCGGTTTTTACACAATTCGATGTAACGCCTTTTCGTTATTATGATTCTATGAACCTCTATTGGAGTGATTGCTTTATTTTTTACTTTATTGTTCTTGAAGTAAATAGTTAAGCATGAGTATAAGTGGAAATGGCCGCCAAAAATCGTGTGTTTTCGCTCTTTTGGCGACAGAGCTAACGCATGGAAAATATAGGAACCCGACGCCAATAATAGCCAAATGCAACGACAAAGACATAACCCGGAAATAATCTATCGCCCAGATCGTAGCGCCACCAACTTCCAGTTGAAGAGTTCCATTTGGTGATCCCTTAGGTCCGTGATTTTAATAAGTGTATACGTAGAGGTATAAACATTTTATTTTATTTAATCATTTTTATAATATTTACTATTTATTTATGGTTAAGAGAAAATCGTTCTAGAACTCTTTGTCCTCTTGTCAACCATAAATAAAAATATGACACGTCACATATGCCTTTAGTTAGCCTTATTTAATGAACTACACACGGGTTTAAAAATATAATAATTATTTTAAATTCACGTTCTTCATTTCACTCTAAATTCAGACATCGCGGTGGAAACTACTTTGTTAGTGACGTCATAGGGTCGGGAAACGTTGCTGTCGAGTATAGTCTGTGAAAATATTGGCGCATGGTTAGAAAAAGGTTGGCCACCCCAGATGTAGATGGAACCCCAAGGAATCTGTTCCATTTTGAAAACTTTGAAGTTATGTATGTAATGAAAAGCCTAGGCCTAACCTATTTTTCTAGGGTTCTCTCTCTTCGAATATGTAATAATAATTGAAGTTTTCTGTCGAATAAAAAAGTTGAACGTTCCCCCTTCGCCGGCGAACATTTTGCTCTAGCGCGGACACAGTTAGGGCACGGTCAGCCAGAAAATCAGCATGGTATCTCTTCAAAAAATCTGCCCTATCTCCCCATTCATGACCCCTCCAACAATAGCGAAGGAGTCCGAAGTCACCCCCCCAGTCAATTAGCAGACACCCGATAGTGACTTCTCGCTCCTCCCCGAGGGCTGTCTTTTGTTCGAGGGACCATTGAAGGGGTTGATTGCGGTTTTCCTATTGTCCGATAACCAGATACTGCAGATTTTTTGAACAGATACCATACTGATTTTCTGGCTGACCGCAGCAACATTTGCGGACACGAGTTCCTGAGAAAATCTCGTTTTTCACGTCATGACAGACCTGCATGTTAAGTTTGGCTAGGACCTATTCAGACACCCTTTAAACAATCGCGGTTTGAGTGAAGTCGTTGCTGACACAACTTCACCTCTACAGTAAAACCAGGCAATAGGAGATAAAACCCCTTGTGAAAGCCCGGGAGAGATAGAATAAGGCAGAGGGGTAAAGAAACTGCGTCAACGTGAGGGGATTGCAGTCCTTGCAGCAAAAGGCCGGGGCCATAATCTCATCAGATATTTCGGCCGAGAAGACTCACTCAGGGCCTATAACGCCTTCGATTGTTCTCCGGTTTTTGAGCATAAGGAGAGTGTTAACTAGAATATGCATAAGCTGCAATCCTTACATGTATGGAAATTCGTTAAATGTAAGAAATTATTTTCAATGAGGAATTTGCGCGTTTTTTTATATTTTCAAATCGATACTCCGTGCAAAAGTAGGCCTATGTGTGAAATTTCAGGTTAATTTGACAGTTTTTTCAATTAGAAAAATTTATTAATAATAGTCTTTTTAGAATGCCGCGAAAACGCGTTGTGACTTCACAGGTCATGCTCTTCGTTTGGAAAGCTTATTATTTCTCTATTTCCCTACTCTTTGGGTCATGGAGAAGGGTAATAGAGCATTTTCAATCACATGACTCGGACCTAACAACGGCCTTAGCAACAGAAGATGTTACAGTTTTTTGCCCTACAGAGGTTAACAGTTACAGAAAATGACTAGCCGTGGAATTCTTCTATTGGAGAATTTGCAATCACGTGATCCCATACCTAAAAACCGCCTTAGCAACAGATAAACAACGGCCTTAGCAACAGTTAAAAGCCCTACAGAAGGTACACAGTTAAAAGAAAATAACCGGTTGTGACATCACCTGAAAACACTCTAAAGTTAATTACAAGTACTTCTAGCTAAAAACACAACTTTACAGGTAATTGAAGCACCAATTTGAGGAGTGAAAATCAAAACAAACTCAACTCTATGACCTGTGACGAAATATAGCGCTTCAAGTCACGTGTGTTTTTTATCGATATTTAAATCAAAATATTTAATTTTCTTTTAGCTATTGGAAAATTTCGACCATATTTTCGAATTTAACGCTCGAAAATCCATTAGAAAGTTCACAATTTATATAAAAACCTCGCACAGGCAAATTCCTCATTGAAGTCCCATAGAGAAAACGAATCGAAGCCAGTATAAAATCGCCCTTTTTGTGAGAAAACAATTTGAAGACATAGCTACCTTCAACTGGGGAAACTTGGGTTCATTTTGGTGTAACTTTGTCTAGACAAAGTTGATCAGTTTAACTGAATAAAATGACTTCTGAAAAATCTAAGAAACCCACATTTTCAAACTTTTACATGCTTAAATGCATAGTTTCATGACTGAAAAGTAATAAGTATTATTCTTTAATAGTATTTTAGATAATACATATTTCATTGTAAAAGATGTGACTAGCATACTCACCAACCAAAGGTTATATAATTTAATTATGGGATCAATACTGATTACGAGTTTTTGAAGGATTGTCAAATTCTTATAAACTGCATGCCACTCTCTATATCTTTCTACTTCTACTGTAGGGGAAGATAATATGTTTACGAATCGTTTCCATAGGGAGAGAGTGCTGTAGTTTCTTTTTAAAGGGAAGTTCTGTGTGATTTGTCTTAATTTAAAGGCTGGATTCGGAGTAAGGATTGATGATGACGTTTTGCCTTGGAGGATCATCTCACTCCAGGGATATGAACTTGTTTGAATGCAGATTTCTAATCCTTTTGTTTTTAGTTTAGAAAGCACAAGGCTCCACGGTTTGGATATAAAAGACTACGAGAAAAAAGAAAACCTTTTCTCTCCTGTATATTCAGGCATGGATATTTAGATTCCTAAGGCCAGAGAAGCTTAAAGTTGTGTCGTCTGAATTTGAGTCCTGACGTCACTTAGGATCGCTTTTTGACTACAACTCAACTTAACTCTGAATTAAATTAAATCATTAAAATTTACTCTAATGAAACTTCTGACTTCTGAGGCATTTCAAATAATATTAGCTGGAGGATTTTTAATTTAAAAAAAGCATAAATAGTCGTTACTTTAATTGCAATTGGTTACTTAGGTTAGAAGTACCGAAGGTAAAAGTAGGAATTCTCTGCAAAACGAACTACAAAATTCAAAACGACCATGAAAAATATCACCGCAAAAGTCTGATTCAACTGTTATCACCAAATGGAACCAAAAAAAAAGCAAATGATGGTAAATAACATTGACAAATGGTAACTGAATGTCCAACAATACTTATTATTCAAAAGAATCTAATACATTTGACGTATATTAGATGAGATTTGCACATTCAAAGTCATGAAGTTAACACCATGCCTAGAGAAGAACTTCGACGAACCATCCATACACACTCGCGTGCAACGTCACATCCGCTGCTTGCCGATGCCATTTCCACCCATCAAATTCATAACCGACATTCCGACGCCAAGCGAAAGCCCGCTTGTCGATAACTGTAACCGACAGGTTCCGAAATATTCCCTTTATTTTTTTTTTCTCGCTCCCGTCTTCGAGAGAGGGAGACAGAAAAAATGGCTGACGCAAACAGGAAATGGAAAACAGAGAAATAAATATGGATATTTCCAGGGGCGAAGAAGAGAACTGAAATGAAAAGAATAAAAGAAGAGCGGGCGAACTATTCATCCACATTGAAATCCAAGACTCAAAACAAAATGGCAAACACAGATGGTTGCTAGTGGATGCGAAAATTGCTTTTTACCACCGCCGTACTGACGTACATAAATTGGCTTATGTATATAACATTGTAGCTCGCGAAATAAAATTATGCAAAGGAGCTATTTGCGTCCTAGTATATTTGCATCCGCTTGCTATTCGTAGAGTTTGTGCTCCCAGTTTAAAAGTAGTCTGGCCCTTATCTGTCTTAGCATTGTTTCTTTTTTTTTTTTTTTTAGTTTTCTGGATAGGGGCTGCAGAATTTATGGTCTTAGGATTAAAAAGGGCAGAACTTTCTTTGAAGGATGTTTTAAAGAAGTTAAGTGAAATATTAGTGAAAACGTATCAATAATTTAGAAAAAATTTATGTTTTTGAATGGATAGCTGAAACATCTCTCTTCAGGCTAGAATCATCAGAAAATGCATTCGTACAGGTGTTTGCACTTTGATTTTATATTGAAAGGGGGATTAATTGGGAAGATGACCTCACTATTAGTCTTTTAAAGAAATATTTCTGTTAAACCTTTCAATTATTTGATTTATGGAACATTACCATCAGGGAATAAATCATATTTAAAAAGTTGAATAGTAAAAAAACTACGAGGACAAACTAAAACAGTTTAGCAACCTAAATCTAAATTATACTATCCTTTGCTGTAGGCCAGTGGTTCCCAAAGTGGGTTCCGTGGAACCCTGGGGTTCCACGAAAAAATTCAAGGGTTCCGCGAGACAAATTTTATTTCATTAAAAAAAATAACAGGGGTGTTTTATATATTCACATTTTCCTCGGAAAGAAACACAAGAAATTTGAACTACGAGTTAATGTACCAAAACGAGTAAAAACCCTGTTTTTAGTCTCAAATTTTCTGAAATTATCTGGGGGAGGTCCCCCAGTCCCCCATTATTACTTGGAACTCTATTACTTACAACCTTTTTTAATATTAAGTTCATCAAAATGAAAATCCTAAAAAAAAAAATTAATATTAAATTCTTAAAAATGTATGTCCGAAATTTGGATTAGGTGTACCAAAACAAGTTAAAACCCTCTTTTTACTGTCAAATTTCCAAAAAATTTATGGGGGAGGACCCCCAGACCCCCTGTTGGTTTTTGGAACTAGATTATTCACTTCTTTGTTAACATTAAGTTGGTTTGTTTTATTTAATATCAAATATTAAATTTTGAAAAGTCGTTGATTAAAAAATATTCAGGGTTCCGCAATAATTTGCGACAAATTTGGGGGTTCCACGACCAAAATAGTTTGGGAACCACTGCTGTAGGCAATATGGTAGGTGTTTCACGACTGTATTGAACTACCTTAAGTGTATGTAATACTTATAAATTAGTAAGTAATTATCAGGTTGTGTTTATTTGTCCTTTTGACACCGTGCAAAATATCATAAATTTTTAAAACCTCTCATGGCTGAACAAAGACCCGTATACTTTTCATTACATAAAAGCTTTTAAGGGGGTATTTTTTTTTATTTGGATAGGTCTTCAAATTTTCCACATGTAAATACTATCAAAATCTTTGCTGGAATTTCTTTTCATATTTATTTTATTTTTAGGGTTCTACAGTGAACAATTTATAGTAGTAACCCCATATATACTTGGTTGCAACGTTTCTTGAACCCAGTACGTCACAAATGCGGAAGGAGAAATCGGTAAACAAGAAGCCTGTTGGGTTGATAGGAGGAGTTTTGGTACGCAAATCGTGATTGAAAAACACTATATATACATGGGTTTACCAAAATAATCATATTTTTAAATTGACGTTCTTTACCGCGATGGGAACTACTTTGTTTATTAGTGACGTCGTAGGGTCAAGTTAAGTTGCAATCTAGTTTAGAAGTAATAACAAACAAGCAACACATTCACAAGTCAATCTTTTAAACGTCATTTTATTAATTTGACTCTTATAGTGGTGAGTAAGCTCGCCACAAGCCCTTCGGACAAAAATTTAAGAGCCCCTAGCTTATTTCTCCTCCGGACCTAAATTCCAACCCTGATTTCCGCTCCTCTATCCCTGATCACACCCGCTTTTCTCTCAACCCCCTTCATTACCCCCAAGTTCCTTAAACTTCCCCACTAAATCCTAACAGCGGTCATTCAGCGCGCCCCCGCTGGGGCTGAAGATATATTTTAGTCGGGCGCCCTGAATGCCTTGGGGCGTCTTTCCTTGAGTTATGGCCATTACCCGCGATCCCGATCAATTCGGCATTGTGTTTCTCCCATTGAAACTCGACTGCAGTTGGTTTGGGATTTTATATTATATTGCGTATATCGTAATTTTTGCGGTATATAGTATCAACGATTAATTAAACGTATATTTCAGTTGTAGCAGTTTCTCAGGACAGGACTTTTCTACCTTTATCATTCCCACTATACTAAACTCAACTCAAATGTTAATCGTATTAGATATTATTAATTTAGCACGCAACAATAATTTCTTTTTTGGTTATGCGTGACAATGTGTGATGGATAAAGTTTAAATACTGAAAAATTTAACTTTAAAAAATCAGATAGTTTAGATATTCATCACTCCAATGTATACCCTACTGAACTACCTTTGAAAGCCAAGAAAACGTGATACTACTTAAAAGCCATTGGAACTCTCTGAAAACCTTGTGAACTATTTAAATCCAAATGTTATTAACGGGTGTGGGTCAAAATCCCGACACTCAGAATCCCGACAGATCAGGTTCCCGACGGTCGAAATCCCGACAGTTCAGAATCCCGACAGGGTCAGAATCCCGACAGTTCAAAATCCCGACAGGGTCAAAATCCCGACAGGGTCATAATCCCGACAGGTCAAAATCCCGAGAGGGTCATAATCCCGACAGGTCGAAATCCCGACAGGGTCAGAATCCCTACAGGTCAGAATCCCGACAGGGTCAAAATCCCGACAGGGTCAGAATCCCGACAGGTCGAAATCCCGACAGGGTCAAAATCCCGACAGGTCTTGTCACTCTTGAGCCGTGAGAGCATCAACTATTGAATTTTTTTGAAATTTTAAATTTTTTAAAATTGATTAAAAATTGGTTTAATACTACACTCCTGCGCGTGCAAGACTTTTTTCTAGGCAGCTTTTCAGTGCTGACTACAGATGTTTCTACAATACTGTGGTTTGAAAGATTTTAAAATTTTAAATTTTTTAAAATTGATTAAAACATAGTTTAATACTACACTCCTGCGCGTGCAAGACTTTTTTCTAGGCAGCTTTTCAGTGCTGACTACAGATGTTTCTTCAATACTGTGGTTTGAAAGATTTTAAAATTTTATATTTTTTAAAATTGATTAAAATATGGTTTAATACTACACTCCTGCGCGTGCAAGACAATTTTCTGGTCAATTTTTCAGCGCTGATTACAGATATTTCATCAAAACTGACGTTTAAAAGATTTTAAAATTTTAAATTTTTTAAAATTGATTAAAAATTGGTTTAAAATTTTAAAATCTTTCAATCGTCAGTTTTGATGAAATATCTGCAATCAGCACTGAAAAAAAAACCAGAAAAAAGTCTTGCACGTGCAGGAGTGTAGTATTAAACCAGTTTTTAATCAATTTAAAAAAATTTAAAATTTAAAAAAAAATTCAATAATTCATGCTCTCACGGCTCAAGAGTGACATTACACTGTCGGGATTCTGACCCTGTCGGGATTTCGACCTGTCGGGATTTTGACCTGTCAGGATTCTGACCCTGTCGGGATTTTGACCTGTCGGGATTCTGACCCTGTCGGGATTTCGACCTGTCGGGATTTTGACCTGTCGGGATTCTGACCCTGTCGGGATTTTGACTTGTCGGGATTCTGACCCTGTCGGGATTTTGACCTGTCGGGATTTTGACCCAGTCGGGATTTTGATCTGTCGGGATTTTGACCTGTCGGGATTCTGACCCAGTCGGGATTTTGATCTGTCGGGATTCTGACCCTGTCGGGATTTCGTCGTCGGGAACCTGGGGCTCTACCACCAGCGTGTCGTTATCGTTAATATTGCCGAAATTAACGACAGTCACGTGATGCGCCTCAAACTTAACTACAGGTCCTACCATGAGAGAAGAAACCTAGAGGAGAAAACGACAGAAAGGCGAAAAAGCTCTACGACACCTCTTATCGAGGGCTGTAGCATTATTTTCAAATTAATAGCTATTGTACATTAAAAAGCGCTCTTAGGAATTACTTTTCAACCTATAGATGAAACAATATTTTTATTTTGCGTAGGAACTATGTTTTCTCTGCGTAGTCATCAGATCTTCCATTGCAAATAGCCCAAATCGCCGCCATTATTTGCTTTGTATGAAATAGATGGAAATTCTATTCATAAAAATACACGTCATTGGGTACTTATTTATGATGGAATATTTTTTCTTTCATTTTTAAAATATATTTTTACAAGGTTCAAGTTTATATTAATACAGTAAAAAGAGTCTGGAGGTAGAATAACCACAGAAGTGATTTCATGTGGATTTCATCCTTCGATTTATAGATGGCAGCACGATGGTGTAGGGAATGCTGAAAAAAGAAGATCAAATTGTCGATGGCCTACCGTGGCTTACCACGACGATGTAGTTTTTGAATGTCGACAAATGCAAGCTTTTACCGATTGCAACTGAGTTCGAGAGTATAGGTGTCGAGAAGAAATAACGCTTTTGATTGGTGTAAAAAGTTTTCGTCATCTTGTACGTCAGAAATAGGCGGGGAGTTAAGTTACATTGGCGTAATTTGAAATGATCACCAACGCAAGGGAAGGAACTCGTTTTTTCATGAGCAAAATTCTCCCCATGATCGTAAGACGCTTAAAACGAATACCTTTACGAACATATAACTGAGGACAAACTTAAATTCAGGAAATTTTTGTTATCAATTGATTACAATTTTTTAATTGCAAAAAAATAAGTTTTGGATAAAGAACAAAATTTTTTCCCATCACCACGGTGATTATTTCTGATTAAAATTTTTTAAATCAGATAATCATTTTAAAGCTGCTTTTTGGATGCACGATTGTTTATATATTATCTAAAAAAAAAAAACGTATGAGTAATCCTCAATTCTCTTAATAAATAAAACCCACAAATCGACTTTAATTTTTAGTACATAAAACTTGCCCGATTTTTAAGTTGATAATTTAAAAAAAAAAAGAAGTAATGCAAGCCAATTTTACTTTAAAAATACCTTTAAGTATCTCAAAAAACGTGCAATGATAACAGGGTAAACAATACACATAATTTATAGCGTATAAAAGAGCTTGTTCTCGTGTCGTTAACAAGATATAGACACCTCTTGAGGTGTCGTTGAGTTTTTCACTTTCTCGATACCACTTAACGACAGTTAAAAACTTCCCGACAGTCTGATGGTAGACCCTCTTGTTAAGTAAGCCCATACTCTCGACCTCACTTGCGATCACTAATGCTATTTCCTATGGATAACCTTCCGCGACAGTGCGGTGTCGACAACTTGCTTGCTTCTTCAGCGTTCTCGACACGGAAGAAGTAAAGGTGTCGTTATTTTTGTCGAGAGGCTCGTGGTAGGCCCCCTGATCTGTCGGGATTCTGACTGTCGGGAATTTGAACGGAACCCGTTATTAACACCCTCAATTATAAACATAAATCCCAAGTCTAATGACATTATTTCCACCAAAAAACCCCATCTGTATTTAAATTTTTTTGACTGAAGTCAGTATAATTACTTAAAACTTACTATGGAATTATTAGCAAAAACTTGTATTCATTTCAGTTTTAGAATTTTAAATGAATGCATATAGAATACATTACTTATATTTTAGAAAGTGGCAAATGCACTTATATCCATTACTTATATACTATACTGCGCTGTGCAAACGAGAAAAATAGGTAAACGTTTACCTATTTCTCTCGTTTGCACAGCGCATGAAGCTACGGGGCTACGTTTTGATATAGGTAACGTTACCGACTCGAAAATCATAAGAATCAAAAATAGTTTACTCGATGAATGTTCTAAAGGTCAATATTTATGCCTTCTTTGATTTATTTGACTTTTGGAGTGGTGAGTGGGCTCACTATAAAATTTTTCGTCATCCATATATAGTAAAAATTCGCATTCAATAAGGAAAGAAATTGAAATATGGAAAGCTTTAAATATAACCAACTAATCATAAAATGTAAAAATTCGACATTCAATTCGGTTTAACACACTTTAAAAATATTTACCCAATAAGTTGAAAAATATTTTACCTATATAATAGATATCAAGAGAAACTAAACGTTAGGGTTAGATTAAATCACGCAAAATATTTATTTTGTTTCTGTAAATAAAAATGTATTTAAAAAAATTCTTCGCCATTTTGAGTGGATGTTTCTTAAAAAGGTTTCTAATCATGGAGAGTAAAACCAAAAATCTAATGTTGTTTTCTTTAAAATTCCCCGAAGCGTCCCGCTCTTCCTATACTTGTGTTTTGTTTCCCTGCATGTCACGTTGACAGTGACAATTTCTATCTGTTGGTTGACTTTGCTGCCTTAAGGATTCCCTTGTTGAAAAACAACATTGCCGTGTTTACTGAGTCAATGCGGGAAAGCGGAGAAGCATGAAAAACAAGTTCTAACAAAAACCTGTTTTTTCTCGTTTAGGTTAACCGTCTGTCTCACTTTTTCTTTATCATTTTATGTTTTTAAAATGCGCGTTATATTTTTGCAATCCCGAGCAGAAAGATGTATATAGATTTAGTACTTTATAAGTTGTACCGCGTATTTAAATTTAAAAAGATTAATAACCAGGTTTATCTACCAAAAGAATTGAATTTTATATTATAACAACGATCATCGCTTTAATACGTAAAATTATTCTAGAATTATGTAGTTAAACAGTTTCAATTGGTGCCTTCTCAGTTTTAATATTTAAAATAATTTAACAAATCAAAAAGGGAAAAACTATTAAGTTTGCATTTCATCTCGTTAATAGTATTAGAGTACACCATAGTAATAATACTATGGTATTGGAGGTATTATTTTAAATTATTCATTAATTATTTGTCTATATATTTGTTTTAAACTAAAGTAACTTGTTAAAAAAATTATATTTATTCTTTAATACGAATATAAAACACGGCACTTCATTATAATCTATGATAAGAATTTAACTCATTGATTGTGGTATACACACTGACACTACGTTAGTCCAGTCAAATAGTATTTATTTTGGGAAAAACTTGGGGTAGAAGATATTTTTCACTATCTGTATGTTTTTTGGGGTGCTGAATCCGAATCTGAGGTTTGCCAACAAAATTTCGTGACGGAACATTGTGAAAATTCGAAAAAATGGCAAAAATTCGTCCCTTTTTTTCGTTTTCGGCCCTTAGAACATTACCTCTGCTCTTCTGAGCTAAACAGTCAATACAAAAAATAAAGAACACTAACCAATCTACAAAAAAGTCAATTGAAACTTTTCTCTCAGACGCGTAGTTTCGCCGATAGATAACGTTGAAAAAGGGGCTATTTTCGTTCGATTGGAAGGAAATCCAAAAAATGTCACTAATATCGCCAAAAAGCCGCATTTTTTGGAACAAATTACTATAAAAACTGCTTTAATAATATTCTTCATCAAATCAACCATCTAATAACTCCAATGATGATTAACTAAATGCATTTTCGTTCCGAGATTTCTCTTACGAACGAAAGTTCTGTAGGAGATTGTAGTATTTCGATAACTATGTTGCTTCTTCGAGATTACATACAAAAGTGCTCTTTTGACTGTTTTATAAGTTTTTGGGGGTGCTGAATCCGAATCTGACGTTTGCCAACAAAATTTCGTGACGGAACTTTGTGAAAATTCGAAAAAATGGCAAAAATTCGCCCTTTTTTTCGTTTTCTGCCCCTAGAACGTAACCTTTGCACTTCTGAGAAAAACAGTCAATACAAAAATAAGGAACACAAACCAAGCAACAAAAAGGGCAATTGAAACTTTTCTCTCAGATGAAGGGCTTAGACGCTAGAGAACACTTATTATTGGGAAGTTTTTGTTCGATTGGCGGGAGAATCCAAAAAATGTCATTCGTATCACCGAAAAGTGGCCTGTTTTGAAACAGGATACTATTATAACTACTTCAATGATGTGCTAAGTACATGCAAGTAATCTTCTTCATACACCAATGATAATTAATTAAATGCACGATTAATTAATGTTGAGCTATTTTATGCTAATTTCAATAAATCCAGAAAAAAGTTTTATCTGATGAAACGTTTTAGAAAAACATCTGCTTAAAAGTGAAAATTTATGACCAAGTGATTAAATTACTTACATCCATGCACTTTTCTTACCTGCCAGGGTCCTATAAACATTTTAGAATGTTTTTTTTTATTTAAAACAACTAAAGGTATACTTTAATATGCTGTAGTAAGTAGTGTTGTGTTACAACTCAATTAGTGTTATACTAATCCATTTCTCCTAGAAATGTTGGCTTCATATAAGTATGTACTTACGTTACATAAATTGGTACGTGAAGTACAATTAGTTATTCCTAAAGTTACATGACATTCAATTTATATACCTATTTTCATTATTTACATTACATATCATTTGGATAAAGTCCTTAACAATGAGCATATTGTAAAAATATCAATTTCTTGATATGGCTCGTATTTTATCGTTAAGTCTACGTAAGTTTCTGTCGTTTAGCTCAACATTAATTAATCGTGCATTTAATTAATTATCATTGGTGTTTGAAGAAGATTAATTGCATGTACTTAGCACATCATTGAAGTAGTTATAATAGTATCCTGTTTCAAAACAGGCCACTTTTCGGTGATACGAATGACATTTTTTGGATTTTCCCACCAATCGAACAAAAACTTCCCAATAATAAGTGTTCTCTAGCGTCTAAGCCCTTCATCTAAGAGAAAAGTTTCAATTGCCCTTTTTGTTGCTTGGTTTGTGTTCCTTATTTTTGTATTGACTGTTTTTCTCAGAAGTGCAAAGGTTACGTTCTAGGAGCAGAAAACGAAAAAAAGGCCGAATTTTTGCCATTTTTTCGAATTTTCACAAAGTTCCGTCACGAAATTTTGTTGGCAAACGTCAGATTCAGATTCAGCATCCCCAAAAACTTATAAAACAGTCAAAAGAACACTTTTGTATGTAATCTCGAAGAAGCAACATAGTTATCGAAATACTACAATCTCCTACAGAACTTTCGTTCGTAAGAGAAATCTCGGAACGAAAATGCATTTAGTTAATCATCATTGGAGTTATTAGATGGTTGATTTGATGAAGAATATTATTAAAGCAGTTTTTATGGTAATTTGTTCCAAAAAATGCGGCTTTTTGGCGATATTAGTGACATTTTTTGGATTTCCTTCCAATCGAACGAAAATAGCCCCTTTTTCAACGTGCTGTATCGGCGAAACTACGCGTCTGAGAGAAAAGTTTCAATTGACTTTTTTGTAGATTGGTTAGTGTTCTTTATTTTTTGTATTGACTGTTTAGCTCAGAAGAGCAGAGGTAATGTTCTAGGGGCTGAAAACGAAAAAAAGGGACGAATTTTTGCCATTTTTTCGAATTTTCACAATGTTCCGTCACGAAATTTTGTTGGCAAACCTCAGATTCGGATTCAGCACCCCAAAAAACATACAGATAGCGAAAAAAATCTTCTACCCCAAGTTTTTCCCAAAATGACCTTATTTGAGCACAATTTGACTGGACTACGTTGGGTAATAATATAAAAGTTATATTTTTTTGCAAATACTTAAATATCCCTTAATCTCTCTATATTAAAAAAAAGTAACAGTGACCGCCGCCGCTGCCGCTGCTTTTGAAAATTTTATTTTTGAACACTTTGAACTCTCACTATACGTAAAAACTATTCCACGGAAATTTGTGAAATTTTAAACATTGCTAAACAAATGTATGAGGATCGTTTTCGTTCTAAAAGCTAATAGATGAGATAATTAGTTCTAGAGTTATTTAATGTCAAAGTCGAAAATTATTTTTTTCTGCTGCGAGTTCGCCCCCAGCAAAAGCTATTAGCAGCAGAAATATGATTTTTTCAGACACATACTCTTAGATGTGCAGTTTTGCACCACGTCGCCCTTTTTTCGAATTTCGAATTAGGTTAGGAGTAATTAAGTTTTAAAGTTTCGAAAATTTTGACGATTTTTCTGTTTTTTCGTTATAAAAGCAAAACTAATCATTGTAGAACTATGATATTTTAAAGACACATACAAATATTTTTTACAAAAAGATTGGCTTTTTGTTTTTTCAAGAATTCTAATTAGTTTTGGAATTATCAAGATTCAAAGTTTTAATTTTTTCTTCTTTTTCTTGCCATTCACTAGAGGAACAGACGAGTTTTAAGCGTGTTTTATGATGAGTCTGATTTATTTTACTTTCAACAATGCTTTTTTCTTCAAACTGGTTGATAATTATTAGCAGACTTGCTGGATATTTTTTTAACATTTCGATTAAATTATTCATAAGCTAGAAAAGAATATATTTCAACAGCATTTTTTTCTGTTAATTTGGAGGAATGATCCGAATTAAATTATTTATGCAAGAGAGAGATATTTTCGGTATTAATTAAGCTTAATTAATTAATTAGGATTAATTAAGCCAAGAGGGTGGTGCTGGATTGTTGAGATGAACAAGCGAGCTCTGCTCGCTAAGATCGCGAAGCGATCTGAAAAGAACTGCGAAGCAGTTACGGGGGTTGGTGAGCGAAAGCGAGCAGGGGGCAGGCCCCCTAGTTGCTTTAAAAAAAAGACCGCTTAGCTTGTATTTTGTAACGTTTTTGAAATGATGTGTGAATGTGTTTAATTGTCATTAAATTTTAATACTACATATGTATTAAATAATAAGTTAGTTATATAAAATGTTTTCAAAACAAATTTCAAAAGAAATATGCGGATCATCGCTAGTTCTTTGTTTGAAATTGATAATAATAGAAAACGAGAAAAAAAATTAAAAGGATTATCAGTGAATTATCAGTTTCCGATCACAAGAGAAAAAATCTCATTTTAATCATCACTGCGATTAGAAATTTTTCAGACTGTGATGATTATTTTCTGCTTAATACATTTGTTTTTCCGGTAAAACGTAATCATCAAATTCCAACCTTGCTTTTAAAAATTGTGGGGGAAAATGCATCTGTGTGTGTGTGCGATCCATTTAAATTTCTTGATGTCCATCAATAAAAAGATATTTAACATTTAGAGAGGAACAACCAAAATATTCAAAATCCCTATCGTTCATATATGGTATTTTTTTAAGCTACTGAATCTACCCACTCTTGCAGTTATTCAATGGGTTGGGATATGTGACATTTTCCTTCAGATCAATTTTACGTGTTATTGTAACCGATTTCTTCATACTGATAGATAGATTCCAATTTCTCTATAAAATGTCTGGAATAGATTCGCAATAAGAGGTTCGGTCTCATTTATTTCCACTAGTCCGCAAAGAAAACAGCAATATGTCATGGAGAAAATCACTCCAAGTCACAAGTTGGCGGTAACTCATCGTTTATAAACGTCCAAAGTGATTCTAATAGGGGTAGAAAAAGGAATCCCGCTAGAATTTCTCTCTAACTTTCCAATATTTCAAATGGCAATGGACCCTGGACTTTCATATCGTCGAGAGGAACTTTCTTATATTGCGCCGCGGTCTTTTTCTTCTTACACGGAAGGAATAAATATAGTATTTTCTTTTTACATTGACATATATCAAGATTTAAGAATCGATATTTAGCTTCCCCTTGACTATCTCCTCCGTTCAAGAGTAATAATAATGGGTGGAAATAAAGGACGAACGGAAAAGGATTAAAAAAACCCGAATCGGACCGTTTCGTCATCCATCTTCGTTAAGCAAAACGTTGCCAATCGCAAGTTCCGAAATAATCCATCAAAATCGTTTTAATCTCCCAAATTAATTTTTGGCGAAGGAAATAATTCATCATTTCTTTGTTTTTAGCTTTTTGAGTACATATAATGAATGCCACACATCCTATTAGTTTTTTTAGGAGGAGTATTTCAATTATTAGGACGAAGTTCCGAGAATAATATGCATTAAAAACTCCGTTCCACAAGGCGAAGTCAAAAAGTTAGAACAAAGATTTTTGGAAGCAAAATGAACGATTCGCGTTCCCTCAGGGGGTTAGGATCCAGTTGAATAGCTTCGAGAAAGATTCTTTTGTCTTCGTATCTTGTTACATCTTTTTATAATTTTCAATTACGCTTAGTTTGTGCGAGGTAGTTTAAGTTTGGAAATGCGACAGATTTAATTTACGAGTTGCACCAAGCTTCTAAAATGATTGATGTTCTTTGTCGAAAATTCTTTCAGAACGAAATTTTCGTTCTTTCATCAGAAGTTTTTTGGGAGTGTGTGTTCTGCAGAGCCGATAAAAATGTGTAAGTGTAGCGTGATGTGTCAGAAAATTGTACGAAACAAAGCTTTATTGTTGAGTCAGCTAAAAGAACCTAATTTAATCCACGCCCGGTTTTTAAAGAATGTTATCTGATTTAACCAAACCTTTTTAGCTTACTTCACAAGAGGGCACTTTTTAATAATATTTTGAGTTCAGAAAAATCCCAAAATTATTCATTGTTACTTAGTAAAGATTACACTTTTCATCAACTCTCGATTCAGAATCGTTAAATTAAGAGTAGATTTGCTGTTCATACAATTACCGGTAAAAAATAACATTTCTACGATTACATTGATGGTTTTACACGTATTTTATTAATGACGTCAAATGAAAGAGCTTTCATAAATAAGCTTCAAAATAGGATAGTTGGGGAAAATCTGTATTTAGAGGCTACATTCAAATCTACAGATAAAAACATAATTATTTTATGTTATTTAGCTTCCAAACTCAAACAACATAGGGTGGATTGTATTGTTATTTATAGAACCTATTATTTTAATTTCATGTTATTCTTATCTATTGAATATAATACACACACATATAGGACCTTGAATAAATATTTAAGTATTAAGGTTCACTCCAATACATAAAGCATAGCTGCCAACCTGATGGAGAAAAAATAGGAGTACTTTCGCGGACTACACATGAAAGCATAGCCACCTACTTTTCAGTCATAATTTAAAATTTAAGCTGCTTTTTTAGTTAATAGTTGAACTACTAAGCACAAATAATTCAGATAAAAAACCCCTAAAACCTATAAAGAAACAAAAACAACATCCCTCTTAAAGTAGATGAAAAAAAAAATCAGAAATAAATTACAACTAAAGGATCCCAAACTGTTTAAATATTAATCATGGTTGTTCTATTACCATAACAGATATTAATGCTTTTTCTAGAAAAAATAACTTGAATTGTAATACGATTTTAGGACTTTCACATAATCAGTAGACACCTTGAAATAACTTTGAAGGCTTTCAGAAATTAAAATTATGTTTTACGATTGCAACAAAAGTGTTCTTCAAAAATCGGAGTTTTTAGGGAAAAATCGGATTATCGGAGAAGAAACCAAAAATAGGAGTCACTCCGATTAAATCGGAGTACTTGGCAGCTATGATAAAGCAACACACTGCTTACGCAACGTTGCCTTAAACGGATCAGATGGATATAATAAGGTACAGAGAGTTCTGAACTAAATCTCATATAAGGTGAACTGCCCAGTAATTGATCTTTTAGTGGAAATTTCTTCGAGTTTTACATTATTTTCCAAGACAAAACAAAGTCAGTGATTAAATATCAGTCAAAGCATGGGGATTTAATCTGATTCGGCTTTAACTGGACACATCGACTAGAACTAGAATCCGATATCTTCGTGATTATAAAACATACACGTGTAGATACTAAATAGAAATTTACTACTAGAAATACTAGTTCTACGTGATCGTAGTGGTGAGTAACAATCTGCCACCGAATAAGACTCAACCATCGTAACTTAAATCGTAACTTAAAACAAATCTGAAAAGACCACTGACGGCCAATCAGAGTTGGCTAAAACCTAACTTTCCTTCCTTGACAGCCAATCAGAATATTGACTGCCATTATTTAACCTCAGGTCAGGTTAGCGAAAAAAGCTGCAGTAAAAAACATCGAATCAGATCAAAGGATGATCATAAACTGTGATATTAAGATTCGGACATTGATCGCTTTTCTGAATTGTTAAAGTCAGTGTCGACTTGTTGTGATTAATGATCCCTAAATCCCTTGGAGTCACTCCTTTTCCTGCACATAAAATAGTACTGTAGAAGCTCTTATAAAAAAAACAGCTGTCTCCCCTTTTGAAAAAGTTCGCTTTGGCAAAAGTCCCTAAAGGTCGCAAAATTGGCACTGTTTTATTACTAATGAATATTTGGGATTTGTTTTCTAAACAACAGATCGGCTCTAAATAGTGCCAGCTGGGTTACCGATAAGGACTTTCACCAAAGTTAACTCTTTCAAAAGGTGAGAGACAGCTGGTTTTTATGGAAAAGCATCTACCGTGTGTTTTAAGAAAACTATTACCAGCAGTTCATAAAACAAAATTGAACCCATCGATTAGTATCATAAACAATCACACAACATTTGTAATTGTACAACTTATTGAGCAAAACTTAAAGGCCACCTACCTAATACTGAGTTAAGTTGATCCCATGGATGGTCCGCATTAGTAGCTGGAAGCAGCTAAGTTTTCCTGCTCTTATTAACAACAGTCTCAGTTCTTTCTGAGAGTGTTTTCAGCATTTTAGCGTTATAATTTTGGGAGTATATAAAGTTTCATTTGAATCTTATTTACATAAATATTTTTTAACTTTTTAGCTGGTGACTATAACATAGCCCATCTTTAGCTCGACTTCAAAATAATTTTGCAGTCTCTTCAATACTATACAGGTCTCAGCTAGTCAGGGGCTGTCCATGCGTCCTTAAATTATGTCACCCTTGAAGGGGAGGAATAAGATTATGAATCTGTGACAGTTTGTGACGAAGATTAGAAGAAATGTGACATCTCCAGGGCTGGTAGTCCCAAAAATAAAATTTCAAGACAATATACTTATAAAAAATTTTACAGACTTTTAACAAAGAATTTTTACTTACGTAAGGAAATTTTCACTATCTTTGGGACAATCGATTGGGACCATTAGACACTAACTTTGAAACAATCGAAAAATATTACATATCTCTATGGGTTGACTGCACAGAAATGAAACAGGATGGCCACTGAAAACTTAGTTTACAGTTCTCCGATTATATTCCAGGTTTTTCCTGATAATCTGTTATGATTTCCCCTGATATTTTATACCAAAGGGCCAGCAACTGGTGGACCGCCAAATATTTTGAAGATCATTAATATGTATTCTTAGACACCAAAAATTAGTTTACCTTCTTTTTAAGGGTTCTTTTCCTGGGGGAAACCCCCAGAAACCATTATCAATATAAAGCCAAATTAATAAGTTTCAGCACTCAAAAATAGTCTATAAGCATGTATCGCGTGTCTATATTGTTGTTTTTTGAATTTTTTTCGGCCATTTTTTAAAAAATTAAAAAAAAAAATAAATTTTCCATTGTAAGATTTTTTATTTTTAATATGTTATTATTGAGGGCATTTCTAAGTGAAAACCCTTGAGAAACCATTTATTGCAATTTGTCCGAGTTTCAACTCTTATTTTCAGAGGCATAGGCGTAATCAGCTAAAAAACGAGTTAAAACCCCTGTTTTTAAGGGTCAAATTTCAAAATTTTCCTGGGGGACCCCCAGACCCCCGTTTTGTACTTGCAACTCTGTATCACCAACAATTTTTCACGTATCAAGTTATAAGGACGCAAATCCTACTTTACAATTTCATAAAAAGCTACATAAGGTTTAAGGACATTCATAGGCGTAACGAGGGGGGGGCTTATTTGGGATGTAACCCCCCCATTACATCAACGGTTTCTAAAACATGAAAAACTGAAAATTTTTCTCTTTTCAAGGAAGGTCCACTTGCTATCCACCAGTCCACCCCCCAACTATTTCCACCAAATCGCCGCTGAGGGCATCACAAGTATAGGAAAAAGCAGGTGGTTCACAAGGAACTTTTCTTTTAGGAACTAACCCAAAGGCCCTCAAAATGAATTTAAACACTACATTAAGCGACAAATATTTAAAAATTTCTTGGGGAGAACCCCCAAACCCCCCCTCAAAAATTTTTACGTCTGTTTTACTGTGTTTTTCCCTTGAAAGTTAAGCCTCTTAGATAAAGTTTTCCCATCGGAAGTTCTGAAAAAAAAATATACCTACATTAAGAGAATTTTTTTTAAAGGGAGTAATATGTTGGAGTGGTTGACTGGTCGGAGTAACACCACCCATTAGTCAACTCTAGTTACGCCACTGTTCAGAGGACTACATCTCATACTAACGGGAAGCTGAAATCGTTTTCAAAATCAACTACATGTTTGAAAACGAAAATAAAAAAAAATATCAATACAGTTATCAACGTATTATCAATTATGTATCAACGTATTATCAAACACAAAATGAAAAATTTATCTTAAACTTCCTTTTTAATGTAATATGGGCTTGCCTGAAATGAGCTTCGAGTTTTATAAGAAAAGCCGTTGTTTGTTTTTAATCTATTGGCACAAAACCGCTCAATAGATAATGTAATCAAGTTATAAATTAATGATATCGGTAGTTCGGTAGATATAATTATATTCACTGCATTACATACATAAGATTGGATATCAAGAGCAAATTCACTTTTTGAATCCATGGATATATTGATCTGCTAATATTCTTGAATAATACCGAATATTATCGATGCTTTCTGTCAAGTTCAAACTTATTTACTAAATTTAATAATAGGTAAAAAAAATGTCTCAAAGTGGCGAAGATAGAAAGTAAGTTGCTCTTTAGTTTTAGTACCATGTTTATGGAAATACCTCCAGGCGTTCAGAAGTAAACGATTGGACACCCTGAGTGTATGTAGAATGTAAATGTTGTAGATGTAGTAATGTAATGTAGAATGTTGCTTGTTAAAGGCCTCTTTGAGAGATTTCCTGTATGACCAATGTTGGGAATTTAAATATATTTCTGCTAATCATTCTTGTTGGTCTGCTACTATTCGACACTAGAAATAAAATGAAAGGGAATAAAAATCCAAAAACTAGGACGGTCCTATAGGTTTTAGCATTTTAAGGGATAATTTTCTTTCATATGTAATGTGCTCAGTGGTAACACAATCAAGTAGATTCTTTTGGTTTTGGCTGGAATCTATATTCACAACAAAATAACCTATACAAGATTTAGTTGCAATATGCGCCGATATATTTTTAGTTGATAAATTAAATTTAAAATATACCTACTATAATTTTTTAACTGTTTTTTAAATTTCACTTTTGCAGAGCAGGGGTGTCTCTTATGAAAGCTTTTCAATGGAGGAGGATTCAAAAATATCTGAACAGCATAGGAAATATTAAATATCGAGAGAAAGCTTCGAAATTCCTAAAAATAGCCTCGTATTTTACCTCCTCGGTCATAGAATAAGGTATATTTTCATCTTTGATAAATAACAAACAGGAGTTAAAAGAAGCCTTGAAATTACTAGAAAAACATTCCTTTATTGAGTTTTATTGGGAAACCGGTGATTTAAGAGCTGACGACTAAGTCAGCGAAAATGTGAGAAGTTTTTTTTTTATTCGAAAATAAACCAGAAGAATCTGTTCTGAAAAGTGCTTTTGCAATTTTCTCTGAATCTCCTGGGTCGGAAGAAATGGTAGTTCATATTAAATTAATCCAGTTTTAAGCTTTGCCAAGAAATATCCTGATTTGTTAGAGGAAAATAGCTCAGTACTAGTTTGTATAATGGAAGGTCTAGTAAATTCGAAGGATTATGCCGAAGCTTTTTTGTTAGGGTCCAAAGCGTTTGAAGTGTTGAAAGAATCCTTAGGAGAGTACCATTTACAGACCCTAAAGCTTCAAGAAAAACTGGTAAAATTGTCTTTCTTTTGCGATAATTTTGACAGAGCTCCGACACTTTCCATTGAACTTTACGAGAAGGAATCCTAGATCCATTTCACTCTAACTTTGTTGCTTATATAAAATTTTAATCAAGATTTATCTTTGGTATTAGTCTCCCTCTATATGAGGAGTGGAAACAACACCTTTCACTAATTAGAGGAGAATACCCAAAATAGTTGTATATGTGTTACGGGCAATGTGATAAATCCGGGCATTATTAATAATGCCCGATTAATCACTTTGCCCGTAACATATGTACGTGGTCTAAATGTTTATTTGTATCACTCCTGAATCAGACAACTAAAAGATGACACAGATTTAAAGTTTTTGTTTTTATTAGAAGATAAAAATCATTCTGCAGCTTTCTTACAAGCAAAGCTTTTTTAGCCTTATGATTCCAGAGGCACATTTTACATTCAAAACATAGTTCACATCATACAAACTTTAGATTTTCCATGCTAAAATCAAAGATACCATGAACAAAATTCTAAACTGGTAAAATCAGTATAAATATCTTTTTACTTTTAATAGTATTGCATGCACACTATTTTTGACACATTGTGATTTTACTTTTTGAACCAATGCAAATAGTATATCAAATGTAGCTATTGAATAACAAGCAATTATGAGGACATGTAGAGAAGTGAATTAACCTGTCAGCACTGTGCAAAATAAAATTTTATAATTCAAATTCAAAATGTAAAAGGTTAGCACCTTTCTAAGATGCAGATATGGACCAAAATTTTATTTATGTTAGGGAAATAGAATGAAAAAAGTTATCTGGAAATGTTTAACATTCAATTAACATTAAGACACAAAAAAATTATCTAAATTTTTAAAAAATCTTAGTTTATGTCTATTAAAAAAGGTTCATATATAACTGATCATATTGATTTGTAACTAAGAACTATTCACAGAACTTAATAATGTGTAAAATTACCCCCTAAGAGTACAAATGGAAATAAATGAGTGCATGTCCCAACAGGTTGTCATATTTAGGCTGGGAACACACTAGGTGATTCGATTCGCAGGCGACTCTTATGAAACTAGTGATGGCAGTGAACTAGACTACTCTTGTAGCAGGGCCGTTTCTCCACTAGGGGAGTAGATTTTGGGCGAGATAAGTGTGATCGCTCCGCTACAGGAGTAGTCTAGTGCAACTCCTCTTCTCTTTGTTTTGTAAGGGTTGCTGGCGATTCGAATAGTCTAGTGTGTTCCCCTCCTTACAGGGGTGAAACTATACAAAAACTTATACCAACTTCATGGATATTTCTAAAAGTTGTGACATGATGCTACGTTTTGAACCTGAATCTTGAGCCATTCTTCATTTTTCTATTCCAATACTAGGTTCAATACCATACAAAATGAGTAAAAACACAAGAGTGGTAAAAATTAAAAAAAGGGGATGAAATTGAAAAACACTGCTACCAAATGCTAAGAAGTATAAGGTTTTGCCTAAGGTTTTTCTACATTGATGATACTGCGAAACACAAAGCATTTATTCAATGACAATCTAATGATGATCGACCACATTTTCATACTAATGGATGGTTCTTGCAGAAACATAGAATCAATACTATTTCTGGTGAAATGAGTATGGAAACAAAATGTCAAATATACCACTTTAGTAATAAGAAAATAATAGATTGTGTAAAATCTCTGAATGAAGACGACTAAAATAACCAAGCTTTAACAAAGAATAAACCTTAATAACAGTGTAACTTGTACACAAACTAGACCCTGAGCAAATAATTTCAAGTACTAAACATGCAGAGTTTAATTACAGACTTAGTTTATTGCAACCTTTAAAATCTTAGCCAAAAAACAAAATAAAGGATATTATAGTGAGCTTAAAATATTTCAAAACTGATATTGAAATCATCAATATTCTCTACCAGAACTACATTTAATTTTTCTTTTGTATATAAATCATAATAAATTCATTCTGTAATTTTTGCTAAATACTTTTATTTTTAGACCAATTATGATTCATTAATAAATTAAAAACATTTCCACAATTAATATATTTTTGTTGAGCCTAATTTTTTAGTTTACAGTCTAGAAGATATTTCTGAATGTAAAATAAAGTAGTTGGAAAAGTATTTGCATAAAAATTTTATCATCCTAAAAGACTAAGATAATTTAATGTGTAAACCATTAATGTTGACTGATTTGTAATTAAATTTTTGAAGTCACAATTAAACAAAATAACTTTAATATAGGTTGAATATTATGATATGATGATGAACTTATGTTGCAAAAAAGCTTATATACACATCAACTCAATAAATATATTTTTGATTCTGAAAAATGGTTAAGAGAACTAGGAAACTATACAATTATACAAAAAAAAAACATTAAAAAAAGTGTGATTATATCATACATTACCATCTTTATCAAACTAATATCAAAATTGTAGACAAAAACCAAACATTATCATAGTACATCAAATCTAAAAAGCGAAATATTGGTTAGTGTTTTAACTAGTGCACATTCTTCCTAGTATCAAAGCATTGTTAGTGACAACACAGATTTGGAGTAGTAGGCACTGGATTACACACTGTGCAATTGTTAACACTGAGCATTTGTCGTCAGCAGCCAAATCACATCGTAAAATTTTACGTATAAAGTTAAACACTGCAGACAGGTACCAAAAGTGTTTTTCAAGTTTGTACTGTGACAAAAGCCTAGATCCAAAAAGCAAAAATAATAATAGGACGGCAGAGATTAGTGGTTTATAATTTTTTTTTTCACCGATTCTTATTTGAGGCATTTGGTTTAACCCTCCATAAAGCATCATGCTCTTGGCAAAACAGAAAGAACTATGAAATCTTATTCATTAAAAGTACCCCGATTATGATGACCAAAAGGCTAAAATGACCCTAAAACAAATCAATAAAATTAAAACCAGAGTGTGTGAGTAAAAGAATTCAAAATTCACAAAATTAAAAGTCTAATGAGTAAATATTAAATACTTTTCTTAAGCACATCATTGATAAAGATTTTAAAACGCTTTTTTAACAACTATATTATTTCAAATACTGTATTACCACTTCCTCAATTCAATTGCCACCAGAAAAAAAATCATGACTGTGAAATTAAAATAATGACTTGAAGTTACTGCACCGTAAATAGTCAATATACCTTTACCCCAATGCTATATTATGGAGGGTTAAACAAGTTTGAGTAAAAAGTTTAAACATTATTGATTAACAATAATTTCAGGAGTTCAATATTACTTTTTGACAATGGAAAAAAGTACCTACATCAACTCTTCTATTTGAAGTAACACTGATAAACACATTACATAATCAGAATAAGAATTCACATGAAATAATAAAACTAGCTGAATGTATTTCTTACACTAGTTTTGAAGTTATAGAAAAATAATTGTAAATTTGATGTCATTCACACAAAATGGGTTCAAACTTGTGAAGAAAAATATATATGGAAACCTTACAATAAAAACAATTTAAAATCTCAGAAAAAATACCATATACATAAATAAATCATCCACATATTTCATTTTTTAACAGAAAGACTAAATACTTTTGAACATAGAAATTATAGAGTATTTTCTTCTATATTAAATGTATAAATATATCTATTACCAAACAATATCACTCAGTTTGAGTTCATTCAAACAATAAAATAACCATCAAGATAATTTTATAACAGAAAATAAATCTACACTCAAATTGGAAACAAAATGCATCATTCCTTAAAATATTTCAAAATAAAAATGTCCAGTTAGTTTTAGAAATCAATTAAATAATATTAGAAAAGAATGAACTTCAATAGTTTTCAATTGTTTCATGACTCATAAGAAAGAAAAGTTAAATGAAAAATTTGGGTTATCAAGGGAAAAACTTAAGAGAAAATAAATAAACATGTTGGTGAAATATTTACTTAGTTATGTACACAAACATAATGAAAATATTTACATTGATTCTGAAAAGTATTGAACAAAAATAAGTTATTTTTACAAAAGCACTAAAACTTAACTCCTAGTTGAAATCGGGCATTTAAAATTTTAATTCTACCTACTTAATTTGTACAAGTGAGAAATTTGCATTAAAATTACATAAGCATTCCTTTAAGTTGACTCAGTAGAACTTCGATTTAACAGACCCAGAGAAAAGATATTGAGAAACAAATCTAGATATTTTTGCTTTTGAATTTGTATAAATGATAACATAAAACAATATTTGCATATTACAGATTTCATGTTAAAACATGGTCAATTTTTTATTCCAGCTAAAGAGTATCTAAATTTTGTATATATTTCCTATTCTTTAGATAGAACTTATTTATTAAATTCATTGAAATTCCTAACATAAGTGTCTTGAATCAACCTAAATTCTAGGTTTTGGTACTTTTAAATATCTACTGTGTGATATTATAAAAGAATTTAAGATTCTTCTGATAACACATTTGGAAAACAACTAAATAATTAGTAAATTTTAATCAATCATCTTAAGTGTAAATTATAAAAGTTTTTAACAGGTAAAATTTAATGACAATTAAAATACCATAAATGTTTTAACTAAAACATTATTCAAAATAATTTTGATAAGCCATTTATGGAATCCATTATTTAACTATCAAACTGAAGTTCTACTAATGTCTCTTAAAATAAAAGTTAACTTTTTTTTCAAATTTAAAATTGCATCATTCACATCACACACAATTATTGCTTAATTGACTTCATAATGCCTATTAAATAGTAAACTCATGTTTTTCGCTGAACCCAAGATATACCATAATATAATAAACTCCTGATTTAAAATAGGAAAAAACTATTACTTGCTAATTATTTACAAGAGTACAAAGTACTTGCATGCTAACTGATTGGCCATACAAATTAAATGTCTGTGAAAAGGGATCAGTTAACATAAGTACCATTAGAGTATTACACTATTTGCAGGCATATAGGACAAACACATTCAAATGCATACTAAGAAAAGAAAATATTCCATAATACTTTATCACACAGATATACTCTTCTCAGTTTCTATATAAGAACAGGAATATAAGTAAAACATTTAGTGGTAACTTTTAATGCAAATGATCATTAACTTTGAATTATTCATATTAAGTGGACAAATAAACTTACAAAATTGAACTTAAATTTTATAACCTGTATCCAGATACCCAAAACTCTTCATGGAATGTCCTATAAGCAAGCAAATACCATAAAAAAGAATTAATATCTGAAACAATATAGAAAAACAAATATCCAACTCTTAACAATCAATACAGAACAAAATATATTTTTTTTTCAAAATGAATAAAATAAAAAGAATCTGATGCTTACTTCTGTTCGTTTCAGAAAGGTATATAAAAAGATTACGTAAGAAATACATTTGTGCTGTCGGAAGTATAGAAAAGCAGCGACACGGACTAGGAACAGCTTAATGCACACACACATATACACACACGCACACACATTGTGTCACACAATGTCTACTAAGTTATATTAAAATATAGACTAGTGTTTTGCATCTCACAGTCCAAGACGCTTCTTAAGTAAAAAGTTTTAACCGTCCGAGGGTGAACTCCAGAGTGCTAAACGAACACTATTGAAACCAAATGGAAGAGCTTCGAGGTGAAAAGAAAGAAAAAAAAAGGCGAAAGGGTTCGAACCAACCGAATTTCTTCTCTTTCGTAAAAACCGAATATCTCTCACTTTGAAAGGCAAAGGAAGAAAGTTCTGCAGCTGTTAAGTAGAAGACAATATTAAAAATCACACTGTCAGTCGAACGTTGGTTGATTGTAACGTGGCACTGTTTGTACATGGACTTTCACTTTAGGACTCGCAACTGGAATCCTTGTCGTCACTACGCTTCACTTGGGGACTTGGGGGAGAGCTGAGGAGAGAGCTGTTATTGGAGGCAATGGAGTTGCGAGGAGACTGGTCGAGAGCACCCTGGAAAACAAGGGCTTAATTCAGAACAAGGCAGTTGATCATCACATTACTGTAGGTTCTGTGAGGCACTGTTAACTTAGTACAAAAAACTAACTCATTGGCGCAACAGCTCTAGTGGGCCAAGGCCTACGATGCCCATCTTCGTTCTCTTGACAGTGGGGCCCTGGGGTGCGAGGCATATGTCTCGGTTAGGTGGTCAGTCTAACGCAAGACCCCCAGTGTTTAGTTCCCAAGCACGCTTGGTCCTCAGTTTATCGACCCACTGAAGGGATGAAAGGTTGAGTGGACCTTGCCCAGCCCGGGAGCCTAGAATCGAACCCCGGACTTGTGGCACGGAAGAGCTATGCGCTACCACTGCACCACCGGGTTTCAGTATTCATTACTTAGTACAACATGTAAATTAATGAAGTCTTTAACAAACAAGTGGCAAGATAACAAAAGGAAATGTCAGTAGTTTAAATCAATCAAATTTATACTAAAGCCACAAAAAAGTATACAGTAAATATTTTACCTTTTTTGGAACAAAGAACAAACTAAACCCTGTTAGAAGGGCAATTAAATTTTTTTTATTTTACTAATAGTGTTTTTCTGTAGTATCAGGGGTCTGTCTAGGTTTTTTTTAAAAGGTACCTATTTTGTGAAAATTTAAAAACAAAATCAATATAAAAACATGTACATAATTTTAAAGCATTAAAAACAAAAGATTTAGTTCAGAATGACTAATAATTTAACTATTAAGAGAATATAGCTTACTAAAGAACTTTCCTTTAAAAATGCATTTTGTGAAGTTACCTTTCCTAAAACTGAATTTGTGAAAGTACCTATTTATCAAATGTTGAATTTGTGAAGGTACCAAAAAACAGTAGTAAAATTGACCTGGACAGACTAGTGGTAGTTTTTTCCTCCATTTTCTTTCAGTGTCAATAAATAAATGTACTACATTAAAACCTACTAATTAATGCTTTTCATTTCTTGAATTCTTCTGGATAATTTTGAATTCTAAGTAAAGTTTCTATCATTAAATTTTTGAAGCACAATGCTCACACAAAATAATTAAGATTGGGCACAAACTAAAGCAGCATTTTTGTCAATCACAGGGAGTATTTACTTCCCTGCCCTGGGTTATTTTCAACAGGCTAAAGGTGGCAAAATTGAATATGGGACGAAATTTTTCAAAAATTAAAGCGTTACCAACATACACGACTAGTACGGTATAAAAAAACTACGGTATAAAAAAAAACATTGTTTCAATCAGGTTATTTAGGTTTGGACCACCTTGATAATGAATGGACAGAATGAATTTGGTAAAAAAAAAAAAAAAAAAGGTAAAACCTTCAATGTTAAGCAATACAAAGTACTACTGCACATAAAAGCTTACAAAAAAGAACATGAGAAAAAAACTTACATCACGTGGACCAGTAGAACTCTGCCCTGATCCAGCAGTGTAAAAGCTAGAGGAGTGGTCTTGAGAAGATACAGATCCATCAGGAGATATTACAGGCATGGAACCTACAGGTCGATTGGATAGTTTTCCTGAAAATGAAAAATAAAATTTAAACAATTATCATTACACGCCCCAGCTTACAAATACTAGTGAAGAAATCAAGGCACCAAGGGCCATTTGCACCAAAGGTCTCAATTGGTTATATAATAAACAGGTAGTATAAGTTCTCTAAGTTTTAATACAACTAAACTATTAAGCAAATTGAAGAAATAAAACTTTTTTAAACACACAATCATACACAAGTAAAATTCTTTAAATTTTTAATAGTTAATTAGATTTAATAGATAATGTAGTTATTTATCTCCAGATGATTAAATTTGAATGATATATTTAAAAAAAAAGTGAATTCAAAACTAAGTAAAAGACAAGTGACAAACCTGATAGGAAGAGGCTTTTGTTTTTCTCATCCTGGGGTAAAGAATTTTGTTTGTACTAAAAGAATGAAAGAGACAAAATATCAGAAAATAACTTAAGAAAGGATTGATATTACAAATAAACAGTCTAAATATTACTTACAAGTTTTGCAGCTTGGTATGCATTGGGTCCCTAAAAGCAAGAAATAAAAAACATTATTCATTTCCCAAAAAATGTTCTTTTAAGGGTATCATCGAAAAAAGATAACTTTTTCTTCCATACCAGCAAATTCAATCTTAAAAATTATAAAATTCCATAAACTAATCCAAACAAAATATACCAACCTTAGGCAAGTCCACTAGTTTTTGCAACTGAATTCCTACACCTGGGCCCATATGAGAAATATGATTGAAATTTGTAGGTCCAGAGATCAACCTGGATCGTCGATCAACATTCCTAATAAACAAAGAAACTATTTATAAGAACAATACAGTAAACATTTTCTTAAACACTATAATTACAAATTCCACAACTAATTCTAGTTAAACCCCACATAGTTAACTCTCAGTTGATCAGTGTAATAATTTTTTTGCAAACACTGATTGTACACATTAACTAAGTAGCATTTGAGGGGAAAAGTTCTAATAAGAATAGTTTTCAATAAATAAAACAAAATAATCCAATTATTTAGCAAAGACAGTTTCCTAAAGGGAATATCTCTTCAAGAAATATTTCTTCAGAAATCCTCATTAACTATCAAGGAGTGTCCATAAATCCCTAAGACCCAAGTTGGTGCAGCAGGTACCCTGAGTTTTTGTAAAAGAAATATTAGGGATGCTACTGAGATAAGGAAATTTACATTTTTTTTGGACATTTGTAAAATAATCAGTTTAGAAAGCAAAAACAGAAGAAATCTAATCCAGACCTTTGTATCTAAAGGACACAACTAGTTTTATAGACATTCTGTTATTGAGAATAAATAGAATGAAATACATGTGAAATCATTTGAATAGCTGAATCAGTTAATTACTTTATGATTCTAACTATTACACCAACCCAAAGTAGTAGACTCAAAAAAATTGCATATTTCAGATGATGGTTACTTTTTTTGTTAGCTTTACTAATCTTGTTTAATTTTAATCTTAAATCAGAAAAAGAGACCATGTGCTCTTTAGGAAAGTGAAATCTGACCATTTTCAGCTTTGTAATATAAAAAAATTATGAAATAAAGGTGATTTTACAGTATTAGTGACATTTGGTAAAGTCTGAGACATTAATTTTTGTCTCTTAATGTTACATTAATTTTAAAATATCAAAAGTTTTTTTTAAAACTTAATTAAGAGACAAAAATTATAAGTTTAGACTCTAACAAAATTCGATTAATGCTCTGAAATGCCGCATAACCAAACTTTTTCCAAGCACAGTAGAACTCCAATTATCTGAATCAATTGGGACCGGACCCCATTCGGATAAATGGATTTTTTCTGAAAACAGGGTTTAAATACAGTTCTTAGCCAGCCATTACTTGCTTTAAAGGATGAACAACCAAGCATCTGAACTAAGATCTTAACTTTTACACTAAGAAGCAAACCCAAATTTGGGTTTCCCATTGAATTTTTCTTGAAAACAGCATCTTCTAAACATTTGTTTTTCTTGCTGGCATTCACTGATTTGCTTGAAGAACTTCGATCTTCATTTCCAAGCACTGGCACAAAGTTTAAAAGTGTGGGTTTGAATTCTGAAAGCGCTTTGGATAGTCGGAGTTTGGACAATTGGAGTTCTACTGCAATATTGACTGGGCTGCAGTGAAAGTATTTTTTAAGGGTACCACAAGTTTGGGAATCACTGAAATTTTCCCAACTGCAATAGGAAACCATATCTACACTACAGATAGAAAGAACTACATATCATACCTGCCAACATTGAAATTATAAAAAAAGAAAGATTTTAAAAATCAAGATACCCACAGCATTTTTTTACACTAATAAGTCAACAAGGGTGCCTACCATGCTCTACCTAACTCAATAGGTAGCATAAATCTAAGAAAAACATACATTTTTTACAAAATATGTATTTTTTAGTCCTTCCACATGCCTAACTCTTTGTAATTTTGGAGTCTGAAAACATTTTTTGAAATAATTGTCCAGCATGATCAGCACAGCTGAGTGGCAAATAATGATCAATTATGAAAGCTGTCAATAAACATTCTGCTTTGGTAACCGCTTTCTCATGCAATTCATTATTTTTTACAAAGAGATCTAGCTATTCATTATTTCCAACAGCAGAACAACTGCTTTTAAGATTTAATCAAATCAGATTAATAACTGATCAGGCATGTGATTGCTCCAGAAAGAAATTATCTGAAAATTTTTATAAGTGTCTAGATGAGTTACAGTGCTATATATAGAAAATGATTTCAGGAGGGGCCCAATTAATCTGTCTAGGGGTCCTTTTTTGGGGTGAAATTTTTTTCGGAAAATACGGAACTTTTGCGAAAAATCACTATTTTTCGACTTTTTCTGGATAATGTGATCCCGAACACCGGACTTAGTAGGCTTCTGACAACTATAAAGTTGTTTTTTCTACATCGCAATAGCAACACAGGAAGCCGCCTTCCAACTTGGCGCCCGCGGCCGACCGAGAAAGCAGTCGCGGGAGGAACGGGACACTCCGCACGCAAAACGAAACTTGCGCGAAAATCGCGATTTATCCGACTTTTTCCGAGAACTAGTCCTTTTTCTTGGAAAAATCTGGAAAGTAAGGATTATTTAACAAATGGATTATCTGAAAAAAATTCAAATCAGTTCTCGGGCCGCAGGTTGTGCATCACAAATTGAGCGGAATATAAAATTTCAAAAAATCGGAATTCCGATAATCAATACCTCTATAATTAGCGGATTTCCGCTAATTAGCGGAAAAATCACATGCCTGACTGATGCGAAAAAAATCTTTTAATTGAGCAATAAACGGAAGAAATTGATTGAAAAATGGATGACAGCAGATTCTCTAAAAAAAAAAACGGAAATCTTCCGGCTAAAACGGAAGAGTTGGCAGCTATGACATATCTAAAAGGTTATAAAGAAAAACCCCTTACCCTTTTCCTGCCTTGTCAGGTTCCCTGACCGAGAACCGCCTCCTCACCCGGTTGAGCATGGCCTTGGTCAGCCGACTCTTGACCGGCTGTCCGGTGGTCTCCGGTACACACACCTGGTTGGCGCGGTGCAGAACATTGTGCAGGTACAGGATGTGAGGAAGGTCTGTGGCCAGGGAGAAGCACAGGATGCCGTTGCGGCACAGGGGCTTTGTCTGGAGGAGAAGACGGTACATGTTAGGATGACTTGCGCAGGTTTTTAAAAAAGGATTAAGTATTTGAAGTATTAGAACTTAATCTTCTCAGGGTCTGTCTAGGTTTGTGCTAATTTGTGAAAATTTTTCTGTAAAATTGTGAAAATTTAGGTGCAAGATTACCTTAAAAATCCTGTATTTTTAAGCTAGCATCAAAATCCAAAGAAAATTTAGTCTAGAATGGCTAAAAATTTAACAATTAGGAAAATATAGTTAACTAGAGAACTTTCTTTTAAGAATGTATTTTGTGATTAATGGTGAATTTTTGAATGTACCATAAAACGGTTGTAAAATTGCCCTGGACAGACCACTGCTTCTAAATACAAGTTCATGAAATTTAGATGAAAAAGATTCAGCCAACATTGCATGACACTCTGATCTGATAATTTCAAAGAGTTGAAAGATAGAAGGTTGAGCAAGATACCTATAAGCTCATTAGAAAATCCAATTGTTCTGCAACCTGGGAACCAGTATCATAAAAGTAATTGTTTTTGAATGCACCATTTACAATTATTGATGTGTAAATATCTTTATCTTGTAGTCTTTTCATAGTGATTTTTATGCTCTCCTTTTGTGCACATAATTTTATTCAATGGCAAACTCCATTAAGTCGAAACAATAAAGGAACAGAACTGTTTCTTGTGGGGAGAAGTGTGATAAGCTTTAATGTTTTATGAGTATAGATTTAGATGTGTTTTAGGTATTTTCTTGTTTAAGAAAATGCTAAGTACTATAAGTTCTCACTCCAAAGTGAATTCTTAGTATATAGAGTAATGACTAAATTAGCTTACATCATAGATTTATAAGTACTTTGCACCTATTACAGATATAAGATTTTTCAGTGCCTAATTTCTTTCTTTGTATATAAATACAGAGTGGAACAAGCTAACAAAACATAAACAAAGAACACACTCTTTTAAAAATAACAACAAAACAAATATTACTTTTTTAACATTTAAAGTTTGTAACCATTCTCCACTGGAAGCATCAAAAATATCAACATGAGTGTCGCTGTATACATTGAGATATCCTTCAGTATAACCTGAGGAAATATAGATAAGAATTAAATATTATTAACATAACAGTTGAGATGGACACAAAAAATTAACTTGAGTAACAAATTTAGCCCCAAAAAAATGAATTTAAAAAGAATAGTGCTTTTAAAAGAATATTTCTGAGACATTTCAAGTAGATTTTATATAATTAATAAAATACTTACTGACGGCTTCGGGAGGTGCAGGAAACATGAGTTCTTTTTCTCTACTTTTTCTACCAAAGCCGTCTACATAAACACCCAACTCTACAATAAAAAAAGGTTGAAATTCAATATTATTTATCTATACTGAATTTCCACTATACAAGAATGCAAGAAAAAGCACTCACGGGAAAATACTAAAAGGTATTCGTTATCTGGAAGCTCCACACACAGATAGGGGTCCATCATGTTGTGGGAGAAGAAAGACAGATCACTGCAGTCAGTGTTTACAAGAGCTGAAAAAATAAAATCCATGTTATTCTATCTAGAGGTCAACACATACATTTGTATAAAAGGAACAGATGATCATCATTGAATACTACAAAGTATGTGCCTAAAGATTTTGTATGGTGAATGGTAATAGAATAGACAAACTTATTAATTATACTTTATGCAAACTATTTATTCTAAATAAAAACAAACTCAGTAAGAATGTGAAGGTGCAACCACACTAAAATCGAATCCCGCGATTCCTGAAATTGGACGTATTGTAGATGGTTCGGGAGTGGCCAGTATGGGAGGTTAGTTTGATTTGTGACCACAGGGAAGGATTTTCCCTCAAAAAAATAATTAGGCATTTCAAAAAACCAACTTCTGCTAAGCACTATTCTATACACAACTCTTTAAGTTTCGTTTTGACAGAGATTGATCTTGTTGTATCAAGCTATTCCCTAAATAATTTCTAGTGTGAACGGTTGATTGACTTTTTATGGGCAAGGCCCATTCTAGTGTGGACGGACCTTTAGATTCAAGCTAAAATGGTATGCATTTCACTCACATAAAATTAAGTGGTACACTGGTACAAGTATACTCAATGCTATACTATCGTCCAAATTGAAATGTTTACAATTGATCTTTCAAATTTATGAAAAATCTTGGCTCTGTATTTATGTGTTAAGACAGTTTTCGGTTTTAAATAAACCTGAACATTGGGATCTTAGGGAACCAAATGTTTTAAAGGACTTTTGAGTCTTTTACACCAGATATAAACAAGAAATGGATATTATCTCAATGCTCATGTATAATGAAAACTTCACTTACATATGGGAGGACTGTCATCCAATACTGAATAGAGATGGAAAGCAGAGGGCAGTCCCACACAGAGCCTGTTCCCTATGACGTCCAGAGTTTGTGCAGGAACCGGCAAGCAGATTTCCTTCCTGCGGTGGTGCCTGCCCTTGGTTCGGTTCACTTCAAACACTAAGACCTGGGCAAAAGAGATATATGAATTTACATTTTCATATAAACTATAAGGCTATAGATGTGCCTGCATATAGAGCCATAATTACAAAAATACAGTTTAAATGCAGCTAAAATGTGAACGAGTGTATTATCCTAAAAAGTAGCTATATATCTTACAAAATGGATGTTAAAGAAATAAGGTAACCCATAGAAACTGTTGGTTGCATAGGTGCATTTGTTTTCTTATTAAGAAAATACAAATACAGTTTTACTTTACAATTGTAATAATTTGCATCCCCAGTATTTAAATTATTACTATTATGTAAGAAGAGAAAATAACAACTTAATAAAATAAAATTTCAAATTCAAATGGTCATCATTCTACAACAGTTTTCAAGCTATTTTCAATGCAATGATAAACAAAAACAAAAGAAAGATTTCCCACATTTACCCCAGAACAGATAGATCTAATCAAATCCCAGGCAAATTTGATCCACTGAACATTACAAATTGCAGATCTTCAAATTTCAAGAGACTAAAATGATAACTCAACTATCAATAACAAAGGGATGTTCCAAAAGTTCATTCACAGTTCATAAAGCTTAGCTAAAGCCTTGAGCCATGTCTTGGGAAAACAATCAGAAAATGATCACATCCAGTAAAAAAGATGAAGGACTAACCACAATGCGATTCAGAAGACATTTGCAAAGAATAATTAACAAAACAACATTTTTTCCAGAAGAGAAATTGCTAGACAGAAAAAAACTCAACTTGATATTGAACTAGATTATGGAGTTTTAGTATTAGGCAAAACATTTCAGTAGAAAAAGACCCCTATGTAGTTTATTAGTTAATTAAAATCAAGCTGCTTTAAAACCTAAGTCTAAAATAAACTAAGCTACATAAATGGTTGGATCCAATAGATAATTTGCAAGAGGAATTTGAGATCTTACCTTTCGTGTCTTTTTTCCTAGCTGCATAAAACAATTCAAAGAGAAATTTCTGACTGATTTTTTACTTTTGCTACTCGACTACTTTACTAAAACTACTTAAGAGATGAAGTGGATGAAAGTAAAGAAAGTCACAGACAATACGAATCACAGAAGCAAGAAGAAGTGATCAAGCAAATTAGTCGAAATCAAAAATCAGAGTGGAGCAAATTCATGCAAAATCACATTTCAACAGGTTCAATTGGAATTTTTGAACTCCAAGTACACATGATTTCATTTCAAAGCAAGAGAGAGAAGAGAGAGCTACAGATAGAGGAGAGCGATAGAGCTATACATTGATGTCAATGCAATAGAAGATAAAAATGTTACATTATTTTAAAAGTGAATATGAGACAGTCCAAAGCCAAAAGAACATGCAAATTCAAAGTAATCCTTCATCTTTCAATAGATCAAAAATAGTTTAGATTGTCTTCCCATATTCTAACTAATTCCTGTATAAGACAACTTAATTTTTCAATACGAAAAAATATTACATTAACAATGAAACAAATATAGAGGTTTAAGAGTATAAAGACAATGTTTCAAATATAAGTTGCTTAAAAACCTCAATGTGAATTCAAGTATCACCGCTAAATTTTGTACCATGAAAATTTCTTAGCAAAGAATAGTTTTTCTTTTTGGAAAATTCTGAGCAGATATTAACTACTTTTAAAACAAGTAATTTGATTAAACTAAGCCTTGAAAAAAGATTGAACACATCATTAATATTTTTGTTATCCAAGCTGAATGAAACTAAGTGTTTTTGATTCAATATATTTATTAAAAATGCTTATAGTCTATTTGCCTTGAATTTAATTTAATGCCTTTTTTACACTTCAGATAAAAAAACCTTATCCTTTTAAGAAATTTCTCAGTAAATTATTTGCAGTTTGGGTTTACATAAAAATAAATGCTAAGTTGCATTATCTTCAATTGATTTAGAGTAATTCTGTTCGTAATAATTTCAATTCCTTCATAGAATTATTAAAAGATAATTTAATTTGACAGTCTCTAAAAGATACAATTCAATTAAACCGAGTACACTTTCAGACAACCCAACAAAGCAATAGAAATCTATGACTTTTTTTTTCATTTCAAAAAACTCCAACTTAAATTTTCCATCTCATCAAATTGATCATCAATACCAATTGAGATCACAGTAATAAAAAATGCCAGTCTAACATAAAAAATCCACGAAAAGACGAATAACCACAACTTTAAAACTACAAAACCTATCCCCAGCTTTTTGGAAGAAGCTCAGCACCCTGACAGTGCAACAGTCTAAAATATCAGTGTAACAACATGCAATCGCAAGTACAAACCTCCCCGAGATACAAGAAGACCCATTACAATTACCTGCTTCTTGATAGCTGTGCAAAACAAGTACATGGACTTTTCCCCGTCGTTTATACACATTGTGCAGAATGTAATGCAGCCCTTGGTGTCAGTGACCTTGGTCCACTCCACATCCTGGCCGTCCAGAGCACCCACTGGGATCAATCGCAAGAAACGCTGTTTCCCTGTGGATTTTAAGGAAGAAATTAAGATTTACAGAATATTCTATTATCACTTTAATAATTGCATTGCAAAATGTTTTTATTTTGACAATTTGTTTGAATAATTGTAGAGAAAATTAAAACTAGCTTTTCACGTGCAGTGATAGTGAAACACATCATAAGGAGATATTAAAAAATAGGGGAACAAAATTTTCAGGCATGTTATTACCCTTTCCTCCACTAATTACACAAATTGACACATTCCAGGGTGATAATAAACCTCTCATGTCCCACATACAGAACTCTTCTCATTCCCCAGACTTCAAGTTTATTACCCTCAATTTAATGTCCAATTATCATATTTTTCTTGCTGAGGTATATACAGTGATACATGAAGGGTTTGGTGCACAAGGGACATACCATATTAACTTTGTTACAGCAGTTTTGTCAGGGAAATTCTCAACAAGATTTTTACTTAGAATCCTGATTTTGAATGGGTGTCAAATACAACAAAGTTAAATTACACAAAAAAGATTCCAGAGATTCCAATTTAATTATAAAATATTATATTGTATGCCAAGTATTGTAGATTTGGTGACTTATTGTACCCATTAGGATCAGTAAAGTTTAAACCCAATGTCATTTGTGCTCTAAATCCTTCATATGTAGTTAATTGAGCCAGAAACAACTAATTAAATTTAAGAATGAACTACAGTTAATTTAACTACATGACTATTGAAAACGAGATAAAGCCAGCTAAAAAGTTCAAAACCAAGTGACATGAACCCTCTTTATAGTGGTTGAAATTATTCAATACTTGGCAACTGAGGCTGCACTCATTCAGCTGAGGTTAAAGAAATTTTGCAGCAGAGTTGACTATTTTTAAAAGAAATGCATTCAAGAAGACACAAGCAACCCTCCCAAACGTGCTTATTTTAAAATAAATAAGATTTATTCAATTAGTAATATTTACCAGCTACTGCAAGAAGTAACTGCTCATCAGCAATGTATTCAAGCTGACACACTTTTTTGCCATCTCCAACTCGAGCTATCTCTGAAAGTTAAAATAACATTAGTGAGGTTTCAACAAACAAATAAAAACAAAATTTATTAACTTAAAAGGGCATAATTTAAAAATAAAAAATTTATGTCCTTAACTTAAAAGGGCATAATTTAAAAATAAAAAATTTATGTCCTTCAACAAAATTACTTAAATACTTTTTCAGTGTTAATGCTGATTTTAAGTTTTCTTTAGCTTAATGTAAAATTAAATCAGACCAACACAATCCACAGACTAATTGGAAAAGTCTCACTGTTGTTTAGAAAACCTCTATGCTATTTTACAAACTTTACATTAAACTGAAAAGTGAGTGTGAAATTTGCATGTAAAAACATTGACCAACCTTCTCTGTCCAAGTCAACACAGTATAAGCCTTCTTCAGTGCCTAAAACTATTCTGTCTGAATCTGAAAAAAAAAAGTAATCAGTAAGATAAGCAAAATGGGATGCAGTGTAAAATTCAATAGTTTCGACAAGGTAATGAAAATAGTAACTAACCTATTACAGCAGCGCAGGTTGCACTTTTTATTAATGTCAGAGTGTTATCAAGGATTTCCTTGGCTTGAAAGACCTGTAAAGATGCATTAGTTTGTTTGAGGTTTTGCAAGGTTAAATAAAAAGTATGACACCCACATATTATCATAAAGCTTATAAATATTATTACTTCAAATTGAGAAAAAATTCATATTTATAAACTTATGGTGAATATGATAATACATATAAGATTTAAAATAATTTTAATTAAAAACACAGAAATTCTGAATTACTTCAAACCCACTATAGTTGAATAATCTATAATTTAATAAAATAGGGTATTTAAGTGTTGTATTAAAAACTTAGTAGGGAAATTCCCACAATAGAAATAAGAAATTCAAACATAAAATTTTATGTTTAACATGCATAAAAATGAGAATCTTTCAAAAAGAGAAACAAATTCTGAAATAAATTTATCACACAATAGGTCCGAACTTGCTAAAGGGAACCAAGCATCTTTAACAGAAGTATTAACATAAAATGGTTTACAATCCATTTTTGAAATACATTTTCAGAATTTTCCAGTTAAATTATGTTATTGTCAGCACTATGTTTATTATTGTTTGTTTTTCAAATAAAAGATTTGATTGGAATCAAAACTAGGCACTTTTATAAGTGTTGGTAAGATTTTTTTCTATAGTTAAAAAACACTAAATTGATCTAAAATTGTTTGCTTAAAAAAATGGCATATCATATGAGTAAAACAAATAACTTCTGAAAAATCTTACAGTTTTTGAAGACAATTTGTTCCTACGAAGAATTCTATGGAGTTCATTCAGAGCATCCACCCATTTTCCTTTCTCAACTTCTTTTTCAACCAACATAAGCGTATGGTTTTTGATACCAGGTGGGTTTAGCATTGAAGTTGTAACCTAAAATTAAATAGGAGTTAATTTGTGTAAATTAAAACAAATTAAATAGGTAAAAAAAGAAATCTTGCAATCTAGAAGAAAAGGATGCAGATTTTGACACCTAAACATCTCTAAAAACATGCTACTAATTTTGATTATTTACAAAAAGTTCAAGAAATTAAAATCTAACATAATCATAGCTACAATTTCTAAAACATGCATGCCTTACAACTGAAACTTTTTTTTGGCTAAATTATAAGGGGAAGCAACACTTCCATGCAAATTTTAGAACTGATAGTAAGGTTTACAAACAAATTTAGGAACCAAGATTAGGATTCCATTCAAGATTCTTAAGTCACATATAAGAAGCATATATTTTCTGCAACTTATTTAACAATAGATCTTACTACAACACAGGTATTCCTTTGGTAGTATCGGTTTTCAAAGCTTAAAAAAGTTGTAGTCACACTTGGTTAAAAAATTGGTTGTTAAGTCCACTAACAAGAACTCAGGAATTTGAGAAGAAGGCTTACTTTGTGCTATTTAAAGTCAAACACTTTAAAAAGACCACTTTTAAAAAAAGCACCAATATCTTACAGCTAAGTTTAAAAGAGCATTTCATAATTTACAGGGTGGTAAATTAATGAATGGGAGGTAGCTGAGGCCCTATGGAATATTGTTCCATTTTGGATGAAAAGGACTGATCTAAACAAATCTGTTGTATTTATATTTATACTCACTCTAAAGATGCAGGGAATATCCTTTTTGTTGGCATGGATAACATCAGATTCCAGAACAGAGCTAACAGAAAACTCCTCATCTCTAAAACAAAGAAAAAAAAAGTTGTACTGAAATCTTTTAGTGAAGATAATCTTATAACAAATTTTAAAAGTTAAACTCACATTATATTCAACTTAAAAGTTACACAAATGAAATTAGTAGAGTAGAGGAGAAAACTATGCTTTAAGAAAGCAATTAAGTAGCAAAGTGATAGGAAAATTTATCTTTAGGAATACATACCTCATGTCTAAAACCTGTGATATCCAAGTATTGGGCTGGGTACTCTTGTCTTGAGCCAAGTCATATAAAAACAGCTTAAAATCACAGACAACTACGAATTGTCTCATCCATCCCTTTTTCACGCCTCCTGGCTTAGGAACCTTTAAAAAGGTAAACACATCATATAAATAAATACTAAGGCTTTCCTGACCAGAGTTATGGAGATAAGAACTGTTTAGGCTTATATAGGTTGTGGTTGATGGTTAAGATGGAAACCAAACGTTTTGTCTATTGTTGTGATAGATGTAATGTTTAAATTTTAACAATCAACTACTCCCTATAAGCCCAGACAGTTTTTATCCCATAAACACACCAGTTTGAATTTTTCGACAAGCATTTAATAAAAAAAATTGGTGATCCAAGCTATAAGAAGGAGAAATGCATAAGAATAAAAGGGGCAGAACACATGAAGTTTTCAAGTGGTAACAACTGCTGAATGGCCAAATTTAAAAAAAAATTGAGTAATTAGTATAGCATTGGATAGGTTTCTTTACCAATTAATCTTGTAAAAATACTTTTAAAATATGATTGAAAACTAAACAACTAAATAGGAATGAAGGTAAACTAAATAGGTTGGTCAGAAAGAAATGTTGAGAATTGTTTAGAAAACAATAGTTACTTGGGACTGTCTTAACTGTTTTAAAATATCATTGCTGTAATATTGATCAGAAATACCTACATCTCTTTCACTTCCATTTTCTAAAGGAAGACATTGGATAGTTTTTACAATACACAATTCTAATAACACCCAGACTTTAGACCCTTAAACTAGCTATTCAATTCAATGCGGAACTTTTAGTATCAGACCATACAATCTCTTAAATTAGAATACACTGTTATACTCAAATTTTCTAGATGCAGTTTAACTGTTTAGAATGTATGAAATATAACAATAAAATTCAAAAACTCACCTTTACATATCCTTCATATGCAGTACCAATGCCACGAGTTGGATCTATGCCCACAGGTCTTTTAACTGAAATTAAAATAATCCTTATTTAGAGTTGCATTCGTCTTATCCTACCAACACATTAAAGTAATGATAACTGAGTAGAATTAGGTTAACCAAATAGCTTAATTAAAAACAGTTGCCAAAGGTAAATTTATGAAAAACCTTCCAACTCACTTTGATCAGATGGAACAGGACAAACAGCTGGAACCTTTTCTTGACAAGTAACATGGCAGGCAAAACCACACACTATCAAAAAAGATAATTACATAAATACAGAAAAAATTAACCACATTTGGTTAAAAAATACCATAAGTAAATGTAGTTAGAGTGTGTATAAGTTAAGAAGGTAGAACTAATTCTGCTATCTTTTAGAAAACTCATAGTGAACTCAAATGAATTATTATGTTGTAAAAAGGTAGTTCCAAGATTAGTAGAGCTAATGATTGTGCATAACATTAAAACATACATTTAATGAAACTTCCTTCCTTAATAATAACAACAAATAAAAAAGGCTTAAAATTTTACTTTATAATACAAAATAATATGCATACATAACAGTCAATCAAGGAGAATCTTACCTTCACAAACTACACCTTGTCTACACAGACCAATCATAAGGGAGGTACAATGGTTACACTTAATGGGGCTGGGAAATGTTCTAATTAAAAACTGATGCGCTTTAGGCTAAAAAAGAAAGTTAAAACTTTTTAATTTAAAATTATAATAAACAACACAATTCACAGTATAAGGACTTTCTATAGATTAAGGATTGTCCTGAAAACATAAATAAGAAAACAAATGAAAGAGGCCTTAGGGTGCATCTTAGACTTATTCTTATGGCAATGTATAAAAATATTACAACTTAAAGGCACTTGAGATAAATAACAGTATCAATTTTGTAACAATAAAACTTTAATATTATTGGAAGGTTAGTTAAATTACTTACTTTTGGACTTAATAAGCTTATCACAGGTCTTGAATCAATGGGTGAAAAAGTGAAACGGTCCTAAAACACAAGGCATACAATCATCAACAGGTAATTATTAATTGAAATGTTTAATTATTTAATTGCAATAACTATTGTGTTTATTACTTCAAAATTAAAAATAATTCAATGAAGTAAAAAAGGAGAAATTAATAACACTAAAAATTCCACCAGCACTTATTACTGCAATGCTCAGTTCATTGATATTTATCAGGCATTAAATTGGATGAAAAATCTATTTTGCAACTGCCAGCATTAACAAAAAGTGTGGTCATCCTTAAAAGCAAAGTTAGAAACAATAAATACAGGTGATGCCATCATTAGAGTAAGTGTTTAAGTAAGTGTTCAAAGCTATGCTTAGACAACAAAAATCTCAAAATAAATCCTTTCCTAGCCAAACAAAACTTATTTTAATGTACGACTCTAGATCCTTGGATATTCATAATCACAACATGATGCAAAAATGTTCTTATAACAAAACAAAAAACAGATTGGTATTTAAATCAAAAGAGAATGCACTTCTCTACCACTATCTTCTAAGAATATAATTTATGAAAAACATTGACATTCAGAGGCAGGTGGGCAGATCTAGTTTTTAGGCAATGCTACTACGGTAATACTATTGAATATTGAATTGAATATCCAATATATTTATTAGATCCTAATGGTACGTACCACACAAAAAAATAAGTCCTTAATCAGGTAAGAAATGAACGTTTAACCACGGCTCACTAGATACTATACAGGCTAGCCGAGTACGGAAATCATTAAAAATCCAGATGGCAATACTGGACAAACTGGCAAAGCATATCCACAGTGTTGAAGGCGATGGGTGATAAAGGTAGAACTTGTGGCGATCCAAGCGGGAAAAGTTGTCAAATGGTTTTCATTGTTGAAAACTCGGCTAGCCTGCATAGTATCTAGTAAGCCGTGGTTTAACTCTCTGAAACCAACCGTAACACTTTAATATTAAGCCTAATGCTATATTACACAATTATTTAATGCAACTATAAATTCCTGTACGTCAAAATAGGTTATTCTTCATTCAAATTGCTTTAAATTTTTTTAATGCATCTGCTTGCCTCGATTTTGATACTGTTGGGATTTTGACCCTTTCGAGATTCCAACCAGCTATGATATTGACCAGAAACCAAACCGCACTTCCAACTAATCAAAAAGCATCTGTCGGTGCAAGATATCAACAATTTAAAAAAGACAGAGAGGTCACTTACAGCACTGGCCTCAGAAGCCGTAGACTTGCTACTGGTCCCAGAGGCCGGCTGGTTGTCCTCAACGTCTGCGTCTTCGCCTGCTCCCGCAGACTCTCCGCTCTCGCTGTTTCCGAGCCTCACCGACGTGTCCTTCAGGAACTGATCCAGGAAGGACATGCGCGAGGAAGGACGGTCCAGGACTGCAAGGGAAAAAGCACAGTTGTTATTTAAAGTTTAAAGGATTTCCTAAATACTGATAAGAACAGTCAGTTGCATCTCATGAAGCATCTAGGGCAGAGGTTTTCAAACTGTGGGTCGCGAGTCAATTTTTTCTATAAGATCTTGAATATATGTATTTTAATAATTTTGTTTTGGCATTACAGATAAAAAGATGAGTAAAGAAAACTTGTGTCCTTTAATGGGCTGGTGATGCAAAATATTCATTTAAATAATATAAAGATTAAAAAAAATAATTTTAATTAGTGTTACTAAACATAGTGGTGCACACCCAAGGGCCAATTACAAATTTTGGAAATTTTCTTAAGAAATGTAACTGCAGATTACTATAAAATTAGTTGAAATACTGTTTAGAGAGTCAAATTTAAAAAATCTTTATGGGGAAGACCACCAGAAAATATTTTTTTCTGAGAGTGAGTGTTGCAGTTGCAGACATAACTTAAAACTTTGATGAGCTGTGGTTCAAATCATATCAATTTTCAACAATAAAACCTCTAATGCTTGCACATAATAATTTCAAGTAAAATAGTTGAAGACCAAACCTAACTATGTCATCCTGTTGGGGCCATGGTCGAAGTTATCCCCAAAATAGTAGTACTTTTAATGTTTTTAAATATTTTATTATGGAAATAAACATTTCTAATTTATCTTATCAAATTTGTACAGCGGATTTTAATCTTATGTTTTTATTTGTTTTAAAACTATGGTATTGTGCAAAGCAGATTTTAACAGGGGAATTTCTTATACTTAACTAAGGTTGAGATATGGGATTCACATTCTTTGATCTTGCTTTACATGTGGGAGTCTACAGTATATTGCATTAATGCTATATTTCAATTAACTCATTAAATCAAATTGAGAAAACCATTCCACTCTATTTAAATTTGACTACTAACATTGGATTAGTAGGATATTAGTTTGTCACTAAAAAAATGGAATCATTAAAAATAGAGCTCAGCTATCTGCTTCCAGGCAGAGACTGAACTAAAATATATGGCTTTTAACTACACAACACTATACAAATAAGCAGTTTTTAAGCAAGTATGTTAGAAGACCCTATGGGAAATTTTCAACTTTAGATAACTGAAAAATGGAAGCATGAGGTCAGGTGACTTCTGATAACTAATCTACGATTTCTATCCACCACTGCATCCAAATCTCTAAATTAGTATTGACTCAGACTGTTTTGAACATTAGAGTTGTGTTTTGAAAAAACTTAGTGAATTCATATCTACACAGCAATTTTCTAACAAAAAGACAACACATGTAACTAATTACACATACAGAGACTATCCAAGACACTACATTGAACATTGAGAAGAACTTAAAAATTACCATCAATTATAAGCTTTTGTTCAATATCTCCTGATGAAAGCAAAGCAAAAAAGAAAACAATTTATAAATATAACTGAGCAATTATTCTTATGTAAATTAAAATCAATCAGAAGATTTTGAAAATATACCAATTCACATATACATTATTTGGACCATTAATATAAAATTGGAAACACATGACCCAGACCCCTTTCTAATGAAACACTCAACCTTACTTTACTTTTGTTAGGAATAGATGAATATATTTACAAGCTAAGCACTACTTTAAGGCCAGTTACCAAACACACATTTAGCAACAAGTGGATTCATAACAAAATGCTTTTAATAACTGTACCTAAATCTTAGCTTAATTATTATGATAAAGTTAACATATTAAAGTGATTCAACCCATGTAATTAATAAACTACCCAAAGTGTTTTGATGCATTTTTCCTACTTTTAAAGATACTATACAGAAAAATTATAATTAACCAGATATTCACATTTAAAGTCGACAGTAGCTTAAGTATTGATCTGTGCTAAACCAACAAAACTTAATAAAGCATTTGTTTCATTATAGTGCCATTCATATGAGCAACTTTACCAGGAGAAAAGGAAAGTAGAACTAGTTTTTCTCACCCTGCTTTCATATGGTGTCCCCACATAGGGAAAAGAGGAGGAAGAATTTTCTGTGAATTTTTTTCCTAGGCCAGACATTTAGAATTACCCCTTTTCCCATAATGCCTTGCACACCTCAAGAACGAGGGAAGACCTGTCACATACTGGTTAAGAAACTTTTTTAGGTGTAAAACGAGTGTCACCTTTCACCCTACTATTCTCCTGATAAACTGTTTTTCCCATATGAACGGTACTTATAACGATAAAACATGCTTTAAATTCTGTCATCAGGATAATTTATGCAGGCATCTATTTGTTTGTTTTTATCAGGGTTGGAAAAAAACCAGGTTTTTTTCAAAAAAACCTAAAAAACCCGGGTTTTTTGGTTTAAACCAGGTTTTTTTGGTTTAAACCGGGTTTTTTTACTGAAATTCTTCCCTAACACATAAATACAAATATTTCTGATTGTTTTCATTTATGAATACATTGAATAAATAGTTCATCAATTCAGCTATTAACTAAGTGACTTAATTAATTAATTAAAATTAATTTTATTTAATTAAAAAAAGTTAAAATTATACATAACCATAAAAAACCAAGGGAGTCTGTTTAGAGCATTAAAAAACCATCTGGTTTTTATAATGCATATTATATTTAAAAATCCAGTGCTTATTTGATTAAAAAACCCAATTGGTTTTTATTATGCATTCAAATATCCAGTTCCTTAATGAATTAAAAAAACAAATAGTTGTTTTTTATAAATAAAACCAAGGCATTATTCATAAAAACCAAGGCCAAGGATTCTTTTTAGAGCATTTAAAACCAACTGGTTTTTATAATGCACATTTAAAAATCCAATGGATTAAAAAAAACAATCGGTTTTTATGATACATTCAAATATCTAGTCTAGTTCTAAATGAATTAAAAAAAAAACAAATTGGTTTTTTATAAAAAAAAAACCCAAGGGAGTCTTTTTAGAGCATTAAAAAACCAAGTGGTTCTTTATAATGCAAATTTAAAAATCCGGTGATTAGTTGATTAAAAAAACCAATTGATTTTTATTATGCATTCAAATATCTAGTTCTTAATGAATTAAAGAAAAACAAGTTTCAAAACCAAACCACTCCAGGTTTTTTATAAAAAAACCAGGAGTCTTTCTAAGAAAATTTCAATTGGCTAATTGTTTTCAAAAAATTGCATAGCTTTACAGCAGCATTAATGTCGGAAGCATTCAACATATTTTGTTCAAAAGACAATATTTGAATCAATAAATGACTTTAAACCCAAAAGTTTAGCTAAAATTTTTTTGGAAAAAAACCATTTTGGTTTTTTTATGAAAAAAACCATTTGGTTTAAACTATGGTTTAAACCAAATGGTTTAAACCGTGCCAACCCTGGTTTTTATAAACAAGGAATAATAAATTATTACCATTTGGACAAGGCAGATCCTCAGTAAGGTCCACAGCTGTGTTAATAAGAAAGGAAGAATGAAAGGTTAACATATAGGTGGGAAACATGTTGCATCAAGTTACTGATTAATAAAAAAGAAATTTTAAATTAGTGTTAAAGAACCAATAGAAAAGAACCCAAAGAAACATAAAGTAAAGAAGAACCAATATTGATTAGAAGTTAGTAAAAATGTAGTTGGCAGTAATTTAATACAAAAATAACCAATAGAAATTTGAATTTAATTATTGCTTATAAATTATTATTTGTTATGTGATAGGTAGCTCCTTACAACACAAGTTTATTGGCATATTATTCTTTCCAAACATAAAGTAAAAGCATGGAGTTGATTGAAAGACAAAAAATTAAACTCTAAGGTGAGAATGTTCTTCATTAAAATACAATACTTAAGCAACATAGTACTGATATAATGATACGATAAAGGCTAATTTTCTTGGAGTGACCAAAAATGTTCAGATTTTTACTATTATTATCTTAGTTCAACCATTCTGAGCACCATTATTTTAATTTAAAATAAAAATTACTTGAAAGTTAACTCTTTTATTAAAAATATATTATTTAAACTTCTTTCAAGTGAAATTCTAGTGTGGAAAAATATTATGTACATAAATAAAATATGATCATAAGAAGATACACAAAAGGATAATCTTCATCATTAACTCTGTCTTTATATAAAACAGACTGAAGAAAAGCACTGCATACTCAGTTGAAAAAAATACAACATCGAGTTCAGTTCAGACAAATAAACAAATGGACTTACAGCTATCACCAGTTTCCGTTCTGTGCTGAAGGTCTTTAATTTGATTTTCTTTCTTCATCAAGTCTCTTTTATAAAGTTCAATTCTCTGCAGGCAGTCCTTGTGCTCCCTAAAATAAACAAGATATAATTTCCTTCAAACTTACTAAGTAAACAAATCATGAAGAAAAATACAAGAAAAAGTCCAGTAGAAACATAGTTTAAATAAAGAACACAAGCATACTTCTTACATATTTGAGATAACCAATCAGTTAAGAAAATATAATTGACAAAGTAAGTCTTGAAAACAATTACTCCCAGACAACTACAAATCCTACATCAAGCTTTCTAATGCCTTTTTTAAAAATACTAATCTTACTAACAAAAAAAATACTCAACAGTACAGTTAATAAGCTATAAAAATGGCACTTAGTTCAACAGTCGGATAATTTTCAGCAATAATGGATGAAAGTTTCTAAGGAGAACATGAAGTCATGTGATAATAAGTTTTTATCTACAATAGAGCAATTTATACCTGAGAGCAAACTAAAGTTTAAGTCTACCTGTACTTAGTATTGAAAAAAGTATTTTATTTAACTATTAAAGTTTGTCTTTTCTCCCTAGAGGGTTAGTGTAACCCCCAAAAGAGCCAGGTCATTCACTCCCTAGGGTTGGGAAGGTATACAGTGAGAGATCCAAATGGATACTTCTGGCTAATAACTACCCCCACCTTCCTTCCCTCTTTTCAAAGAAGATGCTTAGGTCCAAATTTCCTGCAACTAAAAACTTGGATTTCCCCATTCCCAACTGCCTAGCCAAGACTTTATTTCATAATAAATAAATACTAGTTAATATCTCATGTAGCTAGTTTGTTTAAGAAACTATGAGATTAATAATTATTATTTTATAACTGCATACTTTTGAACAGCCACCAGATCAGCTCTAACTCTGCTGAGTTCCTGACTGATAGCCTGCTTGGCTTGGATTTCGCTTTGAAGACTGGACTGAAGATTGAGCAATTCCATCTTGTCGAGCTTCTGGGATCTCCTATTTCTCCAGTTCTTCTCCTACAGGAAAAAGATTGATAAGTTTGAACAATAGATTCACAATACTATGTATAACTCAGTTCTGTTGCTTAAATTTTAATTCATTATCTGCACAAAGTTAAAATGATAAATGATATTGAATTACTCTTTTAAAATTGATATTGGTAATTGATTGAAAATTGTTAAGCACAAATAAGATGTGAATAACTTTAAGGGTAGAAGATTTAGGAATAGTTAGCTAAATTATTTTTCTACAGAAAATGGTTATGGGATACTGTTGAAAAATATTTTTTGAACTATGTAGCAGGTATTAGATTTATACCAAATAACTTTACTTTATTCCTGTATCCTGTATTCTTTAAAATTACATTAAAAATGTTATGAATAAGTTAGACTAAAACTTTCTTCACTTTTCAAGTATAAAATAGAATAATAAGGATATAATTCTTGTGCAAATTCATGAAAACTAAGAGAATGTGATTAAACGTACAACTGTAGAGGTAGGAGGAACACCAGTCATTTTAAGTGCATCTAATTCTTCAGTCATCTTCGAAGCAAGAGCCTGAAGATAACCTCGAGCATCTTTTTCATCGCTAACCCTGAAACAATAACACTTTTTTAAGAATAACTGAATGATATGATTTGAAATACAAGCCACATAAATCAAGTATTCAAGCACTCAATACAAGTCAGTTTAAATTTCATAAAATGTAACTCATAGTTATCATTTACTATTAAACTGACACTTTAAGGATACACACACAAAACATTACCTTTCATTAATACACAAATAAATAAAGTCAGGTGCATTTGAACAGTATGTCTGTAGTATTTTGAGTAAATATTAAATCTTGCATACTAAAACTTAAATATAAACTTCAAAGAGCTTTCTGAATAAAGAAAGTATCTTCAGGCTAAAATTAATTCACGAAAGAAAAAATGACATCAGACTGTAAATCCCATCAATGTAAAAGTTGAATTAATGTTAAGCATTAATAGATAATAATAGGGATTATTGGAATTGGTAATAAAGAAAAAGTTAAGATAATATAACAATAAACAATAATATAACATAAAAAATCAAAACTGTCAGATAACTTGTCATTGCATTAATTGGCCCTAACCAGATCATCTCTAAAAGATGTCACAAGCTTACACCAATGAGGGTAATAGAGTGTTTCAAGTTTTATATTGTCCACAGAAAACTTATCAAACTTAAAACTTCAATTAAAATAAACTGACCATTGGATGATTTCACTGATTTGAGCTTCCCACTGGTTGATGGAATCTTTCTTGTCTTTAATTAAGATAAAATCACTCTCAAGACGTCTCTTATCTTCCTCCACTTTATTCAAAGTTCGAACATACTGAAAGACAATAACAACAAAAGAATTAGTCATGCAACAGTATTAAAATTTTCGACAACATTGACAGAATGAGAGGTAAAGTTAAAACGAAAGAGTTCACTAATCAAAAAGGGGAATATATTAGGGAAAGAGAACATACTTTCTCAACATCTGCACTCATTTTCTTCAGTTCATCCTGCAAAATGGTCTTATCTCTGTCATGAACCCGCTTCATTTCTTTCAGAAGGTCTTGATGCTCAGATGAACTACAATAATCAGAAGAGTTTTAAAAAATTCTTCAAAGATAACATACAAAGTTATACAATCGTTTTAATATTGACTAGCTGGTTTGACCTGGCAAAGCCGCGTCTTACCAGCTAGATTACGCGCCTTTGGCGCTTATGCGAGCTTCGCTCGTTACTACCACACGCTTGCAGCGCAGTTAAATTTTTTACAATTTATTACTTTTTTTAAGCTGCATCGTCAGCGCTACACTACTTAATATTTTCAATCAAATTATAGGTTTTTCTAACCACAACTATTTTATTCTTATGCGTCATCTGAAGAGAAAGAAGTAATACTTTAATTAAACCTGTACCAGTAATTTTTTTATAAATCTAATATGCCTAGTATAGGTATATTGTTGCGATAAATCTAGCAAAACGTCAAAAAATTGAAGTTTGATGATTTCAAAGTAGATTTTCTTCACGCTCTTAAAAAGATGTTTTGCCTGTGTTCGTAAAAATATTAACTGAAAACAATGGGGCAAATTGAAAAAAGTTTCTAATTTAAAAATGGAATGCTTTGAAGGTACGTGACACAATTTTGGCTCATCTACGGTTGGAAATCTTTCGATCAAGACCGAGTTTGTCAAAATCGGTTCAGGGGTTCGGGCTGGCGGCAGGCCGAACGGAACCTCCCCATAGAGTTAACATGGGGGAAAAACGAAAAAACCGCATAATTTAAAAATGGAATGTTTTGGAGGAACGTGATATATTATTGGCTCATCTAGGGGTGGAGAGCTTCCGATCAAGACCGAGTTTGTCCAAATCGGAACGGGGGTGCGGCCTGGCGGCCGGCCGAAAGAAAAACCAAATTATTTTAATATATAAGATTATTAGAACTTTCTTTTAGATAAAGGTTTGTTAAAAGTTTGAGTTCAACAACAAATGTGAACAGTGAATTTGGCTCAACAAAATTTAATTAACATAATGAAGCTCATGAAGGAACCATTATTAACATACCTTTCTGACCTCACTTGTTCTACTTTGTCTTTGAAGAATGCAACCTGAAGAAAACAAAATCAAATTGTTAATTTTTCAACTTATCAATTACAAAATCGTAACAGCCTAAACATTGAGCATTAAGTTGATTATTGATATACAATGATTAGATACTGAATTTAAAGGGTTAATACTTCCAACAAGATCAGTACATTAAAAATACTCAATAGAAAACTTGAAATTAGTAAAACTATTGAAACTTTACCTCTTTTTCAGCTTGGGATCTGGATGCTTCAGCTTCTTGAAGCTGGTCATTCAGAGCAGAAACCTCAGATGCATGCCTCAGCTGCAGTTGAACTATTGCTTCCTTATGTTGAACACTCAAACTTTCCAGTTCAGCCTTTAGCCTATCAATAAATTAATAAGATTTAATGAATATTACACACCTTTATATATTGGGTTAATGCAATTTGAATTAAATTGATACATGCCTAGAAAAAATAAGAGGATAAAGCAAAGAAATTTTAAAAGTGGTTAGTATCAAGATAAACACTCATAGATAATTTGAATAAAAAGATAAACTGATTTCTGAAAATATATAAAAAAAATATGTTTCCCAACTGATGGTCCAAGAGCACCTTGGAAATGGCCCCCCAAAAGGCCCAGCAATAATACACAACATTTTACACAACATCCACAACATAAGGGGATTTTGAAAGCATAAAATTGTATGTTGAACAAAGATGGGGGTGAATATAATTTTGAAGATGATTATCAGCTGCAGAATGTTGGTAATACAGTCACAACTAAATTTTCAGCAATAATTTCCCATTTTACATAAATATTCTTGGGTTCAATAAGTTTACATAATATCAAAAGTTGTACAGACAATTTAAAGACAAAAATAAAGATATTTAAAAAATAAAGAGCTTCACAAGTTATCATACAAGGCTTAGGAAGAAATTTGAATTTTTACTGATAAAGAGTAAGGGTGGTCCATGCACTACTCAATTTTTGATTAATAGTCTGAGGACTACTACAATTTGGGAACCACTGATCCCATCCAAAGTGAATTAAATCAATATAAAATTGACACATCAATCAACCTTGAGTACTGAATACAATTTGAAATTGACAAAAATAATGTTGTTACAGTGCACAAAAAAAAAATATCATAATTAAACAAGAAATTAAAAAATTAATCTAAAAATATTCTGATTTATAGGATCTCAGAAAAAGAAACTCATTAAAGTGAGTCAAACTCATTATCATACTCATTATGAGTATAATAAAATAGTTCTGAACAAATATCAACAACTCTGAAAGTGGAATAATTTTATTAATTGTTTAGAGTATTGAAATTGTCATTGAAAAGGAATTACCCATCCATTAAGATCTCAGATAACAAGAAATAAAGCAACTTATCAGATCATACATACAATCGCATTACTACCATTCTGAACTCAACAGGAATAAAGAACACAGTAAAACTGGGTGAGAATATTTAATTAGATTAGTTATCTGAGTTAAGTGAATACATACCTATTGATTTCAGGATTATTATCCACTTGTTCTGGAGAAAAGGCTCTTCCAACATGCCTCCGTTTCAAAAGCTCTATTTCGGACTCAAGGCGCTTCACATTGTCTTCTGACCGCTCTCTCAGTTTCTGTTCTTTTACCATGTCAGACTTGTAGTCTTCCAGACGGATTTCCAGCTGTGAAAGAGGAAGATTTATTGAATGAACAGTCACTAAGTCAGCTCTAAAATTGGGCAACCTTGAAAGCATATCTCTGCTTAAGAACTTGTTAAAATGTTATTGAGTGAAATGGTCTTTGTATTTGGATACTCCGTAAAACATATTTTAAAACCCTTGCATTATCATGGAAGTTTCCAACTTCAGAACCAGAATGATATGCCAAAACTATTGACTGTTTAGAAAAGCAAACTACTAGAAGATTAAATTGCCAGGATACAAAACATGACAGCTAAGTTAAAAAGAGATTCTTCTAGGCACAATTGTTTATCATCCAAAGATGATGAGAATAATCTAATAAAATATTATATTAATGGCAGCATTTTAAAAACAAAATAACAATTTACACACATAAATTTCTTGTATAGCAAATGATTTGGATATAAACATAAAAACCTGTGTTATTGGCTGCATTGTGAATGACTAACAATTGGTTTGCTAATTTTCTTTCAGATTTTATAAGGGGTTTGAGAAGAGAAAAGGTTAGGAACCACTGATGTAAGGCAAGTAAACATTACTGCGTATCATAATGCAACACTACAAAAAAGTAACCTGAAAACAGTAGCATTCAAAAAGAATTAAATTTGCACAAAATAAAAATAATAATAGTATTTACATCTCTCCGCAGCTTGTCGGCTTTTCTCATGTCCTGCCTGAAAGCGTCTATTTTCTGCATGGCATTTTCAAGCTCTTCTTCCTTATCACGCAACTGTCTGGAAAGCTTTTGTTTCTGCGCCCTCACTTCAGACAGCCTAAAGAAAGTGGCAAACATGATTTTACAGAACACTGAAATCATTGTGAACTGATAAGCAAATTGGATTAACTTATTTATGAACACATGTTTTAAAGTAAAACCAAAAACTATAGCTAATATATAAAATAAACTTCAATATATATATATTTGTTCTTTTAAAAAAACACCACAAAATTAGTTTACACTGAGATACTAAGTTTATAGTAAACATAAAATGATAAATTGAATAATTACTGAATGAAAAACTAATAAAATCTAGATAGGTTTGTTCTTACTTATCACTTATTTCTGTGTATTCAGTCATGGCAGACTTTCGCTGAACCAGTGCATCTTTTAACTCTTTTGACTGCAGTTTGAGTTTTTCTTGAGATTCTATTACTTCCTGGAATAGTTATATAAAAATTTAGTAAGATGAACCTAAACTGCTTTAGATTACAGTAATACAGATTTGATTTTTAAACATTAAAAAACATACAATTCAAAAGTAATACCCCATCCAAACTTTAAACTGTTGGGATAAATTTAGATTATAAAACATACTAACACAAATTGCATAAATTATTTATAGTTGTAAATTGGGATTAAAAAGAATTTTTACTAAATATAATTTAGATAAAAACAATCCTTGTACAAATGTAAGGTACATTATAAAATATTACCTAGTTTATAACCTTTAAGAAAATTTAAAAGAAAACACTAATCAAGTAACTCTCAACATGCTCCTTACTTTATGAAGTTCATCTTTTTCTGACTTCAATAATTTCAGAGCTTTTTCGAGTTCTTTTATTTGAGTAACTTTCTCATCTTGGCTGGATTCTAAGTCTTGTTTTGCAGTCAATATTCTCCTATGATCAGTTTGATGTTTTTTCAGTTCTTTCTCTAAGTCTAGAAAACATTTTAAAAATGGATTGTTTAAGAAAAAAGAGCTACATTTCATTCAGTCTTTTAAAAAGCATTAAGATTTGAAAGAATTCTCAATCAACCTCTAGTATAAGCATTAAGCACCATAATGTTTCATAAATATTCCTCAAGTTAAAATGTTTCTATAATATCCTTACAATCAAACACTAGAAATCAATGGAAAAAGTGAAACCATGAAAAAAAAACCATACTTAGATGAGGGGACATTCACAAATTACATCTCCCGCTCCTCACCCAAGTTAAAATTAAAAGACTTGCCCCATTGTAATGACATGCTTTTGAAACTAAAATTTAATTCAAATTTTACCTATCAAACTTGTTTACTTAAAAAGTAGAACCACCAATGAAAAGAATGTCTGTTATATCAGTTAACAGAATTAAAAAAGTTTTTAAATGTGATTTTAATGTTTTTATCAATCCTCCCCCTCAAACATGCAATATAATTTGTGAATGTATCTTCATAACGAAGGAAATGAGAATAATCCTTTTGAGGCTTATTTAAATTTTGGAATATTACAGCTCTCATTATTAAACCAATTTTTCACTCAGAAATGTAATGCAATAGAAAAAGGATATTAATAATTTCTAAAAAGAGGCAGGATGCATAAGAACTAACAACATATGCTTACATTCAATAATGATTGGTATGCATCATTGTTACTTGCAAATAACTAACTAAACTGTTATAGATTTGTGGAATTGGATTAATATAATTATTGTAAAATTTGATTCTGTTGAAATCTCGGGTTAATTTTAGAAATCTTCTTGTAGTTATAGATTTGTTGTTTTTCTAAAAATAAGGTGTTAGTTTTCTTTGACTAAGCATATTAGTTTTTAACTGATCAAAAATTATGACAAAAGAAACAGGGGAAAAAACTTAACTAATACCTAATGATTTCTTTCTAAGGTTATTTATTTCATCTTGCAACTTTCTGACTTCATTATCAGAACTACCCTTGCTGATACCATTTTCCCCTTCAATGTAGTTTTTCTGGACAGTATTGGACATTTCTAAAGGGAAAAAAAATGAAGCATTTAAAGTAAAGGCATCATCTAATTTGTTTCTGCAGGAACTTTAAAATTTGCTAACTTTATACTGACCTTTGACTTTTTTCACAAGGTCACTTTTTTCCTTCTCCAAATCCTCAACTTTTTGCTCCAAGTATGAGTTTGGAACTCCATCTATTATATCACAGACAGCATTGGCCAATTTGCAAAAGCCTAAATCAGATATCTTACTTCCACTAGTGTATGTAAAACCAATGAAGGGTAAATGCAACCCGGAAAAAACACTATTTGGCATGGGAGGCGAAGAATCCTGAAAGAACAACTTCTGTAAGTAACTGATAAATGGTAGTTAGTGATCTAAGAGAGGAATTTGGTAAATGGGAAACTCACAGACTGTTTTAAATCACTTTCATCCACATCAAAATTAGATGTGTCAGTAGGACTGCTAACTTCTGGAATGTAAGGTGCTGATGCTAGAATAAAAAATGAGCACAATAAGATGGAGAATTATAAATACATGCTAAGCAAAAACTTACTAGAAAACATGCAGGGAGTTGATTGTAAATTAAAAACAAAACTTAATATTTCTTAACTACTAATAATTTCCATACACTTAAAGTTCAATGAGAAAGGACATTGCAAAATTTAAATATGAACCAATTCCTTTGAAAATCCCTTTTGAATTCTTCTTTCTTTTTAATTCCTTAAAAAATGATTGAAAGACTACAAGTAAAAGAATGGACGTATAATTTAGAAATATGGTTGAACTTAAGTAAATCTAATTTACCCTATAATATCTTTAGAACCATGTTCAAGTGTCTGTCAAGACTTGATAGGAAAAATAATATTTTGTGAAAGAGTGAAAATCAATTCATGATTTTTTTATTTCAAAATTAGCATTAAATTGGGATCTTTTTGACAGAGTCCTGTTTTGATGAAATTGTAAAATTTAAAAAGAATTGAATGGGAACATGGTAAAATTATGATAAAGAACCTTAAAAATGAATCTGTTTTAGAGTGAAAAGTTTTAAAGTAAAAATATTGTGGGAAGGGTTTTCAAATGGACTCAAATATCTTTTAAACAAACCCCTGATATTTTACACTAAAATTTGTAAGTCTTCCAGTATTATCATTTACTTCACACCTGGGAACTGAAAAAAGGAAGATAATTCTGATAATTCTAAGGATTTAGTAGAGAAAGTTAAGCACAAAACACAGCAGTTTCATACTAGAGCAACTGTTCTTAACTATCCAATAAAAATCCTGAGATCTTGCAATAATATTTACCATTCCTGGCTTTCTCCCAGTCAACACCAGTAAACCAAGGGTGATTCTTGAAGTCCTCCAGTCCATTTTGTCCTAACCTACATTCAGATGAGCAAATGAGCCTTCTCATTAAATCCTTGGCATCCTCAGATATATTGATGGTGGGGTCATCAGGAAAGTCAAAGCAGTTCTGGAACAAAAAATGGAGAAAATATTAGAAAATACTCACAAAAAGCTCACAGTTAACATGGTCAAGTACTTAAATGAATTACACTGGAAAGACTCAGAAAAATGTTTGTAAATAGACAACTTTTCCCATCAAAATTTTCCATTTTAAACAAAATTGGTTCTTGTTTGTAGATATGCAGGATTTGTTACAGTCCAGTGTAGTGGCTACTTATTAAATATTTAAAAATAACAATACATTAATGCATAAGTAATCAAATCTAAAAAGAATGAATAACTATTAAAACAAAATTCTTGAAACATAACTACAAACATTACAAGATTTCATTAAAAAACTTAAGTAATAAAATAGAAATAAAACAGGACAATAGTATAAAAACTTAAAAAGTATAAATTAATTTATATTGATTAAACGTTTCTCTCAAAACATTACAAGGTTTTATTAAACTTAAATAATAAAATTTCTGGAAATAAAACAGGATAATACATAGTATTTTTTTCTCACAACTTGTTTATTTGTAATCACTTCAATTCAAAATTAAAGAAAAAAACACACCTATCCAAAAAAGATATAGTAAAAGGGAAAAGTTACCTTATGGTTCATTATTTTCCCATAAGTTTCTACCAATGATTCAGCATAAAAGGGTGTCTCCCCAAATATCATTTCGTACATGCAAACACCTAGAGACCACCAATCACACTCAGGACCATACTTTCCTTGACCATCTTCCATTGCCTGAAAAATTAGATGAATTAAAATCATTTAGTAGTCAAATCTGCAGTAGTCGAACTGCATGATATTTTGCATAACAAGCAAAGCATCATGAATTAAATAAAAATAGCAGGCTATATTGACAATAATGTTTCTACCTCAACTTGTTTTTTGATGGGAAATTACAGATTTGAAACAGTTACAGAGTTTGTTTATCTCGGATCGATGTTTAGCAAAAACAATGAGATCATGCCTGAAATAAGGAGGCGAATAGCTGCTGCTAACAGAGCTTTTTACAGATTAAGGCATTTGTTAAAATCTGACTTTTTATCAAGAAAGACGAAGCTTTTGCTTTATAAGACCCTCATCCGTCCTGTTCTGACTTACGCTTCAGAGACTTGGACCATGACCATGAAGGAGGAAAAGATTTTAGGGACTTTTGAGAGAAAGATTTTAAGAAGTATTTTTGGAGGTACCCAGGAAAATGGTGTCTGGCGTAGAAGATTCAACACTGAATTATATCGAATTCAAAGAACCGGATGTCGTTCATTATATAAAAATAAGCCGCCTCAATTGGGCAGGGCACGTCATTCGCATGAACAACAGTAGTGTTTTGAAGGAAATTTTTACAGCCAGGCCAGTAGCCACGCGAAGAAGAGGAAGACCTAAGCTCCGTTGGGTGGATGCTGTTGAGGGGGACTGTTTGACCCTCAAGACTAAAAATTGGAGAAGTTTGGCTGCTAGCAGGGGCAGCTGGAGTCGTCTAGTTCAGAAGGCCTTGGCCCACCCTGGGCTGTCGCGCCAAGAATGATGATGATGATGATATTGACAATAGAAAAATTGGATGATTATAAAAGAATGAAAGAAAGTCATTTAAACAGTTTAAAATTATATTAAAATCAAAACTAAGTATAAAAATTTCATTTAAGATAAAAGAACATTTTAGGCACTGAAAAAACTTTTGTCTATAAAAGCAACAAGACATTTCATATTGTTGAGACAGAAGTAAAATTTATTGATAAAGCTGGCACACGGATGGTTAGAAAACACAGGGGAACAATTTTTGTTTTTGTTGATTACATTTTATTTATCTTTTGCTGATTATACTGCATCAGATGTTTAATCAGGTCTTAGATATTTTTCCATCATTGATTTTAAATGAGCAATGGGGTTCTCTCTACAAGCAAATATTATTTGAGTTTTTTTGCAGTTTAATAATGATATTGGATTTTTATACACACCCCATAGTTTGATTAATGTTTCAATGAAACTTCTAGTGAAAGTACCTGACACACTGATCTGATGTCACTCAATTATGATTTGTTTATTTAAATGGGCCTTAGGAAAACAGCTTTTTAACACCCTTATACTACATTATGTCATTGCACTTTAATGACCAATTCTTTTTCAAAATATGCTCGTCTAGCTCCCTCTACCCACCCTATCATTTTTAACAGAGTTCTGAAACACGCTGTATAATTTACCTACAAAAATGTGCACATTTTGAAGAAAATGAACAATCAAACTAAAAATGTCATATTGAAAATATCTGTAGCTTTCAGAACAAAACTAATTCCAGATTTGAAATCACCATAACGGAATAAGGTAAGATCAAGTACTTGTATAAACTTGTATAAATAAACTTGTATAAATTTCCCAGCGTAATCTGATAAGTCGGTTAATTGAAGGTCAGATTAATTGAGGTTTTATTGCATTTATTTAAGAGCTTAATAAGAGCAGAGGGTGGACCCTAAAAGTTCCAAGATAAGGGTTCTGAAAAACTAAAGAAATATATTTAGGAACTAGAATATGTTGGATATGAGATACTGTGGTGCTTTACTAAGTTAGGATAAGATTTAAATTCCTTCAAGAGTGGAATTACATACAGCAGCAGTTTAACTGTCAATTTTTGTCAACAGGCATTATTAATAACATAAAATAAACTCATTTACTCTAAGGATTTCAGGAGAGATGTAATCAGGTGTTCCAACCGCAACATTAGATTGTACCTGGGAAAAAAAACATACAAAATAAGAAATAAGTAAAAGGTCAAGTAAATGGGACCAATGAGATTAAATAAAAAATATCACTCACCGAGCCATCCTCGAGTAGTTTTAAACAAGACCCAAAATCGGCTAATCGGATGTGACCAGATGCATCAAGAAGGACATTGTCAGGCTTAATGTCGCGATGAACGTAACCCAGCTTATGGATTGAATTGACAGCTAAGATCATTTCTACTATGTAAAACTTTGCCATATCTTCAGGTAAGCGGTCCTCAAACTTGCTCAAGAGAGTTAACAGATCACCCCCACAGTAATAGTCCATGAGAAAATACTGAAAAAAATGTCTCAGATTAAGTAAAATATTTAGATCCCAAAAACAATAGAAATAACAAGTATAAAAACAGATGTATAAATTTATTTTTATTTACTCAACTTCAATTAAATGATAAAACTATTTTCTTGTCTCAGAAAGAACCAACACAGTAAAAGACACAAATGCAATTCTAGCATAAATTTAACATTGAGGATAACAAATTAATTTTAATGACTACTAATAGTTACTACCACAAACTTCAGTAAAGAAATTTTAGGTTAGTTATTATAATACAAAATAAGGTAACTTAACAGGAATACTATAATTGTGATGTGAATGTTAGATGAATTAATCCTTTTTTTTTACAAGATTAGTGTCAGAGCCAAAACAGTAAAGAACACAAATGTAATCCTGGGATATATTAAACATTAAGGATAACAAATAATTTCAATGACTACTGTTAGTTACTATCAAAAACTTCAGTAAAGAAATTTTATGTTAATTATGGCAATACCAAGGCTTACTAAATACTATACAGGCTAGCCGAGTACGGAAGTCGTTAAAAATCCAGATGGCAATACTTGACAAACTGGCATGGCATATCCACAGTGTTGAAGGCGGTGGGTGATATAGGTAGGACTTGTGGCGATCCAAGCGGGAAAAGTTGTCAAATGGTTTTCATTGTTCAAAACTCGGCTAGCCTGTATAGTATCTAGTAAGCCGTGGCAATACAAACTGAGGTAACCTAATGGCAATATTAGAATTGTGTTGTGAAAAATAAATAACTTTTTTTACTAGTAACTTACAAGATTAGTGTCATCTTGAAAAGCATAATGAAGATTTGTGATCCACCTTTTGTCACCATACACCAAAACATCCCTTTCTTCTTGAAAGCATGCAGTCTACAACAGAATTTACATCATTATTAGAGAGGTAATAAAACCATTGATTTCAATGAAGAAAAAATACAATGTGCAAAAAGTTAACTTGACTGTTTTAACTTTTTTTAAACAAGAACTTTCTATCCAAAAAAAACTTTTCTTACTTTTGAATATCAAATAATAACAGATTAATGATCATGCAGTGTTCTGTGATAACATTTAAAAAACTTAAAAACCAAAGAAAAACAAAGTATGGTGTGAAATCAATTAACACAGTAAAAATGAGTTTTGCATTAAAACTAAACTACACAAGCATTAATTCTCTTATAGAAGAGCTAAATTTTTAATTTTCAGTTAAACCATACACTCAACTCAAATAAAGACAAAGTTTTCCTTATGATTAATAAGATATAAACTGAGTGATAATACTTACCTCTGCTCGTTTTAGCATTTCCCACTTGTTTAAAATTTTCATGGCATACACTTTACCCGTAACTTTGTGCTTCACAACTGCAACCTAAAACATATGACAATATTAATAACTACTATAACTTCTAGAGAGATATAATAAATAAGTAGAAAAGAAAAAAATTATACCTCTCCAAATGCACCTCTTCCTATGATTTTTAAGACCTCAAAATCTTCTCGGCTCAGCCGAAGATCTTTTATTCTTTTAATGATGGGTTTCACTGCAATAAAAATTGTTAATTAGTACAAAATTATCCTTCAAACAAAACTTTTACTGAAATTTTTAGACTTGTACTATCTTGGGAACTTAAAAGCATTATAAAACAGAATAGTACACAATACAACAGGCATATACTGTCCTGTAAATCAAGGCACCAAATTTTTCAGCCTTAGTTTGAAGTGATTGACCCAATAAATAGCCAACCACAAATTGTACTTCAGAAGTCTCCAGCCTAATTCGGGAGAGGTTGAAACTCCAGTAAAACAATAACTATAATATATAATAACATAAATGAAACTATTTCAACACTTTTATCACAAAGGAACCCACGGAAGCCTTTTTATTTGAACATTTGCAACCACACTCACGATTTTATTTTATAGGAAGGAGAACGGACCAGCACTTTTAAAGACTTGAAAATTAGAACAATGTTGAATTCACTTTCAAAACCTAGCAAATTTTCAAAATTCCTCTGATTATTATCCAATTTTCAAAATTCCCTGATAGTTACATGTTTTAAGGTTTTCCAGTTCTGTGGACACCTTGAATATTAATAACAATACAGTCACTGATTCACAATACACATAAAGTAAAATTTGACTTTCAAAAGTGTGACATGACAATGAATAAAGGATCACTGATATGTGAAAACTTGCTACATGATGGAAAAGTGGTTTTAAAAGACCTCCAAGAATTGTGCGACATAATTTGTGAATGCCCTCAACACCTTTTATGAAATCACAAGGGATCATTGACTTGGAGAAAATCAGGGGTCTCATGTTTGTTTACTAGTAATTCCCATTAATCTCTGCCATATAACTCAGAACACTGCCGAAATTACGATCCGATTCACATCGAGAGGACGCCTGAAACGCATTTTAAATGACATGAAGAATAGCTCATTTCCCCCATTAATAAGGTGTTTTTCATAAGGAGAAGTCACCACCCCAAATTTATTTGGATGTTGTTTCAGCAGAGTCCTTTCATTCCATGCACTTGACTGCATAACAAACGCGGGTTTTTTTTTTCTTTTTACTCCCGAAGTCGGGAACAAAGACCGTCTGCAACGCAAGAAACCTCCCGGGCGATTCGGCGGGAACAAAAAAAAAAGTTTTGTTTGCAAAATCCTGACAATATTGCCACAGTGATTCACGGAAAATTCTGAGAGATTTCCCTGTTATTGTTTTCGACGATACGCCCAAGGCCGTACACAGTATTCCGCCACCCTTTTTTTTTATTCGGAACTGTTTGCCAAAAGAATCCATTCATCCAACTATAATTCAAGAGACTTAAGGCAGACAGACACAACATCGGTTCGCCTCATCCCCCACGCAGCAACTGGCTTCTATTGATTAAACTCAAAAGATAGTATGGGCCGAAAACGCTTCGAGTTGGCGTGCCAGTAATTGTAAATTACAATTACCCTATTATGTATTACAAATAGCACCGCATGCCAGCCATAGAAAACTTAAACACCAACAAGTCTATATACGGGAGCACAATATTATGACAAAGTTTATGAGGCTGGAAATCCATTAATAATAATAAGGGACTTAGACACAGGGCTTACAACTGAAGTTATGCTTACTGGGTAAGTCTTCAAATCAAGTTAAGCCTGTAATTTGACAAATTGTCACTTAAACGCATCATGTTGGTACTGACTCTTTAAACTCTTCAGGGGATGAAAAAATTATTTAGGTTCTTTCGATACATGCAGTTATACCAAAACTGCCTATAGCAGTGATTTGAAAGGGTTTTTTTCTGCAGAGCTGTTTATATCTGGTGTTTGGGGCCCATATAATTAAAAAAATGATACAAAATCCGACAAACTAAGAAGTGGTAGGCCGCACATTATGACATAATGCGCCTAAACGACGAAATACGCGATGTTTCAACAGTGGAAGCTACAGTGAAATAAGTTTTGCGTTGAGAAAGAAAGGGTATTGGGTACGAGAATCAGTTCTGTTACGAGTACGGCAAAAGGAAATTTTGACGTTTTTCGAGGAGCTCGAGCTGGGTTTACATGCTTCATCCCAAGCCCAAACACTACTATGGAGAGGGACCACACATTATTTTTCTAGAACATGAAAGGGAGAAGGAAAGACCCTCTGCTTTTCTGTCCACTTATCATAAGAAATTAAATGACAAAATCAAAAAACGTGTCTCCTCGGTTGCCTAGAGACGCAATAATAAATATGGTTCGAACATAGAGCGGCGTGGAAAAGAAAAAGGAAATCGCCTGTGTGGAAGGAAGTGACGGTCGTGGAAAAAGTAAACAAGGAAGATAAATCGGAACATTGATTTTTTAAATTCGGAACAAGAACGGGTCTTGCGAGTTACATACGACAAATTCAAGAAGAGCTAGCTAGCAGCGAAGATGGGATATTTACGTTCAGTAGGGGGATTACTTAACAGACAGAAATAAGCCTTCTCTTACCACACAGCAAATCTTGGTTTATAAACGTGGGTTAGATTACCCCCAACTACGAGTTTCATTTACATGTTTACTCTTATAAAATAGTTCATAGTTAAATGTGTGGGAGCAAAGTAGACACTTTTAAGTAATTCCTGCTTTTTTTTAGTTTGTCTGCAACTCAAATATGTAATCAATCAAGGAAATAAAGCTTCCTACGTTAAAAACAACCCAACGTCATGCTTATTTATGATACAAACAGACAATTACACAATCCTTCCCGAAATATGCTATAATTAAAACACCCAAAATATCATTTCTCTACGTACTAGGTCTTATTCACAACGTATGGCAAAAAATAGTACATTCTAAATTATCTCAAAACAGGCTGTTTTTTTTATACCTCATTCATATTTATTATGATATTCCATCCCCCCAACTTCCACCCTCGTAACTAATACACGACCCCTTAAAACAAATCAAGAAATATTCTCTCCGGCCCAAAATGCTGACCCATCCTTCGTCGAACTCTCGAACTTGAAACGTTCGGAGATATTTACCGAGCACTTGGAACTTCCACTATAAACTACTTTTATTTTACGCTACACTAATCCATCAAGTTTACGAAATCATTTAAGCATCACGCACTCGAGAATTAACCCACATTTTTTTATGACCAACATCGGAGATGTTGGCGTCCACTCAACATTCCAGGAGGACCCGACAATAATGAAAAGTGTGTGAGACTGGGCTATGGAAAATTTTCCCAGTGTTTCATAAACCAGTATCAAATTGTACTGGATCCAGTATAAATGATACTGGAACCATTATAAATGATACTGGATCCAGTATGATTTGATACTGGTTTATGAAACACTGGGAAAATTTTTCCAATAGGGTACCCTAGTGCCTTACTATTCAAAATATACTGTGTCAGAATAGGTTTTTAATGGAAATGTTTAGTGTGTAATGACTTTTAATTGCTTACACACATTAGCTTTTTGATGTAGTCATAGCTTTATCTAGACTCTTACACAGAGATATTTAACGTCGCAGTACTGCTTAACTTTCATTGTAGAGAGTGTATTTGTGTATTATTACTCTTATCATTCCCAGAGAGCTGTTCTAGTAAGTAAGTATTTATTCAGGAATTTTCACGGCACAAAGCCCCACAGGGCTACAGAGCACACACAGAACATTATCTACTACGTTGTACATTCATTTTTTTACCTTGCTAGCAACGCTAGCGCGATTGTGTTTGATCAAATAACAAATTCAAATGTAAAAGTGCACCAGGTCCGTCTTTGAGTCCGAAATGTATGACCGTTCCAACCGAACGAAAAAAAAAATAGTAACATGCGCGAAGCGAACAATGGCAAGTCCGTATGAATGAATGGCTGCGATTATTATCTGTGGATACGCTCCCTTTAGATAGAAGATGCATCACATTTTCTACATACAATACTTTTCACGCAGTAAGAACAAAAAATGCGATAGCGTTCGGTCAACACAATGGCAAAAGACGCCAAGAAGGGGTCACTGGAAAAAGCAAGTCAGAGACATCGGGATATGAACGCCAAGAAAACAGATACAAAAAAGGGTATAGTAGAATTAACAAGAAACGGCTCTCAAGTAATATAGGTGGTTTGTTTGTCAAGAGGCTCATGCATTGTAGATTCTTTCTACTACTGATAGTTTTTTAGATGGATAATAAAACCATAACCATTTAAATACATCTTGCACCAAAAAAAAAAAATTATTATCAGTTCTAAATTTTTAAAACGATAATTTACATTATTTCAGAATACTGAAAGACGGAGAATTCATATTAAAAGGATGCAATTTCACAGTCGTGGAACCTGTCGAAAAATTTTAAGTGCTTAAATAGCGTTGGTGTTTCGATGGCCATTGATGCTGAAGAGAGCAAGGCTGCTCCTCCATATCTGAAGTTGTACTTTGGTACAATACAAAATCCTACACCTACAGGATAAATAAAGTATACACAGGGTGGTCTGGAAATAATCAAGGATACCGGAACACATAAGGTCTAAACCGATCAACACATCGAAATGCCATTGAATGTTCATATAGTGATGATTTAAAATCCATCTCATGCCATAAAACCAAGCTCATGCAAAAAAGAAAAGTCTGTTCCCGTCGCAAAACTGTACTTTAAATAGTTGTGAAGGTTTTTTTTTTAAAGTTGAGGGAGATTTAGTTGTATCGCCACTTGGGAGGAGACAATAGTTACCCGAGATTTCCGAGGGAGTATTTAAGCTTCCGTGTCACTTAAATGCGCTATTATCTCGTTGGAATTTTTTTTTTTCCGAGTTAAGTGCTCTGTATCAAGGCACTCTCAACACTAAAAGTGATAGCATTAATCACCACCAGACAGTTAAATGGTAGGATAAATATTTTTAGGTTTCTTCCAATTGAAATGAACGGTTCCTGTGATATGGTTTTTATAGGCGTAGAAAATTCGTTTCCCTTTGATACTCTTGAAAAGCAATTAAAAGCTAAAAGTTCGCGGAACAGTAGCCATAAAAGATTTTAACTATCGTAGGTGTTAATTTTTTCCAAGAACTAAAAACTACTTTGAAAGTATATCAGGGCCCATTTACAAATTACATCACATGTTTCAGGGATTTTATACGCCGCCTCCTTTATCAAAAGGTATCACATTTCAGAGAGCCCTTTCCCTCACTGTGATATATTCCACAATGGAACCCAAATTTGACATTTCTCATTTCATTTCATTAGTTTTGTTACTTGAGAATTGAATTGTCTGTTTGTAAAAGTTTAAAAATCATTTTTTGAGAAATTTGAGAAAAAAAACCTATACAAATTATTGTACAACCCCCATAATTTTTACTGAAATGTCATTTTTCCATTTTTGGTCATTATTCCCTTTTTCAAACTGTCAATTCAATTAGTAACTACTTTACTATAGTGAAATCAAAATTAGAAGGGGTTAGGTTAAAATTTTTATTAAGCATTTAGTAACAGCCAGTGAAAGAACAATTTTTGAAGTTTAATGCCACAAAATATCAACTCCCCCTCCCCCATTGTGTGTCATATAAACAGGACCATTTCTCCCCAAAAACCTAAAAGTGTGACACAGTTTGTGAGCAATTTATAAAATAAAGATACTTATAAGGATCTATTACTTTCAGAAAAACACGAAAAGGTACGAATTTATTTTCGAGATTACTTAATGAAGCAGTCCAGTTAAACATATATCATTTTTGAAACCTGGACTAAATGGAGATCAGGGATCTCAAACAAGCAAGTTAAGTTACACGTTACGGTCAATCGAAAATTTAATCATTTAAGTAACACAATGACTTCTTAAATTTAATTATTAATACTTAAACAAAGCACAACTTCATCATTTCTGCACCACACACAACCAAAAGGTCACCCAGACCACAAAAGTGTCAAACATCACACACAAAACATAAAGCTTTCATTCCACAACCCCAAAGCGCACTTATATCAACGTCGCAATACCATTAGAAGGGCGATATTTTAAAAAACGGATTGGCATTTAACGAAGAAATGGGTCTAGGGTTTCATTGCGTTTAAAAGGCGGTGGTAACACGAAGAATAAAGAAGAGCTTCGAATTCCTTTATTTTCGAGCTCCTCTAACATTAGCATCACTTAGGAACGGCGAGATAAGGTCAAGTGATGTCTGCTCAAGATGGAAATAGACAGCAGGAAGAGATTCGGGATATTCGACCCAATTTCTGGGAAATTCAGGAAATCTTCAGATCTCAAAGTGAACTACTTAAATATATCAGATTCATTCTGACAATTTCTCTTTTAAACGACAGTTTCAATGATGTTTTGGAAAGATACAGCCTTTCTTCTCTTAGTTCCAATGAACTGAAACGGAGTAGTTTCATTTTGCTATTTTTTGGTACCAAACGCACTATTGAGTAAATACCTGATTTAAGTTCAAGAAAACTAAAAATCTTAACCATGTTGTGTGATAATGATGCTGTGATGTGGTACGGCAGCGCTCATAAGTATTTTGACAAACACATTTTTCTGCATTTCAGGAGAATTTGAACTCTTTAAATAAAACTTTTTCTGTGAGTTGTTAGCAAATGAACGCAGTAAAAACTAGTGCAGTGAAACTTAACTCGAGTATTTCTTTGAATATGACTTAAAATGGTATTCCATTGCTTTTAAACTAATTCTGACTAAGTTTTCGTTGTGCAGAAGCTAATTATGATACGAATTCCTTCTTTTTTCGTGTTTTTCTAATGCTTTCATCTCTAATTAGTCTATTATAAACACATTTCATTCACATTTCAAAGGTTTATTAAATATTGTTTTGTGCAGCAAATTAAATACAAAAATACAATGAATGGACTTCGATTTCACCAAATTCAAGGGGTTATATCTGCTTATAGGGTTTACTTATTTTTTACATATTTCCACTCATGTGTAGAGCGAAGCTCGGATATTTTTTGAGCACAAAAAGTAAATTTTCCATTTTTGGACTTGTTTCTTTTTTAAACTGATTCCATTCATACAATTTGACTATGTCTTGAAATCTATTTTTTTAAATAAAACTCACAGATTATGTGGGACATGAACCCAATGAATTAGGGAAAGGGCCTTGTTATCTAAAAAAAATACTGTGGGTTTACTAAAAAGATTGTTGAAATAAAACATCGTGGGATGCGTGTTTCCAATGGGATCGTCGCTAAAAGTAATAGAGATTCCCTTAGCAACTTCCCAAGAATCAGGTGTCAACGCCTTAGTAACCTCCGATTCCTAAAAATGACGAAAACCTACGTCACAAATCGATAGGAAAAAAAAAAGGTCACAATGGAACGTTATCGATATAAGTCGCGTGGTGCAAAGGAAAATGCCCCGAATTTTTATCTTTGTTGTTAATTTTTACGATATCATCAGATAACAGATTGAATGAGATAAGGTTGATGGTTTTACTCTTTATACTCCATGACTAACAACAGATACGAGTAATCAGGGGGAAAAAACGAGACATTTTATTTACCAAGCAATAATGTTAAATATTTTGCGGTTTTTCTGACGACGTGGTGGCGGTCAGGACAAAGTAGATCCCCGGATTTCTATTGCGCAGAGGAAAACCTGAAAATTCACAACGAGCTCGGAAACTTATATTAGGACTTAATAGAAGAGATTTGGTCAGCTAAATATGACCTAATAAGATGTTTGGGGGCATTAACCAACCTCAAAGAAGGGTAAATGAGGTTAATGCAAATGCTATCTCTCAAAACACCCCGAAAAAGGGTAAACCCCCCTTAATCTTTATTATAAAACTTCGTCAGAACCTGAACTGTCCTCCCCAAATAGAGGGAGCATACAAAAATGACGATGAGGAGTACAATTCAGCAACTGTGGGTGAAAATCATGGAACAACAAAAAAATAAACATGAAATAAAAATAATAAACGGTCTCATTGAAGTTTTCGATTAAAAAACTCAAATACTTACTAAATCACACATAATTAGAGAGGATAAATTTACGAATGTTAATGAAAAAAAGCGAACACTAATGAACATAGTACAACCTCGTTATCTTGAACTTTTATACCTCGAAAAAAATATCCCCCATTGAAATTAAATTACCTTTATTTTCCCTCGTTATCTCGAAATGTCCCTTCGTCTTCGAGATATTGAAGTTAGTTATACTGTACTTACGACCGAGACTTACCGATTCAAAATCGGTTCACACGTCTCGCTCGTATCCGTGTAGTATTATTAATGTGCGTGGGGAGAAAACACTTAAAAACAGCAATCGCATTCAACTAGTCAAGATCATTTCGCTTAACAAGCGGTTAACCCTCGAGACCTCTCGTCCGAGCATCAAACGAGTGTGAGGAAAAGCTTGAATAATAATAAATTGAAAATCCGGTCACAAAAAGGTTGTGTCAATCGTTCGGCGTTTATTTTAACCGAGTGGTAATCAAATGACCGCATTTTATGGAAGGGGATGTTCTAAAATTACGAAGGAAATGTAGGGACCTCTTTCATTGTTGATTATCATCACAAAAGTTGGAAAAAATAGTTGGATTGAGATAAATCTGACACACAGAACATCTGACATTTCTTTTTTAACAAAACTCCCAAGGTCCCAATACAAAAACTCCAAGGAGAAAATATGTATGGAAAAACGACAAAAGGGGTTACTACTATTGTGGCGATTGGCGTCATCAGAATTTAATATTATGGACACAACAAACCATTAAGTAGTCAGTGGGTGCTACGAAAAGCTTAACTAAAAGTGCAAAAAATGATCCTTTATAATCTAAGATTTCTGAGATTGAAACGCTTGTAGCAAGAACCAAACTGTTCGTGTTATAGTTCTTTGTGGTTGCAAGCAATTGTTGAGAATGTGCCCCTTAATCAAGAATTAAACATTGAGCTGTTTTGTATTATAATTTATACAGACAAGCCCAAATTGAGTAATTGAGTTACATAAATACCCCCCGACAAGGAAATTTAGACAGCTGTGAGGAAATTTTTGCCCAAATTAGAAAGAAAAACTCAACAAATACTATTGCCATTAGCTGACGAATAAATATTTTGGTTGGTGACTGCATCATACCCTTCAACTGCTTCGGAAATTAGATTAAAACTACATTAGTGGGAAAACTACGGATCTTATGCTAATAAACGAGTTTACTAGGTGAATACCTGAAAGTTTGCTTTCCCTTGATTTTCGATTCTTATGCAGGAAAAACAACGAAAGGATGGGGTGGGTAACCTGATAGAATGTGTGATTTTCACTAAAATCCGCGATCTTATTTAATCACACCGATGTTCTTAACTTAAAAGTTGAGTTAAGAAGGAAAGTTTTGAGAAATATTGCTTATAACTAATACATTTCAAGACAAGAGGCATTTTTGAGCTAAGGATATTTGTATGCAAGAATGATTAAAACAGGGTATAAGGTTCGTTAAAATTTAAATCTATGAATTATGAGAAAATTATTGAATCTCAAAGAAGTTCAATAACAAAATCACATTTTGAGGGAAATTTTGGATAAAACAAATTGCGTTTTAGGGGAAATATTGTGCACTGAAACAATTCCTGCACTCCTGTCTCAATGTTGCACAGAAGCCAAGGAGGGAATCTGCACGACATTCCTATTATGAATAATACAACAATTTAAATAAAACCCTTATCCGTTCCACGTGACCGTATACTTCCTCGTTTGCATATCTCACTTTCAACAAGTGTGGCTTTGAGAGCAATCTGCATTATTGTAATGAAGATCCGTCGAACAGGTTTTGCGGTGATAACAGAGGACTAATCTCTACGGAGAGATGAGCTCATGGAATGACTTCACGCCTTTGTTAAGAGGAAAACGTGCTTACACACCAAACAGAGAGAGAATATAATCGTTTTTTAATTTGGTCATATCAGGGATGGATGAGATTGGCAAAAAAGCTATAAGTCTGAAAACCTCATGAACGACATTTGATTAACAGTATTTATATGCACTATTTAGATTTAAGCCTAATTTAAGAATAAATCTAACTAACTCCCTGGCATTACAGCCCGTGCTGGACTATGGCCTCCAACAATTTTTCCTCCAAAGCCCTCTGTCTCTTGCCTTTTGCTTCCAATTACGGACTTTCGGAAATTTTAGGTCTTTTTCAACCTTATTTAACCAACTTTTAACTGGCCTTCCTCTTTTCCTTTGTCCCTGGCACTGGCCTTTGAAAATCTTTCTGGTGTCCCTATCTTCTTCCATTCTCTCGAGGTTTCCCAGCCATTGTATTCTATTTGTCTTTACATAATTAAGGATATCTTTTTCTTTAAACAGTCTTTCAATTTCAAAATTAAATCTTTTCCTACAAAGGTCACTAAGAATAAATCAGACAAACTAATATAATAACAAAAAGTTGTCAATGTTATTTTTTAAAAGGGAATTCTTACACTTTAACTTTAAATAATTAAAATTTCTTCCTTGTAGTAAAGATCCGAAAGACCAAACTATCCATTAGGAAGCAAAATTTAAGTAGAGACAAAAAATTACTTTTTATTGAATGATCCCAAAATAAAGACAGATTATATTAAATTACGTTTGAAAATTCTTTTGAAATCACTCAAAAAAATGTAGGGTTCTCATTAATTTAGGATTTTTTTTCCCATTTAACTAAAGGGGAGAAATGACCACTAAAATATTTTTAGAATCTTTGAACATGATGTCGGAATTCTAAAACTAATTATTCCAGACTGCAAACCCCTTTAAGCTGTTACTACTAAATTACCTCAAATATGAAAATTTACCACATAAAAGTAACATGAGTGAAGAAAATCAACTTTATTTGAGAAAAAATGCAACTCTCAGACACAAATTTCAGTTCGTAAGCTAATTTTTCAAAAAGTAAAGTCTGAAAAATTTCAAAAGTTCAAAAAAGTAGGAAAATTCTCTAAAACTCTGAAAAATCTCATCCCTGTCCTATATAAACGCCTTGTTGAAAACACCACTTTTACGGAAGCATCTATGCGTTCATTAATGCGGTAGAGGGATAGGAAGTTTCTAAGTGGAGGAAACTTTATTTGTAGTATCTTCCCCGGTTGAATGTCACAGGGTACGAAATCCACACGGAAATAGCAACACCTTTTTCTGCTACTTTCATTCACGAATTCTGCGGCAAGTTACGCATGCGACCGCCGCTCCGAAAACAGCATCTCCTCCATTCAGGCCTGTATTGACGCCTGAACTCCTGAAGGGGTCATCTTTAAATTACGACACATTTTCACGAGGGCAATCTTAAATGTATGACTGTGATTGAATCGTCAGTTTGAAAAAGGGACGTCAGTTTGAAAAAGGGAATAAGACCAAACACCAAATTCTGAGTGAAAAAAAAAACCTGTAAAAGTAATGGAATTTTTATTGTATAATCACCAAATATTTGCAGGAAATAAACGACCTTATTAAGAATAGACCAATTATCGAAAAATATATGAAAATATTCTTAAATATTCTGCAGTAAAAAGAAGTTGATGGACTTATTCCCTTTTTTAACCTAAAGAAATTTCAGTTGAAAAAAATCTTTAAAACCATTTAAATTGACAATTAAAAAATTATATTTCAGCAAAATTACCATGACTCAAGTGAGAAATAGAAAGACAGACAAATAAATTCAAAAGTATTATAAAACTGAATTATTGAGGCATTTTATTTAATGAGTATCAATGGAGTCCAACATTCACAGGATAAAAAAGTTAAAAACACTTTAAACTAATAGAAAATTTTACATTGGCTTAGTTTACACGACAAAGAACAAGGAAAGAAAGATAAATTAACTTAAAATTTCAAATTAAATAAAAAAAATACAATGAATGGACATCGAATTCGCCAAATCTAATGTTTTAAGGCAGTGTTTCCCAACGTGGAGCGCACGCCCCACCGGGGGGCAATTTGAAAATTTTTAACCAAATTGCCCCCCAGGTGGGGCATGGGACACCATATTTTATTTACTTTTCTAGAAGAATTTTCGAAAAAAAATAAAGGACAAGGGGGCATGGAAAATTTAGTAAGGCTTTAGTGGGGCATGGAACGAAAAAGGTTGGAAAACACTGCTTTAAGGGGTTATATTTGTCTATATAATAGGCGAGGATCCAAAGGGGGACACTCTGGACAGTGCCCCCCAAAAGAAGTACTCAAAATGAGGTAAAACCCTACTTTTACGGGTGAAATTTCAAAAAATTTCCAGCGGTACCAAAAGGGGATCTTGCTTGAGTGATACTTTTTAGGAAATCCCCAACATTTTGAAATTTTTCTTAACAGATAAAGTTGATGGTCTGGAAAAGTGCCCCCCCCCCTTGGAGCCGTGCTTGATCCGTGCCTGGTCTATAGGGGGTAGTATATTTTTCCAAATTTTTATTCTGTATTTTAAATAAGATTCTCTTTCTCAAACTGACGCTTCATATATGAACAGTCCCTCCAGATCGCGCACTATTTTGGAGCACTCGAGAAAGGCTCGCCCACACACACACCGGCTCTTCACAGCTTTTTCTTCTTTTCTTTCTGTCTTCTCTCCCGGAACAAGCAGGTTCACTTCACCTCCTCCGAGGCTCTTCCTCTCTCTCTGTTCTTTTTTTTTATAAACATCATATTCTCTCCTCTCGATTATTATTGTTTGCTGTTGACCAACGCGTGGAAAATCCGCTTGTGCCAGTTCGTGACGCCATACCGATGCGAAAAAAAGAGTTGAGTTGAGAGAGAAAGAGAGAACAATCGGTTTTTTTTTTTTTTTTTTTGGCGTTTTCTCTCGTGGTTGACAACGTGCGTTTGAATGCGCGGCGTACAGACGAGTGCGCTCGTCACTCGGTGATGTGTCGCAGATGGTTGAAATCGTTACTTGTCACTAGAGTTGATTGTCGGGATCTGCTTAGAATATTTAATTAGGGGAAGGGGTTAGCAGATGTATTGACTTGTTGGTGCTGATACTAGGTTCTGTACCATGCAAAACATGCACCAACTTTTTGATGCTATGTACTTGGACAGAGTGTATTTTCAAAACGACTTCTTTTTTTTTTTTTACTTTTTTAATTTTAAGTAGGTCCATACTCTGATATTTTTATGAAATTTTCAACAATATCAACTGATATATCGATAAAAATTATTATTTTTAACTGCTTTGTTATAAAGTTTAAATTAGTATTTGGAACAATATCCAAAAGTATACCGATATTTCCCAGAAAACATCCAATATTTTGAAGTAATTCTAACATGGGTAGGGTATTGGGTACAGACTTTCTAAAACCCTACAATCTGGCAACTTTGGCAAAAGCCACCTGGAAGGGTGAGAAAATGTTAGGGTTGCCTGGGTTTTGGCAAGACAACCTTCTTGAGTACGTCATACAAACCAGTCAAATGGAGAAAGTTGTTAAGTTCTTAAAATACAACTTTTAATGCTTTTTGGGAGACCAAATTCAAAAATATAAACTAGGTCCCTGTTTTTTTACACTTAACAAAAATTAACTTCATCCATAAGTTTAAGAGTAGAGTGGTGTGAACCACTACCGGCATTATATATTCCTGTGATATCACGAGCTTCTCGACAGACAAGAGACAAAATGAAAGCAGGGTTAAAGACAATCTCCCAAAAAAGTTCGAAGTCCTTCATGGACAATAATCATTCCCCAGCGGAACAACAACCACTGCACGATTCGAGTACAGTACATCATCAGATCAGACACTTTCCAAAACACAATTAAACCGCGCCGTGTTACATTTGTACACAGAATTTGTCATCGAGATTAGATAAGTCGTCCATATTTTTTTTTCTATCCATATACACAAACGTTCAACAAACAACACGAGCCCTATCGGGCGTGTATATAAGCGCGGCCAGCGAAGAAAGCACGGCAATCTAATTTGCTGATAAGCTGGCTCGCGACCAAAAAGAGGTCATTACGAAAAGGATACAACACTCAAGAGTCGAGGATACGGCACCAGATTATTCAATTAAGAGAGAAAATGATGCGGCGAGGGCTCGAGAGGACTGGAAGCCCTGATTTTTTTTTTAAAATATAGTTTGGGCTTCTTCATTGAATGGTGGTAAGAATAGGGACGTAACCAGACTTTTGTTTCGGGCGGGGGTTGCCTCAACGTTGTTTCTAAGGTACCCCGTAACGAGTTATATCACTTAAAAGTAGTATTTGAATTATGTGATCAAAATTTTACAATTACTCCAAGTAAAAGTGAGGTTCTGTCACCCACAGAAAAATTTAAAAAATTTGCCTCAAATAGTGTTTCAGCTCATTTTGAGATCCTTTGGCTACATGCAAAGAGAACAGTTCCTTGTACACCACAAAATTTTCAAAGGAAAATATCATAAAATAATCTTTACAATTTCGAGGGGGGCTTGGGGTTCTCTTCCAAAAAAACTTTCCAAAATTTGCTCCTTTTTTTACTAAAACAAAAACTTCACGTGTACCCCTTTGTATCACACGGGGCAAATTTGCACTTCAACTAGTGTTTTATCTCATTTTCAAAGGAAAACAATTATAACATACATCAAAATTTTAGAGGGGGTTTGGAGATAATCACACAGAAAATTTTTTGAAGTTTGACGTTCAAAAAAGGACATAATAGGATCTTAAGTTAATTTACCTAAGGAGCACTTGAAGCGTTAATAAGAGCTAAGGAGGAGATTATCATTAATTTGATTTGAAGAAGTGGAAGGAGGTAACTAGATTTTAACACACAATTCAAAATTAATTCACATATTGGGGGATTAGTTGTTAGAATTTTGATTTCTGCAACCATGTATTCCAATACGTCTAGTCTAAACAGTAAACTGGAGAATAAGTATGATCTATCACGGAAAAGGGCGGAACTCAATTTTTCATACAAGCGATAGATGGATCGGTCTACAGAAAAAGACTATCCTAGACAGGTCGGACATTTATGCATGTAGAATAGGATGTTCATCGACATGCCATGCCAAGCGGATGGGCGTAGTCGAGAACCGCATCAAACATTCCGGAAAAGGGAGAGTTCGGAAATCGATTGAACCAGTGGTTCTCTCGACCTGTGGAGTTGGAATGGAAGCTATAATAAGCAGGGGTGGATTCAGGTTTGACTTCAGAAGATTAAAGTCATCAAGGAGTCTACGTCACGGTGAAAAAAGTTAGTGAATACCTGCACTAAATAGAAGCAAAAATAATGGAATAAAATTCAAATAATCGAATTTCGGGTAATGTTGATGTGTGCGGTTTAAGGCCAAACCACTTTTTAATAGTTGGATTTTGGTTAGATGGTATCATCGAAGTATACCAACAATATCGCAATTTAATAGCCAACCAATCAACCAACCCCTTAACTACGAAATTTACATCCCAAATCCAACTAACTAAAAGTGGCAGGCCACCCACTAACTACATCAATACCGAATTACGTTTGAAACACGAGAAAATTACAGTAAAAGATAAATGTATGAGGATAACATCCAAACGCAACGGAATCCTACGGCAAAACTCTGAGTTAAGCCTAAACCTGAATGATAAAAAATAACACGCACGATAGCAAGGGAATCTGATTCTCTGGCATTGCTATCTTTTAACTACCTTGCTGACCTCTCGGCCACGAGGAGACATTTCGGAAATAGTAGGTAAACCGACCCTAACCTCATAAGATGGATAGGCAACTATATAACTTGGGAGAAGCCTCGCGAAATTTTTTCCCAAGTCGTGCCCACGGTTTTACAAGCTGTCACGATCGGGTGGCAGAAAAAGGCGAATCGCGAAGAGAAAAGTCAAAATTTAGTCTTTGAAATTACGCAGTAAAATTCAATTTGAAATGAGATTACAGATTCAGGGTGTCTACTTTTACCATGGTCTGATAGTGGTCCTCAAACGATCCACATAGTTCAACTTGTTAATCCGAGTAACATTTTTTAAATGCATTGTGTTATTAAAGTTGAAGTTATTTCTTTAAGTAAGATTCTAAAGAGGTTCTTCCTTGAAGGGCCTAGTATATCTAAATTGAATTATCTCTCTTAAAAAGTGCCACGTGATAAATTTTGTCATACACGAGTGCTCATGATTCAAAATGTTTAAAATCCCCATAAATTTTTTCGATTTTTTTCAGAACTCAAGTTCGAAGAGGGAATGACTTGAGGAGTACCTAGGCAGTTAGACCTTCAAACTCCAGTATAACCAGCCTCCCCTTGTTTCCCCGAGCGAACTTGGTTTTCATTTTGTCCACTGGGCTTAAAAAATCTTTCTTTCCACAGATAGGATCGAACTCTGGCCGTTCGTTTATGAAGCTAGTAATGCTACCTATACTATGCAACTCCGATAAATAAAAAAAGGTGCACCCGTAGAGCCTAAAAGGCCAATATGTATCTAGAATTAGCTTTCAAAGATTAAAAAAACACCAACACGGACCCGCGAAAGCGACGAAACCATATACAACTAACTATACAACACTTCATTTTTCTTTTTTGCCGAAGGGTGGCAATCACGAATCGCGCTTTTAAGAAATTCAATTGTTTACCAACACATATCCGGGATCGTGATGGCTTCACCTGCCGGCCAGTCTCACGAAATGGAACTCTTGGAGGAGCGCGGTTCACGCTTTCCACAAGAAGCAACAGGACCAAAAAAAAAAGTGTTCGATCCTCGTATTCGGACGTTGAAGAGCGACGGGATTAAGTTTATTTCATATCAATACAAGGAAAATTCATTAAAAAGGTTTTTAGAAACAACATACTTTTCCATATTAACGTGTAGGTAGGGCGATATCTGGCATTAAAATTGTAGGATTTCTTCCTTGGCATAGATTCAGGGTCATTGGCCATGGGGTTGGGGAGGTATTATTGAGGTATATCCCTACCATAAAAAATGATCCAGGTACCCCAACAAAATTCCCAAGATACTTTTTTTTCTGGTTATACCACAGCTGGGACTAGTCTAGTTTCTGATAAACTTTTAATGATTATTATTACTTCCCACACTAAAGGAATAGAAGCCCTTGATCCCTACCTAATTGATAAAGAAAAGAGGTATGTATACCTTGAAACTTTAGAATTGGACAACTGAGGGAACATATAACACCAATTGAGGGATAAAAACAAATTTATTAGTTTCATCAATTTAATCTGATGATAAGCAGAGGCTCTGACTCCAAGACTGTATGGTCTTCCTTAGATCCATAAGCCGGGTGTTCCACTCCCACCTATTGCGAGTACAACTGGATCAGTCACCTATGGTTTAGCAAAATTTTTGATCTAACTGTAAAAACCTTTTGTGGGAACCGAGGAATCCTACACTACAGATTCAGCACACTTTATTGAAAAATTACAAACTCTCAGCAACCAATGTTGCAATTGCAACTAGTAAATACCTTAATTGTAAGCTTTGACGTTGTGTCCTTGTAGAAGTAGAAGATACTATGGATCACCTCAAGGAGATTTTAACGAGTGATATTGCCAACCTTTTAAACCATGTCATGTTCTTACTACATCTTACTTTCAATATGACAACAGTTTTTATAAACACATTGATGGAGTCGATATGGGTAGCCCCCTTAGCCCTGTTATTTTTATTATTGTCATTTTAATTTTACTCCGCATCCCCAAATCTTCCTGGTTTCGCTTCGCTGATTGTACGTTTGTTATTTGGAGCCATGACGAGCAGGCTCACTCTCATTTTTACCACCACATTTATAAAATTCCATCCATCCACGAATCCAATTTACCCATATTCTACAGGAAGAATTTTATCATCTCCTGGATTAGGCTTTACAAGCTAACATGTTTACTCATTGAGAGATTAAACAAGCCTTACATCCTTAAAGAAATAAACTTACATCAACAACAAACCAGCCTTAAAATTCCAGAACTGTTTATTTGTCCTAAATCGACAAAGATACTGAAAGTATTGGAAATATTTTTAAACGCCATAACTTAAAAATAATTTACAAGCCCACTCAACAAATCCAAAAACATCAAGATTACCCAAAGATAAGAGAAACCCTGTCTTCTGCAGGGGTATATGTTACTGTGGTTTAGTTTATATTGGCACAACGAAACGCAGCATAAAAACCAGATTAAATGAACATAATAGCTATAGGTTCACGATGCTTGAGAAATCTGCAAATACTGAGCAAGTTTGTTTGGTGGAACCAGGTCATTAGACCAACTATGAAGAAACTGTAGTTCTTCCTACAACCTCCCATTATCATACGCACCTCCAGAGAGGAAATTGAGATATACAAACACCCTCAGTCGCAGAAATGGACGAATTGTTTTATTTTAATTTTAACCATCGATCACGCACCACGGTCTATGAGACCTGACAGTTTTTTTCCCAGTAACTCTGGTCGTGAAGGCCTTCATAAAAATATATTAGCTTCTACTCTGCTCAATTACCTGTTTTATTACTTTCATCCTTAAAAAATTGGTAGGAGGATAGATTTTCTTTTCTAGATGGAAATCTTTCACTCATGATCCAGATCCCAATGTAAAAAACAACCAAAAAGCATTTTTATTTTACCACCCATAAAAATCTCTCTATAGAACCATTTCCACTTTTGTGTTTGGTTGTGGTATGGCAATCTGGATAGATCAAATGACGAATCCCAGGAAAGCAAGAATGACGTCATTTTATCCTGTCAGCAACCAAAACCCAATGCAAATTAGATTAGCAGGTATTACGTCGTCTCGCTTACTTTTGGGTGTTTTCTGGATTGCAGTGCTACAACCAAACATGAAAGTGGAAACACTATTTACTTCTGCCATCCTGATACAGGATATCTTAATCAAAATACCTGCTACACTAAATACAGTCTTACATTGTACAATTTTTAACAAATCTGCCCTACACTTTCAGGATGACAATGGAACTTTGCCATGCTGTGAGGGTCACTATGGCTTGGTATTTGAAAAATAAAATGGGTTCAATGACATGACTGACCAGCACAATATCTTATAACTCTATTGCACATTTATAGAACAAGTTATAATGTTGAATTAAGAAATACGCCAACCATTCAAAATTTGAGATGGATTTGACTAGAGTAATTGAAATAAACCATTTACTGAAATCGAAGGTTTCGAAATACTTTTTGATTGTTAGTACATAGCTTAGAGACACTTTATAAACAGAGACTGAACAATGAACGATTTACCACCATTTTAGTTACAATTTGCATGGATCACCATAGTGTAATGCTAATAAATCCGCTTCAAACTATTTCTTGCTCCAAAATCAGAGAATTTTTCTTTATAATTTCAATAGTTCATGCAGAACACTAAATTATGTTTTTTGTTATTCTCATAATTAATATTTATTTTAGAAAAGGCATTTTAAAACATCAGATTGATTGTTGGGTTGCCACAGATAAACTTCATCACATTTGTCAAGATATCGCTCTTTTTGAGGAGAAATTTAACTTTTATGGACTAGTAGCCATGAAACTAGTCTCAACTCAAACTCTAGGGCTGGGTGCGCACGAGTGACTAAAGTCACGGCGACCAGGATTACTAGTATCAAAAATATCACAAGAAAACAACAGAGCATTTTCAATCACATGACTTTACCTAACAACGGCCTTAGCAACGTTGTTTTTATCCTAAAGTGATGTCATGTGCGAATGCTTCTATTGGATGCTTATATGTCCCGCCCCTAACAACAGCCTTAGCAACATTGTTTTTGTCTTTGTCACCGTGACAAAAGTCGCCCGTGCGCGCTCGCCCTAGGTGTATTACTTTGTTTACAATTTTGTAACCAAATAAGGTGGCTAATAAATCTTGATCGCCAATAATGTCACCAACAGTTAAACAATAAAATATTTAGCCTTTAAAATAAAAAATCAATTCATCAATTTTTAATCTTTAATTATATTAAAGAAAGTTTAACTAATAAACCTTTAATAACCTATCTGTTAACAATTTTGCTGATTTGATTCTAACCGTGTGTCATTGCCCAGCGTCTGTACATATAGGGGCTCTAGTGTCCCATTTAAAACCACAAAATCGAAGATGGCAACTTACTGTACTCGATGAAGTGCGAGACAGTCTTCTCCCTCCGGAGGGAGGAGTTGCAGCACTCGTCATAAAGGACCACCAGGGCGTCGACCAGCGTCTCCACAGAGACCGACTTCCCGTTGCGCTTACTGGACGTCCCCCCAAGGAAGATGGCGTCCAGCTCCCCGGCCAGGTCCTCTGGCGGACGACCGGACATGATCAGGCGGTCTGGAGCAGAGTCAGACGGGATGCATGTTCAGCAGGGACAAACACCATTCGAGTGGAGGGCGGTCTGGAAAAGAATGAAAAGTTTAGTGAGGGAAGTTGCTCGTAATAAAAGGTTCTCACGTATTATGACCGTGACGCTGAATCCGAAAACGTTATGAAAGCCCATTGACCAGACCTGGATAAAGTGCCCGAACCTACGAACCTGGTTCGGGGGAAGCTCTTGCCAGCTCCATAGGAGCAATGCATAAGGTTCGGGTAAATTGTATTAGGTTCGGGGGAAGGTTACAACTTTTTCCTGGTCCGCCATTGACTAATTCAGTGGTTCCCAAACTATTTTGCTCGTGGAACCCTCCAGTTTGTTGCCATTGCCAATGATCGCGGAACCCTGAATATTTTTTAATAAAATTTTTCAAAATTTAATATTTGATATTAAATGAAACAAGCCAACTTGATGTTAAAAAAGTTGTGTTTAAGTGAGTTCCAAAAACCAACAGGGAGGGGCTAGGTTTCCCCCAGAAAATTTGACTGTAAAAACAGGGTTTTAACTTGCTTTGCTACACCTAATCTGAATTTCGGACATACATTCTTAAGAATTTAATACATATTTTTGGTAGGATTTGCATTTTGATGAACTTAATATAAAGAAACAGCATTCTTATTTCCTTTAAAAGGAGATAAAATTTGTCACGCGGAACCACTAATTTTTTTCGTGGACCCCACTTTGGGAACCACTGGACTAATCTATAGATGTGCAGCTGAACGGTCGACAGGATAATACATAGTAAGTACCATTTTAAATTTGGAAAATATGTAATGTTGCAAATTCAGTTTCGTTTCAGTCACTGTGTGGAACTTTTTATCAAATAAGCTTTGTAGTAAGGGGACGTTCAAATATTACATATTTAAATAATATCTAATCTATCGCTGATAAGATAGTCAATCGTCAATTTTAAATTTATCCAAAAAGAAGTCTCAAGTTATAAAACAGTCTATTTCTTATAATACCACGGCTTACTAGATACTATACAGGCTAGTCGAACAATGAATGAAAACCATTTGACAACTTTTCCCGCTTAGATCGCCACAAGTCACCTACCTATATCACTCACCGCCTTCAACACTGTGGATATGCTTTGCCAGTTTGTCAAGTATTGCCCTCTGGATTTTTAACGATTTCTGTACTCGGCTAGCCTGTATAGTATCTAGTAAGCCGTGTTTGTACAATCTAGCCAACTATTTTTGTTATTCTTAATTCTATTTACATTTTTTAAATTCTAAAGATATTTACAACAATGTCACTATTAAAAAAGTAAATTTTAATAAGAAATTAAATTTATTCTTAAACACTATTTCAGTTCAAGAGTTTCACTAGTATTCACAACAACGTAAGCATCTAACAGGGGAGGTTTGGTCTAATTTATTTATCTTGACAAGAGTGATGCCTACGTAAGATGTTACAAACACTGTATTTTTGAAAATCTCTTGTTTCTTGCAAAAATAATTTCAAAATTCAACCAAAAATAAATTTTATTTTTAATTTTGTACAAGAAAGAACAAAGAGGGAGGGTTGTAGTTTGCTTTTCTTTGCTGACAAGGGGAGGGGGATCATTAATGAACAAAAACATGATCAATACTACATAATTTAAATGGCCTCTACCTTAATTTTAGATAGACAATAAAATTGCCTCAGGTTAGCTCACAGTATGAAAATTACTAGGTACAGTAAGAAAAACTGAAAATTAAACCAGTTGCAATCCTAGTTCATACTGACAAAATCGTAACTAAATACTTCTTCAAATAAAATTAATACTACTGTATCGTAAAATAAGATTAATTTGTCCAAATGAAGCATTTTTTTTCACATTAAAAGCAAATAACAGTTGTTAAGCAAAACAAATTTATCATGGTGTTAGGCTTGTCTTGTCAGGCACATTATTCAAGTCTACAAGGCCTTGTAAAGCTTTCTGACTTTTGTCAGGTGGGTCCGTCCACCCACCAGTTGTTGAATAGTTGGGTACTAATGTATTATCCCGTCGACTGTTAAGTGGCCGTCTAATTCAGCGGCACAGTTATAGTTAAGTCAATGGGATTTTATAACGTTTTCGGATTAAGCATCACGGTTGACAGGATAATACGTAAGAACCCATAGTTGGATAAAATAAAAAAATCTCTGCGCACAAAACTGCTTTCAATATTTTTTGCAAACTAATTAAGTGCCCCTAGTCATTTGAATATTGACTTAAAAACTAACGACAGTCCCATTGTTTACCTTAATACTGTAATAATGCTTCATAAGCAACAACAGAAAGAAAAAATCTATTTATAAAAATTTTTACAAGTTTTGATGCAAAATTATAAAACTATCGGCGCTTGGCATTGGCATGCACATGTGCTTCTATATTATTCAAGTCTTATGTTAACATGATGGAAATCCTTTTTGTTTGCAACACTTCAATTTGGTTACTTTGCAATCAAATTTTTGGTCACATGCTTTGAATATAACAATACAAAACTGCTTTACAAAATATTATTTACGTTTTAAGGATCACAAAAGAAGCTATTTAACTAAGTATTTCAAACAAACTGTAAAAAAATATTAAAAGCCATTGATCAGATAGTTTGGGTAAGAATAAAAAAGATAACCAAAAATCACAACTTATAAGGTGTAATTGGTGACTATTTAAAGTAAAATGAACTAAGAAACAGATTTTAATCAAAGGAGTTAAAAATTAAAACTTAAGTCATTGTGAAACAAATAAGTAACAATATTTTGTAAAAAACCTAAAATTAAAAATACAATTCAATTTCTTTGTATTTAATGTATTTCAAAAAGCATTATTCCTGTGAAGACAAGAACTTGTAACATCCAACACCCATAATTGATTATAATATCAATCGTCAAGGTTAACACCAAGATAAACAAATCTAAACTAACTTAAATAGTGATCAAAGATTCTTAAAAATGCACCCAGGGATTTTATATCACTTTGGTAAGAAAAAGTAGACAGGAAGAACTTAAACTTACTTGATCAACTTTGGCACAATGTAAACAATCAAACATTAAAAACACAAGTTTGCATTTTCAAAAGAACCGGAACTTACTATCTATTAACTTTTATATGAAAGAAAGGACGTGACATTCAAAATCAGCTGAGTGTCAAATCAGATGCGTGATATTACGAATCAAATAGACATGGATAGTTAAAAAGTTCTCTGGTATTGAATTTGTTTTATGATAAACAATTTACGGACATGTCATTTCCAATCAAAAATATGGCGAAGTCCATTAAATTCGTAAGCTGATCTAAAACGATGCCAAATTTCTTGAGAAAATTTTAATTTACGTAAAAAAACCTGAATGTTAAAAAAATAGTGTAAAAGTTTTCAAAATATGCTTAGTAAGAAAAATTTGCTCATTTTTAGGTCATCTTTATGGCTTTTGAATAGAAAATGGTACGGCTTACGATACCAATGTTTTCAGAATATGTGTTAATTTGCTTTAACCCATTTTCGAAAAATGAAATAAAGTTTCTTAAGGTTTCAACGTTATTATTCCACAAAGTATTCGTAAAATCATATATTTTAGAGGATTTTAAACTTGAAATTAGTATGAAATTAAAATAATTCATTTTTCAAGTTGACATTCCTGCCATCTAGTGTTCGAGAGAAAAAACCTATTATTTAGCTTTTTAATTAACTTTTTAGGCTAAAAATTACATTTGAACTATTCTTAACTTAATAAAACGTTTAATAGATTGCTAAAATTTCTTTAGAATCGCCGTAAAAACGCTTTTTCTAGTTTGAAACGTTTCGATACGAGGTATCCACCTGGATTTAGTTTCATGAACTACAACGATCTTTGTTTTGATCAACTGCAGATGTAAATAAAATGGTGTTATGTTGTGTCCCTTCTTGTGGTAGTGAGAGCAATAGTTGCGATTCATCTGTCACCTTTCACGAGTTTCCATCTGACCCGGTTCTCGCTGAAAAATGGGTAAAGCAGATCAACAAAATCGCTGTAAAACCGTTGAAGGAACCATGGGCATCAAAAGGAGAGACCGTTATATGCAGCAAGCATTTCCTCCAGACTAATTTTAATGACGATTCAGATACTTTAAAACCTTCTTCAATACCTACTGTGTTTGGATACAAGTATATTGGATTCAACGCCTCTGATGACAGTGCCAAGTCAACGGTTTGTGATGTTAAAAAGTCACCATTGATTGTGAAAGTCATCAAGCCTGTTGAAAATGATGCAGAAGTTACTCATGACACCTCTAAGGAAGGGAAATCTGGTGAAGTTACATCTCCAAGAAGTCTAGCTACTGCTACTCCTAGCTCATCAAAAGTCACTAAAATATATTTACCTTCTCCTACAAAAGGAGATAAAAAGGATATCCCATTATCAAAGTCTCTCACACCTTTCAAAAACACTCTTAACTCTGTGTTAAAATCTCTTCATCCTGGTACAACGAGGGCAGGTTCAAGCTCTGTCCGTTCTGTGTTTTTGCAACCCAAAGGGAATTCAAGATCAACTAGTGGCAGCATGCCTGCAATTCCTAAATTTGCTTCATCAAAGACTTCTCCCATTAGAAACAAAAAGAAAGCATCACCTGATAACAATTTGATTGAAATAGGTCCAAACACTTTTCTGAAAATAAACCCTGAAGTTATTAAAGTGAACAAGAAACAAACACCTTCTGGTAACACAGTGCTTCAGTTCGTTATGAGTCAGAAATTGGCAAACAGTAGTGGTTCAGATATGCTACCAAAGTTAATTCAAAGTGTAACTAACTCTGGAGCTGGTAGCGTAATAGTTCAAAAAACTGCAATTCCTCCTAAAAAGCAGCCTGCAACTCCCACCAATGATCAAGCTAAGAAAGACCCTGTTGTCCAGCATGTTGTTGGTCACCTTGTGGACACCCATGTTTGTAAGGACTCTTGTGAAAAATTAAAAGAAGAGGATATGTCATGTGATGAAATGGTTCTTGATGATACTGAAACAACAGTTCCTATTGATATGGAGGTTGAAGAGTCTTTAAATTCCCATCTTGATGTTCCCTCTGCAGAAGTAAAGGGAGAGACTGGGAAGAGCGATAAATCCGGTTCAAGCGTCTTGAATAAAGCTCCTGTGTTATTCACTACCAACGTACCTTTAAGCCATTGTTTGATGGATAAACCTAAATTCATGAGCCAACTGAGACAGAAATCAAGACAAATAGCCTCTCTTAAGTTCAAAATAACATCCCTGACCAAAAAAATCGAAGAATTGGAAGACAAGTGCATTGTTCAAGAGCGACAGCTTTCCTATTCCTTCATCAAAAAGCTGAAAGCCATTCGAAAAGCTGCAGGTGCTGGAGACCCCTGTGCAACCTACATCCTAGAGCAGATCCGATGCTATTCTGGCAATACGAAGATGCGATGGTCGGACTCGACGCTAGCGCAGTGCGCAGTATGGTGCAGAAAGGCGCCTTACGCTTACGAGTACTTCAAGAAGGCAGACTTCTTTAAGCTCCCCTGCTTGGGAACAGTGAAGAGATTCATGAAGAAGCATCCTGAGCTGAAGCTGCAAGGAAGGGCTAATGGGGGTAACCCCGATAACAGCAGTTCGTCGGACTTTGACTTCGATGACAGCGATAGTGGCAACGAACAGGCAGACGACAATGACCAGGAAAGAGTCGGTCCAACTTCTACCAATGACACAGTATTGACCAGTGCCTCGATGGTCATCAATCCATCAATGTCTCAATCAGTGACATCAGTTCCGAGCACGTCTGGCATGATTGTTGCTGGAACCGATGATGCCAACAAGGACAAGTCAGTCGAGTTGGGTTCCTTCCCTGTGTCGATGGATGGTGCAAAATTAGAGATGCAGGAGATAATTCTCCCCTCAGGAGAAGTCGTTCAGTGTTACAGTTCCAGTTTGTGTAATGGAGACCTTGGCAATCAATACTATATCATACCAAATGTAGGAGATCAGACCACCAATGTCGATCAAGAGTACAATGTTGTCCATTCAGGAGAGCCTCTTCCAGTTATTTTGCAAAATCTTGATAATGCTCAGTTGCCTTTGCAGCAAGAGCAATTGATATTCATTACCAACTCTTCTGATCAAGTAGAATGTAGTGAATCGGAAGTTATAACCTCTTAAATTAAGTGATTCGGGCATGTAATGCAGTGTTAACTTAACCAAGAGGCAAATTTGGAGATTCCTCTTAAAATTCAGAATGTGGGAAAAGCTTGACATAGATCCATAATTTTTTAAACAAAACTCTTAAATTGGGTAGTCAAATATAGCTGAATCTCTTGATTAACGTTATAATTTTACTTTAGGATTAGCCAAGCCCAATTTTTGCCTATTGGACTTCTTTTACAAATTATACACACTAAAATATTAAAAGTAACAACTGCTGCTTTCGATATTTGGTACAACTCTGTTAGAGTTCCCGCTAAATATCGCCATTCTTTTAGATAACATTGGATTTAGAAATTTTCTTAAATCATTTCAAACTCCTAAATTAAAATGTTTAATTAGATCAATAACTATTCAGGTTATTAGTAAAAGTCAGAAATTTTTTTTGATATTTGAATATAGGGTGTCCAAAAGAACCAGGCGATATTTAGCGGGAATTCTTAATGGAATTGAACCAGATATTTTATTGTTATTTATTTTGATATGTAATTTGCTTATTATCAGAACACTTGGCATTTGCACCTAGCTAATCCTAAAGTACCAAAAAGTTTTTTTAACACAAAAATGCCAATTTTAAAGATAAATTACTTACCCTAAGTTACCTAAGTCCATTTTTTCTGTACCTTAAGAAATTGGTAACCATTTTTATTTTACTTTGTTTTGCTGATTGCTTTGTATAGAAAATCATTATTATCTGAATACTTTGTTGTATTTTTTAAGTTAATAATTTTTTAAGTTAATTTTTTTAAGTTAATATAATAATTTTGTTCAGATGTAGAATATAGTACAAATATTTTGATGGTTTTCAGCTGGATAGAAAACCTTTTAAACCAAAACACCTCTATTGCCCTAATTTTTAAAAATTAATGCCTAACCTTTTTTATTTCATTGCTCATAAATTAAAGCCAGGAAAAGAAATTGACTGAGATGAGAAATCAAAATACTTTAAGTGTACTCTTACCTTATACAGTTTTCTAATTAACAACTGTAAAGGCAGAAATAAGTATGTTCCCTCTTGCTATTTTCGCATTAGCTATACTACACAACAGTACAGGGGCGATTGTTTTACTTGAGTTCGCCAGGTTTATAACAAATTGTTTTGAATAGTTTATGAAATATTTAAGTTTTTTCTAGCAGTAAACTTTAAAAAAATATTTTAAGGTTTGTTACACTATTTTATCCATGTCTTCATAGCTAAATTGTACATTATAATTTCCCTATAGTTATTGGTGATTAGCATGTGCCATGTTTCTTCCTAAAGATAGACTTGATATGTGCATCCAATTCAATTGCACCATAACTTATGCTGTGTCTTGCCTTCAGCAGCAAGCTTCCAGAGCATGGACTGACATTCTGGATTGTTGATTATTCTTGAGTTTATTCACTCTCGGTCACAATCATCTTTAAGGGTCTTTGTTTTATGCCTGGCCATTTGTAGGATGTACTGACCAATTGACTTTTATGATTTGCATATTGAGTAAGTAATTAAGTTAATGTAAGTTTTTCAAAACTATTTTGTTGTCATTCAAAGCTATTTAATAATGCTTTAATTTTCTATTCTTAAGTTTTCAGAACATAGTATGAATAGTGAATGTGGTAGTTTTAAAAACTTGATTCCAAATGTAGCACTTAAGCTTTGTCTTGACTAAATGGTGTGTAATTAAAATTTGTAAAATTTAAAAAATATTGTACCTATTATTTTTATGTGTATAAAAACAGACTCATAAATAAAAAGTTTTATCAATGTTTGTCTAATTCCTATTTAACTTTTTGAGTTTAGTAAACTGAGGTTTTCGGTCTTGGTACCAAAGGTATTGTAGTTTTAAATTGTTATAACTATTGCAGCTTGAAATTTTACATGATAGAATGTTGGTATGTTTTTTCTTAATTTGTATTGCAGTAGAGCCTCTTATGTGACATACAATTTCTTGAATCATTAGATTATCTGACCATTTACATCCCACCTTTATGGATAGATTTTATTCCACTCAATGAACAAAAACTAAAAAACATTTTACTCAATTTTGAGTAATATGTTTTGTAATTTCCCTTTTAAGTTTTACTTTCCATAGTCATGACATGTTCTGGAAAGATTTACTTTTTTAGTGTCATCTGTTAAATCTCTCAATGTTTTTTACCTTTCTCTTAAAAATAAAATAAATCTTTCTCTAAATATAATTTTTATACTTAATTTTGATTTTTATTATTGTCAAGCTCTGTAAATCTGTTTCATTCTCCCCTGATTTTACAACCTTTTCAGTGTTTCTACCATTTTCTGGTCCTAAAGCTGACTGGTGATAATAAATGGTAATGATAACACATAATCGAGTACTTCATTGAAATGTTAATTAAGTTATGAAACATTTTAACCTTATTTTATAGCAAATTTATACCTTGTCAAATATTATCCTATTAAAAAATTAATTAAGCTGATTTTAAATTAAGAAACTGCAAAAATCAAAGCTCATTGAAAATTTCACACAATATATTATTTTCCCAAATTTTACTATATCTTCGCATGCTATAACTTCGACGTCCCACACTGTGGCACACATGCACCAGGTTGGCCATCCCTGGTATATAAGAATTTAATCAAATATGAGCTATTATTTTAAAATTAACTCATCTTACGATGCCTGACTGACGAATAACTATATTAAAGTACCATTAATTATATTCTGACAAATAAGTATTTTAGCACTCTCCATCTGCTTTTATTTCTAGGATACTGGATCAGAAGGAGACATTTTTTAAAAAGAATTAAAGTATTTATATATAATTATACAGTTGATATTATAAAATATAACTTATTTAAATTCATTAAAAGTTAACAAAATGTTTAAAATAGCAATACAAAACAATTTTCAAATTTGTATGAGTAGAAATTAACTTAAATTTTACTTATTAAATGTAAATTCTAACAAAGAAATATGAATAACTAGATTAGCAGTTAAATGTAATGAAATTAGATGTTTAGAAGTGAGAAGTTTTGTATTTTATAATATTTAAATATCTTTTAAAAATCATTATTAGATTTTAATTTTTTACTACTTGGGTACATTATTTACCCAGTATTAATATCAATTTATTACTAGAGGTGATTTAGTTTACAGTATTAAAATGTTTTCATACAGGAATATCTTGTCCAAAAAGAGTTCAAAGCTTTTAAATCAATAGGTAGACATGTGTTTTATATGAATTTTGATTAGGTTATTTTGTTAGTAGGTACTATTGGACACTCAAGAATATCTATCAAGAACAGGAGTTATAGCTATCATATTTTCTGGATGTCAAGATAACAAATATATATAAAACAAGGTCATAAGTTTTACAGAAAAAGATAAATCATAAGCTAATCAGAAAAGTATGTCTAAAATTAATAATTAAGTAAGAGAACTTATATATTCAAAAATTATTTATTTACAATTGAATACATTCATAAACCACAAACAAAAACACAAAAGTATCAGTTTGTAAAACAACCTAGGTGTTTAAACAAACATTTCACTTAAATTTTAATATACTTATATAGGGTTGTTATGTTTAAAACACAGCAAAAGAACATAGTTTAAAGAGTTACATTTGTAAATGTCATTACTGTTTAATAACTTTTAAGTAATATAAAGAACAAGCACTGTACAAATGAATCAAGAGAGCAGTTTTAATATTCTCTCAATGAATGTACAAAAAGAAATGAGTACCTTTGCCTTTAGGGTAATAAATTACTTGAATTTTTTAAAGGACAAATATTCAAAAGGACAATATTTAAATATTCACACTAAATCCATGAAAAATGCTGCTTAAGAAGAAACATTTATGACATAATGGTGTGTGTGAATTTAAAATGTATCTATATTAGCTGACAACTGAAAACAAAGTTTGAAAATGTAGTCTTCAAGAAATAAAAATTTATGGTACATCACAAAGAAAATTTAGTTTATTTATACAACCTGTTAACTTATATAACATTAATTTAAATTACTTTTTGCTCATAGTAATACAATTAAACAAAATACATTGCTGACTAACAGGTAAATAAAAATATTAACCTTTTAATTTTATCCAAACCACAAAGTGAAAGTAAATGTTTCATTATCAGTTATTAACTTCAAATCAGTGGACATGTGACATTTGGCACTTAAATTGAAACACTTTTGTGTAATTAGTTTTTGTCAAAATATGAAACTAAACTTGAATCACCAGAAAATTAAAAAAACTTTTTGATACTTACATAGTAGGTTATCAACCATTACAAGAACAATCAAAATCATCTAAGCGGGTTACTTAAATAAGTAGTGATCCCAGATTTTGGTATTGGCAAAATGGCTGATAGCTTATCATGTAAGTATCCATTTTCTATTCATGTTTATAGTACATAGATGAAACCTTTCAAACCTAAATGAAATAAACAAAGACCACTTTAACTCTATTGAGCCATAAATATCCTTTAGTAATAATAAAATCACCTTTATAGAGTGGAATACTATATTAAGAATGTCTCCTTTTTTAAAATGTACTACACCTTCAAAATTAAAAAAAAAGGTACAGATGTTTTTCTCTTACAATCTTCTTTACAATAAATGGGTAACAGTCTAAGACATTTTAGTTACATAATAAATTTTTACCAAGCCACATAATAATCCACCTGAGCACCTATAATGCTTGCTAAGTAGAATTATAACTTTATTTTTCAAGAAGCTTGAAGCTACTCACCAAACATACCCCTAATATTTCCAGTAACACTGGATATTTTCTCAACTAAATGAAATCCTTATAAAAATTCTAACTCAATCATGAAAATGCTATTACTCCAAACAATAGTTTGAGAATTCAGGAGACTTAAGGGTAAATTGATTTTACAACAACAAAAACTTGTTTGATTAAGAATTTTATGTTCTCAAAATTGAAAATACATAAAACAATATGTACCCACTATGCATCAACAAAATTAATTAGCAGGAGCAAAATTTTAATAAGTAAAAAATTTTACATGGATTTGAGTTCTACTAACAAACTAAAATAGCTTGATAAAATTAAGGTGTTAAAATTATTTTTGCCAAAAATTAAATTTATGTATTTAATTCTAAACTTCAAAGTAAAAACTTAAAATGTCTCAAGAATTGGAAGAGGACTCCCAAAATAAACAGCACTGTTGACTCCTTTGATTTTTCATCTGGTAAGATTTAAAAAGGAACTTAGAAAATTTCTGACATTATTGATAATTGAGTGTAATGTAATTTGGTAGAACGTATCAAAACTTTCTGGTCTCTTGAATGAACATGGAAATATGCATCAATGGTTATATTTCTTGTGCATACATTTACAAACCATCTCGGAGTTTTGCAACTTTTACAAGAGAATCTGGGAAAGGTTCAAGGTGATCTAAATCATTAGGTTCGGGGTCTTCAGTTACCATAATAACAGACCGTGGAGAAAACAAGGAACATTTCTTCACAGCCTTGGTGTAATACTTGTATATACAACTAGCTTTTTCCAGAACTTCAATGAGTTCGAGTGTTTGTACAGGTGGCATCACCTGAAGAAAGTGCTCACACACTTGAGCAGAGGAAACTGCGGGAAAGCTGATGATGTGGCTCAACACAGTGGAAAGCAGATTAAAGAACACAGGTTTGTTCAGAGTTCCATCAGGATTTCGCCATGTGCGGGCAATGAAATTCACTTCGGTTGCAGTAGTGTCAAAAGTAGCGACAGGAACAACGCCTTTTGATTTCGTCCCCACTTCTCGCTTTTCGGTGGCAATACGCTCTTTTAAGCAGGAAATGCACGAGTGGGGGTCGGGAATGGCAGGGACTACAGTTTCAACAGTTTTGCTGCTATCGGATTCAACAGCACTTTCGAAATCAGAGACAATAGCAATGCTGTTCTCTCCTGACTGCTCCTCAGCCATAGCAGATTCCTGCAAGCATGGACTCACTTTGGAAAATATTCCAGGAATATGAAACGATTTAAGCACCCAATTCCTCGCAAGGCAGCAACATACATATCTAAAATGGACGACTCCCACACGGAGAACGTAGTCATTCTTACGCAGGAGACTGAGGTGTTTGAACAGTGGGAGTTCGCCAGATAGCTTGCAAAATTTAAGCCACAAATCCTTTTCTGTAACTCCAACTTCCTTATGTTGGTAAAGGTATGTGAATATGCTTTGTGCATCTTGAAGAGTTTGAGGAGAGTAATGGATATATAACTGGGCTAACAACTCTCCATAATTGCTCTTTACTTTGAATGAATCAGGGGAAATGTAGGATTTCAGTAAGGATGACAACTCTGAAATTCGCTGCTCACTTAAACCTATTCTATCATCGGAAATGCAATGCAATGTAACAGGCTCGCTAGCATTCTTTTTGAGGATAAGATCAACTGGAGTTGTGGGCAGCATAAAGTCCTTATTTACAGACTTCAATCGACAAAAAACACGACAAGAATTCAGAATGATGTAATCTTGGGAGTGCTGCACTCTTTCTATTGGGGGCTGTGACATCTCTCGCCTCAGCAAATACAATGCAAATCTCGATGCATTTTGGAAGTTTCGTTCAGACAACGGAGTCGACTGCATGAGAGAATCATTCTCAATATCCATGAGCATTTCATCCTCCGTGGGAGCAGAAAAGAAAACAGACTTTTTGGAAGCTGAAGATTCAGACGCACACTCACTTCCAAGTAACTCAGTTAACTCTTTGGATTCCTGGTCACTAAGAGTGTTTATCATGCGTTCCACAATAGTGCTTTTGGCTTCCTTACTGAGAGAAGAATCAAACAGGATGATCTGGTCAGGGATCTTTGTGTGAACAGTCAGTTGATCCATCATGACCAAAGACAAAACACCTGCTGCATATCCGGGAGGAACATCCCCTTTTAACTCTACCCCTGCTTCAGCGCTGAGACCTTTGAGGCTGTTCAACAGCTCTCGCGATTCTTTGAAGATTTTAGTGGGAACTTTGGTATTCAAGGCATTCAGGTAAGTTATGGAAAACTTGTACGGGCAGGTGGATCGCAAGGACCTCTGAATATCACTCCGGTGAGACTTTTTCTTCACAGCAATAACCTTCTCCCGCCGCAAGTGGGTCACAACTGACTGCAACACTGACTCAGAGTAGTCCTGATACAATTTGTGCAGCAAGTACGACCACTGAGCCCCATCATTCAGAATGGCCATGGCCGAAAGCACCAGGGAATTGAGGACAAATTTCTTGACACTTTCAGAGTCCTTGGGGTCAGCATAAATGCGTTTAGGGTTTGTGAGGTCGTACTCTGGGACAAATTCATAATGGGACCAGAACTCTTCAAGGGTGTCTGGGAGCTTTTGGTTTACACATCGGTGGGAAGCTGGTTGAGTGAACTTCTCCTGCAACTTCCTCAAAACAGCAATGAACATTTCTTCCCACACTTCAACTTTGTTTCTGGGAGGCTTCAGCTGGTCAAACTCCTTCACCAATTCTGAGTCTTGTTGAGCTTCCCCGAGAAACACGCTCACGTTTTTCACTGTATTGGGATTCATCATCATGTACCGCAACCTACGCTGGCAGGCTCGGGAACTCTTATTGGCTGAAAGCCCAGGCACATATTCATTCAGAAGATCCCTTACCACAGTGTATGGAACAACCAAGCTTTTAGTGTTGTAAGGCTCCAGGAAAGAAGAAGCCACTTTGCACAAGAGAAGGAAGCTATCTTCTTGAGTACTCCAGTCACACCGAGCCTTGTCCAGCTTTTCCATGGCAGCCTTGTCTTTCTCATCATAATAGGGGCAGCGTTTCTTAACAGTCCTCAACTTAATAGTCCTCACTTTGGTCTTCTTCTTGGTTTTGATGGCCTCAGCAGTCATCTTAGGCATTGCTTTTTGAGAGCCGCCCTTTCCCATTCTCAGCTTGTTCTCCTTCTGCAACTGCACTTCGTTGCTTTTGGCCAAACGGTGCAGTCTCGATTTCTGGTCTGGCTTGGAGATCTCCTTCCGTTTGAGCAAGTCCTGGATTGAGTGCATTTCGGGACCAGTGTTCATCTTGTCCCTCAAGACTGCCTGAGGCTTCATCCCATTCGAATTCTGCCAGTTCCTTCTGGAGTGGAGGAAGAGACTTGAGTCGAATCCTGCAGCCCCGAGGCCGTCTCCAGGAATGGTGCCGCAGTCAACCACCTGATCGAAACTCTTATTATTGGTACTTTCTATCAGCCCTGGCTTGAAGTTGGGGTCTGTGATTGAGATGGTTTTCCCAACAGCAGCACTAAACTTTCCTAAAGGTGTATGAAAGCAGACACTTTCGAGCTCCAGCCAATAATTTTCCAAGTCGCATTCAGATTTGAACTCGAATAACTTGGACTCGTACTCAATATCTGACTGGACATGAATATACCCAGATGAAGATATCGTGGTGTCTTTCATGCTTCCTCTTCGGTGGATGTAGAGGAAGACTTGATCCTTTTGCTTTCCAACCTGAGGGCCCATAGATACGAGTCCCATGTAGCATAAGAGTTTTATGACATCAGTGGTAGAAAATAAATATTTCCGGTTGTTCAAAAGGTTGTTGCGCAAATCCTGTGGCAGGTATTTGATAAGGTAATGGGCCTTCTCTTCGTCTTTAAGGAACTGGCTTAAACCAGGTACGCCTTGTCGAAAATTGACTATTTTCACAAACAAAGAAAGAGGCATTCTACTGTATATATCAGCAAGATAACACCATCCCTCTTTTCCATAGACTGGAAGGGGTGGGACAAATCGTTTCCAAGTCATACTGTCATGATAGACACACTGCTTATTACTGGCTGGATCTCCTTCTTTATGTGAATGCACAAGATAATATAAGAACATGTGCAATGCTTTTGTGCGGCAGAATTTAGGAGTCATTGGAGGGTACTTTTCCATTATTTCTTCTTGTTCTACTTTTATAGCAGCATTATCAGGTTTGTTCTTTTGAGATTCTGATTTACCTTCAGGAACATTTGATTCTGGCTCAGGTAATTGCGACTTCTTAGCTGAAGTTTCCTTGGATACACCGAAATATTTAAACTTGGCATGCTCAATAGCAACCTGGATGTGGGGATCTGTGGCTTCCAGGGATTTGTCACAGATGAATTCTATTGCAGTTTGCTCTTTTTCAAGTTTTAGAACAGCTTTAAAGATTTTTATTTTCTTGCTGTTAAACAAGCTGTAAACTAGCCTTTGTGTGGACCTCTTATCCAACTTGAAATTATACCCCTCTTCTTTTTCCTTTTCTGAAATGTACTTTTGCAAGTCGCTCATGGTAGTAAAACGTTCTGTCTTTAAGTAGTCTATGATTAAGTTGGAACGCTTTAGCTTTCTGTATGTGAGCTGAGAAGAACCAGCGTATGGCATTGGACATGATGGCTGGTCAGATAAACTAATAAGCTTTGGAGCCTTCCCAGTAAAATGAGACTGGTTTTGTACTTCAAGGACATGAGAAACAATGTTCTGAAAATTAGATTCAGAAGGAGATTTATCGGGGCTTGATGGAGCAGGGAGAGGTTCTTTCTCAATTTCCATTTCTGGAGATTCCATTTCAATAGGTGAAGGAGTAGCAGTTTTGTTTACAGTCTTCTTTTTCTTTTTTGGGATTTCTTCTGGCTCCCAATCAGCATCAGAATCAGATGCCTTGCGTTTTACAGTCTCAGAATCAGATGCCTTGCGTTTTACAGTCTCAGATTGCTCGACAGTCTCAGAAACCACACCCACATTCATCACATCCTGTTCCAAAAGCGACGAATACGCCTCGTTTTGGTTGGCAAACTTCGTGGCGATGTACTTGGTCACTTTCTGACGTCCTCTATCCTGCAAAAAAGTGGTGACTTGTCCCCTCTTTAGCAGAATCCTCAGTAAGGTACGAGTGTCCAACCTGGGAAGGGTCAGGACTCTGCCAATGTCGCTAGAGCTGACCCCTTCCGAACCCGACTCCATCACCAACCGATACACTTGAAGAACCAAAGGAACAAAAGTGCGGATCCTGCGGAAGTCAAAGTGAATATTCAAGGGCAAAGCCTTCTTTTCCTCTTCCACCATTTCTTCCTCTTCTTCGTCATCTTCCTCATCGCAGTGCTTCAGCAGCTGGACCACTTTGGCAATCTTCTCGTGCCCATTCATGGTGAAGCAGTCCTTCCTCGGCGCGTCGGGGTACAACTCGTGAAAAGGGATGGAGTCCATCCTCACCCACTTCTGGAAAGGACGGTAGAACAGTTTCTTGAAGGTTCTCTCCTTGATGTTCAGCTCTTCTCTCAGTTTCCTGCCCACCTCCCTCTGCTTCGGCTTCTCTTTCAGGATGTCGCAGAGCTTCTTCATGATGGACGCCATCTTCGTTTTGCGCTGGACGTAAAACCGAGTCAGGTGGAACAGGCTGCCGTTCATCGTGTTGCCTTTGCGGGTCTTCAAGTAATGCATCTGCTTGGTAATCAGGCCTTTCAAACTCAGCTTCTTTCTATAATAGTGCAGCTGCTTGCAGAAGGAGGCCTTTGTGGATAGAAGACCACCTGCTCCTTGGGTAACTTCCCCCATGTAACGTGAACGACCTATCCTTTCGAGCAAACAGTATGATTCTATCGACAAATCAATCAGCGGATTGGTTGTTGTGCCAATCAGAGCCAACAAGCGCACTTTAGGGGAAGCCACAAGCACTAGGCAATCACCCCACTTCTCTTCTGCTTCACTTAGAGACACCAATAAATCATTCCCATTTCGGATCTGAGAAGTAATGCATTCCCTGGTGTTATATGTTGCACAAGATCCTCGAATTTCTCCATCCTTCACACAGAAAATAGGGTAAGGATCTTCTACATCATCCGAGGACTCCATCACAACTCCAAGCTCCGGATCTATGCAGTCATACCTGTTTTTAATGGCTACGAAAGGACGAGGCTCGGGTAAACGGTACATTTCTACATCCTTGAGCATAATTATGCTGTTCCAGAAAAACTTTTTTGAGTGTTCATCAACTTTTATACTAAATCTCGGTCGATTAGAAAGCCTCTGCCACAGCATTTTCAGTGTAATGCCATCCAGTCCTTCAAGGGCAATCTCATCCAGCAGGCCCCCAGCCCAATCCAAGTCTACATCCATTTTCTTTATTTCAAACAACCTAGAAAAAAAATATAATAGTGTCAAGAAGATTAAACTGATAATCCATTAAAATTGCGATAAAAAAAGTACAGTAAATCTAAACATGAAAACTTTTAAACAAATGTCAAAGAAAACATTTCAGCAATAACTTATGAATTTTTTAGATCAACAATTGTTAATTCTCTAGACTAAAAAAGTATCAATCACTGCTAGAAAATGGCTGTTTCAAAAAAAATTTCACTTTAAACTCTCATAACGCAAAAACTATTAAATTGAATATTATGAAATTTTGAAAATTTGTAGAAAATGCATAATGGTCATTTTCTTTCCAAAAGCTAATAAATGAGATAATTTTAGAGTTATTTAATGTCAAAGTCAAAAATTATTTTTTTCTGCTGTGAGTTTGCCCCCAGCAAAATCTATTACCAGAAAGTAAAATCTATATCCCGGATAACTATTAGAGCAGGGGTCATTCCAGACTTTTTGTGAAGGGTCCGTTTTTTGTAAAAATTGTGAAAATCTACTTATAATTTTGTGAATTTGAAGTTAGCGTAAATTAGTTTTTTCAGCCAGAAGCCTGTTTTTGTGAAAATAGGGTCCAATATTTGAAGTATTATGAAAAAAAGGGTCTGTTTAAAGGCAAAAATATTTTGTGAAGGGTCCGTTTTTAAAGTAAAATGTTTTGTGAAGGGTCCGTTTTCACGATCAAATATATTGTGAAGGGTCCGAAAACGGACCCAAATTTCTTCTAAACAGACCCCTGTAGAGTAACAACTTTTTATCCAGAATCCCAAATTCCGGAATACTCTAAAATCTGGAATTTAAAATTTTTCCTGTTCTAAAGGTATTTTTCCCACAAAACGTGCGGTGTGCCCATTGAACCAATGATACAGAATAGTCTGGAATGATTTATCATGCAGCCAACATGTACACGCAACTCGATCATAACTAAGGAAGCAAAAAAATTTACTTCAGAATAACGTATCTTATAAGTTAAAACATGATAATTGTCACTGGAATTTTATTTTTCTACTACTATCAACCATGCCCACTTTCCATTTCATTACTTTTGTACACAATTTATTTTAATGCCTCAGAATTGCTTCAACTTTGGGGCTGAGATGAGAAATATAGGACATATAGGACATTTGCAAAAATATAGGACAATATAGGACACTTTTTAAGGTTTTTGGAAAAATATAGGAAATATAGGATATATAGGACAACTCTGACCCCTGTATCTACTAAGTAAATTGCACTTAGAACCAATGGTGGGATCGGATTCTTTATTAAATATGTTGTAAATGCTGCAGCCCGGCACTTATTTTTTAATTGGACCTAATTTTGTGCTTTCTTGTTGAGCTAGAAGCTTTCGATAAAACCCAGAATTCATGCCGTTAAAAACCCCTGAAAAGTAGCACCCCTGATACTCTTGAAATGGTCATACCACAAAAACCTTATCAGTTTCAAAAATGGTATTTTCCATCCCTTGTGCATCTCCCCTGTGGATTTACGCTTCCAGTATGGATTTCCCTACAGGAGTTATGGTGTGAGTTTCTAGTGTTCGGCAACTAGTGGTCAAAAAGTAGTTAACTACCAACTACTAACTAGTCTGGGAAAATCTAGTTGCAACTAGTAGTTAACTATTTTTTCCTGGGACTAGTTGCAACTAGTAGTTAACTATTTCCCAAAGTAGTTAACTACTAGTTAACTAGTCTATTTAATTTCATAACCTATTTTTTGCCCAAATTCTAATACATCTTTCTTATCTATATCACAAAAAACTTTATGCTTCGCTCAAAACGGCGCTTTATTTTTGGTTATGGTATTTGAGTACTCTACCATGACATTGGAGTTATAAATAGCAGTGTAATTTTTACATATTTTGATAAAAATTTTAAATATTTTTGAAATTTTAAACAAATTTTTTTTAAAAGTAGTTTCAACTAGTAGTTATTAAAAAAAGTAGTTCAACTACTAGTTAAACTAGTTTAAACCAAAAGTAGTTAAACTACTAGTTGATCGGTAGTTAACTACTAGTTGCAACTAGTTCTAGTTAACTAGTGCCGAACACTATGAGTTTCCTTCAGCATGACCTTAAGACATTAGTTCTGTCCATGCTTGACATTTTGTGTTGATCTTCAAGCTTGACCACATTTTTTTACTCTCTCTACACAAAATTCCACAGGTGTATCAGGTTTTTTTTTGCTCTTCAGTGCATAATAATAATTTTGGGCAAAAGTGTAGAGTGTGTTTTAGATTTAAAAATGTAAAACGTAATTAAAATTTTAAAAATGTAATTAAATGCACATTATTACACTGTAAGTAGGTATCAGGTTTATTTAAATAAATATAAAAATAATTCTTTCATGGGTTAGCAGGATATAATTGGTGATCAACTGGCTATTAGGAACAGCTGGGATAAGAGTCCTTCATTTGGTGGTATATCACAATTAGTAATTATAGTACAAAGTTGACAATCGCGGTGGTATATCACAATTAGTAATTATAGTACAAAGTTGACAATCGCGACGAAACTGCTAAGTGGAGGACTCTTATCCCAGCTGATCCGGCTATTATTTCACAGACCCAAATTCAAAGGACACACACAATCAATACTCTTATAAAACTTAAAAAGGCAGCTTAACCTTTGGGATGAGATGTTAAATCTGATGCAATAACACTTTTTAAATGGTTTAAAATTTGAAATTCGTAAATAACTTCAATAAAAGAGGAATAAATATGCCTTTGTATTATTTTTACAAAGTGTTTGAATACTATTTTTACAAAAAGTTAATGAAGAAAACATGAGATTACATGGATGACAACTCAGTAGCTTTAAATTTCTGTTGTGATTGTTGGAAGGTTATGAATATATACAATAATCAGATATCATTATACATTGAAAAACAGGCAAATACTATCAAAAAAAATAATAATTAAATAATGATTTAATACTCTCATTTAAAGGAAAAGTTTTTCATCACCTCTTAGGCAAAGCAAAATACAGATATTTATAATGAATTCAAAGCACCTTTTTCCAGAAATACAGAAATCTTCACAGGACAACTTGCAAAATCAATAAAAAAATAAGCTTCATGCAATTTCTCAACTTAAAACAAACAGAATTTCATCATTTTCATGCCATTTTTACAATTTTCCGCATCCATCCGTAATCGTAAACAACAAACAATTTAACATTGCCACATGTAATTTTATAATTTACATTCTTTAGTACTGATGCCACGAAGTGGATATGCATTAAATTTTAATTCAAAGATTAATAATTATTTAATTTACTGTGAATTTTGACTTTATAACATCAAATGGAGAATTATAACTTCGAAAAATATTGTTAGTTTTGTGTTAATCTTGTTCTTTTTTCTTTTAATAGTCGTATAAAATAAATTTTTATCAGTACTTTTGATAATGATCTATTTATAAAGGCTCCTTAACTGCGTAGGTATCTTATCAAGTCTCCATCATCTTTATATTTCCACACCAATACTTTTTCTTGAAGTTCTTTAATTTTAAATGATGTCATCATAACATTGCTGTCATCTGCTGCTGTCAGATTCAAGAGAATTTTTCTTCACGATGCGAATCCCTACATGCCTACTGGCGTAAATAATTGGCGACCATATCAAGAGTATGGCAACCATTTCAAGGTAAGAAACCTTGCTCCTTTGGCGCGAGAAACAACTATATGTAGTGCGTTATCGCTTTTCTACAAAAATAAACCATTGCAAAGTTGACACTTCAGTGGTTCCTTTTCCTTGTGTTTGTGGTACACTAGTTGAATGTCCTGTAAACATAACGAGATCGTTTAGTTTGTGTTTTTCTTCTCCCAGCACTCCTCCGCAGCGCAGTTTACAATAACCTTGGATTACTCTCATTCCTTCTGAACTAGTTTCCAGTATTACAATGTCTTCTCCGCGGCGTTCTCATCTGCTAGTATTTATTTTCACCTCATGTTTGATTTTCACCATCGCGGCTTCTCACGGACACACTCACGGAGGAGGTGGCCACCATTCTCATGAACACCACGACGAAAATCCGTCATTCAAGTATTCCAAGCAAGCCAACGAACATTACGCTCAAGCCTCCCCTCCAAAACTCAAAACCAGAGACACTCTCACCTTATGGGCAGAAGCCATAGGCTCAACCCTGCTCATTAGTGCTGCGCCTTTTGTCATTCTCTTTTTCATTCCTATTGACAACAAGGCAGAACATGAGCAGTCGCTGAAAATCCTGCTCAGTTTTGCCTCCGGTGGACTTCTCGGTGACGCCTTCCTACATCTCATTCCCCATGCCCTTCTGGCAAACTCGAACACCGAGGGGGGTTCTCACTCCCATTCTCATTCGCATTCCGAATCAGACGTGCACGGACACGACCTCAGTGTTGGGCTGGGGGTGTTAGCAGGGATAGTGGTATTCCTGATGGTGGAGAAGTTTGTGCGTATTGTCAAGGGCGGACACGGGCACAGCCATTCTCACGAACCTCCCGTCAAAGCCGAGGTGAAGGAGGATGGAGAACCGAAGAAACCCAAGTCCCCGAAGAAGTCGAAAAAGGATAAGTCCTCGGATTCAGAGGAAAAGGAAGATGAAGAGCAAGATGAGTCTAATGCTTCTGCTAAACTTGTTGCAACTACTGATGGTAATAATTTACTTTACTTCTTTACTCTTTTATATGAAGCATAGGCATCTTAATGCTCTTTATATTTAAGATAATTTATCTCGCCTCTTTCCATAACTTAGTCTGTTCCCAGATGGTTTAAAGGGTGACGGGAGACAGTGCCACTGAAACAAAATGAATAGTCAAAGCCCATTAACTGTGTCGTTAAAACTGATGGTCTACGGGTTAAGAACCCATCAGTTGTCTTTTATTTTATATCAAATTATTAAATTATCAGATATTTTTATTAAGTAAATCCTAGGATTTAGCATTTACTATCTCAATATTTTACATTTAATATGGATAAAGGTATAAAACTAACTAAATAAATATACTCCTTTGTTTTTCACAAATTATTGATGGAATAATTGTTAAAACAGAAAACCTTTAAAAGGCTTATTTTCTGACCAATCGTGATGGGGTGTTTTTATAGAGGAATTTTGTAACATTACAGCAAAATTTCTCCAATTTTTAGCTGGATTGACATCTGAATTGTTAATTGTGAAACTTGAAACTATCCAATGGGCTATTCTATTGACCTTCAGTCTATTTAAAATGTTGGCTTTGATTGCATAATGAGTTTCAGAGAATCTTTTCAATGAACTAGTTGTGTTGAAATAAATCAGTTTGTGGAAAGTTTTGCAACTTTCATTGAGATATTTTTTTTATGGTTCATTCTTTTAAAATTGTTTCAAAACTTGATTCCCAGCAAAAATGCTCAGTTCATTCTTAGTTGTAATGTAATTTCTTTGTTATTAAGTCTCTTAATTCTAAAAATTAAATTACCATTTTAGTATTAATGAAAAGTAGAATTAAGTATATTAAGCTTTAATAATTTAGATTTAGACTGATAGCTTTTTTACTTATTTTTGGACAGTTTTTTTTTATTTCTGCTAATTTGTAAACAGCTCATCCTCCACCTTATACCAAGCCCATTACAGCTTCTGAGTTCTGATTATATTATTAATCAAAATTTGTTAAATATTTAATTTTAATATGGCAGCTGCACACCAGTTATTGTTAAACATTTATGACATGTTTGAAGACATTTTTTGCCTAAGTAGTGAAAAGGATTATTTTACCTATACATTTATATGCATATAGGGTCGACCGGGGTAATTACCGGACAAAAATCAATAACATCCTAATATTTCAAAAACTATCAAAGCTAGAGTAATAATTTTTGGTATGGAATAAGTACACTATACAACAGTTCTACACAGTTTTTTGTTACACTGTCTCTTGCATAGAATTTAAGTAAATGAAATTTATTGGTGTCCGGGAATTACCCCGGAAACGGGGTAATTCCTGAACACTACCGGGGTAATTCCCGGACAGTTGCTAATGTAGTGCAAATTTGTATATTAATTAGAATATATTGTTATAATTGTCATATTAAACTATGGCATCAGCATTTTAAGCATGTTTGACTAATTAATCATAATTTATATGCATTCTTAACCTCTTTTTAAAGATAAATAACTCACTTACCACCCTTTCAAACTCGATATCATTGACATATTTTTTAAAGTATTTTTATTAACATAATTTATTTAAAAAATATTTTATCCTACTTAAAAAAAGAGTACCCTTTTGTACAATTAATAAGTTTTATTTTAAAATACTAATATTACAAAGGGAAAATGTTACAAAGTAAAATTAACTAATATTGTAGTTTGACAAGTTCATCAAGTTACAAGGACACCAATAAATTTTATTTACTTAAATTCTATGCAAGAGACAATGTAACAAAAAATTGTGTAGAACTGTTGTATAGTGTACTTATTCCATACCAAAAATTATTACTCTAGCTTTGATAGTTTTTGAAATATTAGGATGTTATTGATTTTTGTCCGGTAATTACCCCGGTCGACCCTAAAATGCAATTATTTGATTTCAAATGTTGAACATTATTATCAGAATATTATTCTGAAATTTTTCTAATTAAATTTTTAGAATAAAAATGATTTCTGCTAATACCCTTAGGCAATTAAAAACAAATTAATAATATGTAAGGAATAAAAAGTGTAGTGTCCGGAAATTACCCCGGTGTTCGAGAATTACCCCAGGGACAAGAGGCAATTTTGGACACCCCCTAGTATTGTTTGAAATAGTAAAAAAAAAATTATGCCATTTTTTATGTAGTTCAAACAGTTTAACAATTACTAGAAAAGAAATTTTAGAAAAAAGGATTAAAATATAGCTATGAGAACAATCTTTGTAAAAAGTGCCAAAACTCAGACCAATGTTATTTTACAGATATTTAACTAGCAGTTTGAAAAATATTTTTTTTCACAAAATAAATATCCAGATAATTATGAATTGAGTTATGGACCTTAAAGATGATAGTTCAGAGTACTGCCATGAATTTTTTCATTTAGCTGAGAAGCTTTTTTAAATATGAAAAGGCCAGTGTCCGGTAATTACCCCAGAAACTGGGTGTCCGGGAATTACCCCGGTCGACCCTAGTTATTTTTATTAGCATCCATTGACGTGATCGCTGCCTGCCCTGGTCATCTTTCAAATTTTCACACTCCTTATCTTTTCACTTTCCACACTTACCTCCTGTCAAGTCAACTTTGGGAAAATTCTAGGATATTTTTCTAAATTTTAGAAAACTCTAACTATTTCATGACAAGTTGCTTGAGAATTTAAAAGTTTCTTTTTTATTGATATCTAAATGTAGGTCCCTTTTACATGGTTACTCTGCCTCCTGCCATGGTCATCTTTTAAACTGTGACCTTTCATACTAACACCCTGTCCAGTCAACTGTGTGAAAATTTTATAGGATATTTTCTAAACTTTTGGAAAACTCAGACCATTTTGTGCAAGTTCCTTAGGAAAGGAAAAACAATTATACATGTTAATATCTTTTGACTCCTAGTGGTTAAAAAATTAGAAGGACAAAATTAAATATGTTTTAGATTTTAAACATTAATTATAATTGGAGGATTGGAGCCTGAATATAGTAGAAATATTTATTAGCCAAGAGGGCCCATTTTCTAAAATGTATTGATTGAGATTGATTGTAAACATCAATGTGTATTTAAGCTGTAATGTTAAATAGTCCGGTCAAAGTGAATCAGTCTCTTACTAAATTAAAAGCATTACATCTGAATCTGAACCCCAGTTCTTGAGAAATTCAATGCTGATTATATATTTATGTACATCTAAGTCAAATCAATCAGGAAGGAGACAGACAGAAGTGTATTGAAAAATATGATCATCCAAGTCTGGAAAAGTTGAAAAATCCACACACAATGCAGGCAATACAGTAAAACCTCGCGACCACCGCCTGTATTGATCAGTTTTTGAAAGTGCCAATTTTCTCCTACTCTTCTTCTAATATTAAAATAACTCAAAGGTCGCTCAAAAAGAGGTTTTACTGTATTAACCTATAGATATTGTTATAAGAAAGATATTGTTCAAACTGATTGAGTATCTGGCCTTTAAATACACTAAATTTTCTGATGCATTCAATTTTAAATAGTTTTCATTCTACTTTTTCTTTCTAAAATAAATTTTAATAATTAAAAAGTAAATTAATTTATAATTATATTTTAAAAATGTAACTAACGGCATGAAAACTATTTAATTTTTATCTCTATACTTTGATAGAAAATAATTATTAATGCTTTTTTGCTTGTTCTTATTATTCTTTCAACCATTGTATATATACTACCTCTAATGTTTCTCATGTAACTTGTGTTTTAATATGGATTTAATTTTTCAGAACCAGAAAATGACATCATGGTGGCTGGCTATCTGAATCTGGCTGCTGATTTCACTCACAACTTTACTGATGGTTTAGCAATTGGTGCATCCTACATAGCTGGATCTGGAATTGGTTTGATAACCACATTAACCATTCTTTTGCATGAAGTGCCACATGAAGTTGGGGATTTTGCAATTTTGATACAGTCCGGCTGTAGCAAACGCAAGGTGAATATTATTAGTTTTCAAATTTTTATGATTGATGTGTTTTGTGTCTAAGCTGTTTTACATAATTTAAAATGTTTAAAAGCAAGATTTGAGAAATGTGTAGAGGACACATTCACATAGCATTAGGGCTGTATCTAGACACCAAAAGATAAATATTAGAGAGCAATTACTGGAACTAAAATTTTTTGGGAGTAGAAACTAAAAGGCAAAGGAAGTCTTTGATACATCATTAGGCTGTTCAAGTGTTCTCAACCTTTTTAGACAAGCTGTAATCCCCTTTTTTAGGTGTAGAATTTTGCCAAACCCCTTAGAATTTTAATGCTGAGAAATATTTTTTTTTAAAATTGGATATAGTTGTAATCGTTTATTTCTAACAATCACATGTTACTCATTAAGAAACATAATTATTTCAGTGTTCTTTATCTTGATGAACTAATAGAAGTATCTTGTGATCAGGAAATGAACTTAAGCTTCAACAATGTTTTTTTTTTTTTTGGATAAAACAAAAGCAATACCCAAAGGAGTTCAGGGGCATTGATGATTTTGGTACCACTTGGCCACCTATTATAAATGTGTACAAGTGTTTTCTATAATAGTGAATTAATTTGAGATCCAAATTGAGAAATCATTTGATGCTGGAAAATGATATTATTTGGTGTGTTACAGAAATGAATCCAGACATTCAATTAAAATAAAGTTGGTTCATTCCCCACCTTCACCTTAATTGACTGATTAAAATAACTAAGTAACTTTTTATTTGAGTTTCCCATATTCGGGACCCCTTAAATTAAAATTACAAGGAGAGGCTGAAGAATAAAATGTCAGGCACCTCAACCAAAGGTCCATTGTGCCAACCTCCTGACTGAAAACAGTCCCCTATGAAGGACTCAACGCTGAATGATAATGTGACTCAGTGTGGGGGAAAATACCCTACTTCTCAAAAAACAAAAATCATTCCTGAACTAAAGTAGGACAGTAGGAATCTGCCCAACCCTCTATCAAGTCCCTTAAGGAGTTCCATGCTTAGCATGTTGAGTCCCTTAGTTGAGAGAGAGGCAAACCATAGATGAGCTTCTGGGTCCAGGCCTGACGAGAGAGGGGGGCGAGGGGGTACGATACTCCCGGGCCCGGTACAGTAGGGGGCCCGGTACCCAAAGCTTTTCATATTGAGTAGTATAAGTCGGGTATCATTTTGAATATTTTGGAAATTAATTTGTTCACGTAAAGGTCCAAAAATGAGTAAATTCCCAGTTTTCTAGGGCATATTTTCAAACATTTTCTGGGGGAAGACCCCCTTTATTACTTGTTACTCATCCTCATCGTATTATCAAGAAAACGATACTTTTAAGTTGAGTGAAATTCAGATCTTGCCTAGAAATATTCTAAAAATTACATTAAGCCTATGAACGGACCTGGAAAAAGCTGTAACCTTCCCCCGAACCTAATAAAATTTACCCGAACCTAATGTATTGCTCCTATGGAGCTGGCAGGGGCTTCCCCCGAACCAGGTTCATAGGTTCGGGCACTTTTTCCAGGTCCGCCTATGAATGCATGGGTGGAGGCATTTCAGAAAATTTCGCCCCCTACCTCGAAATGAGAATATGTCATTGGGGGCCCGCTTCTCAACCTTGTACCCGTGGCCCGACTTGGCTCTCGACGGCCCTGTCTGGGTCCCAAACTGCACCCCACCTCACAGGCCAAATGGCTCTGATTGAGATTTCCTGTGCTAGTCTGAACATTACTTTTTTAACAAAACCTGACTCTTGCTGTTTCGTTTCAGGCCATCCTTCTCCAGTTAGTCACTGCCGTGGGTGCCGTAGCTGGAACAACCTGCAGCCTTTTTGCGGAAGGCATGGACAACCGATTCACGAATCTCATCCTCCCGTTCACCGCGGGTGGGTTCATCTACATTGCGACGGTATCCGTGATCCCCGATCTCCTGCATGACACTAAATTCTGGCAATCGGTCAAAGAAGTGATTGCTTTGCTTGTGGGAGTGCTCATGATGGTTCTTATAGCGCAGTACGAATAGTGACTTCGTAAAAGGAGTGTTGGGATGAATGAGATTTTATTACTCTGAGAATATTTTTTGTTAAGGACTACTGTTCTCTGTTGGTGGTTTGCAGACAGTGTTAAAAAACTGCTTTCGAGAATCGCCATCCGTAAAAAGTTCATATGCCAGGGGCCATTGTATTTAGTTTTCCTTCTAGGATGTATTTTTACCGATTGAGGTTTTTGTGTAATTTGCGGGTGGCTTTTTCTCGCATCCTTTATCTTTACAAGTAATAAACTAATTTTTCTTAGATTTGTTTTTTTGTGATTTGTCCTTGATGAACGGAATTTTATGTTTCTCTGAAGTTAGACATTGCTTTCTTAAGCAGATTCAATTGTCTGAGGTTAATTTAATTGTCTCTAATTTTATGTAGTAACCATGTTATTTAGAATCACTGTTTGAATACTGTGCTACTTTTTACTTATTGGTAAGAGGATGAATTCAGTAAGTAGAAATTGACATCTCAAATCTGTAGTCATGATTTCTAACTTTGAGTTCCCAAACATGTTGATTTTGAAATTTCAGTCCATTATAAAACTGAAAATATTAACTAAACATTCTTTATATATTTACTCAATGAAATTAAATTTTTTATGAATTAAAAAAATAACTATCAAATATACCAGTTTTATAAAATCTGAAAAATAAGTTTCATTTTGTGTGGAAATTCTAAAACAAATTCTTAAGTTTCCACTACTGTTTGTGTCCAATGCATTGCTTCATGTCATATATAAAGGAAAAGAAAGTAGAAATAAGTATTTAAAATATAAGTGCACTCTTAAAATTGAATTGAAATATTCATTAATTTTGCTTCTGTGAGAAGTCCGTGTTAAAATTGGGAGTTTTTACTGCAATATGAAACCCTGGGCATTGATGCAAGTTTTCTGTCCTAGTGATTTTCTTCAAGAAGGACTAGCAGAAAAATTTACTGTCTGATAATCAGGAGGTAATGTCTAGAAACATTTAGTTAATGTAAGTGCAAAGGTTGGTATTGGTTTGTTCTAGCTTACATCTATGGGCAGGGCACAAGTTAAGGTTATAATTTTTTTAAATTCTGCAAGTCAGTTAGACCTCCATAATAAATTTAAAATGTGTTTAATTGTAATACAACTAATACAAGAGTGAAAGTAATATTTGATAGAGAAGAAGCTAGGAAACATGAATAATAGTATTTATTAGGCTCTGATTTGTTCTTGTGCCATAATCAACCAAACCTTAGCTCTGATATAATAGAATATGAGTTTAGGGAACTTCTTTGTGCGTGTCATCTAGTTTTATTGAGAAAATATCTTTTAGCAACATGCACAGCTCATACCTAATATGTCAAGTTTACGTAACTGCAACTAGTAAATGAAATTTGGAGATACATGACAAAAATTGAACGAATCTTGAACATTTGTGCAGCTTGGGGTATTCATAAATATTTCTTCGATAAAACTTACCCCATCTCTCAATTTAAATATAATCAAATTAATTTTCTTCAGTCACAATTTAAGTATTTAATAGTGTAATGCTGAAAAGGTTTGCAGATTCTTAAAATAGTATACTTCCAAAAGTATAATATTTGTGTTATTGGCAACAAAACGATTGAAATTACTTTACAAATGTGTCTTGACAGTCACCCTAATAAGATGCAAAACTTACAGTAGTTTTAAGAGTGAGGCTGCTTATACAAAAACATCTTGAGGAAAATACTCATGAACAAGAGAGGCTTGACGAGATCGAGAAGGGAGCACACATGTAAGTAAATCATATTGACACTTAAGGATTATCTGAATATTTTTTATTAGTGGCTGCATGTAATCCACGCATTTGCACTTGCAGTGCTTTAACTACTATACAAAGTACTGTTAATAAATTACTGCAGCTAAAAAGAGTTGTGAAATACAAGGGTAGCCAATGTTTTTTATAGGACCGGGTGGGGTAAAAGGGATATAAGGATTTTGACAATTTATATTTATAAAATGTAAAGTGTTTGACATGTTGATATTTCTTGAGCCTCAATAAAAATTATCATGCCATAAAAAACATTTCATTTTATAAATATAAACTGCTAACATCCCCATATCCATTATATCTCACTTACCCCTTCTGATTGGCCTGGCCACTTAAAGCGTAAGTTCAGATTTGCAGGTTATTGGCAATATTTAATATTGTATTTCGCAGTTATTTAACGTGGTTTTCATCAGTAACCTTAGGCATTTTAATTAGGGTCGTATTTGACCCATTTATGGCTAAAAATAAAATCTGCCAACGTTTTTTCATCTGCAAAATAAAAATGGTAAAATATGCATTTAATTTCTGAACGTTCCTAAATTTTATGTTTTTTTTACACAATTTTCTCTGCTTGCCATGCATTTTTCATCACTTCTGATTTAAATCACAGTTTCAAAGTTACTTCGAAGCATCACTTCGTATGAAATACTTCGTATAATTAAGCATTTATCGGCTTATGCTTTGACTATTTTATGATCTATTTTTTTATCTATCCTCTCAACTTGCTTACTTTTTCATACGTAACTCCTATCATACACCAATGGTGGTCATACCTTTTCCCCTTACGCAGCGTCTGCTTTTATTTATTGCCAGTCTGCCCGAGCCATTGCATAAGGGCTATGTGAACATCTGCGTTTGTGTTTGACACAGTAATTATATTGGGAAACCTATCAGAAGCTGCCACTTAGGATGACATGACAGCGAACAGGTGTTTAGTATACAATGTCCTTTTATTCATTCATAGTGTGATTCCGAATGAGGTCACTATCAGCGTATTTTAATCAAGGATATTTTTCCCTCAACTCCAATCATTTTCGTGTGAATTGTGATCGTATAAGGTCTCCCTCAAAGCCTTAGAACTATAACATAGCCTGTGAAAGTAGGCTTAACATTTCTTGGTTGACAACACTCAAAAAGTATCTGGAACCATTAGGGGAACTCCTAAATATAAAAATATGTAAAATAAGTATGATACAAAAGAATTTTTATGTGATATTTGTTTGCATAATAATTCAATAAGAGGTCTGGGCAAGGTTTTTTTTCGTAATACTACTTATTTAATTAAAACAAGGACAAAATCGCCCAAAAAAAGTTTACATTTATTCAGTTAGAAACTTAAGCAAGTCTCTCGATTTATGGGCTTGACTTCTAGAAGTGGCTTAGCCAAGGGGGGATTTGGGGATATATTCCTCTCTAAACTCACAGATAGTGTCCTTTTTAACTAGAAAACGACTGAAACTACCCCATAACCCCCCTCAAACATCAATACCCCCCTCCGAAATATTTTTCTGGCTACGCCACTGACTTCTAGAACTGAAAATTCGAATTCACAGAATCATAAATATAATGCAGGGGTGCTACTTCTCCGGGATAACCCTGGAAATCCGTTTTTTTTTTAACAGCATAAATTCCGGGATTTATTTATCGAAATTTTTATAAATCGGTTCAATTAAAAAATAAGTGTACATATCTTTCATGAAGAATCCATCAGTCCCACTATCGGTTCTAAGCCCAATTACTTAGTAACTAAGTCATTCTGGAAGAAATTTTTCGCCGCTGTAGCTACTAAAAATTAACAAAAACCTACAGTTCTGAAATTGCTGCATTAAATATTTTGTTTCAGTTACCTGATAGCTGGTAAATACTTTCAATAATATTTCCTAGAATTAAATTACCTGTGGAGGAGCAGAATACCGGGTATCGCGAAGAAAAGTCTATTATGCTAAAATATTAAGTAAATTAATTGTGATTTTTTTATTGTCCTCATAAGAAAAGTATCCGAATTTAGTACGGGGCCGTCAGGCTGTTCCCCACACGTGTTTTCTCTGCTAGCAGATACTGGTTGACTTCTGAAAAGAATTAATGGCAAAAATGTTGCTTTTTCTAAAAAGAAAGTTAAAGTAAGGGGGTGAAAATATTTTTAGAACAAGCGGAAAAAAAACCCACAGCCAGAGCCTTCTTTAGTAAATTTATTTGCACTTAAAATATTACATTTTGTTTGAAACTCCTCTCGAGGCAGAGGGGTGCTCTTCAAACAGTGGCCTCTGTATCTGTTTATGAAAACTCACAATAGATGTCAGCACCAAACCGACCAAACCAATGTAAGTTAAACCAAAAAAATACTTTAAATTCGTGGGACACCATTTAATTTGTGCCTTAAGACGAAAAAAAAATCTTTCGACACTTTCGCATTATCTCGTAGACTGTGATGCTGAAAACAAAGCCAAAGTCCATCAACTGTGCCGTGCAGCTGAAACTGACAGTCGACGGGATAATACGTCAGAACCAACATTTCATAATGATTAAAAAATATAAATTAAAGTAGTAAAAATTACTTGAATGAATGCCTTTTAATTTCTCTCTAAAATATATTTGGTTTTGTTTGTTGCCTGCTTCACCACTTGCAATCACATCACGTGGCCTTAGTATCTGTTACCTAATAAACATAACAGATGGCAGCACCAAATCTAACTTGGTGGTTTTGTTGCGAATTTTCTCAAAACGTTGGGAGGGGCTTTGCCCCTTAGGCTGCGGTCAGCAAGAAAATCAGTATGGTATCTGATCAAAAAATCTGCAGTATCTGGTTATCGGACAATAGGAAAACCGCAATCAACCCCTTCAATGGTCCCTCCAACAAAAGACAGCCCTCGGGGAGGAGCGAGAAGTCACTATCGGGTGTCTGCTAATTGACTGGGGGAGGTGACTTCGGACTCCTTCGCTATTGTTGGAGGGGTCATGAATGGGGAGATAGGGCAGATTTTTTAAAGAGATATCGCAGATTTTTTGAAGAGATACCATAGGTTTTTTTTCTGACCGTGCCCTTAATTTCGATTTTTCTATGTAATCTAGTGTCGTGGTTCTTACTAGGGCCCAGGGCTTAAATTGCACCGGAGCGGAGCTCCGGTACTTCTTGGTTTTCAATAAATATTTATGGTTATGGAAAATGGGTTCCTGTAAATTTTACGCTTGTCTGTAAGTTATAATTCGATTCCACCTTATAAAGGAATATATTATATTTAATAGGAGTACAAAATGTCCCGGTCCCATACTGTCCCTATTAAGCGAAGATGTCCCAATTAAGCGGAATGCTGAAATAGTAGCGCTCCGGAACACATTCAACGTCAACTCCTCCGACACAAGGAACAAGAAGAGGAGGTGGCGGATTTAGCTGGTGGACCCGACCCTCTGGGGGGTTAGACTTGAAACCTTGGGGGGGGCAAGCATTGGAAACATAAAATTCCCCCTAAAATATGGAATTTTCTCAAAAATTTGGGGCTAAAAAATTTATTACGAGATGGAGACAATTCGTTAAAATGTCATGCACAAGATTAATCATTATTTCAAAAGATCCTGGCCTTAACTTTATTTAAGAAAAAGCCCATTCCTGGGTGTCACTCACTTGTGAACAGTATCCAAAAATGAATTCAGCACTTTTTTTTAAGGGTCAAATTTCCGGAAATTTTCTGGGGATTTCCCCAAACCCCCTTTACTGCTTGTTACTTATCATATGATCAAGAAAACGAATATTTTAAGTTTATCAAGATTAAGATCTTGCGTAGAAAAGTTCAGAAACTACATTTTGCCTATGTATTGTGTGGAGTTAATTAAGAAATATTTGCCTTCCCCTTGAAATAAGAACTGGGGGGGGGGGGCTTCTCAACTTCGTCCCCGGGGCCCGGTTTGGCTCTTGGCTGCCCTTGGTGGATGCGACATACAAATCCAACTTTTTGTAAATTCATTTTAGTGTTAAAACCATTAGATGATTTAAAATACAAATTGTCCCATAAAAAGGACATTTTGCAACACTAGTTTTGAAAATCACTAAAATCAACAACATCAAAGAGATTTTTCCAAAAAAAAAGTTAGCTACAGGTAATAAGACATCAATTAAAAGAGAATGAAGAGAGGAAAGAGAATGAAAGTTTTTGAGAAGCTATCTCTAATAAATCTGGTTCTAAATTAACTTTAAAAAAATAGAATAATCGGTGTGGATAGGACATCTTTCTAGCATTGGCGTCGTCAGTTCCTGAAAATAGGGGCACGACCTAAGGATTCGAAATTGTTCCCCAGAGGAATTAAAAAAACATGATTAAGTACTCCTAAGCAATATTTTTCTGTTTAAGCCTCCATTCGAATATTTTAAGGATCTGAATCAACTTATTAACTTTTGTCTCAAGTATTTGTGAATTGTCCGTAACTTTTCACTAAAAGGGAGGCTGGGGGTCCTCTCCCAGATTTTTTTTTAATTTAACCTTTTAAAACATTATCAAATTCGTTTTAAGTGTTATTGCATAATTTCAAAATCAAATTTTCAGTTCTTTTTTTTTGGGGGGGGAGGGCTCAACTTTTTTTTTCGGGTAGAACAAAATATTTTGTAGGCATGATGTCCCCCTACTCTCAGCCGTGGCTTCAACCTATTCTAAATTAAATCGTGTTCTAAATCATGGGGGGTCCGTCCCCCTTATATATAGGCCTCTTTATGTTAGGGGCCATTTGTAAAAGTAGGCACCATCCTTAATGTTATTAAAAGTTAGAGAAACACACATGCCACACAATTCGGTCTCTCTCAAAAAAGCTAAAAATTTTTAAAGAATTTGTTCCTAACTTATTGAGGGGACGCATACCCCCTGTCTCCCCCGGGATCGACGCCCATGCAGGCACCCAGAGATATTTTTAAATCCTCTGAGAGAGTATTTCACTTCTGGAAAATCGGAAATACTCTTTAAAAAACTAACCAGGAGTATTTTCACTCTTTGAATTTTTCACAAATGTTTAGCTTAAAAAATGCACCGCGCCCCACCGAAATCAACAAATAATATTTTTCTACTCAAAACACCAACTGATCTCAGCGCCTAAGCCAATTGCCAAAAGCTACAACACCCTAATTGGCATACTTTTTAATTGTGTTTTCATACAGCCATAGTAATTTTTCTTCATTTATTGTTCTGATGCTTAGGGAGTTTGATTGCGATTTTCGTGTCTCTGAATATGTAGTTCATGCTATTTCACTCCTCATAATTCAATTTCGCTCGTCATAATTCAATTTCACTCCTCCTAAAAAAGGTCAAGGAGTATTTTTACTCCTCCAAAAAAATCCTAGGAATAACACTGCGAGGCACCTATAAAGAGATTTGACCCAAATGAAGTTCTTCGTCTGCCATTAATTTAATAACTCAGTCGAGTCACTTTGTGGCACGGGTTGGCCATCTCTGGTGTAGAGTTTGGGCGGACTTCTTGAACACCCTGTTTTATCAGCCATCAGAGTTAGAACCTATTACTCCCCCTCGGAAGGCAAAGACCTTCCGTAAGACCATGAATAACTCATGGCCGCCCTCCAGCATCCAAAGGATCCATTGCCAACTCGTGCCCATAGTGAACGCGTGCATCAGAACCTCAAATCACCCCTATCCTGTTTCCCAGAAAGCGGAGTAATTCCCTTATTAAAACGCTCGCGATTAATCCGAGCATTTAATACACGAGCTCTCCTCCAATGGTAGGAATGTTAATGTGGTTGCCATTCCGCGTTTTGTAAACAAGGCTCTCGAATTTCCCGTGTGAATGGGTGAAGAATTAAATCTGGTGGAACGGCTCGCGTTCCGTGCATCGCTGAGAAATTCTCACCAGAGAACTCGAGAGCTCTGGCAGATGGACCACGACATCTTGCTAATTGTGCTCCTATCCGGAATACCGAAGTGTATGTGGCGTTGACTTCGGTCCCGATGTCACTTTCTACTTGGATTCTTTCGACGTATTCCACATTAGCAATACAATTATACAATATCGCAAAGTAACTAACATGTAGGAAGAATTGGCTGAGAAATGAGTCATCCACCATTTGCAATTCGTTGTTACCTTCATAAATTATAACTATAACTATCGCTTTATAACGAAGTCTTCACATATAAAACATGGGTTGAATTAATCATACTCATTTACCGCTTTTGGAATTGTACTATATTTCTAAAAAAACCTTTTAAAACTGGTGAGTGTACAACAATATACAGTAGGGTGTTCCATATTTTTCAAACTTCCTTATTTTAAAACGCATATGGGCTAATTTTTTTTCGTTATAAAACACAATAAAATTAATAACAATAACAAATAACACTATTTTCCTATAAAGCACTCACCTATAAAATTTTAGGTCATTTGAAATGAAGATTCCTATGGGTCCTGCCATATTTAACGCGCGCGCCGGTTGACACTGGGGAAAAGGGAAAAAAGTGATCCAGTTTTTCTCTGGCAAATAGTTACTAGCATATTGCTTAATATTAGCAAAAGAGCTTGTTTGAATCAGGCAAAAAGGTTTAATACTTCGAAAAAATCGTCAGTAGATTCCATTTTTGTAGTGTTCTGATGGCTAAATTTTTGGGCCGCTTCCAAAATAAATTTCTATACTATTACTATATAACTATACATACACCACTGGCATTCATAACATTCCCCTTGTGAGGCCCGCACCGACTTTTCAACTCGATTTGGAGATGGCGATTCTCTCCTAGCTTCAGGTTCTCCATAACTAGACTTTTTTTATTTATTTTTATTATTTTATTTTAACTCATAATTGTTTCTATCATCTCCCCGAATCGTATGTTAAATATAGCTTTTCAGAACCCTTACAACATACAGGAAAGCAGTAGCTAATATCGAATTTTTTTTACAGGGAGACAAATAGAAAAGAGGTTTGAGGGCCAAGTTTATTGAAAATTGCTCCTTTAAAACGGTATTTAAGCTCGTTTAAATCAAATTAGTCCAAATTTCGGGGGTACTCTTCAGAAATGTTTTAAATCTTTGTATTTTGTACACGAGTCTTGTTGTTCCGAGCAAACATGGGTCTGGGGGCCTTTCCCAAAGAAATGTTTGAAATTTGGCGCTTGAAAGTGTGTTTTAATGCATTTTAGACAATATTTGGACTAGATGTTAGGATTTTTTGGTCCCCCACAATGTTTCTCATAGTAGATTTCTCATCTGTTGAAAGGGGCGTTACACCAATTTAATATCTGCGTATGATTTGCAGATACTTCGTCAAATACACTCTTCAATAATCTAAATAAATTTAAGCTTGGTCCACCAAAGACAATTCAAAGTCACCCAGGATAGTAGGGCTCAGTTGTAGACGCTAGAATGCGGATAAAAGTTTCCAGAAGTAATAAAAGATGGAGTTTTGTGGTCAAAGAATACCAGTTAAACTTTGTAAATCTTTTCTGCTTTAAGAGTGTTTTCAAAATGAAACAATGAAAGATGCGACAGAAACAAAGTTATTAGTGTCGCATTTTTAAGTGCGGTCAGGAACCTCACTTTTTTTAGGGCAATTCTGTGAGTTGTCTTTGGGTAGACTACCCCACGGAGTACCCTATGGTGTTGCTGGAATCGCATCCCCTTTTCATGCAACTCACGCCTCTCTTGTCACGTCACGAGAGGCGGAGAAATATAATCTCAATTATTCTCTAATACCCTTCAGAAAGTGACAGATTGAATGAACACATCCCAGCCAATCACAACTGTGACCACCAAAACAGACATTTATAGGGGTGCCCTCTATCATGATATGACATTTTGAAAACAGCGTTTTGGACACTCTGTTTGGCTTTTTCTTTGTGCTCTACAGCACAAGAATCTGTAGTCCTCGTCAATAGGACCTTAATTGTGCCATAAATGTTGAGCAAAAATAATTGTGCCTCGTCAAGCCAATCTTAATCTCTCTTCTCATTGGTCAAGCGAATTAATTTGATGACGCGCATTTTTTTTTTGAGAACTTCAACCAATCACTGAACAGATGAGGATTGGCTTGACGAGGACTATAGAAACTTTTTTCTACAATTCGTTTCATTTTCCCCATGAGTTTTAAATCACTCTGTATAATTTTTGTACACTCCCCACTTTTAAAATGTAATTAAAAGTACACTTATTACTTTAATTTCTTTGTTAGCGTTACGGTCCTGTAGCATTTATCATCGAATATTCAATTTCGCGAAATTGCAGGTGAAGTGAATGATAATAATAATCAGATCAAAATTTATATCTGGCCCTTTTAAAAACGGATCATTGTTTGGTAATCAGAAAAGAAAAACTTGCCTCGTAACCATTATACTGGTGATCATAATTTTAATAAATAATGAAATTAATAATCTATTTCCTCAGTCTAGTCATACAGATATTCCCGAAGTTTGAAATGCTTTTCTATTAACAGGAACAGGGGAAAACGAAAGGAAAACTGTATTATTACGATTCATTAAGCAAGGCTTTATGCAACACAATTATTTCTATTCATTCAGTCATTTATTTTTTTTGTTTGCGGGAAATGTTTTTGAATTCGATCAGCAGTGATTTCTTCCGTTGTTTTTTCATTACCTTTACCCACCCAGGAGAAGCTGTACGAAATTTTGGTTTTCATTCCCTCTTGAGACTTTTTGGACCGTAAACATGCTAAATCCACAATAACACCATCTAGAAAGCGTCGAGAAAAGACTCGGAAAAGGAAAAATTTTATGTCTGTGAGACCGTAACCGATACCATCATGTAAATAACAGCACACATAGATTTATCTCTCTTTAAAAAAAAAACACGAACACAACCTTTTTACAGAATCATCGATTCCACAGGCAGAACCTTCAATGTAAAAAAAAAATCCGAATCGCTAATAGAAAAATAATTACTGCAATCTTTCGTGTGAATTACAAGAAGAAGAGGGGGGAACACGATGGAGCACCTAGGCCCGAAGGGCCTTCTATCTCCGGTATAACTGGCAGATTTTTTGCCTAAAACAGTGTGAATTACAATAGCTCCTAAAAGTACCCTCGATTCATAGAATTCGATTGAAAATAAACAGAAATACTGGTGAGTAGTAAAAAGAAGAAAAAATAACACCTTTTAGAACGGTGTGGGGGAGCTCTGGTGATTGGTGGAGCATATCTAATGACGTCACTGACGATGCCATTAAAGGTTAGGCTTCTAACTTAATGATAATAGTTTACAACCGTGTTTATTGTATTTAGGGGAAGAAACGCACGTTCGGATTTTTTTTTAATGTTGGACTTATCATTGTCTAAAGTTGGAACACAGCGCTTAGTTAGGCGGTAATAAAAAAACTACTTTTCGAAGAAGCGTGAACACTATTTCGGACTCTGATATCAAGTAAAAATGTGAACTGTTGCGTTTCTGCTGGATTCAGAACATGGAACTTAGGCGCAACTGTGTTTTGGATCCAGCTAAAATAAATGTGACCCCCGACGCTTAAAGTCTCTATTGGAGGTTATTCAAATAAAATTTCGAAAAATAAATAAATAAAAATACTGTAGAACCTTGATGTAGGGACTCCTAACGGGACCAACAAATATAGGGTCGTTATAATGAAGGAACATTGAATTTGGAAATATTGAATTTGGGAAAAATCCAAATTAGAACAACAAAGAAATAAAATATAGATAAATACCTCGAATTCTAAACAGATGCAAAATATGAAGCTATCAATGCAAACATTCCGAAACATTCAGAATGTGATGATTAGGGTAATTTAGCATTCAGAAATTCTCCCAATATCCCTTCTCTTCTGTTCTAGCCTCTTAATAAAGTAAATTTTCACGAATTCTGTCTGAAATTCGGGGTCGATGTAACGAAATAAAAATAACATTATTCCTATGATAAAATAATTACTTACTAATTAATTAATAACTATATAATTAATTACTTTAACTATCAGTCGTTGTAACGAAGAGGTCTTTATAAAGAGGTTCTACTAAAATCAGTGTTTCTATATTAGTCCAGTCAATTGAGGCTCAAAAGGGACGTTTTCAAAACTTTCATATAGAAGTTTTTTCTTCGACGGTTTTATATGTTTTCGAGGGCGCTGATTACGAATATGAAGTTTGCTGCCACGTGGGAGGTCGGCTTCATATCGAAAATCGCAAAATTTTTGCTCTTTTTTCGATCTTTTGCTTATACATAAAACACTATAAGTTTCTCGGAGATAATCTCAATTATAAAGTTGAAGTAAACAAAATTTCCAACAAAATTCACTACTCAACTCTTATTTTCTGAAGAGTCGTTCTGCCGCTAGAGCGCGCTGAAAAACAGCGATTTTTTGGCCTTTCCGCAAATAAATGAAAAGCGCGCGCTTCTACCCTCTGCAAAAGGAAAACTATTCACGTTACCAACAAAACTTTTATACCACGTGAAAGAGCATTTAATTGTCTAAAAATAACCTACCTTACATTATTATTTTTTGAGAATGGGGGAGGGAGCGAATCAAAGATCGGAAATAAAACTTTCGCGCCTTACATCCAAAACGAACTCTCGCAGTTGTTAATTTCCAATCTGCGCTTTAATTCCGGTATATTACCAATAAAATTGGTTGTTTTGGGTGAATTGATGACTAAGCATGTTTAAAAAAATAATTTTTTAAATTTATTTACGAAATATTAGGTATTTTAGGCGAAAATTCAATATTTTTTAAAAATTCATAAATTAAATTATGGGAATTTTTTAATGAATGAATTTATAGGTTTTATGCATTGCTGAATCCGAATTTCAAGTTCATTTTCATTTCAAAAGTCATCTTCACATCAAAAAATGCAAAAAATCTCAAATTTTCGCTCTTTGGTTCGGTTTTTCACCGATTTTCTCAAAAAATTATTCGTTTTTCGAAAAATAACAGTACACCAAATTAAAGTACGTAAAATTTGCTATGAGATGCACTGGTTCGTTTTTATTTTACAAATAGTCGGGTATGCTTTTTATTAAGTTTTTCTAGAAGCTGAAGTTTAAGGGGAATGACACTGGATTTTGCTTTAGAATCAAGAACAACACTCCTTTCAGGTTTTTTTTTAGAATTTGATAGATTTCAGAAAAAAAAAATATACGAAATTCAATGAATATTAAACAACCATAGTCCACCTTTTCTAAGAAGGTCCTCAAAATTTAGAGTCCTCTTGTATTCCAAGTTTCTTAAATTTTTTTCTAGATTAACGTTTGAGAATTCTTATGTTTATCAGGAGTTCTGATCTTCTATGTCGTCTTCTTTAGGTTCTTTTATTCCTATGATTAGGTTTAATTTAATTGCAAAAGTATTGAAGAAGTGTCATGCTACTTGTTTTATTAAATCCTGTTGACTTTCTGTGATTATTCTTCTCAGTATCTCCAGATCCTTTCGTCTTTCCTCTTCTCTACTTTGAGTTTCTTGATTTCTATTGGTTCAGTCGGAATTTAGACTTAAACGTTATATAATTTTCTAAAGAATGGGTCAAATGTTTGGTTGCTTCCGTTACTCTATTTAGTGGTAGATCAACTTAGGTAGTAATCGTTTGTGAGATTTTTGATTATACGTTCTCTAAAAGATTTACAACCATATTCACAGCCATCCGGTCTTAAATCCTTCGTCAAAGAAGAATTCCACCAATCAGAGACAGCAAAAAGCTAATTTTTCTTTCTTTAGCTGCTGGTTAACACCAACGCTTTGGCTGTGAAAATCGCTGTAGTGTTTCTATTTGTTGGTCAACTTGACTTTGGGTTTGTTAAGCGCATAAATCGTTGATGATTTTAGTTAGACCATCTACCGCTTTTCCAGGCTTTCTATACTTTTGTTTAAATTTGAGTTTCGTTCGGCTTTGCTCGCTTTTTAAATACTAGTCTGACCCACAAAATTAAAATTCTTTCTGGGTTTTAATGTTTCAGAGTACAGTTTGTTTTTATCGAATTCTTTTTTCACCACTTGGGCAACTTAATTATATTAAGTTGTTCTAGAACAATGCAAAGTAGAAATAAAATATCTATGTGATGGATTCCAGAAAATTTACTGGGTCATTTAGAAGTCATGGGATCAAATTTCTTTAAATTTAATTTATTAAACATTTAAAGTAACAAAAATTTACTCAAATTAACGCACCGGAGTGCGGAGAGGTGCTACGACCTTAGAAAAATTCACAGTAGCTTCTGCCTGTTTCTTGTTCCAAAGATACAGCACCAACAAGCGGCGCTGGTGTAAATAGGACGACTTAGATAGAGCTGACCATTTTACATCCTCACATCTATATAAAATTTAAAGTTTATATTAGTGGTGACCATCTCCTTAAAATCCAATTCAACTTGGAAAAACAACGAACTGGAATAGAACGCTGAGAAACTGCCTAGCCAGAGTTTTACGCCACTAAACGAAGATCTAAACATCCGTTTCCTCTAAACCCCGAGCGTTAACTAACCTTGTAAAAGCCAAACACCATCATCCAGCAGTCTTCTTCAAACAAAAGACGGCAAATAGAGCCATTTGCCAGTCACCGTGAGCGGGCGCACTTAACCTACGAGTCAATAAGCGTGATATTACTTGTCAACTCCCGGCCCAGCAGAGCGTTTCCATGCATCTCCGTGGGAAGAGCCTTCAGATTGAAAAGCGTTGAAGAGGATTTCACCATAGTCGGGGATGAATTATTATTATTGGGATGATTTTTATAAGTCGCTAAATAAAGCCTCTGTTCGGAAATTGTAAAGGCTGTGTTCAGTTGGTAAAATAATAAATGTATTTTGAAAATGTAAAAATACAAACTACATCCAATTCTAATTTCCTAGAATTTTTGATAATATTAATCTGACTTTCCTATACCTCGTTACATTTTATTTTATTTTTTTACATATTTAGGGCCGTTCAAATATTACGTAAGCACTGGAGAGGAAGGGGGTTACGATTTGCTTATTTTTCTGACACGTTGCAGCTAGCGGCCATTCCATGGTTCTGACACGAGGACAAGTCTCACAATATTCTTTGGTTCTTGCGTTTTATCCCGCCGACCGTTCAGTGACCGTCAAATTCAGCGGTTCAGTCTCATTCAGTCTATGTAATTGGGTAACACTTCGGATTCAGCAGCACGGTCGACGGGATGATACTTAAATATCTATTCTTTAATTATTCTTAATTCTTGGGGGAGTGAGTTCCATCCATAATTCAATAAAAATCTACCACAAGCAAATAATTTATTCTTAAACCCAGGAGGTTCCATTGAATGAAACTGTGGTGACTACACTCACCAATCTAAAGTTAAAAAAAATTCGATTTAGTATAAATTTCCGCTAAATTTTGAGCGACTTTCGGATTGGTCTAACTCAGAAATTGCTGGTAGCTGGTCTTATTTTCCAGCACTTCCTGCGCTCACGTATAATGACGAAACCATTGAAGGGGGCAACTATGAACTACCTAATGACTCTTCAACACTGGCTTACTCGAGCATGCCTGAGCAATTTTCGCAGAATCCTTTCGCCTTTTTATTTGCAACGTAACGGACTTAGAATTGAATCGGAGCTTTTTTTTGTTCCATCAATTCACCTCTCTTTTGTTCCTTTGTTGGTTTATGGAGTTTTGGTCTGTAATTTTGGTTTGGACTGCTGATTGGAAACGAATGGGTTCAAATGTGCGTTGCCTTTTTTTTCTTGTTTTGGATCGTTCGTCAAGTTAATGTCAAACGATATCGTGTATAGATGGATCTAGTTTTGAGGATGAAGTTTTGTGTAACTCTTTGTCCGTATGCTAACACTCAAGTTTCTCGTGATTAAAAGTTCCATGAATGTATATATTTCGCTATTTTTTACTCAACCGTAAATTCCAAAATTATAATTATCTAAGCCTCTATACTAGACAGCAACTTAAGTTGATATTTGCAAAGACAAGTTATATGAAATTTTCATTCATATTTTGAAAATCGGTTCAGGTTAGAAGAGGTATAAAACTCAAATCAGATTTTTAGATTTATTGGTTTTGATGAAAATTCATGATTACTATTTGGCGGTATGGTTTTACTCAGATAATGATGATTATAATTCTTAATGAAAATTATTTTGTTCAAAAAATAAAAATCAAATAATGCCAAAACACATATCGCATACCTCGCAAAAACCGTCTATCTAATTTTTCCGATGGTAGGCTTTATTTTATAGTTTTCAGAAAGATCAAAGTTCAATTTCATAATTATCTATCTGAATGCCTGTCCAGAATAGGTTCACGTGAAGACCTTTGAAGGAGGAGGAAACGGATGGCATGAGAATAATGGGTACTTCGGTAGGAGGCAGATTCAGCGGACGATCGACCTTCACGATTGATCTGGAGTGATCGTCCCCAATTGATCGTAATCGTATCGTTTCATCATCAATGTTAAAGTTTCTGAATACGCCCCTTATAAGTACACCATAATCAGAAGTATTTTTAACTCCTCCGAGAGAGTATTTCACTCCTTGAAATTCGGAAATACTCTTGAAAAAACTAGCCAGGACTATTTTTACTCTTTGAATTTTTCACAAAGGTTTAGCTTAAAAAATGCACCGCGTGGCCGCGTCAACAAATAATTTTCTAATCAAAACACCAACTGGTCTAAGCGGAGACATTTTCGCCCGACTTCCGGAAAAAGCCAATTGCCAAAAGCCACGGCACCCTAATTATCATGCTTTTTAATTGTGTTTTCATACAGCCATAGTAATTTTTTTTCATGTATTGTCCTGATGCTTATGGTGTTTGCAGAGATATTTTTAACTTATCTGAGAGAGTATTTCACTCCTTGAAAATCGAAATTACTCTTTAAAAAACTGAACAGGAGTATTTTCACTCTTTGAATTTTTCCACCCAGGTTTAGCTTAAACCTTCAGCAAAGGCATCCTCATTATCATACTTTTTAATTGTGTTTTCATACGGCCATAGTATTACTTTCCATTTATTGTTCTGATGATTAGGAAACCCAAAATAACATTATTCAATTTAATTTCGTCCATTAAAAAGTAGACGTTTTTAATAGAAATTTTGTCTCTTTATGTGTAGTTTATGCTATTTCCGAATTTCACTCCTCATAATTGAATTTCACTCCTCCTAAAAAAGTCAAGGAGTATTTTTACTCCTCCAAAAAAAATCCTAGGAATAACACTGGGTGTTTGATTGCGGTTTTCGTGTATCTGTAATATAATATGTAGTTCATGCTATTTCCGTATTTCACTCCACATAATTGAATTTCACTCCTCCTAAAAAAGTCAAGGAGTATTTTTACTCCTCCAAAAAAATCCTAGGAATAACACTGACCATAACCTAATATTTAAGTACACGGGGGATCCGGGGGTCATTTTCCCTAAACTTTTTGAATTTTACCATCTTCATTCATCATAAATACTATTATTTTATTCCTTTGAACCAGTGTTGGGCATTCACACGATTGAAATTTCAATCGTCAATTGTACAATTAAATTCAACCGCGATTGAATCAATTGTGGAATCAGTTGCGGAATCATTTCGAATTTCAATCGCAATTGAAAATTCAATCGCGATTAACTTTAATTGTCGATGGCGATTAATTTTTTAATTGCAATTAATTTCACCAGACAATTAAATTGATTGCAGAAGGTACTTATAGAGGGTCTTAGAAAATTCTCAGGGTTCGTACGAAAGGGTCCACAACTTTACCGAAGTGGTTCGCAACTTGCCGGAAGTGGTCCGAAACTTACCGGAAGTGGTCCGAAACTTACCGGAAGTGGTTCGTAAATCACGGGAAGTGGTCCAAAAGCAGTGTTGGGCATTCACACGATTGAAATTTCAATCGTACAATTAAATTCAACCGTGATTGAATCAATTGTGGAATCAGTTGCGGAATCATTTCGCGATTAAATCAATTGTGGAATTAATTGCGGAATCATTTCACGATTGATTTAATTGTTAATCGTAGGTTAATTGCAATTGATTCAATCGTCAATTGTTAATTGCGCAATTGAATTTTGCCCAACTCTGGTTTGAACGAAACTTCGATGCGTGTAAAGTGTTTGCGTGATTTTCCCCGTTATGTCACGGAGTTAAGTCGGAGTTCATGGTTCGAATATATAGAGATACAAAACGCTTGGGAATGCCAAAAGGGTGACTGCTTCCAAGAAGGAATCTTCGTGACAACAGACCGTGAGAATGACATTTTACTTAGTAGTCAATGGTGGAAAATAGTTACAACTCAATGGTATAATGGGTGTTGTTGCTGGCATGCTGAATGATTTCATTAGTCGAGTTTTTTAATGCGAGCTTCTTTCCGGAGTTGTTTGTTTTTGAATTAATTAAACTTTGAAATGCTTTTGGAGTCTGTTTTTATTCTTCAGATGACATTCAGCAGATTCAGCTCTTCAAGTTAGTAAAACAAGGGGACACAGAAGGCTTACATTTTATTAGGGATAACAGAACAAGGGGCCAGTGTTATTCCTAGGATTTTTTTGGAGGAGTAAAAATACTCCTTGACTTTTTTAGGAGGAGTGAAATTCAATTATGAGGAGTGAAATTCGGAAATAGCATAAACTACACATACAGAGACAAAATTTCTATTAAAAACGTCTACTTTTTAATGGACGAAATTAAATTGAATAATGTTATTTTGGGTTTCCTAATCATCAGAACAATAAATGGAAAATAATACTATGGCCGTATGAAAACACAGTTAAAAAGTATGATGATGAGGATGCCTTTGCTGAAAGTTTAAGCTAAACTTTTGTGGAAAAATTCAAAGAGTGAAAATACTCCTGTCTAGTTTTTTAAAGAGTATTTCGATTTTCAAGGAGTGAAATACTCTCTCAGAGGAGTTAAAAATATCTCTGCAAGGGGCCATGGGTACAAATTGAATAAGACACATTTTAGTTGGGATCTAAGGAAGTACTACTTCTTTAAGAACGCGTTGCCAGAAAATATAGTTAATTCGAAGGGTGTGCATGAATTTAAGATAAAATTGGACAGGCAGTGGGAATTTTTGGATTAATAAACAAAGGACCAGCCTTGTTGGGCTTTGAGCCTGTAGCTGGTCGTCAATATTTGTATTTGTTAGTTATAGATAAAGTTGAGAAAACAGTGATCTGAATATAATAGAACTTTAAAATGTCTATGTTAAGTGCCATTCTGACGAGTCGAGAACATATCAATAAAAATTATTTATTAGAAATTCATAATGAAAATCAAATCTGGGATTCGAGGGCAAAGGTGGGGTCACCCCACATTTCATTTTATCTTTTCAAGAGGAAGAAAGGGGTTCGAAATTTGAAAAAAAAAAAAAAAAAAACTCATAATTTTTGGACTTCCTCAAGGGAAGGAAGAAGGAAGCATCGTGCATGATGTTGAAACTTGAAATTTTGCATACTTAGAATTTTTAAAAGTTATACAAAAGTAAGGAAAAGTAAAGTCAAACGACTCTTTCGAGATCAAGCGGAGCCCAGTGACGTAGTGGTAAGGGCCCGATTTAGAAAATTAGAACACTAGGCCCAACATGCCAGGAAGGGGCCCCCACGTTGTCACATTTGGTGCTATATATGAAGTAGAAGGGTGAAAAGTAATTGTTTGCTTAGTGTGAAAATTCACTATCGTCAAGGTCAGACACGTTCTCGGTTAGCTTTTACGTTTTTTTTTACATTGCTAAAAAGTTTGGATTATAATTTTCGATTTAAAAAAAGTAGTGAAAAAACATTCTAGAACGAATAAAATGCTATTTATACTACAAAATTTTTAACTTTTGAAAATTAGAAGGCCCCTAAATTGTGGGTAGTGGTAGTGTATCTCGTTAAAGAAAGTCGAAAGACCAAGTTAACTTGGGGAATCAAGGGGCTTTGCCTCAGCTGACTGTAACTTTCTGTCACACATTCTGTAACAGCTCTGCTCATGGCCTGACCCAGTGAGACTGCTGGTTGTACTGGAGTTTGAAGGTCTGATGACCTAGGTACTCCTTCAAGTGTTCCCCCTTGTTTTTATTCGAGATAAGGAATAAAAAGTATAGTTTTTATATAGATAGAAGTATAGTTTTTTAGAAAATTGTATGACGTCATATCCAGGTTTCCGTTAAACAGGTTTATGGAAAGCGTGAATATAATTTTTTGGATACATTTGCAGACTAAGATACATGCATGTACACGACGTGGAAAGATGGTAACACTATAAAAAACTGCTTAATTTCAACATATTTCTCTCAGGATTTCGCTCTTAGTTATTTTTAAAAGTACTATATTATTTCTGCAAAAGATTTAGCACCACTATTAGTACCTAGCCAAAGTACAATACCAACAAAAAAGTTGTCAGTGAACCTTTGAACTGGATATTTCGGGCCAAATCACCGTCGCAACGAGTAATATCGATTCTTGGATATTTTTGCACCGTCGTGAAAGCCCCGTAAATCAAGGAGAGTTGCCGAAGAAAGAACGATTTTCGCGTGAGAAAGGGGAATCTGCCTTTTCCCACCCAGGGTGACGTCACGGCTTGCGCAGATAAGTGCCCAGATTGCCCACTGACCGAGACTCCGATGCTTGGACGGGCAGACGATAGTTTTGTAGAGGCGGCAGCACCCCTTTGCCGGAAGTGCACCCACGTCGGAAGTTCGATTTCGCTTTCTGTGGGGATCTGGCAATTGTATTGTCATTTGAACTCAGTTCAGTAATGTCACTGTTATTGTTACAGTCACCACTCAACTAAGTAAAATAAAATTAATAAATATTTCCTCGTCGGAAATTCGATTTCGCTTTCTGTGGGGATCTGGCAATGGTATATTGTCATTTGAACTCAGTTCAGTGATGTCACTGTTATTGTTATAGTCACCACTCAAATACATAAAATTAATATTTATTTCTTATCATTTGTTAAACCTCTATTTTTAAAAACAAGTTGAACTAATTAAATGAAATCCTATGTATGGATTTGTTATTTTAAAGCATATATATAATACAATCTCTCCAGAAAGTATTCGTAAACCCAGAAAATTTGCAATTGTACTAAATTCAATAGTACTTATGGCTAAATTCAATGTGCAAAATTCAAACAAAAATTATCCTATCATAGTATGTTTTTCTTCATTGTAATCTACCAAAAAAAGGAACAAAATAAGTATCAGAACAGTTAGAAAAAAATATTTAAAAAATGAAGCATTTTAAAAGTCCTCTCTCGTCCGGGTGCACTTGAGTGCCGCTTTTTTTTTGGGGACATCTACATCTTTTTGATGAGAATAAAAATTGCACTCACGTGCTGTTTAGGAGTAGGAACGCGCGCGAAATATGCTTTTCAGCAATGTTTAGTCTAGGCCTATAGGGCAATGATTTTCAATGTAAGTGTATGGAAGTACGAATACTTGTTTGGTCTTTCAAATCGCTTCATTATTTTAAAATAATTTTTTCCTAACTGAATAATGTTCTGATATTTATTTTGTTCTTTTTTTTTGGTAGATTATAATGAAGAATAACATTCTATGTTAGGATAATTTTTCTTTGAATTTTGCACGTGGAATTTAGCCAAAATTGGTATACTAGTGCAAATTTGATGGGTGTACGAATATTTTCTGGAGTGACTGTATTAATCTTTCTAAATATAGCCGCCCGAATATATTTGTAGTTTTCAATAGCTAGAACAGGCGGCTTAGGACAGAGAGGGGGAAAAAAAGAAAAAATATCTCTTGTCACATTTACTCTTTTTCGAATGTCCAGTTGGTGTTTTGGAATTTCATGCTAATTCACCTTTCTAATAAATAATAACTACTTTTAGGGTTTTTTTTGTCGTCTGATGAAGTATGCCTTGACGCCTTTACCAATTTAAAGGAATATCTTATATATTAAAATAATTTGGTTTTTCTTTCGGCCGGCCGCCAGGCCGCACCCCCGTTCCGATTTGGACAAACTCGGTCTTGATCGACAGCTCTCCACCCCTAGATGAGCCAATAATATATCACGTTCCTCCAAAACATTCCATTTTTAAATTATGCGGTTTTTTCGTTTTGCCCCCATGTTAACTCTATTGGGAGGTTCCGTGCGACCGGCCGCCAGCCCGAACCCCTGAACAGATTTGGACAAACTCGGTCTTGATCGAAAAATTTACAACCCTAGATGAGCCAAAATTGTGTCACGTTCCTTCAAAGCATTCCATTTTTAAATTAGAAACTTTTTTCAATTTGCCCCATTGTTTTCAGTTAATATTTTTACCAACACAGGCAAAACGTCTTTTAAAGAGCGTGAAGAAAATCTCATTTGAAATTATCAAACTTCAATGTTTTGACGTTTTACTAGATTTATCGCAACAGGATACTAGGCATATTGGATTTATAAAAAAAAATACTGGTACAGGTTTAATTGAAGTATTACTTCTTTCTCTTCAGATGACGCATAAGAATAAATTAGTTGTGGTAAGAAAAACCTATAATTTGATTGAAAATATTGAACAGTTTAGCGCTGACGATGCAGCTTAAAAAAAGTAATAAATTGTAAAAAATTTAACTGCGCTGCAAGAGCGTGTGGTAGTAACGAGCGAAGCTCGCATCAGCGCCAAAGGCGCGTAATCTAGCTGGTCTGGTAATTGCCGGGTCAAACCAGCTAGTATTTATACTTATAAAATTTTCATTATGTGACTTCTTTGTTGTTCGAATTCAAATTTTTTAGAGAAAATTTTCCAAAGAGAATGAATTAAAAACATCTATAAGATGACTGAAAAAGTGACGGAAGGAAAATTATCTGTTAAGCAATGTCTTGTAAATTTATTAATTTATAATATTTAATATCTTGCTACAAGTAAAAAAGTTATCGGACAAAAATACAAACAAACTGTGTGAAGATAAAACAACGTATAAAAACAATTATTAATCACATCGAAAAAAAAAAAAACAGTCGACACAAATTTAGATGATTTATAAAAGAAAGGAACCATACTTTTTCTTTGCTTTAGGGGTCGTTGGATCGAAATCTAATTTTTAACAGTATAAATTTTGGTTCAAATTAAATCAGTATAACCTCAATATCTCGAAATCAAAGCGACCCGAAAATAAATTCGAGATATCGAGTTTTCAAGATAACAAGGTTACTCCAAATATAAAATTACCTAGTACTTTATTTCAAGGGAGTATTTTATTTTTTCAAGACATAAAGGTTTTCGAGCTATCAAAGTTCGAGATAACGAGGGTATACTGTATCAACCCGAAAATTTCAAATTAAAAAAATAATTAAATTTGACACCAATAAGTATTTGACGTTATCAGAATACTTAGTATCTATAAAATTTTGTAATATTTAACGGGATGGGTAACGGAATTAAAACGAAAAGCCACTGATAAAATCTCTGAATAATGATAATGTAACAATGAGGGGGAAAATGACTCAATTTTACCCATAACAATTCCCTATAACCTCTGCGGAAAATCCCACCATGTGAAAACTCGTAAACCCATCCCGTTGGTGTCCCATAGGAAAAACCCATCCCACCTTTGGAAAAATTTTCACCGAGTTTCCTATTGAGACAGCTTGGGAGCGGCTTCTCATCGGTTTCCCTCGATGGGACTCCAAATCGCTAATTAGGCTGTAGCGAAAGTGGGAATGTCGGAAATTGAATAACTGATCTCATGGGACATTCCTGTAGGAAACCCACCGAGTCATGACGGGCTCTCTCACTTGTGGCCCACAATGTATATGGGTTGCTGCAATTTTTTTTTCGCACATCGATTTAATTTGTAGCGAGCTTACTATAAAAATTATATTATTTAATTTGTATACTTATTTTTTCATTCATATCCTTACGGTCTTAAAGTCATCTTATATATTGCCGGGCGGTATAAATACCGACTGAGGCAACCCTAATTGTAAGTATTCTTTTGAGACGTATGACCTTTGGGTCGGTATCTCTCCGTGGCTCGCATTTGCGGCGAATTATTTCACACAAACACAACAAGTAAAAAATATGCTAATATCACAATTTAGGTAAAAGGATAGAAAAAATAAATTACATAATAGCAAAAAAGGGATAAAAAATACAAGAAAAAAATGAATGTTCAATGTGTAATACCATAAAAGCAAAAGCGCGTACTTATACCAAAATTGCAAACCGAATGTATACTATATTCGACAGCAATGTTTCCTGACCCTATGGCGTCACTAGAAAAACAAAGTTGTTCCCAGCGCGGTGTCTGAATTTTGAGTGAAATGAAGAACGTCCGTTTAAAAATATGATTATTTTGTTAAACCCATGTATAGTATATATAGCGGTTTTTTTTATCACGATGTGCGTACCGAAACTCCTCCTAGCAAATCTCCAGGCATTCTGCTTCCGCGTAGTGACATGACATCAGGGGCGTCATTTCAGTTTTTGGTTGGGGGGGGGCAAGGATTTTCTTTAAGTAGGGCTGAACCACGCCGTAACCAGACTTGTTTTTTTGGGGGGGTTATTCAATATCATGAGCTCTAAGTAAAAATTAAAAATGGGGGTTCTGGGGGTGACCCCCAGAAATTTTTTGAAATTTTGCCTCATTTTTATGCTATTTAAGTTACATCCGAAGAGAACAGTCCCTTGTAAACCACATAATTTTCTAGAGAAAAAAGTTACAAATAAACGTCAAAGTTTCAAGGGGAGCCGGGAGGTCCTCCCTCAGAATTTATTTTAAAAATTTCCCTTTAAACTAGTGTTTTATCTCCCTTTCAACCACATAGGGGAGCACCCAGAGGCAGTGCTGAAATTGGAGGGGAACGCGGGGGGACGCCGTCCCCCGAAATGATTGGACCGTCCTCCGAAATATTTTTACCGTCCCCTTTCCCTAAAATATTTGTTTCCGCGACAAAAAATATAAATTTAAGGTAAGATTTAAATACGAAAGCAAAGCAGACCCCCTTTAAGTATTTTAATCTCTATTACTCACGATTTGCTGCACAAAAAATGAGTTAAAACCCTGTTTTTAGAGTCTAATTTCCGAAAATTTTCGGGGGGAGAACCCCCTGTCCCCCCTTTCGTACTTGGAATTCGATAGTTCAGAACTTTTTTAACATTAGGTTGAGCAAGAGGATTCAATTCGATTAACAATTTAGCCCCCCAAACCAAATCCTGGATCCGCCACTGCATGGTAACACCAAGATGAATAATGTTTTTTTTTTTTTACTTTCCATCAATATTTGTAAAGACTTAAATGTTACATAGTTTTAAGGTTATAAAAATTATAATAACTGCATTTGTGCTTTTAATTCTAGCATTTAAAAAATGTCCCATCAGCCCCCACTTTTCCCTAACTATGCATTTTTAAGTAATCTATAACTTGATTATCAATTCGAGTAGGTACCAAAAATTAGTCACATTTTACCCTCCATCAATCATCTACTCTGTAAAAATGTGAGTCCCCCCAAATATTTTTCTCCAATTTCAGCACTGCCCAGAGGGAACCGCTTCTTGTAAGCGGCAGAATTTTCAAGGTAAATACACTGTGTAACATACATATTTAAAAATTGTAAAGGGGGGTCTGGGGGTTCTCCCCCAGAAAATTTTTTTGAAATTTGCCTCTTAAAGTAATGTTTTAGCTCATTTTGAGGTCCTTTGGGTTACATCCAAAAAGAACAGTTCCTTGTAAAGCATAGAATTTTCTAGGGAAAAAGTTATAAATAAACGCCAAATTTTCAAGGGGGGGGGCAGAGATACTCCCACAGTAAAAATTTTTTAAAATTCTCCTTTAAACCAGTGCTTTTACCTCCTTTTAAAACTCCTTGGGGTTTCAAACTCTTTGGTTCCCAAAGAGGACCGCTTCTTGTAAGAGGGGCAGAATTTTCAAGGGAGAAATATTGTGTAACAGACAACAAAGGTCAGGAGAGGGATGGGGGTTCTCCCCCAGAAAATTTTGAAATTTGACCCTCAAAAGTTGTATTTTAACTCCTTTTGGGACTTTTTGATTTAAATCCGCTCCTTGTGGAAGTTACAAAATTTTCACGGGACTTGCAACAATTTTTCACTGAAGAGTGGAAACCTTGGGGGGGGGGGGGGCAATTGCCCCCCCCCTGCCCCCCCTAAATGACGCCCATGCATGACATGACATCCGTTGCTGTCGACTGTCAAGTATAAGCGAATTTTTTTAAAACTAAAAATAAGAGAATGTAAAAAGGAATGTAACTTAATCACAGGGATGCAATATCAATCGATGACGTATTACTTAATGGTGAAATATTATAAGATTTTATGTCCTAAGGTTTAGCAGCATTTACGCTTACCCTGGTCAGATTTCCTAACTTGTGGTTTAAGATAGTGTTTTTAGTGTTTATAAATACTTTTTTGAACATACAAATCGAATGTGATTGTTGACGACGCGATAATTAATTACTTATTCACTGTATCTATCAGTGGTGGATAAAAAATTTCTTTTGGTAGGGGCTCAAAGTCATGATTAGGCCTAAAACTAGAATTTTGCCTCGAGGGAGATTCCTCAGCTTCTCTGTTGGATATTAAAAATTAGTTTGATCGCCTCAATCGCCTACACCTTTCTACTACTAATTTCATAGGTTCTTGAATCCATCAGCAAGCTAAGCTTGCTTTTAATTCGTTTGTGCCTACACCTTTTACAAATACATCAGAAATTATAATTAAATAATCTGACTCTTATAGTGGTGAGTTAGCTCGCCAGAATATTTAACAGGTTCAATGTAGGTATTAATCAATTTTTTTAGGTAGAATTTGCTCCTAAGGAACTTAATATGACAAAAGTTGTGAGTAATAGAGTTCTAAGTACTAAAAGGGGGTTTTGGGGTTCTCCCCCAGAAAGGGTTTGGAAATTTGACCCTACATAAAACAGGGGTTTAACTTGTGTTCAAGTAGACCAAATCTGTTTTCACGTGCCTGTAAGATAGTAGCCTATCCACCCCAATTACTCTAATTTCTAAGTAATAAGCTCTACATTACAAGATTAGCTTAAAAACTTGTATGGTTCTCTTTTCATTGAAGTCCTAATACCAGTAGTTACCTTTTTTCATTTTAGTTACTTTCAAAATGGTTAAAAGTCTGTTTTACTCCGTGTCACTCATTTTTAATAAACCTGTTTCTTATTAATTGAAGTTGATCTATGCCTTAATCATGTCCACATACAATCACTCCAGGTAGTATTCGTACACCCAAAAATTTTGTTTAGTAAACCTCCAATTATATAGGTGTGACTAATATAGGAGTGACTTATATAGGTTATTATACTGGTGACTTATATTGATGTGACTTATATAGGATTGACTAAAGTCACGGCGACCAGGATTACTAGTATCAAAAATATCATTAGAAAACAATAGAGCATTTTCAATCACATGACTTTACCTAACAACGGCCTTAGCAACGTTGTTTTTATCCTCCAGTGATGTCATGTGCGAATGCTGCTATTGGATACTTCTATGTCCCGCCCCTAACAACAGCCTTAGCAACGTTGTTTTTGTCTTTGTCACCGTGACAAAAGTCACCCGTGCGCGCTCGCCCTTACGGCTAAATTCCACGTTCAAAATCCAAACAAAAATTATCCTAACATAGTATGTTATTATTCTTCATTATAATCCACCAAAAAAAAGAGCAAAAAAATTATTTAAAACATGAAGTGATTGAAGCTATTGGTATTATGAACCTCATGCATGCTCGTGCTTTTAAATTAGGATTAGGAACAAAATATGCTTTTCAGGAATGCAGTGATCCAAGTTTATGGCTGTACGATTATTTGTTTGGGCTTTCAAATCGCTTCATTTTTTTAAATAATTTTTTTCCAACTGTTTTGATATTTTTCGCTCTTTTTTTTGGTAAATTATAATCAAGAATAACATACTATGTTATACTAGACAGCAACTTAAGTTGACCCTATGACGTCACTCATAAACAAAGTAGTTCCCATAGCGGTGTCTAAATTTGGAGTGAAATGAAGAACGTCAATTTAAAAATATGATTATTTTGATAAACCCATGTATATATCGTGCTTTTCAATCACAATTTGCGTACCGAAACTCCTCCTAACAACCCAACAGGCTTTGTGTTTACCGATTTCTCCTTCCGCATTTGTGACGTACTGGGTTCAAGAAACGTTGCTGTCGAGTATAGTATAATTTTTGTTTGGATTTTGCACGTGTAATTTTGCCGTAATAAGAGGTATACTAGTGCAAATTTGTTGGGTGTACGAATACTTTTTGAAGTGACTGTATATTGGAGAAAAAAAGTGGAAGTGGCACGCGTAATTTTTGCTTCCTAAATAGTAGCACTAAATCAGGCATGACCAACCCGCGGCCCGCTTGAAATAATTTTGCGGCCCGCGAGAGTTTTAGTAAGTTAAAAAAACTTTACTCTTCGAGCAATAATTTTCCTTTAAGAACAAAGTTTTGTTGTAAAAAATCACAAAACCTTTTGTTTTGTGATTTTAAAAATATCTTGTCTTGCATTAATAATATAGACATCCAAAAGCTTAGTGAAAGAGCTGTAAAAACAAATATCTACCCCAGACCGCCGAGGGGGGCCTGCCCTGCCACCCCAAATTTCGGACCATAGTGTATCAAAACTAGTTAAAACCCTGTTTCTTGAGTCAAATTTCAAAAAATTTTCTGGGGGAGGACCCCCAGACCCCCCTTTGGTACTTATACTTTTATAACTCATAACTCAAATTCTACCCTTAAAATTTATTAAAAATCTACATTGGACCTATTAAAAATACAGGGGAGAGGCTGAGGAGGAGTAATTTTGGGCCTCTCCCGAATAAATTTATATATAAGCCACTCATCTCGCCAATACATTTTCAATATCTTATTTATTGTCAGTATATCATCTATATTTGTGTTAATAAATGTATTAATTTGCACGAAGAAATGCCGTATCAATTAATTTTGTTTTCACTTTAACTAACCTACCTAACTTAGTTTCGAGTAATTCATAATAATTTTTTAACGGAACCTGTTTAGTGCATATGGAGAAGGTTTTCTTGGGACTGCTCTTAAAGGTCAATTTAAAAAATAAAATACATTTGAATTAGGAAACTGTCTCATTAAACAAAGGATCAGAAAAATTCCCTATTCTATATACTTATTTTATACTTTTCAACTTATGTCACTGTCATTCTGAGCAGCTCATATTCTAAAATTTTATATGCGGCCCGCGGGAGTATTGTGGTTTTCCAAAGTGGCCCTCAAGATCATTTGGGTTGGCCATCCCTGCACTATAGAGCATTCGCACATGCCGTCACTTGGAGGACAAAATCAACGTTGCTAAGGCTGTTGTTAGGGGCGGGACATAAAAGTATCCAATAGCAGCATTCGCACATGACGTCACTTGGCGAATAAACAACGTTGCTAAGGCCGTTGTTAGGCAGAGTCATGTGATTGAAAATACTCTATATAGTGGCACGCTTCCGAAAAAGGTTGGTCACCTCTGGTCTAGTTGGTCATGCTTAAACACTATCAGAGAAATTGTCTCTTCCTTTCAAACTGAAATACTACTAATAAGTAATGAAAGATACTTCACTTTCCCTGTTGACGCGTTCCTTCCCCCCCCCTCTGACAACTATACAGGTGAGCACGCATCCAAATAAAGTGGTTGTGGGATTGTGGGAAGATGGTAGCTCTGTTCTTCCGTGAATCTGTTCTAAATGTAGCGTGAAACTTCGAAAATATTCTCACAAGAAAACTCGAGAGGGAGACACATGAACGGATAGGGGATTTTGTTGCTTCTTTTGCTGTGGCTTTTTGTGGGGAGTTTGGATTCGTTAAGTAGCGCTATGAGTGTTTCGACCGAAGGTGTAAAGGGAATTGAGTAATTTTGTTAGGAACGGTTCGTTAATGCCGGTCAGCTGGAATGTGACAACTGTTCGGGTAGTTAGTCACCACTATTTAAGTAATAATTATTATTTATAATTTTACAATATATTGAAATATGATTGTGTCGGAAATTGCTGTATTAAAATTGTAGTAAGCATAGGGATTCGTTTGAATCCCTCTACTAAATTCCAATTCCCAAAAGTGGACTCTTTATTAAAGCTAAAGTCCAAAGGTAATTATTATCAGAATGCCTTTCTATCATTTTGGGATAGAATTTGTGCGTTTTGGGCCCTTTCCAAAAGTTATAACCACTGTGATTGGACTACAGGCCCTTCATTTTCTCAAAATTCCATTTTATTTTTCTCATAATTCTATTTACTTTTCACAAAATTCCTGGACCCTCGCAAATATCCTGGGTGAACCCCGGAATATACCTATAAGTACTAAACACAACCCTTTAACACACTTCTGTGGAACGTATAAATATACAAAGTTGTTAATTGTTTTATCAAAATGAACGGTAATTCTGCTAAATATATGGATGTTCAAATTTACAGATGGCTTTTAAGTTCTAGTTAGTCTGGATAAATGAGGTAATTAGACTGAATTTTATAAATTGTTAGTGTCCCAATAGTAATTTTAATTTACAACCTTTATTGCTAAATTGAACTTTAATTTACCTTTATAAAAATATTCCAATTAACATTAAATAAAAAATAGTACTTCATACTTATTCTTTATTTTTATTACTCTTTACTATTGTTAAATTTATTTCATTAGTATGATCTTTTATAATCTTCATTATTTTCTTTTACTTATATTATTAGTATTACTTTGTATCACTTTTCATTAGTATGATTGAAACACTGTTTTAAATTTATGATAAAAATTACAATTGTATTTAAATTAACTTAATCCATCTTATACCCTTAAATGTTTGTCCACAAAAGTATTAGTCTTTTAAAATTCTTATATTAGCTGTTTAGTTAGTAAATATAAAAAGGTATGGATCAGCACAATTTATTATTAACATATTAATATACAATTGGTTAAAAGCTTTAAAAAGTTTTAAAATATGAATAAATGTGAATAATGATAACGTTAAAAACCTCTATTAATACCCTAATTTATTCTTGTTTAAAAGTTTAATAACGTAAAATATTCTCAATCCAATTCTTAGTAAAAAAGAAGTATATAAGAATCTTGCAAAGAATGAAAGCACGTGAAAAAGTGTGTGTTTGTTTATACAAATGTTTCATCCTCTGAACATAGTGTTCTAAATGGTTAAAAACTATTGGTACCGCCCCTTAGTAGAGATTTGAATTAACACTTTTGAATTATGCTCCCGGAAAAACTAGGTACCTTAATTCAGAATATCTAAATCGGAACACTGGGAAGAATCGAAGTAAAACTTCTCATTCATAGCTTAAGACCCATAAATGTACGGAATCTTGATTTGTGTAGTTAGGGGTCGTCCATAAATGACGTCACGCTCAGAGGGGGGAGGGGGTTAATCAATTTGTGACAGTTTGGACAAGGGGGAGGGGGGGGGGTTTCAAAAGTTGTGACATCACATCTTCCAAAACTGAAAATCAACCAAAAATAACAAAAACAGAATTTTTTTCTAAGATTTTTTATTCGATTGAAAACGTGACATGTGACATAGGGGGGGGGGGGAGGGGGAAGTGTGACAGTTTGTGACATAGGGGGGGAGGGGTCAAAAATGGGCAAAAAAAAAGTGTGACATCATTTATGGACGGCCCCTTAATAAATTTTTTAATATTAAAAATATACAACAGAAATTACTGGAACATAAAACTTCTACATAGGCTTCGAAAAGGCATGTTATGAAAACTTTTTTGTAACTTCGACCTGAAATATCGATATCAATATGTACTCGATACTCAGTAGCATTTGAAACTATCTCGATACGAAAGCATCGATATACTCAGAACCATCGAAGTAGCCCATCAACTACTCCCTACTCCAAATCCACAAGCAATCAAATAGCCATAAAACCTCTGCAAAAAAAGGGGAAATATCTTGGTTCTACGAGCCAAATGGAAGATGCCAAAATATAATGAATCGCTAATATCGGAAGAAAGGAAATCCATTACAACATCAGATCGTCAACAAACGGCCGATGCTGAGCATTTGGCGCTTTTTTTCGCCGCCATGGGAAAGACAATTAAGCAAATATATTTCCTATATGGCGTTTTCCCACACGAGGTAATGGGCTGAGTTGGAGTCAACGCTCCGGATGCGGTGAGCGGGGTTACTTTGTTGCAGAGGATCTGGAATGTTTTCAATTAAACAGTTTTGAAATCTAATACAGTCGACTGCGCTTAATGTTATCACGGTTAATATTGTCAATCGGATATTATCAAAATTGACCGATCCCAATCACTCCTAATTATAACATAATGTAAAATGCGCCGTTTTATGTGATGAATATTTCGGTTAATATTATCAGTTTGGTGAAATTCTCTAAAAACCTTTTTCCCGTTTAAAGGCCAATTTTACTACATAAACAAAAACATACAAAATGAGTTGTTAATTTATTAGTAATATATGTTTCCACTCTCATATTTTAATTTAAGAATGTATGGTTTGCAAAATACAAACTAGGGAATCGCTTTAAATACTTCCATTAGGACTACATACAGTCACTCCAGAAAGTATTCGTACACCCATCACATTTGCACTAGTATACACCTATTACGGCTAAATTCCACGTGCAAAATCCAAACAAAAATTATCCTAACATGGTATGTTATTCTTCATAAAAATCTACCAAAAAAAGCAAAAAAATATCAGAACAGTTAGAAAAAATATTTAAAAAAATGAAGCGATTTGAAAGCCCAAACAAATATTCGTACAGCCTTCGTCTTCGGATCTAACCCAAAGAATATCAAAATGAGCTATATACTATTTTAAGAGGCAAGTTTTAATAATTTTTATGGGCGTGACCCCAGGCCCCCATTTTTACTTGGAGAGCACGTTGTAAAATTTTAACATTATGCGTAATATCCATTCAAATACTACTTTAAAGTTATCTAAAACTTAAGATATAAATGTACTTGTTAGGAGGTACCTTAACCCCCCACAAAAAAGTATGGTGAAGGCGTGGCCCAGCTCTCCTTAAAAAAATCCTTGCCCCCCCCCCCAACCTAAAACTGAAATGACGCCCCTGCAAACATAAGAACGTGATCATTTGGGAGAGATTAAGCTATCGGAATTTCTTCCAATATTCCTCCTTTTCTGTTCTAGCTTCTTAATAAGCAGATTTTTACGAATTCTGACAGATATTTGGGGGGGTAGCTGTAATTCTTTTGTAATTCTGTTATTCTTATGATAAAGTAATGGGAACTATTCGATTATAAAGAGGTAACCTATATATGGGAGAGGTTTTTTTAATAAATTTCTGTAACTTTCCTATTTCTCCGCTAGGAGCGCTGTAAGCCGTTTCAATGGATTCAGCATGGTCACTTGCCTAGGGGTACACCGTACTTTCATGACCCTACCTAAGAGACGTCGGTTCCAATTAAAAGCCGTGAAACGGACTTTTTTAAACAAAAATCAACTGAAACGCTTAAAATTTTGAAATTAACCCACTGTTGAATGATGCCCCAACGGATGGGGCAGCTTTCAACAAAATTTTTAACCTTTTAATTTTCATTAAGAACTTGGTAAGATGACATAAGGGTCCGAAAGTTCATAGTAGGATATATTAGTAAAATTTTATAGTGTGTCAATTTGCTCGGTCACAAAAAATTAAAAATGAAATCTTTGACAAATTATCCAGCGAGAACTCAATTTTACACCCTAGGTTCTCAGATTTTAATGAAATTTTCTAAGCTCAATGTATGCATTTTTATGTTTTTATCCAATTCTATCAATTAGTTTCAGAGATAATGCTCATTAAAGTTTTACTCATCTTACTTAATTGGGCTGGTGTTCAATTGAGTTTTATGTAACCAAATTTTTCTCTTTATAGGTAAAAACTTAAAATTTCATTCATTTACAGCCAATATAGTCTACGAAAGTGAATGCAAGAATGAAATTTAGGATTGAAACTCTTTATTATGGTTAAAATGTCGCTTGAGTACAAAAAAAAAAGTTTTTTATATAGTGTCTTAAAAAATATGCATGAAGAGAAAATCTCTATGAATATTTTCCAATAACCTATACATTATTAGAAAGAAGAAGAAATTATAGGTACTTCAATTAGTGAAAAAAAAAGTCGGTGGGGTTTGGGGTTAAGTGGTCCTTTTGGATCATTTAATAACAGAAAGTGGATCTTATTATATTAAATAGAAAGAGCCAAAAAGAAAAAACTACTGAATGTGGAAATTATATTTTCATAGTAATACCTTCTCAAAACTTCTACTGACAAACTTGCTAATATTTGGTCAAGTAGTTTTCATTTTATGGTCATTTCTGTAGAAAATATTACCAAGTTTTCAACTGTAGAAAATATTACCAAGTTTAATAACATTTGGACCAGTAGTCCTGTATGGGCACTTATGTTAAAGTGGTTTTTAATCAGAACCAGTTTCGATTAAACGATGCAAAATACTTCCTAACCCCCCGATGATTTTTTTCACTATTTGAAAGCAAATTTTCTCTTCTTTTTAGAAATGCATAGTTTATTGGAAAATATTCATAAAAATTTTCTTCATATGTTTTTAAGACACTATAAAAAAACTTTTTTGTGTTTAAGCGACATTTTAAACACGATTACCTGTTTTAATCTTAAATTTCATTTTACCATTCGATTCTGTAGAGACTATTGGCTGTAAATAAATGAAATTGTAAAGTTTTACCCACAAAAATAAAAATTTGGTAAGGTAAAACGCAATTGCTGAACACCAGTCCGAGTCGTCCATTCAAAGTCAAGATAGGTTAAACATAAACAGCCTTAACTCTGAAACTACTCGATAGGTAGTATTGGTATTTTTCTTATCTTTTTGCATACATTGAGCATACTAAATTTGATGAAAATCTGCGGTAGCTGGGTATACCATCCCTGGATGATTTGGAATGGAATGACCTCGTTGAAAGTTTACCTTACTCCCCCGAGATGCTTCGTTAAAAAAAAGTTAATTTAAAAACTTCCCTTTTGTATTTAAAGGGCTTGTAAAACAAAGATGACATTTAGCGAGAGGAAATATTTGCAATGTGCTTTATATATATTAAAAAATATTTATTTTTTTGGTGGTTATTATGCCTTTTTAGTGAACTTGTCCAAGAAACGACTAAAAAAGGAGAAATAAGTGTAAGTAGTAGTAGTAAAATTGAGGATAATATTTTCAATGAACGAGAATTCGAACTTATAACATCAATAGTTCATAAACTTGCTCGACTGAAATTTCATTTTTCAATAATTTGTTTTGAGAAAATGGAAAAAAAAATGTTGTATACCTCAATTGTTTTTCTAGATTTTAATTCCATACATTCCCACAACTGTGTGATCCATTCATAAATTTCGTAGGCCACATAAGGTTATTAAAAGATTCTAATTTCATCACAAAGTTCTTTTTCTTCCAGAACATCCCGGATAATTTTGGGGCACATCCGTTTCGAAGCAATCAAGAAACTTAGTTAACATTTCGGGAGTATTTTTTTATGCGTTCTACATTTCTCTTCTTGACATACAATACAAAAGAGCTTTGAACCCGAAACATTTCAGATTATCTAAAACACACAAATGAAAAGCTGAGCTTTCTGTTATTATAATTCCGATTTTCAAAAGTCATCAACTTCCTCAAACAATTTAATTTATTTTGTTAACTTTGATAGCATCGAAATTCCCTTCTACAACAAATAATTTTAAACACGCTCAAAACATGCAAAACTTATCTCTTTCAGTAGCATTAAAACTACTCAACTCTGTGTCATTTCGGTACCTTCAAGAGCAAACTCGGCCCTAAAACCCTTCATTAAACTTTTTGTACACAAATTCTTTCTGTGTCATTTCAACCTCCGTAATCAATTATTCTACTCCGAATTCAATAAAATAGAAAATTCGAACGGAAGGCGTTCGCTATTGAAGTTCGTTATTTAACCCTTTCTGTCCTAGAACCGCCCGAGATTGTCATTGAATCCTTTGGAACATTTGGAGCGGCTGGGACTGAAAGGGTTAATTATTGATACGTGTTTTGATTAGAAAATCCATCGAATGAACTCAAATAGTGTTGCTAAGGTGTAATTGAAATAAATTTAAAATTCCAGAACTTGGGTTATAAATGGAAACTTGAGTGTTGGTAATAGTTATTTAGTTTTGTATATGCTTTGATATGAAACATATCTAAGATAATTGGTTTTCTACTGCAAATAATTAACTGTTATTAGGGGTGTTTCAACACAGCCCAAACTCTCTGGATAAATAAATATTCCCTACGTGAAGTAGTACGTCAATCTTTCCAAAAACCTTAGTAGCACAGTTCTTATAGTGTAACCGCATTATTTTATTTTAGCTTTAAATGTTATAGATTAATAGCTAAAAATAGATAGATTTCATTTGATAGATAGAAGCATTTGAAATTTTATTATAGCTAAAAAACTATATTTATTTCTCTCTTAAAATATTTACTGATAAATGGTTATGAAATTTTAGTTGTAAATACTAATCTAAGTACTTTACAGGTCCAATATCCGTCAACATTGAATGCTTAGTTCCAGGGCCTGGATTAGAAGGATGACAAGTCAAGTAAGGCCAAGAAACATTGCGTAAATATGCTTAATTTATTTTCATTCCTTATGTAATTAAAAACTAAATTTTATAGTGAGCCAGGTTTTTATTAGATGAAACATCTAATTATATCTATTATTAGCTTAAATACTTTTAATGTTCATTCACACAAATTAATATTTGAAAGGTCATTAACAGTTAATATGGAGTAATTTACGACTTTTAGTAGAAAATGAATTCAAGGTATACAACACTTATAAAACACAACTTTACATTTTGGTTCTGATGTCTTGAAATCACCCACTTGAGTATCTTATGATACTCAAATATAGATAACAGAACCATTTATTGTTTTATTGAGGGTATTGGTAAATAATTTTGAATTAAAATGTACTTTAAGGATAAAGATTTTTTTAACATTTGGGAGGTTAACTTAACCTCAAGCCATCATTATAGTTTTAAAAACATTTTTCTCTTGATTTTGATGTACCAATATAATCTGTAATTCGGTATGACACATCGTATCCCCTAATGCTCGTTTATAATTTTGAAGATCAAGAATTCATTTGTCTGTTTTAACCAGAAATTACGGTGCACTGAAGTATTCTTTTCTAAGATTTCAAAACTTAAAAAGACATTTTCGGCCAGTGCTCTACGTTTTGATCAGTCATACTTTGCTTTACGGTATCGCACCCTCAAACAATAGATCTGTTTATTTCACCTATCGAAAAAAAAATCCGTGAGACTATTTTCCAAACCCCAAAGATGTATACACAAACAATACCAAAACCTATGTCAATTGTGATCAGCTCAACCAAAAATTTGAACAAAACATTCGTTTGTGTTCTTTACTCTCTTTCGCAGCCTCACATTCCCATAAGGGTCTGCGAAATTCTCGGAAACCCTACACCCACCTTTTGTTTAGAGTGTTCTCTAAAGAAAATATATTCGTATAATTATCGCCTGAGAGTTGTTCTTCAGTTCAGTTCTTCACGGTGAAAAATCTTAATTTTCCCACTGTTTGCCGCCGCGGAGGTTTTGTTTAGTTTTTACCAAAAAGCTGGTTCGTGCTGTCTATCCCTCTTTTTTGAGTGTTTTTCCTTCGATTCTGTTCGAATTGTTTTCTGTTATTTTGGTTTGGTTCATTACTGGTGCAGGGAAAATGAAAATAAAGTAATTTTAGCCAAGATCAGAGGGGTAATTTTTTTTTCTGTTTAATTTTGAAGACCCGAACGCGTGTTCTTCCCTTTTCGAAGTCATTCTACAGCAAGATTCGATTGCAAGAAGGTGAGTTTGAGTCCGTTGTTTACTTAAAAACTGTTACTTAAAAGTTCTTTTAGGGTTTTAAAAAGGCCCTGCATTAATTACGTAAGGATGATTTTGGCAATATTTGACCCCCCTACACCCTTGTAAGGGTACGTAAGATTTTTCAACCCCCCCTATTCTTACGTAAAGTTCCCTTTCGATTTTCAAAATAATAAAACGCTAGATTTAAAAAATATAAATAAAAATTAATAATATACCAAAGATCGTCAGCATTTTTTAGTTTTTCTGGTGTTATTCAATAGTAATTTGATTAGAATAATCGGAATTTGTTTACATTAACTTGGAAAATCTTACGTAAGAATGGGTTTGACCCCCCTCCTCTCAAGTAAGGGTATGTAGAGATTTTTCCAACCCCCTCCCCCTCGGGACCCTTACGTAATTAATGAATGACTCCTTAAAAGCTAGACCAGTGGTTCCCAAAGTGGCCCCCAGGGGGCGTTAAAGCATTTTAGGGGGGCGGTGATGAGTTGATAGAAAATTGGGGGACGTTATTAAAGTAAAAGGGGGCGTAGACTGCACTTTTAAACTATTACTTATTGTCATTTTTATGTATAAAAACATTCAAAAATCCCATACATAAAAGTACCTTAAAATCACTTTTTTAACGTTTCAAAATTGAAAACCTTCCCGGGGCAGGACCCACCGGACCCCCCCTCATCTATAGTTTGAGATATCTAATATAATAATAGTCAATGTGTGTTTGTGGGTTTGTCTTATACAATTCTACAATTTCCTTCCAATCTGCACCAAACTTGGTATACATACGTAAAGACGTCCCATTTAAAATTTAGGCTATGTTTCAAAGTTGTAGAACGACCCCTTGATCCTCTTTTGACCGTTTTTATGGTAATTTTGCTGAAATAGCTTTTTTAGATCGGGTTTGAGTTTTATTGGTTTCGATAGAATATAATGATTAATATTGGAGCGAAACGGTTTTAGTCAGATAATAATCAATAATTATGATGAGTATTATTTCGATCAAAAAATAAAACTCAAACAGAGCCAAAACATATCGTTCACATCCTCGAAAACCTCCAGTCTCCATATAAATACCAATTTCAAACCCTGTTTGAAATTGTGAATATCATGCCAAGATTCAAACTCTAACTGTAACAGTTCATGTTCTAACTTGGTTCTGATGTTTTCTTTAGCCACCGTTAAAAAACTTAAACTTTTTTATATAGAAAATTTGTTTAGTTTATTTGTTAATCAGTTCAAAATTAGCCTCTACCCAATAAATATAGTTAATTCTCCGCATTGGATATTAACGAAATGGAAATTTAGAGAGCAATGGATGTATTTATTGCACATTGTCTGCCTGCCGGGTAAATATTTTCACTTCATTTTAGAAATATGATTATACTCGACAGTAACGTTTCTTGAACCCAGTACGTCACAAATGCGGAAGGAGAAATCGGTAAACACAAAGCCTGTTGGGTTGATAGGAGATTGACGTTCTTCATTTCACTCAAAATTCACACACCACTATGGGAACTACCTTGTTTGTAAGTGACGTCGTAGGGTCAACTTAAGTTGCTGTCTAGTATTAGTTATGGCCGTATTCACCGGTATAACTTGACCGGTGGTTAACCAGGATTTAAACCGGAGAACTATAGTTTTCCTTCTTTAGCTACCAATTAAAAGTATGACAGCCGTTTAACCACAGGTCAAGTTACCGGTGAATAAGGCCGTTAGTTAAATCCTTGGATATATTTCGTTTTTGGGTCATAATTTTCGTAAAATGTTCAGTATTTTCGATATCGTGGCATGTATTATGGAATTAAACGCGCCAGGACATCAAGAGCTCGCAGACGATCTGTTAAATCAGTTTTTCTTCAGCTCATTGTGACGTCATTGTAAAGAAAGGTTGTAATATAGTATTGCTGGCGTATTTATCCGACTAACTCCAATGGTTATATTGTAATGGTGAAATGTATACGAAATTTAAGTATTTGAGGTGCTTCAGAAATCAGTGTAAAAAATAATAGAGTGGGTAGAGGGGACCCAGACAAGCATATTTCGAATAGGAAAGGGGTAGAGATGCACCGTTAAAGTGCTAGGACATACGATTGCGTTACAATATGCAATTTTCCCTAAGACCCGTATCAGTAAACAAAATATATAATTGAGTGAAGATTATTCATTGCATAGGTTAGGTACAGCAGTATGCCAGCTACTGTCATCATAAAGTTTATCAAAATTGAAACAATTGCCAAACTAGGTATGGGATGAGTTATAACAGTGCAATTTTGGGAGTTCAGCCAAGTTCCAGGAAAATATCTGCATTTGAATTTTGTTTGGATAAAAATTAAAGTATTTTCATTACAAAATGGAGTTAAATGCTATAAAAAATAAGCAAAGTAAGGGCTAAAATTTGTAAGGGGGCGGTGGTCCCAAACAGCTAGACGAACCGTGTATTTCTGTAATACATGTGTTACTCAATATTTTCAGTACTTGTCAGTGGCGTATATAAGGGGGGGGGGCGATGGGGCCCTGGCCCCCCCCCGAAATTCGGACTAGGTGTACCAAAACAAGTTTAAACACTGTATTTTAGGGTCAAATTTCAAAACATTTTCTGGGGGAGGACCCCCCACACCCCCCTTTGGTACTTGGAATTTTATTATTAACAATTTTATTATAATAAGTTCATCAAAATCCAAATCCTACCAAAAAATATAGGTCCGAAATTCGGACTAAGTGTTCCAAAAACAAGATAAAACCCTGTTTTTAGGGGTAAAGTTCCAAAAATTTTCTGGGGAAGGACCCCAGATCCCCTTTTTGTACTTGGAACTCTATTTTAATAAACTTTTTAAAAATTACGTTCATAAATAACTCATGAATAAGTATGAATAACTCATGAATATAAGTCATCAAAAACGTTCATAAAAATGTACGTACATTCAAAATTCGGACTTAGTGTACCAAAACTAGTTAAAAACCTGGTTTTTTTTGTCAAACTTCCAAAAATTTTTTGGGTGTGGACCTCCAGACCCCCCCCTTTGGTACTTGTATTTTTATTACTAACAACTTTTCCTATAAGTTTTTAGAACCTAAGTTTTCACCTAAAAAGCTACATTGGACCTATTAAATATGTGGGGGAGGGGCTGGGGAGTAATTTTGGGCCCCTCCCAAAATAAATTACTATATACGCCACTGGTACTTGTATCTTATTGATTGTAAGTGAGAAAAGTTTTGAGAGAATCAAACCAGTTTAGGAAAATTCCTTTCAAATTTTAAAATATTAATTTGGAATGAGATGGCCCCTAAAAAAATAACCTCGAACAGGACAATATTTTGAGGATTGTAGTTTCTTTTCTCGCTGCTACATACCATAATCTTAAATGCATGGATATTATTGAAAACAGGGTTTGAATTTAATGATCTCACTTGATCTCCACAACCTTAGTTTAATGATTAAATTTTGAGTAAAATCGTAAAAATGGGGCCATAGGTTTGAGGCATAAAACTTGTGATCGGATTTTTATTGGTTTTGATGAAAAATAATGATTGATATTGAGCGAAACGGTTTTACTCCGATAATAATCAATAAATTATGATTAATATTATTTCGATCAAAAAAATAAGACTCAGACAGCGAGTGACATCATAGGGTCAGCAGGTAAGGATGAGTATTATTGAATATCTCTCACATTTATAGAAGTATTCAGAAAATAATTAGCCTCGTAATACTTTCCATATCTTTCACTACGATATAGTGAAACAAATGGAAAGTGTTACGAGGCTAATTATGTTCTGAATACTAGACATTCCTAACTGTATTATTTTATTTAAAAATATATTTGTTTGAAAAAGTGGTGACTACAGTTACAGTTTTTATAAAAAAAAGCTAAAACAGGATAATTGGCACTTATATTTTATTTTAACCCCAATTATTAACTCTCCATAACTCATTTTCAAGTGAAATTCTAGTAAAGTGCTCTTTGCATGGAAAATGGGTGTTTTTTGGTATCAGTGAGTTTTATTAAAAATAGTAAAAAAAAAAATCCGAGAATCACTTAAACAAGCATTATATTTGCATAATTAGTAGTATATCATGGGTAATATTAAATATTTTTCATAAATTTTTATCATTTTCTCATTCTTTTTTTCTCATTTTTCTCTTTTTTCCCACATTTTTAGTTCAGGAGGTACTTTTCTCAGGTTACTCAAACTTAATCAGCCAATTTTCAAGGTACCGTATATTTCCGCGTACAAGCCGAGGGTATGCATTTTATTCGGAAAAAATACCAAAAATTCAAAACACGCGTATAAGCCTACTTAAAATTTGCCACCTTTGCTCTCATGAATCACGTCTTTACGTTTGCAGCACTGCACCAAAACTTACATTGAATACCACTAAGATTCAAACCAAAACTTAAAGAATATAGTACTTTATTTGTACGCATAGTTAACACTTATCGTGGTTTTAAAATAAATTTCCTTCCTACTTTTACTTTTTGTGATTTCTTTTATTTTTTTTTTATTATTCACCCCAGCCGATATGTTATTTTTATGTTATGAAACTTTAACACGATGATGAAACGATACGACAACGACGCGAGAGATTTTAAACGATCATCAAACGAGAGAGCTTTCCAACTTTTTGTTCCGAGATTCGAACCGTATTCCGATTGCTTTTACACTTTTTGTGGTCCGTTAAATAGTTCCAAAAAATCTAGAACAGATACTAATTACCAAACACAGTCCTCAGATATTTATACTATATTACGAAAGTAATGGAAATCTAGTGTTCAATATATAGTGTTCACGAGTGATCGTCTCCAATTGATCGTTATCGTATCGTTTCATCATCGTGTTAAAGTTTTTGATTACGGCCCTTAATTCCGTTAATGATATTTCCAAACTCTTTGGATCCGGGTATAAGCCGACCCACCCATTTCTGAATCGGAAAATTTTCCTCGGCTTATATATGCGGAAATATAAAGTATTTATGGAAGAAACCAAATACTTTTTTTTGTATTTGTGTCTAAAGGTAGAGGTGATCCGCGAAAGTGCCCTCCCCTTCAAGCCCGGCTGCAGATGTGCCAAAATGAGTTGAAACACTTATTTTTATGATTAAAATTTTCTAAAAATTTCCTGGAAAAGTGTCCCATGCATAGGCGTAACGAGGGGGGGGCTATTGGGGTTGTATCCCCCCCCCATTACATCGACGGTTTCTAAAACATAAAAAAAATGAAAAATTTTCCCTTCACAAGGAAGGCGGTTCACACTGTTCTTTTAGGAACTAACCCAAAGGGCCTCAAAATGAATTTAAACACTACATTGAGAGACAAATTTTTAAAAAAAATTCTGGGGGAGAACCCACAATCCCCCCTCTAATATTTTTACGTCTGTTATCCTGTGTTTTTCCCTTGAAAGTTAAGCCTTTTAGATGAAGTTATCCCTTCAGAAGTTTTGCAAAAAAAATTGTTTATATTATACAGCGTTAGAAATTGAGAAAAAAAAATCACTGGTCCTGTGGACTAGTGCTTTGCCAATCTTACTGGCCCGCAACAAAAATCACTGGTCCGACAAATTAAAAAGGACCGGTTTAAATATTATTATAAATATATTAAATTATATATATTAAATATTATTATTAACTATTGCATTGAATGTGAGTACCAAATAGTAATGTTAAAATTAATACATATTCAATAATATTTTTTCTCTTTCGCCGGGGGCTCCCATATCGCCACATTTCGGGTTCTGTCAAAAATATGTACGTGCTTCACCAAATGCAATCATCAAACGCACTTTTTTTTACCTCTAGAACTGGAGGGTGTGATATTTTTTCACCAGAAACACATCACTGGTCAGGAGGACCAGTGAATTTCTGATTCCACTGGTCCGCACCGTTTTTTAGTAGTCCCGGACGAGCAAAACACCCCAATTTCGAACGCTGATATTATACCTATATTATGAGACACTTTTCAAAAGGGAGTAATATGTTGGAGGGGTTGACTGGTCGGAGTAACACAGTGTCGGCTCCCGGGGGGTGGCACTCTGGAAAGTGTCCCCCCTTGGACCCAAAAAATCACTCATAAGTACGAAAAAATCCCAAAAAGTACTAAAAATGAGTTAAAACCCTACTTTAACAGGTTAAATTTCAAAATTTTTTTCTGTGGGAGGATCCCTATACCCCCAGCGTTACCAAAAGGGGATCTAGAGTGATACTTTTTAGAAAATTCCCAAAATTTTGACATTTTTCTCAAAAGATAAAGGTGATTCTCTGATCCCCCCTTGAATCCGTGCTAGATCTGCGCCTGGAGTAACACCCCTCATAGGTCATCTCTAGTTACGCCACTGGTCCCATGCATCCTATTTGGTAAAAAACCTAAGGTCACCCTCAAAACTCTAATATTAAAGAGTGTATTACGTTCACGAGTGTTCATGAAATATTAGTCCATAGCGGATCCTTTCCCAGAGTGGCCTAACCTCCAAACTTAGGAAATGCAATTTCATAGTAGATAAAAAGTAAATCACTAAGATTTAGCGCTAAATACACTACCCTGCGATGAAAAAAATACAAGGGGTCTGACAGCTGTTCTTGGGGTAGTTTTTGGTGCTGATTTCGAAAATACCAACGAAAAGTTTCAATCACATCAGGATTGTTTGTAAAATCAATATCAATATTTTTGCTAAAATCCTATAAAAGAGACATTATAGCGAAATATTGTGGGTTTACTATCTAGTAACTGTGGTTTTATCCACTTAAATATGTGTAAAATAGTCAAATCCTTGTTAGGAAAGTTGGTTTGATTATTTATTGACCATATTTTTATTTTTTATATATTATTTAAATATATGAAAATACAGTTGCCAAATCCCATGACCCACCTCTGGTCGAGAAAAACACAAAAAAAATTCAAGAGTTAAAATTTATAATTAAAAGTATTGTTTCTTCAAAATAAAATCCCCAAAATATTAATATTGAATAAGCTTAATTTTTTTTTCAAGCTGTCATGTATACAAACATAATACGAGGGTTGTTTTTTGTTTTCAACTTTCGTTTTGCTCCTGAAAAAAAAGTAGTAAGAATTTTGAAATAATTTTGGTACTGGTAGTTAGGTACATCCTTCAGGATCAATTTGCATCTTTACTGCATAAAAATCGGACATTTTTTCTGTTAGTTATCGAATTTACAAGCGCGCTCCTCGAACTTATTTCCCGCCAACCCATAGAAAGGAGAAAGCGAAATTCTCTAGGGTTGGTAAGATATCTTAATAAAAACAAACTAAAATAATATTTCGGCGATTTTATTTTGAAGAAACAATACTTTTAATTAAAAATTTTAACTCTTGAATTTTTTTTGTGTTTTTCTCGACCAGAGGTGGGTCATGGGATCTGGCAACTGTATTTTCATACATTTAAATATATAAAAAATAAAAATTAGGTCAATAAATAATCAAACCAACTTTCCTAACAAGGATTTGATTATTTTACACATATTTAAGTGGATAAAACCACAGTTGCTAGATAATAAACCCACAATTTTTCGCTATAATGTCTCTTTTATAGGATTTTAGCAAAAATATTGATATTGATTTCACAAAAAATCCTGATGTGATTGGGGAAAATGGAGGTCATTTTCGTAATCAGCACACCAAATAACATAAAAATTACTAAACACTTATCTTGTATTTTTCAAAAAGTTAAATTTCGCAGGGTTGTGATATCTAAAGCAGCCATATTTAACCTTAGGCCCGGCAATCTTAAGAGAGTGGTTCATTATAGCATCGTGGTTATAATAATAAGTAGTAAACCAACTTTTTTAAAAACATAGTCGACTGTCATAGTTTTGTCTCTACTCGAAATTACTATTTTGTAAATTTTGCCCGCCTATAAAATAACAGGTTAAGTACAACTGTTCGTAACAGCCATCAGCGTCGGTGTCAAAGAAGAATTTCATCTGAGTTAGAATCATCTGAGTTAGGTGTTTCATAAATTTTTACCGACGGCGACGTTCCAAAAATGAATGCCCAAATTTGCCCAATAACTTCAAGATTAACTTTTTAACTGGTGATAACAAGAAATGAAAAAAATTACTATGGCTGTATGGAAACACAATTAAAAAGTATGATCATTAGGGTGCCGTGGCTATTGGGAATTGGCATTGGCCAGAAGTCGGGCGAAAATGTCTCCCCAGTGTTTTGAGTAGAAAAATATTATTTGTTGATTTCGGTGGGGCCCATGTGGTGTATTTTTTAAGCTAAACCTTTGTGGAAAACTCGGAGTGAAAATACTCCTTGCTAGTTTTTTAAAGAGTATTCCGATTTTCGAGGAGTGAAATACTCTCTCAGAGAAGTTAAAAATATCTCTGAGTATAGGACCTTTCGTTTCACCCACAGGCTTCCCTCCAATGTTCTCCCACCGCCTTCCCGTCTTCCCTCCCCGGCCGCCTCCCTGCTACCTCAACCACGTGCGGATTCAGTCTTACCACGCGTTCGTCCAGCAGCAAACCACCACCTGTTTCGCCGTCCATCACCGCGAGATGCAACAGCAGAACTGCTTCCATCCGGACCACCCTCAGGAGCTGGAGTGGTTCACCACCCTGCAAGAGACCGAAACTGCCGTCGACACTTACTGGAATATCGAGGTGAGTCAGATTTATGTTAGTATATTACGAAAGTAATGGATATCTAGTGTTAGCAGAATTTTATTTTATCAGTGTATTAAGGCTTTCCGAGAGGAGGCACCACCAGCATAGGTGAGGACCGCATTCAGAAACTTTCGATACGATAACGACCAATTTGGGACGACCACCCGAGCTCACTCGTCTAGCTCGATCGTCCGCTGGTTGCTGCTTCGCTGCTGCCTTCTATCGGAAAGATTTACAATTAATTATACGCTGATACAAGAAAAATTTTACTAACACTAGATTTCCAGTACTTTCGTAATACACTACCCTACAATAATGGGCAGGACAGCTGCAAATTTGCATGAAATGGAGTAATGGTATGGGGCTGTTTTTCGTGGTGTGGCCGGGACCACTGCATGTTGTGCATGTCATGCACTGCATGTTACCAAAAACAGTCCTCGGACATTAATATTGCGAAAGTACTGGAAATCTAGTGTTAGTACAATTTTTCTTGTATCAGCGTATAATTAGTTGTAAATTTCTCCGATAGAAGGCAGCACATCCGCAGCCAGCGGACGATCTCTGGCCGAGTGAGAAACGACAGCTCTGGAGGTGATCATTATCGTATCGGTTCATCATCGTGTTAAAAGTTTTTGAATACGGCCCTTTAACACGAAGATGAAATGATACGATAACGAACGATAATGATACCAGAACGATCTATCGTAATGATCACGATCACGACCGATCATCAAACGAGAGAGCTTTCCAGCTTCGCAGCTCTCGACCGCCATTTTGTTCCAAATTTCAAACCGTATTTCGATTGCTTTTACACATTTTGTGGCCCGTTAAATAGTTCCAAAAAAATCTCTTAAACAGCTACTGATTACCAAAAACAGTCTTCAGACATTGATATAAAACGAAAGTAATGGAAATCTAGTGTTAGTAATTTTTTTTTCTATCAGCGTATAATTTTTTTTTTTTATTTTTTTTTTCATCATTTATTATTTATTTCAAAAAATTACAGTCAAAACGAACAAAACAAGAAAAATATCCATATCACCTGGGATCGCAGCGATCCATGTAGGTGAACAAAACATGCATAGAATAATTACAAAAAACTAAAACGTGAAGTTATGAACTAAAGAGAACAATACATAAAAATAATATAGGAACAGTATAAATATAAATGTATTAACAGGGGTGGCAAACAGGGTGTCTTAATTTACGGGTTTAATATCTGTCATAAGGGGGTGGTGCATAAAAAAATGAGGATAGTTGATATTATACAATAATATAAAATTTAAGCAAGAAAAATTTCAATATTTTCTATAGAAAACAAAAACTCTTTTAATTTCTTTTTAAATACATGTTTGGATGAACTATCTTGTATTTCTAAAGGTATTAAATTAAAGAATTTAGGAGCTAAATAAAAGAAATGTTTACAAAAAATAGTTTTTTCAGGTTTAGGTATATCATATACTATATTGGGTCTTCGAGGGTTTATTACGTATCGCCTTTTGCATATTTCTGAGTTTAAGTAAAGATAGAGACTTGTTTTAAAGAAAAAGAGGTAGCTAATTATCAGCGTATATTAATTTTTTGGTAATTAGTAGCTGTTCTAAATTTTTTGGAACTAGTATTTAACGGACCACAAAAAGTGTAAAATTTAAACGGAATACGGTTCGAATCTCGGAACAATATGGCGGACGAGAGCTGCGAAGTTTGAAATCCTTCTCGTTTGATGCTCGTTTGAAATATCTCGTTACACTGATAATACAAAATCATCTTTTTCTTTCAGAAACTTAAAATTTATAAATACGTAGAGGCAAAAATCGGAAAAAGGAGCAAATATTTTGCGATTTTTAATATAAAGACGACCTCCCACTTGACAGCAAACTTGATATTCGGTAACAGCACCCCAATAACCATCGAAAAAAACTTCAATATAAATCTTTTTTAAAAAATCTACCGATAGACTAGTGTAAAAACCAATCCTATTCTGAGCTACCTACTACAGCCCTTTGTTTCAACTCCCAGGGCGAATTCTAATGGCTTTAGTTATAGCAGAGAGATGGACTCATTTGAGTCCATTTTCTCAATTTCACTTCATTTTCGCGGTCGTTTGACACTTGGAGCGCAGCAAAATTCCCAAGGGATCCGATGTTCCGCTTCTTTAATACGTTTGGAGAAAATTTCGGAATTTTTTCTAGAATAGTTGAACGAAAGCACGTTGATCATAACAGAATTGTAGGGTTTTTTTTTTTGGGTTATTCAAATCCATTGATTTTATGCGAGCATTTCTCTTCAAATTGTATACCTTAGAGCCATGTGAGGGAAGTATTCTGTATTGTTTTAAGTTAGGCCATACACGAATCTGCATAGTTGAGTTTATCACCAGTAAGAAAGATACATAAATTTTAATATTATAATTTACGACTTCGGTTCAATGATTGAAACTCGTTGCTAAATAATATTCGTAACGCTCTTCCCATAGATGCGTAATGTAAAATCGTGAAGTAAAATGTCTATACTCCTACCGTCAGGCGAAAACTATTGACGTTTTACAATATTATAGCGATTGTTTGATTGTTATGAGAACGTATTTTCCGTTCAGGGTCGACAATAATTTAAAGACGATGAATAAACGTATGTGCAAAATCTGCTTCATCATTAGGCTTAGTACTGCGGTATGAATTGGAGAAACTGTTTTTTTTGGGGGGGTGTATTCAATACTAACACTTTATCGCCCAAACCTGGTTTATCGATTAAAATTTGAATAAAATCGTAAAAATTGGGCTTGGTTTGAGGCAAAAAATGCATGTTCGGTTTTGATATTTATTGGTTTCGATTAAAAATACTGATTACTTTTGAGCGATTCGGTTTTACTCAGATAATAATAATTAATTCACGATGAAAAATATTTCGACTCAATATTCTGAAAACAAATCTCAATCAGCGCTAAAATATATCGTCCACTCTTCCCCAAAACCGCCTATCTAATTTTTCCGAAGATTTCAGAATAAATTTTAACAAATAAATAGCATATTATAGATCTATTTTGGGTCGTAATGAGAGGCGGCCTGAGGTCCCTAGGTCGGTCACCTTTGTTCTTAAATACCAAACCAGACTGCCAAACGAAAATAGGAACCACCTTAAAACGCGAGCAGCAAAACAGAAACCTAGACTCCCCGCCGACAGTCTTTCCTGATTGGCCTTTCGCTCTTGAGCACTCGAGCGGTGATTGGTCAGAGCCGATCGAGAGGCGGAGCTGGCGGTAAACTCAGGTGAGAACCCCGATTCCTCTTTTCGGTGCTAAACCTGCACTAGTGCTTGAGAGTGCCGGATGATTCAGAAATTGGGTTTTTTGGACACAGATTTAATACGCAACGCTTCGTCATGAATGAAGTCTACATGACAGAGGTAGGTGGACAATGTTTTATTGGGGTTTACAGTTACTCTTTTTATCTACGAATTTTTGCATAAATACCATATCTTATTTGGTAAATTCTGGGATTCCAGCGGAGCTAAGGGGAAAGATGACATAACAATAACATAATGAATATACTCAGAAAATAATAACTGAGTAATTTCATTAGAAGAAATATAATTTTGCACCGCCTGATAATAATAGAAAAAAAAGTCATTTTATAATTAATTTATTTGTTTAAATACTAGTGAGCAATTTCAAATGACTTTTAACTAGGAAAATTTAAATTTCAGTTTTGACAAAATTTTAAAGTTTTATTTTTAATTAAACGTTTTTTGGCGTTTATCTTAAAATTCTTCGTACAGTTTAGGATTTTTTTATGCGTAGTTTGTGGCTTGCATGTGTAAACTTTTAGCTATTGAATTTATTTATTTTTCTCATACATTTTCCATTTGAAGAAACGTATTTAATTTATCATGAAATAAGTGCATAAAGTGCTTCAGAAACATAATACAGAAAATAAATAAGAAAGCATGTTTAAAGTATACATTCAGACAAGAAAAATAATTCTAAATTTCAAGAATGAACGATTTTTAAGGCGGGCGAAAAGATAAATTTAAATGTTCTGTAGCTTAACAACATTAAGAGAAATTTAATAATTGTAAAATAGGGAAGAAGTGATCACTGTTCAAAACAAACTTCAAAAAAGTTTTTATACATTGTAATTTGAATGAAGTTTTTATAAATATTTTTGACAGTTAAAAGTTTTTATTAAATTTTTAAATGGTAAGCTTTCATTTCTTATGAGTTAAATAAGCATTTTGCATTGGTGAATTCTCTGTTTTGTAAAATCCTTTAATCAAATCTTACTATCTTAAATCATATTTTTATTTAAACTTTCCTAAACCTTTCAAAATTTTAGACTTGTCAGGCTGTTAAAAAAGGTTCGTAAGGCACATGAGGCCCGCGGGCCGTTTGTTGTTTCTTAAAAAGAGCCATTTTCTATTTCTGTGACGTAGAATAATTTCAATCATTAGTGATTTATTATTATTGCAGTATTTAAATTATTCTTACGGAACAGAATATTTTATTGATTGATTTTAAACTTGCTTATAACTAAATTAGTTCGGTAAGATGCGACGAATTTAAGTTTATACGAAGTATTCATCTATATTTCTGTAATGACGGCAATCGCGGTGTCTGAATTTTAAGTGAAATGAAGAACTTCAATTTAAAAATATGATTATTTTGTTAAACCCATGTATATATAGTGTCTTTCAATCTCAATTTGCAAACCGAAACTCCTCCTAGCAACCCAACAGGCTTTGTGATTACCGATTTCTCCTTCAGCATTTGTGACGTACGGGTTCAAGAAACGTTACTGTCGAGTATAGTGGATCTAGAAACATATATAGTTAAACCCTTTGGTCAACACCTACTGCAAGAATTTCAAATAATGCTTCAATCATTTGATCTCTCTATCGCTCAAAACTTGTGGAGAGATTTTTAAAGAATTGTTTAATTTCCTTTAGACAATAGGAATAATAGTTACATCATTTGTAAATTTAATAATTTAATTATTTGAGTGGTGAGTATACTTACCACACTGGGTTCCAAGAAATGTGACATAGTTTTCTTTCAGAATTAAGGTATATCACTTTAACAGTATAAACCGGTATCTATCTCTAGAATAGAGGTTTCCAACTTTTCTTATCGTGGAAACCATTACTTTTTAGTCAGGGCGGCTGAAAACTGAAAGACTTGAATAGCTTTGTTTATAATATAACTACACACTAATAAGTACAACTTGGATAAACTTTTGATCTTTAATTCAGAGTCGAAGCCTTGGTCCTTTGAACTTTAAGTTTAATCAATCTTAAAAATGGTGGATAATTCGAAGTTCAACTTCTTTAATTTGAAATTTATCTCGCATAATTTTGAACTTATAACGAATTTTTGCCATTCGTCATTATAAAATCAGTACCGCATTAACAAAAGAACTTCGACACATTTCTGAGAAATTTTCAGAATAAACATCAGGGCCCTACGGTGCTATGAGGCAGAAAGGCGACCGCCTTAGGCGCCATTTTCAAGGGGCGGCAAAATCCGCCTGAAATTTTTAACCCCAAGCACCGAACAAATTAATTTTTTACCATATGTTTTATTTAAATTTTAAACTATGTTAATCAGTTCATTGATTGTAAGCTAATTCAGAAGCAAAATGTAAAACTGCTTCTATAATTTCATATACTGTTGTACCCCTACCCCAATTAGTACTACCAAAAGAGCATTTATGTACACGTGAAAATGTGTAGAGTCTGGAATGTTATTTTAAGATATCACGATATCAGTGGTCTTCACGAAAGAAATTTAGTGATCAATCATTTGATTGTTTGGACACGGGTTGACAGCTAGCCAGGGGCTCATTTCCTGTTCTCCGAGGGGGTGGAGACATGCTGATTGTACATCCTTTCATTCGGAAAATCGTGGACTCGTGTTTCAGCTGGCCACTCCATAATTATTTTCGTATTCATTACATTTATTAGCTTCTTCCTATACGCTCGTTTTCTTTCCAAATTCATCTATTTTTGTACACAATTATTAGCTATTTGACTTTTTTTATTTCTACTTTATTTTCAAGAAGGTAAAACAATTGTGGTGGTCAGAAGTCCGGTGTCTATCTCAGTGGCGTATATAGGAATTTATTTCGGGAGGGGCCCAAAATTACTCCCCAGACTCTCCCACACACATTTAATAGGTCCAATGCAGCTTTTTAGGTGATAATTTAGGTCCGAAACACTTAATATAGGAATAGTTGTTTGTAATAAAAATACAAGTACCAAAGGGGGGTCTGGGTGTCCTCCCCCAGAAAATGTGTGGAAGTTTGACTAAAAAAAACAGATTTTTGACTATTTTTGGTACACTAAGCCCGAATTTGGGATGTACATTTTTATGAACTTAATATTTAAAAAGTTATTAAAATAGAGTTCCAAGTACAAAAGAGGATCTTGGGGTCCTTACCCAGATAATTTTTGGAACTTGACCCCTAAAAACAGGGTTTTATGTTGTTTTTGGTATAGTTAGTCCGAATTTTGGACATGTATTTTTTGATAGGATCTGGATGAACTTATTATAATGAAGTTGTTAATAAAATTCTCAGTAACAGTACAAAAGGGGGGTTTGGGGGTCCTCCCCCAGAAATTTTTTTTGAAATTTGACCCTTAAATACAGCGTTTTAACTTGTTTTGGTGCACCTAGTCTGAATTTCGGGGGGGGGGCAGGTCCCCCTCGCCCCCCCCTTATATACGCCACTGGTCTATCTCTTTCCTAGTTTGGAAATTTTATTGGGTTATGCCCCAAAAGGTTTTCTAAGCATTCAAGTAAACATTTCTAAAAGGTTAAAATATTATTACAACCCCAACTTTTAGAAGTTTAATTTACGCTCTAGGAGGGATTGAATATAATTTTCATTTGCAAAATCAAAAAGGTATGGGAAACCGTTACCTTTTGATGAGAAAAACCAGTCAAAAATTTTAAAAACAGTTTTAAATTTTCAATTTGCATATATAAAGCTTAAAATTTTAAAAATTCCCAGAACTGAGGTTTTTTCCTTAAGGCTTAGAGATTAATATTATTTAACTATTTTTAGTGCAAAATAGGTCAAACAATCTTTTAAAAGATTTTTGTGTTACAATGCTTTTTTTACAGAAAGGAAAATTTTCAACTCCTTTAAAGTCTACGTTTTTTTCTGCACATTGATAGTTAATGTTACACATGATTACCAACTTTTTGTTATCTCTAAAATATTTTTTTTCTCGCGATTTCAATAAAAGGGATAAATAACCAATTCCAGAAAAAATTTTGTTATTTCCTATACCTTTTTATGAATGAATTTTTCATGCTGACCACTTATTCTGGTTTTATTCTCGAAAATCCTTCGGCGTAGAAGGAGTGGTTCTCTTTGGATGTCACCAAAAGGGTCCCAAATGAGTTAAAACTACTTTTTAGAGTAAAATAACCAGTTAATAATATCCAATAAATAATTTTTTTAGAAAAGCCTCCACTTTTTAAACCTTATTTTTAAAGTTTAGAATAAGCTAGTTGTGCTTAACCGATTAGTGGAAGTTTCTGCAACTCTTTGAGTTATAATAGCTATTGAGCTTTGAGTTCTCCTTAGTTATTAAAATTACACTTTTAAAGGTAGTGTATTAAAAACTTTTTTCTAGATATTGTATTCCATCCTTTGAAAATATTAAGGATATACGACGGTAAATACTATACAAACTTCACTTCTGAAAACATAAACTTCTTTATTGTTTTAAAATTCAATACCAAAAAAATAGTTGAAACTGTTTTTTTCATAACGTCAACAGTTAGTTGTTGACTCTCCTTAATATTATTGAAATAAATTTAAAATAAAAGGCGCTAGTAGCCAGTATTTGAAATTTCGTTTCTTTGTAAAAAGACAGACTATAGTTAACTTTGCTTACAGGACCTATACTCTCATCAGACGCAAACGCAATTGAATACCAGGCCGAGTCGTTCACTCGTAGTCAGGGTGGGTAAAACTTTAAACAGCCTTAACTCTGAAACTAGAGTTAAGGCTATGAAATGAAAATCTGTGGAAGGTTGGGATACCGTTGATCATTTGTCACGGAATGACCCTACCTCAATCATTCAATTTTGATATACCAAAAGTATACTCTGTTTCAAACAAGTTAAATAATCACTTTAGTCACCACTCAAATGATAAATATTTTTTAAATTATAAAATTAGGATTTTTTTATTAAGATAGCAGATTCCAAATCGAGTTGCTATTTTATACATGTATTTACCCCTATGTGAGTAGGGGAGAGCGGGGCACCTTTCAACAGTTTCGTTTTCGATTAAAATCATTTTCTCGTTTGTTATGAGGTTAATTTAAATGCCACCTGGTGTCAAGTAATGTTTCTTATCATAACAACATCTGTCCTTGGTATTCCTTCCATTTCACCTTTTAGTTTTTTTGTAATCGAGTGGAGTCGTTTTTGACGTTCAAAAGTAAATTTTGAATTTCTTTTAAAAAACCGGATTTTACCAACTTTTTATTAATTTAGGTGATTGATTTTTACACATGTTATTAAATAAGGTCTTCTGCTTCTATGTATACCTTTTTCGAACCGATATCTTTATTCTAAAGCATTTGAGGGGTCTTGAACCGTGACGACTAAAGGTGGGGCACCTTTCAACACTTAGGGCGGGGCAGGTTTCAACACCACAAAAATTCGTTTTGCTTAGTATATTGTGCTTTCGCAATACTTTTTCTTGAAGTAAACGCTCTTAAACAACTTATTCAAGAAATAATAGCATTGTATTAGAGTTAATTGTTTATTTTTAGCGAAAAAACAGCTGAAAATCGATTAAGATAATTTACTCAAATACACATATAATTTTTAATGGTAAGGCTACCATACGATTCACAACAGCAATTTTATGCATTTAGTAGTTATCAGCATTGATTTAAATAAAATTATTTAAGATATACCACTTTGATGACTATAGTAATTAGCAAAATTTAAAATAAATTAAAAGCGATCAAAAAATAAAATTTTTGGTGAATTCTGAAGAAAAACAGTTGAATTAACTATATATTTTCGGAATATAACTCAAAAGAACTTTTAAATTAAAAAATAAAGAAATATCACACTTAGTTGTGTGGAAAAACTCATAACCTACGAAACAACAGAAAAACTCCAAAATTTGCAAAAAATTTCACTTTTTTTTACTCTAAATTAATGAAATGTATTTGTTATAATGTATATTTCAATATAATAAACTTAAAATCAATTGAAACTTTTAAAATTTTAAAATTAACCCACTGTTGAAACGTGCCCCGCCTGTGTTGAAACCTGCCCCACCCGAGAACCTTTTTTAAAACGCAATTTTGGACCTTTTAATTTTCTCAAGGAACTTGGGTAAAATTACACAATGTGTCCGAAAGTCCATGGTAGGATATGCAAGTTAAAGCTTTATGATCCGTCAATTCGTTTGGTCACAAAAAATAAAAACCGAAATCTGTTGAAAGGTGCCCCCCTCTCCCCTACATATAAACTGAATTGTGGCTGTGCAATGTGACTGTTTCCAGCGTGAAAAAAATTTGATTCCCTGCCAGTTTGACTCTGTGACATACTCAGACTTTTTTACTCAAATTTGTAAATGTTGAGTGTGCACCGGGCACACCCGCTTCTTATATACGCCGCAGAACTTCAGAGTAACCAAAATTTTTGTAGTTAAACCCTATAAACCCACCCTTTGCACACACGACCTTGTCATTCCATATAATCCAATTCCTGTTAATCGAAAATCTTACCGAACATCCATTTTTTAAAAAACAAAAACCGGCGTCTATTACTTTTTCCCACAGTCAGGCATGACAAAACTGACAATTTTGCCAGAGATGTTCAAGACCAGTTTAGCCGCTTGAACTAATCATACACGCTATCTCTGAGTGAGATCTGACTACAGAAGGGAAGACCACTTCTAGCGGAAAATGACCCCACGTTTAGGTTGTGTGTGAATATTATCAAACGGTGAGAATTTCCGGATTTTCTCGGAGCTGGAAATATTCTTGTGCACGTAAAGGGTTAACTTCCGTTTTGAAAATTTAGTTTTTGTTGTGAATTTTTAAAAAATATAAACTTTCCTGTTGTTGCAATTGATGATGAAATCATGTCCGTATAATATTATATTTTTGTGTAATTAGTAGTGTTCGGCAACTAGTGGTCAAAAAGTAGTTAACTACCAACTACTAACTAGTCTGTGAAAATCTAGTTGCAACTAGTAGTTAACTATTTTTTCCTGGGACTAGTTGCAACTAGTAGTTAACTATTTCCCAAAGTAGTTAACTACTAGTTAACTAGTCTATTTAATTTCATAACCTATTTTTTCCCCAAATTCTAATAATCTTTATTCTTATCTATATCACAAAAAACTTTATGCTTCGCTCAAAACGGGCCTTTATTTCTGGTTATGGTATTTGAGTACTCTACCATGACATTGTAGTTATAAATAGCAGTGTAATTTTTTGTATATTTTGATAAAAATTTTAAATATTTTTGAAATTTTAAACAAAAATTTTTTTTTAAAGTAGTTGAAAATTTGAAAGTAGTTTCAATTAGTAGTTATTAAAAAAAGTAGTTCAACTACTAGTTAAACTAGTTTAAACAAAAAGTAGTTAAACTACTAGTTAACTACTAGTTGATCGGTAGTTAACACTAGTTGCAACTAGTTCTAGTTAACTAGTGCCGAACACTAGTAATTAGTATCATTTCTGATTGCCGAGATGCAAATTTTAAATTTTGTTTCGTTGTAATAATCGCTAAATAATTTCTTAACGAATATAATATATTTTTTCAAATTTCTCTCGACCAATCGTGGTTGAGTCTGATGCACCAAGAGTGATAAAAGTTTTATTAAGTATACTTGGTTGCAATGTTTCTTGACCTTTATGATGTCACTATACTTGGTTGCAACGTTTCTTGAACCCAGTAGTACGTCACAAATGCGGAAGGAGAAATCGGTAAACACGAAGCCTGTTGGATTGATAGGAGGAGTTTTGGTACGCAAATCGCGATTGAAAAGCACTATATATGCATGGGTTTAACAAAATAATCATATTTTTAAATTGACGTTCTTTATTTCACTCAAAATTCAAACACCGCGATGGGAACTACTCTGTTTATGAGTGACGTCGTAGGGTCAAGTTAAGTTGCAGTCTAGTATAGGTGAAAGAAAAACTGAGTAAACAGAAAGCCTGTTGGGTTGCTAGGAGGAATTTCGGTATGCAAGCAGTGTTAAAATACGGTATATGGGTTTAACAAACTAATCATATTTCTAAATTGAAGTTCTTAATTTTATTCAAAATTCAGGCACCGGGCTGGGAATTACTTAGTTTGTTTGCTCTCAGCTTGTTCTCCAGGGTCAAGTAACGTTGCAGTCTAGTATAACAGTCTAACAGCCATATTCACAGCCATCAGCGTCACGGTTAACCAGCAGCTATAGAAAGAAAAATGAGCTTTTCGCTAAATCTGATTGGTGGAATACTTCTTTGACTAAATATTTAACACTGACGCTGATGATCGTGAATATGGCTGTAAGGGTGACTAATGTTAAAATAGTTTTAAATAGTGTTACTGAAATCACTGCAGATTTATAGATTTATTACCAATACTACTACTATTTAAATTTAACTGAAGGTTATCTTACGTATTTGGAATCCTTCATTCTAAGTCATTTTTGCACAAAAAATAAAACTATAAAATGGAAAGAATGTTCTTAGTTGCATATCTCATAGGCCTTTTTAGTATCTTTTTGCGTTAAAATCCGTACAGTAAACCAGTTTTCAAAAACAGCAAAATTATACCTATTCCTTAATAACACTAATAACAATAATGACCGTGATAATGATAATGGTTCAAAATATCTAATCAATCTTCATTCCGTCTGTAATTATCCTCTAAGTTCTTTCCACTTGATTTGAGCACAATGCTTTTCAAGGCCTTTTGGCAAAAGTGAAACTTTCAAGCTCTGACTAAACTCACCACTAAATAACTGCATTCTTATTTCTTACGCTATAAATTGAAAAAGAATCTTCAACCTGATTCATTGTTGTGATGTTTAAGCGGAGGTTTCGTCGTGTGTTTATCTTTAGAAATGAAAGTTTTTATTCAAGTTGAATTTGCCGTTTGGAGTTTGAGTTCTTTTGTGACTTTCGTAAACACTTTAGGTGCTTAATGGTAAGCTATTTTGAACCACACCTTTCGTTTTAGATGCTCTTTTCACAATTTAAAACGGGCTTTCAATATACTTTCGAGTTTCAGTCTAGAAAAGAGAAGTTAAGGGGCAACTCTTTGTAGTTTCACTAAAAAACGCGTACACAAAGTTTATAATGTAGAAATTTTGTTTTTATTTCAGGAAATAACTATTATTTATATGATTATTTTTTAATTTATTCAATTATAAATCTCAAACTCATATACAAGTCCACCGTAATTCTGCACAGTAGATTTTTATCTTATCTTGTAGTACCAAAAATGCAAACCATTGTTTCCAGAAAAATTGTGATGAAAAACTACATGACGTCATATCTGATTTACGCAAAAACGAAAACATAGGTATTTGCATTTGTTGATTGACCAGGTGTTAAAAATATTTATTTTGCATATCAAATCACCCTGTGTAATGAATAATATAGGTTTTTTGTGGGATATGACGTCACATTTTTCTAGAAAAATATGGGTTGTATACGTGGAGTTCTTTGAGAATTTTTATAAACTCCAAGCAAGGAACAATGCTGTGTAGAGTTTAATCGGACTTGAAACTCCCTGCATACAAAAAATTTGGATTAAGGAATAGTAGTCTTTGTAAAATGATGAGAATTAAAAAATTTCTTAAATTTTAAATCATAAACTTATCAACAGTTAATATCACTTTTGGGCTTCCTACTCTGTTATCCAATTTCTTCAGGTTACACAATTTTGAATTATTTTTCTCAACGGTAAAAAAAATCTATTGAAAACAAAACCAGTCTTTAAATCTGGTTTAGATTAGAAACTCTGTTATAATATCCAATGTGAATTTGGTACCCTATCGGAAACTTTTGGATGCTAAATCCCTAAAGCAGAAGTTTTCTACATACAATTTAAACCATTTGGGTGGCAAATTTTAGATTTTAAGAATAAAAGGATTTTTAGAAATGCTCCTGTGCAGTTAAATTCTTGTGTAATAGAGAGCTTTGATTGATAATAGTAGACAACTTATTGGTAGAGCAGAGTTCTCAGACTTTGAGTACGTCCCATTCAAAAAGAAGATGTAATTATGATTGCTTACTAATTTGTAATAAAACCAAAAGTAACTTTCCTTTCCTACAAACCAAACTTAACATAAGAAAATCGGTTTTGATATTTTAAATATTTTATTTGATTTAAGTCTAAGGCTGCTCTTGCCCTATATGTCTCGCAGAAAAAAATGTAGGGAAAAGACACATAAAAAATAGCGTCTGAAACTGAGAATTTTAGGAAAAAAAAATTACAAATTAATTTTAAACGTTGTTTGAAAGAGGTAAGATACTATTGAAAGTCTGATATAAAGACTGCACACTATAGCGATCGCTCGTAGCCAGTGGATAGTTAGAGCACGGCTTACTAGATACTATACAGGCTAGTCGAGTACGGAATTCATTAAAAATCCAGATGGCAATACTGGACAAACTGACAAAGCATATCCACAGTGTTGAAGGCGGTGGGTGATATAGGTAGGACTTGTGGCGATCCAAGCGGGAAAAGTTGTCAAGTGGTTTTCATTGTTCAAAACTTGGATAGCCTGTATAGTATCTAGTAAGCCGTGGTTAGAGCCACAAACTCAGAAATCATTGCTATTTAATATTACAATATTAGTTATCTATGGAAGTATGAGTTAGGTGGCTCAGTATATGCTCATAACTACCAGTCAAAAAAGTAAAAAAAATACATATATATATTTATATTTTCTTTTCTTGTATAGTCGGTTATCAACTGTAACTTAAATTTAATAAACGTACCAACTTTGTGGTATGGTAATCAATTGGCAATAGAGTATTTTCAATCACATGACTTTGCCTAACAACGGCCTTAGCAACGTTGATTTTGTCCTCCAAGTGACGTCATGTGCGAATGCTCTATAGTGTTTACAGGTGACGTCACAACCGGTTATTTTCTTTTAACTGTGTACCTTCTGTAGGGCTTTTAACTGTTGCTAAGGCCTTTGTTTGTATGTTGCTAAGCCGGTTTTTAGGTATGGGATCACGTGATTGCAAATGCTCCAATAGAAGAATTCCACGGCTAGTCATTTTCTGTAACTGTTAACCTCTGTAGGGCAAAAAACTGTAACTATTCTGTTCCTAAGGCCGTTGTTAGGTTCGAATCATGTGATTGAAAATGCTCTATATAAAAAACGCTTTAAAAATACTTTAATACAAGGAGGAAATTCCGGTTTTTGCGGAAGGTTTTTATATCAGAAACAAATCAAGAGCCAATTTTTTTAAAAATGTGTTAGTGGTGTGCAATGTGATTCTTCAGGGGTATATAAAACAAATAATTAAACAAATAAAAAAATTATTTATTGACAGAAAGAAGTATAAATAAAATATACTATATACAAGTTGTTTCAGATAAATGTTTTCGATTCAGACATTTATATCATAAAACCAATTAAAGAGCTGAAATCTCAATCTTAATTTCTCAGTTCTTAGGCTTAAAATAAGTCATGACTTACAAAAAAGCTTTCAACACTGAAGAATTACGATTGGTCTGATTAAACGTTTACTGAAATTTCAGCTCTAAAATTGGTTTTTATAAATCTCGGATTGTACCCTTTAAATGACTACCGAAAACCCGAAAAGTGCGGCTGACTATGTGTTACACCGTATAGCAAAAATATAATTAAGTCTCTGTTTGCTCTTTTGGTTGTATTCAACGTCTAGAATTTATCTAAAAATCGCCCAGCAAACTGCAACTATAGATCAGACTTTTTTCCGCTTACTTTGGGAAAAGACTTATTTTTGAATCAAATTTTATAAAAAGGTAGACTCGAATTATTATCTTAATTATTTCAAGTTAAATTTTAAGGTGCATAGAAAACTTAACTTTTCAATATCGTCCATACAAAATTTCATTTTGTTTGGTTGTAATTTAGTCATTTTATTACATTTTAGTCATTTATCATTGGTATAAAATTCTATGAACTATAAGCAAATTTAGGACAAAAATTTATAAGGGGGCCACGATCCCACTAGGGGTTCTCAAACTTTTAGGGATCGCGACCCACTTTTTAATAAACAAAATTTAACGCGACCCACCTCATCTTCTGTTAATTTTCCCATGCCCCCTTTAAGACTTTATCTTCGGGCGAGTGGGGTTTGGTCACCATCTTAATTTGCTAGAATAATAAATTACATGAATGATTAGCGATTAATTGATCTATTTACAAAATTAATAGGAAGGATTTGTTCCTGAACGTATCAAATTATTTAATTGAGGGAACAAGAATGAGCTCCACAATAAAAAGAGGGTCTGAGGGTCCTCCCCCAGAGAGATTTTTGACCCTGTAAAACAGGGTTTCCATTCAACTCGTCTAATCTGAATCAACTCATCAATCGTAGATCAACTCATTTTGAATGAATTGCTGTTACAACATCATTTAAGAAGAAAATTCTTAAAGTTTGTATTGTTCCCCCGGTGGGCATCTTATTTGAATAGGTATTTTTGCATTATCAGCACACTAAAGTTACACAATATGCTAGTTTATTTTGTCTTTTGCATTCGAAACCGAGTAGGGTTTTTTTCTATTGCTTTTTATATTCCCTTTTTACTATATGGTAATTTAATAATTTCAAAAGCCAACAACGTTCGTAAAAGTTATAAAGGAGATGCTATATTCTCACACAAATTAATTCAAAATCTTGTCGCGACCCACAGTATGAGAACTTCATGCTTAGACAGTTTTGGCCAGCACATTATCTGTAGATGATCTGGTTTAAGTTAGTATTTAATTTTAACGTTGATCCAGGATTTGGTTTTTGGGGGGCCTAAGAATTTTCATAATCCAATTGGATCTTCTTTATTTTCTTAATATGGAAAAGGTAGTGAATTTTCCAGCTCCAATCATTAAAAGGGGGTATGGGGATCCTTACCCAGACATTTTGTGAAAATTTAAGTAAAAAAAGCACTTTTCATTTTGTTTTGGTACGCTTCATCCGATTTCGGATATAGATTTTATTGTAGAATTTTTGTCTTTTGACAAACTTAATATAAAACAGAGTTGTAATAATAGAGTTTCAAGTACTACGGGGCTCTAGGAGTCCTCCTTTAGAAAATTTAAGTAAAGAACCACACTTTTTCAACTCGTTTTGGTACGCCTCCTCCGAATTTCGGATATAGACTTTATGGTAGAGTTTTTGCGTTTTGACAAACTTAATATGAAATAGAATTGTAATAATAGAGTTAGAAGTACCAAGGGGGTCTGGGAGTACTCCCTCAGAAAATTTGACCTTAAAATAACAGGGTTTTAACTCATTTTGGTGCATAAAATTCCATATTATATAGTGAAAAACTTTTCATTTGGGGGGCCTCAAGCCCCCCCCCTGGATCCGTTAGTGCTGCAACACTTGGTTATTCGAGATATAAAAGACAAATTTTGCATTATCAGCAGACTAAAGTTACACAATGCAGTTTATTTCGTTTTTTACTAAGGTAAATGTGGGTATAGTGGACACTGTCCCAATAGTGGCCACCTAGTTTATTAATTTTAAATAATACAAGTTAGAGGCATCAAATAGCGTTAAAATTCATAGGCATAGTAGATCATGCTATCAGGTAATAAGTTAAATAACCACTGATACCACATATCAGTATGGGAAGGATATTTAAGTCTTTGAAAATAACACCATCGGCCGAGTGACTGAAATTTGATTTTGCTTATTGAATCGCGTTAGGAAACGGTTAAGTCGGAACTGATTTTTTAGTAATTATTACGGTTTCATTGACTTTTAAATTCATTTTAAGATTAAGTAGAGTGTATACAATCATACTGAAGAAAATTTATTTGAAAATTTTTACTTTACGAGGATTTAGGGGGGGGTGGCCACTTTACCAACACAGAATCTTAGATTTTCCAATAGTGGTCACTGCAATGGCTTTTAAAAAAATATATAAATAATTTTTAATTTGAATCAGATTTTCTTCAGAAACTGTTGATTATGCCATAAAACAGGTGTTGTATATACGAATTAGGTTTCATTCTGGCTTCGGGAAATTCCTCTCAAATCTGCTACAATGTAGGCTATGGGCCGGAAACCATTAAGCCTGTAATTCTAACCTTAATAAAACTGATTTTATTTTAATCCAAAATATATTTTGCTAGGAAGGAAGACTTTTTTAGAACTGAACGACCATACCTACTCAATTTCATGCATAAACCCCCTCGTATAGGCAGAAAAAGAGAGGTGTCCACTTTTGATGCAAAGGGTGTCCCCCATAGATACATCGATGTGGCCACTATAGAAGCAATTTGGAGTACTTTAAAAAATTCATTAAAAATACTTTCCCCGATCTAATTACAGTTTTAATTGGTAAAATCGAAAGAAGAAGATCCAGTTGATCTAAAAATAGGATGGTAACCGTTTACAGGCAAATAGATTGATATTTATAGAGAATTTAAGAGAAACTTTTTCTTAAAGTGTCCACTATACCCACATTTACCTTATATGGTAATATAATAATTTCAAAAGCCAACAATACGTTCGGTAAAAGTTATAAAGGAGATGCTGTATACTCAGACAAATTAATTCAAAATCTTGTCGCGACCAACAGTTTGGGAATTTCAAGTTTAGGCAGTTTTGGCCAGCACCTTAATAAATTGTAGGTAATTTGGCCTTAAGTATAACTATAAAATTTAAAATTAATTCCTATATAGAGGAATTAAAAGGTTACATTAACTGTAGTTTTATTGTAACGCTATTTTAGTGGTGAATAACACAACACTTGGTTGTTCGAGATATAAAAGGTGAAGGCGGGTGTTCCCCGAGAGAGGTGAGGTGGGCACCGCGTGTGAAATGAGGGCTTCCATCGCAGTTTTAGAGGCCAACGTTCGTCGTCGGCGTCGCTCGTTCCCACGGGCCGACCGCCCAAGGTCATGCGACCACTTTCGCACGGACACGCTACGGTGACCGCGGTGCGAGGGTGGGGAAGAGACCACCCGCTTCCGCGGCTAACGGTGGTCACTAATTGACCGTTCGTTTAGAGGGGTCAATCAAGTCCGTAGTAGATTCAGAGGGGCGATTTTGTCTTATGGCGGATTTACAGCAAGCGGTTTGAGGCAAAAGCGACATTTTCTTTCAAAAGAACTAATAGGAAGCCTCGAAAACTATCGCTTTTGTTTCGCTTGACGCGTTGCTGTAAATCCCCCATTAGGCTCTGTCCAAACTGGAGGCCTTTTGCGGTCCGAAACCATTAAGATCTTTATCAAACGGTGGTAGTAATTGTAGCGGAGGAAAACGGGTGTGGGTCATCTTTTTCACTTTCAACCGCTTCTGGAGTAGTCTAAGTGGATTACCCCTCAAATTCCCTTCTTTCTTTCCTCCGTTTGATAAAGATCTTAATTGTTTCGGGCCGCAAAAGTCTTCTAGTTTGGACAGAGCATTAGGGTACGGTCAGCCAGAAATTTAGCATGGTATCTCTTCAAAAAATCTGCCCTATCTCCCCATTCATGACCCCTCCAACAATAGCGAAAGAGTCCGAAGTCACCCTTCCAGTCAATTAGCAGACACCCGATAGTGACTTCTCGCTCCTCCCCGAGGGCTGTCTTTTGTTGGAGGGACCATTGAAGGGGGTTGATTGCGGTTTTCCTATTGTCCGATAACCAGATACAGCAGATTTTTTGAACAGATACCATGCTGAATTTCTGGCTGACCGTAACCCTTAGGGCCAGTACAGAGTTTTAAAGAACGCCTCAGGGAATAGCGGGAGAAAAGAGAACTTAAAGGACATCCTACCATCCTAGACCTTCGTTCAAGGTTGGGTTTTCTTTTGTTCGCTAATTTACCGCTAGTGGCCGGAGGCATGCTTTCTCCAGTGTTGTAAAGGTACGGTCAGCCAGAAAATCAGCATGGTATCTCTTCAAAAATCTGCCCAATCTCCCCATTCATGACCCCTCCAACAATAGCGAAGGAGTCCAAAATCACCCTTCCAGTCAATTAGCAGACACCCAATAGTTACTTCTCGCTCCTCCCCGAGGGCTGTCTTTTGTTGGAGGGACCATTGAAGGGGGTTGATTGCGGTTTTCCTATTGTCCGATAACCAGATACAGCAGATTTTTTGAACAGATACCATGCTGATTTTCTGGCTGACCGTAGCCTAAGGGTACGGTCACCCGGTTTTTCAGGATGGTATCAATTCTGCCCTGGTATGAAATCTGCCCTTTCTCCCCATTCATGACCCCTCCAACAATAGCGAAGGAGACCGAAGTCATCTAATTAGCAGACCCCCGAGTGACTTCTCCCTCCTCCCCGAGCCCTCTCTTTTGTTGGAGGGACCATTGAAGGGGGTGGACTCCATCTTGGATTTTTGTATATTTCTAGCTAATAAGTCAAAGATTAACATATATTTTTTTCAAAAAAAATCAAAAGGGAGGTGTTTTTCAGAAATTCAATTTTAAAATTTAAAACACTTGTAAAAAAATATTTTAGTAATTTTTGCATATCACATTAAAACCCATAAAAATACCTTTAAAATTAGCCAAATATGAACTTTCAAGCCTAATTCATTCTAGAGTTGTAAAGGATCTAGTAATTGAAGAAATTGCGAAATTTATATTATATAACAATTAATTATATGTTAAACTTTGATTTATTAGCTTAAGTATACAAAGTTTTAAGTAGAAGAAATAAATATTTGAATTAAGAACCTAATGCAAACACTAATAAAACAATTCAGGATCTCAATTTAGGACAAAACAAGTCAGATTCTTCAAAATAATTCAAAACAGTCTCATTCTTCTGAAATTCATGCAATCATTTTTGGAACTATGCCCAATAAATTCCTTGTTGTCTTCCCTCTCTACCTGAATGGTTAAAGTATTTAATATGATAAAATAATTTTTAGAATAGAGAAACAAAGGGAATTTCGCATTCAGGTTTATAAAAAATGAAGTTTATATAAAATTTATACTTGAACCGAAACATAAATTATATTAAAAGTAATATTTGTTACCTATTCCTGATAATTTGGATTTTTATTTTATATCTTTATCACTATAGTCTGATTCCTCTGTAGAAATATACTAAAAAGTGGCCAGCAGTGTTCACAAATGGGAACATCGTGAAAATCACATGCTGAATATTAATTGAATCAGTTGAAGGTAAAATAATCTATAAATTATTTAATTATATACTTAGATCTGAACTGAATTCGGCCCGCAAAAGGTTAAAATACCTACTACAAAAAAAGTATTTGAGATTTTAGAAAGTCTACTGAAAATGAAGAAAGTAGTACTTATAAGAAGTCAAAAAGAAAATTAATGTTCGACTTGTTTAGGTTCCTAATTGAAAACTTCGAAATAAAACTTTATCTATTACTTTTTATAACAAATTTTGTTTTATCTAACAGTATTGAGAAAAGGCATAAACAATTCTCACCGTTATTTTTTAATTAATAAAAAAATGAAAGTTAGAAATTTATATTCATCGAATATTATGTGACTCTCACGCATACAGCTATTAGTAAATACATCTCTGATTTTGTTGAGGTGTAATGTATCTTGAATTAAGTAAAGTCGTGATGTTAAGGATTTGAAGTCTAACGTTACGATACATGGATTAGAATTAAAGTGTACTATTTTTTGTGATGGGAAATTGTTGATGTTTTACAAACATGGTCGTTCTATGTCAGCAGAGTTCTCAATTTTCCATTATCGGGCATCGAATCCAGGGTGGACGCGTCCCTCACAATAATTAAGAACTAATTATATATGCTCGAAAAAATCTCCAAGGTTCGCTCTACCCATGAGTGGGAAAAGGGAAAAAAATAACTGCACCCTCTGGTATAGACCATTAAATTTGGCAAAATCGATGTCCATTCATTGTATTTTTTTTACTTAATTTGAAATTTAAGTTAATTGATCTTTCTTTTCTTATTATTTGTGCTTTAAAATAAGCCAAAGCAAAATATGTTTTTAATTGAAAAGTGTTTTTACCTTTTTAACCATCGAATGTTGGACTCCATTGATATTCATTACCCTTAATGATTCAGTTTCATAATACATCTAAATTTTTTTGTTTAGTCTTTCTATTTTCCAGTTTTGTGCTCTGAACTAATCAGAAATATATTTCCATTGTCAAATTAAGTAGTTTTTTAGATTTTTCCAACTTTTAACACCAACTCTTATTCATCTGTATATTTTTTAAATATATTTATATTGTTCAATATCATCATCATCATCATCTATATTAGCGCCGAAGGCTTTTACTCCGCCTGAAATAACTAAGGGGCCGTTCAAATATTACGTAAGCAATGTTTTGGTCATTTTTGACCCCCTTCCCCCCTTGTTAGCAAAAATAAGCAAACCTCAAACCCGCCTCTCATAATTACGTAAGAAAACTTCCCCCTTGTTCTTTTTTTTTTGTACAAAATATTTAGTAATGCTTAGATTTCTGAAATTATTTGTTCTCCATAAACACTTAACCTATCGTTAAATCTTATCGTGTGAAAAATTTAATTAAATTTATTTTTGATTAAATTTTGAAATTATGTACGCAAAAAAGAAGATATTTTTGAAAGTGCAGTGTTTGTAACATCTTACGTAAGCATCAGTCATACTCCTCCTCCCCTTGTGAGGAAAAATAAGCAAATAGCAAACCCCTCCCCCTTAGGTGCTTACGTAATGTTTGAACGGCCCCTAAAATGAGATATATAAGAACATGAATAGAAATTATTTTTTTCGCATTAAGTTTTGTCATAGTAGGAGTGAAACACAACAAAGAAACGAAGTAGTGGGGAAAGGAAAATAGTCTGCAGGCAATAAGAAAACGTTTAGTGAGTTGACTGAATGAGATACTCAAGAGAGTAAAATCAGGTAATTGGTGACGTCATCAGGGGAGGATGGTGACGTTGAGTATTCGTGGTGGTGGAGTAAGGAAATTTGTTGGCAGGATTTGGATCTAAATAGATTGCTTGAATGTTGATTAGAGTAATAGGGTTTGCTCTGTAAAAAATCAAGGGAGATTTTTGAGGGAGTACCTAGGTCGTTGGACCTTCAAACTCCAGTATAACTAGCCTCACTGGGTGAGGCCATGAGCTGAACTGTTACAGAACGTGTGACTTGAACGTGTCCGGGGTTACCCCGGACATTCTGGGGTTTTTAGAGCTGTCCGGGGAAATATCGTCGCAAAAATGTTCGAGGTTTCATACATTTAAGATTTGCAAAACATTTTTACAAAAACCATTATTACTAAGGTGTTTGAAATTGCGTATTTTTACTTTTATGACTTAACTTCATCATAAAATTCATATAAAAATAGGTCAAACAAACAATTTTTGAAAAAAAAAAAGTAACTTTAAAAGTACAAATAAAAAATAAGATTTAATATTTCTGTTCAATGGTTTTAGTTTGAATATTTTGTACTTAGTTTTTAATGTTTGATGAATGGATCCTTTTTTATTAAGTAATTTCAAAAATACATCCTGGGTTGGACCTTCCCAAGGAAATATGGTAAATTCTGACGATTCATTTGCGAAGAAATGTAGTACTAAACTTTCCAATTAAAATAAAGGATTTCTGTCGCTCCACCTTATTGTCGAGCAGGTTTTATTTCATTTTCCGAATATTTCGGTCTGATTACTATGTAATTTGAAGCAGTCATCTCTGTTTTTCTAAGCGATCTGTGAACAATCCATGACCCAATAAGTCGCAAGATCCCTGTATACCTTTGCAGCAGTACAAGAGCGTCAACTTTGGATTATTTTTTAATCCACCTAATCAAGTCATCTTTAAGCTTTAATGACGAAACCGTGTGATTTATTTTAGGAAAAGCGGGTTTGTGTGGATTGGGAAACTGTTTTGTTTATTATAAATAACATGGAGTGTTTCCTGATTTTAAATCATCGCATAACTTGAATAATAATCTGCACCAAAGAATAGAAAACAGAGAAGAATTGAAATTCTCGTTATGTCTATAGAGCAGGGCAGAGAGATATTTTTAACTCCTCTGAGAGAGTATTTCACTCTTTGGAAATCGGAAATACTCTTTAAAAATCTAGCCAGGAGTATTTTCACTCTTTGAATTTTTCCACAAAGGTTTAGCTTAAAAAATGCACCGGGTGGCCCCGCCGAAATCAACAAATAATCTTTTTCTACTCAAAACACCAACTGATCTCAGCAGAGACATTTTCGCCCGACTTCTGGCCAAAGCCAGAAGCCACGGCACCCTAATTATCATGCTTTTTAATTGGGTTTTCAAACAGCAATAGTAGTTTTTATTTTCAATTTATTGTTCTGATGTTAGGAAGTTTGATTGCGGTTTTCTTTTCTCTGTATATGTAGTTCATGCTATTTCCGTATTTCACTCCTCATAATTCAATTTCACTCCTCCTAAAAAAGTCAAGGATTATTTTTACTCCTCCAAAAAAATCCTAGGAATAACACTGGAGCAGGGGTAAGGGATCAGCTCAAATTTCCAATTGGACCAATCAGGGGTGTATCGAATATAAGGGGGGAGGGGGAAAATTTAGACATGGTGTACCAAAATAAGTTAAAACCCCCTTTTTCAGGGTCAAATTTCCAAAATTTTTTGGGGGGATGACCCCAGATCCCCTTTTGTACTTGAACTCTATTATTTACAACTTTTTTATATTAAGTTTATTAAAACGCAAATCCCACCTAAAAATGTTTATCAAATATTCGGGCTAGGTGTACCAAAACTAGCAAAAAACTTATTTTTTAGAGTCAAATTTCCAAAACGTGTCTGGGGGAGGTCCCCAGACCCCCTCTTGGTTGTTTCATATATTAAATTCTTTAGGACGCAAATTCTACTAAAAATGCATTAAAGTGTAGTGTTCGGCAACTAGTGGTCAAAAAATAGTTAACTACCAACTACTAACTAGTCTGGAAAATTGTAGTTGTAACTAGTAGTTAACTATTTTTTCCTGGGACTAGTTGCAACTAGTAGTTAACTATTTCCTGAAGTAGTTAACTACTAGTTAACTAGTCTATTTAATTTCATGACTTACTTTTGGGCAAAATTCTAATACATCTTTCTTATCTATGTCACAAAAAACGTTTATACTTCGCTCAAAAATGGTCTTTATTTCTGGTTATGGTATTTGAGTACTTTACCTTTGATAAAAATTTTAAATATCTTTTTAAATTTTAAATAAAATTTTTTTTGAAGTAGTTGGAAATTTGAAAGTAGTTTTAACTAGTAGTTAATTAAAAAAGTAGTTAAACTAATAGTTGAACTACTTTAAACTTAAAGTAGTTAACTACTAGTTAACTACTAGTTGCAACTAGTTCTAGTTAACTAGTGCCGAACACTATTAAAGTGCTACATTGGACCTAAGGCATGGGAGGGGATGAGAAATAGTTTTTGGGACCCCTTCTGAAATAAATTTCTATTCTCGCCACTGATTCCAGAGTTTGTAAAATAATGTTTACAAAGATCTTCTTAAAATTAAAAAATCAGTGTTTGAAATTAGTAATTAGGGAGACGGAGTAAATCAAAATCAGATAAAATTTTTTATTTGCCACTTTTAAAAAACAAATACAAAGACTGACGACCAGCTACAGGCTGAAAGCCCAACAAGGCTGGCCCTATGATTATGAATTCCCCAATTCCCACAACCTATCCAATTGCCTCTTAAACTCAAACACTCCCTTTGAATATACTATATTTTCTGGCAACGCGTTCCATATGTCAATTACCCTATTGAAGTAGTAGTACTTCCTTAAATCCCGATTGACCTGTGTCTTATTTAGTTTATACCCATGGCCCCTTGTTCTGTTATCCTTGCTGAAACTTAAGCCCTCCGTATCCCCTTGCTTTACCAACTTGAATAGCTGAATCAAATCCCCCCTCTCTCTTCTTTTTTCCAATGAATACATATTGAGCCTGCTCAAACGTTCATTATAATCCAGGTGTGTTATCCCCTTAATTATTTTTGTAGCTCTGTGCTGTACCTTTTCAATTACCTCTATATCCTTCCTCATGTATGGAGCCCAGAATTCCAGAGAAAACAGGCAGCTTTTTCATCAAACACAAATCATCGTTTGGCAATCAGAAAATAAAAACTCGCATCGTTATCTTAATCTATTGATCATAATTTTGATGATTATCTGTGAGATTTTTTTTTATTTTTGGTTCCCAAAAATTAATGTTTGTCATACGAAAGGTCACCAAATCACTCAAGGAGAGCTTCATCCATTATTCTGAAAAATACTGAAGAGAACGCCTATCTTTGAGAAATTAGATTGGCGGTTTTGGCTAAGTGTGCACTGTTTGAGTTTTATTTTTTGATCGGGGAATACTTTTTGTAACATCTTAACGAAAACAATTACAAAAATACGTCGTTTATTTCAAAACATCTTTTCACAAAACTAAAAGAAAAATGGTACAATTTTTCTATTCAGAACAAGTTGAAGTCATTTCTTTTCATCTACTAGTCTAGTTGAATTTTCCTTTCATTGTTCATTTTTATTATAAAATATAAAATTAATGATTTTATCTGAGTAAAACCGTATCGCTTTACGATTTTTCTCAAAATTTAATCATTAAATTCAAACACTGGTAGTAAGTGGACTGATATCGAACGCTTTCTACGTCTTAAAGAGTAGTGTCCAATGACTTTCCTGGAGCTCTAGCAGTATCTCAAGATCATTAACTCAACTTTCAAAATTTTCAGATTTCTTTTGTATACTTAAAATTTTAAACTTAATAGTGGTGAATAAAAACACCACAGCCACGTAGATCTAGTTTCCCCCCTATAATTCTTACGCAACATGATTTGATTTCACACCACACACACCCCTTGCAGTACCGCAAATTCTCTCCCACGATGAGAACCGATCGTCCTTCCTCCTTCCGCGAGAGGGGTGAAGGTCGCCTGTCCAGAACAAAGGAACGTTTTCACAGTTGGCATGGTTGGGTGCTGCGGCTAATGGGGTGGGAGAGGCACCCCACCGCAAACGATAGTCATCAGCGCTTCCCTTTCTCTTATTATGAATTAAATGAGTAAAGATCGCGATTGATTGCCAAAATCTGGTTTAATGATTACATTTTGAGTACTATTTCAAAAATCGGTTCCCCTAGACACGTACTGTACTTCCAATTGTAAATTTTTCATTTAAGAGGTGAAAAATTATGAGAGACTAGTTTCAACTCCATGGGGGTCTACTGAAGAAATGCGGAAAATAAAATTTTTATGCGGCCCCCGCAGTTTAAAATTTCCAATTAGCCAAATTTTCTTTGTTATTTCCTGAATCAGACACAAAAATTTCCCTCTCAATATCTTCGAAACTCACTGAGATAGTAAATATTTAAAATTGGTGCCTTATAACACTTTTTTTGAGAAAAAAAATGGGGTTTATCCGCATATTAAAGTTGAACCTGTACTATTGAAAATATTTTATGAAATTGCCATTGTTACACTCTATTTGACCGTACTGGCCCTGACCTCGAAGCCGTACGTCTGGGGTTCGAATCCCCGTTTGGCATGGATGTTAGTTTCTGTCCTTTTGTGATGAATGAATGTGCCCCCCCCCCCCTGTAAAAAGGGGTTGTGCGAGCGAATGTGTGTGTGTGGCGCGGGTAATAGTACCTCGGCTCCGGTCCACAGGTGCTCGCTGGGTAACGCTGAGTAAGTACTTTTTAGTGGTCAAGGATGATAAATCCAGTACCCACCCATTGGAAAAAAACCCACTCTAATTGAAATGCAGAAAGAACTGCATGCAGAAAGTTGACAATGAACTGTTCCCCGCCTATTTAGTTATAATTTTCATGGATCGCAATAAAGTGCAATGCTAATTCATCCGCTTCATACTATTTGGATTGCACAAAAATCACAGAGGAAACTATTTTTAAATTTTCAATTTTTCTTTCAGAACATAAAATTATGTTGTTTTTTTTGTTAGTGTGGTAATGGACTCTAACCGTCTGACGTCACACGTGACCTACTGAGCTTGCGATTGGTTACCACAGATACTACACTAGTAGATCTACTAGTGTAGTATCTGTGGTAACCAATGGACTCTAACCGCCTATCTGGTTCGAGACTTCACGGAACCAACACGTGACCTACAACTGAGCTAGCGATTGGTTACCACAGATACTACACTAGTAGATCTACTAGTGTAATATCTGTGGTAACCAATCGCAAGCTCAGTAGGTCACGTGTTGGTTCCGTGTGACGTCAGACGGTTAGAGTCCATTGCAAGCTCAGTTGTAGGTCACGTGTTGGTTCCGTGAAGTCTCGAACCAGATAGGCGGTTAGAGTCCATTCTTAGAAAATGCATTTAAAACATTGGATTAATGGTTGGGTTGTCACTAGTAAATTTAATTGTAACTTGTCATTTGACATAATATCTCTCTTTTCGAGTTGAAATGTATGAAACAAATTTTTATGTGCTAGTAGCCATGTAACTAGTCTCCACTGAAATTTTATTTGTGTAACTTTGTGTAATTTTTAATTTCGTAACCAAATAGTAGTGACTACCAATCTACATAGGTCGCCAACGGGGGATGCCTATAATGCCACCACCAATAAAACATTTAGTTTTTAAAATTTAATTCGGAAAATTTATGAATAAGAGTATGCTAATTAATAATAGTCGATTAATATTACACAAGCGTTAGTCGTATCGTATCGTCACCATATTTGAGCAAATCGAAGTTAATAAATCGGTATAACTTTTGGGAGATTTTTACAAAGTTCTGTGTAGTAAGGGAACATCCATAAATTACGTGAGGTGGTTTTTTTTCCCAAATTTTGGACCCCTCCCTCCCCCTTGGTGAGATTTTGCTGTATCCTCCCTCCCCCACAAATTCTCACGTGAGATTTTCTCCAAAACTTTAAAATAAATTAATTTGTTTGATATGTTCGAGTCACGTTTATTTCGCCTCATTGGCATGACACTTAACATACACACTTACACACAACAAAAGTTTTGATACAAATCCATGTTAAAATCGAAAATTGGTCTTAAATAGTAATTAACAGGTCACTGTTTTGACTAATCTGTGCATTTTTCCAAAACTTGAGCTAGGAAGATAAAAGAAAAAACTAATGTATGAAAGAAAAACTAAAAATAAACGTATATTTTCTAAACTAAAAGTTGACGTGAGATTTTAATTGACTCCCACCTCCCCCCTGGTGAAATTTGTGAGTTTCCTGGACCCCTCCCCCTTTTTGACCTCACGTAATTTATGGATGTCCCCTAACTTTAAGGGCACGGTCAGCCAGAAAACCTATGGTATCTCTTCAAAAAATCTGACCTATTTCCCCATTCATGACCCCTCCAACAATAGCGAAGGAGTCCGAAGTCACCCCCCCAGTCAATTAGCAGACACCCGATAGTGACTTCTCTCTCCTCCCCGAGGGCTGTCTTTTGTTGGAGGGACCATTGAAGGGGTTGATTGGGTTTTCCTATTGTCCGATAACCAGATACAGCAGATTTTTTGAACAGATACCATACTGATTTTTTGGCTGACCGCAGCAACTCCTAATAGAGTGTGAATAGAAATTCTCATACTTGATTTCCTCTACATAATAACTTTTGAAAACTATTTAATATCTATAATGAAACTAAAGGGGTCTATTACTGACAATTCTCTGTGTAATTATAATATGAAGTATGAATATCGCAAGGATTCACAAAGCAAGTCTTTTCTGAACTTTTTATCCCTACTCATTCCACCTCTTCTTAGTTAGCACAATGAGGTTTACCTTGAAGAAAATTCAAAATATAAACTTTCATCTCAAAAAGTGTATCCACACAAAAGAAATTCTGAAACGAATGGTTCAAAGGAAGCTTAGATAAGAATCCTGATTCACTACATATTCTTACGGATCATGACTGATTTCTTAAAAGTGATAAATTTTCTCCGTCATAGTTTAATGACTCCTATCTTTTATTTGTATGAATGAACTTTTCCATCAGAGATTCAAAAAAAAAAAAAAATTCAATAAACTGTGAGAGTCCCAAAGATAATTTTAAAAAACCTTAGTTTTAGTTAAAGAATGTTTTTAGTTTAGAATTTATGTTTACCATAGATATTTTAAATTAATTAAAAAAAATAATCCACGTGTGTAACTTTTAACTATTGAACGACTTTGTTAAAAGTATATCATATTGAATATTTATGGAGGGTAGAATATAAAATTTATTATTAAAACCAAAAGTCCATTTTGGAATAGGATTTTCGAAAATTTAGGGTTTTTTTTTTAATTGTCTTAAATATTTGAGAGATCGGTGTCCGTGAACATTCCAGAGGTTTTTTGAATGACATGCTGCTCAAATAACTTTAACACAGTGTAGTACAACTTCTATGCACTAAAAAGTTACCACTTTTATTATTTATATATATTTTATAGATATAAATTTTAAGTAGATAGTAATGCTGATGTGTTTATATTACAGTCCAATTTAATAAGGGGTTGAGAAATTCGTTTCGCTCCCCACTCAGCTATAAAATTTATTTCATTATTTTTTTTTTTACTTTGCTAAACGGTTTTGTCCTCGTTTGGTGTAACCTGAGAGGTCTCAAATTGAGTTAAAACCTGGGTTCGGATTTGTTGATACCTTTTTATCGCATAAACCTTATTAAATTATGAGAAATATTATAAAAATCGGGTCTGGTTTTTTAGTAGTATAAAAATAAAATCTGATCTTGAACTTAATTAGTTTCAATTAAAATTCAAAGGTTTCCATGTTTCTCATATTGTACACAAAATTTTGACAATAAGAGGATCAATATTCAAGTCCAGTTTGTAATCGACATAAAACTTAACGTCTAATTATAGTATTCAGCGGTTCCTATAATTCGTTAAAAAGTATCTAAATAATATTGAGCAAACTCCCCTCTCCAAAACAAATCTGTTTAATCATCAGTAATTCTCAATCTATATTTTACGGAATATTAAAGCATTCTCAATGGTTCCGAAAGAAATATATGGAACACCCAGTGGGCGTTTCATAAAGAGTCATGATTTTTAAAAATCCATGATAATACTATCTACTTTATTGCAATGCTAATAAAGTTCAAAATTTTGCAGGGGGAGAATCCCCTGATCTCTAAACATCTAGGGCTAATGATAGGGTACTTGTTTTTAAGGTGTATTTGTTAATTAGTTGTACTTGTTTTTAAAGGTGTAAAATACAAATTTCTAAGTAAAAGAATCAAACACCAACTTTTGAAAAAAATTCCAAAACATTTTTGGGAGAGTATTCCCAAACATAAAACTAAGCCAATGAGGGTCTACCAAGGCTTGACAGCTGCCGGGGCAGGAGCAGCTTACGCTGCTGGTACCCCGTTACCGACTAATCTCTCTCAACATAAAACTAGGCACTGTGCTACTTGGATAGCTTAAACTTAAACGTATGTATTAATTCAAAAATAATTGATAGTTCGAATATTTCTCTTAACGTCCTCAAGGTAAAAAGTCACCTTCCTTAATTCGATGTTTTTCTTACAAAACTAGAATTCCAAAATGAACAACGCGACTTTTTCCCCAAGAGTTTCAGAATGAATATTCACCACTTCTTTGTATAAACAACGCGTTTAGGTAAAGAATTTAACTATTCTTGTATACAAACTATATTTTATAGGCGTTGCTGTAGCGGACGCGCTGCAACATGGTTTTTCACAAAGTGTAGAGTGTTTAGCTATTATAGCACAAACACTAAAGTGTTGTTAATTTGAGGACGAAAAAGTGTTCGTAAATGTGTTGCGAGCGTTTGCAGTTTATAGAATTTGAATATTTTCTGGGATCTGTGAGAGTGTGAAGGTTATATTGGAAACTGTGTTTTATATTATCAAGTTTCATTTTATGCAACAATTGTGATTGAAACGTATGATAAAAACAAATAATAAATTGTGTCTCATCGTTTTAGCAAGAGCAGTATGGGTATGGCATGGCACCCAGCTACCAGTCAGATGACAGTAGGCAGTATGGTCCCACTGGTTCTATGCAGATGCCTCAATACAATGCGATGACCAGTTCCGCTCCAACCACTTCATGCGGTATGGCAGTATACAGTCTTCAAAACCATGTAAGTACCGATGTTTTTTTAAAATTATTTTAAAATAAGAATAAGTTGATTTATTATGCCGATTCTTTGATGAAGTACCCCCCAAAACTCTATACAGTTAGTTACCTTGAGAGTACTACGTAAGAAATGCCCGAAGAAATACTTCTACGATGGCTCTTAGTATTTTTTCGAAAACTGTGAGGTCACATTCGATAAAACCTTAGTTATTCCATTCCACAGTTGGCGTATGCATGCGCAATGGATATTTTTAACACATTAGGGTGCAAACATATATCCTAACAATCATGATCATGCTTCCCATAAACCTTTTTAGCACAAACCAGATGTGACGTCACACCTTTTTTGTAGCGATTGTCTCGAAAACTATAGGGCGAAGGGTAAACTGCCTCGCTAGGGGGATTAGTGCACTTCCTCCGTATGTAATTATATTACGTAGGATGTCCGTATGTAGCATGTTATGTGTTATGAAAAAATTACATAACTAATACACCCATCAATGCTACTATCAATTCAATGCGTTAAAGCTAAAGCAAAACTAAGTCAAGCGGACGAGGTTTTCACCAGATCCTCATCTGCCAATGCTTCCAATTTAGCCGGGCGATTTTAATTTTCAATTATATTTTACAATATTTAGTTACGATCAGTTAAAAAGTCTGAAATTTGTAACATCAGAATCTGACAATAATCGGAAGTTATGAATAAAACACAAAAGGTAAACGATTTGTTCATAACAAACAAATAATCCGGCTAAATCGAAAGAATTGACTCAGCTATACAGATCTAAAGAAAATAACAAAATCTGATCACATGGACAAAAATTCAAATCGTTTTGGCCAAGATTAAACTGATAACAATATCCGATTGATAATAATAAGCAATTCGGTTATAATTGTGGCGAACAGTGCAACTAAAGTGCTTGCTTTAAATTGGTCAATTAATTCAAACATAACACATAACATAATAATAGGGTAAAACATAATACAACTTGTATTACTAGAGTAGAGACTAGTTTCCTGGCTACTTGTCCATAAATATTTTGTTTAATTATTTCTCCTCGAAAAGAGCGATAGCGTGCCAAATAGTACCTGTGGCAACTTAACAATCGCTTTGATTTTTTAAAATGCATTTTCTAAGATAAAAATAATTATTACTATTCAGTGGCGAATCCAGGATTTTTGTCTGGGAGGGGCTGAGTTTCAAATGTGTTAACTCCTATATTATACTATAAGACTTTTTATATGCAGCATTCGAAATTGGGGTGTTTTGCTGGTCCGGGACAACTAAAAAACGGCTCGGACCAGTGGAATCGGAAAATCACTGGTCCGCCGGACCAGTGATTTCTCGAGCATGTGTAACATCCTTTAGACGATTTGTTCAGTGATAGTGGTATTTTAAGTTCGTTTGATGATTGCATTTGGTGAAGCAAGTATATATTTTTGACAGAACTCGAAATGTGGTGATATGAGATAGGGGAGCCCCCGGCAATAAAGAAAAAATATTATTAATGTATGTATTGATTTTTAACATTACTATTTGGTACTCACATTCAGTATAATAGTTACTTTATATATTTAAACCGGTCCTTTTTAATTTGTTGGAACAGTGATTTTTGTTGCGGACCAGTACGATTGGCAAAGCACTGGTCCGCAGGACCACTGGTTTTTTATCCCAATTTCTAGCGCTGTTTATATGGTAGTACTAAAATATACTGCAAAAAAACTGTAATCTCTTAAAGACCTATCAATAATAAATAAGGTAAGAATTTTTTAACTGAAAATATTTTTTTTTTAATTTTTACTCAGTACATGATCATTTTTTAAATTTTGAAATCATTACAATAAAATTTGTAATTCTCGGCTTGTAATTATCTCTCTTCTTGGCTTAATTTATCCAGCACTTCATTAATATTTATATCAACAACAAAATAAAATATTCGGAAATTTAATAAATTTTTAAATTCATAAATTAAATTATGGAAATTTCGAGTTTATTTTTATTTCAAAGGTCACCTTCACATCAAAAAATGCAAAATAATTCTCAAAATTTTGCCTTTTTAAGGGTTTTTGAACTTAAAATTCGGATTCAGCAATGTAAAAAACATATAAATTCAGTCATTAAAACACTTCCATAATTTAATTTATGAATTTAAAAAATTGATTGTATTTCCGATTGTATTTTTTTTAAACATGCTTAGTCATCAATTCATCCAAACAACCTATTTTATTGGTAATATCCGGAGGTAAAGCAGATTGGAGATTAACAACTCGGGAGAGTTCGTTTTGGATGTAAGACGCAAAAGTTTTATTCTCCCCATTCACAAAAAATAATAATTTAGGGTTATGAATAGACAATTAAATGCTCTTTCACATTAGATAAAATTTGTGTTGATAACGTGAATATTTTTCACTTTGTAGAGGCTAGAAGCAACCCAACCGTTTTTCACTTTTTTTGCGTAAAGACCAAAAAATCGCTGTTTTTCAGCACACTCTAGCGGCTGAACCACTCTTCAGAAATCAAATTTAAGCAGGCCCGTGCTGGGTACCTTGCATTTTCTAGTTTGTGCATGAAGAGGGGCGTCTAAAAGACACCGCCCGGCCTTCGCAAATTCGAAATATTAAACAAAGAGCAAAATCGTCATGAAAAATCCCCGCAGTAAAATTAAAGCGGAACTTTTAAAATTTCGCGGTAGCTTAAAAGGGCGCCCTGAAAGCACCTCCTATAGTTTTCCGCTATCACGGTATGTATTAGTACTTTTTTTTCGCTTAGGGTTCCCCTAGTGCAAAAAACACTACCTTGACTTAACACTCTCAAAGGCATTGCTGTTTTGATTAAAGGCGCCCACCTCTATTAAGTAGTAGCCTACAGTCGCAACACTCAAAGCCTTGTCAGTTTCTGAATAGGAGGGCGCCAAAATTTCCAGGCTGGAGGGCGCACCGGAATACGGAGGGCGCACCGGTGTCCCGGCGGCCCAGCACGGGCCTGAATTTAAGTAGTGAAATTTTGTTTACTTCAACTTTGTAATTGAGATTATAATCGAGAAACTTGTAGTTTTTGAAATGTAAGCAAAAAATCGAAAAATTTTGCGAATTTTGAATATGAAGACAACCTCCCAAATGGGAGCAAATTTGATATTCGTAATCAGCGCTCTCAAAAACATAAAACCGACAAAAAAACCCTCTATATAATGTTTAGAAAAAACCCCTACCTAATGACTAGGGTTACAGACCCTGAAGAATAATGATTCTGCTAAAAAATATCACGAAAAAGTAAATCAGGGGCGGGCTCATAATAATCATATTTACTACCAAATTTTTAAAAAAATAAAACGTTATTGCAATTTTTAACTATACCAAAACTTGGATGTCTTGGTTCTGGGGGGGGGGCTGCAGCCCCACAGCACCCCCTACTGGATTCGCCACTGTTACTATTAAAATAAAGAACATCAATTCGTGTTCGGAATGAATTGCTGAAAGTTTTCGCTTTGATTTTTGAGCAATAAAAAGAGTTTTAGGCGGATGATTTAGCAATACATTGTTTGGAGATCCATGCAGTTTATAACTAAAATGGTGGCGAATCGTTCATTGTCCAGTTTCTCTATATAAAGGGTCTCTAACGTTACTTTCACACGGCAACTTTCAATTGCTAGTTTCCGTATCATTTCCATATCGTTTCTTCTACGTGTTTAAGGGCCCGTATTCAGAAACTTAACACGATTATGAACCGATACCATAACGATACGAGACCGAGAACGATCTATCGAAATGATCTCGAAACGATAAATTTCAAACGAGTATTCCAGCTCACTCGTCTCCTCAAAAAAAGAATAATTCCGCGGACTCTGATTGGTTGAAAAGAAATCAATCCAAATCCAAATGGAAGTAAACAAACCTCCCAACCATGACGCGAATTTCTTTTCTAACTGAATTACTCGTTTTTGAGCAGACGAGTGAGCTGGAGTACTCGTTTGAAATTGATCTTTTCGTGATCATTTCAAAAGATCGTTCTCGGTCTCGTATCGGTTCATAATCGTGTTAAAAGTTTCTGAATACGGCCCTATATTCCAAGGTCTACTACATTAACATTTTCGTTTCTTAATTTCCAGGGTGAAAATCACCGCATGCTCCTCCCTCCGTCAGATCCCCATCACCCACCCCTCCACCCTTCGATGAACGGAGGGCACATGCTGGGGGGTGATCTGCCCGGGTACGAAGGACACCCCGTTGACCTGTCCAGTCCGAGGTCCACCTCTTACGACCACATGCACCACCACTACAGACACCACGAACCACCTCCTCATTACGATGGGAGGCACGGAATGACAGCTATGGGTGAATATCTTTGTCACTAACGGCCGTTTTAAACCGGTAGTTAAACGGCAGTCAAACTTCTGATTGGTAGTTAAAGAAGGAAAACTACAACTAGTTCTCCGCCAATCAGAGGTTTATTGACTTCTGGTTAACCATTTGTCAAGTTGCCGGTGAATACGGCCTTAAGTTGTATTTAGCCGCGTTCACAACAACCATTCTAACCGGGGAAAGGCAGAGAAAACCGGTTCTTCTTCCACCGCTCTCCCTATGCTAGGGAAAACCTCACCGGACCATCCGTTGAAAATTCTACCCTGGACCATAGCAGTAGGAAATGTTTTAATTGGACTAATCGCCTGTAGAGGGCGCTCTCGCTCGCTTCCCGTAATGTATTTCTACGAGCTCGCTCGCTTGTCACGTGATTCTTTCTACCGGTAGGACGAGTTAGACGAGTGCACTTGTGAACGGGCTATTCTATTTCCTCACGGTTATTTATTTTCGGAGATCCCTTTTCCCCTACTTCTTTAGCTCTTTCTCCGGTTGAACAGGTTGTCTGTTGTGAACGCGGCTTTAGTGTAAGAAAAATATATTATCGAGAGCTGCATTGCGAGTTCAAGTTTAATAGTCACCACTATTTAACTTATAAAATTATTTTTATATAAAGGGTTCCGCTGATTAGATTAGTAATCAAAACAGGGTTTGTGGATTTACATAAACATAACTTCTATGTTGTGTGTATTGAAATTCAGTAGGTAGTTAAATTTGGATCTTCCTGTGACAGTGAAGTAACACGATTAGTATGTCTATTCTACAATGATATGGTTCTCATTCTGATGTGTGCGAACAATTTCTGACAGCGTTGATGGAGGCGAAATGATAGCTACGGGTGAATATTTTTGTCATTACTATAGTTGTGTAACAAAATAGAAAAGCTACATTGCGGGTTTAAGTTCAACAGTCGCCGCTATTTAAACTAAAACATTATTTTTACCAATATCAGCTGTAATTTTATTGCTGTTTACGTACTCACAACGCAAAAGGTGTGTGAATAGTGCAACTCAATAATATTATTACTAGCACAGTCAAATTATTGATCAAATGGGTGATTTAATCAAACACTTGGAAAAGTATTCATAAGAAATACTTTCACAATACCGATTACATCCAGACGATGAAAGGCCAAACAATTCGTAATAATTCGAAAATTTAATTAATTCCTATTTTTTATTGTGTATGACGTAGTTGAAGGGAGGACCTAAGAAACGGCAATCATGGAATCATATTGGTCGATCCGTACACTGTGGCACTTCTCGTGCTAAAAATCGGAAATATGCATTAAAATTAATAAAATAATAATAATTTCTTTTAATCATTTTGTATTTGCTCAAAATTAAAAGAACAGAACAAGACCGAACATTCAAATAAAACGGTTTCACAAAAAAATGTTTTTATTGCTTATTTTTATTGCTTTAAGTTTCCCGATTCACCCTGTTTTATTTCTACGCTCGTTTCAGATTCTTCCTACCAGTATCGCCAACCCAAAATGAACGGCGGTGACCAGAACCAAATGATGGCGATGGGCAACAACTCCTCAGGTGGGATGATGCATTCCTCTTATCACCACGACAGCTCGTCCAACTCCATGCCCCCCATGTCACCCATTCTGGACGACAGGACGCGACACAGGTACGCAACTGTCCTACCATGGTGTAAGGGCCATATTCAGAAACTTTAACACGATGAAGAAACGAGATGGAAACGATACGGAAACGGCAAGTAGAGACCTGCCATTTCCAAATTGCCCGTTTTCATCTGGATAGAGAGTATAGACCCTATACAGGGCGTTTCAAAAGTCCGTTTCACGGCTTTTATTTGGAACCAACGTCTCCTAGGGTCCTGGAAGTAAGATCTACCCCTAGGTAAGTGACCCTGTAGAATCCATTGAGAGGACTTACAGCGCCCCTAGCGGCGAAATAAAAAAGTTAAAAAATTTATTTAAGAAACTAAAGGAGATAGAGCAAACACCTCAGTGAGAGTACTGTTGCCACTGTTATAAGTAACTCACTGAAAAAAATTTCATGAAAATATTGTGAATATTCACGGAGATATTAGCATGTGAAAATAGCCGGTTTTTAGAACCCAAAAGAGGAAAAGTTCGCATATTTGCAAGTTTTTCAGAGTTTTTATGTAGTTTTGTATCTTTTTAGTTAGATGAAGTAAAATTTTAATCAAAAAATTTAAAAAACTTGCAAATTTGCGAACTTTTCCGGTTTTGGGTTCTAAAAACCGGCTATTTTCACATCCTAATATCTCCATGAATATTCACAATATTTTCATGAAATTTTTTTCAGTAGGTTACTTATAACAGTGGCAACAGTACTCTCACTGAGGTGTTTGCTCTGTCTCCTTTAGTTTCTATAATAAATTTTTTAACTTTTTTATTTCGCCGCCAGGTGCGCTGTTAGTCCACTCAATGGATACTCCAGGGTCACTTACCTAGGGGTAGACCTTACTTCCAGGACCCTAGGAGACGTTGGTTCCAAATAAAAGCCGTGAAACGGACTTTTGAAACACCCTGTATAGAGAGAGACTGGACAACGGCTTTTTTTCTTGTAAACTAAGGCAAAGCAAAATTTGTTTTAAAATTTAAACCTTTTTTATCCATTGAATATTGGACTCCACTCCATTGATATTTATTAAACTGCCTCAAATCAATGACTAAGTTTAATAATACTTCTGAATTTTATTTCTCTGAATCTTTCTATTTCTCATTTTTGTTGAACTAAGCAAAACTTGTATCTAATTGTGAATAAGTAGTTTTTAAGAAATTTTTCCTGCTGAAATTTTATAAGTTTTAAAAAGGGAATAAGTCTATCAACTTTTTTCAACAGTATTTTTGAATATAGTTATATTTTTTTCAATGATTGTTCTGTACTCTAATTGGGTCCTGAATTTTCCAGCACAAATTTATAGTAAAAATTCCTTTACGTATATAGATTTTTTTTTAATTTTCTGAGAGCTTGGTTTTTGGACAAACTTATTACCTTCTTCAAACCACTGAGCTATACATAAACCTTGAGATCAAATTTCCTATACTTTAACATAATGAAAATCATGCAATTTTTTGCCGTCGCGTAGGGATACAAATCTGCTCAAAGGGGAAAACATTAATGCTAAAATAAGGTAAGCGTTTATTAAAAATAGTTCCCTGAAAAAATAATCTAATATTTTTTCTAACTCTGTTAAGTTTTCGTCATTTTTCAAGAGAAATTTTGTTAATATATTCTTTTATAGCTTTTGAGCTCCATCTAATCAAATTATTCAATCGTTTCTGATTTTGAAATAGTATTCAATAGTCTAAAATACCACTCTTTTTTTTAAAAAAAAAGTTGTAAATATATGTAACACATACATTTTTTTATTTTTAGTTTTATATTTTAGTCACCAGTTTTTTTACTAAAATTAAAGTAAAAAATTAATTTATTGAATTCTATGTGTTGTTTCATTTCGCTGGTCATTTTAATAAAGATTCCATTTGGTAGATGGGATCCATTCATTCTCCTGACAATTAGACTTCCGTCATTCCCCTTGAACCGCGTTGATGACGTCGCAATTTCGAACCAGTCCCTATCGCGGGACTGTGCTAAAAAAATAGATCAAATTTGACACATGTGATAGTAGTCCTTTTTCATCGCTTTTGCCCTTTCAGACCTAGCCGCCCCAAATTTCCCATAGGATTCAATGGGAATCTTGAGTGGTATAGGTTTGAAAGGGTTAAACAACAACTCAACTTCCCTCTGAATTGAATTAAATTCTGTACCTCACTACAAAAAGTTCCTGTCGCTTATAGTTTCTCCAGTTCCGTCTTTTGATTAGAAATTATCAAATCTAAATCATAGTCACACAAATTTGGCACAAAACATTTGTTCCTTGCCTATTAAATACCATCACCCCCAAAATTGAGCGGAATAACCTGTTTCTATAAAAATCGCCACAATATTGCACGTCATAAGTTTTTGTCGTGCCGGTCGGACTATACTCTAGTTCAGCGTTTCCCAACCTTTTTACTCCCACGGAACCCTTTTGACAATGCCCAAGTTCCGCGGACCCCTAGCGTCCATGTAACAATATTTTTCTTACTATTTTTTAAATTATTAAATAAAACGGAAAATAAGTACCAAAGAAACCAGTGGCGTATATATAGGAATTTATTTCGGGAGGGGCCCAAAATTACTCCCCACATATTTAATAGGTCCGATGTAGCTTTTTAGGTGATAATTTAGGTCCTAAAAACTTAATATAGGAAAAGTTGTTAGTAATAAAATATAAGTACCAAAGGGGGTCTGGGGGACCTCCCCCATAAAATTTTTGGAAGTTTGACTAAAAAACCAGGTTTTTAACTAGTTTTGGTACACTAAGTCCGAATTTTGGATGTACATATTTATATGAACTTAATATTTAAAAAGTTATTAAAATAGAGTTCCAGGTACAAAAGGGGATCTGGGGGTCCTTCCTCAGAAAATTTTTGGAACTTTACCCCTAAAAACAGGGTTTTATCTTGTTTTTGGTACACCTAGTCCGAATTTCGATATGGGCATGGAATTTTATGAGAAAAGTTCGTTTTCGGGAATCGGAAACAGAGGTTTTCAAGGTTCCGCGAGAAATTCGAAGGAAAAAATTTTTGTTCTAGATTCTAGAACAACAAAAATTGTTTCAAATTTCTCGCGGAACCCTTGAGGAGGCCTCGCGGAACCCCAGGGTTCCTCGGAACCCCGGTTGAGAAACGCTGCTCTAGTTCATATTTGGTTAGATTTTCTTAAATTTATTTTTCCTTTCAAATCTGGTAAAGCAATCAGAAGATGTCCATTTGTGCTGCACTCGAGAGCAACGTTAGTTGACCCTATGACGTCACTAACAAACAAAGTAGGGGAGAGGGGGGCACCTTTCAACAGATTTCGGTTTTTATTTTTTGTGACCAAACGAATTGACGGATCATAAAACTTTAACTTGCATATCCTACCATGGACTTTCGGACACATTGTGTAATTTTACCCAAGTTCCTTGAGAAAATTAAAAGGTCCAAAATTGCGTTTTAAAATAGGTTCTCGGGTGGGGCAGGTTTCAACACAGGCGGGGCACGTTTCAACAGTGGGTTAATTTTAAAATTTTAAAAGTTTCAGTTGATTTTAAGTTTATTATATTGAAATATACATTATAACAAATACATTTCATTAATTTAGAGTAAAAAAAGTGAAATATTTTTGCAAATTTTGGAGTTTTTCTGTTGTTTCGTAGGTTATGAGTTTTTCCACACAACTAAGTGTGATGTTTCTTTATTGTTTAATTTAAAAGTTCTTTTGAGTTATATTCCGAAAATATATTGTTAATTCAACTGTTTTTCTTCAGAATTCACCAAAAATTTTATTTTTTTAATCGCTTTTAATTCATTTTAAATTTTTCTAATTACTATAGTCATCAAAGTGGTATATCTTAAATAATTTTATTTAAATCAATGCTGATAACTACTAAATGCATAAAATTGCTGTTGTGAATCGTATGGTAGCCTTACCGTTAAAAATTATATGTGTACTTAAGTAAATTATCTAAATCGATTTTCCTGCCCCGCCCTAAGTGTTGAAAGGTGCCCCACCTTTAGTCGTCACGGTTCAAGACCCCTCAAACGCTTTAGAATAAAGATATGGGTTTGAAAAAGGTATACATAGAAGCAGAAGACCTTATTTAATAACATATGTAAAAATCAATCACCTAAACTAATAAAAAGTTGGTAAAATCCGATTTTTTAAAAGAAATTCAAAATTTACTTTTGGACGTCAAAAGCGACTCCACTCGATTACAAAAAAACTAAAAGGTGAAATGGTAGGAATACCACAGACAGATGTTGCTATGATAAGAAACATTACTTGACACCAGGTGGCATTTAAATTAACCTCATAACAAACGAGAAAATGATTTTAATCGAAAACGAAACTGTTGAAAGGTGCCCCGCTCTCCCCTAGTTCCCAGCGCTGTGTCTGAATTATGAGTAAAATAAAGAAGGTCAATTTAAAAATATGATTATTTTGTTGAACCCATGTATAGAATATAGTGTCTTTTTATCACGATTTGCGTATCGAAACTTCTTCTAGCAACCCAACATGCTTTGTGTTTACACAGTTTCTCATTCCGAATAGTGACGTACTTGGGTTCAGGAAACGTTGCTGTCGAGTATATCAGTCTTGTAATAATCTTGTTTAAATTTTATTTATAAAATATATGCATATATAGTTCTTTTCTAATGTATGTTTTTTTTAGGTGGAATGAGCAAAGAATACCTAGGTAGGTTTTTTTTTCAATTTGAATTTATTTCTTCAAATAGTATGTATTTGCAAGTATACTTTTGTATTTTTTATCTTGAATATTAATTATGAATTTGGATTAGTGGTTCTCAACTCGTAGTAGCTTGTAGACCACTAACAGCCAGCCATATTCGCAGCCATTAGCGTCGGTGGAAAATCTTTGGTCAAAGAAGGATTCCACCAATCAGAGCCAGCTCAGCGAAAGCGAATTTTTCTTTCTTTAGCTGCTGGTTAACCGTGACGCTGATGGCTGGGAATATGACTGTAAGCTTGTACTGAAAGCCTCAAATTGGAACTTTTAAGAGCCACCCTTTATATAACTTAAAATCCTTCAAAATGTTCAAAATGAAAATTCATTTTCCGCAATTGAGGGTGATAATTTATTTGATGTTTTGAAATGTATCTCTTATTATAAGAAACAATTAATTTTATTTCACGAGGGATAGTTGTAATTGTTAAAAATCTTCGAAAATATTTTAATTCTCAAACATGAATCCTTCTGAATATAGGGAGTCGATAAAAAGTGAAGGAGATATGGCTGTTGTTATTCTACACGCAAAAGTGGCGCAGAAGTCGTATGGAAACGAAAAAAGGTAAACTGTTTTGTCAGTATCAACTTCAAGTATCGTTTTTGGTCTTATCATGTTTACCATGGATGTAATTGATGTATGTGTTCCATGGATGGTTTAGGATGGATAGTGAGTGTGTCTTCTTCTAATCTGCTATTGCTTAATCCTAGGTTCTTCTGCCCTCCTCCCTGTGTATACCTGCTTGGCGACGGTTGGCGAAGGCAGATGCTGAGGGATGGCGAGAATGAGAGGGGAGATCACATCGTGGCGTTCATCGGAATCGGAAATTCTGAACAAGACATGCAACAGCTGGACTTCAGTGGGAAGGTAAGCATCTATAGTGCTGTCCTTTAAAAACAACCCACTCCAAATTGTACCCTAAAAACAACCCATTGAGATTTTTTAATTAAATAATTAAAATAATTTTACCATCTCATATACCCTGTCTTTCTCCTTTAGAGTGTCAGGGGTGTAAAAACTGGTCAAAGAACGGTTTAATTACTTATTTTTTAAACAAGCTGAGAAAATGTAGATTTTTGGCAAAAAATGTGCTTCAGATTTACAGATTTTGTAAAAATGCATGTTATAAAGATTTTAGAGCATTTTTCGCGCGTTTTTATGTTATCCCATTACTATGAGAATAAAATATTAAAGTTTTAGCTCAGTCCGCCAATTAGAGTCCTTCTAGGAAAAAGTGGGTTTTTTTCAAATTCTTACTTAATTGGCTGCCAATTTGTAATGGATAGTTGGAATTAAAAATGCTTAGCACTAAAATGTTAGGGAGGATGAGCCGCTAGTACAGTTTTTTGTTCGATTTAATTATCCTTTTTATTAAGCTTTTAAGGAAGAAAATATGAAACAGTGGGTTGTTTTTAAAGGACAGCACTATATAAGACTGGAAACCAATAAATACTCTCCAAGTCTGAATTCTAAATAAAGCCTTACAACTCAAATCTTACGTCCTATGTATGTGCAATCAGTTATGTTATACCTTAGGGGACGTCCATAAATTAACCTAAAATTTGTAAAAAATGAGGCCGTTAAGTTAAAATCTTTGGAAACTCCTCTGTTATACCAAAGCGTCTTTAAAAAATCGAAATTTCAGTAGTTTCAGATTTTTTTTCATTAAGGAAGCTTTGGTTGTATCTTCAGGGAAGGATCTTTTTATGCAAAAAAACGTTATTTTTTAAACTTCTCGAGTTAAACAAGTTTTCAGGGCTAATAAAAATGTTCTTGAACAGGGGTTCTCCAAGTATACTTCAGCCCAAACGCCATATTTACGTACGACTTCAAAAATATCTAAGACTATTTCCTACAACAAACGTATGAGTAAAAACGTTCAAACATGATTTAGTATGAAATTTTATCTCCTTTATTTTTAAAAATATTAGGTACATGAAACTTCAAAATGCTGTCATTTGATGAAGTCACGCAGAATCGGGTTAAGATATTTTTATGCACAGTAGAGAGGATCTCTCTCTCTCTTGAAAAAAAATTTCTATCACTCATCATATTTAACTCAAGAGTGCGAATTCTTGGTCAAGAAAACTGATTTAATAAATTAAAAATCTTCGGTAAAAGTAATAGCTTTCACTAAAACAGTAAGATATTTTCTAAAAAATTGAGGTATTCTTTAAGGGGACTCAGTACCAAAATTTTCTGAGGCCTAGATAGGCTTAAGAAGCCTAGTTTTCTATCTTTAAACGGCTTTTTCTCAAAACAAGGTTTTTAATGTTTAAAATCTAAAGGCTTTTTTTCTAATCATCCAAACCACTTCAAACTTTGTAGTCATTATCAGTAACACCTGCTTAACATCTTCAGGCATGGATTTTATAATATATTTATTACAATTTTTTTTACGGAGCATTAAAGTGAAAACTTAGGGTATTTTTTCGAAAAAAATGCCAAATTTCAGAGTTTTTTTTATTTTTCAGAAACTTTTATAGATAATCAAATTTCCATGCCTACAAATGACTATATATGTTTGATTTATGTTCAGAAAAAAAAATCAAGTCAAAATAACATATAATAAGGGAGGAGTTACAATTTAAATGTAGGGTAATTTCGGGCATTTTTTTTGAAGTATTTTGTAATTCTTTTGTAATTCTAAATATGAATTCAATCAAAATCAAAGTCTGCCCGGGCCTAGTGGCCCATCAGGCGGTGCCCATCTCCGTTTCCATAGCCTTTGGGCCTGGGGTGCTAATTACTTAGCTTATATTACTTAAGCTACTTAGCTACGTAATTACTTAGTTGATTCCCCAAGCAAGCTTGGTGCTCATTTTATCGACCCCGAAAGGATGAAGGGTTGAGTGGACCCATGACCAGCTATACCCAAGCAGAATCCGCAAGGCATCGAACCCGGGTCGGTAATGCTCGTAGCCAGGCACGCTGACCACTACACCACCGCGGCCACAAATATGAATTAGTATGAAGTAAATACATAATTTAAAACCTTAAAAGATAAAATCCAGTTATTAGAGAAAAAAATTTTTTTGGTACCAAGTCCCCTTAAAAAAGAAAAATTTAATCTAATAGTCACCAATAAAAAAATTAAACAGTTATATATATATTATTAGTTGAATTAAACATTTCTAATTTCCACTGTCCCTTGTACCTATTGTCAAGACTTGACTTTCAAAGTCGAGTTATGTAATTAGTAAAGCAAGACACAATAACCTAGTAGGCAATTGGCATAACGTAGTTTGTAAATGAATCGCCAGGTTAAAAAATGGAATAAGTCCGGAAAATTGAATTTTTTTGCGCAAAAAATTCAAAGCTTCTCTCTACACAGAGTGTAAAGAAGAAAAAAAAACTACCCCCTGGCAGATAAGTCCCTTGAATTTGGCGATATACATGTGCATTTTCATTGCATTTTTTTTTATTAAATTTGAAATTTAAGTTAATTTGCCTTTCGTTTTTTATTATTTGTGCTAAAAACTAAGTCAAAATAAAATTTTATTTTAATTTTAAAATATTTATTCCTTTTTCATGATGCAAAGCGCTAGACCCGGCGTTGCCCGGGCGCAGTAAAACTTTATATAAATACCTATAGCGCACGCGCTATCCCGGCGTTGCTGAGACATTATTGACGGGCTGCGCCCGTACTAAGTTCCTTGGACAGAATATCATACACTTTGAAATAGTTGGGAAGTCATATTTGTTAAAAAATATTTAAACTTAAGGTGCAACAGATTTAGTAGAGTACCTAGACTGCAACACAAAGAGGCCCGCTGCAAACAGTTAAATGAATATAATCGAAGAATTAAACAAAAGTCAGTAAATGTATAAAAAGCCAGAGTGATTTAAAGGCACAGCTCAGTGCCTGCTCTTAGCTCATTAATTCAAAGATTGACATTCTTATGGGGTTTTTTTTTATTCTGAAGAGCGTTATCAAGAATGTGTTTCAAAATGAATCACTCCTTCTCTCAATAATATCAGCTTGTTTCTTTTTTTTATTTTATTTTATCCTTATATTCAGTCGCTTCCGCAAGGTTTCTTTTTTTTATTGAACAACGGATTTTTCGGCCAATCATATGCTTTATCAAAACAGCAGACGGATTTCTTCATTTTATATATTAAGATAATGTTCGAATCCATTGATTCTGCGATCAATGGCCCCAATTTACTTATTCCATTGATAGTGCCTTATAGTAGGGGAGCCCATGATGCTAAATGTGGATTTACTCGAGCGCGTCAGATAATCATAGGGGAGATACCTTGCATGCTTTTGAGTAACTCCCCCAAATATAAGCTCTCCATGTTGGTGGGTTTGTTTAGAACAGCCCGTCAAAATTTGAAAAAAAAAAAAACTAGTTACATGGACATACTTGAGCGCGTCAGATTGGCTACAGAGACAGTTAACAACTAGTTGAGACTAGTTTTCTGGCTACTAGTCTATAAACATTTTGCTTCGTACATTTTTCTCAAAAAGAGCGATAGCGTCTTACAGGTCTTGGCCTTACTTTGCAACTTTGTAACCCTCCCGCTCAAATCGGCAGATTTTAGAAAATGTGCACTTTTTAGCTGGTAACTAACCTACCTTATCATTATCTGACGCGCTCGAGTATGTCCATTTAAGTAATTTTTTTTTACAAATCTGACGGGCTGTTCTAAACTTACCCACCAACATAGAGAGCTTATATATTTGGTGGAGTTACTCAAAAGCATGCAAGGTATCCCACCTATGATTATCTGACGCGCTCGAGTTACTACCCAAAAACACTCTGGGCTCCCCTACTATTAATAACTCAGTTTCATAACAATTTTTAACTTCATTCCTCTGTGTCTTTTTATTTTTCACTTTTGTGCTATGAACTAAGCAGAAACATAATTTATTTGTTGGTTAAAGTATTTTTTAAGACTCTTTCATCTGAAATTTGTTAAGTTTGAAAAAGATAAAAAGTGTGTCAACTTTAAATCAAATCATATTTAACAAAAAATTGGGAATTCTTGGTCTAGAAAACTGATTTAATGAATTAAAAACCTTCGATAAGACAGTAAGATATTTTTATTCGAGACATTCTTTTAAAAAGAAAAATCAACACTAATATTCACCAATAAAAGATTTAAAAGTTTTAGATAAATGTTAGTAGCAACAGATTTTGACGTTCTACAGTTTTTAAAGGCTAGACTTTTAAAGTCGAGTCGCGTGTAGAAAAGCAAGTCATTGATCTGGTAGGCATATAATAGTAGTATAATAGGGTGTATCGAAAAAAACTTTTTTTGATTTTGATAAAGTCTTAGCAAAAAAAAAAAGTTGTCTAAGGTGGCAGAGAGTACCTGTGAATTTTTTCAGAATTTTCGGATAATATCTAGGGGTGCCGCAAAGCCCCCGAAGGTTCCCATGTTAATCCTATGGGCGCGCAAGCCAAAAAGGCCGAAAATCGGTTTTTCGCCCCTCATTTCTACCCTAATCACACGACGAATGTCTTCACTCGAGTTTTGGACCCTATATGATCTAGGCTATCCGACAAAACTTGAATAATAGCCTAAATATCTATATTTCGTTGATTGTGGGCTCTTGGAAATACGCGATTTTCAACGAAATTTGAGCACACAAAAAAACGTAATATAGATATTTAAGCTGTTATTCAAGTTTTGTCGGATAGCCTAGATCATATAGGGTCCAAAACTCGAGTGAAGACATTCGTCGTGTGATTAGGGTAGAAATGAGGGGCGAAAAACAGATTTTCGGCCTTTTTGGTCTCCGCTCCATAGGATTAACATGGGAACCTTCGGGGGCTTTGCGGCACCCCTAGATATTATCCGAAAATTCTGAAAAAATTCACAGGTACTCTCTGCCACCTTAGACAACTTTTTTTTGCTAAGACTGTATCAAAATAAAAAAAAGTACTTCTTTTTAACCTCCTGAGACCCAGGCTTACGAAAATGTTAAATTTTTCAAAAATCATGGTTTATTGTAACAAATGGACATAATTAAACTTATTCTTGAAAAAATTAATGAATTTAAATTTTTAGATTTTAAGGGAATGCTCATCCATTTTAATGGATGTTGAGGTCATAGTGAGGTTAAGTATGGTAAAAAACTTTAAAAATACATTTCCTTCAAAAACTGCATTTAGGTCATCTTCTGAGCATAAAAAAGCAAATAGCAAGACATTAATGAACTGTACCTAAAATTTAATTAAAAAAATTAATTATTAATTAAACATGGTATTATACATACAAACCTCTGCGACTACATTTCCTTCAAGAACTGTAGTTATTCATCTTGTATCAACATGAAAAAAGCTAATAGTTAATAATTAATTAATTGGATCTGAAATTTAGTTAAATAAAATTTTATTATTTATTTTGAAAGCATATTAAATTTAAGCTGCTTCGTGGAAAACTTTAAAACAATTTCTTTCCGCAGTGATACATAAAAACATTTGGCATGCGGTACATCTAAATTTTGTTTTTTTACTGCAACCAGTATTTCTACAATATGCAGAATTCTTGATCATCTGTTCGTCCACACTCACTACTGGAGACCTAGGGATTTTTAGGCAGCCATTCCTAATGGAATTTATCATGGGCTGTACCTTCCATAACTTATTCTCCTTTTCTGCATCTGAAACCTCAATGTCAACAACAACTTTCATATTTGCCCGAATAGAAAAATATCTGTCTCGACACATTGATTCACAGATAATTGGAACTCTTGTACTTTTTTGCCAAAACATTTTGACTTGTGGGTACCCTAAAACACCCATAAGTAGAGTCATTCCAACGTAAGTTTTCACTTCAGATGGAGTTATGTCGGGAGATTTTCCAGTTTCTATGACATGGCTTCTGTTGGTACAATCAGCGATGACGTTGTACATATCCTCATCAATGTATTTGCAAAAATAATCATAAGGCTTGTAGTTGGAATGATTTTGTGCTTCTGTATTTAATATCTGAGTAATATCAGGCACATCAGGTAAACTTGATGAAAACCTGAAAGAAAAAATATTGTTAATATATGTATTAACAATATTTTTTGTTTGGTACTTGTACAAGCTCAATATTTTTTTGATTAATTGTTAATAATATGTTTCTAATTTATAAAACTTTCAAAACTTCAAATAAAATATTTTTTGTGTTCGGTTGACAAATTTGATTAGCGAGATTTGCACTTGCCTTATTAAGGTTATTGAGCATTTGCAAAACCCCTCCTTGTAACTCGTAGATTAATTTATTTCCTATTTTATCCATTCTGTGTACATGTTTTGTCTTTAGGTAATCAAACATTAGTGTAAAATAAAATATGTGATTTAAAATAACATAATTAGAATTGAAATAAAATTATAGATGAAACATTTATTTTGAAAACACTTACTTCAGTGATCTTTTCCAAGTGTGAGATTTTTTCTCATTTTTCTTTGGAGTGTCTTCGGTTTGTGGGACGTCTGAACAATTTTCATCCTCATCAGAATCTGTAGAGGAATCCAATAACTGAGGAGTAGGAGCTGTGTCATCTTCCTCTTCACTAAAATCCTCGATGTCGACATCAGAAAAATCTCCATTGGCAATTAAGTCTAATGCCTCCTTCACCGACACCTCTATAAAATAATGAAACTTTCATAAACACCATAGCTAAATATATAATATATTTAAATGATTATATATTGATAAAAAATTAAATAAATTTATATTGATACGCTTTTGATAACAAGTCTTAAATGAAAGTTAACCCAATACAGGGGTCGATCCAGCCGAAAATTGGGGCCATTTTGCTGCCCCTTCACAAAAATTAAATTCTTAAAAAAGGCCCCTTCACAAAATTCAAGTTCATAAAAACAACCCTTTCTTAAAATTTAAATCATCTTTAATCATTATTTGCATGAAAACATTCACAAAATCTTGTTTGATTCAAATAAAAAATGTTTTTTTACGATAATTTGAAAAGTTAAAATATAATTCGACTTCAATTTTTCACAAAAATAATTTCTTTTTCACAAAAATGTGCCCCAAAAAATAAAATCTGGATCGACCACTGCAATAATTGAAAGCAGGAACTAAATGCACTCCCACCAACCCTTATCACCATTTACATGCATTGAGACCCCACATCCATTTGAATGGATGTTTCTAAAATCAAGTTTTAAGAAAAGTATTAACTTTTTTTTCAATATTAATTATTAATTACGTTTCAGAAGGAATAAAACTTCCTAAAAATGCAATTTAAGAACAATATTTAAGTAAAATAAGCAAGAAATTGATAACTTACTGCGAGAGCTCGGATTTCCGGCGTTCTTCCCACGTTTATCCATTTTGGTAAATAAATAACAACGATTGCCAGATTCCGAATACTAAAAAGTGATCGTAGTTATATACAGAATAACACCAGACCAGTTCTTGAATGCTAAAGTGAAAAGAATCTTCGCACAAGAGGGAAATCAAACATCCATTAAAATGGATGTCAGGACTCAGGAGGACAAAATGAAATTGAAAAAAAAATTATGAGGCTATTTTGGGTTTCAATCAATCAAACTCCCTAACCATCAGAAGAATAAATGAAAAAATAAATACTATGGCTGTACGAAAACACAATTAAAAAAGTATGATAATTAGGATTCCGTGGCTGGAGGTTTAAGCTAACCCTTTATGAAAAAATTAAAGAGTGAAAATACTCCTGTCTAGTTTTTTAAAGAGTAATTCTGATTTTCAAGGAGTAAAATACTCTCTCAGAGGATTTAAAAATATCACTGTATAACATAATAAAAATGTCCCATGAAGAATTTGAATTTGATAACCCTTTATCAGAGAAAAACCAGGTTTTTATTATTAAGTTATTGATTAATATTTTAAAAATCGGGCCTGGTTTGTATTAGAAAAATCCCCAATCCAATCCTGTTCTTTATCGGTTTTGATTAAAATTCAATGATTAACTTTTGACCAATAGAGCATTTTCAATCACATGACTCGGACCTAACAACGGCCTTAGCAACAGAAATGTTACAGTTTTTTGCCCTACAGAGGTTAACAGTTACAGAAAATGACTGGCCGTGGAATTCTTCTGTTGGAGTATTTGCAATCACGTGACCCTATACTTAAAAACCGCCTTAGCAACATATACCTCGTTACCTAGCAACCGCCTTAGCAACAGTTAAAAGCCCTACAAAGGTTAACAGTTAAAAGATTAGCTGGTCGTGACGTCACCTGAAAACACTCTATATGGTTTTACTCAGATAAAAATTATTAATTCACGATGAAAACTGTTTTAATCAAAAAAATTGATGAACTGAAGATCTTTTACAAGACTGAAATAATTTATAATTCCACATTCAAAAATACTATACTCGACAGCAACGATGACGTCACTATGACGTCACTAACAAACAGTAGTTCCCAGCGTAATGTCTGAATTTTGAGTGAAGTGAAGAACGTCAATATAAAAATATGATTACTTTGTTCAACCCTATAGCGTCTTTTTTATCACGATTTGATTACCGAAACTCCTCGTAGCAACCTAATACGCTTCCTGTTTACACAGTGGCGGATCTATGGGGGGGGGCTATAGGGGCTATAGCCCCCCCCTTGGGATTTAAGTTTACACTACATAAAATTGAACTTTTTCGAAAAAAAAATTAAGTTTTTAGAAAATTTTGTAGAAATTTTCAAAATTTTAAACTTTTTTCAGTCTTTTGTAGCCTTTTTCACAATTCAAAGGGTCTACAAAACATTAAGCCCCTTCCAAGATCTTTAGCCCCCTGCATTTTTATAAACTCCTTTCACTATTTAAGGATTTCTAGAGGTTTTAGCCCTTACAAATTATTAGCCCCCTGCATCTTTGAAGGTTTGATTCGTAATTTAAAGGGTCTATCCAATGAGCTTAGCCCCTAAAAGCATAAGCCTCCTTGCGTTTTTATGTTTGTTACACAAATTAATGAACTTTAGCCCTATGAAACATTAGCCCCCTCCATGCTCTTTAATAGCCTTTACAAAGCTTTTAGCCCTCTTGCGTTTTTAAATATATTTGGTTCACTATTTAATAAGCTTTAACCCTTATGAATCCTTCCATGATCTTTAACTCCTACAAGGCTTTTAGCCCTGAGTTTTTGTAGATTCAATTCACAATTTAAAGGGGCCAATGAGTTTTAGCCCCCATAAAGAATTAGCCTCCTTGCGATGTTTTATAGTATTTAGTTCGCAATTTAATGAGCTTTAGCCTAAAAGCGTTAGCCCCCTCCAAGATCTTTAGCTTTCAGCACTTTAATAAAAATGCGGTTCAGAACTTGTAGATTCCAATGAGCTTTCTAAGCCTTACAAAGCATAACCTCCAAAATACTTAGCCCCTTACATTTTTATAGATTTGTTTCACATCTTAAAGGTTATGAGCTTTAGCCCCTCTGCAAGATCTTTAACTCCCTGGTTTTTATAAGATTCACTTTTTAAAAGGGTCTAATGCGCTAAGTCTCTTACAAAACATTTACTCTGTTAAAATAGAGACGGGGTTAGGGGGTTCAAACCACCCCCATGAAATTCCTATATCTTACAGTTTTTTCCTTTGAAAACGAGTATAAGAAATCATCTTTTTCGTGTGACAGTCAAAGAGTCCCAAATGACCAAAAATGAGTAAAAACACAACTTTTTAGGGTCAAATTTTCAAAAATTTTCTTGGGGGAGGTTTCCCCGAACCCCCCTTATGCCTCGGGAAGGATGTATTATTCACTAAACATTGAAATTAAGTGCACGAAAATTCACATTTGATCTATATTCTTGGAAAAAAATATTTGACTCAAATCATCGTTGAAAAAACCCTCCCGGTTGACACACCCTTGTTATTTTGATGTATTTAATGATTAACTAATTTAATTACTAATTAATTAGTTATATTTAACAATACTAGTCATTCACAATCAACACTGCCCTCAATATTTAAGACATTAATGAATATTGTAAAAAGCACGGCTTGTTACTTCACTATCATCCTCAATCAGATTAAGTTAGCCCCCCCCTTACTCATGTTCTAGATCCGCCACTGTGTTTACACAGTTTCTGCTTCCACGTAGTGACGTCATAGGGTCAGGAAACGTTGCTGTCGAGTATAGGTTGGTACTCAAAAAATTATCATCTCAGACAAGTCAGAAAAATTTTGTTCACAAAATTTTGTTTGCGGTCTCGTACGAGTGATTTTTCACCGTTTCCGTACCGTTCTCGTTTCTTCTACGCCTTTCTGAATATGGCCCGATGTTTCTATAGTGTTTTCCCACTTAAATTCCAGCATTACTGCGCTGCAAAGACCTTGTTCATAAGTGATTCGGACAAACGGAAACACTTCATGCTGTCCGTAAAGATGTTCTACAGCAACGGGGAGGAACTCGGCACTTTCCAGAGCAAGAGGATCAAGGTTATATCGAAGCCATCGAAAAAGAAACAATCCTTGAAAAATGCGGACCGTAAGTTATTATCTTTTAACTATAAAGGAGGAAACACACTACGCGCGACTGTGGAAGTCGGCAGAGTCAAATTTCCTGATAAGATCTAAACTCCTTTCATTCAAAGCGGACCTTGAGTTAGATCACGGCTTACTAGATACTTATACAGGCTAGCCGAGTACGGAAATCATTGCAAATCCAGATGGCATTATTGGACAAACTGGCAAAGCATATTCACAGTGTTGAAGGCGGTGGGTGATATAGGTAGGTCCTGTAGCGCTCCAAGCGGGAAAAGTTGTCAAATGGTTTTCATTGTTTAAAACTCGGCTTGCCTGTATAAGTATCTAGTAAGCCGTGGTTAGATCCAACCTAGGACATATTTTTGAAATTAATTTATATGTATCGTTGTATCATATTAACTCATCAAAGATTAAAAACTAAGTAAAAAACATTAAACAGAACTCTCAAATTTTATTTCTTTATTTGTACATTTTATTTAAGAACACTTAATTGCATCATCAAATTCGCAGCAAGTACGTTCTGAATCAATACAGACGTAAGAAAAAGTAAAACTACGCAAATTCAAACATCTTGATCAGGATATTTTTACAAAAAATGTCTCCCAATGATTTAATGTATGAAACCACAGAAATTTTTACATCCCGGACTGCATAAAATACCCCGGATTATCTGGGGTAATCCCTGACGTAAGGTAATGGTAAGCATAACCTTGAGGAACTGTATACGGCTAAAGGGAGTGGGATTTTCAGAATCGACGCTGACTTTTTCCAAACCGGACACTTTTTGAACCATATACACACATTATGTCTGACTGCTGACACAGGGCTCAGCGTGTTTCCACCTTAACAGGTCTGTTGTCTGTAAAACGGCCCCCTCAGCCATTTTTATTGAAAAAATAAATTAAAGAAATGTAATGAAAAAGATTTAATGAAAAGATTTTTTTGGAAGGTTTTCCAAAGAATTTGATGAAGGAAAACGTTAACTGAAGAGGAGACAGCTTTCAAAAGTTTATTAAACGTTAAACGTCAACAATATTGAAATTTCATTACAATTACAATGTAAAACCTTTTTATGCTTTTGATGAATACCTATAATTTTTCAAAAGTGTACTGACTTTTTCACTTTGCATTCCCTATTGGAAAAATTTTCCCAGTGTTCCATAAACCAGTATCAAATTATACAGGATCTGGATCCAGTATGATTTGATACTGGTTTATGGAACACTGGGAAATTTTTTCCAATAGGGTTACACTCTCTTCTAAATTTTACTGTGTGTATTAACACCCGTCATGAAAAAAAAAAAAAAAAACGGGTGTAGATTTTTAATTTTGGCCTGGTGAAGACCGATCTAAATAGATTGATTTTTTTTGTTCTCGATAACCAAAGACGTCAGAATTTGTACAGCATTGCCTATGATTTGAATATCCTGAAATGAGAATAGTCACCACTCAAATAGTGTAATATAATTTAATTGGCGCATTGATAACTTGATGGTGTAAAAGCAGTTGTGGAGTTATGACCTATTATATTAAAGTCTATGCTTATCTCTGCACTGGACAATTCCCTATAATTAATTTTCATCTTTTTGATGGTATTCGCTGATCGGAGCCTGGGATTGACTACGACTGGGTCCTTAATTATTATCATTAAAAAGATGCATGTATTCTTTGTTCCAGTGTGCATCGCTTCAGGCACCAAAGTGGCCCTGTTTAACAGGCTCAGATCGCAGACAGTCAGCACAAGATACCTGCATGTGGAAAACGGTAATTTCCATGCTAGTTCAACACAGTGGGGAGCATTCACTATACATCTAGGTAATAAATAAACTCCATGATTTATAATGATAATTGCAACAAATAATTGTATTAATCACATAAAAACAAAATAAAAAAAATACAAATAGTCACCTGGATTTAGATGACTATAATATATGCACATTGTTCACTCCTTTCAAGAACGTGATATCTCAAAAATCAGCGATTTTTAGTCATGATTGTTTTCAGAAAGCCCTGAAAGAGTAATATTACCCTGCAAGATCGTCATATCTAGTAAAACTTCAATCGGATGCTTAGTATTTATTTTCGAAACATTTCAATCTACTTTTATACTTGAAAATCCCTCTCCTGAAAAATCAGGTTTTTGAGAAATGACATTGTTGAAAGGAGTGAGCGATTAAACATAAACATTCCTACATATATGTACAATAAAGCATTAATATAAGAGAAAATAATTTAAAAAAAAAGAAAGAAAGAAAACGAAGTGATGTGACTAATGAAATTTAACACAGCATTTATTTGGAAATTATATGAAGCTAATTAAAAATCACTTGTGTATATAACAATATTTTCAAAATGAAATAGAAAATCCTTTAACTTCTTCTGAAATAAATATTTAGACGTGCCTATTATTGAAAATCCTTACAACTCAATTTTTTACGTCATTAAATATCACCATACATTTGATGTCACGATATCCACATTTACAACTGTTGGTTAAAAAATCTAATCTTGTTTTACTAACTTTGATGAAATCCTAACAAAGATGCAGAAACCTGCACAAAACTATTAAAATATCGATTTGAGATTTTGAGTTTCTAGAATATTTCAATAAAATTATAAGTGCGTTTTGGAGCATAAAAAGACCTTTTACCAAAAGCATAACATTACAGATTTCACCCTACATAGGATTTCAAACCGCCGGTTTTGGCAATTTTATGGTTAGGTACTTGCTGATTTTTTTATCTAAAAGTAATACAACACAACAACAATCAAAAACTTATAGTATCTTAACTGTGGGCATTTAAAAACTATGATGAAATTATATTTTTTTACAGTTGTAATTAGGGTTTGAATTTCTTAATCAAATTTTAATTTAAAAACTCATGTTAATTATTATATTTGCTTAAAGTATGTCCAATTAAAAATGAAATTGATACTTGAATTTTTTGATTTGATAAAAAAAGGATTTACTAAACGATTGATAAAATGCGGTATTACCCAATAACACAAGTAAAAATGATTGATTTATTAGTAAGAAATTATCAAAAAATAGAAATATCATAATCTAACTAACTTGTAGATTATTGAGAAAAGGAGTATTTTTCACCATAACCACTGGTTCGGGAAAGGTAGTAGATTATTGTTTATCAACTCCAAAAGATTTAATTACTTATCGGAAAGTAAAAAGAAATGTGTTGTAAAGTATTGAACTAAATATAATGTTAGGTAGTAGTAGTAAAATGCTATAAAGAAAATGATTATCTTTATTGATATAATGCTGTGCAAAAAGGTACAATGAAAGGTTAAAAACAACGTTTTTTATTTTGCACATAAATAAAGATTAAAATCAGACTTAAGTTTCGGGGATACGTGGATCCCCTTCGTCGGTGAAAAACCCGTCCAAATATCGTAATATGAAATACCCAAACATCGTATTTCACCGACGCAGGGGATCCACGTATCCCCGAAACTTCAGACTGATTTTAATCTTTATTTATATGCAAAATAACAAACGTTGTTTTTAACTTTTTAAAATGATAATCCTCTCTTATTAAAATTCATCAACATATATTTAAAAGTAAAAAATGTTGACCGGATTTATATGCCTTATTTATTTTTCATATAATTATCGATTTAAACCTGGTATTTTTTATATTTTTAAATGAGGTAAAATGTAACTCTTTTAGTGGATGAAAATGAAGCCGAGTCAGAAGAATTCACAGTCAAGGACGGATACATTCACTACGGTGCGACGGTGAAAATTGTTTGCTCGGTGTCAGGAATGGCTCTCCCTAGACTTGTAAGTCCATTTTTCCTTTAATTAATTAACTTATTATTTTGTATAAAAGTATAAACATCGTCATGGAAGGATAGTTAATCCTGAGAACACTCATGCTGAAATTACGTGTCATGATCTGCTCGCCCATTTAACAGTATTCTATTAGTCTGTGACTAAATTGCCTTTTGAACCTTCGAAGAAGTAAAAGTTCACTCGAAAAAACTCGCCAACTTAAAGATCGCCAACTCAACACCTATACTGAAGTTAATATACCATGTAACTTATGCCCCCTTCTACACCAAACCCTTCATATAACATTTATTTAATCGAAATTTGTTAAAAAAAAGGGAAAATTTTGTTCACCACTTTTTTTTAAATAATAAAATTTATAATTTCAACACCAAATAATTATTTCTCAACAATATAAACCTTAATAAGTGCTTAATGTTAAATTTCTCCCTTCTTATTGGTAGAGAATTATAACGAATGTGGGTGTGTCTTGATACAATGTCTTCGCCGAAGACGAATAATTAAATTGTGTTTAATAATAAACCTACAACTCTGATCTTGTTAGTCTCTCTATTCTTAAAATAGGTTTTAGTGAATGGTTTCCTGGGAAAAAATTTTTAATTACTGATCCGTATAACACACTTTTGGTATCAAAAGTCCAATCTAACCTTTTGGGGATTCCGAATAAACTCTTAGAATTTTTAAAAAAAATTTAAAATATTATTTCCATTTCTTTAGATTACGGATAAGGTTGCAGTTACAAAGCAAGCAACTGGCAAACAACTTATTATGAGACCAATCACTAGATATACTGTTTAATATAGAAGTTCACACATTTTGTCTTAAATTTATAATTTTTAGTCTTATAACCAAAAATCAATTGTTTGTAAACACATAATAGAGTCCAATGCAGATTTTGCCATTTATTATTTTCAATGTCTTAAAAGGTTTTTTTTAAACAAGTCTGTATTAAAACATAAATTTAAATGATTAACACCAGGTGTACGGACGAGTTATAAGGTACAATATGAAATTTTAAAGATTCATTGGTGTACGGTTTTTTTTTCAGAATGTTTATTAAGAATAATTATTAGTAAACTTGCTAGATAATTATATGGAAAACATTTTGATTAAATTATTGATAAGTTAGTTAAGTGTTATTCTTGACATTGCATTATATTAGATTGGATTTGCTATGACAATTATTTAAGCTCAAAACCAGACTTTTGATAAACAAGATTACTAGAAGTTTATTTGTAGATCAAAATTCTCTCATCTTTGAACACTGGTAACTAATTATAAGTCGCTTTGGTAAGATCAGTAAGATGTCAAAATATGCCTGGTTTAAAAAAAATTATGCAGTAAGCTGTTTTTTGTGAGGATTGCGAAGCGATCCAAACGGTCGGGCGTAAGCAGATCACGGGGGTTGGTGAGCGATAGCGAGCAGGGGGCGGCTGGATTAGAATTAAAGGATTAGTATTGGGCGATCAAATCAATATAGTTTTGCTTAAATGATTGCTGATGGATTTATAATGGTTAAAGATTAAATTCCCATGAAAAACGTTTCGATTAAAAAATAAAATCAAATTCAGCCAAAATCTTATCAAACCTTTTTACTTTTTCAAATACTTGTATTGATAATTATTTAAGTGCTTATCACTACTTTTGAACCTTTCGCAAGCGAAAAAAAATCACATTTTGATCTATACTTTTGAAAGAAATATTTCCCTATCAATAATCATAATTTACTGAGTAATGAGTAAGAATTACACATAAACTTCTGCCTTGTAGCCATAAAGCAATCTGCGGCTCGTTAAACTACTAGAATTCAATACAATGCCGTTGCATTGTAAAGAAGTTTCCTTTTTAAGTGGACACACTTTATAGTTAAACATTTTTTAACTAGATAGCAGCACCACCGAAAACCAGCGGTGCCATGTTTTAATGTCAAGTTTTCGGGTCGGACTAAAAAACATCTGTTAAATTTCAACTGTTTTCAAACAACTGACTGTTTTCGCGCATATTTCTTTAAAGATAATTATTAAAATTTCCTAAACTAACACTCCAATGTAAACTGTCCTGGAACTTCCCTAAAATAAAATCTTTAAGTTTCCTGCTGTACTTATTAAAATAATTCTTTAAAAAATTCAAGGAAATTATAAGACTTTAACCAACATAACCTTATTAATAACTTACTTAAAAGTTCACCCTTAACATATTTTGCTCACTTAATCTCTCTTAAGTAAAAACCATATTGAAGATGAAGAGTTTTAAAGGATGATTTCTTTCTAGGTGATTCGTAAGGTTGATAAACAGACAGCATCCTTAGATGCCGATGATCCAGTTTCTCAGCTTCACAAATGTGCGTTTTACATGAAAGACACGGAAAGGATGTATTTGTGTCTGTCACAAGAAAAAATTATTCAGTTCCAAGTAAGATATAGTAGTACTTCTTTTACTGCAATACATGGCAAAATAAGTTCTACGGAATTTTATTTTCGGAGAATAGTTCTTCAATGGTTAAAGCGTTTTGTACTAGAGCAGTGGTCTCCAACCCCCGGTCCGCGGGCTGACCATTTCATTAAAAATGAATTTAAATTTCTAGGTTTATGTACTCCAAATTAAAAACATCTGTGCTTCATTAAATTGTATTTCTTAAAAAAGGGGCCCGAAGGTAGTGACATAAATGATGCAGACACCATAAGAACCATCTAATTTTTCCAAGAAAACTGAATAAAAACGCTTTATTAGAAATCCACAACTTTTTATATTCTTTATTATTTTGTCGCGAAGTTGTTCAAGCCGGAAGTAATGGTGACAGTTGTCTGAGTTTTTTTTTACAACTATAGGTAAGTTAATAAAGAGAAAATCCATAAAACAGTAAATTTTTTCTTTGAAACGGAAAGAAAAATAAAGAAATGAGGTGTAAATGTGGTTTCAAATTCATGCATATGGGCAGCAGTACCGAACATTAACATCTGAGATAAAGGAAACTTGATGGGTACAGCACAATAATTTTATTACGGGCCAAAAATTAACTATTACACAAAAGACTTCATTTTACCATTTTTCTATTGATCTAACATTTTTCATTTCAAATTTAAAAGCTAAAATAATATCACGAGTCACTTCCTGGTTGCCAAAAGGTTTCTAACTAAAAATAAACAAATAGATAGCTGCTACTTTCCAACAGTAATATCACTGCGCTTTGTCCCAATCTTCTTTTTGTAAAGAAATGAAAATTCACGTATTTTACACTTCTGAGAAATCCCAATGCTTCGTAATCGAAATCAAAATCAACGCCACCCCTAGCGGGCCGCGGTAAAATTATCAAACGTTGACCGGTCCGTGGTGGTAAAAAGGTTGGGGAACACTGTACTAGAGCATCCTCCGGTTTACGGTACTTAAGGCTCATTCATACTTTTCACTTTTCATTTTCATTTTGGTGGAATCATACATAGTGTGAATTGGAGTTTCACTCTTTACTCCACTTCACTTTTCTATGCAAATTAGCGATTCATAGATGTGAATCACTCAAGATGAACAGTGAAAGTCAAACAGTGGGAATGAGCCCATTAGGGCCGTATTCTGAAAGACAAACACGTAGAAGAAACGAGCACGGTGAAAAAGCTCACAAACACGAGATTGCAAAACGTGAACTCCGAAGCTCTCGTCCGCCATATTGTTCCGAGATTCAAATCTGTGCGAATTGCTTTTACACTTTTTGGGGTCCGTTAAGTCAAGGTTAATAGAGAGAAGGTTGGCTCATCCGTGACGTCACTGCTTGGAAAGAGGATGCTCTGCCAATTACAGCTGTGATTCACAGCTGTACGAGCATTGCCATTGGCAGATCACCCCCTTTCCAAGCAGTGACGTCACGGATGAGCCAACCTTCTCTCTACTAACCTTGACGTTAAGTAGTTCCAAATAATCTAGAAAAGCTATTAATTACCAAAAAAGTCCTCAGACATTAGTATAATTACGAAAGTAATGGACATCTAGTGTTTGCATGAATTTGTATTATCAGTGTATAATTACTAGTAAGGCTTTCTGACAGGTGGTAGCATGAGCGCTCGAGTATGGAGATGGACTCTTCCCACTGCCCCTTTCCAAATTGCTCGTTTCTTAGGCTTACCATATTTTCTTGAGCTCAACCCAGGACACTTTGTCGACCTATCGGCCCATCAAAGGTTAAAAACTAAATAAACACCCAAACTAAAAAAAATTAAACATTTAAACTAAAATAACATACTTTATTTAATCATTTGTACTTTTCACTTGACTTCACTTTTTTCAAAGATTCTTTGTTAGATTTAATTAAATCATAAAATTCTCTACAATTAAGTTCAGAGTTAATTTTTACATTTAAAAGGTGTTTGACAGTACAAATAGAGAGTCTGCCCCTTTCAGCAGTCTAAATATGAGTAAAGTGAAGCCGTAGAAGTAGGTAAAGAAATGCAGTTCGAAAATTTTTATCGAAAGTTTCACAAAAAATTTTGTCCAGTCTTAAAATTACGAAAACCCAGGACATTTTGGGACCCAGGACATTTCCCCGGACAGCCTCCGAAGCCCAGGACTGTCCTGGGTAAACCAGGATGTATGGTAAGCCTATCGTTTCTGTATAGTTTCCATCTCGTTTCTTCTACGTGTTTGAGTTTCATAATACGGCCCCTAGACCTACCATTTCAAATCTATCGCTTCCGTATCGTTTCTTCTACGTGTTTGAGTTTCTGAATTTGGCCTTTGTTCATTTTCCCAGGCGACGCCTTGTCCGAAAGAGCCCAACAAAGAGATGATAAACGACGGAGCGTCCTGGACGATCATTAGCACGGACAAGGCGGAGTACAGCTTCTACGAAGGAGGGGGTCCCGTCAGGCCCGTGGACCCCTCCGTTCCCATGGTGCAACACGCTCACAATGTAAGTTCAACCCAAATTCAATTGCCCTTTTGAAATATTGAGGTGTTGGCTGCAACAATGAGTGACGACAGCAACGTTTCTTGAACCCAGTACGTCACAAACATGGAAGGAGAAATCGGTAAACACACAGCCTGATGGGTTGCTAGGAGGAGTTTCGGTACGCAAATCGTGATAAAAAGACGCTATATACACACATGGGTTTAACAAAATAATCATATTTTTAAATTGACGTTCTTCTTTTCACTCATAATTCAGACACCGCGATGGGAACTACGTACTTTGTTAGTGACGTCATAGGGTCAACTTAAGTTGCTGTCTAGTGTAGGCAGCAACGTTAGTTGACCTTGACCCTATGACATCACTAACAAACAAAGTAGTTCCCAGCGCGGTGTCTGAATTTTGAGTGAAATGAAGAACGTCAATTTAAAAATATGATGTTAAACCCATATTTTTATAGTGCTTTTCAATCACGATTTGCTTACCGAAACTCCTAAAAAAACCCAACAGGCTTTGTGTTTACGCAGTTTCTGCTACCGCGTAGTGACGTCATACGGTCAGGAAACGTTTTTGTCGAGTGTAAAGTTAATATACAATGTCACTTGTGCCCCTTCTGGGCACCAAACCGTTCATATATCATTTATTTAAAGAATTGGAATTTGTATTTGATATAAAAAAGGAAAAACATTATCCACCACTTTTTTTAATAATAAAATTTATAATTATCCAAAAAGTTTTCCTTTAGTACTAAACAAAGAGTTCTTTAAATAGATATTAAACGAATTATCTCCCTTATAATGGGTAGAGAATGGACAATAATGCATGATTTTCAAATTCATTATACTAAATGATAGAGCTTGAACATCCCCATTGTGCAGCACGCTCTCAACGTAAGTTGAACCCGAATTGAAAGGGGGGGCCCTTTTGAAAATGTGAATTCAGTTGTGTGCAAAAAGTCAGTACACTATTGAAAATTCAGTAAAAATCGGAATATAAAACGGTCTTCAGTCAGCATCCTGAGGTGGTAACAGAGTTTTTGTTATGATAATAAAAATTTTAGTTAAAAAAATAATGTTAATAGATGGAGCCAACATAATTCATAGGGTTCCGTGTCGATTCTTTCTCCTGAATCGAACACGGAATCAATGTATCAGATCACGGAACTGTGGGAATCACAAAATAGGATACCGGGAAAAAAGTTTATTACGAAAGTAGGGGTTCGATTTCGGCCATTAGGGGATTTTCAGAGGGTTGTGGGGGATATTTTTTTCAGGATGTGTCATTTTTCTTTAAAGTAAAGGATTTGGTTTTGGTTTTGGTACATATATTTTCCGGTCTGTGTGCTTGATTTAAAGTAAAGGATGTTTTCAATATAATCAGTTTATCAATAAACGAAAAATAATAAAAAGTACGAAAAAAAAAAAAAAATAATGCTCACAGATTAATCATTAAAATAATGATCACCAGTTATGATTACGACGTGAGATTTTCTTTTCTATAATGGAAATCGAAAAAGCATGCAATATTAATAATGTATAAGTTAGGGCAGGGGTTCTCAAACTTTCCTACATCACGACCCACTTTTCATAAACAAAATCTAACGCGACCCACCTCATCTTCAGTTAAATTTTCCATACCCCCTAGAAGACTAGCTTTGTGCGTGTAGGGTTTGGTCATCTACTATTTTGTTACAATAATAAATTACTTTAGGTATTATATTAACTTTTTATGAGTTCCAGAGTCGGAAGGGGTGGTCTGGGGGTCCTCGGGTCCTCCCCCAGAGAAATTTTTGAAATTTGACTCTTAAAAACAGGATTTTAACTCGGTTTTTTTTTTTGGTAAATCAGGGATAAATTGCAATTACAGCATTTCCTAAGGAAATTCTTTAATTTAAAAACTTGTCGCGACCCACCAAAAACTGACTGGCTACTCACCAGTGGGTCGCGACCCACTGTTTGAGAACCTCTGAGTTAGGGACTATTATTAGGGGAGTGATGATTAGGACGCGAACTTTTCTTTTCTCATCGCCAAACGATGATACATCCGTCTGTGATGAAAAACGCTGCCTGATTTTTAAAAGTGGCAAAAAAAAATTTTAGTTTTGAGTTTATTCTCCGTCGCCTTAATTATTATCTATTTCAACCCCCTTTTTGAAATTGTGAACATTATTCCAAGATTAAAATTCTAACTAAAAGTTCGCATTCTCACTTGACTCTGTTTTCTTTAGTCACCGTTATAAAATTTATATTTATTTATATAAATACTTTGTTATTTTAATTGGACTGATACATTTCGTAAAAACCAATCATGATTCAAATAAATCTAATGCTTCGCATTGGATATTATTAACGAAGTGATAAATTAGAAAATTCTGTAAATATTGCACCATCAGGGCAAAACATTCCATGCTAGACTAGATAAATAGACAACAATTTTTGGCAATGGGAGAAATAAGCTGAGTGTAAGAAGGATGTAATTCCCAGCCCAATGTCAGAATGCCGAGTGAGTTTAGGCATTTCATTTTAGAAATATGATTAGTTTGTTAAATCCTTGCATATACTATTGCGTTTTTGAGCCATAATTTTCGTAAAATCGTAAGTATTTTCGATTTTGAGGCATATTACATAACATTCTCATGGAATTGAATGCGTCAGCCAGATCTCACAGACGATCTTTTAACTCAGTTTTGGCTCAATCCATATCATGTGATCCAGAAAAAATAGAAATTTATGACTGAAATATTTTTTGTGTGTTAATTCTTATATTATTAGAGGGTCCAAAAACACAAGTTTCAATTTCTTATCTTTATTTAAATTTTTATATCAGTCATCGATGTTATACGAAAAATAAAATACTGATTTTTGCGTTTGTAAGGACTTACGTTAACTTGCGTTACTCCTAACTAGTTTAACTTAAATTCATGCAAGAAGAGTCATTTTACTCAGAAAAATACATCCTTCATCCTTTATGGTACTAATTTAAGGAGAATCGTTGAACTTTAACAATGAGGATTTTTCAATTTTCGAAGGCATAGTATTCCCAAAAGACCTATATTTTCCAAATGTTTTTTGTAGACAATGTGTATAGCTACCTTACTGGATTAATCCTGAAAAAAATCAACCTTGATATTCTATTCTTTTTTTAGTTATAGGCCTCTAAAGTTGGAAAATTCCAAAAAAAATAAATCCAAACTTTGACCCTCTCTGATGGAACAGAGTTTAAAAATCAAAATGGTGCATTTCCGCACCACCATTCCCATTCGAACTATCCTTACTAACTACCCCATCATTTTTTACCCTGACCAATCAATACCGAAACTGAAGACCATTTTTAATTCGGTTATTTTTCTAACTTTTTGTGAATTTTTAAAAGGCACTGTCTATTTGGCCGGCAAATATACAACTAAACTCTACTCTTTTTTTACCCGGCAACTGCCTGGCAACGGTTCTGATTGGAGCTCCGGGACTGCTACGTAACGCATGCGCCAACTGCCGGTTTTGCCGTCCAAATAGACACTTTCTTTTTAAAATATTTACTGACTCTTCCGTTCACCCTGTGAATTTTATATTTTTTTTCAAGGGTTATCATTGAGACACCGAACTCCAGTGACTGAAACCTGCCTTGAAATGCAATACTGACAAACCAAAGACGGAAGGAAAGTATATAAACTGAGTTTACACTAAAGTGATATGTCCTATTCGTTGGTTGAAAGCAATGATATTGAATTTTTTCCTATGTTATCGGTGATGACTTCCTGAAGTTGTTTGACCATTTTTATAAAGTTTTATATATTATTTTGTAAATAAAGTTTTTTTAATAACTGTGGTATTGCTTTTTGTTTTGGAACGTTCTTAACTTTCCCTGTTATACCTTAGTAGCATAGCTCGTATCAAATATGTCAAGTTTACGTAACTGCAACTAGAAGTAAACGAAATTTGGCCGTACATGACAAAAATTGGACCAATCTTGAACATGTGTGTTGCTTGGGTTGATGGATATTTTTTTAAAGTTAAACATTTTAACATATTTGTAGTGATACACATAAAAAGTCCCATTATATTAAAAAAATTAAAAGAAAAAAGTAATTTTAAATTTAAAACAACTGGTATTTATTTCTTTAATTAAAATTCTTCTTGCGCATTCTGAATAAGAATAATTTATTAAAATTTTCAAAGCACATTCTGTAAGGGTAGTTATATAGGTCTGAAAGGGTTAAGAAGGCTTATCCATTAATATTTTCAATTATTCAGCAATAACAACAGGAATTATGCAAAATGTTACCTTTATTTCAACCCTAAAGCTTCATAAATAAAGTAAATCTACTATATGAACATCAAAAGAACATTAACGTTATAGAAATATAGACTAGAATCTATGGGAACCACCTAAATGGACCGAATTCTGTCTGATTGAGCACAGCTCATACCAAATATGTCAAGTTTACGTAACTTCAACGAGAAGTAAACGAAATTTTGCCTTACATCACAAAATTTGGCAGAATTTGAACCCTTGGGGTATGTTGTTTTCTTAAAAACTGTTTTCCTTATTATTTCTTATTGGCCAATCAGAGCAGGCTTGGTTCATTCGGACACCTTCTCTTTTGAGATCAAGCACACATACCGGAAAATATATGTAACCAAAAACCAAACCAAACACCTTCTCTTAGAATCTTGTAAAATAGAAATCGAACCTGTAATGGAAGATCTATCTATTCATGCTTAGGTATCTAAAGTGTTGTAGATCTAACAATAAATATCATGTCAAGGAAGAAATGGAAAGAAAGAAGAGCTTAACTGCATCCGTATTCATTGTCATACATTCGTTTATATTTAAAGCGTGGAATTGGGAATTGCATAGCTTTGAGTGGTTTTATATTAGGTTTGACTATTTGAATCAAGATGGGTAAGTCAGCTTTATGCATTATTATTAGTACATTTTTAGGTTCTTTGAATGTAAGTTTCGGAATTTTTTTACCAGAATCAATTGTTGCAGATAAACTTGATATAATTTTTAGTTTTGAAATTAGATGCGCATATTTTGTTTATATAGTTGGCTAATCTTGTATTTGAGTCGTTGAGTTGATTGTTGGACTGAAATGAAATCGAATTTGTGGTTTGAAGATCAGTAAAATTAATTTTGGATATTTCTATAAATTTTATTACGAGAAACAAATGAGATTTCCTAAATCAGTTTGAAGTGAAGGGTAGTAAAATTAATTCCGGAGATTACTATAAGTTTTATTAATAGAAACAAACTAGATTACCTCATCAATCAATAACATTCATTCTTTATCGATCTATATTTTGTGTACAGTTTTTATAAATTTATCTTCTATTGCAACAGTTTTAGAAAGAGTCCTCCAGCCGCCATGTTTAACCACAGCTCAAATGATGCAACACTTAAGCATGTTATTGTGCGATCTGTGGTTACACATGGCGGCTGGAGGACTCTTTCTAAAGCTGTTCCCTTCTATTTTTAATTCTTACATTGAATAGTTTGTACTTTTGGTTATCAGTTAATTGTATGATTGTCTAAATGAGAAAACTAGCGGATTGAATTTTATTTTAGTTAAGAGTTTTTGTAGGAAAAATAATAACTACCGAATGTTTCCGCGTATAAGATGAGAATTTTCGGAAAAATTTCCGATTCAAAAGTGGGGGTGTCGGGCTTGCATGAAAATGTTACAGGAACAGCTTTAGAAAAAGTCCACTTGCTGCCATGTTTAACCACTACTCCGAAAACATGATTAAGTGTTGTCAGTATAGAGACCTAATCGTACTATCAGATCTCTTACAATATTATACTAATTACTATTATTTTAGGATCTAATAATAAGAAGAAGAATTAGATCTCAATAGTTGTCGGTCATAAATTGAGTTGTGGTTAAACATGGCGGAAAGCGGACTTATTCTAAAGCTGTGTCATGTTGGATATTATGTTTCGAGGAAACCCCTCTCGATCATGTTAAACTAACATCAGCTGGGGTGCTTACGCCAACAAATTAAAAGAAGCCACAAAAAGTAAAAGTAGGAAGGAAATTTATTTTAAAACCACTTTGAATGCGAAAAGTCACATAAATCAGAATGAGAATGAGACAAGCTTGAATCAAGGTCAGTCTAAATCAGAGTTCTCGAAAAGGGATTCTTGGGAACAAAAGTGATAAATTTTAACTCTGCTTAAATACGAGGGTTTTGAATTTTTGGTAAATTTTTCAAATAACAAACGTTTCTTCGGCTTATACGCGGGAATATACGATTATTGATAAAATTCTCGACAATTCAGTGTTTTTCTTTGAGTGTCTAAGGTCGAATCAATGCATCGATTTTTTACATGATGCCTTTTTTTGTAGACAAAAAACCGTGAGGATTAATCAGCTAAATATAAGTTTTTAACTTTAATAAATGAAATTTTGGAAATTAGGGTGAAACATCATTTAAAGATGGTTATAAACTGAAGGTTCTTTCGCGGATGGTGTAAACAAATTTATCGTAAAAAATATTCCTTCACTGATTCTAAAACTGTCCAGTTTTTCCTAGTTTTGAGAAAACTAGTACAAAATTTGTAGTGTTTTTTTGGCTTAATCCTAGTACGCGTGGATTTGGCGATGTTGGTGACATATGGGAGCAGAGGGAAGTGGGATTTGGGGATATATCCCAAGTCAGAAATTTATCTTTTATGACCATAAAAAAGGAATAAATTTACCCCAAATACCCTCCCAAATGTCCAATATCCTCCTCCGAAACTTTTTTCTGGCTACGCCACTGTTTGGGAGGGTAATTGAGTTTGCAATCTGCAGTTGTTTCAGCGAGATTCGGCGGGTTATTGCTTTTTAGCCATTTTTGCATTTTGGAATTCATGGTGTGTTGGTGACACTTTTGAAAATCGCTCCAATGATGTATCGTACACTATGATTTTTCCGTTACAGCGATATTTTAAGTTAAATCCTTTTAAAGAATATTGATCTAGTAAGTGCAGATAGAATAGGCGTATCAAAGTCACGCGATTTTCTCACTAATTCCTAGAAGTATATAGTGATAGTGTAACAAAACATCACAACTATAGAGTACAGCGGTTCTCAAACAGGCTTCGTCCGCAATTTATGCTAAATGGACAAAAACGTGTAAAAATCCTGTTCTTAAAGGTCAAATTTCCAAAATGTTTCTGGGGCGCACACTTTATAGATTTTAAGTTTATGAGATTGCAAATCGTACCTTAGGTTTACCTAAATCGTACTTTAGGTACCTTAGGTACCTAAAAAAGCTACATTTTTGAGAGCTTTAGAATAATTTCCTCCTTTTCTTAACGAAAAATCTAGGTAAGGGTTTCTTTAAACCCCAATGGTTTGAGTATATCGAAAAAGTTACAATATCCACATGATCTTGTCCAATGGCGGGTCCAGGGGTGCTGGTATCCCCGAGAATCCCCCAAGAAATAGCTTTGGATTGCTTTCATCATACTTAAATTTTAAGAAGCATCCAATGGAGGACTCCCAGAACCCCATTCCTTTTGGACAGCGGTTTCTAACATAGCCATCTAGAACAAGCAGGCCGGGAAAGCTAAAAGGATGATTCATTCTCAGCGTCTTGGATGCGGAGCGGAGAAAACAGAAGAACCGCACACTTATCCGATTTTCGCCACCTTGAAGAATGACCTTGAGAATAGTTTATCGCTGAGTAGGACTCATCGAGGCGAAGTCCCTATAGGGGACAAGCAGTTATAGACTGCTTGTTTTAGATCAGCGGTTCTTAAACTGTGGTCCGCGGACCCCTGGGGGTCTCCAGGGCCTTTCTAGGGGGTTCGCGAAGGTCTTTTATAATCCTTTAACTGCCTTCAACGTAAATTTTGTTTAGGGAATCTCAAGCGTAACCTTTGAGTGTTCCCCAATCAGTTTTAAAATGAGATAAAAACACTTTTAAAAGGGCAAATTTCAAAACATTTTCTTAGTGAGAACCCCCAGTCCCCCTCAAAACTATACATAATTTTTTCCCTTGAAAATTCTGTGGTTTACAAGGAGCTGTTCTCTTCGGGTCTCTAAATGAGCTAAAAAAAACTACTTTTAGAGGCAAATTTTCAAAATTTCTCTGGGGATGACCCCCAGATCCCACTTTTTACTTGGAGTAATTGTAAAATTTTAAAATAATGTGCAACGTAATTTAAATACTACTTTTAAGTGATATAAAACTTGATGTCTATCTGTTACACAAAGGGGGGCCGCGGCGATCGAAAGTTTAAGAACCGCTGTTCTAGATGGCTATGTTTCTGACCGGTTTTCTTCAGGTAATGTAGCTTTAGATACAAAAAACATTGCTTTGCACAATGTAAAAAAGAGGGGCGTGATGAAAATGAAATATTGAAAGTATGAGAAGAACTAAACTAGTAAACTTTTCTTTTTTTAGAAAAGTCTTCCGGTGACGACCAACGCGGCACTAAACGCTCAGTGCCATCCTCTTCGGACGAGGAAAAGGACCTGGTGCCTATGGATGCTGCAGTTGGCGGTTCCGAGGCTGACTCCTGTCCAGACCGTGCCTCTGCAGATTCGTCCCCGAAGCCACCGGCGGACGAAGGATACGTCAATAACCTCGACAGCGGTCAATTCAACGATCTTCTGACGGAAATCTACGAGAATGCGGGTAAGAATAAGGGCATATATTCAGAAACTCAAAAACGTAGAAGAAACGAGATGGAAACAATACGGAAACGGGAGATTTCACACGGGTGCTCTGAACTAAACGTTTCTCTCTCCCGTGCGCTGCTGCCAAAGCCTTACAAGTAATTATACACTGATAAAACAAAATTCTGCTAACACTAGATGTCCATTACTTTCGTAATATATTAATGTCTGAGGACTTTTTTTGGTAATTAGTAGCTGTTCTAGATTTTGTGGAACTATTTATACCACAAAAAGTGTAAAAGCAATAATCGGAATACAGTTCAAATCTCGGAACAATATGGCGGAGGAGAGCACCGGAGTTCACGTTTGAAATCTCTCGTTTAGTGATCTTTTTCAGTTTCCGTACCGTTCTCGTTTCTATTACGTCTTTCTCTTCCTTTAATTTATCGTTTGTTGCATACAATATTAATTTATCGCAAAATTTATAGTTTTATGCGAGCCAAATATTTAATATTGTCAAAATTCGTCCATATCCTCTCGAAGGTCAATTTATACAAGCAATAATGTTCCATATTTTTGTTTCTGAAATCAGCTGCACTTATTCTAGATCAGGGATTTCCAACTGGCGGCCCCTCTGGAAACTCCCCTAAAGTAGCTTCAGAACCCTTTTTAGGATACTGAAACTTTAAAAAATTTCGTGGGAGGACCCCCAAACCTCCTACTTATCTCGAGTTATGGAGTACGTTTGGAATGTTTTCAATGGTGAAAAATTGTACTCACCGTTAAAAGTTTATATTTAAATTATAATATAATAAATTATATAAAATTAATGTTTAAATAAATAGAGTTTGGCATGCTGATTTTTGTATTAAGACTCAATACAAATCAGCATGCTAAAAACAACAAATTTTATAATTGTAAAACTGTTAAAATCAAATTTTAATTAACCAATTTAAAGCAAACACTTCAGTTACTGTTAGCCACAAGTATATCCGAATTGTTTATTATCTTGGCCAAAACGATCTGAGTTTTTGTCCATGTGGTCAGATTTTGATATTTTCTTTAGATCTGCTTAGCCGAGTCAATCCTTTCCATTTAGCCGGATACAATTGAAAAGATGCTGGCATCTCTGAAATTGTTTTTAACCTATCAACCTTTTAAAAATGGCGTATAGACTACGCTCGACTACGGACTTCACGTCCGCATCTTATAAACCTTTTAATAAGCTTCATATTTTAATATTGGTTGGAAACAGACATGACTTTTAATTTAAATATCTTTTTAACTATTAATCTTGTGTTTGGCGCGGAATGTCCGATATAGGGACCTTGCGCCATAAAACCCAAAACAACCAACCAACCATTTAGCCGGAAGATTTATTTGTTATGAACAAACGTTTACCTTTTGTGTTTTATTCATAACTTCCGATTACTGTCTGATTCTGGTGTTTCAGACTTTTTTTAACCGATTACTGATTTTTTAACTAAAAATTGTAAAACTTATTGAATAATTAAAATCGCCCGGCTAAATTGAAACATAGGCAGATGAGGATCTGGTGAAAACCTCGTCCGCCAAATGTAAAGATTAACCAGAACCACAGCTTTGAATTAGTGGTGTTAAAGGGTGGATTATTCTTAAAATTTTTTCTTTATATAGAAGACTGGTGGCAAATAATCAATATTGATACAAAATTCTCATAAGCAACTTTCCTTATGCAAAATTGAATAAAAAGTATAAAACATTGAAAAGTAGTTTAAGAAGCTTTTAATTTCTAAGGTTTGTAGTACAGATAGAAAATAAAATTGGCTTTATTTGTTAATTATAGCTTATCAACTCTGCTCAGTTGTATACTTGGTAGAAATTAAAATATTTCTCAACTTGCTCTAAATGCTTTATCCTGTAACAACATCACTTTGTTTTACTAATTTGCAAGACGATTGTCGCTTTGGGAGTCATGGACCAATATTTCTTACTTTCGGCCACAGGCTTTTTGAATCTGAAAAAGTCATAAACCTACTAAGAATGCATTGCTTTAACTACACAAGTTTAGAAAGGTTTACCTTGAAATATTTGAGTGGATTTAAGTTTTTATTTTTGCTTTAGCCAAAGAACACGAGAATAAACAAGAAGTGGAGGAGTATGAAGAGGAAAATCCGACGAAAAGCTTGATTGCGTGGATTATTCAAGATAGGAGTGAGTATAGAAGTTTTACTTATTTTGAGAAACGAAATCGTTCATTACATCACTATCACCCATTTTTTATTATACTCGACAACAACGTTCCTTGCAACAACTTCCGTCGCAAATGCGGAAGGAGAAATCGGTAAACACAAAGCCTGTTGGGTTGATAGTAATTGAACTAATTTTGATTTTGTGGGTAACAAATGTTTCACATTAAATACAGATAAAACACGAACAAAATTTAAAGAACTTTAATAATTGTACTGCTTCCCAATACGTTCTTACCATCATGAATTGTGTATTTACAGTTTAGAAAGCCCTCACGATAAATTTTAAATTAAATTAAATGAAATTTTAATCCAGTATTCAGTAATTAATGAATGTATGAAGTTCCTAGTAGAATCCTGAAAATTTCATGAAATTTCGCACGTGTGACATTTGTACCGTTAGAAAATGTTTGCTCATATCCAAAATCGAAACTAGTTACTTTCACTTTTTTCGCCGCGCCGTGATACTCAAAATAAGCCCCGCAGACCGCAGATGCCTTAAAAAAAGATGAAGGGAAATGGTCGGCTATACTATTTTATTCCAGGCAACTCTATTACACGCCTTCCCCCCCCCCCAGTTTGTTATTTTCATTGTTCTAAGCTCTTTAAGAACATCGTCCATCCATCTCATTTTGGGACTCCCTCTACGTCTATTGCCCATTGGTTTCAAATTTAATGTCATTTTAACTCTATTTCTGTCATTAGATCAGAGATCATATATTGTTCGCTGTTCAAAAATTGTTAAGTTAAGGATTCTAAATGGTCCTTTAGTGTTGATAGTTGTAGTATTTTCTATCCACTGAAAATTACAATGATTGGGTAAGTAGTGACTGTGCATAATAGTTTATATTGGGATAAGCAAATTCGAAAATCAAAAAATTAAAATATATACTCCAGAATCAAGTTTATATTTATAAAAGGCTGTACAAAGTGAACCACTTGTCATAAAACATGGGTAGTATATTTCACCAGAATATTTCCAACGCAGGGGATTCATTACTTGTAAAATAAAAATAGTTCCAAAATTAAGAATGTTTAAGCTGCATAATGAATACTAGAAAATCATTTTGAATATTTCTATCTGAACTGTTCAGTCATATGTTTAATGCAAACACTCGAGAAATACTGTTTGCAACTTATAAATATCAACCGGAATCCGGATATTGTTATCATTCTGATCTTGTAAAAACATGATGACTGTAGTTTATTCTAATCATTTTTTAGATTTATACAGCATTTAAATCATTTCAACATTATAGTGGTGAGTGTGGGCACCACATGTGTGAACGAGTTAATTTTTGGGAAATCCCACTCAAGTGATGTTAATGACTTGAGATTAACGCAATAACGGTCGTTTCTTGTAGAAGAACAGAAAGAACGCGTCAAGGAACGTGTCAGACAGAACAAGCTCGTGCTGGAACAGATGGAGAGAGACTGGAGGGGGAGAGCAAAGATTCCAAAAGAGCGAGCGAAGCTGGTTGAGGAAATGAACCAGACTGAAACCAAGGACTTGATACGCAGATTGACGAGTGAGTATCTGCTTTAAACCTCCCAGGAATAAAGGTCATTCCATGTCAAATCAGTTACTCAACCTGACCATCTCAATTTCAATTAAAGTTTCAGCGATTGTTATTTACTATGATATTAATGAGGAAACTCTTTTAAACTTCAATTTCAGTGGTAGTTTTCTAATTTTTGTTGAAAATTTGAAGAAAATTCATTTTGACTTATTTTTTTGAATAAATAGAGTTCTCTTAGGCTTAAAAAATCTATCACCCTTCGTTTTAAAAATGATCTAGTCAATGTCTACAAATTTTTTTTAAATGTTTATAATTTTTTTAAAGTTGGTATACTTGAAAAATTGGAAATTAAATTATCCCTTGCATCAGCATTTCCCAACCAGAGTTTCGCGCGAAGAATTCTTAAGGGTTCTGCAAGTAATTAATACACTCAATGACAGTTCCAGGTAGGGGGATGCCATTTAATCCCACAAAACGTACCATGATGTCTGGTATGCTATATTTCAAAAAATTTTGGGGGGAGGACCCTCCCCCTTTACCTAATGCTTATGACATGACGTAGTTAAAATTGTCTTTTTAAAGGTTTAAAAGGAACTTTCTCAAATCATGGGATAGAGTGTTAAAACCCTATTTTTTAATTAAAATCTTCAAATATTTTCTGGGAGTATCCTCTAGCAAAAAAAAACTCTTTCTTTTACCCTACAAAATTGAAAAAGTCTGAGCAAAATAAATCTTTTACCAATGTCCCCAACAGCTTTAAAATTCATTCAGTTTTGACATTTTCTTATGAGAATTTGTTTCATTGTGTAGGTAGCAATTACTAATAATTTAATTTTTTAAAAAAAAAGCCGGTATGATTATTTTATAAACAGATTGCATTTGTTTTAAAACGAACGTCTTTTGATAGCCATTTCCTGTTATTAAAATATTATAATACATTATTAGGGGTTCCATAAAACTTAATCACTGTTACAAGGATTCCTTGAGGGTGAAAAGGTTGGGAAACGCTGCCTTACAATAGGGTCATTTGCCAGTTAAATTTTCATGTAGTGCAATTTTGATCACCACTAAAAAGGTGAGTCAAAGAAAATAAAATTTATGGATCTCAAATTCACCTTTAAACTTAAATGTTTATAATTTAAAACACCCTTCGTTTAAATGAAGAGGGTTATTATTTCATTGAATTTACTTATGCAGCCAGTATTCATCTTGAGGAGTCTGATGGGCCCTTTCTTTTCAGATGAAATGGGAAAGTGGGAGCGCGTCCATTTCAGAACGAGAATGAGCTCGGTCATTCCGGAGAAGCCTGGAAAGCCCTACGTTTACCCCATCAAGATTTTCTTCGAGGATCTCAATCGAATCAAAGAAGGTATAAGCATCTTGTATGATGAGATATAACAGCTATATTAAGCAAAAAAAAAATGTTTGTAATGCTTTTAATGCATATCAAAGTATACATGCAGGTGTAGTAAGGTATAATGCATACCTAGAATGGTCTTGCTCTTAAGTTCATTATATCAAATTGGCTTGAGGCTATTCATTTTATCCTTTTCATTCCTAAGGCGCCCGAGATAGCCATTGGATCGTATGGAAACTTTGGGGCAGCTACGACTGAAAGGATCGAAGTATTAAAGAAATGGGCGGTACCCAAGGGATATTTTGATATCATCCCCCAGAACGTCTATTATTTTTCTTTGAACATAGAAAGTATTATATAACCCGATTTTCCAGTTTCCTTTCACCAAAATTTTTCCCTTTTCTACGCCGAACCGTAATTTGATAATTAATTAATAACGTATTTAATTAATTATAATTTTAATATTAACATTATAAACAGAATTTCATTCTTACTAAAAAGACTTGTACTTAATCTGTAATGTTTCTTTACAAAAGAGAAATAAGCCGAGAGAAAACGAAGTAACTAGCTCCCAGCGCGATGTTCAAATTTCCAATGAAATAGGGTATTTTAAATTAGAAATGCGATTTATTTGTTAAGTCCATGCATATATTGTGTTTGGGTCGTAATTGTCTTAAAGTGATAAGTATTTTCGATTTTGTGGTATAATACATTAATTTAGAATTGAACGCGGTATCTAATAAGGACTCACAGACGATCTGTTAATTCGGTTTTTCTTCCGCTCGCCGTTTTATCATCAAGAAAGGTTGTAATCTGGTATAGAATGATCCTACTGTGAAGTTTATTCACTCAAATAGGCTTGACACAATTCTTTTTAAAATATTAAAGAAAAGTAGCGTACCAAAATCTTCCCAATAATCTAACTTTTTCTTTTACCAGAGAAAAACTAAATTTTTCCAAATCCTCCCAAAATTCCAGTTTCCTCCCACCAAAATTTTCTTCGCTAGTAAGAATTAAAACAATAGTAATTAATAGCGTAGTTAATTATGTAATTTTAATGTTCACGTATGAAAAAATTTAAGTTTTACTAAAAAGACCTAGAGTGCTTTGCTTTTCCGAAAAATCCTCGAATTTTCAGGGAAGCCCCCTTTTTTTAAGGAAAATAAAGATTATATAATCGTCGCAAAAATATGACAAAACATTGAGTACTTTACTATTATGTGAAAAAAAAGTTTGAATTCCCACCTGTCGTCAAATTCCTTCAGATCTTAATTGTTCTTTGAGTGGTTTGGGTTTGAAAATTGATTAGTCTTGCACAATCCTATCAACTATACTTTACGTCTACGGCAACGTTTCCTGGCCCTATGACGTCACTGCGCAGATGAAGAAACTGTGTAAACAGAAAGGCTGTTGTGTTGCTAGGTGGAGTGATAGTGATAAAAAGACGCTATATATATATGTTACGGGCAATGTGATAAATTCAGTGGAATTTATGAATGAAATTTATCACTTTGCCCGCCTCCACTTCGGGCATTATTAATGCCCGATTAATCACTTTGCCCATAACATATACATGGGTTTAACAAACTAATCATATTTTTAAATTGACGTTCTTCATTTCACTCAAAATTCAGACACCGCGCTTTGCAATAGTACTTTGTTAGTGACATCATAGGACAAGGAAACGTTGCTTTCGAGTATAAAATAAACTTGAAAAATTCCATTCATATGCATATGGCTTTGTTATAAAAACCTTTCACAGTTCAACTTAATGTCAATTTTTTTGACTTCATATTTTTTTTCTCCTCAGAATTGGAAGAAACAGATTCTTCCGACAGCGATGACATTAATGTTAAAAGGAAAGAAGATCCAAAGGAGAAGTCTCCCCCTAGACCAGAAGGCTCTGTATCTTGCTAAAGAAGCTAACATGTCTATTTTAATTTCCGTTTTTATTTTCATACAAAGTGGTCTTTTAGATGTTTTTCCAAATTTGTAAAAATAAATGACTGTTTAAATTTATATTTCGTTTTAATTTTATACAAGGCACGCATTCTAAACATTTAATATGCAAAATACATTAGAACAACGTTCACGATGTAGTCGGCACTTTTTTTTTATTGCTAAATCGGTATCATTGAAACAGGGTTGTGAAAGATCCAAGATTTCTTACAATATTCAACAAACTGTTAGTCATGATAAATAAAAATACAGTAATATAAATAAATTTAAACCTATTACTATACTAGACAGCAACTTAAGTTGAGCCTACGACGTCACTAATAAACAAAGTAGTTCCCATCGCGGTGTCTGAATTTTGAGTGAAATGAAGAACGTCAATTTAAAAATATGATTAGTTTGTTTAACTTATATGTATGTATGTAAAGTGCTTTTCAATCACGATTTGCGTACCGGAACTCCTCCTATCAACCCAGCAGGCTTAGTGTTTACCGATTTCTCCTTCCGCATTTGTGACGTACTGGGTTCAAGAAACGTTGCTGTCGAGCATAGTCATGATGAATAAAAATAAAATAATATAAATAAATTTAAACCTAATACTAGACTTCCACGTTACTTGACCTTGGAGAAACAAGCTGAAAGCAAACAAAGTAGTTCCCAGCGACGTTTCTGAATTTTGAGTGAAATTAAGAATATTAATTTAGAAATAAGATTAGTTTGTTAAAGCGACGTACTACATATAGCGTCTTTTAATCACGATTTGGGTACCGAAACTCCTCCTAGCAACCCGACATATTTCTGTTTTCTCAGTTTTTCTCCCGCCTAGTGACGTCATAGGGTCAAGAAACATTGCAACCAAGTATAGACGTTACTTCTTAGACGTTAGAAGTAACGTCTTCATCCAGGGCTTTAGGCTCGAGGAGTGTAGGATAGAATGAAATGAACTGTGTAAATATAAATAGTTAGCTTCGATAATAAACGTAATTAAAAAGAGGTAAGTTGTAGACATTGGTCTTCGTCTTTGAGTGAATTTTAGTCATCTTAGTACACAAAACAGGAGGTAAGTGGCCAAAAAACTATTGTCTCTATTTGTGAACCCCATTTTGGTTTCAGCCACGACACCATAATTATCATACTTTTTAATTGTGTTTTCGTACAGCCATAGTAATTTTTCTTCATTTATTGTTCTGATGCTTAGATAGTTTGATTGCGGCTTTCGTATCTCTGTATATGTAGTTTATGCTATTTCCGTATTTCACTGCTCATAATTGAATTTCACTCCTCCTAAAAAAAGTCAAGGAGTATTTTTACTCCTCCAAAAAAATCCTAGGAATAACACTGTGTGTTCCAGTGTATTCCTTAAGACAATGGAGAAAAAAGACGAGCCCCCGATAGTGGTTTACACCCGAAAGATAGCGGATTCAGACAGTGGAATTGAGGCTCTGTTTCAGAATACTAAGAATTACATAAAAAGTAACTAGAATATTTTTCTTTTGAAAAGATTTATTTAAAATAAGGTTTTTACGATTGAATACATCTTTGAAAAAAAGATTTTTCTACTTTGTTAAAATTATACTTAGAAAATTTATGTTAAGTATAAAATGACAAACGACGTGTACTTCAATATTGATATTTCAAGAAATAATAGACGACATTAGTGTGACGTCACTTGCTTGTTTGGAAACGTTGATTCTATCCGTGATTGGTTCCGTGATTGGAAGTAAATCCGTACGGATCCGTACGGAACCAATCACGGATGGAATCAACGTTTCCAAACAAGCAAGTGACGTAATGACTAATGTCGTCTATTGTCTCTTTCTTAGATTTATTCTTTTCAGAACAAGATCTGCCTAAGAAGTAATTCTTAATAGTTTTTTTAATATTGATTAAAATGGGAAAATCTCAAATAATAAATTTCCATTCATAAGGCGATTTTTCTCCATTCACATCCAATTTTCTAATGATCATAGATAAAACGAGTGCAAAAACTTAAAAACATTTAATTAAACATTAAAAATATTAATTCGTGAAAATTTTAGTTTTTTAAAGCATGAAGAAACAGAGTATGGTTAGTACTATAACACAGAATGATTTAAAACTAAAGGGAAAATGCTAGAATCTTTTTCCCTAGAAGCACAACTCATACCAAATGTGTCACGTTTACGTAACTGCAACTAGAAGTAAACGAAATTTGGCCATACATGACGAAAATTGGACGAATCTTGAAAGTTTGTGCTGCTTGGGTTTAGCAATGGGAGTTTGGAAATGCACTCCTAACAAAGTAGGTTATTTTTAAGAGAGCATGAGAGGCTGAAAAATCTTGAGCGGAAGTACCCCTTTTACAGATGCACCCTTTTACAGGGTGGGCAAAAAGTCTTTTTGAAAATTCCGAAAAAAAAAAATTGGAGAAAAAAATACTTTTTAGTTTTAGCATCCTGAGGTCACGGGGATTTTTTTAATACAGTAAAACATTTGAGTTCAAAATAATGTTAATATATGGAGCCAACATAATTCACGGGGTTCCATGTTCGATATCAAAAATAACCCGCCATGATGTCCGACAGAATGACTCCCAACATTATTTTGAACTAAAATATTTTTTTTATTGCCTTTACAAAAACCCTGCGTGACCTCAGGATGCTGGAGACTGAAGACCGTATTTTATTCCGGTTTTTATGGAATTTTCAAAAGTGTACTGACTTTTTGCCTACCCTGTATATTGGACATAAAACAAGCAAAATCTTATTTCTCAATATGAATAAAGGCAAATAATGAATTTTTACTTAAATTAAATTTATTTTCCAATACAGCCACGAAATATTAAAGAGAAACCTAACTCTCCTCTCTATGGAAACACGAACCTTATTTGGCTTCGGAACGAAAATTATTTCAGACCAATCAACCAATCATCCGATGCCAGAACCTTAGTTTCTGTACTCGGCGTTTCAGGTGGCAACTCGCTCGTTATCTCCATAGTTGTACGAATAGTTGCAAGGTAGTACTCGAATTGGAGGTGTTTCTGTATATCTGGAAGATTTCACCTGCAAAATTACTTAGATTTGAAGTAAGTGTGGTAAAATTTAAGTTCATAATCATATTAAAGTTAAATTAAAACCATGTCACAGCTTCGATAAGAGACCTGCAGCCGCCATGTTTACCCATAAGCTCAAATGATGACAATACTTAAGCATATTACTGTGGGAGCTGTGGATAAACATGGCGGCTGGAGGATTCTTTTATCGGAGCTGTGCCAAAACTATGATTGTTTAAAATTTTACTTGATATAGAAATCGCAACTTTCTAACATATTTTAGACAGTTTAGAAAAATTGGAACAGCTTTATAGCCATGTTTAACAACAGCAACATGATTAACTATTGTCAGCATAGAGATCTAATAGTACTATTAGATCTCTAACAATATTCTACTAATTACTATTATTTTAGGATAATAATATTAACAATTATATTTCAATGGTTGTCGGTCAAAAATTGAGCCGTGGTCAAACATGGCGGCTGGCGGACCCTTTCTAAAGATGTACAGACAAATTATTTTGAAGTATCAATTTCAGAAACGCTTTAATAAAAATTGAATTGAAAAATAATGTCCAACGATTTGTCATAGAAAGTCAGAGATCCTGAAATGACAGTTTACTGACGTACTCTGAAAGATCTCGGTTTAATTCCGAAACACGGTTTTACTGTTATTTTTATCAGGGTTTGAAATTAATAATTATAAAAACGGAAAAAACTCGAGATCAGATCAAGATTTTTTACTCTCCACTTTTAAAAATCTGACAGCGTTTTTATTCAAACACGGATCATTGATTGGCGATAAAAAAAAGGAAAATCGCATCGAAATCATAATAATTTTAATGATTAATTCGTGACCATTTTTTTTTCTGAGCAATATATTTTGCTCCAAAACAAACTTAAAATAGTCATGTAAAAAATTGTCAAATCTCCAACGGATATAAACCTCTATTGTTTAGAAAAATACCAAAGAGAACGCCTCTCCTCGAAAAATTAAATTGACGTTTTTGGCGAGGTGTAAACGATATGTTTTGGCGTTGTTTGAGTTTTATGTTTTGATCGAAACATTTTTCATCATAAATTAATCATTATTATCGGAGTAAAACGGTTTTTTTCAGCCCTAAATTCGCCAGTTTTTTAAGATTTTACTCAAAATTTAATGATTAAACCTGGTTTTGGCGATCAAGCGTAATCATTAAATTCAAACACAGATTTTTATAAAGGTGTACAGTACACACATTAGTACTGTGTCTTTTCATTTAAACAGGTGGTCCTTGAGAATTTTGGAAGTGGTTCGTAAAGAGGGTCCGCTTTCACCCAAACTAGTTTAAGATAAATAAAAATTTGTGTTCATTGAAGATTGAATTATATCTATGTTGATGACTCGACTTTCATTTGGGAGTCATAATCACCACTATTTTTAACAATATTTCTTGGTTTTAATAATTGCTATTTTTAATGTTGTATATTCCAATGTCAAATTTTTGATCATTATGTGCAATTTTGTGAAATAAATTGCATAATTACTTTAAATTAAACTTATTTGTAATTTAGTGAGGATAAAGGTTTTTAAGTTGTAAAGGGAGGTCCGTTAAAAGGTTCCAATTACTGGGTTTATCGTCTACGATTTGGGAACCACTGATTTGAAGGAATCATACCTATACTTTTTCGTAACTTATGTAATTAAATATGGTGCTTAATAACTGGTAAACAATGTTTTTGGCCCAAGCTACTTTTACAGTGTTTCTTAGATCACTTTTCACGTTGATTTCAAATCTGCAATCAGAATTTTTCCATCACCCACAGTTTTTGCACAGTTCAATTTTCTATATATTGCTTCGTAGTGCTTGTTAGTAAATTTTTTCAAGGATAACTAATAAATTAAAAATAAGACTATAAAACATTTATTTGATGGTTATTTTTGTTGATAACTGCTATAATAAACCCCATTTCTTTATTCCCACCTACTTTTAGACGGTAATTTAAGCCAAAATTTCCTCTCTAAAGATGACAGTGTTGCGCCAATCATACTGTAGATATCTCGAGAGTCAAGATACTGATTGAATGAATTAACTTTAAAGATTCTGAGACCTACATGCAGTCAAGCTCATCTAAGTCCTAAAAAATATTATTATCAGTCCTTATCCCATCCACCAGGGGTCATGCAGGAGCAGATTCTCCCCTAAGAGAAGATTGGGCCAGCATCTCTCACTTGCTGCCCAAAATTATCATTCCTAAAGCTGTCCCCCACTCTATACATCATGCGTTAAGTTCATGTGTAATCATACATACAGCGTGTTTCAAATAAATGTTTCATAACTTCTAGGGGAGGTAGGGTACATCAAGACGAACAAGAATCGGTATAGAAAGGGGGGTCGCAAGTGGGGTCTAAGTGGTTAAAATCACGGGTGAAAATTAGCAAAAAACCTCGCATATCTGGGCAGAAAGCGATATAATTGTTCGATTCCGGTATTTTTTACATTCAACCAATTCAAAATTTCCATATAAAAACGAGATGCAAGTGTTTATTTTAATCAAAAACAGACCAATAATTGAATGAGGCATGCGTTGTTGGTAGATTATGGTTACAATAGTCCCTTGGTCAGACTTTAGTTCTTTGCGCCATATAACTCCAAACAACCAACAAAACTCTAGTATTAAGATGTTTTTGTCGTGACACTTTCTATGGCAGTCTATCAACTTACAACGCATCTTGTTTCATTTATTGGTCTGTTTTTGATTAGAATAAACACTTGCATCTCGTTTTTACATGAAAAATTTGAATTGGTTGAATGTAAAAAATACCGGAATGGAACAATTGTATCGCTTTTTGCCCAGATATGCGAAGTTTTCTGCTAATTCTCACACGTGATTTTAACCCCTTAGACCCCACTTGCGACCCCCCCCCCCTTTCTATACCGATTCTTGTTCGTCTTGATGCACCCTACCTCCCCTAGAAGTTATGAAACATTTATCTGAAACACCCTGATAATCGCTAATAATTACATGAAAGTTTTTATTAAATACTTTATTACAGACGTTTCTCTCGTGCATGGAGTGTGAACGTGTGTAGAGTTCTTTTAATGTGGAATGTCTCTGTACCTCTTCAAACTTATGTTTTGGTAAATTTAATCACAAGTCCTATACTTACCATCATTATGGATCTTATGCTTTGTCGATGAGAATAATTTTTGTTAGACGCTGTTTAGTGAAAACCATTTGTTTCTGTATTTTTACACAGGAGTGTGGGTGTAGGGACCATGTGGGGCTAAAATTCTTGCTGATTACTTCTGGATACTAAGGGAAAATTACTGATGCACAGGAAATTACACAGGACAAAAGTATGCAAAATGCAACATTTCGTTCAAAATTAAAATGCAGGTCATAAAAAAACAGGCGTGATAGAAAAAAAACAACTCTCATATTTGAATTCAGCGTAAAAAGTCCCACTAAGATCACCTCTTTTTTTTTATCTTAAGCCAGAAAAAAAGTAAAATTTTGTTGACTAGTGTAATTAAGAATTATAAAGTCCTCGCTCAATCTTTTTATTTTATATAGGACTTTAGAATACCAATGATGCTAACAAGGATTGAGAGGAAATCAACTGAGAGTTTGACACGAAGACCAGAATAGTAGCTATTTGAATAGCATGAGCAAAGCATGCAGAGTTCGAACAATTCATAGGAACAGGTATAGTAAACACTAATACCCTCTTCAATTCACATATTTCACTTGAATTATATCACTAAAAATGCCACATAATTTCTAAAAATACGTCAGATTATTATTTTAAAGTTGTGTGTATATACAAAGCAAACTTTAAGCGTGCCAAATTTAGAAGCTTTTTGTATATGAATTTTCTTTTTCTGATTAACGTCTTGAATATTAATGTTAGTAAATTGTTACAAAAAAGAATGAAAAGGAACACATTGGGTTGATCTACATATAATCGTCTTATTTCTAATGTATCGAGCTTAAATCAAACTTCTTTCCAAATTGAATAAAAAATCATTTGACCCTGACCAACTCTTACGGTGGTATTCTGAGCCTCTGGCAACCTCTAACAAACATTGATTTGCTTGATTTGGTATTCTGACCACCGTTAATCAACTGTGATTAACAAATATTTGTTACTTAACAAATCAGCCCACAAACGAGTGATTTAAGTTGAACTACCAATCAGAATCGAGAATAGAAAAAATGTCGTCCTCTCATCAGTCTATTCCTAGGCCTATGAAAAATCGTGAACATTTCATTTTGAGACTCTGGAAGTATTTCTTCATTGTTAAAGTGTTATCATTTGAGAAAAAATAGTTTTACAATTGTATAACAGTGAATTAACATTTAAAATATTCTTAAATCACATCAATTAAAATCCGCAGAACAGCTCTCTTCTAACGTGTAAGTCCGCCCAGATAGAAGAACTATTTCATAACTAAGATCACTAAAAAATACATTCTCCAAAACGATATATTTAAATGTTTTGGAAATCCATATAAACAACTAAGGAAACCCTCTCAGATGTTCTTAAGACCTTAAAAGTAATCTAAACTCTTGGCACTACTTTTCCCTTCAATGTTTTTATAATAAAACTTTCTCACTTGACATAGATTAATGTAGTATGGTGGTGATGGTATTGGACTACGGTCCCGAAGGTTGTGCGATCGGGTCCAGCTAATGAATTTTAATTCTTTCAGAGCATTGAAATATTTTTTGTGTGTAGTAGAAAATTATCTTGGAATTTTACAAATATTTCTAGAGAAATAAGACACAAAAATATATATTTTTTTATCGTTAACCTGTTTCTTTCTTAGAATTAAACTACCATCATCAAAAAATTTGCATAAAAGTATTGAATCAGAATAATAAATTCCAATTAAAAATAAATTTATTGAAAATATTTTCCTTTTTAATTAAATTTATAATGATAGCTAAGCGATCATTATAATCAGCTAACAAAATATAATAAAAGCAAATTAATTTTTTCAGGCTGTTTTAATTTTATTTCGAAATCTTTCTGATCACCTTTAAATAAATTTCTTGAGTTTTCTGATTTTTCAAATGATTTTAAATGTTGAGTTCTTTTATTATACATATTATTTTTTAAATGTAAAAAGTGAATCCAATAGAGTAAATTTATTCTTTAATTGAAGAACTAATTATTATTTTGAGAATTTGTTTCAATTCAGTAACGTTTTATAAAAGATATGAAATTATTTCTATAATTTAAGACATTTCCATATTGAGATAATAAAAATATTTTATATTTCTTTCTTGTATAGATAGTTTAATATTTAAGAATAATAATTAAGTTTAATATTAAAAGAAAATGTTATTTTTTAAGCTATAAAATATTATAAAACAATAAAAAATTAATTAATCTTCATTAAAAAATCATCGACTTTTAAAGTAATACAGTCAAAAACGCTTTTATTTCCTGCTTTTTTGCGAATTTCTTTCCTATCCTATTCACAACTGAAAGATCTCCACCAATCACGATTGAGCTTTTTTTATCGCCAACGGTTTCGCTTGTTCGCCAGCTCTGGTGCCACTGACAAACGTAACAAACGTTTGTTAGTTGATCATTGCGCTCAGAATGCCGAATCAAGCAAACATGAATTTAACAAATTTTTGTTGATTTGTTGATCGGGTGATTTATCAGAAAGCACAGAATACGGCAGTTAAAATACTTAGAAAACTATAAACTTTTTACTTACTACTTTTATGATTAATTACCTACTAGGTAATTAATCATTGAAAACTCACCGCTGAATTTTTTTTTTCATCAAGTGGGAAATAAGTTACTGAATATAGAATTTCATTTAAGTATGGCTTTAAAAAACTCATAATTTTTAAAAACTGCTATGTTAAAATTGTACAGAAATTAGTAGTTTCTTAGTTTTACATAAAGTACACTGAAAATTGTAAGTATACAAATAATATTTTATTAACATTTTATGTAAAATTTAATTATTAAGTTTAAGAGTCACACAGATGAGATAAAACACTGATAATGCTTTCCTTAATTGAACATTATATCTTGATTGTTTTTCCTTTTTTTTTTTCGCTACCCTGATTCCTCATTTTTACGACGATAATTTTTAGTTAGTTTATACCTGATTATCATAGTTTTTTTCATTTATTTTTTAAAAACTGAAATTAACATTTTTCATAGACTCCCACAAACATGAATACACCAGATGAACTTAAGGGAAGTTTGTCTGCCCGCGGCCCCGGTCTGCCATGGATATCTTAATTAAAAATTTAAAAAAACTCGTAAAAATCAAACAAAAGAATACATAACAATACTTATTTTCTCTACTAATGCTCCCAGACCTGTGAAATGTATGGTACTGATTTATTTTCAAAATTATAATTAAATTCTCATATAAACATTTATACATTTCACGATCACTACTACTAGTGGGCAAAAAAACCCCAAAAGCCTCTTTAATTCTAAAAAGTCTCCGATTATTAGTTGAGTACTAAACACATTTGGTGCTTTAAATTTGTTAGAAAGGGACTTAACTTAAAATGTTTAAAAACAGAACAAATTCAAAAGGATAAGGATTTAATTCTCTTTAATATACAGGGTGTATCTGAAATGGTGCGACAAACTTTGAGGGGTGATATTACTCATCAAGACGAACAAGAATTGGTATAGAAAGGGGGGTCGCAGATACGCCGTTAAAGAGCTAGGACCTAATGTAGTGCGAGTGCGTTTCAAAAGGCCGTTTTTAGAAGGCCCGTGTGACGAAACAAAACATAATAAAATGAAAAACATTATTGCATGAGGCACAGGAGTATCTGTAATACTTAAATCCTCAATGTGATAGAAATTGGACCACTTGCTAAACCGTGGGGTGAGTTTTAAAACGTGCAATATTAATCTTTTAGCCAAAGAATGGAGTTCCCTTAATGGTACTTAGAAAAATGATGATCGAGGAAGAAATTTTCAATGATCATACAGTTCCAATGATCAATGTATGATCATTGAAAATTCCTTCCCCGATCATCATTGTTTTAAGTACCATTACACTAATGTAAGGGAACTCCATTCTTTGGCTAAAAGATGAATATTGCACGTTTTAAAACTCACCCCACGGTTTAGCAAGTCGTCCAATTTCTATCACATTGAGGATTTAAGTAGTACGGATACTCCAGTACCTCATGCAATAATGTTTTTCATTTTATTATGTTTTGTTTCGTCACACGGGCCTTCTAAAAACGGCCTTTTGAAACGCACTCGCACTACATTAGGTCCTAGCTCTTTAACGGCGTATCTGCGACCCCCCTTTCTATACCAATTCTTGTTCGTCTTGATGAGTACTATCACCCCTCAAAGTTTGTCGCACCATTTCAGATACACCCTGTAGAAACTTGTTAACGATTAGATTAAATTTGAAAAGAAAAATCACTATATCACAATTATCTTCCGATTTGAAACATTTCCACACATCATATAAATTATAAAGTGAAAAATTAAAACTCATCAGAAATTTTAATTCTGGGTATTCCTATCAAAAATAATAAAAGAAAATTTCTTTACAGAGGTTGAAGACAACTAATAATGAAACTTATCAGCTGGTTCAAGTTCTTTGCCAGGCTACTCTGTAATCAAAGATAAATCTACGAAAGAGTATTTTTCCGTGGTTTGATTAAATCGCTGGTTACATGCATTAATCTAGACATTCGGTTATGTTATTTTTGACTAACTTTTCTACTGTGGTATTCAATAATGCATATTTAATTCATATCATCTGATTCTTAGCTAAAAGAGTGGTGAAAAATAAAATTGCTATAACATTCTATTGAATTGTTTACAAAACTTGTTTTTAAAAAATATGTTTTAGTTGAAACTCTACTCTAAACACCTTTTCATAGTTATCTTCTTTAGGCGTTCCCTGAATGCCTAAGCTGAACACTGAGATTTCAAAATAATACTTTTGAAGGTAAAGTCAAAATGTCATTAATGGTGCCTATGGAGAAATTTTCTCCAACTCCAAAATTGATAAGTTTGAACCCACTTTATAAATCGAGGTGGTTTTTGGCTTTACTTAAAGAACCTTCGCTTTATCGGGATTAATTATGTCAGTGTTTTTATGGCTTCATGGAAATGTTTTTTTCAAAAGTCTTAAACTGGGCTTGACTAGGTTTAAAGCTGATTTATGCAACAGTTTTCAGTGACTAAATTCCTAAAAAATAATTATATAAAAAATATTTTATTCATTTCTACCTTTTAACTGGAGTGGCATATTTTTTATTGCTTAATTCTTTTCAGGATTATTTTTGTGCATTTTTTGTTAAAATCAATAGGAAGCATTATAGGAGCGAATCTGTACCAACGTGTGGACGGTGGAAGCTAAAAACCTATCTCCACGCGCATATAGGGACTGCGCATGTGGGAGGACTGAGTGCAGTGAATCGTAGTCTCAGCAATGTTCAAACCCAGGATCTGATGTAGAAAATTCTATCTCCACACGCACATGTAGATAGTAAGCTAAGGATTCAAGCCCTGCTGCCATTTTTAAAACAAAGTTCCTTATATTTCCCTGCACATGTTTCTTTATTTACAGATATCTTACAAGTCCCCGCGCATTAAAGATATGCGCATAAGATGAGTCCTACGTCATATTGGCGACTAGTTACCCTTACTAAAGGTTGTAACTTATCAAGTATTGCTTAATTAGTAAGGCTTACTTAGCTTCTAGCCTGGACTTCTAAGGTAAGTAGTGATAGGTAGGACTTTGCATCTTCTAATTGGAAGTTGGACTTGAATTCTAGTTGGCACTTAGTCTTGCATTGCTAGTCTACATACAAAGCTGACTTTTGCATATGGCCCAAGTCGTTCAGCTTAGTATATAAGCTAGAATTACGAGACTAAGTAGCTTCTACTAACTACAAGTCTAGCTCAAGTCCAACTTCCAATTAGTAAAAGTTGCAAAGTCTAACTACTCACGAAGTCCAGACTGGAAACCTCCGCCAGGGGGCAACACTGTAAGTCCCAACCTGTAAACATACATTTTGTTTGTTTACAAGTTGGGACTTAGCAGAAATAGGCCCTCCCCCCTTGCCTTTTTAAGAATAGTTGGTTTCGTGGGTGTCCCCGTTTGGCGACCAATTCCAGTGTACCTAATCTACTGACTTACCCTATGGCCGCCAAACTTACCTTTGCTGAAAATAAAGATATATATTTTTCAAATAAATGTATTTTTATTGTTTCTTAATCACACATTATAAAACACTAATTATCATGATCAGCTGCAATTCCATTCCTGTAAATATAATTAAGCACAGCATAATTCAATCTACATAAGAAGTTCATAGGTTTACATATCGGAAACATTGGATAATGACGAATACAATTTTTTCCAACATAATTTACGGAATTTACTCTTAGTTTCACTATTGTAATTTATTGAGAAATTAAGTAACTTAAATTTAAGGGATTCAACAGGATATACAGCCAATTTTACAAAACAGTATCTATTGAGCTTTTTTATTTTATAAATAACCTTTTAACTACAGATTTAACTTAACGTAATTTACAAGTGGATGGCAATTCCTTTTGCAGATACAACGTATTAAAGATTCTCTAATAAATATACAATTTTAAAAATCAAGTTTATCTTACAGCTAATATTTAAGTACTAAAATTATCACCATCATAAGTTTTAAACTTTTAGCAATGTCCAAAAATTTCAATTATCTTTTGCTATTTCGGATGGGTTATATGGCACGATCCTTCAAATGCAGCTGATAAGCCAAATTTATAAGTAAAAAAATAAATGCATAATTTTACCTCCATGAAGTACTCAGGGACGGATCCAGGATTTGGTTCTGGGGGGCCTAAGAATTTTCATAATCCCAATTGTATCTTGATTATCTTAATATGGAAAAGGTAGTAAATTATCCTACTCAACCACAAAAAGGGGGGTCTGGGGGTCCTTCCCCAGAATTTTTTTTTGGAAATTTAAGTCAGAAAACCCCACTTTTGATTTTGTTTTGGTACACCCCATCCGATTTCGAATATAGCTTTTATGGTAGAATTAAGGGGCTCTAGGAGTCCCCCCCTAGAAAATATTTCTAAAAACTTTATCAACTCGTTTGGTACGCGCCTCATCCGAATTAACAAATCCGTTTTAACAAATTTAATATAAAATAGAGTTGTAATAATAGAGTTACAAGTACCAAGGTGGTCTGGGGGACCTCCCCCACAAAATTTTTGAAAATTTGACCTTAAAATAACAGGGTTTTAACTCATTTGGGTGCATAAAATTCCATATTATAGTGTAAAACTTTTCATTTTGGTGGGGCTCAAGCCCCCTACCCCCCCCCCCCTGGATCCGCTAGTGAAAGTATTGTTTGAATATCAAAATGCACCTAAGATTTAATTTCTAACTTTTCTTTTAACTAGAATCTGTTCTTCTGAATTGATTTTTGAAATTAGAGTACCGAGTCATTTTTGGACATGTCTGAATTTGTAATGACAAGGCTTTATATCAGCAGTAATTTTTTTTTTTTTTTGGGGGGGGGAGGAAGTTTGAACTCGTTCTTAGTAAATTTCCCATAAAAATATTTGCCTCATTATTACTACATCAAAAGATCGAAAGTTGATACCGCTAGAAAAATTCTATGCAGGGTGGATAAACGCTTAGAGCGCACAAATGAAAATTAAAGTTCAGCATTTTCCGGGAACCCTGGACAGTGGCGTATATAGGAATTTATTTCGGGAGGGGCCCAAAATTACTCCCCAGCCCCTCTCCCACATATTTAATAGGTCCAATATAGCTTTTTAGGTGAAAATTTAGGTCCTAAAAACTTAATATAGGAAAAGTTGTTATTAATAAAAATACAAGTACCAAAGGGGGGTCTGGGGAGTCCTCTCCCAGAAAAGTTTTGGAAATTTGACTAAAAAACCCAGGTTTTTAACTAGTTTTGGTACACTAAGTCCGAATTTTGGACATATATTTTTCGGTAGGATTTGGATTTTTATGAACTTATTATAATAAAGTTGTTAATAATAAAATTCCAAGTACAAAAGGGGGGTTTGGGGGTCCTCCCCCAGAAAATTTTTTGAATTTTGACTCTAAAATACAGGGTTTTAACTGGTTTTGGTACACCTAGTCCGAATTTCGGGGGGGGGCAAGGGCCCCTCGGCCCCCCCTTATATACGCCACTGACCCTGGATCTCCTTTATCGGATCTAAAAGGTTGTAAAGAAACGGATTTACCAGTGGTGGCTCGTGGGTAGTTCAAAATGGGGTTCACAATTAAATTTTGAAAATACAATTAAGTAAAAATATCAGAAGAGGGGGTGGAAGCTCACCCTGAATAGGAACAAGTTGGAATAGATTTTTATTAGTTTTTAATTTATGTTGTTATTGACTTATTTCGACTATTTCATTTTTATTGGGGGTTCATGTGCTCCTATGGACGAGCCGCCACTAGGATTTACACACCTACCAAGGAACATCAATACATACTTTATTAGATTATTAACCCTAGTACATATTAGATGATATAGCCAAGTCACCATCTTTAAGCACAGGTGAAGGGTACTCAGGGATTGCATCAACACCGATACACTAGACTTTCAATTTTACTTGGGAGTTTTAAGCATAAAAGTCAAATTTATGAAAGTTAGTACTAATTATTCCTCCAGGTTGGGGGTTCGGCGTGGGGCTAACGACCCCACCCTGTAAAAACTAATTGTTGCGAAGCCTTTAAAAACGAGAGAGCTACAAAGAAAATCTACAGAGGAAAAATAGAGGGTAAGAGGAAGATCGGACGTCCTAGAAAGAGATGGCTGGACGAGGTTGAAGAAGATTTGAAGTAATTAAGGGTGAGAAATTTGAAGACAAGAGCCAGGGATCGGAGAGGGTGGAGCTGCCTTGTGAGGGAGGCCAAGGTCCTACATGGACTGTAGAGCCGAGGAGGAAGGAAGTACTAATTATTACTATATTTTGATGCTAGGGAAAATATTTTATTTCGAACAATTAATTGTACACAAGTTTTTAAAAGGTAAAGGGGATTAAACATTAACTTTTTTGTCACCACCCTATTTAGGGAACTACAAATTGGCAATAAACATTGCATTTGATTCTGATTGATCTTTCACTTCCAAAATTTCAGTCGGTATTCATACAGGAATTAATATATCCGACTCTTAGAGTGGTGAGTGGGCTAGCCACAAATGGAATTAAAAAAGGTTAGTTTCACTTTTACCAAAACTTGATCAGAGGAAAACCCAAGAAGCTATCCGGGAGACAAATACTTACATTTATCCCCTACTAGCACAGCTCATACCAAACATGTCAAGTTAAGCTAGAGCAAGCTGTCAAGTTAAGCTAGGCAACTAGAAGTAAACGAAATGTGGCCACACATGACAAAAATCGGACGAACCTTGAACGTTCAACTTAGATATTGAACAGTGCTGAAAATTTCGAAAAATCAAGGAGATCCAGCACCAATAATTATCTTGATTTACCTACAGTAACTTATTACAAATATTCAATAATGCGATTGACTTTGATCAGTTACAAAATATTAGCTTATGATAAGTGATCGATGATTTTAGCAAATCAATCTACCAGATAACAGCATGCAATTTTGAATTATTTAACTATCCAAACTGAAAATTCCAATACTAAATCGTCTTAATTTGAATTTCAAGTGCATAAAAATAAGTTCAAATTCAAACATTAGAATCGTGAATAATCATTATTGATACAAGCGAAGTTGATTATGAAAGAATTTTTAGAAAAATCGTAATTTACATTGGTACTAAATCCCCTTACATACAATATAATAATGAATTAATTTAATTTATTATCGAGGTCTCAAATTAAAAATTCGAACTCCCATGAAACTTCTCAGCTCTATGCTAATTATCATTGGAGTACCTGGGAAAAAAATCAAGATCAAGCTATAATACGCAAGAAAAAAATTATACCAATCGAGTTTCAATGATTCGGAGCAGTGGCGTATATAAGGGGGGGGGGCGAACGGGCCTTGCCCCCCCCGAAATTCGGACTAGGTGTAAGAAAACAAGTTAGAACCCTGTTTTTTAGGGTCAAATTTCATAAATTTTCTGGGGGAGGACCCCCAAACCCCCCTTTTGTACTTGGAATTTTATTAACAACTTTATTATAATAAGTTCATCAAAATTCAAAACCTACCAAAAAATATGTCCAAAATTTGGATTAAGTGTACCAAAAACAAGTTAAAACCCTGATTTAAGGGGTAAAGTTCCAAAAATTTTCTGGGGAAGGACCCACAGATCCCCTTTTGTACTTGGAATTCTATTTTTAATAACTTTTAAACATTAATTTCATAAAAATGTACATCCAAAATTCGAACTTAGTGTACCAAAATTAGTTAAAAACCTGGGTTTTTTTGGTCCAACTTCCGAAAATTGTCTGGGGGAGGACCCCCAGACCCCCCTTTGGTACTTAAGTTTTTAGGGCCTAAATTATCACCTAAAAAGCTACATTGGACATGTTAAATATGTGTGGGAGGGTCTGGGGAGTAATTTTGGGTCCCTCCCGAAATAAATTTCTATATACGCCACTGATTCGGAGTCACAATTGAGGTGTTTGCCGCAACAAGGAGTTTAACTCTAAAATCAGAATAATTCACATCAAAAGGCGCCACCTTGGCAGTAGCAAGCGTTAGTCGCCAAGTTAGTACTAATTTACAGCTATGTAACAACTGGGTTGGTGACTATGGTCACCATTTTTTACCGCAAAACAAATTATAAGTTTAGAAAAGCAATGACTTCACAAATATTAAAAAATTTACAATCTAGTGGAGTTAACTCATTGTTGCTGCAAACACCTCAATTTCAGAACATAACGCTTGTTTGATTTACTAAATGCAATTAGCAGTCTAATCTAATCCAAAGGTTGTGTAAATATGGTGTGTTTTGCATTAAAGATTTATATAAATTTCAAACATAAAATAGCCGGACATACGAAAATGCTAACTACGCAGTTAGTTTCTTTGGAGGCTTAAGTGTCTTTCCAATTACGATTAAGTTAATACACGTGTATAATTTAAGTTGCATAATAACTAAAAGTAGTGATTAAAAATAGTTCAAGCTCGTCGTGTACATATAACCGGTCGCATTCCATTAATTATACTGTTAAATAAAACTTACAAGGACCTAGCTAGACCATGTGCGTAGTATAAAACAATCTATTCAACAAAGCTAAAGAGTTGCTTCAAGGAACCAAACATATATAGTTCTTTCCTTTAAAAAAAACCACTTTCATATTTTCTTCATTAAAAGCTTAATAAAAAGGATAATTAAATCGAACAAAAACTGTACTAGCGGCTCATCCTCCCTAACATTTTAGTGCTTAGCATTTTTAATTCTAACTATCCATTACAAATTGGCAGCCAATTAAGTAAGATTTTGAAAAAACCCCACTTTTTCCTAGAAGGACTAATTGGCCGACTGAGCTAAAACTTTAATATTTTATTCTCATGGTAATCGGATAACATAAAAACCCGCGAAAAATGCTCTAAAGTCTTTGTAACATGCATTATTACAAAATCTGCAAATCTAAAGCATATTTTTTGCCAAAAATCTACATTTTCTCAGCTTGTTTAAAAAATAAGTAAATAAACCGTTCTTTGACCAGTTTTTACACCCCTGACACTCTAAAAGGCATAGAAAGACAGGGTATATGGGAAGGTAAAATTATTTTAATTATTTAATTAAAAAATCTCAATGGGTTGTTTTTAGGGTACAATTTGGAGTGGTTTTTTTTTAAAGGACAGCACACTATATATACCTGACGATTGATTTCAAAACATATGTTCAAATACTAGGAAATTCAAGTTTGAAACATTTGAGCTAAGCTATTTCCTGAATAGAATAGCTAAAAAAAAACTCACTACAGTTCTATTTACATCTGATCTGACATTGAAAACGCAACTGTAATTAATGAACTATTATTGTCAGCAGACAAAACAATATTTTCTATCCACACTTTCAAACTAATAGACGACATTAGTGTGACGTCACTTGCTTGTTTGGAAACGTTGATTCTATCCGTGATTGGTTCCGTGATAGGAAGTAAATCCGTACGGAACCAATCACGGATGGAATCAACGTTTCCAAACAAGCAAGTGACGTAATGACTAATGTCGTCTATTGCATTATTATACACAATAAATAACTTAAAATCTGTAAAAGGAAATCCTAACAGAAAGCCTAACACTTACTCCGGCAGCAAAAATACTGCGTACTTACCCTTACGAACTTCAGATTCCAAATGAGCCCACACGTGTCAACTGACTGCCTGCACTCACGCCCCCGCTTGCGTCATCGTTTTAGTGCGCATGTCTCTGCGCATATGCGCCGAAACATGCAAATGAGGGGTTGCGCAAAATGGTAAAATTGCCTTTGCTCTGTGAACCTGATCCGCCCATAAAAGGATCGGATGCTCGACGTTAAGGGGGGAGAAAGAAGTCCCCCGGCCTTTCAACCGGGGGCCCCTTCGCCACACATGCGATCCAAGGGCGTCAGGTTCACTGCAATCTATCTACTAACTGAAGAGCCACCTAACCTATTTTTTGGGAATTTATTTGGCCAGTTTTATTCGAATTTTGAAGCTAGGATCGAACCCGGGACCTATCTGTTCACAGAGCGAAGGCTTAACCAACTGAGCCACAACCGGCTCGACGCTGTCATGTTTTATTGTGTACCGCTGAATGGTTGAATGTGAATTAATGCGGGTAAAAATAAAATAATGCATGGTGATTGAAAAGTCGGAAGATATTTTAAAAATTCCAGAAAAATATCCGATTTAAAAACGGGGATTTTTTAAGACAATAAAACAATTTGAGTTCAAAATGAGGTTAATAGATGGCGCCAACATTATTCATGGAGTTATACCATGAAATTATGGTATTTAACTTAATTCTTTAATTGCGGTTAACCTATTTAATACCATTAGTAGGTACTCTACAATGTGAATCCTGTTGATATAAAACAACCTACAGTGTTGTAAGATAAACAAAACTAAATAAACGTTTATTTTCCACATTCAAGTATTGTTCTTATAGCACCTTTGGTATTTTAGGTTAGTGCAGGTGCGAAGTAAAATAATAGGTTTTGGATTTGAAATTCTTGCTTTTAATTATTTACCTAAAAATCACATTTTGAGATTGAGATATTATATTTTTCTTCATAGCACTCAGTCACTTTGGGTACAGCTATTATAAGTGTTTTTTCTATTACTTTTAAGACTTAAAATGGTTTAAGTCTTCGTCAAGAGATATTCAGCTAAGATGTTTTTTTTGCAATACACTTGTCCCCAGAAGTGCCTGTAAAACTTGTTTTTCCTTGCTAGTACTAAAATGCCAAAAAGCAAACTTTATTAATTTGCGGCTCTCTGATGGTATATTAAGTTCATAGAGAATTAGAAAGGGTTTTTCAATTTGTTTCATTATGAAAGTTTTACGATACAGTAACTTTATTTTAAGAAGGATACTTTATCTCTTATATAGATATAGTAGTTGTATTATTAAATCAAAGATGCTTCAGAACCTAAAAAAACAGCCCACTTGTTGATAATACTTATTATGAGAAGACATCCATTTTAGTGGTGACTGTTGTCCCCGCAAACTAACAACCGAAATGATTACCACAAAAATTTATTATTCAATCCTGTTTTACTTCAATGCGCTCAAATTTCTATTTATTTGAACTTTTTATTTTAGTGTGCCCCACATGAACCACATTTTAGGAGGAAGTGATATCGAGTCAACTTCCCAAAATAAAAGTGTTTTTTTTAAACGTGTTTCCAAAATAATGAATTATAAAAAACACGGAAGCAATTACTAAGTAGCTATAACAAATGTGTGAGTTGTCATAAAAATTATCAAAATAAAGATTTAGAAATGTAATGCTATACCTATTCTTCCTGACCCTATGACCTCACTAACAAACAAAGTAGTTCTCAGCGTGGTGTCTTAATTTTGAGTGAAATGAAGGACGTCAATTTAAAAATATTATTGGTTTGTTAAACTCGTGTATATAGCGTCTTTTTATCACAATTTGCGTACCGTAAGTACTCCTAGCAATCATGATCACAAAATTTAGAAATTTGTACGTCAGAGTTCAAATTACGCTGAAGTCTTACAGGTGGCATGGGAAAATTAGAAAGAGATGCATGGTGTTAAAAAAAGTTGAACACTGATTAAAATATTCTTAGTCAGTAGTCAGGTTAGTGTCTGCATAGTGATAAAGATGAGGTGGGGGTAGTAGATGCCGTTTATAAAAAAGTCTATAAAGTATAAAAAACGATGGTCAAAAGTTTGGGAACCACTGTTTTAGTGGTTAAAAGTAATAGCAAGTTATTAGAAATATATCAAAACATAGAAATTCATTAAGTCTGCCCTGCACATCGGACCTAAGGGGACTTAAGGAAACTAGACCAAAGGTTCGCAGCAAGTGAACCGCGGTCCGCATCCGGACAGCTTGAGGTTATTTCCCGGAAATATTTTGAAACTCGTTAATCGATAATCTTAGACACTAAATATTAGTTTCACTTTCTTCTTAAAGGTCTAATTTCTGAAAATTCAAAAATCTAATTTCTTAAAATTCCCTGGGGGAACACCCAGAACCCCTTTTCCACAAAAAGATAAAAGTTAATTTAATGTTTTCGAAATTTATAATTAAAGAGATGTGCTGAAATATAAAACCTTTATTTCTTTGTAGTTAATAAATTAAGGTTTTGTAAATCCTTCCGGGAAGGAACAGCAAATTCGAGGACCATTCCTCTCAACAATCTCTAGCTGAAGACGTCCGTTTGTTTGATAGATAGCTTTATCGATGCTTCGTTTTTAATATTTTATAAGTAAATTTGATTGTTAAATAGTGTTTCTGTAAGGTGAAAAGGTTTAATGACAATTAACAATTTTGTCTAATGTAAAAACTTAATTAAGAAGATAGCGCCTGGACTAGAAATTTCACTGAGGAAGACATGACCCAAATTCCTTTAAAGTGTGAAACAACTATTTTTATAATAATTAATTAATGAAGGAATTAAGAAATTAAGTATAGTTCTAATGTTTCTCGTTTTAAAACATATTGTGACTATTTTTCACAAACTAATAGTTTAATGCTTTAATACTGTGAATCGTGATATAATTCAAATGAAAAGGAAAATTTGAACAAAATGGCGGATCTTCCTTAATAAACTCAAATTTGCAACAATCCATCTTGTTCACTTCGTTATGAAAGCAACAATGACATAATTATCACAACAATGAGTTTGATTAAGGAGTGCAACAGACGGTTTGGCCAGTTTCTGTCGAACTTTCAAAAGTGAAGCGGCTCGCTCGGCCTTCTCTTCAAAATTACCCCCTAACAGCTTATATTATTATGTGCTGACTAAAGAACGATTTGAAATATTATTTATGCGGAAACGGGATAAAATGTAAGTTTATAATTTGACTTAAAAAATAATTAATAATGTTTAGTCATATTCTTAAAATGTTAAGTGCTGACTAATGAAAAAATATTCGGTTTCATACTTCAAACGGGGGTTCAATTCCGTTAGAGTCCCCGCTAAATATTGCCGGGTTCTTTCAGACAACAAAAAGTAGAAATATTCATAAATAATTTCAAACTTCTGAATTAAAATGTTTAATTATATCAATAACTATTCAGTTTATTAATAAAAGTCGGAAAAATTTGTTGATATTTGGATATATTTAGCGATTTGGATATTGGCGATATTTAGCGGGGACTCTAACGGAATTGTACTCAAACGGGTCCCAAACTCGCAAAAAAAAGAGTTGCACCCGGTTGTAATTAGCACCAAATATTCTAGAGAATAAAGTAGATAATTGACTTTGTGGCGAGCATACTCACCACTATAAAAGTAAGATTATTTAAATCGGGTATAAATACCGACTGAAAAAAGCACAATCGCTGTTTATGCTTATTAGTATATTTTAGAGTTGTATGACCATCGGATCAGTATCTCAATTCAAGTATTGATGATCAGTATCAATTTAAATATCAAGATCTTTAAACAGAGGTATATTTTTCTTATCACATTGTGTCACCTAATTCATCTGAAATAGACAGACCAAGACAAATAAAATTCAAAATTATTATGAAACTAGGTCATTAAGGCAATATGAACGGAGTCAAACATTCTATCGATAAAAAAAAATTAAAAGCGCTATTAAGTTTTATTTTGGCTTAGTTTGCAGCACAAAGAATAAGAACGGAAAGACAAAATGACTTTAATTCCAAATTAACTGAAAAAATACAATGAATGGACATCGATTTCGCAACTTCAAGGGGCTATATCTTACTATAGGGGGTAGTTATTTTCCCCTCTTTCCACTCATGTGTAAAACATAGCTTGGAGATTGATTTGAGCACAAAAAGTCAATTTGTCATTTTTTGGACTTATTCTCTTTTTTAAACTGACGAATCAATTACCATATAGGTCAGAGATGTTTTTAACTCTTCTGAGAGAGTATTTCACTCCTTGAAAACCGGAATTACTCTTTAAAAAACTAGACAGGAGTATTTTCACTCTTTGAATTTTTCACAAAGGTTTAGCTTAAAACTTCAGCCACGGCATCCTAATTATCATGCTTTTTAATTGTGTTTTCATACAGCCTTAGTAATTTTTTTCATTTATTGTTCTGATGATTAGGGAGTTTGATTGAAACCCAAAATAGCATCCTCATTTTTTTTTTCAATTTCATTTCGTCCATTAAAAAGTAAGGGTTTTTAATAGAAAATTTGTCTCTGTATATGTAGTTAATGCTACTTCCTTATTTCACACCTCATAATTGAATTTCACTCCTCATAAAAAAGTCAAGGAGTATTTTTACTCCTCCAAAAAAATCCTAGGAATAACACTGCCATAGGTAGTAATTACAATAGGGTCAGGTGATAATTTTGTTTAGAAGAATGGGTGCATTATTTTCAAGAAGGTCAAGTGTGAATAAAAGTATGATGTAACTTATTGTTTCTAAATTGATCTGCTGATTTGAAAATGTAGAGAAAATTATGACTTTGCTTCTATTTTTCGAATAAAAAAAAGTAGTTATAAAACAATATAAAATACTTTGATGACTTTTTTAAAGGCATTAAAAATGCGTAATTTAAATTTAACTTTAATGAAACTTTGAACATTTTATTTAAAAAAAAAGGATTTATTTCAATTAAATATTTTCTGGTTTTTTTCCGAAAAAATGTCAAATTAAAATGTCCGGTATTAAAAATAAAATTCAAGTGGAATTTAGACGTTTTACTATAGTATATGTCTTTTTATATGACACCCCCTTATACCATATTTCGTTATTTTTAAATTTTTGAAGGATCTCTTGTTTTCACGAAAACTCTTTGTCTCGAAATTATTTAACCATCCCTTCAGTTTCGTCTCATCGGGAGTATATAGTGCTGTCCTTTAAAAACAACCCACTCCAAATTGTACCCTAAAAACAATCCATTGAGATTTTTTTAATTAAATAATTAAAATAATTGTACCATCTCATGTACCCTGTCCTTCTATGCCCTTTAGAGTGTCAGGGGTGTAAAAACTGGTCAAAGAACGGTTTATTTACTTATTTTTTAAACAAGCTGAGAAAATGTATATTTTTGACAAAAAAAGTGCTTCAGATTTACAGATTTTGTAAAAATGTATGTAATAAAGACTTTAGAGCATTTTTCGCGCGTTTTTATGTTATCCCGTTACTATGAGAATAAAATATTAAAGTTTTAGCTCAGTCCGCCAATTAGAGTCCTTCTAGGAAAAAGTGGGTTTTTTTCCAAATTCTTACTTAATTGGCTGCCAATTTGTAATGGATAGTTGGAATTAAAAATGCTTAGCACTAAAATGTTAGGGAAGATGAGCCGCTAGTACTTTTTTTTTGTTCGATTTAATTATCCTTTTTATTAAGCTTTTAATGAAGAAAATATGAAACAGTGGGTTGTTTTTAAAGGACAGCACTATACTGTATTTCTATATCAGAAACCGGGATTAGCTATACTATCTATCATCGGGATTGCGTTATCTGTTGTGATCTATAACGTCGTGATCAACAATGGGAAGTCAACAGTTATCCCAACAATACGTTTCATTTCAAACAGGTACAAATTGCAACAAATGGTTTGGTCATTTTCTTCTTTGCTTTCAAAAGCGAAACAGCTTGTCAAATCTGTTCTTCGAAGCGACCACTTTGAAGTCCCTATAGTTTTGAGGAAACGGGATAAAAAGTAAGTTGTATATTTGTTTATATTAAGATTCAAAAATTTATAATGTTCAGCTTCAACCGTTTAGTGTTTTACACATTTTCCTCTTTGCCATCATCTTTGGATGTATATTTATCAGGGTTTTTTTTGCGCAAATTTTAACTTTTCTTAGTGAAAATTGTTAAACCTGTATTATATTGACTTTTGTTTTAATCTTATAAATTTTAACTTTCACTAACTACTAATTTTATTAATTTTCCCTTCTAATTGCAGTATTATGGAAATTATTTTACCTTTAACTATTTGTTTTCTTTAAGATGTACTACCTAATGTGTAAATACCACCAATTGCTTAGCCCTCTATTTCGTATCCTCAAATGTTTCTGCTTCCTTTAAAAAATCCTTCATAACAATATTTGATACTTTTATATGTGATAGAATTTCATACTTAACCGCTCATTTATTTTTTTTATATTTAGGCCTAAAAATTTCACATGCACCATAAAAGCATGACACTTTTAACACATCCGAATTTCAAAATAACATACTCCGTTTCGTATAAGAGATATGGATACCTGGAGAATGTCGTCTGAAAAACATACGCTATGTTATGAACACTTAAAAGTCACTCTTTAAAAAAAAACACTTAATGATTTCACTAAAAGTGGACATTCACTTATTCTGACGGTAATAAATTAATAACACGAACCGTTATTATGTCATTTTTATATGTCTGATAATGAACTAAAATGTGGATTTTTAGGAGCATAACGCTTTTTCCTAGGACAACCATATTTCAATTCAAAAAAGCTATTTTAAAAGTTCAAATATGTTTATCATCCCCGTATAATATAATGTATGATTAATAATGTTGCGTAAAAAAATCTAACAATATACGCTTGTATAGTGAGCTAATAAAATGCTATTTACTTGTTGGCTGTTGTGAACGGGGCTTTGAATTAAGAACTACTCAACCACTCCACCAAGAGAGATTGATTGTGTGATGTAATCAGAATGCGATTTATAGTTCGGGTAAACAGAGACAATTATATAAAAATATATATTTTAAAAAATAAGTGGTGATTATATTGACGTCTCTTGAGATCTTTTAGAATTGTGCAGTTCTTGATGCAATTTATTGAAAGCTTAACCAAATGTTTACTTAAAATACAATATTCAAGGGAACCTACCCTGTTCAAACCATCATATCGCCGCCTAAGAAGCAACATGTGCATTTCCTAACAGACGAGGTTTTATACCTTATTTCAGACCTTCCTTTTTACCTTGGTCTTATTTCAGAAGTCGTAACGCTTGTTTGGCGTTATTAGTAAACCATTTCCAGAATAGGTTTTGGTTATTTGCGGGAACACTCTTAGTTATACTCTTCATGGATAGATCTTGGGTTATTTAGCAGTTTTAAGAGTTAAAACTGTGTTAAAAAGTCATGTTTTTTGTATTATGGGAATAATTTAGCCCTCCGTTTATTGACGGTACTTAAAAATTAAGTGAGTGTCTAAAAGTAAGTGGGTTTTTTTCAAAATTGAGCATCAAGAGTGAAAAAATTACCTATGGGAAGGTTCCATTTATACAATTAGGGGGTCCCTTAAGGACAATAAAAATTTTGGATACATTATTTCATTAATAGTTTTGTTTATAATTTGAAAAAATGGGTAAAATTATGATTTTTATTGAAAACCCCCAAAAATGGGTCCAAAAAGTGGGTTTTTTTTTTCAAATGTTCGGTTGGTTTTTTTAAACCCATTGGGTCCAACTCTGCCAACCTGAATTTAACTGATTAGCTCTAGCTCTAAAGGATTAAATTTCCCCAAGTTGAGTATTTTATCTATGTATTACATCCCTTAATTTTCAATTTAGAGACTAAAAAAAATATTGCACGAAAAAAGTTGTAGATCATAATGCATTAGATAAAGGGTTAAACCAATCACTGCCATCAGATTAAAAGTTAATCGGAAATATTAAATAATAATTGAAGAGTTTGGTGCAGAAGGGACCACAAATGACATCGAATATTAACTTTCGAATAGTTGTTTATTTGGCGATCTTCAAGTTGGCTAGTTTTTTCGACTAACTTTTACTTCTTCGAAGCTTCCAATAGAGTATTTTCAATCACATGACTCGGACCTAACAACGGCCTTAACAACAGATGGTTACAGTTTTTTTGCCCTACAGAAGGTTAACAGTAAGCTGCTATTCCATGTTGCGTATTCCACGCGTTTTGGGCGCGCGCGATGGGGAGAAAAAATCAGAACACTCCCGGCGCAAGTTTATACTTGCGTATGCGCCAAGTTTTTAGCGTTAAAAATCACTATTATGGTAACCCTAACTCATGTTAAGTGAATGATTTGGCTTCTAAATGTGCCGCTAAACAGCCAAAACTCGCCAAGCATACGCAACTCTAAACTTGCGCCAAACTCTACCGGTTTGGGGCGCGAACACCTGCAACGCCCGCCGCTGCGGGACGCCACGCTATTTCTCCTTCTGAACCAATAGCAGGCTCTATCCGAGGCGTATGAATCACCGAGCCCAAACGGATTATCAGAATAGCACCCTACCATCCCCGATCCAATGGTTTGGCAGAACGGACCGTACGCACAGTAAAAGCGGCCCTCAAGAAAGTTACTGGAGGCTCTATCATGGCGAGACTGTCACGTCTTCTTCTGAATCTACGAAATACACCGTCGTCATCAACTGGTATTTCTCCAACCCTGGCCATGTTTGGACGTTCTCTTCATACGCGGCTGGACCTACTTCGAGATCCTCCAAAATCTGAGAGGGAAAGTGAACCGCCAGTTCATGACGTTTTTTAAGGAGGGTACACCAGTTTGGGTGCGTTCGTTTGGACGTGGCCCAGCATGGGTTCCAGGAAGGGTGATAAGGACGATCGGAGCAGTGATGTGCGAAGTGGAATCAGCATGGGGTGCCTGCACCCGCCATCACAATCAACTGCGACGCAGAAATGACCGGGTTGAACCACCACCATCAATCGTACCTGAGCTCCCATCAACGTCTCCTCGTCCAGTGGTCTTCGACGTAAATCTTCCTCCCTCTCCTGTATCACCTGGTGTTCCACCGAATAACCAAGCAAGACCAACTAACTGCTCGACCAACCAACTGCTCCTCCTCCGAGTGCGTCATCGGCACCAATACCATCCTTGAGTAGGTCGACAAGACCACGGAGGACCCCTGACCGCTTAGGAGTAACGAATTTAAACTGGAAGAGACTGTAGTAGCGACATAAATAGTTAAACCATTGTGGCAACACCTGGATTGATAGATATTTAAATAACGCGTAATCTTTCGATCTCTCTCTCTTCCTTGTAACAAGCTAAATAAAGTGTACGTATTTATTACCTGCTGGTTTTATTACATAGTTACATCACTTTCATAATACTACAGGGTGAATCAGAAATAATCATCAATAATTGAGGGGGAGGTAGAAGGGCCCTAGACAAGCATACTTCGAATAGGGATAGTGGGGCGCAGCCTTACTGTTAAAGAGCTAGGACCTAATGTAGTGCGAGTGCGTTTCAAAAGGCCGTTTTCAGAAGGCCCGTGTGACGAAACAAAACGTAATAAAATGAAAAACATTATTGCATAAGGTACAGGAGTATCCGTACTACTTAACCCATATTGGACCACTCATAGAAAAAATCAATGGAACAACGTAAATTTTTTATAAAGATGATCATTATAAGCTACTTTCACATATACAAAAGAATTTTTTTTTAATTATTTTTTTTCTGATATTTGGACTGTCCTATAAATAGGACAATGGTCCAATACACTACAAAAAGTTAACTTAACTTAAAAAAGGATTTTTATGAATGAAAGTCCAAAAAACAGTCCAACATTGCACTTTTTACAAATTTTTATTGGTTTCTTACTGCAAGATTTTAAATGGCATCTTGTATGCAATATGTTGATCTAGCGAAGGAAGAGAACGCGGTCTAAGCAAGCAAAAATTCAGGTTCACATATTTTCCATTTAGGTGTTTTTGTATCAAACTTTGTTTCCTAATTGGGTAAAATCTCTATAGTTCCAGCATAATCTTGAACCTTAGGATGACTACAGGTTTCTATTATATTGGAATTTCTTCGTCACTGACCACGTCTGGTTCCGGCGGGATGCTACAGACGATACCACGAAGTTGAGTCGCTTGGGCAACCCCAAAAAAAAACCGGAATCTCTTCTTTTTTTAGTTACCCCGAAGCGGCGAGCTCTCCCCGGGTCAAGCGACTAAACTTCGTGGTCGTACTATAATCATTTCATAGTCATCAAGTTCTTCATCAGATAAAGAATTCATATACAGTAGGGTAGGGATGTCAAAAAAAAACCGGTTTTTAAAAAAACCGGTTATTTTTGTTCCGGTTTTCGGTTTTAACCGGTTATTTTTTTCTTCGGTTTAACCGGTTCGGTTATTTTCAAATTCAACAACCGGCCAAAAAATAACCTGAAGAAAATGTGAATGAAATTGAAAATTTCAAGTTAAAAAGTTACTCACCACTATAAGAGTTAGATTATTCAAATAGGTTATAAATACCATTAATTTTCATTTGATTTTTAGGTTTTTTTTTCATTGTAATAGCTCATATGAAGTGGATTAAGTAAGATTTATTCTCACAACCGGAGAAAAAACCGGTTTTTAAGTTTCAGTCTCACAACCGGAGGAAAAAAACTCTGTGTTTCATTTGATTTTCAGATTTTTTTCATTGTAATAGATTACAGCTTCACTTCTTGTATTTAATAATATTTCAGTCTCACAACCGGAGGAAAAAAACGGTTTTTCATTTGATTTTTAGGTTTTTTCATGGTAATAGATTATGTGCAGTGGCTTTAATAAGATTTTTGTCTCATCATAACCGGGAAATATGAAGTGAATTTAATAAGGTTTGAGTCTCACAAACGGAAAAACAACCGGTTTTTCAAGTGATTTTCGGGTATTTTTTCATTTTGAATAGATCATATGAAATGGATTTAATAATATATTAGAGATTCTGTGGCAAATTTACTTACTCACCACTATAATAGTCAGAACATATAAATGGGTTATAAATCCTGACTGACTTTTCATACTTTTTTTTTTTACTTTTTTTTTTCATACTTAATAGATCATACGAAGTAGAATTAGTAAGATTTTTGTCTCATAACCGGGAAAAAACGGTTTTTTATTAGACTTTTAGATTTTTAATCGGTTTTATGGATTCAATAAGATCTGAGTCTCATAACCGGAGAAAAAAAAACGGTTTTTAATTTGATTTTCAGGTTTTTTTCATTTTTAATATATCATAAGAAGTGAATTTAATACGATTTTTGTCTCATAACCGAAAAAACCGGTTTTTTATTAGACTTTTAATCGGTTTTATTGAATATTTTAAGTTCAGAGTCTCATAACCGGAGAAAAAAAACAGTTTTTCATTTGATTTTCAGGGGTGTTTTTCATTTTAATTAGATCACAAGGAGTGAGATTTCAGTCTCACAACCGGAGGAAAAAAACCGGTTTTTCATTTGATTTTTAGATTTTTTTTCATTGTAATAGATCATATTAAGTGGATTAAGGAAGATGTTTTACTCACAACCGGGAAAAAAACCGGTTTTTCATTCAATTACCGGTTTCATTGATTTAATAAGATTTGAGTCTCATAACCGGAGAAAAAAAACCGGTTTTTCATTTCATTTTCAGGGGTTTTATTCATTTTTTATACATTACAATAAAAGAATTTAAATAGATTTCAATCTCACAACCGGAGGAAAAAAACCGGTTTTTCATTCAATTACCAGGTTTTTAATCATTTTCATGGATTTAATAAGATTTGAGTCTCATAACCGGAGAAAAAAAAACGGTTTTTAATTTGATTTTCAGGGTTTTTTTCATTGTAATAGATCATATGAAGAGGATTGAATATTTTTTCCCACAACCAGAGAAAAAAAACCGGTTTTTCATTTCAGTTTCAGGTTTTTTTTCATTGTAATAGATTATATGAAGAGGATTTAATATTTTTTTCAAACAACCGGAGAAAAAAAAACCGGTTATTCATTTCAGTTTCAGGTTTTTTTTTCATTGTAATAGATTATATGAAGAGGATTTAATATTTTTTTCAAACAACCGCAGAAAAAAAACCGGTTAATTCATTTCATTTTCAGGGTATTTTAAAATTTTTAATAGATCACAAGAAGTGAATTTAAATAGATTTCAGTCTCACAACCGGAGGAAAAAAAACCGGTTTTTCATTCAATTACCAGATTTTTAATCGGTTTCATGGATTTAATAAGATTTGAGTCTCATAACCGGAGAAAAAAAAACGGTTTTTAATTTGATTTTCAGGGGTTTTTTTCATTGTAATAGATCATATCAAGTGGATTGAATATTTTTTTCCCACAACCGGAGAAAAAAAAACCGGTTTTTCATTTCAGTTTCAGGTTTTTTTCATTGTAATAGATCATATGAAGTGGATTTAATATTTTTTTCAAACATCCGGAGAAAAAAAACCGGTTATTCATTTCATTTTCAGGGTTTTTTAAAATTTTTAATAGATCACAAGAAGTGAATTTAAGTAGATTTCAGTCTCACAACCGGAGGAAAAAAACCGGTTTTTCATTCAATTACCAGATTTTTAATCGGTGTCATGGATTTAATAAGATTTGAGTCTCACAACCGGAGGAAAAAACCGGTTTTTAATTTGATTTTCATGGTTATTGTTTATTTATAATAGATCACAAGAAGTGAATTTAATTAGATTTCAGTCTCTCAAAACCGGAGAAAAAAAACCGGTTTTTCATTTTATTTTCAGTTTTTTTTCATTGTAATAGATCATATGAAGTGGATTTAATATTTTTTCCCCACAACCGGAGAAAAAAACCGGTTTTTCATTTGATTTTCAGAGGTTTTATTGATTTTTAATAGATCACAAGAAGGGAATTTAATTAGATCTAGTCTCACAACCGGAGGAAAATAAACCGGTTTTTCATTCAATTAAGAGATTTTTAATCGGTTTCATGGACTTAATAAGATTTAAGTCTCATAAGCGGAGAAAAAACCGGTTTTTAATTTGATTTTCATGGGTTTTTTTTTTTCATTTTAAATAAATTATATGAAGTAGATTTAATAACATTTTTTCCCACAACCGAAGAAGGGACTTCCCATAGAGCTAGGACCATGAAATTTTAATATGTTGTTCATGGTGTGAATCTAAACAATCTGTTAAATTTTCAGGGTTCAATATCAATTAGGGGGCCGTATACATAATAAATACAGTAATAAACTTGAATAATTTATAAATCCAGAACTAATTCATCAATCCCTTACTGTTATACATATTTTTGTTTGTCTAAAGGTCTACTACAACATATTAAAATAATAAATATTTATCTCTATATTTGGGAAAAAATTTCAAGTAAAACGAAAATTCTTTGAACCTAAATTACAAGCGCAATATGTATATATTCCCCTTAAAATTTCCAATTCCTGGAACCATTTTTTTAATCATTCTAAATATGTAAAGTATTAAAATCTAACTTTAAACGTAAACAAACCGAGAACTCAAATCTGGGAAATATTCCAGAGTCATTCGCGTTAAGGACCAGTAGGCTCCATTCTACTCTCAAAAATTCTCAATTACGTCATAATCACCATGGAAACCCGTAATTCTGGAAAAACCTTGCCATTACCTTATATAATTATAAAAAAATTTCGAAAAAAAAATTAATATTATTTAATAAGGGGTTATTAGCTTTATTCGGAGTTGTGTTTCAAGGTTGAATTCCGAAATTTTTTTCGGAATTCAATTTTTTTAATTATTCTCTAAATTACGATTCTATTCTCACAAAAATTGAATATGATCCACTTATAGGTGTCTAGTTTTAGATTTAATCACCGAAAAATCGATATTTTAAATTTAATTGTATTTAAAACGCGAAATTCGGCAATTTCTCGGAAAATAACGCACGACCGCCGAGGACTGGATTATTATTCCAATTTCTTCAAAGTACAGATTCTGTGAGATATTTCATCATAGTTTAAGGGTAAAAGGTCACCGACCTGGTGAAAATTCTTAAAGATGCTTTTTTTCGATAATTAAGGTACATGTCAAAAACGGCTATTAAAAGGGGGCTCGAACTCAAAATTACCGGTACGATGACTTGAAAATTTAATATGTTACTTTTCTTACAGCCTTTTACTAGAAACCAGCGTAAAAAAAACTCGTGACTTTTTAAAAAAAATTTAAAATTCGAAAAAAAACCCTCCGATATACAGTATCCAATGAACGATAACAGTAAAAATCAAATGAGAAACCGGATTTTTTCACCGGTTTTATGAGACAAAAAGGTTATTAAATCCATGAAATCAATTTAAAATCAAATTAAAAACCGGTTTTTCTCCGGTCACGAGAGATATTATTAAAACAATAAAACCGATTAAAAATCTAAAAGTCTAATAAGAAACCGGTTTTTCTCGGTTATGAGACAAAAATCTTATTGAATCCACTTCATATGATCTAATAAAAATGGGGGAAAAAACCTGAACATCAAATGAAAACCGTTTTTTTTTCCTCCGGTTATGAGAGACTGAAATCTAATTAAATTCACTTCTTGTGATCTATTAAAAATAAACAATAACCATGAAAATCAAATTAAAAACCGGTTTTTTCCTCCGGTTGTGAGACTGAAATCTATTTAAATTCACTTATTGTTATGTATTAAAAATTTTAAAAAACCCTGAAAATGAAGTGAATAACCGGTTTTTTTTCTCCGGTTGTTTGAAAAAAATATTAAATCCACTTCATATGATCTATTACAATGAAAAAAAACCTGAAACTGAAATGAAAAACCGGTTTTTTTTCTCCGGTTATGAGACTCAAATCTTATTAAATCCATAAAACCGATTAAAAATCTAAAAGTCTAATAAAACACCGTTTTTTTCTGGTTACGAGACAAAAATCTTATTAATTCCGCTTTATATGATCTATTAAATATGCCTAGATAAATCTTTTATTGAGTACACAGCAGGCGGAGCCTGCTTTTACTCAGTGTGATTTACAGGCTATAATTGTTTATCCGTTTGTGGGACTCAAACCTTATTAAATCACTTCATACTATCTATTAAATATAAAAAAAAATCCTTAAAATCAAACTAAAAACCAACCTTTCTCAAGTTGTGAGACTGAAATCTTACTAGATTAAAAATCTCTTATAGTATGAAAAACCGGTTTTTATCTCCGTTTGTGAGGCTCGAATCTTATTAAATCCACTGATCTAAAATTGAGAAAAAAAAAACATGTGAAAATCAATTGAAAAACCGGTTTTTTCTTCAGTTTTGAGACAAAAACCTTCTTAAATTAACTTCAAAAACCTGAAAATCAATTGAAAAACCGGTTTTTTTCCCCGGTTGTGAGAAAAAATCTTATTTAATCCACTCTGTATGATGTATTAGAAGTAAAAAAAAAAGACTAACGTATAAAATCAGTTTGTATTTATAACCGATTTGAATAATTTAACTTTTATAGTGGTGAGTAACTTTGCCGCAGAATTTTCTCTGGTTGTGGTAATTCATCGGACTAAAATATAAAATAATACCACCTTTTCATCCCGGTTTTGTTAATTAAGAAATTTTTTAATCAGTTAACGAATTTGTATGGATTATTCCTTTTAATATGTAATGATATGGGAACTGGGCTTTTTTTAGAGACCGGTTTCGTAATTTTACCTCGCACCGTTTGGGAGGTACTAATTTATTCGGTTATTCAAATAACCGGTATTTTTTGGACGGTTATAACCGGACGGTTAACCGAAAGGGAAAATAAACCGGTTAACCGAAAACCGGTTATTTTGAACATTTTGACATCCCTATTGGTAGTAGAGCCCCTGGGGCCCTACTACGTGCACACGACGGGTTCCAACCCGTTCCCACCAAACCCGACGGCTAAAAACCCACATCTACTCGTCGGAGAAGAAAAGGACTACTTCGAGCACACCACTTTCCGTCGTCGAGTGATGGTGGGAACTCTATGAGTTCGAGGCTATTTTACCCACCACGACGGGTTCTCATCGATCAATCAAAACGAAATTGCAACAAGAAAAAGGGATTTTGTACACCACATAATGCTTTAATTGCCATTTATAAGCTTTTTATATACTTAACCGCGTGTTAAATGACTTAATTTGACGTATTTTGAGTTTTTACATCGCACTAGTTAAGCCTACTTTTTCGACTTGCCGAAGTATTTTACAAAGACGTTGGAGCGCCATCTACTAGCACATATAGAAAGTACCTATTGAATGAGAGAAAGAAAGGTTCAATAATAAGAACATGCATAGGCGCTGACTTTTGTAAAGTATTGGGGGGGCCCAGTACTAGACAAACAAAACCCCATAAAATTAAGGAAACACAACCATGGAGTTTACGTGCCTTAATTTAAAATAACCTAATTTTGTATCAGATGTATAAAATCAATTCCATTACATGTCCCTTTCAATATCGGCAAGGTGTAATATTTTGAGGTGCATTTATTGTAAAAGTTTTTTGTAACAATGTGAGTCCAAAATAAGAATCTGGGAATAAGTCTGGGGGATCTCCCCCAGAAAAATTTTAGAAATTTCTCTGTTAAAAGTAGCATTTCAGCTCATTTTGAGATATCTTGGGTTACAAATGAAGAGGGTCACTCCTAACAAGTCACCAAATTTATATGAAAAAAAAAAACTACAGTTAATAAATAATATCCAAATTTTTGGGGTTCTCCCCAAGAAATTTTTCGAAATTTGACCCTTGACCTTCTGCCAACATTGGGGGGGGGCTCAAGTCCCCTCAAACCCTATGGAGTCGGCGCCTATGAGAACATGTTAAAACTACTATTTAATTTAATATAGGAACAACAGGTATTAAAAATATTCTATAATAGAATATTTTAACCTATTAATTAATTAGAATTAATTATTAATAGATTATTTTAGAATATTTATTTATTAGAATCCTTTAAGTATTGTTACAGTAAATCTTTGTTAGGTTCAACCAAGCTTTTTTAAGCGATTAGTAAATTGCTTTGTGGTGTAAAAAATATGGAAAGAATTATTTTCCCCCTAAAATAGTTGTCTTTATTCTTATAAATTAAGATAAAATAATTTTTTAAGAAAAAAAGTTTACTTTCAAATATTTTTAAAGTTCTTACGTTTTGTGGTAAAACATCAGTAAATATATGACCGTATTTGAACAATTTAAATATATTTTTAACTAAGTACGTAAGTAGAAATCATTTATGTATTTTATGAGCGCCCGTTCTATGAATGATCAATTACTTACCCTATCAGTTACTAAAATTTTTATTCTTGTTTCTAAAACTACTTTTGCCAAATTTTAAGATCAATATAAGGTTTGAAAAAAATTATGACAGTGAGATTACTAAAAAAACCATGCCTCCATTTTTCTAAAAATTAAAATCATTCTTTGTTTTTATTGATTCAGTTAAAATAATTTTTCTCAAGTAATATATTTTTTCTATAAAATAATAAAGATAAAAAATTAAATAAGCTACTTATTGACAGTCTGTTTTTTTGTGGTTAATGTATAAGAAAAAAATTAGTTTGTAAAACATTACTAAAATTATAAAAACAAGCCTTCAATAAAAATCCTCAACATCAACATACTCGTACTTAAAAAGCTAAAGCAGAAATCCGTCGTGGGAATTCCATTTCACCTAGTCAAGAGGTGATGGGTTGAAACCCGTCGGCCAACTCTATTTTGCGGGAATCTTTCCCCACTTTTTGTAGATCGTAGTAGTCCTAGGAGAAAGCCGTCGGGTTAGACCACGTGACTCGCAAAAAACCCGTTTCCGCACGAACCCACATGGTTGGTAGTAGAGCCCCTGGGGCCCTACTACGTGCACACGACGGGTTCCAACCCGTTCCCACCAAACCCGACGGCTAAAAACCCACATCTACTCGTCGGAGAAGAAAAGGACTACTTCGAGCACACCACTTTCCGTCGTCGAGTGATGGTGGGAACTCTATGAGTTCGAGGCTATTTTACCCACCACGACGGGTTCTCATCGATCAATCAAAACGAAATTGCAACAAGAAAAAGGGATTTTGTACACCACATAATGTTTTAATTGCCATTTATAAGCTTTTTATATACTTAACCGCGTGTTAAATGACTTAATTTGACGTATTTTGAGTTTTTACATCGCACTAGTTAAGCCTACTTTTTCGACTTCCCGGGTATTTTACAAAGACGTTGGAGCGCCATCTACTAGCACATATAGAAAGTACCTATCGAATGAAAGAAAGAAAGGTTCGATAATAAGAACATGTTAAAACTACTATTTATTATTTAATTTAATATAGGAACAACAGGTATTAAAAATATTCTATAATAGAATATTTTAACCTATTAATTAATTATTAATAGATTATTTTAGAATATTTATTTATTAGAATCCTTTAAGTATTGTTACAGTAAATCTTTGTTAGGTTCAACCAAGCTTTTTTAAGCGATTAGTAAATTGCTTTGTGGTGTAAAAAATATGGAAAGAATTATTTTCCCCCTAAAATAGTTGTCTTTATTCTTATAAATTAAGATAAAATAATTTTTTAAGAAAAAAAGTTTACTTTTAAATATTTTTATTTTGTGGTAAAACATCAGTAAATATATTTCCAAATTTGAACAATTTAAATATATTTTTAACTAAGTACGTAAGTAGAAATCATTTATGTATTTTATGAGCTCCCGTTCTATGAATGATCAATTACTTACCCTATCAGTTACTAAAATTTTTATTCTTGTTTCTATAACTACTTTTGCCAAATTTTAAGATCAATATAAGGTTTGAAAAAAATTATGACAGTGAGATTACTAAAAAAACCATGCCTCAATTTTTCTAGTGAGTCGAGTGATGGTGGGAACTCTATGAGTTCGAGGCTATTTTACCCACCACGACGGGTTCTCATCGATCAATCAAAACGAAATTGCTGCAAGAAAAAGGGATTTTGTACACCACATAATGCTTTAATTGCCATTTATAAGCTTTTTATATACTTAACCGCGTGTTAAATGACTTAATTTGACGTATTTTGAGTTTTTACATCGCACTAGTTAAGCCTACTTTTTCGACTTGCCGCCGTATTTTACAAAGACGTTGGAGCGCCATCTACTAGCACATATAGAAAGTACCTATTGAATGAAAGAAAGAAAGGTTCAATAATAAGAACATGTTAAAACTACTATTTAATTTAATATAGGAACAACAGGTATTAAAAATATTCTATAATAGAATATTTTAACCTATTAATTAATTAGAATTAATTATTAATAGATTATTTTAGAATATTTATTTATTAGAATCCTTTAAGTATTGTTACAGTAAATGTTTGTTAGGTTCAACCAAGCTTTTTTAAGAGATTAGTAAATTGCTTTGTGGTGTAAAAAATATGGAAAGAATTATTTTCCCCCTAAAATAGTTGTCTTTATTCTTATAAATTAAGATAAAATAATTTTTTAAGAAAAAAAGTTTACTTTTAAATATTTTTAAAGTTCTTACGTTTTGTGGTAAAACATCAGTAAATATATTTCCGTATTTGAACAATTTAAATATATTTTTAACTAAGTACGTAAGTAGAAATCATTTATGTATTTTATGAGCGCCCGTTCTATGAATGATCAATTAATTACCCTATCAGTTACTAAAATTTTTATTCTTGTTTCTATAACTACTTTTGCCAAATTTTAAGATCAATATAAGGTTTGAAAAAAATTATGACAGTGAGATTACTAAAAAAAACATGCCTCAATTTTTCTAAAAATTAAAATCATTCTTCTCAAGAAATATATTTTTTCTATAAAATAATAAAGATAAAAAATTAAATAAGCTACTTATTGACAGTCTTTTTTTTTTTGTGGTTAATGTATAAGAAAAAAATTAGTTTGTAAAACATGACTAAAATTATAAAAACAAGCCTTCAATAAAAATCCTCAACATCAACATACTCGTACTTAAAAAGCTAAAGCAGAAATCCGTCATGGGAATTCCATTTCACCTAGTCAAGAGGTGGTGGGTTGAAACCCGTCGGCCAACTCTATTTTGCTGGAATCTTTCCCCACTTTTTGTAGATCGTAGTAGTCCTAAGGAGAAAGCCGTCGGGTTAGACCACGTGACTCGCAAAAAAACCCGTTTCCGCAGGAACCCACATGGTTGGTAGTAGAGCCTCTACTACCAACCATGTGGGTTCCTGCGGAAACGGGTTTTTTTTGCGAGTCACGTGGTCTAACCCGACGGCTTTCTCCTTAGGACTACTACGATCTACAAAAAGTGGGGAAAGATTCCCGCAAAATAGAGTTGGCCGACGGGTTTCAACCCACCACCTCTTGACTAGGTGAAATGGAATTCCCATGACGGATTTCTGCTTTAGCTTTTTAAGTACGAGTATGTTGATGTTGAGGATTTTTATTGAAGGCTTGTTTTTATAATTTTAGTCATGTTTTACAAACTAATTTTTTTCTTATACATTAACCACAAAAAAACAGACTGTCAATAAGTAGCTTATTTAATTTTTTATCTTTAATTATTATTTTATAGAAAAAATATATTACTTGAGAAAAATTATTTTAACTGAATCAATACAACACAAAGAATGATTTTAATTTTTAGAAAAATTGAGGCATGGTTTTTTTAGTAATCTCACTGTCATAATTTTTTTCAAACCTTATATTGATCTTAAAATTTGGCAAAAGTAATTATAGAAACAAGAATAAAAATTTTAGTAACTGATAGGGTAAGTAATTGATCATTCATAGAACGGGCGCGCATAAAATACATAAATGATTTCTACTTACGTACTTAGTTAAAAATATATTTAAATTGTTCAAATTTGGAAATATATTTACTGATGTTTTACCACAAAACGTAAGAACTTTAAAAATATTTAAAAGTAAACTTTTTTTCTTAAAAAATTATTTTATCTTAATTTATAAGAATAAAGACAACTATTTTAGGGGGAAAATAATTCTTTCCATATTTTTTACACCACAAAGCAATTTACTAATCGCTTAAAAAAGCTTGGTTGAACCTAACAAAGATTTACTGTAACAATACTTAAAGGATTCTAATAAATAAATATTCTAAAATAATATATTAATAATTAATTCTAATTAATTAATAGGTTAAAATATTCTATTATGGAATATTTTTAATACCTGTTGTTCCTATATTAAATTAAATAGTAGTTTTAACATGTTCTTATTATTGAACCTTTCTTTCTTTCATTCAATAGGTACTTTCTATATGTGCTAGTAGATGGCGCTCCAACGTCTTTGTAAAATACGGCGGCAAGTCGAAAAAGTAGGCTTAACTAGTGCGATGTAAAAACTCAAAATACGTCAAATTAAGTCATTTAACACGCGGTTAAGTATATAAAAAGCTTATAAATGGCAATTAAAGCATTATGTGGTGTACAAAATCCCTTTTTCTTGTTGCAATTTCGTTTTGATTGATCGATGAGAACCCGTCATGGTGGGTAAAATAGCCTCGAACTCATAGAGTTCCCACCATCACTCGACGACGGAAAGTGGTGTGCTCGAAGTAGTCCTTTTCTTCTCCGACGAGTAGATGTGGGTTTTTAGCCGTCGGGTTTGGTGGGAACGGGTTGGAACCCGTCGCGTGCACGTAGTAGGGCCCCTGGTCATGGGTCCACTCAGCCCTTCATCCTTTCGGGGTCGATAAAATGAGCACCAAGCTTGCTTGGGGAATCAACTGGGGGTCCAGCGTCAGGCTAGCCACTCGGCCTGGACACAAGCTAAGTAATTACCACCCCAGGCCCGAAGGCTATGGAAACGGAGATGGGCCACTAGGCCCGGGCAGATTTTGATTTGATTTGACTATTATATTGGGAAAAAGGGAAGTGGCATGCATAATTTTTGCTTCCTAAAAAAGGTAGGCCACCCCTGACGTAGTGCTTTAAAGATTATAATTAAGTTGCCCCAGTGGATGAAATTGTCTTGTTTGCTTTATTTTAGAGGGAGCCGCTCCAGCCCTCCTCTCTGTTTGTTGCCTCTCCGCGGGTGATCGAAGAGCCCACCTGTGGCAAGAGAAGAGGCAGCAGAGCCCCATTGGAGAGGAGGAGAGAAGGGCTGCAACTCCAAGGAGGTAAGTTAGTGTTGGTTTCCAGCCTCAATTGAATCGTCAGTTTTAAAAAGGAGTCCAAAATATGACAAATTGACTTTTTGTGGGCAAAAAAAATCTCCAAGCTTCGCTCCAGGCTCGTAGCCAGGATTTTCCCTTGGGGGGGTCCAGTGTGAAAAATTTATTGAATATGAATAGTTTTCCGCAATTAGTGAAAATAATTATTCTAGTTACACCTATATTATATATTAATTAATAGTTAATAATTTATCAGTAATTAGTATATAATAGTTAAAAATTAAGTACTTATTTATGAACTTTAGTTCATGTTTTTCTTAATGTAAAGTTTCTTAAGAAATATTATTAGCTTAATGTAGAAAAATTCGTGGTTATTATTGAAATTCCTTCCTTCTAATATTATGACTATGATACAACTACTGACTTAGACAGTGGCACGTATTAGAAATACAGTACAACCTCACTGAGCGAAAACCTTTTTTAATGACCACTTTTAGAAGGTATTGATTTTTCCCATATTCCCATAATGATAATGTTAAAATACTCCCAAAGTACAAAAGGGGGGTCTGGGGGTCCTCCCCCATAAAATTTTTTGAAATTTGACCCTTAAAAACAGCATTTTAGTATCGGGGATTTCCCCCCGGTAAATTTTAAAGAGTTTTTACTAGCAAAAAAGTTTTCCAGGCTAAGCCCAAAGGGGGGGGGTCCGGACCCGGGATCCCACCCCTGCCTACGCTCCTGCTTCGTTCTAAACATGAGAGCAAGGAGGAAAAAAAATAACAACCCCCTATTGGCAGATATAGCCCCTTGAATTTGCGAAATCGATGTCCATTCATTGTATTTTTTTATTAAATTTGAAATTTAATTTAATTTGTCTTTCTTTTCTGATTCTTTGGCCTGCAAACTTACCCAAAATAAAATTTCATTTGAATTTAAAAGCGTTTTTTCTTTTTTTTAACCAATGGATATTTGACTCCATTCATGTTCACTTCCTCCATTGATAGCGCCTTAATGTCCCAGTTTTATAGTAATTTTTACTTTTATTTGTCTTAGTCTTTCTGTCTTTCACTTTTGTACTGTGAACTAAGCAGAAATATAATTTAATTGTCAATTTAAGTGGTTTTTAAGATTTTTGTTCAGCTGATATTTTAATAAAGTTTAAGAAGGGAATAAGTCCATCCTCTTTTTTTAACTGTAAAACCTTTTTAAATACACTTATAATTTTTTCGATGATTGTCTGTATTCTTACAGTGCCATGAATTTCCTGTAAAAATTTGGTGGCTATAGGATAAAAATTCCATTACTTATACAGTTTTTTTTCGATTTTCTCGAAACTTCGTTTTTGGACTAACTTATTCCCTTCTTGTAACTGACGATTCAATTTATGTATTCAAAAATTATGTGGATTTTATGCTTTATTTTCACGTAGTGCTTTAAACAGGGATGAGATTTTCAGACTTTTAAGAGGTTTTTCAGACTCTTTTGAACTATTTTCAGATTTTTTTTTACTTTTTGAAAAATTGGTATATAAACTGATATTTTTGACTCAAAATTTCAATTTTCTCAATTCAAGTTGATGTTCTTGTTGAATCTTTTAAGTGGTAAAATTTGTCATATTATTATTCTATTATTATATTATTATTATACAATTATTCTTCGAAAGGAGATAAATTAATTCCAAAAAAATATCTGAAATTTGAACGAATCCGTGATGATGACTTACGGCCGAGTAATTTGTAGAGATAAAGGCCACAACTAAATTGTTGACAATACTTTCTTCTACCATAAATATTTAAAGTGAAATTAAAATTCTGCCACTATTTTGTGTGGGTCTTGTAGATTTACTTATATTACAATAAAAATTGCTAATGTAACTAAAGTTTTCTTAAAAAAGTTTTACTCCAGAGCATTATATAAATTTTCATACTTTATTAGAAATATTAAACTTTCATAATCTTGCAATTTTCTGAAGATGGACAATTTTAAGTTAAAAAGGGGGGTCCGTGAAGGTGGTCCTTGGAGTTCTCTGAGTTGGGGACCACTGATCTACTCAAGGGAGGAAGAGGGTATATGAGTACCTACAACCTACGTAAACGTAAGGCTAGGCATAAAAACCACTGTATTTTCGAAAATGTTCTTTAACCTTTTACTTGTAAGAATGAATTAATTCAACAGTTATAATTTACTGTCATTCGGATCAATTAATCACAAATGAATAAGCTGTTTCGTGATCTGATCGTAACCGTAACGCATGTTAAGTTAATTTATTTTAAATCAGGGGGTATATTAGGGGGGTGAAGCCCCCCCCCCCCGAAGTTTGGACTAAGTGTACTAATATGAAATATGCATGGGAGGGGGGCTTAGGAATATTTTTAGGTCCTCTCCCCCGGTGTGATAATCTAGCTTCGGATTTATAAAGGTTAAATTTTTAGAGAATATTTTGATTGGCCCCTCCCGAAATAAATTTCTATACACGCCACTTTTTTTTAAATAGTTCTCGTTTCTTTACAGGTAAAGCAGGATGTTTGGCTGGTTGATTGGAATTTTATGGTGCAAGAACTATTTGAGGATTTAAAGCCCCAACGAAAAGAAATATGAGTTGCTCGTAGTGGTGAAAGGCTTCAGCCTTTGCCCCAAAACAACTCAAGTTAGAAACAGTTAATTTCTCCCACTGCTTCAGCATGAATTGGATAGCCTGGCTATCTCTTCATGCCCTACCTACATTGATTTGCCTTTATATGTATGTGGAGTGGAGAAAACTAAGGAATAAAGGTTTCAAAGAAAGATTCAGTCACCTTGTCGTTAAAAAGAAGAAAAACTTAACTTGTCTGTGTTTTCTTGGTTAATTATTAAAAATAGCCTAGCCTTGTCTTGCTCTTCAAACTATAAATATATTTTGTGTGGACAATGACATGCTCCAAATGTTAGGAATCAATTATTTCAGTCAAAAGGATCAGTTCTGTTTAGTTGTGGCCATAAAAGTTACATTACAGCTTTATTTTTTACCTCCAGCTTCATTTGTGATTCATTACCAAGTGCCTCAAGAGAACTCCGACATCAAACGAGATGCCTAGAACCCAAAAATAACCCACCCCGCTCTTAAAGATATTTTAGAATAATTCTCAACGAAATGAAAAATCTGAACTATACTTGACTGAGCAAGGGATTGTTTTGCAAGATATACAAGAAGGGAATGCACTGAAGAAATCAGTATTTCTCCTGGGTTATTATTGACCATGTAATATGTAATAGAGCATTTTCAATCACATAACTCGGACCTAACAACGGCCTTAGCAACAGAAAGGTTACAGTTTTTTGCCCTACAGAGGTTAACAATTACAGAAAATGACTAGCCGTGGAATTCTTCTATTGGAGCATTTGCAATCACGTGATCCCATAACCAAAAACCGCCTTAGCAACAGATAAACAACGGCCTTAGCAACAGTTAAAAACCCTACAAAAGGTACACAGTTAAAAGAAAATAACCGGTTGTGACGTCACCTGAAAACACTCTATTTACTAGAGATAACTAAAAAAATACACAATTAGTCCAGTTAATTGAGGCTCAAAAGGGACGTTTTCAAAACTTTCATAAAGAAGGTTTTTTTTCGACGGTTTTATATGTTTTCGAGGGCTCTGATTACGAATATGAAGTTTGCTGCCACGTGGGAGGTCGGCTTCATATCGAAAATCGCAAAAAATCGCAAAATTTTTGCTCTTTTTTCGATCTTTTGCTTATACATCAAAAACTATAAGTTTCTCGAAGATAATCTCGATTATAAAGTTGAAGTAAACAAAATTTCCAACAAAATTCACTACTCAACTCTTATTTTCTGAAGAGTGGTTCTGCCGCTAGAGCGCGCTGAAAAACAGCGATTTTTTGGCCTTTCCGCAAAAAAATGAAAAGCGCGCGCTTCTACCCTCTGCAAAAGGAAAACTATTCACGTTACCAACAAAACTTTTATACCACGTGAAAGAGCATTTAATTGTGTAAAAATAACCTACCTTACATTATTATTTTTTGAGAATGGGGGAGGGAGCGAATCAAAGATCGGAAATAAAACTTTAGCGCCTTACAGCCAAAACGAACTCTCGCAGTTGTTAATTTCCAATCTGCGCTTTAATTCCGGAATATTACGAATAAAATTGGTTGTTTTGGGTGAATTGATGACTAAGCATGTTTAAAAAAATAATTTTTTAAATTTATTTATGAAATATTAGGTATTTTAGGCGAAAATTCAATATTTTTAAAAAAAATCATAAATTAAATTATGGGAATTTTTTAATGAATGAATTTATAGGTTTTATGCATTGCTGAATCCGAATTTCAAGTTCATTTTCATTTCAAAAGTAATCTTCACATCAAAAAATCTCAAATTTTCGCTCTTTGGTTCGGTTTTTCACCGATTTTCTCAAAAAATTATTCGTTTTTCGAAAAATAACTGTACACCAAATTAAAGTACGTAAAATTTGCTATGAGATGCACTGGTTGTTTTTATTTTACAAATAGCGGTGTATGCTTTAGAGCGTTCTGAAGAAAAATGATTTTCATGTTTCTGTGTAAAGTCAAGAAACAGCTGTAATTCTGCTCGCTCGAGCGTCAATACCTCTCATTATAAAATAAAAGTTGAGTAGTGCATTTTGTAGGAAATTAAATGTACTTTCCTGTGGTATAAAATATGTGTCTGTTACGTGTATATATTTAGAGCTTAGGGGGAAAGCAAGCGCTCTTCCCTTTTTTTGTAGAAAAGAAAAAAAATCGATGCTCTTTAAAACGCTCTAAAGCGTACACCGCTCTTTGTAAAATAAAAACGAACCAGTGCATCTCATAGCAAATCTTACGTAATTTAATTTGGTGTACTGTTATTTTTCGAAAAACGAATAATTTTTTGAGAAAACCGGTGAAAAACCGAACCAAAGAGCGAAAATTTGAGATTTTTTGCATTTTTTGATGTGAAGTTGACTTTTGAAATGAAAATGAACTTGAAATTCGGATTCAGCAATGCATAAAACCTATAAATTCATTCATTAAAAAATTCTCATAATTTAATTTATGAATTTTTTAAAAATATTGAATTTTCGCCTAAAATACCTAATATTTCGTAAATAAATTTAAAAAATTATTTTTTTAAACATGCTTAGTCATCAATTCACCCAAAACAACCAATTTTATTGGTAATATTCCAGAATTAAAGCGCAGATTGGAAATTAACAACTGCGAGAGTTCGTTTTGGCTGTAAGGCGCGAAAGTTTTATTTCCGATCTTTGATTCGCTCCCTCCCCCATTCCCAAAAAATAATAATGTAAGGTAGGTTATTTTTACACAATTAAATGCTCTTTCACGTGGTATAAAAGTTTTGTTGGTCACGTGAATAGTTTTCCTTTTGCAGAGGGTAGAAGCGCGCGCTTTTCATTTTTTTGCGGAAAGGCCAAAAAATCGCTGTTTTTCAGCGCGCTCTAGCGGCAGAACCACTCTTCAGAAAATAAGAGTTGAGTAGTGCATTTTGTAGGAAATTTTGTTTACTTCAACTTTATAACTGAGATTATCTTCGAGAAACTTATAGTTTTTGATGTATAAGCAAAAGATCGAAAAAAGAGCAAAAATTTTGCGATTTTCGATATGAAGCCGACCTCCCACGTGGCAGCAAACTTCATATTCGTAATCAGCGCCCTCGAAAACATATAAAACCGTCGATAAAAAAACTGCTTTATGAAAGTTTTGAAAAAAAACCCCGATTGACTGGGCTAAATGTTCTATCTGCTGTGTGGACATTTTGTTACATAAAACGTATAATCCATTGCAAATGCTTCAAGTGAGTCTTTGAAGTGACTAATAGACCAAGTCTTAAAATTCAAAGTAAAAATATTAAGTTTAAAATGTCCGTCAAGTTGTACGGGGAACTTTAGCCTAATCATACGAAAATATTGCCAATCGTTTGTGCTCTAAAACTTTTCGTTTGTGCTCGTGCGCAAGTTCGATTTTTTTAAAAAACAAAAATCCCCCGTACAACTTGACGTTTACGGGGAACTTACACCAAATTAAACAAATGTGGTATCATTCGTTTGTGCCCTAAAAATTTTCGTTTGTGCTCAAAAATTTCTATGAGATTTTTGACAAAAGCATTTGCGCGGGAAATTCAAATCTTACGGGGAACTTTCACCAAATTGAAAATGAGTGGTATCATTCGAAAGAGCTTCGTTTGTGCCCTAAAAATTTTGGTTTGTGCTCAAAAATAGTGCCGAAAATTTTCAAAAACCGTTTCCGGATAATAGAACACTAAACTTCCCACCATCCTAATCGAACAGCACCGGTCTCATTCGAAAGAGCTTCGTTTGTGCCGCAAAAATTTTCGTTTGTGCTCGTGCGCAAGTTCGATTTTTTTGTATTAACGGAAATCCCCCGTACAACTTGATGTTTTCGAAATTATTGACACTTTCACCGAATTGAACAAACGTGGTATCTTTCAAAAGAGCTTCGTTTGTGCCCTAAAAATTTTCGTTTGTGCTCAAAAAATAGTGCCGAAAATTTTCAAAAACTGTTTCCGGATAATCATCACTCAAGACTTTTAGAATGCAGAAATATCAATCTTCCCTCTGTCAAAGATGAAAGCTCATCAACAGATTCCAAATCAGATGATCTTAGCGAGTCTTCTGAGTCATGTGTCCCCGAAAGAGCTCAGTCCAGAGAAATCCTTCATTGTTCTGTTAACTCCAGAAGAATGGATGAAGATGAAGCCAGTCGACAAAGTAAAATATCGAAAGAATAATCATTCCAAAGAATGTTATAAGACCTTACCACCATTCCAGTATCAGCAAATTATTACGGAGCGTCTGTGGGAACAACACAAAATACCTTGTCCATATACATACCATCGCACGTATGTAAGCACCAATCCAAACCGCGACCAGTTTATAAAAATCGAAGCATATTGCAACGAGTGTGGAGCATCTGCGGTGGGCCGCATCATCACTGAACCTGACGATGGAGAGTCCGTTCAACTATTGTGGCGAGACAATGACTCCAGAGGAAATCGGCATAAGAACAGGAGACCTCTTCGGGGACCTCAGAGGATTGAAGTAGGTAAAAAGCTTCTACAGTCATCTTGCGTCAAATTTCAGCGTGACCAAGCGCTGGAGACTATGGAGCATGGGGATCCAGCAGCACCACATTTGTGGAAGAATTCCACGCTTCGTCAGGCCAAACAAGAAGTTGGAGTTTCATTACTGGGCCTCGAAAAGAGCACAGATGTCGTACTTAATTTGATGAGGATGAAACATAAAGAGGAATTTGCAGGGAGCATCCAGGACATTGGAGCAGATAAGTTCTATGTTCATTATAGAACTCCAAGCCAATTGGAGATTTATCGAGCCCACCGTAAAGCTGAATATGTTTCCCTTAGCATCGATGCCACGGGGTCCCTAGTCAAGAAGATCTCCCGTCCTCATGGAAGCTCTGGTCTCATCTTCCTGTACGAAGGTGTAATCCACACAGGGGACAACCAGTACCCAGTCCTTCAAATGCTATCGAAAAAAAACGACAGCAATCACATATTGTACTGGTTGAACGAGTGGGAAAGAGCTGGTGCCAAGAGTCCGCAAGAAGTTGTTATCGACAATTCTGCGGCCTTGAAAGCGGCTGTTGCCCGATCGTTTTGCCGCTGCCAAGATGTGAGGGATCTACGCAAGAAATGCTTTGATTTCTTGATGAAGAGGTCACAAGTCTTACCACCTTGCTACTTGTGTCTTGATGTAGCTCACACATTAAACGGTGCAAGAAATTGGAAGGTTTGGAACCAGCCATCCCTCGAAAGACTAAGGCAGTTTTACCTCTCCTGCCTTGGTCTATTAATGACGAGGGCAAACCTTGAGGACTTTGAGGAGGTTCTTATGGATGTGTTCATCGTAGCCATATCCTCTCAAACAGGCTACAGTGAAGAGGGTGAACAGCTACCCGTTGAAAGAAGTTTGAGGAGACTACTAGAGAAGATAAGCGGTTCTGAAGTGACTTCTCTGCTTCAGGAATCGGGTGAGGAGAGAGAAGTTCAGCTTCCAGGTGATGTAATGGAGGAGGGAGATGATATCCACGTTTGGCTGACGAAACTGAAGGAGGAAGCTGAAAGGAGAGTACAACAAATCCAGGGATCGGCCTATGGCTTGAATGCCTACCATTCTGAGGAAATTTGCAAGGAATTCCTAAGGCTGTGCAGCGACTTTCCTTTTTGGAGTGCGGTATTGAGGAACGATTATAAATCTCCATCCCTTACCGCATCTTCAGCTCCGGTTGAAAGCGACTTAAAAGATTTGAAACATTCAATTTTGAAAGGAACTTCGGCACTTAAAGTTGATAAAATGGTTGCTCTTCACATCAGATCTATGGAGGGAAAGAACCTTCTTAGAAGTAGCAAGGCAGAAAGGAAAACAATCCGAGCTGGGGAGAGGCGCTCAAAGAGTAACTGAAGATCAAGAGGATGATACAACAGAACTTAATTTTAAAGAAAAATTGGAGAGACCAAGGGAACCCTAACCCCAAAAGAACCAAACTGGATCCAAATCCCTACTTCAATATTGCCACCATAAGTGAAAAACTAAAACCTCCAAAAGCCAGGCTGATGAAGAATGGAAACGTTTGTGGGCCAGTTTCTTCGGGAAGAAATCTTAAAATCCTAGTAAGAAACACTTGTCCATTTGATGCCCTGGCTCAAATTCTGGCATCGGCATATGTCGAGAGAGAAATTTTCAGAAGCTATGTGGATGATTGCACAACTCCCCTGCTAGCTTCTTCTTAAAGCCTAGCTTCTTCTTAAAGCCTAGCTTAACTTCTAAAAGCCTAGCAATCCATGGTGCCACAAATCAAACTTATATTCACAGAGCCGAAGCCCTGTCCAGAGTATTGGAGCCTAACACTTGTTTACCAATATCAGTTGATTCTGGATCCCTCATCACCATCCGGGAGTACGACTCCTATGGAAATGCAGAAAGTCTTGCAATTCTCCTTCTAAAAGATTCGCCATCTGTCACTGTTGAGGCTTCCTGCGCTTCCTGCAGTTAAATGTACAAAAAGAACGTGGAAGTCCTGAATCTAAACATAAATGCCATTTTCCAGGAAGGAATATCCTTCTTAGAAACTGCGGTGAAGGATGTATTTCATCCCCTTCTTCCATTAAACCAATTTGTTTGCACAGAATGTGGTGAAGAATTAGAATCCACCCCAAATGTGTCTCCAGTTCTTGTAATAGGTGTGGACTTCCTTAGTGACCCTAATTACAAAAACATAGCCCACGCTTCTCTACACAACCGCCCCCACTCTCTGTCCGAAATTCCAAGTAATATGAAGATAGCGACCAAGTCATTTGAACTGGTTGGTATTGTTGCATACAGAGATTCCCATTTCATAGGTTATGCAAAGGGAAGAAACTGCATCTGGGAGGAATACGATGACCTCGCATCTACTATCCCCACGAAGGGCAACAACTTCATGATAAATCCACATCTGTTAATTTTTGTTGAAACAAACAAATGAATTGTTATTGTTTCCTTATCTCTACAGAATTTATTCTTTTGTGTTACTTAGATGCTTCTCTAACATTTGTGATTTTCGAGTCGAGTGGTGCTAAACAAGTCTACTATATGTGCTCTTATTTTGATGTTATCAAGAATTTGAAATTTGTTTTCGAAATTGTTCTGCATTGTTGATGTAATTAATCCCTGTTAGATGGTTCTTTTATTTGTTATTTTCAAGAAGTGTTAAACAAGTCTATCTGTGCTCTTTGATGTAATCAAGAATTTGAAATTTTGTTTTCGAAATTGTTCTGCATTGTTGCTGTAATATGTAAATAATTTATTAATCCCTGTTAGATGTTCCTTTTATTTGTTTTTATCAAGTGGTGCTAAACTGGTCAACTTTCTGTGATCTATCATTCCTTCCAAATGCCGATCCCTGGATTTGTTAGACTCTCCTTTATATTGTTGGGGATAGTGCCCAAAACTGTATTCTACTATCTCTGATCAAACTCTGATCTCTACACTCTCAATCAAACAACCATTGTATGTATGTAATTGTCCTCTCAAGTCTAATGGAAATTGTGTTTCAGGCAATCGAGAAATGGAAATTTTGTTTTCGATTGTGATCTGCAATTATGCTTATTTATTGAAAAATTTATAAGTAATTTATTGAAATTTTATATCAAATTTACGTTTTAAGTTAAATAAAGGTGAGTATAGTACATTATTAAGTTGGTTTTTAATATTCACGTCGCCGAGAAATTAATTAAAAAAAACCTATAGAAACACATTGGGGCGGGGGGAATAGTTTTGAGGGTTTCTTCATAAACCTCTTGAACCATTCGAACCTGAAGGAAGAGGGTAGCGCTGAGTTTATAAAGAGGAAGAGAAACCGAGCTTTAAAAATCTGAGTTTGTCGAAAAAAATGGAGTTTTTTTGGGGGGGAGGGGTAATAACTTTTTAGTCTCACAAGATTAAATAAGAGAAACACCATTTTATTTGTTTTGTCATGATTTTCTAGTGTTATATCAAAAAATATAGCGTTGTTAAAAACTTTCATTTGTAACTTTGTTAGCCTAATTTTTAACCGATCTCCGATTTTATATATCTCTAAAGATTTTCAGTGAAAATTTTTGAAAATTACTATGGTTATAAAATACACTTTAGAGATTATATTACTACTTTCATTTGATTTTTAATTGTTTTTTATTAGTAAAATAACTGGCTTGTTTCTTATTACCCCTCGTGGGGTAATAAGGTTACAGTCGCTTGGGGTAATAAGACACACCTAAAAAAATCCCTTTCGCCTTTACTTAGCAGGTTCATTATTTTTTCAAAGAAAGCTGATAATGATATAAACATTCTGTAAAAAAATCAGCTTCATAACCCTAAGGGAAAATCCTGTGGAATTTTGCATTTTCCTTATTACCCCATTTTATCCTTATTACCCCACTCTCCCCTAGATTCAAATAAAAACTGGTACCTAATAAAAAAAACCCGATTTTCATAAATGATTTTCCACCTTAGCCAGTCTTACTACAATACAGTATTTCAAAAGTCCGTTTAACGGCTTTTATTTGGAACCAACGTCTCCTAGGGTTTCGGGAAGTAAGGTGTATCCTAATGTATAAGTGACCATGGAGAATACATTGAAATGAATCACAGCTCCTCTAGCGGTGAAATAAGAAAGTTAGGAGATATAACGAAAACTTCAAAACAAAAGTTGTGGGCGAAAACACAGAAAAAAAAATTCAGGAAAATGCGTATCTTAAATATTCGAGCAGATATTAAACGATCAATGTTAGCACTTTCTTAAACTTTGAAAAAGCGGCCGTCCAAAATTAAAAATCATCTCAATTTCAAAAATGGGATTTATTTTATTAAATTGCTAAAATTCGTCGACATGACATCAGGTCCCTTTTTCAAGGCTAAAAAAAAGTGCTAACTTTGGTACTCATAGCAATAGAAATTGTAAAGTTTTCAGCATGTAATTCTGCAGCACTTTTCCAACTAACTTATAGAATTATCAGGGGTTTTAAAAAAACTGCAGATTTTTTAAAGCAAAGAAAACTTTGAATTTTCTTCTTATGGGTACATTATAGCTGCAGTTTGGATTCGAGCTATCGGCTACAATTAGAGATGCAAAATTCCCGCAGTTTTTGAAACATGGGAAAAAACCCGGGAATTTTGGGGAATAAACCCGGAATTTTGGGAATTTCGAGGAAGTTTTGAACATAAACAAAGACGGCCATCTTTAGGCTTAAGGTTAAAATTTTCATTTCTTTTCTCAACACATGTTATTTTTAAACTTATTAATGTTTGTCTTATTATTAATTATGTAATTATTACTTATTAATTTCAACATAAATAAGATTTCTTAACCGAGATTAGATGTTTTTTCCTTCTCCTGTGTCAAAGGTCAAAATTCTCGGAAATTTTCAAAATTCCCTTCCCAAAAAAGTTTAAACCGGGTTTTTTCCAGCCTTTGCAACACTAGCTACAATTAGCCGGACGCTCGTAGCAAGAAGTAACTACTTGGATACTTTTTAAAACTAGTTTTACATGTATATAAATTTTTTGCTCAATATTCCATTTTGTTAATTTCAATTAGTTCTATATGCAATCTATTTTAACATCTCGTTAATTTAGTTAAAGTTTGTTTCAACCACAGGGTGTTAAAGAGTTTTCACGTTTGTGGGCCTGGCGGAGTCAAAAATAACCGAAATTCTTCGAAATTTCACATCATGAAGGATCTTTGCTGAAGTTGAAGTATCTTGAACAACATATCACAGATCTTTAGGCTTGTAAATCCTCTAACTGAAATAACTCTCCTAAGCATGCTCACCAGTAAAAAAGTATAACTAAAAATAGTATTTCAATATCTCGGTATCTCGAAAATTAAAATTACTTTAATGAAAGCAATCTCGATAACTACCTTTAACAGAAAAAGGTAAGTATTTTTTAAATTTAAATAATACGCAGTATTTAATATTGTTATGGATGGAGATTGAGAAATCGGATCATAATTTTTATCTTCCTTTTTTGAAATTCAAGCCGCGTCGTTTTGGGACCAGGAAAGAAAATCCCGTTTTAATCATTACAGGTGCTCATAATTTTAAGTAATTATATTATAATCATAGTATTCCTCACTGATCGGTTATGAATATTTTCGAAATAATATTTTTACACCAAAATATAAAAATAATTTCTGTCGCGTGAAACGCGTCTGCCAGTATTTATGTTTACATTACAGGGTGCCATGGGTGCCACTCTTGCGTTCCCAGGACGGAATTCCGTCTTTTTAAAATTTCAATGAACGGAATTCCGTCCCAGGTATATTACGAAACGCAAAATTAGTACTAAATTCTAATACCTACATTGCACATTTGGTTCAATTACGTTAACGTTCCTGCTAAATATTGTCATGCTTTTGAGAATGTCATACATTCAAGTATCAGCATTTTTTTATTGAAAATATAAATAGTTTTTGATCTAACTAAGCATTTTAATCTGAGTCTGAAATTGTTTAACAATATATTACTACTTTTTTGGTATCCAAAGGAGCATAGCGGTATTTAGCGGGAACATTAATGGAATTGAACCGCACATTTTGACCTCAAGTATAACATGGTTTTACTCACATACCATACAGCTTTATCTTGATTTAGAATTTAAGGAACTATGATTGTTCATGATATTTTATGAATTTTCATGCAATTAAAAAAATTGCTAGACTGGATGAAAATTATTAATAAGATACTTTAAAGTTCCGTCTTGCAAATTTTGAAAAGTGGCACCCACGATTGGATCAAAGTAATACAGGGTTCCCACGGTCCTTAAAAGTCCTTGAATTTTTTTTCTACTAAAATTAGGTCCTTGAAAAACAGCCTATGTCCTTGAATTTTGAATCCACTCCGGCCGCCTTTCACTAAATCATCTAAATTTTCTTCCCGCAGTTACCGGCGATTTTTGAAACACTCCGATCATGAAATTACGATAGTAACACCCTCTACATCGGTTCCACAAATGAACCAACAAGGTAGAGCCAGTTTCTGGTTGAGTGAGAAATGCACAGAACTGTTCTCGAGGGTTATAATTTTTAAATGTCTGCGAAAAAAGGTCCTTGAAAAATTTTGTTGAGGGCCTTGAAAAGTCCTTGATTTTTAATGTTTTCAAAGAGTGCGAACCATGTAATAAAACCTTGCGGATATTGCACTAATGTAAGGGAACTCCATTCCTTTGGCTAAAAGATTAATATTGCACGTTTTAAAACTCACCCCACGGTTTAGCAAGTGATCACATTGAGAATTTAACCCATATTTGACCGCTGTCCTATAGGACAGTTGAATTAAATGTGAATAAAATAGAAAAATCGATTGATACCCATATTAAACTTGTTGAAAGTTATTATAAAGAGACTCAATTTAATAAATATCTGAGAAAATATAGAACTTAAAAAAAAAATGATTAAAAAATAGCTTTAAATTCGCCCCTAAAAAATATCATAATTTTAACTCAATAAATAAGAATAAAAATATGATTTTTCTAAAGCAAATACATTAAAATTTTAAGTAGAGTGTCTGTTTAGTCCAAAGCATTAAAAGTATCGATGAAAAAAGTTAATAGGACATGTATTTGACATGTGTTTTCTAAGGCTTCAGCCACACCAAAGAAGCCACTCCAGAGCAATAAAATAAATCAATCTTGACCCCTTGGCCCTCGCAGCCTTCGCAATATACAAGATAACGTTAATTGACCTCCTGGACAGTCGAGTAAACAAGACACTCTCAACCCCCTCTCTTCTATTGGGAAGGCTGAATGGGGAACCTGAGTCCGCCTGTCAAGATAACGATCTTAGGCCCCGTTTACATAGCCCACCGAAAATGCCGGGTAAAATGCAGGATTTTGGGATTTGGAGGGGAATCTGAAAATGTGCTTAAAAACCCGTTTACATAGCCACTCTTGAAATCCAGGGATTTGACGTCACTGATCACGTGACTAGTCGAAGTTGTTACGTAAAATCGATCCCATCATGCCTAGAGTTTTGTTTATTTATATTTTGAAAAATATGAAAGACAAAAAGAATATGCTGGTTTTTTAAACCAAAACTTGAATTGATGATTAATAAAGTATCCCGATTGTTTTAATTCGGGTTTTCTTCACAATTCTCAAAATATTAAGTTCGTAAGATGCTGAATTAGATCAATACATTTTAGAGGGAAGAAATTACGGTTCAATTCCGTTAGAGTCCCCGCTAAATATCGCCCGGTTCTTTTAGGCAACAAAAAGTAGAAATATTCATAAATAATTTCGAATTCCTGAATTAAACTGTTTAATTAGATCAATAACTATTCAGTTTATTAATAAAAGTCAGAAAAATTTGTTGATATTTGGATATATTTAGCTATTTGGATATTGACGATATTTAGCGGGGACTCTAACGGAATTGTACCGAAATTACTTTTATAACCAACAAAATAATTAATGTTAAATTAATAAAAAGCTTTACACTGTAGGGATGTCAAAAAAAAACCGGTTTTTAAAAAAACCGGTTATTTTTGTTCCGGTTTTCGGTTTTAACCGGTTATTTTTTTCTTCGGTTTAACCGGTTCGGTTATTTTCAAATTCAACAACCGGCCAAAAAATAACCTGAAGAAAATGTGAATGAAATTGAAAATTTCAAGTTAAAAAGTTACTCACCACTATAAGAGTTAGATTATTCAAATGGGTTATAAATACCATTCATTTTCATTTGATTTTTATGTTGTTTTTTTTCATTCTAATAGCTCATATGAAGTGGATTAAGTAAGATTATTTCTCACGACCGGAGAAAAAAGCCGGTTTTTAATTTTCAGTCTCACAACCGGAGGAAAAAACCGGTGTTTCATTTGATTTCCAGATTTTTTTCATTGTTATAGATTATAGCTTCTTGTGATAAACTTCTTGAATATAATAAGATTTCAGTCTCACAACCGGAGGGAAAAAAAACCGGTTTTTCATTTGATTTTTAGGTTTTTTCATGGTAATAGATTATGTGAAGTGGCTTTAATACGATTTTTGTCTCATAACCGGGAAATATGAAGTGAATTTAATAAGGTTTGAGTCTCACAAACGGAAAAACAACCGGTTTTTCGAGTGATTTTCTGATATTTTTTCATTTTGAATGGATCATATGAAATGGATTTAATAAGATATTAAGAGATTCTGTGGCGAGTTTACTTACTCACCACTATAAAAGTCAGAACATTTAAATGGGTTATAAATGCTGACTGACTTTTATATATGCACGGTATTTATTTCATACTTAATAGATCATACGAAAAGAATTCATAAGATTTTTGTCTCATAACCAGGAAAAAACGGTTTTTTATTAGACTTTTAGATTTTTAATAGGTTTTATGGATTTAATAAGATCTGAGTCTCATAACCGGAGAAAAAAACCGGTTTTTAATTTGATTTTCAGGTTTTTTTCATTTTAATATATCATAAGAAGTGAATTTAATACGATTTTTGTCTCATAACATAACAAAAAAAACTTTTTTTATTAGACTTTTTTTTATTAGACTTTTGTATTTTTAATCGGTTTTATGAAATATTTTCAGTTCATTATCAGCTCATTCATAACCTGAGAAAAAAACCGGTTTTTCATTTCATTTTCGGGGGTTTAATCATTTTTTATACATTACAATAAGTGAATTTAAATAGATTTCAATCTCACAACCGGAGGGAAAAAACCGGTTTTTCATTCAATAACCAGATTTTTAATTAGTTTCATGGATTTAATAAGATTTGAGTCTCATAACCGGAGAAAAAAACCGGTTTTTAATTTGATTTTCAGGTTTTCTTTTCATTGCAATATATTATATGAAGTAGATTGAATATTTTTTTCAAACAACCGAAAAAAAAACCGGGTATTCATTTCATTTTCAGGGTATTTTAAAATGTTTAATAGATCACAAGAAGTGAATTTAAATAGATTTCAGTCTCACAACCGGAGGGGAAAAAACCGGTTTTTTATTCAATTACCAGATTTTTAATCAGTTTCATGGATTTATTAAGATTTGAATCTCATAACCGGAAAAAAACCGGTTTTTAATTTGATTTTCAGGGGGTTTTTTTATTGTAAAAAACCAGTTTTTCATTTCATTTTCAGGGTTTTTTTTATTTTTATAGATCACAAGAAGTGAATTTATATAGATTTCAGTCTCACAACCGGAGGAAAAAAACCGGTTTTTCATTCAATTACCAGATTTTTAATCGGTTTTATGGATTTAATAAGATTTGAGTCTCATTACCGGAGAAAAAAACCGGTTTTCATTTCATTTTCAGGGTTTTTTTTTAATAGATCACAAGAAGTGAATTTAAATAGATTTCAGTCTCACAACCGGAGGAAAAAAAACCGATTTTTCATTCAATTACCAGATTTGATTTAATAAGATTTGAGTCTCATAACCGGAGAAAAAAACCGGTTTTTCATTTCAGTTTCAGGTTTTTTTCACTTTAATAGATCATATGAAGTGGATTTAATATTTTTTTTAAAAACCGGAGAAAAAAAACCGGTTTTTCATTTCATTTTCAGGGGTTTTTTTCAGGGTTTTTTTTAATTTTTAATACATCACAAGAAGTGAATTTAAATAGATTTCAGTCTCACAACCGGAGGAAAAAAACCGGTTTTTCATTCAATTACCAGATTTTTAATCGGTTTCATGGATTTAATAAGATTTGAGTCTCATAACCGGAGAAGAAAACCGGTTTTTAATTTGATTTTCAGGTTTTTTTTTCTTTGTAATAGATAAAAAAACCGGTTTTTCATTTCAGTTTGAGGTTTTTTTCATTGTACTAGATCATATGAAGTCGATTTAATATTTTTTTTAAAGAATCAGAGAAAAAAAACCGGTTTTTCATTTCATTTTCAGGGGTATTTTTTTTTTCATTTTTAATAGATCATTTGATATGGATTTAATAAGATTTAAGTCTCATAACCGGAGGAAAAAACCGGTTTTTAATTCAATTACCAGATTTATAATCGGTTTCATGGGCTTAATGAGATTTGAGTCTCATAACCGGAGAAAAAACTGGTTTTCAATTTGATTTTTAATTGCGTTCATGGATTTAATTACATTTTTGTCTCACAACCGGAGGAAAAAAAACAGTTCTTCATTCAATTACCAGATTTTTAATCGGTTTCATGGGCTTAATGAGATTTGAGTCTCATAACCGGAGAAAAAACTGGTTTTCAATTTGATTTTTAATTGCGTTAATGCATTTAATAAAATTTTTTCTCATAACCGGAGGAAAAAAACCGGTTTTTAATTTCAGTTTCAGGTTTTTTTCACTTTAATAGATCATATGAAGTGGATTTAATATTTTTTTTAAAAACCGGAGAAAAAAACCGGTTTACATTTCATTTTCAGGGTTTTTTTTAATAGATCACAAGAAGTGAATTTAAATAGATTTCAGTCTCACAACCGGAAAAAAAACCGGTTTTTCATTTTATTTTCAGGGTATTTTAAAATGTTTAATAGATCACAAGAAGTGAATTTAAATAGATTTCAGTCTCAAAACCGGAGGAAAAAAACCGGTTTTTCATTCAATTACCAGATTTTTAATCGGTTTCATGGATTTAATAAGATTTGAGTCTCATAACCGGAGAAGAAAACCGGTTTTTAATTTGATTTTCAGGTTTTTTTTTCTTTGTAATAGATAAAAAAACCGGTTTTTCATTTCAGTTTGAGGTTTTTTTCATTGTACTAGATCATATGAAGTCGATTTAATATTTTTTTTAAAGAATCAGAGAAAAAAAACCGGTTTTTCATTTCATTTTCAGGGGTATTTTTTTTTTTCATTTTTAATAGATCATTTGATATGGATTTAATAAGATTTAAGTCTCATAACCGGAGGAAAAAACCGGTTTTTAATTCAATTACCAGATTTATAATCGGTTTCATGGGCTTAATGAGATTTGAGTCTCATAACCGGAGAAAAAACTGGTTTTCAATTTGATTTTTAATTGCGTTCATGGATTTAATTACATTTTTGTCTCACAACCGGAGGAAAAAAACCGGTTTTTAATTCGATTTTTAATTGCTCTCATGGATTTAATAACATTTTTGTGTCTCATAACCGGAAAAAAACCGTTTTTTTTTTTAAATTTGATTTTTAATTGCTATCATGGATTTAATAACATTTTTGCCTCATAACCTAAGAAGAAAAACGGTTTTTAATTTAATTTTTAGTTACTTTCATGGATTTTAGTTGATTTCATGGATTTAATAACATTTTAGTCTCATAAAACCGGAGAAAAAATTTGGTTTCTCATTTGATTTTCACTGTTATCGTTCATTGCATACTGTATATCGGAGGGTTTTTTTTTTTTTCGAATTTTAAATTTTTTTTAAAAATTCACGAGTTCTTTTTACGCTGGTTTCTAGTAGAAGGCTGTAAGAAAAGTAACATATTAAATTTTCAAGTCATCGTACTGGTAATTTTGAGTTCGATTCCCCTTTTAATAACCGTTTTTGACATGTACCTTAATTATAGAAAAAAAGCATCTTAACGAATTTTCACCAGGTCGGTGACCTTTTACCCTTAAACTATGATGAAATATCTCGCAGAATCTGTAATTTGAAGAAATTGGAATAATAATCCAGTCCTCGGCGGTCGTGCGTTCTTTTCCGAGAAATTGACGAATTTCGCGTTTTAAATACAATTAAATTTAAAATATCGTTTTTTCGGTGATTAAATCTCAAACTAGACACCTATAAGTGGATCATATTCAAATTTTGTGAAAATAGAATCGTAATTTAGAGGATAATTTAAAAAATTGAATTCCGAAAAAAATTTCGGAATTCAACCTTGAAACACAACTCCGAATAAAGCTAATAACCCTTTATTAAATAATATTAATTTTTTTTCGAAAATTTTTTATAGTAATATAAGGTTATGGCAAGGTTTTTCCAGAATTACGGGTTTCCATGGTGATTATGACGTAATTGAGAATTTTTGAGAGTAGAATAGAGCCTACTGGTCCTTAACGCGAATGACTCTGGAATATTTCCCAGATTTGAGTTCTCGGTTTGTTTACTTTTAAATTTAGTTTTTAATGCTTTACATATTTAGAATGCTTATAAAAAATGTTTCTAGGAATTGGAAATTTTAAGGGGAATATATACATATTGCGCTTGTATTTTAGGTTCAAAGAATTTTCGTTTTACTTGAAATTTTTTCCCAAATATAGAGATAAATATTTAATATTTTAATATGTTGTAGTAGACATTTAGACGAACAAAAATTTGTATCGCAGTAAGGGGTTGATGAATTAGTTCTGGGTTTATAAATTATTCAAATTTATTACTGTATTTTTTATGTATACGGCCCCCTAATTGATATTGGACCCTGAAAATTTAATAGATTGTTTGGATTCCCACCATGGACAACATATTAAAATTTCATGGTCCTAGCTCTATGGGAAGTCCCTTCTTCGGTTGTGGGAAAAAATGTTATTAAATCTACTTCATATAATTTATTTAAAATGAAAAAAAAACCCCATGAAAATCAAATTAAAAACCGGTTTTTTCTCCGGTTATGAGACTAAAATCTTATTAAGTAAATGAAACCGATTAAAAATCTGGTAATTGAATGAAAAACCGGTTTTTTTCCCTCCGGTTGTGAGAGTGAAATCTACTTAAATTCACTTCTTGTGATCTATTAAAAATGAATAAAACCCCTGAAAATGAAATGAAAAACCGGTTTTTTTCTCCGGTTGTTTAAAAAAATATTAAATCCACTTCATATGATCATATGATCTATTACAATGAAAAAAACCTGAAACTGAAATTAAAAACCGGTTTTTTTTCCGGTTGTGAGACTCAAATCTTATTAAGTCCATGAAACCGATTAAAAATCTGGTAATTGAATGAAAAACCGGTTTTTTTCCTCCGGTTGTGAGACTGAAATCTATTTAAATTCACTTCTTGCGATCTATTAAAAATGAATAAAACCCCTGAAAATGAAATGAAAAACCGGTTTTTTTTCTCCGGTTGTTTAAAAAAATATATTAAATCCACTTCATATGATCTATTACAATGAAAAAAAAACCGGAAAATAAAATTAAAAACCGGTTTTTTTCTCCGATTGTGACACTCAAATCTTATTAAATCCATAAAACCGATTAAAAATCTGGTAATTTAATGAAAAACCGGTTTTTTCCTCCGGTTGTGAGACTAAATCTAATTAAATTCACTTCTTGTGATCTATTAAAAATCAATAAAACCTCTGAAAACTAATTGAAAATCCGTTTTTTTTCTCCGGTTGTGGGAAAAAAATATTAAATCCACTTCATATGATCTATTACAATGAAGAAAACCTGAAAATAAAATGAAAAACCGGTTTTTTTTCCGGTTTTTAGACTGAAATCTAATTAAATTCACTTCTTGTGATCTATTAAAAATAAACAATAACCATGAAAATCAAATTAAAAACCGGTTTTTTCCTCCGGTTGTGAGACTTAAATCTTATTAAATCCATGAAACCGATTAAAAATCTGGTAATTGAATAAAAAACCGGTTTTTTTCCTCCGGTTGTGAGACTGAAATCTATTTAAATTCACTTCTTGTGATCTGTCAAAAATTTTAAAATACCCTGAAAATGAAATGAATAACCGGTTTTTTTTCTCCGGTTGTTTGAAAAAAATATTAAATCCACTTCATATAATCTATTACAATGAAAAAAAAACCTGAAACTGAAATGAAAAACCGGTTTTTCTTCTCTGGTTGTGGGAAAAAAATATTCAATCTATACTTCATATGATCTATTACAATGAAAAAAACCCTGAAAATCAAATTAAAAACCGGTTTTTTTCTCCGGTTATGAGACTCAAATCTTATTAAATCCATGAAACTGATTAAAAATCTGGTAATTGAATAAAAAACCGGTTTTTTTCCTCCGGTTTTGAGACTGAAATCTATTTAAATCCACTTCTTGTGATCTATTAAACATTTTAAAATACCCTGAAAATGAAATGAATAACCGGTTTTTTTCTCCGGTTGTTTGAAAAAAATATTAAATCCACTTCCTATAATCTATTACAATGAAAAAAAAACCTGAAACTGAAATGAAAAACCGGTTTTTTTTCTCTGGTTGTGGGAAAAAAATATTCAATCCACTTCACATGATCTATTACAATAAAAAAACCCCCTGAAAATCAAATTAAAAACCGGTTTTTTTTTTCTCCGGTTATGAGACTCAAATATTATTAAATCCATGAAACTGATTAAAAATCTGGTAATTGAATAAAAAACCGGTTTTTTTTCCTCCGGTTGTGAGACTCAACTCTTTTTAATTCTTTTTTTATGATATAATAAAAATGAAAAAAAAAAAAAAAAAAACTGAAAATCAAATTAAAAACCGGTTATGAGACTCAGATCTTATTAAATCCATTAAACTGAATAAAAATCTAAAAGTCTAATAAAAAACTGGCTTTTTTCTCGGTTATGAGACTCAAATCTTATTAAACCCACTTTATATAATCTATCAAAAATGAGAAAAAACCCTGAAAATCAAATGAAAAACAGGTTTTTTTCCTCCGGTTGTGAGACTCAAATCTTATTAAATTCACATCCTATGATATTTATTAAAAATGAAAAAAACCTGAAAATCAAATTAAAAACCGGTTTTTTCTCGGTTATGAGACAAAAAATCTTATTGAATCCACTTCATAAGATCTATTAAAAATGGAAAAAAAACCTGAACATCAAATGAAAACCGGTTTTTTTCCTCCGGTTGTGAGACACAAATCTTTTTAATTCTTTCTTATGATATATTAAAAAGGAAAAAACCTGAAAATCAATTGAAAAACCGTTGAAAAACCGGTTTTTTTTCCTCCGGTTGTGAGATTCAAATCTTATTAAATTCACTTCTTATGATAATTTATTAAAAATGAAAAAAAAAAAACCTGAAAATCAAATTAAAAACCGGTTTTTTTCTCCGGTTATGAGACTTGGATCTTAATACATAAATAAAACCGATTAAAAATCTAAAAGTCTAATAAAACACCGTTTTTTTTCTGGTTACGAGACAAAAATCTTATTAATTCCGCTTTATATAATCTATTAAATCTATTAAAAATGAAAAAAAATCCGTGGAGGTGAAAGTCAGTCAGTATTTATAACCCATTTGAATATTCTGACTCTTATAGTGGTGAGTACGTAAATTCGCCACAGAATCTCTAATCTTATTAAATCCATTTCATATGATCTATTAAAAATGAAAAAAGACCTGAAAATCACTTTAAAACCGGTTGTTTATCCGTTTGTGGGACTCATACCTTATTAAATCACTTCATATGATCTATTAAATATAAAAAACCCCTGAAAATCAAACTAAAAACCAACCTTTCTCAAGTTGTGAGACTCAAATCTTACTAGATTAAAAATCTGTTAGTATGAAAAACCGGTTTTTATCTCCGTTTGTGAGGCTCAAATCTTATTAAATCCACTGATCTAAATATGAAATAAAAACCCCTGTGAAAATCAATTGAAAAACCGGTTTTTTCTCCAGTTTTGAGACAAAAACCTTCTTAAATTAACTTCAAAAACCTAAAAATCAATTGAAAAACCGGTTTTTTCCCGGTTGTGAGAAAAAAATCTTATATAAACCACTCTGTATGTTCTATTAGAAGTAAAAAAAGACAGAAAAGTAAAATCAGTTGGTATTTATAACCGATTTGAATAATTTAACTTTTATAGTGGTGAGTAACTTTGCCGCAGAATTTTCTCTGGCTGTGGTAATTCATCGGACTAAAATATAAAAAACCGGATCATCAAAATAATACCACCTTTTCATTCCGGTTTTGTTAATTAAGATTTTTTTTAATTAGTTAACGAATTTGTTTGGATTATTCCTTTTAATATGTAATGATATGGGAAATGGGCTTTTTTTAGAGACCAGTTTCGTAATTTTACCTCGCGCCGTTGGGGAGGTACTAATTTATTCGGTTATTCAAATAACCGGTATTTTTTGGACGGTTATAACCGGACGGTTAACCGAAAGGGAAAATAAACCGGTTAACCGAAAACCGGTTATTTTGAACATTTTGACATCCCTACAGTAGGGCCTCGTATAACGCGATTTTTGGTTCCGTGTAGTAGGAAAATCGCGTTGTACGAATTCGTGTTGTATGAAAAAATATCTCATACAACGCGAATGACAGACAAAAATAATACCCTCAAGTACGCTACCTAAAGCAACACAATTGTTCGATTCCGAGGTTTTTACATTTAAAAAGCTAAACGTTCTGTTAAATTCTTACGCAATCGCAGTTTCTTAGGGTTAAGGGCTAGAGTGATTGTAACCATGTTAAATTTTATCGTCTACTATGGGCGCGTTCGTAAATCCACACTCGTGCGCACGAGTGCGTTTGCGATGCTAACTGTGCGTTCGTTTATTAAACTGGTTTTTTCCGTGCAGATAACTACCCGTTCGGAAATTCGGTCCCGTTCGAACTCGTTCGAACGAGACCGCACGGAGAAAATTCTTCGTTAGGTCCAGTTATTTTGCGTCTCGCTCGAGGTTGTGTTTCACTCTCCAAAAAATGTCCGAATATGTTCGTATATGTAGCATGTGCTCAGTGGTTTTAGACGATTCCGTGGATCATGTTTGTAATTTCCTCAACCTGTCCCAAAGTAAGTAGCAAGACTTATAGTAATATTTTAATTACTTAGTTGTTTTCAATTGTGATTAATTGTCGGTATGTAAAGTAATTTGATTCCAAATGAAAGACTAGTAAGATGTTTTTTGGAGATATAAGTGTATTATTTAACCTTTAATACATCTCTAAATTTCAAGAACTTTCCTTCACTATCCAAATTGAGTTGTGATATTTTTTTAAAGTTGTTTGTAAAAGCTTCCTACAAATCTTTTATAAACCTGTATCAGATCAAAGCTGTATAGAAAATTGGTCATCCTCTTAAATAGTTCCTGTTACTAAGATTAAATTGAATGTATGGTGTTCAAAAATCTTGGCTATATTTAGTGGAAACATTAAAAGAATTGAACCTATTTTTTCTAAAGGCCCTTAAACTCCTGAAAAACATCTATCCAGGATAAAAGGAAGTTTATTAAAACTTGGTGAATGTAATTAATTTTCTTCTCAAATTAATGAAATTCTGCAAGAAACTCGAGCCATTATTGCACTTCTTTGTTCAATAATTCATTAGTCATTCTTGAGACTTGTTAATATGTATAATATTAATTATTTTTCGGTACAATTCCGTTAGAGTCCCCACTAAATATCGCCAATATCCAAATCACTAAATGTATCCAAATATCAACAAATTTTTATGACTTTTATAAATAAACTGAATAGTTATTGATCTAATTAAACATTTTAATTCAGAAGTTTGAAATTATTTATAAATAATTCTTTCTCTTTGTTGTCTAATAGAACCGGGTGATATTTAGCGGGGACTCTAACGGAATTGAACCTATTTTTCATATTACCTCCTTATTTTTTGTAATTTACTCTGGGAAAAACTATCTTGGAGAACATAAACCCCTTGGCTTAATATAACGTAGTATGTATGTAATTGGGAATTTTGCTAGATTTTCTTGCTCCTTGCTTTTGAGCGACGAGTTCCTCTTTTGTAAGTACTTACTATTTTATTTTTTCCAGCTGGTAATCAAGTCCCACGGTCAAGTCCTACCACACCCTCATTTACGTGGCATGAAAGACCAACAAAACTACTAATAGCCATGTATGGCGAAAAAAAAGCTGACCTGAATAGTCCCCACATTAAAAAAAAAAATGGTGTGGGGAGAAATTGCTGAAGTTTTGAAGGAAAAAGGGTACTCTGTATCTGGGGTCCAAGTGGAAAATAAAATTAAGGCTCTAGTAAACGCTTATAAAAAAGCAAAGGACAACAATAAACAGTCTGGCAACGCCAGAAAGTCCAGCCCTTACTATGAGGAGCTGGACGAAATCTTGGCAGGCAGCCCTGACATTCAACCTGTGTCAGGGGCATCGTCCCTGTCGGGTTACTGGGTTCGGGCCCCCTCGGAAAATGCAGCACCTGAGGGAGCTTCGGATGAGCCTTCCACCCCGGAATCCGGGTCAAGCCAAAGGAGGGGAAGGAAACGCCGCCTTCCTGAAGAGGAACCTCTATGGTTCAAGGAATACAGAGAGAAGACCGAGGAATACCGAGAGAGGACCCAGGCCCAGAGACAAAAGAACCACGAAGAACGCTTGGTAGTGCAAAGGGAGTTCATGAATGTGCTTAAGGAAATGTCCCAAAATATAAACCAAAATAAATGAGTTTGATTTCTTAATTGTTTCTTGTGTTCTGAAAAACTAAAAAACAATTCAGTATTATTTTAGAATGAATGATTATAGGTATTTAGTTTCTGGATTAGGGATGTAAGTTTGGAAATATTTACTGTCTTGTGTAAATGAGTCAAGTACAGTAATTTGAATTTTTTTTTACAAATGTAAGGTACTGTATCTTGTTGGAAAATGTATGTTTCCTTCCTTAGTTTTAATTATATGGTTGATACATTATAGATTTAAGTGGCATGTTTAGGTACTTGTTGGATGGTAATCTAGAGTTCTAAATAATGCGTAAAAAAAGCCACTAATTAATTTTACTTAAAAAAACTGATATAGCTGGAGGATAATTCAAAAATTTTTTTAGACAGCAAGTTATGAATGTCTTGTTTTGAATTGTTTCAAATGTATGATGAAATTATCAATTCCTTAACAATGAAAAAATATAAATATTGTTACTTAGTCATTTTAATTAGACTTTTAAAGTTAAATTTTAAAAAGGTTCTTGAGTTCATACTTTTTAGATGCTTATACTGCACTTAAATTGATTTTTAAATTGTATAACTAAGCAGGAATAAAAATAAGACAAAAAAGTAATTGTTATGACACTGCATTGTTAAAGTATCGATAGATAAATGAATATGGAGTAAAAGCAGGAATAGAAATAAGACAAAAAAATAATTGTTATGACACTGAGTTGTTAATGTATCGGTAGATAAATGAATATGGAGTAAACATTTCATTTTACGGATAAATAAAAAGTTATTGAAGCATATTTTATTTGACCTAGTTTTTTAGCACCATAAAGAATTAGAACAAGAAAAATCAACTTTAATTCTAATTAATTGAAAAATAATATGAATGGTCATCGATTTTGCACCATAAAGCAGGGGTCTGTCTAGGATTTTTTTTTCTAGGTACCTATTTTGTGAAAATTTAAGTGCAAAACCAATGACAAATAAATAATTTACTATTAAGAGAACTTTCTTTTAAAAATGTATTTTGTGAAGATACCTTTTTTCCCAAAACTGAATTTGTGAAAGTACCTATTTATCAAATGTTGAATTTATGAAGGTACCGCAAAACGGTAGTAAAATTAACCTGGACAGACCACTGCCATAAAAGGGCTATTTCCTGCAAGGTTTTTATTAGAGATGTGAGTCGAGAATATTCTCCAGGGGCGAGAATTTTGAGAATAATCGAGAATATTTTATTTTTTTAATGATAAATGTAAAAATGTTTGATGATATGAAATGGTCATGTAGTGTTAGTGGTAGAAATCTGCAAATAATAATAAATTCAATGAAAATTATTATTTAAAAGTCATCCTACAGTTCAGAGAATATTCTCTGAACTGTAATAATTTCATTATTTCGCAAGATTTTTTTTAAAAAAGCAAATTTATTTAATACAAAATAAAATATTTTTTTTAAATATTAAAAGTTTTACTGGAAGAAAATACTCATACAATTAAAAGAAGGAATCTAAATTCTTTTCAAAGGTAATAGTACCAATATAGTTGTCAAACTGAAGGACCTTTAAAACCTGACATTTAGCTGAAATTTTGATAGAACTTTGTAAAATTAGGAAAATTTATAGTGAGAATATTCTCAAACAACTCTAAATTACTGAATATTATCAGATGCAGTTTAATTTACTTTCTACTTAAAAATTATTTATGAATGGTTTGTCTTAAACTTTTTGTTAGCATAATTTTAATTCAGATTCATTAATATTTTCCTTTACGAGAAAATTCTCAAAGTTACAATTAAATTTATATCTTACTTATCTTGTGTTCCTAAAATAATTAAATCTTCAAATTTTCATTCTCTATATGTGTACTTTTAAGTTTTAAGTGCATCTCATCATTTTATCTTCTTAAAATATTCTTTCTCATTAAGATTCCACAAATTAATTTCCAGAAAAGCATTTTTTATAAACTCGTAATTTATTTCAAAAACGATATTTAACAGTAGGAAAATTTTAAGTTAATAGAATAATCAAAACTTGCATAACTAATTTTTTAACATAACAATTATTTTCATAATCTGGTAAAAATATTTCCCTTTTCCTACCTGTCTTTTTGCTTACACAATCTTGAAACAATGGTGTAATTTAATTAATACATGTACATTGTTAAGTAAGTATTGGGTACTTCTCCATTAGCCTGGCGTAAATGCTGCCAATTGTGAACCTAATGAATGACAGTGGTAAGAAATTTGGCAGAATTCTACATTATTTGGCGATTTTTCGCTTGCGTCCAGCTAACGGAAAAATACCCAATACTATATTTAAATAATTCCTTAGGCTGGAAGCAGAGCATAAACCCACAGAAAATAATATAGGAAAGATGGTTTAAGAAAAAATAAAAGTTTTATAAAATAGTTCAGAAGGAAACTTTTTTTCTGTAATTAGTCGAATTCTAGCTGATATTGTGCCCTATATTTTACCATACACATTTGGAATAAAAATTAAGGTAACATTACACAATAGTAATAATTTTTTAGGCATTTATTAATACATCAGAAGATAACAGTTATTCTGTCATTTTATGGCAAAATTCCACATATGTAGTCTCTCTTATTAAGAGCAGTTGTGTTGACAGAATCGGAATTGTCGTCGTCATCATCGTCGTCATCATCAACATGGCTTTCTTCAACAAAGTCCCCCTCTTGCACACAAACATTGTGCAGTACGCATGCAGCAAGAACATAAATGGAAAGCTTATCTACCCTCCCCACATCAAAAAATTTCAAACGTCGATACCTTCCTTTCAACTGGCCAAAAGCCCTCTCGATACAAACTCGCGTTTTCGACAACTTCATATTGTAGTTAACTTGGCGAGGGGCCAAATGGCCATTGTCTTTGAAAGGTACCAACAAATTGATGTGAAGAGGGTAGCCATTATCCCCTATCAGGTGGGTGTTGTTCGGGAAGTAGTCCCTATTACCGAACATCACATTTTCAACTTCAGAGCATCTAAGCACTCGTGCATCATGCACCGATCCTGGGTAAGAGACAAACACATGAGTGAATGCTAAGCTTGGTTGGCAAATGGCTTGGAGAACAATTGAGTAGTCGTTTTTCCGGTTATAATACCGCTCAGGTTCAGTGGACGGAGCCTTTATTTGAATGTGGCTCCCATCTATGGCTCCAACCACATCTGGAAACCCAGACATAGCTTCAAATGCACCCTTTACCTCAGTGATATTTGGCCAGCTAATGAATTTAGGTGCCATTTCTCCAAGTGTATCGCACATCTTATTGAGGAGGCTGTGCAGTGTGGACTTAGACAGATCAAATCTATCAGCAACTGACCTAAAATCAAAAAGACAAATTGTGGTACTTTGAAAAAAAAAACATTAAACATGTTTATTGCATTCTTACCTTACCTTTTAACTATTATTAACTTTAACATTTTAACCCTTTATTGCCCAGTTATTCTGTCTCTTTGAATATGAGACGGAGGGAAACAACCTGCCCTAAATGGTTTTAACCATTTTACCAGTCTAATGTTTTTAATAGTAATTGATAATAATTTATACTAAGTAATTTAGCAATTAGTAGAACTTGCACACTTGTAAAGGAACAAAATTATAGGAAGAGCATTACTTGACTACTGATGGGCTTGATAAATAACTCAATGTTTTTCTTCAAATGAAAGAAATAGCATCAGTATTTTTCAGTTTTGATTAGAATTTATAATTAGTAGAATACTTGACAATTAATACTCACCGAAATGACTCTTGATTGCCTAAAAGCCACAACACACTCAAGAGGTGTTTATCTAAATTTGTGGCTGGTCTACCAGGGCCACCAGCCCTTTTCTTTGATAGTTCATGGATAGATATATGATTCCTTAACACTTCAAAAGTTCTTCTGTTTACTCGGAAATGACTTTTGAAATCTCTATCCGTGTACCGTGGAACCACCTGTTCTACATAATTTTTAATACATACTCTAGGTCTAGGTACAGTTTCTTGATTGTCATCGAATAACAGGTCAATACAGATTTCTTCTTCTGATTCGTCTTCTGACGATTCATAGAAAAAAACCGATTCCAGAAACGGCAAACATTTAGCTAAATTATCCATGTTCATTACTTAACTCTGACAAATTTCGAATAACAACGCGACCAAACCAAACACCAAACGCGACTCAACACTCAACATGTGTAAAAAATGAGAAGTTGAGAAGTAGCGAAAAAAAAAGCGCAAGTGCACAGAAAATAGTTCTAGTCGTTCGTTTAATCACACTTTAACTCATGAAACTGGGATCACGTGACCCGAACACTTTTTCGTTTGAACTTAAACTCGTGAGGTTTTACGAACGCACCCTATAGCTGATGCTATACCCGGCGTTGCTCGGGGAATAAAAAGGATTTTCAAATTCAGATATTGGAAAAATATGTATTCAAATCAAAATATTTCTCATATGTCCATAATAATAAGTGATTGTATTTTAAAGATTATTACTACACTAGAGAAGTGTTTATTTTTTCCTTAGATGCTTTAACCCAGATTCAGATTATTTTTATTTTTGAAACTATAAATTCTTTGGAGCATTCTTGAGGCCAGTTATTTTCCTACTCCTAATTGTAAAGTATGACTTTCATCAGAAGAAATCAGCTGTTTTAATTGGATATTTAACAGCTTTATGCTTGATCGTATTATTATTTACTGGGTTAAGCTTTTTTATAACAATCCTCCCCAAATATTTTCTATTTTTGTCATAAAGGAATCTTTTATCCGTGTAGTTTTTTTCAAACTTAGTAAAGATTTATTTACAAAAAGCCATTCTTATTTTAGATTAGTTTTAAGTTAATGTGTTTGGATTAATTTAGTAGATGTGTTTTCGAAATATCTTTTATTTTTCATCTACGTTTAATCCAAAATTTTCATTTTTGTAATAAACTAATAAAAGAAATTCCAGAAACATTCATCATGCCTTTAGGATCCAGATATTTAAATTTTCTTATCATTAATAAGTAAATATCGTAATGCATACACAAATACAGTCGCGGGAAAAATAACGATTCTGATGAACAGCTTATGATAGATACGCAACCACTCTTTTTTTTTTCGAAGTGTCTATTTGGACGGTCAAACCGGCAGTTGGCACTAGTTGGCGCATGCGCTGTAGGTCTCGCGGTCCCGGCGCTCCAATCAGAACCGTTGTCGGGCAAGTGCCGGGTAAACAGGACTAGAGTTAGAGAGTATATCTGCCGGGCATATAGACAACAGTGCTTTTTTTTTGTTTTGAAAGCCTGGACTTTCGCAAAAATTTAACTCATCGTTACTCCTATTAGTCCCTACGAACACTAGTTAAATCGTGAAGAGTGAGACATGGTTTTGTGTAAATTCCTTGCCCAGAGCTTTCAACTATCTGCCACTGAGTAATCAGGCTGCAGACTGCAGATATCATCCGGGTGAGGATTGAGGATGCATTCTAGCGGAGATAGACGAAACTGATTAAAATAACATTCAATAATTTAGTGGTGACCACAACATATAAATTATTATTAAATTTTGTCACCAATCTTTTAATAAAACTTTCTTTTATAGCTAGGCAATAAACCTGGCCACCGTCAATAGCTATCGGGTTAGCCTGGGATAGCAGCAAATCATGGCCAATGATGACCTATCGAGGCGTGGCTTTGCTGCTATGGGGCAAGAGCAGCTTACGCTTCTGGTATCCCATGCACTTATGGACTACACCATCAATAGCTTAATCACGATGTAGCTTGTAACCTTGTATAGGCTATTTAGAATGGCGTGTTATAGGAAGTCTTCTTACCGCTTTCGAATTATCTGTTAAGGGGATACAGTACCCTAAAAATCATCAAAATATCAAAAATATTTTTATTGGCTTAATTCATACCATGGATCCTTCTAAATGTGTCTTCAAAATTTCAAAGCTCTATCTTAATAATTTATAGAGTTATATCCTTTTTTCTAATGCGAGTCCGGGGTCTAAACAGAAGGAACGCAAACTTTAAGTTGAATTTTCTCCATGTTGTATTTTTGTGCATTTACAATACTTTGAATCCCTAAGGCTTTTTGTGTAAATGAAATATAAATCTGAAAATTTGTATATTTGTTCTGAAATATATGTATTATAGAACTGTGCATGGGTTTAGCTCTAACAAGGTTAGATTTTTTTAAAAATAACATTAAAGTCAAAAATGTTGAATTCTTTAGTTTTTTTTTGGTTTTTAGTACATAAAAATTTCTACAAAATAAAGTAATAATACTAAAAATAAATCCATGCACAGTTTTACGTAGTATGATATAACAAATCTAAAAATGAAAAAAAATTATAAAAATATGCACAATTAAAAAAGCCTTAGGGATTTAAAAAATGGTCAAAAATTTAAAAAAAATTGATTTTTTTAAATTCTGGGTTTCAAAATCCAACTTTTTTTCAGGGGAAAGGTTCTACTTTATAAGCCCACATAATATACAATTAAAGTCAAAACAATAATATTAAAAATAAAAAAAAATATTCTCAGGGTACTGTATCCCCTAGATCATAAGAAAACCAGGGTATTGATTTCTGCGTATTTGAGGAGGCCAAACATTTGAACTGAAAATCGGCGCCGCAGAAGAGGGGGAGGTATAGGAAGGTTTTTTTTAGGGACGGTCTTGTAGAAGGGAGAAATTGGAGTTATACTTTCTAGATCCGACTTACCCTCCTTATTCCTCCCTCATCTCCTTTCTATCTCTACCAAAAGCCGTTTATAAGATAAATACGTACATAGCTCGATTATCCCCCCCGACACTGAACTAGGAAAATCCACTGTCGAATTTTTTTCAAGTCAAGTTGAAAGCTTCATTATTTTAAAATGATTTTGCTTAGTACAATGACAGGAGTCTGCAAAAAAAATATTGTATTTTAGTAATAACACTTTTACAACTAACTTTTAGTAGGTCCGTAGAGCTCATATTTATCAGTCTGTCCAAAATTCAATTACCCAACCATTTATTAAATTCAGAGGATTTTCCTTGTATACGGCGAAAATATAATTGCAGATTTGTAGGTTCTATTAGTTTGTTTCTATACCATTTGATAGTACGTTATAACTAGCACACCCTTTTTGGGAGGAGGGACCCTCACATTATTGTTTGGTAGGGCCGCAAACGAAGTTACAAAAAATATTAATAATAAAGCTTATACCAAATTACATACCGTCGCTGATAAAAATTTAATGTATTTTAAGAAAAAATAATCACTCAAAACAAATAATAAATAAATGTTTCTTAAAAATCCAAGAAATGGAGGAATAACATTGTGAATAGTTTTTTAAAAATAAACAATTTTTAAGAAGATAAGGCAATAGTGAAACCTTTAAAATACTTAAGAATGTTTGTTACAAGAACATTATATTTGAAAAAAAAATTATTAACGTTATAAATTTTAATAACATTAAACTAGTAGCAACAAATGTGACAGTTAGAAATTTTAATATCTGTAAAATAAAAACTCTAGCCTCAAATATACTCAATGTTAAAATAACTAACTTAAAACACTTTTGCAATGTTCAAACACGTAAAATAATTTTAAGAATAAGTGTCACAAGATTTGTTATAAATTTAATAATATTGTTAAAGTAATGAGCATTAAAAAGATTTATTAAACTTAATTATTTTTGTTTTTGAAGGAGCAATGTTATATAAAAGTAATATTCATAGCATGCAACCTAAAATCTTTAAAAAAATAAGATTTTGGATAAAATACAGGCACGGTACTATTGTTGTTTCTTATTCCCATGATAATAAATCAAGACCATCAACCCATACGATTTTAGATCCCGAAAAACAGTCCTAGGACGATTCTAAAAGGTCTTCTAAAAATGCTCGGCAGTGGCGGTAAGAGTTCGATTTCCAGGATGGCTGGTTCGATTTCCAGGTTCGATTTCTCATGAATGGCTGGAGTGCGAGTGGATGGTGAGTTCTCGTAAAACGCGAGATTTTTCGCGCTATAGGAAAAAGTGGTAGCAAAATTTCTCTCGCGTTATAGGAATTCGCGTTGTACGAAGGCGCGTTATACGAGGCCCTACTGTATTCCCAAGCTTCCTCGGCAGTTAGAAATTTTCTATCCATTTTGATGCTTAAAAATATCCAGCCAAACTACTTACAACTACAACAAAGTATAGAAGACACTAACTAATAGAGAACAATGCGCAAGTGCAATAGCATACACAAAAGAACCAGATCGGTAAAGGAGAGTGATTCAAAGGAATTCTAAAACATTCCACCCTTTTATTGCCCCCTTACCCCCTATAGGCTGAGGATAGAGATTTACAACTGAAAGCTTTATGGTCCCGGTTTCTTTGAGGGGTCAATTAGCGAAAGACAGAAAACCCTTCTCTGTCGGCAGTGCGAGAAAAAAACCCCAAACCACACCCACAAAACCAGATATCGGGACCATAATATTGAGATAAGAAAAATTTTCCCACGGGAAGAGTTATTTCCACAAAAAAGGGTACTTATTTGAAAGAAAAGGTATGTATCGGACCGTTGTCCTATTTATAGGACAGTTAGTGACTAGCCATACCGAACTCGTCGTGCGCGCTGTCCCATTAAGGGCCCGTTTACATAGGCCAAAATGCAGGATAAATGCCGGAACTTTAGCTCTCCAATATCCTGCAATCCCCAAGTAGGGTGGGAGAAATGGAGGAAGTTAAAGTTCCACCTCGCAGGATTTCTATTTACCCTCCTTTCCCATGATACATTGCGCTTCCAGAAATCCGCCATCTTTGTTGATTTCGCTTACTTGTTGAGAAATTTTATTATTTTTCGCATTAAATATTGTTAAATTAACTTTAAGAAACTACAAATCCAGTTTTTATCGACTATAGGATTTTCCGCCACAATAATAAAGTAAGTTTTTCCTTGTCATTTTTAATTTTGAATCGGAGACTTTTATGATTGTTTACCGAACATAAACACTATTATAATTCTAATTTTCCTTATTTTATGTAAAATTTATGTGTGCATATTTAAGTTTTCTTAGTAAATTGGAAGGATATTGTTTCCACTACAATAAATCTTTTGAAAATATGATTCTAAACAGTGTATTACTTGTATCTAATCTCAACTATGTTGGAGAAAGATGTTTTTACTTAAACAAAACTAAATCCAATGCTAAGTTTTTGGTGTTTTTAAGTTTTGCAAAATCTAAAGCACATACATTAGTATACTTTATATAGGTAATAAATGCTTAAAGTGGGTCTTTCATGTGCCATGATTAATACAAAATTGAGCTTCACTCAGCTCTATAATAGCTTGGTAATGGTTATCATAATTTATAGTACACAGTTTCACTTTATATAATGCCATCTTAACCTCATAACAGGGAATAAAGGACTCGTTAAAATTTACCATATCATTTTAAAACTAATGTAGTTCATTGATAACAACTAAAGTTATCTCATTCATGTAACTTCATCTGACCTCTCTCTTGATGAACAACATAACTATACTTAACATGGTTTGCCCTCTCACTTCAGTATTTCAATGTCAGTACTCACTGACTTCTTTATTCTTCTTACTTACTGACAACTTCAGTACTCACTTCAGATTGTCGACAATTTTCATTTTTCTTAAAGTTATCAAGTGTACAAATGTGATATGCAGATAAAATCATACTTAAGTGTCAGGAAATTTGGGTTCAAATCCATCAAATGTCTTGTGCGATCTAAACCTTTATGTTTTTTTATATAGTGTTAATATTACCAGAAAAAAATAAAGAAGTTTTTAATAAGACAGAAAGAAGAAGAATAAACATAAGAAAGTTTTTTCATAACAGTTTCTGTTAGCAAATGGGTCGACAGCTTAGTACACAATTATAGTACCCAAATTGTTATGGATACTTATATATTTTAACTTAATTTAAAGTTGCGAGAATTTTTAGAGAAAGTGTGATAAGACATGTTGAAAACTAAACAAATTATACCTGGTTTAGAGGGGTAATAGTCCTGATATGTTTTACTCATAGTAAAATTTCGGTTTAAATATAAGGTTTTTAAACAATTTTGTAAAAACTATCTTGTTAATTTTTGTGAATTCTTATGTTTGATTTCAGAAGAAGGTTTCACATAAAACTGAGTGAGGTTTGTATTTGTATGTTTGTTTGGAACATCAATTACAAACTTTTCTCGGTTACCCGATTCATCAGAAGAGTGTCCTACTGAAAGATTGTGTTATGTATACAGATTTATTTGGATATTTCTAATATTTGGGTTTCTAAACAGCTTGGCGATATTAAGCAGGACGAATGCCGGAATATTGAACCAAAATTTTGCTATAATTTGTTCGAGTTCAATCTAAAATATTTTGTTTTTGATCTGGTGTTAGGATAAAACTATTGCCAAAAAAATGGAAATCAGTGTATTGTTAAATTTTTTTTCAAAAACGTTTCAATGTTGGGAAATTGGTTACACCTTAATACACAAGTAACGCCCAAATTGTTATGTACTTGTATTTTAACTTTATTTTGTATTGTGAGAACTTTTAGAAGAAGTGTGATATGGCATGTTCAAAACTGAAAAATTAAAGTTACTTATCCATTAGCTGGGCGCAAGCAAAAAATCACCAAATATTGTAGAATGAATTAAGGAATTCTCTGTTCCAACGGTCACCTCCTGCACAAGAACATATGCCTCCGGCGCATTTGTTTTGTTTTTCGTTGACTGTTTTGTCATTTGCTTCGCTTGGCGAGCATTTGGTTCACATTTGGCGACATTTGTGCCCAGCTAACGGATAAGTTACTAAAATAAAATAGTTTCTAGTGGAAGTCCTAGTTCCTAGTCCTGATATTTTTTAAGTCTTTTGTTATTTTTTTATTAATTATGTGTTGATTTTAAGAGAAGGAAACTGGATACCCCTGGTAACCGGATTGAATTTACAAACTTTAAAAAAGTTGTTGGTCGACAACTTAAACAAACTGGGTGAGGTTTGTTTTTGAATGTTTATTTGAAACATCAATTACAAACTTTTCCCGGTTAACAGTCACATCATGGGGAAAAATTTACCAACCTATGTCTTTACCCCTTTTTATTTGTAATATTCATTCACCTTTTATTTGTTCATTACATTATTATTTTTTTAAAGATATTCATTTGTAATAAAATTTAGAACTGTATTGTGATTTCTTTGGTAATTAAATTTGTTACAGTACATACTTTTAATGTACAAAATAAATATGATTAATATAATATGTGATTAATATGACTATCATCGTTATGCCAAAAACCTATATTTCTAGAAAAATCTCTGTTTTCTTGGACATTAAGAATTAGTCTAATGTTAATTTCTATTCTTATGTTGAATAGTTCTTTAAAACCTTTGGTAAAACAAAAAAAAACTTTTAAAATCAAAAATTAATTTTTCCATATCATATAGGTATCACTACTTGGCAGGTGATGATTCTGTTGTTTTTGAAGAATTGGCACATGACATTCAAAAAGTGTAAGGCACTCAAAGTTACGGTGTGTTAACAAAAAAGTCCCCTCCTTACTCAAACTTTAATTTCCTCGTTCCCAACCACCATACCTAGCAAAGAATTTAGAGAACAGACAATAAAATGCCTTCTTATATTGGGCTGTCACTATATAACCATAAGTCATAATTTTCTGTTTTTGGAGGTTTTTCTTGATGTGTTACGTGCTTGATGTGAACGAAAACCTTTTATCTGAACATTTTTCACCCATCCAAAGTCGTAGTCATCAATTCAAATAAAACAATACAGTTTATAAAATAAAATTATCTCTTTAAATTCCTTTTACCCATCCTTGAATTATTTAAAATATATAGAAATTGAAATACACATGCCAAATTGCATTGTTTGAAAAGAACAGAACAGGTATGTACAAAGAGTAATAATTTTTTCAGTACATATTACCCACTTTAATGTATGTAATCAGATTTAAAATATTATGGCAACTTATTACATGCTGTGATTTTACGTATCATGTAAATATTAAAACAAAGAAGAGTAATATTCATTAACATTTCTGATATGTAGTACTATTTACTGTAAGATTTATTTTTCTTGCTTCTGTTCACATAACAAAAAAGGGAATACGGGTTAGGCGAGTTGTAACTTGATGCATAAATTTTTTTGTCTTCAGGTTTTTACTGTGTACCAATTCTTTTTGAACCCATGTGATCTACCACCAAATATACCAAACACAATTTTGAATTCTCTAAAATCTGAATTTGAGATTTATAAGGAGACACAGTTGATTTATCTTATTGAAACTAGTTGGATAATTCTTTCTTTCTAGTTAGATTTCATTCTGGCTGACAAAGGGGATCAAAGTATCCTCGAAACATTGTACAATTTTTAATATTTTACGTGTAAAATAAAACCGTTGCCTTTTAAATCTTCTTCGGTTTGTTAATTATCCTATCATAAACTTTAAAATAGATTTAAATTGTCTTTTTTTTAAATAAATTCATTATCAAGGTTTGTAAATGCTAAAACATAATCAAACTCAAGATTTTTAAATGGTATAACAAGAATTTCTTTTTTTTTTTAATCTATAAAATCAGTCAGTTCTACACATTATTACAAACCAAAATTTTACAAATTACACTTTAACACTAATGACTTCCTCTGAGGAAAGAGATGCAAGAGATTTTAAAAACTATTGAAATAAAAACCATCTTATGTGTTCCGTTTATATGCAGGTTCCTAACTATCCATGGAAATCTTGGAAAGTATTGCTTGTTAGAGCAATCGAAATTTTCGCTCTTGTTATCAGTGTAATAGGGATGTCAAAATGTTCAAAATAACCGGTTTTCGGTTAACCGGTTTATTTTCCCTTTCGGTTAACCGTCCGGTTATAACCGTCCAAAAAATACCGGTTATTTGAATAACCGAATAAATTAGTACCTCCCCAACGGCGCGAGGTAAAATTACGAAACTGGTCTCTAAAAAAAGCCCATTTCCCATATCATTACATATTAAAAGGAATAATCCAAACAAATTCGTTAACTAATTAAAAAAAATCTTAATTAACAAAACCGGAATGAAAAGGTGGTATTATTTTGATGATCCGGTTTTTTATATTTTAGTCCGATGAATTACCACAGCCAGAGAAAATTCTGCGGCAAAGTTACTCACCACTATAAAAGTTAAATTATTCAAATCGGTTATAAATACCAACTGATTTTACTTTTCTGTCTTTTTTTACTTCTAATAGAACATACAGAGTGGTTTATATAAGATTTTTTTCTCACAACCGGGAAAAAACCGGTTTTTCAATTGATTTTTAGGTTTTTGAAGTTAATTTAAGAAGGTTTTTGTCTCAAAACTGGAGAAAAAACCGGTTTTTCAATTGATTTTCACAGGGGTTTTTATTTCATATTTAGATCAGTGGATTTAATAAGATTTGAGCCTCACAAACGGAGATAAAAACCGGTTTTTCATACTAACAGATTTTTAATCTAGTAAGATTTGAGTCTCACAACTTGAGAAAGGTTGGTTTTTAGTTTGATTTTCAGGGGTTTTTTATATTTAATAGATCATATGAAGTGATTTAATAAGGTATGAGTCCCACAAACGGATAAACAACCGGTTTTAAAGTGATTTTCAGGTCTTTTTTCATTTTTAATAGATCATATGAAATGGATTTAATAAGATTAGAGATTCTGTGGCGAATTTACGTACTCACCACTATAAGAGTCAGAATATTCAAATGGGTTATAAATACTGACTGACTTTCACCTCCACGGATTTTTTTTCATTTTTAATAGATTTAATAGATTATATAAAGCGGAATTAATAAGATTTTTGTCTCGTAACCAGAAAAAAAACGGTGTTTTATTAGACTTTTAGATTTTTAATCGGTTTTATTTATGTATTAAGATCCAAGTCTCATAACCGGAGAAAAAAACCGGTTTTTAATTTGATTTTCAGGTTTTTTTTTTTTCATTTTTAATAAATTATCATAAGAAGTGAATTTAATAAGATTTGAATCTCACAACCGGAGGAAAAAAAACCGGTTTTTCAACGGTTTTTCAATTGATTTTCAGGTTTTTTCCTTTTTAATATATCATAAGAAAGAATTAAAAAGATTTGTGTCTCACAACCGGAGGAAAAAAACCGGTTTTCATTTGATGTTCAGGTTTTTTTTCCATTTTTAATAGATCTTATGAAGTGGATTCAATAAGATTTTTTGTCTCATAACCGAGAAAAAACCGGTTTTTAATTTGATTTTCAGGTTTTTTTCATTTTTAATAAATATCATAGGATGTGAATTTAATAAGATTTGAGTCTCACAACCGGAGGAAAAAAACCTGTTTTTCATTTGATTTTCAGGGTTTTTTCTCATTTTTGATAGATTATATAAAGTGGGTTTAATAAGATTTGAGTCTCATAACCGAGAAAAAAGCCAGTTTTTTATTAGACTTTTAGATTTTTATTCAGTTTAATGGATTTAATAAGATCTGAGTCTCATAACCGGTTTTTAATTTGATTTTCAGTTTTTTTTTTTTTTTTTTTCATTTTTATTATATCATAAAAAAAGAATTAAAAAGAGTTGAGTCTCACAACCGGAGGAAAAAAAACCGGTTTTTTATTCAATTACCAGATTTTTAATCAGTTTCATGGATTTAATAATATTTGAGTCTCATAACCGGAGAAAAAAAAAACCGGTTTTTAATTTGATTTTCAGGGGGTTTTTTTATTGTAATAGATCATGTGAAGTGGATTGAATATTTTTTTCCCACAACCAGAGAAAAAAAACCGGTTTTTCATTTCAGTTTCAGGTTTTTTTTTCATTGTAATAGATTATAGGAAGTGGATTTAATATTTTTTTCAAACAACCGGAGAAAAAAACCGGTTATTCATTTCATTTTCAGGGTATTTTAAAATGTTTAATAGATCACAAGAAGTGGATTTAAATAGATTTCAGTCTCAAAACCGGAGGAAAAAAACCGGTTTTTTATTCAATTACCAGATTTTTAATCAGTTTCATGGATTTAATAAGATTTGAGTCTCATAACCGGAGAAAAAAACCGGTTTTTAATTTGATTTTCAGGGTTTTTTTCATTGTAATAGATCATATGAAGTATAGATTGAATATTTTTTTCCCACAACCAGAGAAGAAAAACCGGTTTTTCATTTCAGTTTCAGGTTTTTTTTTCATTGTAATAGATTATATGAAGTGGATTTAATATTTTTTTCAAACAACCGGAGAAAAAAAACCGGTTATTCATTTCATTTTCAGGGTATTTTAAAATTTTTGACAGATCACAAGAAGTGAATTTAAATAGATTTCAGTCTCACAACCGGAGGAAAAAAACCGGTTTTTTATTCAATTACCAGATTTTTAATCGGTTTCATGGATTTAATAAGATTTAAGTCTCACAACCGGAGGAAAAAACCGGTTTTTAATTTGATTTTCATGGTTATTGTTTATTTTTAATAGATCACAAGAAGTGAATTTAATTAGATTTCAGTCTAAAAACCGGAAAAAAAACCGGTTTTTCATTTTATTTTCAGGTTTTCTTCATTGTAATAGATCATATGAAGTGGATTTAATATTTTTTTCCCACAACCGGAGAAAAAAAACGGATTTTCAATTAGTTTTCAGAGGTTTTATTGATTTTTAATAGATCACAAGAAGTGAATTTAATTAGATTTAGTCTCACAACCGGAGGAAAAAACCGGTTTTTCATTAAATTACCAGATTTTTAATCGGTTTTATGGATTTAATAAGATTTGAGTGTCACAATCGGAGAAAAAAACCGGTTTTTAATTTTATTTTCCGGTTTTTTTTTCATTGTAATAGATCATATGAAGTGGATTTAATATATTTTTTTAAACAACCGGAGAAAAAAAACCGGTTTTTCATTTCATTTTCAGGGGTTTTATTCATTTTTAATAGATCGCAAGAAGTGAATTTAAATAGATTTCAGTCTCACAACCGGAGGAAAAAAACCGGTTTTTCATTCAATTACCAGATTTTTAATCGGTTTCATGGACTTAATAAGATTTGAGTCTCACAACCGGAAAAAAAACCGGTTTTTAATTTCAGTTTCAGGTTTTTTTCATTGTAATAGATCATATGATCATATGAAGTGGATTTAATATTTTTTTAAACAACCGGAGAAAAAAACCGGTTTTTCATTTCATTTTCAGGGGTTTTATTCATTTTTAATAGATCACAAGAAGTGAATTTAAGTAGATTTCACTCTCACAACCGGAGGGAAAAAAACCGGTTTTTCATTCAATTACCAGATTTTTAATCGGTTTCATTTACTTAATAAGATTTTAGTCTCATAACCGGAGAAAAAACCGGTTTTTAATTTGATTTTCATGGGGTTTTTTTTTCATTTTAAATAAATTATATGAAGTAGATTTAATAACATTTTTTCCCACAACCGAAGAAGGGACTTCCCATAGAGCTAGGACCATGAAATTTTAATATGTTGTCCATGGTGGGAATCCAAACAATCTATTAAATTTTCAGGGTCCAATATCAATTAGGGGGCCGTATACATAAAAAATACAGTAATAAATTTGAATAATTTATAAACCCAGAACTAATTCATCAACCCCTTACTGCGATACAAATTTTTGTTCGTCTAAATGTCTACTACAACATATTAAAATATTAAATATTTATCTCTATATTTGGGAAAAAATTTCAAGTAAAACGAAAATTCTTTGAACCTAAAATACAAGCGCAATATGTATATATTCCCCTTAAAATTTCCAATTCCTAGAAACATTTTTTATAAGCATTCTAAATATGTAAAGCATTAAAAACTAAATTTAAAAGTAAACAAACCGAGAACTCAAATCTGGGAAATATTCCAGAGTCATTCGCGTTAAGGACCAGTAGGCTCTATTCTACTCTCAAAAATTCTCAATTACGTCATAATCACCATGGAAACCCGTAATTCTGGAAAAACCTTGCCATAACCTTATATTACTATAAAAAATTTTCGAAAAAAAATTAATATTATTTAATAAAGGGTTATTAGCTTTATTCGGAGTTGTGTTTCAAGGTTGAATTCCGAAATTTTTTTCGGAATTCAATTTTTTAAATTATCCTCTAAATTACGATTCTATTTTCACAAAATTTGAATATGATCCACTTATAGGTGTCTAGTTTGAGATTTAATCACCGAAAAAACGATATTTTAAATTTAATTGTATTTAAAACGCGAAATTCGTCAATTTCTCGGAAAAGAACGCACGACCGCCGAGGACTGGATTATTATTCCAATTTCTTCAAATTACAGATTCTGCGAGATATTTCATCATAGTTTAAGGGTAAAAGGTCACCGACCTGGTGAAAATTCGTTAAGATGCTTTTTTTCTATAATTAAGGTACATGTCAAAAACGGTTATTAAAAGGGGAATCGAACTCAAAATTACCAGTACGATGACTTGAAAATTTAATATGTTACTTTTCTTACAGCCTTCTACTAGAAACCAGCGTAAAAAGAACTCGTGAATTTTTAAAAAAAATTTAAAATTCGAAAAAAAAAAAACCCCTCCGATATACAGTATGCAATGAACGATAACAGTGAAAATCAAATGAGAAACCAAATTTTTTCTCCGGTTTTATGAGACTAAAATGTTATTAAATCCATGAAATCAACTAAAATCCATGAAAGTAACTAAAAATTAAATTAAAAACCGTTTTTCTTCTTAGGTTATGAGGCAAAAATGTTATTAAATCCATGATAGCAATTAAAAATCAAATTTAAAAAAAAAAACGGTTTTTTTCCGGTTATGAGACACAAAAATGTTATTAAATCCATGAGAGCAATTAAAAATCGAATTAAAAACCGGTTTTTTTCCTCCGGTTGTGAGACAAAAATGTAATTAAATCCATGAACGCAATTAAAAATCAAATTGAAAACCAGTTTTTTCTCCGGTTATGAGACTCAAATCTCATTAAGCCCATGAAACCGATTATAAATCTGGTAATTGAATTAAAAACCGGTTTTTTCCTCCGGTTATGAGACTTAAATCTTATTAAATCCATATCAAATGATCTATTAAAAATGAAAAAAAAAATACCCCTGAAAATGAAATGAAAAACCGGTTTTTTTTCTCTGATTCTTTAAAAAAAATATTAAATCGACTTCATATGATCTAGTACAATGAAAAAAACCTCAAACTGAAATGAAAAACCGGTTTTTTTATCTATTACAAAGAAAAAAAAACCTGAAAATCAAATTAAAAACCGGTTTTCTTCTCCGGTTATGAGACTCAAATCTTATTAAATCCATGAAACCGATTAAAAATCTGGTAATTGAATGAAAAACCGGTTTTTTTCCTCCGGTTTTGAGACTGAAATCTATTTAAATTCACTTCTTGTGATCTATTAAACATTTTAAAATACCCTGAAAATAAAATGAAAAACCGGTTTTTTTTCCGGTTGTGAGACTGAAATCTATTTAAATTCACTTCTTGTGATCTATTAAAAAAAACCCTGAAAATGAAATGTAAACCGGTTTTTTTCTCCGGTTTTTAAAAAAAATATTAAATCCACTTCATATGATCTATTAAAGTGAAAAAAACCTGAAACTGAAATTAAAAACCGGTTTTTTTCCTCCGGTTATGAGAAAAAATTTTATTAAATGCATTAACGCAATTAAAAATCAAATTGAAAACCAGTTTTTTCTCCGGTTATGAGACTCAAATCTCATTAAGCCCATGAAACCGATTAAAAATCTGGTAATTGAATGAAGAACTGTTTTTTTTCCTCCGGTTGTGAGACAAAAATGTAATTAAATCCATGAACGCAATTAAAAATCAAATTGAAAACCAGTTTTTTCTCCGGTTATGAGACTCAAATCTCATTAAGCCCATGAAACCGATTATAAATCTGGTAATTGAATTAAAAACCGGTTTTTTCCTCCGGTTATGAGACTTAAATCTTATTAAATCCATATCAAATGATCTATTAAAAATGAAAAAAAAAATACCCCTGAAAATGAAATGAAAAACCGGTTTTTTTTCTCTGATTCTTTAAAAAAAATATTAAATCGACTTCATATGATCTAGTACAATGAAAAAAACCTCAAACTGAAATGAAAAACCGGTTTTTTTATCTATTACAAAGAAAAAAAAACCTGAAAATCAAATTAAAAACCGGTTTTCTTCTCCGGTTATGAGACTCAAATCTTATTAAATCCATGAAACCGATTAAAAATCTGGTAATTGAATGAAAAACCGGTTTTTTTCCTCCGGTTGTGAGACTGAAATCTATTTAAATTCACTTCTTGTGATGTATTAAAAATTAAAAAAAACCCTGAAAAAAACCCCTGAAAATGAAATGAAAAACCGGTTTTTTTTCTCCGGTTTTTAAAAAAAATATTAAATCCACTTCATATGATCTATTAAAGTGAAAAAAACCTGAAACTGAAATGAAAAACCGGTTTTTTTCTCCGGTTATGAGACTCAAATCTTATTAAATCAAATCTGGTAATTGAATGAAAAATCGGTTTTTTTTCCTCCGGTTGTGAGACTGAAATCTATTTAAATTCACTTCTTGTGATCTATTAAAAAAAAACCCTGAAAATGAAATGAAAACCGGTTTTTTTCTCCGGTAATGAGACTCAAATCTTATTAAATCCATAAAACCGATTAAAAATCTGGTAATTGAATGAAAAACCGGTTTTTTTCCTCCGGTTGTGAGACTGAAATCTATATAAATTCACTTCTTGTGATCTATAAAAATAAAAAAAACCCTGAAAATGAAATGAAAAACTGGTTTTTTACAATAAAAAAACCCCCTGAAAATCAAATTAAAAACCGGTTTTTTTCCGGTTATGAGATTCAAATCTTAATAAATCCATGAAACTGATTAAAAATCTGGTAATTGAATAAAAAACCGGTTTTTTCCCCTCCGGTTGTGAGACTGAAATCTATTTAAATTCACTTCTTGTGATCTATTAAACATTTTAAAATACCCTGAAAATGAAATGAATACCCGGTTTTTTTTTCGGTTGTTTGAAAAAAATATTCAATCTACTTCATATAATATATTGCAATGAAAAGAAAACCTGAAAATCAAATTAAAAACCGGTTTTTTTCTCCGGTTATGAGACTCAAATCTTATTAAATCCATGAAACTAATTAAAAATCTGGTTATTGAATGAAAAACCGGTTTTTTCCCTCCGGTTGTGAGATTGAAATCTATTTAAATTCACTTATTGTAATGTATAAAAAATGATTAAACCCCCGAAAATGAAATGAAAAACCGGTTTTTTTCTCAGGTTATGAATGAGCTGATAATGAACTGAAAATATTTCATAAAACCGATTAAAAATACAAAAGTCTAATAAAAAAAAGTCTAATAAAAAAAGTTTTTTTTGTTATGTTATGAGACAAAAATCGTATTAAATTCACTTCTTATGATATATTAAAATGAAAAAAACCTGAAAATCAAATTAAAAACCGGTTTTTTTCTCCGGTTATGAGACTCAGATCTTTTTTTTTTTTTTTTTTTTTTTTTTTTTTTTATTTCCAATGGCAGGGAATACATAAAGATAACAATTAACACAAAACACCAAAAGGTGAATTAAACAAAGAGACCGAGGTCATCTTCCCATAAGCTCTCTCGCACGCCAATATCTTGCGGTCTCGGACTTAAGAGTGTGGAGCATCTTGCAGCGATGAAGATGCCCTCTGTTCATTGGTTCCTTTGCGTCACATATTCTACAGTCAGGATGGTCATAAATGTGTAGTCGATACAAGTGTTCGCCCAGGCAGTCGTGGCCTACCAGGAGACGAAAGAGGGCTACAGCATCTCGACGAGGCTTGTCTGGTATTGCCACAAGCTCCACCTCACTCCAATTCTTATTCTTTATACTTTCCTGAAGCCAAGAATAGGTTCTTAATTTCATTATGTTTTTTATATATAGTTTTATGGAGTGGTAGGATAGGCCAGAGCAGTTTGGTTGGACTAACTGCGTTCCCTTTCGAGCGAGGAAGTCAGCCTGCTCGTTACCGTAAATGCCACAATGGCTGGGAATCCACTGTATGACCACACTTTTTTCCTTCTGTACCAAAAGCGTGATGAGCTCCCGACATTGCAGAACCGTATCAGATAATGCTTTTCCCGGTGAGTCAACAGCTTGAATTGCAGCCTGGGAGTCTGAGAGTAGAACAACTCTTTCAAACTTATTGTGAATCGCCAACAGTTGCTTTAATGCAATCAATAAGGCATTTACCTCACCATCAAAGGCTGTTCTATATTTTCCGGCAGATGCATAGAATGAAAAAAGATCGGAAAAAACTCCAGAACCTGCTGTCATGTTCGAGTTAGAATAGGAGCCATCTGTATATACATGTAGCCAATTTTGTTCTGGGTAATCCGTATGAATTGTTTCCAGTGCAAGGGATTTCAAAATTTCAGGGGCTGTTTGACTCTTCACAACAACATCTTTAAGTTTTAGACCAGTTACAATCCCTCCAGACTCAATAGGGTTCTGTGGTTTTATATTTTTCTGTACTACATCGCAAAATTCTAAATTTTCTCTTACAGACTGAACCTTTTGAATAAAACCAATTTGTGTTTTTAAGTTTCCTACTTTTGGTTGGTAGTTGACCCAGTAAGAGCTTTCACTTCGTATGAGTTTTTCAAATAAGAGCAAAGCTCGTTCTTCAATGATGGATTGAACAGGTCTGTTTTTTGTTAATAATAACATAGCCTCTATCGGGGTTGACTTAACCGCTCCGGTTACAACTCTCAGGGCCTTGTTTTGTATAATTTCTAATTTTTTAAGAGAGCTCTCACTGCATGTAATTAGTGGTTCGCAGCAATAGGTAATCAGGGGCAGGATAAAAGTTTTGTAGGTTAAGTTAAGAGTCGATCTGGCACATCCCCAGAGCGATCCTGCCAAACGCTTCAGAACTCAGACGCTTCAGAACGCCGACTCAGATCTTATTAAATCCATAAAACCTATTAAAAATCTAAAAGTCTAATAAAAAACCGTTTTTTCCTGGTTATGAGACAAAAATCTTATGAATTCTTTTCGTATGATCTATTAAGTATGAAATAAATACCGTGCATATATAAAAGTCAGTCAGCATTTATAACCCATTTAAATGTTCTGACTTTTATAGTGGTGAGTAAGTAAACTCGCCACAGAATCTCTTAATATCTTATTAAATCCATTTCATATGATCCATTCAAAATGAAAAAATATCAGAAAATCACTCGAAAAACCGGTTGTTTTTCCGTTTGTGAGACTCAAACCTTATTAAATTCACTTCATATTTCCCGGTTATGAGACAAAAATCGTATTAAAGCCACTTCACATAATCTATTACCATGAAAAAACCTAAAAATCAAATGAAAAACCGGTTTTTTTTTCCTCCGGTTGTGAGACTGAAATCTTATTATATTCAAGAAGTTTATCACAAGAAGCTATAATCTATAACAATGAAAAAAATCTGGAAATCAAATGAAACACCGGTTTTTTCCTCCGGTTGTGAGACTGAAAATTAAAAACCGGCTTTTTTCTCCGGTCGTGAGAAATAATCTTACTTAATCCACTTCATATGAGCTATTAGAATGAAAAAAAACAACATAAAAATCAAATGAAAATGAATGGTATTTATAACCCATTTGAATAATCTAACTCTTATAGTGGTGAGTAACTTTTTAACTTGAAATTTTCAATTTCATTCACATTTTCTTCAGGTTATTTTTTGGCCGGTTGTTGAATTTGAAAATAACCGAACCGGTTAAACCGAAGAAAAAAATAACCGGTTAAAACCGAAAACCGGAACAAAAATAACCGGTTTTTTTAAAAACCGGTTTTTTTTTGACATCCCTACAGTGTAAAGCTTTTTATTAATTTAACATTAATTATTTTGTTGGTTATAAAAGTAATTTCGGTACAATTCCGTTAGAGTCCCCGCTAAATATCGTCAATATCCAAATAGCTAAATATATCCAAATATCAACAAATTTTTCTGACTTTTATTAATAAACTGAATAGTTATTGATCTAATTAAACAGTTTAATTCAGGAATTCGAAATTATTTATGAATATTTCTACTTTTTGTTGCCTAAAAGAACCGGGCGATATTTAGCGGGGACTCTAACGGAATTGAACCGTAATTTCTTCCCTCTAAAATGTATTGATCTAATTCAGCATCTTACGAACTTAATATTTTGAGAATTGTGAAGAAAACCCGAATTAAAACAATCGGGATACTTTATTAATCATCAATTCAAGTTTTGGTTTAAAAAACCAGCATATTCTTTTTGTCTTTCATATTTTTCAAAATATAAATAAACAAAACTCTAGGCATGATGGGATCGATTTTACGTAACAACTTCGACTAGTCACGTGATCAGTGACGTCAAATCCCTGGATTTCAAGAGTGGCTATGTAAACGGGTTTTTAAGCACATTTTCAGATTCCCCTCCAAATCCCAAAATCCTGCATTTTACCCGGCATTTTCGGTGGGCTATGTAAACGGGGCCTAAGATCGTTATCTTGACAGGCGGACTCAGGTTCCCCATTCAGCCTTCCCAATAGAAGAGAGGGGGTTGAGAGTGTCTTGTTTACTCGACTGTCCAGGAGGTCAATTAACGTTATCTTGTATATTGCGAAGGCTGCGAGGGCCAAGGGGTCAAGATTGATTTATTTTATTGCTCTGGAGTGGCTTCTTTGGTGTGGCTGAAGCCTTAGAAAACACATGTCAAATACATGTCCTATTAACTTTTTTCATCGATACTTTTAATGCTTTGGACTAAACAGACACTCTACTTAAAATTTTAATGTATTTGCTTTAGAAAAATCATATTTTTATTCTTATTTATTGAGTTAAAATTATGATATTTTTTAGGGGCGAATTTAAAGCTATTTTTTAATCATTTTTTTTTTAAGTTCTATATTTTCTCAGATATTTATTAAATTGAGTCTCTTTATAATAACTTTCAACAAGTTTAATATGGGTATCAATCGATTTTTCTATTTTATTCACATTTAATTCAACTGTCCTATAGGACAGCGGTCAAATATGGGTTAAATTCTCAATGTGATCACTTGCTAAACCGTGGGGTGAGTTTTAAAACGTGCAATATTAATCTTTTAGCCAAAGGAATGGAGTTCCCTTACATTAGTGCAATATCCGCAAGGTTTTATTACATGGTTCGCACTCTTTGAAAACATTAAAAATCAAGGACTTTTCAAGGCCCTCAACAAAATTTTTCAAGGACCTTTTTTCGCAGACATTTAAAAATTATAACCCTCGAGAACAGTTCTGTGCATTTCTCACTCAACCAGAAACTGGCTCTACCTTGTTGGTTCATTTGTGGAACCGATGTAGAGGGTGTTACTATCGTAATTTCATGATCGGAGTGTTTCAAAAATCGCCGGTAACTGCGGGAAGAAAATTTAGATGATTTAGTGAAAGGCGGCCGGAGTGGATTCAAAATTCAAGGACATAGGCTGTTTTTCAAGGACCTAATTTTAGTAGAAAAAAAATTCAAGGACTTTTAAGGACCGTGGGAACCCTGTATTACTTTGATCCAATCGTGGGTGCCACTTTTCAAAATTTGCAAGACGGAACTTTAAAGTATCTTATTAATAATTTTCATCCAGTCTAGCAATTTTTTTAATTGCATGAAAATTCATAAAATATCATGAACAATCATAGTTCCTTAAATTCTAAATCAAGATAAAGCTGTATGGTATGTGAGTAAAACCATGTTATACTTGAGGTCAAAATGTGCGGTTCAATTCCATTAATGTTCCCGCTAAATACCGCTATGCTCCTTTGGATACCAAAAAAGTAGTAATATATTGTTAAACAATTTCAGACTCAGATTAAAATGCTTAGTTAGATCAAAAACTATTTATATTTTCAATAAAAAAATGCTGATACTTGAATGTATGACATTCTCAAAAGCATGACAATATTTAGCAGGAACGTTAACGTAATTGAACCAAATGTGCAATGTAGGTATTAGAATTTAGTACTAATTTTGCGTTTCGTAATATACCTGGGACGGAATTCCGTTCATTGAAATTTTAAAAAGACGGAATTCCGTCCTGGGAACGCAAGAGTGGCACCCATGGCACCCTGTAATGTAAACATAAATACTGGCAGACGCGTTTCACGCGACAGAAATTATTTTTATATTTTGGTGTAAAAATATTATTTCGAAAATATTCATAACCGATCAGTGAGGAATACTATGATTATAATATAATTACTTAAAATTATGAGCACCTGTAATGATTAAAACGGGATTTTCTTTCCTGGTCCCAAAACGACGCGGCTTGAATTTCAAAAAAGGAAGATAAAAATTATGATCCGATTTCTCAATCTCCATCCATAACAATATTAAATACTGCGTATTATTTAAATTTAAAAAATACTTACCTTTTTCTGTTAAAGGTAGTTATCGAGATTGCTTTCATTAAAGTAATTTTAATTTTCGAGATACCGAGATATTGAAATACTATTTTTAGTTATACTTTTTTACTGGTGAGCATGCTTAGGAGAGTTATTTCAGTTAGAGGATTTACAAGCCTAAAGATCTGTGATATGTTGTTCAAGATACTTCAACTTCAGCAAAGATCCTTCATGATGTGAAATTTCGAAGAATTTCGGTTATTTTTGACTCCGCCAGGCCCACAAACGTGAAAACTCTTTAACACCCTGTGGTTGAAACAAACTTTAACTAAATTAACGAGATGTTAAAATAGATTGCATATAGAACTAATTGAAATTAACAAAATGGAATATTGAGCAAAAAATTTATATACATGTAAAACTAGTTTTAAAAAGTATCCAAGTAGTTACTTCTTGCTACGAGCGTCCGGCTAATTGTAGCTAGTGTTGCAAAGGCTGGAAAAAACCCGGTTTAAACTTTTTTGGGAAGGGAATTTTGAAAATTTCCGAGAATTTTGACCTTTGACACAGGAGAAGGAAAAAACATCTAATCTCGGTTAAGAAATCTTATTTATGTTGAAATTAATAAGTAATAATTACATAATTAATAATAAGACAAACATTAATAAGTTTAAAAATAACATGTGTTGAGAAAAGAAATGAAAATTTTAACCTTAAGCCTAAAGATGGCCGTCTTTGTTTATGTTCAAAACTTCCTCGAAATTCCCAAAATTCCGGGTTTATTCCCCAAAATTCCCGGGTTTTTTCCCATGTTTCAAAAACTGCGGGAATTTTGCATCTCTAATTGTAGCCGATAGCTCGAATCCAAACTGCAGCTATAATGTACCCATAAGAAGAAAATTCAAAGTTTTCTTTGCTTTAAAAAATCTGCAGTTTTTTTAAAACCCCTGATAATTCTATAAGTTAGTTGGAAAAGTGCTGCAGAATTACATGCTGAAAACTTTACAATTTCTATTGCTATGAGTACCAAAGTTAGCACTTTTTTTTAGCCTTGAAAAAGGGACCTGATGTCATGTCGACGAATTTTAGCAATTTAATAAAATAAATCCCATTTTTGAAATTGAGATGATTTTTAATTTTGGACGGCCGCTTTTTCAAAGTTTAAGAAAGTGCTAACATTGATCGTTTAATATCTGCTCGAATATTTAAGATACGCATTTTCCTGAATTTTTTTTTCTGTGTTTTCGCCCACAACTTTTGTTTTGAAGTTTTCGTTATATCTCCTAACTTTCTTATTTCACCGCTAGAGGAGCTGTGATTCATTTCAATGTATTCTCCATGGTCACTTATACATTAGGATACACCTTACTTCCCGAAACCCTAGGAGACGTTGGTTCCAAATAAAAGCCGTTAAACGGACTTTTGAAATACTGTATTGTAGTAAGACTGGCTAAGGTGGAAAATCATTTATGAAAATCGGGTTTTTTTTATTAGGTACCAGTTTTTATTTGAATCTAGGGGAGAGTGGGGTAATAAGGATAAAATGGGGTAATAAGGAAAATGCAAAATTCCACAGGATTTTCCCTTAGGGTTATGAAGCTGATTTTTTTACAGAATGTTTATATCATTATCAGCTTTCTTTGAAAAAATAATGAACCTGCTAAGTAAAGGCGAAAGGGATTTTTTTAGGTGTGTCTTATTACCCCAAGCGACTGTAACCTTATTACCCCACGAGGGGTAATAAGAAACAAGCCAGTTATTTTACTAATAAAAAACAATTAAAAATCAAATGAAAGTAGTAATATAATCTCTAAAGTGTATTTTATAACCATAGTAATTTTCAAAAATTTTCACTGAAAATCTTTAGAGATATATAAAATCGGAGATCGGTTAAAAATTAGGCTAACAAAGTTACAAATGAAAGTTTTTAACAACGCTATATTTTTTGATATAACACTAGAAAATCATGACAAAACAAATAAAATGGTGTTTCTCTTATTTAATCTTGTGAGACTAAAAAGTTATTACCCCTCCCCCCCAAAAAAACTCCATTTTTTTCGACAAACTCAGATTTTTAAAGCTCGGTTTCTCTTCCTCTTTATAAACTCAGCGCTACCCTCTTCCTTCAGGTTCGAATGGTTCAAGAGGTTTATGAAGAAACCCTCAAAACTATTCCCCCCGCCCCAATGTGTTTCTATAGGTTTTTTTTAATTAATTTCTCGGCGACGTGAATATTAAAAACCAACTTAATAATGTACTATACTCACCTTTATTTAACTTAAAACGTAAATTTGATATAAAATTTCAATAAATTACTTATAAATTTTTCAATAAATAAGCATAATTGCAGATCACAATCGAAAACAAAATTTCCATTTCTCGATTGCCTGAAACACAATTTCCATTAGACTTGAGAGGACAATTACATACATACAATGGTTGTTTGATTGAGAGTGTAGAGATCAGAGTTTGATCAGAGATAGTAGAATACAGTTTTGGGCACTATCCCCAACAATATAAAGGAGAGTCTAACAAATCCAGGGATCGGCATTTGGAAGGAATGATAGATCACAGAAAGTTGACCAGTTTAGCACCACTTGATAAAAACAAATAAAAGGAACATCTAACAGGGATTAATAAATTATTTACATATTACAGCAACAATGCAGAACAATTTCGAAAACAAAATTTCAAATTCTTGATTACATCAAAGAGCACAGATAGACTTGTTTAACACTTCTTGAAAATAACAAATAAAAGAACCATCTAACAGGGATTAATTACATCAACAATGCAGAACAATTTCGAAAACAAATTTCAAATTCTTGATAACATCAAAATAAGAGCACATATAGTAGACTTGTTTAGCACCACTCGACTCGAAAATCACAAATGTTAGAGAAGCATCTAAGTAACACAAAAGAATAAATTCTGTAGAGATAAGGAAACAATAACAATTCATTTGTTTGTTTCAACAAAAATTAACAGATGTGGATTTATCATGAAGTTGTTGCCCTTCGTGGGGATAGTAGATGCGAGGTCATCGTATTCCTCCCAGATGCAGTTTCTTCCCTTTGCATAACCTATGAAATGGGAATCTCTGTATGCAACAATACCAACCAGTTCAAATGACTTGGTCGCTATCTTCATATTACTTGGAATTTCGGACAGAGAGTGGGGGCGGTTGTGTAGAGAAGCGTGGGCTATGTTTTTGTAATTAGGGTCACTAAGGAAGTCCACACCTATTACAAGAACTGGAGACACATTTGGGGTGGATTCTAATTCTTCACCACATTCTGTGCAAACAAATTGGTTTAATGGAAGAAGGGGATGAAATACATCCTTCACCGCAGTTTCTAAGAAGGATATTCCTTCCTGGAAAATGGCATTTATGTTTAGATTCAGGACTTCCACGTTCTTTTTGTACATTTAACTGCAGGAAGCGCAGGAAGCCTCAACAGTGACAGATGGCGAATCTTTTAGAAGGAGAATTGCAAGACTTTCTGCATTTCCATAGGAGTCGTACTCCCGGATGGTGATGAGGGATCCAGAATCAACTGATATTGGTAAACAAGTGTTAGGCTCCAATACTCTGGACAGGGCTTCGGCTCTGTGAATATAAGTTTGATTTGTGGCACCATGGATTGCTAGGCTTTTAGAAGTTAAGCTAGGCTTTAAGAAGAAGCTAGGCTTTAAGAAGAAGCTAGCAGGGGAGTTGTGCAATCATCCACATAGCTTCTGAAAATTTCTCTCTCGACATATGCCGATGCCAGAATTTGAGCCAGGGCATCAAATGGACAAGTGTTTCTTACTAGGATTTTAAGATTTCTTCCCGAAGAAACTGGCCCACAAACGTTTCCATTCTTCATCAGCCTGGCTTTTGGAGGTTTTAGTTTTTCACTTATGGTGGCAATATTGAAGTAGGGATTTGGATCCAGTTTGGTTCTTTTGGGGTTAGGGTTCCCTTGGTCTCTCCAATTTTTCTTTAAAATTAAGTTCTGTTGTATCATCCTCTTGATCTTCAGTTACTCTTTGAGCGCCTCTCCCCAGCTCGGATTGTTTTCCTTTCTGCCTTGCTACTTCTAAGAAGGTTCTTTCCCTCCATAGATCTGATGTGAAGAGCAACCATTTTATCAACTTTAAGTGCCGAAGTTCCTTTCAAAATTGAATGTTTCAAATCTTTTAAGTCGCTTTCAACCGGAGCTGAAGATGCGGTAAGGGATGGAGATTTATAATCGTTCCTCAATACCGCACTCCAAAAAGGAAAGTCGCTGCACAGCCTTAGGAATTCCTTGCAAATTTCCTCAGAATGGTAGGCATTCAAGCCATAGGCCGATCCCTGGATTTGTTGTACTCTCCTTTCAGCTTCCTCCTTCAGTTTCGTCAGCCAAACGTGGATATCATCTCCCTCCTCCATTACATCACCTGGAAGCTGAACTTCTCTCTCCTCACCCGATTCCTGAAGCAGAGAAGTCACTTCAGAACCGCTTATCTTCTCTAGTAGTCTCCTCAAACTTCTTTCAACGGGTAGCTGTTCACCCTCTTCACTGTAGCCTGTTTGAGAGGATATGGCTACGATGAACACATCCATAAGAACCTCCTCAAAGTCCTCAAGGTTTGCCCTCGTCATTAATAGACCAAGGCAGGAGAGGTAAAACTGCCTTAGTCTTTCGAGGGATGGCTGGTTCCAAACCTTCCAATTTCTTGCACCGTTTAATGTGTGAGCTACATCAAGACACAAGTAGCAAGGTGGTAAGACTTGTGACCTCTTCATCAAGAAATCAAAGCATTTCTTGCGTAGATCCCTCACATCTTGGCAGCGGCAAAACGATCGGGCAACAGCCGCTTTCAAGGCCGCAGAATTGTCGATAACAACTTCTTGCGGACTCTTGGCACCAGCTCTTTCCCACTCGTTCAACCAGTACAATATGTGATTGCTGTCGTTTTTTTTCGATAGCATTTGAAGGACTGGGTACTGGTTGTCCCCTGTGTGGATTACACCTTCGTACAGGAAGATGAGACCAGAGCTTCCATGAGGACGGGAGATCTTCTTGACTAGGGACCCCGTGGCATCGATGCTAAGGGAAACATATTCAGCTTTACGGTGGGCTCGATAAATCTCCAATTGGCTTGGAGTTCTATAATGAACATAGAACTTATCTGCTCCAATGTCCTGGATGCTCCCTGCAAATTCCTCTTTATGTTTCATCCTCATCAAATTAAGTACGACATCTGTGCTCTTTTCGAGGCCCAGTAATGAAACTCCAACTTCTTGTTTGGCCTGACGAAGCGTGGAATTCTTCCACAAATGTGGTGCTGCTGGATCCCCATGCTCCATAGTCTCCAGCGCTTGGTCACGCTGAAATTTGACGCAAGATGACTGTAGAAGCTTTTTACCTACTTCAATCCTCTGAGGTCCCCGAAGAGGTCTCCTGTTCTTATGCCGATTTCCTCTGGAGTCATTGTCTCGCCACAATAGTTGAACGGACTCTCCATCGTCAGGTTCAGTGATGATGCGGCCCACCGCAGATGCTCCACACTCGTTGCAATATGCTTCGATTTTTATAAACTGGTCGCGGTTTGGATTGGTGCTTACATACGTGCGATGGTATGTATATGGACAAGGTATTTTGTGTTGTTCCCACAGACGCTCCGTAATAATTTGCTGATACTGGAATGGTGGTAAGGTCTTATAACATTCTTTGGAATGATTATTCTTTCGATATTTTACTTTGTCGACTGGCTTCATCTTCATCCATTCTTCTGGAGTTAACAGAACAATGAAGGATTTCTCTGGACTGAGCTCTTTCGGGGACACATGACTCAGAAGACTCGCTAAGATCATCTGATTTGGAATCTGTTGATGAGCTTTCATCTTTGACAGAGGGAAGATTGATATTTCTGCATTCTAAAAGTCTTGAGTGATGATTATCCGGAAACAGTTTTTGAAAATTTTCGGCACTATTTTTTGAGCACAAACGAAAATTTTTAGGGCACAAACGAAGCTCTTTTGAAAGATACCACGTTTGTTCAATTCGGTGAAAGTGTCAATAATTTCGAAAACATCAAGTTGTACGGGGGATTTCCGTTAATACAAAAAAATCGAACTTGCGCACGAGCACAAACGAAAATTTTTGCGGCACAAACGAAGCTCTTTCGAATGAGACCGGTGCTGTTCGATTAGGATGGTGGGAAGTTTAGTGTTCTATTATCCGGAAACGGTTTTTGAAAATTTTCGGCACTATTTTTGAGCACAAACCAAAATTTTTAGGGCACAAACGAAGCTCTTTCGAATGATACCACTCATTTTCAATTTGGTGAAAGTTCCCCGTAAGATTTGAATTTCCCGCGCAAATGCTTTTGTCAAAAATCTCATAGAAATTTTTGAGCACAAACGAAAATTTTTAGGGCACAAACGAATGATACCACATTTGTTTAATTTGGTGTAAGTTCCCCGTAAACGTCAAGTTGTACGGGGGATTTTTGTTTTTTAAAAAAATCGAACTTGCGCACGAGCACAAACGAAAAGTTTTAGAGCACAAACGATTGGCAATATTTTCGTATGATTAGTAGGGTGGTCGCTAATAACATGGGGAAATTTTTTTTTCGTTCAATTTTTCGCGGCACCCCCTCAAAAGGTGCCATTTGATGTCAAACTAATATTCTGAAAGTTTCAGACCAAAAAAATAATATTTCGACCCCGCGCCCAGCCGTCAAAGTTTCGAAAAAACGCGATTTTTCACTAAAAACTGCGCGTTTTTCACCATAAAATTCGAATCGAATATAGTAGAAAAGAAAATAAGGATTCATTCTTTAGATAATTTATTAAGCTTTAACTTTTCTAATTGAAACTTTTTTATGTGACCCTTAGATCAAGAGATACAAGGGGGATTCCTTACCCCACCCCCAATATCAATCTTTTAAGGAGAGACTGGATTTTTTCTTTTATTCATTAAATATTGTTTACTGGTTTAATAATATGATAATTTTTTAACCATATAAGTGTGAAATTTTAGGGTGTAAAGTGAGAAGAATTTTTTTGAATTTACTTTTTTATTCCAGATAACAGTTAATAAAAAATACACTAAAAATTATAAAATATGTTAACAAAAGCACACATAGCATACAAAATTAAGATTATTATTCACATAAGAGCAACACATTTAAATTTAACATTTAAAATTTACAAAATATAATGCAAAATTAAAGAGGCAAGGGTCTAGAAAGGGTAGGGTTTTTTTCACGTCCGGGTATAATTTTCTACACTAAGAAACATCTTGTAAAAGGTATTGCTTCTGTTCTTAGTCTTTAATAATTGATGTATTAAATTCTTGCACATAGTTTTATACCTCTTTCAGCAGCATCATTAACAACTTTTAAATTTTTCTAAATATCAAAACCTTTTGAAAACTCCAAGTAAGTGCACCACTCATCTGGATCAGACTGGAAAACTGTGCTGAAATACCTTTTAAAAAAGTTTAATGTAAATGGAGTATTAAAGCTATCTTTTTCCACCTTAATTATGAGTATTCTTTACTTAAAAGAGAATGGTAGTGATTTAAATGCACTTTTCAACTTCACTGTTCTATTTTCTTCATTATAGTCTTGGTCCACATAATTTTTCTAAGACAATACTTTTAAAGCCATGTTAACTTTTATATCTTTATTTAGGCTTTTATCAAAAAATCAAATGCAATTATTTCAGGGTTTAAATACCATAAATGGTTTATAAATTTAGTAAGTGCAACTTCTGATACTTCAGTTTCTGTTTTTTATAATTAATTAATGATTTAATGGATTTTAAATCTTGATTCAGAGCTAATATGGGATCAGGAGCGTTAAACCACACTTTTACATAAATATTTAAAATGAAAACACAGGGAGATAGTTCTAATCTTCTAATTGTTTCCCTCACTTGAAGGTTAAAGGAAACTAGTTTCTAAAGCTAGATTGCTTTAGCCATCCATCTAGCGTGATGAGGAGCTCTAAATGATATCTGATGTGGTTTTGAAAACCCAATAAATATCAAACACCAGAAGTAACAGATCCCTATAGTCTTCTCTAGGATGATATATTGAGTTTTGCATCTGCCCGGTTATGCACTTCATAGAAGTTGTACTTACTAAACTTATAAACCACTTATGGTATTTAAACCCTGAAATAATTGCATTTGATTTTTTGATAAAAGCCTAAAAGCCTAAATAAAGATATAAAAGTTAACATGGCTTTAAAAGTATCGTCTTACAAAAATGATGTGGACCAAGACTATAATGAAGAAAATAGAACAGTGAAGTTAAAAGTGCATTTAAATGAATGCCATTCTCTTTTAAGCGAAGAACTAGATAGCTTTAATACTCCATTTACATTAAACTTTTTTAAAAGGTATTTCAGCACAGTTTTTAAAGTCTGATCCAGATGGAGTGGTGCACTAACTTGGAGTTTTCAAAAGGATTTGATATTTAGAAAAATTTAAAAGTTGTTAATGATGCTGCTGAAAGAGGTATAAAACTAGTGCAAGAATTTAATACACCAATTATTAAAGGCGAAGAACAGAAGCAACACCTTTTTCTTAGTGTAGAAAATTATACCAGGACGTGAAAAAAACCCTACTCTTTCTAGACCCTTGCCTCTTTAATTTTGCATTATATTTTGTAAATTTTAAATGTTAAATTTAAATGTGTTGCTCTTATGTGAATAATAATCCTAATTTTGTATGCTGTGTGCTTTTGTTAATATATTTTATAATTTTTAGTGTATTTTTTATTAACTGTTATCTGGAATAAAAAAGTAAATTCAAAAAATTCTTCTCGCTTTACACCCTAAAATTTCACACTTATATGGCTAAAAAATGATTCATGAAAAAATTTTCATATTAATAACCAGTAAACGAGATTTAATGAATAAAAGAAAAAATCCCGTCTCTCTCCTTAAAAGATTGATATTGGAGGTGGGGTAAGGAATCCCCCTTGTATCTCTTGATCTAAGGGTCACACAAAAAAGTTTCAATTAGAAAAGTTAAAGCTTAATAAATTATCTAAAGAATGAATCCTTATTTTCTTTTCTACTATATTCTATTCGAATTTTATGGTGAAAAACGCGCAGTTTTTAGTGAAAAATCGCGTTTTTTCGAAACTTTGACGGCTGGGCGCGGGGTCGAAATATTATTTTTTTGGTCTGAAACTTTCAGAATATTAGTTTGACATCAAATGGCACCTTTTGAGGGGGTGCCGTGAAAAAAATTCGCACTTTGATTTTTAGCGACCACCCTAATGATTAGGCTAAAGTTCCCCGTACAACTTGACGGACATTTTAAACTTAATATTTTTACTTTGAATTTTAAGACTTGGTCTATTAGTCACTTCAAAGACTCACTTGAAGCATTTGCAATGGATTATACGTTTTATGTAACAAAATGTCCACACAGCAGATAGAACATTTAGCCCAGTCAATCGGGGTTTTTTTTCAAAACTTTCATAAAGCAGTTTTTTTATCGACGGTTTTATATGTTTTCGAGGGCGCTGATTACGAATATGAAGTTTGCTGCCACGTGGGAGGTCGGCTTCATATCGAAAATCGCAAAATTTTTGCTCTTTTTTCGATCTTTTGCTTATACATCAAAAACTATAAGTTTCTCGAAGATAATCTCAGTTATAAAGTTGAAGTAAACAAAATTTCCTACAAAATGCACTACTCAACTCTTATTTTCTGAAGAGTGGTTCTGCCGCTAGAGCGCGCTGAAAAACAGCGATTTTTTGGCCTTTCCGCAAAAAAATGAAAAGCGCGCGCTTCTACCCTCTGCAAAAGGAAAACTATTCACGTGACCAACAAAACTTTTATACCACGTGAAAGAGCATTTAATTGTGTAAAAATAACCTACCTTACATTATTATTTTTTGGGAATGGGGGAGGGAGCGAATCAAAGATCGGAAATAAAACTTTCGCGCCTTACAGCCAAAACGAACTCTCGCAGTTGTTAATTTCCAATCTGCGCTTTAATTCTGGAATATTACCAATAAAATTGGTTGTTTTGGGTGAATTGATGACTAAGCATGTTTAAAAAAATAATTTTTTAAATTTATTTACGAAATATTAGGTATTTTAGGCGAAAATTCAATATTTTTAAAAAATTCATAAATTAAATTATGAGAATTTTTTAATGAATGAATTTATAGGTTTTATGCATTGCTGAATCCGAATTTCAAGTTCATTTTCATTTCAAAAGTCAACTTCACATCAAAAAATGCAAAAAATCTCAAATTTTCGCTCTTTGGTTCGGTTTTTCACCGGTTTTCTCAAAAAATTATTCGTTTTTCGAAAAATAACAGTACACCAAATTAAATTACGTAAGATTTGCTATGAGATGCACTGGTTCGTTTTTATTTTACAAAGAGCGGTGTACGCTTTAGAGCGTTTTAAAGAGCATCGATTTTTTTTCTTTTCTACAAAAAAAGGGAAGAGCGCTTGCTTTCCCCCTAAGCTCTAAATATATACACGTAACAGACACATATTTTATACCACAGGAAAGTACATTTAATTTCCTACAAAATGCACTACTCAACTTTTATTTTATAATGAGAGGTATTGACGCTCGAGCGAGCAGAATTACAGCTGTTTCTTGACTTTACACAGAAACATGAAAATCATTTTTCTTCAGAACGCTCTAAAGCATACACCGCTATTTGTAAAATAAAAACAACCAGTGCATCTCATAGCAAATTTTACGTACTTTAATTTGGTGTACAGTTATTTTTCGAAAAACGAATAATTTTTTGAGAAAATCGGTGAAAAACCGAACCAAAGAGCGAAAATTTGAGATTTTTTGATGTGAAGATTACTTTTGAAATGAAAATGAACTTGAAATTCGGATTCAGCAATGCATAAAACCTATAAATTCATTCATTAAAAAATTCCCATAATTTAATTTATGATTTTTTTTAAAAATATTGAATTTTCGCCTAAAATACCTAATATTTCATAAATAAATTTAAAAAATTATTTTTTTAAACATGCTTAGTCATCAATTCACCCAAAACAACCAATTTTATTCGTAATATTCCGGAATTAAAGCGCAGATTGGAAATTAACAACTGCGAGAGTTCGTTTTGGCTGTAAGGCGCTAAAGTTTTATTTCCGATCTTTGATTCGCTCCCTCCCCCATTCTCAAAAAATAATAATGTAAGGTAGGTTATTTTTACACAATTAAATGCTCTTTCACGTGGTATAAAAGTTTTGTTGGTAACGTGAATAGTTTTCCTTTTGCAGAGGGTAGAAGCGCGCGCTTTTCATTTTTTTGCGGAAAGGCCAAAAAATCGCTGTTTTTCAGCGCGCTCTAGCGGCAGAACCACTCTTCAGAAAATAAGAGTTGAGTAGTGAATTTTGTTGGAAATTTTGTTTACTTCAACTTTATAATCGAGATTATCTTCGAGAAACTTATAGTTTTTGATGTATAAGCAAAAGATCGAAAAAAGAGCAAAAATTTTGCGATTTTTTGCGATTTTCGATATGAAGCCGACCTCCCACGTGGCAGCAAACTTCATATTCGTAATCAGAGCCCTCGAAAACATATAAAACCGTCGAAAAAAAACCTTCTTTATGAAAGTTTTGAAAACGTCCCTTTTGAGCCTCAATTAACTGGACTAATTGTGTATTTTTTTAGTTATCTCTAGTAAATAGAGTGTTTTCAGGTGACGTCACAACCGGTTATTTTCTTTTAACTGTGTACCTTTTGTAGGGTTTTTAACTGTTGCTAAGGCCGTTGTTTATCTGTTGCTAAGGCGGTTTTTGGTTATGGGATCACGTGATTGCAAATGCTCCAATAGAAGAATTCCACGGCTAGTCATTTTCTGTAATTGTTAACCTCTGTAGGGCAAAAAACTGTAACCTTTCTGTTGCTAAGGCCGTTGTTAGGTCCGAGTTATGTGATTGAAAATGCTCTATTACATATTACATGGTCAATAATAACCCAGGAGAAATACTGATTTCTTCAGTGCATTCCCTTCTTGTATATCTTGCAAAACAATCCCTTGCTCAGTCAAGTATAGTTCAGATTTTTCATTTCGTTGAGAATTATTCTAAAATATCTTTAAGAGCGGGGTGGGTTATTTTTGGGTTCTAGGCATCTCGTTTGATGTCGGAGTTCTCTTGAGGCACTTGGTAATGAATCACAAATGAAGCTGGAGGTAAAAAATAAAGCTGTAATGTAACTTTTATGGCCACAACTAAACAGAACTGATCCTTTTGACTGAAATAATTGATTCCTAACATTTGGAGCATGTCATTGTCCACACAAAATATATTTATAGTTTGAAGAGCAAGACAAGGCTAGGCTATTTTTAATAATTAACCAAGAAAACACAGACAAGTTAAGTTTTTCTTCTTTTTAACGACAAGGTGACTGAATCTTTCTTTGAAACCTTTATTCCTTAGTTTTCTCCACTCCACATACATATAAAGGCAAATCAATGTAGGTAGGGCATGAAGAGATAGCCAGGCTATCCAATTCATGCTGAAGCAGTGGGAGAAATTAACTGTTTCTAACTTGAGTTGTTTTGGGGCAAAGGCTGAAGCCTTTCACCACTACGAGCAACTCATATTTCTTTTCGTTGGGGCTTTAAATCCTCAAATAGTTCTTGCACCATAAAATTCCAATCAACCAGCCAAACATCCTGCTTTACCTGTAAAGAAACGAGAACTATTTAAAAAAAAGTGGCGTGTATAGAAATTTATTTCGGGAGGGGCCAATCAAAATATTCTCTAAAAATTTAACCTTTATAAATCCGAAGCTAGATTATCACACCGGGGGAGAGGACCTAAAAATATTCCTAAGCCCCCCTCCCATGCATATTTCATATTAGTACACTTAGTCCAAACTTCGGGGGGGGGGCTTCACCCCCCTAATATACCCCCTGATTTAAAATAAATTAACTTAACATGCGTTACGGTTACGATCAGATCACGAAACAGCTTATTCATTTGTGATTAATTGATCCGAATGACAGTAAATTATAACTGTTGAATTAATTCATTCTTACAAGTAAAAGGTTAAAGAACATTTTCGAAAATACAGTGGTTTTTATGCCTAGCCTTACGTTTACGTAGGTTGTAGGTACTCATATACCCTCTTCCTCCCTTGAGTAGATCAGTGGTCCCCAACTCAGAGAACTCCAAGGACCACCTTCACGGACCCCCCTTTTTAACTTAAAATTGTCCATCTTCAGAAAATTGCAAGATTATGAAAGTTTAATATTTCTAATAAAGTATGAAAATTTATATAATGCTCTGGAGTAAAACTTTTTTAAGAAAACTTTAGTTACATTAGCAATTTTTATTGTAATATAAGTAAATCTACAAGACCCACACAAAATAGTGGCAGAATTTTAATTTCACTTTAAATATTTATGGTAGAAGAAAGTATTGTCAACAATTTAGTTGTGGCCTTTATCTCTACAAATTACTCGGCCGTAAGTCATCATCACGGATTCGTTCAAATTTCAGATATTTTTTTGGAATTAATTTATCTCCTTTCGAAGAATAATTGTATAATAATAATATAATAATAGAATAATAATATGACAAATTTTACCACTTAAAAGATTCAACAAGAACATCAACTTGAATTGAGAAAATTGAAATTTTGAGTCAAAAATATCAGTTTATATACCAATTTTTCAAAAAGTAAAAAAAAATCTGAAAAAAGTTCAAAAGAGTCTGAAAATCCTCTTAAAAGTCTGAAAATCTCATCCCTGTTTAAAGCACTACGTGAAAATAAAGCATAAAATCCACATAATTTTTGAATACATAAATTGAATCGTCAGTTACAAGAAGGGAATAAGTTAGTCCAAAAACGAAGTTTCGAGAAAATCGAAAAAAAACTGTATAAGTAATGGAATTTTTATCCTATAGCCACCAAATTTTTACAGGAAATTCATGGCACTGTAAGAATACAGACAATCATCGAAAAAATTATAAGTGTATTTAAAAAGGTTTTACAGTTAAAAAAAGAGGATGGACTTATTCCCTTCTTAAACTTTATTAAAATATCAGCTGAACAAAAATCTTAAAAACCACTTAAATTGACAATTAAATTATATTTCTGCTTAGTTCACAGTACAAAAGTGAAAGACAGAAAGACTAAGACAAATAAAAGTAAAAATTACTATAAAACTGGGACATTAAGGCGCTATCAATGGAGGAAGTGAACATGAATGGAGTCAAATATCCATTGGTTAAAAAAAAGAAAAAACGCTTTTAAATTCAAATGAAATTTTATTTTGGGTAAGTTTGCAGGCCAAAGAATCAGAAAAGAAAGACAAATTAAATTAAATTTCAAATTTAATAAAAAAATACAATGAATGGACATCGATTTCGCAAATTCAAGGGGCTATATCTGCCAATAGGGGGTTGTTATTTTTTTTCCTCCTTGCTCTCATGTTTAGAACGAAGCAGGAGCGTAGGCAGGGGTGGGATCCCGGGTCCGGACCCCCCCCCCTTTGGGCTTAGCCTGGAAAACTTTTTTGCTAGTAAAAACTCTTTAAAATTTACCGGGGGGAAATCCCCGATACTAAAATGCTGTTTTTAAGGGTCAAATTTCAAAAAATTTTATGGGGGAGGACCCCCAGACCCCCCTTTTGTACTTTGGGAGTATTTTAACATTATCATTATGGGAATATGGGAAAAATCAATACCTTCTAAAAGTGGTCATTAAAAAAGGTTTTCGCTCAGTGAGGTTGTACTGTATTTCTAATACGTGCCACTGTCTAAGTCAGTAGTTGTATCATAGTCATAATATTAGAAGGAAGGAATTTCAATAATAACCACGAATTTTTCTACATTAAGCTAATAATATTTCTTAAGAAACTTTACATTAAGAAAAACATGAACTAAAGTTCATAAATAAGTACTTAATTTTTAACTATTATATACTAATTACTGATAAATTATTAACTATTAATTAATATATAATATAGGTGTAACTAGAATAATTATTTTCACTAATTGCGGAAAACTATTCATATTCAATAAATTTTTCACACTGGACCCCCCCAAGGGAAAATCCTGGCTACGAGCCTGGAGCGAAGCTTGGAGATTTTTTTTGCCCACAAAAAGTCAATTTGTCATATTTTGGACTCCTTTTTAAAACTGACGATTCAATTGAGGCTGGAAACCAACACTAACTTACCTCCTTGGAGTTGCAGCCCTTCTCTCCTCCTCTCCAATGGGGCTCTGCTGCCTCTTCTCTTGCCACAGGTGGGCTCTTCGATCACCCGCGGAGAGGCAACAAACAGAGAGGAGGGCTGGAGCGGCTCCCTCTAAAATAAAGCAAACAAGACAATTTCATCCACTGGGGCAACTTAATTATAATCTTTAAAGCACTACGTCAGGGGTGGCCTACCTTTTTTAGGAAGCAAAAATTATGCATGCCACTTCCCTTTTTCCCAATATAATAGTCAAATCAAATCAAAATCTGCCCGGGCCTAGTGGCCCATCTCCGTTTCCATAGCCTTCGGGCCTGGGGTGGTAATTACTTAGCTTGTGTCCAGGCCGAGTGGCTAGCCTGACGCTGGACCCCCAGTTGATTCCCCAAGCAAGCTTGGTGCTCATTTTATCGACCCCGAAAGGATGAAGGGCTGAGTGGACCCATGACCAGGGGCCCTACTACGTGCACGCGACGGGTTCCAACCCGTTCCCACCAAACCCGACGGCTAAAAACCCACATCTACTCGTCGGAGAAGAAAAGGACTACTTCGAGCACACCACTTTCCGTCGTCGAGTGATGGTGGGAACTCTATGAGTTCGAGGCTATTTTACCCACCATGACGGGTTCTCATCGATCAATCAAAACGAAATTGCAACAAGAAAAAGGGATTTTGTACACCACATAATGCTTTAATTGCCATTTATAAGCTTTTTATATACTTAACCGCGTGTTAAATGACTTAATTTGACGTATTTTGAGTTTTTACATCGCACTAGTTAAGCCTACTTTTTCGACTTGCCGCCGTATTTTACAAAGACGTTGGAGCGCCATCTACTAGCACATATAGAAAGTACCTATTGAATGAAAGAAAGAAAGGTTCAATAATAAGAACATGTTAAAACTACTATTTAATTTAATATAGGAACAACAGGTATTAAAAATATTCCATAATAGAATATTTTAACCTATTAATTAATTAGAATTAATTATTAATATATTATTTTAGAATATTTATTTATTAGAATCCTTTAAGTATTGTTACAGTAAATCTTTGTTAGGTTCAACCAAGCTTTTTTAAGCGATTAGTAAATTGCTTTGTGGTGTAAAAAATATGGAAAGAATTATTTTCCCCCTAAAATAGTTGTCTTTATTCTTATAAATTAAGATAAAATAATTTTTTAAGAAAAAAAGTTTACTTTTAAATATTTTTAAAGTTCTTACGTTTTGTGGTAAAACATCAGTAAATATATTTCCAAATTTGAACAATTTAAATATATTTTTAACTAAGTACGTAAGTAGAAATCATTTATGTATTTTATGCGCGCCCGTTCTATGAATGATCAATTACTTACCCTATCAGTTACTAAAATTTTTATTCTTGTTTCTATAATTACTTTTGCCAAATTTTAAGATCAATATAAGGTTTGAAAAAAATTATGACAGTGAGATTACTAAAAAAACCATGCCTCAATTTTTCTAAAAATTAAAATCATTCTTTGTGTTGTATTGATTCAGTTAAAATAATTTTTCTCAAGTAATATATTTTTTCTATAAAATAATAATTAAAGATAAAAAATTAAATAAGCTACTTATTGACAGTCTGTTTTTTTGTGGTTAATGTATAAGAAAAAAATTAGTTTGTAAAACATGACTAAAATTATAAAAACAAGCCTTCAATAAAAATCCTCAACATCAACATACTCGTACTTAAAAAGCTAAAGCAGAAATCCGTCATGGGAATTCCATTTCACCTAGTCAAGAGGTGGTGGGTTGAAACCCGTCGGCCAACTCTATTTTGCGGGAATCTTTCCCCACTTTTTGTAGATCGTAGTAGTCCTAAGGAGAAAGCCGTCGGGTTCCTCTACTACCAACCATGTGGGTTCCTGCGGAAACGGGTTTTTTTGCGAGTCACGTGGTCTAACCCGACGGCTTTCTCCTTAGGACTACTACGATCTACAAAAAGTGGGGAAAGATTCCAGCAAAATAGAGTTGGCCGACGGGTTTCAACCCACCACCTCTTGACTAGGTGAAATGGAATTCCCATGACGGATTTCTGCTTTAGCTTTTTAAGTACGAGTATGTTGATGTTGAGGATTTTTATTGAAGGCTTGTTTTTATAATTTTAGTCATGTTTTACAAACTAATTTTTTTCTTATACATTAACCACAAAAAAAAAAAGACTGTCAATAAGTAGCTTATTTAATTTTTTATCTTTATTATTTTATAGAAAAAATATATTTCTTGAGAAGAATGATTTTAATTTTTAGAAAAATTGAGGCATGGTTTTTTTAGTAATCTCACTGTCATAATTTTTTTCAAACCTTATATTGATCTTAAAATTTGGCAAAAGTAGTTATAGAAACAAGAATAAAAATTTTAGTAACTGATAGGGTAATTAATTGATCATTCATAGAACGGGCGCTCATAAAATACATAAATGATTTCTACTTACGTACTTAGTTAAAAATATATTTAAATTGTTCAAATACGGAAATATATTTACTGATGTTTTACCACAAAACGTAAGAACTTTAAAAATATTTAAAAGTAAACTTTTTTTCTTAAAAAATTATTTTATCTTAATTTATAAGAATAAAGACAACTATTTTAGGGGGAAAATAATTCTTTCCATATTTTTTACACCACAAAGCAATTTACTAATCTCTTAAAAAAGCTTGGTTGAACCTAACAAAGATTTACTGTAACAATACTTAAAGGATTCTAATAAATAAATATTCTAAAATAATCTATTAATAATTAATTCTAATTAATTAATAGGTTAAAATATTCTATTATAGAATATTTTTAATACCTGTTGTTCCTATATTAAATTAAATAGTAGTTTTAACATGTTCTTATTATTGAACCTTTCTTTCTTTCATTCAATAGGTACTTTCTATATGTGCTAGTAGATGGCGCTCCAACGTCTTTGTAAAATACGGCGGCAAGTCGAAAAAGTAGGCTTAACTAGTGCGATGTAAAAACTCAAAATACGTCAAATTAAGTCATTTAACACGCGGTTAAGTATATAAAAAGCTTATAAATGGCAATTAAAGCATTATGTGGTGTACAAAATCCCTTTTTCTTGCAGCAATTTCGTTTTGATTGATCGATGAGAACCCGTCGTGGTGGGTAAAATAGCCTCGAACTCATAGAGTTCCCACCATCACTCGACTCACTAGAAAAATTGAGGCATGGTTTTTTTAGTAATCTCACTGTCATAATTTTTTTCAAACCTTATATTGATCTTAAAATTTGGCAAAAGTAGTTATAGAAACAAGAATAAAAATTTTAGTAACTGATAGGGTAAGTAATTGATCATTCATAGAACGGGAGCTCATAAAATACATAAATGATTTCTACTTACGTACTTAGTTAAAAATATATTTAAATTGTTCAAATTTGGAAATATATTTACTGATGTTTTACCACAAAATAAAAATATTTAAAAGTAAACTTTTTTTCTTAAAAAATTATTTTATCTTAATTTATAAGAATAAAGACAACTATTTTAGGGGGAAAATAATTCTTTCCATATTTTTTACACCACAAAGCAATTTACTAATCGCTTAAAAAAGCTTGGTTGAACCTAACAAAGATTTACTGTAACAATACTTAAAGGATTCTAATAAATAAATATTCTAAAATAATCTATTAATAATTAATTAATAGGTTAAAATATTCTATTATAGAATATTTTTAATACCTGTTGTTCCTATATTAAATTAAATAATAAATAGTAGTTTTAACATGTTCTTATTATCGAACCTTTCTTTCTTTCATTCGATAGGTACTTTCTATATGTGCTAGTAGATGGCGCTCCAACGTCTTTGTAAAATACCCGGGAAGTCGAAAAAGTAGGCTTAACTAGTGCGATGTAAAAACTCAAAATACGTCAAATTAAGTCATTTAACACGCGGTTAAGTATATAAAAAGCTTATAAATGGCAATTAAAACATTATGTGGTGTACAAAATCCCTTTTTCTTGTTGCAATTTCGTTTTGATTGATCGATGAGAACCCGTCGTGGTGGGTAAAATAGCCTCGAACTCATAGAGTTCCCACCATCACTCGACGACGGAAAGTGGTGTGCTCGAAGTAGTCCTTTTCTTCTCCGACGAGTAGATGTGGGTTTTTAGCCGTCGGGTTTGGTGGGAACGGGTTGGAACCCGTCGTGTGCACGTAGTAGGGCCCCAGGGGCTCTACTACCAACCATGTGGGTTCGTGCGGAAACGGGTTTTTTGCGAGTCACGTGGTCTAACCCGACGGCTTTCTCCTAGGACTACTACGATCTACAAAAAGTGGGGAAAGATTCCCGCAAAATAGAGTTGGCCGACGGGTTTCAACCCATCACCTCTTGACTAGGTGAAATGGAATTCCCACGACGGATTTCTGCTTTAGCTTTTTAAGTACGAGTATGTTGATGTTGAGGATTTTTATTGAAGGCTTGTTTTTATAATTTTAGTAATGTTTTACAAACTAATTTTTTTCTTATACATTAACCACAAAAAAACAGACTGTCAATAAGTAGCTTATTTAATTTTTTATCTTTATTATTTTATAGAAAAAATATATTACTTGAGAAAAATTATTTTAACTGAATCAATAAAAACAAAGAATGATTTTAATTTTTAGAAAAATGGAGGCATGGTTTTTTTAGTAATCTCACTGTCATAATTTTTTTCAAACCTTATATTGATCTTAAAATTTGGCAAAAGTAGTTTTAGAAACAAGAATAAAAATTTTAGTAACTGATAGGGTAAGTAATTGATCATTCATAGAACGGGCGCTCATAAAATACATAAATGATTTCTACTTACGTACTTAGTTAAAAATATATTTAAATTGTTCAAATACGGTCATATATTTACTGATGTTTTACCACAAAACGTAAGAACTTTAAAAATATTTGAAAGTAAACTTTTTTTCTTAAAAAATTATTTTATCTTAATTTATAAGAATAAAGACAACTATTTTAGGGGGAAAATAATTCTTTCCATATTTTTTACACCACAAAGCAATTTACTAATCGCTTAAAAAAGCTTGGTTGAACCTAACAAAGATTTACTGTAACAATACTTAAAGGATTCTAATAAATAAATATTCTAAAATAATCTATTAATAATTAATTCTAATTAATTAATAGGTTAAAATATTCTATTATAGAATATTTTTAATACCTGTTGTTCCTATATTAAATTAAATAGTAGTTTTAACATGTTCTCATAGGCGCCGACTCCATAGGGTTTGAGGGGACTTGAGCCCCCCCCCCAATGTTGGCAGAAGGTCAAGGGTCAAATTTCGAAAAATTTCTTGGGGAGAACCCCAAAAATTTGGATATTATTTATTAACTGTAGTTTTTTTTTTTCATATAAATTTGGTGACTTGTTAGGAGTGACCCTCTTCATTTGTAACCCAAGATATCTCAAAATGAGCTGAAATGCTACTTTTAACAGAGAAATTTCTAAAATTTTTCTGGGGGAGATCCCCCAGACTTATTCCCAGATTCTTATTTTGGACTCACATTGTTACAAAAAACTTTTACAATAAATGCACCTCAAAATATTACACCTTGCCGATATTGAAAGGGACATGTAATGGAATTGATTTTATACATCTGATACAAAATTAGGTTATTTTAAATTAAGGCACGTAAACTCCATGGTTGTGTTTCCTTAATTTTATGGGGTTTTGTTTGTCTAGTACTGGGCCCCCCCAATACTTTACAAAAGTCAGCGCCTATGCATGTTCTTATTATTGAACCTTTCTTTCTCTCATTCAATAGGTACTTTCTATATGTGCTAGTAGATGGCGCTCCAACGTCTTTGTAAAATACTTCGGCAAGTCGAAAAAGTAGGCTTAACTAGTGCGATGTAAAAACTCAAAATACGTCAAATTAAGTCATTTAACACGCGGTTAAGTATATAAAAAGCTTATAAATGGCAATTAAAGCATTATGTGGTGTACAAAATCCCTTTTTCTTGTTGCAATTTCGTTTTGATTGATCGATGAGAACCCGTCGTGGTGGGTAAAATAGCCTCGAACTCATAGAGTTCCCACCATCACTCGACGACGGAAAGTGGTGTGCTCGAAGTAGTCCTTTTCTTCTCCGACGAGTAGATGTGGGTTTTTAGCCGTCGGGTTTGGTGGGAACGGGTTGGAACCCGTCGTGTGCACGTAGTAGGGCCCCAGGGGCTCTACTACCAACTAGGGATGTCAAAATGTTCAAAATAACCGGTTTTCGGTTAACCGGTTTATTTTCCCTTTCGGTTAACCGTCCGGTTATAACCGTCCAAAAAATACCGGTTATTTGAATAACCGAATAAATTAGTACCTCCCAAACGGTGCGAGGTAAAATTACGAAACCGGTCTCTAAAAAAAGCCCAGTTCCCATATCATTACATATTAAAAGGAATAATCCATACAAATTCGTTAACTGATTAAAAAATTTCTTAATTAACAAAACCGGGATGAAAAGGTGGTATTATTTTATATTTTAGTCCGATGAATTACCACAACCAGAGAAAATTCTGCGGCAAAGTTACTCACCACTATAAAAGTTAAATTATTCAAATCGGTTATAAATACAAACTGATTTTATACGTTAGTCTTTTTTTTTTACTTCTAATACATCATACAGAGTGGATTAAATAAGATTTTTTCTCACAACCGGGGAAAAAAACCGGTTTTTCAATTGATTTTCAGGTTTTTGAAGTTAATTTAAGAAGGTTTTTGTCTCAAAACTGAAGAAAAAACCGGTTTTTCAATTGATTTTCACATTTTTTTTTTTCTCAATTTTAGATCAGTGGATTTAATAAGATTCGAGCCTCACAAACGGAGATAAAAACCGGTTTTTCATACTATAAGAGATTTTTAATCTAGTAAGATTTCAGTCTCACAACTTGAGAAAGGTTGGTTTTTAGTTTGATTTTAAGGATTTTTTTTTATATTTAATAGATAGTATGAAGTGATTTAATAAGGTTTGAGTCCCACAAACGGATAAACAATTATAGCCTGTAAATCACACTGAGTAAAAGCAGGCTCCGCCTGCTGTGTACTCAATAAAAGATTTATCTAGGCATATTTAATAGATCATATAAAGCGGAATTAATAAGATTTTTGTCTCGTAACCAGAAAAAAACGGTGTTTTATTAGACTTTTAGATTTTTAATCGGTTTTATGGATTTAATAAGATTTGAGTCTCATAACCGGAGAAAAAAAACCGGTTTTTCATTTCAGTTTCAGGTTTTTTTTCATTGTAATAGATCATATGAAGTGGATTTAATATTTTTTTCAAACAACCGGAGAAAAAAAACCGGTTATTCACTTCATTTTCAGGGTTTTTTAAAATTTTTAATACATAACAATAAGTGAATTTAAATAGATTTCAGTCTCACAACCGGAGGAAAAAACCGGTTTTTAATTTGATTTTCATGGTTATTGTTTATTTTTAATAGATCACAAGAAGTGAATTTAATTAGATTTCAGTCTCTCATAACCGGAGGAAAAAAAAACGGTTTTCATTTGATGTTCAGGTTTTTTCCCCCATTTTTATTAGATCATATGAAGTGGATTCAATAAGATTTTTGTCTCATAACCGAGAAAAACCGGTTTCTTATTAGACTTTTAGATTTTTAATCGGTTTTATTGTTTTAATAATATCTCTCGTGACCGGAGAAAAACCGGTTTTTAATTTGATTTTAAATTGATTTCATGGATTTAATAACCTTTTTGTCTCATAAAACCGGTGAAAAAATCCGGTTTCTCATTTGATTTTTACTGTTATCGTTCATTGGATACTGTATATCGGAGGGTTTTTTTTCGAATTTTAAATTTTTTTTAAAAAGTCACGAGTTTTTTTTACGCTGGTTTCTAGTAAAAGGCTGTAAGAAAAGTAACATATTAAATTTTCAAGTCATCGTACCGGTAATTTTGAGTTCGAGCCCCCTTTTAATAGCCGTTTTTGACATGTACCTTAATTATCGAAAAAAAGCATCTTTAAGAATTTTCACCAGGTCGGTGACCTTTTACCCTTAAACTATGATGAAATATCTCACAGAATCTGTACTTTGAAGAAATTGGAATAATAATCCAGTCCTCGGCGGTCGTGCGTTATTTTCCGAGAAATTGCCGAATTTCGCGTTTTAAATACAATTAAATTTAAAATATCGATTTTTCGGTGATTAAATCTAAAACTAGACACCTATAAGTGGATCATATTCAATTTTTGTGAGAATAGAATCGTAATTTAGAGAATAATTAAAAAAATTGAATTCCGAAAAAAATTTCGGAATTCAACCTTGAAACACAACTCCGAATAAAGCTAATAACCCCTTATTAAATAATATTAATTTTTTTTTCGAAATTTTTTTATAATTATATAAGGTAATGGCAAGGTTTTTCCAGAATTACGGGTTTCCATGGTGATTATGACGTAATTGAGAATTTTTGAGAGTAGAATGGAGCCTACTGGTCCTTAACGCGAATGACTCTGGAATATTTCCCAGATTTGAGTTCTCGGTTTGTTTACGTTTAAAGTTAGATTTTAATACTTTACATATTTAGAATGATTAAAAAAATGGTTCCAGGAATTGGAAATTTTAAGGGGAATATATACATATTGCGCTTGTAATTTAGGTTCAAAGAATTTTCGTTTTACTTGAAATTTTTTCCCAAATATAGAGATAAATATTTATTATTTTAATATGTTGTAGTAGACCTTTAGACAAACAAAAATATGTATAACAGTAAGGGATTGATGAATTAGTTCTGGATTTATAAATTATTCAAGTTTATTACTGTATTTATTATGTATACGGCCCCCTAATTGATATTGAACCCTGAAAATTTAACAGATTGTTTAGATTCACACCATGAACAACATATTAAAATTTCATGGTCCTAGCTCTATGGGAAGTCCCTTCTTCGGTTGTGGGAAAAAATGTTATTAAATCTACTTCATATAATTTATTTAAAATGAAAAAAAAAAAACCCATGAAAATCAAATTAAAAACCGGTTTTTTCTCCGCTTATGAGACTTAAATCTTATTAAGTCCATGAAACCGATTAAAAATCTCTTAATTGAATGAAAAACCGGTTTATTTTCCTCCGGTTGTGAGACTAGATCTAATTAAATTCCCTTCTTGTGATCTATTAAAAATCAATAAAACCTCTGAAAATCAAATGAAAAACCGGTTTTTTTCTCCGGTTGTGGGGAAAAAATATTAAATCCACTTCATATGATCTATTACAATGAAAAAAAACTGAAAATAAAATGAAAAACCGGTTTTTTTTCTCCGGTTTTGAGAGACTGAAATCTAATTAAATTCACTTCTTGTGATCTATTATAAATAAACAATAACCATGAAAATCAAATTAAAAACCGGTTTTTTCCTCCGGTTGTGAGACTCAAATCTTATTAAATCCATGACACCGATTAAAAATCTGGTAATTGAATGAAAAACCGGTTTTTTTCCTCCGGTTGTGAGACTGAAATCTACTTAAATTCACTTCTTGTGATCTATTAAAAATTTTAAAAAACCCTGAAAATGAAATGAATAACCGGTTTTTTTTCTCCGGATGTTTGAAAAAAATATTAAATCCACTTCATATGATCTATTACAATGAAAAAAACCTGAAACTGAAATGAAAAACCGGTTTTTTTTTCTCCGGTTGTGGGAAAAAAATATTCAATCCACTTGATATGATCTATTACAATGAAAAAAACCCCTGAAAATCAAATTAAAAACCGTTTTTTTTTCTCCGGTTATGAGACTCAAATCTTATTAAATCCATGAAACCGATTAAAAATCTGGTAATTGAATGAAAAACCGGTTTTTTTTCCTCCGGTTGTGAGACTGAAATCTATTTAAATTCACTTCTTGTGATCTATTAAAAATTTTAAAATACCCTGAAAATGAAATGAATTAACCGGTTTTTTTTTCTGCGGTTGTTTGAAAAAAATATTAAATCCTCTTCATATAATCTATTACAATGAAAAAAAAACCTGAAACTGAAATGAATAACCGGTTTTTTTTTCTCCGGTTGTTTGAAAAAAATATTAAATCCTCTTCATATAATCTATTACAATGAAAAAAAACCTGAAACTGAAATGAAAAACCGGTTTTTTTTCTCTGGTTGTGGGAAAAAATATTCAATCCTCTTCATATGATCTATTACAATGAAAAAAACCCTGAAAATCAAATTAAAAACCGTTTTTTTTTCTCCGGTTATGAGACTCAAATCTTATTAAATCCATGAAAATGATTAAAAACCTGGTAATTGAATGAAAAACCGGTTTTTTTCCTCCGGTTGTGAGATTGAAATCTATTTAAATTCTTTTATTGTAATGTATAAAAAATGAATAAAACCCCTGAAAATGAAATGAAAAACCGGTTTTTTTTCTCCGGTTATGAGACTCAAATCTTATTAAATCAATGAAACCGGTAATTGAATGAAAAACCGGTTTTTTTCCCGGTTGTGAGTAAAACATCTTCCTTAATCCACTTAATATGATCTATTACAATGAAAAAAAATCTAAAAATCAAATGAAAAACCGGTTTTTTTCCTCCGGTTGTGAGACTGAAATCTCACTCCTTGTGATCTAATTAAAATGAAAAACACCCCTGAAAATCAAATGAAAAACTGTTTTTTTTCTCCGGTTATGAGACTCTGAACTTAAAATATTCAATAAAACCGATTAAAAGTCTAATAAAAAACCGGTTTTTTCGGTTATGAGACAAAAATCGTATTAAATTCACTTCTTATGATATATTAAAAATGAAAAAAACCTGAAAATCAAATTAAAAACCGTTTTTTTTTCTCCGGTTATGAGACTCAGATCTTATTGAATCCATAAAACCGATTAAAAATCTAAAAGTCTAATAAAAAACCGTTTTTTTCCCGGTTATGAGACAAAAATCTTACTAATTCTACTTCGTATGATCTATTAAGTATGAAAAAAAAAAGTAAAAAAAAAAAGTATGAAAAGTCAGTCAGGATTTATAACCCATTTATATGTTCTGACTATTATAGTGGTGAGTAAGTAAATTTGCCACAGAATCTCTAATATATTATTAAATCCATTTCATATGATCTATTCAAAATGAAAAAATACCCGAAAATCACTTGAAAAACCGGTTGTTTTTCCGTTTGTGAGACTCAAACCTTATTAAATTCACTTCATATTTCCCGGTTATGATGAGACAAAAATCTTATTAAAGCCACTGCACATAATCTATTACCATGAAAAAACCTAAAAATCAAATGAAAAACCGTTTTTTTCCTCCGGTTGTGAGACTGAAATATTATTAAATACAAGAAGTGAAGCTGTAATCTATTACAATGAAAAAAATCTGAAAATCAAATGAAACACAGAGTTTTTTTCCTCCGGTTGTGAGACTGAAACTTAAAAACCGGTTTTTTCTCCGGTTGTGAGAATAAATCTTACTTAATCCACTTCATATGAGCTATTACAATGAAAAAAAAACCTAAAAATCAAATGAAAATTAATGGTATTTATAACCTATTTGAATAATCTAACTCTTATAGTGGTGAGTAACTTTTTAACTTGAAATTTTCAATTTCATTCACATTTTCTTCAGGTTATTTTTTGGCCGGTTGTTGAATTTGAAAATAACCGAACCGGTTAAACCGAAGAAAAAAATAACCGGTTAAAACCGAAAACCGGAACAAAAATAACCGGTTTTTTTAAAAACCGGTTTTTTTTTGACATCCCTACTACCAACCATGTGGGTTCCTGCGGAAACGGGTTTTTTTGCGAGTCACGTGGTCTAACCCGACGGCTTTCTCCTTAGGACTACTACGATCTACAAAAAGTGGGGAAAGATTCCCGCAAAATAGAGTTGGCCGACGGGTTTCAACCCACCACCTCTTGACTAGGTGAAATGGAATTCCCACGACGGATTTCTGCTTTAGCTTTTTAAGTACGAGTATGTTGATGTTGAGGATTTTTATTGAAGGCTTGTTTTTATAATTTTAGTCATGTTTTACAAACTAATTTTTTTCTTATACATTAACCACAAAAAAACAGACTGTCAATAAGTAGCTTATTTAATTTTTTATCTTTAATTATTATTTTATAGAAAAAATATATTACTTGAGAAAAATTATTTTAACTGAATCAATACAACACAAAGAATGATTTTAATTTTTAGAAAAATTGAGGCATGGTTTTTTTAGTAATCTCACTGTCATATTTTTTTCAAACCTTATATTGATCTTAAAATTTGGCAAAAGTAGTTATAGAAACAAGAATAAAAATTTTAGTAACTGATAGGGTAAGTAATTGATCACTCATAGAACGGGCGCTCATAAAATACATAAATGATTTCTACTTACGTACTTAGTTAAAAATATATTTAAATTGTTCAAATTTCCCAAGCAGAATCCGCAAGGCATCGAACCCGGGTCGGTAATGCTCGTAGCCAGGCACGCTGGCCACTACACCACCGCGACCACTATAATAGTGCTGTCCTTTAAAAACAACCCACTGTTTAATATTTTCTCCATTAAAAGCTTAATAAAAAGGATAATTAAATAGAACAAAAAACTTTTGTAACGGCTCATCCTCCTTAACATTTTAGTGCTTAGCATGTTTAATTCCAATTATCCATTACAAATTGGCAGTCAATTAAGTAAGAATTTGAAGAAAAAAATAAACTTTTTCCTAGAAGGACTCTAATTGGCGGACTGAGCTTAAACTTTAATATTTTATTCTCGTAGTAATGGGATAACATAAAAACGCGCGAAAAATGCTCTAAAGTCTTTATCTCTACATCTATACTTTATCTCTTAAAATCTCAGCTTGTTTAAAAAATAAGTAAATAAACCGTTCCTTGACCAGTTTTTACATTCCTGACACTCTGAAAGGCATAGAAGGACAGGGTATATGAGATGGTAAAATTATTTTAATTATGTATAATTAAAAAATCTCAATGTGTTGTTTTTAGGGTACAATTTGGAGAGGGTTGTTTTTAAAGGACAGCACACTACACATCAAGAAATAAAAAACTGGTTCCCACTCAATTTCAGAAATAAAATTCCCCGACTCAAATTTGAAAAATTTTTGGTCAAAAAATTAGCAATTCATGGCATTTTTCGTATTTTTCTTCATTTTTTTAAACACATATTTTCAATACATTGTCTAATTTTTCACTTTCCAGAGTCAAAATTGACAAAAATTAAAAAAAAAATTAATGGATCAAAGAAATTTGTAATTAAATTGAAAATAAACATAAACACTTTAATTTCAGGGATGTGATTGGCAAAAAGGCAAAAAAAAAAAGGAATCCCAATATTTCAATAAAATGAACGTGCAAAGCACAAATTCATACAAAAGGCAGAATAGACATACAGAATAGGCATACTTAATAGACAATTAAACTACAGCATAATTAAATTGACTCTATATTTTTATTCATTTGTGATGAAAGCAAAGTAAATTATTTTACTATTAAGACAAAAAAGTAAACTATCTAAACAAAATTTCCAAGCAGCGAGGACAATATTATGAGGAATCAATTATACCAAATCATTTAATAGTTGTTTCGGCTGTATTAAAATTATTTTCTCTATATTGAAATGTATTCTTGACTGAATAGTTACCAAGGTGTCAAAAATTTAAATTACATGTATTACTTTTAATATATTTTAAAATGAATATAAGAGGTAATGGTGCCTCAGTGTTGATTGGGTATTAAGGTCCACTTATAATTTATACTTACTATAAAAAATTTAAATAATGCTTAACAATATTATTTACCTTAAACTTTTCATACACCCTATTATCTGCACATCTTGTAATTCTTTGTATGAACTCTCAAGTTCAAACCATAAATTTCTATTTGCCTTCTTGCAAACAACAAGAAATTCCTCTAATATATATATAGTATTTTTTAATTTGCCAGCTAAATATTGGACACTTTCTCCAAAAAACAAGCATTTAAAGCTTAGGATATTGACGCAAAGTAAGAAAAACGCAATCGCGAACCGTCTGTCAAGTTGCTTTTTCTGCCCGCGTCCACGCCGTCAAAATGCCAACTTTACAGGCAAACGTCCGGAAGAAAGCGTAAAAAAGCGTATTTTTTCTTCGAAAATTTTCGGAATTGCGTAAAAATTAAGATTTATCCGTAATTCCGTAGTACAAACCGAATTTCCGTACCCATTACAGACATTCCGTAATAGTTGGCAAGTATGCCATGAATACATTGATAAATAAAAATCCCAACTAACCTTGGTGGGGTGCTCTCCTGCCTCCTTCGCGGGACCACCTGCGGTGGAGCAGAGGTACTCGCGGAAGGTGCCGCAACCCTGAAATAAAGCAAACAAGATTAATTTTGTGATTATGTCAAATAAGTTAAATTGAAACCGCATGCCATACTGAAAACTTGCATCAGTAAAGCATTTTACGTAACGTTACAAAACTACTATTTGAATTGCTTCAAACAAAAAGAAGTACAGATTGATGCATTATTACCTAAATATTAATGCTATTTAAAATTTTCACACATAATTGAAGAACATTTTTTTTTGCCTGCCAGGGTCCTGTTTTAGGAATTTTGTGAAATAATGTAAGGAATTTTGTGAAAAGTAAATGGAATTTTGTGAAAAATCAAATGGAATTTTGCACCCACAGTACAACCACAGGCATTCATAACTAAGTAATGAGTTTAAAACTGGCAAATTCCTTTCGTTCCAAAAGGATAAAAACACTCCTGTAGAAAATTCACAAAGAATCCTTTTTTGGGAATTGGAATTTTGTAAAGGGTCTTTTTTTGGAGAGTAGAATTGTGAAGGGTCCTAAAACGGACCCATATTTCTTCTAGATGAACTCCTGAAAACAGATCAATAAATGACACTTACTGTGGAGTGCAGGGGCCACTTGACACTGGACTCCCATCATCTTCATCAGCAGAGGCATTCTGTCCTTTGCCTGAATGCCTGGAGTTCCCGGAATAGACCGGGAAGCATCCAGGCAGCCTTTCAATCAAATTGGGAACTCTTCTCCGTGCACTGGCAGCGTCTGTGAAAAGTAGTAAATGTATGGTTTGAAAATTGAGTGGGGTAGAAGCCAACTTCACTGATGCAAATACGCGAAAGGGGGTTCAAGTAGGATTTTACACTGGTATCTGATCTGGAGATCGGCAATAATCATCCCATCCAGTGTTATTCCTAGGATTTTTTTTGGAGGAGTAAAAAGTAAAAACTCCCGAAGCATCAGAACAATGAATGAAAAAAAATACTATGGCTGTGTGAAAATACAATAAAAAGTATGATAATTAGGGTTAGATTAAACCTTTGTGAAAAATTCAGAGAGTGAAAATACTTCTGGTTAGATTTTTAAAGATTATTTCCGATTTTCAAGGAATGAAATAAATACCCTCTCAGGAGTTAAAGTTAAAAATATCTCTGATCCCATCCAACAAAAGTGAAACCGCAATTGACTCGCACCTATTCACTTGGAGATTTTATTGACAAATTTTAACATTTTGTGCTAGCTAGGGATGTTACGGTTCCACTGGAACAGTTCCATGGAACCTAATCCCAGCTTGGAACCATTGGAACCGGTTCCACGAAGAACCCCTTAATGTTCCACCCTGGAACCGATAAAATTCAATGGCAATTTCATATTTCTCCGCAACCCAACTCAACGTTTAACGAGAACCCATCAAGCCACTCCCCAAGCTGAATTAAAACACGCGCGCTTTTTTCTACCAGTGTGCAGTGTCTCTCTCTGCTCCCTTCCCTCTCTATGCATTACGTAAAGTGGCTTGAGGTGTGTGAGGTAGTTCAATGAGTGAGGCGGAACTGTTTGGAACTGGGACACTGGAACGAAATAAACGGAACTCTTTGGAAAATTTGACTAGGTTGGAACTGCTTTGGAACTTATTACCTGATTGGAACTTATAACATTTTTGGGTGTCTTTGGAACTTATTGGAATTTAATTCTAGATTGGAACGTTTAGCATGCTTGGGAGTTTTTGGAACTTATTGGAACTTTTTACTAGATTGGAACTTTTATCATGGTGGGAAGTTTTTGGAACTTATTGGAATTTATTTCTAGATTGGAACGTTTAGCATGCTTGGGAGTTTTTGGAACTTAATGGAACTTTTAACTAGATTGGAACTTATAACATGGTTGGAAGTTTTTGGAACTTGTAGTGGAACGTATATGGTTTGTTTGGGCCTCCGTTGGAATGGGTGTGGCTAGCTGTCGGGGGAATTGAGATTATCGGAACGCATGCGTGTTAGTAGACCTCGGGGGGTGGGGGTTATATTTATAGTTTGAAAAACAGCCGATTTAAATAATTTTGGTATTGAAACTTCCCACACGGATATTTTTTTTGTTGTATCACGTACTTCTGCTGAATTGTTGAAAATTTGAGAGGGGCAAACTCTGAATTAACCATTAAGCACTAATTTATTGGAAGAATGACCCCGTTTAACGATTATTTTAAAATGGGATAAATCATTTTCGTCCCGAGGAAAGGTGGTTTGAAAAGTCACCAATATATTGTATAGTTTTGTAAATACATTATGTTTTAACGGTTTTTACTATAATATTTAATTATAATCAACTAATTGATTGTTTTAGTAGGGGAGAGGGGGGCACCTTTCAACAGATTTCGGTTTTTATTTTTTGTGACCAAACGAATTGACGGATCATAAAACTTTAACTTGCATATCCTACCATGGACTTTCGGACACATTGTGTAATTTTACCCCAGTTCCTTGAGAAAATTAAAAGGTCCATAATTGCGTTTTAAAAAAGGTTCTCGGGTGGGGCAGGTTTCAACACAGGCGGGGCACGTTTCAACAGTGGGTTAATTTTAAAATTTTAAAAGTTTCAATTGATTTTAAGTTTATTATATTGAAATATACATTATAACAAATACATTTCATTAATTTAGAGTAAAAAAAAGTGAAATTTTTTGCAAATTTTGGAGTTTTTCTGTTGTTTCGTAGGTTATGAGTTTTTCCACACAACTAAGTGTGATATTTCTTTATTTTTTAATTTAAAAGTTCTTTTGAGTAATATTCCGAAAATATATAGTTAATTCAACTGTTTTTCTTCAGAATTCACCAAAAATTTTATTTTTTTGATCGCTTTTAATTTATTTTAAATTTTGCTAATTACTATAGTCATCAAAGTGGTATATCTTAAATAATTTTATTTAAATCAATTCTGATAACTACTAAATGCATAAAATTGCTGTTGTGAATCGTATGGTAGCCTTACCGTTAAAAATTATATGTGTATTTGAGAAAATTATCTTAATCGATTTTCAGCTGTTTTTTCGCTAAAGATAAACAATTAACTCTAATACAATGCTATTATTTCTTGAATAAGTTGTTTAAGAGCGTTTACTTCAAGAAAAAGTATTGCGAAAGCACAATATGCTAAGCAAAACGAATTTTTGTGGTGTTGAAACCTGCCCCGCCCTAAGTGTTGAAAGGTGCCCCACCTTTAGTCGTCTCGGTTCAAGACCCCTCAAACGCTTTAGAATAAAGATATCGGTTCGAAAAAGGTATACATAGAAGCAGAAGACCTTATTTAATAACATGTGTAAAAATCAATCACCTAAATTAATAAAAAGTTGGTAAAATCCGGTTTTTTAAAAGAAATTCAAAATTTACTTTTGAACGTCAAAAACGACTCCACTCGATTACAAAAAAAACTAAAAGGTGAAATGGTAGGAATACCACGGACAGATGTTTTTATGATAAGAAACATTACTTGACGCCAGATGGCATTTAAATTAACCTCATAACAAACGAGAAAATGATTTTAATCGAAAACGAAACTGTTGAAAGGTGCCCCGCTCTCCCCTACTTAACTTGTAAAGCCATTAGAATTAGTCCTTTTTAATTATTCATTTAAACCTGTAATTTGGTTAAGCCTTAACTATAAGAATAGTAAATAAGAAATTTCCGATTCTAATATAAGTTTTTCCTTTAATAACTATTTAGTGGTGAGTATGTGAATTTAAATATAAATATCTTGATGCTTTTGTAATTAGGTTAGCAACTTTATTCTTATAACCATAAGCATTGAATAAACTCTCTTTTAGCTATGATTTAGTTTACAATTTGAAATTTTCTATAATCTAAAAGAATTTCTATAGAAGGAAGTTTAGTGGAGTCTATATATAATTTAAAAAGTCAAAGTTAAGGATTTCTAATGGTGCTTAAATTTATTAATGTACTTAGCCCTGTTTAAACCAATACACGAGGAATCTTTCCTAGAAATAAAGGCGATGCATTAAGATTGTTAAAACACTTAGCTATCACCCGAGATTATTGGCTTTGGCGATGGACGTGAGTGTTCGCGCATTAATAAGACAGCTAAAATCCACAATTAATTTCAAATTTTCTGAAAATAATTTAATACATTTCATCTTTAAAGTGTTATAAATACTATCATTTTAATATTTGAACTTTGAACAAAACTATGAACGATGCACAAGGATTGCAAATTTTCGACACTATGTTTAGCGATCTAAAAATAGATCAATGGGCGCTAATGGATTATGTGTGGAACTGGAACTGTTAATGGAACCTAATCTCACCATGGAACTGGAACTGTGGAACCGGTTCCACATTTTAACTAATACGTAACATCTCTAGTGCTAGCTTTACAATTCAATTACTGTACTTTAAAATTATGCTCGCCCGTGCTCATCATCATCATCATCAATTTTGTGGCCTGACAGCGCCGTTAGGCGCTTTTGAACCGCAGGAAATAGGGGACATGAGTGGTACAAAACATGAATAGTGTGGCCATGATGCCAATAAAGAAGAAAAGAGGGTAGAGGGGGGGGACGAGAACACACGGAAGAAAAGAAAAAGGTCGAGGACCAACAAATTACTCGAGAGTAGCTCGAGAGTAGGAATTTGGGCACGATTTGTGACAGCAATACAGTGATACATACAGACAGCAATACAATGTGACAGAAAAATAGAGCGAACATTAGTACTAAATTAATTAAATTTCATGAATTTGCAGGAAAAATGTATGGTATGAGTTCAAAATGCACTTTGGACAGGGAAAGAGTCGATTGGATGTCTGTTGTGAAATACAGCTTTCTGATTGGTGCGCCACTTGAGCCAGGGAGATAGTGGGAGGAGCAATGGGGATCACGGAGGCTGGAATCGTTGAGAAATTGCAGTAGTGGAAAAAGGATATTTGTTGACAGGATTTGAGTCCGAAAAGATGGTTTGTACGCTGATTAAGGAGTTAGGGTGATTCTCTATTGATAGGAAGAAGTTCTTGGCTGTTTTTCCGATAAATTTTGTGAGCGCTTCAATTTTGAGATCTTGATGGAGGTCTTTGTTTGCCACATACCAAGGAGCGTTGGTAATGCAACGTAGGACTTTGTTTTGTAGTATGATGAGGCGTTTTATGTTGGCTTTTGCTGATGTGGCCCAAATGGGGGCAGCGTAGGTAATGAGAGGACGGAGGATAGATTTAAATAGCAAGACTTTGTTTTTTAGAGATAAACCAGAATTTCCGCGTAAGAGGGGGTACATCATATGAATCTTCCTTTGGTACTTTTTGATTGTTTCGTTGATGTGAGTTTTGTAAAGTAGCTTATTGTCCAGATGCACTCCGAGGTATTTAATTGTGTTAGTCCATTTAATGTTGTCTTGAAATAGTTGAAGTTGTTTTGGGATTTTACGTCTTTTCTTCTTGAAAAAGATGATGGCCTGGGTCTTTTTAGTATTGATTTCAATTTTCCACGCTCTGCACCAGGATTCAATTCTTTGGAGGGCTTCATTTAGATTCTTTCGGATGGAGACGTTTTTGTAGGCTTGTGAAATGATGGCTGTATCATCAGCGAAGATATGTAGATATGTCTTGGGAGTTTTAGGAATGTCGTGGGTGTAAATATTGTAAAGAATTGGTGAAAGAATGGCTCCTTGGGGTGTACCTGCCTGAATGGGAAATGGTGATGAAAGAGACTTGCCTACTTTTACTTGGAAAGATCTTGTTTGTAGAAAGGAGTGAATTATTTTGGTTAGATATGGAGGGAATTTGGCTGCTATGAGTTTGAAAATGAGGCCGTCATGCCACACTCGATCGAACGCTTTGGCTACGTCCAGAAAAACAGCTCCGGTATTACGTGAGTGATTAAAACCATCAGTAATAGCGTTTGTTATACGGAGCAGTTGGTGAACGGTCGAGTGCTTGGAGCGGAAACCAAATTGCTCCGGAGGGATGACGTTGTTTTCTTGGCAGTGCAGGTTAATTTTCCGTAGTAGGACTTTTTCATAGATTTTTGAGAAGACGTTTAGAAGTGAAATTGGCCTGTAATTTTTTGGTTCATTTTTCTTTTGTCCGGGCTTAGGTATCATGATTACAATAGCTTTCTTCCAGTCAGTCGGAAAGTAGTTCTTTTGTAGGCAGGCGTTTATAATTTTGGTGAGATTAGTTATGACGTTAATAGGGACTTGCTTCAGAGCTTGGTTGGTTATGGTATCAGGGCCTGGGGCTTTCTTTGATTTACTTAGTTTTATGATATTGGCGATGTCGAAAGGTGAAATGAAGAAAGGTGCTGGAGAGGGCAGGGGGACGTGTATATTTTGGGATTTTTTATATTTCGACTGGTGAGCTTTAAGTTAAAGGAGTCGGGGGAAACTCTGAATAACAGCAGTAATTCAGTTAGATTTAGGTGGGTATCAGGATATTTGATGTGACATTTTTTTAAGCTTAATTCAGACTAATTCCTTAACTGAGAAAATTATCTGTAGTGTAATGCGGAACCTATCTAGTCTATATACTGCCAAAGCTTATGGAGATTTACTTGAACACATTCAATGTGTTATCACTGGACACACTCCATTGGACGGCCTTTCACTTCCCCCTCTGACCACTCAAGATTTTTCTTCAATTCTTCGGTGAAGAATGTTTGTTACTACAAAAGCACCCCCTTTGAGAAGCAATTGAGCTGGCCCATTAAAACAACATTGCAACGTTCGCGGAAACACATCTGGACAGTGGACACATCTGGTTTACCATGCAAAAGAGTGCCGCGCTTCCTGCTTTTTCTTATCTGATCCCCCCTATAGCTATTGGGGGCAAGACTCCATATGGAATTGGAATTTTGTGAAAAAAAAGTCCGTTTTTATGAATCGAAAACAGAGATGTTCGAAAATTCAGTATCTCACGTAAGCATCACTCACCCCCCTCCCCCATCGTCAGGAAAAATAAGCAAAGTGCAAACCCCCTCCCCCCCTTGGTGCTTACGTAATATTTGAACGGCCCCTAAATAAACCTTTTTTTTGAAAATTTAAGCCCAGAAATATAGTTATCTACTGACATAAATAAGATATATTATGGAGCTTTATTTCAGTTTCCAACCACGCAATTATGTTTTATTCTGTTATTTATTAAAATGTCCATACTATTTCTATGGCATACTTGCCAACTTTTGAAAACTTACATTAGTAAAACTTTTTGCTTAACGTTACAAAACTACAATTTTAATAACTTCAAACAAAAAATATACATATTGAGGCATTATTACCTAAATGTGCGCATTTGAAAATTTTTCCAATTTGGTGTTATCTTACCATCATGTACCTTTTTCATAAACTATTTAATTTAAATTTATGTTTGGAAACAAATTTCAGATCTAATATTATGAATAAAGCTTTTGTCAAAAATATTTCTGAATTTCTACAGGGTTTCCAACCACGCAATTATGTCTTATTCTGTTATTTATTAAAATGTCCATACTATTTCTATGGCATACTTGCCAACTTTTGAAAACTTACATTAGTAAAACTTTTTGGTTAACGTTACAAAACTACAATTTTAATAACTTCAAACAAAAAATATACATATTGAGGCATTATTACCTAAATTTTCGCATTTGAAAATTTTTCCAATTTGGTGTTATCTTACCATCATGTACCTTTTTCATAAACTATTTAATTTAAATTTATGTTTGGAAACAAATTTCAGATCTAATATTATGAATAAAGCTTTTGTCAAAAATATTTCTGAATTTCTACAGGGTGTCCACTTAATTTAATTCTAAGCTAAAAATTCCCTGAGTTTTCCAGGTTTTCCAGGACAATTTTTTTGATTTTCCAGGTTCAGTCAAACTAAAACTTTAAAGCATTTTTTATACATTTACCCCTTATCCGGCACTCTAAAAACTGGAATGTTTCAAAATCCAGGAAAAACCTTAACAGAATAATTAAATAATTACTTAAATAATAATTAAATTGCAAAAAATGATAGGTATTGATCAAAAATTTTTAGTAAAGAAAAAAAGTAATAAGTTAGTATTTTTGAAAGTTTTTTAGGATCTAAAATCATATCAGATTCCTAATACAGGTTATTATCTAAAAAGATTTAAAAAAAAAACACTGTATCATTATCTTATTAAGTTGCTTCAAAGCGACCTTTCTGTAAAAATTTACAATTTAGAAAATCCTCATAACGTCATAACATAAACAGGGTTTGTTCACTTCTTGAGGAAAAAAAATTAAAGGACTTTCAGAATAAATGCATATAAGTTCCTAGTTTCAAAAAAAGGGGTTTGAATAAATATTCAATATATAGTACTCGTATATTAACAAAATATTTTTATTTAATTCTACCAACATTTTCACTCAGCAGCATGTGATAAAAGCTGAATTGAAACAAGCTTAGCTTGAGTTGCTACGATTGGAACGTCCCTGTAATGTTGTTTTTTTCGCATTGCGATCAGAACACGAGAGAAAGCCAACTTACCACAGGCAGGCAAGCGTGCGCCACAGAGGTATTGCACAGACCCACAGAGATCGCGGGTGGATCCGAAAAATACTTACAAAAAAGTCCGAAATTCACTCAATAAATATACCAAAATTGACAAAATCTTAAGGACAGGGATTAGCAGAGGAAGGAAGTTTTGAAGTAAAAAGATATATTTTATTCGAAAAAATAGTTTACGCCTCGAAAGTTTTAATAATAAACGGAAATCCGCACATTTTACGGACAATCCGTAAAAGTTGGCAAGTATGCTATGGTGCGACTCGACCATTTCTGAGCCGTTGATATGGAAAGCGGTATGGTTACTAAAGTGATTAGAATATTACTTCGTTTTTTCTATTTCCGCTATTTAGGTTTATTTTGACTTATTTATCGTTTGCTTGTGATTGAAATTGATAAGCGAGGGATAAACAAATGTGTGTTCTTTAAATATGCATCGGATTTTAGTTTTGTGTGAAACCAGGAACATGATGTTTTGTATTAGCCGAGTATCATTTTATCTAAATTTTTGAAAAAGTATGACCAATTGCTTTTCCATATACTTTTCACACGTTTAAAAACACCTATGTTCATTTCATTAAGAAATTATGTAGTTTGAACAAATATTTTTTAATTCTGAAAAGTAAGCGTATGGCGAAAAAGGCCCTTTTTTATAAATTTTAGAATGATGTCGTTTTCCACATACCAACGGGAAAACTTTAATACTGATTCACACTACTGATATCCAACCTATCTTCACGAGGAATTGGAGTTTTTATATAAATATTATATAATTGCTTAAAAAGTGGTGACTAAATTTTCAAGCGTCTTCCTTCTGCGCTACTATGTTAAAAGGCAGAAGTATGGAAATAATGAGATTTTTGAAAAAACACAATATTTGTTGAATAACCCTGGAAAATTTAGCACTTGGGCACTAGATTCTGTTTTGCCGGTGATGTTGGTGAGTAAACTTATATTGAATTATTTTGGTAATGTGTGTGTGATATTTGGCACAACCACGTTAAAGAGCCATTAAAATTAATTGCAACTTAATTCCTTTTGAGGTACACAAACACATTGACATAAGCCTTCGCTAGAGAGGTCAGTTGAGTTATGCTTCTCGACGAGCCCTCTTTTATTATTTATGTTATAAATTAACTCTCTCGAGTTTAAAAGAAAAAGGACTCTAGTACCAAAACATTATAAAAAATACCAGTTTTTTTACAAGAGGTTATCAGGCTGTTTTTTATAAAGCTAAAGCAAAGGCTCATTCACACCGTTCCCCTTTTAGTTCATTCTGAGTGATTCCGCTAGTTTGCATAAAAAAAGTGGAGGAGTGTAGAGTGAAACGCCAATTCACAATTTTTACTTTGGGACCATTCAAATGTTACGTAAGCATGATTATGGTCATTTTTGACCATCCCTCCCCCTTGTCAGCAAAAGTAAGCAAACCGCAAACCCCCCTCTAATAATTACGTAAGAAAACTGCCGGCCCGACCCCCCTTTGTTCTTTTTTTTTGTACAAAATCTTTAGTAATGCTTAGATTTCTGAAATTCATTGTTCTTCATACACAGCCTATCATTAAAACTTTCCTTGTAAATTAACTTTATTTTTGGTTGAATTTTGAAATTATTTATGCAAGAAACAAAAGGTTGTCGAAAATGCAGAGACTGTAAGATCTTATGTAAACATCACTCATATACTCCCCCTCCCCGCTTGTCAGGAAAAATAAGCAAATAGCAAACACCCTCCCCCCCCTTAGGGGCTTGCGTAATATTTGAACGGCCCCTTTGAATGATTCCTCCAAAATAACACCAAAAGGGACAAGTCTGAATGAGCCTTAAACATTGTACAATAGTAGTTAATTATATCAATACATTTACAGAAATATGTATGAAAAAAAGAAAAACAATTTTACAACTGAAAAGATAATTTAAATTTTAAATTTAACACTTTACTTACTATGTTTTTAAAATTTACTTACCTGCTACATAAGCGGGTTTCTTGGGACCGTTCGGAGGATTTTTATGAGTTCCTCCGTACGAGCTACACATTTCTTGATAATACTCGACATGGCGATCAGGAGAATAGAAAAACTATTAAAACTTTAAAATTAAAACTCCTCTCAAAAACTACTAACATTAATGTAACAAATCGAAGATTTGAGATCAAAGAAGCAAAGGTAAAATGAAAATTTGAGTCTTTGAGCGCAGAAGGAAATACACCACACAATCGCAAGCAGCAAGCAATGAATGTTGTTGAACCAAAGCAAAGAATGTTTCGCTAAAAGAAAAGTGAATGAAATGAACCACTTTGAAAGTTGTTCATTTGGTTCTCGAACCTGATTGGCGGAGAGCATCCCCGGAGCATGCGCGGCTGTTTACGTTTATGCGAGCGAGATTTCTGACCAATCACCGGACAGTATCGATCTGGCCAAGGGGTCCACCTTCGAGCGCCGGGGGGTTGACAAGGGAAAAGAGGAAACACTCCCTCCCTGATTGCACCCTTCTGGAAGCAAGTGCGAAGAAATTGTCATCGACCTTGAGTGACCTTTCACTCCTTCAACTTGTTCGAAACAAGTGTGCTCGCTCGGGGGTTTCCCGAAGAAAACTTCCGGAGATGTTGCTGACTTCATTGTCATAACCTTTGTGCTTTGACCAGGCTTTTGTTCTGATGGATGCTGTGGTATTATTTTTACAACCATGAGGCTTATATTCAGTTTATGTTTACTGGTATATTCTGCTAAAAAAAATTAATCTATTACGGACACACAATTTCAAACAGGGATTAGTACCTGAAAAGTCAAGGGAAATTGTGCTTATTTCAGCCATAACCTCGAAAATCATACAGAACACCTGGAAATTGATCAATATTCAATGTGTGAGTCTCATTTTTGGCTCCAGAAAAGAAAAAAAGTAGTGTTATTTATTGAAAATATTATGTATTGCGAGAAGTATCTGAAAAATGCCGTGGATTGCTAGTTTTTTTAACCGAAAAATCTTCAAAATTTTTAAGTATTTTACTTTACTGTAAAAACAATCGTTTATAAGATAAGGAAGAACAAAATATTCGAGTTATGGCTGTGTTGATAATGTCTAATTTAGATTCAATGTTCATCAACAATATAATAAGCATAAAGTAGTACGTTTTAAACTAAAACGACTTTGAAGAATAATAAATATAACACTCAAATTCCTATCTTTTAATGCTTCTTAGTTTCTTTACATTTTAAAAGAGCTCTTAAGTAAAAATTGGATACTCCATATCCAAATGGCTAAACAAATATCATCACAAGAAAAGAGTGTTTATGTTACGGGTAAAGTGATTAATCGGGCATTATTAATTATGCCCGGATTTATCACATTGCCCGTAACATTTGTTTATACCATCTTCCCTTAATTATTTTGTACATATTTTTTAAATAACACAACTTCAAAATATTGAGATGATCTCTAAATAAATGCAGATATTTTTAGTGTGGTGTCAATTAAAAATGTTTGAGAAACACTGTTCTAAGAAGGAAATTCTACCAGCAGGAAGTTAATTAAATAGAAATCACAAATTAAATCCATTTTTGTGTTACTTCCTGTTTCCTATATTCTTTGCCTTTTTTAACATACAAATGTAGCAGATTTGATATGCATGTCGTGGCCTCAAAAAACTAATTCAAAATACCTTTAAAAATACAAATTTAACAATAATATCCATCCAGTAACTTAAAATCAAAGCTGTAAACAATGCTTAAAATCGTTTTCCCTAATAAAGTTAAAGTTATAAAACAGCCTGAGTAATAATTATTATTTCTTTCAAAATAACCAACTTCTCGCAGAGGTTGGAAAAGAAACAATTTTTTTTTCAACTATTGCAACTCCTTTCCCTCATAGCGGACTTTATGAGAGAATAGCGCATTTCACCACAATGGCGGACGATTGAACTCATGTCGCTACTTAAGTAACGTCTTCATCCAGGGCTTTAGCCTGTGACTACATAAATATCTCCACTCACAGCCTCGAGCATTAGAAACGCTACGGCTTAGTCCTGTACTAAATTCAAAATTATGATTGTTGAATTGTTGTAGTACGTTGTACGGTCCCCCATATCAAATTTTATTTACTTCTCATATCACACATCATCATTCAGACGTTCACGGCAAGTCTGAACTTGCGCCCTAGCTTTCCAAGTCGAGAGTGGCTAGCCCGACACTGAACCCCCAGTTGATTCCCCAAGCTAACTCGGTACTCATTTTATCGACCCTGAGGGATGAAGGGCTGAGTTGACCCATGACCATCAGCTACCCAATTACGCCCTCCCACAGTTTTTCATGGATTTTTCAAACGTTAAATGGACAACAGGTTTAAGGTCAATCTAAGATTAGAGAGAAAAGTCAATGGATTTTGTTGGGGTCCACCCTCAAAAGTTATAAATACTTAAAAGATCAGGCTTTCATTATTTAGTCCCCCTGGTCAGCACGGGCCTGATTTAGTGTATAGGGGAGACCGGGGCTAGTTTTCCAACCTAAATGAATTTTGCTTCCTTACATTTTATTTTTACTTATTTTTGGGTAAACAAAATTTCATCATATTCCTCATACTGTTCTCTACAAAATGTAGCATTCAATTTTCATCAACATTATTAGTTGTTTTACAAAAAAGGTTTAAAGGTGACCATGTCACGTTGGAAAATGTGCCCCGTATGTGGGGCATGTTTTCCAACAGTAAGGGGCAAGTTTTCCTACAGTACTACTATCTGCAGTTATACCGATTGCTGGCAAAAACTCTGATTGGTTAACCGGATGGATGCCATTCCTAACATTCCTTTCTCATTGGTTGGTGCCTCTTCTCTCTCTAAGCCCCAGAATTCGATCTTGAGTGTTGGTTGTTTGATTGGTTGTCTGACATAACTAGATTTGTAGCTTTTCAGGTATTAGCTTGGAATAAATGTAGGAATCGAACGACAGTGCCGGTTAAATTAAAAGACTGGTCTTAAAGGGTTAAATCGTAAAACACTTATAGTAAAATTTATTAATTATAGTATAATATGTATTTTTCATATGAAATCATCGTGTTGTAGCTGTGAACATTACTTGCGTTATAGTAATCTCCAAAAATTAGTTTAGTACCTTAATAGTTTTGTTTATTTGTACAGTCGTAGAGAAAAAACTGATACAGTTCGCATTGTGAGTGAACTACTGGGGGTAGAATGATAATTTTTGTGTCATTCTTCATGATTTAACGTCTTTTTGAAAATAATCTATAGTTTATGCCCTTAGGGGGCCGTCTACATATTAAACGAAGCACCAACTTTTGTTTTTACTATGGGCGACATCAAAGATTATCCCCGATTCTAATAGAACACCCCCTAAAATCAAGTTTTGTAATATTTGGCCCTCAAACAAAGCCAGGAGGGGGGTTTGAAAATTACGGGAACTTTACTTCTAACAGGAAAGATTGGCAACAATTGTCAGGAAATTTAAAACAGATTTGGCTGCTTATCTATACTATGGCACAATTCCCACAAAAGTTAAAACAGATTTGGCTATTTATCTATATTTTGGCGCAATTTTGTCTTTCAATTAGGATACCTAAAGTGGTAGCCTAGTTGGTAGAGTATCAAGCTCGTAATCACTAGGTTGCAGGTTCTGTCCCCGCAGTTGCCAAATCAGTTACTCATTGTTTTAGGTTAACCGATAGGGATATAGGCCAACACAAAGCAGAATAGATGTTGGATACTGCTTCAAATTTAAAGCATTTGGAAAAATTTATACAATTAAATTTAATTTAGTTAATTATTTAATTCCTGTAAATAGGTAATAAAAATACCACGTATCACGTTAAATTATGAAATTATTATATGGATTCGTATTACGTTAAGTTATTTTACTTCTCAAAAGTTCCTGTCAAAATACTTTAATACAGATATGTTTAGAGGTGTTTTTTAATATTAATATTTAGAGAATGGTTCTAATAGAACTTTCCCACTTAATAAAAAAAAACATATTTTTCTTTAAAAATTAAAACACTTTCAAAGTTCAAAATTTGCTTACCACTTTGGAGGTATAAAGGCCCGAAAACTCAGATAAAATTTCAAATATGATTATTATGATTCTACGGTCGTGTTTTTAATGATTAATTGAGAGTTATGTATATTTTATTACATTTCCAGAAACTTCCCATTTGAGGAAAAATGTTTTATTAGATTGGGTAGGGAGTTTTAATTATTTTTAACGAAAAACTAAGGAAGTTCCTGAACGTTGTGCTTGGAATAAAATACCAATATAAATATTAATTATGTTAAGAAGTTAAGCATCAAACATCAAATTTACTAAAATTGATTACATAAAATTAATTAACTTAAATCACAGCAACGATTAGAAGCTTCTTGATATTTTAACTTATTAGGAGGTTAAGGAAAAATTTGAATCGTCGTGTGGTCATGATAAATTTTTAAAAAAGTTTATTTCATTCTGTTTAAAATTTTTAATAATTTAAACACCCACCACACTGACAAAAATAATCCATAAAGAAAAGAGTAAGAATGCGTCTTTATAATTATGAGTGAATATTTTTTTTTTTGGGGGGTTTAGGGGTTAATCGAGACCGTTTTTCACTGCCAAACATTTGATAATCCTTTATTGTGGAATACGCAGAGCATTGATCCATGGAAACAGTGGGATATCCAGAATAAAAATTGGAGATTGATATTGGAGTTTAATTTTAGGGGGAGGGTTTTTTTTTTGTTTTCTGAGGTGAAAGAGAATACTTTCAAGGTGTTTCATGGTTGTGTTATAGGGTAAGGTGGGGTAAAATGATTATAGCGGGCTAAAATAGATATAGGGATTTTAGCAGTTTTCAAATTTGTGAAACTCAACGTTAATTGGCATGCTATTTTATCATAAGCCTCAATTAAAATCAGCATCCCAAATAACATTGAATTTTACAAACTGTTAAAATCCTTATAAAATGTATACTCCACCCTTGTCTTAAACATGATTAAAATCTTAGAGAACAGTTTTTAAACCCGATGCCGGCCCTATATCTTATTTACAGCACATGCGGCTGGATCTGCTGTACTCCTCAGAGAGTATACGTCGGTAACGGGGTATCAGCAGCGTAAGCTGCTCCTGCCCCGTCTGTACTCACCATTTAAAAGATTGATTATATATAAAAAAGAAAATAAAATTAAAAGTGGTAGCTAAATTTTAATTATAGTGTTAATCTTTTCTTTTGTGTGGCCACCACTGTTTTATTTATTATAGTTTAATTATATATCAGTCCACTACCAAATTCTAGCATCGTGTTCAGGGTGCTTAGATAATTCTGACATCATCGACCCTGCCGGACGGTAGTAGGCTGTCGGTGCAACCCTGGGACGTCTTTATTACGCCTAAACAGAGTGTGTTTCGAGAGGGGGGAATATTAATTTTAGCACTACAGTTTTTTTTTCTGCAAAGTTATTGCATTTACTAAGTTAACTTGCATCTTGAGGCGCCATGTTTACCCATAAGCTCAAATGATGACAACACTTAAGCATATTGCTGAGGGAGATGTGGATAAACATGGCGGCTGGAGGACTCTTATCGAAGCTGTGCCCATCTTTATTATATTTAATAGACAATAAATGTAAGAAGACACCGTTCTTATTAAGTGACGACTTTTCTAAAAGTTTGATTCATATGTAAAACCAAAATTCCTTTGTGAAACCTATGTAGAGAAATAATCTTTCTTTAGTAAAAAAAAATTTAAAAAATGGTTTAATCTTTTTTTTTTGTTTTAGATTTTTATTCATGTAATTCAAAAATACTTCTAATTTAATGCAGGTGAAATTTTTAGTCGAATATTGTAAAGTATCGTTTCGGAATTTTTTCCTCTGAAAAAAATTAGTAACAAGTAAAACATTTTACATACACATAAAAAATAGGTTAATATTTCCTTTTACGGAAATCAGTAGTGTAAAAATAACTAATAACTCTACTTTATAAGTAGTTTAAATTTCAGGCATCTTCAAACTTTTTAAAATTAATCAGTCATATGGCAGGTATGCCGATTCGAACCTTGTTCTGAAACTTAAAGACCAAGCACACTAACCATTCGGCCACGCCGGCTGCAGTCAACAAGTTTTAGTAATAAATCTGACCAACTATCTGAGTTAGTATATCGTGTTATTGCTGGTTACTGTAATTTTCATAACCTGGCGATTTTCCTTCTAATCTTTGGCGATAAGAGTTTGGCGAAAATTTTCTGAATGAAATTTCCTACATTGTGCACGGGGTTAATGGCTGTAAGGATCAAAATCTATGAAAAACGAGATTTCAATGTAAATTCGACGAACTTCAAACCATAACATTCTAATTTTCAAATTGCAAATCCTTCTAGTGGGTCTGTTTATCTGATTAAATGACTATTTGTAAAGGCTTTCATGGTCGTTTTCTTTAAATGTAAGTACTATAAGAACTATATACACTTTAACAATAAGAACACCACCTTTTTTGAAAGAAATAGGAAAAAATTTAGAGGGATTCGAACAAACAACTCCTTTGGAATCGTTAGCTTGCGTTATGGATTGGTTGATTGGTTTGAGCTTGCGCCACACAAATGTTGGAATAAGTGCCCCGTCTACTTTTGGAAAACCTGCCCCAACTCACTTTTTGAACTTTGGGAGCCCCTCAACGAGTGGGGGTGTAATATTATTGAAAAACAAAAGCATAGTTTTGTAGAGGAAGAAATCCTCTATCAGGATATGCAATATCAGATTAGTCAGTTAAAATTAAAAGGGCTTAATCACATTTTTAATAAAAATCCAAAAGTTTACGCAAAGAGCAAAATATTGAAAAAGCCCCTTTTCTGACGAAACTACAAGAGCTAAAATTCTGAAAGTACATCAGAATATGTGTGAAGTCTTTCTTTTTCATCCAGTTCACTCGTTGGGTTGATCTAATTGCTCATTTAAAAATAAAGGGCGTTGGAAAATTTGCCCCAGTGGAAAACTAGCCCCGGTCTCCCCTACTCTCACTGATTTGGCAAGGCGTCTAGTGGTTCTTGCGTTATGAAAAGGTCGAGAATCTCTGCTATAGTCAATATAATTTTCAAATTTTAAAACCAGAGATGTATTTGATTGAGTTTTAAATAAAAGTTATTCTAAAGTCAGTTATTCTAAAGTCAGAGTCCGCTATATTACTCGTTTTTGAGGAAACGAGAGAGCTGAAGTACTCGTTTCGAAAATGATCGTTTTCGATCAATTTCGGTCTCGAATCGTTATCGACTCGTTTTCGACTCGTGTTAAAAGTTTCTGAATACGGCCCTTAGTTACAGTGGCGTATATAGGAATTTATTTCGGGAGGGGCCCAAAATTACTCCCCAGCCCCTCCCCCACATATTTAATAAGTCCAATGTAGCTTTTTAGGTGATAACTTAGGTTATAAAAACTTAATATAGGAAAAGTTGTTAGTAATAAAGGGGGGGTTAAATTAGACCAAAGGTGGTAATTAGACCAAATTAATTAGGTGATTAAATTAGCCCAGAGGTGGGGGGTCTGGGGGTTCTCCCCCAGAAAATTTGTGGGAAAAAACCCAGGTTTTTAACTAGTTTTGGTACACTAACGGCCGTATTCACAGCCATCGGCATCAGAGTTAACACCTTGGCGACGAAGTGTTAAGTCCAAAAACCGTATTCACAGCATCCGAATCAGAGCTTATAATCGTCCTAACGATAGCACCTCGAAGCTGGAGGTGTCAAACTCTGACTCGGTATCGACGCATGCGCAGTCGCTACTTCTCCACGGAGACGAGAAAGCTTCAAATAAAATGGCTTCCGCCCGACCATTTCGACTGAGAAATTGTAACATCCGATCCGGATAATTAGGCTTCCGATTGAGCAGATCCTTGTCGAGAAATGATTTCTATGATGGAATGAAGAATAGAGAGGTAGGTTCTGTATAAATATAACCAATAAAAATGTCTATCTGGTACTTGCTCAATGTTCATGCATACTACACTACTTGATACTACTAGTGTTCGGCAACTAGTGGTCAAAAAGTAGTTAACTACCAACTACTAACTAGTCTGGGAAAATCTAGTTGCAACTAGTAGTTAACTATTTTTTCCTGGGACTAGTTGCAACTAGTAGTTAACTATTTCCCAAAGTAGTTAACTACTAGTTAACTAGTCTATTTAATTTCATAACCTATTTTTTGCCCAAATTCTAATACCATTTTTCTTATCTATATCACAAAAAACTTTATGCTTCGCTCAAAACGGCGCTTTATTTATGGTTATGATATTTGAGTACTCTACCATGACACTGTATAGTTATTAGGGTGGTATAAAAAACAAAAGTACGATTTTTTTTTCGGGGCATCCCCCCCCCCAAAATGTAACCCTCGGTATAAAACTAATATTCTGAAAGTTTCAGCTCAAAAAAATAATATTTAGACCCCGCCCCCAAGCATCAAAGCTCCAAAAAAAACCTCGAAATTTTGCACGTTTTCACCTATAAAATCCGAACCGGTTGTTGTAAAAATACAAGACTGGTATCATTTTGTAGATTATTTATTTAGCTTCAACGTTTTTAATTGAAACTTGTTTGTAGAACTTACAGATCAAACGATACAAGGGGTTTTACTAACTCCCCCCGCAATATCAATTTTTTTAAGGAGTGTCAGGAAATTCCTGAAAATGTTTCAGCTTTCGTAAAATGGTTCAAAAACATATAAATAATGGTTATTGACTGCATAGGTGTAAAATTTAAGAGATTTACAATGAAAAAAATAATTTTTGTTCATACCTGTTAATTTTTTAACTATCCTAAAATAATTCAAATAAAATACGTAAATTAATTTTTTAAACTAGTAAATAAATGCATAAGGTGTAAAAGTTGACAAACAAGCAAAAAAAGTTCAAATTTACTAATTTTAACCCATTTTCAAAATTTTTCTCTTCACTGAGTTAGGTGTAAGAAGACTGAATGGTGTATTTCCCCACAAGATCGCCCTATTTTAGAAGTTTTGAGAGCGGTATTTGACTTAAAAAATGGGATCAACTACAGGACCTCCACCTGAAGTTTTTAAAAGTTTCAATTTAAAATGGACTTAAATCAATAAAAATAGCTACGGAAAAAGAGTTGATAAAAAGAGGCCAAGTTAAAATCAAAATGGTATCGGAAATGTTGGAAGCTTCATAGCTGGGCTTGATACATCGAACCAAATATCAATTAGAGCCCCAGGTGCCATGCATCTGCATCATGCTAGTGCTAGATAGATGACAAATGCCCTCTATTGAGTGAAAATTATCTTTTTCGGGTACGAATTCCCTCTAACTCTTACAGAGATAGATACATACCATTAGAAGTATTTGTATTACCTTAATAAACATCAAAATTAAAGTTTGGTTAAATGCACCAAAGAAATTTGCAAATATTTACGAAAAATATATGTAGAAGTATCAAGAGTTATAACCACAGTACCATAGTTTAAGAACTTGGTGTCTTAAAACCTGAGACATTTGAATTTTTGACGAAAGTTTTATAAAAGAAATTAAAATTAACATGCCTTTGTCTAATGGGGAATACTAGAGGAAGACTATAGTGAGGAAAATAGAATAATAAAAGTGAAAGTGAAAAGTTTCCATTAATCAAAATACTAGCTAATAGTTTCAGAAAATTATCACGCAGTAGAGGGCTTTTGACATCCATCTAGGTTCTAGAATGATGCATGGCACCTGGGGGTCTAATTGATATTTGGTTTGATGTATCAAGCCTTATAAATATTTGGCCCTTGGAATACTTCACTGTAGTCTTGAAAGATATTTCGGGTTTTTCAATTGTCCAGGTATAAGCTTCCAACATTTTCAATGTCATTTAATTTTAACTCTTGACCTCTTTTTATCAACTCTTGCTACGTAGCTATTTTAATTGATTTCAGTCCATTTTAAATTGAAACTTTTAAAATCTTCAGGTGGAGGTCCTGAAGTTGATCCCATTTTTTAAGTCAAATACCGCTCTCAAAACTTCTTCTAAAATAGGGCGATCTTGTGGGAAAATACACTATTCAGTCTTCTTACACCTAACTCAGTGAAGAGAAAAATTTTGGAAATGGGTTAAAATTAATAAATTTGAACTTTTTTTGCTTATTTGTCAACTTTTACACCTTATGCATTTATTAACTAGTTTAAAAAATTAATTTATGTATTTATTTGAATTATTTTAAGATAGTTAAGAAATTAACAGGTAAGAACAAAAATTATTTTTTTTTCTTTGTAAATCTCTTAAATTTTATACCTATGCAGTCAATAACCATTATTTATATGTTTTTGAACCATTTTACGGTAGCTGAAACATTTTAAGGAATTTCCTGACACTCCTTAAAAAATTGATATTGCGGGGGGAGTTAGTAAAACCCCTTGTATCGTTTGATCTGTAAGTTCTAAAAACAAGTTTCAATTAGTAAGGTTGAAGCTAAATAAATAATCTACAAAATGAAACCAGTCTTGTATTTTTACAACAATAACCGGTTCGGATTTTATAGGTGAAAACGTGCAAAATTTCGAGGGTTTTTTTGGAGCTTTGATGCTCGGGGGCGGGGTCTAAATATTATTTTTTTGAGCTGAAACTTTCAGAATATTTGTTTTATACCGAGGGTCCCATTTCTTGGGGGGGGGGTGCCCCGAAACTTTGGACGAAAAAAATTTTCCTCATGTTAACCTGGACCACCCTAGTTATAAATAGCAGTGTAATTTTTGTATATTTTGATTAAAAATTTTAAATATTTTTGAAATTTTAAACAAAATTTTTTTTAAAGTAGTTGAAAATTTGAAAGTAGTTTCAACTAGTAGTTATTAAAAAAAGTAGTTCAACTACTAGTTAAACTAGTTTAAACCAAAAGTAGTTAAACTACTAGTTAACTACTAGTTGATCGGTAGTTAACTACTAGTTGCAACTAGTTCTAGTTAACTAGTGCCGAACACTAGATACTACAATGTAAACATGGCTATGAGGGAACTACAAAATAGATTGTGTATTAAAATGAAACGCGATGTCATTAACTCCTATCTATAATATTTATTTTCCTCTTGTTAAACGTTATCTTTTGAATCAATTTTAAACTTTTTATTCAATATCCTTATACTATATTATGTTCTCAGGCGAACTTTTGATTTTAGTGAATTCTATTATTAAAAAGTTGTCTACCTAAATACAATAATTAATATTACATAAGGAATTGAATTTCTGAAATCCAAAAAGCATTTGTTTATTTAAGAACACTCATTTATAATTATAATTCTCTGTATTCTGTGATTTTAATTAAGTAATGAACTGTTTTGTTGGAGGTTTATCTAAGCAAAACATTTATTTTAATGTATGTTGTCTTTTTCATGAAGAACAAATAAATTTAATTGATAATTTTTTAAAATCAATTTTAATCTCGATATTACATATTTGAGGGTTTAGATTTTTCTTTTTATTACAGGTATTGACCTCAGAAACAGTTGCTTTTGAACAGCTGCTTATTTGTGCCATGAAAATTCATTTGAAAATTATTGATATAGTTTTAATTTTCTTTTTAAATTGTGAAACAAAATATTTTACTGTATTAGTAATGTAATAATTTCTATGTATTTCTTATTATACATTTCTTATTATGTATACAAGAATTGTGCCTTTTTATGTTCAAAAAGTTGCTCAATTTACTTTTTATTGAATAAAAAATCCACTTTAATTAATGTTGTTTATGAGTTTGTAAATGTATATTATGGTAGCTTACAGTGGTAATATTTTTCAGAGTTTTAATTACTTTCTCCAAATCAGAATACAATTTTTGATTCAAAAGAAACTGAATTATTTTTCAAAATGTCTTATTTTTTGCATGGAAGTTTAATGTGTTCTGGCAGAACTGTTTTCTTTCTTTTGTTTCATAAAGAATGTTGGGTTTTTTCTCTGTATTTTTTTCTTATGTATAAAGTTGAAATGGCATTTTAATGATTTTATTAGCCATTACTATTGGGATATACTATCATAGCTTTAATAAGTATTTTTTTCATTTTTTATTATTCATATTTTTTTTTCAAGAATAAAAAAATAAAGGGAAGATTGAGTGACCATTTTAAGTATTTTAAATTTTATTTCATAAATACATGATGTAAAAATAATAGGTACTACTGTTTTAGTATTTAGTAGTGTTATTAAAGTATGGGCCTTTATAACTGTAAATCATTAAATAACTTTTATTAGTGTCAATATCCTAAGGAAAAAAAACTTTTTTTAACAATCTAGCTTCATTTAATAGATTCAGAATTTATTATTCACATCAAGGAAGGGTTGGGAGAAATTTTAAATCGATAGGTAGTAATAATAATAGTATCTTAGATAGTTTTAATATTTATTGTTCAATTGAGTTTCAAAAATTTGTGCAGGTTTACTATAGAACAGCTTTGCAAAATCTCTTGAGACTTAATACTTTATACTGCTTTTGTGTTTTAGAATTTGAGATTATAATCAATGCTAATTTATATAGGTCAGGTACCTAATATAAACTTATGTAACAAAGCTTAAGCTCCTAAGAGTAAAACCATCGTTTTTATAAATTTATTCTTCATAGAGCACCTTTCATTATTTTCTACATCAATGTTTTTGGTTTTTTCGCTCCAAGAGAGCGGCTGATTTTGCTCGTTGCTTCTTTTTGCACTCACTTTTCTCTTCATAGTTTGTTTTGAGCCATTTTACTGCATAGGTTTTCATTTCAATTTATTCATATTAATCTAGTATCTATCAATAAATTAGAATGTCCTTATTTTTAATTTGATCTCAAATAATGCAAAATTAAAATGTTGCAAAGGACTCATACATATAAGGTATAGGGAGAAAGAAAACCCTACAATTCACTGATTAAAATTATGACAGCACATGTAAAATCAATTCAATTCCCAGAATAATACCCCAAAATTCATTACTCGATGATAGTTTGTAAAATAAATTGTTCATCATAAACGATAGAAACACGTTGATTTAGGTTTTTGCCTTTGAGTTTAATAATTTTTAACACCTCAGTAAAAGTACTAATCACTAGTTAAATGTATTGGTATAAGCCAGTTTATAAATGTATCATCAAGTTACATACACTCAGCAATTGATTTAATTTGATACATAATAGTTATACGATTGTATTAAACATAGCAGTATTTTTATTTCAGTCGATCGGCCAGCGTAAGGCATTGCCATGTGTTTTTATTTACTAAACAAACTCGTTACGAGTGATGTGATTCTCTCTAGCCAATCAGAGAAGACCTTTTCAGCGCGAAACACCTTCGCCAAGCAATCGCCAAGGCCAGCATCGGACTCACTTGATCCGAGTACTATGAATACGGATCCACTGCTGACACGGTGCTATCTAGGGATGTCAAAATGTTCAAAATAACCGGTTTTCGGTTAACCGGTTTATTTTCCCTTTCGGTTAACCGTCCGGTTATAACCGTCCAAAAAATACCGGTTATTTGAATAACCGAATAAATTAGTACCTCCCCAACGGCGCGAGGTAAAATTACGAAACTGGTCTCTAAAAAAAGCCCATTTCCCATATCATTACATATTAAAAGGAATAATCCAAACAAATTCGTTAACTAATTAAAAAAAATCTTAATTAACAAAACCGGAATGAAAAGGTGGTATTATTTTGATGATCCGGTTTTTTATATTTTAGTCCGATGAATTACCACAGCCAGAGAAAATTCTGCGGCAAAGTTACTCACCACTATAAAAGTTAAATTATTCAAATCGGTTATAAATACCAACTGATTTTACTTTTCTGTCTTTTTTTACTTCTAATAGAACATACAGAGTGGTTTATATAAGATTTTTTTCTCACAACCGGGAAAAAACCGGTTTTTCAATTGATTTTTAGGTTTTTGAAGTTAATTTAAGAAGGTTTTTGTCTCAAAACTGGAGAAAAAACCGGTTTTTCAATTGATTTTCACAGGGGTTTTTATTTCATATTTAGATCAGTGGATTTAATAAGATTTGAGCCTCACAAACGGAGATAAAAACCGGTTTTTCATACTAACAGATTTTTAATCTAGTAAGATTTGAGTCTCACAACTTGAGAAAGGTTGGTTTTTAGTTTGATTTTCAGGGGTTTTTTATATTTAATAGATCATATGAAGTGATTTAATAAGGTATGAGTCCCACAAACGGATAAACAACCGGTTTTAAAGTGATTTTCAGGTCTTTTTTCATTTTTAATAGATCATATGAAATGGATTTAATAAGATTAGAGATTCTGTGGCGAATTTACGTACTCACCACTATAAGAGTCATAATATTCAAATGGGTTATAAATACTGACTGACTTTCACCTCCACGGATTTTTTTTCTATTCTTAATAGATTTAATAGATTATATAAAGCGGAATTAATAAGATTTTTGTCTCGTAACCAGAAAAAAAACGGTGTTTTATTAGACTTTTAGATTTTTAATCGGTTTTATTTATGTATTAAGATCCAAGTCTCATAACCGGAGAAAAAAACCGGTTTTTAATTTGATTTTCAGGTTTTTTTTTTTCATTTTTAATAAATTATCATAAGAAGTGAATTTAATAAGATTTGAATCTCACAACCGGAGGAAAAAAACCGGTTTTCATTTGATGTTCAGGTTTTTTTTCCATTTTTAATAGATCTTATGAAGTGGATTCAATAAGATTTTTTGTCTCATAACCGAGAAAAAACCGGTTTTTAATTTGATTTTCAGGTTTTTTTCATTTTTAATAAATATCATAGGATGTGAATTTAATAAGATTTGAGTCTCACAACCGGAGGAAAAAAACCTGTTTTTCATTTGATTTTCAGGGTTTTTTCTCATTTTTGATAGATCATATAAAGTGGGTTTAATAAGATTTGAGTCTCATAACCGAGAAAAAAGCCAGTTTTTTATTAGACTTTTAGATTTTTATTCAGTTTAATGGATTTAATAAGATCTGAGTCTCATAACCGGTTTTTAATTTGATTTTCAGTTTTTTTTTTTTTTTTTTTTTCATTTTTATTATATCATAAAAAAAGAATTAAAAAGAGTTGAGTCTCACAACCGGAGGAAAAAAAACCGGTTTTTTATTCAATTACCAGATTTTTAATCAGTTTCATGGATTTAATAATATTTGAGTCTCATAACCGGAGAAAAAAAAACCGGTTTTTAATTTGATTTTCAGGGTTTTTTTTTATTGTAATAGATCATGTGAAGTGGATTGAATATTTTTTTCCCACAACCAGAGAAAAAAAACCGGTTTTTCATTTCAGTTTCAGGTTTTTTTTTCATTGTAATAGATTATAGGAAGTGGATTTAATATTTTTTTCAAACAACCGGAGAAAAAAACCGGTTATTCATTTCATTTTCAGGGTATTTTAAAATGTTTAATAGATCACAAGAAGTGAATTTAAATAGATTTCAGTCTCAAAACCGGAGGAAAAAAACCGTTTTTTTATTCAATTACCAGATTTTTAATCAGTTTCATGGATTTAATAAGATTTGAGTCTCATAACCGGAGAAAAAAACCGGTTTTTAATTTGATTTTCAGGGTTTTTTTCATTGTAATAGATCATATGAAGTATAGATTGAATATTTTTTTCCCACAACCAGAGAAGAAAAACCGGTTTTTCATTTCAGTTTCAGGTTTTTTTTTCATTGTAATAGATTATATGAAGTGGATTTAATATTTTTTTCAAACAACCGGAGAAAAAAAACCGGTTATTCATTTCATTTTCAGGGTATTTTAAAATTTTTAACAGATCACAAGAAGTGAATTTAAATAGATTTCAGTCTCACAACCGGAGGAAAAAAACCGGTTTTTTATTCAATTACCAGATTTTTAATCGGTTTCATGGATTTAATAAGATTTAAGTCTCACAACCGGAGGAAAAAACCGGTTTTTAATTTGATTTTCATGGTTATTGTTTATTTTTAATAGATCACAAGAAGTGAATTTAATTAGATTTCAGTCTAAAAACCGGAAAAAAAACCGGTTTTTCATTTTATTTTCAGGTTTTCTTCATTGTAATAGATCATATGAAGTGGATTTAATATTTTTTTCCCACAACCGGAGAAAAAAAACGGATTTTCAATTAGTTTTCAGAGGTTTTATTGATTTTTAATAGATCACAAGAAGTGAATTTAATTAGATTTAGTCTCACAACCGGAGGAAAAAACCGGTTTTTCATTAAATTACCAGATTTTTAATCGGTTTTATGGATTTAATAAGATTTGAGTGTCACAATCGGAGAAAAAAACCGGTTTTTAATTTTATTTTCCGGTTTTTTTTTTCATTGTAATAGATCATATGAAGTGGATTTAATATATTTTTTTAAACAACCGGAGAAAAAAAACCGGTTTTTCATTTCATTTTCAGGGGTTTTATTCATTTTTAATAGATCGCAAGAAGTGAATTTAAATAGATTTCAGTCTCACAACCGGAGGAAAAAAACCGGTTTTTCATTCAATTACCAGATTTTTAATCGGTTTCATGGACTTAATAAGATTTGAGTCTCACAACCGGAAAAAAAACCGGTTTTTAATTTCAGTTTCAGGTTTTTTTCATTGTAATAGATCATATGATCATATGAAGTGGATTTAATATTTTTTTAAACAACCGGAGAAAAAAACCGGTTTTTCATTTCATTTTCAGGGGTTTTATTCATTTTTAATAGATCACAAGAAGTGAATTTAAGTAGATTTCACTCTCACAACCGGAGGGAAAAAAACCGATTTTTCATTCAATTACCAGATTTTTAATCGGTTTCATTTACTTAATAAGATTTTAGTCTCATAACCGGAGAAAAAACCGGTTTTTAATTTAATTTTCATGGTTATTTTTTTCATTTTAAATAGATCATATGAAGTAGATTTATTAACATTTTTTCCCACAACCGGAGAATCAACTTCCCATAGAGCTAGGACCATGAAATATTAATATGTTGTTCATGGTGGGAATCCAAACAATCTATTAAATTTTCAGGGTCCAATATCAATTAGGGGGCCGTATACATAAAAAATACAGTAATAAATTTGAATAATTTATAAACCCAGAACTAATTCATCAACCCCTTACTGCGATACAAATTTTTGTTCGTCTAAATGTCTACTACAACATATTAAAATATTAAATATTTATCTCTATATTTGGGAAAAAATTTCAAGTAAAACGAAAATTCTTTGAACCTAAAATACAAGCGCAATATGTATATATTCCCCTTAAAATTTCCAATTCCTAGAAACATTTTTTATAAGCATTCTAAATATGTAAAGCATTAAAAACTAAATTTAAAAGTAAACAAACCGAGAACTCAAATCTGGGAAATATTCCAGAGTCATTCGCGTTAAGGACCAGTAGGCTCTATTCTACTCTCAAAAATTCTCAATTACGTCATAATCACCATGGAAACCCGTAATTCTGGAAAAACCTTGCCATAACCTTATATTACTATAAAAAATTTTCGAAAAAAAATTAATATTATTTAATAAAGGGTTATTAGCTTTATTCGGAGTTGTGTTTCAAGGTTGAATTCCGAAATTTTTTTCGGAATTCAATTTTTTAAATTATCCTCTAAATTACGATTCTATTTTCACAAAATTTGAATATGATCCACTTATAGGTGTCTAGTTTGAGATTTAATCACCGAAAAAACGATATTTTAAATTTAATTGTATTTAAAACGCGAAATTCGTCAATTTCTCGGAAAAGAACGCACGACCGCCGAGGACTGGATTATTATTCCAATTTCTTCAAATTACAGATTCTGCGAGATATTTCATCATAGTTTAAGGGTAAAAGGTCACCGACCTGGTGAAAATTCGTTAAGATGCTTTTTTTCTATAATTAAGGTACATGTCAAAAACGGTTATTAAAAGGGGAATCGAACTCAAAATTACCAGTACGATGACTTGAAAATTTAATATGTTACTTTTCTTACAGCCTTCTACTAGAAACCAGCGTAAAAAGAACTCGTGAATTTTTAAAAAAAATTTAAAATTCGAAAAAAAAAAACCCCTCCGATATACAGTATGCAATGAACGATAACAGTGAAAATCAAATGAGAAACCAAATTTTTTCTCCGGTTTTATGAGACTAAAATGTTATTAAATCCATGAAATCAACTAAAATCCATGAAAGTAACTAAAAATTAAATTAAAAACCGTTTTTCTTCTTAGGTTATGAGGCAAAAATGTTATTAAATCCATGATAGCAATTAAAAATCAAATTAAAAAAAAAAACGGTTTTTTCCGGTTATGAGACACAAAAATGTTATTAAATCCATGAGAGCAATTAAAAATCGAATTAAAAACCGGTTTTTTTCCTCCGGTTATGAGAAAAAATTTTATTAAATGCATTAACGCAATTAAAAATCAAATTGAAAACCAGTTTTTTCTCCGGTTATGAGACTCAAATCTCATTAAGCCCATGAAACCGATTAAAAATCTGGTAATTGAATGAAGAACTGTTTTTTTTCCTCCGGTTGTGAGACAAAAATGTAATTAAATCCATGAACGCAATTAAAAATCAAATTGAAAACCAGTTTTTTCTCCGGTTATGAGACTCAAATCTCATTAAGCCCATGAAACCGATTATAAATCTGGTAATTGAATTAAAAACCGGTTTTTTCCTCCGGTTATGAGACTTAAATCTTATTAAATCCATATCAAATGATCTATTAAAAATGAAAAAAAAAATACCCCTGAAAATGAAATGAAAAACCGGTTTTTTTTCTCTGATTCTTTAAAAAAAATATTAAATCGACTTCATATGATCTAGTACAATGAAAAAAACCTCAAACTGAAATGAAAAACCGGTTTTTTTATCTATTACAAAGAAAAAAAAACCTGAAAATCAAATTAAAAACCGGTTTTCTTCTCCGGTTATGAGACTCAAATCTTATTAAATCCATGAAACCGATTAAAAATCTGGTAATTGAATGAAAAACCGGTTTTTTTCCTCCGGTTGTGAGACTGAAATCTATTTAAATTCACTTCTTGTGATCTATTAAAAAAAACCCTGAAAATGAAATGTAAACCGGTTTTTTTCTCCGGTTTTTAAAAAAAATATTAAATCCACTTCATATGATCTATTAAAGTGAAAAAAACCTGAAACTGAAATGAAAAACCGGTTTTTTTCCTCCGGTTATGAGAAAACATTTTATTAAATGCATTAACGCAATTAAAAATCAAATTGAAAACCAGTTTTTTCTCCGGTTATGAGACTCAAATCTCATTAAGCCCATGAAACCGATTAAAAATCTGGTAATTGAATGAAGAACTGTTTTTTTTCCTCCGGTTGTGAGACAAAAATGTAATTAAATCCATGAACGCAATTAAAAATCAAATTGAAAACCAGTTTTTTCTCCGGTTATGAGACTCAAATCTCATTAAGCCCATGAAACCGATTATAAATCTGGTAATTGAATTAAAAACCGGTTTTTTCCTCCGGTTATGAGACTTAAATCTTATTAAATCCATATCAAATGTTCTATTAAAAATGAAAAAAAAAATACCCCTGAAAATGAAATGAAAAACCGTTTTTTTTTTCTCTGATTGTTTAAAAAAAATATTAAATCGACTTCATATGATCTAGTACAATGAAAAAAACCTCAAACTGAAATGAAAAACCGGTTTTTTTTATCTATTACAAAGAAAAAAAAACCTGAAAATCAAATTAAAAACCGGTTTTCTTCTCCGGTTATGAGACTCAAATCTTATTAAATCCATGAAACCGATTAAAAATCTGGTAATTGAATGAAAAACCGGTTTTTTTCCTCCGGTTGTGAGACTGAAATCTATTTAAATTCACTTCTTGTGATGTATTAAAAATTAAAAAAAACCCTGAAAAAAAACCCTGAAAATGAAATGAAAAACCGGTTTTTTTCTCCGGTTTTTAAAAAAAATATTAAATCCACTTCATATGATCTATTAAAGTGAAAAAAACCTGAAACTGAAATGAAAAACCGGTTTTTTTCTCCGGTTATGAGACTCAAATCTTATTAAATCAAATCTGGTAATTGAATGAAAAATCGGTTTTTTTTTCCTCCGGTTGTGAGACTGAAATCTATTTAAATTCACTTCTTGTGATCTATTAAAAAAAACCCCTGAAAATGAAATGAAAACCGGTTTTTTTCTCCGGTAATGAGACTCAAATCTTATTAAATCCATAAAACCGATTAAAAATCTGGTAATTGAATGAAAAACCGGTTTTTTTCCTCCGGTTGTGAGACTGAAATCTATATAAATTCACTTCTTGTGATCTATAAAAATAAAAAAAACCCTGAAAATGAAATGAAAAACTGTTTTTTTACAATAAAAAACCCCCCTGAAAATCAAATTAAAAACCGGTTTTTTTTCCGGTTATGAGATTCAAATCTTAATAAATCCATGAAACTGATTAAAAATCTGGTAATTGAATAAAAAACCGGTTTTTTCCCCTCCGGTTGTGAGACTGAAATCTATTTAAATTCACTTCTTGTGATCTATTAAACATTTTAAAATACCCTGAAAATGAAATGAATACCCGGTTTTTTTTTCGGTTGTTTGAAAAAAATATTCAATCTACTTCATATAATATATTGCAATGAAAAGAAAACCTGAAAATCAAATTAAAAACCGGTTTTTTTCTCCGGTTATGAGACTCAAATCTTATTAAATCCATGAAACTAATTAAAAATCTGGTTATTGAATGAAAAACCGGTTTTTTCCCTCCGGTTGTGAGATTGAAATCTATTTAAATTCACTTATTGTAATGTATAAAAAATGATTAAACCCCCGAAAATGAAATGAAAAACCGGTTTTTTTCTCAGGTTATGAATGAGCTGATAATGAACTGAAAATATTTCATAAAACCGATTAAAAATACAAAAGTCTAATAAAAAAAAGTCTAATAAAAAAAGTTTTTTTTGTTATGAGACAAAAATCGTATTAAATTCACTTCTTATGATATATTAAAATGAAAAAAACCTGAAAATCAAATTAAAAACCGGTTTTTTTCTCCGGTTATGAGACTCAGATCTTATTAAATCCATAAAACCTATTAAAAATCTAAAAGTCTAATAAAAAACCGTTTTTTCCTGGTTATGAGACAAAAATCTTATGAATTCTTTTCGTATGATCTATTAAGTATGAAATAAATACCGTGCATATATAAAAGTCAGTCAGCATTTATAACCCATTTAAATGTTCTGACTTTTATAGTGGTGAGTAAGTAAACTCGCCACAGAATCTCTAATATCTTATTAAATCCATTTCATATGATCCATTCAAAATGAAAAAATATCCGAAAATCACTCGAAAAACCGGTTGTTTTTCCGTTTGTGAGACTCAAACCTTATTAAATTCACTTCATATTTCCCGGTTATGAGACAAAAATCGTATTAAAGCCACTTCACATAATCTATTACCATGAAAAAACCTAAAAATCAAATGAAAAACCGGTTTTTTTTTCCTCCGGTTATGAGACTGAAATCTTATTATATTCAAGAAGTTTATCACAAGAAGTAGTCCAGGCAAATTAGACAAAAAATGGGTCGAACCTGGACATTCAATATAACAGTGTGAAAATTGGTGGAAATGTAGAGGATACTGTTCTGATTAATATCCTGAAAATCCCAAAAATTCTATCGACGGGATTATCCGCCATTTTGAAAAAACCACAGCCATCTTGGATCCCGTTTTCAAGTATAGTGACTGAACCAAGCGTTCGATTGTGTTCGTTTTTGCCCTAAAGTGTTTAATAATGAGCATTTTAAGATGCAACGTCAAAAAATTCGAAATGAAAAAGTTAATTTAATTATAATTAATTTTTTATTTTATTAATGCTTTGCTCGGTTAAAATGTAGGAAGACATTCAAAATAACGAGCTGAAAATTGGTGGAAATGTTGAGGATAGTGTCCTGATCGATATCCCAAAAGTCCCAAAAAATCCCACCAGGGGAAAATCCGCCATTTTGAAAAAACCAACGTCATCTTAGACTCGCAGTTTAACATAAGTGCCGTTTACATGGGAAAAATGCTACCCGGGTAGCTACCCGGGTAAAAAGTGGGTTCAAGGGAATTTCCAACTCTACCCGGGTAACGAAATTTGAAGGCGTTTACATGAGACATGATCTAACCCGGCTTTTTCTCGGTCACGTGGTAAGAAAGAAAAGTGATCTGCCTGTTTCCATGGTTTCCAAGTTTGTTAATAAATATCTCATTTTTGTTTTTGAAAGAGAGCATCAGAATGAATTTTAAAAGAGCGTTCGCGATATATGCAAAAAATCAACGGATGATAGCAGATTTGCTTACCGAAGACCTGCGAAGATGTATGAAAGCAATCTTGTATTATTTGTTGAATATTTTGTTTATTTACTAGTAACACTTATACAATTATACAAAATTGTGTTGGCAACATTGTTTCAATTCCATCAATGTTTATTGTTTTGATTTCCGTTTTTCATCATGTTTGTAAGTTGTGCTTGTCTTAAAAAATAAATGGATGTTTATTAAACTTAACGTTTTATCTTCACATTTCAAACTGCATTTGCTACTTTCTACATTATTGATGTCCATTACAAATTATATCAAAACAATCAACAGAGCACACACAAACAATTAAATGGCGGACTACACAACACGCAAGGTAGTGTGGGATGGGACACGAAATGCATCATGGGAAAGGAGGGTACTACCCGGCAATTGACTAGGATTGAATCCTACCCGGCTTTTTCCTATCTTTTTCCCTTCGTAGGGAATGCCGGGTAGAAAAGAGGAGTAAGAGCCGCCTTTTACCCGGGTAATTGGCTCATGTAAACGGCACTATAGTGACAGTCCAATTTTTCTCTTTACACAACAATGAAATTTCCCCAAAACTCATTATTGTAGCCGAAAAAAACTGGAATTTTGAAGTCGAATATTTCAAAAACTATTCAAGTGATTTAAGTAAATTTGGACTTCAAATTTAGTTTATTTATTCAATAAAAACATGTCATTAATTGTATAGTCAAAAATCCCACCGTTTGGTTGCTATATCGTTTGGAGTTTTGTTCGGTTTCACAATTTGACCATTTTGTTCATTTTATTTGATTTAGTTGCAACCAAACGGTGAGATTTTTGACTATACAATTAATGGCATTTTTATTGAATAAATAAACTAAATTTTAAGTCCACATTTACTTAAATCACTTGAATAGTTTTTGAAATATTCGACTTCAAAATTCCAGTTTTTTTCGGCTACAATAATGAGTTTTGGGGAAATTTCATTGTTGTGTAAAGAGAAAAATTGGACTATCACTATGTTAAACTGCGAGTCTAAGATGACGTTGGTTTTTTCAAAATGGCGGATTTTCCCCAGGTGGGATTTTTTGGGACTTTTGAGATATCGATCAGGACACTATCCTCAACATTTCCACCAATTTTCAGCTTGTTGTTATGAATGCTTACCTATATTTTAACTCAGCAAAGCATTAATAAAATAAAAAATTAAGTATAATTAAATTAACTTTTTTATTTCGAATTTTTTGACGTTGCATCTTAAAATGCTCATTATGAAACACTTTAGGGCAAAAACGAACACAATCGAACGCTTGGTTCAGTCGCTATACTTGAAAACGGAATCCAAGATGGCAGTGGTTTATTCGAAATGGCGGTTTCCCCTTGTGGGATTTTTTGGGAATTTTGGGATATCGATCAGGATACTATCCTCAACATTTTCAATAATTTTCAGCCTGTTGTTATGAATGCTTACCTATATTTTAACTCAGCAAAGCATTAATTAAATAAAAATTAATTCTAATTAAATTAACTTTTTTATTTCGAATTTTTTGACGTTGCATCTTAAAATGCTCATTATTAAACACTTTAGGGCAAAAACGAACACAATCGAACGCCCTCTACATTTCCACCAATTTTCACACTGTTATATTGAATGTCCGGGTCAATGTCTAATTTGCCTGGACTAAAGCTATAATCTATAACAATGAAAAAAATCTGGAAATCAAATGAAACACCGGTTTTTTCCTCCGGTTGTGAGACTGAAAATTAAAAACCGGCTTTTTTCTCCGGTCGTGAGAAATAATCTTACTTAATCCACTTCATATGAGCTATTAGAATGAAAAAAAAACAACATAAAAATCAAATGAAAATGAATGGTATTTATAACCCATTTGAATAATCTAACTCTTATAGTGGTGAGTAACTTTTTAACTTGAAATTTTCAATTTCATTCACATTTTCTTCAGGTTATTTTTTGGCCGGTTGTTGAATTTGAAAATAACCGAACCGGTTAAACCGAAGAAAAAAATAACCGGTTAAAACCGAAAACCGGAACAAAAATAACCGGTTTTTTAAAAACCGGTTTTTTTTTTACATCCCTATTTCTTTGATTCCTCTGTCTTCTACACGCGTGCGCTATGAAGCGTAAAGGGCCCCACAGACGAGCAACTTGGTCGTCAACCGGGTTGTCAATTTGCGAAGTTTGCAACCAAGTTGGCCATCTGTAGGGAAGTTGATGGTTGAAATTTCAAGTTGATGATTTGGTCGTCAACTTGGTGGGCGGAGCTTCAGATTGACAACCAAGTTGCTCGTCTGTAGTGAAATTGACGATCTGGTAGCCAACTTGATGGGCGGAGCTTCATGTTGGCAACCGAGTTGATGGTCTGTAGTGAAGTTTACAACAAAGTCTTCAACTTGAATCGTAAATTTTATTTCAGTCGCTTTATTAATGTGATCAACTGATGTTGATTAATTAAAATGAGTTCAAAAGAATAAAGAATCTTAATAGAATGAATGGATTTAAGTTAAATGAGTTCAAACCAATAAAAAATATTATAAGAATGAATGAATTTATATTTTTTTATATTTTTTTTAATTTGGGAGTTGCAGATTTTGCTAATAATATTTTAAAGTAAAATATCCCCCCTTATTAAGTATTAAGAATCATGATTTGAGAAGTTAATTTTAAGTTTGTGATTTAAAAGGGGTTGAATTAATTAATAAAGTTCACAAAACTAATTAAGCTATGAATCCTTTTAACTTTGATAAAAATATGCCAAGACAAAACTATCAGAATTTTTTAATTGATTCAATGAGAAACCGCATGTTTTGACGTGGAGTAAGAATAATTATATAAACAGATTGATTTCTGATTTTACCCAAAACATAATTATTTTCCACAAAATTCTGAATTATAAAATTTATCCCTTTTGTTTCATGCGTTTTATTGCTTCATTTTTCAAACTTTATAAGTGTTTATTCTTGATTTATTTTATTTCCTTTCATGGAAAGAATATCATCAAATAAAAAAATTTTAAGAATTAAGAATTCAAGCTGCAATAGAAGTTAATTTACTGAAATAAAAGGATAGAAATATACGCTTAATATTTTTAAATCAAAAGAAAAAGTCCGTTGTTTTCTTTTCTAATCGGAACATGCTAATGAGAAATAAAATTTATTAATTTAAAATTGTATGTAATTCTCAAATATTTGCCATTGGATCAAAAACAAACAAAATTTAAGATAAAAAATAAAATTTAGAAATCATTTTATTATTCTTTATGTAGTTAAAATAGTGTTATTAATTAAAATAACTTGAGATGTTTAAAAGAAGCTGCAACATAAACAGCCGACATTTTTCCAACTGAAGCAATTTTTCTCCATTGTTTACATTCTGGTTGACGACCAGGTTGGCCGTCTGTGGGAAAAGCATCAACCTGGTTGCCAACCGGGTTGACGACCAAGTTGCTCGTCTGTGGGCCCCTTAAGACCTCGTCGAATCAAACAGGGTGATTTTTCTTTCGAAACTTTACAATCCTTGTTCATCGTTAAGAGTTTTGTTCGAAATTCACTAATATTACAATGATATTATTTATAAAACTTTAAAGATGAAAAGTATTAGATTATTTTCCGAAAATTTCTAATTAAATGTGGATTTTAGCTGTCTGCGCAAACTCTCACGTCCATCGCCGAAGGCAATAATCTCGAGTGATTGTTTTAACAATCTAAATATCAGCTTGGGGATGGGGAGTGGCTTGATGGATTCTCGTTAAACGTTGAGTTGGGTTGCGGAGAAATATGAATTTGCCGTTGAATTTTATCGGTTCCAGGGTGGAACCATTAAGGGGTTCTTCGTGGAACCGGTTCCATGCTGGGATTAGGTTCCATGGAACTGTTCCAGTGGAACCGTAACATCCCTACTTCAGACTGAGTATTTCTTGGTTCTCTACGACAGAATATAACCACTTATCATACCTGCAAAGTTGCGCATTTATGTTGCTTTTCATATTTCTTTATTAGATATTTGTTTCAATTTTTCTATGGTTTTATTTTATTATTATAGCCACCTTTTGCATGGTTTGTGAGTTGTATTATTGGAATACATTTTTGGATACAGATAGTTTTTTTTAAGGGGGATAAGATTTTTTTCACCACTTTTAATGTTTTTCTTATTGTAAAATTGGAAGTTACTCAAAAATTCTAATCTTACCAAACTTTTTTGGGGGACTGAAGCCTCTAGCCCCTCTGGATCTACCAGTGTAAGAATATATAGTTATAAACTCATTATTCCACTCATTCCATTATTATACAACTCATTATCGGCATACCAGATTACTAGACATAGTGTGAAAGATACACTTTTAAATGACCTTGAATTTACCCCATGAGAACGAAACTGCACACGTGGGAAGAAAAAATCATTCCTCAGTTTAGTTTTTCGTATGTTAATTTTATTTTTTATCTTTTCTTTTATTTTGCTATAGCCATAAAGGCTATAGAGATATGAGAAAGTTTGCCTCAGGGTTTCGTTTTGCTGTTTTTCTGAACTTCTTTTCATATTTGTGTAAAAAACAGCAAAATTATACTGGTAGGTAAATCTTTAATGGATTTCATTTTTATCAATGTAGCTATTATACAGAGTTATAAGGTGGTATTCTGTAAAATCTAAAAAACTTAGTAAACATATGGGTTGAAATGTAGATAAATTGCTAGGCGTTGAAGCCATCTTTTTTCTGTGCTGCAACCAGTTAGTGAGCACAGGATTAGGAAAAATACTGGATTTTATATTTCTAAGTTCACAATGGGCACATTACAGTTTATTTATCCCCAAAAAAAATTGGATAGACTCTGTGCAAAGTCTCTGCGCAATTGGCCCTGACAGCTGAAAAAGAGGCAGACCTCGAAGCACAGAAAAGTCTAAAGCCTAAAAATAAGTCTAAATAAACATAAAAGTGTTTAAAAGCCTTTAACAAGTTAAAATCTAAATATTTATGCTTAAATAAAAAAGTTTGATTCTAACTCTATTGTTTTTAATGTTGTGTTCAAAACAGAGGTAAATGAGCAGCTTTGCATATGTATGCAATGATTAAATAATTGCCAATTAATAAAAAAATAATTGAGAGGGAATTTTTTTAGTATTTTTCCTAGTGTTTTGGGTAAGTAATCAATAAAAAATATTGACATTAATAGGAAAAGTTGCGCACTAAAGGGGTAAGTAATAAGTCAACAAAAGTACTCAAAAAATTAATTTTGGGAGGTTTTAGCTTGAAAAATGTTGATTTTGTTATATCAAATTTTTTCGGCCGACCCTGTAATCTATATTTGTTTTTATTATTTTCTTATTCTTACTAAAATTGTTAATCATTCAAAAACAGTGTCATGTACTCGCTGTTTGTTTTATTGACATATTTTACAAAAAGGGTGACTTATTCACCTATTTGACGTCACATGTCCGAGTTGTGAGTAGGCCTAGGCATAATAGAGGTTCTTGGTAACGTTTATATTACCATCAAACCAACTGTCAACTCTAATCTCAGGAAGCGTTTAATAAAAGTCGGTAGTTTTAAAGCGTCGATTCCTTCCGGAAGCTGGAAATTCCTTCCCAAGCGCTCCTTTATAACTTGCTGAGTCAGTTGTTTTAACGTCGGCAGAACCGTCTCGTCGCAGTCGCTGGGGTGTATACCACATTTCTCGTAGAATTGGACTATTCCGTCTATCGTTGTACGGGACGTGCACACCTGCTGCAGGCTCGTCCGGACTATGGCAGGTGGTATGGACGGTACACAGAGGGAAAGGAACAGCTTCCGGAACATCACGATGAATTCTTCAGTGCTGGTGACATCGTCATGCAGTGTGTAGAAGTGAGCGAGAAACCACAACAAGTGTCTGTTCGAGATGGGTCTGTCCCAGGTGAAGTGTAACTCAGGCTCATTGTAACGGGAATCGGTAATATCGGTAATGCGACTGGAAAAAAAAAATTAGTTTACAAAAAGAATATAGAGCAATTAGTCCAGGCAATCTGTGACTTAATCGGTAATAAATTCCAACATTTAGTTTTTCAACGGTTTTCACTTGGGAATGACCTCAATAACATTTTAAAAAGCGGACAAAATCGGTCCACGAGAAGTTTAATTTTTTTTATTTTTCAAAAATGGCCGAAATAAATTCAAAAAATCAATTAATAGTAATCGAGACTCATGATGCATGTTGGGCTATTTTTCAGTGCTGAATACGAATAATCCAATGAAAATTAAAAACACATCAATTTTAATTGATATTAATCGTATATACGCTTCTTGTATACGTACAGAATTACCAGGTCCAGGTACAGAATTACCAGTCGTTCTCTGTGCGTGGAGTGCAGACTTTCCTGGCCACCGAAGTGTCCGGTTCTCAAAGCATCCCGGTCCACAGGAGGCGTCAAGTGGTCATTAGCGCGCCCACCCATGGCTGGGGCGAATACCTGACATATGCGGTCAGTTTCCACCCCTACCATAAAACTGTCAATCACTGATAAGAAAGGCGCGCAATACTTGGCGACCCTTTTTCTCGTAGTGGCGGGGTCTTTTTCGCTAATGACCCTTTCCCTCGCCAAGTAAAAAAATTCGAATTCCTGACACATGCGGTCAGTTTCCACCCCTACCATAAAACTGTCAATCACTGATGGGTAATGAGGTATATTTGTAAATAGCTTTAAAATGCTTGACACCGTGGATGAATTTTAAAGCTCATGATTTAAAAATAAAACCAATAAAATTACTTATAATTACAATTTACTTATAATTATTTATTGAAAGGTGGGGTTTTACCTTTAAAAAATTCCTAAAGAAAATGGAAAAAAAAATTATAGAGGGATTTTTAGAGGGAAATTATAGATAGAATTATTATAATTATAGATCTCTATAATTATAGATTATAGAGGGAAATTATAGAGGGATATATATATATATATATATATATATATATATATATATATATATATATCAGACGATAAATAAGAAAGTTATTAATGTTATTAGCAGTCGTACCAATTTTTTAAGTGCCGCCATTTTGAGGATTTGAGTCAAATTTCAAAAAATTCCCACATCAGTTTTGATCAAAAAAATTCTGAAAAAATCATTTTAGCCTTCTTTCATCATGTGATATCAAACCATGCTGTTAATAAACTAAATAGGACAAATAAATAAATCCCGAAGGGGAGACTGTTGTGATAACGGAAAAAATTGCATTTCTTAACTTTTATGAAAGGCAGATAAAATCACATTTCGACCATTGCTAAATTTTTTTACAACAAGCTCTTTGTTCTCCCCACGAACTGAACCAATTGTACTTATGAACCGCCATAAAAAGTGTTGAAGAAAGTATTACAACTAATGTTCATTGATGCATTACTTGTAATGAACCATTCCTCGCATATAATAAATTGGAAATCGATTGTTTAAAGCAAAGAATTTCTTTCTAGACCGTAAAATACTTTTTTAAAGGAACTTTATTTATTCATGTATTAATTTCTTACTAAAATTTTACAAACCACATAGAATTTTTAAGTTGAAATTAAAGTTAAATAATTTCACTGATCATGCTAACCCAAATTAATATCCTGCAAATCAGAAATAAAACCATAAAATAAATAAAAAATTGAAAATGAAATAAAACCATTGACCTTTAGTTAGGCCAATATATTCGTGAAAGTAACTTTAGCCAATAGTCGTTGGTAGAAATTTTTAATTCCAGAAAAAAGCCTTTAAATATCCAATTTTTATCCCCCTTTTTTTAGTCCCTAAAGTTCCTTTTATTTCAAATGTAATCATGAAAATTTTTAAATTTGTACTAGAGGTACCAAAACTAGTTAAAAACCTATTTTTTAGAGTCTAGTTTCCACAAAATTTTTGGGAGAGGACCCCCCATGCCCTCCTTTCGTTAGTGAGAACATAATTACTTGTGACTTTTTAAGATTAAGTTCTTAAAGATGCAAATTATACCTAGGAATGTGCTAAAAAGCTACATTGGACCAATTAAATACAATACACATAAAAGGCTCAGAAATAAATTCCCATATTATGACACTCACTGGTCACAGATTTTCTTAATTTTTGAAAATGCAGCAATACATAGTTATGAAATGATATCAAAATTCAGTGGCCTGCCTCAAATATTTTTTAAACTTTAAAATTTAAAAAAAATGGCACTTGTGTGGAAATCTTTAATTGCCCTTAAGCGGCCACACTTAGGCAGACTTGAGTGAGGCTTTACTATGATGTGTAGCATTATAAGGTCACCATTTAATTTTTTTTAAATTTAAATTTCTCAAAAAATGGGATTTTTAAAAATTTGTAAAAATTATCAAAAACAGTTTGTATTACCTATTTACTTATGGCAAACACTTATGATGGGATCTCAATGGGATTAGGTGATAGTAAAGCTCCCGAAAAACACGTTTTGTGAATAGTGTAAATTGTAAAAATCTTTTACAATTTTATTTTATGTGTGTACTAATTTTGCGTTATTTAGTTTCTAGGGTACGGTAACATATTAAGAATGTTGGGATTCCCCCCCCCCTTTTTTTAAAAAAAGTAAACTAAAATTAATTAAGCAAACTTAAAAATTTTATTTTAAAAACTGAGATGATGAAAGGGTTCTTAAGTGTAAAATAATTAAAAATTAGGTATGATGAAAATTTTAGTACATTTGCAGGCTTTTTGTAGTGTTATGTTTCATTCTCTCAGTTTGAATTACAAGACAGTTGAATTGAATTAAGTAGAATTTCTAATAAAATTTCTGCTTCTGCTAAAGTTGCAATTCAGTATTTATTATTTAATTTTATTAGATGTATTTGTGTGTGTAATGGATACCAAATAAAGTACATTTCTTTATGCACAGAAACAAGCTTTTAAAAATCAGTCCCTTTTCCTCAGTAAGTCGCTTTTTTTAATGTTGTGATCCCTAAGTCCCTTTTTTTGAAGTACCAAGCTGCTAAATGTACTGAATATCATTAAAAATTGTTAATTCGTAATGGTAGTTATGCAAACAAATAAGTCTATCATTATCAATAGACATAATTTGCAAAAGAAGTTAGTCTCAATATCCCATAATAGGAACAGTATCAATATGTCATATTAGGAATTTTCCCTTTTTAGGAACAAGCGCAGATAAATAATTAAAGATGCACATAAAGGATTTTTGAAAATCTGTACTTTAAAGTTCAGACTACACTGCAAACGCTCTACACAAACTTAAATAGGTTCGTTTAAGTGCACTCTTTTGTACACATATACACTCTTTGTTTGTGTTGTTCTGGAGAACATTTTTCTGTGTGAAAGTGTTCTTAAATTTAGAACTCCATGTTTTTGCTCTGAAAAAACTATATTTCTCTTCACCCCTATAATTTGGCGTTTTGGAAAAATAAAATTATCTGGTGCTTAACATTTAAGAGACAATCTGTAAGATATAAACTGTGTTATGTAATAGTGGTAATTAGGTCACATAGGCAATAAAGTTTCATGTTTTATAATTATTAGGATACAAAAAAATAAGTTTTTTTTAATGTAAAGTAGATTAAAGAAAATTAAATCCACGACAGAGACTGGTCAAAACTGTTACGCTATGTGTTTTATAGTCTCAAAGCTAACAAAAAATTCTTTCAATAAATCTGTATTTTTACAATAAAATGAATCATTCTTTTAATCGGTACTAGATTAATTCATTTTAGTTACCTCATGTAGTACCGTTCAAAGGAAATTCTCTTATTTTAAACAAATTTGGTCTACTGCCAATCATTTTGAACCTAAAAAATTTACTTTTATAAAATCTAACAAACAAATTAAGTTATATTTCCATAATACTGTAATTATAGTTTAGTTTCAATTTTTAATGTAAACACGTGGCTATTGAAGTCCTTACACTTGTGGTTAAAAATCGTTGGCCGATATGCTACTGCAAGAAATGGGATGGTAATTAGGCGTGACCCTTTTCAACAGGATGTCGATGTCAAAGGCTATTCTGTGTAATGCTACAGTTATTCAACCGAATCGAATTGGGGAGACCTTTTCCCACGAGAGACACAAGGGGGGGGGCCGTGCAGAAAAAAACATTGGAATAGTTCAGTCTTGGCTATCTCACCAAATACGGCAATCATTTAGCGAGTCTTGCACCCATTTCGGGAGATAACCATAAACAGCAGGGGGCTCAGTAAAGTCTGTCTGTCCTAGCAAGGCACGAGTGGCAAACCTAAAATCAGTACCCACAGCAGGAAAAACAGTGGCGAAAAAGCCATAAAGATGGTTATCTCACTTCTATTAGATACCCGATACCCTGCACTCGCCACTGCTTTTCCTGCTGTGGGTACTGATTTTAGGTTTGCCACTCGTGCCTTGCTAGGGCAGACAGACTTTAGTCCAGTCAATAAAGTCTGTCTGCCCTAGCAAGGCACGAGTGGCAAACCTAAAATCAGTACCCACAGCAGGAAAAGCAGTGGCGAGTGCAGGGTATCGGGTATCTAATAGAAGTGAGATAACCATCTTTATGGCTTTTTCGCCACTGTTTTTCCTGCTGTGGGTACTGATTTTAGGTTTGCCACTCGTGCCTTGCTAGGACAGACAGACTTTATCAATTTTGCTCCGGAAATAATTCATAAAGTTTTGAAATTTGGCACACTTGTTGGGATGGGTCTGGAGGTGTTTCACACAAAAGTCCACTAAATTTGCCCTGGAGGGTTTTCCGCTACGGCCATTTTAGTGGTCAGTTTTTGAAAACGCACGTCGCCAAACCGGCGGTAACGCGCCAATAGTAGAACAACCTGTTTGTACTGGAAACAGCGTGTGCCTCCGGCTGAATGGCGACTGGTCTGGCGCAGTTCTTGTTTGGCGATCATGGACAGTGCGGTAGTATTCTCTAATGATGAGATGCTTAACTAGGATATAATACATTTAGAAATAATTTACGATAATCAATTGAGCTTTGAAAATAAAGTTTTAAGTAATTTTAATAGATTTTTAAGCTAAATACATCAGGCAAAGTAAAACCTGATATCAAACTTATTAGTGTTCCTTACGCTAAACTATATTTTACATGTAGAGATTAACAGCTGTAAATGAATATTTATTTCATATTCTTGCAATTCTCCTTAAACAAGAAAGCATTTCTTGATCCTATGAAAAAAATGTTTCAAGGGAACTAAAAAATAACGCCTTTGTTATAAATACAAATGAATATTTCAATTAATAATGCCCTATAATAATTTCCAAAGAATCGTAAGCTGCATGGAAATAATAAAAACAAAATCACTCTTGGAGATAAGTGTAAAAAATACAGTAAATTATATTTTACATATAGATGATGAATATTTATTATTATGAATTATTATACTGTAAATGAATATTTATTTCATATTCTCGCAATTATCTTTAAATAAGAAAGTATTACTTCATCTTATCAAAAAATATTTCAAGGGAACTGAAAATAAACGCTCTGTGATAACTAATGTTCAGATTATTTTGACCAATTTTTTTCTAGTTAATATTGTTTAAATGATTTCAATACAAAAATGGGAAAATAAGTGTGCATTTTTAATTGTTCAATATTCACAATTCCTGTAGAGTTTTTATGAATATACAGTGTAAACCAAGAATAATAAATGTACAAATAAATTTTCATCTCATAAAGGCCAGTGATATTTTATTATAAACTATCGTTAACAACGTAAAACTATATTAGTAAAGGTTTGGAGAAAAGTGTATAAAACATCCCTGAAAATTCCATTAAACGTTTCCAGAAAGCTTGTGTTGTACAAAATTATTTGTTTCAAAACTCAATGAAATTTTAAGTTTCACCTTACAGCTGAGGATGCGTATTTTCTCAATACGTATAAATATAAGTAGCGATTTTAAGACATTTTCCAAATACATACTAATGGCTAATATTTAAGCCTGTATCGATCCAATTAAGAAGGATTACCTCTGGTAATTCAAAGTTGAAATACTATTTTATTTGTTTTAAATAGTCTAAGTTAACATGGTTTATTCATGTAACTCTACATACATAAACTGTGTATGTTATGAGATTCGATGAGACTATGAAGTATTATTTTCTATTTTTAATTAATAATATTAAATTACTGTTGACACAAAAATAGTTAGTACTAAATTAAAGCATTTAACAGCACCCATGTTAATTACTAGAATAAATATGCTTAAAAAACCACAGGTTTCAGTAGGATAGAAGATAAAGAGGATATTTATTGTAACAAATTATATTTTTTTATTCTAAAACATATTTTTCTTAGATAACAAGGGAAGTATTTAATAAAAATTTTGATGTAGAAGAAAAAACATGTCTGAAAAAAACATATAGGTTTTCATAGCTATCAGTTTCAACTTAAAATTTTGGAACAAAGTATATAACTTTGTACAACAAATCTTTCAGGGAAGCATTTTACTGTTATACTTTTCAGGGATATTTTTAACACTTATTTTCTCCATAAATTTTTATTTTATTAATATACTGAATACGATAGTTTGGAAATTACTCTGGGGCTTTTTTAATTGAAATATTCATTTGTATTTATAACAAAGCGTTATTTTTAGTTCCCTTGAAATATTAATAGGATTAAGTAATACGTTCTTTCATAAAGAGATAATTGCAAGATTATGAAATAAATATTCATTTACAGCTGTTGAGCTACCAAATCTTTAATTATATTGTTTTATGTAGTTATCGATAGTTCATAATAAAATATCACTGGCCTTTATAAGATGAAAATTTATTTGTATATTTAATATTCTTGGTTTACACTGTATATTCATAAAAACTCTACAGGAATTGTGAATATTGAACAATTAAAAGGGCACACTTACTTTTCCATTTTTGTATTGAAATCATTTAAACAATATAAACTAGAAGAAAATTAGTCAAAATAATCTGAACATTAATTATCACAGAGAGTTTATTTTCAGTTCCCTTGAAATATTTTTTGATATGATGAAGTAATACTTTCTTATTTAAAGAGAATTGCAAGAATATGAAATAAATATTCATTTACAGCTGTTAATCTCTACATGTAAAATATAATTTACTGTATTTTTACATTACACTTATCTCCAAGAGTGATTTTGTTTTTATGATTTCCATGCTGCTTACGATAGTTTGGAAATTATTATGGGGCATTATTAATTGAAATATTCATTTGTATTTATAACAAAGGCGTTATTTTTTAGTTCCCTTGAAACATTTTTTCATATGATCAAGAAATACTTTCTTGTTTAAGGAGAATTGTAAGAATATGAAATAAATATTCATTTACAGCTGTTAATCTCTACATGTAAAATATAGTTTAGCGTAAGGAACACTAATAAGTTTGATATCAGGTTTTACTTTGCCTGATGTATTTAGCTTAAAAATCTAATAAAATTACTTAAAACTTTATTTTCAAAGCTCAATTGATTATCTTAAATTATTTCTGAGATCTGAGTAAAAAAAATGTATTATATCCTAGTTAAGCATCTCATCATTAGAGAATACTACCTCACTGTCCATGATCGCCAAACAAGAACTGCGCCAGACCAGTCGCCATTCAGCCGGAGGCACCCGCTGTTTCCAGTACAAACAGGTTGTTCTACTATTGGCGCGTTACCGCCGGTTTGGCGACGTGCGTTTTCAAAAACTGACCACTAAAATGGCCGTAGCGGAAAACCCTCCAGGGCAAATTTAGTGGACTTTTGTGTGAAACACCTCCAGACCCATCCCAACAAGTGTGCCAAATTTCAAAACTTTATGAATTATTTCCGGAGCCACCCTTTTTTTGTTCTACGTTGACTGGACTACGAAGATCGACCACGAAGTTGAGTCGCTTGGGCAACCCCAAAAAAACGGAATCTCTTCTTTTTTTAGCTACCCCGAAGCGGCGAGCTCTCCCCGGGTCAAGAAAGGTCAAGGGAGTAAACTTCGCGGTCGTACTGTACAGTTGGAGAAATAAAAAACGACTCAGTTGTGTTGAGATTTCTGACGAACCACTTGGGTTAGGAAGACAAATAAGGTGTCATTTTTCATGTCATGAAGTATTCTTTAAATGAAAAAAAAATTTAGAGTCCTTAGGGGGTCGTCTTCATATTAAACAAAGCACTAACTTTCTTTTTTTCTATGGGGACCCCAATTATTATGCGTTATTCTGAAAGAGCATCCTCATAAACCCCCAAATACCAAGTTTCATCCATGTAAGTATCCAAATAGAAGCATAATATATTTTTAAAATGTCAACCATTCAATGTGAAATTTGTCAAAATGTTTTCGGCGTAAAAATATGAAACTTTGAATTTAGATCAATTTTGTGTCCCCAAACAAAATAATTATGCTTTTGTAGCGATATTTCATGGTTAATAGATAGATAATTAACATTTAATTTTGACCCAAAAATTAAATTTCAAAATATTTTAATATTTTTATGGTAATAGATTCTGGTAGTAATTTTATGTGGAAAACCAAAATTTCAGTCGATTTCATTTAATAGTTTAGGAAAAAACCGAATTAAACTAAATTCCCACTCTTTAAGGGGCCGTATACCGCTGCCAAATGCATACCGGCGAATGCTCTTTCTGGAAACAGTAGCCTAATTTTAATCACCATAACTTAAATTAAAACTTAAATTTGATATAAAATTTCAATAAACTACTTATAAATTTTTCAATAAATATTAAAGTGGTGAGTAAAAGTGTTAAAACAGAGACAGAAAATTAATCCTTCTCACTCTGGAGACGACCCCCAAAACGTAAAAGCTTAATTTACCGTCCGATGTGAATAAAACTTGGTATTTGGGGGTTTATAGGGATGTTCTTTCAGAAAAACGCATAATAATTGGGGGTTCCCATAGGAAAAAAGAAAGTTAGTGCTTCGTTTTATATGAAGACATGTCATGTGTCATTTTTCATGGCATGGAGTATTCTTTAAGTGAAAAAAAATGTCGAGTCCTTAGGGGGTCGTCTTCATATTAAACGGTACACTAACTTTATTTTTTCCTATGGGGACCCCCAATTATTATGAGTTTTTCTGAAAGAGCATCCCCATAAACCCCCAAATACCAAGTTTCATCCATGAAAGTATCCAAATAAAAGCATAATATATTTTTAAAAGGTCAACCATTCAATGTGAAATTTGTCAAAATGTTTTCGGCGTAAAAATATAAAACTTTGAATTTAGATCAAATTTGTGTCCCCAAACAAAATAATTATGCTTTTATAGCGATATTTAATGGTTAATAGATAGATAATTAACATCTAATTTTGACCCAAAAATTAAATTTTAAAATTTTTTAATATTTTTATGGTAATCGATTCTGGTAGTAATTTTATGTGGAAAACCAAAATTTCAGTCGATTTCATTTAATAGTTTTGGAAAAAAACGAATTAAACTAAATTCCCAATCTTAAAGGGACCGTATACCGCTGCCAAATGTATACCGGCGAATGGTTTTTTTGTAAACAGTCGCCTTATTTTAATCACCATAACTTAAATTAAAACTTAAATTTGATATAAAATTTCAATAAACTACTTATAAACTTTTCAATAAACATTTAAGTGGTGAGTAAAAGTCTTACTATCCCACCGTTTTTAAGAAATAGTGTTTACAGAAAATTAACCCCCAATTATTATGCGATTTTCTGAAAAAACATCCTCATGAACCCCCAAATACCAAGTTTCATTCAAATCGTGCGGTAAATAAAGCTTTTACGTTTTGGGGGAAGTCTCCAGAGTGAGAAGGGTTAATTTTCTGTAAACTTTTTTATGGTATTTGTTTTATGGTAAGGGTTCGAGTGCGTATATTATCGATGTACGTTTTAATCTATCTTTTAACAACTCGATTTCGAATATTCGATCTCGATTTTTCATCAATGTACGCTCAGAGCACGAATTTCAGATGTACAGTCGGAGTCAAAAAAATCGTTACAAGGACCCTTAATAGGAATCTAGACATTAACCCCGTGCGCATGGTATAGGAAAAAAGGTTTGAAAATATTTCGCCAATCCCGATCGCCAAAGGTTTGCCACTTGTTAAAATTACAGTAACCCACAGAACTAAGCCAAACCTTTTGTAATTTGTTAATAGGATTTGCGTTTCTCAATGTGGATCCCTGTGGCTTAACGGTTAGAGCGCTGGTATTGAATACTTTAAGTCGTCGCATTTAAACGTTACCTGCCACTTATTTTGCTGATTTTATAATTTAAAAGAGTTAGAAGTTATACCTGAAGTTTATTAATATTTCAATTACGTTCTTATTTGTAGAAAATAAAAAGTTTTAATAAAAAAAAATATTTAAATGCTGAATGCAATTTCAATTTTTATTTTTAAATTAAGTTTTTTTCGTTATTCACATATATAATGGTATAGTAAATTTCTATTTTTCAAAGAGTGGCTACCATTTTATTCAAACATTAGTGTAGCCTAAGAAAGAAAGTAAATATCCACTTTGTTAATACCAGGGCCGCCGAGAGCCAAATCGGGCCCCGGGTACAAGGTTGAGAAGCGGGCCCCCAATGACATATTCTCATTTCGAGGTAGGGGGCAAAATTTTCTGAAATACCTCCACCCATCCATTCATAGGCTTAATGTAATTTTTAGAATATTTCTAGGCAAGATCTGAATTTCACTCAACTTAAAAGTATCGTTTTCTTGATAATACGATGAGTAACAAGTAATAAATGGGGTCTGGGGGTCTTCCCTCAGAAAATTTTTGAAAATATGCCCTAGAAAACTGGGAATTTACTCATTTTTGGACCTTTACTTGAACAAATTAATTTCCAAAATATTCAAAATGATACCCGTCTTAGTACTCAATATGAAAAGATTTGGGTGCCGGGACCCCTACCGGCCCGGGCCCGGGGGTATCGTACCCCCTCGCCCCCCCCCCTCTCTCGTCAGGCCTGGTTAATACAGACAGCCCGAAAAGCACATTGACCTTGAAAGCCCGTTGAATCAAACACGTATTCTCGAGATTTTTGTGTGGCGCCATCTGTGAACATCATTTTGAACTAAAAAATTTTATTGCTGACCAACCGATGCCAAAAATGAAAATCGTTTTTACTTAGATTATTTTTCTAGATTTTATGAATTTTGGAAATATCTAAGGACTTTTCGTGCACACTTTAGAAATTAAAAGTAATCCTTAAAAATAATTTTACGTATGCAAATTCTTGGAAAAATATCTTTATCGCGCAAGATGTGTCAGTGTAGGATTGACTAATTTGTAAGAAAAAGATCATGCACAAGTGTCTTTCTTTGACAAATAGGAAGGAAATCTACTCTAATTTCATAAGTTATTGGATCCATGAGCAAGCAAAGCTTGCTTTTTAGTTATTCCAGTCCGATTAGTCGGTTACAGGGTTCCAGCAGCGTAAGCTGCTCTTGCCCCTCACTGGATATGTCTCGCCTCTAACACAATTTACCCCGGGTCATGACAATAACTGTTCCACAATCCACATTAGTCGGTTACGGGGTACCAGCAGCGTAAGCCGTTCCTGCCCCTTAGCAGCAGAGTCGCATTGGCTATGACGCATCATTGGCTATGACACGCCTCTAAACCAGGCTAACCTGGATGAGATAACTGTTACAGTCAGATCTGTTATTATTTATAAGAAATTTATAAATTATTACTGGTGGTAAAAATAATCATCTTTGGAAACTATTTACACTTTCTCAGTTTTTTTTAAGTTTAATATGACCACCACTTTTATTTTTATGTTTTTTTATTTAGGTGTTTTAATCAGGTACCGTTCAGTACTTGTTCCCCACCAGCTTACCTACAGCTAACACACATGAGGAATGCGGTTGATCTCAGAACCCCTCTTCGAGTGTTGAATAATTGCTGTGGGGTGGGTAAAAGGTATGGGCCGTATTCAGAAACTTTTAACACGTTTATGAACCGATATGATACGAGACCGAGAACGATCTATCGAAATGCTCTCGAAACGATCAATTTGAAACGAGTACTCCAGCTCTCTCGTCTCCTCAAAAACTAGTAATTTTGACGACTCTGATTGTTTGAAAATAAATTCGCGTCATCGTTGGGAATGGAAATAAACAAACCTCCCAACGATGACGCGAATTTATTTTCAACCAATCAGAGTCCTCTAAATTAATCGTTTTTGAGGAGACGAGTGAGCTGGAGTACTCGTTTGAAATTGATCCTTTCGATAGATCGTTCTCGGTCTCGTATCGGTTCATAATCGTGTTTAAAGTTTCTGAATACGGCCGATAGCTGTTACGGGCAAAGTCATAAATCGGGTATTATTAATAATGCCCGAAAGCCCCCCCCCCGTAGATCCGCCACTGATTATAACTATCAAGTGTAACAATAAAAGTAAATTTCATAAATCTTCATTATAACCAAAATATCTTAATTTTAAACTTATTTTTTATTTTATTGACTTAAAAGAAAAGCTTCTATTTTTATTTCAATAATATAATTTGTAATTATTTAATTTATGATCTTTAAATTTTATCACGCTGCGCTTATTAATCCACAAGTTGCTGATGAAAAGTAAAAAGCTATGCACATTGCACACACTCAAAAATATAACGTCATTGTAAAGAACTTTATAAAAATAGTTAAAATAGAATTATTTTCTGAAATACTGCTAAGAATTATGTTTATAACTTGTATTTGCTTGAATAAGTTTGGTAACAAAATGCTTAAGAAATTTCTCTCTTTCTCTGACTAAAAAATTTCTTTAAATAAAATATTTTTGCTAGTGTGAGGTTCAAAATATCCTAAAAAAATTACCTACTTATCAGAGCTGATTATTTTTTTTGTAAGATCATAGTGGAAGAGCCAGAGTTCTAATTAAATTTTATAAATAATTATTTTAAGATTTAGGGTAAAACGTTAACAGCTGATATAAAATATAGTGCTTTGAACGAAAAAAATAATGTAAGATGGTCCTCCACAAAGATTGAATCATCCGTAAATGAATTTAAACATCAATCGTAGTGGCATTAAGAATGATCAGCATTGAGGATAGAACCCGCGAACTTCCGATTATGAAGACGTTACTCTAACCACTACACAACGATTTTGAGTAATGTTATTTGAAAAAAAAAACCTGCGCCAAATCATGGATAACCAGCCAAATATATTTCCTTAAATTAGATATTAAAATGATTCTCGCCAATATTTTCCTGCGCCAAATCATGGATAACCAGCCAAATATGTTTCCTTAAATTAGATATTAGAATAGTTCTCGCCAATCTTTCCTATCAGAAGAACGATTCTGCGATTATTTCAAAATTCCGCAATTCCGTCACTGGAGCAACTGTAACGATTTTTTTGACGTCGACTGTACGCTCAAAGCACGTAACCCTAGTTCCGTTGACCCTCTTTTGACTGTTTTTATGGTCATTTTGCTAAAATAGCTTTATTTCTGCTCAAAAAGAGATCTGCTTACCCCATTGTTACAAAAATAAACATAACAAGATAACAAGTTTTTAAAAGAAAAACTAGATAGAAGTCTATTTAAAAATCATATTAATAATCAAAAAATATATTCAAATAAATTTAAAATTTTAAAACTCGTAAGTAATACTAGTTTAAAATATTTTTATTTGACAGTTTTAATATCCAACCGTTTCAAGGGGAAATATCGTCTTCTTTCTTAAATTATTTATTAAATTTTACCAAAGATATAATAAAATCCTAGAGATATGATTAATTAAAGGCTCTAATTGAGCTTTTTAAGTGATTTTTGGAAGAATATATTTTTTATGGGAATCGTGGTAAACGCAGAAATCGTTCAGAATTTAAAATGCTTGATTCGACACCTTCTCCACCCGTGCAAGGCCGGGCATATCAGCTAGTATAGCTATATAACTACAATATCCATGGGAAAATGACCTTGGCAAATGCCTCAAACGTTATTGTTTTTATTAAGAACTAGCTGACTTACCCGGCCTTGCACGGGTTGAGTTAATTCATAAATATTTTAAAAAGTTTTTCAAGTTATGTCTTTTCTTTTTCTGGAACTTATCATCCCGTCGTCCCCGTCGTCTTTTTCATCCCAGTTCTTAACTGTAAAAATATACCCTAACTCATCCCGTCCCGCATTTAAATTTGGCTGTTACCTTCGCTGTAAAGAACAATCAAATTGAAATCATCAGGTTTATCAAGTTATATGTCTTCTTTTTCTGGATTAGCAGTCACTTATCATCCCGTCACCCCCGTCGTGTTTTTCTTCCCGGTTCCTTACTTTGAAAATATACCCTAACTCATCCCGCCCCGCTTTTAACTTTGGCTGTTAAAGAACAATCCAATTTAAATCATCAGGTTTATTGAGTTACATGGTTTTTCTTTTCCTGGTTAGCAATCACTTATCATCCCGTCGTCCCCGTCGTCTTTTTCATCCCGGTTTCTTACTGTGAAAATATACCCTAACGTATCCCGTCCCGCAGTTTACTGTGGCTGTAAAAGAACAATCCAATTGAAATCATCAGTCTTTTGAAATTTATAGTTTAAAATCTTAAACAAAATTTCTATGAAGAATTTCCGATGCCCTTTTCAAAAATTACGCTTCGGTTTTTATAAATCCATTGATAAAAACTCAGGAAGTAAAAATCACAACCCTTTTTGAACCCCTTGGGAATAATTTCCTACAGGATGTTACAAACCGTAATATGAAGTTTCTATCGTTTTCCAAAAATGATATTAATTTAATCAAAAAATAATCCCTATGTGTAATTCAGTCAACAACTCCCGCCGCCAAATCAAAATATTTAACTATACCTAATTTATTTTATATTCAAAAATGATAAAGAATCCATTTTTATTTGAATGATCCTACATCTCCAAAAATAAAAACATTTTTATCAAAATAATAAAATGCTTGATAAATCTCATTTTCCTTTTATCATGATAGCCAACTTCTTAGTAAAAACGGTTTTCTAGTATACTTCTAGTAGAACACGAGTTCAGGCTCTGTTTCCATGGAAACCATTTATTTTAGCCTTTCCATAAATATATTTATTTTAGAAAAAAATTAAAATTACAAATAAAGGAAAATTTTGTTTTAAAATTAATTATTTGAATTTATATGTTTCCTGAAAATTGTTATAATTTTGAAATAGAAATTTACACTGTGTTTTTCGTCTTAATTTGTTATAAATTATGAAATTATATTTTATCACATGAGGCCAGACGAAACCTCAAGAGAGAAATAAACCTACTGCAATTTACGCATTTCAACAATGCATAATACTATTTCAATGGGAAAAACGGAGTAGAAAAAGAGCCGAAAAACAGGGAAGGAGTCGTTCGATTTTTAAATCCTTTCTTAGTGCGCGTCGCATAGTTGAGAGGAACGTCTCTGTCAAATTTCAAAGCTTTGGGTCCAGTAGTTTCGGAGATTTCGTGTTGAGTGTTTGTCACTTACCAGTGAGTCAGTGAGTCAGTCAGTGGTATTTGGCTTTTATAGATACAGTGGAAGCTCTTATAGCGACCTGCTCTTATAAAAATACTCTCTTATAAAGACCCAAAAATTAGTCTCTATAAGAGCACTTTTGTGCTCTTATAAAGACTAATCTTCGAATCGATTCAGCTTATCGAATACTTTTCTGGATCGGTTTGTGTGCGTCACACCAGAATTAGCCAATAAACAAATATCAGAGTATGACAAACAGCACCAAGTAACGATCGCATCTTCTTCTCGCTTGCTTTCGCCCGGGGTAACCGGCTACAATTCCAAACGAAACCTTTCGCTACCTAATGTCCTTGTTGATTTTAGACTTTAAATTTATAAGCGTATTCATTTATCTTTCTTTATTTCCAATTTTTTGACTTATATTTAAGACATAAATTTTTCATATTGCATGCAGATGCAGGGGAAATTGATGTAATAAATTTTGTTAAGCATCAGATCTTTCTAAGGAAGCTAAGCTATGCAATAAATTAAAAAGCAAATATTTATACTCTGTAAAATATTGATCTTAAACTTTATATAAATTAAAATAAAAGCAAAAAATAAGGTAATATAACATGAAATTGGAAGTATATCAAGACTTCGTAAAATAAGAAATAATTGTTTAAAGTGAGGAAAGATCAATTGGATGATTCGAACTGTGTTCTAAATCCCAATGATATCGTTTTCAGGTTGAAATTTCCTCCAGACTTTATAAATTAGTCTACTAAAAGTACAGTCGGAGTCAAAAAAATCGTTACAAGGACCCTTAATAGGAATCTAGACATTAACCCCGTGCGCATGGTATAGGAAAAAAGGTTTGAAAATATTTCGCCAATCCCGATCGCCAAAGGTTTGCCACTTGTTAAAATTACAGTAACCCACAGAACTAAGCCAAACCTTTTGTAATTTGTTAATATTTGCGTTTCTCAATGTGGATCCCTGTGGCTTAACGGTTAGAGCGCTGGTATTGAATACTTTAAGTCGTCGCATTTAAACGTTACCTGCCACTTATTTTGCTGATTTTATAATTTAAAAGAGTTAGAAGAGAAGAGAGAAGAGTTAAACCTGCAGTTTATTAATATTTCAATTACGTTCTTATTTGTAGAAAATAAAAAGTTTTAATAAAAAAAATATTTAAATGCTGAATGCAATTTCAATTTTTATTTTTAAATTAAGTTTTTTTCCGTTATTCACATATATAATGGTATAGTAAATTTCTATTTTTCAAAGAGTGGCTACCATTTTATTCAAACATTAGTGTAGCCTAAGAAAGAAAGTAAATATCCACTTTTGTGAATACCAGGGCCGCCGAGAGCCAAATCGGGCCCCGGGTACAAGGTTGAGAAGCGGGCCCCCAATGACATATTCTCATTTCGAGGTAGGGGGCGAAATTTTCTGAAATACCTCCACCCATCCATTCATAGGCTTAATGTAATTTTTAGAATATTTCTAGGCAAGATCTGAATTTCACTCAACTTAAAAGTATCGTTTTCTTGATAATACGATGAGTAACAAGTAATAAATGGGGTCTGGGGGTCTTCCCTCAGAAAATTTTTGAAAATATGCCCTAGAAAACTGGGAATTTACTCATTTTTGGACCTTTACTTGAAGAAATTAATTTCCAAAATATTCAAAATGATACCCGTCTTAGTACTCAATATGAAAAGATTTGGGTGCTGGGACCCCTACCGGCCCGGGCCCGGGGGTATCGTACCCCCTCGCCCCCCCCCCTCTCTCGTCAGGCCTGGTTAATACAGACAGCCCGAAAAGCACATTGACCTTGAAAGCCCGTTGAATCAAACACGTATTCTCGAGATTTTTGTGTAGCGCCATCTGTGAACATCATTTTGAACTAAAAAATTTTATTGCTGACCAACCGATGCCAAAAATGAAAATCGTTTTTACATAGATTATTTGTCTAGATTTTATAAATTTTGGAAATATCTAAGGACTTTTCGTGCACACTTTAGAAATTAAAAGTAATCCTTAAAAAATAATTTTACGTATGCAAATTCTTGGAAAAATATCTTTATCGCGCAAGATGTGTCAGTGTAGGATTGACTAATTTGTAAGAAAAAGATCATGCACAAGTGTCTTTCTTTGACAAATAGGAAGGAAATCTACTCTAATTTCATAAGTTATTGGATCCATGAGCAAGCAAAGCTTGCTTTTTAGTTATTCCAGTCCGATTAGTCGGTTACAGGGTTCCAGCAGCGTAAGCTGCTCTTGCCCCTCACTGGATATGTCTCGCCTCTAACACAATTTACCCCGGGTCATGACAATAACTGTTCCACAATCCACATTAGTCGGTTACGGGGTACCAGCAGCGTAAGCCGTTCCTGCCCCTTAGCAGCAGAGTCGCATTGGCTATGACGCATCATTGGCTATGACACGCCTCTAAACCAGGCTAACCTGGATGAGATAACTGTTACAGTCAGATCTGTTATTATTTATAAGAAATTTATAAATTATTACTGGTGGTAAAAATAATCATCTTTGGAAACTATTTACACTTTCTCAGTTTTTTTTAAGTTTAATATGACCACCACTTTTATTTTTATGTTTTTTTATTTAGGTGTTTTAATCAGGTACCGTTCAGTACTTGTTCCCCACCAGCTTACCTACAGCTAACACACATGAGGAATGCGGTTGATCTCAGAACCCCTCTTCGAGTGTTGAATAATTGCTGTGGGGTGGGTAAAAGGTATGGGCCGTATTCAGAAACTTTTAACACGTTTATGAACCGATATGATACGAGACCGAGAACGATCTATCGAAATGCTCTCGAAACGATCAATTTGAAACGAGTACTCCAGCTCTCTCGTCTCCTCAAAAACTAGTAATTTTGACGACTCTGATTGTTTGAAAATAAATTCGCGTCATCGTTGGGAATGGAAATAAACAAACCTCCCAACGATGACGCGAATTTATTTTCAACCAATCAGAGTCCTCTAAATTAATCGTTTTTGAGGAGACGAGTGAGCTGGAGTACTCGTTTGAAATTGATCCTTTCGATAGATCGTTCTCGGTCTCGTATCGGTTCATAATCGTGTTTAAAGTTTCTGAATACGGCCGATAGCTGTTACGGGCAAAGTCATAAATCGGGTATTATTAATAATGCCCGAAAGCCCCCCCCCCGTAGATCCGCCACTGATTATAACTATCAAGTGTAACAATAAAAGTAAATTTCATAAATCTTCATTATAACCAAAATATCTTAATTTTAAACTTATTTTTTATTTTATTGACTTAAAAGAAAAGCTTCTATTTTTATTTCAATAATATAATTTGTAATTATTTAATTTATGATCGTTAAATTTTATCACGCTGCGCTTAGTAATCCACAAGTTGCTGATGAAAAGTAAAAAGCTATGCACATTGCACACACTCAAAAATATAATGTCATTTAAAAGAACTTTATAAAAATAGTTAAAATAGAATTATTTTCTGAAATACTGCTAAGAATTATGTTTATAACTTGTATTTGCTTGAATAAGTTTGGTAACAAAATGCTTAAGAAGTTTCTCTCTTTCTCTGACTAAAAAATTTCTTTAAATAAAATATTTTTGCTAGTGTGAGGTTCAAAATATCTTAAAAAAATTACCTACTTATCAGAGCTGATTATTTTTTTTGTAAGATCATAGTGGAAGAGCCAGAGTTCTAATTAAATTTTATAAATAATTATTTTAAGATTTAGGGTAAAACGTTAACAGCTGCTATAAAATATAGTGCTTTAAACGAAAAAAATAATGTAAGATGGTCCTCCACAAAGATTGAATCATCCGTAAATGAATTTAAACATCAATCGTAGTGGCATTAAGAATGATCAGCATTGAGGATAGAACCCGCGAACTTCCGATTATGAAGACGTTACTCTAACCACTATACAACGATTTTGAGGCAATATTATTTGAAAAAAAAAAACTGCGCCAAATCATGGATAACCAGCCAAATATATTTCCTTAAATTAGATATTAAAATGATTCTCGCCAATATTTTCCTGCGCCAAATCATGGATAACCAGCCAAATATGTTTCCTTAAATTAGATATTAGAATAGTTCTCGCCAATCTTTCCTATCAGAAGAACGATTCTGCGATTATTTCAAAATTCCGCAATTCCGTCACTGGAGCAACTGTAACGATTTTTTTGACGTCGACTGTACATCATTGAGGGAATCGAGTCCACCTTCCCGAAAAGCATCAAAATTGATAGTTTAGCTTAACGAGTTTATTGCTTTTAAACGAGTGATATTCTACACTCGAGTGTATCACTCGAAGTTTGCTCTTATAGCGACAAAAAACTCGGTACGGATTAATTACGCTATAAGAGCTTCCACTGTATAGATTTTAAAAAAGGTCGATTTTTGAAGCCAAAAAAATTTAATATTTTTAACAAATTAAATTTTTTGTTGTCTGATTTTCTTCCAATTTTAGAATGTCATTATTTGCAGGGATAAGATTGGTAAAAAAGCAAAAAGTCTGAAAAATATACGAACATTTGATCTCTTAAATTGAGAATAAATCGGAAAAACTAGCAATTTATAGTTAGTTAACATTAATTACAACAATACATTCATACACACTTTAAAATTAAAAGTTCCAATGTGTTTACGCGCATAGTGCGGCAGATTTTCAGATTCTGAAAACCAGCGTAAATCGGAATTACCTAGTGTAAGTGGAGAGTGCTCATAGTAGTCAGGGTGCCGAATGGCAAAAAAGGGTTCAACCTCGAAATCGCGTATATAGAAAATTTTTTGATGGTTTCTGATAGAATTAATAGTGTAGATTTCAAAACCGGTTGATGCCACTCTTCAACGGTTGAGCATTTTTTTTAAATTAAAATTTTTTAAAAATGGCCCGAAAAAAGTTTCAAAAAATCAAATAATAGTAATCGAGACTTATGATACATGTTTACTGACTATTTTTCAGTGCTGAATACGAATATTCCAGTTAAAATTTAAAAAATTTAAAATATCAATTTTTAAAAATTATTTGAAAAATTGGATATTCGAAAAATATAAAATATCACTCAAAACCACAAAATAACTGCAAAAGAAGTAATTCAAACGGGTTTCCCTTAGACTTAAATAATAAGATACGAAAATTGGAAGAAAATCGGACAATAAAAAGTTTAATTTTTTTCAAATTTTCAATTTTTTGGGCCTCAAAAATCGACCTTTTTTAAAATTCTTGTTAAAAACGTTTGAGGCGTTTTCCAATGTCATTTTTCCATGGATATTGTAGTTACATAGCTATATAACATAAAAAATCCACAATGGATGTTTAAATCATTAGTTAATTAACTAACTTATTAAAATGAACTTTGAAAATACAGGTAAAATACTTCAATCAAGTGAAACAGGAAATATGTTGACAATATTCGGTAATAAGTCATATAAACAATAATTAAATTTAATAAGGACAAAAAATCTTTTAAAAAATTTAAATTTTTTAAAATTTTAAAATTTTGTAGTACAGGCATGTGATACATCTCTATGGGCTATATTTTAGCGCTGTTTACGAATATCCGGCCAACTTTTCAATAAAATTTAGAATAAGTGTGGAAAATTAAAGCATTTAAAACAAAAGTATTAAGATAAATACTTCAATTTTTCCACACTTATTCTAAATTTTATTGAAAAGTTGGCCGGATATTCGTAAACAGCACTAAAATATAGCCCATAGAGATGTATCACATGCCTGTACTACAAAATTTAAAAAATTTAAATTTTTTAAATTTTTTAAAAATTTAAATTTTTTAAAAGATTTTTTGTCCTTATTAAATTTAATTATTGTTTATATGACTTATTACCAAATATTGTCAACATATTTCCTGTTTCACTTGATTGAAGTATTTTACCTGTATTTTCAAAGTTCATTTTAATAAATTAGTTAATTAACTAATGATTTAAACATCCATTGTGGATTTTTTATGTTATATAGCTATGTAACTACAATATCCATGGAAAAATGACATTGGAAAACGCCTCAAACGTTTTTAACAAGAATTTTAAAAAAGGTCGATTTTTGAGGCCAAAAAAATTGAAAATTTGAAAAAAATTAAACTTTTTATTGTCCGATTTTCTTCCAATTTTCGTATCTTATTATTTAAGTCATTTCTAAGGGAAACCCGTTTGAATTAGTTCTTTTGCAGTTATTTTGTGGTTTTGAGCGATATTTATATTTTTCGAATATCCAATTTTTCAAATAATTTTTAAAAATCGATATTTTTTAATTTTTTAAATTTTAAATGTAATATTTGTATTCAGCACTGAAAAATAGTCAGTAAACATGTATCATAAGTCTCGATTACTATTATTTGATTTTTTGAAACTTTTTTCGGGCCATTTTTAAAAAATTTTAATTTAAAAAAAATGCTCAACACTTGCAGAGTGGCATCAACCGGTTTTGAAATCTACACTATTAACTCTATCAGAAACCATCAAAAAAATTTCTATATACGCGATTTCGCACTTTTCGACTTGGCACCCTGACTATAGTGGCCACGTTTTCTGCTTCTTTCCGAAGAAGCAGGCAAAATCTGATGCACTATGCGCACTCACGGCGCTGACAAATTCAGAGCGCTGATTTCCGAAAATCCGAAATCGGAAATCTGATTTCGGAATCTGAAAATCTGCCGCACTATGCGCGTACCCTTAAGCTGTTATATTAAATTGGCTTAAATACGAAAATTTACCTCTTAAAAGAGCCTCATAAGTCAAGAACATAAACTTGAATTTAAAAAAATGAAATTCACAGTCAAAAATTTCAGTTTACAAGCTGATTTTTTTTTAAATAAAAAGTCTGAAATTTTCATGATAATTCAAAAAAAGTCTGACAATCCTCAAAAAGTCGGAATAATCTCATCCGCTGTATTTGAGTCATTTCTAAGAGAAAACTGTTTGAATTACTTCTTTTGCAGTTATTTTGTGGTTTTGAGCAATGTTTTATTTTTTCGAATATCCAATTTTTCAAATAATTTTTAAAATTTGATATTTTTTATTTGAATTAGAATATTCGTATTCATCACTGAAGAATAGCCTATAAACATGTATCACAAGTATCGATTACTATTAATTGATTTTTTGACATTTTTTCGGCCATTTTGTTAAAAAATAAAAAAAATTAAACTTCTTGTGGACCGATTTTATCCAATTTTTAATATGTTATTATTGAGGTCATTCCCAAGTGAAAACCATTGAAAAACTAAATGTTGCAATTTTTTACCGGTTTGACCTTTTTTTCAGTAGATTTACTGGACTAAATATCATGGCCACAGAACAGAAGACAGAACAAGCACTTCCATAGACTGCAATGTTAGGGTGTTTCAAAATTTTTTTTTTCGAAATTCCCAGATGCCCCCCCCTCAAGTTGTTACAAATACTAAAACATTATTACCTGCAAATTTTCAGGTCTCTAGGACGATTTTTGACCCCCGCGCCCTTCCAAAGTAGGTTTCCCATGTTAAAGTATAGGGAAAATATTGAAAATATCGTCATTTTTGGTTCTTTTCAATTTTACGAGCCTGAAAGCAGTCAATATCGAATTAAAACCTATACATCATCTTTGGGACATCATTGCCTCAAGATCCTATCGGAAAAATATTCCATGGCACCTATACTGGAGGGTAGTTACACGGGGGTGAAAAGCGAGCTTTCACCGAAACACGAGGGATGCTTGCCTCGGGTGCTGCTTATGCTCGCCGGCGTTTGCGGAGGGACCTGGATAAAAGCCTATTTAAGTGTTTATTGAACCTTTTTCCTAAGGTACCTGGTCATTTGGAACCCATCTGGCGGGAGTTGTGTCTGGACCCCCCATGAGAGGCCTTCATCCAGCTCCCGCCCCAGACAGCACACATTCTGGATTCCAGTCTGCTTTTTTCTGTATATTCAGTGGATGTTTCAAGCTTGCCTAAGTGCAGCTATACTCAAGGAAACTTCCACGTTGATATTCCTAACTTGACTAAATTAAGTAAAAGTCAATTAAAATTCAACCCTCAGTGCCCTTCAGGATTTAAGTTGGATTTCAATCTGGGATATAGCTAGATCAAGCCAGATTTTTACTAGTGGTCCAACCTGACTCAACTTCGGCACTTGACGCACATCCAGATGGAGTCCAGCAAGATCATTGACTTGATTTTAACTGCCATCGGCTGGAGTTTTTCTTGATTTACATGCTGGATTAAATCAAGTAAAAGTTAGGGGAAATGCAACCTTAAAATTTCTCACTTGGGTTATCGTGGTTTGGATAAGGTAGAAAAATCCTTGAGTGTTCCACGAAAATTTAAGGCTGATTAGTTTAAGTAAATATCTAGCGAAACTCAACTACGAAATTTCTCATTGGAAACATGCTGGTTTTATCAAGGTTAAAGAGTCATTGAGTTATCCTCGACATTTTCAAGGTAGAGTAGTTTAAGTAAAAATCGAACAATACTCAACTTCTGAATTTCTCATTGGAAACAAGTTGGTTTTATCAAGGTAAAAGGTCCTTGAGTTATCCTCGAAATTTTCAAGGTAGAGTAGTTTAAGTAAAAATCGAACAATACTCAACTTCTGAATTTCTCATTGGAAACAAGTTGGTTTTATCAAGGTAAAAGGTCCTTGAGTTATCCTCGAAATTTTCAAGGTAGAGTAGTTTAAGTAAAAATCGAACAATACTCAACTTCTGAATTTCTCATTGGAAACAAGTTGGTTTTATCAAGGTAAAAGGTCCTTGAGTTGTCCTCGAAATTTTCAAGGTAGAGTAGTTTAAGTAAAAATCGAACAATACTCAACTTCTGAATTTCTCATTGGAAACAAGTTGGTTTTATCAAGGTAAAAGGTCCTTGAGTTGTCCTCGAAATTTTCAAGGTAGAGTAGTTTAAGTAAAAATCGAACAATACTCAACTTCTGAATTTCTCATTGGAAACAAGTTGGTTTTATCAAGGTAAAGGGTCCTTGAATTATCCTCGAAATTTTCAAGGTAGAGTAGTTTAAGTAAAAATCGAACAATACTCAACTTCTTAATTTCTCATTGGAAACAAGTTGGTTTAATCAAGGTAAAAGGTCCTTGAGTTATCCTCGAAATTTTCAAGGTAGAGTAGTTTAAGTAAAAATCGAACAATACTCAACTTCTGAATTTCTCATTGGAAACAAGTTCGTTTAATCAAGGTAAAAGGTCCTTGAGTTATCCTCGAAATTTTCAAGGTAGAGTAGTTTAAGTAAAAATCGAACAATACTCAACTTCTTAATTTCTCATTGGAAACAAGTTCGTTTAATCAAGGTAAAAGGTCCTTGAGTTATCCTCGAAATTTTCAAGGTAGAGTAGTTTAAGTAAAAATCGAACAATACTCAACTTCTGAATTTCTCATTGGAAACAAGTTCGTTTAATCAAGGTAAAAGGTCCTTGAGTTATCCTCGAAATTTTCAAGGTAGAGTAGTTTAAGTAAAAATCGAACAATACTCAACTTCTGAATTTCTCATTGGAAACAAGTTGGTTTAATCAAGGTAAAAGGTCCTTGAGTTATCCTCGAAATTTTCAAGGTAGAGTAGTTTAAGTAAAAATCGAACAATACTCAACTTCTGAATTTCTCATTGGAAACAAGTTGGTTTAATCAAGGTAAAAGGTCCTTGAGTTATCCTCGAAATTTTCAAGGTAGAGTAGTTTAAGTAAAAATCGAACAATACTCAACTTCTTAATTTCTCATTGGAAACAAGTTCGTTTAATCAAGGTAAAAGGTCCTTGAGTTATCCTCGAAATTTTCAAGGTAGAGTAGTTTAAGTAAAAATCGAACAATACTCAACTTCTGAATTTCTCATTGGAAACATTGTGGTTTTATCAAGGTAAAAAGTCAGAGTGTTCCACGAAATTTTCAAATCCTACCCTTTTATTAATACTGACTGAGTTTTTAGGATCGGGGGTACTACTCCAGTAATTGTTTAAAAATTGCAATAAAAAACAGTGTTGTAAACAATTTTTAGGAATTTCTAGTTTAAGAGTTAACCACCCTAACACCTTGCTACGTCAGAGGGGAATCTTAGAATTACTCTCTTTCTACCAGTGCAGCACTCAGGACAGTGCCCCCCTTGGACCCAAAAAATCACTCATAAGTACAATATAAAGTCCCAAAAAAGTACTCAAAATGAGTTAAAACCCTACTTTTGCAGATCAAATTTAATATTTTTTCCGGGGGAGGACCTCCATACCCCCCAGCGGTACCAAAAGAGGATTTTGAGTGATATTTTTTAGAAAATTCCCAACATATTGAAATTTTTCTCAAAATATAAAGGTGATGGTCTGTAAAAGCTCCCCCCCTTGGAGCTGTGCTGAATCCGCGCCTGGCTGTCAGTAACTCTTATAAAAGTAAACTTAATTGCGGCATTAATTTTTTTCTATTACTTTTCTATAATGTTATCAACAGTCACTTTTATTTTTAGTACAAGTTCTTGCAAAAAGTGAAGGGAATTGAAACACTTTATCCGACTCAAAACTATAAAAATATTGGATCAAATATTCTAATGACAAGTCACCGTTTCCTGAAACAATGGGGCTAGTATTCCCAATGTGTGCAAAACTAATGATCATGTTAATTAACTTTCTGAACGAAAATTTTCGCCAAACATTACAAATTTTGTAGTTTTCTTTACAACTGTCTTTGAGTTGTGAATGTTTAAATAGTTCAAAATAAAAATTTCTTGAACAGCTGTGACGTTGACAGTAACTCTTTTAAAAATCGATATAGTTTCGACAATAAATTTATATATTTTTTAAATAATTTATAAACATAGCTACCACTTTTATTTTTAGTACATGGTCTTGCAGAATGTAAAAGTACCCAGTCCTGAATAAAAAGAAGTAGTCATAAAGAGACTATTATTTATAATCGAAGAGAGGAAGTAGTTTTTGAAAAATATTAGTTATAAAATTGTAGGTCTTCGTAGAAAAATTTTTAAGGTTTTGAAAATTTTCTGTAAGACACATTTTTTATTGATTTTTGATAGAAAACATCTGTCTTGAAAATAACTAAAAATTTCTCTACTGAAGTTGAAGTTAAATAAGAGTAAAAAAATAGAATATTGAGAAATCATCTTTGAAAACTCGGTCCAGTCTAAATGAAATGCAGTTTATCGTTCATCTGCGACACTGGCAAACCAAACACTATCCCCCCCCCGAGGTTTCGGACATTCCTTCTTCCCCGTTATCAACGGGAAAAAATCCTGTTTTGCCTCCCCCCTCGCCTGGAGCAGAGGTCGTTATCTCAGTGTCCTCAGTCCTCAGCTGTCCATTTTCGAGATTGGTGTTGCTAGGTTGCGGAAATTTGTATTCTCACCGCTCATTCAAACTACAAAATTCAAACTCTACTCAAACAAAAATAAGATTATTAGAAAAATTAGTCATATAATTGACAACATGGTATTTTGCGATACATGATCTAAAAATAAGAGCTGTGTGTTTTTTAAATTACCGAGATACTTTTTTGTACCTAAATTATAACAATTTGCTTTAATCAGAATTTATTTCCAAAATATGACCTCCGGGACCTAAAATGTCATGCTTCAGGGACTTAAAGATTTAAAATTGTCAAATACCCTGAATGGTTCTGGATATTTTATGCTTTTGGAAATTTCTAGCGTTTTAGTGAAGTATACTATAATTATTTTTATTTGTATTATTCAAAAATGAATATTCTGTAATCTGCATACAATCCATAAATTACACACTAACCTTGTTTTCCTATTTATTTTGATAGAATTCGTACAAGATTAATCTGATCATTGATCAAATGTATTTTTTAGTTCCCCTCTTTTGTACATAAGTAGTAGTACTAGATAAGTGTTTTTCAACTTTTTTTAGTTCACGACACACTAAAATTACCTGGATATATATTTGCTAACTAAATATATAAACTTAAAGTTATTTATTTACTTATTAGTTAGTTATAAACTAAAAGTGAACAGATTAACTCGTAATCATCATCTATTCAAAAATTAACAAACGACGTATTCAGCAAAATTCAATTGATTCATATTCCTCAATTGTGAATCGAGGGCAACCATTTTTGAAAGAGAATTTTGTCTATGTAACAATATTGTTTGATGTGACGATATTCTCAGATGGATGAGGAAAGACTTTAATTCAAAGATTTCAAATTTTCAACACTTCAATTAAGATTTAAGAAATCTAAAAAATTATGATGAAGAGATGTTATGATGAAATGATGATGTAATGATGTTATGATGAAGGGAGAAAATTCATGATATTTTTCTTTCCTGCCTCCGAGAAAATTACAATCCTCCTGGTTGTGATATAGTTGAAATAACTGTTTTGAAGTGCTGTACTACATTCTTTTTCAATATTTTAATGTATATATAGTAACTTCGAGCAACCAGTGCTGGACCTCTTGAAATGGAATGACCCTGCTATGATTCATAGGCTCGGAATTTCCTGCACTATCGTACGCTGCGTGTTTGTGCTTTCCCTCCCCCCTCGGGAAGGAAACTCCCCCCCCCTACAATTCTCCGAATCCAGAGATTGTGTGTTTGTTTATAAAGGAGAGCGAGAGGTGAGCTTTATGTATAATATAGTCGTAGTCGTTGAGGTTAGCAGAGGAAAGGAATTTTGGAACTTTGTTTCTAATAGCTTTTAATTAAAATCTGGTTGTGGGATATAGGGATGTGTAAACCCTTAAATGAACGAGAACTGTTAAAAAGGACGAAATACGGAGGGCTGCTGTGACCTAACAAAATGTTGGTTAAATTAAAAATAATGGTGGTTTTGATGTTCTTTCGGGTTGATGTACAAAAAATTTCAGATTTTTTAAAAATGGTGGAGCAACCAATTTTACTTTTTTTGGACCACTTGAAATGCATTGACCTGACATCTAGTTATGAAAATAGTACCACACTGCAACATTTTATCTAAATTTATAACAATGCAACTTTAGCTGAATTGATAATTTCAAATTCAGTGAGCGAAACGAAAATAATCGGTTTTCTACTTTTTAGTCATTAAGTTTTGCCGAAAATCTTAAATTTTCTTCCAATTGTTTGTATATGATTAGTAGAACCCCCAAATACGTTAATCCTAAAAAAATTAAAACATTACACCTCTTATCTTATACTTTTTTCAAAAAAGTATTTGTAAATAATAATCCAAAAACCAGAGATGCATATTACTGGGGGAAATATTCCAAAATGAAGAGATTTTATCTTAAGAAACTCATTCATAAAGATACATTGGATACATTAAAAAAAACATATCTGAGAAAAAAAACTCCACTTAATTTCATTTTTACTGAACTCGTAACCGCCGTAATGCACACAACACGCGAAGGAAATATATTCCCTCAGAAATCATTCAAACATTGTTAATTTAAGTACAAAAAATACAAACTATAACTATAACAATAAAAAATACAAAATAATTTATGTATTTTAATCCCCATTCTACAAGACTTTCAAAAATTTCTGTTTGCGCAATAAATAATTCCATCTGAACGAAAGCGAAATCTAAAAGAAAAAAATACCCATATAACTGTGTCATAATAAAACCATCAAAACTCCCATTCATCCATCAAATGAAAAATTAATGAAAGTATATTTCCAAGCATTTAGAACACTATTTCCAAGCACTCTAAATTCGCATTAATAACTTCGTTAATAATCTTAATTTAAAGATAATATTTCCAGTTTTGAAGATTGAATACGGTTCAAATATATATGTTACGGGCAAAGTGATTAATCGGGCAGTATTAATAATGCCCGAACTGGAGGCGGGCAAAGTGATAAATTTCATTCATAAATTCCATTGAATTTATCACATTGCCCGGGCATTATTAATAATGCCCGATTTATCACATTGCCCGTAACATATGTAATACGCTATTGTACAAGTTTTTGAGGCCATAATCTTTTTGGAGTACCTTTGGAGTACTTTTAATTACCTTAATTACGGTGGTTTTGACTAGTTTACAACTGAATATTGCATTGTCATGGAGATCACACTATCCAAAATGTATCCTTAAAATTTGGATAAATCAGTTCTTAATTACTTAAATTACTTGAGAATTGCCGTTTTGTTGATTGAATATAGTAGTACAGTATTGTTCCTTTTTTGATAGTTAAGAGTCTTTTTGGAAGGTCTCAAAATCACGTTAATCGCATAATCAAGAAAACTCTTTAATTACCGTAATAAGAGAGTTAATTACTTGGTGATAATTGAATATTGCATTGTCATTTAGATTTCACAATGCTGCAAAGTTTCAGGGCTTAACCCGGTGGGACGCGCGCCTACCGGACCAACGTTGAGACTCGCGGGGAAAATGGAATAACCCCAACCCTTTTAGTTCTTTTCTACAGAGAAAAAAATATTTTTTTTTAATTGGAACCATAAATTTTTAGACATTTGAACTGAACTGATTGAAGAAAACACATATTCTATAGCATTTAGACGCGTAATAAATAATGTGTTAAGTTTGATAATAATTTTTCTCATTGCACAATAAGTGCATGTATAGCCGAATAACATAATAATTTCAATGTGAAAATAACTTTAATTACTTTTTAGAAGTTTTTACCCGTTTCTTGGTTATTATACCCGTTTTCTTTATAGTTTGGTTTGATAAAGATAATCGTGACATATGGAATTTAAGTGATTCTTGCAAACAAAACTTGAGCACAAATTTCAGATTCTAGAAGTTTTTATATCCCTATTCCTCACACAAATATTACGTTTTCAAATCTTGATTTCTTTTTTGGGGTTCTTTAGCAGAACCGCCACGATATTTTTCAATTTCCACTCAAAGTTCATTGTAATAAACTATGTTTATTCACTCATTTGTTATGTAATCAGTCACTGAGTCACTCATAAGTGGAAAGGTCAAGTCTTTGATGAAACGTCGTCTATTTTTAAACCAGATTTTCATTAAATTCAAATGTTTTTCTTGTATTTCCCGCAGCAACATTTAGAATGGAATAAAAGTTGACAAGTGGTTATAAATTTAGTTTACGCGTAGTAGAATAAAAAATAACATTTGCGTTTTATAATCCTAGCACTCAAAAACTGATATTGTTCTAAGAAAATTACATAAAAGTCAATGAGAAAACAACTGTATTTTTTTTGTCTGAAATCAAAGTTTTCTTGGAAAAGAAAAACAAATTAGCCTAAATCTTAATAATTCCACGAACTCATGAATTTCTTTGAGTAGTATTAAATTCTAAGTTGATTTTGAATAAAAAAAAACGAAAGCCTTAGCGCCAATTGTCTTATGTACTTTATCTTTTTTATACACTTCCAAAAAATACATAAAAAATTATAAAAACGTAGAAAAACCGCCTCAAATCGAGCCCTGACACTGCATCTCACACGCGAAAGAAGTGATCTGCAGGACTAGCGTAAAGCGTCGCGGGGGTCATTCCATAGCCTCAGTAACAAACAAAGTGGGCCTGGGGAGTGGAAGAATGAATGGAATTCCATGAAACCACTCAAGCATGTAGATAAGGGTCAGAAACTCAGCTACTGATAAGAAAGGAATGCACAGTAGGGTGTCCCGAAAAAACCGAAATTTGTCTGATCGCTTAGCGGTAGTGCGGAAAAGTTGTGAACTACCATCACTATGAAAGGTGTGAAATCTTAAAACTCTGGGTTAATATCTTCTGTTGCCCCAAACGGCCTAAAGTTCTGAAAATTGGCCTAAAAATGACCAAACTTCAAAAATTAACAGAAAATTCCAAACTTCAGTCATGATTCTGGGGTTATGCTTAAAAGTTACTATTAACATACAACTACATCTGCAAAAAGTTTTAAACTTATAGGTTAATATCTTCTGTTGCCTCACGGGGCCTAAATTTCAGAAAATTGGACTAAAAATCACCAAACCTCAAAAATTAATAGAAAATCCCAGATTTCAGTCATGATTCTGAGGTTAGGCTTAAAAGTTACTATTAATATACAACTACATCTGAAAATAGTTTTAAACTTATAGGCCAATATCTTCTCCCTCCTTATTAACTTTAAAATTTGGAAAATTGACAAAACTTAAAAAAAAAAATACAAAACAATTACCTCATTTTGATGGAAGAGAAAACTTTATTTTTCAGAGAGACAGAGAAATAACATCAACATTATTGCTTGTTATGATTTTTGGTATTAAATTTTAACATTTGCTTTCTTAATTTTAGTGTCGCTGTAACAAAGGAATCCCTGTTCTGTGGGCCAACCGTTTTTCCGGATGCTGCAGTGATTATTTCACGATACGCTCAACAGTTTGTGTATGCGATGGGAATTTAATAAAATCCCAGCATTCTGTAGGCATACCGTCCTGAATCATCTTCATAAGTTCTTGAGAACTAACCTCTCTGAGAACTGGAGGGGATGTCACATAACATGATGTCCAGTCAATGAGATCTACATAGTCTTTGGCTTCAAAGTTAAGCACAGGAACGACAAAATGAGCAAACACCTTCCCCATCTCTGGTGCCTTCTCTAGCCTTGATAATAAGCCAAGCAGCAAGGGTTTTAATGTAATGTAAATATAGATAAAGATATGTAAAACCTCAGAATTCTATTGGCAGTTGTTAACCAACGGGCCAAGTTCAAAGCCACATTTCAATGAGTTACTTTTACGACACCTGTTTGAGTCCATTGAAGGCAAATCATCTGGCCCCACGTCTTATACAGGTGAAATCGGACGAAAGCTCAAAGGATGTGTAAAGCTTCTAATCGTTGGTTAACAACTGCCAATATAATTCTCGAGTTTTACATATCTCCCTCAGAACCATCGGTGTCCCCTACGTTTCGCCGAAAACCACTTTTCCTTCCCCCCTTACATCCTGTTTCACCTTCCCCGTAGGGAGATTTCGGCCAAACCTCCTAATCGAATACCATAGAATCGATGCCTAAATGCTGAATCGAATGCCTGTGAATCAAACCTACTGAAGAATCGATTCCTAGGAATCCTAGGAAAGTAATTGGCGAAACGAATTGAAGCTCTCCAGGGGGCACGGTGGTTTCTTATCTAAACACAGGTGTTTACCCATTGTTGAATTTGTCACGGTGCTACTCTTGTATTTTGAAGAGTGCACAAGGAATACGAATTCTTTTTCTGCATGGTAAACTATATAGATTTTTAACGATTTCTACATTTACCATATCCCAATAAAAAAATTGAACATTCATTAAAATTCCTTTATTAATAATTTTTTCTCAGGAATTTAATTAAATTTTTAGGTGAAATTATTCAATAATTAAAGCCTATTCCATGGACACTATTTTAACAACAATGTTATTCCATGAAACTTTTTACTTAAAAATTAAATCCTGAAAAAAATATGTTTTAAACTACACTTACCAGTTTTAAAACTTTGAATTTCTTTGAAACAGATTATAAAATATTAGTATGATTTTTAATCTATCTAGTGAGTTATATCTAGTTTTTTTATTAAAAAATTAATATTTTGTGTTATCTTTTCTTTTTAACAATGGACAATGGGGGTGAGCCGTGAGCGGATAGTTTTTTAAGCAGAAATAAAGCTATTTTCAGCACAATGATAGCAAAAAGGGGTCAAGGGATCATTTAAAATTTTCGAAACATAGCCAATGCTTTTCCTTGGGTATTTATACGTATGTATACATAGTTTGGGGCAGTTAGAAAGAAAAATGGATTTGTATAAAAGACAAACACACACAATCATTGACTTTTATTATATTAAATACCTCACAATTAAACCTTATACAGAACAGAATGTTTTTGTATAAACGAGTTAAAATAAAACTTTTTTGAAAATTTAAAAAAAAAAATAAAAAAATCCGAGATTGAAGATACTTTTACAGTATTTTTTTAAAATACACATATTTAGTAAAACCTTATAGGTACCCGAATATTATATAGCAAAGTGTATTTTAAGATTTAAAACTGCGATAAAAGAAAGCAATGTTTTATTTTAATTTTAATAATGTGTAAGCACTCCATGTACTATCAGTACTCGAAAGTATCAATTTAATTAATTAGCTCTAGTGGATAGAAGATGATTATTTTATTTGTTCTCATTCCTTAATTTTCAATCGAAAAATATTCATGACTAAAAAAATAATCGTACGAATTGGGAACTTTAAGAATCAAGGTTTCTAGAGATTATAACGATTAAGTATGATTTATCGCTTTCATTTTTATACAAATGAATAATACTTACTCTCTTAATGATAACGGTTACAGATCTAGTTAATCGGAACACGAACACTAGTTTTTATAATATAATTAATTAGCTCTAGTGGATTTAATTTTCCAAAGATGATTATTTTACTTGTGTTCACTTAATTTTCAATCAAAAAATATTCGTGACTGAAAAAATATTCGTACGAAAAAAATTGCAGGAAATCACAATGCGCCACGTGTTTCCCAACACAGAAAAAGATCTTTTTTCACCGCTTTGCTCGAAAAATACCAAACACATACGCATTAAGGTGTATATTTTCGCCTAATTAGGAACTTTAAGAATCAAGATTTTATAGAAATTGACCTATCTCTATATAACTAAGATTTATATATCGCTTTCATTCTTATACAATTGAATACTTTCTTAATGACAACTTTGCTATCACCATTACATAAAAATGCAATAGTCGGAGAGGAGATTTAAATATAAATTTAGTATTGGATCTCGTACCTTACTTGTATTGTACAGTTTTGGCATCGTGAATTTCAATAATATTCGAATTGAAGAAATTGACACTTCTTCAACTTGTATCGATAATTTTTAAGTAAAATATAATTCTCAAATCAAATTTTGTAGATGTTTACGTTTCATAACTGGTCATTATACCTTTATTCATTAAAGATTAAGAATTTTTAGATAATATCACATTTTTTACAATCCACCATTTTGGTCTTCGTGTAAACAGCATCGTTTAGTGTGAAAAAAATCACTTAGTGAATTACCCTTTTCCCAAACAAATAATCTTAATAAGAACAGGCTGATGCAATATCCTTGAATATTAGGCTTATGACAGCTTAAATCACAAGATTTTTTTTTCTGTATTAATGAGATGTAGATGGTATTCGGGAAAACTGTTTAAATTGGTTTCAATATTTAATACTCGAAAGCACCGCGTTAAGCTAAATAATTTATACGTACAGTCAATTTATCTTTGTAAAAAATGGAATACTATGTAAATTCGTTTGTATACAAATTAATATATCTCCTTAAATTTTATCATTTAAAGTAATGAAAATGATTTTGCATGGGGTAATGGGTCTGCAAACACTATTTTTTAAAATAAAAAAGATATTAATCCAAATTAGTGGCGGGTAAAAATTTAGTCTGGCTAGTACCTTAGAGCTGAAATTTCATGCCCTGCATTAAGCCATTAATTAACTTACCAATACACTCTTTGCGATTTTTTTTCCTGAATACAATTATTTTAATTTTTTAAACAGCTATTTGTGTTGAAATTTTTCGTATCATTACACAAATATACCACAGAAGAAGTAATATTAAATAATGTGCCACACATTTCCATCCAATATATTTGCAAACTTGTATAAAAATTTGTAGTATGTTTTTATATATACCATTATTCCAGAAAATGGGAAAACTAGTAAAAAGGTTTTCGAAATGGTTTCTAGTATGCGGAAAAAAAATTTACTTAGAAAACCTATTTCCCTGAAACAAAAGATATTTTTCCTGAAACAATGGAAAAAGTAGAGTTTAGAAGCTAAATTTCTTAGCTAAATAAATAGAAATGACACATAAACACTTATTTTATATTTTATACAGGGTGATTAAAAATTCATCATCAATATTTGGTGGTGAGGCAGAGGGGACCTAGACAAGCATATTTCGAATAGGAATGAGGGGGCGCAGCTAAAGAGCTATATAGGACCTAATGTAGTGCGAGAGCATTACAAAAGGCTGTTTTGCTAAAGCCCGTGTAACGAAACAAAACATAATGGAATGAAAAAAATTATTGCATGAGGTAAAGCAGTATCCGTACTACTTACACCTTAAATTTGATAGAAATTGAACCACTTGGTAAACCGTGAGGTGAGTTTTAAAACGTGCAATATTAATCTTTTAGCCAAAAAATTGAGTTTCCTTAGAGTGTAATAGTATTTAGAAAAATGATGATAGGGGATCGAGGAAGGAATTTCAATGATAATACATTTCTTTGAACAAATAAGGGATCTTGCATGATCATTGAAAATTCCTTCCCCGATCATCTCATTTTTATAAATACTACTGAGGAAACTCCTTTCTTTGGCTAAAACATTAATATTGCACTTTTTAAAACTCACCCCCACGGTTTAGCAAGTGGTTCAATTTCTAGCAAATTTATGGCGTAAGTAGTACGGATACTGCTTTACCTCAAGAATAAATTTTTTCCTTATATGTTTTTTTCGTTACACGGGGTTTGCCAAAACAGCCTTTTGTAACGCTCTCGCACTACATTAAGTCTTATAGCTCTTAAGGTGCGCCCTCTCATTCCTATTCGAAATATGCTCGTCTAGGTCCCTTACCTCCCCACCAAATATTGATGATGAATTCTGAATCATCCTGTATTATTACATTTTATTAGAAATCTCAGCTTTCCAAATGAAGATAGTGTCCAATACAATCCATGTAATTCATAAGGGTAATGTTGTTTGAAACCAACTCATTCTTTAACTTTGCAATTTTCTCATTAATTTTTTTGTATACTGTTTTTTTCTTGGGAGTTGATGCTGTTCCTACGTGCAACATTCTCATCACACCTTCATTTTCAATCTGAAGAGTTCTTATTAGTTCTATGAAGCTGAATATGTTCAAATGCGGATGAACGGCTCTTTTATTCAGTTTAGAATGAAAGCCTTCTACAAAATTATTAGTTCGCGATTGATCGTTGTCAAAATGATTCCAGAGGTCCCTAAATTTGGGAAAAAAAATATCTTAGTTATAATACATTTTAATAAAAAAGTGATAAATGTGTAGTCCAACCGCCCCGAGAAAACTTTGACATAAAAACAAAATTTTTTAAGGGAACTATAAAGTTCACTTTTTTTAAGCATTTATGGATTAACATTACCCCCAAAATTCAATGGAATAATTCGTTTCCATAACAACCACCACAGTATTGTACGACGTCCCACGTGTTTCTTGAGGAGGTCAGACTAACTACTTATAAAATCATTGTTAAGTATAGCTAAAATATCTCAATGGGTTTTTTAGGGTACAATATGGAGTATGTTTTTTAAAGGACAGCACTATATATTGAGAAAAACTTACATTGGAAATTTCGCTACGCATTCATCCAACCATGTGTCAGCTAAATAATTGTACATTTCAGTTGTCTGGGGCACATTTGGTTCATTTTCCTGAAGCCACAGGAATGCATCAACAACTTGATGTTCTGGTACTAAAGGGAGTGCAGCTATTCTCCGTATCCATTTTGTAACATCTCCATCGTTCTTGTAGTTACACACCAAGCCCAATTGCTGAACCTATGATGATTAGATGCAGGAGCATTAGCATTATTATGACTTAAAGTTTCATTATAAATCTAAGTAGTGCACTTTTACAAACCATAAGAATTAATAATTACTATATGTATAAAGTGGCATATCAGGCTACAAGCATTGCCAGGTTTGATACATGTAGCTTCTGTTTGGGTATTTGGTCGATTTTTTTAAAAATATAATATTTAGTGTTATAGTACAAAAAAGCGAAGCCGAATGGATGGGCTTAAAAATACTCCTTTAGTGCAGATGTCAGACACATCTAAAAGTTCGTAACGTGCAAGACACGATACCTTTTTGAAAGTTATGAGGCAAAACTCATAATTAAGATTTTTTAAAATAATTACTAAGAATGATGATACTTAAGAATTTTTTTCTTGGTTTTGTAAAAAAAAACGGTCACACCAAAGGTTTGAATGAAAAGAATAACTTTAGAATAGAAATTAACAAAAAAAAGAAGAATGGAAAATGTGAAGGGAATTTTTTTTACTATAATTGAATTATGGCGAGAATTAACTATGCTTACCTTTCTCCAAATACACTGAGTGTAATGAAAAAAACACCCTTTAACCATGCATTCTGGAAAAATACACTTTAATGCGTTAATAGAAGCTGCCTCGAAATCAAGCATACACTGCATAGGCTCGAATTTGAGGCCAAGGCTATGTGCTTTACTTTTAAGATTTTTAAACAATCGCACATACGTATCCTGGCTTTTATCAGGCAATAGTGCGTAAATGAAAGGGAACACTTGTCCCATGTATGTACCATGTATACTGTACAGTTGAAAAAACAATTTCGGCACGACTTTAAATGTTCCGTCCAAGTAGATTCTTTCTGACATACAAAGCTTATGTAAATTTTCCTTTGTTCCAAAAATCTGAAAATAGATCCAAAGATATGAGGAGAAATTTTATAGAAAATAATAATTAAGCAAATAGTTATCAGATAACACTTTACTTACCAACATTCTGTTTTCTTCATCCCCATCATCAAGAAGGAGAAAATCGTCCCCATGTTTGGTTTTAGTCCAATGTTCAGTTAAATTGATCTCCATTTTGCTGTGAGGCAATGGGGGTCTTATGGAGGATCTAGCTTTATACATAAATTTCTGAGATGCTGCAAAACTTGGTAGGCACAAAGCCACTTCATCAGATGTAGCAGTTTCAGCTATTTCTTCCCTACAAAAAATAATTAAAAATATATTTTATACAGTCTGAATGAATTGTTAGGGGTTGCTATAACGTATAGAAAATAACGTTATTCCTATGATAAAATAATGGTACTTTTACAACTGGACATTAAAACAAACGGGTTGTTATGCAGAGGTTCTACAGTATATTGCTTATTAACAGGGCTGGGATTTCCATGCAATTAGCAACTGAAAAGGAATACACTATGTTTGATACCTAAATTCAAAATTGGGTTCACTGCATTTTAACTAGAATTTTAGATATGTTGCTTCATAGTGCATTTTTTTTTTTGGAAAAAAACACAGAATTATTATTGGAAACTTAGTTGTATTTGCATATATGTAAAATAAAAATGGTCTAAATCGATCCAAAATTCCTAAAAACGTGCAGTATTTAAAATACCTTTGAAAAATATCAGATTTTTGAAAAGATTAACATGGAAATCCCACTACTTATAAAAATTTATATTAGAGATTGGCTTGTAGGAAAATTATATATTACTTACTTGTATATTCTTGGAACAGGAACAGTACTTTCCCTGATAACTCTCTCTTTTAGCTTTGCAGAAAATTTTAATTTCTGTATTATGTTCACAGGCTTGTTGTGGTTGTGATGTCCAGATGTCCTTTTTATTTGGTGGCTATCAGAACTGGTTGATATAATTACAATGCGTGCATTGCACTTCGTCTTCGAAGCACTCTCGCATTTATAATACCCTGTATTGTCCTTCTTCCTTTCCAGGCGGAAAAGAAAATCATTAAACTCGACGAGATAACCACCTCGTTTCGATTTTATAAATTTTAATTCGTTCATCGCTACCGACACCGAGAGAGACCTACGAAGACACCGACGCGCTCGTGCTAAGACCCCGAGAGAGAAATGAATCCCCAAAACTCAACTTCTATAAAAAAAAAAAGTATTTTTGTGCTAGTCTTTTTATCATAACGGTCAATGCAAACTTTTATGATACCAGCGACGAAGACAGCCTAGGGGAGAGGAGGGGAGATAAGATATTCACGTGAAGAACTTACGTTTTCTAAGAAACCAACTAATTGGCTCAGTACACTATCCAATACAAAAGACAGGATATCAAAGGGCGTCAGAAATTGGTGTGAAGAGTTACAAGTCATAAAAATGTCACAGGGTCGGTGCACCACAGGGGTTCCATTGGGAAAAAGCATTCGATTCTACTCCAGAATCGATTTCTTTGCCCGATCCCGAAATGTGAGGGAAATATCGATGATTAAGGGGGAGGGTAGAGGGGACAGTAGGGATTTTTTACGACAAGGGGGGAAGGAAAAACTGTTTTCGGCGAAACGGGGGTATCACCGAACCATCACACGAGCTGGTTACTTTAGTTGGATTTATTCTACGAGTCTACGCACCCTCATGGTTCCGTATAAAGATTCATCAGTCCATAAAAGACGGTGCTTGGAATCTGTGGCACTTCATCAATTCATCCCGGTACTTGCCTAAAAAGTATCGTGACGTAATCGATCCAGTTATTTCTCGAAACGCCCACTTTTCTGCTCCAGAAAACATGCTTTTGGCCATGTTAACTGATGATAGATGTCACATTAGGACCCTTGCAGTGCGGCGTATTATCAAGGCTAGAGAAGGCACCAGAGATGGGGAAGGTGTTTGCTCATTTTGTCGTTCCTGTGCTTAACTTTGAAGCCAAAGACTATGTAGATCTCATTGACTGGACATCATGTTATGTGACATCCCCTCCAGTTCTCAGAGAGGTTAGTTCTCAAGAACTTATGAAGATGATTCAGGACGGTATGCCTACAGAATGCTGGGATTTTATTAAATTCCCATCGCATACACAAACTGTTGAGCGTATCGTGAAATAATCACTGCAGCATCCGGAAAAACGGTTGGCCCACAGAACAGGGATTCCTTTGTTACAGCGACACTAAAATTAAGAAAGCAAATGTTAAAATTTAATACCAAAAATCATAACAAGCAATAATGTTGATGTTATTTCTCTGTCTCTCTGAAAAATAAAGTTTTCTCTTCCATCAAAATGAGGTAATTGTTTTGTATTTTTTTTTTTAAGTTTTGTCAATTTTCCAAATTTTAAAGTTAATAAGGAGGGAGAAGATATTGGCCTATAAGTTTAAAACTATTTTCAGATGTAGTTGTATATTAATAGTAACTTTTAAGCCTAACCCCAGAATCATGACTGAAATCTGGGATTTTCTATTAATTTTTGAGGTTTGGTGATTTTTAGTCCAATTTTCTGAAATTTAGGCCCCGTGAGGCAACAGAAGATATTAACCTATAAGTTTAAAACTTTTTGCAGATGTAGTTGTATGTTAATAGTAACTTTTAAGCATAACCCCAGAATCATGACTGAAGTTAGGAATTTTCTGTTAATTTTTGAAGTTTGGTCATTTTTAGGCCAATTTTCAGAACTTTAGGCCGTTTGGGGCAACAGAAGATATTAACCCAGAGTTTTAAGATTTCACACCTTTCATAGTGATGGTAGTTCACAACTTTTCCGCACTACCGCTAAGCGATCAGAGAAATTTCGTTTTTTTCGGGACACCCTAATGCACAGGTGGGTAGTTTTCCGTAAAAACGAATGTCAACGAGAGCATGGGGTTATAAAATGACCCCGCGCGTCCCAACGGGTTAATATCATTTAGAAGTATTTGAAATTTTATGTACAAGAATCCAAAATGCTTTCTTAAAATTTGCGATAATTCGTCGTTATTTAATTGAATTACTTGAGAATTCCCGTTTTGATGATTGAATATAGTATTACTATATCCATTACAGTATTGTTTCTATTTTGGGAGCTTAAATGTTATTTTAAGGGTCTCAAAATCGAGTTAATCGGATAATCAAGAATACTCGTTAACTACCGTAATTAGAGAGTTATTGACTGGGTGATAATTGAATATTGCATTGTTATGAATATTACACCATGCTGCAAATTTTCAGGGCTTAATATCGTTTGTTAGTATCTGAAATTTTATGTACAAGAATCTAAATTTTTTGCAATTATTTGCCGTTAATTAATTTAATTATTTGCGAATTTTGGATGCTTGAATACAGTAGTACTATGTCCATTACAGTATTGTTCTTTTCTTGGTGGCAAAATCTCTCTATAAAACCGTAGAAAAAAAAACTTCTATATGAAAGTTTTGAAAAAGCTACTGAGAGAGGAGAAAGGGAGTTTCGATGTGCTATTTTTAGCACTTGAGCACGCCAGGAATGTCAAGAGGGTGTCATGCCTAAATGAACAAGGGCTAGGGGGGGCCTTGAAACGCGGCCCAGAGCGAGAAAACCACCCCTTTTAAAAATGAGCATTGCCCAGTCCAGTTTAGCAACTGGGATCAAGATGTGATTGGCTATACGACCTCTGCCTTTCCCCCCTTTGACTGGTCCCCTATCCGCTCCGCAGTTCTACAACTCTACTTCTATTTTATCTTTCTTCTCTCATCGGACGCAGGACGCAGGAGGTGGTGTCTGGCGCGGCTTATGGAATGTAAGCGGGAATCCAACGGATGGTAATAACTAAAAGTTTTCTCGACTTTTCAGATTGGATCCTATGGATGCTCTCTGAACGGCTATATCTTTTCACAGATTTAATAATATGTCATGAATGTTGATTTTTTTCTTTTAGAGGATAGCATGTAATGCTAGAGCTTCATTAAAAAAAAAGTTTTAATTACATTTTTTCTCTTTCAGGAGTTAACAAGCCCTGTTGTAAATATTTGTCTTGTATATAATTCGCATGTTAATTTCAAATTTTACTTTTCAGACTTTTAATTTTTACTTTTCTCTTAACAGTTTTTCTGCTTTTAGTAATTTTAGAAACGTAATTTCATTTTAGGTGTCTTTTCTTTAGATTGTATCTGATGCAATAGGGATACAGCAGAAAAGTTTTGTTGATTTTTTTAATGTTTCTTAAATTATATTTTTTCTCTTTCAGTAGTTAGCAAGTGCTGTTGTAGAATATTTGTCTTTAACATTATACTATTTGTTTGCAGATTTCGAGTTCATCAGTTGTTTGGATTAGTTTTCAAATATTTTCAGATTAGAACTGTGGACAAGGAAAGAATTTTCAGCCCTTTTTCTTTAATATTTTAAAAGCAACTTTCTTTCAGTTCCTGCAATTTTTTTTTACAGAGACGTGCATGTGAAATGCTGTTGAACTGGTACGGATTCAGCTGGTAGCTTCATGTAAGGGAAAAATAGTGTTTAAGTATCAATATTATTGTAATTCTTTCATAATTTAATGATATTTCTTCCAGTTACCTCTGATCGAAAAAAGTAACAAAATCATCACGATATCATGAATTTTCTTATTTTAAAAGTACTAAAATATTTTGATTTTTTCCAGAGAATTTTAAAGAATTTATGTGTTATCTATTTTTAATTATTTTATGGAGATGATTTTTGATATAAATACACTATTACGTATTACATAAACTGTATTTATTGCTTGTGATTATATACTCAATAAAGGTAAAAAAAAAACTGAGTACCACCCGCAATATAAAGCGGGAGGGAAAAGTAAAACAAAAAAAAGTGCGGGAATCCAGGTTGGGCAAGTCAATTTCAGGATGGAAATCAAGTTAAATTCAATCAGATATATTAACTGGAATTATTAAATAGAAATCAAGCTATTAATGATCCAGGTTAGGCAAATCAATTTCAAGGGGAAAATCAAGTTGAATTCAATCAGATATATTAACTGGAATTATTAAATAGAAATCAAGCTATTAATGATCCAGGTTAGGCAAATCAATTTCAAGGGGAAAATCAAGTTGAATTCAATCAGATATATTAACTGGAATATTAAATAAGAAATCAAGGTATAAATGATCCAGGTTAGGCAAATCAATTTCAAGGTTAAAATCCAGTTAAATTCAATCAGATATATTAACTGGAATATTAAATAGAAATCAAGCTATTAATGATCCAGGTTAGGCAAATCAATATCAAGGTGAAAATCAAGTTAAATTCAATCAAATATATTAACTGGAATATTAAATAGAAATCAAGCTATTAAAGATCCAGGTTAGGCAAATCAATTTCAAGGTGAAAATCAAGTTAAATTCAATCAGATATATTAACTGGAATATTAAGTAAGAAATCAAGGTATATATGATCCAGGTTATGCAAATCAATTTCAAAGTGAAAATCAAGTTTAATTCAATCAGATATATTAACTGGAATATTAAATAAGAAATCAAGGTATAAATGATCCAGGTTAGGCAAATCAATTTCAAAGTGAAAATCAAGGTAAATTCAATCAGATATATTAACTGGAATATTAAATAAGAAATCAAGGTATAAATGATCCAGGTTAGGCAAATCAATTTCAAAGTGAAAATCAAGGTAAATTCAATCAGATATATTAACTGGAATATTAAATAAGAAATCAAGGTATAAATGATCCGATTAGGTTCAAGGATGATTCCAGCTCGATCAAGCTAAATGCAATGCCAGCAATCCAACTGGAATCAATCTGGATGTGCGTCAAGTACCGAAGTTGGAGCAACCTGGATTTCTAGTTATAATCCAGGTCGAGCAGGTCAATCTCAAGTCGGATATCCAGTTTGATTCTGACTGCCTGTGCCGTCTGGGGCCGCAAGCGCCGGCAAGCATCCCTCGTGTTTCGGTGAAAGCTCGCTTTTCACCCCCGTGTAACTACACCCCAGTAGGTGCCATGGAATATTTTTCCGATAGGATCTTGAGGCGATGATGTCCCAAAGATGATGTATAGGTTTTAATTCGATAATTGACTGCGTTCAGGCTCGTAAAATTGAAAAGAACCAAAAATGACGATATTTTCAATATTTTCCCTATACTTTAACATGGGAAACCTATTTTTAAAGGGCGCGGGGGTCAAAAATCGTCCTAGAGACCTGAAAATTTGCAGGTAATAATGTTTTAGTATTTGTAACAACTTGAGGGGGGCATCTGGGAAATTCGAAAAAAAAAATTTACCATATACTTTCGAAACACCCTACTGCAATGTTATAGGGTCACTTGGGGTAAGTGGGGCCCCCTTTTTGGAACAGTACATTTTTGAAGCTTAGTAAAAAATTCTTGAAGTGCTTAAATTTGAACATATTGGCATATTTTATTTAAGACTTAATAATCAAAAATTTATTATTAGGTTCTAAAATAATGTGTTACATTTTCCTTAACTGATCTTTTTTAAAAAAAATGAGATGGGTGTCCCATTTACCCCATACGAAGGGGTAAGTGGGTCACCCCCTCTTAATTTAGATTGAAAGCAATCAAAACTTAAAAGGAGTAAGTGAGTCCTACTTGATAAAGTATAGAAGTTTTCGGTACAAAATATTTTATTGTAACTTTATCCATGTTCGAGATATCTACTCAAATCAAAATTAATAGGGTTGATTGGGGTAAGTGGGACCCCTTTTTGAAACACTACAATTACAGAAGGTTTACATGGTTCAGGAGACTTATGAAGAAACCCTCGAAACTATTCCCCCCGACCCACCTGTGCGTTTTAATTAATTTCTCGGCAAAGTGAATAAAAAACCCAACTTAATAATTTAACCACAACTTAAATTAAAACGTGAATTTATGTAAAATTTCAATAAATTACTTGGGCCCCCTCCCCTAAACATTTTTTAATTACAGATTTTGTAAAAATTCAAATTGCAGTATGTATTTTAATTCAAACTTTGCACAACAGTTAAATAAACATTAAAATATTATGAAAACTTAACTGGGAACACTTCCTTGAAAAATGTAGCTTTAACTCTCCAAACAAACTATTCTGGAAATATTTTTTGTATTTGTTCTATAATTTTAAAAATAAATTAAACAAAATTCTAATACATGCAAAACCCAACAGTATGACAAAATGTAACATGATTAATGTGAGTAAGTGTGAAATGTCCAGTTTATATTTTAGTTTGAGGGGGATGACCCACTTACCCCAAGTGACCCTAATCATGGGTGCCACTTTTCAGCGGAATTCAGTCTTCTTAAAAATTCGGTAAACGGGAATCCGTTCGGCAGCAATTACAATTTGTACTGAATTCCAGCACTAACCTTGTTTATTTTGCTTATGGATATTCTTTCAGTGAAATCTTATAATTTTTTAGTCAAATGGAGAGTTTTATAACTAATCTCTCTGGACTAACCGTTTAAACGAATTGCATCAATGAGCATATTTTTAATAGTTTTTAACAGATCTGACAACGGGTTTTTAAAAATTCTACCGATTTTTCTCTATATTAAAAAAAGTAAGGTGAGTAAGCTTTGAGCCGAGCTTACTCACCACTATAAGAGTTATTAATAAATATTTTAGTATCACCCAATCGACAATTTTCACCCAAGCGCGGTAAATTAGTTACCCGCTATCAAAATTTTTAGCAGAGAAAGTGGGCGTTTCGACGAAACCAAGCGAATGCATACTTACGTGAGTCTTTTAATATGTCTGGTAACAATATTTTCAAATTGAAATCCATAGTTCATTAACATGGGTATCCAGTGCCAACGGTCATTCCTTATATAGAAGTCAATTATATAATTTCAATGATGTAATTTTCACTATATCTAATCCCCCAGAAGTCAAACCTTAATGTGTTTGCCAATTTCAGCATGAACTCCATATGATTCATGTCTCGCACGTCCTTGAACAGTAAGATTCTGATATAGTCATTAACACAAAACGTTTCCCATAGTTTCTGCACCAGAAAGGGGTGCTTGCTCTTGTTCTTATAGAGGCCTCTCAGTAGGGCAGGGTAACAGCCCCGAAAGATCCTATCGAGCTCCGAATATCCGATTTTTCGGTCGATTGGTCTATTCCTCTTCCTAACACCAAACACCGTAATACCCTATTCGCACTGCACCTAAAGGGCTCTTTATAGCATTGAGCACTTTCCAGGATAGGGCGCCAAACGGCGTTCGCACTGGTAAGGGGCAAATGACCCAGATTCGATTCGCTTTTACACTTTTTATCGTCCGTTAAATAGTCCCGAAAATTCTAGAACAGCTACACATTATTAAAAAACACTTTCATTCTTTAAAATATCATGAAAGAAATAGACATCTAGTGCCACAAACATTTTGTAAAATCAAGTGTATAATTATTTATTAGTGATTGTGACAGATGGCAGCACAAGCACACACTTCCAAATAATTATACATTACACTTTCTATTTCTAATACTTTCACAAAAAAATAATGACAGAATACTTTTTTGATAATAAGTAGCTGTTCTAGTGTTTGTGGAACTATTTAAAGGACCGCAAAAATGTAAAAGCAATCAGCATAGATTCGAATCTCGCCGCCATCTTTGTTGCGTTAAGGGCCCTTTGGAGTGGATAGGGCGATTTTGGACCACCCTTTAGGATGGGACGCTTCTGGCTCCGCTAAAGGGTGGTTAGACGCCGATAGAGGGCGGAGCGGAAAATAAAGGGCCCTTTATCGGTGCAGTGTGAATAGGGTATAACCATGTTCAGGAACCGGACCGCAGATTCCCCACCATCACACAGCCGAAGTAGCAACTTGTAGAAAAAGCGATTGTCTTTATCTTCCAAAAACGTATGAGATAACGACCTCCCCACATAGTCCACTTTATTTTCCGTAGAGGCAGGGAGGAACTTAGAATCGCTTCTGCGGCCACACCCGACGGTAGAGTCGTCAAGAAAGAAGCGTCGCTTCTTCTTGCACACTTCAATGGTGGCAAAAGCGTCGCTTCCAAGCCTTTTATTCACCGGAAAAGGCTTACCGAATTTAATCTTGGGGAGTTTTCCGTTTGGGACGGCCAGGTCCAGGTAATGCATCGGGAGTCGCGATGTAGGCCAATCTTCTCCGTGCACCAGGAGAATGCTTCTGTACGCGGAAAGAGTTCTCTCAGTGACGGTCAATTCGACCATGGTTGATTTTAATCCGGAAAAAAAAATGAGCCTTAGGGCCACCGCACAGTAAAACTGAAAAATCTTGTTGAAAATACCTCCCATGAAGCCACGCGGTCCCCTCTCAGCCTTCCCAATGCAAAGAGAGGGGGTCGACCAGGGGTCGAGAGGTCAAGAGCGTCTTAGTTTACACGACTGTCCAGGAGGATAATTAACGTTCTCAACCCCCTCTCTTGTATTGCGAAGGCTGCGAGGAGTCGCGTGCCGGGCACCTGTTTTGGATCGAGTTTCACACTGAAAGATTTTTCAGGGGTTGAAAGTTTTCAGGGTTGAGAACGTTAATTATCCTCCTGGACAGTCGTGTAAACTAAGACGCTCTTGACCTCTCGACCCCTGGTCGACCCCCTCTCTTTGCATTGGGAAGGCTGAGAGGGGACCGCGTGGCTTCATGGGAGGTATTTTCAACAGAAATGACGAAACGCAGTTTCCACGTGGTTCTTTGAGGAAAGAAAAGTAGCTGGCTATCTCACGAAACGTTCTGCCACATCTGTCCAGGGGGAGGGAGGAGCTAACCCAAGAAATGTAGCTCAACCAGATAAGAGCTCCCCCTTTTTGTCTCTTGACCTCCCCTGACCCAGGGGAGAGCCCATTTCGGTTCGGGGTTCCTAGAAAGATCCCTTTTGCGCTTTTCTTGGCAAGTGAGGGGGGATTGTATTACGTCGGAGTTTTCCGAGGGCTATGCGTGTGGGCCCTTTAGGTGAATACGGACCTCTATGTTTTTATGGGGGAGGGGAGGTGGGGTTCACTATTGCCGTAAAGTTTCAAATTTTAAAAGAATTAACAAAATATATTTTTTTAACTGACATAAGCTCTTTAACATCAAGTTTGGAAGTAAGTCTGTAACAACAATTTAATAAGTAAAACTAATGACTGATTGTAAATAAATAAATAAATAATTTTGTAAAACAATTTAATAAATGTATTAAAATCTGAAAAAATGTGGAACTCAAGAGGGACTGAGCAAAAAACTCACGGATTTATATCAGTAAGTATTTTTTCTTAACGTAGCAGTCATCGAAATTAATTTTCAGAAAATTTTCTTTTAGATAGTTTTGAAATCTCATTACGCAATTTATTTATTTATCAGTACGCGAAATTTTGAACAATGGTTAAAAAATGTCTGAGAAACATTGATACAAAAATTTAATTACTGAGAATTACCGGATATTCTTGTGCATGAAGATTGAAGATGCGCATTACAACAACTTTTTTTCGCATTTCAAGCTAGTCTGGAGAAATTAAATTTTCGAGTTTTAAATGAAAATATAAAATTAAAATCATCTTGATAATGGAGGCTTCAGTTCGGCCGATAGTGATATTTTCGGATTAAATAAATTTTGTTTTTGTTCTATTTCCGTGAACTCATAAAATCTATGCAATTGAAAGATAAGTAATTAATTTGTCAAATAAAAAAAGCCGAAATGTTATGATCAGTAATTATTAAAATCGTACTTAATAAGAAAATGTTTTCAATGTAAAACGAAATAATTCAGAAAAAAGTATTAAATAAGTAACAAAAGTTGCAGAATGAAGTGTTTGGGAACCCTTTAAGAATATTTTTCGAGTTTTCGACTATTCCCCCTTAAAGAGGGTTCAATGATGCATTTTATATCCAAATATGGAGTCGTTACGATAATTATTAAAGAAATGCCAATTAGTTTTTCAAAAAAAATAGGTTGACAATCATGTTCGTATTTTATTTGATAGATGGCAGCACGGTTTCGCATTTCCGTCTTTAGACTATTTAATCCACTGAAAATAGAGTTGAACCTCGAACAAATTGCAATAAAAGGTTTCTCAACGGTTTTCACTTAGGAATGACCCCAATAATAACATACTAAAAATCGGACAAAATCGGACCATGGGAAATTTAATTTTTTTTAAATTTTTAAAAAATGGCCGAAAAAAAAATTTCGAAAAAAAAAAATACACAAATACAGACATGTGATACTTGTTTATAGGTTATTTTTGAGTGCTGAAACCGAATACAGCCTTTAGTTTTGAAAAAAAATTGAAATTTCAATTTTTAAAATTAATTTGAATAATTAGCTATATGAAAACAATAACACACCCCTAAAAACCTAACTAAAAGGTCAAAAGAGATAAATCCAACGGTTTTCATTTAGATATGACCTAAGTATTAACATACTAAAATTTGAAAATTTTATGAGTGAAAAAAGTTAATTTTTTTTTAAAATTTCAATTTTTTTTTCGAAAAATGCATTTTTTTTTCAAAATGGTGCCATAAACTTTTGAGGCTTTTGAAAAGGTCATTTTTCAGTGGATATTGTCCACAGATAGTTATATAATGGAAAACCGGTGGAATTTACTTTTAACTAATTAGTTAAGTAATTAATTTCATAAATTGAAATTGGTGAAATGTAGGTCTTTCTCCAAACAAGTAAAAACAGGTGATACTTTGGCATACTTCTATCAAAAATTTTTGAAATAACAATTACATACTATTAAAAGCAAAAACTTTTAAAAAAAATTCAATTTTTTAAAAAATTTAAAAATTTTAAAAATTTAAAATTTTAATATATTTTAATATTACTATATAAACTTGTAACACATGTTTATAGGTCAATTTTTAAATGTGATGCCGAAAAATGTAATGTTTTTACAATAAATATTGAAACAGAGTTTAAAATTTAAAATTTTTGAAAACGTTTTAAATTATGTAAAACTAGTCCCTACACCTGTAACAAATTGCAATAAAAGCTTTATCAACGGTTTTCACTTAAAAGTAGCCTAAATAACAACATACTAAAAATCGGACAAAATCGGACTATGGGAAATTTAATTTTTTAACTTTTTTTTATAAAAACAGCCATTATAAAGCAAAATATTTAATTTTTTTCGTAAAGATATGTAATGCATGTTTATAGGTTAATTTTCTATCAGGATGCTGAAAAATTAAATATTTTTGCCATAAAAATTGAAAGATAGTTGAAAATTTTAAAATTTTTAATTTTTTTTATTATGTTAAAAACTAGTCCCTACACGTGGAATAAATTGCAATAAAAGCTTTTTCAACGATTTTCACCTAGGAATGGTCTAAATAACTACATATTTAAAATCGGAAAAAATCGGACTATTTTAAGAACTAAGAAATTTAGTTTTAAAATTTTAAAATCTTTGTTAAAAATTTAAAATGTTTAACTCTTTTTTAAATTTTATTGCAGGAATATGATGTTTTTCTGAATCATAATCGAAAAGTAACCTATAAACATGTATTACATGTCTTTTCGAAAAAAAAAATTTTTTTATTTCATAATGCCTGTTTTTATAAAAAATTAAAAATTACATTTCTAACAGTCCGATTTTGTCCGATTTTTAGTATGTTGTTATTTAGGCTATTTCTAAGTGAAAACCATTGAAAAAGCTTTTATTGCAATTTATTCCACGTGTAGGGGCTAGTTATTAACATAATAAAAAAAATTTTAAAATTTTAAAATTTTCAACTCTCTTTCAATTTTTATGGCAAAAATATTTAATTTTTCAGCATCCTGATAAAAAATTAACCTATAAACATGCATTACATACCTTTACGGAAAAAATTAAATTTTTTGCTTAATAATGGCTGTTTTTATAAAAAAAAATTAAAAAATTAAATTTACCATAGTCCGATTTTGTCCGATTTTTAGTATGTTGTTATTTAGGCTACTTCTAAGTGAAAACCGTTGTAAAAGCTTTTATTGCAATTCGTTACAGGTGTAGGGATTAGTTTTACATAATTAAAAAAAATTTCATAAATTTTAAATTTTAAACTCTAATTCAATTTTTATTGTAAAAACATTACATTTTTCGCCATCACATTTAAAAATTGACCTATAAACATGTGTTACAAGTTTATATAGTAATATTAAAATTTATTAAAATTTTAAATTTATAAAATTTTTGAATTTTTTTGAAAAGTTTTTGCTTTTAATAGTATTTAATTGTTATTTCAAAAATTTTTGATAAAAGTATGCCAAAGTATCCCCTGTTTTTAATTGTTTGGAAGTTAGACCTACATTTCACCAATTTCAATTTATGAAATTAATTACTTAACTAATTAGTTAAAAGTAAATTCCACCGGTTTTCCATTATATAACTATCTGTGGACAATATCCACTGAAAAATGACCTTTTCAAAAGCCTCAAAAGTTTATGGCACCATTTTGAAAAAAAAAAATGCATTTTTCGAAAAAAAAATTAACTTTTTTCACTCGTAAAATTTTCAAATTTTAGTATGTTAATACTTAGGTCATATCTAAATGAAAACCGTTGGATTTATCTCTTTTGACCTTTTAGTTAGGGTTTTAGGGGTGTTTTAATGTTTTCATATAGCTAATTATTCAAATTAATTTAAAAAATTGAAATTTCAATTTTTTTTCAAAACTAAAGGCTGTATTCGGTTTCAGCACTCAAAAATAACCTATAAACATGTATCACATGTCTGTATTTGTGTATTGGTTTTTTTTCAAAAAAAATTTTCGGCCATTTTTTAAAAATTTAAAAAAAATTAAATTTCCCATGGTCCGATTTTGTCCGATTTTTAGTATGTTATTATTGGGGTAATTCCTAAGTGAAAACCGTTGAGAAACCTTTTATTGCAATTTGTTTGAGGTTCGGCCCTTTTTTTCTCTATTTTCAGTGGACTAATAGTTAACGAATTTCCTAGAGATGTTACGTATTAGTTAAAATGTGGAACCGGTTCCACTGTTCCAGTTCCACGGCCGGATTAGGTTCCGTTAACAGTTCCAGTTCCAAAAAGTTCTGGCCAGACTTAGAAAGCCGAATACAATCCCCAACGCAGTACCTACTCGTATTCGCAAAAGTGCCTCTGAGTTAGATACTTTGATCCAATGACTTGCGTGAGGATTTTTTTTTGCTGATTTTTTTTTTGGAAATTTTAATTAAAATAATAACTGGGGATTGGGAGGGGGCCCGAATCATGTCTAGGGGCGCCATCCAAAGAAATACGTGAAAGTGTCACCGTCGCTAACCTTTTACCGAATTCAAACTCAAATTGCCGGGTAATGTCGACCTTCCTCTGAAAAAAGATTCGATTCCCTCAGAAAAACAAGAAAGAAGACAAATCGACTTGTTCATGACGTATACGTGGGGGATTCTCTGAGCTCCTAGACACATAATAGGGGAGAGCGGGGCACCTTTCAACAGTTTCGTTTTCGATTAAAATAATTTTCTCGTTTGTTATGGGGTTAATTTAAATGCCACCTGGTGTCAAGTAATGTTTCTTGTCATAACAACATCTGTCCGTGGTATTCCTACCATTTCACCTTTTAGTTTTTTTGTAATCGAGTGGAGTCGTTTTTGACGTCCAAAAGTAAATTTTGAATTTCTTTTAAAAAATCGGATTTTACCAACTTTTTATTAGTTTAGGTGATTGATTTTTACATATGGTATTAAATAAGGTCTTCTGCTTCTATGTATACCTTTTTCAAACCCATATCTTTATTCTAAAGCGTTTGAGGGGTCTTGAACCGTGACGACTAAAGGTGGGGCACCTTTCAACACTTAGGACGGGGCAGGTTTCAACACCACTAAAATTCGTTTTGCTTAGCATATTGTGCTTTCGCAATGCTTTTTCTTGAAGTAAACGCTCTTAAATAACTTATTCAAGAAATAATAGCATTGTATTAGAGTTAATTATTTATTTTTAGTGAAAAAACAGCTGAAAATCGATTTAGATAATTTACTTAAATACACATATAATTTTTAACGGTGAGACTACCATACGATTCACAACAGCAATTTTATGCATTTAGTAGTTATCAGCATTGATTTAAATAAAATTATTTAAGATATACCACTTTGATGACTATAGTAATTAGAAAAATTTAAAATGAATTAAAAGCGATTAAAAAAATAAAATTTTTGGTGAATTCTGAAGAAAAACAATTGAATTAACAATATATTTTCGGAATATAACTCAAAAGAACTTTTAAATTAAACAATAAAGAAACATCACACTTAGTTGGGTGGAAAAACTCATAACCTACGAAACAACAGAAAAACTCCAAAATTTGCAAAAAATTTCACTTTTTTTACTCTAAATTAATGAAATGTATTTGTTATAATGTATATTTCAATATAATAAACTTAAAATCAACTGAAACTTTTAAAATTTTAAAATTAACCTACTGTTGAAACGTGCCCCGCCTGTGTTGAAACCTGCCCCACCCGAGAACCTTTTTTAAAACGCAATTTTGGATCTTTTAATTTTCTCAAGGAACTTGGGTAAAATTACACAATGTGTCCGAAAGTCCATGGTAGGATATGCAAGTTAAAGTTTTATGATCCGTCAATTCGTTTGGTCACAAAAAATAAAAACCGAAATCTGTTGAAAGGTGCCCCCCTCTCCCCTACTGAAACAACTTTATTAGTCACTACTTTTTATTTTGTTATTTAAAATCTATAAATCGACATGTTCATGCAACTCTCGGGGGGATTCTTTAAGTTGTCCTAAAAGGTACATCGCAAAAAAGTCTTAAGTCACCACTTTTTAATTTAATATTTAAAATTTATAAATAATCCAGTTCCGTTTGATGCCTTTGTTGTCTACACGCATGCGCATTTCCAACCGTTTCCCCCTCGTTGAATACAACAGGGTGTTCTTTCTTTCGAAACTTTACAATCCTTGTTCATCGTTTCGAAACCCGTCTGTATATTAACCGCTTCCCAAGCAGGGGTGATTGATATAATCGTAAGGAATCCGCCGACAAAATTAGTCTACATGGAAGATAATAGGGTCAATCCATATCAAGTGATCCAAAAAATACAGGAATGGTTGCTCGACTATTTTAAAATCGAATTATTTTTTGCATGTATATTCATGCTTAAATTCATGCAACAAAAGCCATTTTACTCGAAAAGATAGAGCCTTTATTAGGTATAGTACAAATTTAAGGAGAATCGTATCCCAAATATTGAAAATTAGCCTAAAAGTTGAACTTTAAAAATGTTGAATTTTTCAATTGTTAAAGGTGTAATAACCCCAGAAAATCTATATTTTTACAAATATTTTTGTAGATTATGTGTTGTAGATACCTTACTGGACTATATCCTGAAAAAAATTCAACCCTTATATTTTGTTCTTTTTTGTGATTATTTCCTTTTCTTACTCTCATATAAAAGGTTGTTATAGCATGAATACAATAAATTAAGAGCATACTCACAAGAGAAATGAAACTTTTCCCATGAGGATTAGTTAAGTAATTTTGATACGAAATTACATAAAGTTTGAAATTGGCCAAAAAGGATATTCACCGGAAGAATACAGTTTAGAGAAAACGGAATATTTCAATACAATTTAGTTGAATAAAAATTATCCCCCACTCATTTAAATATCATGCATTTTAAGTCTTTTTAAAAAAAAACCCTTCAGATAAACATTCTACCCGAGGAGATATTCGTAGTATGTTTTAGATGCTAGATTTTATTTGCTTGTATCGCTATTTAAATACGATTGTTTTCAATCCTTGCATTAAATTATATCAGTCACCACTTAAATGTTTAAATTAAAACATATAAATTGCAACTTCTTAATAATCTTAGATACGGATTAATTCATAAAAACAAAGTTACTTAGATTTCTCCTTCCTGGGGAGGGGAGTTAAGTATCAAAAGGAGGTTGAGGTAATTACCTACTTGCAGGCTTACCGATATGAATAAAATTGTGACGTCACTCTTTGATAATATTGAGGGAGTTGTAAGGAAACTGAATTTTTCACATAAGTTTGGGGGTAATAATAGTTCATTAACTCTAAAAAAAAAAACGAATTGTGCTCATCCTTTAGCTTTGTACTTATTTTGCAAGTTTTGCTTTCCTCGAGGTGAAACATTTATTCCAGCATATATTTCTCTATTGTGAAGAGTTTTGTCTTATAAAATAAACTTCTTAGGGTTGTTATACACACTAATAAGACAAACGATGGAAATTCCTCTGATAGTTTGCACCATTGGGGGAATAATGGAAACAGACCGGCTAACCCCAACAAGCGAAGGCATAGCCATCTAGAACAAGCAGGCCAGGACACTCGATGCGTCAGTTTCTCCGTGTAGTACTTCTGTCCATCGAGCCACATTATTCCTTAATCGAGCCATCATTATTCCCAGACTTAAGTCGAAGCAAACGTCGTAGTACGAGAGAGCTTCACATAATTTAGTTACCAACCGCTAATAAAAGAAAGCCAAGGGCTAAACTTTATATCATGTAAAAATCATACTTAAACCTATTGATTAATAAATAATGGTGATTCGTAACGTATAGTGCAAAATGCAGTACATATTATACAAATACATAAGCTATAAAAAACTACTCAAGAGTAAGAATTACACTTATTTAGAGTAGAGTAATCAATCAATATGTATATAAGATGAAAGGGAGTGTAAATGAGATATTTTTTAAAAATAATTTAGTTAAACTTTTGATATTATATCTTAGAACAGCTTAATTTCGAAACAATAAGACTGGTAAATTTGTTCACCACTAATTTGATGAAATAAATTTTAATCGATAAATTTATCCTTTGACATTTGGTGTAGGAAATTCTAGAGCAGTCATTAAATTTTTTTATAATCGCATCCCAATGAGAAGTGATTTGGTTATCATAATAGAAAAATTGAAAAGGGTGAGGCAGCTTTAAAGAGTTTCGTTTTCTATGAAAATAGTTTTCTCGTTTGTTATGCGATTCATAGAAATCCCAACTGGTGTGAAGAAATGTTTTTTTTTTTTTTTTTATCAAAACAACATCTGTCCGAGAAGTACCCGCCATTTCTCCTTTTAGTTATTTTTTTTTTTGTAATCGAGTGAAGTCGCTTTTGATGTCTCGAAAGTAACTTTTGAATTTCTTTTAAAAAATCGGATTATACCATGGCCGTCTAAACATATAAGGCGAGAGAAGCTTGAAATCTTGGGTGACGTTCTGCCTACTATTTCGCGTCATCATCACTTTTGGGAGAACAGTGCAACTCCCGGCATGCAAGATTTCAGAGTGGAAATATGCTGTTGTCGAAAAAGCGATGATGACGCGAAATAGTAGGCAGAACATCACTTAAGATTTCGAGCTTCTCTGACCTTATGTGTCTAGATGGCCATGATTATTCCCATTTTTTATTAATTGAGGTGTGTGATTTTTAAATCTTATACATTAAAATAATTTGGTTTTTCTTTCCGCCGGCCGCCAGGCCACACCCCCGTACCGATTTGGACAAACTCGGTCTTAAACGAAAGAAAGTGAAAAAAAAAGTATGACGAATTATAATGTTCTCCACTATACTAGACTGCAACTTAACTTGACCCTATGACGTCACTAATAAACAAAGTAGTTCCCATCGCGGTGTCTGAATTTTGAGTGAAATAAAGAACGTCAATTTAAAAATATGATTAAAGACAAGGGGACACAGAGGGACTAGATTTCTGTACGGGTAATAGAACGAGGGGTCACAGTTTAAAATTGAATTTGGCAAGTTTTAAACGGGATTGTAGGAAGCATTATTTTTTTAATAGAGTAGTGGATAAATGGAATGCATTACCTGAATCGATAGTTAACTCAAGTGGGGTGGACGAGTTTAATAGAAAAGTAGACGAATACTGGAAATAGGGGGGGGGTTGAATTGAATAGACTGGATCAACCTTGCTGGGCTTATAGCCTGTAGTTGATCGACTATATTTGTATTTATAAAGTTTCTAAAGTCCCTCACACCCTGTTTGATTCGACGAGGGGGAAACGGTAGAAAATAGCGGGCTCTTTCTACGCTCGAACGGGCAGCGTATATGACAAGTGCACATTCATCTTGCAACAAGGGGAGGGATCTCTTTTTTCAACCAATCAGAGCGCAACTGAAAGTGTGTAAACAAAACAAACGCTAGCTGTGACTTTGGCGCGCTGTTCTGATGTCTATTCGCGATTCTTGATAGTGCTGATCGTTGTGTTCTTAAATTTTTACGATGTCTCTAGAACAGTTATTGCCGCGTTATAGAAGTGTTATTTATAAATTCGTAGAAAAAGAATTTAAAGCTCTTTCCGAGTTTAAGATTCGAGCAGATATCAATTCCAGTGAAAATCTTTATGAAAGAAATTTCTAGCTTAGAATACAGCTAACTTAGGTTCATCAAAATTTTTTCATCACTTATAAAACATATTTATATATAGTAGTGTAATTTAAATAGGTATCTTCTAGTGGACATTGTCTACCAGTCACAGAAATACTTTATCAATTGAACTAAAACAGCAATCGAGCATTTTTAAGTGCCTTAAATAAAAACACTTAAAAGATTAGGTAATAAGGGAATTCTGCTTTATTGAAGATCACTATCTATTATAAAGATGTCTTTTCTTTGTTTACATGTATGCTAAGTTAAAAGTACAGTGGGAAAACGTAGTCCATTATTGATTTATTTTTATCTGGTAAGTTCAAAAAGACTAATATACCACAAGCTAGTTTTGATTTCAAGTTTCAAGTAAAAAAAAAATTGCGCTATTAAAATCAATGACACAATACCTAAGCATGGTTTTAAACGAGGTTCATCGTAGATCACTAATGTTATATCCACTGACATGTTTGGGATTACATTTACAATTAATACGCGTTTGCGTAGCAATGAATAAAGCAAAAACACGCTTGCATGTTTATTTACTATCTTGTTTCAGTCTTACTTTGACGCCGTTGCGCTCTGATTGGTTGAAATGAGAGATCCCTCCCCCTGTTGCAAGATGAATGTGCACTTGTCAAATACGCGAACGGGCATGCTTGTGGACAGCTAAGGGGACATCCATAAATTACTTGAGGTGTTTTTTCCAAAATCTGGACCCCCCTCCCCCACGTGAGATTTACCTACAACTTTTTAAAAATTATTTTCCTTTCTCATACTTAAAAAACAAAGAAAATCGTATAATTTCTAACTTAAAAAGTTGACGTGAGATTTTAATCGACCCCTCACCCCATTTTGACCTCACGTAATTTATGGATGTCCCCTAATGTAATGAATTAGAAATAGTGTTGGGTAAATGAGGTGTGAGGTACCTCACTTGAGTACCTCACCTCCTCGTTTTGTCATGACACCTCAGAACCAAACATTGTACCACCTCACACACCTCAAGCCACTCACACACCTCAAACCACTCACACACCTCAAGATACTCACACACTTCTTTTGGAGTAGTGGGACAAACTGAGGTGAAGGCGCCCTGTGTGACAAAATGTCCCATGGGACTGCGCACTGTCCCATGCGCAGTGCAATGAATACAATACCCTCCATGCCACTCCATCGTCATCGGCCCGGAGTAGCAGGGAGGAGTGCGGAGTAGGCTAGGGCCATGTGATCTCCTTTCTCTTTTCGTCTCTCCCTCTCCCTCCTCCCTCCCATCCTCTGGCCGACCAACAGGGGAGGCATTCGGAATTTATTTTACGTTTCAGCAATCTTAATTAATCGTCGAAATTTGTAATGTGAGTTGTAACTTTTTTAGGCACAATTGAAAATAAAGGCTGTAAGAACATAAGTACAGTATGATTTTTAAAGTGGATTAAGAATTTTAATCAAATAATCCAACAGCAAATACATTGCTTATAATAGTACTAGAGGACTGGCGTTTCGATCCTCAGGACAGTTGAAAAGATACTTTTTAAATCCAAATCAATCGCTTCATTAATTATGCAAAACACTGATTAACCAATAAAATATAAATCTTAACAACATAAATTTTGCTTTAGATCAAGTATTTCATATTATCAACCAATATGTAATAATATAAAGCCCCCTCAAATCACGTACTTTCGATCCTGGCTCGTTAAACGAAATTCTCAATATTGCAATCCTTTTTAATCGTCGAAATATTAATTAGAATTTCTGAATAATTTAGGTTTACTTGAAGCTTAGGATCCTAAGAATATAAAATCCCCATAATTTTTTATGTACACTACATTTTATTAGTCATCCATCATAAAAGTAATAATATAATGCCCCCTCAAATTACGTACTTTCTATCCTGGCAGCTCGTTTAACGAAATTCTCATTATTGCAATCTTTTTTAATCGTCGAAATATTAATTTGAATTTCTGAATAATTTAGGTTAGCTTGAAGCTAAGGATCCTAAGAATACAAAATCCGAATAATTTTTTAAGTATGTGCACTCCATCATAAAAATGAGATATGAACAAAAGATCCCGTGGGGGACGTCCCAGTCCCATTGGATTGGGACGAAAACACACACCGTGACGTGCGTGACATGACATTGTAGTTTGTTTGTATGGGACAAATTGAGGTGGTGGGACGAAAACACACACCGTGACGTAGTTTGTTTGTATGGGACAAATTGAAGTGTTGGGACGTAGTTTGTTTGTATGGGACAAATTGAGGTGGTACAACGTCACACCTCACTATGACAAAATGAGTACCTCACTTAAAATTTCTGAGTTACCCATCACTAATAAGAAAAACAGGAATATTTATACATTTTAAATATTAAAATAAAAAGTGGTGACTAATGAAGTTTCAGTATTGTGTACCTAGGAGCTCAGAGAATCCCCCACTCAGGCCAGTGCTGGCTAGGGGGACGTGTATATTTTGGGATTTTTTATATTTCGACTGGTGAGCTTTAAGTTAAAGGAGTCGGGAGAAACCCTGATTAACAGTAGTAATTCAGTTCTCAATTTACTTTAAGTTACCAGTCGAAATATAAAAAATCCCAAAATATACACGTCCCCTAGCCTTCCCGGGCCTGCCTCCACGTTCGTCATGAACAAGTCATATTGTCATAATAAATGTGTATACTTACGAGTAATTTGTCTTGTCCGTTTCACTGGTTACCATCTCTCTCAGGGTGAATCCATATTCCAGCATCATTTTTATAAGGTCAAATCGTTTTTCGAGAACATAATGTCTGAATATAAATTTAGTCAATCCTTTTCCACCGTACCGCATGCTCCAGAAATTGAACTTAATTTGGTTTGCCACTTCAAGCATGAATTGCAGATGCTGGGCGTCGGGAACATTCCGGAACAACATGCATTGGGTGGATTCTGTTAGACAAAATACGTCCCAAACTTTCTTTATTAGCAGAGGGTACTCGAACTTTTTCTGGTAGACACCTTTCAATATTGAAGGGTAGACGTACGAGAACGTGCAATCGACCAGTAGCTCGCTGTAATTCACGTTAGGATTGGGCTGTATGAGCCTTTCCCTCCATTGCTGATAACCGATTAGCTGGGCCAGATTCAGAAACCTCACAGCATTTTCCCCTGATGTCAGTAATCGCGCGTTAGGACCCAATTTTCTCGCAAACATCAGAAAGAAACCCATTCCAATTCTGTCTACTTTCTGTTGAGTAACCGCAGCCGAGGAATAGAATAAATTAGAATTCCTTCGGCCGCATCCAACACTATTATCGTCGATATGAAACCGCTGTTCTTTGGAGACATTAAACGAGCCCAAAACGCCGGTGGTTTCCGCTTTGTTATCTGGAAATACTTTTTGGAAGTGCTTCTCGAACAAAGTTTCGTTGGGGACTGCCAAATCTAAATAATAAAGCGGGACTCTGGTTGTAATCCATATGTCTTCATTAACAAGGAAACTATATCTGTACGCGGGTAAGCTTCTTTGAAAGGGATACAAGAGAACCATTGTGACAAATTGATGAAAACTATTACACGTGTTAACGCAGCACTAGTCCAACGCTCGTTTCACGTTTCACCTGCAAAGAGTTCAACTAACTGATAGTAGGAGGCAGGAATTCAAATGTGGCTAGACCAGTGACTGAGGAGAACTGCCTGCCTTTATCCAAAAAACATCAATCAACTTCTTCAAATCAGTGGAATCGCACGAAAATGCGCTTATCAGCATTCAAGTCATTCACAACGAGCCGGAGTTTGAGAGGAGATTCCCTTTCTATACAAGATTAACCGAGAGGTTTCACCCCCCTAGCCCCTGTTCATTCAGGCATGACAACCCCCTTTTTGAAAGACATTCCCAGCGCACTCAAGGGCTAAAAATAGAAAACTCCCTTCCTCCTCTCACACTCTGGCATCTACTATCGTAGTAAAATAACAAAACAACAAAACTAATAACACTGGGCAACAGTGAAAATGTAAAATTGATGAAAATGTCAAATTATATGTAATTTCAGCCTGCTGAACACGAATATGGCAATAAAAATTCGATCTTGGTTCCGGTTTTTTCGTAAAGTTGAGATTTTACTATGTATGACAGAAGCACAAGAATTCATTTAAATTGCCTTTTAAGTGATGTTTATCACTTTAATTCTTATAGAAATAACCATGAAAACATGAAATAGTCTTGCCAAATTATAATTGAAAGGTTTGTTAGCTCTTTTGATTATACTCAACGTCTAGAATTGATCTAAAATACGTCCAAAAGTTGGTTACAACTGCAAGCATAGACTATCAGACTTTGTTCTGGTTTACTATGCTAAATCTCATTTATATACTCTTAGAAATACTCCCCGGGCTTGTCCCTAAATTATCTAGTTATAGAATGTGTGGCTTTTAAGATATTTACCGTTTTAATATCGGATAAAAAGCCAATTTGTATTGTAAAGTTGAACTTTGATTTACTCTGATCAAATGCTCCCAAAATAGTTTTTAATAACCGTATAGATGACATTTAATGTGTTGAGCTGGTAAGATAAGATATCTTAAGTGTGTAGAAGGGGTATTTAGACTCTTTACAATGTTAAATGTTTATGACATTTGTATTTTCAAAAGTTGAAAGCAAATTTGTTTTATTGAATACAGAGTTATAGCCGACTGTTTCATTCTCAAAAAATATCCAAATTTTTAAAATTCCTGTTGAAAGTATCGGTTTAAGTACTCCTTGAAGTTAGCACAGACACGCAAATCATATTTTATAAACTAAATACGGTTGAGGAGCTTCTGAATGTGTTTATAAGTATCTTTCATGAGCGCAACCTATTTAACTCTTTCCATACGGGAACGGCAGCAACCGTACAGCAAATCCACCATCGTTCCCTACGGGGCCCTTCCGAAAACCTGTTCTCCAAACGGCTTTTCTCGACCCCCCGGTTCAAACCCTCCTTCTTTTACGGTCTACTACTATTCGGCGCGGCCGTTTGGGCGCGGCCGATTCGGCGCGGCCGTTTCGGCGCCGGCCGTTTCGGCGCCGGCCGATTGGGCGCGGGCCGTTTGGGCGCTGGCCGATTCGGCGCCAGATATTTTCATAGATATTTCAGAGAATTAAATTTTCATGGTGTTGCCATATTATGAAAAGTGGAATAATTATTATCATAATTTAAATTTAATTTAATTATCAAATTAATATCTTTGTTAAATAATTTGAATTAATACTTTGGTCATGGTTAAAAAATTTAAAAAATTATTTATTAAACAGATTTTCTCCTTTCCGAAATCCATGCACTGTAATAAGTTTCGCGCCGAAACGGCCCGCGCCGAATCGGCCGGCGCCCAAACGGCCGGCGCCGAAACGGCCGCGCCGAATCGTCCCATCCCGCTTCTTTTATTACCCTTTTTGTCGCGGTGGTCACAATCTCAGAACGGGATCACTTTTCCCCGTGGGGTGGGCCAGTTGGCTCTGTTTTGACTGTGGAGTGTTTTCAGATTCTATAGTAAGGTGGGATCGTTTATGAAGATTTTAATTTCATAAAACTTAAGAAATTATAGTGACCTTATTTTATTGCAGGAAATTACTTTATTTCAAAATACAACAAAAAAAGAAAAAATCAATAAAACCTCTAAGAATAATATCAAAGCAATCGTTTTCATCAGATTTTAAAATGGATAATACAACAAAAAAATTAAAATCGATTAAAATTATTTCTACTTGTTAAAAGAGTAAATGATTTTTATTAGCAACAAACTACAATTGTTTTTACTTGGAATCATTACTAACCCAATTACCCATTACCTAAACAAGGTTTTGGGGACATAATTACATAAACTTTTGTTCTAAAATCATTTAAAACTTTCCTTACAGTTTTTAATACTTTGTAAAGTATTTTTTATCAGGTTTTTGAAAATCCGATTTTTTTAGGTCTTAATAAAACTTTCTTTATCTACTTTGGAGTTAATGGCTAATATATTCTATAAATATTCTACAAATATATTCTTATTTATTATAAAAACTATTAAAAATAAAATTATATTTAATTTCTTAAAAACATTATTTACGAAATGTACTTTTAGAAAGCTCTTGAGTTTTTTTCCAAACGCGTTATAATTTTATTTGTTTTAAATTGCCACAAACAAGTTACCATTCATCGTTTATATTCAAAAGTCCTTCTCACTCGCTATTTGAACTTTCTTTCTGTAAATTTTAAAAATCTAAATTAATCAAATTTTAATTTAAAAAAATATTTTTCAATCGGAAAATTTTTAGTACCTCAAAGCAATACAGAATTTTTTTTTATATCATTTCAAATTCGTTGTCTTTCAAACTGTGATGATATTAGTCGAAAAGTTCAAATTAGTCGAGTAAACTTGTAATTTCACATGAATGTTTCTATTTCATAAGTAATATTAAATAAATTATAATTATCAATTTGCAAAGTAAAAGTGTGAACGTGAACGAAACTTGACAAAACCATGCGGCCGAGCAAAACATAAACACCAGAAGCCTACACCGACCGCTGCCCACCCAAGTCGGAGGAGTCCAGATAAAAAAGTCATTAGGGGCGCCATAAATCCGAAGGGGAGCTCCCGCTCGTCGGGCGGTGGGTCAGGTCTCCGGTGACCGCTTTCTCAACCGTTAAAATGCCTTTCCCGTATGATGCTCGAGAAGTGGTTTACAGAGAATTAGGAAAGAGGAATTGAAGGGAGTTTACGACTATTTCGATGCAAAATCATTATTTGACTTAATTTTGACAATTTTTTTGCAAAGATGCGACTTGTTTACAAGGTCTGAGACCATTTTTATGCTATTAAACCTTCTGTATGCATGCGAAACACAATGCTATAATTTCCATCAAAATAACGATAAAATTTTGTATGACAGCGACAAAAAATTTGTATTATAACATGTCATCTGCATGTGTTGTATGCTTGAAGACATTCTAAATAAATATTACTCATATTCATGCCTAAATTATAAATTTATCCTGAGCAATGTTTTAAAAATTGCAATATTCGTGCGCTAATCACAGTATATCACGACCCCTCTGTATTTCTGAAACAAGAACCAACCATGTCCGTCAAGTTGTACGGGGAACTTTAGCCTAATCATACGAAAATAGTGCCAATCGTTTGTGCTCTAAAAATTTTCGTTTGTGCTCGTGCGCAAGTTCGATTTTTTTTAAAAACAAAAATCCCCCGTACAACTTGACGTTTACGGGGAACTTACACCAAATTAAACAAATGTGGTATCATTCGTTTGTGCCCTAAAAATTTTCGTTTGTGCTCAAAAATTTCTTTGAGATTTTTGACCAAAACATTTGCGCGGGAAATTCAAATCTTACGGGGAACTTTCACCAAATTGAAAATGAGTGGTATCATTCGAAAGAGCTTCGTTTGTGCCGTAAAAATTTTCGTTTGTGCTCAAAAAATAGTGCCGAAAATTTTCAAAAACCGTTTCCGGATAATAGAACACTAAACTTCGCACCATCCTAATCGAACCGCACCAGTCTCATTCGAAAGAGCTTCGTTTGTGCCGCAAAAATTTTCGTTTGATAAGCTAAGTTACGAATTTGACCAACTTAAGTATTCCCTCTCAGCAGATTTTACACATTGTTTTTTATATACTAAGAAATGTAGTTTTATTCAGTGCTGAAATTGGAGAAAAATATTTGGGGGGACTCACCTTTTTACAGAGTAGATGATTGATGGAGGGTAAAATATGACTAATTTTTGGTACCTACTCGAATTAATAATCAAGTCATAGATTGCTTAAAATTGCGTAGTTAGAGGAAAGTGAGGACTAATGGGACATTTTTAAATGCTGGAATAAAAGCACAAATGTAGTTATAATTTACATCTTTACAAATATCAATGGAAAGTTAAAAAAAATTAAAAAAAAACATTATTCATCTTGGTGTTACCATGCAATAGCGGATCCAGGATCTTGGGGGGCTAAAAATTTGTTAATCGAATTGAATCCTCTTGCTCAACCTAATGTTAAAAAAGTTGTGAATAATCGAATTCCAAGTACGAAATGGGGGGTCTGGGGGTTCTTCCCAAGAAAATTTTAGGAAATTGTACTCTAAAAACCGGGTTTTAACTCATTTTTTGTCTAGCAAATCGTGAGTAATAGAGATTAAAATACTTAAAGGAGGTCTGGGGGGTCCTCTCCAGAAAGTTTTTAGAAATTTGCTCCTAATAATCCGAATACAAATATATTTGCGAATCGGAATAATGGGAGACTGCACGCTGATAGACGATTCCGAACACTTATTCGAGTGAGAATTTAGGTCAGAAAAAATTTTTTTTTTCTTCTTTTTGCTTTCGTATTTAAATCTTACCTTAAATTTATAATTTTTTTTCGCGGAAACAAATATTTTAGGGAAAGGGGACGGTAAAAATATTTCGGGGGACGGCGTCCCCCTCAAATTTCAGCACTGGTTTTATTACTAATAAATTCAGAGAATAATGGACAATATAGTCTTGGTTTTTCTATTTTTGCCCGATTGTGTGAAGTAAGAGTGTAAACTGAGAAATTATTAATTTAATTCCTAAAATAAATGTTTTCTAACTAGTATTTTTCTAGTTGAAGTTCATAAGTTTTCAAAGTGAAATAAATCAGTTAATCAATCAATAATTAAGTTATACTTTTTCAAATACCGTCCTGTTCAGAAATTTACTTAAAACTTGATTTAAGTAAATTACTTTGATTACAGAATAAAAATATACCACCTATACCACTCTCTCTCTTTAAACCTCATTTTCAAACTTGTTCTTTGCTTTACAAATTTTTTCATGAAAGATTTTTCCTTTTGATAAATAACTTAAATACCTTTTAATAAGTCTTGAAAAAAAAGGACAGAAAGAAAAACAGCAATTCAACAAATTTTACTTTATTTATAAAACTTTAAAATATTACATCTTGTTCGGTAGCATTATCACAACTTAAAAACAGAGCACCGGATTAGCATTTAGGAAGTTACAAATCTCTTGACGAACAATCGTCATTATCCACCTATAAAAATGATACCTTGTAAATTACAAAAGACGTGAGTTTGATATTTTAGCACCTTTGCGAATCAGGAAATATTCCAATGTTACAAAATCTCAGAATCACAGATTTTTCTCACTCACAAGATTTCAGTTATTGGTAAAAAAAATGCAGCATGTAAAATATTCAATGAAAAAAACACACACACAATGAAAGAACATAAGAGTACCCATATGTTTACAGAACCTAGTAGACAATAATAATAAACATGCAACTCAGGATCTAAATTCGTGAATATGGTGTGTTCAAACAGATAACTCACATCAAATATTGTCATCCTATTCACATAGACAACATTCACCCGTAAAACTGATAGATAGGAATGACTCTATTCACTCGAGGGCACCGACTTCACCTTCTTAACCCAGAAGGACTTGGCCTTCTTCACCAAACTAGAAAGTAGACTTTTGCCGGACTTGTTGTTTTTCTTTGTGGCCATCCGCGGTTTTGCAACCCTTCGGAATGGAGTAGGAGATGGAAATGATAACAATTCACAGTCCCCGGACGAACCAGCAACACATAAGGCAGCCTCAGTAATGGGGTCCATTCTGAAAGGAAAATAGACACTTTAGAATAATTTGCAAAAAAAAAAAAAATCGGTGGTGAAAGAACAGAAAATGCTTGAGTCAGGACTACTTTTGTCTTTACACATGAGTTAAAATAATCCGTTGGTAATATTGGAAGGAGAAAAGATATTGACTTGGGCAAAAAAAAAAATCCAGGTTAGATCTTAATATCCTTACACCATTCTAATAACAATCATTCAAGTCATAAACAAATTCATTTCACTTTTTAAAATGCACATCATAATACTTTCTAAATTTATTCTTTATTACTTTTATAAATTTATGATCTTTCAAAGACTGAAAAGTGTTCTAGAAACTTACAGATCTACTATTTAATATAGAACTTCACAGATTTTGTCTAAAATTTATAATTTTTAAGTCTAATAACCAAAAGTTGAGTTATGTTTTTTTTTTCCAATAACCAAATCTAATAATTAAGATGAGAGAAGAGATGAGATGGTTTCATTGGGACATTTGCTCTAATAATTAATTTTCTAACAACCAAAATTAATTGTTTGTAATCATTGAGTGTGTCATGTAGGTTTTGTCTCTTAATATTTTCAATGACTTCAAAGGAATTGTTAAAAAAAAAGAAAAAACGCTTTTAAATTCAAATCATATTTTGTTTTGGCCAAGTTTACAGGCCAAAGAATAAGAATAGATAGACAAATTAAGTTACATTTCAAATTTAATAAAAAAAAAAAACATTACAATGAATGGACATCGATTTCGTAAATTCAAAGGGCTATATCTGCCGATAGGGGGTAGTTATTTTTTTCCTCTATGCACTCATGTATAGAGCTAAGCTTGGAGATTTTATTGCGCACAAAAAGTCAATTTGCCATTTTTTGAACTTCTCGATTCATTTAGTAGTAGACTTGCTGGATTTTTTAAGGAAAACATTTTGATTAAATTATTGATAAATTAAGTATTGAATATACATTTTCATTAAATATTGAAATAATCTTTTTCTTAAATTAATAACTAATTTTTAAGTTAAATTATTTCTGCAAGTTAAAAGATTTTTGAAAACAGTGTTTTAATGCTCAAATCTCCCCTACCCAATTGTAAAATAAGCAGGATTGCTTTTTAATCATCCTGATTAAAAAATGCAAATGATTCAAAATCAGAAATGTTTAACTACTACAATTTAAAGAAATTAATTAGTTGCTATTTGGTAAATAGTTATTGAAAGAAAGATAAAAATTTAGTAAAACCCCCTGATGAGAGTCCAGCGTCTCAAACCTTCTTTTATTTAAAAAAAAAAAAAAAAACAAGATTAGCAGTTTCATCCTAAAAAATCACAAATATAGGTACAATAAAAAACACGTCAAGGAACTATTGAAGAAGTACATTTACATACTACATCATTATTAACTATTATTTACCATTTTCTTCAGTTAGATAAGCGCACAATTTTAACTTAATTTTTAACATGGAAAGTATTTTTTTACATAATCACTGAGGTATTCACTTTTATTTTTAGATTGGGGTATGGGAACTAACGCATTGCTAGTCTATAATCCTTGGAATGTGCAAAAGAAACGCATAGTACATCCTTTTGGTCAAGAAAAACACAGTTGATACATGCATAGACATGAGATGTGCGGCGGTGAAAAGAAGGGGAGTGTTGTTTACCGAAGGGAAAAGTGCCACACCTTAAACCACCTGTGTGAGCACAATGGGAAGAGCAGAAGAAACGCGAATTGACTAGATGGAATTCTACGTATTTAAGAACATCTGGAAAATACCATAGAAAATACAGCTCTGTGGAAAGAACTCGTGGATAAAAATTTTATCATAAACCTAATTTTACTTATTAAAGAGATTTCCTCATGAGCGTACAGTATATGCTACAAAATGAGGGTTCTTTCCCCATTTGAAAACTAACTAATTATTTGACTTCCCAGTTCAAATTAGTATTTGTATAACTTTTTCAAAGCTCATTTTGTAAATTGATGAACATTTAGAATTTACCCATTAGTAAGAATTTTTCCGTCGCTTCAATAAATAATTTATTCCCCAAGCATATTTTAATTTTGGGGAATATAAAAAGGAATAATAAGTCTCTAAATAACGTTTTCTACAGAGATTAATATTATTTAACACTGCTAAATACTAACATTATAATATCTGACGAAAACGTTATTTAACACTAACAGTGTGTGGATGTGTTCAACTCAACAAAGCATTAGATGTATTACTCTAAAACACGTGGTACCGGTACCCATTTAAATAAAATTATTTTACCTAAAGTAATGTAAAAAAACATGAAATTTAATCTACACTAAAGTTATTCTACAGATTAACTGTTACTTAAAGTTATTTATGCGTTATGCCTGCCTTACCCTAAACCACGTGGTACCCAAAATAACTTTACATAAAATAATGTCTCAAAGAACACGCAATTTAATGTGCACTAAAGTTATTTTCATATAAAATTTTTTTTAACTATTATTTTTAAAATTGTGTTTTTAAACAACAAAAAAATACTTGCTTCTAATAGTAGGTAACACAAATGAATGCCCAAAAGAATTCAACTAGTTCGTTTTCAAACAAAGATACTCAAAGCCGACCTGTTTAAAAATAGTTTAGTATGTACAACCCGTATTACCACTTTAAAAGATGAATATAAATATGAGATCGATATATATTAATAGCAACAACTAACAACTTAAAATTTTTTGATTAATACTCTACGGAACACATCAAACAAAGCAGGAATCCCATGGAGCAAAACACAAATTGAAATGTAACAAAAGTATAAAAATCAGTACACAAGCTTATAATTTTTTTACTTAAAAAATAACTACTCTATATAACTTTATTTTAAACACGTGGACGTGATTAAATAGAAGGATAATTTGTTGGAAGTTAAACAAACTAAAATTAGTTTTTGAATCTACTAATAAGTTGAATTTAGTACTTACTTGACTCGATGAATATGGATTTGACGAAGCTGGCACTAATTATCCACACCAGTAAATTAATATATAGCTAACACGAGGACGTTGGACACTACGATTTCCCTCGGAACACTCGATTCGACAGGAACGAAGCTGAAGTGGGGACAGCGAAAGAAATGACCAATGCCTTTCCTTCCCTTTGGGGGGGGGGGTCGTCCGGTCCCCCCTCGTCTAAAGGCAAGTTGTCCCTATCCAGCGACCTCTATATTTGCCATTCGTATCTAAACAGTTCATCAGTTGCTGATAGATGGTATGCCAGGAAAATGTGACTTAATTGTTTTAATTAAGATAATTTATTGACTTTACATTAAAAGGAATTAGCTTCATAAAAAAATTTACTGAATCGCTCAAAAGTTATTTAAACTCTGCCAGTTTAATATATTTACTGCATTTTTTTACTAAATTGTTTAACCTACTTTACAGTTTATTAGGAAGTTGTAGTGAAACGTTAGTCTTAGTCCAAATTTATTTAATTCTTACTCTTCTTAATCACTTTCTTCATTTAAAAACCACGTGGGGGGCTGATTTATTTTTAATTGGGTCATACCATACCTTGCAGGGCCTGATTTACCATTAGGCCCGGGCCTAGGGGCCCCACAATTTGGGGGCCTCCTAATCTTAAAAAGTTAACAAAAATTTATAGTAGAAAGAACTTTTTATACTTCCTAGAATGATTTTTCGTTACTTTATTTTAAATCGAAAATAAAAATCCAAACCTATTAGCAACGTAAATAACATAAAAGGTTAATAACAGATATTGAAAGGGAGATGTAATGGAATTGATTTTATACATCTGATACAAAATTGGGTTATTATAAATTGTGGCACGTGAACTTTATGGTTGTGTTTCCTTAAGTTTATGTTTTTTTTTGTCTAGTACTGCCCCCCCCCCCAATATTTGATAAAAGTCGGCGCCTATGAGCATGGGAGAGGTCCATGAGCCGGGGATAGGAACAATTAGTTCGGGATCTCAAAATCCTTATAATCTTGGATACTCCCATTACAAGAAATAGAAAATGCCTAGGAGAGTACACGTAAAGACTCGTTTTGTTTCAAAGGAGAATGTGTGGTAAAAAGAAATTGTTTTTCTTCCTTTTGGGTAAAATAATAACAGGAAAAAAATCACCCAGTTCAACATTTAAATGCAACTTTTTCTATCTCATAAATTTTAATTTTTGAAATATTTTAGAATAACTATTTAACTATGCTTCCTGCATAATTTGTCTTATAAAATCACAAGAAAAACGGTCGAAATACAACAAGTATGAAACGGATTCTACACACACACAGTGAAATAGTCTTCCCTCAAATTATAACTAAAATTCCTCTTTTAATTCTTGGAATGAAGTTCTTCTGAAACCTTTGTGTTTCTCAATAAGATGGTCAACAGATGGCTCTTGGCGAGTTATCTATACTACTCGATAGCGTGATTGTTGATCTGTGCTATGAGAAGTTAATAAAGTTTCATATGTTGGACCGTAGAGCAATTATAATTTTGAATGTAGTACTACATGACCTAGCCTTAGCGTTTCTAATGATCGAGGCTGTGACAAGGGCGGGTCGAGACCAGATTTTCGGGGGGGGGGGGGCATATCGGGGTCGGAGGTTTATTACATTCCAAATTTATAGTGCCTCAGAAAATTTTTTGAAGAGTGCTTGCTTTTAAGCAGCTTTTTAGGGGTTTATAGTATAGTATTGAATAACACCTAAAGGGGATAACTTCTTGTACTCCTAAAAGGAGAGGAGAGAAGCAAGTTCAAGGAGAAAAAACACCATTTAAGTAACCATGATAAATTAATAGGGGGTCCGGGGGTAACCCCCTAGAAACATTTTGAAAATTTGCCTCTAAAATTAAAGTTTTAGCTCATTTTGAAAGCTTGTAAACCACAAAAGTTTCAAGGATGAAATTATAAATAGACGCCAAATTTTGGAAAGATCTGGGGGTCGTCTCTCCAAAATTTTTTGCAAATACACCCTTTTAAACCTATAGTATTCCATCTAGAGAGCAGCTTCTTTTAACGGGTAGAATTTTCAAGGAGAAAACACAATAAAACAGATGTCAAAATATTAAGGATATTTGAAAAAAATAAAGCATCGCTCAAAACTATAAAATAACTGCAAAAGAAGTAATTCAAACGGTTTTCCCTTAAAATGACCTATATAATGACATACTAAAATTTGAAAATAAAAAGAACAGACAATAAAAAGTTTAACTTCTTTCAAATTTTCAATTTTTTTGGCCACAAAAATCGACTTTTTTCAAAATTCTTGTTAAAAACGTTTGAGGCATTTGCCAAGGTCATTTTTCCATGGATATTGTAGTTATATAGCTATATAACATAAAAAAAAATTGATGATTAAATCATTAGTTAATTAATTAATTTATTAAAATGAACATTAAAATTACAGGTAAAATCATTCAACCAAATATAACAGAAAATATTTTAATAATATTCAGAGATAAATCATCTAAAAAATAAATTAAATTTGAAAGAGACAAAATATCTTTTTAAACAATTAGGTTTTTAACAAATTTAAAAATTTTATTATTATTATTATTTTTTTTTAGTTATAAAATTTTTTTTAGTTAAGGCATGTGTTTAGTGCTGTTTACAAATATAAGGTCAACTTTTCAATAAAACTTAGAATAAAAGTGGAAAAATTGAAGCATTTATCTTAATACTTTTGTTTTAAATGCTTTAATTCTACAACCACCAACAAAAAGAGTATGTTGAATTTCAAAAAAAAAAAAAAACCTGTACCAGTTAAAACAAAGAAAATAATAACCGGTTAAAACCGAAAACCGGGGCCAAATTAAGGGTTTTTGCGGGGTATTTTTGCAAAATGCGTAATTTTTGGACGTCCCCCTACCCGCATTTTGTCAGGAGCGCAGGTGCGTGAAGCAGTGCGAGTGACTCACAGTGCGGAGAATTTCTGCGCACCAATGAAAAAACCGATAATGTCCGCGCAGCCGCCGCGGCTCCTAGGCGAATCGAGTTTGCTTTGAGATATCGATACTTATGAATCGAGTACTTTTGAACATCGATCGAATATTCATATTTTATTGTTTTAAACGCTTTTGAAACCAAATACTATTAGATTATTAGTTATAATAGTCAAAGGAAGATTTTATGTAAAGTTTCCGGTGCGAGAAGGGGCCCGCACCCCCATCATGCTCTTGCTCAAATATATTTGATTAAAAGTATCGATTCTTGCACGTATCGATCTCCCGCCATTTTTCTCACTCAAGCGTCCTGCCTGCGCATCCTGCGTGAAGCAGTTTTCCATCTTCCATCCAGAATAATACTATGACGGACCAGAATTGCGAGCTTATTGAATCCGTGCGCGTTCGCTCCGTGCTGTACGACACTAATCACAAAGACTACCTCAAGACCAAAGTGAAGCTGCGGGTCTGGGAAGAAGTGGCCAAGGAAACGAATTTCAATAATGGTAAGTACGATGTTATTTGGTTCTTGTCATCTTGCTGTGTACGTAGCTGGTGGCGCCATCTTGAGGATATCATTGCAACCAAGATATCGCCGCTTTTCTTTAGGGTTGTTGTTGTTTTGTTCGGTACAGTCTTAAATCTTCTTAAAGAAATTTCCCACAGCAGCAAAAGTTATCTCTATAAAAATTATAATTTCAAGAAAAATAAATTTATTTTCTACCAACCCCTCATAAGGAAATATTTAAAAACATTTCGATTATTTATCTGTTATTCGATTCAATTAATTGCCGTACGAAACTCAAACAGAACCAAACTTCAAACGCTTTAAAAACCTATGTATTTCATTTATCTTAAATCAAAATAATGTAGAAAATTTATTGAATTCAGTCAGGTGAAAATTTACTTTTAGAATACAAAATATCAAAAAAAGAAAACATCTAGCCAGCTCCGCCAACCCGCTTATTTTATTTTATATTTGGTTTTAAAAAATGATTGACATTCCATATAATGTTTTGCATTGTATTTCCTTCTTTGATTTTTGTTTCCATGTATTTTTTACAATAGAATTCCGTCAACCCATGGAATAGCTTTTAGATCCTTTGGGATTTTATAACAATTCTATTTGTCTTTAACTTTTTGTATTTTCCCTCTTTATCATTTTTTTCCCTATTTAAATTGTTCATATTATTGTATATGTTATTATAGGTAAAGTGATTAATCGGGCATTATTAATAACGCCCGAAGTGGAGGCGGGCAAAGTGATAAATTTCATTCATAAATTCCTCTGAAATTATCACATTGCCGGGGCATTATTAATAATGACCATACTACTTACTGTATTGTTGGGAATAAACTTTGATTTGATTCTTGGAAGGGATCGTAGCTCGTGACGCCATCTCACGGGGAGATTTGATGTTACTGCGAGCAAGACATCTAACTCGCCACATTTGGAGTTAGTTTCTATCGGTTTTGGAACCAAACTTAACAAATAAACATTTTGTAAATTTTAAAGCGTTAGGTAAATAAATTTAAAAAAAGAACTGTTCGGATGTAACAGAAAAACTTATGAAATTGAATATTCTAGTTATTTATTCCATTAAAAAATTATATTTAACTAAAACAGGGGTCGATATCCAGGTTTTATTTTTGGGGGCCCATTTTTGTGAAAAATTTAAGTCAAATTGCATTTTAATTTTTCAAATTATCGTAAAAAACCATATTTTTGATTTGAAACACACAAGATTTTGTGAATGTTTTCTTGCAAATAATCATGCAAGCTAATTTGAATTTTGTGAAGGGGTCGTTTTTAGGAGGTGGAATTTTGTGAAGGGGCAGCAAAAGCGCCCCAATTTTCGGCTGGATCGACCTCTTAAAAATTTTGTTCTTATTTACCCAGGTAGCGCGCTATATCAATTTATATCCCCACGATATCAACCGATATCTTATGTCATCGGTTGATATAAAATGATATAACTGTGCTACTAGGGTAGGTTCAAGCCAAAATTTGCAGACTTTTGAGTTTAGACTTTGGTGGATGTCACTTCAGCTGGGTGGCAGGGGTAGTGATTTTCTGGGTTGAAACTGGTCAAGGACTCAAGTAGCATCACCATTTATGCGTTTGGGTACTTGTTAAACACTTGTTTAAAGGGGAAAATTTCAAATAGAGTTTTGTAGCCCTCAGTTTTATAGCCCGGTCTCTTTGTGTGGTCAATTAGAGAACAAAAATGGGAACAAAATGACGTCACGCTTAGAGGGGAGGGAGGAGGTTCATCAATCTGTGACACTTTGTGACAAGGGGCGGAGGGGGTTTCAAGAATTGTGACATCACACATTGAAAATCAAAAATAAAACTAAATAACAATTTTTTTCTGGAGAATGTAGCTTAAATTAATATATTATAAAATTCATACCAACGAAATAAGAGTTCACTTTGAACTTATAAGGTGAGGTGCACTTAAACTTCAATAAAAATATTGAGTTCCAAATTCTTACCAATCTTATTCTAAATTTATTATTGGTAGCAATCCGTGGCGTGACAAAGGGGGGGTGAGGGGGTATGGTGAAGTGCGACATATAGTGACATAGGGGAGGGAGGGCTCAAAAATGTTGTAAAAAAAGTGACATCATTTATGGATGGCCTCAAAGAGTGTCTGAAGGGAAATCACACAAAGAGACCGGTGGCCATAAAACCGAAGGATGTAAAAGTCATATCCCCATGTGTTTCAGGTGCGGAGGCGAAAGAGAAATGGGAAAAGCTGCGTCACTCGCTGCGAGACGCCCTCCGCCGCCAGAAAAAGAGCGGCGGCACAGGGGACGCCAAACTGTGGCGCTACCAGAAGCAGATGGAGTTCCTCCAACCCTTCTCATCCAACTGGGACCAGCAGAACCCCTCCTCCTTCTACTTCCCTCCTCCCACTTCATCATCCAACTCCGAGCAGGAGGAAGAGTCCAGAGCGACGGATTACGAAGACAATAAGGAAGTAGGAGCGACCAACTACCATCGGTCCAGAGCGACCGATGAAGGAGCGACGAACCATCATCAACAGAACAGGTGGGAGGCTTATAAACTGAAATTTTTGAATGAGAATTGCATTTTTCTCAATGAGGAATTTTCCTGTGCGAGGTTTTTATATAAATTGTGAACTTTCTAATGGGGGGGGGGATTTTCGAGCGTTGAATTCGAAAATATGGTCGAAATTTTCCAAAAGCTAAAAGAAAATTAAATATTTTGATTTAAAAATCGATAAAAACACACGTGACTGAAACGCGATATTACGTCACAGGTCATAAAGTTGAGTTTGTTTTGATTTTTTAAATTTCAAATTAATTTTTTTAATTAAAAATCAATTTTAATTCTAATTGGTGCTTTAATTACCTGTGAAGTTGTGTTTTTAGCTAGAAGTAGGTACTTGTAATTAACTTTATCACCCTTCTCCATGACCCAAAGAGTAGGGAAATAGCGAAATAATAAGCTTTCCAAACGAAGAGCATGACCTGTGACGTCACAACGCGTTTTCGCGTCATTCTAAAACGACTATTCTTAATATTTTTTTAATTGAAAAAACTGTCAAATCAACCTGAAATTTCACACATAGGCTTATTTTTGCATGGAGTATCGATTAAAAAATATTTAAAAAAACCCTCGCAAATTCCTCATTTAAGTTGATGTTCTTGACTGATGAGGCTCTTTTATATGGTAAATTTTCATGTTTGAGGCGCAAGATCTTAAATATTTTGTTTGGTTTGCAGCCAAGAATAACCAGTTTCAAGTTTTCAACGTCATATTCAAAAGATTCTAAAATAATTTTTTAGTTATTTCTCCCTTTTATTTATTGGGGAATATCTAAACTTGATAAGACACCCTAATTTGTTTCTGTGATTTCAAAAGAATTTTCAGTTATAATTTAATGTATTTAGGGATCATTCAATGAGTCATATGGGTAGTTGCTGAGGGTCAATTGCTGAGGGTCTCGGAGTATGCCCATGAGGGTTTGGCGAAGGCAGAGGCTACTGGGGGACTCTTTTTGGACATATCAAAAGCGTTTGATCGAGTTTGGATTGGTGCTTTGATCTATAAAATGATTAACATGAATATTCCAAAAGACATTACACAGCTTATTTACTCGTACCTTACAAACAGACACTTTAAAGTTCGAATAAACAATATCTTTTCTACTCCACGTAAAATACTTGCAGGTACCCCTCAGGGATCCATACTTGGTCCCACTCTATTCAACATATTTATTAATGACATCCCTAAAAATAGTAATATTTTACTTGGCCTGTTTGCTGACGACACATCCATTTTGAACCAAAACAAAAATATATTCATGGTTAAGGAAAATATCCAAAATTATTTAAATACCCTAGAAACCTGGTTAAATAACTCAAAAATAGATATTAATGTTGACAAATGCCAGGCAATCATGTTTACTCGCAAGAGAGCCTTGCCTCCTCCTCTTAAATTACATGGACTAGAGATACCGTGGAGTAAGTCAGTATACTATACTTGGGAGTCACGATGGACTCCAAACTGTCGTTCGCCAAGCATATCTCTACCATTAGGCAAAAGTTCCTGGTGTCTCAAAATTTATTATATCCCTTAATTGCCAGGGACTCAGCTTTATCCTTAAAAAATAAGTTGCTCATTTACAAGTCACTACTTAGACCAATAATCAGTTACGCTTGCGTCGTGTGGGGCTATGCCGATAAAAGCCATTTTAATAAATTAGAGATACTTCAAACTAAAATAGCTAGACTCATAACCAATAGCCCTTTTTACTATAGGAACCATATGATTCTTAAGAGCCTTAAATTAACAACTATAAAAGATCATTTCATTAAAATAGCTCTGAAATTTTTTCAAAAATTAGAAAATAGCAATAACCCCTGTGTCCAAGGCATAGCCCGGTACGATGCTATTTTACCATCTAACTGGAGGAGACCTCGGGCTATATTGAACGAGGTCTCTTATGCACAAACATATTGAGTCGGATGTACGGTGTTTTTCTTTATGTAAGCTTCTCAAGATATTACCTTGTTAATCAATTACTCTTCATTGTATTTGTATTTTTTTTTTTTATTTGTGTTGATTGTTGATTGGGGATGTGGGCCCTGGGGGCCTAGATACTGATACAAATATGTAGTGTTGGTTTTTATTGCATTTTTCTTAAAATTTTAAACCCATATTTTACTATTTTAACTTATTCATGTCTTATTTTAAAGTTTTTAACTTGTCAATCAACGTGTTTTTGTATCCTAAGTTGTGTTAATTGTTGATCAAAGATAAGGGCCCTACGGGTCTAGGTGCTTTGTTTTCAATAAAAAAAAAAAAAAATGGGTAGTTTTATTTCTTTCAGATCATTACTAAATGTTAAAATTTTTAATTGCAAAAGTGTAAAAATTAATTTTTTAAATTAATATTAACCACCTTTTATTACTAATGATTCGGATTTATTCTTAACTTAGGTACTTTTTTTTTTAGCCAATCTCATCCCTGGGAAAGGGGTGGAAGAGACTCGTCCCCGGACCCCCTGTACTATTTCTTCCTGTCCATGTACGAGACCGCGAAGAGGATGCCCCACAAGCACCAGATCAATGTTCGCAACAACCTGTTTCAAATGATTGTGAACGAGGAGAAGGCTATCAAGGACCAAGAATGATGTACAATTGTTAAATAAATTTTTCCTCTTAAACCTTATCTTATCCCTTTTCAAACTGTGACGATTTGAATTTTACGAATTTTTTACCATATTTATAAAAAAAAAATCTCTTGGAAGATAGAAGGTTTTTTTCCGCTCTTTTTTCTTCTTAAAAGTGTTTTAATAGCGTTTTATTTGATGCTCAGAGTGTTTCTTTATGGCAAAAGAATATTTTTATAATTGACTGTAATATTAAACTAAATATTTGATCCTGTGAATAGATATCGTTATGAGATAATCGGAATTTATTTCTTTACTGCTGTACATTTAAAGTACCAAAATAATGCTTTCGAGGTAATTTTGTAATCATAGGTCATAGGATGGATGGTATAGAGCTTTTTCAGGTGACGTCACGACCAGCTATTTTCTTTTAACTGTTAACCTTTGTAGGGCTTTTAACTGTTGCTAAGGCCGTTGTTTATCTGTTGCTAAGGCGGTTTTTAAGTATGGGGTTATGTGATTGCAAATGCTCCAATAGAAGAATTCCACGGCTAGTCATTTTCTGTAACTGTTAACCTCTGTAGGGCAAAAAACTGTAACATCTTCTGTTGCTAAGGCCGTTGTTAGGTCCGAGTCATGTGATTGAAAATGCTCTATTTACGTGGTAGACGAATTTGGCATTAACTATTATGAGCCTATTGTATTTCCACGGCTTACTAGATACTTATACAGGCTAGTCGAGTACGGAAATCATTGCAAATCCAGATGGCAATACTGGACCAACTGGCAAAGCATATCCACAGTGTTGAAGGCGGTGGGTGGTATAGGTAGGTCTTGTAGCGCTCCAAGCGGGAAAAGTTGTCAAATGGTTTTCATTGTTTAAAACTCGGCTAGCTTGAATAAGTATCTAGTAAGCCGTGGTATTTCCAACTAAATAATATATTTCAACATTAACTAAACATTCCATGAAATTTTCTTGTAAAAAGTTACTTACTTTTCCATCCTGGTTTGAATAACATTTCACCGCACACAAGTAAGTATCTGTATCTGTAAGTAGACTCCCGGAATGGAAATTAATTTAAAGAGAAGATTGGGTTGGCTGTTCCTCTTTTGAAAGCTAAGCAAAAACTGAACTATTGTTTCTTGCGATATGATTCTATTGATTAAACACATTGTTGAGCAAATTATTACATTGTTGACTTTACGAGAAAGTTATTGTTTTCAATTTATGATCTGAATTTAACAAAGATCGATTGTTGCAAATTGGTTTATTACTTTTCAAGGAATGAAATTTATGATAACGAAATTTACTTAATAATTTCCTTATCTTCATGCAAGAAAATATTATTTTTAAAATACTTCTACTGTAACAATAAAAAAACGCTTTAGAAGAAGAAGGCAAAGCGTCCATTACGTGGTCAGCAATTGTCCATATGAAGCCAACTATCAACTCTTTAAATACTTTTTAGAGAATGCTAAATAAACGCTTCCTTGATTTTTAAGAGTGACAAATAAAAGTTTTCATCCAATCTCGAGTTTTTTTTTCTCAGTTTCCAGAATTATTAATTTCAAACCCTGCTTTAAACAAATGGTAATGGTTAATAAAAGTGGAAATTTAAATTCTGGTTCTTAAACTTAACTATCGAATAAATTGCTTAAAAAACAAAGGATAAAATTTCCGGATAAAAATAAAGGTAAAATAATTTGTTTTCTATTCTTTACTTATCAGTTTCTTGTATAAATAAGGGTCTGCTCAGCTTAAATAAATAAAACTTATTTTTTTATCATTATAGTAACCAGGAGAAAATGGGTATAATAACAAAAGTATTGTTAACTGGTAAATATTACTACCACGATTTGAGTACCAAAACTCCTCCTAGCAACCCAACAGGCTGTGTGTTTACCCATTTTCTCCTTCCGCATAATGACGTACTGGGTTCAGGAAACGTTGCTGTCGAGCATAGTTTAGATTTTGGCGGGGTTTTAATGGAAAAGTTGGACATCTATGCTGGATATTAAAACTAAATGGGATATGTTTTTTGGTGGAATTTAGTCAAAAGGCCATGGAAATCATTATTGTGAAAAAAATTCATAAAATGATAAAACAACTCCAAACTAATTAGAAAAAAGTTATTCCCCGTATAAATTTCTTTTATTAATGAAAAATAAGCTCTATCGTTCTACTCTGCATCGAATGATAAATTATATTATTCAGTGCTGAATGCAAGTGTCACCTGCCTTTCTAATAGAGCATTTTCAATCACGTGTCTCCGATCACGTGATCAAGCTGGCTTGGAGGACAGACAACTTTTCTTTAACATTAGGCTCCCATAGAGAATACGCGCTGCATTTAGTTTTTATAAAAAAAGTTCATTTAAAAAGATTCTTTAGGCTCGGTTAAAGACCGGAACGAAAGAATAATAGTTATTGAAGGTAAGTGCATAAGTTTTTGTGTTTTAGTGGTAATAGTCAGGGTGCCAAATGGCAAAAAAGGGGTCCACCGTGTATTAGAGTATGTATAAAATTTTATTGCTGATTTTGATAGGTTATGATGTCTTGATTAAAGAACCGATTGATGCCACCTCGTAAATGTTGAGGATTTTGAGGAATTCAAGATGGCGTCCATGGTAGTCACAATATAGGACCTTCTATTTAAATTTAATAAACTATGGCATGTGGGGTATAATTCTTTTTATTTTTCAATAGGGAAACATTTATTTAAACAAATAAAAAGTTTAAGTTGATCTGAAATACCTTCATTATGAAAATAATCATGATGGAAACATAATTTGGGTAAAAAAATCCTTATTTATATTACGTTGAAGGAGCTGATTTCTCCAGAAATATCATGCCACAGTTAACGAACTACACTTGATAAAATATTTCCATGTTGAATTTTGACCATTCTTAGTTCAGTTTTCATAAATTTTTAAAGAAAAACATGCTTAATACAAAGGTTAATACTATGCTTTGCCTTTGATACCTAAGTAACATTGAATAGCATGTCTTTCAATCAAATATTTTAAATATTATAGAAACAATTACAGCAGCCTAAAACGAAGTTTCAATTCAAATTTAAATCACATAAAAGTAATCTGTAGTAACTTTAAAACATCAACCATTTGAATTCCTCTACTTGCCTGAAGGGCAATAATTCTGGAATTCAATAATGTAGAATTCAACTGGATGGTCGTTTTTTTCAATTATATCCTAAGGGGAGGTCCATAAATTGCCATAAATTGTCGTTAGGTCATAAAGGGGGGGGGTCAAGCAGAATCTCACCAAGGGGGGAGAGTCATTGGAATTTCCCGTCTCCTCCTCCTAGTTAATCTCCTTTTAGTTTAGATTTAGAGAATATGCGTTTTTTCTCTTATATTTGCAAAAGTTTATGAAAATGCGCAATTAGTTCAAACATGGAATTATTAGCCAGTCAGTCATCATAATTACATTACAAGTATAATACCATAGTTTTAATTTCAACATGCATTTGTATCAAAATTTATGCAACGTGGGGTGAGTGCCTTGAGCATCATGTTGACAAGGTGAAACAAAACTGGCTAGAACAAATCAATGAATTTTTTAAAAAAAGTTATTGAGAAAATCTCACTTGAGATATTGAGGGGGGAGGGGTTCAAGCAAAATCACACCAAAAGGGGGAGGGAGGGGTACAAAATTTGAAAAAAAGAAACCCATCACGTTATTTAAGGACGTCCCCTAAGAATATTAGATTAGATGGATTAGGCCAGAAATTTTTGGTTTTCTGATAACTATTTTTTTTCAAGCAAATTAAAATTCTTTTAATTTGTTTTATTTCTTCAGCTACATAAAAAACTAATCAAAACATTTCCTACTGATGGTTACTTCTGAATGAAATAAAGGCAATAAATTATCTTGAACTAATTATTTATTTCTTTTAATGCTTTACTATAATTATCATAAACCCAATTAAATTCATGCAAAATATGAATTTATAAACAAAATATAGAGATTAAACCTCAGTGTTAAAAAACACTACTTTTTTACAAAATATGTTTATTTTATTAAAAAACCTATAGTCCAGGCAAATTAGACAAAATAAGGGCCAAACCCGGACATTGAATATAACAGGCTGAAAATTGGTGGAAATGTAAAGGATAGGGTTCTGATTGATATCCTAAAATTCCCAAAAATTCTATGTGGGGGAAAATCCGCCATTTTGAAAAAACGGCTGCCATCTTGGATTACGTTTTTAAGCATAGCGACTCAACCAAGCGTTCGATTGAGTTCGTTTTTGTCCTAAATTGTTTACTAATGAGTATATTAAGAGGCAACATCAAAAAGTTCGAAACAAGAAATTTAATTTAAGTATAGTTAATTTTTATTTAAAAAAGGCTTTGCTGCGTAAAAAGGTAGGTAGATATTCCAAATAAAAAGCTGAAAATTGGTGGAAATGTTGAGGATAGTATCCTAATTGATACCCCAAAATTCCCAAAAAATCCATCCAAGGGAAACCGCCATTTCGAACAACAGCCGCATTCTTGGATTGCGTTTTCAAGCATTGCGACTGTCCCAAGCGTTCGATTGTGTTCGTTTTTGCTCCAAATTGTTTAATATAAAGTATTTTAAGAGACAACGTCAAAAAGTTCGAAGTAAAAAAAGTTAATTTAATTATAATTAATTTTTATTTAATTAAATTTTTGCTGGGTCAAAATACAGATAGACATTCAAAATAACAAGCTGAAAATTGGTGGAAACGTAAAGGATAGTGTGCTGATTGATGTACCAAAATTCCCAAAAAATCCCTCTTGGGGAAAATCTCCCACTTTGAAAAAAGCCCCGTCATCTTGGACCCGCAATTTTAGCATAGTGGTAGTCTAATTTTCTCTTTACACAACAATGAAACTTCCCCAAAACGCATTGTTGTAGCCGAAAAAAGATGGAATTTTAAAGTCGAATATTTCAAAAACTATTCAAGCGATTAAAGTAAATTTGGGCTTAAAATGTAGATTATTTATTCAATAAAAACATGCCAATACGTGTATGGTCAAAAATATCACCGTTTGGTTGCAACTAAATCAAATAGTATGAACAAAATGGTCAAAATGAGAAACCAAACTAAACTCCAAACGAAATAGCAACCTAACGGTAATATTTTTGACCATACACGTAATGGCATGTTTTTATTGAATAAATAATCTACATTTTAAGTCCAAATTTACTTTAATCGCTTGAATAGTTTTTGAAATATTCGACTTTAAAATTCCATCTTTTTTCGGCTACAACAATGCGTTTTGGGGAAGTTTCATTGTTGTGTAAAGAGAAAATTAGACTACCACTATGCTAAAATTGCGGGTCCAAGATGACGGGGCTTTTTTCAAAGTGGGAGATTTTCCCCAAGAGGGATTTTTTGGGAATTTTGGTACATCAATCAGCACACTATCCTTTACGTTTCCACCAATTTTCAGCTTGTTATTTTGAATGTCTATCTGTATTTTGACCCAGCAAAAATTTAATTAAATAAAAATTAATTATAATTAAATTAACTTTTTTTATTTCGAACTTTTTGACGTTGTCTCTTAAAATACTTTATATTAAACAATTTGGAGCAAAAACGAACACAATCGAACGCTTGGGACAGTCGCAATGCTTGAAAACGCAATCCAAGAATGCGGCTGTTGTTCGAAATGGCGGTTTCCCTTGGATGGATTTTTTGGGAATTTTGGGGTATCAATTAGGATACTATCCTCAACATTTCCACCAATTTTCAGCTTTTTATTTGGAATATCTACCTACCTTTTTACGCAGCAAAGCCTTTTTTAAATAAAAATTAACTATACTTAAATTAAATTTCTTGTTTCGAACTTTTTGATGTTGCCTCTTAATATACTCATTAGTAAACAATTTAGGACAAAAACGAACTCAATCGAACGCTTGGTTGAGTCGCTATGCTTAAAAACGTAATCCAAGATGGCAGCCGTTTTTTCAAAATGGCGGATTTTCCCCCACATAGAATTTTTGGGAATTTTAGGATATCAATCAGAACCCTATCCTTTACATTTCCACCAATTTTCAGCCTGTTATATTCAATGTCCGGGTCAATGTCTAATTTGCCTGGACTACTATTCCAAACTTAATTTAAGTAAAAAATAACGTTATATTTAGTTTCTTTGACCCAAAAAATACTATATATGATGTATTGCATGCCGTATTTTTATTTTGAAAAGTATTGTTTTCAATGGAGGCCATTTTGGACGCCATCTTGATTTATAAAAAACCCTCAATATTTGCAGAGTGGCATCAATCGGTTCTGAAATCTACACCATTAACACTACCAGAAACCGTCATAAAATTCCATACATACTCCAATACACACTTTTCGAGTTGGCACCCTGACTATAAGCTAAATTTAGAAAAAGACTTATTACGAGGTGACATGTTTTTGTTTACATTTGTTAGAACAATATGCGAGTCCGATACATCTGTAAAATACTTATAATATGCTACTGAAACTAAATATTGAATAATTAATAAATAATTAAGAATTTAAAAATATGTTAGTAGCATTGCGAATGGTACTTGCAGAAATGGTTTCAGCAATTAGAACACTGCTAAATATAAAATGTAGAATTATTGAATGACTTATAATATGCAGAGATGCCATTTTAGAGTAAATAAAGGTTACTTTAAAGTAAACTTTGGAGAAAAACATAAAACATCCTTATTTTTCAAAATTCACATCAAAAGTAAACAAATAAACGATGTGCATCCTATAGTTTTCCATCATACTGTCTGTCATCCAAGCCTCTGACGTCACAAGCCTGTGACGTCATGTGCGAATGCTCTATTGAAAATGAGAGTAGCTGTGTTTTCCTTTCCATAATCATCACCTGCTCTCAGCATGGAAGCATGCATGGAAGAAACAATGAAAATCAACAATCGGTCCTTCTTTTTACTAAATAGAACCGCAAATTTAAATTTTAATGCACCTATGTTGCAATTAATTAAATATAATTGTTTTTATGCAGAAGATTGCTGTGGTAAAAGACGACGCTAAAAAAATAAACTCCATTAAAAACTGTCACAAAGTAACCCAAATTTGGAGTTAAACTAAAAATTCTAAAAAAATGTAAAACTGTTAAAAACTTAATTTAAAAAGAACATTTTTAGCCATCGTGTTTATTAAAATTGATTATTTTAATTTTTTAAATGCAATAAAATTAAAATTTTTTGTTGCGAATTTTTCATAATTATCTTTTAACTTGATTGAAGTGCATTCATCAAATTGAATAAAATCGTTTGAAGAATAGTTAGTTTTTCCACGTTGTTTAGATTGGCGCTTTGTTGTTTTTTGAAGAACAAACATTTTTTTAGTTAGGCACATTTGGTAAGTTGTAATTTTACAACTAATATTTATTCTAATTCATTATTTGCTTGTTTTATGAAAACCTTTAGAGCTAATATTGTATTAATTTAAGCCATAGAATTTTTCCATCGAAATTTTACATTGCGTTTATCAATAACAGTGGGAAACATGACATAATATTATAATAATTGTCTATTTTACTTTAAAATTATTATATTATTGTCTTTCAGTATTTCCAACTGTGATTTTTAAAATGTGTTACTGTGATTTAACTAAATATTTTGTCTTAGTAAAGTTATTTCTGTTTTGATAAAAAATTTGTTCTAAGAATTATCAACTTTTTTTTTCGACATTATGAGGATTCTATTGGACATTATTCTTTTCTTTATATACGCGTTCTATTTTGTTGGAAATAAATCTTCAAACCTTAAAATTATAAACGTTTCTTCTTCAAATTAAAATTTTTACTTCTATTTCTCCAATTTTTTTTGACTGTCATTTCCAACTGAATTTATACCTGTTCTTTTTTTCGTTTGAAGTTTGTGAAAAAAAGAAATTTTAAAGTTGTTTTAGGTTCTAAACCTTTTTTTATTACATTTTTTATTTGTTAACGGTTTTTAAAAAGTATTTTTATGTGCTTAGTGAATAACAAAATTTTTTGAATTTATTGAGTTGGTAAACGGTGTTATTTTTAATTCTTCCATTATTTTTCTTACCTCAAATAATTATCGTTTTTACTTTTTTTTGTTAATTTAGAATCTGATTCAAATATCTCTCTCATATGTATATTTTTAAATTAGTATTTTTGAATTTTCATTGTTATTACCATATGCAATATGCATCTTGCAGTTTTGAAAGCCTAAGTAGTATTTTTAAAATTCATTTAGTAATTTCAAGTGTAATTTTGTGACTGAGTTTCCATTTTGTGGCCTAAACGGGACTCTTTCCTTGATGACATATTTGCATTTTTTTGTATTACTTGAATACATTCTCTTTTCGACGACAATAAGGCATTCTTATTATTAAAACTTTCAAGGTTTGTGTTAATAGATTTGGTTTTTACAAACTCTTTCAATTTCTTCCTATAGACAAAAGTGAATTTTCTTTCACTGAAATTTATTTTAGAACGAGATTTTTGTCAGAAAAAATTTTCATCCCATGAATGTTTTACTCAAGTTCATGTCAGTTAAATTATTTTTTATGTAAATTTTTAAGTTTAATTAATTTTCAAGGTTTGTGTTAAAAGAGTTGGTTTTTACAAATTCCTTCAATTTTTCTTTGGGATAATGTGAATTTTCTTTCACTGAAATTTAATTTGTAACGAAATTTTTGTCAGAAAAAGTTTTCATCGCATGAAAGACCCAAGTTCATGTCAGTTAAATTATTTTTTTAAGTTATTGCAGGTATTACTTTTCTCAGTAGCTTCCTACTGCACATATTATTGTCAATTTCACTATCTACATAATTTTAAATTTCTGTCTTTGCTTTGTTTTTGTCTTTATTGGACTTTTTTTGTCGATTCCTTTGTATTATCTGAAAATTGAAACTTATTTTAAAGTTTATTTTTTCACCTGGAAAGGTTAGAAACAGTTATTAGTTTTTTGCTAATGAATTGAATTATATCATTTAATTGGCATTAAGTTCAAGGTATTTTCAAGTAGAATTTTGGTTAGCCAAGCTCTTTTGATTTTTGCAGTCATTATGAATGTATAAAAATAATTTGCACAGTATAACAGTGGATTTATTTAAATACATTATTAATTTTGTATGGCCTCTTGAAACTTATAATAAGATTTCAATAGTATATTTTTGATTAATAGTGATTTTAAAACATATTTTTTCTTAAATAAAACTCTTTATTATACTCTTTTTTTTAGTTATACTATTGCAATATTTTTCCTAGGTAGTTTTCCTCAAATTAGTTTTTTTAAAATGCTATTGAAAGAAGTTTACATTCTATATGTTTTCTTACCTCTTTAACTATCTCAAGTTTTCTATCTAACAGTGAAATTTACTTGCAAAAATTATAGTAATAAATTACAAAACTAATGTCCGACTGATTGCGATTGGCTTTGGAAAATCACGTTTGTTTTGGTATCTTTGGCACCTTATGTGAAAGTGCAGTATAAAATAACTTTTCTTGTATAATCCGTGCACTTTTTTTGGGGGGGAGGATAATAGTTAAATAAAAAATATTTTCCTTGACCATGGGTAGGAAGCTTTTCTTGGTGGCTCTTTTTTGTGCTAATGTAACAGATGAGATAATGCCATCATTGATCTTTTGCCAATGAGTTTAAAGGACATTAAATTGGTGGAAGGTAGGCCTGAAAAGGCGCTTAATCAGACCCCTCTTCGCCGAGGGTTTTGCATTCCTGTGTATGAAGCACAGAGGGTACATCACACGTGTGTTGGTGGGGCCTGTATGTAACAATACCGGTGAGAGCCTTCCCCAGATGATGAATCATCCGAACGACATATGGACAATCAAATTATGCTCTTACACCAAAAATAAGGTTTATTTTTAACCTGTGATCATTGACATATCTATTTAAAAACTTTTAAGTTCCACAAACTTCGTTTGCTACAAAATTAAGAATTATATTCTTAGGAGTGAAACAATTATTGAATTTAGCTTACGAGACTGAGGAAAATTTTCCTTGAGATTTTAGGAGAGTCGACAACTAAGATGAAAGCTTGGGGTTCACTTTTTTCTCCACGGTCCTTTTTCCTCTACTTCATAAGAAGATCCCACTTCTACTCAGGCAATCTTTAAGTTCAAATTTTATCCTTTCTAATTCTCAATGAAATGGTGTCACATAAGTGATAGTGTTTCTAATTAATTTTTAAATGGAATGAAGGATATTTGAATGTTTTTTCCAGAACTCTAATGTTCTTAAAGATTCCTCTTATTTCAGTCTTCCTAGCGAAACGTTTTCCTTTACCTTATTGAAGAGGGTATCATGAGACTTGTTCAAAACAGCGTTATTGTTTGAATTCATTTTCAATCTTTCTATGAATTCTGTTATTTTAAATCATAATCAGCCTAAAGGTCCCTTATCTTGAAAAATCATGCCTGAATGAATACTTACTTACTTATCCTCTTAGCGCCAGCTGGCACATAAGGCCTCAAGTCTCTTTCACTACGCACCCCTGTCCTGGGCCAACCCTCTTGCCTCCACCCATCCATTCAGTCTTGCCTTGCACAGATCTTGGTGCATATATCTTTGCCAAGTAAGCCTCGGCCTCCCTCTTTTACGTTTTCCGTCGGGTGCCCAATTAAGTGCGATGTTAGCAGGGCAATCCCGTTCTGAACGAAGGACATGTCCAGTCCATCTCCATCGTCTCTTCAGAATATCTTCTTGAATGGGCGATAATTTTGCCCTTTTTAATAAATCTTTGTTTGATATGGTGTTAGGCCAGAAAATGAATATGTAATGAAAATTTCTGAATGAATATGTAATGAAAATAATTTTCTTTGCTAACGTTATCTCTTCCTATTTAAGTTGGTTTGGAAAAATATTCTGCTGAATTTTGATACAATTTTATAGTAAGTGATTCTTTCCTGAGAATGGTTAATAAAGTTTCTGTATTCTTCCTCTATTACGAAAAAGTGATGTTCTAAGGAAGACCAAATATTTACTTTTCTTTGAAATTTTTAAAGTAAAAAAGATGTTTACGGAAGATAACTTGTAACTTGAAACTATCTAGTTGATTTCAAATGTGTGCTTTAAAAATCTTATTCGTAGGAATTGGTTTCCACATTTTTTGATTGTAACATTATTTTTCTAAAAAATTCAGCTGTAGAACAATGGATGTTCTCAGTTGTATAAGAAATGATCTTACATCAGGTATCTTTTTATTTTGCAACCTCATCCAGACGTTTACATTGAGCTTAGATATCGTTCAGTACTTTTTCATGAAAACAATCTTACACCAGTTTTCGCTCAAACAAGATTTCACATTCAATAGATCCTGTGACTTTATCTTAACTTTTTTCCTTTCCATTGGCGGAAGCTTGCTTTTATCTTTATGGATTGATTTGGAATTTTTTAGAAATGTATCATAGAATTCGGTTTACATCAAACTCCGTCATATAATCACTGATTTCTTATTATAGAGGTTATGGTAGACGGTTATATACGTATGGCAAATTATATTTTATTTTTAAAAGAAAAGAATAAAAATAAGAAAACAGCTTATTAACTACTATATTTTCTATAGAAAAGAAGCATTTTTTTTTAAATTAAAGGATATGTATGTCTCATAATAGAACTAATTTTTTTTTTCATTTCCAAACTTGGGACTGAAACTGTATTTGATGGAAATCCGTTGAAGATATTTGCTTCGGTAGAAGATCTTGAAATCATATAAAGAGGAAAACATTAAGGAGTAACATTTTTGTTTATTTATCTCTTAATTTGATGGATCTTTTAACTTAGTTAAATTCATATAAATATTTAATGAATTGATAATCTATTTTTAAGTAAGGAATTTAATATGGAACGATATTGGAATTTTCAGTTTAAATAAAAGCTAATTAGAACCGTATTATATTTTTGTACTAATAGTAGTATGTATCAATTTAAAAGAACTATATTTACAAAATATTCTGATCTTGTACAACTTTCATGGAGGTGTATATTTTTTCCTTTTTCTATTATTCTTGTATTTTTTCATGGAAATAAATGTATAAAACACTTAAAATCCGCTTAAAATTTGCCGAAGATAAAAGGATAAATTAAATAACAATATATAGAATTCATTCAACATCTAAGAAACAAAATTTTATGTTATAATTTATTTTAAAATTTTATTTTTCTATTTTTCTCTATTTCTAGATTCTAATAGAATTTATTTTAATTAAAATTTTATTTCATCTTATAAATGGAATTTGTTTTCTTGTTAATTGAATAAATTGTGTTGTAATATCCACTTATATATTTAATTTACATACCTTATCCTTTTTTTTCTACCATATAGGCTTGCACGTTAAATTCTGGTGAAAAAATTGTGAAATTAAGTAGAAAATAACAACATGGACTCGCATCTGTCTACCATTTCATAGTAAAAATCTTCATTAAGGAAAGGTAAATTTTTTCAAAAATTTATAGTCAATATTAACCTTTGTTACCCTTTTTTTTTCAAGTTTAAAATGTCCCTTTGCAATATCACTTTCTTAAATAAATAGTATCTCTGAAATGTGCCATTGAAAGAGGGAGTTTTTTATGTAATCTTTTTACAACTAAACTTTTCTTTACAGAGGACTTTTATGAAAAGTTTGTAATTGGACAAAACTAATTTCCGAGAGATTGTGTTAGAAAAAAAAACTTTCATAATGTTATTATTCTAGTTTAGTATGTGTTTCTTTAGAACAAAACATTTGGAACTTTACTTTTTATTTTGTGAGGAAAAGCACAAACTGAAATTTTGAAAAGGAAAGAAATAATAAGGCTTGATACTAATTTTTGTTTGGAGAACCCTTAGTTAAAAAGATCTAGGGTAGATCTTTTTCACATAAAAAGCTTGTTGTTTGATTTTTAAAAGTACAGCATTATCCTAAAAATTAACTTTAAGAAGAAGTTTTCAGTCTCCTTCACACTGTTTCACTTTCAATGCTCATCGTAAGTGTTTAACTCCTGTGAATCGCTAGTTTGAAAAGAAAAGTGAAGGTGTACAAAGTAAAACTTCAATTCACAGTATTGAAAATGATCTAACAAATACTACCTATATTTGCAGGATCTCATTTATCCGCTATTTGCGCCCCCTGGAGGGAGGTTCATTGGGACTTCACTGAATTCTACATCCGGGTATTCAAGATGATCTCCAAGAAATTCAGATTAAGAAAGGAGAAATCACTTCAATGTGTCTGCTCACTGTAAGTTTTTCAGAATTCAATATACTAACATTGTTTATGTGTGGCTAGTGGGAGACCCGTGAGCTTGGTGGGATGAAGTATTATTTTGTTCTGATTTAAATTTCTCTGTTCATATGTCCACAAATTATGCACTTTTTAATACTATAGGCAAGAGAATTGGAACCAAAGTTAGAAAGACTGATATCAATAAGGTAGGATTTCTAGGTGGAGTGATCATCGATTAGAGAAGGAGAAGCTGTTTGATACTTTTAATAAAGTATTTGTATATTGCATTCCCATTGCCTGATACATCACACAAACACAAAACTCTTGTTAACAATTCCTTTCTAGCTGTTCCTGGGGGTAAGTTCACTTATGTTTCAGGGTTAGTCAGCTCCAGTTGTCTCCCACGCCTCTCCTGATAAATACTAACATTGTCGAAAACTTATTTTCATGTACGATTATAAAATTCACTATAACAAGATTCAAAGAATGTCCATAATAGAAAGGGATGAAAGCAGTACGTTTTAAATTTTGAATAATTTTCTGAGGGAGGGAAGTGGGGCGATCCTGAGGCGATAGAGTGTTGAAAAATCTGTCAAAAGCTATGAAAATCGTTTTTTTTTTGGGGGGGGCGCAGGCAAGAATAAACAGAACAGTCAGTTGGAAAAGGTTGTCATTTTTCCTCTTCAAGAAAAGTTTCCCTAAGATATTTTTAAAAATCGCCCTCTCAATTTTTAATTATCATGAAAAAATAGAACATCCTACCTCTTAACAAAGTTTATGATGTAGTCTGAAAATAATTTCGAGATTTCCCGTGTCAATTTTCAAATGTGAAAATTTATTTTGTAATATATATAAATTTAATACGCTACTTAATTACCCAACCCTTTCATTTAAAATCAAAGTCAGTCCTCAAAATTGTTTTTTTATTTTTCAGTTTCTATTGTTAAAATCCGCCAAAATATATTAGTAAAATAGAGTTAGTTTGATGACCTCATGACATGTTTTCATTTTCCATGTATATGTTTACGTGTGTCTTCATTAGTTATCTAATTCTGTTTCTATATTGTGTTTAATTCTATGTAAATTGGTTTTATTCTTTATTTATACAATAAAATCTTTTCCATGGCTCTGTCTCATATAATGTGGTTGTTGTTTCTTATCTCCTACACGATCTGACGAAGTCAGACCATGACTAAAGATCCGTTGACAAAAAGGAAGACGAGGAGGGTTGAGGAGTAGATATCCTCCCTGAGAAGACCCATGCAGTCGAGGATGTGATGTGCTGAAGCCTGGTGTTGGTGGCATTTGGGACAGAGAGGGAAGGTTTTCCCTTCCCCAGAAAAAGAAAAACATTTTATGTGACCGCTGGCTAGGTGGGAGAGACTGGAGCAGGTTCTTCTATCGAATTTCATTTAATGTAACACATTTCAACAGTTATGGTATTTGTAAATTGTATTTATTTTTTGTACATCCTTATAAACGGGCTACTGCCCTATACAATAAAATCTTTTGTCTGGCTATGTCTCATTGATACTTTTCAACAGCTATAATATATGTTTGGAACAATGAATTTATGTTGTAATATATACAGTTTGTCTGGAAATATCAAAGCACTTGCATACATAAATCTAAGGAGTACTATGATGTTATTATTTGTGTGTCATTTTTGTTTTTCACAATAACTCATCAGAAAAAAAAATTAGAATAACTAAACTGTTTAATGCATATTTATGCTTTTGATGTGTATCAATAACATGTAATGTAATTATTGGGCTGATTGTATTATTGATGGCGACAGTTTTTCTACAAGCATGTTTTATTGCGTCGGTACTTTCATGTTTTCAAGTTGTTCAAAATAACAGCTATCAGGATTTCGGGAGATGTGTGTTATCTTATACAAACAAATTTTATGTTCCTGAATGGAAATTTGATATGAAAAATAGGATTATCACCCTTTTACTCCTGTTTGAGTTAAAGTTGAGTCTCAGTAAAACGGTATCACACATTAGTGTTAGTGTGTCAATTAGGTTTTTAATTGGAAGGATATTCATACGTTATTTCTAGTATTATATATCTTTTAATTTTTTCTTACTTTATTATTCCTAGTCATTCCTCTGTATTGATAAAATTTTCATTTAAAGAAATGTTTCGTAGAATTCTCTCTCATTTTTTCAAATTCCGTCATACTATCACATATTTCTTATACACAAGCATTTCCTTTTTATCTATCACAAATTATATTTCACTCTTTTAAAGAAAGGAATCGGAAAGTGATAAGAACTGCTCGACTACTACTGTTATTTCTATGTCAAACCATAATGATTTTTTCATTTATTTAAGATTAAAGGTTATGTTTGAACCATCGTTTTTAAATCCAAAACTTGTTACTGAATCTCTATTTGTGGAAATCGGTTGAAGTTGTTTGCTTCGGCAGAAGATCTGGATACCATATCAAGGAGAAAACAGTAAGGAGTATCATTTTTTTTATTTATTTCTAATTTCTATAACCTTTTAGTTTATAGATCAATTAATGTGATTTTCTAATTCAAGATATACCTATTTTTAAGTAAGTAATTTATCCTCAGGAAAATTTATTAATATAAAGTTAAAATGAGAACTTAATAGAATTTTCTTTATAATTTATTATAGATATGCATAAAATTACAAGGGAAAAAAATGAATTAAATCTGAAATAAAATCATCTTTGAATTATGTCTACAAATATTTTGATCTTGTATAACGTTTATTGAGGTGTACATTTTTACTTGATTCATCTGAATGAAGCACACTTGAACATTTTTATTCTTTAAATTATACTTAATACTACTTAATATATTTGAATATTTAAAATATATAAATCGGCAAGCATTACTGTAAAAATTAAATAACCATGTACTACTGAATTTTTATTTATTAAAGGATGTATGTTTCTTTAGTTGAACCAATGCTTTTAATCCCCAACTTGTAACTGAAACTCCATTTGACAGAAATCCGTGGAAGCTGTTTTCTTCAGTTGAAGATCTGGATATAATATCAAGTGGGAAAACACATAAAGGAGTAACATTTGTTCTTTTATTCCTTTCTCATTTCGATACCCTTTTTATTTAGTTAAATTCGTGTGATAATCTAATTTAAGATTTACTTATTTTTAGGTAAGATATTAATCTTCAGAACATTTTTTTAGTGTTACGTTTAAATAAGCACTAAAAATGTTTGGACTTTTTTGTTGTTTTAACAGTGTAAAATACTTAATACAATTAATGAAATTTTCGAGAATTCTTTAGATTCGAAAACTATTAATGTGAGACTTATGCCTTACATTATGTACGCCTCAAAAGTTCACAATTAATTGTATTTAATGATATTTCACACTATCTCACTTTATATGTTCATCATTAAGTGATTTACTATTTTCCTATGAACGAGAAGAACAGAGTGAAACGTCAACTTTAAATATTAGAAATAAATATTAGTACTTTGAATGTAAAGAATTCAATGTATTTTTAGATTTGCTATTGTTATGTTCAAATATAATACTTTCACACAGGTTAAGGTAACTGTGATAACTCTTTTTAGTTTTTAGTTTACTTTAAGGTATCTTTACTTTATAATCCTAAATGTATATGAAATAATTATTGCTTTTTACTGCTTAGGTCTGAAAGTGGCAAATGGAACTTCACTAGGAATTTTCTTGAAATATGGAATAAACGTGTGACAAGTTATGCTTTTATCCTTGGAAATATTTCAAGCATTGTTTAGTTTTAAGAAAAAAAGTAAAAAGTTTTAGTTTTATTTTAGTTATCTATTTAATTTTCATCTCTCATGATTAATAAATGTGTCTTAGGGAGAAGTTTTTCGATTACATTTGGATATAGAAGGATTTTTTAAAAAGTAATTCTTATCAGATTTCACTTCCCTTAGCTCTAAATTCTTTGAAAGCAGGTACTTTTCATTATATTTGTTTCCATTGCAAATCTTTAGGTAATTATTTCAAGTACCTCCTTTTAAAATATTCTTAGTACATTTTGAAAAGACAGTATAGAAAATCAGCAGATTCCCTTATATGTATTTTTCTAGTATAAATTATATAACGTTATTGTTGTATATGTAACAATTAAAAAAACATAACATGTATTTTGTATTCTAATCCATTAATTTTAAAATATTTTCTTGTATTCAAGCATCTTTTCTTTCTTTTTTTATTAGGGTAAATCTGTTTAAAAAACCTGCACATTTTTCTGAAAGGGAAACTTTCAAAATATTACATCAGAATTTTGCTTTTTTATAATTTCTGCTTTCGTCTGATCATTTGTGGAATATTTGTAAGTAACGGTTCTTTTTAATGATCTCATTTAATTTAACACAATTTCATATGTGATTTCAACAATTTCTAATGCAAAAGCGGTTTTTGTTCTTACATTTATTATTCAACATTTTGTCAGTTGTACAAAATATAAGCTAGTATGTTTTTGTATGGTATACGTGTAATACACTGTAGGGATATAAATTCCTTTTTATTCTAAACAAATTTCATTTTAGAATGTGTTTTTTTTTTGTCAAGTACTATTTTAAAGTTGTATCCAATTTTCTCTAAAACAATGCATAATGTTATTTTAAGTATTTGATCTGATCATATTGGATCCCAATTTTTTTTTTTGTTGTTGTTGTTGGAAGAGATGAGATAATTTTACTTGGATATTTTATAACACCATTACATAGCCCGGTTTACGGGCCTCATTCTAGAGAAGGTTTGAAATTCAGGTTTATTACTCACCTTTGATCATGGATATTAATGTTTCATACATTTGGTGTTCAAAAAACTATTTCTGTTGCAAAAATAAGAGTGATTTTTCAGGAGATCCATAGTTATTGAATTTAGTTTACGAATCTGGGGATTTTTCCTTGAAATTTTAGGATATGTGATGACTGTGATAAAAGCTCATGTACACTCTTTAACCAATGGATATTTGATGCAGAAAATCGGAGGATCGCTCTTCAACTCAGATCATGTGTGTGTTTAGATATTATCCTTTGTAATTCTCAGTAAATAGTGTCACACAAAATTTATAGTTTGTCAATTGAAATTTAATCACACATTCTTTTATTTATTATCTATTTATTATCTAGTTCTATTATCATTTTATTTTATATCACAATAAGACAAAAGTTTATCCCAAATTTCGAAATTTTTTTTGTTGAAGATATAGGTGATAATTTGGAATAAAATTTCCTTTTCAAGGGTTTTCTTTTTCTATTTTGATTGGTGTTGTATGAAATGTTTCTATACCCTATTTTCTTGTCAATTTAGTGATTTTTGCGGTTTCTCGTCTCCACGGTTGATGTAATCAGTTCTTTGACGAAGTCGGCATCACTAAGGCAAGCTTCGTTGTTCTTGATGATGATTTTTTTTTCAAAGCGACGATGGTTACCTTTTCTGGAACGTCCTGCTCCAGCTCAAGTGCGACCTTTAATAAATCCTCTTTCCTTGTTTCTTTAAACATGATGACAGTAATCAGAGACGTATTCTAGTTGAGGACGATGACTTTTGGCTTTGGATGAGCCCCCTTTATTAGAGCTAATCAAGAGCAGACGGTCTCACTGCTTTGCGTTGTCCATTCTTTCTGATGCTTTTTCCCTTCGCTCAGCCCGTAAGCTGGCTCTCTAGAGTATATACTCTTGTATACGACATTCATGTCAGATATTGTTGAGTATGAAACCAGTATCATCTACATTTTCACTCAAACTAGACTTTTCATTCAATAAATCCTATTTTATTTGGTAAATTTCTCTCATTCCATTGGAGAAGGCTTGTTTCTTTAATCTCTATTGATGAATTTTTTATTTTAGGAATGTTTTCTAGGATTAATTTTGATTGAAATCCGCCATTCATAACACCAAGGATTTCTCCTTTGAGGTTTCTTTTATATCTATCAAAAGTTATATTATTTTATCAAAGAAAGGTTTTTATAAAACTGCTTAACCACAATTGTAATTTATTTGTAAAATACACATTTTTTGTCTCATTTTTTAAGATTTAAGGGTACCTGTGTTTCACCAATGGAACGATCATTGTTTAATCCCAAACTTGTGACTGAATCTCAATTCGATGGAAATCTGTTTTCTTTGGGAGAAGATCTGGAAATCATTTTAAGAGGGAAACAATAAGGAGTAACATGTTTGCTTTTATTTCTTCTTAATTTCGATAACCTTTTTATTTAGTTAAATTCATGTGATTATCTTACTTAAGATTCACCTATTTTTAAGTAACAAATTTATATCTAGCTCATTTTTTTTTTTAGTTTTAAGATAAAAAGAAAACTAATTACATTTGTTGTAAAAGTGTGTGTATTAACTTAAAAGTAAAACAAAATACCTGAATAAAAGTATGTTTTAAATATATTTAAATATATTCTTAACTAGTAAGCTTTAATAGAGGTTTGTATTTCTCTTAACACCCGTGTTCTCTTTACAGTATGAAATACTAACATATTGAGTACTTTAACATCCTTTTAATACCAATAGCCAAGGATAAAATAATAATTAAAAGCAACAATATAGAATTCTTTCAACAACTAAGAAAAAATTTTAATTTTATAAAAATGACATTGTGTTCCTTTTTAAAGGAATAAACTGTAACTTACATTTAATTTTATGTATCATCCTTTTTTCTACCATATAGACCTAGACATTTGATTCTGGTGAATCACATCAATAAAAAGCCACACACCCGCTTCTTGGACCGCAACATGGGCCCGCATCTTTCTACTATTATTAAGGAGAGGTAAATTTATTCAGAAATTTCTACTTAATACTATTTTCTTTTGTTACTGTGATTTTGATAATTTTCTTTTAATAAAGAAGTTTTCTTTTCTAAAACTAATCTCCTATTTGAAAAAACTAATTTCTTAGTGATTGTGTTAAAGAAACTTTCGTAATGTTATTATTCTAGTGTAGTGTAAGTGTAGTTCTAGTGTACATAAAAACTTGTTTGATTTTTAAAAGTACAGCATTATCCTAAAAATTAACTTTAAGAAGAAGTTTTAAGTCTCCTTCACACTTTTTCACTTTCAATGCTCATCGTAAGTGATTAACTCCTGTTAATCGCTAGTTTGAAAAGGAAAGTGAAGGAGTACAAAGTAAAACTTCAATTCACAGTATTGAAAATGATCTAACAAATACTACCTATATTTGCAGGACCTCATTTATCCCCTATTTGCGCCCCCTGCAGGGAGGTTCATTGGGACTGAATTCTACGTCCGGGAATTCAAGATGATCTCCAAGAAATTCAGATTAAGAAAGGAGAAATCACTTCAATGTGTCTGCTCACTGTAAGTTTTTCAGAATTCAATATACTAACATTGTTTATGTGTGGCTAGTGGGAGACCCGTGAGCTTGGTGGGATGAAGTATTATTTTGTTCTGATTTAAATTTCTCTGTTCATATGTCCACAAATTATGCACTTTTTAATACTATAGGCAAGAGAATTGGAACCAAAGTTAGAAAGACTGATATCAATAAGGTAGGATTTCTAGGTGGAGTGATCATCGATTAGAGAAGGAGAAGCTGTTTGATACTTTTAATAAAGTATTTGTATATTGCATTCCCATTGCCTGATACATCACACAAACACAAAACTCTTGTTAACAATTCCTTTCTAGCTGTTCCTGGGGGTAAGTTCACTTATGTTTCAGGGTTAGTCAGCTCCAGTTGTCTCCCACGCCTCTCCTGATAAATACTAACATTGTCGAAAACTTATTTTCATGTACGATTATAAAATTCACTATAACAAGATTGGGACAGATTCCATAATCGAGGTTTTCGCCAAATTTGGCGAGATCCGATCTTGCCAAGCTACTAGTAACACTACATCTAAATCCCTGGTTATCGCCCAAATTTGGCAACATTTGGCGAAAACCTCGATTACGGAATATTACCCACAAGATTCAAAGAATGTCCATAATAGAAAGGGATGAAAGCAGTACGTTTTAAATTTTGAATAATTTTCTGAGGGAGATAAGTGGGGCGATCCTGAGGCGATAGAGTGTTGAATTATCTGTCAAAAGCTATGAAAATCGTTTTTTTTGGGGGGGTGGGGGCGCAGGCAAGAATAAACAGAACGGTCAGTTGGAATAGATTATCATTTTTCTTCTTAAAGAAAAGTTTCCCTAAGATGTTTTTAAAAATCGCTCTCTCAATTTTTAATTATCATGAAAAAATAGAATATCCTACTTCTTTACAAAGTTTATCATGTAGTCTGAAAATGATTTCGAGATTTCCCGCGTCAATTTTCAAATGTGAAAATTTCCTTTGTAATGTATTTAAATTTAATACGTTACTTAATTACCCAACCCTTTCATTTAAAATCAAAGTCAGTCCTCAATTTTTTTTTTTATTTTTCAGTTTCTATTGTTAAAATTCGCCAAAATATATTAGTAAAATAGAGTTAGTTTGATGACCTCATGGCATGTTTTCGTTTTCCATACATATGCTTATGTGTGTCTTCATTAGTTATCTAATTCTGTTTCTATATCGTGTTTAATTCTATGTAAATTGTTTTCATTCTTTATTTATACAATAAAATCTTGTCCATGGCCGTGTCTCATTTAATGTGGTTGTTGTTTCTTATCTCCTACATGATCTGACGAAGTCAGACCATGTCTAAAAATCCGTTGACAAAAAGGAAGACAAGGAGGGGTGAGGAGTAGATATCCTCCCAGAGAAGACCCATGCAGTCGAGGATGTGATGTGCTGAAGCTTAGTGTTGGTGGCATTTTGGACAGAGAGGGAAGGTTTTCTCTCTCCCAGAAAAAGAAAGACATTTTATGTGACCGCTGGCTAGGCGGGAGAGACTAGTGCATGTTCTTCTATGGAATTTCATTTAATGTAATACATTTGAACAGTTATGGTATACGTAAATTGTATTTATTTTTTGTACATCCTTATAAACGGGCTACTGCCCTATACAATAAAATCTTCTGTTTGGCTATGTCTCATTAATACTTTTCAACAGCTGTAATATATGTTATGAACAATGAATTTATGTTGTAATGTATACAGTTTGTCTGGAAATATCAAAGAACTTGCATACATGAATCTAAGGAGTACTATGATATTATTTGTGTGTCATTTATATTTTTCACAATAACTCATCAGAAAAAAATTAAAAATCAGAATAACTAAACTGTTTAGTGCATATTTATGCTTTTGATGTGTATCCATAACATGTAAATTAATTATTAGGCTGATTGTATTAGAGTGTTGTTGATGGCGACAGTTTTTCTACAAGCACGTTTTATTGTTGTAACTTCGGTACTTTCATGTTTTCAAGTTGTTCAAAATAACAGCTATCAGGATTTTGGGAGATGTGTGTTATATTATACAGACAAATTTCATGTTCCTGAATGGAAATTTGATATGAAAAATAGGATTATCACCCTTTTACTCCTGTTTGAGTTCAGATTTTATCCTCTGTAATTCTCAGTAAAACGGTATCACACATTAGTGTTAGTGTGTCTATTAAGTTTTTAATTGGGAGGATATTCATACGTTATTTCTAGTATTCTATATCTTTTAATTTTTTCTTACTTTATTATTCCTAGTCATTCCTCTGTATTGATAAAATTTTCATTTAAAGAAATGTTTCGTAGAATTCTCTCTCATTTTGTCAAATTCCGTCATACTATCACATATTTCTTATACAAGCATTTCCTTTATATCTATCACAAATTATATTTCACTCTTTTGAAGAAAGGAATCGGAAAGTGGTAAGAACTGCTCGACTACTACTGTTATTTCTATGTCAAACCATAATGATTTTTTCATTTATTTAAGATTAAAGGTTATGTTTGAACCATCGTTTTTAAATCCAAAACTTGTTACTGAATCTCTATTTGTGGAAATCGGTTGAAGTTGTTTGCTTCGGCAGAAGATCTGGATATAATATCAAGTGGAAAACAATAAGTAGTATCATTTTTTTTTATTTATTTCTAATTTCTATAACCTTTTAGTTTATAGATCAATTAATGTGATTTTCTAATTCAAGATATACCTATTTTTAAGTACGTAATTTATCCTCAGGAAAATTTATTAATATAAAGTTAAAATGAAAACTTAATAGAATTTTCTTTATAATTTATTATAGATATGCATAAAATTACAAGGGAAAAAATAAATTAAATCTGAAATAAAATCATCTTTGAATTATGTCTACAAATATTTTGATCTTGTATAACGTTTATTGAGGTGTACATTTTTACATGATACATCTGAATGAAGCACACTTGAACATTTTCATTCCTTAACATATACTTAATACTACTTAATATACTTGAATATTTAAAGTGTATTTAAAATATATAAATCGGCAAGCATTACTGGAAAAATGAAATAACCATGTACTATTGAATTTTTATTTATTAAAGGATGTATGTTTCTTTAGTTGAACCAATGTTTTTAATCCCCAACTTGTAACTGAAACTCCATTTGAAAGAAAAGCTGTTTTCTTCAATTGAAGATCTGGATATAATATCAAGTGGAAAACACATAAAGGAGTAACATTTTTTCTTTTATTCCTTTCTCATTTCGATACCCTTTTTATTTAGTTAAATTCGTGTGATTATCTAATTTAAGATTTACTTACTTTTAAGTAAGAAATTAATCTTCAGAACATTTTTTTTAGTGTTACGTTAAAATAAACTCTAAAAAGGTTTGGACTTTTTTGTTGTTTTTACAGTGTAAAATACTTAATACAATTAATGAAATTTTCAAGAATTCTTTAGATTCGAAAACTATTAATGTGAGACTTATACCTTACATTATGTATGCCTCAAAAGTTCACAATTAATTGTATTTATTGATAATTCACACTATCTCACTTTAAATGTTCATCATTAAGTGATTTACTATTTTGCTATGAAAGAGAAGAACAGAGTGAAACGTCAACTTTAAATATTAGAAATAAATATTAGTACTTTGAATGTGAAGAATTCAATGTATTTTTAGATTTGTTATTGTTGTGTTCAAATATAATACCTTCACACAGGTTAAGGTAACTGTGATAACTTTTTTAGTTTACTTTAAGGTATCTTTACTTTATGATCCTAAATTTATTTGAAATAATTATTGCTTTTTACTGCTTAGGTCTGAAAGTGGCAAATGGAACTTCACTAGGAATTTTCTTGAAATATGGAATAAACGTGTGACAAGTTAAGCTTTTATCCTTGGAAATAGTTCAAGCATTGTTTAGTTTTAAGAAAAAAAGTAAAATGTTTTAGCTGTTATTTTATTTATCTATTTAATTTTCATCTCTCATGATTAATAAATGTGTCTTAGGGAGAAGCTTTCCCATTACATTTGGATATAGAAGGATTTTTTAAAAAATTTTCTCTAAAACAATGCATAATGTTATTTTAAGTATTTGATCTGATCATATTGGATCCCATTTTTTTTTGTTGTTGTTGGAAGAGATGAGATAATTTTACTTGGATATTTTATAACACCATTACATAGCCCGGTTTACGGGCCTCATTCTAGAGAAGGTTTGAAATTCAGGTTTATTACTCACCTTTGATCATGGATATTAATGTTTCACACATTTGGAGTTCAAAAAAACTATTTATGTTGCAAAAATAAGAATGATTTTTCAGGAGATCCATGGTTATTGAATTTAGTTTACGAATCTGGGGATTTTTCCTTGAAATTTTTTGATATGTGATGACTGTGATAAAAGCTCATGTACACTCTTTAACCAATGGAAATTTCATGCGGAATTAGATATTATTAGTAGTATTGATATAATTAGATAGTATTGAAAATGATCTAACAAATACCTATATTTGCAGGATCTCATTTATCCCCTATTTGCGCCCCCTGGAGGGAGGCTCATTGGGACTTAACTGAATTCTACATCCGGGTATTCAAGATGATCTCCAAGAAATTCAGATTAAGAAAGGAGAAATCACTTCAATGTGTCTGCTCACTGTAAGTTTTTCAGAATTCAATATACTAACATTGTTTATGTGTGGCTAGTGGGAGACCCGTGAGCTTGGTGGGATGAAGTATTATTTTGTTCTGATTTAAATTTCTCTGTTCATATGTTCACAAATTATGCACTTTTTAATACTATAGGCAAGAGAATTGGAACCAAAGTTAGAAAGACTGATATCAATAAGGTAGGATTTCTAGGTGGAGTGATCATCGATTAGAGAAGGAGAAGCTGTTTGATACTTTTAATAAAGTATTTGTATATTGCATTCCCATTGCCTGATACATCACACAAACACAAAACTCTTGTTAACAATTTCTTTCTAGCTGTTCCTGGGGGTAAGTTCACTTATGTTTTAGGGTTAGTCAGCTCCAGTTGTCTCCCACGCCTCTCCTGATAAATACTAACATTGCAAAGTCGAAAACTTATTTTCATGTACGATTATAAAATTCACTATTACAAGATTCAAAGAATGTCCATAGAAGGGAGGAAAGCAGTACGTTTTAAATTTTGAATAATTTTCTCTGGGAGGGAAGTGGGGCGATCCTGAGGCGATAGAGTGTTGACAAAATCTGCCAAAAGCTGTGAAAATCGTTTTTTTTTTTGGAGGGGGGGCGCAGGCAAGAATAAACAGGACGGTCAGTTGGAAGAGCATTTTTCCTCTTAAAGAAAAGTTTCCCTAAGATGTTTTAAAAATCTCCCTCTCAAATTTTAATTATCATGAAAAAATAGAATAACCTACCTCTTTACAAAGTTTATGATGTAGTCTGAAAATGATTTCGAGATTTCCCGTGTCAATTTTCAAATGTGAAAATTTCCTTTGTAATATATTTAAATTTAATACGTTACTTAATTACCCAACCCTTTCATTTAAAATCAAAGTCAGTCCTCAATTTTTTTTTTTATTTTTCAGTTTCTATTGTTAAAATTCGCCAAAATATATTAGTAAAATAGAGTTAGTTTGATGACCTCATGGCATGTTTTCGTTTTCCATACATATGCTTATGTGTGTCTTCATTAGTTATCTAATTCTGTTTCTATATTGTGTTTAATTCTATGTAAATTGTTTTCATTCTTTATTTATACAATAAAATCTTGTCCATGGCTGTGTCTCATTTAATGTGGTTGTTGTTTCTTATCTCCTTCATGATCTGAAGAAGTCAGACCATGTGTAAAAATCCGTTGACAAAAAGGAAGACGAGGAGGGCTGAGAAGTTGATATCCGCCCAGAGAAGACCCATGCAGTCGAGGATGTGATGTGCTGAAGCCTGGTGTTGATGGCATTTGGGACAGAGAGGGAAGGTTTTCTCTGAACCAGAAAAAGAAAAACATTTTATGTGACCGCTGGCTAGGCGGGAGAGACTGGTGCAGGTTCTTCTATCAAATTTCATTTAATGTAATACATTTCAACAGTTATGGTATTTGTAAATTGTATTTATTTTTTGTACATCCTTGTAAACGGGATACTGTCCTATACAATAAAATCTTGTGTTTGGCTATGTCTCATTAATACTTTTCAACAGCTATAATATATGTTTGGAACAATGAATTTATGTTGTAATATATACAGTTTGTCTGGAAATATCAAAGCACTTGCATACATAAATCTAAGGAGTACTATGATGTTATTATTTGTGTATCATTTATATTTTTTCACAATAACTCATCAGAAAAATAATTAAAAATTAGAATAACTAAACTGTTTATTGCATATTTATGCTTTTGAGGTGTATCCATAACATGCAATGTAATTATTGGGCTGATTGTATTAGAGTGTTGTTGATGGCGGACGTTTTTCTACAAGCATGTTTTATTGTTGTAATGTCGGTACTTTCATGTTTTCAAGTTGTTCAAAATAACAGCTATCAGGATTTTGGGAGATGTGTGTTATCTTATACAGACAAATTTTATGTTCCTGAATGGAAATTTGGTATGAAAAATAGGATTATCACCCTTTTACTCCTGTTTGAGTTTGAGTTAAGATTTTATCCTCTGTAATTCTCAGTAAAACGGTATCACACATTAGTGTTAGTGTGTCAGTTAAGTTTTTAATTGGAAGGATATTCATACGTTATTTCTAGTATTCTATATCTTTTAATTTTTTCTTACTTTATTATTCCTAGTCATTCCTCTGTATTGATAAAATTTTCATTTAAAGAAATGTTTCGTAGATTCTCTCTCATTTTGTCAAATTCCGTCATACTATCACATATTTCTTATACAAGCATTTCCTTTTTATCTATCACAAATTATATTTCACTCTTTTGAAGAAAGGATTCGGAAAGTGATAAGAACTGCTCGACTACTACTGTTATTTCTATGTCAAACCATAATGATTTTTTCATTTATTTAAGATTAAAGGTTATGTTTGAACCATCGTTTTTAAATCCAAAACTTGTTACTGAATCTCTAATTGTGGAAATCGGTTGAAGTTGTTTGCTTCGGCTGAAGATCTAGATACCATATCAAGGAGAAAACAATAAGGAGTATCATTTTTGTTATTATTTATTTCTAATTTCGATAACCTTTTAGTTTATAGATAAATTAATGTGGTTTTCTAATTCAAGATATACCTATTTTTAAGTAAGTAATTTATCCTCAGGAAAATTTATTAATATAAAGTTAAAATGAAAACTTAATACATGCTCTAATGTGATGTGAGATCTGTTTCTGTTGAGATAAAACTTATTGAGATTCTTCAGATTCAGGAAAAATTGCTGAAACTTTTGTCTCACATTAAGTATGCCCTTAGTGAATAAGGGCGAGCGCGCACGGGCGACTTTTGTCACGGTGACAAAGACAAAAACAACGTTGCTAAGGCTGTTGTTAAGGGCGGGAAATAGAAGCATCCAATAGAAGCATTCGCACATGACATCACTGGAGGATAAATACAACGTTGCTAAGGCCGTTGTTAGGTAAAGTCATGTGATTGAAAATGATCTATTGTTTTCTAGTGATATTTTTGATACTTGTAATCCTGGTCGCCGCGCCGTGACTTTAGTCACTTGTGCGCGCCCAGCCTAACAATTAATTGTTTCAGCAATAGTTGAGCTTTAACTTAATTGTAATTCTCATCACAAAGTAACAAATAATTATGTTTGGTTAATTCCATGCGTGACTAACACTACTAATCCAATGATAAATCTATTTCTATCAAAAGGGACAAGTTCTGTTACAATTGGCTGTATTGAATCTTTTGGCGTCATTTAAGCCGATTTGTTTTAACTCTAATAATGTTGAGTGGGGTTATCATTGCACTTAAAGGCCTTATTGGAAATTAAATCTTTCTAATGAATCAAATTAGAGCCCTCACCCAAATTTTAATCTGCATTTTTCGGAAATATACCTGTAATTTTTATTCAATCTACAATAGAGAGCACCCCTTATCAAAACTCACCAGTAAATAAGCATGGCTTAAAATTTAAAATATTAGTACAAATGTGTCAAGGTTTATATGATTATCTCTCTATCTCTAAATATATAATCAAGGTGTCCCTGCCTGCCTGGGTTCCTGGGTTCCTGGGTTTGTCCGAAACAGATTTGGCTTAATTGCTCCCAAACTACCCGATCGATTTGAACCAAACTTGGTACACAGAAGTATGGGGAAGGGGGAAAGGTAATGGCACCGGTTTCAAAGTTCTAAAACCACCCCTTCACCCCCTTTTACCCTTTTATCAAAAATATCCTTACTTCTCCGTTAAAGAAGACCTGTTTAACTCGCATTGTTGCAAATAATTCAACAAAAGCAATTTTAAGCATAAAACAAAGTTTTTAAAGATGAAACCGGACTAAAATTGTTTTAAAAAGTTAATTAATAATTTAAAAAATTGAAATCTATCCTGAAAAAAAACTTTTTGACAGTATTTTCTTACTAAAAACTTCATTTTCCATGAAACTTTAAGTTGAAATTGAAAGTTTAGGCTATTAAAATTATCTTTATAGAAACAAAACTTGAATAGAGTATTTTCATCACATGACTCTGCCTAACAACAGCCTTAGCAACGTTGATTTTGTCCTCCAAGTGACGTCATGTGCGAATGCTCTATTATTTAAGTGTAGTTTTTTTTAAGAAAGTTGGTAATAAAAACTAGATCGATTTTCATTCTCCATTATTATTTTTCCATGATAGCTTAACAAGATTTTTTTCAATTTAACAGCAGGAATGTTAAATACCTTTTCTTTATGTGGCTGTTTTTATTGTTTTTATTTATTTACCGGGAAATTCGTCAAAATAGCCGAATGGGAGCATTATCAATTTTTTTTTTTTTGAAGTTGTTGACTAAATTCCTCTGCGGGATTTTTTTCCTGATAATGAAGTAATATTTTGCCGATGAAAAATGTACCGGGAACACAGGGATTAAAAAGTTACCGCCGGGAACACCGGGATATAAAAGGTAACGAGTACACCGGGATGGAAAAGGTACCGGGAACTACGGGATGAAAAAGGTACCGGGAACTCCGGAATGAAAAGTACTGGGAACACTGGGAGGAAAAAGGCGCCAGGTACACCGGGATAAATTGGTAATTCCTGATACAGAAACTTAGACGTGCAACTTGAGAGAGCATAAAAAATAATTTTATACACTCCCACCCGTGCAAGGCCGGGCAAATCAGCTAGTATATAATGAAGGTGTCCCTGGGTTCCTGCCTGGGTTCCTGGGTTTGTCCGGAACAGATTTGGCTCAATTTCTCCAAAACTACCCGTCCGAATCGAACCAAACTAGGTACACATACGTATGGGGACGGGGGAAAGACAATGACATCATTTCCAAATTTCTAAAACCACCCCTTCACCCCCTTTTAGGCCTTTTTGTAAAAATCGCCTTACTTCTCCACTAAAGAAGATCTGTTTAACTCGCATTGTTGCAAATAATACAACAAAAACAATTTTAAACATAAAACAAAGTATTTAAAGATAAAACTTGGCTAAAATTGTTTTAAATGTTTTAAAAAGGTTATTAATAATTTAAAAAATTAAAAACGGCCCTTATAAAAAACTTTATAACAGTATTTTCTTATTAAAAACTTCATTTTCCATGAAACTTTAAGTTGAAATAGAAAGTTTTAAGAATTAGACTGGTTAAAGTAAAGATTACATTCATGCAGTTTTTTTAGAAAGTTGATGATAGAAACACTAGATCAATTTGTTATTTAACCTTATAATTTGTTTCTTTGGTGTAGTTTAACGGGATTTTTTTTTTCAATTTAAACAGGGGGTATTTACAAATTTTGGGATTTCAAAAGTCTGTAATAATTTTAATTGATTTTTTTCACTTAGAATGGATAATTGGGTAACTGTCGTAATTAAATGTTCAACACCGGAACTGGATGGTTAGGTTAGATTTACCAAGGCTAAACTGGATCGGTTAACTGTGTTATATCAGGCTTGGACAATGAGTGAAAAGCGATGTTACAGATTATGTCTCTAGTGAGCCATACGTGGCCAGAGCCATCTATCTGTCATTCATGGCATAAATAATAAAATTGCCGACTCGTCACGCTTGAATTGAGACTCGCGCATGACCAACGATGTGGCAGTGTATTGTGACTAGTGGAAAATGACTAGTAGTGAACCTCCAATTTTATTTACACAGACTATAGATCATTAGAAACCTACAAAAAATTAGCGATCAAACACAGCTGACAAATCGAATTTGTTTCCCTCTTCAAACCAAAAGATTCCTTCTCTCCCAAGATTTTATCTCCGGGTGGCTGATTCTCAACTCTCATCCATGCGAGGTATATGCCGGCCAAAGAGCCGAGGCAAAAAGCACCAAGAACCCAACCCAATCAATCAACCAAATTTCCCTATACGTGGCCAGCGCTTTCAAGCGGTAAGATCTGAAAACTTCCAGTAACGTCGGCTTCTTTGATCTTTTCACTCATTGTCCAAGCCTGATATAACACAGTTAACCGATCCAGTTTAGCCTTGGATTTACACAGTTGGAACCGGGAGGGAAAAGGCACAGGGAGCACGGTGATGAAAATGCACCGGGAACACCGAGATGAAAAGGCACCGGGGACACCAAGATGAAAAAGGCACCGGGATATGAAAAAATACTGGGAACACCGGGATATGAAAAAATACTGGGAACACCGGGATATGAAAAACTACCAGGATGATTGGTAATTATGGTTACAGAAAATTAGGCATGTAACTTGAGAAAATTTTAATAAATTGATACACTCCACCCGTGCAAGGCCGGGCATATCAGCTAGTCTATAATAATAAAAGAGCTTTACCACTCACTCACTCACTCACTCACTCACTCATCAACGCACAGCAAAATCTACCGGGGCTAAGGACTCGAAACTTGGTAGGGTCAAAGACCTTACGGTGTATACGCGCACTAAGAAGGGATTTTTTCGAAATATTTTTTTCTGACCCACAGGGGGGTTTGGAGCGTTTTTGACGTTTTAGAGCCTAGCGGCGTCCCAAATGACCCCAGATCTTTGTTATTTCGCAGGAAGGTACCTAGCAACAATATCTAGAAAGGCATTTTTCAGATTTTGGATATTCGAATTTTAAGAGGTCTGAATATTCCAAAAACCCGTTTTTGCTGAGCATAAACCAAGTTTTACATTTTCGAAGAAAACAATACCGAGAAATCGATATTACGAATTGAACTGTTGGTAATACCTTCTTGAGAGAATTTCAAAGAAAGTAATTTCTGGATTTTTCGATATTCCATTCTGGAGGGGGTGCACGGGGGTTTGAATATTCACTCCCGTTTTTAGTTTTTGGATCCTAGCACCCACATTATTAATGTGATTGTTATGAAATTTTAGCATGTTGTTCCTGACACAACCAGGAAGGTTTGCGAAAAAGAATTTTCTGAATCAAAGCATTCCAAGAAGTCTTTTTTGTCCCTTTTCTAAATTCTTATGCTTAGCCTCCAATGTTAAATTTATTGCGGTTATTGCTCTTTCCAGGACACGCAAAACCTCTATTGTTGGAAATATTTATTTTGAAATGTTTTATAACAGGTGAATTTTTAAAAATTATGATAAAGAAACAATTTTTAATGATTAAATAGTTTTATTTATGATAACCAAAAACCGTTCCATTGAAAAATTTTATTCTTTTTTCTATTTAATCAAATTTAAGTATTTCCAGCAAAGTTCAAATTAAACAATATTTTATCACTTGCATTTTTAGTATCGATTCAAATGATGTTTACTTTTATTTCATGTTTGAAATTTCTTTCAATGAATGAGTTGGTGATTAATCAGCAAAGGGGGGTTCAGGGGGTCTCCCCCTGATTTAAAAAAAAAATTATCAAAATTAAAAAATGGTTATAAACACTAATTCTAAACCGTTTTTTTAAGATCTTAAAAAAAGTATATAAGTATGTAGTATATTTAATTGTTTTGTATTTTATAAAAATTTAGCGCGATGAGGGGGAAATAAGTTTTATCTATAGACATTGCTGTTCAATAATATATCTTTATTGTGAGCGAAGGCGGAGAAATTTGCCTCAAATATACATTTATACCAATTGCACAAATGGATGGAGGGAGAAAATGACAAAAGAGAAAAAAATAATGGGGTTCAGAAGGTCCCCTGACTTTTTTTCTATTTTGAAAAATTACTCTTTAAAAACGGGGAGGGGGATTTCACACATTAAATCTAAACAGGTGGTATTTTTAAAGGTTTTTTTTTACATCTTAACGAAGTGGTATGGCATCAAAAAAGAATCCTAGCGGAAAGACTGTTGACTCTTTTACATCTAAACGATAATTCTTATTTATTTTAACACACAGTTTGATAAGCATTTTATCCCCCGAGCAACGGCGGGCATATCAGCTAGTAACCAATAAAATCGCATACTGTTTTAAAAAACGCTTGTTGTGCATAAACTGCATTAGTAATTAAAAAATATATTGTCCATGATTTCGGACGAAACGGTTTTGCTTCAGGGAATTTGAATTTTAAAATCACAACTAAAAAAATACTATTTTTCGATTAAATTAGATCTACCTTCGGTTTATCTTTAATTGATGGTTCGTTTAAATATACAAGCTACTAAATTTCATTTATTTTAAGACAGGTATTCTGTTTTTGATAAAATTTTATTCGTGATTCACACTACAAGAAAGGGTAAATGAGTCCTTCAAGATACGAATTTAAATTATTTGTAGAGGGGACTCACGCCATCTCTTCAGATATCCCGATGCCGCCCCTGCCAAAAAAGTGACTTTCTCCAGAATTGAAGGGATTAGACGAAGGGGAAGACCACCTACAAGATGGATGGATGATGTTGAGGGGGACCTCAAGCTACTGGGAATTAACCGATGGCGGGCCGTCGCACCAGACAGGGTCAGATGGAGGAGAATCTGCGAGTCAGCCTTGGCCTGTAAAAGGCTGTTGAGCTTTTGAAGAAGAAGAAGAAGAAGAGGGGACTCACGCTTGGAATTAGTCATTTACATGATCTTTATAACCTCTATTGGTGCCCCCTGGTGGAAGGTTCACTGGCATCTCCCTCTGTCCGTGAATTAAAGGTGGTCAACTTCAGATCAAGAAAGGAGAAACCCTTTTGGAAACACCTGCAATGTGTGACTGCTTCTATAATCTATAGTAGATATGAAAACATTGCTCGCCACAGTACCATAATTTGAGACGCTGATATTAATAAGGATCCAGGTAAAATTATACACACAGCCGTTCAAGTTTTATAAATAGATATATCACTTACTATCAAATAGTCCAGTATATATGGCCAATTTAGTTGTTTAAGGTATCAACAGTAAAACCTAGAGCTATGAAATATTTAGATATTTTATCACTATCAACAACTTTTTAATTCATAAGTGTTAATGAAATAAATTTAGTGAATTTACATGCAATAAAATGCTTTTAAGAAAACCAAATTACTATTAACATTTAAAGATAGTTAAACATAAAGGTAGTATTTGGATTGTGGATATTGTCAAGGTAGAGTGATTTTCAATTATTTTAAAATATTGTGAACTATTGTAAAATATTTGTTGAACAACGGTTCTATTTTATGATCACATCAACATGTAATTCTAATTAATGCTATTTAACTTAAACTAAGATTTTGCTGCCAATGCATTTCGATATTTTTTATCAAGGGATCCTTTTAGAATTTTAAAAAATTGTAATACAAAAGCAATTTCTTCTAAAATTTTATCTTTAGACATTTTGTGAGTGGTTCAAAATAACATCAAGAATCTTTTTGTATGACGTTTGTTTTCTTTTACAGATAAGTTAGTTAAGGGATATCGATTCTTTTTTACTCTACGCAAATTTTGTTTGAGATTTTTCTTCGCCAAACAATTTTGTTTTACCCCCATTTGTTTAGTTGATGGAAGGCATGGGATAATTTTCTGGGCTTTTTCGTAACCCGGTTTATGGGCCTCAATCTCACGTTTGAAACTAGGTTAAACATTAACCTGTAATCATCGCTATAACTGTTTCAAACATTTGGAGTTTTAATGAGCTCCGTCTGTTACAAAAATTAGAATGTTTTTTAAAAGACTAAACGATTATTGAAGTTAGCTTACAAGTCTGGAAATGTTTGCTTGATATTTTAGTTTAGGAGATGCGACGGCTGAGATAAAAATTTAAAGTTTAACTTTTCTTTAATTCAATTTTATGTAAAAAAAAAATACAAATTCATAAGAATATCACACATTCACTCAGATTATCTTTGTGTTTAGATTTTATCTTTTATGGTTCTCAGTAAAATTGGTGTCTCACATAAGGGGGATAGTGTCTCCATTAAGTTTTTAAATGGAAAAAAGGATATTAGTATATTCTTTCTAGAACTCTATACCTTACAGATTTCTCATATTTCAGTCTTCGTATCAAAAAGTATTCTTTCCTCTTATTTATGAGGGTATCATGCGACTTGTAATACAGAGCGTTATTGTTTGGATTCATTTTCAGTCTTTCTATGAATTCTTTTATTTCATATCATAATCATCCTAAAGCTAAATTTATTTCTGAAGAATTTGCTGATTGGATTCAATTTCCTCTTTTCTAGGGCGTTTCTTTTTCTTTTTATATTATAAGTTTGTATTCATGTCAGATATTGATGAGTATGAAACGAATATCATCCAAATTTTCACTCAAACTAGACTTTGCGTTTGCATTTAATAAATCCCATTTTATTTGGTAAATTTCTCTCATTCAATTAGAGAAGGCTTGCTTCTTTATTCTCTATTGATGATTTTTTTATTTTAGAAATGTTTTCTAGAATTAATTTTGATTAAAATCCGCCATTCATAACACCAAGGATTTCTCCTTTGAGGTTTCCTTAATATCTATCAAAAGTTATATTATTTTATCAAAGAAGAGAAAAAGAAAGGTTTTTATAAAACTGCTTAACCACAATTGTAATTTATTTGTAAAATACACATTTTTTGTCTCATTTTTTAAGATTAAAGGGTATCTGTGTTTCACAATGGAACGATCATTGTTTAATCCTAAATTTGTGGCTGAAACTCAATTCGATGGAAATCTGTTTTCTTTGGGAGAAGATCTGGAAATCATTTTAAGAGGAAAACAATAAGGAGTAACATGTTTGTTTTTATTTCTTCTTAATTTCGATAACTTTTTTATTTAGTTAAATTCAGGTGATTATCTTACTTAAGATTCACCTTTTTTAGTAAGAAATTTATATTTAGCACAATTTTTTAGTTTTAAGATAAAATGAAAACTAATTACATTTTTTGTAAAAGTATGTGTATTAACTTAAAAGTAAAAAAATATCACCTGAAATAAAAGTATGTTTGAAATATATTTAAATGTATTCTTATCTTGTAAGCTTTAATAGAGGTGTGTATTTTTCTTTACACCCGTATGAAATATTTGGACTTTTTGTCCTCTTTACAGTACGAAATACTAACATATTAAGTACTTAAACATCCTTTTAATACCAATCGCCAAGGATAAAATAATGAAAAGCAAAAATATAGAATTTTTTCAACAACTAATAAAAAATGTTAATTTTATTGAAAAATGACATTGTGTTCCTTATTAAAGGAATAAACTGTATTGTGAAATCCACTTACATTTAATTTTATGCCTCATCCTTTTTTCTACCATATAGACCTGGGCATTTGATTATGGTGAAACAATTGACCTTGACTTTGACAACAAACCTAGAAAATAACATGGACCCGCATCTTTCTACTATTTCATAGAGTGGAAATCTCCATTAAGGAAAGGTAAATTTATTCAGACATTTATACTTAATATTTTCTTTTTTTTTTACTGTCCTTTTGGTTCAAATTCAAATTTTTCCTCTACAATATCATTTTCTTAAATAAGTATCCTTGAAATGCTATTGAAAGAGGAAATCTTTTATCTAAATTTCTTTTCATAGGGAATTTTTTTTAAAGTTCGTAATTTGAAAGAACTAATTTCTTAGTGATTGTGTTAAAGAAACTTTCGTAATGTAATTATTCTAGTTTAGTGTATATTTTGCTTTCAATAGCAAAATATAGAGAATTTGACTTTTTATTTTGTGAGGGAAAGTAAGAACTGTCATTTTGAAAATGAAAGGAAAAATATGCTTGATATCAATTTTTGTTTTTAGAACCTTAGGTGTAGTTTATCTCACTAGAATGAGATCTTTTTTTTTTCATATAAATAGCATGTTGTTGAATTTTTAAAAATATTTCTTTTGCCTGATCTTATATAATAAACATTTCGAGAATTCTTTCGATTCAATAAGGGAACGTACCCATACTACGTGACCTGTTTAAGGGGGGAGGGGGGGGGCTTAGTGTTTTGTCACGTAGTCAAAAAATAAAGAAAAAAATACTTGTTTTTGTAAATTAAGTTACTGTTACAATAACTTTTACATAAGTAACTTAATACATAACATAACATAACTTTTAAATTTCTTCTTGATAGTATATTTTCCACTTGTATCCACGTCACGAGGCAAGCGCTGTATTAATAATAAAGACATATTAACTTTTTTTTGACTTTCTGTTTGCTAAAACTGATTGAAAACCGTATTATTTATGAACTACTACGTGAAACCTAGAGGGGGAGGGGGGGGTCTTGGCATATACTTCGAGTGGTCACCGAGGGGGGGAGGGGGGTCAAAAATAGTAAAAAAAATAGGTCACGTATTATGGGTACGTTCCCTAAATATTGATGGAACGTATGCCTTACATTATGTATGCCTTATAAGAAGTGCAAAATTAATTGTTGCTAATTCACACTATCTCACTTTAAATGTTCATCATAAGTGATTCATTCCTGTGAATCGCTAGTTTACAAAGAAAAGTGAAGTAGTACAGAGTGAAACGTCAATCCACACTAATGAAAATAATCTATCAAATACCTATATGTTCAGGATCTCATTTATCCCACATCCCATGGAGGAAGATTCACTGGGACTTCAGTGAATTCTACGTCTGGGTATTCAAGATGGTTCCCCAGATATCCAGATCAGGAAAGGAGAAAAACATCTCTGCAATCTGCCTGCTTCTGCTCACCGTGAGTTTTTTCTAAATTTCATTTACTAACACTGTATTGGAGCATTTGCAATCACGTGATCCCATACCTAAAAACCACCTTAGCAACAGATAAACAACGGCCTTAGCAACAGTTAAAAGCCCTACAGAAGATACACAGTTAAAAGAAAATAACCGGTTGTGACGTCACCTGAAAACTGTGGCCCGTGGGAGACCCGTGAGCTTGTGGGGATGGAGTATAGAGCATTCGCACATGACGTCACAGGCTTGTGACGTCAGAGGCTTGGATGACAGACAGTATGATGGAAAACTATAGGATGCACATCGTTTATTTGTTTACTTTTGATGTGAATTTTGAAAAATAAGGATGCTTTATGTTTTTCTCCAAAGTTTACTTTAAAGTAACCTTTATTTACTCTAAAATGGCATCTCTGCATATTATAACTCATTCAATAATACTACATTTTATATTTAGCAGTGTTCTAATTGCTGAAACCATTTCTGCCAGTGTTCTAATTGCAAGTACCATTCGCAATGCTACTAACATATTTTAAAATTCTTAATTATTTATTAATTATTCAGTATTTAGTTTCAGTAGCATATTATAAGTATTTTACAGATGTATCGGACTCGCATATTGTTCTAACAAATGTAAACAAAAACATGTCACCTCGTAATAAGTCTTTTTCTAAATTTAGCTTACCACTAAAACACAAAAACTTATGCACTTACCTTCAATAACTTTTATTCTTTCGTTCCGGTCGTTAACCGAGCCTAAAGAATCTTTTTAAATGAACTTTTTTTATAAAAACTAAATGCAGGGCGTATTCTCTATGGGAGCCTAATGTTAAAGAAAAGTTGTCTGTCCTCCAAGCCAGCTTGATCACGTGATCGGAGACACGTGATTGAAAATGCTCTATTATGCAGTTCTGATTTCAGCTATTCTGTTTATATGTCCACAAAGGAGGTATTTGCATAAGTGTGGGATTTGCTTAGTTTTACACTTTTTTGATACGTTATAGTTTAAAATTATCGAATATCATATTTTTAAGTTCAAAAATATGTTTTAAATAATTTAAAATCCAATTTTATTTTTGCCAAAACACCAGTAAATTCATGTGATCAAAAAACGGGATTTGACCTCACAGTGCCCTCGAAACTAGTGAATTGTTAAAAATAAAAGAAATCAGACTTATCATAAAACCAAAACACGCATAAAACCTGGCCTCACAACTTGGACGGGTGACGTCACACTTTCCGCCACCTTTGACGTCACATGCAAAACGACGCCATGTTTTATATTTTTTGACTTCTTAACACTGAACAAGGAATATTCGTGTTTTTGTTATTAACATTAATGTATCGATGTAAAAACATACGCCGTGATATTAATTTTTAATGGCTATCGCTATTCAAACCAGAGTTTAATAAGTAGAAATCTGAAATAAGCATAAAGTATCAAAAATGTCTTTTAATTTAACAAAATTGATGGAACAACAAACAAAAACGTGATGCCATCTGAGAAAAATGTAAAAATACAAATCAGAAGAATTAACTAGAACTTAGAGTGCTACTAGTGCATTTCCCGCAACAATAAATATAATATGCTTGATTCTCATCAGTTTAATCTTATAATAAATTATAGAATGTAGTGTAATTAAATAAATTGTTTACTGTTGGAAGGATTCGAAAATTCAATGATTTGTTTTAATTTTTAATAGATTTTACTTCTTATTTTACTAGTGATTTTTTTTTTAATTTCTTAGATAAACTTAATATTGTGAGAAAAACCTACATGACATGCATTCATTATTTGCAAACTGAACTACAAGCCATGTTAGTCCTAAGGCTAAAAAACTGAATGAAAATACAAAAATACTGTACAAAAGGGACAAAATTTTGATTCTAAACGAAAGATTTTGAGTTTCCAGAACAGTATTATCAGCCTTGAAGGCATACATAACGCGAGGAGTTAAGAAAGTAAGTTTTTATGCTCCATAGACTTAACATGGGAAATTTAGCGACTTTCCGCCACCTTTGACGTCACAGTGACGTAGTTGTCAGGCTTTGTATATAGAGGGTTTTGATAAAACTCGTCTGTTTCTCTAGAGAACGGCCAGAAAAAAAAATTAAAACTTTGAATCCGAATAATTCCAAAACGAATTAATATTTTTTGAAAAACAAAATGCCAATCTTTTTATAAAAAATATTTGTATGTGTCTTTAAAATATCATAGTTTTTTTAGTTAAAACTTTATGAAGAATAGCAGAATGAAGCAAGCTAAGCATACAATAACATAGCGGGTTCAAGCGCTGTGACGTCAAACAGCAGCCATAACGAAATTACTGTTTTTCCCGCCAATACTGGAAACGAAATTTTAAAAATTAATATCTTGGGGAATAGTTTTCCGATTTCAATAATATTTACGTTATTTTTCATGGATTTTCATCCTCTATCATAATAAAATTTTAAAAAAAAGTGCAAATACCTCATTATGCACTTTTCAATACTATAGGTGTGAGAATTAGACTCGTAATTAGAAAGGCTGATATCAACAAGGATCCAGGTAACATTATATCATTAAGTTTTATTGGTCGAGATATCACTTACAGCCTTATCGACCAACACGAGTTACTCTCGAATTAGGAGTGATACCTCGCATTCTCGAGTTAACGGTATCGAGCAGTCCAAAATACCTTAACTCTCAAGGGAAAACCAGCCCTTAACTTTTTTTTTAGATTTATTTATTTATAACGAACAAATACAACAAATGTTTATAGTCACCTGGGATCACACTCGATCCATGTAGGTGACTGTATTATTACATTTAGACATTTCACACATATAAGATTAATTTATAAAAAAAGAAAAGGAAACAAAGAAATATAAGGAGGTGGTGTGGCAAACAGGGCCCCAATGAAATATAATTATTGCTGGCCATAGGATTGAACATAAAATATTTACTAGCAGTAGGTACAAGTAGGTAGACATTTTAGTTGCAATAACTTATACATTTTAAATTATACCACCACTTATGGTTTTATGTTTTCTGCAACTTAAATAGCTTTGCTAAAAAAGTATAGTGCATCAAAATGAAAGGAAATATCATATAAGCAGATGCTATGAGTTGCAATTAACATTTCATGAACAAGTGAAATTTTAGAAATATTCACTATAAGTATATCAGGGCCGCATTTGTTTTGCTATGTTATTAAGAACAATGATATAAAATTAAAATTTCCCAACCTCTTGAGAAAAGTAACCCCAACCTCTTCTCTTTGAATATGAACTAATTTGACACTTTTAAACCTTTAAAACTTATTATTAAAATAAGTTTTAAAGTTTTAAGTTTTTAATAATAAATTTTAATTAATAACTTATTATTATAAATAGCTTATTATTAAAACCTTTCTTTTTTAAAACGTTGTGAGTTTTCTAACTTCTAAAGAAAGGTTTTCTCTTTTCTATGGATTAATTTTCCGTTTAACAACAAATCTTCAATTTGACAAAACAAGAAATAATTAGTTTTAATTTAACGTATCAAACAAAATTTAACTTCAAATAAAATATAGTGTTTGAAATGTGACACAAATTATTGCCATTATTATATATTCAGCCATTATTTTTGCATTGCGTTTAACTATAAGAACATTCTTAAGTGAAATGCGTCTTAAAGTGAATCTTTACAGTCGATTTTTTCTGTTTTGAAATAAGCTAGACTCGCCTGTATTAAAATAGTAAAACTAACTCCAAATTAACTAAATTTATCTTTTAAATCTGTCTCTGGATCTCACCTCCTTTAAAAAAAAGTTTAATTTGCCCTCGGGTAGCTAAAGGTTGAACCACACTGACTGATCCAGAAAAATGAACCGATTATCATATTTTTGCAGTGCATTGCTATCTATTAGAAGTATAACGTAATACGTATTTAACAATAAATCTATTGTTTGCATACTGGATACGTTAGTAGAATAGGAGGAATAAGGATCTAAATACTGTCAGTTAAATTTCCCCACTCTTTAAGTACTTATAAGAAAATAATTCTTGAATAGACAGTTAAAAATTTTGACAATAGTCACCACTTGTTTTAAAATATAAAACATATATATTAACAACACCTTAATTTTCATTCGATGAATGCTTACGCTGCTGGTACCCCGTAACCGACGTATACTCTCTCTTCTTACGATGAATTAATTGGCCAACTATTGTATGCTAAACATACTTCTAAAACTTTAGAGGTATGATGAATAAGACTAGTTAATTAAATATTACAAAAAAAAAATTCACGCTCTACTAAAATTGGGATGATCTCACACTGGCTTGATACAAGAAAATTAAAACAGTTGGAAAAAGAGTCGCCTTGTGACATGAAAAAAATCATCATTTTAAAAGGTGATCTTTATTCAAAGAATACGCTTAGAAGATAAAAGCAGTACTAGATAAATAACTCTGGGGGATCTCAAGACCTCCCATTTTTGTTTGGAACTCCGTATTACAAAAACAATTAACTTCCATGTTTAAGAATTTTTTTAAAAAAATTTCATATTTGTGACATAAACAGTAGAAGTAGAGAAGAGTCTAGAAATGGGGAATCTTGTGACATAAGAGGAAGGAGGGATAATTAAAACCGAGGAATATGTTTTGAATACACCTTACCAACAATAAACATTGGACCAACCACAGTAAGTGCTCAAGTTATAAAGCACATCTGAACTTCTTTATTAAATTACTAGCTGATTTGCCCGGCCTTGCACGGGTGAAGTATATAAAATTATTTTTTATGCTCTCTCAAGTTGCGAATCTAATTTTCTGTATCAGCAATTACCAATCATCCCGGTGTCCCTGGTGCCTTTTTCCTCCCAGTTTCCCAGTACTTTTCCTCCCGGTGTTCCCGGTACGTTTTCCATCCCGATGTTCCTGGTACAATTTTTATCCCAGTGTTCCCGGTATCTTTTTCATCTCCGTACTCCTGGTACCTTTTTCAACCCGGTGTTCCTGGCACCATTTCATCTAGGTGTTCCCGGTGCAGTGCATCACGAAAAAATTCTTGGAAAGGAATTCATTCAACAACTTCCGAAAATATAGATACTACTCCCATTTGTCTATTTTGACGAATTTCCCAGTAATTAATAAAAAACAACTGCATAGATAAAAATATTTAACATTCCCCTGTTTAAATTGAAAAAAAAAATATCGTTAAGCTATCATGGAAAAAATAATGATGGAGAATAAAACTTGATCTAGTTTTTATTACCAACTTTTTTAAAAGCTACACTAAAATAATTCAAGTTTAAAGATTAATTTCAACATTTCAACAATCTAAACTTTCAGTTTCAACATAAAATTTCAAGGAAAATGAAGTTTTTAATATGAAAATACTGTCATAAAGTTTTTTATAAGGACAGTTTTCAATTTCTTTAATTATTAATAACGTTCTTAAAACAATTTCAGTCCAGTTGTATCTTTAAATACTTTGTTTATGTTTAAAATTGTTTTTGTTGTATTATTTGCAACAATGCGAGTTAAACAGATCTTCTTAAGTGGAGAAATAAGGCGAATTTTACAAAAAGGCCTTATAGGGGATGAAGGGGTGGTTTTAGAAATTTGGAAATGATGTCATTGTCTTTCCCCCGTCCCCATACGTATGTGTACCAAGTTTGGTTCGATTCGGACGGGTAGTTTTGGAGAAATTGAGCCAAATCTGTTCCGGACAAACCCAGGCAGGCAGGAACCCAGGAACCCAGGCAGGAACCCAGGGACACCTTCATTATATATAGAGAGATTGGCGAATATGTTGATGAACTGGGATTTGCTAACACCCAACAATGAACAACACCCAATTCGTCTAATCAAAACCGTAAAAAGCACTAATGCCATACAAACTTCTCATTTTTGTAGGCAGAGATATTTTTAACTCCTCTCAGAGAGTATTTCACTCCTTGAAAATCGGAATTACTCTTTAAAAAACTAGACACGAGTAGTTTCACTCTTTGAATTTTCACAAAGGTTTAGCTTAAACCTTTAGCCATGGCATCCTAATTTTCATACTTTTTTAATTGCGTTTTCATTTAGCAATAATATTTTTTTTTTCATTTATTGTTCTGATGCTTAGAGAGTTTTATTGGAGTTTGTTTGATTGAAACCCAAAATAGCATCCTCATTTTTTTTATTCAATTTCATTGTGTCTATTAAAAAGTAAGCGTTTTTACGTAAAGTGCCCCCTTTGGAGCTGTGCTGGATCCGCGCCTGCTCCACACAGAATTTTCTAGTAAGCTCATTTAAAACTGTTCCAAAAGCAAAACTCCTTCATTTCCTCTCAACACTGAGTGGATATACTATTATAAATTGAATTATTTCCTTTAAGTCTCCTGAGGGAAAGTCGAGTTAAAAAATATGGAGGGCTAAGCATAATTAGTAGAGGTATGTATTTTATAGAGAGCCTAGTATTTTAATATTAGCACAGTTCAAAAAGTCTCGCCTTGACACGAACAAATCGTCATTTAAGGTGATCTTCATTTCCAGAATAAGGCAATTATAGAGAAGTAAGTACATAAAAGTAGTAGTAAGTTATAATTTATACATAGTGGATTAAAATACCTGTTAACATAACACAGAGGATACACATTTATCCGTACAATTCCGTTAGAGTCAATAGACGACATTAGTGTGACGTCACTTGCTTGTTTGGAAACGTTGATTCTATCCGTGATTGGTTCCGTGATTGGAAGTAAATCCGTACGGAACCAATCACGGATGGAATCAACGTTTCCAAACAAGCAAGTGACGTAATGACTAATGTCGTCTATAGAGTCCCCGCTAAATATCGCCAATATCCAAATCTCTAAATATATACAAATATCAACAAAGTTTGCTGACTTTTATTGATAAATTGAATAGTTATTGATCTAATTAAACATTTTAATTCAGGAGTTTGAAAATATTTATGAATATTTCTACTTTTTGTTGTCTAAAAGAACCAGCGATATTTAGCGGGGACTCTAACGGAATCGAACCCATTTATCCATTTTCACTAAGTAAGAAATGATTCACTATTGAAAAGAAACTGCTAAATATCAATCCAAAGGTATTGCAAGTAGAAATGTGTAGTACAGTGGTTCCCAAACTATTTTGCTTGTGGAACCCCCCAATTTGTTGCCAATGATGGCTGAACCCTGAATATTTTTTAATCAACTACTTTTCAAAATTTAATATCTGATATTAAATTAAACAAGCCAACTTAATGTTAAAAATGTTGTGATTAAGCGAGTTCCAAGAACCATCAGGGAGGTCTGGGGTTCTTCCCCCAAAATATTTTTGGAAATTTGACTATAAAAAGAGGGTTTTAACTTGTTTTGGTACACCTAATCCGAATTTCGGACATACATTTTTAAGAATGTAATACATATTTTTGGTAGGATTTGCATTTTGTTGAATTTTGTTTGTGTATTGGATACGTTAAGTAGAATCGGAGGAATAAGGGTCTGAGTACCTTCAGTTAAAGTTTCCCACTCCTTAAATACCTCTTATGATGATAATGGAAAATTAAAAACTTTTACAACAATCACCACTAGTTTTATTTTATAAAATTATATAGATTTACAACCTAAAGTCTTATAATTTCTTCTCTATACCATTGGAATCTATGAATTAAATTCAAACTTCTCTAATCTGAGAGGTTTAATAATTTTAAGGTAATTCAGAACTTTTCTGACGGAGGAACCCTTTTCTTAAGGATAGTATGTTCATATTTTGGTTATTTTTGAGTGAAAACCGTTGAAATTATTTCTTTTCCGGATTTTGTTTTTTGTGTGTTGTAGGGGTGTTTTAATTTTTTAGATTATCGAATTTTTTTAATTAATTTTATTTTTTTAAACTTAAATGGAATATTCGTATTTAGCATTGAAAGATAGCCTACATAAACATGTATCATAAGTCTCTTTCTCTATTACTATTTAATTTTTTGAAATTTTTTTCGGCTATTTTTTAAAAATCAAAAAGAAATTAAATTTCACATTTCTCATACTCATCTCATAGGTATCTATAGAAAAAATTTGAATAAAAAAATCCTTAATCTAAGCTTAACCATTAGGTTTACCATTGGAACTTGATATTTTTCCGTGCTTTTTAAGTGTTTTTAAAAATTTGTGTGAAAGTGTTTTATACGTTTAAGTTTTCTTTTTCCACCACTGGCTTGAATGAAATTCTTCACCCCCTCGTAATGCTTGACATAGCGACATGCGACATGCTTGACATAGAGCATTTTCAATCACATGACTCGGACCTAACAACGGCCTTAGCAACAGAAAATGTTACAGTTTTTTGCCCTACAGAGGTTAACAGTTACAGAAAATGACTGGCCGTGGAATTCTTCTATTGGAGCATTTGCAATCACGTGACCCCATACCTAAAAATCGCCTTAGCAACAGATAAACAACGGCCTTAGCAACAGTTAAAAGCCCTACAGAAGGTACACAGTTAAAAGAAAATAACCGGTTGTGACGTCACCTGAAAACACTCTATAGTGCTGTGCATGCATGTCCCACCCTACTCTATGGTCCCACCTCCCAGGTGTAAGACTTGGCCTTTTCGTAATAGAATGAGGATGTAAACTACTAATCTTATTAATATGGGGTTGAATAAAATACAAAGAAAATACCATGTTAAACCACAGTTAAACTCTATCCCATGTAACCTTGTTTACCTCCTGTAAAGCGGCACCTTCCATTACTTTGGATGGCGAATTTTGCTGTATTTTTTAGCAGCTGTCAACAAGAATAACGGAACTAAATACTGGCAACAGCAGTCAAAGTTTGTTACCGATTTTATCCTTCCATCCATGTTATGAAAATAAAGGTCCAATGTGAAATCAAGCTTAAAGTTACTAGTGTGGTAGGTTGCTTTTCCCAAAATTGAAATATTTAAGGCTTTTAAAGTTACTTTTGGAGCAGTGTAATTTAGCGTTTTAGCCACACATCTCATTATTTAAGTTTCCACTTACAAAGTGTCAGAGGCCTTGTGCACACTCGAGTTTACTCAATTTTGGAGGCAATTCATCCTTTTCTGTCGAGAAAAATATTTGATAATAGTTTATAAAGTTATTAATGTGTTTCTCGCACACTCCAAGGTATGAACAGTAAAGTCTGCCTGTGTAATGAGTGCCATTTTGCCAATATTTATCCTGGCTTCCTTTTGCACGGCTTTTTTACGATGTTTGTGTTTATGTGTGGTTCGTGCTTTTTAATAATTTTTCTCTAGATCTAGGTTCGTGAAACGGGTTCTAGAAATACAAGGGTAGGTTCAGATATTTGAATTCAGCCGTTAGACTCCAAGCTGTTGTGACTTTACAATGTAAGTAGTAGGAGTTATAGAGGTGATGTATTATTGCATGTTCTCTTAAAATGCGCTTGAATGACTTGTTACACAAAAATGAAAGTGTAAATGAGGTTTCTTCCAACCCATCATATATTTGCTTATCTTAGATTTTAAGTAGTTTTGATTAACCCATTCTTAGTAAAGTTTCTCGATTTAGTTGGATCGTATAGTTTGAAAAGGATGTAGCTTTACTGATGTTTGATTCACTTGTAATAATAGTCTTAAACACAGGGCCGCCGAGAGCCAAGTCGGGCCCCGGGTACAAGGTTGAGAAGCGGGCCCCCAATGACATATTCTCATTTCGAGGTAGGGGGCGAAATTTTCTGAAGTACCTCCACCCATGCATCCATAGGCTTAATGTAATTTTTAGAATATTTCTAGGGAAAATCTGAATTTCACTCAACTTAAAAGTATCGTTTTCTTGATAATACGATGAGGGACAAGTAAGAAAGGGGGTCTTCCCCCAGAAAATTTTTGAAAATATGCCCTAGAAAACTGGGAATTTACTCATTTTTGGACCTTTATGTGAACAAATTAATTTCCAAAATATTCAAAATGATATCCGTCTTAGTACTCAATATGAAAATCTTTGGGTACCGGGCCCCCTACTGGCCCGGGCCCGGAGGTATCGTACCCCCTCGCCCCCCCTCTCTCGTCAGGCCTGCTTAAACATGCTTGTATTTTAAAATATTAACATCTCTATTAACCCATTTAGACGACCCTTAACATATTGGTGCTTGAACTTTGCTCAACATTTGAGCTTCAAAGAGTGCTGTTTAATTCCTACTTAGCTTTAGATTTAACATAGAAGTGACTCATGTTGAATCATACATGATAGTTTTTGTTATTATTTATTGAATTTAAGAAATTGGGGATATTTTTTGTATTGTTAAGTCTCCTTCCTAAGATTCAATTCTGTTATCTGTCCTGCTAATTATTGTGTAACTGTTTTAAATGCCAAATATTATAAATATTGTAAACTAAGAGATTAAAATATACAGTTAAATATGAAAAGTAAAAATTTTGTGATAATTGAATATTTTTTATCTGAAACACCTTGGCGGATATTTAAAGGGACAGCTAATAGAATTGAACCCAGTCTAGTGGACAGAATATGAGATGCAGGAAATTAGGTTCTGCATCATCCGTGGTATGTAGTAACATTGAATTTCTCTACGATAGTGTTTTGAATGCAAAATATTGTTTGAAGAAAATTTAATGAAAATTTTTAAGTTTAAATTTATATTTTGCAAAACCATGAAGAAACTGAAATTGAATGAGTATTTGGATATTTTAGTTAAATGTACACAGTAAACTCTCGCTACTTCAACTTCCCTGCTTTTTCGATGTTTTTTCTCTGGTTCCTGCGACCTTTAAAAACTATCCACTTAATGAATTGAGACATCCTGCATACTTCAACTCTCTTATCTCACCCCCCCCCCCCCCAAATAAAATCCCCGTGATTGCATCGTCAAGCCCCTTTTACATAAGACATGGAGCAATGATAATGAAGAAAAGGCGAGTTGAATTATTTCTTTCCAATCAGAGACCTCTTTCTTCTGAATGTTGTGTTGGGGATCCATCCCATTATCATAATAGCTTTTGCCGCCTTTTTTATAAATGTGGCAAGTTCTTCTGGAAATTGCGGTTTGAAAGTTCTGAGTGCTGATGATAAATTGAAAATTATGAAATTTTATGGTGAGAAAAAGGTACATGGGCATAGGCAGGTTTCATGTTAGAGGGGGCAAGGATACTTACCTTTGCTCTTGATGTTGCAAATTACTAGTGACTAGGGGTTGACTCAACATTATTTCCTAGGTACCCCCATACCCCATGGCGAGTACTTTTACACGCTAGATTTTGGGGTACTTATACAAAGGATTTGAACTTATGCACACCTAAAGTAAAAATATGGGTAATGAATGTGAGCTTAAAAGTGTAGGGTCTGGGGTCCTCCCCCAGAAATATTTTTTAAAATTCGCCCCTCAGAGTAGTGTTTTAGCTCATTTTGAGACTAAGGGGCAAAACACACCGGCCGCCACCAGTGGTGAAAGCAATAAAAAAGCCATAAAGATGGTTATCTCACTTCTATTGGATACCCTGTTTAAGATAACCATCTTTATGGCTTTTTTATTGCTTTCGCCACTGGTGGCGGCCGGTGTGTTTTGCCCCTTAGGGCTGATCAGAACCACTTCTTGTAAGCCACACAATTTTTGAGGAAAATTATGTACTATTGCTTTAATAAAGTTTTTCAAAAAAATTTAACAAACTGAGAACTTAGGAGGGGCAGCTGCCCCTCCCTGGCTATGCCCATGAGAAGGTATAGTACATAAACCAGCAATTTATGAATGAGCTGGGGTTACCTGTCATCATTTTTTAATCAAAAGTATAAAAAAGTAAACTTATACAGATTGTTAAGTTTATTGATAAAGGTGATACCAATAAAATAGGTAAGAATAATTAACCAGTAATTAATTTAACCATAAAATCCTGCTTCAAAAGTTCTTCAGAAGGTATCCATTTCAGTATCACTCATATGCGGACCTGGAAAAAGTTGTAACCTTCCCCCGAACCTAATACAATTTACCCGAACCTAATGTGTTGCTCCTATGGAGCTGGCATGGGCTTCCCCCGAACCATATGGTGTTTTAAAGAATTCTGCATATTGCTGTCTCACTGCCGTCTTACTCTCCAACATCCCCTTGAACAGCTTATTAACGAGAGTTTACTGTATTAAAAAACTTAAATGCTGATTTTGAGTGCTTTTTTATTAACTCCTTTTAATGTATTTGAGTTAAAACTAATAATTTGAGACTAATCATTTTACGACCATTGAGATTTAGAATCCTGTGCCAGTATAGCCATGTGAACTGGCCGGATTAGATTTAAAAGTAAATTAGATGTAGGCCTTCAAATTTGGGGCTCCAAATACTTGGTATAGCTCTGCAATCTTGCCAATTAGACTTAATTGGCAGAGTTTTACAAATTACCCATCAAAACAAAAGTATTTAAAAAGACATTGCTGGTTAAGATCTAGTTTAATTGTTTTTTATTTTGATTTAATTTTTTTTACCAAACATATCAGACTCTTTCTGCCCTTTTCTTTTGGGCTGAAGGGCATTTTGATTAGGCCGTTAGTTTTTATAATGCTGTTTACTAAATTTATGACCACATTTAAAATAAGTATGTTTTGTTTATACAGTGCAATCTTAAACGTGGTCCTATAGTTCATAGTGAAACTGCTGTTGACCTTGATTTTTCCCTTTGCAATTGGATGAGGGAAAATCTAAACAAGGTAAATGAGTTTTTATTTTTATCTCTTTCATGTACTAAAAAGTTACAATAAATTTAAGATCAAGCTATTTCATTCTTGCTGCTTGGAGAAGGTCTGTCTGGACAAATGATGACTAGCAGGTAAACATCAAATTTTTGTCTTCTCAAGCCTCTAGGCTCTGATTAGGTTGATTTTATTCAAGCAGCTAGATTTATTATTTTTCAATGTTGTAATGGTTTGAACCTACCGTATATTTTGGCATGTAAGCAGAGAGCACGGTTTTTCTTTAAAAAATTAACCAAAAATTCAAAATTTGTGTACTGTCTATCTACCATAAGTTGAGCTCTGGCCTAGTTGTCTACTTGTGGCAGTTGCTATAGAAAAAAGACCGGCTCATTTTAAACCGTATTATTATTTGGCGGGGATTAAAGCCGAGGAAGGATAATTGGCAGAATTATTGGCGATCACAAGCACGTTCTTCTTGGAATTAATGCAGTTGTACGCATATGTTAGAAGCTGGGATTAGTGAACTGTTAAAATAATAAATAAGGACTAGTGATTCAATGCAACAATTTCCCCCGTTAAAAATGAGGAGAATCCTGTTGGCTTGGGAACAGAAATGTAAACGATATCTCAACTTGGGATAAACAGACAGTAAAAGCCAAGTTGAAATCTTCCACCATCGCCTGTTTGAATCATGAAATAAAGTAGATTCTGCCGTAAAATTTGATCCATTGGTTGTCCGAAGTGTTTTCCTCTACCAGAGAGCAAGCCCCTGCCAGTTTATGGCTCCTTTATGGGTTGCACTTATTGGAGTATTACAGTTACAACAAACTCGCAATGTCTAACTTCCAGACAGAAAGAAATTACATCCATTGAAATGATTTCATTCATTTCTTACTGGAATTTATTTTTTTTACTCTTAACAATATGATATAACTTGGTAAGAATTCATTCAATCCTCCTCAGGTCAAAATTAATACAAAATTTGGGTAGCTTCCCTACTGGAATTCTCCATTTTTAAGCTTAATTCATACAAATAAAGTTTATTCTCTAGTGAAAAAGTTTTATTTGAGTGTTGGCATCCCTTTTATGCCAGTTCTAAGTTATCACCAGTTCAACAATGTAACCTGATTGATGCCTTCCCCGCTTGCTTGTTCTATTGGCTATTTTTTTACTTCAGGTGCCACTAGTGGATAGAGGTTGCGGAACACTTCCTAGACTGGTGTGCCGCAGAGTAACCTTGATTCCAATACGTTTAGTTGTATATTTACTTCAGGTATGCCACTGAGTTTTAAAAAGTAATGTTGAGTTTCTCGCTTAAGCACATAAAGGTTGCAGATCAATTTTGGATTCTCGACTTTTATCAGTGTATTACCTTTTTAAACAAATTAGTACACAATTTTTATTTCATAAATCAAACCTTGCTTGATTCTAAAGTGATTATAAATCGAATTTAAGATTTGCTATGCATATGTTGCACATCCTTAATACAGCCCTGTAGATTATAAAATGTGTTCTCTAGTTGAAATGAAAGATCAAATGAATTTTAACTTTCCATGACAGTTTAACATTGTTAATATAAACCTTAGCATAACCAAGAGTTATTATAATATTTTCCTGATAATTTTGTGTTATCTTCAATAAATAATTTTAAAATTTATATAAAATCCTTTTGGAATATAAATTTACTGATGTTAATTGTATCTGCTGCATTTCTCATGCAACTTAAAACAAATTGTTTAAGCTTGTTTAGATTTTTTCTTACCTCTGTAACTTAAATTCCCATTAGAATGTTATGGAAAAACATGTTAAGCAGTGTAAGTATGCTTTATTTTTGTTATATTTAAAGATCTAGAAGCTCTCATTCACACTGAGTTAGGAAGATGTTAGTATATTTTTCTGTGTATATTTTTAATTGTGTGTTACAATAATTATTGCCAACAAAAGAGATCTGTAGAGAGAAGTGAGACTGAATTTTTGTGCAAATCAGAAGTCTAAAGATGCAGATTACTTTGCTGGTACCTGGGCCCGTATTTAGGTATTTCCCGTCCTGTTTTCATGTTTTCTACAAAATAAGCATGAATCCAGGCTTTATTTTTCGGTAGATTCCATATCTGTTTGAAAAACCATCCTTCATAAGCATTTTAAAAGACAGATTGAAGTATACAAACTTGGACTAAGACATTTGCTTATCCCTTTAAAAAATTAATGGATGCTATGTTATAATTGGATGCCACTTTTCTTGGTAACTTTTTTGCCACTACCCTGGTGTCATAACCCACTGTCCGGTATATCCGCTGGGTTGCTAGAAAAGGAATTATCAACCTGGTCGGCAGTACCAAATAAAAAAGTGGCAGAAACACTGGTTGTAACTTGATACCCTATTATGTATTTCTCCCCTAACATAATCACGCATGAAAACATTCAGTGCTTATCCGTTATCTGGGCGCAAATGTTGCCAATTGTGAGCCAAACAAATGCCAAGCCAATAACAAAACAGTCAATGGAAAACGAATGCGCCAGTGGCAGATGTTCTTTTGCAGGAGGCGACGGTTGGAACAGAGAATTCTATCATTCATTCTACATTATTTGGTGATTTTTCGCTTGCGCCCAGCTAACGGATGAGTACTGAAAATTCTTAAGTTACGATAGTGACACAAATTGTTGCAATTGTGTATTTGACTTGCTGTCCCCCCCCAAAAAAAAAAAAAAAATTGCTGGTCTGTGCTATGGCACATGTTGTACATGACTTAATACGGGCCTGTTGGTACCAGTGAAGAGGGTAGGACCTTTATTCTCAGACCAATAACACTTTCCTTTGCCATTGGGACATTTCTCACACTCTGTACTCTTTTTCAGACTCTGGAAGGGTGCCTTGCATGATGTTGAATCGAGCGTTCTCTTAAGACTCTTCGTCCGAGCGCCAGATGGAGCCAGGGCCAAGCCGCCGAGGGAAGTCCGACGCTGACCTCCTGCGTGAGCATGGCATCGACCGCGAGTGCCGAGTGGTCCTCTCCTCCGCCTTCGTCTTGGACCATGAGGACAGCCCCATGCCCAAGAAGGCGTTCCAGGTCCACTACGGGCGGCACTTCCTGTGGCACATAGCCCAGCTGTCCTACCGGCACCCGATGTCGTCGGTCGACCTGGACCGCGTCTACTCAACCTACATCACGAGCCCCTTCTCCAGCCTCGACCGCGCCCACTTCAAGAGCATCCTGCGGTCGTACTTCTCGCAGTGGGAATCGGACTTCAAGCAGCGGCGGGCCCGGCTCATAAAGGCCAAGCTGGACGAACTGAACGCTCGGCGGAAAGCCGAGCGGGACGCGGAAAAGCTGATCAAGATCACCTACCGCAACAATTCTGTCATCGTGCCCCGTAAGAACATCGAGCAGGCCAAGATCGCCCTGCGCAACGCAAGGAAGTCGCGGGTCCTGCTCGAGCGCATTTTCGTGGACACGACGCCGACGGATGCGACGTCAACGGCGCCCGACGCCGATGACATGCCCGTCGAGTCGCCACAGTCCGTGGGAAGTCACTGCGACGTCAGCACGGCGGGCGACGTCGAAGACTCGAGCGAACTGCCCAGCTCGCCCCAAAGCGCGGTCTCGCCCGAGAGGGACAGTCCGCCGCCGTGCCGCTTCGTGTACCTCGGCGATGAGAACGTGGAGGACCGTCGGACTGCCATCGGCGGGCTGATCGTGGACCTGATCGCCAAGGTTTCCGACGAGCAGGATCACGACGGGGGTGCCAGCAACCCGGACATGTCCTCGACAGACTGTTACTCGGACGACACGGTGGAGTCGCCCATGGAGGTGGAGTTCGGGTCTGGGGAGAGCCCGGACTTCTCTAAGGTCCTCGGAGACTCGGAGGAGACGTGCCATGGCGACGAGTTCTACGAGGTTGCAAGGGCCAAGCAGCAGAGTCTCCCGAATGGCAATGCTGACAAAGGCAGCTGTGTCATCCAGAAGACCATCACTAGAAGCCATGATAAGCCCATTGTCGTTATGAAGTCTATGAAGCTCTGAAAATGAGCATCTTGTGTGTAATTCATGGTTCTTGCGTTACCCGGATGCCATTTGGAATTGGTAGAGTCTGCTTTCAGATTTTCCGACTACTGCATTGTGAAGTGCGATTTTAAATTTAAATGTGATTGTTTTTGGTAACGTTTTTTAAAAACTTTATTTCAAAGTCCATTACAATTTTTTCCATCTCCTTTCAGTGTTTTCAGTAATAATCTTTTCCATTTTTCAGAAATTACTCTATTCTTAACAAACAGCTTCAGGGTTCCCACTGGTCAGGGAATACCTGAAAAACCTGGAAAAGTCAGGGAATTTTAATTTCAACCAAAAAAGTCAGGGGATAGTGTCAGGGAAAATTGCTCATTTTGGCCAAAAGCCTGGAAAATCATACAGAATACCTGGAAAATGAACAATTTTGGCTTTAGAAAGTGGAAAAAAATAAACCATTTATTGAAAATATATCTTCATAAGAGCAAGAAATATCTGAAAAATGCCGTAAATAGCCTGGAAAAGTCAGATATTTCATTTTTGAAATTGATTGGGAACCATGCAGCTTTTAAGTCTACTGTGTAAAAAGTTTATTGTTTCTGTCAAACCTTTTTTTCTTTGGTTAGCTTTTAAAAGATTTTTTAACTATTTGAAAATATCCATAATGGTAAGAAAAAGTTAAGCTATAAATTATCGCTGAATTTGCTGTGAAAAAAACATCTATATTTAAGATACTATTTAAGATTTTTTTTGCTCCTGCTTAATTTTCTTGTAAATTACTGTAGATTATTTATTATTTCATTTCAACTGTTCCCCCAACCTTCATTTTAGGAACCTTCTGTTGTCCTTGTTTGAAGACACCAAATCACAGTGAAAAAAAATTGTAGACTTTTATCAATCTGAAAGCAAGTGTGAGAATCTGTTAAAGATATATCATGCATGTGGCTCCAATTCCAAGTGGCATCTTTCGCAAAGAGAAGTATTAGTTCTCTCTCATCCTCCAAAAAAAGGTTTTTAAAGTGACTCTCTGGAACTGCCGAGGGTTTCTATTTTTTGTGTACAGCCACCCCTTTGGGCAAAAGAAAGACTGCACAGTAAGTGGAGTATCGGAGAAGCATTATAAGTGTGGGCTAAAACTCACATTTGGGACATGGGTACTTGTTGATTTCCTTTGTTACATGGCTTCCACTTTAATTATAAGCTATTGCCAATATTAAACAAGAGTTTTCACTTTGCAGATGGCTGTTACTACTCCGAGCATTGCAAAAAAGAGATGGAACTTCATTGTGCAAGTTATGTAGTTCCAGTCAGCCATTTCCTTCAATACTTGATATAACACAAGGTATCATTTGCTCATTTTTTTTATTGATATGTGCCAATTAGTTTCATTCTACATGGGATCTGTTTATTAACATTTTGTTGTATCAGTTTGAAGTTTAATTAAGTTTTAAGAAATTTGTTAGGGGGTGAAATTGTTTGTTTGGAAATCCTCATATTTTGATAAGGCTTATATTTTTTTTCTTTTCAACAAGCATCGAGCAAGTTGTCGATCCTTGCATGTTATTTAACTGAAAATACTCTGTATTTCTATGTTTATTATAAATGGATGAATTCGTTGACTGCTATTGATGTGAATACCCTCAAAACTCCAGAATCTAGACTGTTCAAATGAAAAAATCTATATTAATGATCAGACTTATCCTCTTCTGCATTATTAAGAGTATATAAAAGATTTACTAAAACTGAATGCTGAAAAGGCAAAATTTGATTCAAGTTAGGCTGCCTTGAGATGCAATAAAGGTCTTTTTAAGCCATCATAATTTCTTTTCTGTTTTTATTTCTGCAAAGAGTGCAGTTAGTAATGAACTGATTAGTTATGAAAGACAAGTAAATCGAAACTGTCTAAAAAGTAACAGCTTTCATTAATATTTTGAATAGAACTGTATTAATTGAATCTGAACAATATCTAAATTTGAAGAGTATGTTGTTTCCTTGCTTTAAAAGCATTGGTAGCCACACGTGGTCACGTCCCTCAAAGGGAAAATAATATTAAGGAATCGGCAAAATTTTGTTGAGAACAAAATGAATGGATATTCTAGGGGCAAAGACCAGGTCAGTGCTTTAGTCAAAAGGGAACTGTGCAAAACCTGGAGTTAGACATTTTGACTGGGAGAACAGCAGAAATTCCAAATTTTGAAGTAACTTCATTTCCATGAAATTTATGCTAATACCTTTCCAAACAAATAATTAGCCACTCTAGCATTATTTTCCATTGTATTTGTTATTCTGTAATATACAGTGGAAGCTCTTAATAAAATGCTATAATAGATAAATAAAATAAGGAAGGAAAACTGCTTACAAAAAACAATCAAACAAGAACATCAAAAATTTCTTTGCATTAATTTGTTTATACAAACATTTATTTGCATCACACATAGATTAAAAAGTAAGTTATCCTCTTGGATTAACTATTCTGTGAACCATTAATTTTCAGTAAATATAATAATTTAAACTTTTTTTATTTAATTGTATCCAATTTTGTGGAAGGAACATATCATGAATGATTATTACTTTTTAAATTGGTGATTTCCCAATTAGTTTTTAATGTGAAGTTTGTTCTTAATGTCATCAAAGTTTACTAATTAAGTTTACCATAAGAGCTTTCACTGTATATTAACATGCATTTTAACATTTTTTATATATTTTAAAAACATTTAAAACATTGACTTATAATTTCTGAAAGGGGTATTGTATATTAATCACAATCTAAAATCAGTCTATCTATTTTCTGGTTAATTTTATCATTGTATAGTAAACCCAGATATGTAATTTTTCAATTTGCCGCATATAGTTACAAATATACACAAATACCTGGGTTTGCCCTATTTTTTTTCCTATCTGGACTTGGATGTGTCAAAGGTTGACTGACACATTTTTAATGAATTAGAATGTTTATTGTATGTGGGAAAAACTGTTTCGAAGTATTTTATGCCAAAGTATGTTATAAAAATTGAAACTGTAGATAATATACACATGGTCTCCAAACTTGCACCCTTAGCAATTAATGTCCACTTAATATGCTGTTTTGGTTTTAAGTTAATTTATGTATATTTTTTAGACCTTCTCTAAGCTTTATTTCCCAGCTAATTTTTTCTAAATGTGGTAAATACCTATATTTCACCCTTTGCATGTTACTGTGGGATCAACAGATAATAGCACTCATGACAACAGTGAGAAAAGGAAATGAGAAAGATATTATTTGTGATGTTACTCTGTTTATTTAAACTTAGCTGGCAAAAAGTACTTCCTTTTCTGTAGAAGCAGTCCATAAAAACATTATCCAGTCTCAGACCAATGAATCAACTTAATCAAATCACATTTAATTTAAAATAATTACTTAAAAATTTATCCTTTAATTTTCTTGATCATGCTTATTAACCCTGAAAAGTTATGTTACCTTATACTTAATCAATCCTTTTGATGAAGCCTAGGGCATAACTGTTTTGTGTTGTAATTTTATCCTGATGAACAGATAAGTTGCTTAAAAATGAAGGGAACTTTCTTCGTCATTGATGACTTGGCTACTGTTGCTGTGGTTACTGTTTCAGCAAATAAGGGTAGGAAACTATGCGACTAGCCTGATATTAATGAACAGAGTATAAGAGCAAATGTAAATTGATAATGAGAAACATACCAAACAGGGGTAAAATGTACCAGATCTTTTAATGTTTTAATTTAACTTGGACAGAAGTTAATCATAATTTTAGTCTGAATTGGGGTCAAATGAAAGTCTATACACACTTTAAAAACAAATTCCAAATGTAGCTTGGAGTCTAAAGTACTATTAATTGAAAGCTAATTTTAAAAAGTTACATTCATCCTTTATTTTTATATTACCTCAAAATGTTTTCTTAAAAATTTCACTACCTACAATATTTTTTCTAAACAAATTTAAATAGAATTAACTGATCGATACTAAACAATATTACTCCAATACACTAGAGGTATAAGTTAGGGACAATCAGAACTAAATTTGGTCATTTTTGTATAACTAGTTAATCCAGAAATTTGTTTTGGAGAAACACTTGTGTGTTACATTTATCAGACTTGTATGTGACTGTAGCACTATATACCTATACGTCCTGGTGAATGCTTATTAAACTAATATGTTTATGATTTTAAGACCAAAGATTGTTGTTCATCGAGATGAAAGATGTTTTTGTTAGTGAATTGCTATGGTTTCAAAGTTTTGACTGAACTGTATATTAGGGTGGAGTAAAGGAAGTGAAAGTATTGATTTCAATAGGATGGAAAAGCTGCCTTTTTTTACCAATAATACTAGTGCTAAATTTTGTGAATTTTGGAAAGCTTCTAAACTCTGCAATCTTTCATATTTTCCATTGCGGGTTTCATTTAGGGTTTGTTTTTTCAAAAAATCAAACTACTCCAAATTTCCTTTCATTTGAAAACCCAGGGTTCCTACTGGTCAGATAATACCTGGAAAAGTCTGGGACTTTTAATTTCACCTAAAAAGTCAGGGAAAATTGTTCATTTTAGCCAACAGTCTGGAAAATCATACAGTTATCTTTTCCCATGTAAATAAAGATTATTATTATTATTAGTTACAGAATACCTGGAAAACTAGCAATTTATAATGTTTGCGTGTCAATTTTGATTCTAGAAAATGAAAAAATTTACCATTTATTGAAAATATGTGTTAAAAAAGCAGGAAATGTCCCAAAAATGCCATGAATCGCTAGTTTTTTGACCGAAGAATCTTAAAAATTTACCTGGAAAAGTCGGGAAATTTTATTTCTGAAATTGAGTGGGAACCCTGAAATTCATCTTGGTGGCTCTTCATAGCAAATCTACAACAGGTGTTTTTCAAAATTCATACAAATTTGTACTTTTAATTGATGCAACTTTTTGATCCTATTGAAATTCATACTTTTGGGATTTTTTAGCTCCACCCTTTTGTGTATGCTCTGAGTGAACAGATTTTTTTTTGTGTATTGTTGATTGGTTTGAGGTTTATTTTCTTTAGTGCAAAAATGAATGTGGAAGTATGTGAAGTATGTGTTGATAACAAAACAAGGTGTGATAGACTTGTAAAGAACTTGTTTTTTTAATGCACCTAGTAAGTATGATTCCATGCATTTGTATGCTGAAGCAGATACGAATGATTGGATGGGGGAAACACAGGGGTTTTTAAACTTAAGACAGGGTTGTGATTTTATCCTTAGAAGGGGTCAAGGGACCATTTACAAATTACAGCCCCGTTCATATAAGCCAGTACCATTGAAAAGGTGAGTAGAATTGGTTTTTCCTACCCAACGTCCCTTATGCAGGGAAAAATGAGGAATTTTTCTCCTAGACTTTTCCCAAACATTTAGAGTTACCCACTGTTGCCATAATGCATGGTATACCCCAAGAGCGAGGAAGACTGGTCTAGCTGTTCATGTGTTGTGCCTGTAGTTCCCCGTATACATGTCCCGCAATTTAGTTCCCAGTGTCAAACATGCACATGAACGGGCTCTATCAATCACCAGGGTATTCTTCAAAAGTCCCTTTTGCCCTCCGAATTTCTGGGTAGGCTGGTTTGGTCGAATGAATGTCACTTTTGTCCCACAGTTTTCCAAGATTATATGCCCCTCCTTCCTCCATATCCCCCTCCAATAGTTTTCTCACTTCTGAAAGTAAAATTAAACCCAAATCTAACATATTCCTAATCTTTTCCCATTACTTAAGTTAAGTATAATTAACTTTTATTATCCCCATAAAAGATTAAATTCTTTCCCCTCTTTTTTTTCTTCTTTAACTTGGGTGGTCCCATTCAGTTCTTGTAGATCCGAATGTTAGCAGATACTGCGCTTCAGTATTAAAATTGTTACCAAAAATAATGTACAAAAATATACAGTTTAATTTATTAACAATAATCATTAAATATCATTTTTTTTTATCCATGTTTATAAAATTCCTCAAAATAAAATGTCCCATTTTTTTTTCTCCAAACAAATTACTGTTGAAGAAGGTATTTATTTAAATGGATTTTAGGTAATATATATATAATGTATTGAAACAGACATATCCTAAAAGTATTAGTTTTTGAAAACAATTAAGCACCAAGTCCTTTTAAGTTGGTGTTTTTTTTTTTTTTTTTTTTTTTTTTAATTTTAGTTCTTGGCATTGATTGTACCTGAAGAAGTTTCAGATTGGGGGTCATTTTAAGTCTTCTTCAGAATGTGAAAAAAAATTGTTCTAACCTCTAACAGCTTCACTATCAGGGGTATTTATAAGCATATGTATTGGACATGTGTTGCACTACGGATTTCTTTTCACATAATTTCTGTCTCTTTTTACTAATTCATTATAAAAGAAAACCCTCCAAGCTACAAAATCAAAATTTAGGTTTTATATATTGCATATTTTTCAGTATTCAAAACTTTTACAAAACAAACTATTTTATTAAACCATAAAGACTTTTTTATTTGAATTTTGACTAGTGTTGATCAAATCTATACTTTTGCAAAATTATTTCCTGGTATTCTCGATTTTGATATCGTTAAGTTTGTAAATATTATTTAAGCTTTATCCTGTTTGTCTACTAAACTCAAATCTGTTATTTTTTTTACTGCTTCCCTGTGTTACCCGTTCCAATTTTCTTTTTATTGTTTTAATTATCTAATGATTCTATTTTTGAGAAAAAAATATAAATTTAAAGGAGAAAATATCTTAAGCAAAATTTTTATCCTTCCCATGAAGACAAATAAGTACATTTTAAGTTAAAATTTGGTTATTAATAGTTAACATAATATAGTACTTGTCAAATTATTCTATACTTATTAGGTGCATTTCATGTGTGATGTTTTTTTAGTGTTGTTGACTTTCATTTAGAACCCAATTCTATAAAGGTTTATGATATAAATTTTAATTTTGAATCTAGTTTCTTTCTAGTTAGTCACTTTATTCAGAATGTAAGGATATGATTTTGAATTTTGTATTGCTTTAACCTTTTATTGTCTCCTGGATTTGTTTGTGGAATGTTTCTCTTAGTCAAATTGTTTCTTGTACCTTTCTTTATTGCTTCTGTTACATTTCATGGCGCGTTTCACAAGTTGCCGTGAAGTAGGTTCATTATATAGCATGAAAGTTGGAATGATGCTCTTTTACAGTATTTGTGGGGAAGTATTAGTTGGATAGCCTGTTGAGATGAGAATAGGGATGCATGTAGAGTATTTGTTTAATCTGTTATTTCTTTCATAGTCGATGCACTCAAAACTATGAAGGAAATGCTTAAAATAGATTTTAAAGACTTAACTCCTTATTTTTTATCTAACTCCTTGTTTTTACATTTCCCTTTTGAACACTACTGCAAAATTATTAAAAAAACTTTTTGGATCCAGAAATTGTTGTACACTACAAACCTTTCAAATGTGACGATTCAGTACTTTGATGTTGCAATGATTTATAACTTTTGTTTGCAAATCTCCTCCATTAAACACAAGTTTCTGGTGTCTGAAATTTATTATATCCCTTCAATACCAGAAACTTTTTATTGGATAGTAAATAGTTCAATTACAAATCACAACTCTTACCAATGACATTGTTTAGGGTTTTGCCAAATTCAAACAATCAATCAAAATAGAAAGACTTCTTTCCAACAGTCTTGACTTGTATCTACTTGACTTAAGTATCGTTATACTTGTTTGGTGGCACTTGGGGCTGCAAGCATAAGACCAGACAGTTTTTATCCCATTAAATCCACTTGTATAAGCCTTTGTATTTATTTTTATACAGACTTGACTGCAGGTTTATACACCTGTCAGTGAATAAGCATATCGTTTCAATTCTGAATCTGTAGTAAATTAATGGAAAATTTCCAGGATTTTCACTCTTAGTCCTAATCATCCCCCCTATATATTTTAAAGAATGCTGTATCAAATAAATCTGAGCCCTATTCCTAATTTCAATCCTCTCTGGATACTGGATACTTTAAAGTTTACTAATTTTAGTTTTTATCTATAGCAATCTTGGAAGTTAATGTGAGCCTATTTGTTTCCTTTTGTATGTAATGTATTGTTTCCTGTCAATTTTTCAAGCAATTTTCTGAATGGTTTAAACTTAAAATTGTGATAGTTTTCCTGCTACTAATTTATTTGTTAAAATTTTCAGTTTAAATTTCAAAGTTCATGAAAACCTGTCATCAGTCCCTTTCTATTACTTAAAATAACAGAAGGTATTTATGTTAAACATAATGCAGTTTTTTAGATCTTGTAAGCCAGAAAAAAACATTAAAATTAATATTTTACTATTATTTTTGATATTGTTAGATAATTTAACTTATTTTTTGTAATTTGTGTTGAGCCAGGCATTTTCGTTTCAAAACTTAGTGCCATGTAGTGGACATCTGTATACTGCAAGTGTTAAGAGCAGTGCAAATGTTAACCAAATCAGCTGTTATAATCTTACTTAAAAATAATACAATTAGAATGTTGTATTTTAGCTCAAAACTTTAAAAAATATATATATTTCTTTATTCAGATTTTTGAATCTGGAATTAAGGTTGTGGAATCCATCCCAAACTGAAGTATCAAATATTTACTATGTATTTTTCTTTCTAGGATTTCATAAGATAAACAGGGTTTCTGCAAGTCAGGGGATACCAAGGAATTCAATTAAAAAATTAAGCAGAAACCCTGAAATATACGAGTTATCATTCCAACTTCAATGACCTTGTTACTTCGCAATTCATACTACATGCTAGTCAGCGTTCTTTGTTGAAGGTTATTTTTTAATTGTTATACCATTAGACAGAATAACAGAATTCAGTGCTATTTTAGTTTGACTTTGGTAGTTTGTTACTAAGTAGCTGAATGATTGGCATTGTGATATATTGATTTTTTCTTTGGGGGTGTCATTTTTCTGTAATGCAAAGTTCATTCAGTTTACTTTACTGGAGTTTATAATTGAATCACCACCTTAAAATTCATAAGATATTAATTACCATTAGGCATCTCTATTCCCTTTTAAGTATGATCATATCAAAATTAATTAATGCAGTTTGATTTAGTGTGTACTTTAAAGACCTCTACCAGTGTAACAAAATTGTACTTAATTATTGTTTCCTTCATGTTCAAAGATTCTTTTATGAAACTCCTTGTAATGGATTGCTTTGTATGATGGGTGTAAAGAACTATATACAGCACCAGCTGTGTGCGAATAAACTGTCATGCAGATTTCTTAAAGTGTTGGATTTCATGTTGAATACCCTGTAACTTTTTAGTTGTTTCAGAAGAGTATTGTCTCAACAATAAAATGAATTTTTTATTGTGTCATGCACAAAAAGCTTCCTTCTTTTGCTAGATTGTATGTAACGTGTAACTTCAGATTAAGTACACACATACCGTTGAAAATTGCTAGGATTTACTGCAAACATATTGTCTTATCCTCTAATTTCTATAAAAATGTATTTGATTATCCCTTTAGTAATATTCTAGATTGCAACGTTTCTTGACAAGGACGTCAAGCTCAAGAATTGCAGGGAGGAGCTTCGATAAGACGTCAACTTACTAGCTTTTTGATTTGCGAGTCAGATGACTCTTGCTCACTGTTGTTCTCAATGCCAAATCGGATTAATTCGCCAATCAGGTAGCTATAAGTGTGACGTCTAATCGAATCTCCTGCTTGCGACTTGGGGTGTCATTGTCAAGAAACGTTGCATTCTAGAATACACTGTAATCCAGAACAATTATTCAATTCTAGTGTTTAAATATCTAGTACATAAAACCAATGGAATGGAAAGGCTAAAACTTTAGTCAATGACTGAGCCAAATAATCATACTTTCTTGTGCTTAAAGGTTTAATGAAATATTTATTTAAATGGGAGAGAATTGTACAAGTAGTGATCTCAAAAAAATTAACAATTTTAAACTTAATACCGCATTAACCTAAGACTATCAGGGTCTGAATTTTTTTTTAGTTTTTAATCACTTATATATTTTTACTTAATTTCACAGAAAATATTAAAATTTATGCTTATCCTTAATTAGCTTTAAATGTTTGATGAAGGACCATTTATGAGTTGGTAGATAATTTGGATATAATTAAAGTTATTTCCAAAGGATTTCTTCATTTAATTTAAAAAAGAAAAGCAGTACATTTTGTTTTATTTCATTATTACTGTTGTTACTTATTCTCCCTGATCTAGATTTAGACACTCATTATTACTAAAGACTAGCAGGGGTGTGAGTTCCCATAAATTTTCCTTAGGATTGAAGTCATTTTTGACTCCTTTCCCTTGTCAAAAAAAAAATAACACAAGCAAAGGGAAACCCCTCTCCCCTTCTTAAATTTAGATGCTTATGATCTAAAATATTTGATATTGATTGACCCTTAGTAGGGCGCGGTAAAATGAAGAGGCAGGGTTTAACATATTCTTTCAAAACCCATTTTAACCCCATAACAGGGTTAGATACAGGGTGCATTGGAAAGTAATCTAGCTATGCAAGTGAAGTAACAGTAAGTACAGTAAAGAGATTTCAATTTATTTAAAAATTGACATTCCTACTGTTAATTACGAAATAAAAGTTGATTTGAAATACTAAAGTAAAGATGTTTCAAGATTTGTGCATTGGTTTGGTGTACTAGTCTACTAGTTTCGGTCACAGAGTACTAGAACAGAGAGTCCACGGCCATAGGCCATAATGGAAATCGAAAATCATGACATCCTGTTACAGGTTGGGAGAATTGTGGCGCTGGGATCGCACTAAACTCACTAGCGTCTGGATCCAGTCTGAATCGTTCGCCGGCTGCCTATGGGAGATCGAAAACACCTTTTAGCGCATGCGCTGAGTTCTAATTTGGTGAGAGATTTAAGCGGCCGGCATACGTTCCAGACTCTAGTGTGGCGCCCTCACATCAGTAACGCATTTGAAAATAGCCTCGTGGACCCTCTGTTAGGATATTTCTCTGTGGTTTCGGTGATCGCAGCATCGAAATGAAAGAGCGGTTTAAAAAAACATGTTTCTCTGGAATGCAGAAACAAGGTATCCCTCGTGATAAATCTTACCTTTACTTTCTTTGATGAATAAAATGGGTTTTGAAAGAATATTTAGGAGGAGAAAGTGCTTACTTGCACGTATACATAGTATTTAATTCATTTATTGTGTTTTTTCTAACCTGTGATTTTGCTTCGTGCCTATTGCTAATGTCATTAACCATTAAGTTCAATTACTTTCTAATTTTATGAAAAGCAACTGATGTTTATGTTTTTTGAAGGATTATATGAAGAAATATGTGTTGCATTAGAGTCTAACAAGTAAATTGAATAATAAAGAATCTCAAATTTCAGAACTGTTATATTTTTTACTTCACCATAACAGCTGTTATTGTTATTTTTTTTTTTGCTTATCAGTAAATCGAGTTGAGGTGTGAACCACAGTGAACTGCTTAGATGAAAATAAAAATATTTGGATAATTCTAAACACATTCTGATCACCGTAGCTTGAAGCTAAAATTAATATTCCTGAAAGAAACTTTATTTTTGTTGTTTGCTATAGTATCAGAAACAAAATTATCATTAAATTATTTCGATATGTTTCAGTGAACTTTGATATTGATATATCGATATTTAGTTGCCATCCCGACTTGTGTACAAACAACACTACGAAATTTTAAAACGGCAAAATGAACTGGGTGTTGGCCGTATTTTTGCAATTTGTGTTCTTTTATTCAGGTTAGTTTCGTTCTTAAATAATTTCCTCGTCCGTATTTGTCCATTAACTTAATTTACATTTGTATCTTTGACTTTGTTTATTAGCTCTGTCAAAGAAACCGCAGTCCTCACGCTCCTGTACCAGTAGTTACTGTAGCACTGAACGAAAAATCGTACCGTTAATTAATATTGGCCAAAGAACTGTCCCAGAATTTTAATTTTCTCTTTGTGTCAGCTTTTCTTTTTCTTTCCTTACAAACCAACCCTGTATGATTGTTTTCTAAGAATTCCATCTTGAGGCTTCAATCCCAAAGGTTAAAACTCCATTCACATTTACACCACCTGACCGTCTCTTTTTTAAACTGAACCATACATTATATTTATTCGAGGGAACAGCTTTAGAATAAGTCCGCTTTCCGTCATGTTTAACCACAGTTCCGAAAACAACATGTTAAGTGTTGTCATTATAGAGATCTAATCGTACTATTAGATCTCTTACAATATTATACTAAAGACTATTATTTTAGGATCTAATAATATTAACAATTAGATCTCAATAGTTGTCGGTCATAAATTGAGTTGTGTTAAACATGGCGGAAAGCGGACTTATTCTAAAGCTGTACCTATTCGAGTTACTTTAAACCTTTGTGTTTACCTTACAGTTCATTCGAAAGATTCGAACACAATTGTGTGGTGCACTGTAAGCAGGGCAGAACAACGAAAATGCAGCGACTTTTCCAGAGCTGTCAACAAAACTGGTGGATTTGGTGTAATGCTCTCGTGTCAAGAAGCTGCAGATAAAGACAAATGCATGGATATGGTTGACACTGGTAGAGCCGATTTATTAACATTGGATCCCGGCGAAGTGTACATAGCTGGACGATACAACAGTTTGGTGCCTGTTATGGAAGAAAAATATAATTATGGTTTGTAGTTATTTTTTCACTTAGAATTACTAATGTTTTTTAAATTCTAGATAGTGAATCTTTGTAACTTTGAAAACCTTTTAAAATAATGAAACCTTTCCTGTCTCTTGGTTTTAGTTTTATGATAAATTGAATTGTTATCTACCCTGTTAAATATTGCCATGCTGCTTTGGTTGCAAAATGTTATAAATTTTGCCAAAAATTGTAAACAAAACTGAATAAAACGTCCGACTATAATAATGCATATAAACCTAATTTTGAATTGATTGAATATTTAGAAACTAAAACAGCTTGGCAATATTTATTGGTACAGGTAACAGAATAAAACCCTAAGATTTTGCTAGCATGACATGCTTAATAAATTAAGAGTAAATTTATTAATTTCATAAACAAAATATTACAGCATTCTCTCAAGTTGTGAATGATAGAAAACAATATTTTTATTAGATATTTTTCTAATTAGTAGATATTCAAAACATAATCATAAAATGTTAATAAATAGATTATTAAACGTTTGCTAATATTTTCTACATCTCCAGTTTCCTACTGTATTTCCTAATAATAATCATTCATATATAGGCCCTAAGTAGGGGTCTTCTTCCAAATTTAAAAGCTGATAATTAAATTATTTAATCTGATATAGTAGTAGGTACGTCGTACGTCCTTCAAAAAAATGCTACATTGGGTAACATTATTTTGCATTAGTGTTCACTTCACATCAAACTTCATTTGTGGTAATATTTCCTATATTTTGAGGTTTTTAACTCATTCATTTAAAATGCTTGTTTAATTTTTTGTGTATTACATATATTGTTCAATTATCTTCTTGATTTACCAAACGATACCTGCTACTTTTGTAAGATTGGTGAATTCAAATATAACCCGACCCCCACCACTTTTGCATTAGAAATATTTCCAAAATTCTCAGTTTATATGCAGAATTACATAGCATATTACTACAGGTCCCTCAACTTTAATATAAACTGCTTTAATGTGTGCCAAACTTTTAATCTTTCTGAATTTTTCTTTGCAGAAGAGTCTTCAGTGTACTACTCTGTCCTTGTTGCTCGCAAATCTCTGCAAATACGGTCCTTGTTGGACTTGAAGGGCAAAAGAGCGTGCTTCCCCAGCATCGGGCAGATGGCTGGATGGGTGCTTCCTATTTCAGTTCTCATTGATCAAGACATAATCGAAGTCACAGACTGCAATAATTTGATCAAGACGGCAGCCTCGTTTTTTGGATCCAGTTGCGTCCCCAATTCCCTCATTGACAAGTATAATCCAACAGGTAGTATATTTTAATATATCTTTTTCTTACTTCACATGATTTCTTGCTTTTAAGTTGACAAATAGATACCATTTAGTTAAGATGACTCAAAAGTCTCTTATTCACTAATTTGGCTAGTTATTGGTGACATAAAGATGCATGAACTAATTGAAAACGTTTTTATTTGCACAATTTTAAAAGAATAAACAGCATACAAGTGTTTCGGGGGTCAACAGGACCCCCTTCGTCAGTGCTAAAAAGAACAATCTACAGCAATGAATCGGTATATATGCAGGGAAGGAAAAAGGTTACAGTTGAAGTGAACATACAAAAAACTTGTTACAGTTGAAAGTGAAAATACTAAACCTAATGGTTAAATTACACAAAATCAATCATGGGTAACCAAATGGGTGAGAAATAAGGAACACTACTTAAATCGTTCGTCAAATCTACTCCACTCGTCCGTTAAATCGTCCACTACTTAAATCGTTTTTTCCTTCCCTGCATGTATACCGATTCATTGTTGTAGATAGTTCTTTTTAGCACTGACGAAGGGGGTCCTGTTGACCCCCGAAACAATTGTATGCTGTTTATTCTTTTAAAATTGTGCAAATAAAAACGTTGTTTTCAATTAGTTCATTAAATTGCACAAGTTTGTTTTTCGCTATATAGATGCATGTTTGATGAAAGCTTGAACCTTCCATTTGCCATTACTGAAATCCCATTTAAAATACTTTTTTTTGCACTTTTGAAAATGTATTCATAATTGAGGCAAGTTAAAAATACCTTTAGTTACATTTAAAATTTGAAATTTTACTTTTAGCTGTTTTCAAACTCCAGTTTCTTTTTATTATGGGAGTGAAATGTTGAAGTTACTTTTTACCCATTCTTTAACGATGTATTCACCACCAACCTGACCTAAAGTTAACTTGGAATCAAGCTCTTTCCCCAAGTCTGATTGGCTTAAACTTGTTTTCCTTCTTCAACTACCAATTAGGGGTTTTGATTGCAGGTTAACTTTAGGTTAGGTTAATGGTGAATGAACTGTATATGGCTGTTAGACATTTATCTGAATTATCAGGATTGAAACTTTTTTTGACTGTATGAATTGGTAATAACAGCCCAAATAATTCTTCTGATCTCAGTTTGGCAACATATTGTAAGATATATAAATTTTAAAATATTGCCTGCCTACTTTGTATCCAAAATTTCCCTTACATTATTATTTCCCCCTTTGCTCAATTTGTTGAATGACTGAAATGAAGGTGTCTCTGGAGAGAGCAAGAGCATTGGTCTGTTTTACAGTCCCCCTATTAGAGTCCGATAGCAGAAATAAATTTGAGCTGTTGCCTGGTTAACATGCCTAAAAGATCCCAGGGTTCAATACTATGGTATCCTAAATCCCCAAAACTTTGGGTAGAGAAATAGTCATATTTTCATTGACCATTCATTAGACCAATGATAATTTTGATTTCTTTTCTATTTAACTTCGTAATTACCTGAATCTAGACCAGGATAGTTCATAGTTGACTTCTTTGTATTCGGGTACTAGATCTTAACCAACTTGCCTTTTGAGTCATTCATAATCATGTCTTTGACTGTTGTTCTACATAAGTTGTGAAGCAATCCAAGGACCAGTTCAGGTTGAACAGAAGAGATGTTGAAGCCTAGTTTTGCTAGTGGATACACCATTCCATTGTCACAGTGACCAAGGACCCAGAACAAGGAAACTTTATTGTTACTAGCTAAACTAGGGTTTCCCAATAGGGGGTCCATGAAGAGTCCTGGTCGCCCACAAAAAATTTCCAATAATTTTTAGATTTTACCACACAGAAGGAAGAATATTTAAATTAGTCCATGCACTCAGCTGTTTAATTTGTGGGGATAAAAGTCACCACTGACTTGTTAACAATATATTCCACAGCTATTAATAGTTGAAGTGAAATCAAATGTTCTCTAAAAAAATGACAACATTTTTTTTTATATTTTGAAAATTTATTTATATTGAAAAAATGAGTGAATCTCTAATGAGATAAAATCAAATGGTACTTTAGGATTAGGTGGGCTCAAGTGCCAAATCTCTAAAAGTAATCAATCAATTATCAAAATTAAAAACCATTGTGGGTACTTACGTATTATCCCGTCTACCGTTCAGCGGCCGTCTAATTCAGAGGCACAGTAATAGTAAAGTCAATGGGATTTGATAAGTTTTCAGATTAAGCGTCACGGTCGACGGGATAATACGCAAGTACCCCATTGTGTTTTGTGCATGTAATTTGTATAATATCGCCAAGCCAATATAATCCAATCAGCAAGATTTGTGCCCAGCTAATCCTAAAGTACCAATCAAACTTCTCTTAAAATAGCTACATTATAGAGCACATCATATAAATTCCCATGCTTAGTTTGGGAAAAAGAACTTTCATCTTTCAATTTTGTGAAGGTGATGGTTAAAGATATAAAGGGTGGCCTGTAAAGGTTTTAATTTTACGCATAGTTGTGTATGGACTTCTACCAGTTGAGAGCGTCTGAGCTAAACTGACTGCTAGCATTATGATACTCCTGCGCTGTTTTGCTCAATTTGTTACTAGACTTCAATGCGTGAATCAAAACATTATCCCATTTAGTCGTCCACTTTGTAACAGCTCTCTTTCTCATTGAAGGTGACAACCCCATGCACATGTGTGACCTGTGTGCTGGGGACAAGAGCACCCGATGTTCGGGAAGCGATCCATACGCCAACTTTGACGGTGCCTTCAACTGTCTTGTGAATGCCAGCGACATTGCCTTCTTGAAGCACACCACAGTGGATGAGATGACTGCTGCGAAGAACTACCGAGGGCCTCAGAAGTCAGAGTTTCAGCTGATTTGCCCGACTGGATTCACTGCCAGCATGGATTCCTACAAGTCGTGCAACTGGGGAAAAGTTCCTGCTCATGCTGTTGTTACTACGTCTGCGGCTCGTCCTGAGGAGAAAGCTCTTTATCAAAGGTTCTTAAAGGTAAGCTACTTTATTATATTACTTCTAAAAGATTAAAAAACTTACTCCCACGTTCATAGTTAATACATGGTTCATGCTCTCACTACATAACCTACAGTAAACTCTCGTTAGTACGCCCCCGCTTAGTGCGACGTCCCGCATATTACGACGTTTTTCTCCGGTCCCTGGTACCAATAGGCCTTTTATCATTGAAAACTATCCGCTTATAGCGCCCCCGCTTATAACGACTTCCCGCATATTTTGATGCTTTTCTCCGGTCCCCGGAAGAAAAATCCCGGTTATTGCGTCGTCGAGTTCCTTTCAAACAATGTATGAACTACAGTAACCGTTGAAAACGCGAGTAGAACAATATGGTAGAACTGGTTTTTCCCATCCGCTCCCCTTTTTCCCCGAATGGCCCCCCGTTGCGCCCTCAAAAACAAGAATGACCAGTGTCTTGCAGCAGTGGCGTAAATAAGGGGGGGCAAGGGGGGGCAGTTGCCCCCCCAGAATTTTTCCATATTGTGTTTTGCCCCCCCAGAATTTGGAAGTAAAAATCTCATAGTAATTTTTTAAAAATGGAAAAATATAACTGACACTTTCTCTTCAATAGAAATCATCAATGCTAATTAAAATTAGTGCTGTCAGTTTACTATCTTCTGATACTGAGCACTTTTTTCATTCCCTTTCGCGAGCCCATGCAGGAAGACGACCTCCAAAAACTTTGCCCCTCCAGAGGAATTGATGTCTTTTGCAAATGCAATTTGCTTTTTTTTATGGCAAAATTCAATCATTCAATTTTAATTAAGAAATTAGAAAGTGCAGGCTTTAGAGGTCCAATTTTAGTTGGTTTTTATCATATCTCTCTAACAGGAAACACTGAGTAAAAATACGTAATACTTTTAGTGATTATATTATATCTAATCGTGGTGTTCCCCAGGATTCTATATTGGGTCCTTTACTGTTTATAATTTTTATAAATAACTTATGTAAATTGAATTTAAATGGTAAATGTATAACTTATGCTGATGATTCTGTATTATTGTATTCATGCTCAGACTTAAATGACTTAAAATTGAAAATTGAATCTGATATGATTGCGATTGGTAAATGGTTCTCTTTAAATGATTTATCACTGAACTTGAATAAAACTAAATTCTAAATAATAATTAAATTTTAATTTAAAAGGTTTTTAGCATTTTACCTAGTTAAAACTTCATTAGGAAATAAATCCATAAACTTTCTTCAACTACTACAAAATTTTAATATGTAAAATAACCTTCAAGGGGAGCTTAGTTATAATAATTTCTTTTTCAATAGGTGTTCTGCATTCTGAGGAGAATTCTATATAGTATTTAGTAAAATTAAATGGAACAGAACAAAAATTATAATTTTTACTTTTTTTTTTCATTTCCTTAAAGCATGATTATTGAACTAATTTGCTAATTATTGCTAACAATATGGCACCACAGCTAATCTGAATTCTCGCAAAGAATATTCCGAAGAAAGGACGTTATTTTGACGCCAATTTTTATACTGTTTTCCCCATTGAATATTCTGCGACTTGGCAAGGAGTAGACCTCTTCAGTTGTAGCCCAAAAGGGGTCTGGTTCGAAATCCCGACAATCAGTTGCCCGACATCATCATCATCAATGCGATCAAGGAGAATTGTTGGGCAAATGTACGAAAAGGTCTCAAAATGAGTAAAAACACTATTTTTGAGGGTAAAATTTCAATAATTATCTGGTGGAGGAACATCTCAAAATTTTGATATAGTACTATATTTCTTAGGAAATTCTTCGGCTTACACAAGGAGCTGTTCTCTTCGAGTGTAACCCAAAGGGTCTCATAATGGACTAAAACACTACTTTGAGTGTCAAATTTCTAAAAATTTTCTGGGGAAGGACCCCCAGACCCCCCCCCCCTGTTTAATTGGGGTTCACTTTGAATCCGAACTTTGCACATCAAGTGCAACAAGAATCAATTTCTACCTGCAAGTTATCTAAAACTCAAAGGATACCTCCGAGAAAAAAAAAATCTGGTTGCAGTACAGATTCTGCGGTAATACAAGTGGATATCCACATATTAACCAAACAGGAAGGTTCCTGTCCCAAATATCAAAAAAAATGAATCAAAATACAACTTTTGGGGGCAAATTTCACAAATTTTTCTGGGGGAGAGCCCCCCTATTTACTTGAGGACAAGTATTGTCAACACAAATTTAAGATTTTAATAATAATAAACAAAAATTCACATTTGTGCCTTCCGATATACTCAGAAAAATAGAAACATTTTGGCAGCCAGACCCCCTCGAAAAATGAGTCTGGTAAAAGCTATCTTGTGGTCCTATATGTTTTGCCCCCCCAGTCATACAGTTGAACCTACGCCCCTGTTGCAGGGCACGTGGGTTGTCCTGTGACAAATCAGAACCCTCCCTGAATTTCTTGGAAATTCTCTCCCAAATAGTACACCAATAAAAGATGTAAAGGTAAGAATGTTTGTTCTGTTTTTAGATATTGTTCTTTCGTTTCTATTTGTGATTAAATCCTGGTTAAAAAGGTTTCTAGGTAAGATTAGGTATTATGGGTATTAGGTACATCGCCGAAACGGTGTTTTATGGAATTCCGCATATAGCGTCGTACCGCTTATTACGACGTTTTCACAAATCCCCTTGAACGGCGTACTAAATCTCACCAACATTCAGTTAGAGGTAAGCGCCGGTTAAGTCATGTTTAACTGGAACTTTCCTTCTCATCATTGCCAGTTAGCCTTAAGCACCGCTTTAAGCTCCCGTTAAACTAATCGGTACTTTATCTGCCGCTTAGGTGTCCAAAAGTTCCAGTTAGTCGCAAAAACAGTCGTGCTGCCATCTATAAGCTGGTCTGTGAAATACAACCTGATTCAGTTTATGTTTTGAATAAACTTATTTTAATTAGAATTACAGTTTTTTACTGCATGAACTTCTATAAGAATCTTGTAAAAACTAATTTGAACAAGTTTAGACTGCAAATTTATCATTATTACGATCTAAATACTTGTATTAATAATTGGTTAATATTTCATCCAAGATGGCGGCGATTCTACTCCAAAAGGCTGACACAGTACACCTTTTTCGTACCACTGTATTCGTACGCCTTGAAAGAAATAGTTCTAAAAGATAATAAAGATTATCGTTTCAAACGTACAAATAATTGAAAGCCCGTGTGCTCTAATGAATGTTTGTGTTATAATTGACAAATAAAAGTAGAAATTTCAGTAAAATGGATCAAAATAGTGGATATGAGCTTTTTAACTGGTAGATTAGTTAATCGACGAAAAGTTAACTGGATGTTTCGTTGGTGAGACGACTGCGATTTTTAAGCTCCAGTTATATTTAAGCACCAGTTAGCTAAGCGGAGATTAGCAAGAAGTTGGTGAGATCGGGCCTAATACAGGGTTTGATGCACTAATACAGTTAAAACCTCCAAATAACACTGAAGGTTTTGTCTGTTATTGGGAGGGAATATTAATACTGTGTAATAGGGAATATTCCCTATTACACAGGGAATTTGAAAATCTCAAATAAAATGGGAAAATAAAGGCAAATTGATATTTTAAGAAAACTCGAGGAAAAAGGGAAATTGCCAAAACTAGAATTTGTTTTCTTATCTTCTTTCATCGCAACCACGGTTAAGTCGCCAGTTTTTGGCCAAAACTTTGGAGAGAATGCAGAACTGCACCTCTATTCCCGCAAGCGTCTTATTGTCGATCCTAAATATAGGCTTCTTCTTGTGTTCTAATCATTAAGCAGAAAAAATGACTACCTAGATTAGACTCATGCATAGCATTCAATTCGTGTCGGTGCATCAAAACTTTGAAAAAATTGATGCTTGGTTCTCTATAGAATTTTAGCTTTTCACTATTCTGCTGTTTAATCATTCTTAACTGCACAAAACAGCATCATTATAAAGTGCATGGAAATCATTCTGAAACACACAGAACATATTTAAAACTCATTGAAGAAATTCGTATACCTACAGACTAAAATTTTGAAATGTTTGTTAAAAGTTTACGTTTGAATGAAATAATATTTTTTGTTATTGAAGAAATATTATACTTTTAAATATAAGTTAGTAGTTCATCAAAAAGTTATATTGTAGCTGTTTTTTTTTTACGTTGGTACCTCTTAAAATGTGAGTGAACATTTGAACTTCTCAGTCCTTAATTGATGGAAGAACTTCTTAATTTTTAATTTTCAGGCCTTTTGATATGGATTTCATGAATTTAAATTTGCATGCTGTTTTCTCTATATCTCAATTACACATTGCACTCTAATAAAACCTGTGCTAAACAAGATCATATTGGAAATTTATGTCTTATAAGACATCCCAAATGCAGCCTTTTAGCTTTGTAAGATCAAAAATTATAGGTAAACTTTTCTAAATAAAGTGATTTTCAAATTAATATATTAAATTTGATTTTGGTTATCTTGTAGCAAGCAGCTTCAAAATTTGGCCCACGTTGGAACGACAGAGACAATAGAAGAAACTGGCAAGATTCAAGGAACGACTATAGTGACGATCAGTCTGATGGCTCTTTTAGACTTTTTGGATACAACAAAAAGTATGGAGGCAGAAATTTGCTCTTTCAAGATTTGACTGTAGATCTTGTTCCCCTTGAAGAAAACAAGCAGACATTCTCTGGATATTTAGGTGAGATTCTTATTTAAATAATCTACCTTATTCTCTTTAACCATATAGTTTCCCTCCGGAGCAAAACTCTGATCTTCTTCAACAGTTTAGTGTTCCTCTGGGGTGAAACTAAACTCAATTTGCTTTGAGTGCAAATGCAATGAGCTTTGAATTTCATTTTGGAGAGAAATTAAACTCCTCTAAAAGCGCTGATTTTTGCCCCGGAGCAAAATTAATCATCACTAAAGCGTTGAATTTTGTTTCGGAAGAAAACTAAAATCTAGATCAGTGTGGTCCAACCTTTAGGTACCCGAGTGCCAATTAAAATTTTCATGAGGAGGCAAGTGCCAGAGACAGGAAAATTTACATTTTACTATTTTAAAACAGGCAAATCAAGCTTATATTTCAACACTGGAACATTTACTTCAACTACAAATACTTACTAAGACACATTTTACTTAAGAAATATCTTTCCTACATTTAAAATGCAATGCAAAAATATTGACAGGGTATCATTAACATATTTTTTATTTACTCAAGGGGATTTATTTTGTGCCAACATTAATTTACTTGATGTTCAAATTCATGAAATTAAAATTTAACAAATTATTTCTTGGGGTTTTTTTTTTCCCAAATCAATTATTATTTTTTTTGTTAAAAGGAAAGTTAGTCTATTAAGAAGTTAGTAAAGAGAAAACCATTCGTAGAAAATAGGCGATTCACAACGTTTTAAAAATGAAAAAGCAAGAAGAGTTTAAAGTTTGTGATTTTCAGGTTCTAATTAAAATTTCTAAATTAGTTCATATCCAAAGAAGACGTTTATTTTTTCTCAGGAGGACTTTCAACTATCAAAATCGAGTTCTAAATACAAAGACACAACTACAGCCCTGTAGTAAAATTTCTGAAATTACACTTTTAGATTAAATGTTAATTACAACTTAGCTTCTACTGATTTGATATTTTCTTTTACTATTGCCCCAACTGGATCTCAAATTTTTTTGAAAATTCGACCCATAAAATCGGGTTTTTAACAAATATCTGAAATAAAAATTACTTTTTGGTTAGTTACTTTACTTAATAAAACTTACTTACATTTTGTGGCCGAATGCCATGAAAATTTCTTCGAGGGGCGCGGGTTGGACTACACTGTTCTAACTGAAGCCCAAAGTGAATTTTAAACCAAAAATAACTTCCAAGGGGTATCAGGGGTTCTCCCCTGAAATTTTTTTGAAAATTAGACTAAAACCGGGTTTTTAACACTTTTCTGCAATAAAAATCGAAATGTGGATTATTTTCTATATAGTTAGAATACGAATTTAATTTTGAGGCCGAGTGCCACGAATATTTCTTCGAGTGCCACTTGTGGCCCGCGTGCCTCGGGTTGGACCACACTGATCTAGATTATCAGCTTTGTGCTGGAGCAAAACTTATCACTACTAAAAAGACAAATTACTTTTGGAGGGAAATTAAGCTCAATCATCAGCTTTGAATATTGCGCTTGAGCAAAAAACTAACTACTTTTAGGTTTGATTTTTGCACTGGATCAAAATTATTCTCCAATAAAGTGTTGGAATTTTAGTCAGGAGGGAAATTAAATGTTATTTTGGTGTTTAATTTTGTTCAGGAACTTAATTGTTCTTGCTGCGTAGAGTGAATATCCTTAAGGAACAGACAAAAAAAGACTTTTGTACCTTTTGCCAGCACTAATTTATAGAACTGGTGAGAGCTTAGTGTTAGATGTCCAGAACTATTAAAAAGTATAATTTAAACAATGATAAAATTTCATATAGTAATAAGGAAAGTAAAGAAATTTTATTAATAAAGTAAAAAGAATGTTTCATCCATCACAAACTATTCCTTTTTTGTTGTTGTTTTTGGATTTCTTAAATTTACTTGTTATATAATATTTTTGATTGATCTCAAACAAGATTTTTTCTTTAAATAAAGTATGAGCATAATTTTAGTTTTTAAAAAGTTTAAGAAACATATTTAAAGAAGCAAATGAAAATTATGACCATAAAAACATTAAGAAAATTTAATTTAACTCATATCATTGTGTCTGTGTGTTTGATCAAAGTAAAGCCTATTGTTGATAACATTAAAACTTTCATCTGACAAAGGGATTATGTTTTCTATGTTTCATTCACCTCTAATGTGAAATTACTAACTTCCCCACAAATCTTGCTTCATCTAAATACTGTTGAAGCCAGCTAAACAATCAGGATTTTTCTTAATATTTCCATACAAAATGTAAAACTTTGCTCCTTAAGAATAGGTGTAAAATAATTTAACAATCTGTCTCATCCGTTTAGGAAATGTTGAAAGTACATTCCAAGAGAAATTGCAAAAGTGCCCCATCCCTCCTGCCCGTTTGTGTGTTGTATCAGATCAGGAAATGAAAAAATGCCAAAAAATGAGGGTAAGTACTACTATGACTTTTGATTCAATGAAGGCAATTACAGGGTTGTTATGTTTAAAACAACTGTTTTAACTGTCTTTAAAATAACTTATATGATTATTCCATCCATTTCTTGTGGAAATTCTACACCAATGTTTGTTTAGTAGTTTTAAAAACATTATCTTTTCTCTTATAATGATTAAATCAATTTTCTTAAAATACCATTCATTCCTACATTAAAAAACTCCATTTTTAAAACAATATTGATATTGTATTGGTTGTATGCTCAACAACTTGTTTAGAAAAAGTATGTGTCAGATTTTATCTGGTTTAAAGTTATAATGCTGCCAAACTAGAAACTTTTTAAAATGTATAATGATTAGAGATATTCAAATAGAATAAATAGTTAATTTCTAATTAATGTTTAATAATTGTTTTTTCTTTTAGAATTTTTTCATAAAAACTTCCTTGTGTTACTTTTTATTACCAAATTTAATTGAAAATACAATAATGAAGAAGAAGAAAATAACATTTTAAACTTTTAAAACATGTTTTTGAAAAAATAAAACACATTTTTTTCCCAACACAACCTAATGTAGAACTTTTCTTTTCACAGACAGCTTTCAGGGCCAGAATGTTGAGACCTGATTTGGTTTGCATCAAAGGTTTTAGCCAAATGAAGTGCATGGAACTGATCAGGGAAAATGCAGCTGACCTGGTTATTCTTGATGCCGGAGATATTTACCAAGCAGGCCTGTATGTATACTTAGTCAATCAAGCTGTCAATCTTTCTGAAAACTTCTTAATTTTCATTCCTTCTCCATAACTCCATTGCAAAAAGTTTGTTTAGTTCCAATGGCAGTGCACTACACAGTATGACCAAAGTCATTACTCCAAGCATGCCATTTAACTAATAAGCACATTTTAACCTCATGCCCTAACTTATTATTTTACTATGTTTGCTATTTTTAAGACTCCATCACCAGTATTAACTGAACTTTTAGGTCAACAACATCATCCATCATTATTTTAGTTTTTAAATGCCTTTAGAATAATTCATGACATTTAATCACATATACAATTGAAAAGATGTTGGCATCTCTGAAATTGTTTTTAACCTAATAAACCTTTTAATAATGGCGTATAGACTACGCTCGACTACGGGCTTCACCCCCCATCTTATAAACCTTTTTAATAAACTTTATCTTTTAATATTGATTGGAAACAGACATGACTTTTAATTTAAAATATATTTTTAACTATTAATCTTGTGTTTGGCGCGGAATGTCCGATATAGGGACCTTACACCATAAAACCCAAAACAACCAACCATGCCATTATCACTACTTTGCACTACCCAGTGGGCACTTGTAGACTGAAGCTACAGAGGTAAAGTGCTTTTGCCAGTACCTCTTAAACATTCATATGCACAATCCCTTTTAACAAGAGAGCCCCTCCGTCTCCAATCGCAAGCATCCATGCCCAAGTGGGGATTCAAACCCCTAATACTTGGCTTGGCAGTCAGATACTTTAATTACTCCCTTTTAATAATCTCTAACTGTGTATACTTAATAGTAAAGATATTATTTGTTCACTCTTTTTAAGTTTCTTGATGGTCTAATTCAGTGAGGTCCAACTTGCGGGCTGCATGTGGCTCTCGAAGAGATTTTCATGGTCCTCTTACCACAAAATTTAGTGTTCCTTCTAACTGGATAGAATATAATCTAGTGATCAGTTTTATGTAAAAAATGTGTTAAAAACCTGTTTGAGTTTTCAAAAAAAAAATTCGGGAAAACCCCCTAAACCTCCTTTAAAGGGCTTTTTTGACTTAAACTTGAAAAGGGACATTGAAATTGCATTTTTAGAAATTTCACTTAAGGAAAAACTTTATGGCTTTGTGATATCTAGCAGAATTCAGTTTTTCAAGTTCGGAGCAATAGTCAATACATATTAAATTATACTGCCATTTAGAGCTTTTTTATTTATAGAGCATTTTCAATCACATGACTCGGACCTAACAACGGCGTTAGCAACAGAAGATGTTACAGTTTTTTGCCCTACAGAGGTTAACAGTTACAGAAAATGACTAGCAGTGGAATTCTTCTATTGGAGCATTTGCAATCACGTGATCCCATACCTAAAAACCGCCTTAGTAACAGATAAACAACGGCCATAGCAACAGTTAAAAGCCCTACAGAAGGTACACAGTTAAAAGAAAATAACCGGTTGTGACGTCACCTGAAAACACTCTATACAACTTAAAAGTTTTATTCAAAAAAGTTGACTAAATCTGTATTTTTGAATCTACTTTAACTCTTTCTTTTTACTTTGCTAATGTGTGTACTTCCTTACAGGAAGTTTAACTTGATGCCTATAGTTGCCGAACAGTATGATTTAGATGAGCCAGCTTATTATGTTACTGCTGTGGCAAGGCAATCTGACAAAGAAACAGACCTTCTGTATCTGAAAGGTATGTTGTTTTCCTATCATCTTACGCAGTTTTGAAATATGTATAGTAAATTATTGATAGCTTTTTCACACTGCTCTGAAACAATGGTATTTTCTGACTTTTTTTTATCACAAAGAGAATCATGTCATATTCAAACTAACCATATTGAAACTTAATAACTCCTTAAAAAACTACTTGTGATACCAACAGGTTTATTGAGCCTTGAACTGTCAGCACAATGCTTGTTGAGTAAAGGAAATAAGTGTAACTTAAAAATGCAGATTAGATTACTTTTTCTCAAAAGTAATCACCTTTGTACCATTAAATGGGAAGGTATAGGTTTGTATACTGTTATTTTTCATAATTGTTGGGTACTAAACTCATTGGTGCAAAAGACCCTGTGTGTCAAGGCCAAAAATTCCTTTGTTCATTTTTCAAGTCGGCCTGATGCAATACCCTCTGTGGTTAGTTCCCAAGCATGCTTGCTCCTTATTTTATCAACCCATTGATGGGATGAAAGGCTGAATGGAATTTGCCCAGCCCGGGAACTGAACCTCAAACCTTTGGAATGGGAGCACTAAGCTCTGCTACAATTTGGATACTGGTGTCAATTAATATTATGTGGGTTTAACTCGTAAATCCGAGGATTTCTCCAGACAAAGAAAAAAATTAGCAGATCCAGAGAAACAATCTTTAGACAGAATCAAAATTTTCAAAGTTAACTAAAAGAGCTTTTATTGCTGCTGTCTTATTTATCAACATTTAGCTCTTTGAAAAGTATTAAAAATAGGATTCAGCTCTCATAGGCTGGCTTTATATGTATGATCTCTCACTTACAGGAAAAAGATCTTGCCATACAGGAATAGGAATGGCAGCAGGATGGGTTATCCCCATGAGTTTTCTCCTATCAAGTGAAAGAATGCGGTCGTATGGCTGCGACTCTGCTCACGCTGCTGCCGAGTTCTTCCAGAAAAGTTGCGTGCCCGGCGCACTGTCGCGTGAGTACACGGTCGGAGACACCCAGTACAGCACCCTGTGCGATCTGTGCCACGGTTCGAGCTCGACCTACTGTTCTAAGAGCTCTCAGGAACGCTTTTATGGGCACACTGGGGCCTTGAGGTGCCTGATCGAAGGCGGCGGCGAAATAGCCTTTGTGAAGCACACCACCATCTTGGAAAACACCGCTGGGAAAAACCAGGACTGGTGGTCTCGCCCGCTAATGCCGGACGACTTCGAGCTTCTGTGCCGCGACGGCACCCGGTCTGCCTACGACATGCACGAGACCTGCAATCTGGGAAAGGTCGCCTCGAATGCGATGGTCACCGACAGGGCGAAACCCAAGGCTTACGTGAACGCGTACATAGATCTGTTTTTGTACGCGCAGCAGTATTACGGTTCCAAGTACAGCGAGGAGTTCACTTTCAAGATGTTTGTTTCCGAGGATGGCAACAGTGACCTCATCTTTCAAGATGCCACTCAGCAGTTGAAAGTTGTTCCCGAGTCTCGCAGAAACTATCGGGATTATTTGGGCAGGGAGTTTTTGCAGGCTATGAGGATTGTTGATTGTACAGCTTCAGGGACAAGCATTAAAAGTGCTCTCCTGCATGTTGTTTTTCTGTTCTTAATTGTGTTTTTTAAGAGTCAATTTTATGTTTGTTATTGATGATTTTTATGAAACTAATAATTTTTATTTTATTATATTGGAAGTAATGAGTATAAGGTAACATAAGTTTGGTTCTGAAATTTTTCTTTGTTAGGAAATAACTTTTACTGCATTTCAAATTGCATCTTTATATCTTCAAACTATCACCAAATGGTGATATTTTATAAAAATGTTTATTTTTCATGGTTAAGTTGTTTCTGAAATTTATATTCAACTTTTGTTTTACAATCATGATATTATGTTTAAAATTTTAATTGCTTTGTTTGAAAACTTAGTTTTTGAAATCAAGGTTTTTTTTGGTATATTGTAAGCTGAAGGAAAGTTAGAGCTGTTATGTTTAAAAGAATCTCATATTTGTACTCCATTTATACTATCTATCAGCTGATAAGAGTAGTTGGTGGTAGGAAAACTTGTGATGTGTATGAAAAATCTATTTTATCAAATTAGAATTTTTATACTCAAATGTGAATTTAAAATATGTATTATGTATTTTAAAAAGAAATCCGTCCATTTACAATTAGATTTTTGTTTTATTTTTATCAATTGTTTGCATGCAACTTTATAAACTTGAGACTGCTAATATATTTTGTACATTTACAAATTTTATTTTTAACTTATCTCACATCTTTGACAAGAAATAGTATTAAGTATAGTGCATCTTTTATCTGTGGGTATCATTTTTAGTTGATTCCAATTTGTATTGTTCAATGTGAGTGTATTTGTGGTTGAATGTTTGTTCATCAAACAAAAAATTACTGGACTGATTATAAGCTAAAAGATTTTGTAAAAAACAGCCTTTAAAATTAGTTTGTCTCTTTTGAATCATTTATGATACATTCCATTTTAAATATCTGTTATATCTTATTCTTTAGTGTGTCAGTTTTTATTGTTTGATTTCAAAAGTATCTTTCAATCATCATTTCAAGACATTCCATTTTTTTTTTAAATTTAAGTATGAATTATAAGAAATTGAAAAACTTTTATTCAATGCATGTTGGTGGTGTTAGTAGTTATTTTGATGGGTTTATGGGTGATAGTTGTTTTGTTTTTATGTTCCAAGTTCTCACATCATTGTATATTTTATCATATTAATCATTGAATGGGAATCTCTTATGTTCAAAGTAGTGGAGCATTTTTATCCCAATTTTTGTTGACAAATAATTCACATTTTTATGTAATCATTTTTTAAAATTTTTAGTGAAGTTTTTCTCTCTATGATTTTCATGATCCACCAGTTATGGAAACTAATCAAAATCTAGTTCACAAAACTCTTTGCAATAATGTGTATCAAAATTTGTTATGAATCAAAAATTTCCAAATTAAACTTAAAAAGTGCCTGGAATTTCTTTCAACGCTGGTTTTTTAATGCATGATATGTGAAGCAATCCTTCCATAAAAGTGATTTATGTTTTACTCACATATTATACAAATATCATTTAGTTAGAATATGGTCTTTACCATAGAGTTTCAAACTTCTCAAATAATTTTTTTTTGTCCCAAGACCAATAATTTTCGTAAATGTTTCTTTTGGTACAAGTATATGAAACAGAGTTGGGCAAAAATTAGTTCTGAAACTAAAACTAAAACTAAATTAGTTCCGAACAGGAACTAAAAACTGAAACTATTAGTTTCAGTTCGACTTTCGAAACTAACTTTTGGAACTAAATTAGTTTTAGTTTCAACGTTGAAACTAAAACTAATTTAGTTCCAAAAGTTAGTTTCGAAGTTGCGAATAAAAACTAAAGTAGTTTCATCTTTTATTCGTAGTTTGGAACTAAACATGAAACTAAATTTTTTTTCCTCGCGTTTTTTACTGATTTGAAGGGGATGTGTGTTTGTGTGTGTTTCAACGAAATATGGGTGCTGGGTGCGAACAATGAACCCTGAATAACAACAGTAATTCAGTTCTCAAATTATTTTAAGATATAATAAATGTATTTTTATTGAATTTTCGGCAATAAGAGGTATTTTAACATGAACTAAATCGCGCAAATGAAGGCAATTATTTTTTTTTTTTTTTGAAAATAAATTAAATAGATTAGATTTTAGAAAGAAGATGAATAAGGTATGGATTAAACAAACTTTTCTTTATTTCAACTAAAAGATAATAAAAAATACTTAGCCTTTGAAAGTCATAAAAGTTGAAAAGTTTTTATAGTAGTGCAAAAATATTTTTACAGTATAAGTGACATTATTTTATAAAAAATATTATTGAACTCAAAGATCTTAGTATCTAAACAGGTTTTTAAATCAAATATAAGAAAATAATAGTCTTAATATTCCGAACCGCATAAACATAGGCTCGACTGCAACACAACAAAATGTCAAATTTGTCGAACTTAGTTATTAAAATAAATAATTAGCTAAAAATACTTTTAGTGTAGAAATAAATTATATTTTAAGGAAAGGAAATTTATGATATTAATATTTCTTTTATATGAACGCCAATATTTTTCTTTGCAATTTCTTAAAAAATACCAGTCAGATTACTCGAAATATACTAATTAAAAAAAAAGAACCATTAAATAATGCATATATGCATGAAAATATAACTAAGAATAATCCTAAGAAAATCCCTCCTGAAAGCACGTCTTCCGAATTCCATGGGCGAGGGCAATGTATACATTGTACAGGTAGTTTATATGCGGCCAGGACCCACCTCTTCTACTGAGACTGACTTCGTCTTCCGCCCTCGTCAACCAAGGTGTCCATTTATTTTATTTTACTTAATTTCATTTTTGTGAGGATTGGTCCCGTTAGAATCAAAGTTTTCATCAGTCATGAGATTATTAATTTTACGATTCAGTCATGAGATTATTAATTTTACGATTCAGTCTTGAGATTATTAATTTTACTTCCGAACACATCTCCTTCAAAGCTTCAAATTAGTAAAAAACGCGTGGAAAAAAAATTTAGTTTCATGTTTAGTTCCAAACTACGAATAAAAGATGAAACTACTTTAGTTTTTATTTGCAACTTCGAAACTAACTTTTGGAACTAAATTAGTTTTAGTTTCAACGTTGAAACTAAAACTAATTTAGTTCCAAAAGTTAGTTTCGAAAGTCGAACTAAACACTAAATTAGTTTTTAGTTTCACTTTCGAAACTAAAAACTAATTAGTTTTTAGTTTCACTTTCGAAACTAAAAACTAATTAGTTTTTAGTTTCAACTTTAGTTCAACTAAATTTTTATTCGAATAATCCCAACTCTGATATGAAATAACTTAGGTACAAAGCATTCTTTTTTTTTTTCAGATAGTTTTTTCAGATAGATCATGAAATTTATTTTTAAGAGTGCTTTTTTTTTTAGAAATAGAACATGAATAAATTAAGGAATGTTTCCAAAAAGTTTAAAATTTAGTGTATTAAAAGAGTAATTACGTGTATAATTTATTTGATTGTTTTAAAATGTGTGACACTCGAAATTTATTTTGTGAAAAGCATTTATCAAAGCATGTTGTGTAATTATTTTATGAGGTTGGGTATTTTCAAAATCATTTTACAATGTTGCACTTTTAAAGTATTTTAAATAAAAATGTTGATTTTTGATAACAGTTGTTTTTATTGCTTTAATATTAATCTTCACTTCTTTTTTTACTCACTAATAAGACTACTTTTATTTGTTAATAGTTTAGTTGGTCTCATAAAATCCAAAACTGGTCATGCAAATTAGACTTCATACTCTTCAACCATTATTATTCTAACTTGTACTATCTAAATGAAAATATTTCTTTCTCAATATCATTATAACTTTCAGGATTCTTAAATTCATGACTTTTGTTTCCCATTTCTTAGAAAGTAACCACTTATAACCATTAGGATACCTATAGTGCATATTTGAAATCAAACACATATGTTAGGTAAATTTAGTCTCTTCTTTCTTACTTAGGAGAATAAATCTCTTATATGAAACATGCTAATTTCTTTTAAAGCTACAAAGAACGTCTAAAGAGAACAGCTTCAAATCACTCCATGGTCGAGGTAGATCTGTGAAGTCTTGCTACTTGAGAAACTGAATCTCCAGCTACACACAGCCTGCTTCAAATGCATTAAAACAGAGAAATATATTAGGTAAAGTCACATTTGATTATTACTTCTAATGAAAAGGTGTTTGCTTTAATGCATGTATTACAAAATTTAAAATTCAATTTAGTTTAATTGCACATTGTAAAAGATAAAAGCATTCAATGCTTTTGCGATCATTGCCCTTCATCAGTGCTAAAACAGTGGACGAACATGGTCTTTGTTTATTGAAAAATAAGGGAAAACCTTGACAATTAAATGGTTTAATTTTAAACTTTGTGATCATTATTTGCACATTCACCTTCTAACTTCATCAAGCATCTATTACTTAATTTGGTATTATCTTATTTATAAAGAGAAAATGGTTTTGTCAAAATGGGCTGGATATTTTCATGTCATTTTTTGGTGCATTTCGATGATACTAATTTTTGAATGTTCCCCACGAGTTTGTAAAATCAAGCGCCTATCAACTAGCATTTTGCGTTCTATCGTCTTTGATTTTCTCACAACACTGCTCTTTATAAATGTTACAGAAACCCCAAAATTAGTCAGTATTATAATCAGAGATATTTTTAACTCCTCTGAGAGAGTATTTCACTCCTTGAAAATCGGAAATACTCTTTAAAAAACTAGCCAGGAGTATTTTCCCTCTTAGAATTTTTCGCAAAGGTTTAGCTTTAAAAATGCACCGCATGGCCCCACCGAAATCAACAAATAATATTTTTCTACTCAAAACACCAACTGATCTCAGTGGAGACATTTCCGCACCCTAATTATCATACTTTTTAATTGTGTTTTCATACAGTCATAGTATTATTTTTTTTTTTCATTTATTGTTCTGATGCTTAGGGAGTTTGATTGCGGTTTTTTCGTGTCTCTGTATATGTAGTTCATGCTATTTCCATATTTCACTCCTCATAATTCAATTTCACTCCTCCTAAAAAAAAGTCAAGGAGTATTTTTACTCCTCCAAAAAAAATCCTAGGAATAACACTGATTATAATATTAGAACAAGTATCGTTCCCAAAAGATCGATTTATTGCAAAGGAATCGATTTCATTGTACAATACAGTTCATTTAAATCAAAGTCTCATTGCCAGTTGTTCACAAAGAGATGGGGCACACTCCAGTACTGCCTCGGGGGTGTCCAGGACTCTTGACTGGATACCCTCACCGCAGGACTCTCTGCTGGGCCCATGGTGTGTCGCAGGGGCACTGATGTGGGCCCCTCTTCAGACTCTGTTTCCCGGGATTTGGATTGGGCTGCTGTTTGGAGGTAGGGACCCAGGGGACTGCGGGTGTAGTGTTGGTTTGTTCGGGGACTGGACTCTGCTCCTGTAAAAGACGACATGATATACTTTGGATTATTGCAGTAGAATGTTTTAAGGGACTTGCTCTTTCCCAAGCAGCATAGATGTTCAAGATTCGTCTAGTTTTTGTCATGTATGGCCAAATTTCGTTTGCTTTTAGTTACAGTTACGTAAACCTGACATATTTGGTATGAACTGTGCTTCTAGGGTTCACAAATTTTAAGTGGAGGAGGAGGTTCTTTATGTGAAAAAGGGAGGGAGAGTTAAAATGAAGTAAAATCACACCTTAAAAAATTTTCATTGCTGTAGCAGTGCTAAAAGATATTTTATCCACTGTTTTAATTTTATGTAACAACTAGCTGATATGCCCGCCGTTGCTCGGGGGATAAAAGGCTTATCAAACTGTGTGTTAAAATAAATAAGAATTATCGTTTAGATGCAATAAAGGCAACAGTCTTCCCGCTAGGATTCTTTTTTGATGTCATACCACTTCGTTAAGATGTAAAAAAAACCCTTTAAAAATACGACCTGTGTAGATTTAATGTGTGAAATCCCCATCCCCGTTTTTAAAGAGTAATTTTTCAAAATAGAAAAAAAGTCAGGGGACCTTCTGAACCCCATTATTTTTTTCTCTTTTGTCCTTTTCTCCCTCCATCCATTTCTGCAATTGGTATAAATGTATATTTGAGGCAAATTTCTCCGCCTTCGCTCACAATAAAGATATATTATTGAACAGCAATGTTTATAGATAAAACTTATTTCCCCCTCATCCCGCTAAATTTTTATGAAATACAAAACAATTAAATATACTACATACTTTTATACTTTTTTTTTAAGATCTTAAAAAACCGGTTTAGAATTAGTGTTTATAATCATTTTTTAAGAACGATAATTTTTTTTAAAAAATCAGGGGGAGACCCCCTGAACCCCCCTTTGCTGATTTATCACCAACTCATTCATTGAAAGAAATTGCAAACATGAAATAAAAGTAAACATCATTTGAATCGACACTGAAAATGCCTGTGATAAAATATTGTTTAATTTGAACTTTGCTGGAAATACTTAAATTTGATTAAATAGAAAAAAGAATAAAATTTTTCAGTGGAACGGTTTTTGGTTATCATAAAAAAATAATTTATCATTAAAAATTGTTTCTTTATCATATTTTTTAAAAATTCACCTGTTATAAAACATTGCAAAATAAATATTTCCAACAATAGAGGTTTTGCGTGTCCTGGAAAGAGCAATAACCGCAATAAATTTAACATTGAAGGCTAAGCATAAGAATTTAGAAAAGGGACAAAAAAGGCTCCTTGGAATGTTTTGATTCAGAAAATTCTTTTTCGCAAACCTTCCTGGTTGTGTGAGGAACAACATGCTAAAATTTCATAACAATCACATTAATAATGTGGGTGCTAGGATCCAAAAACTAAAAACGGGAGTGAATATTCAAACCCCTGTGCACCCCCTCCAGAATGGAATATCGAAAAATCCAGAAATTACTTTCTTTGAAATTCTCTCAAGAAGGTATTAGCAACAGTTCAATTCGTAATATCGATTTCTCGGTATTGTTTTCTTCGAAAATATAAAACTTGGTTTATGCTCAGCAAAAACGGGTTTTTGGAATATTCAGACCTCTTAAAATTCGAATATCCAAAATCTGAAAAATGCCTTTCTAGAAATTGTTGCTAGGTACCTTCCTGCGAAATAACAAATATCTGGGGTCATTTGGGACGCCGCTGGGCTCGAAAACGTCAAAAACGCTCCAAACCCCCCTGTGGGTCAGAAAAAAGATATTTCGAAAAATCCCTTCTTAGTGCGCGTATACACCGTAAGGTCTTTGACCCTACCAAGTTTCGAGTCCTTAGCCCCGGTAGATTTTGCTGTGCGTTGATGAGTGAGTGAGTGAGTGAGTGGTAAAGCTCTTTTATTATTATAGATGATAAATTACTTTTTATATGCAAAAATTATGTTAATTAGTTTTGCATAGTTTACATTGTGCAATTTTTACGAATTTTCCATCACAGTGAAATGGAGATTTCACTTTGACAGTTTGTAAAATAAAAAAGGAGTGTAAAACCCCTGGATTGATGTTTGTGTGAAACATCCCTTTAAACAACCAAGCTTAAACTTATGCTCATTAGTTTTAGTAGGGGAGCCCATGATGCTAAATGTGGATTTACTCGAGCGCGTCAGATAATCATAGGGGAGATACCTTGCATGCTTTTGAGTAACTCCACCAAATACGACCAAATATAAGCTCTCCATGTTGGTGGGTTTGTTTAGAACAGCCCGTCAAAATTTGAAAGAAAACTAGTTACATTGACATACTCGAGCGCGTCAGATTGGCTACCAAGACAGTTTACAACTAGTTGAGCCTAGTATCCTGGCTACTAGTCTATAAACATTTTGTTTCGTACATTTTTCTCAAAAAGAGCGATAGCGTCTTACCGGTCTTGGCTTTACTTTGCAACTTTGTAATTGTAACCTTCCCGCTCCCTTATCCACCGCTTAAATCGGCAGATTTTAGAAAATGTACACTTTTTAGCTGGTGACTAACCTACCTTATCATTATCTGACGCGCTCGAGTATGGCCATTTAACTAATTTTTTTTTACAAATCTGACGGGCTGTTCTAAACTTACCCACCAACATAGAGAGCTTATATTTGGTGGAGTTACTCAAAAGCATATGATTATCTGACGCGCTCGAGTTACTACCCAAAAACACTCTGGGCTCCCCTACTATTTTTCCATGGGGATATTTTTTCTAAATCATTCAAATTTTCTTTGTTTCCCTTCATCCGCAAGGAGTGGGAACAGTTTTTTACAAGGAATTCGTCTGCAGTTTACGATAATTCCGGTTCTGATAACAAGTTTTGAAGAAAATTTTATTACATTATGAGCTCTTAAAATTTACCGGTGTTCCTTCTAAAATCCTTTCACATACCTAATGACTCAGTGACATACACAGAATTTTTTTTTCTGGAGGGCCCCAAATATATTCTCCAAAATACAATTACTAATTTTCTGGTCTAAAGCTAGATTTTTGCACCGGAGGAGAGGACCCAAAATGATTCCTTTACCCCTCCCATCCAATGCAGCTTTTTAAGGAACTTAATGTAAAACAAGTTGTGGATAATAGAGTTCCAAGTACAAAAGGGGGTTTTCCCCAGAAAAGTTTTGGAACTTTGACCCTAAAAAACGGGGTTTTGACTAGTTTTTGAACACCTACTTCGAATTTCTGATATGTATACATTTCTAGGTAAGATTTGTATTTTGATGAACTTAATGTAAAAAAAAAGTCGTGAGTAATTAAGTTCCGAGTACAAAAGGGTTAAAAGGTGGTGGGAGTCCTCCTCCAGAAAATATTTGGTAATTTGATCCTAAAAAACAGGATTTTAACTTGTTTTGGTACACCTAGTCCTAATAAAAATGATTGAACGAGGAAAACTCACCTTTTCTGCTCTTTGAAGCCTTCTCTCCCCCGGCCCTCCATCCCCGGGTGATAAAAACGTTTCTCTTCTTTTTAGGCTCCCGCTTAGACTTCACTTCCCAGTCCAGGGGAACTATCACCTGTAATCCATAAAGCGACATTTCTATACCATGTCTATGACATAACTTTTTATTCAGTGTATTGTTTGTCTGCCCCGGCTAGGCACGAGTGGCAAAACTGAAGGCAGTACCCACAGCAGAAAAAGCAGTGGCGAATGCAGGTTATCTAATATCTATCTATCCAGGTTATCTATGGCTTTTTAGGGCCGTATTCAGAAACTTTTAACACGATTATGAAACGAGTCGATAACGATTCGAGACCGAGAACGACATCGAAATGATATCGAAGCGATCATTTTCAAACGAGTACTTCAGCTCTCTCGTTTCCTCAAAAACGAGTAATATAGCGGACTCTGATTGGTTGAAAAGAAATTCGCGTCATCGCTGGGAGGTTTGCAAACCTCGCGAATTTCTTTTCAACTAATCAGAGTCCGCTATATTACTCGTTTTTGAGGAAACGAGAGAGCTGAAGTACTCGTTTGAAAATGATCGTTTCGATGTCGTTCTCGGTCTCGAATCGTTATCGACTCGTTTCATAATCGTGTTAAAAGTTTCTGAATACGGCCCTTAGTGCACTCTCCACTGCTTTTTCTGCTGTGGGCACTGCCTTTAGGTTTGCCACTCGTGCCTAGCCGGGGCAGACAAACTTTAAAGGCCCAGTTCCACTATACGCGAGCGAGCGAGCGAACGACAAGCGATCCTCCGCCTTCTTTTGTATCTCCTCCCCGAAATGCTTTCCTATGGAAGTAGTCTTCAATCGTTCGTCGCGCGACTATAGCGCGACGCCGCCTGCTATTTCTTGTGCTAGTTTTCCTTATTGCAGATAGATGGCACCATGATATAACTAGTATTTTAATTTTAAGTAGTTTTATTTAACTATTGCCTGTATTGATAGATGGCGCTATTTTTCTTCTTGTTAATATGCAATTTTTTTTTATTTAAAGATTCAAGGGATGCAAACATTTTAAAAACTTACTCAACTTACTTACTTGGGTCAAGATTTTGATGCTTAATTATTAGTAGGCCATTATAATGAGATTTGGCAAAAACACCCCAAATTCAATCTTTTTAAATTTGGGCAACTTTTGAATTTTTTAAGTATTGCTGCAGTTTTTCTTTCTTTGTGTAATTAATATCTAATGTAACAAAACTGTCATCCTTTTCATTTTATTTTTGTAGAATTCTTTTGAAAAATATTTTATGTAAAAAAATTTAAGTATGTGTTAAAAGAGAGAAAAATGAGCTTTTAAGATGATTTAGAAGGTGCTATGGTGAAAAGATGATTAAAATTTACTGTGTACCATCAATAAATGTTTATTAAATGAATCTGAAATTTTAAGTTTCATTTTTTAAATTAAGACAGATTTTTTTTCTAAATTGCTTTTTGACAATTTATGATATTATCCCAATTAATTGCTGAAGATTATAGTTTCATGTAACACTTCTGTTACATCAGCGTGTATAACAAAATATGAAAATTTAATTATCTTTTAGAGGATATTTCATAAAATTGAGAACATAGTAACTAAAGAACTTTGGTAGCAAATTTTAATGCACGGTAGAACATCAGTAAAGCGACCACTTCAGGGAACATACAATCATTTAAGGAAAGGACAGTATAATGACTTATTCCTATGATAAAGCAATCAAAACTTTCGTTACCTGTCTTTGTAATACAGAAATAGTTTTAATCTGGGATTGTTGTAAATCAGGACTAGTATATAAGCATCACTGAAAATAGCGGGATGTACTCCAAATATATCACCATGAGAACGTACAAATAAATATAAAAAATGTACTTATCTTGCTGCTGTTACTTAAATACACTTTAAATTATGTAGTGTTCATCCTAAATTTACAATTGCTTTGTTATTAAATAAGTAACTTCATTGAATGCATTTACATTAAATACAATTAGCTTGCATATAAACAAATCATATAATACATACTATTCCCCATTCAAACCATATCTGCATTTTTTAATAGTTTATTTCCACATCAGGTATAACTTTAAGCAATTCAAACAAGAGCTGATGAAAAACAATCATTGAGTTCAAAAACCAGTGGAATAGAAATTTTTATAGAAACTAATTGGTTTTGAACCCAAAGATACAATTGTGTGTTATGTGTGTAAAGAAAATTACATAATAATATGCAAAATACAATTTTATTTACCATAATAGTTACACCAAAATGTTTACACATTTACAAATTGCAATTACATTAAAGTTTATACAAAAAATAAAAATAGTATTCATATGGCATGAAAATAAACAAAAAGATTACATTTTATCTAAATTTCACAAATAATAATTTTGACATTATAAATACAAAAAGGGAATTGAATAAACTAATGTGTAGCCAAATTACAGATATTTAGTGTTTCTATTTATTTTGCCGCATATTTTAATGAATTAGTTTGAATTTTTTTATGATACTTATATTAGCTGCATCTTAAACAGCATGACAGGACAGAAAACAGAATTGCACAACATATTACCATTGTTATATGTGTTGAAACTTTTAAGTATTACATTTTAGTCTTTCATATCACAAAAACCTGCGTGTTATCAGACATCCAAAATTTGAGAATTTAAGATTGAATAATGAAAACATAATGGCTGATAGGACCTAATAATATATACATAATTAAAATGACAAATTTCAGTTCCTCGTCAAGGCAGCGTTATGTATACAAGTACAAAATTTTCTCTTAAATAATCAAAAACCGGAACTTATGCAACCTCCGAGTAATCTGTGCAACTTTTATCTCATTAATTGTGTATCTCAGAAGTTAAACTAATTGAAAAAATACATTACGGGACCAAGATAAATATGACATAATGATTAGGATAGTTCAATTTTAATCAAAGGGACAGTTTTATAGTTGGTATATCCAGTATGGCCATAGGGGTTAAAAAAGTTTGTGATACACTTTTAAATAGGTTTGATAAGCGACACAGAACTTGGAGTTAGGAAGAAATGAAAAATTGTGATCATTACTTCAAGAATTGTTAACAAATTATATGAATCCCAGATATTAAGATGAACGCATTAACATTTGAAACCCATGTTCTAATTAACATGAAACAAAAATATTAAATTAAAAGAAAGTAGGTACATTCTTGGAACACACAAAATACTTTGATTAAATGGTGTAGTATTATTGTTAATACGTTACCAAAACATAGCTTCTTATACTTACCTCAATCTGTCTACGTATTTCTATAGTGTGACAAATTAAAATTGTTTTAAATATTTGAGAAATAAAATGAAGTTTACTTTACATACTTCCATCTTCGATGATCATGTCGTTTGCTTGTCCGCCATTGCCAGACCAAAACTATTTTTTGGCAACACTGTCGCGCGATCATCGCTCAAAGTTCAACACCAGCGATTGTGCGCGAATCTTGAGCGACGCGACGCGATGGCCAGAGCTGAAAGCTATGAAACTCCGCCCCTTCATTCTTTCCTATCAAGTGCGGTGCTCCTCTTCTCCTATTGGTCGGAGCTAGGTCGGAGGGCGGGCACGGATTCGCTCGCTCGCTCGCTCGCGCATAGTGGAACTGGGCCTTAATCATGGGGGCGTGAGGGTTCAGAGCAGATTTAGAGGGGCTATAGAGTTGCAGTCAATGCATATGATGCAGTGCGCTTTTAACCCTCGGGGAACATCCACCAGTAGGTGTCATTGAATGTTTTTCCAATAGGATCTTGGGACAGTGATATCCCAAAGGGGTTGCATCGGTTTTAACTCAATATTGACAGCGTTCAGGCTTATTAAATTAAAAACAATGAAAAATTAAGATATTTTCAATATTTTCCCTATACATTAACATGGGAAACCTACTTTTGAGGTGCGCGGGGGTCAAAAATTGGCCTAGAGACCTGAAAACTTGCAGGTAATAATGTCTCAGTATTTGTAACAAGAGTGGGAGGCACCTGGGAAATTCAAAAAAAAAAAAAAATCCCTAAGATTTTTGCTATGGGCTAATAGGGATCCGCACGCATGTTCCGTCTCCAATGTTCTATTATACGTAGTAATTACTACTCTACTTCTACCTATGAAAACTGACACTGAAAGCAGGCATTCTTACTTCGTCTGCGATTGGAAGGCTGCCTTGGAAGGAAGACAGCGAGTTCGAGTCGGGCACGAAATCGTAGGCGGCCTGATCGAGCCAGTTGGCAGACGCCATCATCTTGGCGAGCCGTCTTGGCGACATGAGCGACTCATCTTCCGTCAGGTAGGGAATGGCCTCTTGGCTGTCCAGTTCGTAAGGGCGATCCGTGACCTCCAACTGCAAAAGAGAGTATCATGGCATGTTTTCTAATCCTATAGGGTTAAGATCTCCACTACCACTGAAGGATCAATCAGAGTTGTCGGAAAGCGACTGGCCCATTGAAACAGACAAATGAAATGAATGAAAACTGGACAAATGATGGTATGGAATCGTTGGTTTTGTAGGAGCTGGACTAGTGAATCGACAAGGAAATATGACTAGAACCTACAGAAGCAACGATTCCATTGCTGTTTTCATTTTTCTCTCTAGGTCTAGGGGTGGGTTTACAACTTAGAGATGCTGTTCCAACGCCATTTGTGTTTTTCACATCAGAGATCACATTGCGAGAATAAAAAAGGGGGGGTTAGATTGGGAATTTTCAATTTTTCCCCCCATTTTAAACTGTAACTAATAAAGTTAAACTGCTCCACCTTACATCATTCCAAAATTTCATTCAATTCCGATGAACGGTTTGGTTGCTAGAGGCCCTTGAACAGGGTAAGTTATGTATGTTATGGACACACCCTGTACCTGTATCTCTTCTATACTAACTTGACAGCAACGTTTCTTGAACCCAGTACGTCCCAAATGCGGAAGGAGAAATCGGTAAACACGAAGCCTGTTGGGTTGTTAGGAGGAGTTTCGGTACCCAAATCGTGATTGAAAAGCACTATAAATACATGGGTTTAACAAAATAATCATATTTTTAAACTGACGTTCTTTATTTCACTCAAAATTCAGACACCGCGATGGGAACTATACTTTGTTTATAAGTTACGTCATAGGGTCAACTTAAGTTGCTGTCTAGTATAGCTCTATGGAAATCAAGGGGTTTTTTGAGGGAGTACCTAGGTCGTTGGACCTTCAAACTCCAGTATAACTAGCCTCACTGGGTGAGGCCATGAGCTGAACTGTTACAGAACGTGTGACTTGAAAGTCACAGTCAGCTGAGGAGTGGCTAGCTTGATGCTAACCCCCTCTTGATTTCCCCAAGTAACCTTGGTACTCATTTTATCGACCCCCGAGAGATGAAGGGCTGAGTCTGCCTTGCCCGTGGACCGGGATTTGAACCCCGGGCCTGTGGTGTGGGAGCGCAAAGCGCTTCCTCTACGCCACCGGGCTTCAAATCTATGGAAATAATCATACGCGGTCCGCCAGTTGCCGACGCTTGTACTAAACTTAAACTTTGAAGTGGTGAACAAATTCAATGAAATCATGGACTCACTTCGTTGAACTGCGGCCAGATGACGTGTGGCTGCAGGCGAGGGTTGAGGGAGGCCAGATCCACCTGCACGAGCTTTGGAGACAGGTCGCCGTACTTGTAGAGCACCAGTCCCGGGCTGGAGGGGCGCAGGGCGGACAGGTCAATGGTCACTCGGTGCGACTCGTCGGCAGAGCCGCTCTGGATTAGCAGCAACAGGAAAAGCATGGTCTCGCACCTGTGTATGGAAGATTACTCACCACTCTAAAAGCACACACTAGTATTTAGTTATTAAAAGCATAGTCTCGCACCCGCGTGCGGAAAATTATTCACCACTTTAAAAGCACATACTATTTACTTATTTAGTTTAAAATCGGCTAAATGATTGTTAGAAAAAGCTATGAAACAAATTGTTTTTATATAGGGTAGACAGAAAGTATAGCCCCCATTTATAAAAATCAATAATAAAAATTAATGAGTTAAAATTATGCCTTTTGTTGCATCCTACCTAGGTGACTCATAAATTGAATCATCAAATAGAAGAAGGGAATAAGTCCAAAAACATAGTTTTGAGAAAATCGAAAAAAACTGTATAAGTAATGGAATTTTTATGCTATAGCCACCAAATTTTTACAGGAAATTCATCACACTGTTAAGAATACAGAACAATCCTCGAAATAATTATAAGTGTATTTAAAAATGTTTTACAGTTAAAAAAAGGGGATGGACTTATTCCCTTCTTCAAACTTTTGAAATTTCAGCTGAATAAAAATCTTAAACACCACGTAAATTGACAATTAAATTATATTTCTGCTTAGTTCACAGAACAAAAGTGAAAGATAGAGAGATTAAGACGAATAAAATTAAAAATTATTATGAAACTGCGTCATTAAGGCGCTATCAATGGAGTAAGTGAATATCATTGGAGTCAAACATTCATCGGTTAAAAAAAAAAAGAAAAAAACGCTTTTAAATTCAAATCAAATTTTATTTTGGCTAAGTTTACAGGGCAAAGAATAAGAAAAGAGAGACAAATTAAGTTAAATTTCAAATTTAATAAAAAAAATACAATGAATGGACATTGATTTCTCAAATTCAAGGGGCTATTATCTACCGATAGGGGGTAGTTATTTTTTTCCTCTTTACACTCATGTGTAAAGCGAAGCTTGGCGATTTTTTTGCACACAAAAAGTCAATTTGCCATTTTTTGGACTTATTCCCTTCTTCTAACTGACTATTCAATTTTCGTACACAATTTTTTGAAAATCAATAGTTTAGGAAATTTTGGATACATATCAATCGTAGAAGATATTTTATATGGGAATTTGAATTCAAACAATTTTATGAAAATCTGAGAACAGGGTGTAAAATTGAGTTCTCGCTGGATGATTTGGCTTGGAATGACCCAGTACCATTACCATTGGATTATAAAAGCAAATGAAATGTACAAATTTTAATCGACTAATTCTAGTCGATTTGAATTAATAAGTAATCAGTCTAGTGACTAGATTATGGGAGCTATTTAATAATTAGGATCTTTTATTATACAGGGTGAAGACACACAGTCTTGCCCCATTTTCAATAATCAATAGCAAAAAGAGATAAAGTACATCGTTTGTTGTACCCAAATACTTGAGTGACTCATAAATTTTCGTACACAACACAGTCGACTCCGCTTAATGTGATCACGGTTAATGGTATCAAAATTGGATATCAAACGGATATTGTTATCATTCTCCTCTTCAATAACAAAAAAAGAGATAAAAGTACGTCTAATAGGTTGTAAAATTGAGTTCTCGCTCGATGATTTGGCATGGAATGACCCAGTACCATGACCATTGGATTAAAAGCAAATGAAATGTACAAATTTTAAAATGATATAGACCTAATATCAATACATTTCAATTATATAAACGAAAATAACTAGTAATTACGATAATTGAATCGTAAGTTTGAAAAAGGGAATAAGTCCAAAAACCAAGTTTTGAGAAAATAAAAAAAAATGTATTAAGTAATGTAATTTTCACTGTATAAACCACAAAATTTGTGCTGGAAATTCAGTACCCTATTTAGAGTACATAATATTCATTGAAAAAAGTACATTCAAAAATATTCTACAGTTAAAAAAAGTTAATGGAGTTATTCCCTTTTTCAACCTTTTGAAGTTTTCGATGAAAAAAAAAATCTTAAAAACCACTTAAATTGACATCTAAATTATATTTCTGCTTAGTTAACAGCACAAAAGTGAAATATGAAAAGACTAATACGAATAAATTTAAAAATAATTGTGAAATTGAGTCATTAAGGCACTACAATGGAGTCGAACATCCATTGTTTAAAAAAAGGAGAAAACACTTTTAAATTCAAATCAAATTTCATTTTGACTGTGTTTACAGTACAATGAATAAGAAAAGAAAGACAAACTAACTTAAATTTCAAATTTAGTAAAAAATACAATGAATGGACATTAATTTCGCCAAATTCAAGGGCCTATATCTGCAGATAGGGGGTAGATTTTCCCCCTCTTTAAACTCATGATGTGTAAAGCAGAGCTTGGGGATTTTTTTTGCGCATAAAAAGTTAATTTGCCATTTTTTTTACTTATTCCCCTTTTCAAACTGGGGATTAAAAAAACCACGCTTTTGCACAAATTTCAAATTGAATATACAGTTTGGATCCTTGCTTAAACAGGATTTATAGCTAATGGTTAGAATAATTGACAGACAGAAAAGTCAAGCAGCCGAAGTTCGAATCCCCGTTCAGGCATTGTGTTTCGTTACTAATCAACTAAGATAATACTAAGAATAACAAAGTGCCAGCATTAAAATTGGTGATAATTTGAGAAAGTACCCTTCACGATATCCTACGGTTGTACCAAATGTTTGACTCTTCAGTACATAATAGATACGTTTCATTTGAGTAATAGCCTTACCAATGTTAGAATTTTTTTTTTTTTTGCTGTAATGTTGATTATATTTAACTGCGAATAGCAGACTCTTTCTTGAAACTTAAAATCAAATTAAAATGGTAGCGTACTCAAATCACATAACGAAATATTACATGAAAAGGCGATCAGACTACACCAACAAATACCTGAATATGAATGTCTGACTTTTCTATTATATTTTTGTATGTAAATGTAAAAAAAAGGAATAAGTTCTAATATTGCTTATATATTTTGCTCTGCACCACGATAAAATTTCTCAAAAGAGTACGGACCCCACAAAAAATTATTTGCCGGATTTAGTGGTTACAGGCTGAGAAACACTGTTTAAGTTTATTGGAAAGTTGGTTAAAAAAAAATCCATTTCAAAATTTGCACTCGAACCGACAAACGAAAGAAAGCGAGCCAATAAAAACACAGCGAAAAATATTCCACATCCAATCGGAACCAAAAACTCACCGCAGCCGATAAATTCTCCGCTTCCAAAGGAGTTGAGTGGGCAATCAGCACTCATTCCTTCCTAATTATATAACGCCTTTCGCAGCGCCCTCTGCCGGTAGAAGTAAACAAACTTTCTCGGGATCGTGATCCGCATTCTTGAGAGAACATTCCGGACCCACTTATCCGAATCTGGGGCTTTTCATTAGTGTCCCGGGCGGGACTTTTTCCCGGGACGTTTGCGATTTTAATTAGGATAGTTTGCGTTGGCGGGCAGGGTTATGCATGTTATTACTACGGTAATTGTTTCTGCGTTACCCGTCTAGTACTTGTTTACTTTGTTTGACCCCATCTGTTGTACTAAGATTACTTGGCTGGAAACGAAGTATTTGGTTTGTAACATCTCCTTAGAGTGAACAGGCTAATTAATTGTGAAAACATCCGAATACTCTTCTATATTATTCATACCATTGAAAAACCGCCAAGGTGTGTTGTGGACTCCAAAGATTGATAGAAGTCATGGGCGTAACCATGAGGAAGGGGATATATCTCCCCGGAACTCAGAAATTATCTTTTTTTTTGTCTAAAGAGAACAAGTATCACCAACCAGCAGGGGCGTATATACCCCCCCCCCCGAAATTTGGACTTGGTGTACCAAAACAAGTTAAAACCTGTTTTTTTAGTCAAATTTCCAAACATTCTGGAATTTTCTGGGGAACATACTGTATCATTTTTGAAAAGTGAAACATGTATCATCTCGGAGAATTTTTATATAACCAGTCAAATTTACCAATTCTGTGAATCAAGTGCTGAAATAATTTCTTCTCCGATTTTTCTACAAAATGGCCGTTTTTGATATTCTTCTCGTTAATTATAATAGAAATAGACTATTTAAATCAGATAAAATTTCTCCTAATGATCTTATTAATTTTAGTTCATTCCATTGAATTAAATTTCACTGTATTTTGGATTAATTAGAAATCAACCTTAAGGCTGATCGCGCACGAGCGGCTTTTGTCACGGTGACAAAGACAAAATTGTTGCCTTGGCTATTGAAACAAGTTCAAGTATTGGTAGAGTGCGCGCACTAGGCGACGTGACACTTGGCCGATTGCCAAGAATTTCTTCATAGAGATCCATTGTTTTCTAGTGATATTTTTGATACTAGTAATCCTGGTCGCCGTGACTTTAGTCACTCGTGCGCGCCCAGCCTAACGGCGAGCGCGCAGGGGCGACTTTTGTCACGGTGACAAAGACAAAAACAACGTTGCTAAGGTTGTTGTTAGGGGCGGGAAATAGAAGCATCCAATAGAAGCATTCGCACATGATGTCACTGGAGGATAAAAACAACGTTGCTAAGGCCGTTGTTAGGTAAAGTCATGTGATTGAAAATGCTCTATCGCTAGAAAACAATAGAGCATTTTCAATCACATGACTTTACCTAACAACGGCCTTAGCAACGTTGTTTTTATCCTCCAGTGATGTCATGTGCGAATGCTTCTATTTCCCGCCCCTAACAACAGCCTTAGCAACGTTGTTTTTGTCTTTGTCACCGTGACAAAAGTCGCCCGTGCGCGCTCGCCCTAAGAGAAATTTAATTGTCAGTTTTAAATAGAGAGTAAGTTAAAAAAAGTGCCAAATTGACTATTTGTGCTCAAAAAAAAATCTTCGCTCTACACATGAGTGGAAAGAGGGAAAAAATAACTACCACCTATAGAGTATAGACAGATAAGCCCTTTGAATTTGGCAAAGTCAACGTCCATTTATTGTATTTTTTTATTTAGTTTAAGTTCATTTGTCTTTCTTCTCTTATTCTTTGTGCTATAAACTTAGCCAAAACTAAATTTTTTTTAAAAAGTGTTTAGACTTTTTTTATCCAGTGAATGTTGGTCCCCATTGATATTCATTAAACTGCCTTTAATGACTCAGTTTCAAAGTACTTTTGAAGCTGGTTAACCGCTGGTCAGTTAGCACAGAATACGGCTTTAATTTAAAAGTATTTTTAACTTTTTTTTATGCAGGGAATGTTTGACTCCATTCATATTCACTTACTCCATTGATACTGCTTTAACGACTCAGTTTCATAATAGTTTTGAATTTTATTTGTCTTAGTCTTTTTATTACTCACTTTTGTGCTGTGAACAAAGCAGAAATATAATTTAATTGTCAATTTAAGTGGTTTTTAAAAAAAAATTCAGCTGAGATTTTATAAGTTTAAAAATCACCAAAGGACATGTTATAATTCGAAATAAGTAGCTTTCTTCATTTGGTAATTCGACAACACCATACCACTTCAGTACCCCTAAGATATCACACGGATTAGCGTATAAGGATCACAGAACTCTTCAATGAGTGGCTGGTTGGCTTAGATTTTATTAACCAATGGGCAGGTATCTTGGATTTATCATCTTTGACCCGTGAAATGCTCCAAGAAGTACCTACTCTGCGTTACCCAATGGGCACCCGGACCGGAGCCACTGAGGCGAGGACTGCTACCCTTGCCACTCACTCCATTCGCTCGCACAACCCCTTTTTACAGGGGGGGGGACATCCATTCACACATTGTCTATTAAAAAGAAGTCAACAGCCTACAATATTTTCCACGAATTCATCACTGCCTCCTAGAAAGCTTCAAAGGCGATATCGCCCACATTTCGGTCACAATATCAAAAATGCACTGCGTATCCTTAAATAAATACAATAGAAAAAAAAACTGAAATTTTAGTCCCGGAAAATTACTGGAAAACGGACTAAGTAACCGCAATGGCATCACTGACTTTCGGGCCACCGCTGGGAAAACAACAAGCTTTTACAGTGAAAACGTTAACGTCGTTTCCTTGAGCGTTTGCTTCTTCGAATATATTGATTTCCGATCACAGGGGCCCCCGCTGGGAACCACTCCCGTGACCCTCAGGGGTCCCCACGGGGGTCCTTTCTAATGGAAGAGCCCCGTTCTTTAAACTTGAAAAAGGCATGGCAGGGGAAAAAAGTAAGTAGGAGATTGTCTGAGGAGTTTCTCCTGCTTTTAAAACGATGGTGGCGGTAATTTAGTATTGATTTTTTTTGGAGAGCTTGTGAAGTTTGCTCGGATGTGACACCCTAAGAGCAGAGAAGCTCCGCATGTGGCCCGCCATGTCATAAATGATACTGAAATTTCTAAGTGTTTAAAGAAATTTAGTGAAAAAAATTTAAAAAACTCTAGCCAAAAATCGCCGAGTTGATTTGAGATAGAAATTGTATAGTTCTTATTTGTATAATGTAAAGACTTAACTATGTGCTACCAGCACTCTTCATGGACCACTTCCACAACTGTGTTGTGAAGAATGCAATTGAGATTTTCTTTATCAATTTTTATTCATAATATAACTGTAGTTCAACTTCGAGATTTAGTTGAGTAATCTAAGTACTATTTCAAAGCTACTTCATTTAAAGTTAATACTTGTTATTTTCATAGATTTATCGACACTGAGAACAACATTTTATTAACAGGTATTAGAAATCCTTGCAAATTACGATTAGAAATTTAAATACAAACAAAATAGGGTACTTCTGTATTATCCCGTCGACTGTGCCGCTGAAAACGGAAATGTATAGACAAAGTAATAATATGTAAGAACCAAACGTTCAACTTTAAAAACAGTCCTTAAGCCGTCCTGTTTACCCACAGCTTAAATTATGACTGACAACCATAGAGATATAATTATTAATATTATTAGATCCTAAAATAATAGTAATTAGCATTATTGTTAGAGATCTGATCGTACTATTATATGCTGACAACTCTTAATCATGTTGCTGTGGTTACACATGGCGACTGCGATAAAAATTTGTTGGAATTTTACAGGATTTCCGAACTTGAATACCTGAGAAGGAAATATCCCAGAGGTAATATCGGAGTATATCATAGGTGCCATTTTAAGAAATGTCGAGGTGGGTGATGTTGGTGATGTTGGAATTGGAATTTTCATAGTTTGAGGTACGTTTGAAATTTTGATTATTTTTCTTTAGGGTATTAATTGTGCTGTAGATTACAGATTGTCAAGCATTAATTTTTTAGTTTTCGAATTCACTATTATGTAAATCCTTGTCCACATTGTTGAAGGATGTAGCAAATTACCGTAAAACGGAATGAATCGGAACGCTTAGTTTTTGCTTTTAATTCCCTTGATAATTACTGTCATAGTGAATTTTTTTTTCTATCAAACTATCAATTAATAGTAATTCGCCCATAGTTTTGTATTTTAAGGTTATAAGCTATTGAAATTAGCCAAACAAAATGCAATAAGTGTTTTAAAATTAGTGTTATAAGTAAAAAACAAGAAAAAGCTGCAATGCAATGCCCTATTTAAGGTTTTATATAGAAATAGTATCATCTGTATGATGATACATAAGGCATTTCTGCAGTGCTATTTCTACGATTCTGTTTTTTATGCATATAATTCCAAGAGAGCTCAAAATTCGTAATTTTTTAAAATTACTTTGCATACAAATTTTAATATACATATATTCTTCATTAATTTGGAATAATTTAAATAATACAAGACTTCCATAATAACTCGAAAAATTATAAATAATTTTTGTGTCATTCAAAATGGCTGCTCTTGATCGAAATTGAATGTTCTTATTAAAACACAAGTTAAATAAGTAGTTCGCGAACTTAACTCCTATAGGAAAGTTAATGCCTAGATTCGAATTGTATGCGGATTGCTTTTATACTTTTTGTGGTCCATTATGTAGTTCCACAAAATCTAGAACAGCTACTAATTACCGAAAAAGTCTTCAGACATTAATATATTACGAAAGTAATGGAATACGGCCTTAGAACAGTGAGCCTTACACTGAAACCTCATTCACGATACTATAGATATAACACTATTATTTTTCCCTAATTCTTCAACCCTTGGCAACGCGTGCCGTGGGTTGGCTATCCCTGCTCAGGGGATATTGTATTGAAATATTTAAAAAAAATAGCTTCATCAATCAAATATTGGCTATGCAATTGATGGTTTGACGATCTTATTAAAATGCTGCAGCATCCCCAGATATCCCAAGTCCTATAATGAAATATTTCATACAACGGAATATTAGGGAACAATGTTTGAACCTTCAAGTCATTTCTCATCATCTCTTGTAAATCTTGTTTAGCTCAATACCAATTCAATTGTAGGGAGTCAAGAGAATTTTATAGCTTTCAACTTAGTTGAAATATTTCAGTGTGAATAAGGACGTATTTTTACCTGTGTTTTTCTTTCCAGGTGACTGAGGTGAATATTTGAGGAGATTCCATAGTATGAGGACCTTGATACGCTCATGGGACTTGAGAGGCTGCCATTCCAAGCTTCGATAAATCAGGTAGCATCTTTAGAACCTTGAACTGAAGATATTTTATGTCCACGTTCAAGATTTATGTGAAACCTTATTTGTACTAAATTTGTAGCTATATTTTAGGGTTCAATAAAGGTTTGATGTTTACTAATATGGTTTGGTTATTTGAGTCCATATGTTCTTTTTCTAGTGATGCTACTTGGTCCACGCCGCTCAGATTGAGCATGCGCGTGGACTTAGTATATACAGGGCGCGCAGGTGTACTTAAAGCGCATGCGCAAGCCAGGGAAGGGTAGAAGTTGCGGTCAACAAGTTAGCCAAGCTAAGTTGAAAAGCTAGCCAAGGAGTAGGGGTTGCCAAGTAGAAGTGGCAATCAAGGTAGGAAAGCAATGTCCAAATGCTAACTTTGGAGTTGGTTGGAAAAATCAAGTTTGAAGTTTAGCTTGGTTGACAAGTGCAAGTTGACTCCGAAATTTCAAAGTCCAAGAATGGAATAAGAAACTTTATCTTCGAATTCAAAGTTCCTATTTCATTCTTGGACTTTGAAATTTCAAAATCAACTTGTACTTGTCAACCAAGCTAAACTTCAAACTTGATCTTTCCAACCAACTCCAAAGTTAGCATTTGGACATTGCTTTCCTACCTTGATTGCCACTTCTACTTGGCAACCCCTACTCCTTGGCTAGCTTTTCAACTTAGCTTGGCTAACTTGTTGGCTGCAACTTCTACCCTTCCCTGGCTTGCGCATGCGCTTTAAGTACACCTGCGCGCCCTGTATATACTAAGTCCACGCGCATGCTCATTCTGAGCGGCGTGGACAGAGTAGCAAGTGTGTAAAAAGTACAATGAAAGACAACTTTTAGAGACATTTCTTTATTGGAGTGAAAAAAAAGGTGGGGTTACAAGATTTTCAGGGTTACATCCAAGATTCTCTACAGTACTAGAACATACCATTAGTGAACAAAATTTGTCTAGTTCAGCTGACAGTCTATGACAGTACTTTCAGGAACCTTCATCTGTAGACAACCAAACTTTTCCAGTTGATAATATTCAGAAGAAACTTCTCTGCAGACTTCCACCAAACTTTTCCAGATGACAGTCTATGGGGACTCTTCCAGAAACGAACTTCTTCGTAGATTTATATCAAACTTCTGTAAGAAAATGAGACATTTAAAATATCAGACTGAATTTAAAAAATTAATAACTCATGCTATGATCACTACTAAGTTTAATATTAGGGGAATAAATCATATTTAACTCGTGGAATCCAGACTTTGAATAGTCCCCAAGCAGCACAAACGTTAAGATTCGTCCAATTTTTGTCATGTATGGCCAAATTTCGTTTATTTCTAGTTGCAGTTACGTAAACTTCACATATTTGGTATGACCTGTGCTACTTGGGTGGTGATAAGGCCAGCTAAGCGTTCTATGCACGTTTGACCATTTAGGAAATTTCACTCACGTTTAACTGTTGGATACAAAAGCACAAAAAGGTGGAAAAGCAATATTATATTTCAGAACTTAGAAAATAAATGTAATATTGCTGCTCTTAAAATTTTCAAGTTGATAAGCAGAGTAAAGTGTAACTAGTGGTACTCCAAGTGGGCAATATCGCCCTAATACGCACTGCTCAAGACAAAATTCAGGGCGGGACAATTGGAGAGTTGACTACTTTTTAAATTTAGTGCAACTCGGATGACTGGAAAGTCTTTAATAATCTAAGTTTTCCCTCATAAAATAATAAAATTTTAAGGATTTTTTGCCAATCATCGTTATCAAATCAATCACTGGAATAACAAAAGGATCACCGCTAATTTTTAAAGAGAGTCTCAGAATTTGAATTTACCCACCATGTCTTTGAATGAATTAAAATTAAACAAGCAATCAGAACAATAATTTAACAATTTCTTAATAGGAAAAGTTGTTTATAGGTCGAAAGATTGAAAGTAATAGCATTCTGGAGTTACAGGTAAAATATGGAATTTCTTTATTTTGGAGTCTTGAATAAGTTTCTGAGTCGCGCTGTATTTCAAGTTTTTTACAGATGGTATTAAAAATAAACCCGAATAATTTAACACTTATAACAAAATTTTTTTTCTTGAAAAACTATTTTGAAATTACTTTTTTGAATTTATGGTTTTATAGCGGAAGATTCTTTTTTTAAATTTATTTTTTCTTTTCTAATGGATGCAATTTTTTTTTATTTTTAATTAAAGTTTAATTTTACTCCTCATAGTTTTCCCACATAAAGGAAATTTTTATTTCCGAAATATTTTGCTCATTTTAATTAAACTGATATAAAGACTTCAGTAATTCGGGTTTAAGAGAAATTTTTACCTTACTTTGTTAAGACTGCTAATAAATACGAATAGTACTTTATCTTAATAAGTTCACGATATTGTTCAAAACCTTCCTATAAACTCCCATATTTTTCAAAATTGAAAAGCTGCAAATTTCTAAAAGACCAAATAAAACAAAAATGAGCCACGGAGTTTTTATTACATTAAATTCATTTTAACTTTGTTCAATACAGTAGAAGAATTTTACCTTTTTAATAAACTTTTCACGTATAAAAAATATTTTCCAGTAAAATATATCCCTAAAGTCAATTTTAAAGTTAAGTTTTAAGAAACCTATCACCTCCAAATAAGTAATTAGGGCTCTATATAACTGAGATGCTGGCCAAACCAAATAAGGAAAAAATACTATTTTCATTTAAATATACCTAAGTAAATTTTAAAATAAAAAACAATAGATTCACCTTAGTGATTTATTGAAGAGAAATTGGATATTGATTATTGACCCTTACGATTTATTAAAAGTGAATTCCTCCAAGAATGGATTTCATAACTTTTGACGTCATCTTATTGGATCCTCTAAAGTAGACCGCTCATGTAGAGCTTTCAAGTAAACTTCTCTGTCCAACGACGCTCTTCATATGTGTAACTTTCATTAGAACGGTTTTGAAATCTAAAAATAATAAGCAACCTTTCTATAATCAAACACATTTCGTAACAAAAACAATTTCAAAGTTAGGGAACGTCTATTATTTTGTACGTGAAATGTGGTATATAACTACTCCTTAAACTTAGTGGGATTTTTCTATAACTTTCAAAAATGCCTTTTCTTTGTTAATACGAAACGTTAATTTAAAATTAAATCACGTATTTTAAACAAAGTATATTTGTACCCCCTAGTAGCACAGCTCATACCAAATACGTCGAGTTTACGTAACTGCAACCAGAAGTAAACGAAATTTTGCCATACATGACGAAAACTGGACGAATCTTGAACGTTTGTGCTGCTTGGATATATTTTTTCATATTATAAGGAGGATAGTGGAACGATTTGATTTTATAAACTACCTAAGAATTTTTAAAAATTTATTTCAGCTCAACATTCAACCTAAATGTAAAATATTTTAACTCGATGTTAAAGTTTTCATAGCAATATTTTAACGCGATAACTAATATAATGGCTGCTAATTACTAATTTAGATTTGTTCTTTTTTTATTTAACTAGTATTCTAAAGCTTGCTTCCTTCAAATCAAAAAATACATGCAACTGAAGTTCTAGGAAACAAACAAATAGATTTTGAAAAGATTAAACAGAAACCAAGAGGTATACCCGATAAACCGGATATACGAAAAAACCGTTCAATACAAAAATCGTTCAGACGAAAACCGTTCAATAAAAACCAAATTTATTACATGTGTAAAGCTATGAGTTTTTTGTTTTGTTGAACGGTTTTCGTCTGAACGATTTTTGCATTGAACGGTTTTTTCGCGACACCGATAAACCATCTAAGAAATTTTTAAAATAAAAATGAAATGGAAAAACTGCTCAACTGTGATTTAAGATTTTATGTTCCATTATTCTATTCCTTTTGATTGACTGGAGAAAATTGTGTTCTGTTTTAAGTAAAAGTTTTTTTTTATAAATCTTTGAATTTTTTACTGAAATTCGATGATGGCCTCATTTGATTTCCATGCATAATTTATGAAATTTTTAGAAAAGATCTGAACTAGCTGAATTTCTAGCTGAAATATCAAGTGATTCTGAATAGTAGTTTAAAGCCTTTTAAAATAAACTCATTATAATCACCCTGTCTTTTAAACTTTTTTATTTATCTAGATAAAAAAATAAGGTAATGTTAGGAAATTTTTATTACAATAGAAACTGATATAAAGTGTAATAAAAGGTGTCTATATAATAAATTTCTTTTTATCTTAATCCATTCACTCCAGTGACCAAATTATACATTAGAAATATCAAAGCTATTATACAGGAAAAGGTAGTTTAGAACAAATAACTATCAATCTACCCCCAGGAAAAGCCATTTTCAATCACGATTTCATTTCGATTAGTATTTATTAATAATTTTTTTTTTTTTTCAAAAATATTTGTCAGAAAATCAAAGAAATAGTACTCCAACACCAATAAATTTAACTACAAACACTTATGAAAATTATCAAAATACCTATTTTTATATATAGTGCTCTAAAGTAAATTATTTAACAAGATAGTACAATTGAAAAACTGGGAACTTATAATTAATAACTTAAATGTTAAAGATTAAAACTAAATTTATACATTACAATTTTAAAAACTGGTATTAAAAATTGTAATTTGAAATTTAATGCTTTTAAGATTCAAACTTTATTTGTTAATAACTAGCGAAAGATTAAAATTTAATTCATTGTTAAAAATGAAAATTTATAAAATGATGGTAGAAAATTTATGGTTCATTCTCTAATGTATATTAAATGAAAAATGTAAAACTAGGCATAGATAATAAAACAAAGGCATTTCCTAAAAATATAAAAAGTTCTTTTATTATATTAAGCGAAAAATATAACACTTTTAACTTTTAAGAAAATATTATAAAGTTACTTCCTAAAAATACTTAAAGTTATGGAAATTTTTTTTAAGCTAAGACAATGAAGGCAACATTAAATCATTTCTAGAAAATTACTTTTTTCTCTTTCTATGTTTGGTAATGATTATATCAGCGTTTAAAAGTTAACAGGTATAGAAATTGACGTTTGAAGTGATTAAAAGTACATATTTTACTTCTACTAATAGAGAAAAATTCTAAAACTTCACCCGCCGAAGTTAAATTCTTAAAATTTATAATGATTTGTAATTAAAAATTAATTTTTAAAAAGTATCTAGTGCAACGTGGATAATTCTAACAAATGCAAAAACAGTGTTTCATAATTACTTTTAATCACTTTTATCGTTAAAAATCATTACAGCTTACGATAAACTCGAATTTGTTATTATGAAAATAAAAAGGTTAGGTTTTGTTTCGTAATAGCTTTGAATAGTTTTTTTTTATTAAAAGATACGCTGTACCACTAGGAAGTCATCACTTATTGTAAAAGTTTTGCTAGACTCGACCCTATGACGTCACTACCCGGAAGTAGAAACTGCGTAAACAGAAAGACTGTTGGGTTGCTAGGAGGAGTTTCGGTGCACAAATCGTGATAGACTACTTACACATGGGTTTAACAAAATCATACTTTTAAATTTACTTTCTTCATTTCACTCAAAATTCAGACACCGCGTAGGTAACTACTTTGTTAGTGACGTCATAGGGTCAGGAAACGTTGCTGTCGAGTATTAAAATCAACTGGCTGTTTTAAACAACTGGTTGTAATTAAAATCAACTGGTCCCGATCACTTTTACTTAATTTAAAGCAAAATGTATTATTTTATGTGATCAATATGTCGTTTAAAGTTATCAAAATTTGGTGAAATCCATTAAAACCTTTTTTTCCCGATGAAGGCCAATTTTAATACATAAACATACCAAATTAGTGATTAATTTAGTAGTGTTATATGATCTAATCAATATTTTTCTTTAAGAATATTGCAAATTACATTTTAGTAGTCGGGATTTTAATGCAAACCTTCGAGTAATACTGTTAGCCACTTTTTTTAGTATAGAATCTATTATTATTATTAGCAATCCGATATTGTTATTCTGATCTTGGACAAATGTGATCATATTAGGCGAAGTCGACTGTACTTTCAATTATTCAGTGGACATGGAATCATCGATTTAAAATTAAAAAGAGGAAAACAACTTTTATTCGAATGAATAGATAATTTGAAGTTGCACTGCAAAAGCAAAGAGGAACCCGGCCAAAACAAGTAAAATTCTTAAATAAATATAATGTTACTTACAAAATATGAATGAGCTAGTCTTCGGCACAAAAAGTTCAGAGCAGGACAAAGTAGCCCTAATGGAGACTAATCATTCTTCTATTCGCAAAATCACCTTCTAAAATTAAAAATACAATTCAAAGATTATTGAAACAAATAGTAATATTCAGAACATTCAAATAAAGTAATTAAGATTAAATCATTAAATGATCCATTCATTTATATTGTGGAAGCTTAACTTAAAAAAAATATGAATAAATTACTTATTTCTGATTACGTCTTTTTTGTAGAAAACATATATACAAGACTGGTTCGTTCAGAATTTTAACTTTTGAATCCAGTCTGATTATAACCGGTAGTGATCTGAAATCCGTAGTTTTGGTTTGAAATCTTGCAAGTCTGACTGGATTTTTAATAAATTATTTTGAAGGAAATGTAAATTCAATGTTTCATTTTATCATCATAGGAATCTCTACCCCTACAGCAATTTATAGGTACTACATACATTTTTCATGTAGAGATTGCTGTTCTTGCCTCTCAAAAGTTATACCAAACTTTCGGATCGGATAACCATTTCTAAACAGGATTGAATAGAATATTGAGTAACTAAGTTAATATATTGATCTGAATACATTTATAAAACGTATGGATTGAAATTTATTGTCAGTCAGGAATTAAATTATGTTTGGCAAATTCAATTAAGATTAATTTACAGTTTTTCTTCAAATAATATTCATAAGATATTGAAGAAATTAAAGCTTAACTTTTAGTGATAGGAATACCCAAGCTTTAACTATTTTGCCGTAGTATATACTAACAATTGGGGTTATCTACAGTAGTAAAATATTGTTCAAGAAACAACTTGAAATTTTGAATAATAGTTGGGTAACTTATTTACTAAGAAAACTAGTATTCCACTATTCTGGAATGCTCCGAATGCAATACTTATGAGCTCTGGTGAAATTATACGATAGATATTTAAATTTTCAACCGAAATCATTCAGTGTTATAGTTCTAGAGCTGAGCTTCAGTGAAAATTAAGAAACAAAAAATTATACTATTGGATAACACTTAATACCATTTGGGTACATAATACATTACCAGTACAGTGAGCGACTTCCAACTCCTAAGGTAAATTAAGTGGATGGTAAAACGTTACGTAAAAATAAACAAATCTGACACCATTGGATACACACATGGCTATTAAAAAAATCCATTAGAATCAATCAGTACATCGATTGAAATTTTTTAGAAGATGTGATGAGTTGAGTTGAGTTGTTTGCACTCTCCGAATAAATTTCATAATTTACCAAACAAGGCTGATCTCAACTTTTTTTTTAAATGCTACTCCAACCAGGGGGGGGCATGACACTGATACCAGTGACGTCACTGGCATCGGAAGGGGTTGTCTCGATGACGTGCCAAAGCTTCCAGTAGCCAATCCGGTTGGCTTAGGGGAATCGCAAGTTTTAATTGGGGAAAATTAGAAAATAGGGAAAATGTGGATTGGATAGATCTTTTCTACCTCTCTTTGGAAAACAATAAATCCAACTTAAAAATGTTACGTTCTCGTAAACTAAAATGATTTTGATGTTAATGCATTTGAAGCATGCATTTCGTGATAACATAATTAGCGATTGTTGTTTGCTCAGATGTTTCAATCTGGATTTCAAATTAATGAATATTTTTCTCAAAAATCATTTATAGTATGGTTAGTGGTTACATTTCATAATATTAATAATATTTTCATTTAAACACTCCTAAGTAAATTTTAAATAAAAAAACAATAGATTCACCTTAGTATTATATTGAAGAGAAATTGGATATTGACCCTTGCAATTCGTTAAAAGTTGATTCATCCAAGAGTCGGTGTCATAACTTAGGTCATCTCGTTGGATCCTCTCGTTTAGAGTATTCATGTAGAGTAGACTTCTCTGTCCAACGAAGATCTTCATAATGAGTAATTTCCACTTGGACTGTTTTGAAATCTAAAGATAATAAGCAGTTTCTATAATCAAATATATTTCATGAAAAAACGAGAACAATTTCAAAGTTAGGGGACGTCAATTATTTATGTGATGTATGGTATTACGACGCTTTTAATTTAAGTGAGATATTTCTTATAACTTTCAAGAATATTATTTCTTTGCCAGCATCAAGTTGTAAAACAATAAATTAATTTACGTATTCTAAACAAAAATGAAATATTTGTACCCTAGTACCACAGCTTATACAAAATATATCATATTTACGTAACTGGTACTATACTCGACAGCAACGTTTCCTGACCCTATGACGTCACTACGCGGAAGCAGAAACTGCGTAAACAGAAAGCCTGTTGGGTTTCGACGAGGGGTTTCGGTACGCAAATCGTAATAAAAAGACGCTATATATATTACAGACAATGTGAAATCCGGGCATTATTTATAATTCCCTCTTATTTTTGGCAATGAAATGCGTACTGACAATTGCCATTGAATTTATCACATTGCCCGCGCCTCCACTTCAGGCATTATTAATAAAATGCCCGGTTTATCACTTTGCCCGTAGCATATACACATGGGCTTAACAAATAAGCATATTTTTAAATTGATGTTCTTTATTTCAATCAAGAATTCAGACTCAGCGCTGGGAACTACTTTGTTAGTATTACGTCATAGGGTCAGGAAACGTTGCTGTATAGCGTAAACGAAATTTGGCCATACATGACAAAAATTAGACGAATCTTTAATGTTTGAGCTGCTTGGGTATATTATTTCATATTATAAGGAAGAAAGTGGAACGAATTGATTTTAAAAACAGATAAACATTTATTTCAGCTCAACGTTCAACCTAAAAGTAAAATATTTTAACGCGAAAACATTATTTGTAATTCAATCAGCAGTTATGTTGAATCCGTGTGGTAACCGTGCGCGAGTCATTAATTATGGTAACCCTGCACTTAAAATTTAATTTTAAATATAATGGCTTTTAATTAATCTGCTTTTAAATTTCGATTTGTTCTCTTTTATGTATTTAAAACACTTCATTCAAAACCAAAAATACACGCAACTAAACTAAGTAAGTTCTAGGCGAATTTTGGAAAACAGGAGTAAATAGATTTTGAAAACAGATAAACTATAAGAAATTTGTAAAAAAATAAAAGGGGGGCAAACTGCTCAACTGTGCTTTGAGATTATGTGTTCTAAAATACTATTTCTTTTGATTGACTGAAGAAAATTGTGTTCTGTTTGAAATAAAAGTTTCTTTTTATTAATCTTTGAATTTTTCACTGAAATTCGATGATTACCTCCTCTGAATTTTAATAAGTTTATTTCCATGCTTAATTCAAGATATTTTTAGAAAAGATCTGAACTACTTTGATAGCAATGAGAATAGGAAGCATGTGGAAGCATGTGAAAAGTCAACTAAGAATAATAAGATGGTTCTATTGTTTTATTTAGTCTGTTTAGGAATACGTAGCTGAAATATCAAGTCATTCTGAATAGTTCTCTTTTTAAAATAAACTCCTTATAATCACCCTGTATTTTAACCCGTTTTGATTTATCTAGATAAAGAAATATACATTTCTTTTTTATCCGAATCTATTGATACCAAATTAACCATATTAGAATTATTAAAGCCATTATTGGAAAAGGTAGCATTGGATTAAAAGGTTACTACTGTCAAGCACATCATGTTGAGCTCGCTTACATTTCTGCTGCCAAATCAACAGGACTTCTCATTTTCCACGGATGAAATTGTTGCATTGAATTACTAGACCAGTGGTTCCCAAACTATTTTCCTCGTGGACCCCCCAAATTTGTTGCCAAAGATCGCGGAACCCTGAATATTTTTTAATCAACGCCTTTTCAAAATTTAATATCTGATGTTAAATGAAACAAGCCAACTTAATGTTATAAAAGTTTTGATTAAGCGAGATCAAAGAAACATCAGGGGGGTCTGGGGGTCCTCCCCCAGAAAATGTTTTGAAATTTGACTATAAAAAGAGGGTTTTAACTTGTTTTGGTACACCTAATCCGAATTTCGGCCATACATTTAAAGAATGAATACATATGTTTGGTAGGATTTGCATTTTGATGAACTTAATACAAAAAAAAACACCATTCTTATTTTTTTTAAGGAAATAAAATTTGTCACGTGGAATCCCTAACTTTTTTCGTGGAACCCACTTTGGGAACCACTGTACTAGACTATACTTGACAGCAACGTTTGTCGAACCCAGTACGTCACAAGTGCGGAAGGAGAAATCTCTGTGAACACAAAGAGTAGTTTCGGTACGCAAATCGTGATTGAAAAGCACTATATATACATGGGTTTAACAAAATAATCATATTTCTGAATTTACGTTTTTCATTTCAATTTAAAAATATTTTGTTAAACCCATGTATATGTAGTCTTTTTATCACGATTTGCTTACCGAAACTCATATCAACCCAACACGCTTCGTGCTTACCCATTTTCTCCTTCCGCGTAGTGACGTACAGGGTTCAGGAAACGTTGCCGCCGAGAATATTCCTCTTTGTTTATTATTTTAACAGTTCACTAATCCCAGCCTCTAACCACGGCTTACTAGATACTTAAACACGCTAGTCGAGTACGGAAATCATTGCAAATCCAGATGGCAATACTGGACCAACTGGCAAAGCATATCCACAGTGTTGAAGGCGGTGGGTGATATAGGTAGGTCTTGTAGCGCTCCAAGCGGGAAAAGTTGTCAAATGGTTTTCATTGTTTAAAACTCGGTAAGCCTGTATAAGTATCTAGTAAGCCGTGCTCTAACAAACACATGCTTGCAACTTGCAACTGCATCAATTCCGAGAAGACTGCTTGTGATCACCAAAAATTCTGCCAATAATCCTCCATCGGCTTTAATCCCCACCAAATAATACCGATTATCCCAATATGGTCTTGTTTCTAATAGCTACAGCCACAGCCAGACAACTATACTTGGTTGCAACGTTTCTTGAACCCAGTACGTCACAAATGCGGAAGGAGAAATCGGTAAACACGAAGTCTGTTGGGTTGATAGGAGGAGTTTTGGTACGCAAATCGTGATTGAAAAGCACTATATATGCATGGGTTTAACAAAATAATCATAAATTGACGTTCTTTATTTCACTCAAAATTCAGACACCGCGATGGGAACTACTTTGTTTGTTAGTGACGTCGTAGGGTCAACTTAAGTTGCATCGAGTATAGGCGAGAGCTCAACTAGTATATAAAAGGTAGTATGGAACAAATAACGCTCAAACTGTCCACAGGAAAATACGTTCTCAATCACAATTTTCAATTAGTGTTTATTAATAATTATTTCTTTCTTCACAATAATATTTATCGGAAAATGAACACCAATAAATTTAACAAACACTTGTGAAAATTATCAAAATACCCATTCTCATTAACTTGGTTACTTAAAAAACTTGGTTAGAATTTAAATGAGAATGTTAAAGATTATAACTAAATTCACATATACAAAAAAATTTAAAAAAATGCTATTGAGAATTATTACAATTTGCAATTTGCAATTTAACACCTTTAAGTTTCAAACACTAGATGTTAATATCAAGCTATAAAGATTATAATTTAATTAATTGTTAAAAATGAAAATTTATAAATATGATGCTGGAAAACTAAACGCCACCCGTCTGGTTGTCATTTGAAGTGTTGGGGGGACTTTCCATCACGACGTCATCGGTGATGGGCTGTGACGTCACGACAGGCACGACGACACCGGCGGGGGACTGTGACGGCATGACAGGCACGACGACACCGGCGGGGGACTGTGACGGCACGACAGGCACGACGACACCGGCGGGAGGCTGTGACGTCAAGGCAGGCACGACGACACCGGCGGGAGGCTGTGACGTCAAGGCAGGCACGACGACACCGGCGGGGGACTGCGACGGCATGACAGGCACGACGACACCGACGGGGGACTGCGACGGCATGACAGGCACGACGACACCGGCGGGGGACTGCGACGGCATGACAGGCACGACGACACCGGCGGGGGACTGCGACGTCAAGGCAGGCACGACGACACCGGCGGGGGACTGCGACGTCAAGGCAGGCACGACGACACCGGCGGGGGACTGCGACGTCAAGGCAGGCACGACGACACCGGCGGGGGACTGTGACGTCACGACGTCACCGGCGGCGGACGGTTCAATGTTGCTGGTCGTCGCCACTGTTGCACCCGGTGGATCGTCCACGCGCTTTAGAAGGACCTGTGCCTTTCTCCCGCGTCTCAAGGCACTCTGCACCAGCTCCTTAGTGTGCTCCCCGCGAAAGATGCAAGTCATGCCGCGGTACGTGATCTTGATCTTCCTCCGCTCAGCCCGCAAAGCTTCCCGCTGAGCATTCAACTCATCCAGCTTAGCCTGGATAAGCTTGGCCCGTCTCTGCCTGTAATAGTTATCCCACGTCGTGAAGATGAGCGTCATCAGGCTCTTGAATTTTGATCGGGTCATGGTGGAGAATTGGCTCGTGATGTACGTATCGTACACTTCGTCCAAATTGATCGTTGGCCTCGGTCCATACACATCAAACGGGCTCCGGTAGATCGACGAGGCTATTTCCTGCAGGAAACCGAACGTGTAGTGGACCTGGAAGACCTTCTTAGGCTTGTAGAGGGGCTCCCGCTCCAAGACAACCCAGCAGTCTTCGATGCCATACTCTATGATTAGTTCCTGGTCGGACTTCCGGCTTGGGCCCGGCTGGGAGGGATCCATCTTGTGCTTGGATGAAGAGGAACGCTGGATTCAGCTCAATGCAAGGCACCCTTCCAGAGTCTGAAAAAGAGTACAGTCTGTGAGCAATATACTCGACAGCAACGTTTCTTGCAGCACCTATAGTCTGTTCATTAGGGTGTTTCAAAAAAAAATAAATTTTTTTTTTGAATTTCCCAGATGCCCCCCCCCTCAAGTTGTTACAAATACTAAAAAATTATTACCTGCAAATTTTCAGGTCTCTAGGACGATTTTTGACCCCCGCGCCCTTCAAAAGTAGGTTTCCCATGTTAAAGTATAGGGAAAATATTGAAAATATCGTCATTTTTGGTTCTTTTCAATTTTACGAGCCTGAACGCAGTCAATATCGAATTAAAACCTATACATCATCTTTGGGACATCATTGCCTCATGATCCTATCGGAAAAATATTCCATGACACCTACTGGGGAGTAGTTACACGTGGGAGAAAAGCGAGCTTTCACCGAAAAACGAGGATGCTTGCCGGCGCTTGCGGCGGGAGCTGGATGAAGGCCTCTCATGGGGGGTCCAAACACAACTCCCGCCAGATGGGTTCCAAATGACCAGGTACCTTAGGAAAAAGGTTCAATAAACACTTAAATAGGCTTTTATCCAGGTCCCTCCGCAAACGCCGGCGAGCATAACCAGCACCCGCGGCAAGCATCCTCGTTTTTCGGTGAAAGCTCACTTTCCACCCCCGTGTAACTACCCCCCAATAGGTGCCATGGAATATTTTTCCAATAGGATCTTGAGGCAATGATGTCCCAAAGATTATGTATAGGTTTTAATTCGATATTGACTGCGTTCAGCCTCGTAAAATTGAAAAGAACCAAAAATGACGATATTTTCCCTTTACTTTAACATGGGAAACCTACTTTTGAAGGGCGCGGGGGTCAAAAATCGTCCTTGAGACCTGAAAATTTGCAGGTAATAATGTTTTAGTATTTGTAACAACTTGAGGGGGGGCATCTAGGAAATTCGAAAAAAAAAATTACCATAGACTTTCGAAACACCCTACTGTTCATTTAGAATTGGCGCCTGAAACAGGATCAAAAACGCTCAATAATTCTTCATAACGGTCATCACACAACTTCAGAGACAGATTTTTTACAGTATTTTAACTACTTCTGTTTCGGCTGCCTTGTCATTGCAGAAGAAAATGCTTTCGATGATAATTATAATAGTAACTGCTTCTAAATACATTTCGTTTTAGGGGCCAGGTCTAAATGAACAGACTATAGTACATCACAAATGCGAAAGGAGAAATCGGTGTGAACACAAAGCCTGTTGGGTTGCTAGGAGGAGTTTCGGTACGCAAATCGTGATTGAAAAGCACTATATATACATGGGTTTAACAAAATAATCATTTTTAAATTGACGTTCTTTAATTTCACTCAAAATTCAGACACCGCGATGGGAACTACAAAAAAAAAGTACAGGAGTTTCCAACTGGCGGACCGCGTGTGGCCCGCCGGGTTCCAGCGAAGCTCCCGGAAAACCCCTCCAAAAGTAGCTTTAGAATTTTTTTTAGCTTACTAAAGTTCAAAATTTTTCGGGGGAGGACCCGCGAACTCTCCAAATTACTTACATTATGGAGTAGATTTCGTCAGTAATTTTCAATGGTGGAAAAATTAAGAGTTTTGGGTTTGAGAGGAGGTTGTAGGAGTATATCCTGAAATTCGCCGTGAGTATAAGGGGTTAAAAATTCTTGAGTCAACCTTTATCACGAGGAGGGACAAAATGGAGTATCCGAAAATTAGGCGAAACACTATTTTTAGGGAAATTTACTAGCACTTTTTGGAGGAAGACTCCTCTTTAATTAATATTCAGTATATTTAGAGATGTATAGGGGGCAAAAATGTATATATTCTCTGAAATTTTTGAAAATACAGTAGTACCTTCACAATATGTAAAAAAAACTTTCTTTCCTCTTTCGACGGAAATTTCCATATTAAAGACTACCACCGAAAAATACCATGGATAAGAAGCCAGATTACTTTGCGGCCCGTCAATTAACTTGTGATTTCGATTGCGGCCCTCGAGTACTTAGAAGTGTGAAACCCCTGGTCTAGTATATTGACAAAGGAAAGTGTTATTGGTCTGAGCACGGCTTACTAGGTACTATACAGGCTAACCGAGTTTTAAATAGTAAAAACCATTTGACAACTTTTCCCGCTTGGATCACCACAAGTCCTACCTATATCGACCAACCAATAGGATAACACTGACAAATAAGGAAAAATAAAGGCGTGTTTTCATGACGTAAAATTCTGATTGTTGGCCATTAGTGGCCGAGTTGAATTTTTGAGCCATTAAGCCCCGCCTTCAACTCTGTGGATTTGCTTTGCCAGTTTGTCAGCTATTGCCATCTGGATTTTTAATGATTTCCGTATCTCGGCTAGCCTGTATAGAATCTAGTAAGCCGTGGTCTGAGAATAAAGGTCCTACAAGGTTTGTAGAGAGAGAAGGTTGGCTCATCCGTGACGTCACCACATGGGAAGAGGGTGCTCTGCCAATGGCAATGATCGTACCGAGCTGTACGAGTGTGGTGACGTCCCGGATGAGCCAACCTTCTCTCTCTACAAACCTTGAAGGTCCTACCCTCTTCACTGATACCAATTGGCCCGTATTAAGTCGCGTACAAAATGTGCCATAGCGCAGAGCAGAATATTTGGTACTTGCGTATTATCAACTTTCATCTTCGAATTATCAAAGTTGCACTATTTTATCGTCACCTTATTATCAAACACTACTACTATCTCCGTTCGACAAACTTCGGGAATCGCGATCCTCGGTGATCGGATGGTTAGAGAAGCTCGTTTGATTGGTTTTGATCTTTCCAGCTCGATAAGGTCAGAGCTTACGAACCAATCAAATGAGTTTCTCTATCCGATCACCAAGGATCGCGATTCCCGAAGTTTGCCGAACGGAGATAGTAGTGTTTGATATTAAGGTGACGATATAGACATAGGAGCCCAGACAAAACGAGTAAAATTCTTAAATAAACCGAATGTAACTTACAGAATAAGAATGAACTAGCCTTGGAACACAAAGTCAGAATAGAAGAAAGTAGCCGTATCGGAGACTAAAACTGCTCTTCTATTCCCAAAATTACCCGAAATTAAAAATATATTCAAAGGTTATTGAAACAAAGCTATTTAAAACATTCAAAGAAAGAATTTAAAGTTAAATCATTAATTGATCCCTTGTTAATATTGTGGAAGCTTAACCTAAAAATATTTCAGGAAAATTTTTCAGGAAACATAAGAATTACACTGATTCGTTCAGAATCTTAACTTTTTGAATCTAGTCTGATTTTACAGCCGATAGCGATTTGAAATCCGTAGTTTTGGTTTGGAATCTAAGTCAGACGGGATTTTGAAAGAAATGCAAATTACAACTCTTCAAGACACTAAATAATCTGCTACAAAATATTTCCTATCATCATTGGAATCTAAACAATTCAATAATTTATAGCTATTTTTCATGATGATATTGCTGTTCTTGCCCTCTCAAAAGTGATACCCAGTTTTATTAGGATCTCTTAACCATTTCTAAACAAGATTAACTAATACTGTTGAGCAAGTTAATATATTGATCCGAATACATTTATAAAACGTGTGGATTGAAATTGTCAGTCAGGAATTAAATTATATTTAGAAAACTCAATTAGATTAATTCACGCAATTTTTCTTCAAATACTCATAAGATATTGGAAAAATTAAGGCTTAACTTTTAGTTATAGGAGTAGTCAAGCTTTGATTACTTTGCCGTAGTATATGTATACTAACAATTGGGGTTAACTACAGTGGTAAAGTATCGTTCATTAAACAACTTCAAATTTAGAATAGTTAGGTTACTATTTACCAGAAAACAAGTATTCCACTGTTCTGGAATACTCCGAAAAGCAATACGTATAAGCACTGGTGAAATTACACGAACGATATTTACATTATCAACCGTAATCATTCAGTGTTAGTTCTAGAGCTAATCATCAGTGAAAATTAAGGAACAAAAAATTATATACTATTGCATAACACTAATACAATACATTAGAATACATTACCAGTCAGTCAGGCCAGCGACTTCCTACTCTCTTAGGAAAATTAAGTGGATGCTAGAACGTTAAGTAAAAATATACAACTCGTAAATTCTTGGTCGGCTTTTATATACGTTTTCCGGTATTGAAAATTCTCAAGATGTGATGAGTTGAGTTGTTCGGACACTCCGAATAATGTTCATAATCTCCAAACAACGCATCTCAACTTTTTTTAAAATGCTACTCCAACTACACCGTGATCTGTCACGCATATTTCAGAATTCTACTTAATAAAACATGATCCTCGACCAATCAGTGCGTACTGGCAAACCCTTTTTGGAATTACCATTATCTGACTAACCAATCAGAATCCTCCATCGCATCTTACATAGTAGAATTAGGAAATATGCGTAAAGCACTTAGATAGAATCTGAAATGCGTTTGTCAACAACTGTTTTAATTTCGAGGTGGAAAGTTTGTCTGTTAGATTTTACTTAAAATTATTTTCTTGAATGAATGCGCTTATTAAAGAATACATAAATCTTTACGCTTATGATCCTTATCAATATAAGGATTATTAAAGTATTTATCAATATCAGTGTGGAAATTATGCCCTATTCCAAAGGCAGATAAATGATATTTTGGAGTTGGAGTTGTGTGTGTGTGGGTTTACATATATTTTCCGGTTTATGTGCTTTATCTCAAGGATCCGCTTATACCCTAGTTCCTAGTAGCACAGTTCATACCAAATAAGTCAGGTTTGCGTAACTGCAACTAGAAGTAAACTAAATTTGGCCTTACATGTCAAAAATTGGACCAATCTTGAACATATGTGATTTGAAAATTCCATCAGATATTTTTCAGGAATAATTGAAGAAATTATTAAGAAATTTTCCCATGAGTTTAAAAATTTATGTGAGTAAGAGAATCTCAAAAATTTGCTAAGAACAACAAAATTGAGCGTTTCTAAACCCGTTTTGGCCAATGTAGTACCGATTAATTTGGGAAATGCAATACTGAAAGTTAGAACCTAATTTAAGTAATTCACATTCAAGTTTTCCTAGTAAAAATTACCAAAGTGTTAGGATCATCTAAAATTTAATAATTCACCTGCTTTGTAACACAGCAAGATTTCCTTCCTTAGCAAATAATATCTTGAATATAAATACTTAGATTTAATTGGTCACAATAATAGCCTCCCAAATGACGTCATTTTCAGGCGGGTATCGTCAAATTTCTCCGCTTGCTCTGCTCGCGCTTGTTTTCTCAATAGAAGCACGTTTATTAAATGAAAAATAACATTAGAGGTGAAAAGAAAGCCAAGGTATATTGTCAATGCATATAATCAACTTTTAAAACACCTAACAAATTGGTTTTGGTGTAAAAAATGCCGGAATCGAACGATTTTACCAGTTTTAATCTGATTTAAAAGGTTACGTGTCAGTTTCAACTGGCAATGGAGAATTGCAGCATCTCTTAAAGAATACGGTTGTATCTTTCAACTGAAATCAATTATTTTAACGATTGTAATCCAAAGAGGAATTCAAAAATATAAGTTGCTCATAAGAAACAAATTTTTTCGTCCACAAATTAGTTAATTACGATAAATTTAAATATTTGGCTTGCTGTGTCGTCATTTGAGCATAACCGTGTAACCGCCGTCGAGAACTTATTTCATCAAACCATTTCCAATACTTATACAGGGTGTTTCAGATAAGTGTTTCATAACTTCTAGGAGGGATAGGGCACACCTAGACGACTAGTATTGGAAATGGGGGTCGCACCCCTAACGCCCTAGGGGTTATTATAAGCAGGAATGGTAGGTAGCTTGCATAATGGACAATTGCAGTCAATTTTTTTGAAAATCTTAATGTATTCAGAATCGCTTAAAACCTCCACAAAACATTAATATACCTTTCAAAGCGCTAATTTTTAAGTTATTTTTAATTAAAAAGAGCTTCGTTTCGGTCTGAGCTGAAACAGCTTGTATGCGTGCCTTGTTTACAATCATTCCGCTTTGAAATACATTGAGCTCTAGTTTTTGTTTTGTTTTTACAACCTTGTGCTTCCATGGAAACGGTGTTTCCCTCAATTCCGAGAGGCACTTTTGACGTCAGCTTTTCTGTAATGAAATATCTTATAATTAACTTACAAAATTTTTCTCGTAAAAGACAAGCGTATTTTCGGATTCAGGACAGAATTTTCAATAAGTTAAAATTGAAAACTTTGAATTTTAAGGAATAGGTTCAACTAGTACTACTTCTAACAATATGTATCAGGGAGTTTAACAGTAATTTAATGGGGTCATTTGATTCGCACCTATTTTTCTCGCATCATCAGTCAGAATACAAGCATTCTTGAAAGGGAGAAAAAAAAGATGCTATGGAACAGAAAAGTTGAGGAACTTTTGGTTTAAACTGGGATTAAATTCGAGCATGTTTAAAATGGAATTATTAATTATCGTTTATTGATAGATTTAAACAGTTTCGTACACTTGGAAAAATAACGAATAAAACAATGTTAATATTCATTAAAACATTTTACACTAATAGTAAATGCTCTTTTTTCCCTCGTCTTTATTAAGTATTATCATTAAAATGTGCAAAAAGCTGAGTTTTTAAGTCAATTTTAACTCTTAATCGTTGAAAAAAGAGGGGCGAGCTTCCATCAGATATTTTTCAGGAATAATTGAAGAAATGGTCAAGAGTTTGAAAATTTATCAATTAAAAACATCAAAAATGAAATTTTCAAAAGGTTTTCTAAGAACAAAAAAGTTAATTGTTTCTAAACCCGTTGTTAGGCCAAAGTATAGATTTAATAAGAATAAAATATGGAATAAATTTAGACCTGTGTAAAAGGACGAATGATATTCCGATTATTAAACCTCTTTGAAACATAGCAAGATTTCCTTCCTTAGCAAATAATATCTTGTGAACAGGTTTAATTGGTCATAATAGCCTAAAACATTGATTTTTTAAAATAAAGTCTATCTTTATAAAATGTGAATATTTCCGAAAATAGCAAAAAAAGAGAGAAAAGATTTCTTTTCCGCCCATTAAGTAAAACGTTAAATTCTAAATCCTCATCATGCAAATTTAATCCTTCGAAAAGTTAACTTTTATCAGTTTTGATAGATGGCGCCACTTTCTCTTGTTATATACTAATAGGTAGTACTCCAGTTATATACTAATAGGTAGTACAGAAATCGCATGCAAATTTACAAATTTGATCAAGTATTTGTGTGTACTACGTTGAAATCTTCTACTCCAAATGATTTCGGGTAAAGTAAATTGTAAATCAGAAGTTAGGAAATAGTAGTAGTTTGAATAAAAAGAACAGAGTGAAATAACAGATTTCTGAGATCATTCTTGCACGCATAAGGGAGGGTTTAAGCAAGCTTTAAATAGTACCGTATTTGAGCGGTTTAAAGAAATTTAAACACATAAATGTGCGATAAACACCGTCATGGGGTAATATTTTATACTTCGGATAATACTGCTATTTCGCAGTCGTAAGTAACAACGGGATTACACTGGGCACGCTCAGGAGTACTTTCTCAGAAAATATGAAAGTTATATTATTTTTGATTATAGAAAACTATATTGCTTCAATAAAATCCCACAAGTTCACTACATTTGTAAAATGAAGCGAGTTTACGAGGAACAGCTTCTTTCTATAGCAACGCAAAGGTAGCAGAACGCGAGCGAAAATTCTTAAGATAGAGCGCCATCTATGAGAGTTTTTTCTCATATATGGAAGAAGATTGTGTATTAAAAAGTTGACAAGAAATAGAACGGTACTTTTGTAGCTGCGGGTGTGTTTTTAGTTAAAATAAGACTCAATGCTATTAAAATGTAGAATACATTTATATTTAATCCCATATTCAGCTGCCTGTCTCATTGTGCTTTACTCACCACTTTTTCAGAAGGCATCAAATGTGTTGGGATCACGCATTTCAGCAAGGTTAACTAAGATCATACTTCATAGGATCATTTCTATAGTATGATTAGCGAGTTCACTCACCGAACTTCGCAGGCAAACCATACCGCGATGACGAGATATGGAGTGTCGGCCTGAGCGTGATCGTTGTCTGCGTTCCTCTTGAGGAGCATGACTAGAGATGACCGCACTACCCTTTTTAACTGAGGGGTGGATGGCTTACACTCGATCAGAGTGGTTTTTTTTAATATTAAAATAAGACTTGACACATAAACAATCTGTAAAATGTGCTACCGTTTCGAAACACCTTTTTAATTAAAGAGTTCCATTAAATTAAGTATATCACGTCGACCCTTATATCTCGGCAGAGTTAATGTTGGCCGTTTAAGGCAAGGGAGAGTTAATATTAACAGATTTTAGAAGTGCCATTCTATAATGAATAAACGCTTCTATAGGAAGTCGTTAAGAAGTATAATAGATTAATATGTAAGGAAAACTAAAAATGACACATTCAAAATGTTTTGCACTTATGGAATTTTCTATGTTTAAATCATGTGATATTTACTGTAAGGAGTGTAAATCATAAAACAATATCAGTTACATAACTGAATTATAGAATCCCCAGAGAAGGAATAAGTAAGATTTTTCAACAGGATATTATATATTCGATAGCAAGTCAACTCTTCAAGAGTGTCGACTTTCACGTGAAGCACCGAGAGCTGTACTCTCGAGTGGCGTGGAAACAGTTCATAATTTTAGAAATTTATAAATGTATTAAAAGTAATTTACGTATATACTGGTGAACACAATCAAATTAACTTCTTATAATTGTTTTACCTTGAAATAAGGAAGTAAAGGTTTATAGAATGATTATACTGCCTTTCTTAGGAAATATAGGATCAGAGCAATGAAATCTAAGAGAAGTCCTTTGAATTCATATACCTTACATTTTTAAATTTCTTTATTCATAAACCAGATGGCGCTCATACTCTCGGCGTTGGGGAACGTTTATGTTTCAGGTTGCCTCTCACCCTGAATATGTAAATCTACTGGGTAAGAGTTGTATTCTAGGAGAGAAGAGATTGTGTGAAATTTGGTTGCTAATGTTGTAGTTTGGGATTTCGTTTAGAGCCCGATGCAACTTTTTATCATTAAAAATAAATAAATAGCTGTAATTATGAAAATTAAGTACAGGATATTTAATTATTCTTGTCTACTTAATGAATAAATTATTTGTTAATTATTACTTTGCTACATGTTATACTTTATTTAAAAATAAATTTTTACTTCCATAAATATATTTTTGTCTCGTTGTAGTCAGTTGCTAACTTTACAGTTTCGGAAGATTGGTTACTGTGTGGATTTTCATCTCACCTTTAATCTACAAAACTTCCTTGTTGGCAGCCATTTTTATTTTAAAAAATACACTCTCAGTGCAGACAGTTTGGAAATGTGTTCGAAAAATGGTGTGCTGCAAATCTTCGTAAGTGGGTCATTCTACAGAAAACGCTCTTTACCTGTCCCTAAGCCTTTTTCACTATTTAATATGAATATTTTTTTTTGGACTCACGTTTTTTATTGGTATTGGTAGAAGCCTAAACGAGTGCAGCTGATAATTTTTTTCACCGATGTTTTTTATTTCGTTTTATTTTAGTCACAACAGTGAAATCTCAGCTCCGTACCATGTCCCTAGCCCATAGTTACTCTAAAGATGGTTAGATAAATAATTTAATTATTGTGAAATGGAGTTAAATGCTATTTTTTCGATTACTTCTTAGTTAGAAGCTTAGTATTTTGGCATAGACAATTTTTTTTAACATGTCTTTATATTTTTTTAGATCATGTATAGTAGTGTCCCTTGTTTTTTGGCTCTTTCCTTGGAACCAACTTTTAACTCCTTTGAAAGTGTCTAGATGGCAGCCGGGTGTGAAAGTTTTCTTCTACCCTGATTTGATAAGAGCCTTTGTGTTATTTACAGCCAAATCGAGCGGGAAAAGTTGGTTTTAATAGTTTGAGGGAGAGTTTTGTCCATTATTTTCAAAACGGTTCTGCTAGATGCTCAGCTCCGTGGAAACAAATTAAAGGAGGTTAAAGATGCACTAAAAATAAATACTTATTTTTTGCTTGATTAATAAGGTGTACAGATGTTAATTATGAAAAATTAGGATTTTCCTAAAATTACGAGGGCGTAAATATTTAATTTAGTGCGTGTTCCTCAGCTCCGTGGAACTCAGCTCCGTGGATCAGAAGAGCTATTTGTGTTAGTAGGTTACAGATACTCAGTGTTTGATAGTCAATCAGTGAATGGTAGTACTGTTTTATATAAATTATAATTTTAGGTATAATTTGAGAAATAATATGATCAATAATAGTGAACAATATTCAATTTTTACTGTATAAGAAGTAAATGTTTAATTTTTGTATAAAATCTTAAAAAATTTCCCCCTAATTATTTTTTATTAATAAGTATTGCCTTTAGTTGTATTTCTAACAAAATTATAGATATTTTATCCTTTGCCATTATAAACAGTCTAAATTTAGCATATAGGGGAGAGCGGGGCACCTTTCAACAGTTTCGTTTTCGATTAAAATCATTTTCTCGTTTGTTATGAGCAGAGATGGGCGCAATCAGATTACTTTTGTAATCAGATTAATAATCTGATTGAAGTAATCAGATTACATTTGTAATCTGATTACATTTGTAATCATCAATCTGATTACATTTGTAATCTGATTGAAAGTAATCAGATTACATTTGTAATCTGATTACATTTGTAACCATCAATCTGATTACATTTGTAATCTGACAGAAAGTAATCTGATTACATTTGTAATCTGATTGATGTAATCTGATTGATGTAATCTGATTACATTTGTCAATCAGATTACTTTTGAAATCAGATTGACACAACTTAATTACAGTGGTCCGCAATTCACCGGAAGTGGTTCTTAGCTAACCGGAAGTGGTTCTTATAGCTAACCGGAAGTGGTTCTTATAGCTAACCGGAAGTGGTTCTTAGATAACCGGAAGTGATCCGAAACTTACCGGAAGTGAACCATACCTTACCGGAAGTGGTCCAAAACTTATCGGAAGTGGTCCAAAACTTACCGGAAGTGAACCATAACTTAATGGAAGTGGTCAGTAACTTACCGGAAGTGGTTCGCAACTTACCGGAAGTGGTTCGCAACTTACCGGAAGTGGTTCGCAACTTACCGGAAGTGGTTCGCAACTTACCGGAAGTGGTTCACAACTTACCGGAAGTGGTCCACAACTTACCGGAAGTAGTCCACAACCTACCGGAAGTGATCCTTAATCTACCGGAAGTGGGTCACAACTTACCGGAAGTGGTTCGCAACTTACCGGAAGTGGTTCACAACTTACCGGAAGTGGTTCACAACTTACCGGAAGTGGTCCACAACTTACCGGAAGTGGTCCACAACTTACCGGAAGTGGTCCACAACCTACCGGAAGTGATCCTTAATCTACCGGAAGTGGGTCACAACTTACCGGAAGTGGTTCGCAACTCACTTCCGGTAAGTTAAGGACCACTTCCGGTAAGTTGTGAACCACTTCCGGTTAGTTGAGAACCACTTCCGGTAAGTTGTGAACCATTTCTGATAAGTTTCAGACCACTTCCGGTAAGTTTTGGACCACTTCTGGAAAGTTTTGGACCACTTCCGGCAAGATGCGAACCAACAAGAACCAACAACTGTGTGCCTTCACATTATCAATCAAAAAGTAATCAAGATTTATTATGATTACTTATTGTAATCTGTAATCAGATTACAGATTACATATGTAATCAGTAATCAGATTACAGATTACAATTGTAATCATTAATCTCCATGTGATTACTTTCGTGATTACAATTGTAATCATTAATCTCCATGTGATTACTTTCTTGATTACATTTGTAATCAGATTACAAATGTAATCAGATTACAATTGTAATCGTAATCATCAATCATTAATCTGATTACATTTTGCCCAACTCTGGTTATGAGGTTAATTTAAATGCCACCTGGTGTCAAGTAATGTTTCTTATCATAACAACATCTGTCCGTGGTATTCCTACCATTTCACCTTTTAGTTTTTTTGTAATCGAGTGGAGTCGTTTTTGACGTCCAAAAGTAAATTTTGAATTTCTTTTAAAAAACCGGATTTTAACAACTTTTTATTAATTTAGGTGACTGATTTTTACACATGTTATTAAATAAGGTCTTCTGCTTCTATGCATACCTTTTTCGAACCGATATCTTTATTCTAAAGCGTTTGAGGGGTCTTGAACCGTGACGACTAAAGGTGGGGCACCTTTCAACACTTAGGGCGGGGCAGGTTTCAACACCACAAAAATTCGTTTTGCTTAGCATATTGTGCTTTCGCAATGCTTTTTCTTGAAGTAAACGCTCTTAAATAACTTATTCAAGAAATAATAGCATTGTATTAGAGTTAATTTTTTATTTTTAGTGAAAAAACAGCTGAAAATCGATTTAGATAATTTACTCAAATACACATATAATTTTTAACGGTAAGGCTACCATACGATTCACAACAGCAATTTTATGCATTTAGTAGTTATCAGCATTGATTTAAATAAAATTATTTAATATATACCACTTTGATGACTATAGTAATTAGCAAAATTTAAAATAAATTAAAAGCGATTAAAAAAATAAAATTTTTGGTGAATTCTGAAGAAAAACAGTTGAATTAACAATATATTTTCGGAATGTAACTCAAAAGAACTTTTAAATTAAAAAATAAAGAAATAAAATCACACTTAGTTGTGTGGAAAAACTCATAACCTACGAAACAACAGAAAAACTCCAAAATTTGCAAAAAATTGCACTTTTTTTACTCTAAATTAATGAAATGTATTTGTTATAATGTATATTTCAATATAATAAGCTTAAAATCAACTGAAACTTTTAAAATTAACCCACTGTTGAAACGTGCCCCGCCTGTGTTGAAACCTGCCCCACCCGAGAACCTTTTTTAAAACGCAATTTTGGACCTTTTAATTTTCTCAAGGAACTTGGGTAAAATTACACAATGTCTCCGAAAGTCCATGGTAGGATATGCAAGTTAAAGTTTTAAGATCCGTCAATTCGTTTGGTCACAAAAAATAAAAACCGAAATCTGTTGAAAGGTGCCCCCCTCTCCCCTAGCTGGAACTCCATAAATGAATTTTTTAAAAAAAATGGCATTTTTGAGAAAAATAAATTAAATATAGGTGGACCATTAGTCATTTTAACTTACAAAAGGTGTTAAGTCTCTAAAAATAATAAAAGTTTTCAAGAAAAAAAAAATTATTTTCATGAAATTCTCTCTCTGAAAAAGAGAGATTTCTGTAGAATGACCCAAGTGCAGAAATTAGGCATTGTCCGTGAGAGATTTGCAGTGAAGTTTCCAAGTCTAATTTTTAAATACTAATCCCCAGAGGGATTCCAAAAATTCTGTTGAGGCTCATTAGAATGTTCCTCTCCACGGAAATCTTTAGTAAAAGGCGAAAGATTTACACGATGTTGAAGAGAAACCAGAGCATACGTGGGGTAGTTGGGAAAATTATATACGTAAATTTTACATGCATAAAAAGTGGTGACTTATAGTAAAATTGTTGTGTGCAGCTCCCGCAAATATAAAATGCCCAAAACGTTAACGGATGGGATTCGAAAGATATTTTTGGTATCATTTTTCAGGATTTAGTATATACTTGAAAACACTAATTGACTATGTTCCTATCAGAGGCCATCTTCATGCCCAAAGCAATAAAGTGTCCAGGGTTTTTTTTATTCTATTTTCTGAAAGAACCCTAAAAACCAAATTTTCATTTAATTTGGTCTTCAAACAAAGCCATATTAAAAGCCTGAAATCAGTTGCCAACATCCGACCGCCAAGGATAGATGGCTTTGAAACTTTTGGCAACCCTCGCTACTCAATCTTTCGTCCTTTTGTGTTGCCACCAACGGAACTGATTTCATAAAATTCGTCATAAATTAATTAAGCAATTCGTTTAATATATTTTTCAAATAATTAGCTGGCTATTGCTTGGCTAATTTTGTTCATTTATTTTTGTCACTAAGTATAATTTCTTGAGAAGAATTTTATTAAAATTTAAAAAAAAAATTGTTGACACGGTCTTCTTCCATTCTGATAATATGGCCTGCCCATTTCATTCTTTGTGTGAGGTAAACTGCTCGATTCCTGGATGTGCTTCGATTATTGCAGTAGGAGATTAGTGTTTGTGGCAACAACAAGAATATGTATTTATAAGTGCGAGTGAAACGTGTCAGGGTGATTGTTATGATTGTTTGTATGAATGGATGGTGCTGCTGTTGAATAAATAGGTTGATTTTACCCCACGGTGTTTTTTATTGAAAGGCTCACGTTTCACTGGCTGGACCCAACATTGTGGTGACCCGGACGTGATTATCGACGTGAAGTTTTAAGTTGGTACGGCCAGATTTTAACTTATGGAAATGGAGCAGCTAGTCAAGAAGAGAACACCGGTTAGGGGATCAGTTACGAGGTATTGTAATCTTATTGATGCAGCATTAAAAGAAAGTGTTATAGACCATGATGTTATTGAAGTAAATCGGAAATTATTGGAAAGATCGGCTTCTAAAATGGAGAACTTGGACGAGCAGATACTGGATCTGATGTTGAAAACAGATTATGATAAATACGATGAAGAATATTTGCAAATCGAAGAATACCAAACAAAATTAGAGCACGTGAGGCATAAAATAAAAGCGGACTTTGAGAAAGCTCCAACGGCGGAGAGTGTACCCACTAGATGTAAGCTACCAAAACTGGAAATGAGAAAGTTTACCGGAGAAATTAAAGACTGGCTGGGGTTTTGGTGTCAGTTTCGGCGAATACATGAAGATGTGACCGTCAGCAATGAAGATAAATTTCAGTATCTCATCCAGAGTATGGCGGCAGGTAGTAGAGCCCAGGAAATAGTCGACAGCTACCCACCAACTGCTGAAAATTATCCGAAGGTTATTGAGAGCTTGAGGGAGCGTTTTGGTCGTGAAGAACTTTTAACTGAGTACTATATAAGGGAGTTACTGTCATTGGTAGTAAGTAATGCTACGCATCATTTGAAGTCAAAACAGAATGTTATGCAGCTCTATGACAAATTAGAATCCCATCTGAGATCACTCGAGTCAATCGGTGTTACTAACGACAAGTACACGGCGATGCTTTTTCCACTGGTGGAGTCTTGTGTCCCAGAGGATCTCTTGAGAGCTTGGCTGAGGTCACCAGAGGTTGGATCGGGGAAGTATGAGGACAAGCTTTCACAGTTGCTGAGATTTTTAAAGAAGGAGGTGGAGGGAGAAGAGAGAATTGTCATGGCGAAATCTGGGTTTCATTCAGGTGAAGAATCTGGAGGACGAAAAGTGAAATCAAGGGAAAGCGAGGATTTAATTCCCACGGCCAACGACCTTTTTTTGAGGACAAAACCCTGGAGATCATGTTTATTTTGCGGCCATCCTCATAAGTCACAATTTTGTTATAAAGGTCAGGCAATGAGTTTTAGAGAGAGAAAGAATTTTTTAATGAGGAAAAATGCTTGTTTTAACTGTTTAAGAGTAGGACATTTTTATAGAGATTGTACATCTGATGTTGAATGCGGTCGATGTCGAAAGAGACATTGGACCACTTTGTGCCCATGGAAGGATCAATCTTACGAGGGACCCGTAGAATCGGTGAAAGAGTCCCCTGGGGAGATCCAGGTCAATGATCCGAATACAGTTCTTTCCGACCACAGCCATCCCGAGGTCCTTCTACAGACTCTTTTGGTGTCGGTGGGAGCTGGTGGAAAAAGGAAGACCGTACGGGCGTTGATTGACACCGGATCTCAGAGATCTTATATTTTGAGGTCAACCATTCGTCAGATGAGAACTGTTCCAGAGGGATTAGAGAATTTAACCCATGTGGTCTTTGGTGGTGCTAGTTCTACGAGGGCTCATAATTGTTACAGGGTAACTGCCAGTAACTTGAACCATCCCTTTTCGTGTGATCTGCGGGTTTTGGATCAAGATATCATTTGCGGGAATGTGCCTAGCATGCAAAAGGGTCCCTGGATCGAGGAGATGGCGAGCAGAGGAATTGACCTCACTGATGTTGGCATGGGTTCTCGGCGAGTGGAGCTGCTGATTGGAGCCGATTACGCCGGAGGCCTATTTACTGGTAATCTGTTGGAGGTGACATCAGGATTGGTTGCCATGGAAACCTTTTTGGGTTGGAGCCTAATGGGTAAACCTGAGCTTGTCTATGCTGGAGCTACTTCTCTTTTGAGTCAGTCTGAGCGAGACAAGGATGAGATCGAGGAGGGTGTCGTGAATAGATCTGGTGCAGTAGATATGGAGACTGAGCGAGTGCCACATTGTGAAAATGTGTCCCTAGGTACCTCTGCTCTTGAGCAGGCAGTAAGAACCTGTCCTCGGCCTGATGTTATTGCCACTACCCCTAACATTGGATCTGTTCCGCCTGATCGTCCAGCGAGAAGAGACTGCCCAAGTCCCTCACCCACGGTGGGAGTTCCAGTCAGAGGGTTGCGTTCCCTGGAGGTCCGAGGGAAGGAGTACCCAGAAGCTGCTGATGGAGGGACTAGAAACACCCACACTCACCCACGGTGGGAGTTCCAGTCAGAGGGTTGCGTTCCCTGGAGGTCCGAGGGAAGGAGTACCCAGAAGCTGCTGATGGAGGGACTAGAAACACCCCAGAAGAAAGAGAGGTCAAGTTCCTGTTGGACTATTTGAGACTTTTTTAAATTTTTTGGAGTTTAAGATTTTTAAAGCTTAGGATTTTAAATTAACTTTGTTCCTGAAAAAGTGTTAACAGATGTTTAGAGTTAGAACTTTCTTAGTAGATTTTTTATTGTTGAACTAATTTTAATTAACTTTTAGGCAGTTTACCTTTGTAAGTTTTGATGAATCAAAAGGTGGGAGTGTGAGGTAAACTGCTCGATTCCTGGATGTGCTTCGATTATTGCAGTAGGAGATTAGTGTTTGTGGCAACAACAAGAATATGTATTTATAAGTGCGAGTGAAACGTGTCAGGGTGATTGTTATGATTGTTTGTATGAATGGATGGTGCTGCTGTTGAATAAATAGGTTGATTTTACCCCACGGTGTTTTTTATTGAAAGGCTCACGTTTCACTGGCTGGACCCAACACTTTGTCTTTTGATGAAATTTATGATGTCAGGTTCTCGGAATGAGAGATAAAGTTCCATGCTTGATCTTCTCAGCCACACACGGTTTTCACAATTCAATTACCTTCTTATGATCGTGTTTCTGTTCTTTTAGGGCATTAACAATATAATAAGTAGTGTTCAAAGTTTATCTTTGATTGATATTTCCATCAAATATTTAATATTTTTCACCGTCTTTCTTTTTGATATAATTCCATCTTTCTCTTATTTTTTTAAAGAAGATCACATCAGGGGCTCTACTTAGATGCCTCCGGAATTATTTCCCCGTTGGAAAAATTCCGGAACCACGTGACTTTCCGGAGTCACGTGATACAAAAACTCAAAAGCGGCACTTAGATGCAACCGAAAACATCTCCCTTCCGGAATTTCGAGGAATAAGTTGTTGGCAATGCGGGAATTTTTTCGGCGGGAGAAAGCTTGGTGAAATTATTTCCCATGTGGGAAAACGAAAGTAAACACACTTCAATAGGGTCATCTTTTCTAATTAAAACATTCAATCTCTGTATTTTTTTAACTGAAGGGAATGCAAAAGGTCTAATTAATCCTAAATTTGACTAAATGTAATTAGAATTTTTAAAATAGTCAAAATAGAAGAATGAAAAGAACAGCATAAAGCCATCGGAACAACATTGACATACACATATTCTGTGGAGAAAGAAAAACAAGGTAAGCTTTTTTTCTAATTAATTTGTTAATTTAATTTAATAATTTGTTTTGATTTTAATTAAGTGTTATTGTCTGATTACTTATTCTATAAGGAGTTTTAAATTATCAAAACTCACAATATGTCTCGATCAATTTAACCATGTCCATGATGTATTGAAATGTAACTCAAAACAAATATTACAGTTCTACTTAATTTGGTAGATGTCTTAACAATTCTTCCCCAACTCTGGTTATCGTAATATATATACAGTTCATAAAATAAATTGCTGAAATATAAGAACTGAACAACTTCCAGAGAACAATATCTAGCTAATCAAAAGTTATTGAAATACGTAGTAAATTGGTATCTTTTAAGCATATTATATGCTCTTAAAGAGTGCTTTGGTTTATAACTATTAAATCACATAAGCGAGCTGAAAAGAAGATTTTCTACTTGACAACACAGCTGAACTCTTACTTATTATTTGTGATAATAGAAGTAATTGATTTATGAAATGTACTACTATTTTGTTTAAAAAAATTCTCTGCTAGTAAATGCATTTGTTCCATTCTAGGTTCTATGTGGTTGTTATTAGTTGTTATCACAGCCTTTCTTAATGTGTTGGACCTGAGACCTCAGATTAAAACTATTGCAGAAGTAACAAAGTATATTTTGAAAGAAGGTAAATTAACATTTTATTGTAATGTAGAGTGTGAATAAGTAGAATGCTTTTAATATAATTATGTACTTTGCATGGAATAGGAAAATATTTAATGAGTTTCTAGTTTTGCTGATAGATATTACAATTATTAAATATTATTATGTGTGTTTTCTGCTTTAGATAATGACATTGTTGGTTTTATTTGCATTCTTTATCATTCTTTTTTAGACAAAAAATAATGTTGATAAAAAAATTGTAAAATCAAAATTTTAATCAAGGATTATCACTGATTTGGTGTGTAACATTTTAAGGTACTTACGTGAGAAGCCATTGAACAATTTGTCAAAATCAAAAAAGTTGCTAAAAAATATTCAATGCTGTACTCATCTATCTATATATCATTTTCTGTTTTTTTGTGTGACAGTTTTAACATTAATGAAAAAAAGTGGACTGTTTAATACCCAAAAAACCTACCCATTTCATCATTAACTGAATTATCTTTGAAGTATGCTAATTTTGATTCCTCGCTTATTATGATACAGTAGTAGAGTATTTTTGGATATAGTTACATGCTGCATAACCAAATAATTAAAAAAAAAACATAACTTTAGCTAACCATAGAGAGCCTGGCTAACCATAACATGTCTGAGATTTAGAAGAATTATGGCAGAAAGAATGGAAAAGAAATAGTAAAAAATAGCATGATACTCTTATTTCATTTTGCCGAAATCCAAATTACTGACAAATCATTACATTTCCCCAACAAATTATTTCTCAAAATGGGCCATTACACTAACAGAATGTGTTCCAAACAAGATGCTTCTCCATATTCCAGTACACTGCAAAGAAGTTTCATTGAATTCCACAACACCAGCAGATCATTTCAACGAATTGATCATTACATTACACCTGTCTTTCCGGCCAATGGTCAAATAATTAAAGAGTTTTAGTGTTAAGGAATTCAGTGAAATGGCTTTTCAGTGTACAGAAATTGGGGGAAATGTCTGTAGGTGTAATAAGGCCATTCAATGAAACAGAGAAATTTGTCTGGTGCAAGTTTCTCGATGATGTGGCTTTTGATGAGATAGGTGTGATTGCTATAGTAAAACTGATGTTTAATTCCTCAAGATAGGCTTTTGTACAACAGCCTGAATGTGTTTTGGAGTAATTGTTTAACTGCATTTAAGTTTTGGTCAAAATTTAACTTCACTCCCTGACACGGCAAAAAATGTGGAGTGAAGAATACTTATAAAATGAGTAAAATCTTAACCATTTTCTAAGAAGGGGGAAATATCAAGAATGAAAAGGACATGGGAAATGTATTAAGTTATTGTGAACAACTTTTATAACATTCTTTGTTTTTTTATACAGGCGCAACATCTACTACCGGAGTAACCCATGGCTGGGGAACCCCAATTACCACAACGACGAAAGATTCAGTTAACAATTCATCTTTAGAATGTGCATGGATCTTCATATCAAGATCATTAAAACTGAAAGGACATATGTTGTGACTCTGCCATGTCTTGGAATGTGATGCTATTGTGTGTAATTGATTGAACATGTAGATTAAAAAAGCTGCTCAAATGATAATTCTAAAAATATTGATAGTGCTCAGTTAACTTTTTTGAATAAAGTTATTTTAATAAAATATATTATTTTAGTAGTATCACTTTGTGTTCATTTCTTGTAGCTAATGAAAAAGGTTCTCTAGTTTTAGCTGGGTTCTCCTTATTTAACTTATTGGCAGCATTTTACTAATAAAATATAAGATTAAAAGCAGCACTGCTTGTTATGATATTGACATAGCCAACAATTGATAATGAAGTCATACCTGTAGAATGGTCAAATCATGGAAATAAACTAAGTATACCAGAATTCAGTGAACTCTTAATGTGACAAGATATGAAAAAACTTTATCAAAGTAATAACTTGAATACTGCATTGCCCTTTACTGAGAATTTATTGTTTTTAGACAGAGAAACAAATTATTATTAATTTTCTCCTCTTTAGTGTCATCATAGGTAGAAACAAAAGCAAGAAAACACTTCTATCAGCCTCCAATTTTAAGAAATTTCGATTATAGAAGTGGTCAGAACTAATGTAAAGTTTCTTAGTGTTGACAAATATACTCCATCACTTCCTAATACCTGTTGTGAAATACAATACCTTTAAGCAGAAAACAAAATATAGAAACATTTTCATAATATTGGAAGATGATTGACTTGCTCAATTCAGCATCTTGAAATCTTTGAAAAAAGCTCAGTGTGACAAGATTAGAAAACTGAAAATCTGTAGAAATTTGAAAACCAGATAAATTAATCTTAACACAGTGAAGCCCCGATTTAACGTTTCCCGAATTTAACGTCAGATTTCATTGGTCCCAAATGATTTCCTATGCATGTAGTGCTATAAAAACCCGCATTTAACGTTATCACTCTAAAAAGTTTCCCGCATTTAACGTTTTTCTTTTTTAAGAAGTATGGCACTATGAAAATTTTCCAAAACATTCACTTATGAAAGAAAAAAAGATTATTTTCATATTCTTGTTCCTCAACAGCTGTACGAAAGGATTGCGTTATGCTAGCAGAATTTTAAAGCTTTGGTAAATTTTCGGAATTTCTTGTTCTTATGCTTTTTGTTTGTTCTTATTCAAATCGCTCTTGGTTCTCCTATAGCAAAGTGATTAATACTAGAATTATAACAGCCATATTCACAGCCATCAGCGTCGGTGTTAACAGGCAGCTAAAGAACGAAAAATTAGCTTTTCGCTGACTCTGATTGGTGGAATTCTTTTTTGACTTGGGATTTAACACCGACGCTGATGACTGTGAATATGACTGTAAGAGTTCTACATAATAAATGAACAGGAATTGGCTACAATAATTCCCAGATTCTTCCCTTTGATTGTAGCGTACTTGCATCTTGTTCAGTGTTACGTTATTATCCTATCCCGATTTAACGTTTTCCCGCATTTAACGTTATTTTTCTTTGGTCCCTTGAAAGACGTTAAATCGGGATTCACTGTATAATCAAACTTAGTTTATGAGATTAGCAATGAAACACAAACAGTGAATTTAATTTGTATGTTTAATCTGTTCGCACACCAATCAAAATTCGGATCGCTTCTAGTTGCTGGTTCGTTGGCGATGGATTGTTAATCGCGCACATATTTAATTCTTCTGTCATCCTTTAAAGTGTCCTTTGACACAGGTGGGCCTATATAAAATCAAACTCGAATTTATGTCAACGACACGATATCATCTCTTGTTTACTAAACAAAAGCGAACAACAAAAGCTCTGATTGGTTGCCGCTATTCAGGAGTGGGAAATAAAGTAGTCTCGAACCCAAAATGCCCCTCTTCGATTCCTAACCCGGTTTCCGGAAGTATCTAAGTACGACTTTCGCTTACTTCCGGAATCTTGCCTTTGGAATTTCCAGATTTCGGTTGTTGGAAATATTCCGGAGGGGAATAATTCCAAAGGCATCTAAGTAGAGCCCCTGGACTTATTTTAATTTGGGCAGTTCTTGCATAAACACACTTCTTAATATCAATTAGTTTATGTGATGGTGACTTGTAAAATATGTAAGCTCTCGGTCCGCCATAGTGTTCCAAAATATTGACAGTACCATTAACCCATCCAGTGTGGGAACTGGTGGTGTCTGAAGAGTGAATTTTCCTAGAAATTATGCTAAAATTATCAAATTTTATCAAGTTTTCAAGGATTTTAACAAACATCTTCATCACAGATGCTCATTTTGTGTCTCATATTTCATCTTTTCTTCATTCTGATCTAGAGGAAGCGAGCGGACAAGCTATTCCCCTACTAAGCCATAGTTACTAGAGATGGGTAAAACCGTTATTTTTTGATAACGTTAAATATTGATAGTTATTTTCAAATAACGTTATTTTTTTTAACTACGCTACTTTTTACGTAATAGATTCAAAAGCACCAAACCATACACCCTTCATCAAACTTAAGAAGTTTTCTGACCAAGCAAAAGAAAATATCCTCAGGAAAGTATCTTTCAACACCCTCCCTCTTCCTTAAGGATCAGAGTCAAACAAAGGAACACCCCCCGCCTTCTTCTTTGTTCAGAGCCCAGCCCCAGCGCGATGATGCTGACCCGCGGACTATAATGTGGCTAAAAACTAGTGATGGGCAAAATTGATAATTTTAGGTATCGAATACTTTTTTTTTTCAATGTTGGGTAATGAACCTGAAGGGATGATTTTTTCTTAGGGCAAGGGCCTATCCATACTCAGACTGAAATTCAGAAAATTTAAAGCTATCCATCAAAAATCGGGCCCTCGATTCCCGGAGAACAAGATCTTGAAAGCTATATAAGCACCACAGTAATAAAACACGGCTGAGGATGGGAGTGACCGCGCCGAAAGCGCAGAAAGCAAACCCGCGGGCGACGCGAATTTCAAATAGCTAAAGGAAGGAGAAAGACCCGAGCGGCTGCCGAACCGCCCCCCCCCCTGCAAAGGCCGCATATCCCGATAACCCAATCCAATCCAACACATCCCACCTTCCCCGCCACCCCGCGCGCCGAAACCGAATTTGAAATGGCGAGAGAAAAGTCACACATGAACATCAGCAGGGGCTCTACTTAGGGCCACCGTAAAGTTTTATTACATCCAGTGCTTGGATGTAATAAAACAATTTGCGGCCGGACCACCAGCAGTTTATCTCCCCTATCTCCCTCAATCTCTTTGTATCTCCCCTCGCACTCGCCCCTGAGAGCTGTCGAAAATTCACCACATGAAGACACCGGCGCCATAAACTCAGGTTTCTTCCTGGAGATAATTGTTTTATTACATCCAAGTTTTATTACATCTAGAAAGTCTACGGCCCACCTTAGATGCCTCCGGAATTATTTCCCCGTTGGAAAAATTCCGGAACCACGTGACTTTCCGGAGTCACGTGATACAAAAACTCAAAAGCGGCACTTAGATGCAACCGAAAACATCTCCCTTCCGGAATTTCGAGGAATAAGTTGTTGGCAATGCGGGAATTTTTTCGGCGGGAGAAAGCTTGGTGAAATTATTTCCCGTACGAGGAAACGAAAGTAAACAAACTTCAATAGGGCCATCTCTAGGGCCATCTTATCTAATTAAATCATTCAATCCCTGTATTTTTTTAATTGAAGAGACTGCAAAAGGTCTAATTAATTCTTAATTTATGACTAAATGTAATTAGAATTTTTAAAATAGTCAAAATAGAAGAATGAAAAGAACAGCATAAAGCCATCAGAACATATCATTCTGTGGTGAAAGAAAAACAAGGTAAGCTTTTTTTTCTAATTAATTTGTTAAAATTAACTATTTTTGAATTTCTTAAAGTCTTATTGTCTGATTACTTATTCTATAAGGAGTTTTGAATTCTCAAAACTCACAATATGTCTCGATCAATTTAACCATGATTTATTGAAATGTAACTCGAGACAAATATTACGGTTCTACTTAATTTGGTAGATGTCTTCACAATTATTCCCCCAACTCTGGTTATCGTAATATATATACAGTTTATAACATAAATTGCTGAAATATAAGAACTGAACAACTTCCAGAGAACAATATCTAGCTAGTCAAAAGTTATTGAAATATTTAGTAAATTGGTATCTTTTAATCATATTTTATGCTCTTAAAGAGTACTTTGGTTTATAATTTTTAAAACACATAAGCAAGTTGAAAAGAAGATTTTCTACTTGACAACACTGTTGAACTCTTACTTATTATTTGTGATAATAGAAGTAATTGATTTATGAAATGTACTATTTTGTTTTTAAAAAAATTATCTGCTAGTAAATGCATGTGTTCCATTCTAGGTTCCATGTGGTTGTTATCACAGCCTTTCTTAATGTATTGGACCTCAGACCTATTAAAACTATTGCAGAAGTAACAAAGTTTTTTTTTTTTTTTTGAAAGGTAAAATAACATTTTATTGTAATGTAGAGTGTGAATAAGTAGAATGCTTTTAATATAATTATGTACTTTGCATGGAATAGGAAAATATTTAATGAGTTTCTAGTTTTGCTGATAGATATTACAATTAATAAATATTATTATGCGTTTTCTGCTTTAGATAATATGACATTGTTAGTTTTATTTGCATTCTTTATCATCAAGTTTAGTCATGTTTTTTTAGTCAAAAAAGAATGTTGATAAACAATTGATTTGAACAATTAGCCAAAATCAAAACAGCTGCTAAAAAATCTTCAATGCTCTACTCATCTATATATCATTTTCTGTTTTTTTTGTGACAGTTTTAACATTAATGAAAAAAGTGGACTGTTTAATACCCAAAAAACCTACCCATTTCATTATTTACTGAATTATCTTTGAAGTATGCTAATTTTGATTCCTCGCTTATTATAATACAGTAGAATAGCATTTTTTTATATAGTTACATGCCGCATAACCAAATAATTTGAAAAAAAAAAAACCCATAACTTTAGCTAACCATAACCTGTCTGAGATTTAGAAGAATTACGGCAGTAAGAATAGAAAAGAAATGGTAAAAAATAGCACAATACTCCTATATCATTTCGCCGAAATCCAATTTACTGACAAATCTTCCCCAACAAATTATTTCTCAAAATGGGCCATTGAACTAACAGAATGTGTTCCAAACAAGATGCTTCTCCATATTCCAGTACACTGCAAAGAAGTTTCACTGAATTCTACAACACCGACAGATCATTTCAGCGAATTGATCATTACACCTGTCTTTTCGGCCAATGGTCAATTAATTAAGGCGTGTTAGTGTCATGGAATGCAGTGAAAAATTTTGTCAGTGAAATGGATTTTCAGTGTACTGAAATTGGGGGAAATGTCTGTCAGTGTAATAAGGCCATTCAATGAAACGGAGAAATTTGTCTGTTGAAAGTTTCTCGATAATGTGGCTTTTGATGAGATAGGTGTGATTGCTATAGTAAAACTAATGTTTAATTCCTCAAGATAGACTTTTGTACAACAGCCTGAATGTGTATTTTGGAGTAATTGTTTAACTGCATTTAAGTTTTGGTCAAAATTTAACTTCACTCCCTGACACGGCAAATAATGTGGAGTGAAGAATACTTATAAATTGAGTAAAATCTTAACCATTTTCTGAGAAGGGGGAAATATCAAGAATGAAAAGGACATGGGAAATGTATTAAGTTATTGTGAACAACTTTTATAACATTCTTTGTTTTTTTATACAGGCAACATCTCTTACTCGAGTAACCCATGGCTGGGGAATCCCAATTACAACAACGGCGAAGGATTCAGTTAACAATTCATCTTTAGAATGTGCATGGATCTTCATATCAAGATCATTTTAAAACTGAAAGGACTTAGGTTGTGACTCTGGCATGTCTTGGAATGTGATTTGATTAAACATGTAGATTAAAAAAGCTGCCCAAATGGAAATTCTAAAAATATTGATAGTGCTCAAATAACTTCTTTGAATAAAGTTATGTTATTTTAATAAAATATATATTATTTTAGTAGTATTACTATGTGTTCATTTCTTGTAGCTAATGAAAATGGTACTCTAAGATTAGCTGGGTTCTCCCTATTTAACTTATTGGCAGCATTTTACTAATAAATATCACTAAGTTGATTTATCATAGTTGGAAGTTTCTATCAAATTGAATTTTCATAGCATACTGCCACGTGTGGGCTTAGATCTTATACTTCAGTAGGAATAAGGATAGAAACAAAGTGTCATTGAATACTGACAACCATTACTTTTGCTTGAGTTGGCTAACACTTAAATGCAAATTTCGATTTTGAAAAGCGAGCTATTGGTTTCGTCATTGAGAAATTACCATAAGAGGACATCTATAAATCATGAGGTCAAAAAGAGGAAAGGGGGTCTATTAAAATCACACGTCAACTTTTTCTTTCAAGATTTTTAGCATAAGTTTAAGAAAAATATCCACATTAGTCAAAACAGCAAATCCTTATCTAGTCAGTCATGATAATTTAATTTCAACATGGATTTGTATCAAAACTTTTGTAACGTTTATACTGTATATGACAAGTCGAAACAAATGTGGCTCGATCATATGGGAATGAATCTTCCATGAGAATTTGAGGAGGTAGGGGGGTTTAGCAAAATCACCAAGGGGGAGGGAGGGGTCCAAAATCTCTCACTCACCTCACATAATTGTGTTAGAAATTGTCAGTTTTGTGTGATTTGGGTTGAGAGTTAATTATGAGAAATTAGGTTTAACTAGTGGTAAAGCATAAGTTGCAAATAGAGAAAGCGCTACTTAAACATGACATAAATACAAATTTCAAAAATCTCTGAAACAGATGCAACTTTGAGGAATTTCAAAATTCAGAATAAAACTAGGTGCTAATTATACAACAGGGTGCCACTATTGTTGGCATTATAATCCAGCAGTGGCGTAGCCAGAAAAAAATTTCGGAGGGGGATATTGATATTTTGGGGGTGGGATATGGGGTATTTTAAGTGGTTTTCTATGGTCAAAAAAAGAAAATTTCCAAGTTTCGGGGGGGATATATCCCCAAATCCCCCCCTCTGGCTACGCTACGCGCCTGTAATCCAGTATAACAAACAAAAAAAACAAGTGGCACCCTATTGTATAATGAAACCAAACTATAAACACTAATATTACAATCAGCTTAATATATGATAGATAACAATCAACTTTCAACGCTTTCCCTCTTTGCAATTCATGCTTCGCCACTGGGTTTAACTTGCATTTCAAGAAAAGTTAATATTTTGAAATAAATATATTTTGTTAATAAAGCTGTTTTGAAAATTTATAAAAATACATTTCAATGAAAAAATGGGACCTTACCAGAGGGTTTGACTGCTACGTTCAGTTAATGAGTAGCAAATCTATGGATCGAGAGTTTTAATAAAAAGTTATACTATAAGAAAACATTCCTGTTAAAGTTAATTCAATAATGTATCTTTAGTTAGAAAGTGAGTGGCAACAGTACCCCAACACAGTTTGGTGTTTACCTTTTTGTTTACTTCTGATGCCGTGCCGTCCGCATGAAAACGCAGCGCGTTTATATGTTTTGTCACCGATCATTTTGTACATACTCATATCATATAATATGTAACCAAGGCAATTATAATCATCTTAATAAACAAGATTAATAGGTCATGAGGCCCAGGATGCTAATTGCGTACTCGATGCAAAAAGATTGAAACTTGGTTCAGATGCCGCGGTAGATCGGATCGGCTTGCGCGTAGTTGAAAACCTGAGCATCGTCAATCGTCATGGATTCAAATAAGATTCAAGTGAAACCACTGAGTGGCAAGAGCGACTGGCCGATATGGAAGTATAGGATCCGGTTCGTGCTCAACTGCCGTGCAGACGCCCTCGAAGTTGTTGAAGGAACTCTCCCGAATCCTGATGAACCAGAAGCGGGTGCAAACGCAGCAGCCCGACAAGCTTACGACGCAGCGAAGGGAAGATATGGCAAGGCCAACAATCATGCGATGATGGTCCTCACAAACTCAATGACAGAAGAAACGGTCCAGAAGATCATTAGATTTGTAGACGCTCGAGAGGCTTGGTTGGAGCTACATAAGATCTACGAGGATTCCTCTGACAATCAACTCTACCACACATGCATGAGGTTTTTCCAGGAGGCCTGGGAAAATGGAGATATGGCTGCCCACTTATCAAAGCTGAAAAACCTTTGGGAAGAATTGAACAAGGGGCTAGAGATGAAGAGGGAGAACAGGCTGCCTGAGATGTTGCTCATCTGTAAGATACTTGACAGTTTGCCACCCTGTTATCGTCCCTTCAAATCCACCTGGCTTTTGCTGAGCGATGAAAAGAGAACCCTGGACGAGTTAACAACTCAGCTCTGTTCCCATGAAAGAGAATTAAAGAAGGACAGTGTTCCAAGCATCAAAAACGATGAACAAGAAGCTCTAGTCACCCAAGAGACTAAGATCAAAATCAGCAAAAACAGTAAGTGTGCCTATTGCCACCGTAAAGGACATTGGGTGAAAACCTGTAAAAAGTGGATCGCTGACGGAAGACCACCGAAAGCAAGCGCTTCCCATTCAAGGGATGGAGGAAGCAGGGTTGCAGCCAACTACACCCTTGTGGCTCTGGATGAGGAAGTGAATTCTTCTGAGTCAGGATCAGAGGACTGGTTCATTGATAATGGGGCATCAAAACATGTGACCAACAGCACTCAGTATTTCTTTGATTTTGAGAAATTCCAGTCACCCCACAGCATTACAGTTGCCAGCGGCAAGGCTTTACCTGCTGTTGGGAAAGGAAAAATTAACATAGTAACTGATGTTAAAGGTGACACACATTCCATTGTTCTCAAGAATGTATGGTTCGTGCCTGAAATAAGCAAAAATCTGTTTTCGGTACTGGCTGCCCAAGATGAGAATCAGAACAGCGTGTTTGAATCAACCTATAAGGACTGTGTCTTGAAAATAGGTGGGATACCAGTGTTGCATGGAACAAGAAGTGCTGGTGGAGGCTTGTTCAAAGCTGCCATGACAACACTACCTCCAGACAGGAACATCACGGTAGACATGGCTACTGAAGATGTTCTCCAACTATATCATGAAAGATGGGGGCATCAAGACAAGAGACACGTAAAGGCTGTGCTAGAGAGGGAGTTAGACCTAAAAGTTAAGCTTGAAACCGCTATATGTGAACCCTGCGCTTATGGGAAAACACATCGACTAAAGTTTGGTCAGCGGAAAAAAAGGCAACTTCTCCTGGAGAACTCATTACTACTGACATTTGTGGCCCCTTCGATGAATCTCACAGAAAGTTCAGGTATTTTGCAATCTTCAAAGATAGCTTTACCAAATTCAGGTATTGCTACTTCCTTAAACATAAGTCAGAAATACAAGACATTGTGGGAGGATTCATTAACCATGCAAAGAACCTCGGGCACAATGTTAGAGAGATCCTTAGTGACAACGGGGGTGAATTTGATTGCGAGAATGTCAGAAAAGTCCTAAGGGAACTTGGAGTGACTCAGAGGCTGACTTCACCATACTGCCCAGAGCAAAATGGTAGTACTGAAAGGGACAATAGAACCATTGTTGAAATGGCCAGAACTCTGAAGTACGGAAACAGGGGAGCAGACTTCCCTAAGTCTATGGGCAGAATTTGTCAGCACATCGGTCTATGTTCTCAACAGAACAGGTAAATCCTCTGTTCCTGATACAACCCCTTTTGAACTGTGGATGGGCAAGAAACCAAGGATCAGACACATGAGGATCATAGGATGTGTTTGTTTTGCCCATATCCCTTCTCAGAAGAGGAAAAAGATGGATAAGAAAGCTGTAAAAGGATACCTCATTGGTTATGATGGTGATGAGAGGTATCGAATCTATATCAAGGAAACAGGAACTGTCACTTGTTCTCGAGATGTGGTATTTGATGAAAAGCCGTCAACCTCCAACCAGGAGACGTGCTTACCTTATCCATATGAGCACAAAGATCCAGAAAAGGAAGATCCTGAGGAATCCAGCCTAGAAGATCCTGAGAAATCTGGCCTAGAAGATCCTGAGGAATCCAGTCAAGAACCTTGCCCAGGAAAGAACCCTGAAGATGCCAGACCAAGGAGACAGAGAAACACACCAAAGTGGACTAAAGACTTTGTCATGGAAGACTCGTTGACATATGATGAGCTGGCTGTGACAACAGACAAGCAAGAGTCCAGTTGACTGGCTGCTGGGGACAAAAGACCCAAGAATCTTCAAAGAGACCCAGAAACTCTCAAGGAAGCTTTAAACAGCAAGGATGCTGAAGAATGGAAGAAAGCGATAGACGAAGAGTTGGGAAATCTTAAGAGGAACCACACTTGGGAGGTAGTCCCCAGGCCAACAGACAGGAGAGTCGTGAAATGCAAATGGGTTTTCAGGAGGAAAATAGAAGCTGGAAGCGTGAAAAGATATAAGGCAAAAGACTAGTGGCTCAGGGACACACTCAAGTAGAAGGCATCGACTACAATGAGACATTTAGCCCGGTGATCAAGTCCAAATCCATAAGAGCTTTATTGGCATATTCAGTTGAGGCCGACTGGGTAGTTCACCAACTTGATATCACCGCAGCCTACTTGAATGGCAAACTGAGGGAAACCGTTTACATGGAATTGCCAACCACTTACTTGCACCAGGGACCATCAAATGAAGTCTGCTTATTGAAGAAAAGCCTGTATGGCCTTCACCAATCAGGAAGAGAATGGAATATTTGTCTAAATAAGTTCCTCCTTTCTTTTGGCCTAAGTAGATCAAAAGCAGATCCCTGCGTGTATTTTGATGATAAAAGGAAACTCATTGTAGGAGTTTATGTGGATGATTTGCTGGTGATGTCTCCAGATGAGAAACTCATCCAGGGGTTCAAGGACAGTCTTGGTTCCAGCTTTGAGACCAAAGACCTGGGAGAAATCCACAACTTACTCTCCATCAGGATTGAGAGAGGCCAAAGTGGGTCAATGACTCTTGACCAGTCTGCATATACCAAAGAGTTACTGGAGATTACTGGTATGCTTAACTCAAGAGGTGCATCTACCCCTTTGGACCCAGGGATGAGGTACATACCTGCTACTGCGGAGGACTGCTTGGATCCTGATGGAGCATACAAGTACAGAAGAGCCATCGGAGGACTACTGTACCTGGCAGGCGGGACGAGACCTGACTTGGCCTTTGCGACCAACTACATGAGCCAGTTCAATAGCCGCCCAAGCAGAGAGCACTGGTCTGGTGTGCAGCACATCCTTAGATACTTGGCACACACCAAGGACCTCAAGCTAACTTATACCAAGACGGGTAAGAAGCTTCAACTCTACTGTGATGCGGATTGGGCCGGCGACAGAGTGGACCGTCGCTCCTACAGTGGCTATGTAGTCATCCTGGCTGGTGGTGGAATCTCCTGGAGCAGCAAGAAGCAGAGAACTACAGCTTTGTCTTCTGTAGAAGCGGAGTACTTAGCTATGTGCTCGGCAGCTAAGGAAGCACTATGGTTCCAGAACTTCTTTGTGGAGGTCTTCAGAGAAGACAAGTGTTTCCCTCAAGAGATTTCTGTGGACAATCAAGGGGCAATTTCTTTAGCCAAGAACCACCAGACTTCCGAAAGGAATAAGCATATTGACCTCCGATATTTCTTCCTGAGGGAGAAGGTCGAGGAGGGAAAACTTTCTTTCACCTATGTGAACACTAAAATGAACTGGGCAGACATGTTTACCAAAAGCCTAAGTAGACTTTTGCTTCTCACTCAAAGACAGGCTATTGGGTTGAAAAATTATTAAATTAAGGGGAGGTGTTAAAGTTAATTCAATAATGTATCTTTAGTTAGAAAGTGAGTGGCAACAGTACCCCAACACAGTTTGGTGTTTACCTTTTTGTTTACTTCTGATGCCGTGCCGTCCGCATGAAAACGCAGCGCGTTTATATGTTTTGTCACCGATCATTTTGTACATACTCATATCATATAATATGTAACCAAGGCAATTATAATCATCTTAATAAACAAGATTAATAATTCCCAGACCATACGCAGCCATGGGAAATCAGGAACTATTAAACACTTTCACTAGACTTCCCTCATCGTTTTACGAAGCGAAACCACACCATACAATTGACAACCAATCAAACACAAGGAGAAAGCAGGATGACCTTCAAGGGAAATTTTGAACTGAAACTTTTCGCCTTTCTCAGGAAGGGAATGAGCAAAAGGCTGATGCAATACCATGAAGTAAAAAAACTTTATCAAAGTAATAACTGCATTTGCCCTTTACTGAGAATTTATTGTTTGTAGACAGAAAAAGAAATTATTATGAATTTTCTCCTCTTTAATGTCATCAATTCATCATGGGTAGAAAAAAAGCAAGAAAAAACTTCTATCATCCTCCAATTTTAAGAAATTTAGATTATAGAAGTGGTGCAGAACTAATGTAAAGTTTCTTAATTTTGACAAATACTTAATCACTTCCCAATTACTTTTGTGAAATACAAAACCTTTTAGCAGAAAATAAAATATAGAAACATTTTCATAATATTGGAAGATGATTGACATGTTTAATTCAGCATCCTGAAATCTATGAAAAAGGCCCCCCCCCAGTGTGACAAGATAAGAAAACTGAAAATCTGTAGAAATTTGAAAACTAGATATATTAATCTTAAAAGAATCTAACTTAGTTTATGAGATTGACAATGAAACATAAACAGTGAATTTAATTTGTATTTTTAATTTTCCCTAATGAACATAAATGTCTGTATGAAATACAAACTAAACGAAAACTTCAATAACACAGTCCCCTAACACTGTTCGCACAGCAATCAAAATTCGGATCGCTTCTAGTTGCTGGTTCGTTGGCGAGTTATTGTTAGTCGCGCACATTATTTAATTGTTCTGCCATCCTTTAAAGTGTCTTTTGACACCCATGTGGACCTATATAAAACCAATCTAGATATCTAGAATTGTCATCTAACGACACGTTATCATCTCTTGTTTACTAAACAAGAGCGCACAACAAAAGCTCGGATAGGTTGCCGCTATTCCGGAGTGGGAAATAAAGTAGTCTCGAACCCAAAATGCCCCTCTTCGATTCCTAACCCGGTTTCCGGAGGTATCTAAGTACGACTTTCGCTTACTTCCGGAATCTTGCCTTTGGAATTTCCAGATTTCGGTTGTTGGAAATATTCCGGAGGGGAATAATTCCAAAGGCATCTAAGTAGAGCCCCAGAGCACGTTTCCCATCCCTGCCGAAAACTAGTAGATCCACCAACAAAATTATCCCCTCCGATCCATCACAGAATCAGATGAAGACCAAATCGAAAAAAATTACGAAAATTAAAAACCACAAAATTAACAAAAAATAATCAAATTAATAAAAAATAATGAAGTGTGAAAGTAACAGATCTGAAATAATTAACGAAAGTTAAAAATATCACGAGTAACAAAAATAATGATAATAACGCAATAACGAAATTAATGAAAATACTGAATCCGAAATAATTAACGGAAGTACTAGTAATAATACTACTGTACTAGTAATAATACATTACTAGTACAGTCAGCGACTTCCAACACCCTAAGGAAAATTAAGTGGATGGTAAAACGTTACGTAAAAATAAACAAATCTGACACCATTGGATACACACATGGCTGTTAAAAAAATCCATTAAAATCAATCAGTACATCGATTGAAAATTTTTAGAAGATGTGATTAGTTGAGTTGTTTGCACTCTCCGAATAAATTTCATAATTTACCAAACAAGGCTGATCTCAACTTTTTTTTAAATGCTACTCCAACCAGGGGGGGAGGCATCTGACACTGATACCAGTGACGTCACTGGCATCGGAAGGGGTTGTCTCGATGACGTGCCAAAGCTTCCAGTAGCCAATCCGGTTTGCTTAGGGGAATCGCAAGTTTTAATTGGGGAAAATTAGGAAATAGGGAAAATGTGGATTGGATAGATCTTTTCTACCTCTCTTTGGAAAACAATAAATCCAACTTAAAAAGGTTACGTTCTTGTAAACTAAAATGATTTTGATGTTAATGCATTTGAAGCATGCATTTCGTGATAACATAATTAGCGATTGTTGTTTGCTCAGATGTTTCAATCTGGATTTCAAATTAATGAATATTTTTCTCAAAAATCATTTATAGTATGGTTAGTGGTTACATTTCATAATATTAATAATATTTTCATTTAAACACTCCTAAGTAAATTTTAAATAAAAAAACAATAGATTCACCTTAGTATTATATTGAAGAGAAATTGGATATTGCCCTTGCAATTCGTTAAAAGTTGATTCATCCAAGAGTCGGTGTCATAACTTAGGTCATCTCGTTGGATCCTCTCGTTTAGAGTATTCATGTAGAGTAGACTTCTCTGTCCAACGAAGATCTTCATAATGAGTCATTTCCACTTGGACTGTTTTGAAATCTAAAGATAATAAGCAGTTTCTATAATCAAATATATTTCATGAAAAAACGAGAACAATTTCAAAGTTAGGGGACGTCAATTATTTATGTGATGTATGGTATTACGACGCTTTTAATTTAAGTGAGATATTTCTTATAACTTTCAAAAATATTTTTTCTTTGCCAACATCAAGTTGTAAAACAATAAATTAATTTACGTATTCTAAACAAAAATGAAATATTTGTACCCTAGTACCACAGCTTATACCAAATATATCATATTTACGTAACTGGTACTATACTCGACAGCAACGTTTCCTGACCCTATGACGTCACTACGCGGAAGCAGAAACTGCGTAAACAGAAAGCCTGTTGGGTTTCGACGAGGGGTTTCGGTACGCAAATCGTAATAAAAAGACGCTATATATATTACAGACAATGTGATAAATCCGGGCATTATTAATAATTCCCACTTATTTCGGGCAATGAAATGCGTACTGACAATTGCCATTGAATTTATCACATTGCCCGCGCCTCCACTTCAGGCATTATTAATAAAATGCCCGGTTTATCACTTTGCCCGTAGCATATACACATGGGCTTAACAAATAAGCATATTTTTAAATTGATGTTCTTTATTTCAATCAAGAATTCAGACTCAGCGCTGGGAACTACTTTGTTAGTATTACGTCATAGGATCAGGAAACGTTGCTGTATAGCGTAAACGAAATTTGGCCATACATGACAAAAATTAGACGAATCTTTAATGTTTGAGCTGCTTGGGTATTTTATTTCATATTATAAGGAAGAAAGTGGAACGAATTGATTTTAAAAACAGATAAACATTTATTTCAGCTCAACGTTCAACCTAAAAGTAAAATATTTTAACGCGAAAACATTATTTGTAATTCAATCAGCAGTTATGTTGAATCCGTGTGGTAACCGTGCGCGAGTCATTAATTATGGTAACCCTGCACTTAAAATTTAATTTTAAATATAATGGCTTTTAATTAATCCGCTTTTAAATTTCGATTTGTTCTCTTTTATGTATTTAAAACACTTCATTCAAAACCAAAAATACACGCAACTAAACTAAGTAAGTTCTAGGCGAATTTTGGAAAACAGGAGTAAATAGATTTTGAAAACAGATAAACTATAAGAAATTTGTAAAAAAATAAAAGGGGGGCAAACTGCTCAACTGTGCTTTGAGATTATGTGTTCTAAAATTCTATTTCTTTTGATTGACTGAAGAAAATTGTGTTCTGTTTGAAATAAAAGTTTCTTTTTATTAATCTTTGAATTTTTCACTGAAATTCGATGATTACCTCCTCTGAATTTTAATAAGTTTATTTCCATGCTTAATTCAAGATATTTTTAGAAAAGATCTGAACTACTTTGATAGCAATGAGAATAGGAAGCATGCGGAAGCATGTGAAAAGTCAACTAAGAATAATAAGATGGTTCTATTGTTTTATTTAGTCTGTTTAGGAATACGTAGCTGAAATATCAAGTCATTCTGAATAGTTCTCTTTTTAAAATAAACTCCTTATAATCACCCTGTATTTTAACCCGTTTTGATTTATCTAGATAAAGAAATATACATTTCTTTTTTATCCGAATCTATTGATACCAAATTAACCATATTAGAATTATTAAAGCCATTATTGGAAAAGGTAGCATTGGATTAAAAGGTTACTACTGTCAAGCACATCATGTTGAGCTCGCTTACATTTCTGCTGCCAAATCAACAGGACTTCTCATTTTCCACGGATGAAATTGTTGCATTGAATTACTAGACCAGTGGTTCCTAAACTATTTTCCTCGTGGACCCCCCCAAATTTGTTGCCAACGATCGCGGAACCCTGAATATTTTTTAATCAACGCCTTTTCAAAATTTAATATCTGATGTTAAATGAAACAAGCCAACTTAATGTTATAAAAGTTTTGATTAAGCGAGATCAAAGAAACATCAGGGGGGTCTGGGGGTCCTCCCCCAGAAAATGTTTTGAAATTTGACTATAAAAAGAGGGTTTTAACTTGTTTTGGTACACCTAATCCGAATTTCGGCCATACATTTAAAGAATGAATACATATGTTTGGTAGGATTTGCATTTTGATGAACTTAATACAAAAAAAAAACCATTCTTATTTTTTTTAAGGAAATAAAATTTGTCACGTGGAATCCCTAAATTTTTTCGTGGAACCCACTTTGGGAACCACTGTACTAGACTATACTTGACAGCAACGTTTGTCGAACCCAGTACGTCACAAGTGCGGAAGGGAAAAATCTCTGTGAACACAAAGAGTAGTTTCGGTACGCAAATCGTGATTGAAAAGCACTATATATACATGGGTTTAACAAAATAATCATATTTCTGAATTTACGTTTTTCATTTCAATTTAAAAATATTATTTTGTTAAACCCATGTATATGTAGTCTTTTTATCACGATTTGCTTACCGAAACTCATATCAACCCAACACGCTTCGTGCTTACCCATTTTCTCCTTCCGCGTAGTGACGTACTGGGTTCAGGAAACGTTGCCGCCGAGAATATTCCTCTTTGTTTATTATTTTAACAGTTCATTAATCCCAGCCTCTAACCACGGCTTACTAGATACTTATACAGGCTAGTCGAGTACGGAAATCTTTGCAAATCCAGATGGCAATACTGGACCAACTGGCAAAGCATATCCACTGTGTTGAAGGCGGTGGGTGATATAGGTAGGTCTTGTAGCGCTCCAAGCGGGAAAAGTTGTCAAATGGTTTTCATTGTTTAAAACTCGGTTAGCCTGTATAAGTATCTAGTAAGCCGTGCTCTAACAAACACATGCTTGCAACTTGCAACTGCATCAATTCCGAGAAGACTGCTTGTGATCACCAAAAATTCTGCCAATAATCCTCCATCGGCTTTAATCCCCACCAAATAATACCGATTATCCCAATATGGTCTTGTTTCTAATAGCTACAGCCACAGCCAGACAACTATACTTGGTTGCAACGTTTCTTGAACCCAGTACGTCACAAATGCGGAAGGAGAAATCGGTAAACACGAAGTCTGTTGGGTTGATAGGAGGAGTTTTGGTACGCAAATCGTGATTGAAAAGCACTATATATGCATGGGTTTAACAAAATAATCATAAATTGACGTTCTTTATTTCACTCAAAATTCAGACACCGCGATGGGAACTACTTTGTTTGTTAGTGACGTCGTAGGGTCAACTTAAGTTGCATCGAGTATAGGCGAGAGCTCAACTAGCATATAAAAGGTAGTATGGATAACGCTCAAACTGTCCACAGGAAAATACGTTCTCAATCACAATTTTCAATTAGTGTTTATTAATAATTATTTCTTTCTTCACAATAAAATTTATCGGAAAATAAACACCAATAAATTTAACAAACACTTGTGAAAATTATCAAAATACCCATTCTCATTAACTTGGTTACTTAAAAAACTTGGTTAGAATTTAAATGAGAATGTTAAAGATTATAACTAAATTCACACATCACAAAAAAATTTAAAAAAATGCTATTGAGAATTATTACAATTTGCAATTTAACACCTTTAAGTTTCAAACACTAGATGTTAATATCAAGCTATAAAGATTATAATTTAATTAATTGTTAAAAACGAAAATTTATAAATATGATGCTGGAAAACTAAACGCCACCCGACTGGTTGTCATTTGCAGTGTTGGGGGGATTTTCCATCACGACGTCATCGCTGGTGGACTGTGACGTCACGACAGGCACGTCGACACCGGCGGGGGACTGTGACGGTACGACGACACCGGCGGGAGGCTGTGACGTCAAGGCAGGCACGACGACACCGACGGGAGGCTGTGACGTCAAGGCAGGCACGACGACACCGACGGGGGACTGTGACGGCACGACAGGCACGACGACACCGACGGGAGGCTGTGACGTCAAGGCAGGCACGACGACACCGGCGGGGGACTGTGACGGCACGACGTCACCGGCGGCGGACTGTTCACTGTTGCTGGTCGTCGCCACTGTTGCACCCGGTGGATCGTCCACGCGCTTTAGAAGGACCTGTGCCTTTCTCCCGCGACTCAAGGCACTCTTCACCAGCTCCTTAGTGTGCTCCCCACGAAAGATGCAAGTCATGCCGCGGTACGTGATCTTGATCTTCCTCCGCTCAGCCCGCAAAGCTTCCTGCTGAGCATTCAACTGATCTATCCTAGCCTTGATGAGCCTGGCCCGTCTCTGCCTGTAATAGTTATCCCACGTCGTGAATATAAGCGTCATCAGGCTCTTGAATTTTGATCGGGTCATGGTGGAGAATTGGCTTGTGATGTACGTATCGTACAGTTCGTCCAAATTGACCGTTGGCCTATGTCCAAACATATAATATGGGCTCTCGTAGACCGACGAGGCTATTTCCTGCAGGAAACCGAACATGTAGTGGACCTGGAAGACCTTCTTAGGCTTGTAGAGGGGCTCCCGCTCCAAGACAACCCAGCAGTCTTCGATGCCATACTCTATGATTAGTTCCTGGTCGGACTTCCGGCTTGGGCCCGGCTGGGAGGGATCCATCTTGTGCTTGGATGAAGAGGAACGCTGGATTCAGCTCAATGCAAGGCACCCTTCCAGAGTCTGAAAAAGAGTACAGTCTGTGAGCAATATACTCGACAGCAACGTTTCTTGCAGCACATATAGTCTGTTCATTAGGGTGTTTAAAAAAAAAAAAGAATTTTTTTTTGAATTTCCCAGATGCCCCCCCCCCTCAAGTTGTTACAAATACTAAAAAATTATTACCTGCAAATTTTCAGGTCTCTAGGACGATTTTTGACCCCCGCGCCCTTCAAAAGTAGGTTTCCCGTGTTAAAGTACAGGGAAAATATTGAAAATATAGTCATTTTTGGTCCTTTTCAATTTTTACGTGCCTGAACGCAGTCAATATCGAATTAAAACCTATACATCATCTTTGGGACATCATTGCCTCAAGATCCTATCGGAAAAATATTCTATGACACCTACTGGGGAGTCTTTAATCGGGGGTGAAAAGCGAGCTTTCACCGAAAAACGAGGATGCTTGCCGGCGCTTGGCTTCGGTATTGACTGCGTTCAGGCTCGTAAAATTGAAAAGAACCAAAAATGACGATATTTTCAATATTTTCCCTATACTTTAACATGGGAAACCTACTTTTGAAGGGCGCGGGGGTCAAAAATCGTCCTAGAGACCTAAAAATTTGCAGGTAATAATGTTTTAGTATTTGTAACTTGAGGAGGGGGGGCATCTAGGAAATTCGAAAAAAAAAATTACCATAGACTTTCGAAACACCCTACTGTTCATTTAGAATTGGCGCCTGAAACAGGATCAAAAACTCTCAATAATGCTTCATAACGGTCATCACACAACTTCAGAGACAGATTTTTTACAGTATTTTAACTACTTCTGTTTCGGCTGCCTTGTCATTGCAGAAGAAAATTCTTTCGATGATAATTACAATAGTAACTGCTTCTAAATACATTTCGTCTCAGGGGCCAGGTCTAAATGAACAGACTATAGTACGTCACAAATGCGAAAGGAGAAATCGGTGTGAACACAAAGCCTGTTGGGTTGCTAGGAGGAGTTTCGGTACGCAAATCGTGATTGAAAAGCACTATATATACATGGGTTTAACAAAATAATCATTTTTAAATTGACGTTCTTTAATTTCACTCAAAATTCAGACACCGCGATGGGAACTACAAAAAAAAAGTACAGGAGTTTCCAACTGGCGGACCGCGTATGGCCCGCCGGGTTCCAGCGAAGCTCCCGGAAAACCCCTCCAAAAGTAGCTTTAGAATTTTTTTTAGCATACTAAAGTTCAAAATTTTTCGGGGGAGGACCCGCGAACCCCCCAAATTACTTACATTATGGAGTAGATTTCGTCAGTAATTTTCAATGGTGAAAAATTAAGAGTTTTGGGTTTGAGAGGAGGTTGTAGGAGTATATCCTGAAATTCGCAGTGAGTATAAGGGGTTAAAAATTCTTAGGTCAACCTTTATCACGAGGAGGGACAAAATGGAGTATCCAAACATTAGGCGAAACACTATTTTTAGGGAAATTTACTAGCATTTTTTGGAGGAAGACTCCTCTTTAATTGATATTCAGTATATTAAGAGATGTATAGGGGGCAAAAATGTATATATTCTCTGAAATTTTTGAAAATACAGTAGTACCTTCACAATATGTAAAAAAAACCTTTCTTTCCTCTTTCGACGGAAATTTCCATATTAAAGACTACCACCGAAAAATACCATGGATAAGAAGCCAGATTACTTAGCGGCCCGTCAATTAACTTGTGATTTCGATTGCGGCCCTCGAGTACTTAGAAGTGTGAAACCCCTGGTCTAGTATATTGACAAAGGAAAGTGTTATTGGTCTGAGCACGGCTTACTAGGTACTATACAGGCTAACCGAGTTTTAAATAGTAAAAACCATTTGACAACTTTTCCCGCTTGGATCACCACAAGTCCTACCTATATCGACCAACCAATAGGATAACACTGACAAATAAGGAAAAATAAAGGCGTGTTTTCATGACGTAGAATTCTGATTGTTGGCCATTAGTGGCCGAGTTGAATTTTTGAGCCATTAAGCCCCGCCTTCAACTCTGTGGATTTGCTTTGCCAGTTTGTCAGCTATTGCCATCTGGATTTTTAATGATTTCCGTATCTCGGCTAGCCTGTATAGAATCTAGTAAGCCGTGGTCTGAGAATAAAGGTCCTACAAGGTTTGTAGAGAGAGAAGGTTGGCTCATCCGTGACGTCACCACATGGGAAGAGGGTGCTCTGCCAATGGCAATGATCGTACCGAGCTGTACGAGTGTGGTGACGTCCCGGATGAGCCAACCTTCTCTCTCTACAAACCTTGAAGGTCCTATCCTCTTCACTGATACCAATTGGCCCGTATTAAGTCGCGTACAAAATGTGCCATAGCGCAGAGCAGAATATTTGGTACTTGCGTATTATCAACTTTCATCTTCGAATTATCAAAGTTGCACTATTTTATAGTCACCTTATTATCAAACACTACTACTATCTCCGTTCGACAAACTTCGGGAATCGCGATCCTCGGTGATCGGATGGCTAGAGAAGCTCGTTTGATTGGTTTTGATCTTTCCAGCTCGATAAGGTCAGAGCTTACGAACCAATCAAATGAGTTTCTCTATCCGATCACCAAGGATCGCGATTCCCGAAGTTTGCCGAACGGAGATAGTAGTGTTTGATATTAAGGTGACGATATAGACATAGGAGCCCAGACAAAACGAGTAAAATTCTTAAATAAACCGAATGTAACTTACAGAACAAGAATGAACTAGCCTTGGAACACAAAGTCAGAATAGAAGAAAGTAGCCGTATCGGAGACTAAAACTGCTCTTCTATTCCCAAAATTACCCGAAATTAAAAATATATTCATAGGTTATTGAAACAAGCTATTTAAAACATTCAAAGAAAGAATTTAAAGTTAAATCATTAATTGATCCCTTGTTAATATTGTGGAAGCTTAACCTAAAAATATTTCAGGAAAATTTTTCAGGAAACATACGAATTATACTGATTCGTTCAGAATTTTAACTTTTTGAATCTAGTCTGATTTTACAGCCGATAGCGATTTGAAATCCGTAGTTTTGGTTTGGAATCTTATAAGTCAGACGGGATTTTGAAAGAAATGTAAATTACAACTTTTCAAGACACTAAATAATCTGCTACAAAATTTTTCCTATCATCATTGGAATCTAAACAATTCAATAATTTATAGCTATTTTTCATGATGATATTGCTGTTCTTGCCTTCTCAAAAGTGATACCCAGTTTTATTAGGATCTCTTAACCATTTCTAAACAAGATTGACTAATACTGTTGAGCAAGTTAATATATTGATCCGAATACATTTATAAAACGTGTGGATTGAAATCGTCAGTCAGGAATTAAATTATATTTAGAAAACTCAATTAGATTAATTCACGCAATTTTTCTTCAAATACTCATAAGATATTGGAAAAATTAAGGCTTAACTTTTAGTTATAGGAGTAGTCAAGCTTTGATTACTTTGCCGTAGTATATGTATACTAACAATTGGGGTTAACTACAGTGGTAAAGTATCGTTCATTAAACAACTTCAAATTTAGAGTAGTTGGGTTACTATTTACCAGAAAACAAGTATTCCACTGTTCTGGAATACTCCGAAAAGCAATACGTATAAGCACTGTTGAAATTACACGAACGATATTTACATTATCAACCGAAATCATTCAGTGTTAGTTCCAGAGCTAATCATCAGTGAAAATTAAGGAACAAAAAATTATATACTATTGCATAACACTAATACAATACATTAGAATACATTACCAGTCAGTCAGGCCAGCGACTTCCTACTCTCTTAGGAAAATTAAGTGGATGCTAGAACGTTAAGTAAAAATATACAACTCGAAAATTCTTGGTCGGCTTTTATATACGTTTTCCGGTATTGAAAATTCTCAAGATGTGATGAGTTGAGTTGTTTGGACACTCCGAATAATGTTCATAATCTCCAAACAACGCATCTCAACTTTTTTTAAAATGCTACTCCAACTACACCGTGATCTGTCACGCATATTTCAGAATTCTACTTAATAAAACATGATCCTCGACCAATCAGTGTGTACTGGCAAACCCTTTTTGGAATTACCATTATCTGACTAACCAATCAGAATCCTCCATCGCATCTTACATAGTAGAATTAGGAAATATGCGTAAAGCACTTAGATAGAATCTGAAATGCGTTTGTCAACAACTGTTTTAATTTCGAGGTGGAAAGTTTGTCTGTTAGATTTTACTTAAAATTATTTTCTTGAATGAATGCGCTTATTAAAGAATACATAAATCTTTACGCTTATGATCCTTATCAATATAAGGATTATTAAAGTATTTATCAATATCAGTGTGGAAATTATGCCCTATTCCAAAGGCAGATAAATGATATTTTGGAGTTGGAGTTGTGTGTGTGTGGGTTTACATATATTTTCCTGTTTATGTGCTTTATCTCAAGGATCCGCTTATACCCTAGTAGCACAGTTCATACCAAATAAGTCAAGTTTGCGTAACTGCAACTAGAAGTAAACTAAATTTGGCCTTACCTTACATGACAAAAATTGGACCAATCTTGAACATATGTGATTTGAAAATTCCATCAGATATTTTTCAGGAATAATTGAAGAAATTACTAAGAAATTTTCCCATGAGTTTAAAAATTTATGTGAGTAAGAGAATCTCAAAAATTTGCTAAGAACAACAAAGCGTTTCTAAACCCGTTTTGGCCAATGTAGTACCGATTAATTTGGGAAATGCAATACTGAAAGTTAGAACTGAATTTAAGTAATTCACATTCAAGTTTTCCTAGTAAAAATTACCAAAGTGTTAGGATCATCTAAAATTTAATAATTCACCTGCTTTGTCACAGCAAGATTTCCTTCCTTAGCAAATAATATCTTGAATATAAATACTTAGATTTAATTGGTCACAATAATAGCCTCCCAAATGACGTCATTTTCAGGCGGGTATCGTCAAATTTCTCCGCTTGCTCTGCTCGCGCTTGTTTTCTCAATAGAAGCACGTTTATTAAATGAAAAATGACATTAGAGGTGAAAAGAAAGCCAAGGTATATTGTCAATGCATATAATCAACTTTTAAAACACCTAAAAAATTGGTTTTGGTGTAAAAAATGCCGGAATCGAACGATTTTACCAGTTTTAATCTGATTTAAAAGGTTACGTGTCAGTTTCAACTGGCAATGGAAAATTGCAGCATCTCTTAAAATTCAAAGTTTTCAATTTTAACTTATTGAAAATTCTGTCCTGAATCCGAAAATACGCTTGTCTTTTACGAGAAAAATTTTGTAAGTTAATTATAAGATATTTCATTACAGAAAAGCTGACGTCAAAAGTGCCTCTCGGAATTGAGGGAAACACCGTTTCCATGGAAGCACAAGGTTGTAAAAACAAAACAAAAACTAGAGCTCAATGTATTTCAAAGCGGAATGATTGTAAACAAGGCACGCATACAAGCTGTTTCAGCTCAGACCGAAACGAAGCTCTTTTTAATTAAAAATAACTTAAAAATTAGCGCTTTGAAAGGTATATTAATGTTTTGTGGAGGTTTTAAGCGATTCTGAATACATTAAGATTTTCAAAAAAATTGACTGCAATTGTCCATTATGCAAGCTACCTACCATGCCTGCTTATAATAACCCCTAGGGCGTTAGGGGTGCGACCCCCATTTCCAATACTAGTCGTCTAGGTGTGCCCTATCCCTCCTAGAAGTTATGAAACACTTATCTGAAACACCCTGTATAAGTATTGGAAATGGTTTGATGAAATAAGTTCTCGACGGCGGGCGGTTACACGGTTATGCCTAAATGACGTCACAGCAAGCCAAATATTTAAATTTATTGTAATTAACTAATTTGTGGACGAAAAAATTTGTTTCTTATGAGCAACTTATATTTTTGAATTCCTCTTTGGATTACAATCGTTAAAATTATTGATTTCAGTTGAAAGATACAACCGTATTCTTTAAGGAATAGGTTCTACTACTTCTAACAATATGTATCAGGGAGTTTAACAGTAATTTAATGGGGTCATTTGATTCGCACCTATTTTTCTCGCATCATCAGTCAGAATACAAGCATTCTTGAAAGGGAGAAAAAAAAAGATGCTATGGAACAGAAAAGTTGAGGAACTTTTGGTTTAAACCGGGATTAAATTCGAGCATGTTTAAAATGGAATTATTAATTATCGTTTATTGATAGATTTAAACAGTTTCGTACACTTGGAAAAATAACGAATAAAACAATGTTAATATTCATTAAAACATTTTACACTAATAGTAAATGCTCTTTTTTCCCTCGTCTTTATGAAGTATTATCATTAAAATGTGCAAAAAGCTGAGCTTTTAAGTCAATTTTAACTCTTAATCGTTGTAAAAAGAGGGGCGAGCTTCCATCAGATATTTTTCAGGAATAATTGAAGAAATGGTCAAGAGTTTGAAAATTTATCAATTAAAAACATCAAAAATGAAAATTTCAAAAAGTTTTTTTAAGAACAAAAAAGTTAATTGAGGGTTTCTAAACCCGTTTTTAGTCCAATGTATAGATTTAATAAGAATAAAATATGGAATAAATATAGACCTGTGTAAAAGGACGAGTGATATTCCGATTATTAAACCTCTTTGAAACATAGCAAGATTTCCTTCCTTAGCAAATAATATCTTGTGAATACTTAGGTTTAATTGGTCATAATAGCCTAAAACATCGATTTTTTAAAAATAAAGTCTATCTTTATAAAATGTGAATATTTCCGAAAATAGCAAAAAAAAGAGTGAAAAGATTTCTTTTCCGCCCATTAAATAAAACGTTAAATTCTAAATCCTCATCATGCAAATTTAATCCTTCGAAAAGTTAACTTTTATCAATTTTGATAGATGGCGCCACTTTCTCTTGTTATATACTAATAGGTAGTACTCCAGTCTTTAAAAGACATTGGAAATTGCATGCAAATTTACAAATTTGATCAAGTATTTGTATGTACTACGTTGAAATCTTCTACTCCAAATGATTTCGGGTAAAGTAAATTGTAAATCAGAAGTTAGGAAATAGTAGTAGTTTGAATAAAAAGAACAGAGGGAAATAACAGATTTCTGTGATCATTCTTGCACGCATAAGGGAGGGTTTAAGCAAGCTTTAAATAGTACCGTATTTGAGCTGTTTAAAGAAATTTAAACACATAAATGTGCGATAAACACCGTCATGGGGTAATATTTTATACTTCGGATAATACTGCTATTTCGCAGTCGTAAGTAACAACGGGATTACACTGGGCACGCTCAGGAGTACTTTCTCAGAAAATATGAAAGTTATATTATTCTTAATTATAGAAAACTATATTGCTTCAATAAAATCCCACAAGTTCACTACATTTGTAAAATGAAGCGAGTTTACGAGGAACAGCTTCTTTCTATAGCAACGCAAAGGTAGCAGAACGCGAGCGAAAATTCTTAAGATAGAGCGCCATCTATGAGAGTTTTTTCTCATATATGGAAGAAGATTGTGTATTAAAAAGTTGACAAGAAATAGAACGGTACTTTTGTAGCTGCGGGTGTGTTTTTAGTTAAAATAAGACTCAATGCTATTAAAATGTAGAATACATTTATATTTAATCCCATATTCAGCTGCCTGTCTCATTGTGCTATACTCACCACTTTTTCAGAAGGCATCAAATGTGTTGGGATCACGCATTTCAGCAAGGTCAAGAGTCCTCCTCCCAAAAAAAGCAACTCAGACTCACGATAAAAAAAAATCCAGATGGCGTCACGAAAGAGCTGTCAAAATAGCGTGGCATGGGTTCCCATCACGAGGGGGTAATCTTTGGCAAGAAAATTCTCGCGCGGTCCTGGTCATTTTACCGGTCTGATTTTAGGTTGGCGATAAATTCTATCGCCATTGAGCGGAGAGGAGCGCGCGCGGAGATAAGCCAAGAAAAGGGGGCATCGCAGGTGGCCTAGAGACCATAGAGAGCGATATCAAGATCTATATCTCCTCTTTCGAGTACTAGACCATATGGGTTCACAAATCGCAAATTTTGAATTAATAAAAATATTGAAATAATTCTAACGGATTTGGAATCGTTGGAAAATTCTAGCACAGTTTCATATAAAATTCAAAGGTTTTTTTTATTATTCTGTGAAAAATATATTTTTTCTTACTCCTTTTACGAGTTGTTATTTTTTTCTATTTGATGATCTTCTTTCACCGGGGATTGGGTTGACACGAGGACCGAAGGACGATCTCCGGAAACCTTCCGAGGCCGGAAGGGTTATGTTTTCATACCTCAGAAAGATCGGAAGACATCCTCAGTGGAAAAGGCGTCAAAACCATTAAAAAACTCAATTTTATGTATGATAGTTATATTTTTGTGGTGTATACTTGGTTCGATTCAAACTAAATATGCTAACTGTTAAAAACTTTAAATATTATAATCCATCACGATACATAGCAGTCGTTATTTGAAAAATACTAAGGACACGATCAGGGACTTTAAATTTTAAAACTACTATTTTACGGAATTTAATTTAATTTTTTAAAGTAATAAATTTCTCCCCAATCCTTTTTTACCTCATATTCGTATATCACCGCCTTCAAATTTATATAGTAGTTACTTAAATTTTAAACATGATTAGAAGCACGATATCCACTTTGTAAATACCTAAAATTGAAATGTGATGAAAAGGTGAAAGCTTTAAATTATACAGAAATTTAAGATGCGATCCCGAAGATAGATATATTTGGAAAAAAATACTATATGGGTTACCTTATATCACGATTATAAACTGCAGGGCTCTATGGATCACGCCTTTTCTAACGGCGTGAAACACTAAGTCTCGTTTAAAAAACGTTCATTTACTAAAGGACTGAATAATTTCTACAAAGGAAAGTCTTATAATAAAAAAAATTCATTTTTCAACACATGAATATTAATTCTTGAGTGTGCCAACGTGATACGTAGATCCTTCCTAACCCTTCCGCGGGTGCTTCGGGGGCGATAACTCTTTCGATGATGACTATTGGACGATGACTCTTTTCCTAAAAATTATTACTGCATATGACATCAAATTTGGGTTCTTGGGGAAGTTAAAAATTTTAAATTGTCAAGGAAATTTTTCTAAGCAGCCGATCGAAAACTCATTCAATAGATCCCGGAACATATGTATCAAGTTTCATAGCATCATTGAAAATGCAAGTTGCACGTTGGACTACACTGTAAAAAATTCCCGTAAAATTTACGGTTGTAAACTGGCAGCTAGGTTGGTTGTGGAAAACCGTAAAAATTACAAAGTAAATCCGTAAAAACAATGGCGTTTTACCATTTTAATTCATGTAAATCCGTAAAAACAACGGCTTTTCACCATTTTAACCCATGATTTTGGTTTTGAAAGGTAAACACCGTTGTTTTTACGGATTTACTCCGTAATTTTTACGGTTTTCCACAACCAACCCATCTGCCAGTTTTTTTACAGTGTACAATAAAGGTGATATTTTGCTAAACTTCGGGTTGTACCGATTGGACTGCAAAATCCTAACCTAAAGAAGACCTAAAAACCAAAACATTTGCGTTCCACTGTTTACGCCCCCCATTTCACACCCCAGTGTGAAGCTGGAGGAGAGAGACAGGTTTGAAACACAACACCATCACCCCCTGGCGATTCTTTCCCCCACTGACCGAACGCAGCGAGAAAAAGAGTGAGGCTTGCTTGAGAGGACTCCTTCTCTTCCTGGGAAAAAAACCTACCATATTTCCGTGATTCCACATACTCTTATTCCGTCCCTTGTTTGATAAGTTGATCGTAAAAAATGAGTAGAGTAGTAACTTTCATTAAAAAACAATTCCAAATAATATATCCGTTTTAACTAGATTGTAAGATTTACCTGTACTTTTAACAATCATTATAATTATTAATCTATTCAACTTACTCTGTAATTTGGATTGATATTTGTTTAGGCTATATAAATACAGGGTGTCAACTTTCAAAAACCTTACTTTGTTTATTGGGTATTTTCCCTCATAATTAGTAGGACAAATTTACAATAGGGCCCCACCAGTCAGGCATTTCTAGAAAAGTTAAAACGTTGTTTTTGGAATTTTACATCCACACGGACGCTATAAATAAGCAATTAAAAAAATGTCATGTACATGTAAATAAATAACACAGGCCAACACTAAAAAAATCATCAGAAACGGGATTATGTGGGTTTTGTAGTAATTTTGATGCTGATTTCAAATCTGCCTTTAGGTTTTCTCTATCATGTCTAGTTTTTGTATAGCGCGCAATCGAAGCCACTACGCGTGCTGAATGTCCATTCGTTTTTTCAACCCACCCCCACCCTTCGCCTATTTTGACCTTGAATAGGTAGCAGGATAACATACTTTACTACTTCTAAAAACTATGCGAAAAAGTTATAAAATACTTTATAATAGCTACCAAAAATTACCTTAGCCTCTTCGATTTAGTGGCCAAAAATGAGTGTGATTCAGGATATACTCCCTACAATAACCCTCAACAAATTATTCTCATCATATTTGGTAGTATCTGACTTACTCAATACAAATATTGTTGCCAAGGGTATGAACAACTCATAGTAAAAAAATTCATAAAAATAACGTGAATATTCACAGAGATATTGGGTCGTGAAAATAATACATTTTTAGACCTCAAAAAAGAAAAATTTCAGAAAAATGCAAGTTTTTTGGAAATTTTGATTGAATTTGGTCTTTATTTAAATATACTAAAAACTGCATAATTACACCAAATAATACACAGATAATATATATACATACACGATGCATTGATACACAGGGCCGTATGTAGGCACGTGCAACATGTGCTATAGCACAGGGCGGCAAAATTTTGTGGGCGCCAGATTACAGCAATTCAAAATGCTACATACTATACACAGTTTTGAAAAAAATGTACCGCACGGTTTTCACTAAGTTAGTATTTTAGGGTTGAGTCATTCCCATCGTCTAACAACGGTCACATCCCCCTCCCAACAGTTCCGAACGATACAACAAACAAAAAACAGAAATATCAAGCAACTAGCCTGTTTTCAAGACCCCACTTGTGAAGGATCGATGGCATGGTCAGGTCATTGGTCATCTTCGTTCTGTTCCAATATTGTCAGTTACTCTGCATCTCAGGGGAAAAAGCTTGTGTTTTTTTTGTGGGTTTTAAAATGATTTACCGCGGATGGAGGCTTATTTTATAAGCAAAGGGATGACACAGAGCATCAAACGGAAAATGACTGAGCTTCAGGAAGGGGGGGGGGTATTTTCTTGAAACAGAAAATGAAATAATGGGGCGGCAATAAATCGACATGCACAGGGCGGTAAAAACCCTAAATACCCCCTGTGATACATATAATAATATTTACATATATACATACACGATGCATTGATACAGATAATAATAATATTTACATTTATACATACACGATGCATTGATACAGGTGATAATAATATTTACATATATACATACACGATGCATGGATACAGGTGATAATAATATTTACATATATATACATACACGATGCATTGATACAGATAATAATAATATTTACATATATACATACACGATGCATGGATACAGGTGATAATAATATTTACATATATACATACACGATGCATTGATACTGATGATAATAATATTTACATATATATACATACACGATGCATTGATACAGATGCTAATAATATTTACATATATACATAAACGATGCCTTACATCCAAAATAATCGATTTTTACACTCTTTGACGGATATAGTATTGTATTTTCCATACGCTGGGATCATACAATGAAATACGAATAAAAAATACAAAAAATTAATTAAAACAAATAATTACATTTCTAACGCCAAAGAGAATAGCCAAGGCAAAAGAAAAAATTCCACATACATGTAACTAAGAAAAGAAAATTATACAAGCAACAATAAATTCTTGCATATAAATAAATTTAAATAAGAGTATTAGTCCTATATTCCTCTAAATAGGGATCGTCATCCAAAAATCTTGAAAGAGTTGAATATTTATAAATTAAGAAATAAATGACTAAAAACTACTCTTTAGAGAGCATTGATTAAGTCCAGAAAAAATTGAATGAATTTTATTGAAAATGTAGTGTCTTATGCATAAGATTTTTTTCACATTAAATATAAAAGAGAGAAATAATTATAATGCAAGAAAAAATACTCGCAGAACTATACAAAATTAAAATTTACATTATCTTTTTAATTAAAAATACCTAGGAAAATTAAATTTTGTTTTTAAAACAACAAATGAGAGGAATCAAAAAAAAATATAATTGTTTGTAATAAATTTAATTATATATTGAAAATAAAATAAAGTCATTAAATTTGGTAAAGAATAAATAAATTTAAGATACGTACTACATTAAAAGAGTATTAGAATTATGAAGTATTAATTGTTAAAACGTATATTAATGGAACTTGATAAATTATATTTTAATAAAATACAAAATATATGAAATGAAAGGAAGTTAAATGAATATCTTAGGAGATGCACAACACATTCTTGAAGAAAAAGAAAAAAAAAACAAGAGGTAATGCTGCCAAGTAGTCTATGAAAATGGCTGTCAGGAACTAAAAGTACTTTAATCGGGAGAAACAAATTATTTCTAACATCTAAAATTTACTAGCCTCCTAAATGAATGACTAATTCTTCCACTAGGGCCTTGAAATAATTGAGTTGATAAGACTTGGAAGTAACCTAAACCATAAATGTACTAAAATCGGTTAAAAAAGTTTTGAAATATTCATTTTACCCAGATTTGTAGTCAAACGGTAATTGATAAAACTATTGATAAAATTGATTTATTCTAAAAAGTAAAACTTGAACTATGAATACAAAACAATAACCAAAAATACGAGAGTCGGTATCGGTATTTAAAAGTAAAACACTAAGGATTTTTTTTATTACCTCTTACGTTTTTTTTCTTGTTCTTCACGAATGTGCTGTGGTTCTCTTATTGCCATTGATCTCGGTAGGCGGGGATCTACCAACTCTGGAAGAATGCAAAGTTTATAAAATTTTACTAACCTTTCTTCCATTTTGTCCCTCCAAAACTTATCATCTCTGAATATTTTTTCAATAAAAATATCTTTTGGAGTATAGATCCCAAATGCACAAAAGCTCTTGTTAGTTATGTGCAGTTGACCTTGCACTTGAAAAAAATAGTTGTGGTTTTTATTAATTCCAACCACAACGTCGTCGGTTTCGTGAATAATCAAAAATTTATCTTTTGACTCTCTACAAAATTCGTAAGGGGTCTTATCCCTAGCAGAATGAGGACATTTCACTTCTACAACTCCATCAACCCCAACAATAACTCCATCCGGGGAAGCTCCTAGAAACGGAAGGTTTTCGTCGACGAAGAGGCCGCACTTCTTAATTTTCACAGAGAGCTTTTCTTCGATGAATTGTAGCGCGAGCCCTTCGTTACTTTTACCATATTTTGTCGCAGAGTTCTCAAACTTGCTGTACAAAATCGTTTTGACGAATTTCCCACACCCTGTCGTAGGTAACATCTTGCATACCCGTCCGAAGTTTGAGGCAGTCAGACGTTTCCTCCTTTCTTCAAACCAAATTCCGCAATCAGCCTGGTCGCTAGTTGATTCTTCTAAAATCCTTCGTTGTTCTGGTGTAAGGTTTAGGGAGGCCAAAAGAGCTATTTCTTTTTCTTTTGCTTCTTCTGGTGGCAAATCCGGCCTTTGGGAAAGAATCCCGTAAGCTTTAGTGTCGGGTTTTGCAATTTCTTTTTTTCTCCTCGGTTTTTGTTTCAATTTTAACTTTAGTTTTCTTGTGTGAAGCCGTTCTTCTCTTTGTTTTGTGAACTTCCCCGGACTTTGTTGAATGGAGACTTTATGGAAAGATGTCATGGGGAAGTCACTGTTGTGACTCACAACTGATGACAAGCACCTTGCTTGGTAAGATCCTCGCAAACAAAAATTAACTCGTTTTCCTCCAACTTTTTTGGCGATTTTTGAATTAAAATGCTCAACGGCATTATTGTTTGCACCAAACAGCAAACTTCGGGCATTTTCCTCCATTAGCATAACGTATTCTAAAATTTTAAAAAATATTCCATCTTTCCGTAGTTCTTCAACGTAATTATTTTCATTGCTTCCTTTCTTATTGCAGAAATACGTTTGGCATGATCCATGCTCTCCAAATACATGGAAAGGGGTATTTTTAATATCTTTTTTTAAATTTTTCACCTTCTCTTCAAAAGACACTGGCTCCTCCCTCCAATGTCTGGAAGCCTTGTCTATTCCTCCTCTTATCCTGAGGATGTTGCCTCCTAAACGTTTTCTTTTTTCTATATTATAGCCGGTTTTACTATCTTTCACTAGGTCTTTCAATTTGTTACACAAATTTCTTAGCAGATGGTTTTTACACTCTATTTTTTGAACAGTTATATTATCGTACGGACGACTTTCCAAAATTTTCATGTATACATTGCTGTCCCCATCCGCAATTAGCTTATCAAATTTAACTTGGTGCATTGGGACACTCTGCAGAAAACCTTCCACAATTACATCCGCTTCCATACTACTGGAGCTTCCGCTCCAATTTTTGAAACATTTATGACTTTGTTTATTACTTCCACGTCTTTCCTGCATCGTACAATATGAACAGTATTTGTTTCTTATTCCAATATGCAAAACTTTTTTCGTTTTGTAGCCAACTATAGCTGCCTGTAAAAAAATATTACTTCTGTTAAAATCCTCTAAATAAAACTAGTTTTATGGCAACCAAAAATATTCTTAAGAATTTTCCCAAAATATACTGAAATTTAAAGTGGTAATAAATGAAAATGCATGTCCTATCTTTTAATATACAACATACATTTGATTTAATGTAAAAAGGGAGCTCATAAGAAAGAATGTTCCAGTATCATTTTAATCGGGCATAATTTTGCCTTTTTGGTATCATATAAAAAATACATTTGCCTATTTATGTTTAATATTTGTTTTTCTTTTATGTTGTCATTTCACTGTATTTATGTAATACTGTGTGTGACAATAAACATCCATTCATTCATTCATAATTAATTTGCATCTTTAATCACTAAAAAGGGGAAAATATAGAAAACTTCACTCCCTCTTTATAAATCCCAAATTTTTATTTCAGAAAAGCATGGTACAAAACACATATGTACCCAATTTCACTTCAATTGACCAGTATTTAAAGCCACTAGAAGCCATTATAATAATAATTCTACATATATTAAATCCAAATACCATTCATTCATCACGATTCCTCCAAATGTACTAGAGCAAGGCTACGAACATTTAATTTGGAAAGAAGCTTCATTTTGGCTACTAGACGCTCACTAAGAATGGATTTTAAAATCGAAGCATTCAAAGAAATCGGAAATGGTGAGGTTTACAGAGATTGTTTGTGTCGATTTTTAAGTGGAATTACCCTATACAAGACTGAAACATTAGGAACAAAAAGAACATAATTTTTACAATTTTTTTTCACCATGATGTGAAAGAGGTCTAATTTACTTTCAAACTTAAATGTTATTTTTCTTCATTGGAGAAATATAATAAAATAAATGCAATGCGTTTCATAAATAGTATAAGCTTAGTAAAAATTAATTTTACTTTAAAATGTTATATATAAACTACTTTTTTAAAATACACACTTGGTAAGAGATAATGTTGAAAATACTTACAGCTCCCGATAAGGATGAGTAATTGCTCCTATAAGATCTCTTTGCCCAACTGCCATCTGCGACAACAGTGATGAGCGGGTATCCCTGGGAATCGACGTCGCCTGCTTCCACGGCCAGCCGCTTCTCCTCGGCGACCGCCGCCTCTATCTCCAGCGCTGCCGTCTGCTCCCATGCGCTACACACCAACGACTGTTCTTTTAAAAACTTATTACTTGACATCGGCGGAATGTTGAGAATGGAAGTAAATTCCTCCAGATTGGAGAATCCACACCCAATTTCTGTTATGCCGAGAACAGCAGCCGTATTTATATCGAGCATAGTTGATTCTGCATTGTTAGTCCATACTGTGTTGGAATAATTGCACACACGACACTGAAACTTTAGGCCACAATTAAGACCTTTTTGGATCTCATTAATCAGAATCATATCACTAAAACTACAACCAAATGGTCCGTGTTGACTCATAGCTGATAATTGTTGTAGAAAAAATCCAATTTCAACGACACGTCTTCCTTTTGCAGCGTATTCAATTTCTTTCTTTTTTTCTTGAAAATCATGAGTTTCAAAGCAAGAGCTGTCACCGTTATCAACCTTTTTCCTAAAATTTCAGAAATAAAATATAAGATACGCTGAGTCGTTCTTGAAACAAACTGAATTCAATAAAATGTTTTTCCTGGAAATTATGTACGTACATATTTGGTTAATGTTTGGCGTATTAAATAACTTAAATACAATACTAATATATATTAACCACACTAGTTATTTAATATTGATAATTATTGTTAAAATGCAAGTTATGAGTAAAATATACAGGTTATTATAAAATGTTAACAAAGTATTTACTCCAATATAAGTTCCAAAATTTAAGAAAGGTAAATTTTAGCATTACAATATAGACTTGTAATACATGTTTATGGGTTAATTTTCTACTAGGATTTCTACAAATTTACATTTGACTTCTATCACATAATATTTTGGAATTAAATAATAATAAATTCAAATATTCTCTTAATAATTACTAAATGACATGTACAAAAATTATTCAAATAAAAAAAACACAATTGGAATTGAATCGGCAAAAAGGAATAAAGTCTAAAAATAAATTGAAAAAGGGAATAAGTCCAAAAACTAAGTTTTGAGAAAATCGAGAAAAAAACAACAACTAAATATTAAAGGAATTATCACTGTAAAACACCCTAGTTGGAATACAAGACAATCGTCGAAAAAAATGAGTTATTTTAAAGGGTTTTTTTTCACACTTTTCCACCTCGTTTAACCCATTGGCTATGAAATGGCACTAAAAATATGTAAATATGTTGGTTAGGTGTAGATTTGAAGTCATTGTTTTCTGTGAAACCTTATAATTTCGAAGTATACATACATACATAAAAAATCATTTTCTCCATCATAAAGACGAAAATTACATCTCCCAAATTTTTTTAAAATGAAGTTAACATCCTAATAGACATTTGAGCGAAAATTAAAATTTTTTAAAAGGGGTTATCATTTTTTAATATTTTTTCAAAGTTTGTCCTTTTAAAAAGTGAAATTTTGACTTTGAGAGCTAATAAAACTACTAAAATTATTTTCTCCTTACGTTCACTTTTTGTGATTAATTAGCTTTGAAATGACACAAAAATTATGTGATTGTGATTTTTGGAAGGTTAGCTACACCCCTTTTTAGACGAGCTGGCAAATCCAAGATGGCCGCCGTTATGAAAAATTCACTAAACTTTATCTCCGCGAAAAAAATTTTTTCGGCCTAAATATTTCAGATTTGTCGATAAGATTACTGGATCAATTTTTGGTGAAAATTTGAAAAAAATCGGAGGACCCAACCCAACCACCTAGGTCGATTTCCCATGGAATGAATGACCAGAAACTAAACTGACGAGATTTCTACTATTTTGTATAGTAAAGAAATTATGTTTACATAAATGTAGTTTTTTTAAAGAAATTTAAAAAAGTGAAAACAATCTTTATTCTAACAAACATAACTTTTTAACCAAAAATTTACTTTCAATTTCTATCACATTTTATATTTTGGAGTATAATAATAAATTCAATTGTTTTCTAAATAATTACTCAATGAGGCATAAAAAATTATTCAGATAAAAGAAAAGACATAATTGGAATTGAATCGACAAGAGAGAACAATGTCCAAAAATAAATCGAAAAGGGAATAAGTTCAAAAACTAAGTTTTGAGAAAATTGGGGGAAAACTAAATAAGTAATGAAATTTTCAAATTTTCTCTGTATAACCACTAAATATTAACTGGAAGTTCAGAACCCTAATTGTAATACAAGACAATACATTGTCGAAATAATGAAAACAAATTGAGAATTAATGTAGTTAAATTTTCTCTGAATAAAAACATGTAAAAAACACTTTTAAAAATAAAACAATTATCACTTTAGGTTAGTGTACAGTACAAAGAATAAAAATATTTAATTTAAATTTCAAATTTATCAAGGAAATACAATTTATGGACACATCAATTTCGCAGAGTTCAAGGGGCTATCTGCGGTAGTTATTTATAAACTTCTTTTCACTCATGTGTAGAGCGAAGCTTGGAGATTTTTTGAGCACAAAAAGTCAATTATCCATTTTTTGGACTTATTCCCTTTTTTAAACTGACAATTCAATTAGTCTAGAAACTACAGTGGGTCCAGAAAGTATTCGTACACCCAACAAATTTGCGTGTAAATTTATATAGTTTCCCTATTACGGCTAAATTGCACGTGCAAAATCCAAACAAAAATTATCCTAACACATATTATGTTATTCTTCTTTATAATTAAAATATATGTATTAAAAAATAACAAAAAATTATCAGAATAGTAAAGGAAAAAATATTTTTTTAAAAATGAAGCGATTTTTAAGACCAAACAAGTATTCGTTCACCACTAGACTAACATGGGAAACCATATTGCCATACACTTTCGTTCCAAATCCTAATTAAAAGCAAAGAATGCCATTTTTTTTCTTGAGGTCCATAATGACATCAAAAAGGTATAAATTACATAAAAAAAGCGGCACTCTCAAGTGCTCTCACACGATTCTTTCTCCAAATCAAATTAGTAGGATTGAAAGGTAGTAAATTGAAGAAAGAAAGAAGAAAGTGCACTAGAGTAATGCTTTTGTTATGGAATCTACACCTTTTCGATGTCTCTATGGACCTCAAATAAATATCATTCACTTGGAACGAAAATTACTTTTCAGCATGGCAATGGTTTCCCATGTTAGTCTAAAATAATTATTTTAAAAAAATGAAGCTATTTGAACAACAAATAAGTATTTGTACACCGAACCCTATAGACTCTATGGGTTCGGTGTACAGATTACCGGTTACCTCACAATACCAGGTGAACGTAAAAAATTTTACTCTGACAGGCTATAAACTTTTTTTAAATACGGGTTTTCGAGAATGCATCGGGAAAATACAGGCAGTTTTAGCTTTTATTTAGCACTTTAGAGTTAAATTTCACCACTTTTAAAAACATACGGCTTAAATGTATAATAATATATTAGATGATTACATACAAAGGCATATCAAATATAAACGTAATCAATGAGAAAAAAAACTTACCTGGTAATCAAAAAGCCTTTTTTCGGTCCAGGTCGTTTGCGTTTGACGGATAAATGCAATTTTCCAGATTTTCTTGAGTATCGCGCCATCTTTATTTGCAGGAAGATTTCTCGGAAAATAAAATATGCGAGAACAAAAAATTTTCAAAGTGATATATGGAGTCAGAAGTAGAACTATGTAGGATGGTTTTCAACAGCTCGTATATATAGGCATGAATCCACTCCGGATCCCCAAGTCGGAAGGAAGGGAACCAGAACCATTGATTGGCTTGTTGGTTTGTTTATTCAAGTGTTATAGGCTATAGGCTTGTAACATGAGTGATGATTCACATTCTGAGAACGTGAGAACACATGAATACGGGTACGGAAAGAGTGAAAGTATTGCCCCCTCACCCTGTGACACATAAGGAAAGAGGTATTCAAACATTTTCCGACGAGTAAGAAGTAATAAATATTCTCTGTGTTCAGGGGTTTTCAAATATCTTTTACGAGAGAAAGATGTCCTCGTTCGAATTATGAAATTACGGATTCAATTTGTAATTTTATTAATATTTTTTTTTATTTTTTACTGAGTGTGTTCAAATACTAGTACTTTTAATTTTTAAAAATTATGGTCAATCACAGGCTTGAAGCAAAGCAAGATTTTTTCATTTATATGGTGACTTCTCGATTTTCAAGAAAATTTACATTTCCCTTTCAATTATTTACTCCTGTATTCTTTCCCATTGAACTTGATTGATTCTCTTCCATTCCCTTCAAATCTATTCTTATCAATCATGCAGCAGAAATAATATTGGCATCTACCAACATAAAAGGAAAAACACATATACTCTGTTTTCTATTCACAAGTCTCTGTAGACCTGACTATATTTGCTGTAGAAAAGTGCCCTTGGCCTTCATGTCACGTTGACCGAAAAGAACAATTGATAAGGTTCAAAAACACTAAAACATTAGTGCATAAAATTTCAAGAAAGAACAGTTCTCTATAAGAAAATGTTTAGGTAATTTCATTAAAATCATAAAAATTACTTTTGGAGGATTCATAATGAAATTCAAGTAGTATTAAGTTCAGTTTTTTTTTCTTATTTTAAAGAGAATATACATGTATAGCAACATAGCAAGCTCGGGTTGATAACTTAATTATTACTTAAATGTCATTATTATTAAAATACTAATTTAACTTTGGATTTGTGTTTCTCCGAAGTTAAATGAAGAAATTTCATAACTCATAAACATCGTAACCTAAACTTGAAAAGTTATTTATTGATTGTTTAAGAATCGAACTTTTTTCGGAGTGTAATCATTTTTTGAAATTTGAATATACAGGGATGAGATTGTGAAAAAAGCAAAAAGTCTGAAAACTGTGAGTACGACATTTGATCTCCAATCGAGAATAAATCAGAAAACTAATAATAATTAGTTAACACTAAGTTCAACAATAAATTCTTACACTTTAAAATTAAAAGTTTTAATCTGTTAAGCTGTTATATTAAATTGGCTTAAATATGAAAATTTACCATATAAAAGAGCCTCATCATAAGTCAAGAACATCAACTTGAATTTAGAAAAATGAAATTCCCAGTCAAAAATTTCAGTTCATAAGCTGATTTTTTTTAAAGTTAAAAGTTTGAAATTTCAAGATAATTTCCAAAAAAAAGTCTGAAAATACTCCAAAAGTCTGAAAAATCTCATCCCTGAATATAATATCCGGTATTGGCATTTCATTTGTCCTTTTTAAGTTTTTTTAATTGAGATTGCTAACTTTGGAAATATATATAAATTAAGTAATAATGTCATATTATGTAAACTAAGAAAATGCGATCATCACCAAACTTCTATCAAGAAGTTCTACAGATCTATATTTTTGACAAGACTACCGAAAGACGTGAAAAGGAAAAAAAACACATCTGCGTTCAATTACGACCACCTCCTCAGGTCTTGTAAAAACAACACTGTCAACCCCCAGTCCCCCTTTTACGACTCTCACCCCGCGGACCGGACGGAGCGAGAGAGGTCATCAATCACACTAGTTGGGTTTAGGGTTGCTCTATTTCTATGTTTCGATGAGAGAAATTTTATTTGTTTTCCATTTTTAAAATATGTATTTAATTTTTTTGCAAAGAATATGATGATTTTTCGATTCTTAAAAGCATTAGAATTCCCAACAACTAATTTTCGTGTCATTTTTTAAATAATATCTTAGTGAATTTCCTGTTCAAAAGGTGATTAAGCTGTTCATGACGCTTTCAAAAATTGATTAAAAATATTAATAATGCGATTTCAGCTATTAAAAGTAGTTACCGGGATTTATCTTTTTCTGCTCTTGCACATGCAGCAAAAATTGATAATGTACGATCAAAATTGAAAGCTGCAATACAAAAAGAAATTTTCCCATAGGATAACATGGGGAGCGTTCAAGGTCGCGTATCAGGGAAGAGGACTCTCATTTCTATAGTATGATTAGCGAGTTCACTCACCGAACTTCGCAGGCAAACCATAACTAAGATCATACTTCATAGGATCATTTCTATAGTATGATTAGCGAGTTCACTCACCGAACTTCGCAGGCAAACCATACCGCGATGACGAAATATGGAGTGTCGGCCTGAGCGTGATCGTTGTCAGCGTTCCTCTTGAGGAGCATGACTAGAGATGACCGCACTACCCCTCTTATCTGAGGGGTGGATGGCTTACACTCGATCAGAGTGGTTTTTTTTAATATAATAAAATAAGACTTGACACATAAACAATCTGTAAAATGTGCTACCGTTTCGAAACACCTTCTTAACTAAAGAGGTCCATGAAATTAGTATATCACGTCGACCCTTATATCTCGGCAGAGTTAATGTTGGCCGTTTAAGGCAAGGGAGAGTTAATATTAACAGATTTTAGAAGTGCTATTCTATAAAGAATAAACGCTTCTATAGGAGGTCGTTAAGAAGTATAATAGATTAATATGTAAGGAAAACTAAAAATGACACATTCAAAATGTTTTGCACTTATGGAATTTTCTATGTTGAAATCATGTGATATTTACTGTAAGGAGTGTAAATCATAAAACAATATCAGTTAAACAACTGAATTATAGAATCCCCAGAGAAGGAATAAGTAATATTTTTCAACAGGATATTATATATATTCGATAGCAAGTCAACTCTTCAAGAGTGTCGACTTTCACGTGAAGCACCGAGAGCTGTACTCTCGAGTGGCGTGGAAACAGTTCATAATTTTAGAAATTTATAAATGTATTAAAAGTAATTTACGTATATACTGGTGAACACAATCAAATTAACTTCTTATAATTGTTTTACCTTGAAATAAGGAAGTAAAGGTTTATAGAATGATTATACTGCCTTTCTTAGGAAATATAGGATCAGAGCAATGAAATCTAAGAGAAGTCCTTTGAATTCATATACCTTACATTTTTAAATTTCTTTATTTATAAACCAGATGGCGCTCATACTCTCGGCGTTGGGGAACGTTTATGTTTCAGGTTGCCTCTCACCCTGAATATGTAAATCTACTGGGTAAGAGTTGTATTCTAGGAGAGAAGAGATTGTGTGAAATTTGGTTGCTAATGTTGTAGTTTGGGATTTCGTTTAGAGCCCGATGCAACTTTTTATCATTAAAAATAAATAAATAGCTGTAATTATGAAAATTAAGTACAGGATATTTAATTATTCTTGTCTACTTAATGAATAAATTATTCGTTAATTATTACTTTGCTACATGTTATACTTTATTTAAAAATAAATTTTACTTACATAAATATATTTTTGTCTCGTTGTAGTCAGTTGCTAACTTTACAGTTTCGGAAGATTGGTTACTGTGTGGATTTTCATCTCACCTTTAATCTACAAAACTTCCTTGTTGGCAGCCATTTTTATTTTAAAAAATACACTCTCAGTGCAGACAGTTTGGATATGTGTTCGAAAAATGGTGTGCTGTAAACCTTCGTAAGTGCAGAAATTAGGCATTGCCCGTGAGAGATTTTCAGTGAAGTTCCCAAGTCTAATTTTTAAATACTAATCCCCAGAGGGGATTCCAAAAATTCTGTTGAGGCTCATTAGAATGTTCCTCTCCACGGAAATCTTTAGTAAAAGGCGAAAGATTTACACGATGTTGAAGAGAAACCAGAGCATATGTGGGGTAGTTGGGAAAATTATATATGTAAATTTTACATGCATAAAAAGTGGTGACTTATAGTAAAATTGTTGTGTGCAGCTCCCGCAAATATAAAATGCCCAAAACGTTAACGGATGGGATTCGAAAGATATTTTTGGTATCATTTTTCAGGATTTAGTATATACTTGAAAACACTAATTGACTATGTTCCTATCAGAGGCCATCTTCATGCCCAAAGCAATAAAGTGTCCAGGGGTTTTTTTTATTCTATTTTCTGAAAGAACCCTAAAAACCAAATTTTCATTTAATTTGGTCTTCAAACAAAGCCATATTAAAAGCCTGAAATCAGTTGCCAACATCCGACCGCCAAGAATAGATGGCTTTGAAACTTTTGGCAACCCTCGCTACTCAATCTTTCGTCCTTTTGTGTTGCCACCAACGGAACTGATTTCATAAAATTCGTCATAAATTAATTAAGCAATTCGTTTAATATATTTTTCAAATAATTAGCTGGCTATTGCTTGGCTAATTTTGCTCATTTATTTTTGTCACTAAGTATAATTTCTTGAGAAGAATTTTATTAAAATTAAAAAAAAAAAAAAATTGCTGACACGGTCTTCTTCCATTCTGATAATATGGCCTGCCCATTTCATTCTTTGTCTTTTGATGAAATTTATGATGTCAGGTTCTCGGAATGAGAGATAAAGTTCCATGCTTGATCTTCTCAGCCACACACGGTTTTCACAATTCAATTACCTTCTTATAATCGTGTTTCTGTTCTTTTAGGGCATTAACAATATAATAAGTAGTGCTCAAAGTTTATCTTTGATTGATATTTCCATCAAATATTTAATATTTTTCACCGTCTTTCTTTTTGATATAATTCCATCTTTCTCTTATTTTTTTTAAAGAAGATCACATCTGGACTTATTTTAATTTGGGCAGTTCTTGCATAAACACACTTCTTAATATCAATTAGTTTATGTGATGGCGACATGTAATATATGTAAGCTCTCGGTCCGCCATAGTGTTCCAAAATATTGACAGTACCATTAACCCATCCAGTGTGGGAACTGGTGGTGTCTGAAGAGTGAATTTTCCTAGAAATTATGCTAAAATTATCAAATTTTATCAAGTTTTCAAGGATTTTAACAAACATCTTCATCACACATGCTCATTTTGTGTCTCATATTTCATCTTTTCTTCATTCTGATCTAGAGGAAGCGAGCGGACAAGCTATTCCCCTACTAAGCCATAGTTACTAGAGATGGGTAAAACCGTTATTTTTTGATAACGTTAAATATTGATAGTTATTTTCAAATAACGTTATTTTTTTAACTACGCTACTTTTTACGTAATAGATTCAAAAGCACCAAACCATACACCCTTCATCAAACTTAAGAAGTTTTCTGACCAAGCAAAAGAAAATATCCTCAGGAAAGTATCTTTCAACACCCTCCCTCTTCCTTAAGGAGTTTATAGAGCACATAATTAAAAAATAATTAGGATTTTATATACTTACGGTCCTTAGCTTCAAGTAAACCTAGAATATTCAGAAATTCCATTAAAAATTTCGACGGTTAAAAAAGATTGCGAAAATGAGAATTTCAGTAAACAAGCTATGAGAAGGCATTTTTACTAATTAAATATTTTTAGTAACAAAAAAATACTTGATCTTGTATAAAATGTATGCAGTATAGTTTTATGTTTTAATGTTTAATGTGTGTTTTACATAATTAATTATTGAAAAGTCATTACATAATTAATCAAGTCAAGTTTACATAATTAATTATTGAAAAGGATTTGAAAAGTCGCTTCTCAACAACTTAAGAGGATTTAAACGCAGATCTTTAGTTATGGCGTTGTATTTGCTGTTCTTTATAAAAAAAGGATTTGCTTAAAATGTTTAATCCTACTTGAAAAATTATACTGTACTTATGTTGTTACGACCCTTATATTCTATTTTCCGTAAAAAGGTTTCGACTTTCATGAGATATTTCAAGGATGAATTAGGATTGCTGAAACGTAAATTCAATTTCGAAAAAGGAACTCTCCTGCTGGCATGCACGAAGAAGTTCAGCAATGGCGGGGATTCCCCTTTTTTAAAATGAAGAGCTTCTGAACTGAATTTACGTTTTAGCAATCTTAAGTTCCTCTCTCTCGTTCTCTTCTTCTCCTCTTAAAATCCTCTTAAGTTGTTGAGAAGCGACTTTTCAAATCCTAATCAATCGGCTAATTAATTATGTAAAACACAGATTAAACATTAAAACATAAAACTATACTGCATACATTTTATACAAGATCAAGTATTTTTTTGTAACTAAAAATATTTAATTAGTAAAAATGCCTTCTCATAGCTTGTTTACTGAAATTCTCATTTTCGCAAATATAAAATCCTAATTATTTTTTAATTATGTGCTCTATAAACTCCTTAAGGAAGAGGGAGGGTGTTGAAAGATACTTTCCTGAGGATATTTTCTTTTGCTTGGTCAGAAAACTTCTTAAGTTTGATGAAGGGTGTATGGTTTGGAGCTTTTGAATCTATTACGTAAAAAGTAGCGTAGTTAAAAAAATAACGTTATTTGAAAATAACTATCAATATTTAACGTTATCAAAAAATAACGGTTTTACCCATCTCTAGTAACTATGGCTTAGTAGGGGAATAGCTTGTCCGCTCGCTTCCTCTAGATCAGAATGAAGAAAAGATGAAATATGAGACACAAAATGAGCATGTGTGATGAAGATGTTTGTTAAAATCCTTGAAAACTTGATAAAATTTGATAATTTTAGCATAATTTCTAGGAAAATTCACTCTTCAGACACCACCAGTTCCCACACTGGATGGGTTAATGGTACTGTCAATATTTTGGAACACTATGGCGGACCGAGAGCTTACATATTTTACATGTCGCCATCACATAAACTAATTGATATTAAGAAGTGTGTTTATGCAAGAACTGCCCAAATTAAAATAAGTCCAGATATGATCTTCTTTAAAAAAAATAAGAGAAAGATGGAATTATATCAAAAAGAAAGACGGTGAAAAATATTAAATATTTGATGGAAATATCAATCAAAGATAAACTTTGAGCACTACTTATTATATTGTTAATGCCCTAAAAGAACAGAAACACGATTATAAGAAGGTAATTGAATTGTGAAAACCGTGTATGGCTGAGAAGATCAAGCATGGAACTTTATCTCTCATTCCGAGAACCTGACATCATAAATTTCATCAAAAGACAAAGAATGAAATGGGCAGGCCATATTATCAGAATGGAAGAAGACCGAGTCAGCAATTTTTTTTTTTTTTTAATTTTAATAAAATTCTTCTCAAGAAATTATACTTAGTGACAAAAATAAATGAACAAAATTAGCCAAGCAATAGCCAGCTAATTATTTGAAAAATATATTAAACGAATTGCTTAATTAATTTATGACGAATTTTATGAAATCAGTTCCGTTGGTGGCAACACAAAAGGACGAAAGATTGAGTAGCGAGGGTTGCCAAAAGTTTCAAAGCCATCTATCCTTGGCGGTCGGATGTTGGCAACTGATTTCAGGCTTTTAATATGGCTTTGTTTGAAGACCAAATTAAATGAAAATTTGGTTTTTAGGGTTCTTTCAGAAAATAGAATAAAAAAAACCCTGGACACTTTATTGCTTTGGGCATGAAGATGGCCTCTGATAGGAACATAGTCAATTAGTGTTTTCAAGTATATACTAAATCCTGAAAAATGATACCAAAAATATCTTTCGAATCCCATCCGTTAACGTTTTGGGCATTTTATATTTGCGGGAGCTGCACACAACAATTTTACTATAAGTCACCACTTTTTATGCATGTAAAATTTATGTATATAATTTTCCCTGAAACCCGCACACCACTAAAAGTAAGAAGAAGAAGTCTTCGAGAGATGTCCCAGCCTTTTATACCCAGCTGGACATCATGCTTAAAAACGAACCTCATTGGTCCATCACAGTCGCAGTTAAACCTACGGTGAGCAAGAGGTGGCGCGCTAATCGCGTATACAGTGAACAAAAGCGGACGGTATAAAACCGCCGCCAGGGCAAATTAAAACAACTACTACTCTAACTAGTGCGTAGAGAAGACGGCTCAAAATTGGCTGAGAATTTGCTCGCCAGGCTAGGGGTAAATTGCGCCAATGGGGAAAAACAAGCCTCGACGGGTTTTTGATAAACAAGGCAACTGGAAAGAACCCGATCGCTTCGTGATGACTCACGAGGAAAACACGCGGCACTGGGGTTATCGACAAGTTATGTCAGGAACAATATGTGGGGAAGGGAAAATAGAATCTCTTCACCACATATTCTCCCAACAGCCGGAGATTTTGAAAAAAAAAAACAAATCGAAAGTGGGGGAAACAAAACAATTTGAAAACTAAAAAAACAGACTGTGATCAGGAAAAAAACAAATTTTGACTTATACTAGTACAAGACTGATCACTAAGAGGACGTTCTACTCAAAATTACCGTGAAAGGGAGCATGGGACGGCTCTCGAAAAACAATCAAACATTACATAGATTACAATGGTGTGGTCGCTCTTACAAAGAAAAAGAAATACAAACTAGATCCCCAAACCCTTTTGGGCTACCTCAGTACTCTTAAAATGCATCTCGTGCTCCTACCTCTCTCAAGATATGTAACCACTCATGGCATGTAACACACACTGAGTAAAAGCAGGCTCCGCCTGCTGTGCACTCAATAAAAGATTTATTTAGTATTTAGTAGCCACGTATGCTCTGGTTTCTCTTCAACATCGTGTAAATCTTTCGCCTTTTACTAAAGATTTCCGTGGAGAGGAACATTCTAATGAGCCTCAACAGAATTTTTGGAATCCCTCTGGGGATTAGTATTTAAAAATTAGACTTGAAAATTTCACTGCAAATCTCTCACGGACAATGCCTAATTTCTGCACTTACGAAGATTTGCAGCACACCATTTTTCGAACACATTTCCAAACTGTCTGCACTGAGAGTGTATTTTTTAAAATAAAAATGGCTGCCAACAAGGAAGTTTTGTAGATTAAAGGTGAGATGAAAATCCACACAGTAACCAATCTTCCGAAACTGTAAAGTTAGCAACTGACTACAACGAGACAAAAATATATTTATGGAAGTAAAAATTTATTTTTAAATAAAGTATAACATGTAGCAAAGTAATAATTAACGAATAATTTATTCATTAAGTAGACAAGAATAATTAAATATCCTGTACTTAATTTTCATAATTACAGCTATTTATTTATTTTTAATGATAAAAAGTTGCATCGGGCTCTAAACGAAATCCCAAACTACAACATTAGCAACCAAATTTCACACAATCTCTTCTCTCCTAGAATACAACTCTTACCCAGTAGATTTACATATTCAGGGTGAGAGGCAACCTGAAACATAAACGTTCCCCAACGCCGAGAGTATGAGCGCCATCTGGTTTATGAATAAAGAAATTTAAAAATGTAAGGTATATGAATTCAAAGGACTACTCTTAGATTTCATTGCTCTGATCCTATATTTCCTAAGAAAGGCAGTATAATCATTCTATAAACCTTTACTTCCTTATTTCAAGGTAAAACAATTATAAGAAGTTAATTTGATTGTGTTCACCAGTATATACGTAAATTACTTTTAATACATTCATAAATTTCTAAAATTATGAACTGTTTCCGGTCGTCGTTCTGTCTGCTGCCTGTTCCGGTTCGTCTCGTCTTGTCCAACTCCGCTGTGGTGAGTGAATTTCCTCTCGTCTACGCCTTCGCCGCGCAAGTTTTCAGCAGAGTCCACTGCGCGGCTTCTGAAGGCTTTCTCCGTATGGCTCCCAGTTGCTAGGGTCTCGTACCCGTCTCACTGGGTGGTCTGCCAGCAGCGCCATGGAGCCTGGAGGGCTGTTCATCTCCCCAGATCCCGACACGCCGGGTTCTCCTCGTCGGTCGCCGTCTCCGCCGCCAAGCCAATATGCCATAGTTGACAACTGCACAAAACGATTTGCCCTGGAACTGAAGTTAGTTGACACCGAAGCGCGCTTAGCAGCCGCCACGGAGCACCTGAAAGGCGCCAAGTCTTCCCTCCCGGAAACCAAGTTCCGGCGCCTCTTCGATCGAGTTGAGGTTGAACTCGCCCAGCTACACGGTATCAGAGAGCAGCTTCAGGGTGAGTTGAAAAACTGTATATGTACTATCAATGATTGCAAAGCTCACAACAATGACAAGGACTATACCCCATGCAATTCAACTGTGAATACTCCCAAGAAATCAACCAAGAACAATAATCCAGTATTATCGCCTATAAACTTAGAAAATAGATTCTCTGCCCTTGTGGACGAATCAGATGACATAGAAGTACCCAAAGATACAGAGAAATCTCCCCCAATACAACCAATAATGGTTAAACTTTCCCCGGGAATACACGCATTCATCAGAGAGATTAAAGAAAAATTTGGCCAAGACATCGAGGCCAATCTGGCTGGACAATTCATAAAAATCTACTGTCAAACCCCAGACCAACATAGAATGATAACGAAGGAAATCAAAGAAGAAGGTAAAGAAGCATACATAATCCCGCCATTAAATTTGAAACCTATAAAAGTTGTTTTAAGAGGCCTCCCCACGTACATTGAAGTGGAGGAAATTAAGGAAGAGCTAATCTCTTTGGGGTTCTCTCCAACCAAGATTGTTCCCCTCACGCACAGTGACAAGACTCCAATGCCTCTCTTCTTGGTGGAACTACCAAGGTCTCCCACCCATGAGAGGATCTACGACATTAAGGAGTGCTGCTCAATTAAAATATCTGTGCAAACCTACATAAGAAAAAACATTCCTCAATGCTACAACTGCAACCTGTTCTGGCACACTGCCGAGAACTGCCTATCGAAAACAAGATGCTTAAGATGTGCCGGTGAGCATCGCTTGCCGCAATGCCCGATGTCCCGTCAGGATCAGCCCAGCTGCATAAACTGTGGAACTGTTGGACATTGTGCTGCCTGGCGAGGATGTCCAAGATTCCCGAAACTTGGTGAAAACAACAAGGCCCCCACCCACCAGCCAAGATCTTTCACATCGAGAACCACAACTCCTGGACTATCCTATGCGAGTGCCACCGGCCACGTGGTAAGTCAACAACCACTTATTCATCCCCAGCCCCTCTCCTCCTCTCACCCTCCCCCAAGAATTGACCCATCATCCTCCAGGGAACTTTCGCAATCGATTTGTATGATGAAGGAACTATTGATGATTGTCCAAGACATATTTAAACCTCTCGGAGGCGTGGCTGAGGCTCTCCAAAAACTAAAGTCAGCTACTTCCAAAGCCCACCAATTGGAGATACTTGCCACGATGTCAGACAGTCCCTAAATTCCGCAACTCCATGAAAGGGCTTCAAATATGTACTTGGAATGCCAACGGAATCACATCTAAAATAAGCGAGCTTCGCAACTTTGTAAATACACACAGCCCGGATGTGATTTGTCTGCAAGAGACTCGCATTCATCCCAACACAAACATAAAAGTCCCTAACTACATAACCTATAAGAACGACCTTGCCCTCCCTCCAGGTACCACCTGTCATGGCGGTACAGCAATACTAATAAAAAAATCCATCCCCCACACAGTAATACTAACACCTCCCTTAATAAATGCCCAAGTAACTGGAATAAAACTAGAAATATCAAACAGAAAAACCATAGCTATAATATCAGTATATAACCCCCCTCAAAACAGCAATAAAATCAACAAAGACTTGGAAAAACTCCTGCCCCTATCTGACAAACTATTCATATGTGGAGACTTTAACTGTCGACATACTTATTGGAACTGTCGTGACATCAACAGTTCAGGACGTAATCTATTCAATTCTCTGATAAACCATAATCTCAGAATAGCCTTTCCTAGCACTCACACCAGATTCTCAACTTTCTCTCAAAGCACTCTTGACTTTGCCGTACTAAAAAACATAGATGACCATCTAATAACTACTTCCCTCTCTGAACTATCTTCTGACCACAACCCTGTGATGTTTAATTTCCACAAAATAAATGTCCTAAATAGACCAAAACCCATCATAACAACCAATTGGGACCTTTTTCAAGAAAACCTTGAACTCTCTTTGTATGATATTGTCCCTCAGATTCCCACCAACAATAATGAATTGGAAAATCTTGTAACAACATTCACTCAAAAAATTCAATGTTCTCATCAACTATCCTCAAAATCTAAACTCCCAAAGACTAATTATTACACCTCTACCTACATCAAATCCCTAACAAGGCTCAGAAATAAAACTAAAAAAGAATGGCAAGTAACCAGAAACCCTGCCACCAAAACCTTACTGAATGAAATAAATAAAACTCTAAAACGAGAACACTACAAAGAAAACCAATCACAATGGAACAATCTCCTTGAGACACTCGACACCCAGGACAACTCTATCTGGAGAATACCAAAAGCACTAATCAGGAGTAAAGAACCTAAAATGAAAACTATAATAACACCTTTGGGCCCTGCTGAATCTGACCAAGAAAAAGCTGATGCAATAGCTAATTCTCTTCTTTCTCAATTCCAACCTAATAACTTCACTGATATCTCTACTGAACGACTGGTAAATGTCTCCCTAAGAGAACTAACTTGCTCCAATGACAACATATGCCCCCCTTACATCACACCTTATGACATACTTCCTTTCATCAAAAAACTAAAAATAAATAAATCCCCAGGATATGATAAAATCACTAATAAAATGATAAAAAATTTCCCACCTTCAGCTCTATTAACTCTAACAAACATAATCAACTACATAATAACCAAGTCATACTTCCCCAACTCTTGGAAAATGGCCCAAGTAATACCCATTCCAAAACCAGGGAAAGACTTAACTAACCCAGTAAACTACAGACCCATTTCACTGCTCCCCACTTTAAGTAAGATAACGGAAGACATAATCCTAGCCCTCTACAATCAGCACACTGCCACACACAATATAATAATCCCAGAACAACATGGTTTCATCCCTAATCATTCCACATCTCACCAACTCCTCAGAGTGGTTGAGTACATCAAAGACTTTAAGTATCACACAGGTGCTGTGTTCTTAGATATTGAGAAAGCCTTTGACAAAGTTTGGATCGAAGGGCTAATATTCAAATTAAAGTATCATAAATTCCCCATATATCTAATAAAATTAATCTACTCATATCTAACAGGCAGATCCTACCAAGTCCAAATCAACACTAGCCTATCTAACCCCCTTCCTACCAATGCAGGTGTCCCACAAGGATCAAAATTGGGCCCTGCGCTCTTCTTACTATTCATCAATGATATCCCTAAACATCCACACACGATGATCTCACTCTATGCTGATGATACTGCAATACTGTACCAGCACAGAAAAGACAAAACCATAACCAACATACTTCAATCCCACTTATGCTCACTGGAAACGTGGTTCTTCAAATGGAAAATAAAAATAAATGTGAATAAAACCACAGCAGTACTGTTCAAAGCAAACATTACAGAGGGCAAACCCCTCTTGAAAATGAATAACACTGCAATCCCCTGGTCCACTGAAATAAAATACCTAGGCTTAATCCTGGACAGAAGACTCACTTATAACTCTTACCTCAAACATGTAACTACTAAATACAAAAAAGCCTCTGCATCACTGCACCCCCTAATTTCTAGAAGCTCAAAACTGTCTCTAAACAATAAAAAACTCATCTATACATCCTACCTACGGCCCATCCTAACATATGCCAGCCCTATATGGGGAGCCCTTCCAAAATCCCTAATCAAAAAACTAGAGACACTACAAAATGTAACTCTACGGAAAATTGCCAATGCAAGATGGTTTTACAGAAATGATGATATCAGACATGCCCTAAATTTACCCACACTTAAAGAATTCATAAATCATTTGGCTACTCGATTCTATTCCAAATTACCCACTCATAAAAATCCTACTTTGAATTGCATTCCTTATTATGATCATACCCTGCCTCAAAATAAATATAGGCCAAAAGCAACATTAATTCCTTAGTCTAGACATCGTCGCAACTACCTCCAGTTATTTAAGAGATTGTTTCACCTATTCTTTCCTCCTCCATGGGAGATGCTATGTAAGTCAACTGTATGTAAAATTGTTCCTATTTTGTAAATATTTGTGCAATTGTTTTATGTTTGTGTAATGTGATCTTTTTTTTTCCCCTTTTCTTTTTTTGTATTTGTATCCAAGAATGTAATTTTCCATGTACAAGTCCAGATAGGAGATTGTGGCCCCTGCGGGGCCAGGTGCTCCATGTACCAATAAAGAATATATAATGAACTGTTTCCACGCCACTCGAGAGTACAGCTCTCGGTGCTTCACGTGAAAGTCGACACTCTTGAAGAGTTGACTTGCTATCGAATATATATAATATCCTGTTGAAAAATCTTACTTATTCCTTCTCTGGGGATTCTATAATTCAGTTATGTAACTGATATTGTTTTATGATTTACACTCCTTACAGTAAATATCACATGATTTCAACATAGAAAATTCCATAAGTGCAAAACATTTTGAATGTGTCATTTTTAGTTTTCCTTACATATTAATCTATTATACTTCTTAACGACCTCCTATAGAAGCGTTTATTCATTATAGAATGGCACTTCTAAAATCTGTTAATATTAACTCTCCCTTGCCTTAAACGGCCAACATTAACTCTGCAGAGATATAAGGGTCGACGTGATATACTAATTTCATGGGCCTCTTTAATTAAAAAGGTGTTTCGAAACGGTAGCACATTTTACAGATTGTTTATGTGTCAAGTCTTCTTATTTTATTTTTAAAAAAAAACCACTCTGATCGAGTGTAAGCCATCCACCCCTCAGTTAAGAGGGGTAGTGCGGTCATCTCTAGTCATGCTCCTCAAGAGGAACGCTGACAACGATCACGCTCAGGCCGACACTCCATATCTCGTCATCGCGGTATGGTTTGCCTGCGAAGTTCGGTGAGTGAACTCGCTAATCATACTATAGAAATGATCCTATGAAGTATGATCTTAGTTAACCTTGCTGAAATGCGTGATCCCAACACATTTGATGCCTTCTGAAAAAGTGGTGAGTAAAGCACAATGAGACAGGCAGCTGAATATGGGATTAAATATAAATGTATTCTACATTTTAATAGCATTGAGTATTGAGTCTTATTTTAACTAAAAACACACCCGCAGCTACAAAAGTACCGTTCTATTTCTTGTCAACTTTTTAATACACAATCTTCTTCCATATATGAGAAAAAACTCTCATAGATGGCGCTCTATCTTAAGAATTTTCGCTCGCGTTCTATAGAAAGAAGTTGTTCCTCGTAAACTCGCTTCATTTTACAAATGTAGTGAACTTGTGGGATTTTATTGAAGCAATATAGTTTTCTATAATTAAGAATAATATAACTTTCATATTTTCTGAGAAAGTACTCCTGAGCGTGCCCAGTGTTACTTACGACTGCGAAATAGCAGTATTATCCAAAGTATAAAATATTACCCCATGACGGTGTTTATCGCACATTTATGTGTTTAAATTTCTTTAAACCGCTCAAATACGGTACTATTTAAAGCTTGCTTAAACCCTCCCTTATGCGTGCAAGAATGATCTTAACTCTGTTCTTTTTATTCAAACTACTACTATTTCCTTACTTCTGATTTACAATTTACTTTACCCGAAATCATTTGGAGTAGAAGATTTCAACGTAGTACACACAAATACTTGATCAAATTTGTAAATTTGCATGCGATTTCCAATGTCTTTTAAAGACTGGAGTACTACCTATTAGTATATAACAAGAGAAGGTAGCGCCATCTATCAAATCTGATAAAAGTTAACTTTTCGAAAGATTAAATTTGCATGATGAGGATTTAGAATTTAACGTTTTATTTAATGGGCGGAAAGGAAAAGAAATCTTTTCTCTCTTTTTTTGCTATTTTCGGAAATATTCACATTTTATAAAGATAGACTTTATTTTAAAAAATCAATGTTTTAGGCTATTATGACCAATTAAACCTATTCACAAGATATTATTTGCTAAGGAAGGAAATCTTGCTATGTTTCAAAGAGGTTTAATAATCGGAATATCATTCGTCCTTTTACACAGGTCTAAATTTATTCCATATTTTATTCTTATTAAATCTATATACTTTGGCCTAACAACGGGTTTAGAAACAATTAACTTTTTTGTTCTTAGAAAACTTTTTGAAAATTTCATTTTTGATGTTTTTAATTGATAAATTTTCAAACTCTTGACCATTTCTTCAATTATTCCTGAAAAATATCTGATGGAAGCTCGCCCCTCTTTTTTCAACGATTAAGATACTTATTGGGCCTTTTCACCATAAGCCGGCGGTAATTGAATGAAAAATTTTCAACGATAGTACTACACTCCATAAAGACAAGGGGAAAGAAAACGGAAATTCCCGAAAGATTTTAAAATTTTTTCATTTAGTAAAAAACATTTACTATTAGGGTAAAATGTTTTAATAAATATTAAATTTTTTTATTGGAGCTTGTTCCAAGTGTACGAAACTGTTTAAATCTATCCATCAAAGTTAACTAATAATTCCATTTTAAAAATGCTCGAATTTAATCTCAGTTCAAAGCATAGATTCCAATACTTTTCTTCTCCATGGACATCTTGTTATATTTATTTTTAAATTTTGGGGGTTACCAAAAGTCTTATACCATAGGGGGGTTGGGAACCCGATCCCAGAATATTCTCTAAATTTGGCTCTTATTTTGGAAATTTGACTCTTATTTTGGAAATTTGATTCTTATAAATAATGTTTTAAATTACTTTTGAACATTTCGGACTAAGGGGACAAACTGCCTCTTTGCAACGCTATACAATTATTTTCAAAGAAAAAGCCTCTACAGAAGAAGTAATCGTTACTCTTGGTCTAGACCAGCGTTTCCCAACCTTTTTACTCCCACGGAACCCTTTTGACAATGCCCAATTTCTGCGGAACCCTAGCGTCCATGTAACAATATTTTTTCACTATTTTTTAAATTATTAAATAAAACGAAAAATAAGTAACAAAGAAATCAGTGGCGTATATAGGAATTTATTTCGGGAGGGGCCCAAAATTACTCCCCAGCCCCTCCCCCACATATTTAATAGGTCCGATGTATCTTTGTAGGTGATAATTTAGGTCCTAAAAACTTAATATAGGAAAAGTTGTTAGTAATAAAAACACAATTATCAAAGGGGGATCTGGGGATCCTCCCCCAGAAAATTTTTGGAAGTTTGATTAACAAAAACCAGGTTTTTAACTAGTTTTGGTACACTAACACAAGTCCAAATTTTGGATGTACATTTACATGAACTTGATATTTAAAAAGTTATTCAAATAGAGTTCCAAGTACAAAAGGGGATCTGGGGGTCTTTCCCCAGAAAATGTTTGGAACTTTACCCCTAAAAACAGGGTTCTATCTTGTTTTTGGTACACTTAGTCCGAATTTCAGGCATATATTTTTTGGTAGGATTTGGATTTTGATGAACTGATATTATAATAAAGTTAATTATAATATAAGTTCTGCGAGAAATTCGAAGGAAAAAATTTTTGTTCTAGATTCTAGGACAACAAAAAAAAAATTGTTTCGAATTTCTCGCGGAACCCTTGAGGAGGCCTTGCGGAACCCCAGGGTTCCGCGGAACCCCGGTTGAGAAACGCTGGTCTAGACCCACCAAAAAGTGTTTTAAAAAATCTAGTTTATTTACCTATATTTATATTTTCTCGTTTGGGGATGGAACTTCATCAGAAAAGGGGGGTTTCAGTGGAAAAGCGCAACATAAAGGAAAACGGGTATATAAGCGAAAAGCACAAACCTGTAAAAATATACCAACCAACAGTGGCGGATCTAGAACATGAGCAAGGGGGGGGCTAACTTAATCTGATTGAGGATGATGATGAAGTAACAAGCCGTGCTTTTTACAATATTCATTAATGTCTTAAATATTGAGGGCAGTGTTGATTGTAAATTACTAGTATTGTTAAATATAACTAATTAATTAGTAATTAAATTAGTTAATCATTAAATATATCCAAATAATAAGGGTGTGTCAACCGGGGGGGGGGTTACGATGATTTGAGTCAAATATTTTTTTCCAAGAATATAGATCAAATGTGAATTTTCGTGCACTTAATTTTAATGTTTAGTGAATAATACATCCTTCCCGAGGCATAAGGGGGGTTTGGGGGAACCTCCCCCCAGAAAATTTTTGAAAATTTGACCCTAAAAAGTTGTGTTTTGACTCATTTTTGGTCATTTGGGACTCTTTGAGTGTCACACGAAAAAGATGATTTCTTGAACTCGTTTTCAAAGGAAAAAAACTGTAAGATATAAGAATTTCATGGGGGTGGTTTGAACCCCCTAACCCCGTCTCTATTTTAACAGAGTAAATGTTTTGTAAGAGACTTAGCGCATTAGACCCTTTTAAAAAGTGAATCTTATAAAAACCAGGGAGTTAAAGATCTTGCAGAGGGGCTAAAGCTCATAACCTTTAAGATGTGAAACAAATCTATAAAAATGTAAGGGGCTAAGTATTTTGGAGGTTATGCTTTGTAAGGCTTAGAAAGCTCATTGGAATCTACAAGTTCTGAATCGCATTTATATTAAAGTGCTGAAAGCTAAAGATCTTGGAGGGGGCTAACGCTTTTAGGCTAAAGCTCATTAAATTGCGAACTAAATACTATAAAACATCGCAAGGAGGTTAATTCTTTTTGGGGGCTAAAACTCATTTGCCCCTTTATATTGTGAATTGAATCTACAAAAACTCAGGGCTAAAGGCCTTGTAGGAGCTAAAGATCATGGAAGGATTCATAAGGGTTAAAGCTCATTAAATATAGTGAACCAAATATATTTAAAAACGCAAGAGGGCTAAAAGCTTTGTAAAGGCTATTAAAGAGCATGGAGGGGGCTAATATTTCATAGGGCTAAAGCTCATTAATTTGTGTAACAAACATAAAAACGCAAGGAGGCTAATGCTTTTAGGGGCTAAGCTCATTTGATAGACCCTTTAAATTACGAATCAAACCTTCAAACATGCAGGGGGCTAATAATTTGTAAGGGCTAAAACCTCTAGAAATCCTTAAATAGTGAATGGAGTTTATAAAAATGCAGGGGGCTAAAGATCTTGGAAGGGGCTTAATGCTTTGTAGACCCTTTGAATTGTAAAAAAAGGCTACAAAAACCTGAAAAAAGTTTAAAATTTTGAAAATTTAAACAAAATTTTTTTCGAAAAAGTTCAATTTTATGTAGTGTAAACTTAAGTCCCAAGGGGGGGGCTATAGCCCCTATAGCCCCCCCCATAGATCCGCCACTGCCAACCAACCAACCAAAGTGCAACATTTACGCGGGACAGTGAAACAAAAAGGGTAACGTTAGGGGTTGTCCATAAATGATATCACGCTATTTATTAATCAGTTTTTGATAAGGGGGAGAGGTGGGTGACAAAAAAAAACCCCACATCAACACGAAAAATTATTTTGGGAAAATGTAACTAAAGGTATAATCGACATTTAAAAAACACAATAACAATAAAACCACACATAAAATCAAAAGGTGTTGAACACTTCAACCTGAATGAAAATATGTGGTCACAGGGTTTTGCCAACATTGTGTTTGAAACACTGTTGATAGGAGAGCATAAAAAGTAACTAAGGGGAGGGGGGTCAAAAATGTGGTTAAAAAAGTGAAGCGTCATTTTTGGACGGGCATTTGCGGGTCCCCCATGGGATCGAAAAACCAGTGATTGCGGCCCAGAAAAACCACAAGGTTCAAGAGAACGGATTACCTTGGTCACCATAAACGGTTCAAGTTCACGGGGATGTAATAAGCATACTACCCATCAATTCACCCGTCTGCGGGTTGCAGACGACTTCCTCATTATTATTCTGGTTCTTCCGGCGAAATTCTTTTGACCCAACCGCGAAAAACACAATTCATTCTCGGGGCGGATGGCTATGCTTCAGCAAACGCAGCGCGATTCATGCCATATAGGGGAGAGTGGGGTATTGCATGTCTTTCTTCGGAAGGCGGCTGAGTATTGGGCAATTTTGTACTGTGGAAGGCTCGTTTTAGGGTTTCCGAAAAAAGTCAAGCGTGGGACAGTTTTAACAAAAATAAATATTTTTTTAATATTGAGTTTTGCTAGCACAAATTTGAAACTTTCAGATTAACATTTTGAAACATTTTAAAATATTAATTGATTGAATAATTGATTAACAAAAATGAATAAAATTTATTTATTCTGTACGCATATTTAATTGTTAGCACCCCAGCCCGAAGGCTAAGGAAACGGAGATGGGCACCGCCTGATGGGCCACTAGGCCCGGGCAGACTTAGATTGATTTGATTTGATATAAAAATAAATGCTTTTACTCTTGGAAGGGTATCTTCCACGGCGGAAGTACCGAATTCAACAATACTAATAAAACACATATATTATACTACTTACTTCTAATGAAACACATAAAATTACTTTTAATGCTAAATAATTCTCGATCCCTTTGTCCAAAATTACAAAATTTTTTAGAGGGGGGAGTTGAAAAATTTTCTGCACCTTAGGGGGTCGGATGCTTCAAAAAGGTTGAGAACCACTGGTTTATCCAATAGCAGGCCCTGAACGTGATAATAGAGTGAATCGAGCTGCTTTCTTCCAGACATGGTCATTCGCCTTTAGATTTAAAAAAGAACTAATGCAAGCACGAATAGTCTTTTTTCTGATAACCGTTCCCATTCGACGTCACTTTGGACCGACAGGCCTTCATTATAATATTCTTTATATGCGTTTCGGGACATTCTGATTGCAGTTAGTGTTTGAAAAAAAGTTGGGTTTTCCCTCAGTTCGTAATGATAGCGGTATTCTGAGTCAGGTGCGATTTTTTGAAGTCGTTCTAGATACTATTATATTTTTGTTCTAGTTTGGGGTCGGTTCATGTTGGTAAACAAGGAATCGAATTTCAACAAGGGCGTTGACTGTGGCATCCGTATTAAACTCGTTCTACGAGAGTTTTGGTTTCTTTTTTTTTCTCTTAAATTGATTATGTAAATAGCCAGATTTTTCAAACTAAATACAGTCGACTCCGCTTAATGTGATCACTTTTGTCCAAGAGTAGAATGATAATAATATCCGATTGATAATAACAAGCAATTTGATATAAGAAAGTTTCCAACAGTGTATCTCAAGTGTTTGCTTTAAAATATAACAACTACCTACGTAGTCCTAATTGAAGTATTTCAATTAAATTTAATTGAAAGCATCATCGTCAGTTTGAAAAAAGGGAATACGTCCAAAAACCAAGTTCGAAAAATACTGTGTAAGTAATGGCATTTTAATTGTATTACTACCAAATTTTTCTGAAAACTCAGCACCCTATTTAGAATACAGAATAATCATGGAAAAAATATAAATATACTATTAATAAATATTGTACAGTTGTAAAAAGGTTGATGGATGGTTATTAAATTTCAGGTGATAAAAAAAAACCTGAATTTACAATTAATTTATATTTTACAGAACAAAAGTGTGAAATAGAAGGACAAAGCTAAATAAAATTAAAAAGTATTATTAAACTCAGTTATTAAGGAAATTTAATAAAAATAAATGAAGTCGAAAATTCATTTGATAAAAAAGGTAAAAACACTATCGAATTGTTTTGGTTTTATTTACACAACAAAAAATAATAAAAGAAAGAAAAACTATCTTAAATTTCGAATTAAATAAGAAAAGTACAATGAATGGAGATCGATGTAGCTAAATTCAAGGTTTATATCAGCCTATAGGGGTAGTTATTTTTCTCTCTTCAAACTTTTATGAAATCACTAGTGTTCGGCAACTAGTGGTCAAAAAATAGTTAACTACTAACTAGTCTGGGAAATTGTAGTTGTAACTAGTAGTTAACTATTTTTTCCTGGGACTAGTTGCAACTAGTAGTTAACTATTTCCCAAAGTAGTTAACTACTAGTTAACTAGTCTATTTAATTTCATAACCTACCTTTTGGCAAAATTCTAATACATCTTTCTTATCTATGTCACAAAAAACGTTTATACTTCACCCAAAAATGGTCCTTATTTCTGGTTATGGTTAAACTAAAAGTAAACTAATAGTTGAACTACTTTAAACTAAAAGTAGTTAAACTACTAGTTAACTACTAGTTGATCGGTAGTTAACTACTAGTTGCAACTAGTTCTAGTTAACTAGTGCCGAACACTAGAAATCACGATTGCAGCTACATATTTTTATATTTTGAAATAATAGTAAAACTAATAAATTCAGGAGAACCAATGAAAGGCAAGTTAAAACAGTGGTCTCCCACTTTTAGAAGTCCGCGGATCATTTAACTTAAAATTGGAACCTTAACGGAACATCTATTGGAAACTAAAGTCCTTCACCCTCACAAAATTTCACAAGATTCATTTTTATTAACTGAATTGACCACTAAATTTTCTACTTTGAGAAAAACGAGAATGTTAATTATGGAGATGGAGAAAAAACTGAAAATCAGATCAAAATTTTTATTTGCCACTTTTAAAAACTAGGCAGCGTTTTTCATCAAACACGGATCATCGTTTGGAGATCTGAAAAGGAAAAATCGCGTCGTAATCATTACTGGTGATCATAAATTTAATGATTATCTGTGCCCAATATTTTTTTTTATTTTACTTACCAGAAAATAAAAATGATTTTTGTCGCACGAAAGATCGCCAATAGAGATTATTCTGAAAAATACTGAAGAGAACGCCTATCCTCGGAGAAATTAGATTGTCGGTTTTGGCGAGTTGTGAACGATTTGTTGTAGCGCTTTTTAGTTTTATTTAAATATTTTTCATCATGAATTAATCATTATTATCTGAGTAAACCTTTATCGCTCAAAAGTTATCATGATTTTTAATCGAAACCGTTTCCGTTAAGGAGCTTCAGCCCTCAAACTAGGCCGGATTTAAAAAAATATTAATTAAAATTTAATCATATAACCAGGTTGTTTAGATCTGCCGTAACAACCATTTTAAAATTAGCTTTCCTGGACAGCCAATCTAAATCATTTTAAATTTTAAATTCGGTTTAATAGCTCGAATTTTACAGATAATGCCCTGAAAAGAGGGCACTTTGAAAATAACATTGAAAATCAGCCAGCCGCGCCTTAGGTATCTTTAAAAATCAAAAAAATAATTTTAAATTTTAACTAAGAAAATTGGTGTTAAATTTTGTTTTGTAAATTTATTTTTAGCATTTTTCATTAATGTGAATTCATTTGTTTCATTTCGAAATAGTACATTATATTGGAAAGGAAAAGATAAATACAGGCAGGAAAAAAAGGAAGATTTGGTTTTTAGTGTTTAATCTGCATTAAATAACAAAAAATAGAACTAAATGTTGTAATTAAACAAACTTGAGAAATAAAAGAGTTATTTAGTGAACTTATTAAGTTGTTAAAAGCTTTAAAATACTTTCTTTTATAAGAGGTTATTCAACACAAACTGTTTTGCTTGTGTGACGATCTGAATAATTATCCAAATCCATGACACGAAAAATAAAACCCCAACTGAGAAGTCGTTCTGGTGGATACATACAAGCCACAAACATTAAATCTGGAATCTAATGCCTAAACTGCGGCTTATCTATCTGAAATTACAGAGTGTATTTCATTTCTCAACTTTTACAAACCTCCGCTCTCCCGTTTCATGAGCGGTCTCCAAAAGATTCGAGGTTTGGTTACAGTTACAACCATCCTCATTTTTGTCCCCAGGCCTCTTTAAAATAAGTTAAATATGTTGACTTGGGATAGAGATTCTATAAATCATTTTAATAAATTCATTCATGACTCCAAAAATCATTGTTTGAGGCCATTATTATCCCGAGGAGATATAAAAATGACCAAAACATGGAATTTATCAATAAACAATTGCTATAAATAAATATCCTTGTCACAGACATTTATACAAAGTCTTAAGTGATATGGTTTTATTTTGGCCTGATGGACTATACATAAAGGTAAATTTATCCTGTAAAAACTAAAAAAAATCTTTTTTTCACCTTTCATCACATTTATTCTAGCGGTTAAAAGTCACCAATAAATAAAACTTTTAAAAATTTGAATAAGAATGTATAATATTAATATTATGACTTTAGGCACCACTAAAAAAAAGTTCATAAAAAATATATATGTACTTCAAATCAATTTTTTAAAGTAATGTAACTAACTGAAGCTGCAATAATAAAAGGTCTTGGTCTGCAGTCAATTTTCCGACTCATCTCCAGGACCGCCGATGCTTTTCAATTTAAATAAGATTACTATGAAGCAGGGTGTAATGATAAATATTGAGCTTGGTTTGGAAGCAAAAAAACTTATGATCAGAGTTAGAGTTTTATTGGTATTGATGAGAAATCATGACTACTTTTGAGCGATACGGTTTTACTCAGATAATAACCATTAATTAATGATGAAAAAATATTTCGATCAAAAAATAAATTTAAACAGCGCTAAAAGATATCGTTCACACATCATCAATCTAATTTTTCGAAGATAGACGCTCTCAGTATTTTTCAGAATAACCCATGTATCTCTTAATTAGAGATTTGGCGATCTTTCACGTAACCCTTACAATTATAGATCCCCAGTAATGATTACGACGAGAGTTTTTTTTTTCTGATCGCCAAACGATGATCCGTGTTTTGATGAAAAACGCTACCTGATTTTTGAAAGTGGCAAATTAAAATTTTGATCTGCTTTTGAGTTTTTTCTCCGTCTCTATAATTATCAATTTCAAACCCTGGTTTTAACAAATAAAGATTTCCGAATCTCAAAGTTACTACAACTTAAATTCTACATCTCGCATTGTATATAATGTCTCCCTACAAGCAATATCAAAACAAGGTAACAAATTATCAATGATAAAAAGTACAATTTAAAGTCACTTCGAAACGTTAGCTTACAAAATTTCATCACGATTTTATTCCACGAGTCTATAGAACCGCAGCCATTCTCGTCTTGTATATTTATCGAAAATATATTTGGGTGTTTTTACCCGACTATTCCTTATACTTAAAACAGATTGTTTTGAACCGACCGCCAGCCAAAAAAAAAATCATCTTGTTGGAATCATGATTTTGAGTTTTACTCTTTAGAGCGAATCGTGATTTAAACCATTATTTTTCCGCTATTGTATATCTTTGACAATGCGAAAGGCATTATTGCTTCTTCAGGGATCAACAAAACTATCCGTGATTGGACCATTATTGGAATGTTAGATTATGTGGTTTCCATTGTGTTAATTTGGTTTGGATTTGCATTATCTTACACGCAATAAGACCAACATCCTGTGGTTTATTCACTGTAGTCTCTTACCCAACCAGTTATGCTGACATTTTAAGATTAAGGAGCTTATAACCAGCGTTAGAAATTGGGGGGGGGAACCACTGGTCCTGAGGACCAGTGCTTTGCCAATCTTACTGGTCCGCAACAAAAATTACTGTTCCGACAAATTAAAAAGGACCGATTTAAATCATATTATAAAGTAACTATTGCACTGAATGTGAGTACCAAATAGTAATGTTAAAAATTAATACATATTCAATAATATTTTTTATTTTTCGCCCCCTGTCCGATATCGCTATATTTCGGGTTCTGTCAAAAATATGCATTTGCTTCACCAAATGCAATCATCAAACGCACTTTAATACCACTATCACTGAACAACTCGTCTAAATATTTTTAGCGAAAAAGAAAAGGCTCATAGAACTGGAGAGTGGGATATTTTTTCACCACACGCACACTGGTCCGGTGGACCAGTGATTTTCTGATGATTTCACTGGTCGGAGACGTTTTTTAGTTGTCCCGGACCAGCAATCCACCGCAATTTCGAACAGCTTATAACAGCTTCAAAAAAGTTTCGTTAAGTATATATAGTGCTGTCCTTTAAAAACAACCCACTCCAAATTGTACCCTAAAAACAACCCATTGAGATTTTTTAATTAAATAATTAAAATAATTTTACCATCTCATATACCCTGTCCTTCTATGCCATTTAGAGTGTCAGGGGTGTAAAAACTGGTCAAAGAACGGTTTATTTACTTATATTTTAAACAAGCTGAGAAAATGTAGATTTTTGACAAAAAATGTGCTTCAGATTTACAGATTTTGTAAAAATGTCTGTTATAAAGACTTTAGAGCATTTTTCGCGCGTTTTTATGTTATCCCATTACTATGAGAATAAAATATTAAAGTTTTAGCTCAGTCCGCCAATTAGAGTCCTTCTAGGAAAAAGTGGTTTTTTTTCAAATTCTTACTTAATTGGCTGCCAATTTGTAATGGATAGTTGGAATTAAACATGCTAACTAAGCACTAAAATGTTAGGGAGGATGAGCCGCAAGTACAGTTTTTTGTTCGATTTAATTATCCTTTTTATTAAGCTTTTAATGAAGAAATTATGAAACAGTGGGTTGTTTTTAAAGGACAGCACTTACTACTTTAAACAAGTCCGTAAAACTAAAATTTAAGGGAAGGTCATCAGAGGGCTACCAAATCACAACCGCAAACTCAATGACATCATGATTTTCATTTTAAAAATTATTAACATTGAATATTAATAAGAATAATGTGTAAATAATGTAGGTTCAATATTTAATTTTATTTTGTCAAAACGTGAATTTTTTTTTTGAATTTCAATAACTTTGTGGTTCCCAATCGGTGGTCCGTGAAAGTCATGGATGGAAGTGGTCCGTAAAGGGGCCCGGCGAAGGACAAAAAAATCCAATAAGTACAAATTTGAGCTAATTGAACGTGAAAAGATGAAATTGTATCCGTGATAATAACTTAAATTTATGGGGATAATAATCACCACTTAATTATTAACAATACTTTTGTGTACTATAAATATTTCAAGTGAAATGTACGAGCTCTGAAAACAACTTGGCCCGAAGGTTTAATATTATTTATCATAAATTATGTAATTAAATTTTTCTTAAAATAGAATTATAATTCATAGCATTATACAAATTAACGTGCTTAATTAGGGAATGCAAACTTTCATCTTGCAATTTTGTGAGGATAAAGGATTTAAGTACAGGGTGGTCCGTGAAGATTCCAATTTTGAACTTAGTGGTCCGGTCCGCGGACTTCTTTGAGTTGAGTACAGTGGCGAATCCAGGATTTTTGTCTGGGAGGGGCTGAGTTTCAAATGTCTTAACTCCTATTATGTAAGACTTTTTATATGGTACTAAAATACACTGCAGAAAAACTGTGATCTTAAAGACCTATCTAAATAAGGTACAAATTTTTTAACTGAAAATAATATTTTTTATTTTTACTTACATGATCATTATTTAAATTTTAAATCATTACAATAAAATTTGTAATTCTCGGCTCTTTTGGCTTAATTTATCCAGCACTTCAGCGGTTCTTAAACTTTCGATCTCCGCGGCGCCCCCCCCCTTTATGTAACAGCCAGACCTCACGTCCCCCCAAGATTTAAACACCCAGAGCAGTAACCAGATTTGAGTTCAGGGGGGTTGACTCAACGTTATTCCTGAGGTACCCCCTAATGTTCCACATTAAAATTTTACATCTACTTGAAGTAGTAATAGGGGGGTCGGGGGTCTTCCCCCGAAAAATTTTGAAAATTTGCTTCAAAAAGCTACTATTTTAATTAATTTTTGACATTTTTTGTTACACCTAAAGAAAGCAGCTCCTTGTAAACCACAGAATTTTCAAGGAAAAAAATTTAAATCAAAGTCAAAACTCTCAGGGGGATTGATGGGGGTCCTCCCCCAGAAATGTTTTTGAAAATTTGCCCCCTTCAAGTGGTATTTTACCTCATATTAAAATCTTTGGGAAGCACTCAAATCAAAGGTAACTTGAGTCTTGAGTGTTCCCCAGGGTTACTCGCGGACCCCCTAGGAAGACGCTGCGGACCCCCGGGGGTCCGCGGACCACAGTTTAAGAACCGATGTAGCACTTCATTAATATTTTTATCAACACCATAATAAAATATTCGGAAATTTAAACAATTTTTAAATTTATAAATTAAATTATGGAAATTTCGAGTTTATTTTTATTTAAAAGGTCACCTTCACATCAAAAAATGCAAAATATATTTTAAATTTTTGCCTTTTTAAGGGTTTTTAAACTTAAAATTCGGATTCAGCAATGTAAAAAACATATAAATTCAGTCATTAAAACACTTCCATAATTTAATTTATGAATTTAAAAAAATGATTGAATTTCCGATTGATTAACATCTGGGAAGAGTTCGTTTTGGATGTAAGACGCGAAAGTTTTATTCTCCCCCTTCACAAAAAATAATAATGTAGGGTACATTATAAATAGACAATTAAATTCTCTTTTACATAAGATAAAATTTGTGTTGATAACGTGAATATTTTTCATTTTGTAGACGCTAGAAGCGCACGTTTTTCACTTTTTTTTGCGTAGACCAAAAAATCGCCGTTTTTCAGCACACTCTAGCGGCAGAACCACTCTTCAGAAAATCAAATTTAAGTAGTGAAATTTTGTTTTCTTGAAATTATGTGAATTGAGATTATGATCGAGAAACTTGAAGTTTTTGAAATATAAGCAAAAAATCGAAAATTTTTGTGATTTTTGAATATGAAGACGACCTTCCAAATGGGAGCAAATATGATATTCGTAATCAGCGCCTTCAAAAACATAAAACCGGCGAAAAAACCTTCTATATAATTGTTTTGAAAAAAAATTCCAAATACCTACCTACGAAAATTTTTTCAAAAAATTCAAAACCTACCTAATGACTAGGGTTACAGACCCTGAAGAATAATGATTCTGCTAAAAAAATATCACGGAAAAGTAAGTCAGGGAATAATCATATTTACTACCAAAATTTAAAAAAAAAAACGTTATTATTGCAATTTTTAACTATACCAAAACTGAGATATCTTGGTTCTGGGGGGGGGGCTGCAGCCCCACAGCCCCCCCTACTGGATTCGCCACTGAGTTGAGAACCACTGCAATAACTCAATTATTTTTACGCTTTATCAGTTTTGTTTTTAAAAAAATTACAATAAGAGAAAAAACATGAATTAAATATATATTGGTTTCGAAACGAAATTTTAATAGGCCCAAAATAGTGTAAATTTTAAGAAAATCTGCACACGCGAACCCTCCCACCAAAGTCTTGGTAACAAATGAAGGGTATCATGTTTCTATGACACTTATTATGAGCCCTGAAAATTAAGTATCATTCGTAGAGTAAGTTCTATAAATACGTTTTGTTTATGAAAGAGAGAGACCCTTTCTCGCAATTATAACATCACTCTTGCCTTGCCACTACACTTCTGACGTCTGATTAACAATTTAGAGGCCGCTATGGAAAATTTCCCCCAGGACCCTAGAGAATCCCTATCGTCCTACCATTACATTAACTCAGTTTCGTATTCAGCATCACGGATAATGAAAATCTAGCGTGCTAGAGCATATAAGTGCTGTCCTTTAAAAACAACCCACTGTTTCATATTTTCTTCATTAAAAGCTTAATAAAAAGGATAATTAAATCGAACAAAAAACTGTACTAGCGGCTCATCCTCCCTAACATTTTAGTGCTAAGCATTTTTAATTCCAACTCTCCATTACAAATTGGCAGCCAATTAAGTAAGAATTTGAAAAAAACCCACTTTTTCCTAGAAGGACTCTAATTGGCGGACTGAGCTAAAACTTTAATATTTTATTCTCATAGTAATGGGTTAACATAAAAACGCGCGAAAAATGCTCTAAAATATTTATTACATGCATTTTTACAAAATCTGTAAATCTGAAGCACATTTTTTGCCAAAAATCTACATTTTCTCAGCTTGTTTAAAAAATAAGTAAATAAACCGTTCTTTGACCAGTTTTTGCACCCTTGACACTCTAAAGGGTATAGAAAGACAGGGTATATGAGATGGTAAAATTATTTTAATTAAAAAATCTCAATGGGTTGTTTTTAGGGTACAATTTGGAGTGGGTTGTTTTTAAAGGACAGCACTATAATCTTTCCAGACTTGTGGCCAGTGGAAGAAGAACATTCTGCTGAAGCAATTGGTTTAATATCGCTAACTTGGAATATTCCGTTTCTCGTTATCCCTCAATTATTATCAAGTGAAGACACACGCGCTATAACAATACGTAGTATATACGTTTCATGGTCTCATCATGATTGGTTTCAGAATTTTCTCCCATATATCAGATTGCCTTAGGTGCGGATCCAGCATGGCTCCTAGGGGGGGGGGGGGCACTTCTCCAGACCATCACCTTTACCTTTTGAGAAAAATGTCAAAATGTTGGAGATTTTCTAAAAAGTATCACTCAAGATCCCCTTTAGGTACCTCTGGGGGGTATGAGGGTCCTCCCCGAGAAAAATATTTTGAAATTTGGCCTGTTTTTAACTCATTTACTCATTATAACTCATTTTAAGTACTTTTTTGGGTTCAAGGGGGACACTGTCCTGAGTGCCCTACCGTGGATCTGCGCTTGGATTGCCCATATACCTATATCTTCTAAAACATATGTTTTCAATGTCATAATTTTCCATAGATCCTGGGAAGAGAGCTTTTAAAGTCCTATTTAATAATTTAGATAAGCGGTTCCCAGTAAAAGGTGGGGTAAAATGGGTATAGGGATTTTAACAGTTTATATTTATAAAAATTAATGTTTTTTGCCATGTTGAGTTTTATCGAGACTCAAGTAAAATCAGCATGCCAAAAAACATTAAACTTTAATGTTAAAATTAAAACATAAACTGTTAAAATCCCTAGACCTATTTCACCCCACTAGACCCATTTTTCCTCACCCTACTTATTAAGATTTAATTAAAAATTCTTGTGTTTTTAATGTCGATTTTTGCGTTATTCTAATCGAATTGTAATGCGGATAAGTTTTAGGATGGTTTGGTGACATATAGCATTGTCCATTGAACCCACTTTAAGTTATAATCGAGATCCATTGGCAAATTTCCGATCTTTCACACTATAATGATACATAATTTAGTTTCAAAAAATATTACTAAGAATAAAATCATCGCAGATTACCTGAAAAAAGCTATACAGTAATGACAAAATTTAGATTTTTCTCTTGTATGTAATTATAAAAGTACAATTCCCTTCATGATAAAAACATGTCAACATAATTTTGAAAGCAGTCCTAAAAATCCCCCATTCTAACCCACCCGACTCTATGCTCTGTGGAGCACTTAGTTCTCCGCGAAGCATATCCACGTGCTCCAAATTTGAAATGAATACATTTTTTTTTTGAAAATTTCTAATTGTTGTTGTTGTGAAATGCGTATAAATAAATAACCTTCTGTGAACTTTTTCTTTTCAAGAACCCAATTTTTGCCCTTCCCTACCCTCTAAAATCACATTGAAATCGGAGTGGACTTGGTTTGGAGCTTCCAAATGAAGCGAGCTGTTGTTTGTAGTTCTGCACGTGCCGAAACCAGACGGATATTCCACGACGCCACGCTCATTCGGGATTGAGCTAAGTAAGAGGCGAATTTGAAGTGTTAACGAATAAAGCAAGAGTCGTACTTCTCCCTTTGAAACGACATATTAAATGCGAATCCGGATTTTCTGCCATATGTGTCAACCAAGACAAAACTTAGATCCCCCTCATCGCAGAAGCTGATAATCGGTTGCAGGGCATTATCCAAGGGGGGGGGGTTAGGGGTTCAAACCCCTCCCGAAATTTGGAAATCAATTTTATATTATTTTTCTTTCCTTAAAAATTATGTGACTCGCAAGGAGCGATGTAACCCAAATGGTCTCAAAATGAGTCAAAACACTACTTTTAAAAGAAAAAATTCCAAAAAATGTCTGGGGTGTAACCCCAACCCCCCCTCAAAATTTTGGAATCTATTATGTACTGTTTTCTTTGAAAATTCTGAGATTTACGAGGAGGGATACTCGTTTTTTGCTACATAATGCGTCTAAAAAATTAATTACAACACTACTTTTAGGGCCAATTTCCAAACTTTTTCTGTAGTATCCCTTTTAATGTTTAATTCCTTTTAGAAATTTTGCTTTTTATTATGCTATTTTTTATTATCTGCTGCTTACAATGATAGTAACTCTATAGGGGGTACAATATTGAATTTAAAAGATTCATTGGTGTTTTTTATCAGAATGTTGTTATAATTGTTAATATATGTTATAGTAGAATAACAGTTATTAATAGACGTGATGAATATTTTTAAGGTACACATTTTGATTAAATTATTGATCAGTTAGAGTTAATAAATATTCAAACTTTCAAGAGAGTGTTTTTCATGGAGATGGCCTGTGCCTGTGACGTATGTTTGGAAAGTTGGTTGACGTTTCTTCTGCTAATTTTTTTAATAATATGTATTAAAAAGTGAGTTAAGTTTAGTGAGCTGGGTTTTGTGAGGATTGCAAAGCAATCCAAGAGGTGCTGCGTAAGCAGTTTACGGGGGTTGGTGAGAGATAGCGAGCAGGGGGTCGGTAGCTCCCTAGTAATTTAAAATAAAATTTGCTTATGTCAAGTTGGTAGTAGTTAAATAGTGTAAAACAATTAAAAAAACAATGCAATATATTTATTTGCTTAAGAACATTTCTTCCATGCTGTTACATATTTAACTTCGGACATAATGCCCTGCGGCGAAATAGTCGCTTGAGCATTGCTAAGCGATGGAGACAATAATTAACCAATACCGGCTGCATTTTCGTCTCATGATAATAATTATTTAAATTTATTTCATTTTAAAACGGTGAGTGTTTATTTGTGACTCAATGGGGTTCAACCTTCAACATTGGGGGTTTCTGGAGGTTATTTGTGATTTTCCTGCATAATTCGTGTATTTTTTAAGTCTCTTTTTGGGGGGAGGGGGTAAGCAACTGAATATCATTCTAATTTTTCCTATACGGGTTCAAAGGCGTTAAAAGAATTATATTGATCATTGCGCTAAACATATATACTGACAAAACAAAACACTGGCTAGACGTTATTTTCGATGGACGTCATGGATTTTAATATTATTTTTTTTTAAATATTTTATTATTTCTAAACGTTCTTTTATCTTCTTAGATGTGTTTACTTCGTTTCAAATTCCTTTTTTGGACTCATTTCTTTAGGTAAAAATGAAAAGCATAGAATGAAAAGAAATTAGCAAAGAGGGGATCAATGTAAACAGTAGTCTGAAAACAGCAGCAGATTTCGAAGGAACTGCCCTATAGTACTATACATAGCCCTATACTGGACTTCAACGTTTCTTGACCTTATGACGCCACTACGCGGAAGGAAAAACTGAGTAAACAGAAAGCCTGTCGGGTTGCTAAGAGGAGTTTCGGAACGCAAGTCTTGATAAAAAGACGCTATAAAAACGGGCAAAGTGATTAATCGGGCATTATTAATAATGCTCGGAGCGGAGAGGCGGGCAAAGTGATAAATATCATTCATAATTTTTTTTTTAAAGGCAGGTAATTTGAACTAAGTTCATTAACCCATGTCATGCCGATATCAGTACTTTCTTCACGTTACCCAGTGGGCACCTGTGGACCGAAGCCACGGAGGTGAAGTACTGTTGCCCACGCCACGCACACATTCACACAGGCACAACCCCTTTTTACAGGGGGGCCACATTCCTTCCTCACACACAAGGACAGACTCTAACATCCATGCCAAACGGGGATTCGAACCCCGGACGTACGGCTTCGCAATCAGATGCTCTAACCACTAGGCCAGTACGTCGGCTTCATTCATAAATAAATTCCGTTAAATTTATCACATTGCCCGTAACATATACATGGGTTTTTAACAAACTTATCATATTTCTAAATTGAAGTTCTTTATTTTACTCAAAATTCAGACACCGCGCTGGGAACTACTTTCTTTGGTTTGTTTCTCCAGGGTCAAGTAACGTTGCAGTCCAGTATAGTATAAGAACAGTCCACACCAAATATGAAAATTTTACGTAACTCCAACGAGAAATGAAGTCCAATATCACTTCCGGTTATATACTGATTTGAGCTGGAAATACGCTTCCTACCGGAATACACCGGACGTGCTCAAAGGCTTACTGGTCAAAGTAAGATACTACTATTTCGGTTGAACTCGTGTGTGATATAAACAAACAACTTTCGAAAGAATGTTCCGTAAAAAAATATTTATTAATATTTATTATTTTTTGATTAATTAGATGAACATGTAATCAGGTTTTACCGTTTATCATTATTTATTTATATTCTTTTTAAAATGTGATGAGTTATACCTGTTGGGCCTCAAGTATAAGTTAGGTATTATTTTTTTTTTGGTTGAATGATTGTGACGTCACGGCTAGAATAAGTTTTAAAAATTTGGAAGAGAATTGTCGAAAAAGAGAACCGCGACGATTGACTGCCAATGCTATGTGTATAAAAAATTACTGTTTTTTTTTATAACTCATGGCCAACTTTTATGCTTTGCTACTTTATTATTTATGATTATTCATTGTTCGATAACTGTTAATGTAAATAAACTGTTGTTTTTTATGTTTGCTTTTATTATTTCAAATCGCATACTTCCATCCCAGAAATTATACCACATAAATGGTTGTTCTGTTGGTATTTCCAGTAAATAAATTATTAACAGCCTTTTATGATTTTCTTGCAGAATTAAAGAGATACTGTTTTCTAATCCCCTTTCCTAACATTTCCACTAACCAATCCGAAGGGGATACAACTCAAAAATAAATTTTAATCAGAAACTCAAGTCAATATTTATGCCCCATTTAATTAATTTAACTTTTTGAGTGGTGAGTGTACTTGCCACAACACGACAAAGGACTAGTACTTCTTAAAAATTTTCGCCCATTTTTTTCGTATCCTAAAATGTAAACAGTAACAAATAATAAAAAATAATGATTTTATGTTTACGCCTTCCCATTCAAAACTATTTTCATAAAGGCTTTTAAAGAGAACACATTAAGGAAATAGATTCATCTGTAATATCCAATTCTTCAACTTCATCAAAATATGTTTAATTATTATTATACTTTCTACTTCTTAAAAATTTTCGCCCATTTTTTTTCACTTACAGAAGTACTGAGATGCACAAAGTTATCCAATTCCCATCTAAACGTCCTTGGCGCTTAGGCAATGGAGTATTGTCAAAAGCGATCCGTCATATTTCAGTTCACCCTTGCATTGGGAAAAGAATCCATTCCGCGGCAGGGATTTCGTTTCGTTTTCAAGTGAAAATAAAACGCCGTTTCCATACACTGAATTGCGTTTCGAAAAGCAGGTGATGGGAAACTGTACCAAGAATCAAATTACATTATCTGGGTACACGGATTTGATAATACAACTGTGTAGTTCGGAATCATTCAAATAAGTCTCATGTTATTTCTATTGAGAAAATTCAAAAGAGGTTTTTTCGTTTTATTTCTTTTAAGACCAGTGATTTGTTATCACCTAATATTACCCTTGATTTTTAGCTATTTTTAAATTTTTCTTCAAATTATTAAATAATAACATTGATTGCCCTTCAATATTGAAAGAACTAAATTTTCATATGCCACAATACACTACCAGAAATAAGATTGTTTTTAAAGTGCAATCCAGTGATAAAACTTATATTTTAAATCAAACAATATGTCAATTTTCTAAAATTGTAAACAACATTCCATTACATAGTGATTTATTTTTTGATTCTTTTAATAATTTAAGTAATGATTTTATGTCCTGTGTTAATCGTGTTTTTTAATGTGTGCTGTTACTCTTTTTTCTTGTACTCGTTTATTCTGCCATGTAATTGGATATGTTTCTGTTTGGCAGTAAATAAAATAAAATAAAAATAAATAAAATCACGTTTTCTTCTAACGACCAAGTTTGATTATTGATTTTAATATTTTAAAGATAGGGACTCGTTTGGGGTATAAAAATCAAATTCGATCTTGAGTTTTATTGGTTTTGATTGATTTGAAATTCATATTAAACAAACATAATTGCACTTCATGTTAAAACAAATCTCGTGGGTCACAGAAGAGATACCAAATTTAAATATGAATAGCTATTTAACAGTTTTATGGAAGTTTTAAGAAGCCCATGAAATGATTTCGTCCGACCAATGAGAAGATAGATGAGCATTGGCTTGACGAGGACTAAAGATTGTTTATATAGAAATATATATGTTCTTAAAAATAATGTTTTAAAATATGTTTAGAATCTGAAAGCGTTCTTAAATTTGGATCACAACACTATAAGAACACATTTTCTGACTGTGAAATTTTAGCACAATTTTACAACACTAAAAGTGCTGTCCTTTAAAAACAACCCACTGCTTCATTTTTTCTCCATTAAAAGCTTAATAAAAAGGATAATTAAATCGAACAAAACACTTTTGTAACGGCTCATCCTCCTTAACATTTTAGTGCTTAGCATGTTTAATTCCAATTATCCATTACAAATTGGCAGTCAATTAAGAGTAAGAATTTGAAAAAAACCCACCTTTTCCTAGAAGAACTCTAATTGGCGGACTGAGCTAAAACTTTAGTATTTTATTCTCATAGTAATGGGATAATATAAAAAAGCGCGAAAAATGCTCTAAAGTCTTTAAAACATACATTTTTACAAAATCTGTAAATCTGAAGCACATTTTTTGCCAAAAATCTACATATTATCTCAGTTTGTTTAAAAAATAAACAAATAAACCGTTCTTTGACCAGTGTTTACATCCCCGACACTCTAAGAGGCATAGCATAGCAGAACAGGGTATATGAGATGGTAAAATTATTTTAATTATGTAATTAAAAAATCTCAATCGGTTGTTTTTAGGGTACAATTTGGAGTGGGTTGTTTTTAAAGGACAGCACATATACCTTTTTCTCACACAATACAATTGCAACATATCCACAACCCAATCGAAACGCTTTTGATTAAATGTGTTCTTTATTGTGTTTGCTCAGTGTTGCAAAAGTGTTTCGCGCATTTGCAGTGCACAGGTGTAAAAGTCATTTTTCGTACACAAAATTGTCCTTCCTCGTCCTGACCACTCACTCCAATCAATGACGTCATTTTAGAATCGAAGGCCACGATGTAGGGTTGTGGTATTACTACACCTCACCCACCCACTTAGCGTTATGAATGAATGAAAACAGGGAATATGTAATCCATATTCTTTGAAGATTACCGTCACAAGCGAAAATGCAAAATAAAGATGGTAAAATCACGGTCATTCAGTCGTTCCGTTTTCAATTATCCTACGAAACAGGTTCAGTAGTGTATTTGCCGTTTCCGTAGACTAACAAAGATATAGAGTGCAGATTCGTTGTTATCCCAGTTAAGGCTGCCGTGTTGTTTACAATGCAATGTAAGTGATAAGTGTAATATAGATAGTGTTCGGCACAAGTTAACTAGTTGCAACAAGTAGTTAACTACCGATCAACTAGTAGTTTAAATACTTTTAGTTTAAAGTAGTTCAACTACTTTTTTAATTAACTACTAGTTAAATCTACTTCCAAATTTTCAACTACTTCAAAAAAAATTATTTAAAATTTTAAAAGATATTTAAAATTTTTATCAAAGGTAGAGTACTCTAATACCATAACCAGAAATAAAGACCATTTTTGCGCGAAGTATAAACGTTTTTTGTGACATAGATAAGAAAGATGTATTAGAATTTTGCCGAAAAATAGGTAATGAAATTAAATAAACTAGTTAACTACTTTGGGAAATATTTAACTACTAGTTGCAACTAGTCCCAGGAAAAAATAGTTAACTACTAGTTACAACTACAATTTCCTAGACTAGTTAGTAGTTAACTATATTTTGACCACTAGTTGCCGAACACTAAATATAGAGTTTTATTACGGCCACAGACCCTCAGCTTATCTCCCCCGATCTCTTTGTTTGGTTTGGGGGTTTCCCCTCCCATTCGCGTCCGAGGAGGGTATTTCTTTCTTTGAAGTTGTTCGGTAATTGACTATGACTGCTAATCTGAGAAGGGGCGTTTCTCTGGCAATAATAAAACTCTACGTTGCATCTATGGTCCCGGTGTCTTTGTTCAGGGGCCGATTTAAAAAATTTAAAACACTAGGCCCAACATGCAGGAAGGGGCCCCCACATTACCATATTTGGTGCTATATAAATGTAGATGCGTGAAAATTCACTATCGTCAGGGGGTCTAGGTCAGACAAACTTTTACGTTTTTTACATTGCTAAAAGGTTTGGATTTTTATTTTCGATTTGAAAAGTGTAATGAAAAAAGATTCTAGGAAGTATAAAAATTTATTTCTACTATAAAATTTTGTTAACTTTTTAACCCTAGGCCCGGTCCTAGTGCTAAATCAGGCCCTGTCTGTGTGGTCAATTACCGAAAAATAAAAAACCCTCCTTGGACGCGAGGGGAAACTGCCAAAACGAAAGAGAGCGGGGGAGACAAGCGAAGTGGCCAATTTCGTGCTTTCGCCGTAACATATAATATATATGTTTACTGCCTTGCTTCATGTGAGAAGCAAGATAGTATAGTACAGCTGAGGAAAAAAAAAACGTTACAGTAGACTTTGCGGGCGAACGGGTGGGGTTAGAAAGATGCTGTTGGTGTCATTTTTCAGGATTCAGTGTATGCTTGAAAAAACTAATTGACTATTTTTCTCTCAGACGTCGTCTTCTGGCGCAACGCAATAAAAAGTGCAACTTTTTTCATGGCGACCCCCAATTTTTATTCGATTTTATGAAAGATCATCCTAATTTAACCCTAAAAACCGAGTTTAATTTAATTTGGTCATGAAACATAGCCCTGACAGACCGTCAAAAAATGAAAAATTCATATACAAAGCCTTAAATTAGTCGCCAACATCCGACCGCAAAGTAAGAATTTCTGTCAACCTACCAGTACTAGTGAACCGATTTTCATTAATATTTCAGTTTTAATTATCGAAACATGAGATAAGATTTTTTGTTTTAAGTTTTAATAAGCATGTAAATATTATGGTTAATTATTTTAATTTTTTTATTTATATTAGTTTATTAGTAATTTAATTTTTTTACGTGTGAATAAATACACGCTTTGACGGAGGGAGTAAATTTGAGCTAATTTTCGTGTTGAAAACGTGTAAAGAAAAATAAAAACGCAAGAAGCGCCAAATCATCGATAAATCTCCAAGCCTAAAAAATAACTGTAACGTTTTTTTTTTCCTCAGCTGTACATTACCATCAACGAAATAAAAAGAGTGGATCAAACTTTGGAGAAATTTTATTATAATTAATTAATTTTAGCATTTCTACTGGTGACAGGCATTAGTTACACATAGAACAACAAGATTACAAGTTACACAAGATTAGTTACACATTGACCTAATCAGCTCATTAACCAGGGGTGACCAACCTTCTTGGGAAGAAAGCCACTATTTGAAAAAGACAATTAAGCGCAGGGGCGCCGACTCCGGGGTGCTCGAGCATCCCCTATAACTTTTGAAACCCCGCAGATTTTCATGTAATTTTATAAACTCAGTTAAGTCTGTTTAAAATTTTACTTTGAGTGGACGATTCGGGGTGGTGTTAAACTGCCTTTTACATTACCAAATTTTTATTTATATAGGTAAAAGTTTAAGCGGGGAGTTGGTCACTTCTACTTTCAATTTATGCAAAAAATATAAGGGGGGAAATATTAATCATATTAGACTGATTATGAGAATTTTACGCAAAAAAAAACATTGTTGTTCGTGTTCGTTTGAAAAGTAGAGATATAAAGTTAGTAGGGGAGAGCGGGGCACCTTTCAACAGTTTCGTTTTCGATTAAAATCATTTTCTCGTTTGTTATGAGGTTAATTTAAATGCCACCTGGTGTCAAGTAATGTTTCTTATCATAACAACATTTGTCCGTGGTATTCCTACCATTTCACCTTTTAGTTTTTTTGTAATCGAGTGGAGTCGTTTTTGACGTCCAAATGTAAATTTTGAATTTCTTTTAAAAAACCGGATTTTACAAACTTTTTATTAATTAAGATGACTGATTTTTACACATGTTATTAAATAAGGTCTTCTGCTTCTATGTATACCTTTTTCGAACCGATATCTTTATTCTAAAGCGTTTGAGGGGTCTTGAACCGAGACGACTAAAGGTGGGGCACCTTTCAACACTTAGGGCGGAGCAGGTTTCAACACCACAAAAATTCGTTTTGCTTAGCATATTGTGCTTTCGCAATGCTTTTTCTTGAAGTAAACGCTCTTAAATAACTTATTCAAGAAATAATAGCATTGTATTAGAGTTAATTATTTATTTTTAGCGAAAAAACAGCTGAAAATCGATTTAGATAATTTACTCAAATACACATATAATTTTTAACGGTAAGGCTACCATACGATTCACAACAGCAATTTTATGCATTTAGTAGTTATCAGCATTGATTTAAATAAAATTATTTAAGATATACCACTTTGATGACTATAGTAATTAGCAAAATTTAAAATAAATTAAAAGCGATTAAAAAATAAAATTTTTGGTGAATTCTGAAGAAAAACAGTTGAATTAACAATATATTTTCGGAATATAACTCAAAAGAACTTTTAAATTAAAAAATAAAGAAATATCACACTTAGTTGTGTGGAAAAACTCATAACCTACGAAACAACAGAAAAACTCCAAAATTTGCAAAAAATTGCACTTTTTTTACTCTAAATTAATGAAATGTATTTGTTATAATGTATATTTCAATATAATAAGCTTAAAATCAACTGAAACTTTTAAAATTTTAAAATTAACCCACTGTTGAAACGTGCCCCGCCTGTGTTGAAACCTGCCCCACCCGAGAACCTTTTTTAAAACGCAATTTTGGACCTTTTAATTTTCTCAAGGAACTTGGGTAAAATTACACAATGTGTCCGAAAGTCCATGGTAGGATATGCAAGTTAAAGTTTTAAGATCCGTCAATTCGTATGGTCACAAAAAATAAAAACCGAAATATGTTGAAAGGTGCCCCCCTCTCCCCTACAGGGTGTACTCCGCCAAAAATTTTATGAATTCGCTCTCAATGCGGACTTCACAATTTTCAACACTACACAGGTAATTTGAAAATAACCTAATCAGAAAAATATCCAAAATCCCAAGAGTTATCAACAGTGAAAAGATAATCTAACAAATTTTTTAGTTAATAAATTAAGAAATAGCAACGGGGGGGGTGGAGGTAACTAATTGTCATTCAGGAACTTAAAAAGAGATTTCACCCACACGAACTATTACAACTTTAGATATTTTAACCAAAATTATTAAGGAAATCGTAAAGAAAGAATTTGAACAGAACTGAGTTAAGAGAAGATAATTTAATTTAGAGGTCAAGAATTAATTTTGTTTTAGATTTATAGTAAAACAACATTAAATACACTTTTTGTCTTCCGAAAGTAATTATTTTAAGATTTAAAAGTAATTTTAAGCATAAAAAAAGCAAAAAAGAAAAGAGTATTTTTTTTTAAATGTCGCAAAATTAAAAAAACAAAACATTAAAACACATCAGGTATTTTAAAATTTATGATACAATAATACACTGACTGAGAGCCTGAACTAAACATTTTAAGGTTTAAAAAACATATGATTACAAACAGCTTATAGGAAAATTAACCATGCGAATGTTTAAAAAAATCAAGATACCTAAAAAGTTTCGCATGGTATATTTACAAAAACTATAATAGTTCGAGCTCTCAATAATATTACAAAGTACAAATAGAGTAAGTTTCAGCCCAATCGGGGAAATATTACGATAGTTATAAATTTTAAAAATAAAAAATTGTAGAAAAACAACATAATGAGGAAAAACATTCTATGTTTCTACTTCTGACTGTTTTGAACGTTTCACTTAATCTTTAAGTGGACTTGGTACCAAAATTTGGTCAAAATATCAAATTTGAGATTTTGCAATAAAAGTGAAGATAGTACACTCAGAATTATTCCTACCAAGTTTCATAATGATATGGGGATTCTAAGCTTAAAAATTTTGAGGTTTCTGAGGCGTAGATAGGCTTAAGAAGCCTAGTTTTCTATCTTTAAACGGCTTTTTCTCAAAACAAGGTTATTAATGTTTAAAATCTAAAGGCTTTTTTTCTAATCATCCAAAACACTTCAAACTTTGTAGTCATTATCAGTAACACCTGTTTAACATCTTCAGGCATGGATTTTATAATATATTTAATACAATTTTTTTTACGGAGCATTAAAGTGGAAACTAAGGGTATTTTTTCGAAAAAGATGCCAAATTTCACAGTTTTTTTTATTTTTCAGAAACTTTTATAGATAATCAAATTTCCATGCCTACAAGTGACTATATATGTTTGATTTATGTTAAGAAAAAAAATCAAGTCAAAATAACATATATTAAGGGAGGAGATACAATTTAAATTTAGGGTAATTTCGGGCATTTTTTTGAAGTTTTTTGTAATTTTTTAAAAAAATAAATTTTTGAACTCGCTGTTTGGGCTAAATATGAATTAGTATGAAGTAAATACATAATTTAACACCTTAAAAGATAATAAAACCCAGTTATTAAAGAAAAATATTTTTTTGGTACCAAGTCCCCTTAAAAATTATATCTCTACTTCTATTTACCTTAGAAACAAACTGTAAGCTTTTATAAAATTACTTCCCGTGTCATATTGTGGCACGCGTGCCGCTGGTTGGCCACACCTGTCCTACACAATTACAATACGCCTATCCTCGAAACGTTAGATTGCCGGTTTTGGCGAGGTGTAAACGATATGATTTGGCGTTGTTCGTATCGAATTTTCATCATAAATTATTTCTGTCAAGTAGACTGCGAACTTTCCCGACCCTATGACGTCACTAATTGGAAGGGGGGGGGGGGAAACTGCATAAACAGAAAGCCTGTTGGGTTGCTAGGAGGAGTTTCTGTACCCAAATTGTGATAAAAATACGCTATATATCAGGGGTCGGCAAGTAATTTTGTTTGGGGTCCAAATAATTTTGAAAATTTTTGTCGCGGTCCGGAGAAAAATAGATACTTTTATTACTACTTTGAATTCGTATTTTTAGATGTACACATATTAACAAAAAAAATTTTAATTTGAGTATGCTACCTGCGTAATTATATTTCTAAATTAAAAAAAAATCTGTTATTTTCTATTAAAATTGTTACAATTAAGTTGCTTATAAAATATTTTAGAAAACATTTATAAGGCTATAGCTCAAACGAATGGCCGACCGTCAACAAGAAAATGTTGAGAGCAAGGTCTATGGTTGAGAGTTATAGGCAAGGAATTTGAAATTCTTCCCTCAAAATATTTGCAAAACCTTGATTTATTGACTAGAAAAGTACTACATACTAATATTTCAGCACTCCTAAATTATGACTCAAAATCATTGAATGAACATATTATTAAGATATTTGTTTAAAAAAAAGGGTCTGGGGGTTTCTCTCCAGGATTTTTTGTTTTTTGAAATTTGACCATTAGAATCATAAAATGCGGGTCAAACTAATTTTTGTTGTGTAAGAATACATATTTACGATTTTTCAAAATGTTTTGGCGGTCCGGGAAATTACCTCTTGCGGTCCGGATGCGGACCGCCAGTTGCCGACCCTTGCTATACAGGGTGATTCGAAATTACGTGGACAAACTTCGAATGGGGGTAGAGGGGACCTAGACAAGCATATTTTGAAAAACTAGAGGGGGCGCAGATGCACCGTTAAAGAGCTAGGATATAATGTAGTGCGATGGATTTACAAAAGTACGTTTTGGCAAAGCCCGTGTAACGAAACAAAATATAATAAAATGAAAAAAAAAATATTGCATGAGGTACAGCAGTATCCGTACTACTTACATTATAAATTTGATAGAAATCGGACCACTTGCTAAACCGTGGGGAGAGTTTTAAAACGTGCAATATTAATATTTCAGCCAAAGAATGGAGTTCCCTTACATTAGTGTAATGGTATTTAGAAAAATGATGATTGGGGAAGGAATTTTCAATTTTCATACATTGATCATTGAAACTGTATGATCATTGAAAATTCCTTCCCCGATCATCATTTTTCTAATTACCATTAAGGGAACTCCATTCTTTGGCTAAAAGATTAATATTGCACGTTTTAAAACTCACCCCACGTTTTAGCAAGTGGTCCGATTTCTTTCAAATTTATGATGTAAGTAATAAGGATACTGCTGTACCTCATGCAATATTTTTTTTTTCATTTTATTATGTTTTGTTTCGTTACACGGGCCTTGTCAAAACGTACTTTTGTAATGCCATCGCACTACATTAGGTCCTAGCTCTTTAACGGTGCGGCTGAGCCCCCTCATTCCTATGTGAAATATGCTTGTCTAGGTTCCCTCTACGCCCATGCGAAGTTTGTCCACGTAATTTAGAATCACCCTGTATATACATGGGTTTAACAATATAATCATATTCTTAAATTGATGTTCTTCATTTCACTCAAAATTTAGACACCGCGCTGGGAAGCATGCGTTTAACAGCATGCGTTTAACAGCATTAACATACATGTATGTTAATGACTTCATAGGGTCAGGAAACGTTGTTGTCGAGTATAGTCATTATTATAGTGGAGTAAAACCGCGTAATGCGCAAAAGTTTTGTTAATTGTTGTAATCGAAACCAATACAATCTTAACCCGGTCATGAGTAATTTCTTTCCAAAACCCAAACTCAAAATTTAATCAGTATACCATATTTCGACGATCATGCGAAATCTTTAACTTATTAGTCAAAAAAGAAGAGGTTTCCTCAGTTGATAAATAGTGCTACTTTAATTTCTAACATTAATTTTAAGTCTTTGACTGGTGGTAAACATTAATTTTACAATGAACGATAAGTCCTCAGCGCAATAAATCCTACACAGTCTCAATAGGTATATTAATAGGTGTGGGCGTTCTTCTAACCACATCTTTACCTTCTAAGCTCTCCCTTCGCATATTTCCTCTACTACACTAGACGAACGTGATCTGCATAAATGAGAACCCCGTTCATTCATGTGGGTTAAGTGAATGAGTGTACTAAGGCCTCCGGGCAAGGTTTTCCGCCGGTTGGATGCGAAAGAAGTCGATGGCTTTTTTTTAATGCGGATTTCATCGGAAGTACGGATTTTTTAAAAACTACTGTTGCTCCAAAGTGGAGTAACTGATGATTATTTGAATGAATTGAGTTAGTCAACTTCATCGGGTGCGTAATCCCGATTGTCGTTGTTTGGGGAATATCCCCACAGAAACTGATGTAGCTGTAACGCACTCCACTTTTAATAGAAGATCTTTTTAGTCTTCACTGCAAATTATCAGGCATGGATAAAGCCGGGATCCAAGTGGAGGGCAGCCCTCCCCTTTTGAGGATCTCCCTATAGACGCAAATAGACAAAATAACACTTTTTTCTATCAAGATTAGGTCATTGCAAACAATATTTTTTTGGAATTTCCCAAGTGCACCCCTCTCATGTTGTTACAAATACTAAAACATAATTACCCGCAAAATTACAGGTCTCTGGGCCAATTTTTGACCCCCTATTCAACAAGGATTTTTTTTCTAAATTTATCATTTCTAACATTTTTCATTGACGTAAATCGTTTAACTTTTCAAATTAGATTTTAAAAGCGATTAATTAATTAATAATAAAAATACTGTTGGTAATGTAGTGGTGACTGAGTGATCCTTACAAATTAAACAGCTTCAAGTAATTTATTTACACGGACACTCGGACAGAGATATTTTTAACTCCTCCGAGAGAGTAATTCACTCCTTCAAAATCGGAAATACTCCTTAAATAACTAGCAAGGAGTATTTTCCCTCTTTGAATTTTTCACAAAGGTTTAGCTTAAAAAATGCACCACTTGGCTCCACCGAAATCAACAAATAATATTTTTCTACTCAAAACACTAACTGATCTCAGAGGAGACATTTTCGCCCGACTTCTGGACAAAGCCAATTGCCAAAAGCCACGGCACCCTAATTATCATAATTTTTAATTGTGTTTTCATACAGCCATAGTTTTTCATTTATTGTTCTGATGATTATAGGGAGTTTGATTGCGGTTTTCATGTCTCTGTATGTATTTCATGCTATTTCTGTATTTCATTCCTCATAATTAAATTTCACTCCTCCTAAAAAAGTCAAGGAGTATTTTTACTCCTCCAAAAAAATCCTAGGAATAACACTGTACACGGATATAACTTATCACGGACCACCGATTACGAACACTAGTGCTCTAGTGTTAAATTAATTTTTATTTTGAAGGTAATAGATTTTAAAAGCAGAATTAAAAAAACTTCACAATTTCACTCATGTCGCAATTTTAACATGGGTTCGTTCAATGTGTGCCCCAAAGCATTGTGAATGTCCATACCCGAGTTTGATTGGTGCCTTTCCATGACGTCACATCGGCAACGGATGGCCCGTTACGTGCAGAATTCTTGAATTAGGGAGAAGTGTTTCGAAAGGATTCTCAGAATTAAGTTATTTATGCTTGATGGCAATGTAGCCGAGGATTTTTATGGTTTTAGAATGGATTTTCCCTCTGGTATTAATTTGCAATGAAAAATGAAACAAAATTAATCCTGGGAAGGTTTGGGGCTCTACTTTCCCATGGCAAGGTTCGGTTTTATGATTTCTTTATCAATTACCGTAACCCACTAGTACTGTGCAGAATATTTTTCCATCATATAATAACTATATAATGGTAATTATAAGCTTTTAAATAATTTTTAACTTAATTAATGATTTTTTTTTATTATTTTTCCATGGAATCAGCATGGTAATACACAACTTTCGAGCCCTGTTCGGTATCGACATTCAAAAATTTATTTTTCCCGTGATAACCTATTTCAGTGATACGCGCCTTTACAATGCGCGCTGAAACTAATCCTAGCAATCCAACAGGCTTTGTTGTTTACCCAATTTCTCCTTCCGCGTAGAGACGTACTGGGTTCAGGAAACGTTGGCTTTTGAGTATATACTCAACAGCAACGTTTACCCTATGACTTCACTACGCGGAAGCAGAAACTGCGTAAACAGAAAACCTGTTGGGTTGCTAGGAGGAGTTTCGGTATGCAAATCGTGATAAAATGACTGTATGTATATGGGTTTAACAAAATAATCTTATTTTTAAATTGACGTTCTTCATTTCACTCTAAAGTCAGACACTGCGCTGGGAACTACTTTGTTTGTTACTGACGTCATAGGGTCAGGAAACGTTGCAGTCTAGTACAGAGTTAATTTTAAATTAATTTTATAACTAAATTTACCACTAGAGAAGCGCTGTAATTAATTTCAATGTTTTCAGAATTGTCAATTTTCAATACGTAAACCTCACTTTCCTGACTTAATGATACTTTTATTTAAATCTAGAGCCGCGAACTGGCTTTTAAACCCTATAATGTTTACTCCTCACTATTTACGAGTATTTAATATATTTTGTGGATGATCCCGATAAGCTTCCAGTTATCTAATGTTATCAGTATCATTCATTCTTTATTTTCTATCTCGCGTACAAATTTCAGGAATCTGCAATAAGCGAAAGTCAAGGACCAAATGTTTTTACCTTGTGCTCGTGATATTAATACATTGTTTTCTAAACTTATGCACAATGAAAGCAACCATTAATGATTATTGTTGTTAATTACATGTTTTCGACGAAAGCTTACTTTTTTTCTCATCATAAAGGGAAAGTGTTGCGATGAAACCGGGAAGTTATTCAATAGGTTTTGATAGTCACGATAACTTTGTTCACACTCAAGGCTGCGTTAGGTCAGTAACACTGACAAGGCCTTAATGTGTTGTTCACCTTTCTTTTATATGGATTTTGTGGGCACAGAAGAAGAAGCTTTTAATAATTAAATTACGGTGAAAATATTTTATTTACGGGTTATTTCAACATCTCCGCCCAAACTCTACACACCCTGATTCTTTGCTCTTTAAATTTTTCACAAAAATTAACAAATTCGTCTTAGATAGTCGTCGATAGTACACTTATAAGATTTTTTTTTAAAACTCTGTTCTGACCAAGAACAAATCAATTTAATGCGGTCAATAGTTGATACTTGGGGATATCTATACAAGTAAGTCGAGAATGAACAATATGCATGATTTTCAAGTTAATTTTGAAATGAAAGAGCATGAAAAATTGCGCTGAAAAATGCTAATTAAACTGCAATTTGATCAAATTAATTCGATTTATACGCGACTCTGGTGACTTAAACTTTTTTTATTAGGGTGGGGTGTGGAAAATGGGATCTATAGTTGGGTAAAATAGGTCTAGGGATTTAAGTTTATCTTTATAAAATTTTATGTTTTTTGCAGGGTTGTTACGTTTAAAACACTTTGTTTAAAACACTTGTTTTAAACACGTTTAAAACAAAGCAAAAAAAAACATTGTTTAAAACACATGTACTTTTTTAGTAATTTTTTCTATGAACAGATGGCATTAGTATTATAAAACGTAGTATTTACTTTCAACTGATTTTGATTTTTATTTGATTGACTTTATTTGATTTTTTTCTAGAAAGTTATTTAATAAAAAATACAAATAAACTTGTTTGAAAATCATATTTTTTTATAATTGACCTGTTCTTAATGTTTTATTTTAATATTTTAATCAATGCTGCTAATGTCGTCAAAATATGCAATGAACTGAAAAGAATATGCATATAATAATTTATAAATGTTCAGGTCGTATCTTAAACCTTTTAGCAAAATATATTGACATTTCTAATGTTAAAGCTGAAGTTGTTGACATAGTAACATATTTCCAAAACAATCATTTTACTCCGGCCAAGCCCCAAGAAACAGGTGCTAAAAAAGCTCAAGATGCCATCTGATGTCAGGGGTAGCTTTGTTAATCCATTTTTAATTTTAAAAACTTAATTTAATTTTTTTTTAAATCATGGGTTTTTTATAGAATTTCTGTGTCGAGGGTAAAAAAAAACAAATAAAACGTTTTAAACAAAAAAAAAACACGTTTTTTGTTTTTTTTAGAAAAAAACATGTTTTTTTCCAACCCTGGTTTTTTGGCATGCTGATTTTTATTGAGACTCAAGTAAAATCAACATGCCAAAAAACATAAAATTTTATAAATATAAACTGTTAAAATCCCTAGACCTATTTTACCCCATTAGACCCATTTTTCCTCACCTTATCCTACTTATTAAGATTTAATTAAAATTCCTTGTGTTTTATAATGTCGATTTTTGGGTTATTCTAATCGAATTAGTAATGCGGATAAGTTGTAGGATGGTTTGGTGACATATAGCATTGTCCATTGAACCCACTTAGAGTTATAATCGAGATCCATTGGCAAATTTCCGATCTTTCACGCTATAATGATACATAATTTAGTTTAAAAAAATATTACTAAGAATAAAATCATCGCAGATTATCTGAAAAAAGTTATACAGTAATGACAAAAATTAGATTTTTCTCTTGTATGTAATTGCAAAAGTAAAATTCCCTTCATGATAAAAACATGTCAACATAATTTTGAAAGCAGCCCTAAAATTGGATTTCAATTTTTTTTTCGGTTTCCGTGATTATCACTTTCAAACCCTTGTTGTTAGGTTTACAAACTGATGAAAGTTTTCCTTCTTTTGAAATACTATCTGTCTGCAACCGAACCAAATGTTGAAAATTACGAAAATTCTTATCAATCAGGGTTTGAAACTGATAATTAGTTATGAAGGCTGAGAAAATACTCAAAACCTGATCAAGATTTTTATTTGCTACTTTCAAAAATCAGGTAGCATTTTTCATCAAAAACGGATCATCGTTTGGCTATAAAAAAAATACGATTTAATCATCGCTGGTGAACATTATTTTTTAAAGTTTTATTTTTCGTACCAAAAAATAAAAATAATTTTTGTTACACGAAGGATCGCCAAATCGCCGATGGAGAGATATCTCGATTATTCTAAAAAATTCTGAAGAGAACGCCTATCCTCGATAAATTAGATTGTTGGTTTTGGCGAGGTGTGAACGGTGTGTTTTAGCGCTGTTTGAGTTTTACTTTTTGATCGAAAATTATGAATTAATGATTATTATCTGAGTGAAGCCGTATCGCTCAAAAGTAATCCTGATTTTTGTCGAAACCATTAAAACTAAATCCCATCATGAGTAGAAACTCATCAAAATCTAACCAGGCCAAATCAAGTATTATTACGATTTTACTCAAAACGTTATCCTAAAATTCAAACTCTGCTCTCAAGCAATACCCAATGCGGGCAACGCTTTAGTGAATAATTAAAGCAAAATCGGAAAATAATACACATATTTGACTAAGATAAAAAAATATTTTAAAAATATGCTTTTATTTACTGGTGAGCTTTGATAACGATGCAATCCAAAACCATCAACAATGAAGCAATGTCACTCTCACATGCACGGTCGATGGGATAATACGGAAGTACCAAAATATACCAGTGAAGAATACCAGTAAAATATTACTTAAAATTCACCAATAACTTTAGAGTCATTGTTTAATTACCCTTTTTGGAAAAAAGCTTAACTCAGTTCTTATAAACTGTCTTTTGCACACAATAATCAACCTTTCATAAGAAGGGACTGGTATCTTCTTTTCAATGTGATTCTGAAATGACTAAGTACTATTCTGTCCCTTTGTAATTACACAGAAAATAATATAAAAATGCACAGTTAAAAAAACTAAGAACAAACAAACAGAGGAAACAATATGACTCCCATATGAAATATTTATATTTAAGGAAAAATATTGAAAGAAAAAACAGAAAGACCGTTTGATTATTTTTAAAACATGTATTCAATGTTTTCTATCGTTAAAATATAAGAGTTTAATAAAAAACATAAAAGGGTATTTTTCGAGTTTTAGAATGAAGGGTAAAGTATTATAAGATTTTAGGAGATAAATATAGGCATTTTAGCATTAGCATTATAACATTTTTAAAGAACATCCATAAGCTTATTAACATTTTACGAATTAAAATGACTTATAAAAATAATAAATTCACCACGCAAAATACTTAAATTTTGTCCTATTCATTACTCCTACGTTCCTGAACGCTTAAAAACGCTCTAACAAAAAAAAATTATTGGATAGTTCAGTTCAAACCCCTGAGCGAAAATCCTCAAAAAGGAACTGTTTTTCACCATCTCCCTCTTTTCTGCGCTTCATCATCCTACGGTAATAGGCCGGTTTCCCCGTAGGAACACGAAGTGAAAATGGGGCGTGATTATAAAAACCTCGATAAAATATTTAGCTTAAATGGGATCGGTGGGGACTTTTGGCGTATCACTTACAATGATGTCTTCTAGGCAGCGTTAGAAATTGGGAAAATAAAACAGTGGTCCTGCGGACCAGTGCTTTTCCAATCTTACTGGTCCGCAACAAAAATCACTTGTCCGATAAAATTAAAAAGGACCGGTTTAAATATATAAAGTAACTATTGCACTGAATGGGAGTACAAAATGTAGTAATGTTAAAATCAATACATATTAATAATATTTTTTCTTTTTCGCCGGGGACTCCCTTATCCCATATCACCACTTAAAATACCGCTATAACTGAACAAATCGTCTAAATTATTTTACACGAGCTCAAGAAATTACTGGTCCGGCGGACCAGTGATTTTCTGATTCCACTGGTCCGAGCCATTTTTTAGCTGTTCCGGACGAGCAAAACACCCCAATTTCGAATGCTGCTTCTTGGTCTGTTTCAATTTTCAGCTTTATAAGCATTTTTCCGATGTTGCGTGCCTATTTTGACTGGACTAGTAGAATATGTTAATTATAATTTAAATTTCGTAAATCAGAGTTATTTTCTAGTTTAGTAAAGTGAATTATTGCTTTAAAGAAAAAAGGTTATGAAGTGGAAAAATATTTAGGATTCTGCAATTAGAGGGGACTTCTGGTTACTACTGCTTAAAAATTTTATAACTTTATTTTGAGTTTTTACTATAGGATTAATATTCTCTAAGTAATCCCCTCTCCAAACCACAGTACCATAGCTCTATGGGATTAAACCAGATTCTAGAACTGATATAGTTGAAGAAAAAAGTTCTTATAGTCTGACCGCCACGAGAAAAACTTTTGACGTCGTACAATATTGTTATTGCGATTGTTATGGAAACGGGTTACTCCACTCAATTTTGGGGGAGATGGTAATTCCTAAACGCTGAAAAAACGTTTTGTGCAGAATCTGCATGACTATCTTTAGATTTGAAATTATCTGCAATGATTTTATCGTGTATTATTTATAAGCTTTTGTATGAAATAAAACTTGTGGAGAAAAAAGCTTAGTGTATTAGTTAAGCTCACACTTGATCACCAAAACCTGGTTTAAGGATTAAATTTTGAACAAAATTGTGAAAATCTGGCTTGGTTTGAGGCAAAAAAGCCTACCTCATGATTCGATTAAAAAATAAAATTCAAACAACGCTAAAACATACAGTTTACATCTCGCCAATCTAATTTATCAAGGATAGGCGTTCTCTTCAGTATTTTTCAGAATAATTGAGGTACTATCTCTCCATTGGCGATCCTTCGTCCAGCAAAAATTATTTTTATTTGTTGGGACGAAAAATAAAATTAATAAAGTAACGATCGCAGATAATTATTAAAATTTTGATCACTAGTAATGCTTACGGTGCGTGTTTTTCTTTTCTGATCGCCAAACGGTGATCCGTGTTTGATGAAAAACGCTGTCTAATTTTTATACGTGGCAAATAAAATTTTGATCCGCGATTGAGTTTTTTCTCCGATTCTATTAAGTACTATGAATTTTAAACGATGGTTAAGTAATTTTCATGGGATTTCCATTTTAATACAGAATAATATACACAAATTTAGACACAGCAGTATTAATATTCACCCTATGTAACTTAATCTTCCCATACGGCGCTCAACCATTTAACTTCCAGGTAGGCGCGATAATAATACAGTATATTGTTTAATAAGGTGATTTGAAAATGAAATGATTAAGCATAATTTATATATAATTAAATAATTTTTTTTACTGGTGAGTTATAAATATAGTATGTCAAGGTAAAATCCATGAAGTTTGATCACTTTCTAATTAGGAAGTATCCTATAGTCCATCATCTAATCTAATTGTTCAAAGTGAGACCTAAACAAACAGAGTGCAAGCCAAAAGGTTCGTTACATTAATTAAAGGATTTCATGCTTTCTGATAGAGAAAACAGTGTAGAATTCACACAAAAAGATATTCGGTAAAGATGGCGTTCTGGAATTATAGAAACAACTCTGGATGATTGTAATAGAGCATGTGAGACATCGTGTACCCTAATTCCTGGAAGATTATTTCTCTTTAATTTTCTTCGCTTTCACAATATTACAAACACCTTAAAGACATAATGAAAGCTTTGCTTTAAAAATATTTCACTATTAATTGAAAAAAATTAGTGAATATTAAAGTTGTCCACTGTAGTATCCAGGTTTCAGTAACAAAAATCTAAATTTATTAGGTCAAATGACTTTTTTTGGGAAGAAAAGTGTTCAAGAAACTTAAAATCCGAGATTAGTATTGTATCTTTGACGGTAAAATGTTTTTACCTGAAGCCCAGAAGCTTCTTTGCAAGATTAAAACATTCAGCACATCATTTAAAATTCTAAGAATCTTACTTAATCAGTGGTTCCCAATCGGTGGCCCGCGGACTTTAAGTGGTCCGTAAAAGGGCTCAGCAGCATGTATGAAATAATATTACGTTCAACAAAACGAGAGATAACAAATCAACAAATATGACTATCCGTGCTCATGAATATCGGCTGTTGAATTTGAGGAAATAAGCCACCACTAAATTATTATATTTAATTATTGGTACTATATAAAACCAACAATATTGATGAGAGTAAGCAGCCATCGATCTTTCAAGGGGGGTGTTTGAGGGAGTACCTAGGTCGTTGGACCTTCAAACTCCAGTATAACTAGCCTCAATGGGTGAGGCTTGAGCTGAGCTGTACAGAACGTGTGACTGAAGGTCACGGTCAGCTGAGGAGTGGCTAGCTTGATGCTAACCCCCCTCTTGATTTCCCCAAGTGACCTTGGTACTCATTTTATCGACCCCGGAGGGATGAAGGGCTGAGTCTGCCTTGCCCGTGGACCGGGATTTGAACCCCGGGCCTCTGGTGTGGGAGCGCGAAGCGCTTCCTCTACGCCACCGATGCAGCCATCGATGGTAGCAGCATAAGTCGGTATGACAAATTTTATTGTGACAAAAACCTCTATTTCTCGAACTATATATTTCCCTCAGACAATAGGTATACTTCTAAATGTTAATAACTACTCTTTTGTCGAAGACTTTTCGCTACTACCTTTTTAATTCCGATTTTTTTTATTTAAAAGCGAATTTTTCACACATGCGTAGAACTGTTTGTCTAGGTGATAATATGAGGTGCTTGCAGCAACAATGAGCTAACTCCAACCGACAGCTTTTGATTGGTGTTAGCTCCTTGTTGCTACAAGCACCTCAATTTTGTTGTTAAAAAGAAGGGGCTTATGACAAAAAGGGTAAAAGGGATCCCAAAAAAAAAGGGGTGTGCTTATCAAAAATTTTACCGACATTTGTCCTATAAGGCAGATGTTTTCCTTAATCAGATATAAATTTAGACGTTTTGCTATAATGGTATGACCATGGAGCTATGGTTATGACACTAGATAACCATATTTCGTAATTTTCCAAGCTTTGGAGGCTTTCCTTGTTAGGTCGAAAACTCTGTACCTCCAAATTGTTTCCCTTACGTCCTTTCCCTTAAACTTCGTCTTATCGAGAGTATGTTGTGTTTTTAGCAACAAAATTTAAATGTGTTTAAAAATTTTGAAACATATTATTCGTTGAAAATGAACTTTCAACCCATGAATTCGTAATATCATAATATTCGAATTATAATTAGTAATAATCATCATGTATATATAACGTCTTTTTATCACGATTTGCGTACCGAGACTCCCCCTAGCAACCCAACAGGCTTTCTGTTTACGCAGTTTCTACTTCCGCGTAGTGACGTCATAGGGTCAGGATACGTTGCTGTCAAGTGTAGTCCTTTTTATTAGTTTCAGTTCAAAATTCCATTCCCTAATTCAAATTTTGTAAAGTGGTGTATAATTTTATGCAAATCTTAAGGAAATTCATCTTTTACATACTTCATTGGATGGAGGACGGAGTAAAATCAACAATAAGTTCTATTGCATTTGCTTTTTTTAGAACAGGTAGGAAAGACCGTCTCAAGGATAAACATATAATTCAAAAGTAAGAAAAAACTCAATTCTGGAAACTTCCACAAGTTTCAACTCTTTGTCACTCTTTTGATTCATCATCTCCTCATGTTATAAGACTGTAAAACTTTTTTTTTGTCTAAAGTATGCTTCATTGTTTGGATCTGATCGCTAAATCGGAAAGCGATTCAGAAATCGTCAATCCAGAACGAATGTGGGGAGTAAAAGCTGGATAAAACCTCGAATGTCGAAGGTTGAATCTCGTTTTACAGTTTAGTTTTATTCATTCAAAAAGCGTTTCAATCCCGCGAAAAATGCCGGCAAGGAATTTTCGAAAACAACGTATTTTTTAAAGGTTATTGAAATGCATGCTTTTTGGAGCTAGTACATAGTTATATTCCCTGCAAACGCTCAGAACCGTTCAAATGTTACGTGAGCAAGTTTTTGGTCATTTTTGACCCCCTTGTCAGCGAAAATAAGCTAACCGCAACCCCCCCTCTCATAATTACGTAAGAAAACTGCCCCCCTTTGCTCTTTTTTTGTACAAAATCTTTAGTAATGCTTAGATTTCTAAAATTCATTGTGCTCCATGAACACTTAACCTATCGTTAAATCTTTCCTTGTAAAAAATGCTTAATTTTTTTTCCTAGTTCAGGGGTTGTTTTTTTTTTTTTTTTTTGGAATTTTTTTGGTGGAATTTCTGAATTATTATTATAAGAGTTATGAGTAACTCTTTAATATAATAAAAAGAAAACAATATTTCTAAGATATGTTTTTATTTTCGTACATGAATGAGGTAGGGATCTTCAAAGTTATATATCATTAAAATTTTTATCGGAAAAATTTAATATCAAATTCAAACTCTAAAAAGAACAATCTCATATATGTTTACAGACATTTAGCAATTCAATGCACTGTGCATAAGTGTCCCATAGCAAGACCCTCTATATAGATGGCCTCACAACTACAGCGTGTGACGTCAAACTTAGAGCGAAATCGGTGAATTTGCCTGTTAAGTCTACGGAGCATACAAACTTACCTTCTTAATTCCTCTTATTACGTATCTTATCAAGGCTTATGAACGTTCTAGATACCAAAAACCTTTCAATTCCCATAGGAGTTAAATACCCTAAAGTAAGTTTTTATGCTCCATGCAAATACACTTATTTCGCCCTATATTTGACGTCACACGTATGGTTTATGAGCCTATCCATATAGAGCAGTGTGGTTCTCAACTGGTGGTCAGCGGACCATAGGTGGTCCGTGAAGGGGACAGGTAGCACACAAAAAATTTCCAATAAATAGAAAATTGAGCACTTTGATCGAGAAAAGATTAAGTTATATCTGAGACCATAACTTTCGGCTAGTAATTTGTGGGGTTTGTGGGGATAATAGTCACCACTTAATTATTAACAATACTTTTCTGTTGTATAAATATTTTAAGTGAAATAGAGCTCTGCAAAAAACTTGCCTATATTTTGTAGGTCCCAAAGGTTTAATTATATCATAACAGAATTTTTAACTTTTGTGAGATATAACTAAAGTTTTCTTAAAATAGAATTATAATTTAGAGCATCATATAAATTTTTTGCTTAATTAGGGAAAATAGAGTGTTTTCAGGTGACGTCACAACCGGTTATTTTATTTTAACTGTGTATCTTCTGTAGGGCTTTTAACTGTTGCTAAGGCCGTTGTTTATCTGTTGCTAAGGCGGTTTTTAGGTATGGGATCACGTGATTGCAAATGCTCCAATAGAAGAATTCCACGGCTAGTCATTTTCTGTAACTGTTAACCTCTGTAGGGCAAAAAACTGTAACAATTCTGTTGCTAAGGCCGTTGTTAGGTCCGAGTCATGTGATTGAAAATGCTCTATAAACTTTCATCTTGCAATCTTGTCAGAATGTATAGGATTTTATGCTTTAAAGGGGTGGTCCCTGAAGGCTTCAATTTAGAATTTAGTGGTCCGCGGACTTCTCTGAGTTGAGAACCACTGATATAGAGGGTTACTTTCTTGAAACCAAACTCATTTGGTTTGATAAAACCCACCAAAGATGCAACACATTCAACGAAATTGATATCGAAATTTGCATGAAATGCTCCTAATAGAGAGCAACCAAACCCCAACTGGTTTCTTAATAAAAAAAAAATAATAAATAAAATAAACCGCCAAAACACGCACAACAAACAAAAACCCAAACAAACGAGCCAGCTTTTGGAATGACTCCGAAAACGCCGCCGCTCTTTTTTTTCTCTCTCTCTCGCTCGCCTACGTCACGGCCCGAGCGACCAATCAGGACGCAGCTCCAGAAACTATAAATATAGCCGCGGCATCTTCGCTTCTTCCATCTTTCGCATCATTTACATTTGTTTGGATCAGGTCTACGAGAACTACTTCAGAGCAGGTAGGTGGCTTGTTTTGAATGGGTTTATTATTATAGTGATGAATTTGTATCGTCAGGGAATAAGTCCGAGGAATAGCAAATTGACTCTTTGTGCTCAAAAATAAATCTCCAAACTTCACTCTACTCATGAGTCGGAAGAGGGAAAATATAACTACCCTCTATAGACAGATATAGCCCCTTGAATTTGGAGAAATCGATGATCATTCATTGTATTTTTTTAATTATTTTAAATTTAAAAGTTAATTTGTCTTTCTCTTAGCTAAGATTTCTTTTAACCACTGCAAAATTTATTTTTAATTCAAAAGTTTTACCTTTTTTCCGCAATGAATGTTGAACTTCATTGACACTCGATGGATATTCATTTATCTGCCTTAATGACTCAGTTTCATAATACTTTTGAGTTTTATTTGTCTTAGTTTTACTATTTTCCATTTTTTTGTTTGCTGGGAACTAAGAAGAAATATAATTTAATGGTCAATTTAAGTGGTTTTTAAGATTTTTCACCTTTTAACCCCCCCCCCATTAAGTTTTTTAAACTATACAATATTTTTGTGTGAATATACTTATAATTTTTAGATGATTGTTTTGTATTCTGCAAAGAGTACTGAATTTCCAGTAAAAACTTGGTGGTTATACAATGAAAATTCCATTACGTATACATTAAAACATGGTGTTTGGTCTTATTCCTATTTTCAAATTGACGATTAAATTAGTGAACATTTTGTGTATAGCCACCCTAAGAAAAAACGTTAAAGTGGATATTGTGGGTGAACAGCCTGGGGTTAGGATGATGATTTTTTTTTACGGTTTAGTGCATTGGATTGGATCACAAACTTGAAAAAATAAAAAAAAGTAAAAAAAAATAATAATAATAATAATAATAATAATAATAATAATAATAAAAAAAAAAAAATTCACGGCGCTCTTTTTGGAAAAAATGAAAGAAAACTTCCAATTTCATTATTGAATACTTTAATAGTTTTACCTTCATTAAAAATCATGACAGAGTGAATACAGTTAATTTTCTTATATTCTTTTTCAAAATATTTTCTTATTCGTAAATCCTAAATTCATTTTTAAATAAATTTTAAAACAATAATTTAATTAAAATCAGGTCTTTGAATATTTAAAAAGGTCTTTTGTTAAGAATCAAATTCTATCAATTCCAAACTTAGTCAAATTTTAGTCAAAACCCCACCTTTCTCATTATTATATTCCCCTTGAAAATGTGTTACGTTTTTAATAAAATTATTAAGAAATGAAAATAATTTAAAAACAACCCAATGGGCAAACTCAATAAAACATTATGATATAGTTTTTGGGAATAATCTCATAAAATAATAATATAAATTACAGGTACTTAATTTATAGAAAATCAAATGATCTTTCATGTGATATAACATTTTTGTTGATAACGTGAATATTTTTCATTTTGTAGAAAGTAGAAGCGTGCGCTTTTCATTTTCTTGCGGAAGTGCTTTACCAGCAGAACCACTCTTCGAAAAATCAAAGTTGGTTAGTGCATTTAATAGGAAATTTTGTTTACTTCAACTTTGTAATTGAGATTTTCCGCGAGAAACTTATAGTTTTTGAAAGATAAGTAAAGTATCGGAAAAAGAGCAATAATTTCCGACCTTCCACGGGGCAGCAAACTTCATATTCGTAATAAGTGCCCTCGAAAACATACAAAACCGTCGAAAAAAAAACAATATATAAATGTTTTGAAAAAACTACCGATTGACTGTACTATTTTTATTGAAACCGATCATGAGTTTCCATACCTCTAACGTTTTTAAGATAGAGTGTACTAATAATTAAATATAGTTCTTCAGGACAACCACTCTCAAACATCTCATCTGAGTATAAATGCTAGATTTTCTATTCACAGACTGCCACGAGATAAAGGGCAGTTGCTTGAGCACCAACAAAATTGAAACTATTCATGTCATGCGAAATCTAAATCAATAATTTAAATTTAGATTTTAATTAAAAAAAAGTGGTGATAAATTTTATTAAGTAAATTTAACGCATTTTTTTATTTATATGAATGAATTCGTTTCACTTCGAAATAGTACATTATATAGAGCATTTTCAATCACATGACTCGGACCTAACAACGGCCTTAGCAACAGAAGATGTTACAGTTTTTTGCCCTACAGAGGTTCACAGTTACAGAAAATGACTAGCCGTGAAATTCTTCTATTGGAGGATTTGCAATCACGTGATCCCATACCTAAAAACCGCCTTAGCAACCGATAAACAACGGCCTTAGCAACAGTTAAAAGCCCTACAGTAGATACACAGTTAAAAGAAAATAACCGGTTGTGACGTCACCTGAAAACACTCTATTGGAAAAGAATAGATAAATACGGGCCGGAAAAGAAGGAAGATAAGGATTTTAGTGTAAATTAATTTGAATCAATTAACAAAAAAGAACTAAATGTTTTGATTAAACAAGCTTGAGAAATAAACGAGTTATTTAGTGAACTTCTGAAAATGTTCTTAAATGCTGCAAAATACTTTCTTTTATAAGAGTTATTCAACAAAAAGCGTTTTGCCTATTTTGTGACGATCTGAATTATCCGAATTCATGACACGAAAAATAAAATCCCAACCGAGAAGTCATTCTGGTCGATATAAGCCACAAACATTAAATCTGTAATTTAACGCCTGAACTGTGGGTTATATATTTGAAATCAGAGTATTCGATTTTTAATGTTTTATCATCGGTCTCCAAAACGTGCGAGGGTTGGTTACAGTTACAAAATTCCTCAGGTTCCAAGTGCCACTATTTTTGTATTATTTGCCAAAAATTAAGTAATTTATGCTTATACTTAGTCATTATTCGTGTGAATATTCATATGTTTAAGAAACTTTGATCAGTACGCATCAAAAATTTGGGTGTTTAAAAAATATTAGTATTTTTTCCACTAAGTTTTTGTTATAGATTTTTATAATGGGGACGAGACTTTTGGTTCAGCCTGTATTTTGAATAATTTGCGTTTAGCAGGGAACTACAATGCATTCAAGTTTGCTTCCAGGCTTACGGTTTACAGCCATAAGGCATAGTCGTATATGTAAGGAAGACCCCCCTCCGTTATATGATATGGGGGGGGGCAAAAAACAGGTAAAATCCTGCTTCTTAAGGTCAATTTTAAAAAATTTTAAGATGGTGCTTAACGTAATTTACAAAACCTTTACTCGAATAGATACAACTTTAAGCATTATTGATAGTTAAGAGACACTTTATACCTCAAACCTAAAATTATAACATTGGAACGATATACAAGAGCGTATAAAATCATGGTATTAATCAAAATACTATCAAATGATATCTTTATAAAAGCTTTACTTAATATGACGATAGGTTTTATAAGAAAAGCTTTGTTAACAGTGATTCTCATTTTACAAGAATTTATTACAATAAATTCTAACGTGAACATCAAATAATTATTGATGAAAGAATTATTTGATAATAATTAAATAATAAATTAAACCTGAAACATCATTAGTTGTAGAAATATATTTATCAAAAAATAAAGAACTAATTTTTTTTACTAAAAATATCTAAATTTACCAGCCCAATGTTTATTTTTATTAATTTTTCAAGCCCCTCAGTTTGGCATTATATTTGAAAACATTCAGTTGACCGTTTGTTAGAGTTTATGGAGCTACCGTCAAATCAGAGCACACTGTAAAAAAGCTTTCTTCAAAAAACGGAAAATTACCGGCGAGTTGCCGGTAATTTTAGTTTCTCTACTTTGAGATAATTCCGTTTTTTCTTTATCTGTCATAGAAGATAATTTCCGTTATTTGAAGAAACTTCAGAAAGAGATTTGTTTAGCCTGTTTCTAGATGGTCAGCATTTTATAACAATCAATAACATCCCTTATAGCCACAAATGACCATTATGAGATCACCAGCATGTATTTTAGTGAGTGTGCAATATTACTATACTTAGACATCACCGTTACTTGACCCTGGAGAAACAAAACAAACAAAGCAGTTCCCAGCACGGTGTCTGAATTTTGAGTGAAATTACGAACGTCAATTTAAAAATATGATTAATTTGTAAAACCCATGTAAGTATATATAGCGTCTTTTTATCACGATTTGCGTAACGCAACTCCTCGTAGCAACCCAACAGGCTTTCTGTTTATGCAGTTTTCCCCCCCTTCCGCGTAGTGACGTCATAGGGTCAGGAAAGTTCGCAGTGACTTGACAGCAACATATCTTGACCCTATGACTTCACTACATGGAAGCAGAAACTGCGTAAACAGAAAGACTGTTGGTTGCTACGAGGAGTTTAGGTCGCAAATCGTGGTAAAAAGACGTTTTATGGGTTTTACAAAATAATCATCTATATGTATAATTCTCTTACGTGCGTACGTGGCTCACGAATTTGGCGGTATTTGTTTTCTCCCGTTGGCAACGGTTGGTTTGTTGGGGTTTTGTGTTTTGTTTACGTTTTGGCGAGTGTATGTACAATGTTCGTAATCACGAAACACTCAATAACCTGGGTTCAAATCCAGGTAGTACACAATCTCAGTCAGCCTGGCTGTACCAGCGTATGGCGAGCGAGCGTAGCGAGCACAGGATTGCGAAGCAATCCTAGGGGAACTGCGTCAGCAGTTCCCGGGGGTTGGCGAGCGATAGCCCCCTAGTATTTTTAAATTGATGATCTTCAATTCACTCAAAATTCAGAGACAGTGCTGGACACTACTTTGTAAGTTCATAGGATCAGGAAAAATTCCTCACCCCTTTAGATACGTGAATTACTAATAGAAGCTATCTGATTTACGATTTGATATCTATAAATAATTTTTTTAAATTTATTCTTCTAGTGGTGACTGTATCAAATTTAAATTATTTTATGGAAGAATTCAGGGGGAAAACCCGTTTTCTTAGTATACGGAAAATGTTCATCAGTATACAACGGAAAATTTAGTGTAAAAAGACGAATATTTTTAGAGTGGATAAAGCTCCAACCAAGGGTTGTTTTTGGAACCACATAAATGTGTAGACTTTATCAAGGGATGCACAGCAGCTTTTTATAACTAATGATGGGTCTGCAAATTGACAAACTCCGAAGGATGATGATTTCCTGCTTAACCGCTATCCTCTGTCGCATACGGGACTATGATCAAGTCTATTCAATGAGATGGAGTGAAAAAAATAAGTTCGAATTTCCATTTTGCAAAGTAAAAAGTTGCCGTTTAGTAACAATAACTCACGTGGAAAATTTAATTTTCATTGGTTAGCGATAGGAATTTTCCACCTTTTGATATTCCAAGATCGAAATTCTTTCTTTCGATTTTTTCAGTCCACCCTTATTGTTCATTGCTATTTGCATAGAATAATCCGTTTTAGATTTTATAGAATGGGACCTTTATATAAGATAAAATTTTGAGCTTAAAGCTTCTCTTTTTATGCTGAAATAAATCCCGTATGGTGAATTTATACAAACATATGGTTTCTATTTGTTTTTCGGACTGATTAGAATATGAAGAAGCAATCTAATACAATAATAGTCAATGAGTGTATTTGTGTGTGTTTGTTTGTCTTATACACAAATCTACAGTTTTCTTCAGATCTGTAACAAACTTGGTCTTAGTATACATACGTGAAAAACTAAAGGGAAAACGTTACAAAAAATTTGAATGACCCCTTGACCCACTTTTGACTGTTTTTATGGTCATTTTTCTGAAGCAGCTTTATTTCTCCTTAAGAAGAGATCTGCTTACCCCGTCGTTACAAAGAAAACATAATGCAAAATCACAAGTTTATTAAACAAAAACTAGATATGTCTATTTAAAAATCATATTAATAATCTAAAATATAGTTAAACGAAATTTTAAATTTTAAAACTAGAAAATACCTATAGTTTAAAATATTCTTATTTGAGAGTTTAACTTTTAAATAAAAAAAATTATGAAATAACATTGTAGTCTCCATGGAAACGAGGATGTAAAATCAAAAGAGCATTCGCACATGACGTCACTTGGAGGACAAAAACAACGTTGATATGGCTGTTGTTAGGGGCGGGAAATAGAAGCATCCAATAGAAGCATTCGCACATGACATCACTGGAGGATAAAAACAACGTTGCTAAGGCCGTTGTTAGGTAAAGTCATGTGATTGAAAATGCTCCATATAGAGCATTTTCAATCACGTGTCTCCGATCACGTGATCAAGCTGGCTTGGAGGACAGACAACTTTTCTTTATCATTAGGCTCCCATAGAGAATACGCGCTGCATTTCGTTTTTATAAAAAAAGTTCATTTAAAAAGATTCTTTAGGCTCAGTTAAAGACCGGAACGAAAGAATAATAGTTATTGAAGGTAAGTGCATATGTTTTTGTGTTTTAATGGTAAGCTAAATTTAGAAAAAGACTTATTACGAGGTGACATGTTTTTGTTTACATTTGTTAGAACAATATGCGAGTCCGATACATCTGTAAAATACTTATAATATGCTACTGAAACTAAATATTGAATAATTAATAAATAATTAAGACTTTTAAAATATTTTAGTAGCATTGCGAATGGTACTTGCAATTAGAACACTGGCAGAAATGGTTTCAGCAATTAGAACACTGCTAAATATAAAATGTAGTATTATTGAATGACTAATAATATGCAGAGATGCCATTTTAGAGTTAATAAAGGTTACTTTAAAGTAAACTTTGTAGAAAAACATAAAATATCCTTATTTTTCAAAATTCACATCAAAAGTAAACAAATAAACGATGTGCATCCTATAGTTTTCCATCATACTGTCTGTCATTTCTATCTCTCTATTGTAGCTTTTAAGAAAGTTGATCAACAAACCAAAAACTATAGAGCATTCGCACTTGACGTCACGGGCTTGTGACGTCAGAGGCTTGGATGACAGACAGTATGATGGAAAACTATAGAATGCACATCGTTTATTTGTTTACTTTTGATGTGAATTTTGAAAAATAAGGATGTTTTATGTTTTTCTCCAAAGTTTACTTTAATATAACCTTTATTTACTCTAAAATGGCATCTCTGCATATTATAAGTCATTCAATAATACTACATTTTATATTTAGCAGTGTTCTAATTGCTGAAACCATTTCTGCCAGTGTTCTAATTGCAAGTACCATTCGCAATGCTACTAACATATTTTAAAATTCTTAATTATTTATTAATTATTCAATATTTAGTTTCAGTAGCATATTACTCCGCGTCCACACATGCGCGCGAATGCGAGCGCGAACATTCGCCGAGTATTTTAATTGGATTTCTTTTGTTTTTTAGAACTGCGAATGTCCGCTTACACATTCGCGATTCCACGAGCATTCGGTCAAAATGGAAGATGCTTGCGCCTCACTGGGGGGCAATATGAACTTCTAAGGGGGCAATTTGAAAATTTTTAACCAAATTGCCCTCCAGGTGGGGCATGGATCACCATGTTTTATTTACTTTTCAAGAAGGATTTTCGAAAAAAAAAAATAAAGGACATGGGGGCATGAAAAATTTAGAAAGGCTTTGGGACATGGACCGAAAAAGGTTGGAAAACACTGATTTAGAACTTTTAAAATAAGGCAAAAATAAGCAAAAGCTAAAACAAAAAAGATACTGGGCAAGATCGTGTCATCTGAAAAAAAGAGGATTCCGTAATAGGCCATTGCAAAAGTCTATGGGAATATTTTTTGGGGGAATTTCCCCAGGTGCACCCCCTCATGTTTTTACAAATACGAAACATTACCCGCAAAATTTCAGGTCACTAGGGCAATGTTTGACCCTTCAGTTTTTGATTCCAGGTGCATGCTCCAAACTTGAATAACTATTTTAAATTTTTACAAAATTCATGCCAAAGATGGTATCCTCTAATGCCATTTATCTAGCAACAAATAAATTTTCAATTAGAATATGGTTTATGCAAACTTCCCAAAAAACGTCTCAAACATTAAGTTAAGATGTAATTGGGGACACTAATGATTTCATTTCTCAATCTGAAAAATTGTACTTTGATAAATAAGGTTGATAAAAATTTTACTTCCAAGAAATTCTATTAAGGCTGTAAGATTAAAATTTTTAATAAGTTGACTTTTAAAATTGTATAATTTATGTTCGGGACATAAAATATTAAACTACTAAGTTGAAGTTTTTAAATACTTATTACATTTAAAACTAAATTAACTGTTATGAATTTATAGAAAAAGTATGAAAGATTAATGATAAAAGTTAATCGAAACAACGAATGTGTAAATGGGGTAGCTCGTGTTCGCTTCTGATCCTTTGACTCGTGCTCAAAAAACCGCCTCTTGCGCGAATGTAGGCGAGTGATTCGCAAAGCCAGGTGCAAACGTTCGTCCGAACGCGAGCGGTCCGCTTACACATGCTTTGTTGTTATTCGGATTCGCGTTCGCGCGAATGTGTGGATGCGGCATTATAAGTATTTTACAGATGTTTTAGACTCGCATATTGTTCTAACAAATGTAAACATAAACATGTCACCTCGTAATAAGTCTTTTTCTAAATTTAGCTTACCACTAAAACACAAAAACATATGCACTTACCTTCAATAACTATTATTCTTTCGTTCCGGTCTTTAACCGAGCCTAAAGAATCTTTTTAAATGAACTTTTTTTATAAAAACTAAATGCAACGCGTATTCTCTATGGGAGCCTAATGTTAAAGGAAAGTTGTCTGTCCTCCAAGCCAGCTTGATCACGTGATCGGAGACACGTGATTGAAAATGCTCTATTGAAAACAACTAGAAAAGATTGGCTTTTTTTTAAATTTCAGGAATATGCTTTAATTAATTGATTTTCCAAAAATTTGATTAAAAGCCTGAACCAAGGGCTCTAAATGAGCATTTTAGTAAATGTATTGCAATTTAGTAAATGAGCATTGCAACGGATCACTAGTCCTACTGGTGACTTGACTGGTGCTGCCGGGTACTCAGTGTGGAGGCACATGGTTGTTGATTTTTGGCTGCGTGACATTATTTATTTTTGGTCGGTTTCAAACGTTTTTAAAAAAGAGGTTCGACCTGTAGCAAGGGACACAAATGTCTACTCAACGCAACGAAAACGAGGATAGAAATACGTAAGTTGTTTTGAGATGGTGAAGTGTTTAAGATCGTATGTTGGGTAAAATAGTAGTATAAGTATATACAGTAGTATAAGTATATGCAACATGCTTGGTGCGATTTTCAAATTTGTCGCCAATCACTCCGTGAATTCCAAAATACAAATGCAAATGGGTTAAAAGTAATAACATTAACATATAATTAATAATAAATAAAAGCAGTAAGCCCTCCCGAATATGTGTCAAATCCACCTTGTTATGTATAGGGGAGAGTGGGGATACTTGAGCATAAGGAATACTTGAGCCACCCCTATTTTCTCCCCTGTATGACTTTTGGCTACATGTTAACATGTTAATAGTTTTGCACATGTTTAATTAGATCAATGTTTAATTAGATCAATACTATTCAGTTTATTAATAAAAGTCAGAAAAATGTGTTGATATAGGCGATATTTAGTGAGACGGTTCAATTCCGTTAGAGTCCCCGCTAAATATCGCCCGGTTCTTTTAGATAACAAAAAGTAGAAATATTCATAAATAATTTCAAACTTCTGAATTAAAATGTTTAATTTGATCAATAACTATTCAGTTTATTAATAAAAGTCAGAAAAATTTGTTGATATTTGGATATATTTAGCGATTTGGATATTGGTGATATTTAGCGGGGACTCTAACGGAATTGTACCAGTGAGACTTCTACCGGAGTTGTACCCTTTTGTTTAAATGTACAGTGTACCCGTTAGGGAGTACCTTAGAATTAGAAGTAATGTTGAGTTATTAAACCCCTCCCGAAACAAAAGTCTGGTTACGTCCCTGTTCCATATCCACACTATCATAAGTCATCTCTGTTCTTCCCATGTATCCCATGTTCCCATGTATCATATCCCTGTTCCATAAGTCACTAACAATCTCCTTTTCTCCCACAGAATCATGGGCCGCGTCAGAAAATTCCGCGCAGTGGTCGGCATCGACGAACTCTCCTCCAGTAGCTCTCTCTGGCGGGCCCTCCCCGCCGAGTTCCTGGGCACGGCCGTGCTAGTCCTTATCGGCTGCGGTTCCTGCACCCCTTCTTCCACCCCCGGCGACCCCAACGTGGTCCAGATCGCACTGGCCTTCGGACTGGCAGTCGCCACTGGCGTCCAAGCCACCTGCCACGCCAGCGGAGGCCACATCAACCCTGCAGTCACGGCTGGCATGCTAGTCGCTGGCAAGATCTCTGTCTTGAGGGCCTTGCTGTACGTCGTAGTCCAGAGCGTCGGAGCTATTGCTGGGGCCGCTGTGCTGAGAGCCCTGACTCCGGAAGGAGTGGATAGTGCCCTCGGGGGCACGGCCCTCGGAAAGGGGATGACCGCCCTGCAAGGGATGGGGGTGGAGTTCCTGATCACCTTCATCCTGGTCTTTGTGGTGTTTGCCGTGTGCGACGGGAACAGGCTGGACATTAGAGGGTCGGCTCCGCTCGCCATCGGGTTTTCTGTCACCGCTTGCCATCTATGGGCGGTAAGTGATGCTTTTTCCATGCTACAATTTGGTGCTAGCCACACTAAGATATTTTCACGGCCTGAAATGATTAAGATTGTTATCAAACGGAGGGGAGAGAGAAGGGGACTTCAGAGGCGATGCACTAGACTAGACTACTCCAGTAGAGGAGGAAACAGGTATTATTCTTTCACTTCCAACTGCTATCAGTAAGGAGCAATTCGACCGCTTTGCTACAGGAATAGTCTAGTCTAGTGCATCGTCTCTCGAGTCCCCTTCTTTCTCCCCTCCGTTTGATAACAATCTTAATCGTTTCGGGCCGGGAAAATATCTTAGTGTGGCTAGCACCTAACAGTTTACTACACATGTGTATGACCATGGCTTACTAGATACTATAACAGGCTAACCGAGATACGAAAAACGTTAAAAAACGTTATGGTGAACGGCCTGAAACGAAAAACGATATGGTAATAGCTGACATCTCCCAAAGAAAATCCACAGGCGGGGCTTAATGGCTCAAAAATATGTCTTTGGCGAGAAAGTCGTGGAACAGAAAGTGAAAAGCCTGCCCCACTCCATCGTTATACCTTGGGGCAGTGTAAGGGTGCAGTTAGGAAGTGTTTGGATTGGTCCAGGATACAGAGATGGAAGGACTACACCACTGGACGGGAATACTTTAGTATCCAAAGCTTCCCTAATGACCCAAAGATCTTCAAGGATATGCCCCGTTCTGTGGCATCGTTTGCAGCACGGGCGCGTATGGGTCACATAGTGACCAACAAATACCTATACAGATTCTGTTTGACGGCCAGCCCTCTTTGTGATGTATGCGGCAGAGAGGAGGAAACTGAGCTAGCCTGTATAGCATCTAGTAAGCCGTGGTATGACGATCCGTCTCCAGATAGCGTGTAACATTACGGATAACCTTCTCTTTCCTTTGTCATTGGGTTTCCCAAAATATTTTGGCTTGCTGAAAAACCTTCTCGCGCTTTGTTAGGTTTGGATGACAAGGTTGCAGAAAAAAATGGTAGAAAAACCGTAGAATAACCTTCTAAAAACCCTGAAACTCAATTTCTAACCATGTTTTAAGGTTTTCTCGTAAGGTTACCGCTAACTTTATAGGTGTCTACTTGCACAGTTTTTTTTACCTGGCCACGTGTTTACAGGTTGCCAATGACAAACTTAAATGGTTACGCCGTAAGGTTACAACAAGGTTTATAAAACCTTACATTGCTATATGGATCTATAACAGGGATTTCCAACTGGCGCCCCGCAAGGTCTTTATCATGCGGCCCTCGAAGCCTCCTAAGAACCCCCCAAAAGTAGCTTCAAAATACTTTTTTTAGCATGTTGAAGGGAGTGGTCCTCTTTAGGTGTAACCTTAAGTTTCAAAAATGAGTTAACCCAACTATTTTGAGGGGTAAATTTCCAAAATTGTTCTTGGAGAGGACCCCCCAGACCCCCAAAATGTACTTGGGATTCGAATTGCTAGCAAAAATTTGAAATTACGTGCATCAAAATTTAATACTCTGTGTAAGTAATATAAAACTTACATCACAATAATCACTTATATCAACATAATATGTATAAAAGTAATGGTGAAGAGGTATCTCAGAGATAATGTTGAGTCAACCTCCCCCCGAAACAACAGTCTGGTTACTGCTCTGTTATTTACATTAAGGTTGTGTACTTGACCCATTAAGCCACTCAATTTAGTTGATTACGATGGAAATCTCGCAGAGAGAGAGAAAAAAAAATCGGTATTTTTAGCGTCTTCTTTTCCAATGTCGAACCAGAGCCGCTATAAATAAAAGACAAAAGATCCCGACAAGTGCTCTTGCGGGAATAGAAAAATAAATAAAAACTTCTTCTCCTTACCCTAAAATACCTCATTTTACAGTCCAGCCTTGAACAAAACAGAACTTTTTTTTTACGAAACGACCATAAGTTTTTTACTCCGACAAAAGCTTTGTTTAAAGCGGTGTTATGAGATTCGGAGAAGCGAAAATATTTGCTATGCAAACAGCTTCATGAGGTTGTAAAATGAAAATATCTCTCTGTTTGAAATCGTATGTTAAGCTAACAGGGTACATTTCTGGGTTTGAATGGTACTACTTCTGACACAATGTTCGTAGCGTCTGAAGTTGGCCGGTTATAGTTTTAACTTCGAACTGGTCAAATGAGTACTTTGTATAAAATTTTAATATTACCAGACGATTAAATTTAGTAGGCAATGGTTGATGTTGACCTTTATGTACTGGAATTCATAATACAATAAGGAGCAATTAATTGTTAAGTAATCATAAAAATTCGCAATCAAAAGCAAGACATAAAAATAAGTATACTATTACCCCCTTTGAATAAGAAAATTAAATGTTTCAAATTAGACAAATGGTCTCGAGTTGAGAAAAAAAATAACATAAAAATCTTTTCCCCCAAAAGAGAGGATGACTGGAATTTATAAAACGTATGCGTCAAAAATTTTTTTTACGATAATTAAAAATAGTGATTAAATAAAATTATTATTTAACTGCATTTTTGTAAAGTTCTACACTGTCATTTTCTGTTTCTGATTTAAATTAAAATGAGTTGTGGCACCCGAGACAGGCCAATCCGAGAGGTTTTTTTAATTTGCACTTTTGCGAAGCTTTAGTTATACTTTATACCGTGTTTTAATTTTTTGAATTTTATAGTGGTGAGTGTTATCGCCAAAGTATGTATCGAAATGTAAAACTTTACCCTGACTTACTGTTCAGTCCCACCTATCGTATAAGTTCGGGGTATTGCTCTGCTGCAAATTACGAATGTTTGAAAATCATTACAAAACACAATGCGAGTTTAATGGGTTTTCTAACAATACGCATAGTATAGTAATACCTCGACCTTGAATGATGCAAATTACACCGGTGTAATATAATGTTCGTTGAGTAATGAGCATGCATTGTGAGTTCTGTAATAGATTTTTAGAAATTGAATGTTTTACAACACTCCAAATAAAAAGAGAGAGAGCTAATACTGAAACTTTTATGGGGTTTTTGACACAAAGTCATTTATAGAGTTAAATTCAATTACCCGGTTCGTTACATCAGAAATAATATTGTCCCATTAAGTTTATCAATTTCACTATCTATTAAATGCATGTTGGGAGAATGAAACAATAGGTGATACTTGAGTAAATAAAAAAATGGGTTAATGCTTAATGAATTTTACAAAACATTGCCTTCACTTTATAAAGAAAGAATAGCCAATAGAGGTATATTTTAAAATTTAATCAAATACGCGAAATAATTAAAGTTTATTTTAAAAAATCACAAAACGTATGACAATGCAGTCATGTTCTGATTGCTCAATTTATTAATGACTAATTGGATTTTATTAGGATTTGATGCTTTTTGTTTATATTATCCTCAAAATAAGATGATATTTCTCCATACTCATGATTAGTTTTATAATTGAAAATCGAATATTTTCTAAATTAACCCGCTTATATAAACAACAAAAAACATCAGAAACTACTCCTTTCAACATAAACGAAAGAAACCACGTATAGCTGCGCTTACGGTTACTCTCAAAGTTTTAAGAATGTGGTATTTTTCTTCTTTCTTATCTTTATGTATCTTTAAATGATGAAAATACGTAATATAAACGTTAATATTTTATGCCTCTGTGACACTCAAACTGCGAGTCTAACAGGAATACTTAAAAAGCGAATTCTCAAAACCAATAGTGAATCCCCCAGAATCCTCCTTAAAAGGAAACAGAAAATTCTATTAATCAGGAGTAGACTGTAGTAGACTCTTTAAAACGCTTCTGGGTATTGGCAGCCGACCCCTGCAGATTCCACCTCAAATGTCTCGGTAGAATCCAGACCTTGAAAAGGGAAATATAATCTTCACCATCTTCGTTTAGTGTTCGTTAAACTTAAGAAGTCATTTTGTTTCTACCTGGCTGTCTAGTTGGACCCTGGGAGGTTTATGCACGTACGCCCATCACCAAGGGGATTCCTAGAGTAATTAATTCTAAATGGGAATTTCCGTGTTAGCTTACTGTTTATTCAATGGGATATAATGCCATGCTAGGGAAAAGAGTAAAAACGCAAGGAGTAGAATTGAAAGTAACACAAGAGGTCGATTATCTATAGAACTTAACTAACATATTTGTAGAATAAATATACATTTTATTGGTAAAAGTAATTGCTATATTCATTCGTGGAATAAATAAGTCTACACTCTCCCATATAACTAAGAATTCTTTTTAAGAATTTATAGATATGCGCTATCTCGTACTGCAAATGGTTTCCTTTTGACCCAAACTTGTATAAAGCTTAGTTTTAAAACGAAAGTAAAAACAAAAAGTAATAAGTATAGTTTTTATTTTCAATTTTAATAAAGTAAGAATTTCTATTCTTTTTAATAAAAGAATAAGAATTCTAAAATCCTAGCATTCTTTATTTCAGTTGGTATTTACAGTGGATTTAATTTACTAGTATTTTATAGTGGTGAGTGTGGTCGTTACATCTTTCATGTAGGACGTAACGTAATTAAAAAATGACCGTAATGTGTAGACGAGTTCAACTGTGTGACGTCACGAATCCTAGAGCACTTACGATTTATTTGAGCATAATGTTATAGAATACATAAGAAGAATGCCATAAAATTCCTGTCAAAGAAAAATGTTGTTTCGGTTGAACTCGTCCAAAAGTATAGGAGAAAATATTTTTAAAAATATGATAAATAAGAACGTTTTAATTCAAAAAGGGGAAAAACCTTTAAAATCGAATTAAAAATTGCTACTATATTTCTTAATTCCGAATACGTCGTGTGAAAAACTAGACAAAAGTTATTTGATCTTAATCCATCCCCTAAAAATATATTATCGAATAAGTTCTTATAAATATTTGTTCTTTAATACAAGAACTTAATATTATCTAACTCTATACACTACAACATTAGGTATATAACCAAGCCTCTATTTCTAACAAAAAGGAACTAAACCAGAAGAACCAGAGAATAATAAAGTTATCCAATGATTTACAGGTAGCTCGAAAGAATGTAACTAGGCTCAAAACCTTCAAATAAGTGTCGCACTAAACCTACGCGCTTCATCAGTGATACAATAAAAACAAATATCACCCTATGTGAAGAACAAACACCCCAAGAATTCCAATGGTGCAAAAACGCGTGTTGACGTATTATTTTAAAGAGAAATATTTCGACAGTTTTTACGAGGAACAACAGATATTCTTTTCCTCCAGACAGAGGCATAAATCTGCGCTTGACGAACAGTTGTCACACGAACTGTTTGCTTTTTCTCGTTTTTACGATCGCTCTTCCAAATCAGTTTCTGGAATTTTCTGCGTATTATACATATGTGGGACTTTCGAAGCAGGACTGTAAAAATGGTTTAAAGATGAGATATTGTTCAAAAGAGCGGCGGGATGGGGGATATTTTAAAGTTAGTGCGGTTTTTTTATTTTTTTGTAATGTTTGATGGAGATGTTTTGAAGGTTTATGAGAGACGATGGGTAGTTTAGGACGATATCGTAAATATTCACTGTAATTTCATTCAGTATTCACTGAGAAAAAAAATTACTGTATGGTAACCGATTGTGTTTTATATCAGGGCGTAAATTTAACAATATCATTGATATTCATTGTTTTTGGATGATAGCTTTGCTATCCATTGTGATTTCACTCACTATAACTTGAAAAATATTACAATGAATACTCCATGTAACAAACGTTATATTTAAGTTTCCAGTTAAAGTATTAAGATTTATGTAATGAAAATATAGAACAATATCTCAAGGTTTCTGGATATCATTGATATCCACTGTAATTTCACTCACTATTACATTGAAAGATTACATTGATTATTGAACATTCCATGTAACAAGCGATATATTTAGGTTTCCAATGGACTCTAACCACCTGTTCGAGACTATAAAAAGTCACGTGTCGGTGGTAAACAAACTCTCAATTTCAAATCATATCTCACTACGACTACAAACTCTACTATACAGGGTGTCTCAAAAGGTCGAGTACAAACTTGGAGGGATGATAGTACTCATCAAGACGAACAAGAATTGGTATAGAAAGGGGGGTCGCAAATGAGTTTTAAGGGGTGAAACCCCGGGGTGAAAATCAGCAATAAAACTTGCATATTTGTGCAGGAAGAGACACAATAGTTCGATTCCGTAATTTTTTACATCAAAATAATAAAACTCGTATTGCAAAAAGTAAATTTAACTGTAACTTTTTCAAGAAGTTTTCTTTTCGTAGCGAAAGATTTATTTCGATCAGTCTTCTTTTTTAATGCATGTTCAACCAAAATTGGCTACTTATTAGCCATTTGGCGCAATTTTTTTTCCATTCTTATTTTATCGTTAAAATAGTGGTAATGAAACTCTAAGATTTTCCAGTTTTATTTTTACAGTAGTTTTAAGCTACGTTGTAATATTTAATTATGAGTTTTTATTTTTAAATTTTTAAATACTTTTAAGCTAAAAATCTCAGAAAAGTTGAAATTCCAATGTGAAATTGATATTTTAGTTTATCGAATTGAATAGAACATACAATAATCCACAGACCCTTTCATAAATACATGAGTACTCATTTTATTAGGTTTACCCGAAAAAATAATACTAATCTCGAAAACTTTTTCAATGCTTAAAAGCAATAATTAATTATTTAATATTATTAAAAGGATAATTAAAGTAATAAATTTAATCCTTCTTCCTTCCTCCTCGGCTCTACAGTCCATGTAGGACCTTGGCCTCCCTAATAAATTTAATCAAGAAATATAATTATTTGTAAATTTTGGATGAATACCTATAAACAAAGCCTACAAACATATATTACAAGTGATTCTAGAAAATATTTTAATTTTGTAAGCAGTTTCTAAAATAATTAAAATAATAATGATAGTATTTAAAATGTGCAAACATCGGAATTATTTTTATTCACGGCAAAATGTAGAAACTAAGGGTCTTTTCCACACTTGAATCATGAAGAATTCGAAAGGTGATTTTTACCATTAGACGATATTTAGCAAACTTAATGAATCCAAACTAATTTATTAAATGAAGTCAAATTGCGTGGTCAATAAAAACCGAAAACCTTATCTTTTGTAGTATTCAATGTCTTGCTTTGATTTAAAAAGGGAAATTTTTGAACCAGATGAATTTAGCTAAAAAAAATAATGTAATTTACAATAGAAAAATAAAATTTTTTTTTATGGATGCTTTTCTTTTAACGTTTTCAGTTTTTTAAAGAAATGTCACAGACTCAACTACAGGGTGTTTCACAAAGAACTTCCCTGGTTTTAAAAATTAATAACAAATAGACAAAACATGATAAAAATACGCCGTCTACTCTGCAATGTACTTTTTAGACCTTTCGATTCAGAAATCGTTTCTTCCGTAAATTTTATTTCCCTATGCTGTATGACAAGGATTTCAAGGACTCCTTTTCCTTCTTTTCACAAAATCTTGGGCTGCCATCTATTAATTTTTTTTATCTACCGATTGTAAAGAAATTGTGTTAAGAAATTCTTTGGTCTAAGAAGTAGTACATTGCAGCAGACGGCGTGGCGTATTTTTGTCTATTCGTTAGTTTTTAAAACCAGGGAGCTCTTTGTGAAACACCCTGTATGAAAATGTAATGAAGACTTAAATTTTATATGAAACATTTTTTAATAAAAAAAAAAAGAGTTTAAAAATATAAGCATTTTAAACAGTTTTATTCTTTAATGTTCTTTAGATGCGACAACATAACCGTTATTCTCATGACTAAATTATTAAAAATTCAAGATCGACAAATACACAGTCAAAAATGGGTTCGAGCTCGGCCAATTTTGAATCCCTGTGCTGTAGAGGGTAGAATATGGAGAGATGGAGCCATAATTGGTCATCTCTCCTGGGAAAGAATAGCATAGCACCTTCGAGGACACACCAGCTGTTTTACCCCAGGAGCTTCGTTATGCCCTAAGACCCTAGAAGGGGACAGTAAAACCTATCGTCAGTACACAGACAAAGTCATTTTAAAATTAATTAACAGAGTGGTGACTTAAATAACACTAGTTTCTTGTAAAATTAATTCTTTTTCAGTGATGTTTCACCTCCCTTCCCAAGCGGCAATCTACCACTTTTAAAATAATTTTCTCTTGTTTATTATCGCTATGAAACCTTTCAGTACCACGACAGCTAGCTCGATAGCAGTACTCACACGTTGCTTATTAGAGTTATTTACGATTGCTCCATCCAGGGCTTTAATAGACGACATTAGTGTGACGTCACTTGCTTGTTTGGAAACGTTGATTCTATCCGTGATTGGTTCCGTGATTGGAGGTAAATCCGTACCAATCCGTACGGAACCAATCACGGATGGAATCTACGTTTCCAAACAAGCAAGTGACGTTTTGACTAATGTCGTCTATTATAACCTATGGGTGTGATGCTGCCGGCAATTTCTTAGCCAAGAAGGGATAGCTTTTCACACCGGCTAAGGCTGTACGGACGTTCTTAACTTTCAAAGTTGTGCATTAATGGCCACAAGCATGGAAAGCTTATGGCCATTTGTTACTTGTGACCATGATCCACATGTGATTGATATTTTGGCTCCATGAATCTCTTTATTAAAAGTGGCCATCAAATCTATACCCTAGATTAGATCATAATATTGAACTAATTAACTAATTTTGTAGGCTTTAAAGCAAAATCATTTTACTGTCCACAAAGTTACTTTTAATCAACTATCTAATTGATTTCGAAGATGTTCATTTGAATTGGCTGACCAATATTTTTGAGTCTTAGAGTTGAAATCATTTATAAAAATAACTAAATTAGTTTAAATTAGAAGTATCTTAAATTTTTGGATCACAAAAATGTTAAAAGCTATTCATCTAGATTGCATAGCTGCGAATCTGATGGAGAAAAAAATAGGAGTACTTTCACGGACTACATATGAAAGCCCACCCATCTATTTTTCGGTCACGATTTAAAACTTAAGCTACTTTTTTAGTTAATATTTGAACTACAAAGCACAAATAATTCAGATAAAAAAACCTATGAAGAAACAAAAACAACATCCCTCTTAAAATTAAAGCTTTTTCTGGAAAAAATAATTTTAAGAAAGAAAATGTAATACTGAAACCTTATTAAAAAATTAAGAATAAGAAAACGAAAATAAAAGACTGATTTTAAGAAATGATGCATTGAGAGACCTTAAAAAAATTTGGTCTAGTTCTGGTTGGATTTTTGCTATTTGTAATTCTTTGTTTAATATTAAAACTCTTAAATTAGTTTTATTCAAATGATAGATTTCTCTCTTTGTTTTCTATTACTTTCGTAATTTTCCAGCTAGTAGTGAACAATTTCTTCAAAAACAAGCTTTTAAAACTAATGACATCAACACGAAGGAAGAAAAACGCGATCGCGACCGTCAAGTTGTTTTTTCAGTCCACCATAGCAATGCAAAAAGCCAACTTTACAGGCAAAAGTACGGAAACATAAATGAAAATTCGTTATCTTTCATTCAAATTTCGGACTGTAATACGATTTCAGGACTTTCACATGATCAGTAGACACCTTGGAATAACTTTAAAGAGTTTAGAAATTAAAATAGTTTTTTTACGATTGCAAAAAGAGTATTTTTAAAAAATCGGAAAATCAGAGTTTTTAGGAAAAAATCGGATCATCGAAGAAGAAACTTAGAATAGGAGTAACTCCAATAAAATCGGAGTACTTGGCCGGTATGAGATAGCACGACGTGATCTTATTTCTAAGTTTGGCCTCTACGATTCTCTTTAAAAACATTAATAATACGTAATGCATAGACATTTGAGTTACCTACCTTAAGAATCACAAAATAGTATTTGGCGATCACGGATTGGCGACATTTTTTTTCCTGTCGAATGCAATAGTTTTACTGGTGGGAAAAATCGCTTAGTAGAAGAAGTTATAATATTTGAAGTTGTTTCACAATATAACTACGGGAATCGAACGATTGTGTCTCTTCCTGCACAAATATGCAAGTTTTATTGCTGATTTTCACCCCGGGGTTTCACCCCTTAAAACTCATTTGCGACCCCCCTTTCTATACCAATTCTTGTTCGTCTTGATGAGTACTATCATCCCTCCAAGTTTGTACTCGACCTTTTGAGACACCCTGTATAGTGGTAACCAATTGCAAGCTCAATAGGTCACGTGTTGGTTCCGTGTGACGTCAGACGGTTAGAGTCCATTAAGGTATATTAAGATTTATGTAAGCCAAATATAGAACAATATAATTCATACTCATTATTTTTGAATGATATAATTGTTATTCATAGTAATTTTTTACTGAATCCCAGTGAATATTTAATGCAATAAGCATAATGTCAGGATCCTACATCCAGGTAAACGGATTAATGTTCATATTTGGGTGGTAAAATCAATTGGGCGAAATTTAGCGGCCATATTTAAATTAGAGGAGCTGGCTAAGGATTAAGGAAAGAAACTCTTCGGGGGGAAAATCTTCTTAATAACTGGATTTTAGAATTCTACCGTACTTTCAATATTTTTTAACTTACTAAATTATCAACATTTAAAGATCCGATAGTACTCGGGAAAAAATAAATAGCTATACTAAAATTTTATTACTTGTTTTTCAATTTGTTAAGTAAAAATTTTTTTCATTTAGCTTTATACAGCATGAATGAAAAGGTAAAGCATTACAAAGTTCTAATGAATAATACAAGCTTTCAATATACATTTAATCTTATACTGCAACCATTTGATTATTTTCTACTGGCAAAAACTAGGTTCTCGTTATATGTATTATGTTTTGGTATGTTAGCAAATATCTACTACTACTACTATTCGTATTGTTTAATACTCGGAAGAAATTTTTTTTTATAAATCGCATTGGAATTTTAATGAAAAAAAAGGCAACACAACTAAGAACTTGAAGAGAAAAATATTCTTGAGTCAGACAAGAATTTCTCAACATAAAAAGACACCAACGAACGCTGACCATCCATAGCTTCGCTTCCAAGAATGCAGACAACGAAAAAAAAAAAAACGGCACTGCCTTCCCAGAATAATTGCTTCGGACAATTCGCATATTTTATTTCATTCTGAAACAATGGCAACAGTACATCTGCTTGGTCACGCCTACCGGAGAGCCCACCTTTGGGAATGTCGCGAGAGTTTTTAGAAAAACATGTTTTTGCGGTGACCACAATCTGCATTGAAAGTGGACAAGATTGGTCTCCATGCACCGTTGAGATAGTACTCTCGGAGAAAATAATTCTTTTAAGTTGAATGGGAATTTTTATATTTATCGCTTTGCCTATAGCGTGATGCTGCTTCTTAAGAGTACACACGCACGAATGTATAAAAAGACCATCAATGAAGTCTGTGATTGGATGTAATGGTCTGTCGACAGTCAATACTGAAGGAAAGTATTTTTTTTTTCATTACGCAAATATCTCACTTGAACAATAGGGGATTGTAATGTTGTAATGTGTGTATGCACGTTCACTTTTATTTTGGGGATTAGTTTATGATTCAGAAATGTTAATTTTTAATCGCTTGTTTTTCACTTTTATTATATTAGAACGCACTTTCATCCCTAAAAAAATCCCCAAGTTCTCTGAAATTTGAATGTAGATGTAAACAGCTTTGCCATTTTAATATAATTCCAAACGGGATTACCATTGTTGGAAGCGCAGGTTGACATAACACAATTTTTTTTGGCATGAATTAACTCAATTTGGAGCTATATTGAATCAAAATTTCACACCGGATCGACTGAGGCAAACGGTTTGTCAAAGAAATTTAATCTCAGCAATCCCCACTTTTGCTATAGCTTCATCCACAGAAGCGCAAGCAAGTTTTTCTCCTCGCTTGAACAGTTTTGAGATTTCGAAGGGCCCGATTATGACCAATTTTAGTAGGCTATTTATTTGGTACATTTCTGAATGAAAACAGTTGAAAAAGCTTTTATTGATTTGTTCCAAATTTTGAGACTCATTTTACAAAATTAAGAATTTTTTTTTAAATTATTAAAAAATTTAGCCTTTTTTTTAATTATTACATACCTAACATAAGCATTCAATTTTTCAGAATAAGCACTAACATTAGTCTATAAACTTATATGACAATTCTATTTCTTATGTTAAATTTTAAAATAAAAATATTAAATTTAATTAATATTAAATTTTAAAATATAATTAATATTTTACTTAAATAATATATAATATTTTACTTAAAATATAATTAATATTAAATTTTAAAAATATTATTTTATCGAAACATTTTGTGGTTTTAACAGGATTTAATTACAACTTAAATAAATTTTGGCTGTATGTTACCGAAATGCTTCCCCTTGTTTGAAAATAAGCCCTAATTTTAGTTCATACAATTAATTAATTTTCTAAATAATTAAGAGTTAATGAACTTTTAAAAAGCCTCAAACGTTTCCATTTACCCATCGCTTTAAAAATATAACATTTGCATTGCAACCAGGGTTGCGTCCACGATTTCTCCCGAATGGAATATCATTAAAGTGAGAGAATAAAACTAGGGATATAGTCCCTCGTGAATATTAGTTAGTATGCTTGCATGCCCCATCCCGCGTATAAAATAAACAATGGTGATAGAAAAAACCGCCATTAGAGTCCAACGAAAGGGTAGGGACCAAAGCGGCTCATAAGAGATCACAAATCAACCTTTAACGATTCTGCAGTTGAAACACGGTGTAATAACACTCTGGGTAAAGCACCGCCGGCGAAACAATAGAACCAAGCAACAGAGCGTGCACAAGTAAAAAGAGTACTTACCCCAATGATACTACCCTCTGGATAATCCGAAATAATAATAAGCCCAAAATTAGGCATTTTCATGACTGGGCTGCCAATGCCGTCAGTTTTATGCTGAGTATAGTGTGGACCTGAAAAGAATAATTTAAGTTGAGATTAAATCATGGTTTGGATTTGATAATCACGGTTTCGATCATCTAAACACAAATGTTTATAATTAAAATTTAACTAATACTAAAGTGAAAATCTACCCCCTTGTTTTGTGTAAAAACTAAATCATATCTGCAGTTTTATTTATTCGATTAAAATTCAAGAATTAGTTTTGGGCGATAAGGTTTTATTCGGATGTGGCCTTAACAAATATGGCTCCTTGTCGGTTACCGAGCCTCCTATGCAATAGCATTACTGGGTCACGTGATGTCCACTCTAATATACAATTAGATCTTTACAATTCACAGCTTATGATTAAAAGTTCTTGTTAGAAAAAGTCACAATATATTTTTTAAAGTCGCAATAATAATTTTAATCTGATTTCTATTTTTTTTACTAATAAAACCGTGAAAACAATTAAGGAAAGTAAAGTAACAATCTTTAAGTACTAATATATTTAATTTAGACTTATACCACGCTTATAGAGGTAAACGTGATAATTTAAAAATAAATAACGAAACGAATTTGGCTGTAATTATAACCACATCTGATCAACCCAAGTTCATATTTTTCTTTTCTTTTTTTATTGAGTGGTGGCTTTGGTTATGCATGCGTGCCTATTGTTTAGAAAAGTGTATGTATTAGTGTACTAGGGATTTTATTATTTCATTTGATCTTAATAGATTGATTGTGCATACAGTTTCAGTCCCCTAAGTAAACCCTAAGGTTGGCCCTTACCCAAGTAGCACAGCTCATACCAAATACTGTCAAGTTTACGTAACTGAAGCTAGAAGTAAACGAAATTTGGCTAATATGACAAAAATGGACGAATTTTAAACATTTATGCTGCTTGGGTACTAAGAACCCTACAGTTTGTATAAAATGGAAAAAACGGGAATGTTTTAGAATTGTAAATAAATACAGGGTCTTTCAGAAATAAATGTAAACAATGATAGGGTGGTTGGAGAGGACCTATACAAGCATAATTCGAATAGAATTGGGGAGGACGCAAATGCACAGTTTAAGGGCTAGGACCTAATGTTGTACGAGGGCGTTACAAATAGCGATTTTCCCAAGAACTTTATAAAAAATCATACCGTATATTTCCGATGATAAGCTGATTTTTGTGTAGTTCGATCCGCTGAATCTGAAGTTTATTTGGCCGGTTAACCCTCCAAAATTTGAGTAAAATTTAGTCAAAAAATGTGATTTTTAGCCGTTTTTTGCGATTTACTCGAATTTTGAGGGTATACGACCTCAGTTTCGGATTCAGCACGTCAAAATACATATCGTAAATTGGGTCTGGTCAAATGTACTGACCACTTTTTTTGTGTGCCGGTGTTATTCTTAATCGAAACCAATAAAACTGAAAATCTGATCATGAGATTATTGCCCCAAACCAGGCTCGATTTTTACAATTTTACTCAAAATTTAATAATTGAACCTGTTTTTGGCGATGAAGTAAATTACAACCCTTATGAAAACGTTTCAAACAAACCTGGCAAATAACTCGAATTTCCTATGCTCCAAACATCCCAGTCTTCCTAAAAATAGTAGCGCCTATCAATATTGCGAAACCATACAGTGGAGTTTCCTGAAAATCTGGTCACAACTGCGATTTCAAACCTAGATTATCCCGTTAACAGGCATATCAGGAGCATCTTCATGCCTTATCAAAGCAACAGATGCTCATGAAATCCCAAATTACGTTCAGAAAAGGTATTACACGGATACCGCTCCAATTTAATATTCCCCCTCCGTAAATTAAGCTGCGTAAACAAACAAATTCTGCTCTCATCGACTTCATCATGCCACGAGGCAGTCAACAGTTTTACGACGCACTCGTTCTAACGGCACGTGGGAACGAATGCCAATTTGGAGCATTTTTTTTCCCAATGAAGCTTTTATGCCGGGTGTTTTTAGGGTTGGGTTACAATGGAAGACTTACTCAATATCGGGGTTTGTAATTAGCGATCACACTTAACCACTGTGGAATGATCCAGTGACTGACGTTACATATAGACTCTGTTTCGACCTTATAAATTTAAGCTCTGTCTAAAAATTTAAATGCAGTCGACTCCGCTTAATGTGATCACGGTTAATGTTATCAATCGCATAATATTATCGAAATTGACCGGTCCCGATCACTTTTATTTAATTTAATGTAAAATGCGCCGTTTTATTGTGGGATTAACATTTCGCTTAATGTTATCAAAATCTGGTGAAATCCCCTAAAAACCTCCCTTTTTTCCTGTTTGAAGGCCAATTTTAAAACATAAACATACAAAATGAGTAATTCATTTATTAGTTATATATGTTCCACTCATATTTTTCTTTAAGAATGTATAATTTGCCAAATACAAATTAGAGAATTGTTTCAAAACTTCAATTAGGACTAGATAGTTGTGATTCTAATGCAAAACTCGAGTTACACTGTTTGAAACTTTCTTGTATCAAATCGCTTATTGTTATCAATCGGATATTATTATCATTCTATACTCTTGGCCAAAGGGGATCATATTAAGCGGAGTCGACTGTACTATATTTTCGAAATTGATGCGAAGTTTTTTTAATCGAATACACTTACGCTATCTATACCTGCTTTTTTTAAAAATAAAAAATATTTTGATAAAAAAAAATAAAACTCAAACAGTGCCAAAACAAATCGTTCACACCTCGCCAAAACCGCGAATCTAATTTTTTAAATTTTTTTTCAGTACTTTTTAGAATAATCGAGGTATCTCTCCGCGTTGGCAGTTTGAAGATCTTTCACATGGCTAATAAAATGAGTTTTATTTTTTGGAGCAAAATATATTACTTGGAAAGTAATGATAACAAATAATCATTAAATTATAACCAGTAATGATTACGGGGCGATTTCTTCTTTTCTGATCGCCGAACGATGGTCCGAGTTTGATGAAAAATGCTCCCTGATTTTTTAAAAGGGGCAAATAAATTCTTGATCCGATTTTGAGATTTAACTCCGTTTTGGTAGTCAACGTTTTCGAAACCTGGTATACTATTACGAATATCGTTCCAATTTAGATTTAGTATTCCCATCCCATAAATTATGTCTGCGTTGCGTATTCAATCAAATTCTGCTCTCATTGACTACCGCAGCGACAGGCTTCAGTAAAGCCGTTAAACGAAGCACTCGTGTAAACGGCATGAAACTCATAAATACCGCTATGGAGCTTCTTTTTACCCCCCTTTAAAGCTTTAATGCCGGGTGTTTTGATGGTTACAATGAAAGAAATTCTCAATATAAATGATGTTCTGCTATATGATTTAATTTGGGTTAGGGTGATTTAATCACCACTTAATTAACTTAAAATTGGTATTATATAACATTTTTTTAATTATGAAAACCGTTCGTTTATTGGTTAGGCCGTCTCCAATTTAATAAATGAAACATGAGTTTCATATTTAGTTAAAATTCTTAGAATATCAACGTGCAGACTAGTTCAATCGGAACAACAAATGGACTCTAACCGCCTATCTGGTTCGAGACTTCACGGAACCAACACGTGACCTACAACTGAGCTTGCAATTGGTTACCACAGATACTACACTAGTAGATAACACGTGACCTACAACTGAGCTTGCAATTGGTTACCACAGATACTACACTAGTAGATCTACTAGTGTAGTATCTGTGGTAACCAATTGCAAGCTCAGTTGTAGGTCACGTGTTGGTTCCGTGTGACGTCAGACGGTTAGAGTCCATTGCTTAGAAGAGGAATCTCTAGAGCAGTGATTCTCAACCTTTTCATCCCCAAGGATATCTAGATGCCTCATCAAATCAATAGAGGACCACATTTACACTTAATGAAAACCTGTAAAGGCCTTGTAGATGCCTTCTACTTATTAAATTAAAAGGGTAAATAAAGTGCCACACTTATTATAAGGCACTGATTTTCTCCTTATGATTAAGTTACATACTTGAAATTCTGAAAAATTTTGGATTCCTTTTCCAATCAGGGGTCGATCCAGCCGAAAATTGGGGCCCTTTTGCTGCCCCTTCACAAAAATTAAATTCCTAAAATAGGCCCCTTCACAAAAATTAAATTCTTAAAAAAGGCCCCTTCACAAAATTCAAGTTCATAAAAAAAACCCTTTCTTAAAATTTAAATAATCTTTAATCATTATTTGCAAGAAAACATTCACAAAATCTTGTTTGTTTCAAATAAAAATGTTTTTTACGATAATTTGAAAAGTTAAAATATAATTTGACTTCGATTTTTCACAAAAACAATTTCTTTTTCACAAAAATAATTTCTTTTTCACAAAAATGGGCCCCAACAAATAAAACCTGGATCGACCCCTGTCACTTATCCTATTAAAACTTAAGATTCCAAACTAATTTATATCATTATGCCAAAAATTCAGAATTTCGGGGGCCACCTGAGACGTCCCACATACCACAACACAGAGTGTATTTAATTGTGGATTTTAAGATTTTTTAAAGCTGAAATTTAAGTTTGAAAAAGAGTAAAGGCTGAATATACAGTAATACCCCGGACTTATACGCAATAGGTGGGACAGAGCAATAACCGCGTAAGTCAAATTCACTTTCGGGGATACATTTTTCCTTAGAAATAAATACAAATTATGTTCAAATGGGACCAGAGATAAAAAAAATGTATAATTTTGAAGATGAGTATTTAATTATTAATATCAGAAAATAAAAAAGGATACAGTATTAATATGTTATATTTTAAAATCATTATCAAGTGATTTTGATAAAGAAGAAGTTTTAAAAATTGAACATAAAAGTCTGATGAATTAGACTGTTTCTTCTTCATTTAAATTTCTTTATAATAGGTTAAAAGTTTTTCTACGCCTCGTTTTGTCTTAAAAATCCGCAATTGGTTCGGTTCTATGTATTCCAAATTTGAAATCCTTTTTAATAGACCCTCGCTGAAATTTGAAATCGTCATTTTGATTATCTGTTTAAAGGGGACCATGAGTTAACACCGGGGTAAGTTAATGTTTCAGAACGTGACTAAAACAGAATTTTTTTTATCGAGTGAGAACTACTTATTCTTTTATTTTCACTTTTTCTTAGATGCAGCGTTCTCATTTCGTAAGGCTGTAAAGAAGGTAAAGAACTTAGCTAACAAACATGAAGAGAACAAGTTTAGTGCAGATAGGGGTAGAAAGTTGCGCGATGTTTTAAGACAAATTGGAAAAAATTTAGAAATTTTCAAAACCACGAAACTTCAAATTTGTGTAGGTTTGGGTAGCGCAAGTCGGGGTATTTACTACTTATATATTTTTTTTCGATGATTTTTCTGTATTCTGAATAGGATCCTGAATTTCCTGCAAAAGTTTGGCGGTTATACAATGAAAATTCTATTACTTATACAGTTTTTTTCCCCAGATTTTCTCAAAACTCTGTTTTTGGACATAATTCCTTTTTATCAAACTAACGATTAATATAATGTAAGGTGGAGGTGGTGCTAAAAAACCCTATACAATGAACATCATTTAGTTAAGGTAGGAAAATGATTTTGATACTCTTTTTCATGGGGAGAAGCAAAACTACTAAAAATAAACTTACGAATTTGAATGGGTGCTTAAAACACTTAACACTCTAAAGTGCAACACAAAAAACTCAAATTCACCATTTTATTACCTACAATAAAACCTCAAACAGGTTTTTAAATCGACGCATTGGACCTGATGCGCACTTTAGTTCATAATAAATGAATGCGTGATTTATAATACGGTCGATTGTGATTAGTTTGAGGTGAAGAGTGAAAAATGTGAGATGATTAGCTCCGAAACAATGACTGGAATGTTTTCGCATAGAACATCGTTTTCAAAGAAATGAAGGAACCACACTTGAACGCTCGCCGAAAACAAGTGGAAGAACCCAACCACAGTGCCATCAAAGACCCCCTCTGCCTGAAAGAAAAAATTCCATTGTCTTTAGGCAAGACCATCCCCGTAGAGGTATTATGTTGAGAGATAACTTTGGTATGGTAACGCAGCGTGACAGCATAGCTAATGACAAAGAGAAATAGTTCACAAAACGAGATTGGGATTGCGGTGATCATGCTCACCAGTCTAATAATCATAAACTTAGTAATATATATAATTAAACTAAAAATTCTATTATTAATTATAAGAAAAAAAATGATTTTCACCGAATAACGCTCTTTTACTAATGTAAAAGGGACGAGTACTTAAAAATAACAATTCTTCATCCAATTATAATTTTAACCATAGGGATATTCACCGCAGTTTTGAAAGAGACGACTTTTTCGTGTGAGCGATTTGTTTTGGCGCTGTTAGAGTTTTATTTTTTGATCGCATTTACCATCTGAGTAAAACCGTATCGTTCAAAAGTTATCATGATGTTTAATCGAAACTAAATAATTCCAATCAAAAACCGATCATGAGTGTAACACCTCAAGCAAGGCCCAATTTTTAAAATATTACTCAAAATTTAATCATTAAACCAGGTTTTGGCGATTAGGCGTGTTCATTACATTCAAACCTTGATAGATATAGTCATACCGCCAGGAGAAAAACTTGGACAGAAGAATCAAAACTCTGAAAAGTACAAAGCCATATTAAAGCTACACAAATTTTGCACAAAAAGTTTCTTCATCGCCTATGAATTAGGGGCATTTCAAGGTAATTGTATAGCCCATAACATTTGATTTCGTCTTTTAAAGTTGTATAAATTTCAAACTTATATAGTTTTCTGTGTTAATCTGATGTTTTCAGGCTATGTTATTTTGAGAACAGAAAAATTTTGAAATTTATACAACTCTAAAATACAAAATAAAATGTTACTGACTATACAACCGTGAAATGCCCCATTACCATAACCCCTGAAATTGAGTGGAAAATTCCGTTTCCTTTACAATCGCAACAATATTCTAAGACGTTAAAGTTTTTCTTTTGTCGATATGTCTAAAGTACCACATGGGAACGGGAAGTTGAGAAAGGTTCCTTTAATTTTATATCGTAGCTAAAAGTTTGGTATAATTTAGTGGTGACCACCACAAATTAAACAGCCGAAATCATCACCACGAATATTACGGCCACACTCTCTAATGCTAGCAGATGTTCAAAGTTCACGCTGTAACAAAATACCTCCTTGACCATCCTTGTCCTTGCCAATGGACCTTGTCTACGCTATCCCAAGTCGCGTCTCCCTTCAAGCATAAAATAGGTACAGAATCAGAAATAAACGGCACAGTAAAAAGTAATCTGAATAAAGAAAAAAAATCCCAGTTGCGTGGTTGAAGACATCACGGCCCGCATGCACCCTATTCACTTAACACAAAAACGAAGGGAAAAGCTTCTCATCTTCATATTATATATGTAATTTACTGCCGTTTGTCTGCTGGTTTTTTGGGAAAAGTTGGTACCTTGAGGAGAAAAGAAGAAGAAGACTCCTGTAATGAATGACGTTATTAATTAATGCTTTCGTTGTTTCGTTCTTTGGGTAGTTGTAGTGGAGCATTACATTCAGAAAGGATGGGCTTTCTTTGTGTGTCCATTGTGAGAAAAGCGAGCTTCTTTTCGCCGAAATTAAAGGAAAATTGCGGGGCTTTGAATGGCGAAATATCCTTGGGTGCAATTTGTGTTGTGTTGTTAGGAAATTGACGACGTGAGGGTTATTTATTTGGTGTTCTTTTGAAAGGGATTTTAGGATTTATTGTTCTTTACTTACTGTTCAGTGACTTTATACTCTGTGTGTTGAATTTTGTTGTTAAATTACTGTTCTATGGTTCTGATTGGAGGATTCTGATTGCTAATACCTTTCAAAGAGGGTGGCATGTGCTAAAGATTTGAAATTATGTTCTAAACTTTAACAATAACTTTTAGTATCTGTTTTACCGTTCTAATTAGTTATTAGAGGGTTTTGATCGGGAATATTTTTGAAAAAGAGGGTGAAATAAGATTTAGATTTCAATTCTTAAACTTTTTTATGAGTTCAGAATAGAGTATGATTATGTGTGTGTGACCAAGCAAAAGTAATCTAATATTGGAGAATAAGAAGCATTCATAATAACTGAAATTTTTTTTAGTAAATAAAAAAAAATTATTTTTATTTATTCCCGGCTTGTTTCTCTCTCTTTTTGTACTCTCTCTTAGAGATGGAGGTTTTATCTCCATGTTTGAGTATTAAAAATACGTTTTTTTTTTAGCAAAAAGGTCTAACTTAATATTATTCTTACGGAAATGTTGTGCCCATTTGGTAGCACGAACTGTGTCAATCTCAGAACAGTTATTAAAGAATTAACAATGAGAATTTATAGGAACTGAACTTAATTTGTTTTTAAATCTGACAGAGATACTATAGTGCGGGAGCATTGCACAAAGATTCTGCAATTCCGGCTACCAGTCTGAAATTTGGCACACTTGTTCCTTATGGTATAAGGATCAGAAAAACACCGGGACCCAAGTTGGGCAACCACCTGGGGGGGAGGAATTCAAGATGGCGTCCAAGATGGCGCCGGCATCAAATTCGTCCAATTGCGGTAGAAAAACCGTAGAATAACCTTCTAAAAACCCTGAAACTCAATTTCTAACCATGTTTTAAGGTTTTCTCGTAAGGTTACCGCTAACTTTATAGGTGTCTACTTGCACAGTTTTTTTTACCTGGCCACGTGTTTACAGGTTGCCAATGACAAACTTAAATGGTTACGCCGTAAGGTTACAACAAGGTTTATAAAACCTTACATTGCTATATGGATCTATAACAGGGATTTCCAACTGGCGCCCCGCAAGGTCTTTATCATGCGGCCCTCGAAGCCTCCTAAGAACCCCCCAAAAGTAGCTTCAAAATACTTTTTTTAGCATGTTGAAGGGAGTGGTCCTCTTTAGGTGTAACCTTAAGTTTCAAAAATGAGTTAACCCAACTATTTTGAGGGGTAAATTTCCAAAATTGTTCTTGGAGAGGACCCCCCAGACCCCCAAAATGTACTTGGGATTCGAATTGCTAGCAAAAATTTGAAATTACGTGCATCAAAATTTAATACTCTGTGTAAGTAATATAAAACTTACATCACAATAATCACTTATATCAACATAATATGTATAAAAGTAATGGTGAAGAGGTATCTCAGAGATAATGTTGAGTCAACCTCCCCCCGAAACAACAGTCTGGTTACTGCTCTGTTATTTACATTAAGGTTGTGTACTTGACCCATTAAGCCACTCAATTTAGTTGATTACGATGGAAATCTCGCAGAGAGAGAGAAAAAAAAATCGGTATTTTTAGCGTCTTCTTTTCCAATGTCGAACCAGAGCCGCTATAAATAAAAGACAAAAGATCCCGACAAGTGCTCTTGCGGGAATAGAAAAATAAATAAAAACTTCTTCTCCTTACCCTAAAATACCTCATTTTACAGTCCAGCCTTGAACAAAACAGAACTTTTTTTTTACGAAACGACCATAAGTTTTTTACTCCGACAAAAGCTTTGTTTAAAGCGGTGTTATGAGATTCGGAGAAGCGAAAATATTTGCTATGCAAACAGCTTCATGAGGTTGTAAAATGAAAATATCTCTCTGTTTGAAATCGTATGTTAAGCTAACAGGGTACATTTCTGGGTTTGAATGGTACTACTTCTGACACAATGTTCGTAGCGTCTGAAGTTGGCCGGTTATAGTTTTAACTTCGAACTGGTCAAATGAGTACTTTGTATAAAATTTTAATATTACCAGACGATTAAATTTAGTAGGCAATGGTTGATGTTGACCTTTATGTACTGGAATTCATAATACAATAAGGAGCAATTAATTGTTAAGTAATCATAAAAATTCGCAATCAAAAGCAAGACATAAAAATAAGTATACTATTACCCCCTTTGAATAAGAAAATTAAATGTTTCAAATTAGACAAATGGTCTCGAGTTGAGAAAAAAAATAACATAAAAATCTTTTCCCCCAAAAGAGAGGATGACTGGAATTTATAAAACGTATGCGTCAAAAATTTTTTTTACGATAATTAAAAATAGTGATTAAATAAAATTATTATTTAACTGCATTTTTGTAAAGTTCTACACTGTCATTTTCTGTTTCTGATTTAAATTAAAATGAGTTGTGGCACCCGAGACAGGCCAATCCGAGAGGTTTTTTTAATTTGCACTTTTGCGAAGCTTTAGTTATACTTTATACCGTGTTTTAATTTTTTGAATTTTATAGTGGTGAGTGTTATCGCCAAAGTATGTATCGAAATGTAAAACTTTACCCTGACTTACTGTTCAGTCCCACCTATCGTATAAGTTCGGGGTATTGCTCTGCTGCAAATTACGAATGTTTGAAAATCATTACAAAACACAATGCGAGTTTAATGGGTTTTCTAACAATACGCATAGTATAGTAATACCTCGACCTTGAATGATGCAAATTACACCGGTGTAATATAATGTTCGTTGAGTAATGAGCATGCATTGTGAGTTCTGTAATAGATTTTTAGAAATTGAATGTTTTACAACACTCCAAATAAAAAGAGAGAGAGCTAATACTGAAACTTTTATGGGGTTTTTGACACAAAGTCATTTATAGAGTTAAATTCAATTACCCGGTTCGTTACATCAGAAATAATATTGTCCCATTAAGTTTATCAATTTCACTATCTATTAAATGCATGTTGGGAGAATGAAACAATAGGTGATACTTGAGTAAATAAAAAAATGGGTTAATGCTTAATGAATTTTACAAAACATTGCCTTCACTTTATAAAGAAAGAATAGCCAATAGAGGTATATTTTAAAATTTAATCAAATACGCGAAATAATTAAAGTTTATTTTAAAAAATCACAAAACGTATGACAATGCAGTCATGTTCTGATTGCTCAATTTATTAATGACTAATTGGATTTTATTAGGATTTGATGCTTTTTGTTTATATTATCCTCAAAATAAGATGATATTTCTCCATACTCATGATTAGTTTTATAATTGAAAATCGAATATTTTCTAAATTAACCCGCTTATATAAACAACAAAAAACATCAGAAACTACTCCTTTCAACATAAACGAAAGAAACCACGTATAGCTGCGCTTACGGTTACTCTCAAAGTTTTAAGAATGTGGTATTTTTCTTCTTTCTTATCTTTATGTATCTTTAAATGATGAAAATACGTAATATAAACGTTAATATTTTATGCCTCTGTGACACTCAAACTGCGAGTCTAACAGGAATACTTAAAAAGCGAATTCTCAAAACCAATAGTGAATCCCCCAGAATCCTCCTTAAAAGGAAACAGAAAATTCTATTAATCAGGAGTAGACTGTAGTAGACTCTTTAAAACGCTTCTGGGTATTGGCAGCCGACCCCTGCAGATTCCACCTCAAATGTCTCGGTAGAATCCAGACCTTGAAAAGGGAAATATAATCTTCACCATCTTCGTTTAGTGTTCGTTAAACTTAAGAAGTCATTTTGTTTCTACCTGGCTGTCTAGTTGGACCCTGGGAGGTTTATGCACGTACGCCCATCACCAAGGGGATTCCTAGAGTAATTAATTCTAAATGGGAATTTCCGTGTTAGCTTACTGTTTATTCAATGGGATATAATGCCATGCTAGGGAAAAGAGTAAAAACGCAAGGAGTAGAATTGAAAGTAACACAAGAGGTCGATTATCTATAGAACTTAACTAACATATTTGTAGAATAAATATACATTTTATTGGTAAAAGTAATTGCTATATTCATTCGTGGAATAAATAAGTCTACACTCTCCCATATAACTAAGAATTCTTTTTAAGAATTTATAGATATGCGCTATCTCGTACTGCAAATGGTTTCCTTTTGACCCAAACTTGTATAAAGCTTAGTTTTAAAACGAAAGTAAAAACAAAAAGTAATAAGTATAGTTTTTATTTTCAATTTTAATAAAGTAAGAATTTCTATTCTTTTTAATAAAAGAATAAGAATTCTAAAATCCTAGCATTCTTTATTTCAGTTGGTATTTACAGTGGATTTAATTTACTAGTATTTTATAGTGGTGAGTGTGGTCGTTACATCTTTCATGTAGGACGTAACGTAATTAAAAAATGACCGTAATGTGTAGACGAGTTCAACTGTGTGACGTCACGAATCCTAGAGCACTTACGATTTATTTGAGCATAATGTTATAGAATACATAAGAAGAATGCCATAAAATTCCTGTCAAAGAAAAATGTTGTTTCGGTTGAACTCGTCCAAAAGTATAGGAGAAAATATTTTTAAAAATATGATAAATAAGAACGTTTTAATTCAAAAAGGGGAAAAACCTTTAAAATCGAATTAAAAATTGCTACTATATTTCTTAATTCCGAATACGTCGTGTGAAAAACTAGACAAAAGTTATTTGATCTTAATCCATCCCCTAAAAATATATTATCGAATAAGTTCTTATAAATATTTGTTCTTTAATACAAGAACTTAATATTATCTAACTCTATACACTACAACATTAGGTATATAACCAAGCCTCTATTTCTAACAAAAAGGAACTAAACCAGAAGAACCAGAGAATAATAAAGTTATCCAATGATTTACAGGTAGCTCGAAAGAATGTAACTAGGCTCAAAACCTTCAAATAAGTGTCGCACTAAACCTACGCGCTTCATCAGTGATACAATAAAAACAAATATCACCCTATGTGAAGAACAAACACCCCAAGAATTCCAATGGTGCAAAAACGCGTGTTGACGTATTATTTTAAAGAGAAATATTTCGACAGTTTTTACGAGGAACAACAGATATTCTTTTCCTCCAGACAGAGGCATAAATCTGCGCTTGACGAACAGTTGTCACACGAACTGTTTGCTTTTTCTCGTTTTTACGATCGCTCTTCCAAATCAGTTTCTGGAATTTTCTGCGTATTATACATATGTGGGACTTTCGAAGCAGGACTGTAAAAATGGTTTAAAGATGAGATATTGTTCAAAAGAGCGGCGGGATGGGGGATATTTTAAAGTTAGTGCGGTTTTTTTATTTTTTTGTAATGTCTGATGGAGATGTTTTGAAGGTTTATGAGAGACGATCGGTAGTTTTGGACGATATCGTGAATATTCACTGTAATTTCATTCAGTATTCACTGAGAAAAAAATACTGTATAGTAACCCATTGTGGTTTATATCAGAGCGTAAATTTAACAATAGGTACCATTGATATTCATTGTTTTTGGATGATATCATTGATATCGTCTGTGATATCACTCACTATTACTTGAGAAAGATTACATTGATCATTAAACGTTCCACGTAACAAACTATATATTCAGGTTTCTAATTAAAGTATTAAGATTTATGAAAGCCAAATTTAGGACAATATCATTAATACTCATTGATTTTGAATGATATCATCGATATTCATGGTAGTTTTTTACTGAATTACAGTGAATATTTAATGCAATACGCATTATCTAAGTTTAAGTTAATGAGTTTCTATATCCAGGTAAACGGATTAATGTTTATATTTGGGTGGTAAAATCAATTGGGCGAAATTTAGCTGCCGTATTTAAATTAGAGGAACTGACCTAATTTAAGGAAAGAAACTATCGGAAAAAATATTCTTATTAACTGGGATTTTAGAAGTCTACCGTACTTTATATTAGTTTTAAACTTACTAAAATTATCAACATTTAAAGATCTGATAGTACTTGGGAAAAAATTAATAGCTTTACTAAATTTTATTACTTGTTTTTCAATTTGTTAAGTAAAAATTTTTTCATTTAGCTTTATACAGCATGAATGAAAAGGTAAAGCATTACAAAGTTCTAATGAATAATACAAGCTTTCAATATACATTTAATCTTGTACTGCAACCATTTGATTCTTTTCTACTGGCAAAAACTAGGTTCTCGTTATAGTATCATGCTTTGGTATGTTAGCAAATACTACTATTCGTATTGTTTAATACTCGGAAGAAATATTCTTTTTTCTAAATCGCATTGGAATTTTTAAGAAAAAACACACAACACAACTAAGAACTTGAAGAGAAAAATACTCTTGAGTCAGCCAAGAATTTCTCAACATAAAAAGAACGCTGACCATCCATCGCTTCGCTTCCAAGAATGCAGACAACGAAAAAAAAACGGCACTGCCTTCCCAGAATAATTGCTTCGGACAATTCGCATATTTTATTTCATTCTGAAACAATGGCAACAGTACATCTGCTTGGTCACGCCTACCGGAGAGCCCACCTTTGGGAATGTCGCGCGAGTTTTTAGAAAAACATGTTTTTGCGGTGACCACAATCTGCATTGAAAGTGGACAAGATTGGTCTCCATGCACCGTTGAGATACTCTCGGAGAAAATAATTCTTTTAAGTTGAATGGGAATTTTTATATTTATCGCTTTGCCTATAGCGTGATGCTGCTTCTTAAGAGTACACACGCACGAATGTATAAAAAGACCATCAATGAAGTCTGTGATTGGATGTAATGGTCTGTCGACAGTCAATACTGAAGGAAAGTATTTTTTTTTCATTACGCAAATATCTCACTTGAACAATAGGGGATTGTAATGTTGTAATGTGTGTATGCACGTTCACTTTTATTTTGGGGATTAGTTTATGATTCAGAAATGTTAATTTTTAATCGCTTGTTTTTCACTTTTATTATATTAGAACGCACTTTCATCCCTAAAAAAATCCCCAAGTTCTCTGAAATTTGAATGTAGATGTAAACAGCTTTGCCATTTTAATATAATTCCAAACGGGATTACCATTGTTGGAAGCGCAGGTTGACATAACACAATTTTTTTTGGCATGAATTAACTCAATTTGGAGCTATATTGAATCAAAATTTCACACCGGATCGACTGAGGCAAACGGTTTGTCAAAGAAATTTAATCTCAGCAATCCCCACTTTTGCTATAGCTTCATCCACAGAAGCGCAAGCAAGTTTTTCTCCTCGCTTGAACAGTTTTGAGATCTCGAAGGGCCCGATTATGACCAATTTTAGTAGGCTATTTATTTGGTACATTTCTGAATGAAAACAGTTGAAAAAGCTTTTATTGATTTGTTCCAAATTTTGAGACTCATTTTACAAAATTAAGAATTTTTTTTTAAATTATTAAAAAATTTAGCCTTTTTTTTTAATTATTACATACCTAACATAAGCATTCAATTTTTCAGAATAAGCACTAACATTAGTCTATAAACTTATATGACAATTCTATTTCTTATGTTAAATTTTAAAATAAAAATATTAAATTTAATTAATATTAAATTTTAAAATATAATTAATATTTTATTTAAAATATAATTAATATTTTACTTAAATAATATATAATATTTTACTTAAAATATAATTAATATTAAATTTTAAAAATATTATTTTATCGAAACATTTTGTGGTTTTAACAGGATTTAATTACAACTTAAATAAATTTTGGCTGTATGTTACCGAAATGCTTCCCCTTGTTTGAAAATAAGCCCTAATTTTAGTTCATACAATTAATTAATTTTCTAAATAATTAAGAGTTAATGAACTTTTAAAAAGCCTCAAACGTTTCCATTTACCCATCGCTTTAAAAATATAACATTTGCATTGCAACCAGGGTTGCGTCCACGATTTCTCCCGAATGGAATATCATTAAAGTGAGAGAATAAAACTAGGGATATAGTCCCTCGTGAATATTAGTTAGTATGCTTGCATGCCCCATCCCGCGTATAAAATAAACAATGGTGATAGAAAAAACCGCCATTAGAGTCCAACGAAAGGGTAGGGACCAAAGCGGCTCATAAGAGATCACAAATCAACCTTTAACGATTCTGCAGTTGAAACACGGTGTAATAACACTCTGGGTAAAGCACCGCCGGCGAAACAATAGAACCAAGCAACAGAGCGTGCACAAGTAAAAAGAGTACTTACCCCAATGATACTACCCTCTGGATAATCCGAAATAATAATAAGCCCAAAATTAGGCATTTTCATGACTGGGCTGCCAATGCCGTCAGTTTTATGCTGAGTATAGTGTGGACCTGAAAAGAATAATTTAAGTTGAGATTAAATCAGGGTTTGGATTTGATAATCACGGTTTCGATCATCTAAACACAAATGTTTATAATTAAAATTTAACTAATACTAAAGTGAAAATCTACCCCCTTGTTTTGTGTAAAAACTAAATCATATCTGCAGTTTTGTTTATTCGATTAAAATTCAAGAATTAGTTTTGGGCGATAAGGTTTTATTCGGATGTGGCCTTAACAAATATGGCTCCTTGTCGGTTACCGAGCCTCCTATGCAATAGCATTACTGGGTCACGTGATGTCCACTCTAATATACAATTAGATCTTTACAATTCACAGCTTATGATTAAAAGTTCTTGTTAGAAAAAGTCACAATATATTTTTTAAAGTCGCAATAATAATTTTAATCTGATTTCTATTTTTTTTACTAATAAAACCGTGAAAACAATTAAGGAAAGTAAAGTAACAATCTTTAAGTACTAATATATTTAATTTAGACTTATACCACGCTTATAGAGGTAAACGTGATAATTTAAAACTAAATAACGAAACGAATTTGGCTGTAATTATAACCACATCTGATCAACCCAAGTTCATATTTTTCTTTTCTTTTTTTATTGAGTGGTGGCTTTGGTTATGCATGCGTGCCTATTGTTTAGAAAAGTGTATGTATTAGTGTACTAGGGATTTTATTATTTCATTTGATCTTAATAGATTGATTGTGCATACAGTTTCAGTCCCCTAAGTAAACCCTAAGGTTGGCCCTTACCCAAGTAGCACAGCTCATACCAAATACTGTCAAGTTTACGTAACTGAAGCTAGAAGTAAACGAAATTTGGCTAATATGACAAAAATGGACGAATTTTAAACATTTATGCTGCTTGGGTACTAAGAACCCTACAGTTTGTATAAAATGGAAAAAACGGGAATGTTTTAGAATTGTAAATAAATACAGGGTCTTTCAGAAATAAATGTAAACAATGATAGGGTGGTTGGAGAGGACCTATACAAGCATAATTCGAATAGAATTGGGGAGGACGCAAATGCACAGTTTAAGGGCTAGGACCTAATGTTGTACGAGGGCGTTACAAATAGCGATTTTCCCAAGAACTTTATAAAAAATCATACCGTATATTTCCGATGATAAGCTGATTTTTATGTAGTTCGATCCGCTGAATCTGAAGTTTATTTGGCCGGTTAACCCTCCAAAATTTGAGTAAAATTTAGTCAAAAAATGTGATTTTGAGGGTATACGACCTCAGTTTCGGATTCAGCACGTCAAAATACATATCGTAAATTGGGTCTGGTCAAATGTACTGACCACTTTTTTTGTGTGCCGGTGTTATTCTTAATCGAAACCAATAAAACTGAAAATCTGATCATGAGATTATTGCCCCAAACCAGGCTCGATTTTTACAATTTTACTCAAAATTTAATAATTGAACCTGTTTTTGGCGATGAAGTAAATTACAACCCTTATGAAAACGTTTCAAACAAACCTGGCAAATAACTCGAATTTCCTATGCTCCAAACATCCCAGTCTTCCTAAAAATAGTATAGCGCCTATCAATATTGCGAAACCATACAGTGGAGTTTCCTGAAAATCTGGTCACAACTGCGATTTCAAACCTAGATTATCCCGTTAACAGGCATATCAGGAGCATCTTCATGCCTTATCAAAGCAACAGATGCTCATGAAATCCCAAATTACGTTCAGAAAAGGTATTACACGGATACCGCTCAAATTTAATATTCCCCCTCCGTAAATTAAGCTGCGTAAACAAACAAATTCTGCTCTCATCGACTTCATCATGCCACGAGGCAGTCAACAGTTTTACGACGCACTCGTTCTAACGGCACGTGGGAACGAATGCCAATTTGGAGCATTTTTTTTCCCAATGAAGCTTTTATGCCGGGTGTTTTTAGGGTCGGGTTACAATGGAAGACTTACTCAATATCGGGGTTTGTAATTAGCGATCACACTTAACCACTGTGGAATGATCCAGTGACTGACGTTACATATAGACTCTGTTTTGACCTTATAAATTTAAGCTCTGTCTAAAAATTCAAATGCAGTCGACTCCGCTTAATGTGACGGTTAATGTTATCAATCGCATAATATTATCAAAATTGACCGGTCCCGATCACTTTTATTTAATTTAATGTAAAATGCGCCGTTTTATTGTGTGATTAACATTTCGCTTAATGTTATCAAAATCTGGTGAAATCCCCTAAAAACCTCCCTTTTATCCTGTTTGAAGGCCAATTTTAATACATAAAAATACAAAATGAGTCATTAATTTATTAGTAATACAATGTTCCACTCTCATATTTTTCTTAAAGAATGTATAATTTGCAAAATACAAATTAGAGAATTGTTTCAAAACTTCAATTGGGACTAGATAGTTGTGATTCTAATGCAAAACTCGAGTTACACTGTTTGAAACTTTCTTGTATAAAATCGGATATTATTATCATTCCACTCTTGGACAAAGGGGATCATGTACTATAGTATAGTATAGTACGATCGACTGTACTATATTTTCGAAATTGATGCTAAGTTTTTTAATCGAATACATTTACGCTATCCATACCTGCTTTTTTAAAAAATAAAAAAATATTTTGATAAAAAAAAATAAAACTCAAACAGTGCCAAAACAAATCGTTCACACCTCACCAAAACCGCAAATCTAATTTTTTTTTGAGGATAGGAGATTTTTTTTCAGTACTTTTTAGAATAATCGAGGTATCTCTCCGTTGGCAGTTTGAAGATCTTTCACATGGCTAATAAAATGAGTTTTATTTTTTGGAGCAAAATATATTACTTGGAAAGTAATGATAACAAATAATCATTAAAATATCACCAGTAATGATTACGACGCGATTTCTTCTTTTCTGATCGCCGAACGATGGTCCGAGTTTGATGAAAAATTCTGCCTGATTTTTTAAAAGGGGCAAATAAAATTTTTGATCCGATTTTGAGATTTAACTCCGTTTTCGTAATCAACGTTTTCGACACCTGGTACTATAACGAATATCGTTCCACCAATTTAGATTTAGTATTCCCATCCCATAAATTATGTCTGCGTTGCGTATTCAATCAAATTCTGCTCTCATTGACTACCGCAGCGACAGGCTTCAGTAAAGCCGTTAAACGAAGCACTCGTGTAAACGGCATGAAACTCATAAATACCGCTTTGGAGCTTCTTTTTACCCCCCTTTAAAGCTTTAATGCCGGGTGTTTTGATGGTTACAATGAAAGAAATTCTCAATATAAATGATGTTCTGCTATATGATTTAATTTGGGTTAGGGTGATTTAATCACCACTTAATTAACTTAAAATTGGTATTATATAAGATTTTTTTAATAAAGATTGCCGTTCGCTTATAGGTTAGGCCGTCTCCAATTTAATAAATGAAACATGAGTTTCATATTTAGTTAAAATTCTTACAGCCATATTCATAGCCATCAGTGTCGGTGTCAAATCCTTGGTCGAAGAAGGATTCCACCAATCAGAGTCAGAGAAAAGTAAATTTTTCTTTCTTTAGCTGCTGGTTAACACCAACGCTTATGGTTGTGAATATGGCTGTTAGAATATCAACGTGCAGACTAGTTCAATCGGAACAACAAATGGACTCTAACCGCCTATCTGGTTCGAGACTTCACGGAACCAACACGTGACCTACAACTGAGCTTGCAATTGGTTACCACTGATACTACACTAGTAGATCTACTAGTGTAGTATCTGTGGTAACCAATTGCAAGCTCAGTAGGTCACGTGTTGGTTCCGTGTGACGTCAGATGGTTAGAGTCCATTGCTTAGAAGAGGAATCTCTAGAGCAGTGATTCTCAACCTTTTCATCCCCAAGGATCTCTAGATGCCTCATCAAATCAATAGAGGACCACATTCACACTTAATGAAAACCTGTAAAGGCTTTGTAGATGCCTACTACTTATTAAATTAAAAGGGTAAATAAAGTGCCACACTTATTATAAGACACTGATTTTCTCCTGATGATTAAGTTACATACTTGAAATTCTGAAAAATTTTGGATTCCTTTTCCAATCAGGGGTCGATCCAGCCGAATATTGGGGCCCTTTTGCTGCCCCTTCACAAAAATTAAATTCCTAAAATAGGCCCCTTCACAAAAATTAAATTCTTAAAAAAGGCCCCTTCACAAAATTCAAGTTCATAAAAAAAACCCTTTCTTAAAATTTAAATAATCTTTAATCATTATTTGCAAGAAAACATTCACAAAATCTTATTTGTTTCAAATAAAAATGTTTTTTACGATAATTTGAAAAGTTAAAATATAATTTGACTTCGATTTTTCACAAAAACAATTTCTTTTTCATAAAAATAATTTCTTTTTCACAAAAATGGGCCCCAACAAATAAAACCTGGATCGACCCCTGCCACTTATCCTATTAAAACTTAAGATTCCAAACTAATTTATATCATTATGCCAAAAAGTCAGAATTTCGGGAGCCACCTGAAAACGTCCCACAGACCACAGGTTGAGAATCACTGATTTATAGCACTTCCAGTGTATTTAATTGCGGATTTTAAGATTTTTTTTTAGCTGAAATTTAAGTTTGAAAAAGAGTAAAGGCTGAATATACAGTAATACCCCGGACTTATACGCAATACGTGGGACAGAGCAATAACCGCGTAAGTCAAATTTTCCTTAGAAATTATACATTTTTCCTTAGAAATAAATACAAATTATGTTCAAATGGGACCAGAGATAAAAAAAAAATTATAATTTTGAAGATGAGTATTTAATTATTAATATCAGAAAATAAAAAAGGATACAGTATTAATATGTTATATTTTAAAATCATTATCAAGTTATTTTGATAAAGAGGTCAGACATAAAAGTCTGATGAATTAGACTGTTTCTTCTTCATTTAAATTTCTTTACAATATGTTAAAAGTTTTTCTACGCCTCGTTTTGTCTTAAAAATCCGCAATTGGTTCGGTTCTATGTATTCCAAATTTGAAATCCTTTTTAATAGACCCTCGCTGAAATTTGAAATCGTCATTTTGATTCTCTGTTTAAAGGGGACCATGAGTTAACACCGGGGTAAGTTAATGTTTCAGAACGTGACTAAAACAGAATTTTTTTTATCGAGTGAGAACTACTTATTCTTTTATTTTCACTTTTTCTTAGATGCAGCGTTCTCATTTCGTAAGGCTGTAAAGAAGGTAAAGAACTTAGCTAACAAACATGAAGAGAACAAGTTTAGTGCAGATAGGGGTAGAAAGTTGCGCGATGTTTTAAGACAAATTGGAAAAAATTTAGAAATTTTCAAAACCACGAAACTTCAAATTTGTGTAGGTTTGGGTAGCGCAAGTCGGGGTATTTACTACTTATATATTTTTTTTCGATGATTTTTCTGTATTCTGAATAGGATCCTGAATTTCCTGCAAAAGTTTGGCGGTTATACAATGAAAATTCTATTACTTATACAGTTTTTTTCCCCAGATTTTCTCAAAACTCTGTTTTTGGACATAATTCCTTTTTATCAAACTAACGATTAATATAATGTAAGGTGGAGGTGGTGCTAAAAAACCCTATACAATGAACATCATTTAGTTAAGGTAGGAAAATGATTTTGATACTCTTTTTCATGGGGAGAAGCAAAACTACTAAAAATAAACTTACGAATTTGAATGGGTGCTTAAAACACTTAACACTCTAAAGTGCAACACAAAAAACTCAAATTCACCATTTTATTACCTACAATAAAACCTCAAACAGGTTTTTAAATCGACGCATTGGACCTGATGCGCACTTTAGTTCATAATAAACGAATGCGTGATTTATAATACGGTCGATTGTGATTAGTTTGAGGTGAAGAGTGAAAAATGTGAGATGATTAGCTCCGAAACAATGACTGGAATGTTTTCGCATAGAACATCGTTTTCAAAGAAATGAAGGAACCACACTTGAACGCTCGCCGAAAACAAGTGGAAGAACCCAACCACAGTGCCATCAAAGACCCCCTCTGCCTGAAAGAAAAAATTCCATTGTCTTTAGGCAAGACCATCCCCGTAGAGGTATTATGTTGAGAGATAACTTTGGTATGGTAACGCAGCGTGACAGCATAGCTAATGACAAAGAGAAATAGTTCACAAAACGAGATTGGGATTGCGGTGATCATGCTCACCAGTCTAATAATCATAAACTTAGTAATATATATAATTAAACTAAAAATTCTATTATTAATTATAAGAAAAAAAATGATTTTCACCGAATAACGCTCTTTTACTAATGTAAAAGGGACGAGTACTTAAAAATAACAATTCTTCATCCAATTATAATTTTAACCATAGGGATATTCACCGCAGTTTTGAAAGAGACGACTTTTTCGTGTGAGCGATTTGTTTTGGCGCTGTTAGAGTTTTATTTTTTGATCGCATTTACCATCTGAGTAAAACCGTATCGTTCAAAAGTTATCATGATGTTTAATCGAAACTAAATAATTCCAATCAAAAACCGATCATGAGTGTAACACCTCAAGCAAGGCCCAATTTTTAAAATATTACTCAAAATTTAATCATTAAACCAGGTTTTGGCGATTAGGCGTGTTCATTACATTCAAACCTTGATAGATATAGTCATACCGCCAGGAGAAAAACTTGGACAGAAGAATCAAAACTCTGAAAAGTACAAAGCCATATTAAAGCTACACAAATTTTGCACAAAAAGTTTCTTCATCGCCTATGAATTAGGGGCATTTCAAGGTAATTGTATAGCCCATAACATTTGATTTCGTCTTTTAAAGTTGTATAAATTTCAAACTTATATAGTTTTCTGTGTTAATCTGATGTTTTCAGGCTATGTTATTTTGAGAACAGAAAATTTTGAAATTTATACAACTCTAAAATACAAAATAAAATGTTACTGACTATACAACCGTGAAATGCCCCATTACCATAACCCCTGAAATTGAGTGGAAAATTCCGTTTCCTTTACAATCGCAACAATATTCTAAGACGTTAAAGTTTTTCTTTAGTCGATATGTCTAAAGTACCACATGGGAACGGGAAGTTGAGAAAGGTTCCTTTAATTTTATATCGTAGCTAAAAGTTTGGTATAATTTAGTGGTGACCACCACAAATTAAACAGCCGAAATCATCACCACGAATATTACGGCCACACTCTCTAATGCTAGCAGATGTTCAAAGTTCACGCTGTAACAAAATACCTCCTTGACCATCCTTGTCCTTGCCAATGGACCTTGTCTACGCTATCCCAAGTCGCGTCTCCCTTCAAGCATAAAATAGGTACAGAATCAGAAATAAACGGCACAGTAAAAAGTAATCTGAATAAAGAAAAAAAATCCCAGCTGCGTGGTTGAAGACATCACGGCCCGCATGCACCCTATTCACTTAACACAAAAACGAAGGGAAAAGCTTCTCATCTTCATATTATACTATCTCGGGTTATGTAATTTACTGCCGTTTGTCTGCTGGTTTTTTGGGAAAAGTTGGTACCTTGAGGAGAAAAGAAGAAGAGTCCTGTAATGAATGACGTTATTAATTAATGCTTTCGTTGTTTCGTTCTTTGGGTAGTTGTAGTGGAGCATTACATTCAGAAAGTATGGGCTTTCTTTGTGTGCCCATTGTGAGAAAAGCGAGCTTCTTTTCGCCGAAATTAAAGGAAAATTGCGGGGCTTTGAATGGCGAAATATCCTTGGGTGCAATTTGTGTTGTGTTGTTAGGAAATTGACGACGTGAGGGTTATTTATTTGGTGTTCTTTTGAAAGGGATTTTAGGATTTACTGTTCTTTACTTACTGTTCAGTGACTTTATTTTCTGTGTATGTTGAATTTTGTTGTTAAATTACTGTTCTATGGTTCTGATTGGAGGATTCTGATTGCTAATACCTTTTAAAGAAGGTGGCACGGGTTAAAGATTTGAAATTATATATTCTTAAACTTTAACAATAACTTTTAGTATTTATTTTACCGTTCTAATTAGAGGGTTATGATCGGGAATGTTTTTGAAAGAGAATGAAATAAGATTTAGATTTCAATTCTTAAACTTTGTTCAGAATAGAGTTTGATTTATATGTGTGTGTGACCAAGCAAAAGTAATCTAATATTGGAGAATAAGAAGCATAAGATGATAATAAGTGCAAAAATTTTAAATTTTTTTAGTAAATAAAAACGAATTATTTTTATTAGTACTCTCTTTTAATGAAATAGAGATGGAGTTTTTATCTCTATGTTTGAGTATTGTAAATACAGTTTTTTTCGAGCAAAAATATCTAACTTAACAATATTCTTACGGAAATGTTGTGCACATTTGGTAGCACGAAATGTGGCAATCTCAGAACAGTTATTCAAGAATTAACAATGAGAATTTATAGGAACTGAACGAAATTTGTTTTTAAATCTAACAGAGATACTAAGAGAATGTCATAACCGAGTAATAAAGTACCTAGAGGATGCAAAAGTTTATGTGATTTTAAACACTGAGTGAAATCCGTGAAGTAAGAGAATTTATGATCATATTGCACCTTCCTTACTGATAGTAGAATCACAGCCACTAATACTTTTTCCCATAGACAATATGCAATGCTTAATTCACACCAAGTCATGATCATGACTATTATAGCTCACTAAGCTAAATGAATCCCATAAAGAAAGTCATTTCATTACCTATTATTAAAGGAAATTTCAACAGAATTCAATGTATACAATGTTCTTCAATTTACAAAAAGTTTCCAAGCCTTAATAATTCTTTCCCAACGTGTGAATTTATGGTGCATTTTCTATTGCCTCTCATCGTGGACGGGTTATATGACTTTCCCAGAAATCCACGCCTGAAACACGAACATTAAAACAATGACCAACAAGGCTATTCTCCATCTAAGATAAATTTATGTCTCTGAGGTGATCTTACTTCATATATGCTCTTAAAAAGGCTTTCAACAAGAGCAATAAAAAGCATCATCGGGAGCCGCGCGGATTTGGTTTTACATCCCCAGCACCCGCGAAACACATGGTTGTCGGAAGACCGAATGAATTATTCTTAGCAACAACAATGCTGGTTTTCTTCTTGGTTTTTATTGATTCCTTTCTTTGTTTTGAAGAAGAAAAACGCGTAGGCATGGGTCGTGTCAGCACCCGATTTTATGGGGAGATGTTTGCCGAAAGGCTTGTTGATTTTTCTGTCGTGATGACCGAGAGCTAAGCCGAATCAACAGGTTCTGAATGGGCTTTTAAAATGGTGTGTTATGAGACAATGCGGTGTAGCCGGTATAGCTGTCGGTAAGGACTAGTATCATTCAGTAATAGAGTGTTTTCAGGTGACGTCACAACCGGTTATTTTCTTTTAACTGTGTACCTTCTGTAGGGCTTTTAACTGTTGCCAAGGCCGTTGTTCATCTGTTGCTAAGGCGGTTTTTAGGTATGGGATCACGTGATTGCAAATGCTCCAATAGAAGAATTTCACGGCTAGTCATTTTCTGTAACTGTTAACCTCTGTAGGGCAAAAAACTGCAACATCTTCTGTTGCTAAGGCCGTTGTTAGGTCCGAGTCATGTGATTGAAAATGCTCTATGGAGCAAGAACTCGAGTAGATATTAACAATACAGATTTGTAAAGGTTACTTAATACAAGCCTACATAATATTCTATACTCCTTAAGCTATTTTTTCTAAATTATCCCAAGCCGATTCAGACATTTTTCTGACCACATTGAATTTGACACATTTCTGACCACATAAATTTGAATTTTAAATTATTTAAAACACATTTTTGAACTTAAAAATCAGAAATTTAGGAGTTTTAAACCATAAAGTATCAAAAAAGTATAAAATTAAGCAAATTCCTCACTCTTGCAGGTAAGTGTCCTTCATGTACCCCACAGAATCAGCACTCCACCTTCAATAATTAATTTTTATCACCAAACTTGCTCTTTAACCTCCAAAAAGATTTATTTTTTACGTCTATGTCTGATCGTCATTTAAAAGGATTCACATGGGCGTGATTCAGGAGGTTACGAATTTCTCTTTGTACCTCCTGTGGATCCCTAATGATGAGGAATGCACATTAACTATCATAAAAATATCTATCTTTTCAAGGTCTCTAATGCTTGTAAATTAAATTAGATTAAAACTATATGATGGTGTTAAAATACCAAACTAACTCTGTAAGCTGTTTCGAAAGCTATTTTTTGTGCTCCAGTTCAGGGCCGTAAACAAGCGGGAGGGTTTAGGGGTTCAACCCCCCAACCGAAATTTTGACATATATTATTATACTGCTTTTCCCCTTGAAAGTTTTGTGACTTAACCATTAAGCAGTCACACCAAACAGTGATTTATATTTATTTTTCCTAATATCCAAATAACTTAAAATCAATAAATAAATGTATTATAGTTTCTGGAGTGGTAATAGTTTACTCTATCAAATATATAAAGTGTGTCTAATTTTGTGTTACTTTGTGTTAGATCATAGAAAACAGTTCTATGGATCTACCTGGGCATCAAAAATGGCATGAGATAAACTTCAAGTCTTCCGTTTTGCTTCATAATTTGCTTTGAAACAAATCTTTTAGCACATTCATATTGTTAAAACATCAAAGATCAGTAATATATATTTCTTTTAAAAGTGTGATAATTATATGTTAAAACTTGGTTATATTAATGCGTTACAATATGGTCACTCTGGTCCTTTACGTTGTCACTTTTAACAAAAGACAATTTCTGAAGAATCGGTGTAACCCAAAGGGTCTCAAAATGTGTCAAAATACCACTTTTATGGGTAAAAATTACAAGATCCTTTTGAAGGAGGTTCCCCAAATCCCCTAGAAATTTTGAAATTTGTACTGTACTGTTTTTTTTTTCTTTTAATTTTGTGACTTACAAGGAGTGTTCCTCTTTTGGTGTAACATAAAGGGTCTCAGAATGAGCTACAACACTACTTTATGTGTGAAATTTCCAAGAAAATAAGAAAATTTTTCGCTCTATAAGTCGATCTTAAAATTTCCCAAAATGATTTTGTCCCTCAGAATTTATTTTTTGTACCCACAGCTTATTTTTAAGGTTTGAATTTGTAATTCACGAGTGTCAAGTGTCAAGATACCCTCCGGCTCTCCTCGCTTGCGATGTGCCGCTTAAAATGGACTTGGAGAATTTAGACCAGGCTGATGGAAATGTACTTTTAAATGAAAACATTTGAGGCTTTTTAAAAGGTCATATTTCTTTGGATATAGCCCATAAATAAAACCGGGAAAATAACTCATAATTAATCTGTTAATTACTTAATTTATTGGCCTGAAGGCTAATTTCCTGAAAGACCTGTCTGAAAGGCTATTATTTACTGAAAAAGGCTAAATTCCAAACAAGTAAAAATTCTAATATATTGGTATCATTCAGCAGATTAAATAGTTAGTAAATTCTGTTAATACCATACAAAAGTTTTTAAATACTATTTTTTTTTATTTTAAACATTTAAATTTTTGAGAAAATTTAATATCATATTAGAGGATTGTTAACAAGTTTATGAGCTAGTTTTAGTTCTTATATCGAAAAATTAAATAGTTTTGTAGTTTTTTAATAGTTTTATAGCTTTTTTCTAATGAAAGCAAAGTTAAAAAGTTTAATAATATTTAACGAATCTAAATTATGTAAAACAAATCTGTGCTTTTGGGACAAATTGCATTAAAAGTTTTTTCAACTTTTCCTCCCATTTTGAAAATATTAAATTATTTTAAAACTCATTTTACCTGTTTGGAAATATTCCTCAGATGTAGGCACCATCTTAACATGCATAGAAATTTAAAAACACTATAGTCAAGAATATCCAAGTTCACTTCGAGCAGCACAGCGCATGAATAGAGGCTTCAATAACGCTAGCTGTGTTAAAATTCAAAATATGTGTGTTTTCTTTTGTTAATAAATATTAATCTATAATTTTTATTAAATTACTATTTGAGTGGTGAGTATGATAACAATAAAACTTTAAAAGCATTTTTAAAATTTAGCGCTTTTTTACGATAAATCATCATTATCCATTCAGGTTTATCTTTAATTTACACAGAATTTTTCTAACATCACCAACTATACTGACCCCGTCACTTAAATCCCTTTTTTTAAAAACATTACTCAAATTATGGGACAAAGTAATATCAAGGTCCACATAAAACTAAGAGAAAATGCAGTACGCTACATTTTTTAGACTACTAGATTTTTTTTTTGTTGAAACCTTTTCTTTGCGTTAAGACCTTGAGGATATATAATATACTTACTACCTTTCTTCAAAACGTGTAGGATGAAATTGACAAGACTTCTAAGTTACATACAACCATTTGACCTGGAACACATAAGAATACAGTTTTATGGAAGCCCGTTAATCTTCGGTAAATTTACTTCCCCCAATATTTACTTTCAGAAAGGAAACGTTTTAAAACCGGCAGCCACATGAATTTTCGGCAAAAAGACGTATTCTTAGGCCTTTTATATTTATTGCGTTTGGTATCACAGTGTCACCATGCTGTTGTAAAAGGTGTTATTTACGGTTAGCTTTGAATAAACTTTCTTATCGGTTAAATAAATGGGCTTTTCAAATTTTTTAGGTTTTTAGAACAACTTGTCATTTAATCAAACTGTTTAATAATTATAATTATTCTAATGAAACTTAAATTGGTTAAAGAGTTAGCAATAAATACTAGAATTCTAGGTCAAGGTTAACAGTTAAATGTAAATCTATTCATCACTAGTGAAACACAAAGCTAGGTATTTGTACTACCCATCTCGATGAACTGTACGAAAAGGCGAATAAAACAGAGTTTTAAATAAAAAAGGGGGAAATTTTTGTAAGTTAAACTCTTAAAATCATAGTTTTAACAACTAGTTTTGGTATACTTAGTCCGAATTTAGTGGAGGGTCCTGGTCCCCTCGACCCTCTAACATATACACCTCTAAATTCAAAGGAACTTCTCGCATTAGATTCTGGCAGGTTGGTTCCGTTATTAAAGCATAATAACAAAAGTAGCAGCCAGGAATCGAACCGGGGACCATTGGGTTACTAGCCACACACTATACCATTGGGTTATCGGTGCTGATGCCAGGATTGATCAATGATCAATAACGTAATTTTAATGTTATAAAACACGTAATAACATACTTCTACTACTGCGCATGCCTCAACTGTCGTAACATTAACCACTTCAAAAGGGGCAAAGGAATCAATTGTCAATAAAGAATTTTTCGGGTATGTCACCATGATTTAGCAGATTGAGAGTATCACATACTACCACATCAACCATGATTTATTTAGGAGGCTTTCAGAGGCACTTGGCATCACAGTGTGTATACGCTCTATAAATCTTTTCACGTGCATTGTTCCAGTTATATGAAGAATTCTTGTAAACGAAATGTTCACCACGATAATTTTCTCCAAGTTGTCATAAGCGGTTGTAGTAATTGTCCTTCAGAAAAATACAGAGGCCAAGAGAACGAAGAATAAAAGTTTTTTTTTGTGACAGGAGATACTGTTATGCAAAGCGTAATGTTATGTTCTCGTAAAACTCGTTAAAGTATCTCCAGCCAGAATAACGCGGATTGTTGAGTGCAGCAGTTTATACCGAACGACCTCTCAACTCCGTTGAACAGAACTCCAGAGAACGTTCTTATGACGTGCGTTCCCCGTGAAAACTTTGCATATATCAATCATATACAAGCCGAGGCGCACAGCCTTGTTGCCTCTGTGTACCAAAGCGACTAACGTAACTTCTGCGGAATTACGAAGGTTAAAATTTACGTTTTTTGCAAAAACACAACAATGGCGAGTCGTTTTATTCTTTCCCGCCACCGCGCCCTATAAATCAGCGTTGTTGCCACCGCGAGATTGTAAATTTCGACTTTCTCGCCACAATGCGTCATTACTCCACGAAAAAATAAAGAACTGGGAACGAAGGAGCGAATCTGATGGCATAATGCAAACGATATTTCGTTATTTCTTTTCTGGACTTTTGTTTTTTATTTTCGAGGTTTAAATATTTGTTTGATGAATTTGTGATACAATGTCGTTACGGCGTCGCATTCGTGAAAAAAAATATGGGTAATTTATAGGCATGGGAGCATTAGCCTTGAATATGCATGGAACCTATCCAGCATTGTTTCATTTGCAGACGCTTTTCAAAGTTTTGACCATGATTAGATTTGTTTTTTTCGCAGAAATTAAGGTTTCTGAGAACTGTTTTGATGCATTGTCACTCCCCCTTCACACGCCCTTTTGATTGTTTCAAGATCCATCAACCTTGAAACTGTCAAGACAGGGTAATTCCATTGACAAATTTCTCTGTAATCAGTACAATGTCAATGTCAGACTCGTAACTAGACTTCCGATGACGTCACAGGCCACGCCTCCTTAAGCCACTTCCGCCTCTCATAGCGCCCAGCTTAGGGTGGGTTCACAGTTCATATGCAGTGATTCGAGCAATGCGACTGTTGCGACTATTTGAAACTTCCCAATAATTTCCCTATACTAAACTATACCAGATTCTGGACAGTATTCAGAAACTCAAATCTGTAGAAGAAACGAGACGGGAACAATACGGAAACGAGTGATTTGGGATGTCCAGGTCCAGAGCTCCAGTTCATTCTCCCAAATGCTCCTGGTGCTACCTGTCACACATCCTTACACGTAATTTTACACTGATAATACGAAATCTCGCTAACACTAGATGTCCATTACTTTCGTAATGACGTTTGAAGACTTTTTTTTGGTAATAAGAAGATGTTCTAGATTTTTTTTGGAACTATTTAGCGGACCACAAAAAGTGTGAAAGCTATCCGCATACGATTCGTACCTCGAATATGGCAGACGAAAGTTACGGAGTTACCGTCTCGTACGAGCACTTTTTCACAGTTTCCGTACCGTTCTCGTTTCTTCTACGCGTTTGTCTTTCTGAATATGGCCCTTTATCTGTGAGGAAAACGATAGAAAACTTTCGACAGTTTTCCCTTTTACGCATTTCTTCAGTCGCCTCATGTATAAACCCTTCTTTATTATTCCTCTGTCTACACGCGTACGTTATAGATTAATAATGTTCGGCACTAGTTAACTAGAACTAGTTGCAACTAGTAGTTAACTACTGATCGACTAGTAGTTAACTAGTAGTTTAACTACTTTTGGTTTACACTAGTTCAACTATTAGTTGAACTACTTTTTTTTATTACTACTAGTTGAAACTACTTTCAAAATTTCAACTACTTTCAAAAAAATTCTTATTAAAATTTTTATCAAAATATAGAAAAAATTGTACTGTAACAAATTTTTTAGATGGTAGAGTACTCAAAATACCATAACAGAATTAAAGGCTCTTTTTGCGCGTTTTTTGTGATATAGATAAGAAAGATGTATTAGAATTTGGGCAAAAAATAGGTTATGAAATTAAATAGACTAGTTAACCAGTAGTTAACTACTTTGGGAAACAGTTAACTACTAGTTGTAACTAGTCCCAGGAAAAAATAGTTAACTACTAGTTGCAACTAGATTTTCCCAGACTAGTCAGTAGTTGGTAGTTAACTATTTTTTGACCACTAGTTGCCGAACACTATAGATTAAGTACTAGTTGAGCTTTTTAATACACCTAAACAAATAAGGTTTTAATCATGGTCTACTTAATGTTGAAAAATTGAGTATGATACTGAGACTCGAGCTATGAAGGAGTTCGGAAAATGTCCAACCTAATAGAATTTTCCAATTTGGACTTAAATGCAGCGTTGTAGCCCATTTTCACAATCGGGAATCTCCGAAGAGGAATGACCCTTGTACAACTAAGAATTAGTTTTAACACTTATTGCCATATTTACGACCAGAAACCCAGTGGCGTAGTGGGGAAGCATCTCGCTGCCACACCACAGGCCCGAGTTCTGTTCCCGGGTTGGGCAGACTCAGCCTTTCATCCCTCCGAGATAAAATGAAGACCAAGTTTACTTGGAGAAACAAGGGAGTTTGCCTCAGCTGACTGGGACTTTCAGTCACAGGTTCTGTAACAGCTCTGCTGGTGGCCTGCCCCAGTGAGGCTGGTTATACTGGAGTTTGATGGTCTAACGACCTAGGTACTCCCTCAAGTATCCCCCATCTTTCTTATCACTAATTTCAAAAGAAGGGAACAAACATATAAAAGGGACACATGAATCAGCCCGCTCCTAGCCTAGTTAGTTGGTAACCTAGGTACTACTTCCTTAATTATACCCCTTGTTTTTTTTTCACAGCCATCAGCGTTGGTGTTAACCAGCAGCAAAAAAAAAAATAACTTTTCACTGACTCTTATTCGTCGAATCCCTATTAGACCTAGGACTTAACACCGACGCTGATGGATATGATTATTACTGTTAGGGGTTGTTTGCTATGGAGTTATCGAATTAAAAACATTGAAGTTCAGGTTGTTTCCGAAAAAAATATATTTGTTTCCGATTACTGATTTAACTTTCATATTAAATCCAATTTAAACCTAAAAAAAACTACTTGAAGTTTCTCGCTTTGGTGTTTAAAAGTGTTTGTTATCTTTTAGATTCAACTGACTGGAGCCAGCATGAATACCGCAAGAGCTTTTGGACCTGCGGTCATCCGCAACAATTGGGAAAATCATTGGGTGAGTGTTTTCCTTTTTTAGTTTAGTAAAAATGCATTCGTCATTAAAATATTTTTTACCGGAATATCTCACTGCAATATTCCTCTTCCATTACCACTCCTATAACAAGAGTTAGTCTTAGTCACTAATTTTTTTGTTATCAATAATAAAATATATGTACAGTACTGGAAAAAAAAATCGACTCAGATTTTTTATCTCTGGAACGGCTCGAGATACAAAGACAAATAAGGTACCATTTTTCATCATTTAAAGTACTCTTTAAACAAAAAAAAATTAGAGTCCTTAAGGGGTCGTCTTCATATGGAACGAAGCACCAACTTTCTTTTTTCCAATGGAAGACCTCGAATATTATATTTTATTCTGAAAGATCACCCTCCATAACCCCTAAATACCAAGTTTCACATCTCTGCGTCAACAAATAGACCCCCCAAAAATTCTTAAAATTTGGAAAAAATCCAGTAAGTTATCTCTTGATAGCAAAAGATTTGTATCGGTCAGAGCTCAAAATTGAATTTGGCTTAAATACATTTGGCGACTTATCTTTGAATTGGCGCATTTTTTTTTTCAAATACTTATGTGTTTAATTGTTTGCTTTGTTTAGGGGATTTTCTAACTATACATTTCGTGCGCTTTTTAGTGAAGAAGCTTAGTGAAACCATTAGGAACAATTTTGCTCCTTAGAATCTGTAGATTCCGAATTACAATGATGGACACTTCCGGTCTTGGTCAGGGGATGGTAAGAGGTTCAGAGGAGGAAAATTTACGAGTTTTGATGTTGTGTTTTAAAGTCAAAATGGTTCCTTTTATTCATTTAATTTGCTCAAATGCGCCATAATACAAGTGAGGTGAGAGAGGACTAACAGAATATAGAGTTTGGAGAGGATCAGTTCCCTCCAGTGAAAGGGGTGAAAGGATGAAGTCGAATGTAAAAATTTGTATGCTTATTTTCTCTGAGGATCATGTTTATAGTCTTAAATTAACTTAATGAGAGGTAACATTCTTTTCCTTACTCTCAGGCGAGAAAGTATTGCGATGGTAGAAGTCTGGCAACGCTCATTAGGGATAGGGGAGGGGCAGGAAAAAACTCGAAATTCTGTGATAACTAAATAAAAACAATTTCTTTTTGGCACCAAACTGCGGTTGAATGTTTTGTAAATTGACACCAAAGATGGGAAAAATCCATAAAACCGATTTTCGAATGGTTCTCTATTTCAAATAGGGGCGAAATGGTGTAGAAAACAATAAAGTCAAATTCTTAACTTTTAGGCCGTTAAAAACTTATTTTTCTTCATGAAGGAGCACACATTTCAAAATAATTTTTCCCTTTATACACTTAACATTACGAAATACTATGGTAGATATCTGGGACCTGCGATTAGGGAGGCTGAGAGGGACAGAAAAAATATTCCAGTTTTGATACTGTTAGTGGAAGAAGAAATTCAAAATTTTCTGCTCTAAGTAGAGTCAAATGTGGTGAAAATAAAGGATACCGATGGTTGACATGCAGAACACTCATTTAGAAAAGCGTTCCTTATATTGGAAGGTGGGATAGAAGGGTTATATGGAATAATTGAAGTTCTTTCCAATATTTTTAGACAAAATAGTGTCTATTTTAGTGAAATAACATGGAAATTAATGTGAGTTGGTTCCATGTATAGTATAGAACTGGAAATGTGAAAGTAAATATCTTTCACCATCGACCGGGGATAATGAGTGGGGCAGAAAAAAGTTGAAATTATATTTCATTGAGAGAAGAGTAATTATCCAGTTTATAAGCTTTTCAGAACTATAAAAAAATGTGATTGGGGACACTCGGGACTTCTATCTTGAGAAGCATAACACAGCTTTGGGAGTTGGAAGGATGAAACAGAACATTATTTTTTGAATAATGGCGTGAAAAGGTTTTAAGGAGTTAGATTAAACAATGACAGTTTTCCTTCTCATACTCCCCAGAATGGGTCAACCGATGGTGTGATTTGGGACCCGAGACTGGGGAAGGTGGACGGCGCTGAAAAATGCGAAACATTCTATTTTAGTTTAATTAATAATCTTATTAAGATTATATATTCCTAAATTGAGAAAAATGTATAGCGGCCATGCATGAGACCCATTTTGAAAAGCGTTTATTGGAGGGTAGAAGGATGAAATAGAATATTAGGGAGTAATACATATTTTGCTTTTTCTCAAAAGAGTGGGAATTTTTTCGGAAAATTGTATTAAAAAGAGTTGTTTTTCCCTTTTAACTCCATGTAATATCGTCGGCACAGTGACAAAAACACGAATCTTTTATTCTTTAACATGGCAGATTCGCGTTTTTGTCATTGTGCCGACGATATGACATGTATAGGCGGAATCTGTATTCTGACACAGGGGAAGGTGTGTGGAGCAGAAAAAAAATATTTCCTTATTATTATTTTCGTTTATTTGATAGCTCGTCTTTAATTAATAGTTTCGTCTGTAGATATTTTTAAAGTAGAGTAGTTATTTTATGACCAGCACCCTGAATCTCCCGACGGTGTCACGGACGTTTCGCCAACTCTAAAATTTCCTACCCCCTGGTTTCCTGTTAAATCTTCACTTTAGAAATTTGTATGGGCCCAACAAGTGGGGGTAAGAAAATTATGAGTTGGCGAAACGTCCGTAGAGCACCCCCCCCCCCGACTGCCTTCGGGCAGCATGATTCAGAAACCAATCAGAACACTATTTTCGGATGACATCCTTTTCCCATGTGCTTTCATTCTTTGAAAGAACAAGAAATTTGAATTCTCATTAAGAAATTTGGAACTAAATTCTTAAGACATTTATCAAACTTTTTATTAGTATCATTTTAATAAATAGTATAATTTATTTCATTATTTCGGTTACAAACTGGAATAGTGAAATAAAAAAGTAATATTCAGAACCCCCCATTTGAACAATATATTAAGATTCTTTTGTTATAAAATTTAAATCATGAAGGAAATAAGGAAATCTACGTGTAATTTGATGTAATTAAACACCGAGAACAAACAAATCTGGTAAAAAGAGACTGTAAGGCAGAGAAATAACCTTCATTACTGAAAATATCAACAAATCCGTCACGATTCAAGAACTGTAGAAAGCTAATTAGAAAATAATGCAACAAATATAAAATTATAAGCAAACTAGAATATAAAATTAAAAACATGGAAGGTAATTTGTTGATCCCTGCTAGTAGTTTCATTAATGCATCGGCAAGTAGCTCGGGATGGTTCTCTCACTTTCACCAGTCATATTAGTTTGGATCGATGGTTGGCGACCGTTTAAGACATAGTTGTTTCCTGCAGAGTGCACAGAAATATCCTGGCCTACTAGGGAAGATTAAAAAAAAAGTTTAAATAGGAAATTTAACATGGGATGTTTCAAATTTTAAAATTTATTGGGGGGTCTGTTTCTTGACGCAGAGATGTGAAACTTGGTATTTAGGGGTTATGGAGGGTGATCTTTCAGAATAAAATATAATATTCGAGGTCTTCCATTGGGAAAAAAGAAAGTTGGTGCTTCGTTCGATATGAAGACGACCCCTTAAGGACTCAAATTTTTTTTTGTTTAAAGAGTACTTCAAATGATGAAAAATGGTACCTTATTTGTCTTTGTATCTCGAGCCGTTCCGGAGATAAAAAATCTGAGTCGATTTTTTTTTCCAGTACTGTACCTTAGCGTAAAATGTGTCATTTTTCCATCATTGGCTCTTTATAAAATTACGATTCAATCTTGAATCTTATTTAATATATTTTCTGGGGGAAGACCCGCTATAATACCCCCTGAAATTTAAAGTCGATTTATATTGTTTTTTCTTTGAACTTTATGCGGTTTACAAGGAAGGATGCTCTTTGAGTGCAACACAAAAAGCCTTAAAACGAGTTAAAAACACTATATTTAAGGGCCAAATTTCATAACATTTCCTGAGGGAGGACCCCCAAACCCCCTCCATTTGAAAATTTGATGCCTTTTTGTTATTTTTCCCTTGAAAATTGTGTGGCTTATACCAAGGAGTGCTTCTTTTCGTTTATAACTCAAACAAACAATTTTTACAACAGGGTCAAATTTTAAATAGTTTCCGGGGGGTGGCCCTCAAGCCCTCCTTTACTTTAGGTTCTCATTGGACGCAAAATTTTGAAGTGTAACAAGATTAAAATCCTACCAGTAAGTGATCTAAAACTTACCTTATAAAACTACTTGTGAAGGATACTCAAAACTATGTAGATTCTAGTCTCAGGCTGTCACTTTTCACGATCCGCAACACTGCGCCTGCGTCAAGAGTTAACCCAATAAGGAAGATGTTATAGTAAATTTAAAAGTTACTGAAGCCCCACTGGAGCTTGCTTAGCATGCGGCAGTTCCTGGGTTCTATATCCTCGGTTATAATTTTGTAAAGGAAGTGTCTATTTGGACGGCAAAACGGCAGTTCGCCCATGCGCCGTAGGTCTCGCGGTTAAGTAGAAGTCCCGGCGCTCCAATCAGAACCGTTGCCGTGTAAATAAGAGTAGAGTTTAGTTGTATATTTACCGTCCGAATAGACAGTTCCTTTTATAAAAACTTATGTTTCCCAAAAGAAATTTCAACCAACCAATCAGAGCAGACTCGGCTAAAATAATGACAGATTGCGAGTAGAGTCGTGTGCAAAACTCCCTCTGAAACAGAAGTGTGGTTACACGGCCCTGATGACCCCCTTACAAAGAGAGAAGTCCCTTCTTAATAAAATTCCTGGCCACGGGCCTGATTGATACTGATGAGGTTTTTTCTTTGCCTAACATCCACCTCCCCTTTTCCAGGTGTACTGGGTCGGTCCAATCCTAGGCGGTGTGGTTGCCGGACTGATCTACGAATTCCTGTTCGCAGCCCCGACTCCAGACAAGGACGACTTGGAGAGGGCAAAACTGTCCGCCCTGCAACCATTCAGCGACAAGGATTCTGACAGGACCACATCCATATGAGCATCGGGACATAAGGATTCTGACAGAATCACATCCATATGAGCATTGGAACATTAGGATTCCGATGGACTCACTATCAATAACAGACAATTGGGCATTGCATGAACATAGAGACAATTGCGAACTACTATCACGCCGTTTGTGTTTGAGACATTCTTGAGGTACTAGCACTGAGCGGAACTCATTTATGACACGATGCCAGTAGCTGGAAACCAGTCACTTGGATGCTGGTTCACATTCGCCAGTGGTTCCCAACTGATGGTGGTCCGTAAAGAGGACCGCATCGCACAAAAATGTTTCCAGCAAATAGAAATTTGAGCGTATTGAACGAGATATGATTGAATTACAGTAGATCTCATACAACTAGCTGTTTCACTTTTTGAAAGAGTTAAAAGCCAAGTTGGCGCTATTTTAGAGCCGATCTGTTGTTTAAGCAAAACAAATCTCAAATATTCATTGGTAATAAAGCAATGCCACTGTAAACTTTGGCTAAAGCTTGTCCTTTCAAAAGGTGTGACACCTGATTTTTATAAGATCATCTACTGTAGTACTTACTATTAATAGCAGTTGTTTAATTTGTGAGAATGTTAGTCACCACTAAATTGTTAACAATGCTATCTGGTACTATAAATATTTATAGATAACCAAGGATTTGAAAAGATTTAATTACATCATAACAAAAATTACTCTCACTTGTGAAAGAAATTTTAAAATTTTCTTAAAATGGAGCTGTATTTTAGAACTTCATTTTAATTTTCATGCTTATAATTAAAAATGAACTTTCTATTTGCAATTTTCAACGGGTGATGGATTTTATTTTCTAAAAAAGGTGGTCCGTAAAAGAACTACCAATGGACTCTAACCGTCTGACGTCACACGGAACCAACACGTGACCTACTGAGCTTGCAATTGGTTACCACAAATACTACACTAGTAGATCTACTAGTGTAGTATCTGTGGTAACCAATTGCAAGCTCAGTTGTAGGTCACGTGTTGGTTCCGTGAAGTCTCGAACCAGATAGGCGGTTAGAGTCCATTTTAGGCTTAGTGATTCAAAGATTTCTACTAGTTGGGAACCACTGGCCTACGTGAATTTGCGACTCAATATTTATTACTACTTTTGTCGGAAAGAATTTTGTTCTACTTCTTGCATTTAGTGTTAAATATAAACATTTTAAATTGTCTTAATATAAGAGGAAGGAAAAAGATGCAAAATCTGATGATTAATAATATTTGTGCCTAAAGAACAGTTTTTGGTGCTTCTGCAATGACTCTTGTTCTAGGAGAAATATTTTTTTGATGGAACACCCTATAGATGGAAGAATTCTTATTCCAGTTCCTATTTACACATATCTAGTAGCTGGCAGACAGTGACTGGAAACCTTGACTGGAAGGCTGGCTGGAATCGTGTAAGAAAGTGTGGTATTTACACTAGTATCCAAAAACTAAGGATAATTTGATTTTTTGGCGCAAATTTTAATTCCTTTATTGTAATTTTCCGGGTCTCCAGACATAAGTCGTGGCAAATATATGAGAGCTTCAAAAATTATGGTTACCACCCGCCAATAAAGGATCAAAGAGTAATCCACTTAAAATAAAGATTGAGGAGCTGTCACCTAATAGCGTCTAAAAATCATACTTAAAGGTATTTCATGCACTTAAAATCATGCATGGAGATCAGGAATATCATAACCTTTACAAATAACAGGGAATTTTTTGCTAAATGACTCTCACATGAACGTATCTGCTACAGTTCCGAATGTGTATGGAACTCCCATTATCAATGGAGGACCTCTGTACCCCCTTAAGCTATTGTTAGTGTAATTTGATTCTCTGGCCACATATTTCCACTCATAGAAGATCCTATGACATGAATTTCACTGATAAGGAACTAAGATTTGTGTCATTATTCCTAAACAAAAAATTATCCTTATTTTTTTGCACACGGGTGAATGTTTTTCAGTTGTTTAACCGGGTTTTTTTAAACCTAGTTTCAAATAGAGGGTAAAATTAGTGAATCTTTCTTTGCTAGTACCTAATGATTGCCTCTTGCACAAAAAGATCTCATTGATAAGTTTGTATTGAAATATGCCTTCAAAATTGTCTCTTCAAATTGTGCATTCGTCTTTTATTAATAAGTGAATATGAGAAACCTAACCTGTTTTAAAAACTGTACTCAACTACTATTCTCTTTTGTGAATGTGAAAGTTTCTCTCCAATGGTGATTTACTTATTAACTAAGTGCCTTTAGACCCAACTTGTGATAACTAAAACTTGACATCTGTGTTTTCTCATCGACCAAACTTGTAAGGTATCTCATAAACCAAAAGGATGATTTCATCATGTTAAACAAAATAGAGGACATTTTAGGAATACTATGTTGATATATTTTTCATTTTAAAGGTAGTAAATAATTATTTAGAGAGAAAATCAAAAGTATTAAAGTAAGATTTGTTGGAAATTGTATTTTTTCGGCAAGTGTTAATCACAAAAAAACTATGGGTTAAAAATAATTTATTTATGTGCTAAAAATTTTATTTTAAATGAATAAGCAGTGAAAAATCTCAAATACATAACATAATGGTTTTGTGGTTATACGAAAACAGGAGATCAATGAGTATGAGGCTGATACATTATGTGAATCATCATCATTTTCAATAAATTCTTTATAAAGCGTCTAATGTCCGTCCAAATTCATTATAAGCAGGTATAATAATTTTTGTGTGGAATTATTTTCAGAATGTATTGTGTATTTGTGTGATACCTTACTTCAAATCCAAAACTTCATCCATCAAAGGATAATGAACTTTCATCATCATTTTTATTCAATTCTACACGCAAAATTAGACCATCATGCAAAATTAATTTTTAGTTGGCGACTGCTCTAGTTGGCGATCGCCGTGGAGGACCTGTATAAAATCTGTTTCAAAATTTGTTTAGATTTTCGGTATTAGCATGCTAAACTGTGTCGAACACATAGATCTGAATGAAATTTTGGCACATGCAAGTTCCTGTAAATCCAAATATCTGGACCTTGGCAAGGTTATGGCGAAATTTGTTGGCGAGAAGACAATTTAACTTATCGGGCTGCCAGAATCTACAACTCCGTCGCCAATTTTCTCGCCAAGCCGGATTCTTTGGATTTGAACCTCAATGAATAATTTAAAGTTAAAAACTATCCCCTTGTATTAGAAATAAACATTTCTTAATTAACTTTATAAATAAACAAAAACTAACCATTTTGGGTTATTTGTTTTACATGATTGATTACGCCTCTGAATGCGTGTGTATTGTTTGTTGTAAATGCATTTACTATTTCATTCATCAATAAAGTTGTGTTACACTTATATGGATCTTTATCATTATTATTTCAGATCGCTACATAATAAAGTTTTAGCATTGAAATCCAAAGAACTTACCAGATTTTTTCAAAACGATATCTTGTAAAATATTTAAAAACTCAGCTTGCGTTGGATCTTCTGAAAATTTCTTGCCTAAGTACTACATGTGGCCAGAATAATAGTAGTGATAGATTTCTAGAAAAGGATAGAGAGTTCGAGTACTTTTAATATTTATAAAGAATAACTTCGATATTTCCTAGAAACTTTCATTTCATTCTGACATGTTTGTGGATATATTCAAATCAAATAAGAGTCACAAAATAAAATTTAATTTAATTACTTAATTTTAAAGGTTTACACGCGTAATTAATAAGTTTATGTGGAATAATTTATTATTGAGATCTTCAAAGGCTGCAGTTTACATTTTACTCATGCGATACTCATAATCTTCGCAAAATAGGGTTATAGATTTTAGTCACCAATAGAAAGGTCAAGATTATATTTTTAATTAATTTACCCTTTAATAGTTATTCAATGTCTTTCCTACTTTTCTCTAATAATTTACAAGCAATACAGATCAAATATTGTGATGTGAACAATAGGAAAGTATATACCACAGAGAAATATCCTAACAGAGGGTCCACGAGGCTATTTTCAAATGCGTTACTGAAGTGAGGGCGCCACAGTAGAGTCTGGAACGTATGCCGGCCGCTTAAATCTCTCGCCAAATTAGAACTCAGCGCGTGTGCAAAAAGGTGTTTTCGATCTCCCATAGGCAGCCGGCGAACGATTCAGACTGAATCCAAACGCTAGTGAGTTTAGTGCGATCCCAGCGCCACAATTCTCCCAACCTGTAACAAGATGTCATGATTTTCGATTTCCATTATGGCCTATGGCCGTGGACTCTCTGTTCTCTCTCTCAGAGTACTCTGTGGTATATACTACTAAATAATTCCTTAAATTAAATTACACTTATGACAACACGCTGCCAACCACGCTAACAGTCTGCGCACTGTATCAGCCGTCGATTCAATTCCGGCCTTTGCCCTGGGTGTATTTTCCTTCTTTGTGTCAGTAAAAATTCTGTTGTGTCTGTCTTTCTTGACGAAGGTTTATAAGCGGATCCTTGAGATCAAGCACACAGACCGGAAAATGTATGTACCCACAATCCAATCCACTTATAACAGAAAGTCTCACAAAAGATTCTTTAATCTACGATATTTCTGAACCTATTTCCATGATGCGAAACAAAAATCTACATCGTAGGACCGAAACCCATCAGAGACGATGATCAGAGCTCTCAAATATCAGTGGGAGACGACTTCATTCAAAAACAAAAATCGTCAAAACCTAAATTATGGAGAATATGATTTTGAAGCATGCTCAAGTATACACGCAAGATTTCATTGGATGAATTCCACAGAATTTAGAATTTATCTATCAATTATAAGAACATAATTTTTTATTTTGTTTCAATATGCAATCGCCATACAAATTAATTCCTGTGTGGTGAACAATTGTAGGAAAACGTATCCTAATTAAGTTATTATAGTATGTACTTATTCTTGTGATAGAAAGATTTTTAAATTTCCAGAGATCAATTTGATGGATTCGAAACATATGTCCCCATAACTCCTTGAGAAAGATTTAGAAGTACTAAACGATCTTAATTTCTGATGAACTCAGACATATAAACCATGTAAAGGTTCCAAAAACAGCATATTTGAGTAACCTTAATTTACTAATTGGTTTGTTTTCACAGATGAATATGATAAGAGTGATTCAATATTAGAGGATAATTATGCTAGCGGGGATAGAGCCCAACTTAGGGGACTCAGAATTACATAGAAATCGTAGGTTGGAAAATGGGAGGTTATATAATCCCTAGTAAGAACTGACACGTAACCTTTTAAGATTGGATTAAAAACAGCAAAATCCTTTAAATCAAGCATTTATTACATTAAACCAATTTGAGAGCTGAAATTTAAATCGTAATTTCTCAATTCTTAGGCTTAAAATAAATCATGACCTACTTCAAACTTTTAAGATTGATAAATTGCGTTAAACATTTACTGAAATTTAAGCTATTAAATTGGTTTTTATGCCGGAATCGAACGATTTTACTGGTTTGAATACAATTTTTAAAGGTTACGTTTCAATTTCGGGTGGGGATTACACAACTTTCTATACCCCGCTTACCTTTCAAATCCCTAGGTCATTAGAGGTGCATTTTCGACCCCCCTTTCCTATGTGATTCTGAGTGCCCTAGGTGTTCTTTTCCCCCTCTAGCATTATTACCCTCTAATATTAAATCACCCTTAATAAAAAGTATTATTAGCACATTTTAGCCAATCAAAGGAAACGCTAGTAAACCACTGTAACATATTGGCTTAATTATAAGCACATTAACTGTGTTTGTAACGTATTTAAATGTTTGTATGAACCTATAAAAGGCAGCATTCATTTCCCTCAGCACCTCTTCTCGTCATTTTATTATTGTTTTTCGCGTGTCCCGACGCTGTATTAGTTTTCTACGAGTCTGCGACTTGACTGATCTCTTTCCATCGTCGGTCATTTGACGAGCTTTTCCACGGTTTATGAAGTTGCGATTGACTTATTTTTAGCTTTAACTGACGCATTTTTTTTATCCGAGATGATTAACGCCTTGAGAATTTAAACTGTTCTGAACTTTAAATCCTTCATTTACGTGTCCCAAGTTCATCACCGTAAAAGGTATATTTTTAAGATTACTGCCAGTATTGAAGATTTTGGGTCTTGTGGATCTTGAATTTAAATGTGCCTATCGTTCTTAATGACTGAAGTTTGACCAGAAGGAAATTTTTCACGTGCTCTAAACAGTTGTTCCCCAATTTTACCCAATGACAGGCTGCCTTTAAACTTTTAGGCTTTTAATCAGTTAGGATTAAGTCTGTCAATTGCGCAGTAACTAACAATTGGATTCTTTGAAACCGAGAAATTTAATCAACCTATCTCGGTTGTGAAGTTAGGCCTTCGAGAAACTCCCGTATTTTGAAAAAAAGACTTTCCAGGGAACTGTTGGCTTACTTGTCCCCGTTAAACCGTAAAGGCAAACCTCCTGCTAACACCAACTGCACTAGAAGGCACCCTATTTGTAACGAACTTCAATAAGACATCGAGTATCTTCAAGTGCTCTTCAAGACTACTTCTTGAATATCGTTTACAACTTGTCTCCAAACCAATTTGCAACCTTTCTGCAACCTGTAGAACTCTCGCAACCAATTTGCAACCATCAGAGGACTTTGCCGCAACAATGACGAGCTTCATCATCCGCAACTTGCGTCCCGAGGACATCCCGGAACTTCTTGCCCTGCCAAAGACGGAGGGACGGGAGATGGGAGGAGAAGGCGAGCTGCTCACGTGGCTGGGGGTGGACCCCCGAGGACTGTTCGTCGCCGAAAGCGCCCTCACCGGCGAGATAGGAGGATGCTGCTGCGGAGTTGCACTCTCGGACACTCACGGCTACGTCGGCATGTACGTTGTAAAAGCGTCCTATAGAGGTTGCGGACTGGGCCGGGCGCTGTGGAACGCCGCTATCGACCGCTTGGGGGCGCGGAACGTCAGTCTCAGCACCGCGGACAAGATGCTGGGGTTCTACAGACACAAGGCTGGGTTCACCCACACAGCGACGTGGACCGTTGACTTGTATACTGCTGACGAGCTTGAAGCGCCTTGCAATGTGTTCTCCACCCCGCTTCCATTTACTGTGGTGGTGCCTCCACTTTCCAGGTAAATAGTTTAAGTTCTTAACATTGCATAGGAACAGATTTGATGTAGGTCCGACACTGCCAACTTGGCGACTGATTTATAGCAGCGGCCATTTGGCCGGTCTGTAGTTCTTGATGACCATCACTCTTTCCTCCATGGAGGACCTACATCAAATCTGTTCAGATTTTCTTGGTAGAAAGCAAGGCACAGCTGGGATAAGAGTCCTCCAGCCGCCATGTTTACCCATAAGCTCAAATGACGCTACTTAAGCACATTGCTGTGAATAAACATGGCGGCTGGAGGACTCTTATCCCCTGTGTGCCAAAAGCAAATTTATTTTTATTTGCACATGACAATATTAAAAACATTAAATTGATGATACAGCTTTAGAAAAGGTCCGCTTTCCGCCATGTTTAACCACAGCTCAATTTATGACCGACAACCATTGAGATCTAATTATTAATATTATTATTAGATCCTAAAATAATAGTAATTAGTTTAATATTGTTAGAGATCTAATATATAGTACGATTAGATCTCTATACTGACAACACTTAATCATATTGTTGTCGGAGCTGTGGTTAAACATGGCGGAAAGCTGACCTTTTCTAAAGCTGTTCCGAATTGTTTTGAGGTCACTTGGATCCCCGGAACAGTAGTATATTTTTAATTTTATCATATGCAAATAAATTTGTTTGCACTGCCAGTTTATTGATCCGCGATCACTTGGTCCGATTGGATTGATCATTTGGTCAGTGAAGTATTGATAGAGCAATTTATTGGCCAGCCTCGAGTGAGTTTAGATGGCTATAACATAACTTAACATGGCCTCCAATGGTTAAAATTATATAGAACATTTGTTTTCACTCTTGTATACGTGTACGATATCTGGAACTAGCAGGCCATGATTCAGAAATGTAGTAAATCTTAATAGGTAACCTCCGATCTGTACTATGTAATTGATATGAGTATAGTATTCAGTTTTTAATAATCACTACTAAATCAATATTGAAAGTTAAATATAATTAAATTTATGGGGCGGGTTCAATTGCAATTCGATGAGCGTAAGTAACAAATCAAAATAGGTCAATGCAATTCCAGAATTGAAACGTTTTATTTGTGATATGGTTCAATTTGATAGTTCTAAGGAAATTTCTCTTTCTCTTGATTCTCTAAGGAAATTTGGAAGTTTTGTTAAAAAATAGTTTATATCACAGCTATTCCAGCAAGTATATTTAAGCTAAAAAAATGAAATCATCCAAAAAAGAAAGCGAAAAGTTATTCCGATTCAAAAATAGCTTGTTCGTACCAAAATCATATTCTAATATAATGTATTACTTGATGATCGTAGACGGAACATGGTGTTTTAGAGGGCAATTTCTACGTAATGATTCTCGCATTTTGTTATTTTCCTTAGTCATTGTTACCCTTCCTTTGTAAGAAGTTACTTTTTACAATTTTGAATTTTAAAAATAAACATATCTATACCTATCTTTAAGTTCGAGCGTGTTACGCTAAAGAGAAATAAATCGAATTTTTACGAGCCTTGGATTCTAGATGTAAAAAAAAAGTGGAATGGTTAATAATCTTGTGAATGTTCGTGGAAATCTCAAATGTGTATTCATAGATATTAACAGGAAAACTTCATACGGCATTACTTTACCTATCGAAAGAATCAAATTGGTTTTAAATTATCGTGCTTTCTTGAAGCAACATTAGCTTGGTTTCAAAACTAAATCTATCCATATCCTGTAACTCGAAATCTAACCTGTATGTAATTAGTTCAAAGAGAAAAATATCACGTATAGGGAAATCTACTCGCCTAATTTAATCTTTATACTACTCGGTATCTTCTATCAATGCGAAAATATAGTTAAGTCGTACCAAATTAATCAAATTCTTCCCATTGTCTATCTGGTGGTGTCAATCTACGTTGAGACGTATAATTTACCTGAGCAAAACTTAACTGAATTTAAATTACTCTTAAGAATGCTCTATGCTCTAAATATGATATAGCGACTGTAGTTTACCTTGAGATATTCCTCTCCCAATGTAGGAAAATGTTGATTTGTTATTGTTTTAAAATTACAATTTGATTTTATAGTGCGTTTTAATTTTTTGAATATTATAGTGGTGATTTTGGTCGCCACAAAGATTGGTGGTAATTTAAAGTCTTGGATGTCATGACTGAGGTTTCGAACCTCGTAATTTCAGTATATTGAGCTACTAAAAGGGGCCGTTTCAATATTACGTAAAAGCATCTAAAGTGAAAGGGGGCTATTTGCTATTTTTTTTTTTGACATGGGGAGCGGGATAAGGGATGCCTAGACTAAAAGCCTTGTACTTTTTGATATCGTGACTTTCAAAAACAAATTTAACTTTAAAAATTAAATTTTGGAAAATTACTGAATGTATATACTTTTTCAAAAAACAATGTGGCACTATACTAGATTGCAACGATACTTGAACTTTTTAGAAACGAGCTGAGAGCAAACAAAGTAGTTCCCAGGTCGGTGTCTGAATTTTGATTGAAATTAAAAACTTCAGTTTGTTTAGATTATACGATTAGTTTGTTAAACCCACAGAGAAATATCCTAACAGGGTCCACGAGGCTGTTTTCAAATGCGTTACTGATGTGAGGGCGCCACACTAGAGTCTGGAACGTATGCCGGCCGCTTAAATCTCTCGCCAAATTAGAACTCAGCGCATGCGCAAAAAGGCGTTTTCGATCTCCCATAGGCAGCCGGCGAACGATTCAGACTGGATCCAGACGCTAGTGAGTTTAGTGCGATCCCAGCGCCACAATTCTCCCAACCTGTAACAAGATGTCATGATTTTCGATTTCCATTATGGCCTATGGCCGTGGACTCTGTTCTAGTACTCTGTGGTTAAACCTATCTGTATATATATAGCGTCTTATCACGATTGGCGTACCGGAACTCCTCAACAGGCTTTCTGTTTACTCGGTTTTTCCTTCCGCGTAGTGACGTCATAAGGTCAAGAAACGTTGCTGTCTTTGGTACACTGCAACGTTAGTTGATCCTATGATGTTACTAACAAAGTAGTTCCCATCGCTGTGCCTAAATTTTGAGGGAAATACAGAACGTCAATTTAAAACGTTAACTCATGTATATATAGCGTCTTTTTATCACGACTTGCGTACCAAAACTCCTTGCAACCCAACAGGCTTTGTGTTTACCCCTTTTCGGCACAGCTTCGATAAGAGTCCTCCAGCCGCCATGTTTACCCATAAGCTCAAATGATGACAACACTTAAGTACATTGCTGTGGGAGCTGTGGATCAACATGGCGGCTGGAGAATTCTTATCGAAGCTGTGCCCCATTTTCTCCTTTCCGTGTATAGTGACGTACTAGGTTCGGGAAACGTTGCTGTCGAGTATAGTATAAGTCAGGGTTAAAGAACTCAATTAAAACAAAACAAAATCTTGCTAAACGCGGTAAAATCTTTGACTATTAATTACTGGCATAACTATACTTGACAGCAACGTTTCTAGAACCCAGTACGTCACAAATGCGGAAGGAGAAATCTGTAAACACAAAGCCTGTTGGGTTGCTAGGAGGAGTTTCGGTACGCAAATCGTGATTGAAAAGCACTATATATGCGTGGGTTTAACAAAATAATAATTTATTTAAATTGACGTTCTTAATTTCACTTAAAATTCAGACACCGCCATGGGCGTCATTTAGGGGGGCAGGGGGGGGGCAATTGCCCCCCCCCCAAGGTTTCCACTTTTATGTGAAAAATAGCTGCAATTCCCTTGAAAAAATGAAAAATCTGTAACTTCCACAAGGAGTATCGGGTGTAATCCAAATTAAAGTCGCAAAAGCAGTTAAAACACTACTTTTGGAGGTCAAATTTCATAAAATTTTCTTGGGGAGAACCCCCAAAACCCCTCTAAAAGTTTGACGCCTGTTATACAGTGTTTTTCCCTTAAAATTTCTTCCACTTACCAGAGGCGGTTAACTTTGGGTGTTTCCCAAAGAGTTTGAAAAGGCAATAAAACACTAGTTTAAGGGAGCGATTTTGAAAATTTTTTATGAGGGCGGGACCTAGCCCTCTCGAAACTTTGACTTTTATTTATAACTTTTTTATCTAGAAAAATCTGTGGTTTAGAATGAACTGTTCTCTTCGAATGTAAACCAAAGGGCCTCAAAATGAGCTGAAACACTACTTTAAGAAACAAATTTCAAAAAATTTCTGGGGGAGAACCTCCAGACCCCCTCTTAAAAATTCTGCATGCAGCCTACAAGAGGCGGTTCCCCTTGGGTGTTCCCCAAATAGTTTGAAAATGAGATAAAACACTAGTTTAAAGGGGAATTTTCAAATAATTTTCTGGGGGGAGGAGACCCCCTTGAAACTTTATGGTTTTTTTTAACTTAATTTTCCCTTGAAAATTTTTTGGTTTCCAAGGAAATATTCTCTTTTGATGTAACCCAGAAGGCCTCAAAATGAGCTGAAACACTACTTTTAGATGGAAATTTTCAAAATTTTTTGGGGGTGACCCCATTTTTACTTGGAGCTCACGCTGTAAATTTTAACATTAGTGTGTGTAATTTTAAGTGATCTAAATCTTAATGTATAAACGTACTCGTTAGGGGTACCTTAAAAATAACGTTGAGTCAAACCCCCCAAAAAAACATAAGTCTGGTTACGGCGTGGTCCAGCCCCATGAAAAAAATATTTGCCCCCCCCCCAACCAAAAACTGAAATGACGCCCCTGGACACCGCGCTGGGAACTACTTTGTTAGGGACGTCATAGTGTCGGGAAACGTTGCAGTCTTGTATACAGGTTTGACCCTGTGTGATAAAGTTTCTTGCTGTCTTTCAGCGCCCTGGTCCAGTTAGTGGTGGACTACGACCTTTCACTCCACCAGTACGACCGTTCCAAAATTGTCCTATCCACCATAGCCGAAGAGGGCACTCTCACCCTCCTGGCAGTGGCCTCTGACCTCGGAGAGACCCCTCGCACTACGGGCTACGCCTGCATGAAAAAGAGCATCCAGGGGCACTGGCTCATAGCCCCTGTCTACGCTGACGACTTTGCATCGGCTCGATCGCTGGTCAACGGGCTCATCAACTCGCTCAGCGAAGCTCAAAGGAAGGAGGGAGTCGTTGCGAAGCTGGTCAGTTCGAACCTGGACGCTGCGAAGCTGTTCCAGCAGATCGGGATGAAGAGGTCACAGTACAGGCTGTCCAGACTGTTCACCAAGGGAATATTCGAAATACCTGAGCGTAAGGTGTTTGCATTGCAAACCTCGGTATTCTGTACAGAATAACAATAATTGTCAACAGCCTAATATCAATTTAAACAATTGGGATATTTAAAATTTAAAATTGTCACAATGTAGTGGTGACTGCTGGTAATATTAAGAGAATGCCTCGTTTCGAGCACTGTAAGGAATGAACATCAATGAAATTGAAGCAGTTGATGTTGTAAATTTTGAGCTGCCCCAATATATCGTAGCTAGGTGCTCGTTGGTTTGTATCTAGAGCTGTAGATTTTCAGACAACAAAGTAGGTGAACAAATGGTTATTGTCGAAATCATAATCGTGAAAAGTGTTACAATAGTAAGAGTAGAATAATTGTGCATGCTTGTAGTTAAAGCTGGGAACGCATAATGATAATAAAAAAAAACTATCTTGGGCTGTATATACGTGAAGAATAGTCTTGTGCGTAGCAATTTCATGTTATAAAGTTAGTTTTTAACATTTTAAGGTTTAAATGTTTCTTGCTTTATCATTGTATATATTCAGTTGATGTTTACTGCCATGTGTCTAAACTGGGTCAATACCTATAAAAATTGGGTCAAATTGCTTTGATCTTAAACTTAGGGGAGTGATCATACGCGAGACAAACCTTTTTTTACAGATGAGTGACCAAAGGAAACATGGGGTGTGTAAGTAGATAATTATAAATTGTAAGGTTCAATGTTGAAGTGTGGCTGATTTCGATAGTCTAAAAGAGCTTTATGTGAAAGTACTTGACTGAAATGACTACTTTGACAACTTCGGGAGACATATTCTCGAGTTTTTGTTGAAATACGGTAATGAACCATAGTACTACGGAAGAGCGTTTTTTGTAAGATTTGAATCGAAATTTGCTATACTTCAAACATCATGGGATATTAAAAAGCACCCTAAGTTGAGTTTGTAGATTTCCTTTAGAAACTGTCTTTTAGAAACTTGGGAAAGTAAACATCTTGAGTTTAAAAAAAAATCAAACGATATACAGGTTGTTTCAGCAAAGATGTTGGACTTCGAGGGGAGATAAGGTACACTTAGACGATTCGGAATCACTCGGGGAAAGGTTCGCAAACTTGCTACAGAGCGGACAAAAGTTACCAGGAGCAATGAGAGATGGGTTTTGTGGACAAAAGGACAGGGGTAGAAAAAAAATTTCTATGCAATTTATACTTATATTAATTTAGAAACTGTTCGAGCTATTTTACTTACGAGGTTGTTTTCAAAATGCGAAAAAAAATATGAAAATAATTATTAAAGACGACCTTTTAAGGAGAAACTATGACAGTTTTCGAATTAGTTACATGATTGACTGAAATTTTGTTTCTAACCCATTCGTTTGCCTTCAATAGCTAATATTTTATTGCTCCCGGCTACTTTTGTACACCATCCCAGCATCTTGGAGTAGTTACTTTCTCAGGTGGTTTCAAGTCTCTTAACGTCCGTATTCACCTCTTACCTGACCGACGGTTAACCGGGAGACAAACCTCTGATTGGTGGAAAACTAGTTTACCCTTCTTTAACTGCCAATCAGATGTTCGACTGCTTGGTAATCGTCGGTTAGGTTAGCGGTCAATACGTCCGTAAGTGTATTCTATACCTATTCTCATAGTCTAACATTTTCGCTGAAACACCATGTTATACGATTATCGGGTTTATTTACTTCAGAGATCACTCAACCAGAGGCCTCAAAGCTATTTGAATCATCATGATAGTGGTTAAATTAGCTTTTATTTCAAGTAATTTCTATAGGAATGGTTTCTGGCGTTCTCAAGATTGAACAGAAACTTTCCTACAGGATGCAATCATAAGTAGAGCTGTTTTACCAATATTGTGAAGCTTCAAAAGTAGTCTTGAAGCCTTCGTACCTTGTGTCCCTATTTGATAACCGTTTTAGATTTAAAAGTGCATGCTCCACTGCTGGTAGGTGGGTATGAAAACTTTATCTGTGCAGTCAAACCTCAAGAACATGGGTATTTATTAAAGGCTTCAGATTTAGACTAACATGGCGGTATATGGTTAATGTGTTATTTTATGGTGGCCAAATGAACATTCTTGTGTGATAACGTTGACTGTTTCGCTGAGCGAAGTTGACAAAGGCCGATTCACGTTTTCGTATAGCATTTGAAGATTTTAGCAAGTTTTATGACTTTCATGTTATCTTGGTGTATTGCTTTTAATTCTTTTGTCTGTACAAAGTATTCAATAAATATTTATAGGTAATGCAAAAGTGTAACTGGTTCTTACGTTTTTGGTGAGTTTTTCCATCTAGATGAGGGTTTTTTTTGGAGAGTCCAAACGATAGATGTGAAATGAATGATGGTTTGCTTCAATCATTTTTAGGTATCTTAAAGTTAAAGGCACTAAAAATTTCAACTGAAGAAAAATCGAAAAACCAATTAAACTGACATTTAAATTGTATTTCTGCTTAGTTTACAGTACAAAAGTGAGAAATAGAAAGTCTAAGACAAATAAAATTCAAAATTATTATGGAACTGAGTAATTTAGGCAGTATCAATGGAGTAAGTGAATATGGTGTCAAACATGCCCTGGAAAAAAGTTTAAAAACACTTTTAAATTAAAAGCAAATTTTATTTTGGCTTAGTTCACAGCACAAAGAATAAGAAAAGAAATATTTAACTTTAATTCAAATTAAATTAAAAAATAAAATAAATGGACGATTTCGCAAATTCACGGGGCTATATCTGGCTCTAGGGTGTAGATATTTTCCCCTCTTTCCACTTATGTGTAGACTGTTGAGCAAAGCTTGGAGATAATTTTGAGCGCTTAAAGTAAATTTTTAATTTTTTGGACTTAATCCCTCTCTCAAACTAGCGATTCAATTTTACTCAAATTATATTCTATTAATCTAGTGTCTCTTCAGGTACAAGTTTGATATAAACAAGTGGTAATATACAGGGAATCAGCTTAAAACTGGTTTCTAAATCTTTATAAAAACAGATACATATAAAAAATAATTGGTCAGTGAAAGGCAATAGAGTTGTCTAGTTTCAAAACCAGATAAGTCACTTTTTCCGAATTTTTCAGGTACAACAAAAAACTAAATATTCAAACAAATTATGCACTTACAAAACCCTAATTTTTTATTTAAGATGGTAGGAGATGGTTACATTATCAACATGTATTAGCTTATAGATTTAGTTGTAGCACTTTTCAGCATAAAAGTTATAAAACAATATTTTTTGTCACAAAATTATAGATATCCCTCAAAATTAGTGTTAGTCACAAAACATTATATCTATATTTTTTGAAGCTTATATGAGTAGAAATTCTGTTTCTGTCTTGACGAAGGTTTATAAGCGGATCCATGAGATCAAGCACACAGAACGGAAAATATATGTAACCAATACCAATACTTGCAGTTTGAGAACCTATACCCGTAAACAGGAAAAATATGCATTTTAAGGCAACAATGATTGGAAAGTGTATCGCTAAATTGGCGAATCTAACTGGAAATCCAGTTCAATTTCCAGTGAAAAGAATATCAGTTCAAAAATTCACCATTAGAGAAATTGACACTGTATGACATGTTGTCCAACGCATGATTTGGTCCTCAGCATGTGTAATAAAAGTTGTGTAAGCCTGGCATATGTGAACCGACGAATCCAGGCATCCATCATACGACGGAAGCCTAGCCACGTCGGTTCACATATACCAGGCTTACACTTCGATATGCGAACATGTAAAATGCCGTTTGGGTTCTACCAGAGTCAATATTAAAGTGTTAAATTGTCAAAAAATAGCTTGTTTAATTTGGTACGTGAGAAAAATCACCTAGCGCGTCCTTGATAATTTTTTTTTCATTTGATGTGATGCTGGGATGTTTAAATCAATCAATAAATAACAATTTTATTATTCATCAGTTTCTTAATTAATCCACTCCATGTTAAGCACTTTCCAAGGGAGACGTCTCATACAAATGAAGCTCTAGGTCACACTAGAGGGTAGCTGGCCTTGGTGGCGATACCACACAAGTTGTTCTTGTTCCGAGCCATCTTGATGTATCCAGACTGGCCCCAAGTTGTACCCCAGCTAAATAAAGAAAATACTACATAACTGGAAATTCAAAACTGATTGGCAATAAACGATAGGCGTCGAAGCATAGAGGAGATATAGCGGTGCAGTAAGCAATGGTAACCCTAAAGACTGTCAAAAATAATTCCCAGAAAAACCGCTAACGGCCACATAGTCCTGTCCCTGCCATAGGGTCCCGTAAAAAAGTTCGAAATGACTTGTATGAACGATGGAAAAACATATATGAATTTAGACACCAAAATGATGAGTATGACGGTCACATTAACAAAAATATGAGCAAAATAACTATAGTGTCCGCCATTTTTGGAAAATGGCGTCTAAACAGTCTGACAACTTCAGAAAATATTTTAATCGATTCCTTAACCTTGAAAACATATCATTAGACACCAACATGAGGTGCATAAGTGTAATAGAAGTAGAGATATAGCAAAACAGGATCGGTGTCGGCCATTTTGGAAAATGGCGGGGGAAAAAACGTCCGCAAATTGGTGACGCAAGTTTTTTTTGACCCTCCTATAGGTCCTTTACTCAATTCCATCGCTCATACAAATCAGTTCGAAAATTTTTACGGGACCCTATGGTAGGGACTGTAGTATTAACAGTCATGTGAAGAAGATTAAGAAAAATAGTTGAGTTCATGGCAAGGTTAGTAGAATAAGAATAGATTGGCTTTTTACATACACATGAAAATATCCAGTGACGTATGCATTTTAAACCAGTGACGTCAATTCCAGCTCCTCCCTTTTCCTTGATATTAACCAATCCCTTTCACTTAGGCGGGGATTAAGGAGGGTCACTATGGATTGGGGACTTTTTTTGAATAAAAGGGGGATATTTGAGTTTCGACCCGAAAGTTCAGCTGAACCAGTTTTCAATGTTAGGAGTCTTTCATTATGATGTGGTGTCATTTAATCCATTACTTTGCGTAAATTTAAAAAAAGAATGACTCTATAGAAGTGGTATTTAATTTATTTAATTTTAGGATTTGTGTTCGTAAGATGTAGAAAATAACTAGACTTGGTTGCAATGTTTCTTGACCCTATGACGTCACTACGCGGAAGGAAAAACTGAGTAAATAGAAAGCCTGTTGGGTTTCTAGAAGGAGTTACGGTACGCAAATTGTGATAAAAAGACGCTATATATTTGTTATCGGCAATGTGATAAATCTGGGCATTATTAATAATGCCCGAAGTGGAGGCGGGCAAAATGATAAATTTCATTCATAAATTCCACTGAATTTATCACATTGCCCGGGCATTATTAATAATGCCCAGCTTTATTACATTGCCCGTAACAAATATACACTTATTGATAAGTGCCATTGAATTTATCACATTGACCGCCTCAACTTCGGGCATTATTAATAATGCCCGGTTTATCACTTTGCCCGCAACATATACTACATGGGTTTAATAAACTAACCGTAGTATTTCTAAATTGAAGTCTTTAATTATTTCACTCACCGCGCTTGGAACTACTCTCTTTGTTTGCTCTCGGTTGGTTTCTCCAAGGTCAAGTAACGTTTGCAGTCTAGTATAGTATAATTTTCACTTATTACCACATTCCATACTTCATACGGGAAGAGAATTGCTTTTAATATTGTCCAGAATATTACACCAAAAAATTAATTAGGTTTTAATACATGTAAAAAAAATCACTACTTAAAAAGTGGTGCTTTATTTCTAATATAGAGTAAATACTAATCTAATTTTCTCTTGACTTTGACTTAAATTGTCATCCACTCGCTACAAGAATAATAGTTATCTATGTTTTCCCTGTGTCTTATTTTTCTCCCTTTCTACGTAAGAAAAAATCTCCACGAGTTTCCTTTTTTTGAGTTTCTGAATACAGCCCTGTTCCCATCAAGAAAGTGGGATCCTTACCTGTTCTTGACGAGCCAATAGTCTTCGCCGTTCTCCGTGCCGTACCCCACGACCAACACTGCATGGTTCAGATCGTCTATTGTGTTCGGGCAACTGTCAGGATCGTAAATGCCACCCCTGAAAACGGATTCAGATGTGTGTCAACAGATACGATTTGAGAATAAGTTAGTACTATACTAGAATCGCAGGGAACCGACTATTTAATTGCACTTATCTCGAATCAGGGGTTCCCAAACTGTGGATCATAAATGGTCAGTGAAGGGGGTTAGAGTATTTTCGTACTGTGCATCTCGTCGCCGAGACAAAAAAAAATATCAAAGAAAAAAGATTTGATCTCATTGAAAGAGGTAGAATTTTCTGCTGACTAATTTGTAATGATAATAGTCACCACTACATTGTCAATAATATATAATTCCCATTTATAAATAATACATATTTATAAAGTCCCTCTCAAATTTGCAGGCTTCTAGTCATACTACCACCAAGCAGAAATATTTTTAACTCCTCTGAGAGAGTATTTCACTCCTTGAAAATCGGAAATAATACTACTCTTTAAAAATATGGCCAGGAGTATTTTCACTCTTTGAATTTTTCACAAAGGTTAAGCTTAAAAATGCACCGTGCCCCACCTAAATTTTTTTTTGCAGTGATTCAATCAATTAGACTTTGCAAATACCTATGAAATTTAACTTTTTAAACAGGTTTGTGGACATAATGGCGTAGCGGAAAAAAAATAAAAAATATTATATCTACTTTTGGTCGTTTTTGGAGAGGGATAGATTATATTTTTTTTTTCATTTATTAATCTGATGCATTGGGAGTTTGATTGGAGTATTTTTACTCCTCAAAAAAAAAATCCTAGGAATAACACTGCCACCAAGAGAAAAACTGTAAAAGAAAACCAAAACTCTGAAAGGAAATTCAAAACCAAATGGTAGGCACGCAGAGTTTTTACAAAACATTTGTTCATTGTTTATTAATTACCGTCACCCCTAAAATTGAGTGGAATAGCCCGTTTCCATAACAATCGCAACAACAAAATTGTAAGACATCAAAAGTTTTTCTCCTGGACGGCGGTATTAGTAGGGGAGCCCAGAGTGTTTTTGGGTAGTAACTCGAGCGCGTCAGATAATCATAAGGGCATAATCATAAGGGATAATCATAAGGCATACCTTGCATGCTTTTGAGTAACTCCACCAAATATAAGCTCTCTATGTTGGTGGGTAAGTTTAGAACAGCCCGTCAGATTTGTAAAAAAAAATTAGTTAAATGGACATACTCGAGCGCGTCAGATAAAGATAAGGTAGGTTAGTTACTAGCTAAAAAGTGTACATTTTCTAAAATCTGCCGATTTGAGCGGTGGGTAAGGGAGAGGGAGGGTTACAAAGTTGCAAAGTAAAGCCAATACCGGTAAGACGCTATCGCTCTTTTTGAGAAAAATGTACGAAACAAAATGTTTATAGACTAGTAGCCAGGAAACTAGGCTCAACTAGTTGTAAACTGTCTTGGTAGCCAATCTGACGCGCTCGAGTATGTCCATGTAACTAGTTTTCTTTCAAATTTTGACGGGCTGTTCTAAACAAACCCACCAACATGGAGAGCTTATATTTGGTGGAATTACTCAAAAGCATGCAAGGTATCTCCCCTATGATTATCTGACGCGCTCGAGTAAATCCACATTTAGCATCATGGGCTCCCCTACTATATGACTATACCTACAACTTTTTAATTACTGCTTGCAAAGAATCATTCTTGTACAGAGTTTCAGCCGAGATAATCAAACAACGTATTTATATTTACACGTAGCGTAGGCAGGCAATCGATGAAAACACATTGGGGTCGTTCTACGACGGCTTATAAAAGTCTCCAAAAGTGATGGTCTTATTCAATGCTTCCTGACCAGCGGTTAAAGAAGGATTACACCAATCAGATTCGTTGAAAAGCTCATTTTCTTTCTTTAGCTACTAGTAAAGTGGCAGTGTATAAGGCCATTAGTGTCTTCCTCCTGTTAGCCGACGAAATTTTCTAAAGAAATGTACTGCTGTCTTAGGGTACGCGCATAGTGCGGCAGGTTTTCAGATTCCGAAATCAGATTCAGATTTCCGATTATCGGAAATCTGCTCTCAGAATTTGTCAGCGCCGGTGTAGTCCGCATAGTGCATCAGATTTCGCCTGCTTATTCGGAAAGCGTTTTGTTTACATTTTGCTGAAATAGCTTTATTTCTGCTCAAAAAGAGATCTGCTTATCCCAATATTACGAAAAAAAACATAATGCAAATAAAAAATTATTAAAAGAAAAACTATATATGTCTATTTAGAAATCATATTTAATGATCTAAAAATATATTTCAACGAAATTTAAATTTTAAAACTGGTAAATATAGTTTAAAATAATTTTATTTGAGTGTTTAATTTTTAAATAAAAAGTTTCATGGAATGGCATTGTTGTTAAAATAATCTCCATGGAAATGCGATAAACAATGACAACGTGATCTGAGAATTCTGCAGAATCTGAAAAACCAGAATTGAAATTTAATTCCGGCAAAAATCTGATTCTGACGATCGGAAAGTCGGAAATATGAAAGTCGGCCACTATGAGCACTCTCCACTAAATACGCTAGGTAATTCTGGTTTCCGATTTTCGCTGGTTTTCAGAATCTGAAAATCGGCGGCACTATGCGCGTACCCTTAGAGTACAGAAATTTACCGAAACTCTAATTTTGAGAGTCAAGTTTCTCAAAGCTTTTTTCGAATCTTATCGGGAGTGGATGTAGTAGGATGTAACACCGAGGGGTCTTAAATGAACTAAAACACTACTTTTAAGGGTGAAAGTTTCCTTGACCAAAATTTTCCTTGAGGAATCTCAATCCTCGCGCGAATCCTCTACTCTACATACCTCCGAAAGTGACAGATTGAATGATCACGTCACAGCTGTGACCACCAAATTGTACTGCCTACCCCTGTATCAATCACAGATATATTTACACCGATGCTCTCTACCATGGCATGATGGCATGGCATTTCAAACCTCTGGAGACCCTCTGTTCGGTTTTTCCTGTCTGCTGTAACCTATAGAAACAAAAACTGCTCACTGGTATAATCCAAAGTCCCCGTCAGCATTGATGGCAACAGACACTGGTCCCACGTTGAACACGGTCTTCTTCAAGGCCTGCTCGTCCCCTTCTGGAACATTTACGAACCCCGTGCACGTGGCACCTTTGGTTCCGCGGTTGTAGGCACATGTCGGACTCACCTGAACGGGAATCGGAAAAAAAATCAAGAGAAGACAATAACCAGAAGAGCAATAATCTCAGGGGTGCAGGGCTGTATCCAAGAGGGGTTATCCCTGCTCCCCCCAAACTCTCCCCCAAAATTTAGACACTATTTTTTTTCTTGAATATTAAGTGACTTACAAAGAGCGGTTAACTTCGTGTGTAACTCACTGTGTGTACAATTTGTCCTTCAAAAATTCTGCTGCTTACAATGAGCGTAGGGTGTTTCAAAAAAAATTTTTTTTTGAATTTCCCAGATGCCCCCCCCCTCAAGTTGTTACAAATACTAAAACATTATTACCTGCAAATTTTCAGGTCTCTAGGACGATTTTTGACCCCCGCGCCCTTCAAAAGTAGGTTTCCCATGTTATATATGGAAAATATTGAAATATCAACAATTTTGGTTCTTTTTAATTTTACGAGCCTGAACGCAGTCAATATCAAATTAAAACCTATACATCATCTTTGGGACATCATTGCTTCAAGATCCTATCGGAAAAATATTCCATGACACCTACTGGGGGGTAGTTACACGGGGGTGAAAAGCGAGCTTTCACCGAAAAACGAGGATGCTTGCCGGCGCTTGCGGCGGGAGCTGGATGAAGGCCTCTCATGGGGGGTCCAGACACAACTCCCGCCAGATGGGTTCCAAATGACCAGGTACCTTAGTAAAAAGGTTCAATAAACACTTAAATATGCTTTTATCCAGGTCCCTCCGCAAACGCGGGCGAGCATATAACCAGCACCCGCGGCAAGCATCCTCGTTTTTCGGTGAAAGCTCGCTTTTCACCCCCGTGTAACTACCCCCCAATAGGTGCCATGGAATATTTTTCCGATAGGATCTTGAGGCAATGATGTCCCAAAGATGATGTATAGGTTTTAATTCGATATTGACTGCGTTCAGGCTCGTAAAATTGAAAAGAACCAAAAATGACGATATTTTTAGTATTTTCCATATACTTTAACATGGGAAACCTACTTTTGAAGGGCGCGGGGGTCAAAAATCGTCCTAGAGACCTGAAAATTTGCAGGAAATAATGTTTTAGTATTTGTAACAACTTGAGGGGGGGGGCATCTGGGAAATTCGAAAAAAAAATTACCATAGACTTTCGAAACACCCTAATGAGCAGTGTCCTCATTGGGTATAAATCAAATATTACACTCGGATTAGGGGTTGTACAAACATTACGCAAGCACCTAAGGAGGGAGGGGGTTTGCTCGTTGCTTATTTTTCCTCGCAAGGGGGAGGGGGTATGAGGGATGTTTACGTAAGATGTTAAAACGCTACATTTAAAAAATATCTTGTTTCCTGTATGCATAAGTAACTTCAAAATTCAATCAAAAACAAATTTTATTTTGAAATTTTTATTTTGTACGAAAAAAAAACAAAGAGGGTAGGGTAATTTTCTTACGTAATTATGAGGGGGGTTCACGGTTTGCTTATCTTTGATGACAAGGGGTGAGGGGGTCAAAAATGACCAAAAACATGCTTACAAACGTGATATTTAAACGGCCCCTTACATCTTATTACACTAGGATTTTAAAATTTTTCTAACGTGAGAAAAATTTTACATCCAATTGTCTAACATAGGGAGAAATACAAAGCTAAATTATCACCACTCAGATTTGGCGCAGATCGGTTCTATCAATGCCAAAAGAATTTCCCTCACCCCCAGAATGCAGTGAAATAATCTGTTTCCATAACGACCACTATCTCACAGTCCGGGTTTTTCAAAAAACAAAAAACCGGTTATTTTTATCCCGGTTTCCGGTTTTAACCGTTTTTTTTAAAGTTCTACAACCCGTAGAAAAAAATACGGATGAAATTCTGACTGAAAAATTAAAATTTTAATTTACTGCTCCCACTTAAAACCGGAGAAAACGACGATGTATGTACGGTTGTAAGAAAAGAACGGTTTGAGTCCGGTTTTTTATAAAAAAAACTACGGTATTTGTTCGGTGGTATAATTTAATAACAATTGATCCTTTCAATTAAACCGAATAAAAACGTTTAATTTTATACAAATAGATTGGTTTTTCCGGTTGTAAATTTAAAACTAATTCAAATTGTTAAACTAAATACAAACCGGAAATTAATACCGGATTTCATCCGGTTGCAGGATTTAATATCAATTAAACTTCTTAAACCGTATTAAAACCGATGGTTTTTCTTTGATTGTTAAAGGTGAAGATTTTCTTTTTCGCTTTTTGTAAAACCATTTGTTATAGTGGAGTCGCTTGTGTCAAAAACCAATGGTGTAAAAAAAACTTTTGGCAGAAGCTTAGTGAGTGGTATCATTCGATTCGTAATGACGTCTACATTAACGTGGTACCGGGTGTTTTTTCCGAATTCCGTGCAGGGGGTTTCTATGACGTCATGAATGCAAGATGGCCGCCGCAGGAAAAAAGCTGTAAATGGCGATCTAGCAATGTTATCGGAACTATTTTTGGACAAAAAGCTCAGAAATATATATTTTTATCGAATATATACAAAAATAAGCATCTAAATCGGTTAAAAATGGCGTTTATGACGTCATAACCAAAAAATGGCTATTTTCACCAAAAATACAGTATTTTGTCATGTAATACTTTAAATAGATGCTATTTTCAACGTGAATGTAATGAAAATATGTTCATAATACAAAATCCAACAATGAAAATTTCATTGATGGTCACAAAAGGCGGATATGACGTCAGAAATCCAAAATGGCTGTCACATTAAAAAAAAATTTTATTTTTTTATTCAAAAATTTTTTAATTGGGAATTATTACACTTATATGAATGTAATAAAGGTATTTTGAGGACAAAATTTAACAAAACATTTTAAAATTCTTGAAAATAGCATCGAAATATTAGGTGTGAAAGACAGAACTACAGTATTTTGTCATGTAATACCTTAAATAGATGCTATTTTCAACGTGAATGTAAAGAAAATATGTTCATAATTAAAATGCCAGCAATGGAAATTTCATTCTTTGTCACACAAGGCTGATATGGCGTCAGAAATCCAAGATGGCTGGCATGTGAAATGAATTTCTTTAGTTTTTTACTCCAAAATTTTTTATTTGGGAATTATTATTCTTTTATTAATGTTTTAATAAAGTCATTTTAAGGATAAAATAATTCCCAATTAAAAAATTTTGGAGTAAAAAAACTAAAGAAATTCATTTCACATGCCAGCCATCTTGGATTTCTGACGCCATATCCGCCTTGTGTGACAAAGAATGAAATTTCCATTGCTGGCATTTTAATTATGAACATATTTTCTTTACATTCACGTTGAAAATAGCATCTATTTAAGGTATTACATGACAAAATACTGTAGTTCTGTCTTTCACACCTAATATTTCGATGCTATTTTCAAGAATTTTAAAATGTTTTGTTAAATTGTATCCTCAAAATACCTTTATTACATTCATATAAGTGTAATAATTCCCAATTAAAAAATTTTTGAATAAAAAAATAAAAATGTTTATTCTATGTGACAGCCATTTTGGATTTCTGACGTCATATCCGCCTTTTGTGACCATCAATGAAATTTTCATTGTAGGATTTTTTATTATGAACATATTTTCATTACATTCACGTTGAAAATAGCATCTATTTAAAGTATTACATGACAAAATACTGTATTTTTGGTGAAAATAGCCATTTTTTGGTTATGACGTCATAAACGCCATTTTTAACCGATTTAGATGCTTATTTTTGTATATATTCGATAAAAATATATATTTCTGAGCTTTTTGTCCAAAAATAGTTCCGATAACATTGCTAGATCGCCATTTACAGCTTTTTTCCTGCGGCGGCCATCTTACATTCATGACGTCATAGAAACCCCCTGCACGGAATTCGGAAAAAACACCCGGTACCACGTTAATGTAGACGTCATTACGAATCGAATGATACCACTCACTAAGCTTCTGCCAAAAAATTTTCGAAACATGACATAAGCGACCCCACTATTATGCATAAATAAGTTTATTAAATTTCAAATATAGAAAAAAATGTGTTTTTTTTTAATATCGAGTTATTTTGAACAGTATAAATCTATTAATTTAACCGTGAGGAAAGCGAATTTTGACGTCCTTATTGTACAGTACTTACGTCCTCAATGTATGGATAGGCTGCCTCGGTGCTGATACCCTTGTTCTTCTGAATCCACTTAAAGGCTTGGTTCATCCGCCCGCCGTCGCAGCCACTGTTGCCTGTAACGAAAATCACTTATATTAGAGATCAACGTTAGTTGACCCTATGACGTCACTATCAAACAAAGTAGTTCCCATCGCGGTGTCTGAATTTTGAGTGAAATGAAGAACGTCAATTTAAAAATATGATTAGTTTGTTAAACTCATGTATATATAGCGTGTTTTATCACGATTTGCGTACCGAAACTCTTCTTAGCAACCCAACATGCTTTTTGTTTACCCATTTTCTCCTTCCTCGTTGTGACGTACAGGATTCGGGAAACGTTCCTGTCGAGTATAGTTTGAATCTGTAATAGCACTTTGAAACGAAAAAATTTTGGTCTCGCCATGCGCATGAGTCAAAAGAAAGATGTTATAATAAGTTTTAAATTTATTGAATCCCGCATTGGAGCAGTGGTAGGATACTTGAGTAGCATGCGGCATGTTCCTCGATTCTATCCCCAGTTATTATTTTATTAAAATTTCCAAAAAACATCAATCAGCATTGGATCTAAGTACCTTCTATTTCGTTTCTAAGGGCTCAGACGCATGCATTCTATTTCCCAATAGAATTGCCAGGTTAACGATGGAATAGACAGAGAAGCAATATCTTTGCATTGCATCTGTAGTTAATAGATTTCTTTGATAAAAGAACTCACTAACACTCAATTATAAATTGAGAATTATTTAAAATTAAAAATGTATTTATGTAGAGGTGACTGAAAGTAATGATAGAGATTTCCTTGTTTCGAGCACTTAGTGTTCTGAACATCAAGAAACTGAAGCAGTTGAACTAGTAAATTTTGGTCGTGGCAACCACAATCAGTCGTGGCTAGGTGCTCGTTGGTTGCAAGAGCGATTTTCTTGTTTCCTTTTAAAAAAGGGAATAGCGGCAAGAGCGACAGCCGCTTTCGTCAGCTATTGTCGCTTTTGCATCTTTTGACCCTCTACAGTAAATCCACCATTAAGCGTTTCGGTTGAGTGTTCCAAATCATAAAATCAAAGTGCCAGAAAATAGGGAAGGAGTTATGTGATTTTAAAACCATTTCTCAGTACGCGTCTAATACCTGAGAGGAACGCCTCTGTCAAATTTCAAACGTTTGGGTTCCATTAGTAGTTTTGGAGATTTCGTGTTGGTCACTTACCAGTCAGTGAGTGAATGAATGAGTCAGTCAGTCAATGGTATTTGGACTTTCTAGATATAACTGTTTACTGTATATATATATACAGTAAACAGTTATACCTAGAAAGTCCAGAATAGCCAGTAGGAAACCCCTGGTATAAAAACATATTATGTTTTATACCAAGGGTTTCCTACTGGCTCCTGAAATCCCCCCAAAAAGTAACTACAGAACACTTTTTAGCATACTAAAACTCAAAAATTTTTTGGTGTTGAACCCCCGAACCCCTCTATTTACATCATGGAGTAGCTTTGGTCAATCGTGTTCCATGGGGAAATATTAAAAGTTTGAGGTTTCGAGAGGGAGGTTGTGTACCCTGAAATTCCCCCGGAAGTGTTGCAAGGAGTTAAAAAGGCTTAGGTCAACCTTAGAGTACGGTCAGCCAGAAAATCAGCATGGTATCTGTTCAAAAAATCTGCTGTGTCTGGTTATCGGACAATAGGAAAACCGCAATCAACCCCCTTCAATGGTCCCTCCAACAAAAGACAGCCCTCGGGGAGGAGCGAGAAGTGGTCTGCTAATTGACTGGGGGGGTGACTTCTGACTCCTTCGTTAGGGTCACCGTAAAGTTTTATTACATCCAGTGCCTGGATGTAATAAAACAATTTGCGGCCGGACCACCAGCAGTTTATCTCCCCTATCTCCCTCAATCTCTTTGTATCTCCCCTCGCACTCGCGCCTGAGAGCTGTCGAAAATTGACCACTCCAAGACACCGCCGCCATAAACTCAGGTTTCTTCCTGGAGATAATTGTTTTATTACATCCAAGTTTTATTACATCCAGAAAGTCTACGGTGGCCCTTATTGTTGGAGGGGTCATGAATGGGGAGAAAGGGCAGATTTTTTGAAGAGATACCATGCTGATTTTCTGGCTGACCGTACCCTTAATCCCGAGGAGGTACAAAATGGAGTATCCAAAAATTAGGTAAAACACTATTTATAAGGAAATTTACAAATGTTTTCTGGAGAAAGACCCCTCTTTAACTAATATTCACTATTAAAAGATGTATAGGATCAAAAATTCATATATCCTTTGAAATTTTTGAAAATACAGTACTACCTTCACAATATGTAAATAACCTTCGTCCCTCTCTCAACGGAAAAGTTCCATATTAAAGATTCTACCCCGAAAAATACGTCATATGGATAAGAAGGAGCCAGATTACTTTGCGGCCTGCCACTTCACTTGTGATTTCAATTGCGGCCCTCGAGTAAAGTCTGTCTGTCCTAGCAAGGCACGAGTGGCAAACCTAAAATCAGTACCCACAGCAGAAAAAACAGTGGCGAAAAAGCCATAAAGATGGTTATCTCACTTCTATTAGATACCCGATACCCTGCACTCGCCACTGCTTTTTCTGCTGTGGGTACTGATTTGATTTTAGGTTTGCCACTCGTGCCTTGCTAGGGCAGACAGACTTTACTTGGAAGATGGAAACCCCTGTGTATTTGTGCGAATAAAAGACTTATGAAAATTCTTCTTTGTTTCTATTAAAATTCTAAAAATGTCACACCAAGATGTTGATGTTGTTAAGCTTACTTTAGGGTTCCCAGTACTTTTATAATCAACGTTATATTCAAGGTTAAAAGGGTGCGCAACGCTGCCGCATACCAACTTATTTATTTGATTCTTATGTGCTTATGTCTTACCTACTGGCCAAAACTATAGAGCATTTTCAATCACGTGTCTCCGATCACGTGATCAAGCTGGCTTGGAGGATAGACAACTTTTCTTTAACATTAGGCTCCCATAGAGAATACGCGCTGCATTTAGTTTTTATAAGAAAAGTTCATTTAAAAAGATTCTTTAGGCTCGGTTAAAGATCGGAACGAAAGAATAGTAGTTATTGAAGGTAAGTGCACATGTTTTTGTGTTTTAGTGGTAAGCTAAATTTAGAAAAAGACTTATTACGAGGTGACATGTTTTTGTTTACATTTGTTAGAACAATATGCGAGTCCGATACATCTGTAAAATACTTATAATATGCTACTGAAACTAAAAATTGAATAATTAAGAATTTTAAAATATGTTAGTAGCATTGCGAATGGTACTTGCAATTAGAACACTGGCAGAAATGGTTTCAGCAATTAGAACACTGCTAAATATAAAATGTAGTATTATTGAATGACTTATAATATGCAGAGATGCTATTTTAAAGTAAATAAAGGTTACTTTAAAGTAAACTTTGGAGAAAAACATAAAACATCCTTATTTTTCAAAATTCACATCAAAAGTAAACAAATAAACGATGTGCATCCTATAGTTTTCCATCATACTGTCTGGGGTGCTCGAGCAATTTTTGTGGGGGTGCGCAGCACCCCCATGAAAATCCTCCTGCCTAAAAATTTTTGAAATGAGAAAATTAAAAACAAAGCTACTTCAATAAGTTAAAGCTATTTAAATAGTTTTGGTGGTTCATATGGCAACAAATTTGAAAAAGATGGGAGGGAAAGTAATTTCATGTAACTCTTTATCTTCTAAATTATTAATTAAATCACTAGTGTATTTCTTAAAGCCTGATGTTTTTTAAAAGTCCAAACATTCACCATGAAAGTTCACCATGAACAAACATTCAAACATGAAAGTTTCACCAGGTGACATAAAATAGAAGAATTTGCTGAATTTAACTAATTTTCATGGCTATTCTACATTTTTTCCTTGAAAATCCTGCCACTTTCAAAGGGCAATTCTAGTTTGGGGTAGCCCAAAAAGCCACAAAATTAGATAAAATACTACTTTTTGGCGCTAATTTCAAAATTTATTTGGGGAAAGGTCCCAACCCCGCTGAAATTTTTAAACCTATTTTTATATTAATTTTCCTTGAAAATTCTGTGGCTTACAAGAAGCGGTTCTGTTCGTTCAAGCCAAAGTGTCTCAAAATGAGCTAAATCACTACTTTGAGGGGCATATTTTCAAAAATTTTGTGGGGGGGACCTCCAGAACCCCCCCCCACCCGCAATTTTACTTATAATCATTTTTATGTCAAGTGTGCAAAAGTTCAAGTCCTTCGGATTAGTATGCTCTTAAATTTAATGTGTGAAAGTACTCGCCCACCATAGCATACCTGGGAAACAATGTTGATTCAACCCCCCCCCTTAACACTGACTTTAATGAAGTGAATGAGCCCCATTGATTTTCAAACCCTGGCAAATCTAGAGCAGCGCCATCTGTTGATGGTGAGAGTCATGAAACGTGCCTTCAGAGGCCGATTTAAGTTCTTTACTTGAGAGAAAAACTCAGAAATGAAAAATGAACTGCTTTTTCTAAAGTTATTACTATTACTGAAATTAATACACCATGATTTGATTACTTTCTCTCAAAAACTAGTACCGATCGTAAAGCTTGTAAGAAAAAAGTTTTTTTTCCCATTCTATGGAAAAAGAATGAAATCAGTCTCGGGGAGATTCTGTCAACTGTTATGTTATTAAAAACAAGGGGTATAATTAAAAAAGTATTCTATCTAGGACATTAGACCTTCAAGCTTCAGTAAAATCAGCTAACCGGGTGAGACTATGAGCAGAGATGTTAAAGAACGGTGTGACTGAGAGTCACAATCAGTTCAGGCAAAGTCGTTGTTTCCCCAATTTAACTTGGTCTTCTGTTAGTTGATCCCGGAGAGAAAAGAGGTGCCTTGCCTAACACGGGAACAGAACCTGTCGGGTGGCAGTGAGAGATGCACTAATGGGCTTCAACAGTTGTTACAATAGACTATAAAAAGAAGACTTTAGTCACCAATAAGAAACTTATATATTTTATTACATTCTATTAATTATTAGCGCAGATGTTGGTGGTTTCGTTTTTAAGGAATTATCACGCCAAGCACTTGATTGTTGATTATAACAATCGTGCGTACTACTCAATTGCAACGTTTCTTGACCAGTACGTCACATATGCGGATGGAGAAATCGGTAAATACAAAGCCTGTTGGGTTGTTAGGAAGGAGGAGTTTCGATAAGCAAATCGTGATTGAAAAGCACTATGGTTGCCAATTTGGCTTTTTTAAGGCCAAATTTGGCTTCGAAATTTTCGTTTGGCTTTTTTTGTTAAATCCTGAAAATTTGACTTTTTTTAGCAGTTTTCTCCATTTTGCCACAATTTTTCTGTATTTCATAGGCATTAGTAGTTCAAAATAACGTTTTTATTAATTTTCTGAGACAAACGTTTTGTTACTTTGGTTCCTAATTCCCTTTGTGAGGGCTTCAAGTGAATTTCAGATTCAGAACAAGCATGAAAATTTTTATTTTTTAGTAAATATTTTCATTTTTTGAGCGCAACTTGCGCCAATTTTACTAATAATTGAAATAGACGTATTTTTAAGCTATTTTTCGCTTCTGAAAAAGTTTGGCTTTTTTTTTTGGCCTTTTTTCGAACCCGATTTGGCTTTGAGTGGGCTCTCTCACCTGGCAACCCTGACTATATAGTATATACAGGGTGATTCGTAAGTACGTTTACAAACTTTGCAGGGGGGTAGAGGGGACCTAGACAAGCATATTTCGAAAAATCATGGGGGGCGCAGATGCACCGTTAAAGATTTAGGACTTAATGTAGTGCGAGAGCGTTGCAAAAGGCGGTTTTCCCAAGGCCAGTTTAACGTGAAAAAAAATATTGCATCAGATACAGCAGTATCCGTAATATTTACACCATAAATTTTATAAAAATTGGACCACTTCCTAAACCGTGGGGTGAGTTTTAAAACGTGCAGTTTAATCTTTTAGCCAAAGAATGGAATGGAATGGTATTTAGAAAAATGATGATCGGTGAACGAATTTTCAAAGATCATAAAAGTTTTTTGAACATAGAAGGGTCTCTAGGAGTAAAATTGGGACCAAAGGGTGATCAAACCTCCTATTCATCATCATTTTTTCTAAATACCATTACACTAAGGAAACTCCATTCTTTGGCTAAAAGAGTAAACTGCAAGTTTTAAAACTCACCCCACGGTTTAGGAAGTGGTCCAGTTTTTGTCATATTTATGGTGGAAGTAGTACGGATACTACTGTACCTCATGCAATAATTTTTTTCATTCTATTATGTTTTGTTTCGTTAAACGGGCCTTGGGAAAACCCCTTTTTGTAACGCCATCGCACTGCAATTTTCAGGTATGATTTGCATCATGATGAAGTGAATATTTAAAAAATTGTGAATGATAGAGTTACAAGCACACTGTATTTTTTCCTTGAAAATCGTGTCACTTTCAAAGTGCGATCCTCTTTGGGGGTAGCCCAAAAAGTCACAAAATTAGATAAAGCTCAACTTTTGAGGGGCTAATTTCAAAATTTTTTTGGGGGGAGAGTGTTGGGAAATGTGTTGGGGTAGCCCCGACCCCGCTGAAATTTTTAAACCTATTTTTAGAGACGAGGGGGGGGGGCATATCGATGAGGTACCTAGCCCGAAGGGCTTCAAACATCTGTCGACTCTGGCCGCCTTAGGCGGCCTCATATTCTGTGCTGTTCTTGACGCAGGTGGCCGAAGCCACTGTAAACTGTCCGAAGGCTTCTTCTTCTTCAAAAGCTCAACAGCCTTTTACAGGCCAAGGCTGACTCGCAGATTCTCCTCCATCTGGCCCTGTCTGGTGCGACGGCCCGCCATCGGTTAATTCCTAGTAGCTTGAGGTCCCCCTCGACATCATCCATCCATCTTGTAGGTAGTCTTCCCCTTCGTCTGATCCCTTCAATTCTGGAGAAAGTCACTTTTTTGGTAGGGGCGGCATCGGGATATCTGAAGAGATGGCCCAGCCATCTAATACGAGACACCTTAATAGTTCTCACAATGTCGGTCCCACCAAATTTGTCATATTTTTTGTAAATTTCGTGATTGTATAGAATCCTCCTCACGTTGTTTTCTTGAATTGGTCCAAATATTTTCCTCAATATTTTTCTTTCAAAGATCAGCAGTTTTTCCTCCTCTGTTTTATTGAGGGTCCAACACTCGCTTCCATACATAACTATAGGCCTGATTAAAGTTTTATATATGCTTAACTCTGTCTTCACACTGATGAACTTAGATTTGAATTGATTTTTGAGGCCGTAAAAGCTTCTATTAGCCATGAAAATTCTGTTATTTATTTCGATTTTTAGGTTGTTGCGACTTGATATTAAGGTTCCTAAATACTTGAACTGGGTTACAGTTTCAAAAGAGTAGGTCATTATCTTGAGAGGAGATGGATCAAGAGTCTTGTTTGTTGCTATCAAAAACATTGTTTTGTCTGCATTTATAACAAGTCCCAGTCCGAAGGCTTGAGAGAAGTTTTAAGTCAGCAGAGCAACTCAACCCACTTTGGAGGTATAAAGACCCGAAGGCCACCGAGTGCTCTTATCTATTTTTATATTAATTTTCCTTTAAAATTACTTACAAGAAGCGGTTTTGTAAGTGTCTCAAAGCGGTTTGCCAAAGCGTCTCAAAATGAGTTAAAACACTACTTTGAGGGGCAAAGTTTCAAAACATTTCTGGGGGAGGATCCCCAGACCCTCCATTTTTGCGTAGAGCTCACTTTCATTACAATCATTTTTACGTTCAGTGTGGAAAAAGTTCAAGTCCTCACCTATAAGCACTCTTATACTTAGCGTGTAAAAGTACTCGCCCGCCTTGGTGTACCTGGGAAACAATGGTGATTCAAGCCCTCCCAAAACGAAAGTTGGATTACGGGCTTGACACTGGGGAAACCTGACACTGGCTTTCATGAAGTGATTGAGCAAACCCCATTGATTTTCAAAACCCGGCACCCCTTCGGTGCACCGTAGACTTTTTCCACTGGATGTAATAAAACACTTATCTCCAGAAAGAAACCTGAGTTTATGGCGCCGGTGTCTTGGATGTAGTCAATTTTCGACCCCTCTCAGGCGCGAATGCGAGGGGAGATACATAGAGATTGAGGGAGATAGGGGAGATAAACTGCTGGTGGTCCGGCCGCAAATTGTTTTATTACATCCAGCGGGAAAGTTTACGGTGGCCCTTCTTGTCCCCCCTAAGGTGCACCGTAGACTTTTTTCCACTGGATGTAATAAAACACTTATCTCCAGGAAGAAACCTGAGTTTATGGCGCCGGTGTCTTGATGTGGTCAATTTTCGCCCTTCTACTGGCGCGAGTGCGAGGGGAGATACAAAGAGATTGAGGGAGATAGGGGAGATAAACTGCTGGTGGTCCGGCCGCAAATTGTTTTATTACATCCAGCGGAATAAATGACACCAAAGAGAGAGAAAGAAAGAACCTAGGAAGGTGGTAGATAGCAAATTTCGAGCAGCGCCATCTGTTGATGGTGAGAGTCATAAAACGTGCCTTCAGAGAGTTCTTGAGAAAAAAACATAGAAATAAAAAGTAACAACTGCTTTTTCTTAAGTTATTACTATTAACTGAAATTAATACACCATGATTTGATTACTTTTACTAAAAAACTAGTACGTATGGTAAAGCTTGTTAGAAAAAAAGGGGGTTTTTTCCATTATATGGAAAGAGAATGAAATCAGTTTTGGGGAGACTGTTATGTTATTTAAAACAAGGGGGATATTTAAAAAAGTATTCTCGGACATTAGACCTTCAAGCTTCAGTAAAATCAGCAACACCGGGTGAGACTATGAGCAGAGATGTTAAACAACGGTGTGACTGAAAGTCACAATCAGCTCAGGCAAAGTCTTTAGTCACCATTAAGAAATGGATATATTTTATGAATTTTAATTTTTTTACAAAGTGCTTCTGTCCGCTTTTGACACCAAGTTTCAGGCCATGCACTTGATTACTACAATCGTGCTAGGATTTACTAATTATTAAAGGGAAAAGTTAAACTGACGCGCACGGTGAAGTGTATAAATGACACGGACATTGTGATAAATCTGGGCATTATTGATTTGTCCCGACGATCATTAGGCAATGAGTTAAACAAAAAAAAGTAGGGTTTCCTTTCTTGATCGCAATGAGAGGGGGCAAGTTCTCGAGGACTAGGGTGCTGAAAGACAAAAAGATTCGCGTGTGAGGAACCTAGTTCAGGGGTCGGCAACCTGCGGCTCTTTTGATGTAAAATTGTGGCTCTCCAGTTCCATACGAAAAAATTAATAATTTATTATCAAATCCCTTAAAAATATATGTTTAAGTACCTAATTTTTAAAAAGCTTTATTTTCATAATCTTTAATTACAAATCGCTTGTGTGAAATCAGGGGCGTCATTTCAGTTTTTGGTTGGGGGGGGCAAGGATTTTTTTTAAGTGGGACTGAGCCACGCCGTAACCAGACTTGTTTTTTTTTGGGGGGGGGGGTGACTCAACATCATAAGTTCTAAGTAAAAATGGGGGTCTGGGGGTCACCCCCAGAAAAATTTTTAAATTTTGCTTCATTTTTACAACATTTAAGTTACATCCGAAGAGAACAGCCCCTTGTAAACCACATAATTTCTAGAGAAAAAAGTTACAAATAAACGTCAAAGTTTCAAGGGGAGCCGGAGGTCCTCCCTCAGAATATTTTTTGAAAATTTCCCTTTAAACTAGGGTTTTATCTCCCTTGCAACCTCGTTGGGCAGCACCCAGAGGGAACTGCTTGTTGTGAGTGGCAGAATTTTCAAGGAAAATATACTGTATAGCATAATATATATTTAAAAATTTTAAAGGGGGGTCTGGGGGGTCCTCCCCCAGAAAATTTTTTGAACTTTGCCTCTTTAAAGTAGTGTTTCAGCTCATTTTGAGGTTCTTTGGGTTACATTCAAAAAGAACAGTTCCTTGTAAAGCATATAATTTTCTAGGGGAAAAAAGTTATAAATAAACGTAAAATTTTCAAGGGGGGGGGGCGGAGATCCCCCCCCAGTAAAAATTTTTGAAAATTCCCCTTTAAACCAGACTCCCACAGGGGCTTCAAACTCTTTGGTTCCCAAAGGGAACTGCTTCTTGTAAGCGGCAGAATTTTCAAGGGAGACAAATTGTATAACAGACATCAAAGAGCAGGAGGGGGATTGGGGGTTCTCCCCCAGAAAATTTTGAAATTAGACCCTCAAAAGTAGTGCTTTAACTGCTTTTGGGATGTTTTGAGTTAAATCTGTTGCTCCTTGTGGAAGTTACAAAATTTTCCAGGGACTCTCAGCAATTTTTCACTTAAGAGTGGAAAGAGTCACTTAGGAGTGCCCCCCTAAATGACGCCCATGTGTGAAATAAAAACATTCTTTATGGTGGATTGGATTTACACCACCGCGTCAAAAGAGGTTAAAGCGGTGAACAGCCTAGAACCAATAGGACAGCCGACAACCAATAGGAAGCCTAGAAAACGACCGCTGTTCACCGCTTTAAACTCTTTTGATGCGGTAGTGTAAATCCACCATCAATGAAAAAAAAACTGATCATCCCAAATTGGAAAATTCATGGTAGATACAACAATGAAACTAAATCTAAAACTGCAAGGAAAGGGCAACCCAGCCAACGCCTTGCCTGAAGGAGTAGTTTATTTAAAAAAATTACTACTTTATGTGAAAGACATAGAGAGCGGTAAATTACTTCATTTTAATTAAAAATCTGAAGCAATATAGTGATGAGACCAGGCGCAAATCCAAGGACAGTGCCCCCCTTGGACTCAAAAAAAAGTATTCAAATGAGTTAAAAACAGTTTTTACAGGTCAAATTTCAAAATTTTTTCTGGGGAGGACCCCCCCCCTTGGAGCTTGCGGAATTGAATAAATTTGAAATAAACATGAATGGACTCTAACCGTCTGACGTCACACGGAACCAACACGTGACCTACTGAGCTTGCGATTGGTTACCACAGATACTACACTAGTAGATCTACTAGTGTAATATCTGTGGTAACCAATGGACTCTAACCGTCTGACGTCACACGGAACCAACACGTGACCTACTGAGCTTGCGATTGGTTACCACAGATACTACACTAGTAGATCTACTAGTGTAGTACCTGTGGTAACCAATTGCAAGCTCAGTTGTAGGTCACGTGTTGGTTCCGTGAAGTCTCGAACCAGATAGGCGGTTAGAGTCCATTGCAAGCTCAGTTGTAGGTCACGTGTTGGTTCCGTGAAGTCTCGAACCAGATAGGCGGTTAAGGCGGTTAGAGTCCATTGATTGAATGGTAACATTGTTTTCACTTTTTAACTCTAGATGGCGCTTTTCGAAATTTGTGTCTTCTGTGAATAGAAATCGGAAAATCACGTATTCGATTTTTCATCGTTTTGGATGAATTTTTTCAAACACAAACCAAGACGTTTTTTACTGTTTGGAGGAATTGACATCCTTTTAAATGGAAAAATAATTTTAATAACAGAAATTTTTCACTTTGGTGTGACGCTCAAATCGCGTTGGCCTAGGAGACCCACAATTTGGGGGCCCCCTAATTTTGAAAAGTTAAAAATTTATAGTAGAAATAACTTTTATACTTCCTAGAATGCTTTTTCTTGACTTTTTTAAATCGAAAATAAAAATCCAAACCTTTTGGCATTTTAAAAATCGTAAAATATAACCGAGAACATGTCTGACCCTGACCCCATTATAATAATGAATTTTCACACTAATCAAACAATAATTTTCATGCATCTACATTCATATAGCACCAAATATGGCAACTTGGGGGGCCCCTTCCTGCATGTTGGGCCAAGTGTTCCAAATTTTCTAAATCGGGCCCTGTGAATGTGAAATTTCCTATTTGGGGAAATTTAATATAACAGGGGTAAAAATTTAGAGCGCTTTTCTTAAAACGAACTTAATAATTTCAGTATCCTCAAGCATAAGGCTACGCGCATAGTGCGGCAGATGTTCAGATTTCCGATATTTTCGGAAATCAGCGCTCTGAATTTGTCAGCTCCGGTTAGTGCGCATAGTGCATCAGATTTTGCCTGCTTCTTCGGAAAGAAGCAGAAACCGCGGCCACTATGAGCACTCTCCACTAAATACGCTAGGTAGTTCCGGTTTCCGATTTACGCTGGTTTTCCCACAAAATACAAGAAGTTTTGAGTCTAAAGGTTATTGTAAGAATCTATATTTGATTAGCACGATTGAGAAATCAATCAAGTGCATGCCACGAAATACACATTCAAAATTGGAAAAAAATTATAATAACTTTACCTTAATGATACAGAAGTTATTCTTAAAATTTACTTTTTTACTGGTGAGCTGAGTGCGATGTTTTGAGACAGTTAAATTTTGACATGAAACTTGGAATCAATATCCCTGTTAACATAAAAACCGTTGTAATACAATTTCTAAACAAAGGGTACTCAATTTTTTTTTTTTGATACCGTGACCCCCTATTCAAGTCCTTGCCGACTCCCTCTGAATTTAAAAAAGTTAAAATAAAAAAATTATTGTTATGTTTAACTCGTATTAATCGCATTTAACTTATTATAAAAACATGATTAGATTAGACATCACTATAAGCGATTTATTTATTTCTATTTTTCCCCACTTATTTCTTGACTCCACCGGTTGAGAACCCCTGTTCTAAACAAAATGTTTTGGAAAACAAATGAGGGTATTGCACGTTTTTTGTTTTAATTTTATTATGATAGAGGATGAAAATCAATGAAAAATGACGTAAAAATTATTGAAATCGGAAAACTATTCCCCAAGATATTAATTTTTAAAATCTCGTTTCCTGTATTGGCGGGGAAAACAGTAATTTCGTTATGGCTGCTGTGTGACGTGGTGTGACGTCACAGCGCTTGAACCCACTTGGTTTCGCCATGTTATTGTATGCTTAACTTGCTTCATTCTGCTTTTCTGCATAAAGTTTTAACTAAAAAACTATGATATTTTAAAGACACATACAAATATTTTTTATAAAAAGATTGGCGTTTTGTTTTTTTTTTCAAAAATATTAATTGGTTTTGGAATTATTAGGATTCAAAGTTTTAATTTGTTCTTTTTCTGGCCGTTCACTAGAGAAACAGACGAGTTTTATGCGTGTTTTGGTTTTATGATAAGTCTGATTTCTTTTATTTTCAATAATTCACTAGTTTCGAGGGCGCTGTGACGTCAAATCCCGTTTTTTGATCACATGACTTTACTAGTGTTTTGGCAAAAATAAAATTGAATTTTAAGTTATTTAAAACATATTTTTGAACTTTAAAATCTGATATTTGAGAGATTTATACTATAACGAATCAAAAAAAGTGTAAAATTAAGCAAATCCCTCACCTATGTAATTTAATCCCTCATTACCGATCGAGGTCTGACCGCAATAAGAAAACCTTTTGACGTTATACAATATTGTGGCGGTTGTTATGTAAAAGGATTGTTCCAATAAATTTTGGGGGTGAGGGTCATTCATATACGCAGAGGGAAAAAAAGAAAGTAGAAGAGTAAATAAATTTTGAAAATTGGGTTCTGAGTTGCCAAACCCATTCAGTTAGCACCACTTGGCGACTTGTCGTGTATTTGTTTAACCTTTATTGATTGGCCGATTTAAACTGTTTCAGAGAAAACGAGAAAAAGTTCATTTAAAAATTTGTCGGTTTCTCAGCATTTCTCGCCTAGTAGGGTTGCATTTGGCGTTAAAAATTAGGATTTTTTAGATTTTTTTTATAGCTTTTCTACTGTAAATCCGCAGCTATATTTATCGCAGAGAGTGTTTTGAGTCATCTACGAAACCCCTGTAAAATTTTCGTCCATTTCTGTTAGTTCAGCCTGGGAACGTTTCCTTGTTTAGGCACTCTTTTTAGGGTTAACATTGCATATCTCGATAGAACATTTGCGGCCGCAAGTTCAGAACTGCTGATGCCGCCAAGTTGGCATTGATTTTTTAGCGATAAAGCCAACCCTAATAAAAAGTGACGCAAAAAGCCCAATATCGCCAACCATCAGCAGTTCTGAACTTGCTCCCATTTGGGATGGAACGGGGCAGTTGAATTCGGACTGTAAATGGCCAAATCCTACCTTCTGAAGTGGAGCAGTCGATGATATTTTGTTCACTGAGCGACACCAACTCCTCTGTCTTCCTTTTCATTTGACCTTCCAGAGCTCCGGTGGCCGAGAAGGAGTAGCTAGATCCGCATGAACCCTGAAATCAAGCGGAAATTCCGATGCATCGTCCGTTAATGGGCCCTATTTAAGGTGGTTTTTAATCAGAAGCACCTTCTGTTATTAAACTATGCAAAAATAACAATCAACAACAGTCAATTAAACATATATAGTATATATGTTACGGGCAATGTGATAACTCGGGCATTATTAATTTTGCCCGGGCAATGTGATAAATTCAATGGATTTTATGAATGAAATTTATCACTTTGCCCGTAACATCTATATATTTATATGTATCATACTTTCCATCCTAATTCCTAAACTTGAAATTTAAATAAACAATTATCCTTAATTCTTAAACACAAACTTAACATCCTAATCAGAGGGCAGGTGGCTTATATCGAAACGAATCTTAATTTGAAACAACTATTCACATCATTTAGAACAATGTGAATTGCGTGAGACAAAAGTCACGTGATCGAGTAGAGCAAACTTTGTGAAAATATAAACAAATATATTTTTTAAACATTTAGTGGTGGCTATTTTTACATTATAAAAAAAAGAGTAAGCTGTAACTTTTGCACTAAATGTCAGTAGTCAACAAAAGTAAACTTTCAAACAAAAGCTATAGTATAAGGTTTATTGATTCACTTTTACGGGTAAGCTTTTGAGCATGAGTTTTCAATACACAAAAACATAAAAAGAATAGAACAGCATAAATTAGAATATTGGCGTCTTAAATTCTTATAAATGATTCAAAGAAAGAAATGAAGTGAAAAATATAATTTTTGATTTAAATATTTATAAGATATCAATCCTAAAATAATTATTTTATTTCAAATTTAGCATTTAATACTTAATTTTGATAATCCTCATTAATAATGTTGTACAAATTAAACATGTATGTATAATTGTTCTCATTATGTGGAAATTAAATTCGCCCAGCAATATTAAAAACATACAAATTGCACAAAAATTAAAAGAATTAATCAAACATAGAGTTTCTTGATCCAAAACTATCAATTGTACATAACCCGAGGAGTATAAAGATACGATTTTGTACAAAAATTAAAATTTTGTGTTAATGGTTTCGCTAGCTTCCACCAGATGGCGCAACTGAGTACTAGGCTCGCGAATACTGCTATGACTGTAATTTCACACATTTCATAAACAGACTATGGTGCAACGTAGAGTTTTATTACGGCCAGAGACCCATCTATTTGTTTGGTTTGGGGGTTTCCCTATTGCACTCGCATCCGAGTAGGGGATTTCTATTGTTCGGTAATTGGCTGCTACTCTGCCAAACGACATTTCTCTGGCCTGGCAGTAGTAAAACTCTACGTTAGAGATGGGCAAAGAACGAGTAGCAGTTAAAAAATAGCTGCTAAACGTGTTAAAAAATAGCTGCTAAAAATTAGCAGCATATGTAGGCTCCCGATTGGTTGAAAAATCCCATCTTCTATACTGCTACCCACTGACAAATGAGAATCGTCTAAATTTAGCTGTAGCAGATAGCGGAAGAAAAAAACGATCATGTCCCTTTTAGCCGTAGCAGCTACTGCAGCTTTTTAAAAATAGCGCCTGTAACCTCAACCTGAAAGAGTGTCTGCTAATTTTTAGCAGCTATTTTCCTTAACAAACGTAACAGCTGCGTTTTCAAAAAGTAGCAGATTTGCCCACCTCAACTCTACGTAGCAAGTGCTAAAAATAGCACGGAAAGTCCCTTCCTCCTCTCACACGCTGGCTCTATTCACTCACAGTTCCCAATCATGTCTACCTCATCATAGCATCAACCTATCTACTAAGTAGTGTTAAAGTAAAAAATAATAATCGAATTTCTGTCCACTCATAGATGTAGCATATAAATCTCATGGTCATTTGGAGAATATACAACCCATCGCCGTGTCCTCCTATATAGTCATGAATGTGATATTATCTTAGCTTATATTTTCATAATATGGACCTGCGCATGCGCAAGGTCCGGCTACCAAAAATTGTGCACCCCAAGCAATCTCATTTTGAGAATGTGGCGAGCTTCAACCCACCGGAGTGCAATGGTGGGCCTCCACTCGGGGGAGCCTCCTTGTTGATCAAGGCATCCCCAGTGCCAGGTAAGTATGATATTGAGGCGCACCTACGGAAACCCATCTAAATAAAATTGTTCTTTTATACTGGTGAGTATAACATATCACTTTGAAGGGCAGGGTTTTTGCAGTTTAACTCGATTTTCTCATCCGTTAGGAAACAACACTTAGTTTTATGTATTTTTTTTTCATTAAAAATGTATTCATTCATTTTTATTATTTTAATTAGGAAATTTAAATAAAACTAAGTGCTAAACAATACAATTCATTCATTTTTATATTTTTAAGTTTCTTCAGCTTGAAAATGAAAAGAAAGGAAAATTTTAAAACTTCCATTTTAGAAAACGGTAATAAAAGTGCTTTTTGTTTTACTGGAGAAAATTATATAAATCTAAGTAGTTAAATAGTAATAAATGGTACAATTTTTGACGCTCCTGGCAAAAAGCAACCAATAAGTTTAAATAGTTTTTTCGGTCACACGTGCGAATAAGGAAAGAAAAAAGAGTTTATTCTTTTTTCCATTAAAATTTTTCATGGTTATATTTTTTTATAAAAACCAATTTTTTCCAAATTAGACAAGTATTACTAACCGGGAAAAACAATTAACCAGATGTAATTTCATTACAGCAGTACTTACGGCTGGCTACCCTCCGTCCTGTGAAAAATAACTTCCTTCCAATATATTTTAAAACTTAATTAAGAATTAATCAAGCTTATAACACGGCATTATTCTGTTTAACAAAGCAACAACAAAATCTATCCTTCACGGAGTACACTGCAAATTGGAATTGCATTTGCTCCATTTGATCTGTCCAACTTAATTTTATGCTTTTAGCCAGATATTATTTTGTACTTATATTATTAGTTTTGATATGTTTGAATTGATTATTGTTTGACTTCGTTGCTACTTTTTTATTCGAGTCTTATAGGAGACCCAGAGAGCCATATAGTTTCTATTGTTTTTCTTTTTATGGGGGTGGAACCGTTCACTTATGTGTGTGGTCGAGAAGGGGAATCTCCTGTGGAATTCAGGTTCATTATGTATTGTTTGAATTCTTATTAGAGAATTTGGGTGATTTGGTATTGAGTCGAAGAAACTTTTTGATAGTTTTTCGATAAATTTTGGCAATTCCTCCACCTTTAAGTCGTCTTGCAGAGTTTTATTTCTAATGTACCAGGGTGCGTCCGCAATCATCCTAAGAAGTTTGTTTTGGCATACTATTAGTTTGTTTAGGCTGCCGATATTGGCTATGGCCCAGATTGGGCAAGCGTAAGTGAATTGCGGCCGCACCACTGATTTGTAGAGGGTTACTTTGTTTTTGAGTGATAGCGCAGACTTCCTACAGAGTAAGGGATAGAGCATTGCTATTTTTGCTTTATGTTTTTTGATTAGTTCATTGATATGGGGGGTGAAGGACAGACACTCATCGAGGTAGACACCCAAGTATTTGGCTTTATTTGTCCACTCGATGACGTCGCCGAATAGGTAAAGGGGGGGCTGTGCGATCTTTTTTCTGACCTGTTTCTTAAATAGGACTGCCTGGGGTTTTTTGGTGTTGATAGCAATTTTCCAATTAGTACACCAGGTTTCTATTTCTTTTAGGGCCTTTTGAAGGTTGGAGGTTATTACTGGTACTCTGTAGTGTTGCGCTATCACTGCGGTCAGGGCCGGCCCCAGGGCAGGGCGCTCCGGGCGGCCGCCCGGAGCGCAATGATCTAGGGGCGCCAAAATCATGGAAAATGGAAATAAATTTTCAAAAAAAGATTGGAGCAAGTTCATAATTTTGAGCGATAAATGCAAACAGGCCTCTTTTAACCTTGGCTGTCACCTTGAAGAGGTCATTCAAACAAGATAACCGGACAGTCGTTCTGTCGTTTGTTTATCTGCACTCCCGTCCCCTATGTTGTTTTAGGGTTTCTTCCCTGTTTCCTCTGAGGAACTAATAGAGAGAGAGGGGGGGATAGGTGGCAAGGAATGCAGGAAGTTCTCGGTTGGGGATATCGCCCCCCCCCCTTCTAGGCTTCTAGTGAAAATATTCACATGATTGGTGCTTCTCAAACACCAGTTGGTCACTGCCTAATGAGACGATTTCAGTGCTTTGGGTCTCAAATGAAAATTGTCATTGCTGTTGGAGAACTTCAAGCGTTTGCCTATATATTTTTCTATACGCAAGGAGAAAAATGTAAGTTTATACTCAACTCTTTTAAAAGAATGTTTGTTTCATGTACTTAAACTATGACTAGGTGTGGAAGTTTCATGTTATTACATTTATTTTATAATTATTATTTTGAAGAGTTCTGTTTCGAATATTACACGTTTCAAGGGATTTTTGATCGATTTATACTAGCTTTATGTTACATACTTCGGTTTATTCACATGTTTTTACATATTTAAGCGCTTTGCTACTTATTCAATTCATCCAATTTTAGATTTGTCATCAATAATCACAAATTTTTAAAATCAAGTATAACTTTATGAATGTAATATTGTAGATGAAATTTAGTGAACCCAATGCTAATTTTCCACGGAATTCCGGTTTTTGTGACTTTTTCTATTAAGTTCCGCTTTTTCAACTATTTTCCTCAAAGTATCTTTTTTCCACGGAGAAAAAAAGTTTTCCTCCTTCACTCTATCCTTTTCTCCCAGGGTTTGTACGCTGCCTTGAAAACCTTGAAAATCCTTGGAATTTTCAAATTTTTGAATTCAAGGCCTTGAAAATCCTTGAAAAAACGTATTTCACCCTAAGATCATTGAAAATCCTTGAAATGTTTGGCTAGGAAATAATTTTAAACAGCAAAATCTTAAGCAAAGAAAATAACGAAACCCAGCGAACCCTCGGCAGGGTGCGCACGGGGCCTTGGAAATCCTCGAAAGTCAGAATTTCATACATGATTTTCAAAGCCTGGAATGTCCTTACAAAAGCGCGAAATTTTGTACTAAAAACCTGGAATATCCTAGAATTTTAATTTCTAAAAGGCTTTATAAAAGATTTCAGGGTGTCGACTGATTATGTTTAAGTCCGGAAATCTTATAACAATCCGGAATTTCTATGAAAAATCCCGAATTTTCATACATGCTTTCGGACGTTTGCCTGTAAAGTTGTCATTTTGACGGCGTGGACGCGGGCAAAAAAACAACTTGACGGAAGGTTCGCGATCGCGTATCAATATCCTTGGCTTTAAATGCTTGTTTTTGGAGAAAGTGTTCACTTTTTGTAGTTCAAATATTATGTCCAATATTTAGCTGGAAAATTAAAAAATTATTGGAGTAATTTCTTGTTGTTTGCAAGAAGGCAAATAGAAATTTATGGTTTGAACTTGAGATTTTTAATATCAAACAAAGAATTACTGAAAATAATTGCATTACAGGAAAGCTTTTTGTTGTAAATAAATTATTATTATGTATGTGGAAGAATTTTAAAACATAATGCTCTTATAAAGTCAACAGGAGATACGAATGCTTAAAAGGGTTTGAGTAGTTATTTAATGTTTTAACAATTTAATCCTTAAATTAACTTTCAACATGCAGAATAATCATAAAATTAAAATTACCCTAAAAAAATCGGACCGCCCCCCTTGAAAAGTTTCTTAATCCGTGCCTGCTTTAGTTCTCTATTTTATGTTTTCTCTTTATCGTACATACATCAAGCGAAAAAAATCTCCTTAATATTGTTTCAACTTTGTAATTATCAATTATTTGACTTGAAATCACTGGTTCGTGAGTTTGCCGAAAGAAAAGTTAGAAAAAAAGCATTTTAATTACTTCGGTTAGTTAGAATTTATTTATAATATGAGATATTAGTTCAGTTAGCATTACTACATTTTAATTTTTGTTATTTTGCCTTAAGTGCTAAATTGCTTGTCTTGTTATCTGATGATTGATAAATAAGAAAGATTAAATAAATAAGAAATAAAACACAATATTTTATATGTTTCTTTTATTATCTGTAAATTAGAGTTTTTACTTTATTTTAAGATGTTTATGGATTTCTCAGAAGGTTATATGCCAGTATTTTCATTTTTTTTATTAAAAAGAAGATTTGGTTAAAACGCTTTGAATCGCTCCTTATATATTGACATTTTGTTTCATATTCTGAGAAATGTAAGCTGTTTATATAATTCTTTTCAGGAATTGATAGTGGAAGCAAAAAAAAAAAAAATCCTCAGACAGCTGTCACCGCGATTTCCTGTGGACTAAATTATTTAAAAAAAATGTATAAATATAGTGCTTTGTAAAAAAAAATATTCAGTTTTCTTGGAAAAATAAGAATGTTTCCTATGATTCAAGAGTATTTACAGAAATTCAGAATGCGATTTCGAAGAGTTTTTAAAAGAAAAAGCTAAATTTGCTTTGAAACTAAGTTTCACAAGTGAGAAACTTACTTCACTAATATTTTTGAACCGATCATTTTTGTTTCATTTTCTGAATTATAAAAAGGTAAATCCACATTTAATATGTTTTAAAATACTAAATAAATTAACGTAGGATGATAGGTAGCTGCTAATGCAAGAAAATTAAGATACGCAACTCCATAAATCTTTAAAAATTAACTAATAAATGCTTCCCGTGTAAGTTCGGGTATATCAGATAATACATTTCAAGAAGTGTAATAATAAAACATTTCAAATAAACCAACTGAATTATAGTTAATTTCTCTAATTTAATTATTCTAGAGTTGAAAAGAAACGTGTATGTAAAGATACCAAATAACGCCTTAAAAGGACAAAAAACGATAAAAATAGAGCAAAAATTAGACAAATTATTCTGAAAAAATCTTTTATGAGGTATTAATGATAGTTCCTTGCATTTTAAGATATTTTTACCCTAAAAAATAGAGCCATTGGCACGCTTTACGCATGGGGTCTATTAGACCCCACAAGGGGGAATATGTGACTTAGTTCTCAAGAGGGTAGGAAGGTTAACGGGCTGCCCACACCGAGCTCGTCGTGCGTATTGTCCCATAAAGATCGTTATCTTGACAGTCGGACTCAGGTTCCCCATTCAGCCTTCCCAATAGAAGAGAGGGGGTTGAGAGTGTCTTGTTTACTCGACTGTCCAGGAGGTCAATTAACGTTATCTTGTATTGCGAAGGCTGCGAGGGCCAAGGGGTCAAGATTGATTTATTTTATTGCTCTGGAGTCTCTTCCTTGGTGTGGGCAGCCCCTAAGGCTGCGGTCAGCAAGAAAATCAGTATGGTATCTGTTCAAAAAATCTGCAGTATCTGGTTATCGGACAATAGGAAAACCGCAATCAACCCCTTCAATGGTCCCTCCAACAAAAGACAGCCCTCGGGGAGGAGCGAGAAGTCACTATCGGGTGTCTGCTAATTGACTGGGGGGGGTGACTTCGGACTCCTTCGCTATTGTTGGAGGGGTCATGAATGGGGAGATAGGGCAGATTTTTTGAAGAGATACCATAGGTTTTTTGGCTGACCGTGCCCTAAGGCTGCGGTCAGCAAGAAAATCAGTATGGTATCTGTTCAAAAAATCTGCAGTATCTGGTTATCGGACAATAGGAAAACCGCAATCAACCCCTTCAATGGTCCCTCCAACAAAAGACAGCCCTCGGGGAGGAGCGAGAAGTCACTATCGGGTGTCTGCTAATTGACTGGGGGAGGTGACTTCGGACTCCTTCGCTATTGTTGGAGGGGTCATGAATGGGGAGATAGGACAGATTTTTTGAAGAGATACCGCAGATTTTTTGAAGAGATACCATAGGTTTTTTGGCTGACCGTGCCCTAAAAAAACGGAGAGGGGGGGGGCGCAAAATTAAGGTTTTGCCCGGAGCGCCAAAATGTCTAGGGCCGGCCCTGCTGCGGTATCGTCTGCAAAAAGATGGAGGAATGTGCGTGGGGAGCTGGGTATATCCTGGGTATAAATGTTGGACAAAAGTGGAGATAATATGGCTCCCTGGGGGGTTCCTGCTGCTATTTTAAAACTGTCAGATAGCTGACATCCAACTCGGACTCTGAACACACGACCTTTTAAAAAAGAGCAGGGCCGGCCCCAGGGCAGGGCGCTCCGGGCGGCCGCCCGGAGCGCAATGATCTAGGGGCGCCAAAATCATGGAAAATGAAAATAAATTTTCAAAAAAAGATTGGAGCAAGTTCATAATTTTGAGCGATAAATGCAAACAGGCCCCCTTTAACCTTGGCTGTCACCTTGAAGAGGTCATTCAAACAAGATAACCGGACAGTCGTTCTGTCGTTTGTTTATCTGCACTCCCGTCCCCTATGTTGTTTTAGGGTTTCTTCCCTGTTTCCTCTGAGGAAATGAGAGAGAGGGGGGGGGATAGGTGGCAAGGAATGCAGGAAGTTCTCGGTTGGGGATATCGCCCCCCCCCCCTTCTAGGCTTCTAGTGAAAATATTCACATGATTGGTGCTTCTCAAACACCAGTGGTCACTGCCTAATGAGACGATTTCAGTGCTTTGGGTCTCAAATGAAAATTGTCATTGCTGTTGGAGAACATCAAGCGTTTGCCTTTATATTTTTCTATACACAAGGAGAAAAATGTAAGTTTATACTCAACTCTTTTAAAAGAATGTTTGTTTCATGTACTTAAAATTATGACTAGGTGTGGAAGTTTCATGTTATTACATTTATTTTATAATTATTATTTTGAAGAGTTCTGTTTCGAATATTACACGTTTCAAAAGATTTTTGATCGATTTATACTAGCTTTATGTTACATACTTCGGTTTATTCACATGTTTTTACATATTTAAGCGCTTTGCTACTTATTCCATTCATCCAATTTTAGATTTGTCATCAATAATCACAAACTTTTAAAATCAAGTATAACTTTATGAATCTAAAATTGTAGATGAAATTTAGTGAACCCAATGCTAATTTTCCGCGGATTTCCTCAAAGTATCTTTTTTCCACGGAGAAAATCTATCGGAGATATCTTTTTCCTCCTTCACTCTATCCTTTTCTCCCAGGGTTCGTACGCTGCCTTGAAAACCTTGAAAGTCCTTGGAATTTTCAAATTTTTGAATTCAAGGCCTTGAAAATCCTTGAAAAAACGTATTTTACCCTAAGATGATCATTGAAAATCCTTGAAATTTTTGGCTAGGAAATAATTTTAAACAGCAAAATCTTCAGCAAAGAAAATAACGAAACCCAGCGAACCCTCGGCAGGGTGCGCACGGGGCCTTGGAAATCCTCGAAAGTCAGAATTTCATACATGATTTTCAAAGCCTGGAATGTCCTTACAAAAGCGCGAACTTTTGTACTAAAAGCCTGAAATATCCTAGAATTTTAATTTCCACAAGGCTTTAAAAAGATTTCAGGGTGTCGACTGATTATGTTTAAGTCCGGAAATCTTATAACGGTCCGGAATTTCTATGAAAAATCCCGAATTTTCATACATGCTTTCGGACGTTTGCCTGTAAAGTTGGCACTTTGACGGCGTGGACGCGGGCAAAAAAACAACTTGACGGACGGTTCGCGATCGCGTATCAATATCCTTGGCTTTAAATGCTTGTTTTGGAGAAAAATTATTGGAGTAATTTCTTGTTGTTTGCAAGAAGGCAAATAGAAATTTATGGTTTGAACTTGATATTTTTAATATCAAACAAAGAATTACTGAAAATAATTGCATTACAGGAAAGTTTTTTGTTGTAAATAAATTATTATTATGTATGTGGAAGAATTCTAAAACACAATGCTCTTATAAAGTCAACAGGAGATACGAATGCTTAAAAGGGTTTGAGTAGTTAATTAATGTTTTAACAATTTAATCCTTAAATTAACTTTCAACATGCAGAATAATCATAAAATTAAAATTACCCTAAAAAAATCGGACCGCCCCCCTTGAAAAGTTTCTTAATCTGTGTCTGTTTAGTTCTCTATTTTATGTTTTCTCTTTATCGTACATACATCAAGCGAAAAAAATCTCATTAATATTGTTTCAACTTTGTAATTATCAATTATTTGACTTGAAATCACTGGTTCGTGAGTTTGCCGAAAGAAAAGTTAGAAAAAAGGCATTTTAATTACTTCGGTTAGTTAGAATTTATTTATAATATGGGATATTAGTTCAGTTAGCATTACTACATTTTAATTTTTGTTATTTTGCCTTAAGTGCTAAATTGCTTGTCTTGTTATCTGATGATTGATAAATAAGAAAGATTAAATAAATAAGAAATAAAACACAATATTTTATATGTTTCTTTTATTATATGTAAATTAGAGTTTTTACTTTATTTTAAGATGTTTATGGATTTCTCAGAAGGTTATATGCCAGTATTTTCATTTTTTTTTATTAAAAAGAAGAAGATTTGGTTAAAACGCTTTGAATCTCTCCTTATATACTGACATTTTGTTTCATATTCTGAGAAATGTAAGCTGTTTATATAATTCTTTTGAGGAATTGATAGTGGAAGCAAAAAAAAAATCCTGAGACAGCTGGCACCGCGATTTCCTGTGGACTAAATTATTTAAAAAAATGTATAAATGTAGGGCTTTGTAAAAAAAAATATTCAGTTTTCTTGGAAAAATAAGAATGTTTCCTATGATACAAGAGTATTTACAGAAATTCAGAATGCGATTTCAAAGAATTTTTAAAAGAAAAAGCTAAATTTGCTTTGAAAACTAAGTTTCACAAGCAAGAAACTTACTTCACTAATATTTTTGAACCGATCATTTTTGTTTCATTTTCTGAATTATAAAAAGATAAATCCACATTTAATATGTTTTAAAATACTAAATAAATTGATGTAGGATGATAGGTAGCTGCTAATGCAAGAAAATTAAGATACGCAACTCCATAAATCTTTAAAAATTAACTAATAAATGCTTCCCGTGCAAGTTCTGGTATATCAGATAATACATTTCAAGAAGTGTAATAATAAAACATTTCAAATAAACCAACTGAATTATAGTTAATTTCTCTAATTTAATTATTCTAGAGTTGAAAAGAAACGTGAATGAAAAGAAACCAAATAACGCCTTAAAAGGACAAAAAACGATAAAAATAAAGCAAAAATTAGACAAATTATTCTGAAAAAATCTTTTATGAGGTATTAATGATAGTTCCTTGCATTTTAAGATATTTTTACCCTAAAAAATAGAGCCATTAGCACGTTTTACGCATGGGGTCTATTAGACCCCACAAGGGGGAATATGTGACTTTGTTCTCAAGAGGGTAGGAAGGTTAAAAAAACGGAGAGGGGGGGGGCGCAAAATTAAGATTTTGCCCGGAGCGCCAAAATGTCTAGGGCCGGCCCTGAAAAGAGTTTATTATCCTGACTAGGTATGCGGGGAACTTGAGAGCTATTAATTTGTGTATGAGTCCCTTGTGCCATACCTTGTCGAATGCTCTTGCTATGTCGAGGAATACCGCCCCTGTGTGTCTTTTACTGTGTTTGCCAGCTGTGACTGCATTTACAATTCTGAGCAGTTGGTGGACTGTCGAGTGTTTTTCTCGGAAACCGAACTGCTCGGGAGGGAGAATGTTGTTTTCCTTGCAATGCTCAGCAAGTTTGGCCCAAATCACCTTCTCAAAGACTTTAGATAGGGTGTTTAATAGGGATATTGGCCTGTAGCTGGTGGGGAGGTTTTTTTGTTGTTTTGGTTTTGGAAGCATGGCTACTGTGGCCGTTTTCCACGCATCAGGGAAGTAGTTTTCCCTAAGACAAGAATTGATTATTTTGGTTATATTTGTTAGTACGTTTATAGGTATCATCTTTAAGGCTTTGTTTTCGATTTTATCCGGGCCTGGGGCTTTCTTTTCTTTTAATTTCCTTATTATTGCAGCTATTTCGGCTGGAGAGGTTGTGAAAGGGGCAGGAGATGGTGGAGAGCAAGCTAAAACGGCATGAGTTGTTGCCTCTACATTTGATTCGTACAGGGGGCTTTTTAGATGCTCGTTTAGGGTAAAAGTGTTCTCCAGGGTTTTCCCGAATAGGTTAGCTTTGTCTAGGTCAGTCACAGCTGGGCTATGCGGGTCATTTGGATTGACTAGGGGCGGTATTGGTTGGAACTTATTTAGTAGTTTCCTATTTAATTTAAATAAGGAATTGTCCTCTACAGCTAAAGATGAGAGAAACTCATTCCACTTTCCGTTATTGAATATTTGTAGCTTGTTTTTTATTTGCCTCTGGAGTTTGTTTAATTCCGTTTTGAAGGGAGGAAAACCTGTCCTTTGCCACTCTGCTCTGACTTTATTTTTGTGTTGGATAAGGGCCACAAGATGAGTTTAACAAAGCTAACGTTTAACGGGCTTTAAACAAAGTTTTAGGTAGAGCGCCATCTATGAAAGGGCAAATTAACTATTTTTTGTTTCAAAACAATTCCCATCCCTTCAAAATGGCCTTCTTAAAAATTTCAGATTCTTTTTACCAATAGTTTCATCTGTAGATAATTTTAAAGTATGTTTGTTGTTTAATAACCACCCTGTATAATAGAGGGTCAATGATCAGGACTAGTACTAGTACTATGACACGTCACAATGGACAACTTGCACCTGTTAGGAAAAAGCCCTATTTTGTACTACTATATCATTAGATTGTCTTCTCAAATGTTGGAAAACATCAATTTTTACTCATTTCATTTTTTAAATATTTTATCACTCAAGTTTAAAATTACCTAAAAAATCACGTTACCCCGAAATGCTGTTTGACGTCACTGGGCCCGATGCAGTGACGTCACAGAAGTCGGCGTAGGAAAAATAGCGTTTTGGTATCAAAGTAAATAGTGCGCAATTTAAACCCTTTTTTCAGGCCTAAAAAATAAAAAAAGAGGATGCTTTTCGTCCTAATTTGAGTTTTTCTACATGATAAAATCATAATTGAAAAACGTGGAAGTTGTCCAACATTTGCCAGCCCTGTATTCAACCTTGGTAAAAAAGCTTAGGGACTGACCTGATCCTTGACTGGTGTGACGTAACCTTCAGTTCTCCAGTCCACAGTGGCTGCTGGTAAAGAGTCTTGGAGGCCTTTGGGAAACGTGGATGACGTACTGGTGTAGTTGTTAGGGCCTCGGAAACCCATCAGATGGGATCGGACTTCTTGTGGGCTCTGGCAACAGAATAGAAAGAAAACTTCATAAAGATTTACTGGAATTTAAAAGACGACGAAAAATCATCCTTATGGAGTACCTGCAATCACTGAGCTATAAACAAACTGGAGTGACAACTGAGCGTGCCGAAACCGCATCACACCTTATCGAAGTTTGTGTCTGCGCGAAAAAGATTTCCATCTTCTTTTAGTTTTCCCCATCTGTTGGCACAGTTGTATGCACAACATGATACGACCATTCTAAATGTTGCTCAAAATATTTTTAAAAAAGGGGGTTTTCTAGAAATAGTTCAACTCACACAATGTTAGTCTATGGAGAAATTCGTTTGTTTTGCCCGGTTCGCTCAAGCGAACCGGGCAATTGTGACCATCCGCGCCGGCACGTTCGGTCGCATGTTATATCATCAGAGGTTGTCACTCCAGTTTGTTTATAGCTCAGTGCCTGCAATAGACTGCATTTGCTCCGATTGACCATGACCATGAGATTTTTTTTTTACTAAGCATCTTTGGGTGGACAAAATGTCCGATTATTATTTTTGTTGTTTTGCTATGATAGTAGATGCCAGAGTGTGAGAGGAGAAAGAGAGTTTATTTTTTTTTTAGCACTTGAGTGCGCGGGGAATGTCTTTAATTAAGGGGGTTGACATGCCTGAATGAACAGGGGCTAGGTGGGGTGAAACCGCTCGGTTAATCTTGTTGTAGAGAAAGGGAATCTCCTCTCAAACTCCGGTTCGTTGTGTATGACTTGAATGCTGATAAGAGCGTTTTCGTGGGTTTCCACTGTTTTGAAAAAGTTGATTGCTGTTTTTTTGGATAAAGGCAGGCAGTTCCTCCACCTTTATGTCGCTCCGGATATTTTCGTTACGAACGTACCAGGGTGCGTCCGTAAACATTCTAAGTATCTTGCTTTGAATCACTGCTAGCTTGTTTAAACTTGATATGCTGGCTGTTGCCCAGATTGGGCATGCATACGTGAATAGGGGACGCACCACTGATTTATAAAGCATAACCTTGTTTTTGAGTGATAGCGCAGATTTTCTACATAGGAGAGGGTATATCATACTCATTCTTTTTTTGTGTTTTTTGATTATTTCTTCGATGTGTGGTGCAAACGAAAGGCATTCATCTAGGTAAACCCCTAGGTATTTGGATTTTTTGGTCCATTCCAGGACATCGCCGAAAAGTTTTAAGGGTGGCTGGGCCAGCTTTTTCCTAGGCCGCCGCTTGAAAAGGATGGCCTGGGTTTTTTTCGTATTGATTGCTATTTTCCAGTTTTTGCACCACACCTCGATTTCGTCCAATGCTTTTTGTAGATTTATTCTTATTTTAGGTACTCTGAAACTCTGCGCTATCACTGCCGTGTCATCCGCGAAAAGGTGGAGGAAAGTGCCTTGGGTTTTAGGTATATCATGCGTGAATATGTTATATAAAATAGGGGACAATATGGGCTCCCTGGGGGGTACCAGCTCTTATCCTGAAACTGTCGGATAACTGACTTCCAACTCGGACTCGGAACACACGGTCTTTCAGGAAGGACTCAATTATTCTGACAAGGTATGGCGGGAAATTCAGAGCGATAAGCTTGTAGATTAGCCCTTTGTGCCACACCTTGTCGAATGCTCTAGCGATGTCGAGGAAAACTGCCCCTGTGTGTCTCTTGCTTTGAGAGCCAGCTGTGATCGCATTTACTATTCTGAGCAGTTGGTGCAATGTTGAGTGCTTTTCTCTAAAACCAAACTGCTCAGGAGGGAGGATGTTATTTTCTTTACAGAAGGCAGCAATTTTTGTCCATATGATTTTCTCATATAATTTTGATAGGCAGTTAAGGAGGGATATAGGGCGATAGTTTGAGGGGTGGTTTTTTGACTGACCTGGTTTAGGGAGCATGGCAACAGCTGCCTCTTTCCATGCGTCTGGAAAATAATTTAGTCTTAGGCATGTATTTATTATCTTAGTGATGTTAGTGAGTAGTACGTTTAGTGGGATCATTTTTAGAGTGTTGTTATCGATCTTGTCAGGGCCAGGGGCCTTTTTTTTTGGTAGCTTTTTGATTATGTTAGCTAATTCACTGGGGGAAACGAAGAAGGGGGCAGGGGATGGAGGGGAGATTCTTAGAAAGGTGGAGGTTGTGTCTTCCACCTTCTCTTCGTATTGGGGGGTTTTTCAGGTGATTATTTAGAGTGAATGTGGATTCCAGAGTTCTGCCGAATAGGTTAGCCTTTTCTAAATCCGTCACAGCTGGTTTCGAAGGGTCATTTTGGTCTATTAGAGGTGGTACCGGTTGGTATTTATTTACTAGTTTTTTATTTAGCTTGAACAGGGAGTTGTCCTCGACAGACAAAGACGAGAGAAACTCATTCCACGTTTTGTTGTTATATTCTTGCAATTTTGATTTTATCTCTCTTGTAGACTATTTAGCTTGACTTTGAGAGGAGGGAATCCGGTTCTTTGCCATTCGGCTCTGATTTTGTTTTTATTTTTGATCAGGGCTACTATGCTGGGTGGAATTGGCTTTTGGGATTTTATCAGGGATTTAGTTGTACTAGCTTTGTTTCTCGCGTCCACTAGTGCGTGAGAAAGAGATGCTATGTTTATATCTACGTCGTAGTGGGAATTTATAGTGGGGTTTCCTGGAATGGATGTGGATAAAAAGTCGTGGAATTTAGCCCAGTCGAGTACTCATACTCATCCGGAGGTAGAAATTCAGGGTTATGGAGGGTTATCAGGATAGGGTTATGATCGCTGCTTAGAGCAGGCTCGCTGATTATCCTCGAGTTTACTATTCCTTTTACTAGGCCGATGTCAAGAGTTGACGAACCATAAAAGGAGTGATGTGTCGGGGTAACAGGGGCTATGATATCAATCCCGTTTGACTGGCAAAAATTTAACAGTCTTGTCCCCTCGCTGTTGTTTGACCCTCTATTCCAGTTTGCGTGCTTACAATTTAAGTCTCCGAATATTACGAATCGGGCGTTTAAGTTGGCAAGTTTTAACAATTCCGTCATATTGAACCGATTTTGGGGGGGTTTGTACACTGATGAAAACGTGTAGAATGAGTTGTCTCTCGCCTTTAGAGCTATGGTCGTGTGTTCAAAGGATGTAGAGTCCATTTGGAGCGAATGGTGTTGAAGTTTGGATTTTAACAGCAGTGCGGTGCCACCTCCCCTGTGAGTGAGGCGGTCCGTATACGATAGGTTAAGTAATTTGGAATAGTCAATTTATCACAGGGTCGTAGATGGGTTTCCTGGAGTAATATTATATCTGGATTATGGATTTTAACAAAGTGCCGAAGTTCATAAATTTTTCCTTCACCTTTAACACCATTTGCGTTCCAGGATAATACATTTATTATATTTCTTTTGGTGACACAATTATTGGTGTTATTAACCATAGTGGGAATCGGAATCCTCAATGCGAAGGTAAGTTGCCGAATGAAATTTTAGAGGGGTCAGTTGGATGACGGTCAATTTTAGCTGCGGTCCGCTACTGGCGAGGGTGTTGGGGTGATCTAGTCTAGTAAACAGACTAATGAAATTTAAGAGGTAACGAGTGGAAAAATAAGAATAATTAATTTATATACAAAAAGTGGTTATAACTTTCACTTTGAGATATCTATGAAAGTAAACTACAGGACCAAATTATCTTAATCTGACGTGATAGGACTTTATTTCCAGTGAAAAAATTTGTTCAAAAATTGAAAATTGACCACAGGAGGAAAATGGCGCTGTGTCACGCATTCTCCAACGAAAAAAGAGCTAAGACTCGAACTTTTATCCCCAAACTGAACAACACAAAATGCGAGATCAAAAATGCATGCGCCTTCCGTAAAATGCCAAATCGTGAGTTTGAAGTCCTGATTTGGCACTTATGTTAGACACGAAGAAATAGCTTTAAAACATTTTTAAACTCTTTTAAAAGGAAAAGGTTTATCAGGCAATGGGCAAAATATAACGCAATTTCGATATAATATGGTAAGATTTTGCGATCATCGATTCGGGGATTTAAGTTCGAATCCTGGCTCCTGTTAGGGGACATCCATAAAGTACGTGAGGTCAAAAAAAGGGGGGAGGGGTTTGGAAAAATCTCACCAAGGGGGAGGGGGTCGATTAAAATCTCACGTCAATATTTAAAGTTAGAAATTATTAGAGAGTTAACTTCTATTTATTGCTGTAATTTTACAAATCTCGACCGGATGATAACATAATGTCCTTTCCTCCCTCACGTTATTAATAATGTAAAGGTTTTATAGGTGCTATGAAGCATTAAATGCAAATGAATAGGATAGAAAATCATTTTTCAAGTCGTTGGTAAATCTCACGTGGGGGGAGGGGGGGTCCAGCAAAATCTCACTAAATCTCAACAAGGGGGGAGGGGGGTCCAGATTTCGGAAAAACCTCACGTAATTTATGGATGTCCCCTTACTAGGGCGGTTGTTAAGTGCGAGTCACGAGATTAAAATGCTCTATAGAGCATTTGCACATGACGTCAAGACAAGTTATTTTCCTTTAACTGTTATCTACTGGAGGGCAAGCATCTGTTGCTAGGGCGGTTGCTAGGTGCGGGGTCACGTGATTGCAAATGCCCTGATGTTATTGCAGTGACTACGCCCACATGCTCCGTCTTTCTCTTTTCTAATTTCTATGACTGACTAATAGTCAGGGTTCGATACTTACCAAATCCGAATATTTGTTTATTGCCAGTGTGTAGTTGCTTGACACGGCGTTATGTTTGGCAGCTTTTATCAGATTGTTCTCGAAGTTTTTCTTGCGGGCGGGTTCTTCTTTCTGATCGTAGCTCTTTCCGAACATGTCCTGAAATTACATAAAAAGAAATTTCAAATTCAAGTAAACCTAGAATCCAGTAGAGCGGGAGCCCTTCTTGGCGTCAGGTTTTGTCGCCAAGCTTTAGCGCATTCCGGTAATAAATTTGGAATTGCTAAGCAAGCGATAACACGCAAACTCATCGCCAGAAGCCTTGCTAATAACGGATTTAAAGGGGAATACTCACTCTACTATATTTCTACTCTATGCTTTCATCTTTCAACCTTTTGGGAGGGTATACTTACGCTATGAAGGCCGAGAACCCAGGCACGGATTATAGGAATTTTTAAGGGGGGGGGGCGGTCTAGGTTCCCCAAAATTTCGTAGATTTGATTTCAAATTTAATTAATCCCCCAGTTCCCCGTCCCCTTTACTATGATCATCTTTCCGATTCTGAATTCTTTCAACTGATCTTAACTGAAAGAAAAGCTTGTTAAAATAATATATCAATTTGCAAAAAATATTTGAATATTTTAGCAACATGGTATCTTACATTTATTACTTTATAAATAACGGTAAGAGTTTTGTCAAAAATTCAATAATAACTGATTTCTTTGATTCTGAAAATAAAAAGATAATTTCTATTAATATTTTCCTATAGTGTACTTCAACTAGAATTTTACTCAACACATTTAAATACCCAAACCTCTTAGTAGGATTTCAGCAACTCAGATTTCGATATTAACTCTCCAAAAATAAAAATTTTCAAGCTATTCTAAAAATAGTATTTTTTCTCATTTAAAAATTTAAACAATAATTATTTCTTAAAGATGAATTATCGTTAAAGTTTCGATTCAAAATCAATGATCCTTTATTTAAGAAAAACTTAAAAACTTAATTCATCTGTTCAATTATCTTCCTTCATTGCTGTTTGGATAATTAAAATTTTTAAAAAGAGAAAAGAAATTACACCACCCGCCCCCTCAATTCTTAACCTTTGCCAACACAGAACCGCTTAAAAATTTACTAAATACACTTAAAAAGCTATAAATATCTTCCTTCTGTAAATAATTTACAAGAGTGTAGAGTAAAAGTTTCGTAAAACACATGTATATATCCTGAAAAAATATACATATTAAACCAAACTAGGGAAAAAAGATTTAAAAAATTATTTAATTTTTACAAATCGAATGTTAATTAACAATTAGGATATCTAGAAAATCTTACAGGTATGAATGAATATACATTAGGGTGTCTCAAAAAAACGCGACTTTTGAAATGTTTAACTCTCACCCCCCCCCCAAAAAAAAATGTTCTTTATGTGAATATAAGACACTGTGAATTTTTTTTAGAATTTTTGAAAAATATTTAGAAGTCCCCCAAGGTCATTGAATTTTCAAAAAATGGTCAAAAAAAGGGTAAAATTTAACATTTTCCCTAATTTTTTTGAAATAACCATTAATGTTCAAATGACATTATATTTTCATTTATTAGAGCTATTTATATTGTTTTAAACCAATTCTGTATTAATTATCTGGGTATGAAATAATACGCATTATTATTAAAATCAAGAAACATGCGATATTTTTCGATATTTTTACCTTATGTTTTACACTATACGACAAAAAAAATGGGTCAAAATGCCCCAGAAACTTTGAAAGCAGATTCTTATGTAAAATGACCCCCTGAATCCGAATCCGGCCCCTGTTTTTCTCCATCAGCCTCAGATTTTCGGGGAACAGCCCCTCCCCCTTTTTACGTTTTTCGACAACTTTATAACTTTGAACTCGATTTTCAGGGTCAAAAAGCATTGTTTTAGTCTTCAAATTTCCCCCCAGGAGACAAGAAAGGTTCAAATTAATAAAATATGGAAATTTGTAACAAATGGATAGGTTTAAGGGGTAATTAACCCCCTAAAAACGCAACAAAATCGCTAAGAATAGTAGGATTTGTTATACCGTATTTATTTAACTTATTTTTGAAGCAATTCAACTTTAAAGGGTCCTAACCGTTCCCCAAAACTCCAAATTTAATAATGATATGCAGCAATGATTTTTAGGAAAAGCGGTTGAGGAGTTATCGCCCCCGATGCACCCGCGGACGGAGGGGGCGAACCTTATTGGAACCACAGAGAAATATCCTAACAGAGGGTTCACGAGGCTATTTTCAAATGCGTTACTGATGTGAGGGCGGCACACTAGAGTTTGGAACATATGCCGGCCGCTTAAATCTCTCGCCAAATTAGAACTCAGCGCAAGCGCAAAAAGGTGTTTTCGATCTCCCATAGGCAGCCGGCGAACGATTCAGACTGGATCCAGACGCTAGTGAGTTTAGTGCGATCCCAGCGCCACAATTCTCCCAACCTGTAACAAGATGTCATGATTTTCGATTTCCATTACGGCCTATGGCCGTGGACTCTCTGTTCTAGTACTCTGTGATTGGAACATTCCAAAAACCTCGTTCAGTCGTTCATTAGGGGAGAGCGGGGCACCTTTCAACAGTTTCGTTTTCGATTAAAATCATTTTCTCGTTTGTTATGAGGTTAATATAAATGCCACCTGGTGTCAAGTAATGTTTTTTATCAAAACAACATCTGTCCGTGGGATTCCTACCATTTCACCTTTAAGTTTTTTTGTAATCGAGTGGAGTCGTTTTTGACGTCCAAAAGTAAATTTTGAATTTCTTTTAAAAAACAGGATTTTACCAACTTTTTATTAATTCAGGTGACTGATTTTTACACATGTTATTAAATAAGGTCTTCTGCTTCTATGCATACCTTTTTCGAACCGATATCTTTATTCTAAAGCGTTTGAGGGGTCTTGAACCGTGACGACTAAAGGTGGGGCACCTTTCAACACTTAGGGCGGGGCAGGTTTCAACACCACAAAAATTCGTTTTGCTTAGCATATTGTGCTTTCGCAATGCTTTTTCTTGAAGTAAACGCTCTTAAATAACTTATTCAAGAAATAATAGCATTGTATTAGAGTTAATTATTTATTTTTAGCGAAAAAACAGCTGAAAATCGATTTAGATAATTTACTCAAATACACATATAATTTTTAACGGTAAGGCTACCATACGATTCACAACAGCAATTTTATGCATTTAGTAGTTATCAGCATTGATTTAAATAAAATTATTTAAGATATACCACTTTGATGACTATATAGTAATTAGCAAAATTTAAAAGAAATTAAAAGCGATTAAAAAAAATAAAATTTTTGGTGAATTCTGAATAAAAATATAGTTGAATTAACAAAATATTTTCGGAATATAACTCAAAAGAACTTTAAATTAAAAAATAAAGAAATATCCCACTTAGTTGCGTGAAAAAACTCATAACCTACGAAACAACAGAAAAACTCCAAAATTTGCAAAAAAATTTCACTTTTTTTACTCTAAATTAATGAAATGTATTTGTTATAATGTATATTTCAGTATAATAAACTTAAAATCAACTGAAGCTTTTAAAATTTTAAAATTAACCCACTGTTGAAACGTGCCCCGCCTGTGTTGAAACCTGCCCCACCCGAGAACCTTTTTTAAAACGCAATTTTGGACCTTTTAATTTTCTCAAGGAACTTGGGTAAAATTACACAATGTGTCCGAAAGTCCATGGTAGGATATTAGGCCAGTCAATAACGACAAAAAAAAGGGCGATAATTGCAAAAAATCGTGTATCTCCAATTTTTGTCTTATGTTGTTAGGACCCATCCCAGTAGTTAATAACCAATTTTGCAACCCTGAAAGCCCTGTGCTAACTTTGCAATCCTCAAAAAACCTAAAAATTTTCCGACTTTTTTCAGTTTTTGGCTTATAACTACTACAAAATGCATCCGCACGAAAAAGTTTCAAATATATCATTTAAAGTAGATAAAATTTGCAATAATTTAAGACCATTCCCAAGTTTATACGACCAATAGATCCCGAGTTACATCTCTTCAAAAATGGGCAATTTTTTCCCAAAATTCAAAATTTTGAGTCTAAGTCGCTTTTATATAAAAAAATAGGTTATATTACTCGTTGTAAAAGGTAAATAAGGGCAATTAAGTTGTAGTACAGTTGTTTAGCTTTAATTTAAGCCCTGAATGAAGACTCTAGGCCCCATAGTTCTTACTTTATCTTAAAAAACAAAAAATTTGGGAAAACAGAAATTTCGGAAAAATAGAGCATGACGTTGTATGGGCACAGAAAACGAAAAATAAAGCTATAACACAATATGACGTCAAAAAAATTAATATTTATTTATTGAATACAAAATTATTTGTCTTAATACTTGTTAATTAATGTTAATTTTTAAATTAAATTGAGTTTAATTAGTATTAATTATATAATTAAGAAATTAAAAATATATATTAATTTATAGCTTTTTTAAGTATTAGTTTAAAATAAAACCTTAATAAGTCTTAGATAAGTTTTATAAGACCCTTAGTTCTTGCTTTACCTTAAAAAATAAAAACGATGAAGAAAATGGATTTTTAACTCGGATTAGCTTACAAGGGCGTGTCAGAACTCGCATCCCCAACTGTTTTAGATATTTGCTGTACTTTAAAAAATATATTTTTTCGGAACTATTAAGTTATAGAAATTAAACTAACATACTGATTTAAGAAGATCTGATTACCAGGACGAGCGAAAGGCTTCACCCAGATGAATTTCGACTATTCACACAAAAAGGAGGATTCACGATTCGGAGATCCCACAAGTTCTGGTCAGGCTTATGGACAGACCTAATGATTGAGCAAGTATTAATGAGATCGATGAAATGCCAGGGAGGCTTAACTCATGGTCGAGGCATATCCAGCAGCGTTCTTACGCGTTGGACTGAAGGAATGGTGTACATGCTGAATATCTGTGAAGGGCTTGAATACTTTTGGAACGTTTCCTATTCTACCACCGAACAACACGTTGACATGAGGCCCACTCAAATAGAACGAGATACCGATCATGTGCAAAAACTTATGAACTGGTTCGATGCCCACACACCATTTCCATTTAATGAAAAAATGCTATCCATCAGCTCTGGTATGGTTGGGGACTCTGAAGTCAATTGCCATATGGCCTACGAATTGGGAATAAATGGAATAAATCAAATCACGAGAAACACCTTTGGAAAAGTTAGTTTTAAAAGAAAAGATAAAGTGCGAACCCTGGCATCAGTTACTATAAAATTACAAAATCAGAAGGTTCAAATAGATCCCCTCACAATTTTTCAAAGGCCGTGTATCACGAAGTAGACAGAGGGTGACTTGAAAGAGCACTTTAAGTTCGAGTTGGCTCCCTACCCAATGGCTTTGTTTTGTGAAGATGGGATGCGTAAAGGCAAAAAGTCCAGCTTTTACACAGCTTTAGCCCCTCTTCCTGAAAATATAGAGCCCCTACGTTTGTTTTTGTGGATGGTGGCTACTTACTTCATAAAGTAAGGTGGCATCGGAATATCACAACCAAGGAAGTTGTAGCATTTTACATCAGCTACACAATTAGCCATTTTGGAAAAAATGTGTGAGTTGTATTTGATGGATACCCAGACAATGGGTCTGAAAGAAGCACTAAAACTGCAGAAAGATTACGTCGATATGCAAACTCATCATGCAGTGATATATTATTTCAAGACCACACAGTTATAAAAGTGCCACAGGAGAAGTTTTTATCCAACGAAAACAACAAGCGCCAACTTATTAAATTCCTTCGTTAAGGATTGGATAACCAAGGAATTGAAACAAAGCAAGTTGCCGAGGACGCAGACTGTACAATCGTACAGACTGCTCTCGACAAAAGCAGCTCGCATGAAAATGTCATCGTGATTGGAGAAGATGTGGACTTGTTGGTTCTTTTAAATGGATTGGGCTCGACGGTGGAAAATGTTTTCTTCCAAAAAGGGTTCAAGTGGGAATCAACTTGTTTGCAGTTTTCCTCCAAATGTTTCAATAGCGGAGAGCTGGCCTGTCCCTACGGATTTGAATTGTTCCTGCACGCTTTCTCTGGCTGTGACACCACCTCCTCAATTTTCAGGCAAGGGAAAATGAAGATGTTAAGCATGCTTGAAAAAATCCACATCTGGTTCCATCCATTTTCCTACAGCCTGATATTAGCCACGAAGAAATAGCCTCTGCTGGAAATAAGTGTCTTGTGGCTCTGTATGGAGGAGGAGACTCCGACACTCTTCACGCCCCCCGTTAAGAAATCTTTGTTCGTTCAGCTGCCAACACCAAGGTCCACCTGGTTCGTCTGCCTCCAACCGAAGAGGCTGCAGCTCAACATGCATATCACACATACCACCAGGTGCAGACATGGTTAGGTGCAGACAAAAAACCAACTGACGGGGGCTGGACGAGGAGTCAGCAAGGTCTGCTACCTATAACCTCTACAAAAGATCCAACATCAAAAACTCTCCTGAAATTCATCTCATGCAAGTTCCAAAAAGGGTGCGCTGGAAGAGGCTGCTCATGTGAGAAAGCGGGACTTAAGTGTTCTGCACTATGTAAACCATGTCAAGGCAAGTCATGCCTCAACATCCTTACAATTGAGATAGACGAGTCTGAAAACGAGGAAGACAGTCCTGAATCCTTGGAAGAGACATGATCTTTGGTACCTCAAAAAGTCGTATTTTATAAACTAATACTTAAAAAAGCAGTAAATTAATATATATTTTTAATTTCTTAATTATTTATTTATTTATTTATTTAGACAAAAAACAGACCTTTCGGTCCAATTACATTTGCCAATACCAATTTGCCATTTGCCAATTATATAATTAATACTAATTAAACTCAATTTAATTTAAAAATTAACATTAATTAACATGTATTAAGACAAATAATTTTGTATTCAATGAATAAATATTAATTTTTATAACGTCATATTGTGTTATAGCTTTATTTTTCCTTTTCTGTGCCCATACAACGTCATGCTCTATTTTTCCGAAATTTCGGTTTTCCCAAATGTTTTGTTTTTTAAGATAAAGTAAGAACTATGGGGCCTAGAGTCTTCATTCAGGGCTTAAATTAAAGCTAAATAACTGTACTACAACTTAATTGCCCTTATTAACCTTTTACAATGAGTACTATAACCTATTTTTTGATAAAAAAGCGACTTAGACTCAAAATTTTGAATTTTGGGAAAAAATTGCCCGTTTTTGAAGAGATGTAACTCGGGATCTATTGGACGTATAAACTTGGGGATGGTCTTAAATTATTGCAAATTTTATCTACTTTAAATGATATATTTGAAACTTTTTCGTGCGGATGCATTTTGTATGAGTTATATGCAAAAAACTGAAAAAAGTCGGAAATTTTTTAGGTTTTTTGAGGATTGCAAAGTTAGCACAGGGCTTTCAGGGTTGCAAAATTGGTTTCTAACTACTGGGATGCGTCCTAACAACATAAGACAAAAATTGGAGATACACGATTTTTTGCAATTTTCGATGTCGTTATTGACTGGCCTATATGCAAGTTAAAGTTTTATGATCCGTCAATTCGTTTGGTCACAAAAAATAAAAACCGAAATCTGTTGAAAGGTGCCCCCCTCTCCCCTACCCGTTCCGTTATCGTATAATAACTTCGCCCCCCCTTCTGAGTAGCCTTTCCCTAGCCCCTAAATAGAGCATTCGCACATGACGTCACGACCAGTTATTTTCTTTTAACTGTTAACTGCTGCTGGAGGACACGCGCCTAATGCTAGGTGCGGGGGCACCTGTTGCTACGGCGGTTGCTAGGTGAGGGGTTACGTGATTGCAAATGCTCCAATAGAAGCATTCGCATATGACACCACACCAGTTATTTTCTATAACTGTTAACTGCTGGAGGACAAGACCCTGTTCCTAGGGCGGTTGCTAGGTGCGAGTCACGTGATTGCAAATGCCCCAATAGAAGCATTAGCATATGACACCAGTTATTTTTTAACTGTTAACTGCTGGAGGATAAGACCCTGTTGCTAGGGCGGTTGCTAGGTGCGAGTCACGTGATTGCAAATGCTCTATTCTTCTGAGGCTGTGAAAACAAATTTTTTTGTTACATTTCTGTTTGTGTGTACATATACTACCAGTAATCACAGTAAATAAATTCCTTTTACCTTAAAAGCGTTCCACGATGTGTCTAAGGTCGAGTCCAGCAGGTCAGGAACGTTGTTTATGGGCGAGCCCAGAATGTCACGCAGATCTCTCAATAGGGCGCCGTTGGTGACGGAAAAAAACGCCAAGAAGAGGAGAATTTTCATGACTACCGCTGTAAAGAAAATGCAGGTAACAAGGTAAAAATTGAAAGATCGCTACTTTTGAAAGAAGACAGGTCTAAATTAAAATTTTAACAGCTTCGGTATGAGTTCACCATGGCAATTATCATAGTATGTCCGTGGCATATCTTGTTGAACTGCATGCGGATTAATTCAAATTCAGCTTATTAACGGCCATATTAACCGCTAACCTGACCAGTTGTTAACCGGCAGTCGAACCACTGATTGATAGTCAATAAGGAAAAAAATAGTTTTACGCCTCAAACCTCTGATTGGAGTAAAATTAGTTTTCCTTCTTTAACTATACTAGACAGTAGACAGCAACGTTAGTTGACCCTATGACGTCACTAACAAACAAAGTAGTAGTTCCCATCGCGGTGTCTGAATTTTGAGTGAAATGAAGAACGTCAATTTAAAAATATGATTATTTTGTTCACCCCTATAGCGTCTTTTTATCACGATTTGCGTACCGAAACTCCTCGTAGGTAGATGAAGGGGTTATGAAACAAAACGCTAATTTAGAGTAATTTAGGTTCAAAGTTTTATTGTTACATAATGTTTAATGTTACATAGCCCTTTCATCTCCTTCATATCTTTGTTTCTAGCTGTTTTGAAATATTCAGATTTTGCTACATAACACTTCTGCACATAACTCTTTCATCCATTAAATTATATTGTATTTTCAAAAAATGTAACATAGCCCCTTCATCTACCAAACCCTTCAATTGAGTGAAATTAAGAACGCCAATTAAAAACATGATTATTTTGTTCTTTTTATCACGATTTGCGTACCGAAACTCTTTCTAGCAACCCGACATGCTTTGTGTTAACCCATTTTTCTCTTTCCGCTTAGTGACGTTCTGGGATCAGGAATGGTTGCTAATGTCTAACCGCCACGAGAAAAACTTTGACAGAAAAACAAAACTTTGAATATAGAAGTTCACATCTAAATGATAGTCACACCGATTTGGCCCAAAACGTTTTTTCAGCGTTTATAAATTGCCATCACCCCCGAAATTGATGGGAATAACCCGTTTCCATAACAATCGTCACAATAGACGACATTAGTGTGACGTCACTTGCTTGTTTGGAAACGTTGATTCTATCCGTGATTGGTTCCGTGATTGGAAGTAAATCCGTACGGATCCGTACGGAACCAATCACGGATGGAATCAACGTTTCCAAACAAGCAAGTGGGCAAGTGACGTAATGACTAATGTCGTCTATATTGCCAATCGTCATAAGTTGTTCTATAATACACAAGACAGCAACTTAAGTTGACCCTACGACGTCACTAACAAACAAAGTAGTTCCCATCGCGGTGTCTGAGTTTTGAGTGAAATGAAGAACGTCAATTTAAAAATACGATTATTTTGTTAAACCCATGTATATATAGTGCTTTTCACAATCACGATTTGCGAGCCGAAACTCCTCCTATCAACCGAACAGGCTTCGTGTTTACCGATTTCTCCTTCCGCATTTGGCTTCGGGATCGGAGGGTCCCGGGTTCGATTCCCGACACCGCTGAAGACCCACCGAGTATATGCGGAGTACGTGCTCGTTAAATCTGTGGGTCCGAAAGTCCTGTGGTCCGTCATGGCGCAGTTTACCACGGGTCCAGGTGTCTGGAGACTATTTCCCTCCCTTTCAGAGACATGGCAAAATTGAGGAGGTGGCGATAGATGGTGGCAACATCTATCATCCGAGGCTTAAGTCGGACTCCTGCCATTTCATGGGCCTCACTTTGGGTACATTCGTAAAATCAAACTCGTTTAACCAGTTAAACGAATTATGCGAATTGAGCGTTCCTAAAGTCAACCGGTTATTTCCATGAGGATAACTCGCCGTTCCTAAATTCGCTGTAACCGAAAAAAGTTCGTAACTCAAATAACTCAAAAATTTCTCAGAGGGTTGCCAATTTGGCTTTTTTAAGGCCAAATTTGAGAAATTTGGCTTTTTTCAAACTCCGTTTGGCTTCGAAATTTTCGTTTGGCTTTTTTTGTTAAATCCTGAAAATTTGACTTTTTTTTTAGCAGTTTTCCCCATTTTTCTCTGTAGTTCATAGGCATTAGTAGTTCAAAATAAACGCTTCTATTAATTTTCTGAGAAACGTTTTGGTACTTTGGTTCCTAATTCCCTTTGTGAGGGCTTCAAGTGAATTTCAGATTTAGAACAAGCATGGAAATTTTTATTTTTTAATAAATATTTTCATTTTTTGAGCTCGGAGAACGTTTGATTACGGTCTTATAATACCACCGCATGTTTAATAGGCTCGTTTAGCATTTTTGTTTTGAAATTTCAGCTTGTATTTAATATGAATTAATAATGAAAACTAAAAAACTTTTCTGGATTTAAAAGAGTGTTTAGGGCATCTGGATTCTCGAAAAAAAAAACAGATTGCAAACATCGTTCGTATAATCTCAGTTGAACTCATGAAACGGAGGTCACGTGACCATAATTTTTTTCGGTTTTCACCGTTTAACTGGTTAAACGAGTTCGCTTTTACGAATGTACCCTTTGTCAGGAGCCGCACCCCCTTTGCCTTAAATCCTATCCGCTTTGCGGATGGAGCTTGGATATTCCAAGTGGCATAAGACAACAACACGTACTGGGTTCAAGAAACGTTGCTGTGGAGTATAGTGGCGGTCGGACAGTACCAATCAGAGATTTGACTCCCGGTTAGCGGTAGATCATAAATCATTTTGAATCGTAAATCATCTGTTCACAGGAAAGAGGCACCCGAGCGACTACTACTAGATTACAATGTTTCCTGTCAATGACGTCACGGGTTGACGTAAGAAGACGCCCCACTTTCTAGCTACCTAATTGGAGAAAAAGACAAAACGAGCGAGAGTCATCTCTGACTCGCCAATTAGGTAGCTAGAAAGTGTGGCGTCTTCTTACGTCAACCCGTGACGTCACTGACAGGAAACATTGTAATCTAGTACTATAGTTGTGCGGAGGACACGCCTGCAGTTCTAATCAAATCAGAATTTATCATTTTACAGACTTATATTAAATAAAATTATCGCCATCGGGATTACATTCCATATAAAATATAACTTAAAATTAAAATACAAATCTAGCATTTTAATTGGCTGATAGTAATGAAGGCGGGTCTAGTGCACCGCACTAACTGTCCGCTTCCCCAAAGTTATGGCTGTATTCACCATTATAGGAATTAAGCCTTTATTACAACTCTGATTGGCTTAAAACTTGTTTCCTTTTTTAACTACCAATTAGAAGTTTTGATTCCAGGTAAACCGTAGGTTAGGTTGATGGTGAATACGGCCATTACTTCTTATTCAACTACTCTGAACGAGGTTATGCCAAATTATCGTAATTTTGATAATGTGTAATCGATCGCAAGTAAAATAATTCATGATTTTTAAACCTTTCTAATCATATATTGTAATAACATTGGCTCCTAAGAAAGCTAGCTGAAAAAGTGTGTCAATAAACTAAGTTTGTTCATAAATGTTTCGAAATAATTTGATGGCAAGTAGAACTTTTCCTTTAAAGCACAGGGTTTATAAAACATGACTCTGAACTAAATCAACTTTTGTTAGCAGATGGTGCCGATATAAGATGGAAGCGTATCGAATACATATACTTATAAATCTAAAAGGATGAACTGAAGATCCAGAAGTTTTTCTTGTGTATTGAGAAAACTGGGTAACTATAAGATTTCTATTTTTCTTAATAAAGATGGTTAGTTGGTTTAGGGTTTAATGGCACCAGATCCACATAAGAATATGTAGCGCCAATTCTTAATAAAGAACTAAATGTTACTACTACTAGTTAGAAATTGTATCAAGTATTTTGTTAAATCCAGAACAAAATGTAGGTATTTTTAAGCCATTTTCTATAATTTTAAAGTATGTTAAGTGTAAACATAATTAACCAAATAAATATCTTCATTTTGAAGGTTACACAACCACCACAACATTATATGACGTCAAAAATTTTTCTCCTGGCTGTATGTTATTAAGATAATCCTTCAGTTCAACAAAACAATAAAAAAAATCACAATAATTATCAGGTAGATTATTGACTCGTTTAGTGAATTGAACCTCGGGTTGGTATATTGAAGACATAGTTTAGTGTAGGTGGGTTCGGGAATTACAATTTTTTTTTCAGAGTTTTATGATTAGGAAATTGAAAGCATTATCAAATTCCAGTGGCGTATATAGGAATTTATTTCGGGAGGGGCCCAAAATTAGTCCCCAGCCCCTCCCCCACATATTTAATAGGTCCAATGCACCTTTTAAGGTGATAATTTAGGTCCTAAAAACTCAATATAGGAAAAGTTGTTAGTAATAAAAATACAAGTAACAAAGGGGGGTCTGGGGGTCCTCCCCCAGAAAATTTTTGGAAGTTTGACTAGCACAATAAAAATGCAATTTTCAGTGCCAAAATTTCATAAATCTCACACTGAACAAAAACCAGGTTTTTAACTAGTTTTGGTACACTAAGTCCGAATTTTGGATGTACATTTTTATGAACTTAATGTTTGAAAAGTTATTAAAATAGAGTTCCAAGTACAAAAGGGGATCTGGGGGTCCTTCCCCATAAAATTTTTGAATTTCACCCGTAAAAACAGGATTTTATCTTGTTTTTGGTACACTTAGTCCAAATTTTTGGATTTGGATATATATTTTTAGGTAGGATTTTGATTTTGCTGAACTTAAAGTCGTTAATAATAAAATTCCAAGTACAAAAGGGGGGTCTGGGGTTTTTTTTGAAATTTTTAATTTTTTTTTGAAATTTTGAAAAAGAGGGGTTTTTTGAAATTTGACCCTAAAATACAGGGTTTTAACTTGTTTTGGTACACCTAGTTCGAATTTCGGGGGGGGGCCAGGGCCCCCTCGGCCCCCCCCTTATATACGCCACTGTCAAATTCAAACCCGGATAGTTTGATTTTAAAAATATAATCTTCATAAGTCGTATAGTATACCTGACTCGATATCCAAGGACGTAGATCAAGTAGCAAATCCTGTTTTCAAGCTCATGAGGTAAACTGTCTCTAGCATCATCAGGCATAGCACGACAGGTCGAATAAAAATGGTATTTGAACACCTTAAGTATCTCTATAACAATCCCCATAGCTCAGTGTTCGCATTTTCAATAAAAAATGAATAGGATGCCAATAATATTTTACTGCTAAAAGGTGAATTTTGAAATGAAACCTTGCGTTACGACTTGAGTTATGGAAGGTTGGATTTATTTTAGATCGTCTGGATTTGTTACTATACTAGACTACAATGTTACTTGACCTTGGAGAGACAAGCTGAGTGCTAACAAATAAAATAGTTCCCAGCGCGATGTCTGAATTTTGAGGAAATTAAGAACTTCAATTTAGAAATATGATTAATAGTTCGTTTAACCCGTTCGTTATAGCGTCTTTTTTATTATGAGATTTGCGTACCGAAACTCCTCCTAGCAACCCAACAGGATTTCTGTTTACTCAGTTTTTCCTTCCTCGTAGTGACGTCATAGGGTCAAGAAACATTGCAACCAAGTATAGGTTTGAAATTGTTAGGTTATAATACAGTGCAACTTGGATAACTCGAACTTATTTTATTCGAAGTTTTCTATTGGTTCCTTGAATTCCCTATTAAATCACTGTTAAAAAAAATCGCGGATAATTCGAATAGTTTCGAATTTTTCGGCTTTTCGTCGTTAAAAAATCGCCATCGGAATGACAAACATGAAATTGTGACTATAGAGCAGTGGTTCCTAACTCATAGAAGTCCGCTAAACCTAAATTTGGAACCTTTATGGACCCTTTTAATTTAAAATCTTTCACCCTCCCAAAATTGCAAGATGAAAAAGTTTATTTTCCCTAATTAAGCATGAAAATTTATGATGTGAAATACAACTATATTTTATGAAAAATGTAATTTTACATCACGAGAGGTTGTAATTCTTGCTTTAATTATTTTATTAAATCTTCTGAACTCACAAAAAATATCGGTTTTTAGCATTTGAAATTTTACTTTAAATATTTATAGTACCAAAAAGTGTTGTTAACAATTTAGTGGTGACTGTTACCATCACAAATTCATCGGCTAAAAGTAATCGGTACTGATGTAATATAATTCGATCATTTCTCGTTCAATACCACTCAAATTTCTTAATACAAATTTTTAGTGTGCTACCAGAGGTCCTTTCACGGACCACCGTTAGGGAACCACTGTTATAGAAAGACGTTAGGTTTTGTTTCGGTATGGAAGTATGGAGTGTAAATGTAGTACTACCTTTTTTTTGACAAAAAAAACCCAGACAGTTTATACAAGAACGTCTGAGAATCGATTTTTAGAATATGTAAAAAGTATCGTTAATATTTTTCTAATTAATATTCTACCATGTAGTAGTATTTGAGTATATCACGCATAAGAACAAGAATTCTGCTTCAATTCGAGATGAAGCACTAAATATAGAAGGAAGAGATAATATTTTTTAATTATTCAATGTGAACCTGGAATAAAAGTTTAAGTAGGTAACTTCTTTACTTCGAAGTAGTGGACAATTCGGAGTTTTGTAGTGGCCACGAATCATCAAAGTTGCACTGTATTTATCTTTAATCTTGTCTAGTATTCATACAACGTTCAAGAAAGTCAATCATTCTAGAGGCATAATGAAAAGGCTAGGATATAAATTTAAATCAAACGGTTAAATAAAAGAGTTGAAAAACAGTTATAAAAACCATTTGTGTAAATGAATAGCACTGCTGCTTATTGTTGAAAGTTGTTGGTTTGATTCATAACATGAAATAGGATTTGTATGCACAAATTAAATGTGTTTACGAAATGGGGATGATTTTATTCATAACTGTATATCATTCAATCTATCATATTCACTAACGTAAAGCATCACTGGATTTTTTTTATACTGAAGTGCAGTGCAGCTTGTCATAAGACGGTAATTCGGTTATAATTTTTATTGTTTCAATATATGTGCAAAATATCATGGTCTCATAACATGTAAAAACAAGCTTTATTCAATATTCTTTTCATTGCAATGCATGTAAAAAACTCTTTTTGTTTTCTTTAGTCCATGGCATGACATATGGTATAATTTCACTTAGACTAATGGATAGCTGGCTTTGGTAGCAATGCCGCACAAATTCCTCTTGTTCCTTCGCATCTTGATGTATCCATCGATACCAAAACTGTTTCCCCAACTACAAAAAATAAGAAAGAATTAAAAAGTTAACTGCAGAAGTGTTTTATGTACAAAAGTGAATAAGACTTTAAAAACGTTTTATTTTTGCACATATATGAAAGATGCTAAAATTGCGTACTACAATTGTTTCGGGTAAAATTATACACTAATTAAGTAATTTTTCCCTCCGTTAGCGTTGCTACAACACGACCAATCGAGACAATTTATAGAAACATTCTAAACAAGGTTATAGTGACAGACGTTTTGTCAAAAAAGTTAAAGAAAATTGCAAAAATGCAAAGGATTAAGAGTTTAAAAAACTTCTAAACTATTGAAAGGTGCCTGAATGGTAAATCAAGGTCTGTTGACATGTTATGAAAGTTTGGAGGGGTATGGTAAAGTGTGACACTTTGTGACATAGGGATCATAATTGTTTAAATTAATTGTGATATTTATGGATGGTCCCTTTATGAGCGTATCTGCCATTACCTGTTCTTCACGAGCCAGTAGTCCTTTCCTTTTTCAGTGCCGTAGCCTATAACCAGCACACCGTGGGTCAAGTTATCCACTTTGTTTGGGCATTCCTCTGGATCGTAAATACCGCTCCTGTGAAAAATAACTGGATATTATTTTTTGTTGTCATGATCACCACTAAATAAGTTCAGCAAAAACAATTATTTTGTTTTCCCACAACCTGAAGCTGTTAAGAGGTTAAGTTTTGTATGTTTAAACTTTTAACGTACCGGTGTCTTATAGGGAAATCGGTAATTATTATCCTCCCATCTAACAAAGGCGGAACAGCAAACATCATCCACACGCAGTGTTTCCCACCGTGGGGCGCAATTTGGAAATTTTCAACCAAATTGCCCCCCCCCCAGGTTTTATTATTTACTTTTCAAGAAGGATTTTCGGAAAATTGAGGAGCATGGAAAATTTAGAAAGGCTTTGGTGGGGCATAGACTGAAAAAGGTTGAGAAACGCTGCACACTCTACAGGGTTCGAGACACTATATGGGGGCTCATTTTATGGGTTTGTTAGTTTTTTCTCCTTTGTCCGATTCCGGGTAGCTGGCAATGAGGGAATTGCACATTTTTTTTTTTAAATTTTATTATGATAGAGGATGAAAATCCATGAAAAATGACGTAAAAATTATTGAAATCGGAAAACTATTCCCCAAGATATTAATTTTTAAAATGTCGTTTCCAGTATTGGCGGGAAAAACAGTAATTTCGTTATGGCTGCTGTGTGACGTGGTGTGACGTCACAGCGCTTGGACCCACTTGGTTTCGCCATGTTATTGTATGCTTAGCTTGCTTCATTCTGCTATTCTTCATAAAGTTTTAACTAAAAAGCTATGATATTTTAAAGACACATACAAATATTTTTTATAAAAAGATTGCCATTTTGTTTTTCAAAAAATATTAATTGGTTTTGGCATTATTAGGATTCAAAGTTTTAATTTTTTCTTTTTCTGGCCGTTCACGAGTTTTATGCGTGTTTTGGTTTTATGATAAGTCTGATTTCTTTTATTTTCAACAATTCACTAGTTTTGACGGTGCTGTGACGTCAAATCCCGTTTTTTGATCACATGACTTTACTAGTGTTTTGGCAAAAATAAAATCGAATTTTAAGTTATTTAAAACATATTTTTGAACTTTAAAATCTGATATTTGAGAGTTTTAAACTATAACGTTTCAAAAAAGTGTAAAATTAAGCAAATCCCTCACCTATGCAATTCCCTAATTTCATGATGAGATACCCTAAATGTACCGATTGTTTAATTCCAGTGATAATCTTATTCGTCATCCTGCCCTTTCGATTAAACGGCCTTATATTATTGATGGTTCAGAGAGGATTGCTCTATCGAGCTTCTAATAATACTTTAGTGTCTAGTGCAGGAAGGGGTAAGGTAATGGTAATTAAAAAAGAAATAAAATTTATAGTTTTATGTGTTAAAACCAGCCAAATTGATTCCGGAGTTAGAAACTTCAGTTAACTTCCATCTCCTCCAATCGTAATGTGTCTTAAGGCATTAAGGATTAAATTAAGTTCAATATAAGTCAAAACTTATCATAAAAATTTCAGATTGAAAAATTAATTTGATTGGCCCTTAGCGTCCTACTATACTCTGTGTAAATAGAATCGCCGGTTGACCTTGAGTTTTTTCTCAATGTATTTCTTCTGGGTTGCCATGGTAAAGAATGACGTGAAACTGCCTATTTTATTTACACAGACTATAGACTATTATGATTGGATGCACCTTAGACACAGAACACACCGGGCGACTATAATCGCCGGCGATGGTACTTGGCGATTACAGGTATTACTTGGCATTCGGAACCTTACTTTACTTGACGTTGACACTACCCTAAGGTGCAACAGTTTTGCAGCAACACGACCTGAGAAACCTCAGTTTATGGCCGCGGTTTCTTTGTGTGGTCAATTACTGACCCCTCCTCGGGCGCGAGTGTGAGGGGAAACCCCCAAACCAAACAAAGAGATCGGGGGATATAAGCTGAGGGTCGGGGGCCTTAATAAAAGTTAACCCTCGCCCTTATATCGAGTATACTCACTCGTAAGCCGAGAAAAACCCATCGGCGTTGATGGCCACTGAGATAGGCCCCACTGTTGCCACCGCCTTTTGCAGAGCCGCCTCGTCTCCCGACGGAATGTCCACGTAACCGGTGCACGTGGCTCCGACGCCTGAGCTCTTGAAATGGCACTTCTCGTCCTGGAACACATAAAAAAAATCAAGGGGGATTTTTGAGGGAGTACCTAGGTCGTTGGACCTTCAAACTCCAGTATAACTAGCCTCACTGGGTGAGGCCATGAGCTGAACTGTTACAGAACGTGTGACTTGAAAGTCACAGCCAGCTGAGGAGTGGCTAGCTTGATGCTAACCCCCTCTTGATTTCCCCAAGTAACCTTGGTACTCATTTTATCGACCCCGGAGGGATGAAGGGCTGAGTCTGCCTTGCCCGTGGACCGGGATTTGAACCCCGGGCCTGTGGTGTGGGAGCGCAAAGCTCTTCCTCTACTCCAGGAACACATAAAGAATCAGATAGCGTTTATATTGGATCAACATGGGCGCCCATACATAAGGGCAAGGCCCACCTCCCTTGCAGAGGAAAAGTTAGGTAAAATCTTCCTTTGACCTTAGTAAATCGGTTTTATTAAACGTTTTTTCTTTCAGTTTAAATTTTAAACTGTGAATCTTTTTATTGGAATTGAAAACTAATTCAGAAGCAAAATGTAAATAGTTCCTAATAATGTTGACCACTTTTTGTATACTTGTTCCTTACTTGAAATTTTGCGGCTTGGCGTAGGAAGCGATCCTATATTTTAGAAGCCGCCCAAATGAGTTAAAAATACTACTTTTAAAAATAAAATTTCAAAACCTTTTCTTGGGAGGACTCTTAGACACCCCGTTTTTGCTGGAAACTCCACTATTTCATGCAATTTTTTTTTTGCATTAAGTACTTGTGAGGGGCCCCTTTGAAATAATTGTGAACCAATCCCCCTTATATGGTTGGAATTGGATTGCACCAGAAAGAGTTCACTTACTTTTTGAAGGTATGGATAAGATTTTTCAGTGTCTATGCCTTTGTTTCTTTTTATGTACTTGTAGGCTTGATCCATCCATCCACCATTGCAGCCATCATTTCCTGAAAAAAAAAATAGATTGAGGTATGTTATGAAGGGTGTTTCGAAAGAGTCCATTTCACGGATTTTATTTGGAAACAAAGTCCCCTAGGGCAGGGCTTAAATTCTAACCAAAGAAGTACCGGAACGCTACTATTTCAACATTCCGCTATTGGGACATCTCCGCTTAACAGGGGTGTCATTTCAGTTTTTGGTTGGAGGGGGCAAGGAGGTTTTTAAGTGGGGCTGGGGGTCACCCCAAGAAAAATTTTGAATTTTAGCCTCTTTTTACAACATTTAAGGTACATCCAAAGAGAAGGTACACTGTATAACATATATATGTAAAAATTTTAAAGGGGGGTCTGGGGGTTCTCCCCCAGAAATTTTTTTGAAATTTGCCTCTTAAAGTAATGTTTCAGCTCATTTTGAGACCATTTGGGTTACATCCAAAAAGAACAGTTACTCGTAATGCATAGAATTTTTTAAGTAAAAAAAGTTATAAATAAACATCAAATTTTCAAGGGGGGGCGGAGATCCTCCAGTAAAATTTTTTGAAAATTCCCGTTTAAACCAGTGTTTTACCTCCTCTTCAAACTCTTTGGGGTTTCATGCTCTTTGGTTCTCAAAGGGAACCGCTTCCTGTAAATGACAGAATTTTCAAGGGAGAAACATTATATATCAAAGGTCGGGAGGGAGTTTGGGGGTTCTCCCCCAGAAAATTTTGAAATTTGACCCTCAAAAGTAGTGTTTTAACTCCTTTTGAGACTTATTGAGTTAAATTCGATGCTCCTTGTGGATTTTCAAGGGACTTGCAGCAATTTTTCACTTAACAGTGGAAACCTTGGGAGGGGCACTCTTGTCTCGGAATTAGTCGCCGAAGGGTATGGGTGTCCTTCCCTTTGAGGGTGGGGAAAACAAGGTCGTTTGGTCGTTGTTGACCGGTAGTCGTTGGGGGTAGTGAGGTGAAAGGCGCTTGTAATTTTCGTTAATCGGAAAACTTCGAGAGGTAAATTTTGGTCTTTCCGTAAGGGTTCGGAACGCGGTTTTATGCGCTCCGGTGCGTTCCGGTTAAAATGTAAATATTTACTGAAAACCAAGAAGTACAGGAGCTCCGCTCCGGTGCAATTTAAGCCCTGCCCTAGGGTCATCCATTGAGATGACTTACAAAGCCCTTAGTGGTGAAATAAAAAGTTTAAAACAATAATTAAAAATTAAAGGAGATAGAACAAAAACCCCAATTAGAGTATTGTTGCCAATGTTGTGAAAATCTCACTGAAAAAATTTCATGAAAATATCGGGGTTATTCGAGGAGATATTTGCATGTGAAAATAGCAGTTTTTCAGGCCTCAAAAAAAAAGAGAAAAAATTCACAAATTTGCAATTTTTTTATTAAATTTTGTCTTCATTTAACTAAAAAACACAGAACTACATAATAACACTGAAAAACTTGCAAATTTGTGAACTTTTTCTTTTTAAAGGCCTGAAAAAGTGCTATTTTCTAGAATTTTTTTCAATGAGTTTTTATAATATATTAGCAACAATATTCTCCATTAGGTGTTTGCTATCTCCTTTAGTTTTTAATCAATTTTTTAAACATTTTTTTTTATTTCGCCACTAGGGGCAAATAAGAAACTTAAAAAAAATTAATAAGAAACTAAATGGGATAGAACAAGTATTTCAATGAAAAAAATCATTTGCAATATCATGACAGCCGCACAGAAAAAGTTTCATGAAAATATCTTAAATATTCAAGGGGAGATATAAGCAAGTGAAAAAAGAACTTTTTTTTCGACCTCACGAAAAAAAAAATGTTCGTAAATGTGTAAGTTTTTTAGTGTTATCTAGTAGTTTTGCGTTTTAGATAAAAATAAAGGCAAATTTTAATTAAAAAAATCAAATAAACTTGCGAATTTGCGAATTTTTTCTTTTTAAGGGAAAAGGGCTATTTTCATCTATGGTGACATGAAATCGATCCTCACCTTCTTTTCCAGAGCAATCCACTAGGTTCTGTTCACTCAAGGATACGAGTTTTCCCGTTTTCTTCTTGTGTTGGCCTTCCAACGACCCTGTTGCGGAAAAGGCCCAACAAGAACCGCATTGACCCTGTGGACATAAAGCAACATTCACAATTTGAACTCGATACCCCCAGTCATATTTAGTTTCAATCTTTTCTGATTTCCCAGCCTTTTCATCTTCTCGGGTAATTGGAAGTCCCGGTACTTATCCGTTAGCCGGGCGCAAAAATGTCACCAATTGTGAACCAAGCGAAGCGAATGACAAAACAGTCAACGTGAAACGAATGCGCCAGAGCCAGATGTTCTTTTGCAGGATGCGACCGTTGGAACAGAGAATTCTTTAATTCATTCTACATTATTACTAGGGCAAGGATTTATATGTAATTTTATTACTATTAGGCTAACGGATATAAGTACCCAAGTCTTTCCCGGGATTATTTATTGAATTCGATTAATAACGGAGAAATTTATTTCTAATTTCACTTTTATTTCAACAAACCGTGCCATTTTTTAACCCATAGGCTTTTAAATTTCGGGCTTAAAAGCCTATGGGCGCTAAATTAAGGCGTTAAAAGGCCTATAGACTGTTAAAACACTTAGCTACCACTCGAGATTATTGGCTTCGGCGATCGACGTGAGAGTCCGCGCATTAATAAGACAGTTAACATCCAAATTTAATTTCAAACTATCTGAAAATAATCCAACACGCTTCATCTTTAACGCTTTAAAGTGTTATAGTACAGCTGAGGAAAAAAAAACGTTACAGTAGACTTTGCGGGAGAACGGGTGGGGTTAGAAAGATGCTTTTGGTGTCATTTTTCAGGATTTAGTGTATGCTTGAAAAAAATTCATTGACTATTTTTCTCTCAGAGGTCGTCTTCTGGTGCAGCGCAATAAAAACTGCATCTTTTTTCATGGCGACCCTCAATTTTTATTCGATTTTATGAAAGATCATAGTAATTTAACCCTCATCACCGAGTTTCATTTAATTTGGACGTTAAACAAACCCATGGCAGACCGTCAAAATCTGAAAAATTCATATTAAAAGCCTGAAATTAGTCGCCAACACCCGACTGCCAAACACGGATTTCTGACAACCTACCAGTACTAGTGAACCGATTTTCATTAATATTTCAGTTTTAAATTGTCGAAACATGAGATAATGTTATTTTTAAAATTTTTAAGCTTTAATAAGCATATAAATATTATGATTAAATTATTTTAATTTTGTTTATTTATATTAGTTTATTAGTAATTTCAAAGTCAAAAATCGCACTGAGCTAATTTTCGTGTTGTTTGAAAACGCGTAAATAAAAACAAAAACGCAAGAAGCGCCAAATCATCGATAAATTGCCAAGCCTTAAAAATAACTGTAACGTTTTTTTTTTCCTCAGCTGTACATAGTATACTGTGGAACCAGTTCCACAGTTCAACCTAATTGAAAATTAAACAAATAATCAATACAATAAAATTGCTTGGCCTTTTAATGTTAGGTAAGAAATTAACAATTTAAGTGGTGAGTATTTACTCACCTGGTCCTTGACTTCGGTCACCAATCCTTGCTTTCTCCAGTCCACTTCGTCTGGGATGCGGATATTGTCCGGAGCTACAAACTCACTTCCCTCGTTCACAAAGTTGCTACGTCCTCGGAACCCTTTCAGGTACTTGGATATCTCTTCGTCGCTCTGGGGATCACCAATGAATTAAAACAACATTGTAATGTTACGTTTGTACGGCCATAATGACAAATCCTTCTTTTATAAACAGGATAGATACAGGATACAGTGACTCCAGGAAGTATTAGTACACGCAACAAATTTGCACTAGTATACCTCCTATTTCGGCTAAATTATGGGGGCAAAATCCAAACAAAAATTATCCTAACATAGTATGTTATTCTTCATTATAATCTACCAAGAAAAAGAGCAAAAAATATCAAAACAGTTAGAAAAAAAGTATTTAAAAAATGAAGTGATTTGAAAGCTATTGGTATTATGAACCTCAAGGAAAAAAATACATGCACGTGCTTTTAAATTAGGATTAGGAACAAAATATGCTTTTCAGAAATCTAATGATCCCATGTTAAGACCATGGCTGTAAGAATATTTGTTTAGGCTTTTAAATCGCTCCATTTTTTTAAATAATTTTTTTTCTAACTGTTCTGATATTTTTTTGGCTCTTGGTATCTTCTTTTCTATTTTTATTTTTGCTATTTTTTGGTATTTTATTTTTTGCTATTTGGTAGATTATAATGAAGAATAACGTACTATATTTTTGCCTGGATTTTGCAAATGGAATTCAGCCGTAATAGGTATACTAGTGCAAATTTGTTGGGTGTACGAATACTTTCTGGAATGACTGTATGTCATTCAAGAACGTTTAATTGATCTTGATGTAATCAGAATTGTGATAGTTTTCCTATTTGAGAAAAACACGCATCAGAATTTCTCGATTGTATAATAGAAAAGGTTGCAATACTTCGTTATGAAGTAGAAAAATAAGTAATCATTTTAATCATTCAGTCTTAACCAGGAATAGAGGTAATTCTTGGTTCGAAGTAGTAGATAATTCTCTTTAGCTATAGTCTGTGTAAATAAAATAGGCGGTTTCACGTCATTCTTTACCATGGCAACGCAGAAGAAATGTATTGAGAAAAAAGTCAAGGTCAACCGCCGATTCTAATCACACAGACTATAATAATGGTCTCTTTAGCTTAGAAGTTTACAAGTTGCACTGTATTAAAAAATCATTAAATCAAAAGCTTAATAGCCCAGGCGCGGATCCGCTCCAAGGGAAGGGCACTTTTTGAATCCGCGCCTGTAACAGCCATGCTGTATGACATTTGATTCAACAGTTTTTCTTCTCTGTTCGTTTCAAAATTGAATTTAAAACAAAACCATACATCAATATATTATTTCTAAATAATTACTGATTATAAGCACAGCACGTGACAGGTGCGTCTCCTCCAGCAGTTAACAGTTAAAAGAAAATAGCTGCTCATGACGTCATGCGCGAATGCTTCTATTGGGGCATTTGTAATAACAACAACCCTAGCAACTTCCCTAGCCAGATATATTTTTAAATCCTCTTAGAGCGTATATCACTCCTTGAAAATCGGAAATACATACTCTAAAAAACTAGCCAGCAGTATTTTCACTCTTTGAATTTTTCACAATAGTTTAGCTTAAAAAATGCACCGTGTATAATGTATAATATTTTCTATTAATACTTAACATATGCTATAATTGTTAAAACCTAAAAAAAAGTCCTAATTTTTTTTTTTTAATTTCATTTTGTCCATTAAAAAGAAAGCGTTTTAATTAGAAAATTTGTCTCTCTATATGTAATTAATGCTATTTCCGAATTTCACTCATCACAATTGAATTTCACTCCTCCTAAAAAAGTCAAGGAGTATTCCTCCAAAAACATCCTAGGAATAACACTGGCCATGGGCGTCATATAGGGGGGGCAGGGGGGGGGGCAATTGCCCCCCCCAAGGTTTCCAGTCTTAAGTGAAAAATTGCTGCAAGTCCCTTGAAAATTTTGTAACTTCCACAAGGAGCATCGGATTTAACTCAAAAAGTCCCAAAAGGAGTTAAAACACTACTTTTGAGGATCAAATTAAATTTCAAAAATTTCTGGGGTAGAACCCCCAAACCCCCCTCCTGACCTTTGATGTCTGTTATATAATGTTTCTCCCTTGAAAATTCTGTCCCTTAGACAAGAAGCAGTTCCCTTTAGGAACCAAAGAGTTTGAAACCCCAAGGAGTTTGAAAAGGAGGTAAAGCACTGGTTTAATGGGGAATTTTCAAAAATTTTTACTGGGGGCTTATCTCTGCCCCCTTGAAAATTTGACGTTTATTTATAACTTTTTTCCCCTAGAAAATTCTATGCTTTACAGGGAACTTTTCTTTTTGGATGTAACCCAAAGGGCCTCAAAATGAGCTGAAACACTACTTTAAGAGGCAAATTTCAAAAAAAATTCTGGGGGAGAACCCCCAGACCCCCCTTTCAAATTTTTACATATGTATGTTACAGTGTTACACAGTATATTTCCCTTGAAAATTATGCCGCTTACAAGAAGCGGTTCCCTTTGAGTGCTCCGCAATGATATTAAAAAGGAGATAAAACACTAGTTTAAAGGGAAGTTAAAAAAAAATTTCTGAGGGAGGACCTCCGGCTCCCCTTGAAACTTTGACGTTTATTTGTAACTTTTTTTTCTAGAAAATTATGTGGTTTACAAGGGACTGTTCTCCTCGGATTTAACTTAAATGTTGTAAAAATGAGGCAAAATTTCTCAAAATTTTTCTGGCCCCAGACCCCCCCTCCATTTTTACTTAGAGCTCATGATGTTGAGTCAACCCCACAAAAAATCAAGTCTGGTTACGGCGTGGCTTAGCCCCACTTAAAAGAAAATCCTTGCCCCCCCCCCAACCAAAAACTGAAATGACGCCCCTGACACTGGCCCTAGCAACAGGTGTGTCTCCACCAGCAGCAGTTAACAGTTAAAAGAAAATAACTGGTCAAGGCGTCATGTTATGTGCGAATGCTCTAAGAGAACTTACCAGATCCGAGTATTTGTTAATGCCGATCTTGAAGGATTTGACACCAAGATCCGCCAGTAGATTATGCCTCAGTATGTCCGCGACTTTTGACTCGAACACCAGGCGACGTTTAAGCTCCTCCCTGCCGCTGTAACTCTTATTGAAGACGTTCTGGAAACAAAAAAAAATAAAGTTTTTTCTTTAAACCCAAAGAGTTTCTAAGGTTGTCGGTAAAAATCACCTCTAAATAATTTACAAAAAAAATATTTTAATAAATTTTTATAAAACTCTATATCCAAAATGGGATAGAGCATGTAAATCGTAATAAACAGATATAGATAACGGTGCTTTTCAAAATTTGGTTATGTATTTGCTGTCCCGAAGGTGAAACATGAAAATTAACCAATTATTCCTTATAAAAATTTCTGTTTGAGCTTTGATTTAAGTAATGTAGACTAAATTAAATATTTCTAGCTTTTAATCAGTAAAAAAAGCTGTAAAATTATGTAAATAAAGATCCTTTAAAATACAAAAGTAGCCAAAAACGCTTGTCCTTAACGAGTTTCATGATATTCAAAGTCATTTTTTTTGTTACTTAATTTTACCTTTCATTAAAATATTTTGTCCCTCACTTTATGTCAACTCTCATTACGTTAGAATTAATTAAAAAGTATATATAATACTTATGCTTTAAAAATGGCAAAAAATATTTTTGTAATTCTGAAATGTAAGCGTATGATGAAAATGACCCATAAACTTTTCGCTTGTAAATCAATGTGGTTCAAGCGCTTGCGACCCTCGGAAATATTTTGATGGCCCTCGGACACAAACTTTCATGCTCATTCACAGTGCATACAATATAATCTACTTGTTATTTTTATTTCAAGAATGAATTAAAAACCCGTTCCTACGGGGACAATTTTCTAACTTTTTTTCAGTTGATGCTAATCTGTTGGAGTAGATGCTAATTAACACCTATAGAAACATTCTAATAAACATTTCACCTACAAGTATAACTTCAGTTGTTTGGCTATGTTTTTAGAACTCGAATTATGATTTTTGTTTCTCAATTCTTGAATTACTTTAAAAAACAAGCAAAAAAAAAAACCCACGTGTTTTTTTTTTGTATAGAACATGCTATTAGTTTATGGAAGTGAAGGATTTAGGCCAGTGGTTCCCAACTCAGAGAAGTCTGCGGACCACGAAGTTTAACCTTGGAACTTTCACGGACCACCCCTTTATTGCTTAAAATCTTACACCCTGACAAAATTGCAAAAGTTTATTTTCCCTAATTAAGCATGTTAATTTATAATATAATGCTTTGAATTATAATTCTATTTTAAGAAAATTTTAATAACATCTCACAAGAGTTAAAAATTTTTATTTTGATGTAAATAAATCTAAGGCACCTTCAAAAATATAGCAGAGTTTTTCAGAGCTCTCTTCATTTCAATTTAAGTATTTATAGTACACAAAGGTATTGTTAATAATTAAGTGGTGACTATTATCCTCACAAATGAATCAGCCGAGAGTCATTGTTACGGATAAAATTCCATCTTTTCTGGTTCAATTCGCTCAAATTTGTACTACTTGGATTTTTTTGTGTTCACCGGACCATTTCTAAGACTTTGACGGACCACCGGTTGGGAACCACTGATTTAGGCGAAAGGATTCGTTGCCCCCTTTAAGCCTATTCATACAATTTTTATAGGAAATGAAACTAATTTACCTTGAATGTATCCCAGGCATCGTTTAACATCGGTTCGAACGGGGGAATGTAGTCGGCAAACGCACAGGCCACCAAAGCGCACAGCAACAAGTAATTCATGGTTCGATCTGTAAATGGGGAGATCTGGATTACTACCACTTTAAAAGCGCTAAGATGTGAAGTTGAATTAGCGAAGTATAACATCAATCCAGGTAGCACTATCAATGTTAAGTCCTTGTTTTAACTTTACGGTGAACCCATTTAGGGTTTTGGTAAGGTAGTCATTGACAACCTTTGACCTTGTGTCATGGTAAAAACAACCTGCGCTTGTTCACGCCTATGAAGTCAATGGCAACACTACAGAAAAACCTTAAAAAACAAAGTAAGAAAATGAGGTAACGGATTTTAAGAAGGTTTTTCTGTCATTTTTTTCTGTTAACCTTGTCACCCAAACCTTAATATGTTTATGCGTATATGATAAAAATAGAAAATAAAATAGGATAAATTAGAAAATTAGGATAGGTGTCCAAAACAAATGTAAAACTGGTTTCTTAGGGACCGTTCACAAATGATGAACCCTTGGGGGCTTGGGGGATCATCAATCAGTGACAAGGGGGATGGGGTGTCACGAGACTTGTGACATCACACACAAGAATCAACAAAAAAAAAAACCTTAATAACAACAATGTATTCTGAAAAATGTAGTTTAAATGACATTGTTTTAAAATGCTTACTAATGAAAATGATATGAGTTCACTTTAAATGTATAAGGTGGGGTGAACTTAAACTGGAAAAAACATTGGTCCCACCAGTGTTATTCCTAGGATTTTTTTGGTGGAGTAAAAATACTCCTTGACTTTTTGAGGAGGAGTGAAATTCAATTGTGAGGAGTGAAATACGGAAATCAAATAGCATGAACTATACATATACATAAATACGAAAACCGCAATCAAACTCCTTAAGCATCAGAACAATAAATGAAAAAAAAATACTCTATGACTGTATGAAAACACAATTAAAAACTTTGATAATTAGGGCACCGTAGCTTTTGGCAATAATTGGCTTTGGCCAGAAGTCGGGTGGGGCCACGTGGTGCAATTTTTAAGCTAAACCTTTGTGAAAAATTCAAAGAGTGAAAATACTCCAGGCTAGTTTTTTAAAGAGTATTTCCGATTTTCAAGGAGTGAAATACTCTCTCAGAGGAGTTAAAAATATCTCTGGGTCCCACATTCTTGGCAACTATGTTCTAAACATGTTATTGTCGGGAGAGCTTGAGATATGACAAAGGGGAGAGGGGGTATGGTGAAGTATGACACTTTGTGACATAGGGGAGGAATAAGGGGGTTAAAAATGTTGAAAAAATGTGTGACATCATTTATGAGTGGCCCCTTAGGTTTAAACTTCCAAAATTTTTCTAGGGACCGTCAGACCCCTTTTTGCACTTTGAACTCTATTATTTATAACTTTGAATTTTTGAATTGAATTTATTTAGTGTCACAAACACAGTATTACATAAAATACAATGAAATGACAACACAAAAGAAAAAAAATATTAAACATAAAAAGACAAATGTTATAAAAATAATTATTATTTATGTGATACCAAAAAGGGCAAAATTATGCCCGTATATAGTATCAAAAATTATATCTAACACAATATAATCTCTGGCAACAGTTGCTTATTATTTAACTATTGTAAAGAGAATTTCTATTGATTCTTGCGCCTCGATAAATTTATATATATATATATATATATATATATATATCATATTTAAATTCTGTAAAATTATATGTTAGTTTAGTAGTTTCGTTAAATATATATGGACCCAAAAAAGCAAAACGCAACTGTTTTATATTAAGTTTATCAAGTTACAAATCCTACCTAAAAATTTGGACTAGATGTACTAAAACTGGTTGAAACCCTGTTTTTTTAGAGTCAAATTTCCAAAAAAAATTATACTTAAATTTAACATTACTCACACCTTACTTTATTTTCATTACTAGAGAATTACTCCCTTTTGCTACCTGTAAATCAAATTATGGACCAATACTCATAATTATCCACCCACAGGTTTTTAAATTTAAAAAAAAAATCACAATCCTGTTCAAAAGAGCATTGGAAACAAAATGCGAGAGGCACTTACTTACCTTACTTCTCAGACAGCAACAGATAGTTTGCACTGACCAGTAACAGCCATTTATAGACAGAGTCCTGACGTCTGCTGATTCTTTAATCAGAAATAACAGAGCTTATCGGATGGTTATCCACGTGAGATCTGAATATCGGGAACTGACCACGAGGCAATAACTGTTTGTTTGTCAAGATCTCACCTGAGTCTTTGTTGGTAAACACTGGAAGAAAAAAAGTGGTTTGGCCGACTGGTTTTAGCAAGATATTACTTTTATCTGTATCTGTTTTTCCACAATTTCTACTAAAGGTTGTCAAAAAAATAAAGGATTCTGCTTAAAAAATTACCAACATGTAGGGACTAAGAAATTTTCATTGTTACTTTTTCGTTACCTTAGTTAAAAATCGAAGACCCCTTTCGGACGCCTTATTTAAGAAATATTTCCGAAAATTTTCAATTGTATCATACAGTTTGATGACAACAGTAAAATTTTGCCATATTTGAATATTTGGCCTCTAAAATATTTTACAATTCTGCTGGGGAGGGGAGAAATTAATCTGCCACAGTGTTTTATAGGAAAATGCTCTAATGAAAGTTTTGTTTCTTTATGCATTGAAAGATAATGCATAGGCGCCGACTTTTATAAAATATTTGGGGAGGGGGCAGTACTAGACAATAAAGAAGATAAAATTAAAAGAAATACAAGCATTAAGTTTACGTGCCACAGTTTAAAATACCTAATATTGTATCGGATGTATAAATTTAATTCCGTTACATGTTCCTTTAAATATCGCTCGGTGTAATATTTTGAGGTGCACTTAATGTATAAGTTTTATGTAACAATGGAAGCCTGAACTAAAAACGGGGGGTTTCTGGGGGATCTCCCCCAGAAAATTTTTGGAAATTTGCCTGTTAAGAGTAGCATTTCATCTCATTCTGAGATATCTTGGATTACAAATGAAGAGGGCGTTGCAGAGGGAATGAATGGAAATGGAGAATGGGTTACAAATGAGGTAATATTTTTGGTCCAAACTTGATCCCTCCCCAAGGTTGGGCCGCAGAAAAATGCATTAACATTCTGAGATGAACTTAGAGAAATCTTGAAAGCATCACAAAAAGTTTTTCCATTTCTTAGGAGACATTGTGAAACTATTGAAGTGTTATAATAAAATATATTGGGGGGGGGGGCTCAAGCCTCCTCAAGAGATAATGAATTCATAATTCTAAGAAGATTCCTTCATATTTTAATTTTTTTTAGCATTGTGGGGAGATAAATCACCACTAAAAAAGACAGATTATTAAAAATGAATTTAAATATTGACTTCAAATTTTGTAGAAAGAGAAACAAACATAGCAATCAATGTTAACATATGTCTATATTGGTTGCTCAATTTCCGGAAAATTATACATAACTGCTATGGTCAATCGTGGAGCCCTTCAACTTTGTTAATGGTAAACTAAACTTTGATGTTTAGACTATCGATTCGTTAGAATTGATCACAATTCGTCTTACGACCCTCTGTCAATTTTATAAAGTGGACAAATGTTACTTCCAGGAAGGCAATGCTTCCTGTCATGTAGCCTCTGTCAAGCAAGAAAACTATTTTCTTAGGAAACAATTTCAGGACAAGTTAGCGTGAAATTTAAAAATCGGGGAACCAGTGTCATATCTACTGCTGAGATAGCGATATTCTTGCAACCGAAATGGACACAAATTTGTCTAACCGCATATCAAAACATTGCTGAAAGTATACTCAGAAAGCTCGATAATGGGATTGCAGTACAATCATCCCTTAATAATTTTTTTTTTCATTTGAAGTATCTCACCTTGGTGTCCATTGTAGGGTACAGTACGTGTTTAATTTCTTAAGCATCTAATAATTTTAAATTCCTACAAAAGCTGAATTTTAGTTCTCCATGTGTTTATTTTTCTATTCCAATGTTGTAGAATAGAATACTTCAACGCAATTACGTTCTATAATTCCTTACCGACTTACTGGGTTTGACACACTAAATATTTGTTAAAATTAAATACTAGGTAGTAAAAAATGTGAAAGAATTACAGATAACAAGAATATATGTTTTTAATATATTTTATTCGTAAAAAACTATCATAGTTCATCTTTATTTCAAAGTATATTTCTCACCTCCTTGACTCCGTTACTGAACTTTGTTCAATAACGTAAAAGTAATGTTGAAAAAACATTAAAAAGTATGATAAAGTTTATAAAATGCAATTACATCTACATAAATTCAAAGGTTTAAATTTGCAAAGAGAATGTGAAAATTCTTGGAATGAATACTCTTTCATTACTCATGGGTACCGAGGTAACGTAAAAAATTCCTCAACCACATCGGACCCTAAAGACTCAAATACCTTCCGGTTATAGTTGTTGCTATCAATAAATTTGTAATTAAAATCGGTTTGTTTACTACATTTGGCATTCAAAATATCTTCTTGATTTTTTACGTTACCTATTAATAACGTAAGAGCAGTTTTTAACAAATCCTCTTATACGAGGCTGAGGTGATAATTTAATATTGAGCATAAAAATTTCATTTGTGTGGATTTTAGAAAAAAATACATGGGTGGCACCTCTCACTGAGTGCTTTCGCATCAGATTCAAAACTTAATATACTGAAAATGTTCGCCCCTCTAAATCTCTTTTATGTATAAGCAAACATTTACATACATCAGAACCTTGATACCACAAATACTGCGTTATCTCTATTCAATATACTTAAACGTATCTATAAGCATAAATGATTGGTAGATCGATACCAGTGGTGTAATAAGGGGGGGGCGAGGGCCCCCCCCCCCGAAATTCGGACTAGGTGTACCAAAACCAGTTAAAACCCTGTATTTTAGGGTCAAAATTCAAAAAAAATTTTCTGGGGGAGGACCCCCAAACCCCCCTTTTGTACTTGTAATTTTATTATTAACAACTTCATTATAATAAAGTTCATCGAAATCCTACCGAAAAATATATGTCCGAAATTCGGACTAAGTACCAAAAACAAGATAAAACCCTGGTTTTAGGGGAAAAGTTCCAAACATTTTCTGGGGAAGGACCCCCAGATCCTTTTTTGTACTTGGAACTCTATTTTAATAACTTTTAAAAAATTAAGTTCAAAAATGTACATCCAAAATTCGGACTTATTGTACCAAAACTAGTTAAAAACCTGGTTTTTTTTAGTCAAGTTTCCAAACATTTTCTGGGGGAGGACACCCAGACCCCCCTTTGGTACTTGTATTTTTATTAATAACAACTTTTCCTATTATATTAAGTTTTTAGGACCTAAATTAGCACCTAAAAAGCTACATTGGACCTATTAAATATGTGGGAGAGGGGCTGGGGAGTAATTTTGGGCCCCTCCCGAAATAAATTCCTATATACGCCACTGATCGATACTTTTAAGTAAGTACGGAGTACTATTAGGTTAAAATTTCATCAGTTTAATTTTTCTTGGGCACTTTAATTTTAAATATCACAGTAGTATCTAACATTTGTAAAAGTACTCAATAAGTAAAAGTATTCTATACATAAAAAGTCTCATTTTGCCCAGTGGCGAATCCAGGATTTTTGTCTGGGGGGGGCTGAGTTTCAAATGTCGTAACTCCTATTATATAGACTTTTTATATGGTACTAAAATATACTGCAAAGAAACTGACCTTAAAAACCTATCAATAATAAATAAGGTACACATTTTTTACAGAATTTTATTTTTAATTTTTACTTACATTATCATTATTAAAATTTAAATTTTGAAATCATTACAACAAAATTTGTAATTATATCGGCTCCTTTTGGCTTAATTTGTCCTGCACTTCATCAATATTTATATGAACACCATAATAAAATATTCGGAAATTTAATCAATTTTTAAATTCATAAATTAAATTATGGAAATTTCAAGTTTATTTAGGTCACCTTCACATCAAAAAATGCAAAAAAAAACCCCTCAAATTTTTGCCAATTTAATTCGGGTTCAGTGGCGGATTAATGCAATTTTGTGGGTGAGGGCGGTTAGATGGAATATTCAATTTAAAGTAGGTCCTCCCTGGGATATAAATTTTTAAAAAATAATATCTTTAAAACTAGTACTGTTAAGCTTAAGCTGTCTTGAGACTTAAAACTGATATGAAATAAGTTTGAAAATTCGGACGTAAAAAATCTGTGGGCAGTATAGAAATCCAAGTAAAAAGGGGGTCTGGGGGTTCCTCCCCCATAAAATTTTTGAAAATTTGACCCTTAAAATCAGCAATTAACTCGTTTTTATCCACTTAGTCCGACTTTCGAAGGGGAGGCTGGGCCCCTTCCCTTCCTTTAACCCCCCCCCCTATAAACGCCTCTGGCCCATGGCATGGTAACTTCATTTTGTAGAGGGTAGCGGTAGAAGCTCATGTTTTCACTTTTTTTTTGCGTATAAAGACGAAAAAATCGCCGTTTTTCAGCACACTCTAGCGGCAGAACCACTCTTCAAAAAATCAAATTTAAGCAGTGAAATTTTGTTTACTTCTACTCTGTAATTGAGATTATGATCGAGAAACTTGTAGTTTTTGAAATATAAGCAAGAAATCGAAAATTGTTGCGATTTTTGAATATGAAGACGACCTTCCCAATGAGACAAATTTCATATTCGTAATCAGCGCCCTCAAAAACATAAAACCGTCGAAAAAAACTTTCTAACTATATAAATGTTTTGAAAAAAAACCTACCTAATGACTAGGATTATGGGATGGCGGTTTAACACCACGCGATTTGCTGCAATAGCGACAGTTTTCGAGGTTTCCTATTAGTTCTTTCGAATCGCGGTTGTCAAAATTTGTCGCAAATCGCTGGTGTAAAGCCGCTATTCTATTACAGACCCTGAACAATAATGATTCTGCTAAAAAATATCTCGGAAATGGAAATCAGGCTCCCTAAAATAATACCTACTACCAAAATTTTTTTAAAAAATAAAACGTTATTGCAATTTTTAACTATACCAAAACTTGGACGTCTTGGTTCTGGGGGGGGCTGCAGCCCCACAGCCCCCCCTACTGGATTCGCCACTGATTTTGCCCCATCTATACATTGAGTTAATGTCCATAATGGTCAATGAAGCTCAGTTCGGGATGACTCAAACGAGGGGGTAGACAGCATGCGTGGCGATCCCACATTGATTGTTCTTATTCCGAGACATCATTACGAAACCTTTCATGCCCCAGGATGTGCCCCAACTGCAAAGGAAAGAAACTGTAATTAGAATCAGTAATCAATTGTCTCCATCGCAAATAGTGGAACACTTAAGTTAATGAACAGTGAACACTTTTTCTCAAAAGCGTTTCGATTGTTTTGTGCAGGGTTAGAAAAAAACATGTTTTTTTCTAAAAAAAAAAACACAAAAAAAAACGCGTTTTTTTTTTGTTTTAAACGTGTTTTTTTTTGTTTAAAACGTTTTATTTGTTTTTTTTATCCTCTACACAGAAATTCTAAAAAAAATCCATGATTTAAAAATAATTAAATCAAGTTTTTAAAATTGAAAATGGATTAACAAAGCTCCCCCTGATATCAGATGGCATCTTGAGCAATTTATTTTTAGCACCTGTTTCTTGAAGCTTGGCTGAAGCAAAATGATTGTTTTGGAACTGTGTTTGTCAACAACTTCAGATTTAACATTAGAAATTTTGATATATTTTGCTAAAAGGTTTAAGATAGGAGCAGAACATTCACAAGTTATTATATTCATATTCCTTTCAGTCCTTTTCAGTTTATTGCGTATTTTGACGACATTAGCAGCATTGATCGTTTAAAATATTAAAATCAAACATAAGAACAGGTCAATTATAAAAAAAATATGATTTTTTAACAAGTTTATTTGTATTTTTTATTAAATAACTTTCTAGAAAAAAATAAAATAAAAAAGTTGGAAGTAAATACTAAGTTTTATATACTAACACAATCTGTTCATAGAAAAAAGAATTGCTAAAAAAGTACATGTGTTTTAAACAATGTTTTTTTTTTTGCTTTGTTTTAAACATGTTTAAAACAAGTGTTTTAAACAAAGTGTTTTAAACGTAACAACCCTGGTTTTGTGTGAGAAAAGATAGTGTTGTGAAAGTGTTGCTAGGGGCAGAAAATGTATTCCTATGGTGTTGCGATCCAAATTTAAAAACACTTTCAGATTTTAAGCATATTTTCCCTAAACACTATTTTTAGAACACATTTCCAGCACTTTTCAAACATATTCACTCCAAACGCTCTGCACAAAAATAAACACATTTAAGAACACTTTTTTTGGTCTCTACACTAACAACACTTCGGTTGTGTTAGGTAGAATACTTTATAAACCTTATTGTGTTCTGAAGTTCTGATAGTGTTCAGAATATGTTTGAAAAGTGTTGGTAAAGTGTTCTATTTAGGGAATGTGTTCTAAAATTAATGTTGTAAATTATGTTTAAAATGTGAAAGTGTTCTCAAAATTGGATCACAACACTATAAGAACACATTTTCTGTTTCTAGCAACACTTTTATTACACCATTTTTTCCCACACAACATAATTTCAACACTTTCGAAACAATTTTGATTACACTCGACAGCAAAGTTTCCTTACCCTATGACGTCACAACGCAGAAACTGGGTAAACAGAAAGCCTGTTGGGTTGCTACGAGGAGTTTCTGTGCGCAAATCGTGGTAAAAAGACGCTGTATATGCCAGGTGTTTAACAAAATAATCCTTTTCAAATTTACGTTCTTCATTTCACTCAAAATTCAGACACCGCCCTGGGAACTACTTTGTTTGTTAGCGACGTCATAGGGTCAAGAAACGTTTCTGTCGAGTATAGAAGTGTTCATTATCGTATTAACATTGTATTTACATAGTGTTACAGAAGTGCTTCACGCATTTGCAGTGAGTGTATAAATATTTTCTCATATATCGTTAAAAGTTTTAAAGGTTCTTTTCTAGATATTAAAGTAAGCTGTTTAGGTATTACAAATTCTACAATTTCACAATTTTAGAACACCTAGGTGAAAATCCTAGAAAAATTACCTGTTTTTAACGAGCCAATAGTCTTTTCCATCTTCCGATCCATATCCTATCACCAACACTCCGTGGTCTAAGCGATCCGGACTGCAGTTAGGGTCATCGTACACTCCACTCCTAGGTTAAAAGAAAAAAAATATGCTGATGAATCTCGAATATTTTAGACCCAGAACATAGTACACTGATGGAAATAGTAATCGATAGATGGAAATGATGTAATCGATGTATGTTCAAATATGACGATCCAATTCTTTCAATTTTGAAATACCAGAAATATACCGAGTTTCAATCAGTCCAATAGTCACCACTCCTATTACACTTAATTTTAATGTGAATATTTAACTCTGTTAGACCATTAATTTAAAAAATCTTCTTTCCAATGACTTGCAATGCATTCGCTTATGATTAAGCACCTGGAGCCAATTCACATAGTAGTACAACTCAGATTTGAGTATTTTTTTTACTCAGTTTGGAAAATGTTGTTTAAAGAGTGTAATGAGTTGGTAACCAAACTTTATTAAACTTTTGTTTTTTAGTATTTTTCCACCGAATAGTTATTCCATAATTTTTTTTCACAGCTTTAACCTTTTTTGAGTATTTTATTTTAATTTAAAATAACATTCTTTTATGAGAGGAATAAGGAGCCACGTAGCCAAGTAAAGAGAATTTGCATGAGTATTAGTTTTCTTTAACTCCGGAAATCTATAACTATTAACTAAATTTTAATAAGTCAAAAAATTGTGGGACTGCACATACAATGAACCTCATAGGTAATTCTGGAAGGCGCGGATTCTGATTTCCAAAAAATACTCAAAAATGTAAGTTAGAAAAATTAAAAGTAACAAATTGTGTAATTCACCTATTCATTGTTTAAAAAAAAGTTTATTCCATTTTTCCTTTTTTATTATAGCCTGAAAGTTACTATATATATATTGAAGTTAATTGTTATGAAATACAAAACTATCGCAATAGTTAGTTGACCAGGTGACTCTGTAAAAGGTTCCATATGACTTTGTTGCAAGCCTATCACCCACAGTTTGAAATTTAAACTATTTGAAATATGTTTTCTTATAGCTATAAGCTTATCGATATTGTTCCGATATTAAGGTTTAGTTTTCAGAAAAAAAAATGAGCTTTCTCTACCTAGGAATTGCCCTTAGGCCCGAGCCACACCAAGGAAGCGGTGGCGGGAGCAATAAAAAAAGTGACAGACGGACTCAGGTTCCCCATGCAGCCTTCCCAATAGAAGAGAAGGTTGAGAGTGTCTTGTTTACTCGACTGTCCAGGCGGTTAATTAACGTCTTGTATTGCTTTTTGGTGTGGCTTGCCTCTTATAGTAGGGAAGCCACGAGAAAATATCTCCTCATGACCCCTTATCTCAATGGATCTGTAGTAAACAATACTACAAATCGGAAAGTGTGACTGACATAATCTTTTAGTTTAGTTGATAAGGAAGCTTAAAAAAGTTTATTACTCTGTAACAAGTTGTATTATCTAACAGTAATCTTATCAATCGTTACATCATTCATATTTTATTTGAATATTCTCCTAAATGTTATAAAGAAATTTACGGCTTCAATGCTGAAATTATGTATTTACTTACAAATACTATATTTAACGAATACATTTATATAGTGTGTTTCAAAAGTCCGGGTCACGGCTTTTATTTGTTTTTGTTTTAATGGCACAAGAGGCTTTTATTTGGAATCAGTCTCTAATGTAAATGTGTATCCCTTAGTAAGTGGCCAAGCTAACTAACAAGAAATTAACTAAGAAACTAAAGGAGACAGAACAAAAACTTTAACGAGATAATTGTTTGCAATATCATGACAAACACACAGTAAAAAGAAACATGAAGATATTTTAAATATTCGAGGAGATACGTATTAGCATGGGAAAATAACACTCTTTTCCAGACCTCAAAAAAGAAAAAGTTCGTAAATTGGCAAGTTTTTCAGTGTTTTCATTATGTATTTTTTTATAGTTAAATAAAGACGAATTTCAATTATAAAATCAAAGAAACTTGCAAATTTGAGAATTTTTTATTACTTGAGGCATAGAAAGTGCATTTTCACATGCTAAGTATATCCTCCTCGAGTATTTAAGACATTTTCATGAAACTGGTTTCTTCACGTTTGTTATGATATTGCAAACATATTTCTCATTGAAGTTTTCGCTTCACCTCGTTTAAGTTTTTAATTAGTTTTCATTTTGCCGCTAGGGGCGCTGTAATCCATCTCAATGGATTTAGCATGCTTCTTTACCGAGGGGTACACCTTACCAGTGGCGTAACTAGAGTTGACTAATGGGGGGTGTTACTCCGACCAGTCAACCACTCCAACATATTACTCCCTTTAAAAATATTCTCATAATGTAGGTATAATATTTTTTTTTTTTTTTGCAGAACTTCCGATGGGAAAACTTTATCTAAGAGGCTTAACTTTCAAAGGAAAAACACAGTATAACAGACGTAAAAATTTTTGAGGGGGGTTTGGGGGTTCTCCCCAAGAAATTTTTAAATATTTGTCGCTTAATGTAGTGTTTAAATTCATTTTGAGGCCCTTTGGGTTAGTTTCTAAAAGAACAGTTCCTTGTGAACCACCTGCTTTTTCCTATACCTGTGATGCCCTCAGCGGCGATTGGGTGGAAATAATTGGGGGGTGGACTGTGGTGGATAGCAAGTGGACCTTCCTTTTAAAGAGAAAATTTTTCAGTTTTTCATGTTTTAGAAACCGGTGATGTAATGGGGGGGTTACATCCCCAATAACCCCCCCCCTCGTTACGCCTATGAATGTCCTTAAACCTTATGTAGCTTTTTATGAAATTGTAAAGTAGGATTTGCGTCCTTATAACTTGATACGTGAAAAATTGTTGGTGATACAGAGTTGCAAGTACAAAACGGGGGTCTGGGGGTCCCCCAGGAAAATTTTGAAATTTGACCCTTAAAAACAGGGGTTTTAACTCGTTTTTGAACTTATTTTCAATGGGGGGTTACATCCCCAATAACCTCCCCCTCGTTACGCCTATGCACCTTACTTCCATGACCCTAAGAGACGTTGGTTCCAAATAAATAGCGAGAAACGGACATTTGGAATGACTTGTATACTTACGAATACATTTGGAAACCGTCCTGGCTAGCATCTATTGCGACAGAGATGGGACCCACTGTTGCCACCGCTTGCATCAAAGCTTCTTCGTCCCCTTGAGGCAGGTTTACGAGCCCCGTACAAGTTGCGCCTATAGTGGAAGACTGGAACTTGCATTGCTGATCATCCTGAAATTACATTACAAAAATGAGCCCTGCTCAAGTTTTGTGCACTTGCACCAAACCGTTACAACACTAAAAATCTCGAAAAAAAACTTCTAACTAACGCTCCCAGGATATTTGAATATAATTTACTTGTGGGGGATGATGGTAGCATAAAAAAAGCATTCATTATTTCTTTTCCAGATCTGGAGAAAACTATAGCCAGGGTGGCCAAATGGCAAAAAAAGGGGGTCAACCATGTTTATATCCATACGCCAGAACACATTCTTCGAGTTGACTCCCCGACCACTACGATGTAGGACTCATATCACATGAAGAAAATTGTACCTTTCCAATGTATTGGTAAGACTCTTCAGTATCTAATCCTCCGTTTTCTTTAACGTAAGAGAAAGCCAAATCCATAATTCCTCCATTGCAACCCTGGTTGCCTGAAAAATACAAGCAATGTATATCATAAACAGCAGGTTAACAACGAAGTTATGCATGTATAAGAGCTTATAAAGAAAACTTTTAATCAGAATTACTACTATAATACTCCGAATTATAAGGCGAAAAAAGGCTTATGTAAAATATGAATACATATCGTTTCATGTAGTTTAAGTACTTTAAGGGCCCTTTTGTAAGGAATAGGGAAAATTACGGAGGTTAGGACTGTAAGAAACCTGACCGACCTAGATTAGACCTTATTTCAAAACGCACACGGACTAATTTTTTTCATTTGGCTATAAAACACTCACCTATGAAATTTTAGGTCTAACCCGTGCCAAATTTCAAACTAAAATTCCAATAGCAGTGATAGCAGCGAGTTCATAAAAAAATATAGGATTCTCATTGTAAAAATATAGGACATACAAAATTGCACTACAAATTCTTAACGAACAGTTTTAATTCATATTTAGAACTTCTTTTGTTAGTTACATTAGATAATTAATTAAAACAATATTCAATCATGGTTGAATAGTAAAAACTGAAAAAATTCTTCACATCTAAAATTATCAAAATCTTGAGTCTTATTGAATCCATATGCTTTATTTGACTTTTCATAGTTGCTCGGTTCTGATTTCAAGTCTAAAAGTTGCAACTATATATAACCCACTATCCATGAAATATTTCATAAAACTAGAGAAAAGTATAAAAATCTGGGGAATGTTCTGAAAAATCAGGAGCAGTGTGGGTAAATCTGAGTCGGGTAATAAAAATGTAGAAAGCTAAAATTTCCTGCATAAAAACCTCAGAAGGTATATGTAAACGCGAAAATAAAAATGCAATTCCGAGAAAAATCATAGTAATCACAAGTTTCCAAGTTGTTATTATCTGCATTTTAATCAGAACATGAGAGAAAGCAGACTTTTTGACCAGTCATCAGGCAAAGAAACATGCAGGTAGAGCTGACCGCTTTTTAAAAATTTGTAATATGCATCAGTAAAAACAAAATAGCAAAATTTTTCGGAAAATATGATTTTTTGATAGAATTTGTTAAAGAAAATTGACATGAAGAGAGAAAATATAGGACAAATGCCACTTTTAGAAATTATAGGACAAATATAGGACACTTTTTAGTCTTTTCTCAAATATATAGGAAATATAGGAATTATAGGACAACTGCTATCACTGCAATAGGGGACTCGCCATGACGCCATGTTAAACGTGAGCGCCGGTTCACCACTGCACTAGGATGAAGGGAAAAAAGTGATCATAAAGTTTTTTCTGGAAAGTTCTCATATTATGTTGCTATTAAATTGCTAAATATTAGCAAAAGAGCATGTTTGAATCTGACAAAAAGGTTTAATGTTCAATAGATTCCTAATAAATAGTCAATAGGGAATTCTATTGAGAAATTGCATATTGTTGTTGTAGAATATTGTTTATGTAGGAAATGTTGCAGATATTAGTATCGAATAGCACTGGTAGGCAGGGAAAGTTTTCCCCCTGAAATAAATTTGGCTGATTCTTATGCAAAATGACCCTCTGAATCCGAATATGTCTCTTGTTTTCCCCCATCACTACTTTTTTTCATCGCTTTTCTGCACTGTTAATCGACAGTGCATTTGATGGTTAAAAAATATTCACTTTCATGGTTATTTCCTTGCTACAAATGGTTATGTCCTTAACAGTTTAACCCTTTCGACCCCTCTAAAATCTATCTAATCTAAATCGGCTGTAATAACCGTTTTTTTAATCTAAATCGGCCTAACCTAACTAAATCTAACCGTTTATTACCCTCCTTTTTTATGTACTACAGGGATGAGATCGGCAAAAAAGCAAAACTTTAAAATTAAAAGTTCTACTGTGTTCAGCTGTTACATTAAATTGACTTAAATATGAAAATTTACCTCATAAAAGAGCCTCATAAATCAAGAACATCAACTTGAATTTAGAAAAATTAAATTCCCAGTCAAAAATTTTAGTTCGGAAGCTGATGGTTTTAAAAGTAATAAGTCTGAAATTTTCAAGATAATTTCAAAAAAGTAGGAAAATCCTCCAAAAGTCTGAACAATCTCATCCCCGAATGTACTCCACACAGATAATCTGGCTGTGCCAGAGTTTGGGCATAGTTGTTGAAACACCCTGTAATTGGCTTTAATTATTATAGTTAGCTTTTAATGCAACTTGAGTCATTAGTTTTAAAAATATTCATTGCTTGCTTTTTCTTTTGTCTCACCTTGCGTTCGAGAGCAGTCGATGAGGTTTTGTTCGCTGAGCGATACCAACTGCCCGCTCTTTCTCTTTTGCTGACCTTCCAGAGACCCGGTGGCGGAAAATGCCCAGCAAGACCCGCACTGTCCCTAAACAAGAACAAAAATAGAAACCTAAAATATGCTGGCTCTATAGATATATTCAAATAAAGAGTATTTTTCTCATAACTTCCTTGCTCTCCACTCTCCAGTGATACTAATTTGTAAAGAGCGAGCTATTGAATTTTTGTAAATCACCACTTTTAAAGTTTAATAATATATATTTATTATAATTTAGCTAATAATCTTCTCCAGTTAAATTGGCCAGTCTATTAATTAAAGAATGGAGAGTTCTCTATTCTGTTAACTGTGATAATAATTGAATCACACTTATTTCAAAAACTTGTCAAACGCCACTTTTTTTGTTTTGAGATAAACGAGAAAAACTGCATAGAAGCTCACTACATTTTTATGAAGGTGTTTAGTAATTTTTTTCTTAAAGTAGACCTCATTTGGATATTTTACAGTGAAAAAGAATTTTTTAAATATTTTTATTCTATGCATAAAATATTATTGAAATTTTTGCATTTGACAGGTTTCTGTAATAAACAGAGTATTCAGGTCTATTTTCATAACTTAACTCTAATTATTTTAAGGATTTGGTTATAAAAGTGGGAATATTAGTTGAAAATAGCATTTCCATATTAAATACTAACCCATAAAATTATTATAGTTCTTATTTTTTCTCTTTTGGTTATTAGATGTACAAATACTTATTTTCATAAATAATTTCAACTCTAGACTCAAAAATAGTGGTCAACCAATTCAAAATGTAAATATAGACATCTTCGAAGTCAATTAGATAGCTGTTTAAAAGTAACTTTGTGGACAGTAAAACGATTTTTCTTTAAAAGCGCACAAAATTAGTTAATTAGTTCAATATTATGATCTGGGGTATAGATTTGACGCCCACTTTTAATAAAGTGATTCATAGATCCAAAATATCAATCAAATGGATGTAATAAATGGCCACAAGCAATGGAAATTTTAAATATATAGCTACCAAAACGTCCTTAGTCTTGATCGTACAAAAACTTTAAAAATATGGTTTTTACTATGGCTTGATGGCCCTAACTTCTAAAGAATGACTTTTCCAACAGCATATAGTTTTTGTATGCGATTAAATAACAAACCACAGTCCCAAACAAGCGGTAGATGAGACCGCATGAACGAAATTCCCCGCAATTTAAGTGCAGAAACCAGTCAAACGACGTCGTTTGACATGTTTCTGCACTAAAGCTGAAATTTAACATGCTGGAAAACTATTTTAAAATCCCGTTATTTTTATTATTCTTACACTAAAATGTGCTTTTACCCGTACGGAATCATATGACACCAATAACTCGTTTTTGAAAAAAAAGGCGTTTGACATGTTTCTGAAATAAGTGATTCAATTACGAGTGGTGTGTGTAGTGTTGTAATATTAATATTGGGTTGTTAGCGATGAGTAGGCAGCTTTCAACAATTTCGCTTAGTTTGCTGTTTATTGAGAATCCACCTGGTGTCAAGAAATGTTTCTTATTACAAACAATGGCTTCCCGAGGAATTCCCGACATTTATCCTTTTAGTTTGGTTTTAATCGAGTGAAGTCGCTTTTGACATCTCAAAAGTAACTTTTGACGTCTCAAAAGTAACTTTTGACGTCTCAAAAGTAACTTTTGAATTTCTTTCAAAAATAGAATTTTTCCCACTTTTTTAAGTGATTTTTACATATTATTACGGTTGGGGTAATATAAAATTTCAATACGAACATCATGTTTTAACTTATTTATAAAAACCGTGTTAAACTTTTTATTCCTAAAGATAACGAAAAAAATTATTTTTCGTTTTTTCTAAAGGACAAAAACTTCACACAAGTTTTATTAATGAGTTAAGACATGTTAATTGGTACTGGAATTTAATTTCTACCTCAACCCACAAGATTTGAATCAATCACAGTAAACCTAAACTAACTCACAAATATTTAAGTATGATGCAGTTAAAGATCTTTTTAATAAAAACGCACACAAAATTACTATGAATTTAAGTGTCTTCATGAAGGCTCCTAAATAAGAAAAATAGAAAGCCGTGTCAAGATGATGCAAACAAGGAAACAAACAACGTGTATTGAGACAATGAATTAAAATTTTTAGAAACATACAACTGCTTCGGAGATCGACTTTTAGAAATAACAAAGGGTTTAAGATCCCCGAAACGATTGCACACAGGGTTTGAAATTAATAATTATGTATGTAGAAAGGACTCAAAATCGGATCATAGTTTTTATTTACTACTTTTAAAAAATCAGGCAGCGTTTTTCATCAAACAAGAATCAGTTAGGCGTTGTAATCATTAATGGTAATCATAATTCTAATGACTATCGATGATCATTATTATTTTTAGTTTTATTTCTTCCAACCAGAAAATAAAAATAATTTTTGTCGCACGAAAGATCTTTAGTATAGTGAAGGGAAAGTATCCTCGAAAAATTTGATTGGCAGTTTTAGCGAGGTGTACGACCTGATTCAGCGCTGTTTGAGTTCTAATTTTTAATTGAACTATTTTTCATCATGAATCAATGATAATTATCTGAGTTAAACCGTAGTGCTCAAAAGTAATCATGATTTTTAATCGAAACCAATAAAACTCAAAATCCGATCTAGGTTTTTTGGCCTGTTTTATTTACGATTTTACTGAAAATTTAATCATTAGTAAAGCATGTTTTGGCGATCAAGTGGGATCATTAAATTCAAACCCTGATTGTAGGAATTTAAATTTTTTATTCTTTGTACAATAAACAATGATGTTTTGTTTCCTGCTTTAGAAACCTGTTTTCTTTTAGTTCTTTGTGTCATTTAATCGGAAGGGAATTTAACAGTTCAATTCGGTGATGATATTTTTAAATTATGTTGTCTATACAGACTGTTAAATTAAGAGAATTTTTCTTCTAACTTCCTAATTTTGCCATCTGATGATCATTTGTAAAGAAAGCTATTTCATTTTTAATAATCACCACTTTTAAACTTTAAAAATAAATATTAAATAAAATTAATTTATAACTGATATTCAGTTCGTATGTAGTAATCCTAATTTTTAAAGAATGGTAGAATAATTTATCCATTCATAACGCTATGGAAAGTAGGATCCCCAGAAGAATTAATTGTGTGTTTCTGGGTGGCCAAATTTCTTTTTTTTTCTTCCTTCTCATTTCTTATCTCGTGTATTCATTTAAGTGTAATTTTGTTTCACTTGGAAAGGCCAAGGCCCCTTAGAGCAATGTATCGGGGTTTTTTTCTTTTGTTTGTTTCCGTTATTATTATTTGCTGTATAAATGTGTCGGATGAATAAGTAAAATTCTTTCTCTTAAAAAAATACGCACACAAAATTACAGTCGACTCCACTTAATGTGATCGCATTTTTGCGGTTCTATAATGAAACGTGGAAAACACTGTAACATGAGTGTTTGCATTAAGATCACGAATGTGTAGTCCATATTGAAGTATTTAAAATTGTATTCAAGTATATATTTTGCAACTTAAAACATTTTTATAGACAAATATGAGAGTGGATCCTATAACACTACTACATTAATGACTAATTTGTATGTTTATGTATTAAAATTGGCCTTCAAACAGGAAAAAACGAGGTTTTTAGGGGATTTCACCAAATTTTAATAACATTAAACGATATAATGATCACACAAAACGGTACATTTTGGTCTAATTTAAATAGAAGTAATCGGGACCAGTCAATTTCGATAACATTATCCGATTGATAACATTAACCGTTATGGCATTAAGCGGAGTCGACTGTACTTTGAATTTAAGTGTCCGTTTAGTCCTATTACTTGCAAAAGATACCGACAATATAAAAATAAATAGAGGCTAAATCTCACCTGGTTTTTGACATCCGTGACCAGTCCTTCGTCCCTCCAGTCCACTTTGGCTGGCAGCTGCATATGGGCTGGAGGAATCCACGAGCTATTACCGATTGGTTTGGCGTTTGTTGTTAGTCGGAGGCCATTTAGAGTTCGAACTAGTTCAGAATGTTCCTATATCAAGAAGAAGTGAAGTTTCTAATTCTTTAATTACGTTAGTACACAGAACAGTAACTGAAGTCCAATTCTCAAAATGAAAAAAGGGAAATAAATTTTACCTTTTGAAATTAAATTTTCTTGAACAGGTGATAATATAAAAAGAACTTAAAAATGAAATAGAGAATGGCAATCCAGAAAGGTAGAGCAGTTAGAGGTTGGTCTTCAAAATGTGACATTAATAAAGTTGTAATTGTCGCATTTTGAAGATCTCGCAAAAAACTTAACGCAGTTTGAGAATAAGCTAAAGCATAATTTGCGCTGTGATTTTGTTATTAACTACAACAGTTTGCCCACAATAACCCATAATTCATTGATCCTAGCAGATTTATTCGCGTTATTATAGCAAGTCAGGAGTTTTTATGTGATTATAAGTTATCTTTGAGTAGTTTACCCCAAGGGTGCAAAATTGTTTTTATTCCGAAACATTCCCCAAATTCAAATGAAATTTCATCAAAATGCTTTACGCTTTGCATTTTACAATTTATAAACTTTAAAAACTTATAGAGACTGAACCTGTTCCATGCCTAGATGCAGGCAAGTTTAATTTAATTCTAATGTTTATTAGTAAATGCACGCTTTAATTAACAGAGATACCTATGCACACAGGGTTTTATTAAATTCCCGGATAATTAAGGAACTATAAAATGCCTCTGTCTATGAAGATATTGGCAATTACTAAGGGGACAATTACTTATTTTACCGATCTTAAGTCTTTTTCTAGGAGAAAATCTAGTCTAGTTAAATAATCTTTTACTGATAGGGAAAAGTTTTCCACCATAAGAATTTAGTTAATGGTTTAAATCGAACGTAAATTTTCCTGCAGAATTTCCCCTGATGGCTTGAATTTCACCCCAACGCTAGACATACCTACAACCCCAGATCTACACCACCCTTAGGGCCACCGTAGACTTTCTGGATGTAATAAAACAATTATCTCCAGGAAGAAACCTGAGTTTATGGCGCCGGTGTCTTCATGTGGTTAATTTTCAACAGCTCTCAGGCGCGAGTGCGAGGGGAGATACAAAGAGATTGAGGGAGATAGGGGAGATAAACTGCTGGTGGTCCGGCTGCAAATTGTTTTATTACATCCAGTGGCTCGCTGTAATAAAACTTTACGGTGGCCCTTAGGTGCACCGTAGACTTTTTCCACTGGATGTAATAAAACACTTATCTCCAGGAAGAAACCTGAGTTTATGGCGGCGGTGTCTTGGTGTGGTCAATTTTCGACAGCTCTCAGGCGCGAGAGCGAGGGGAGATACAAAGAGATTGAGGGAGATAAACTGCTGGTGGTCCGGCCGCAAATTGTTTTATTACATCCAGCGGAAAAGTCTACGGTGGCCCTTTGAGTTCATGTCATAAATATAGAATAGCATTGTATAACTAAACGTAATAATAGATACTACGCCATTGCTCATACCATGTCAGAGAAGGCGTTGAGTCCTTTCTTGTACGAATAATGCCCCACATCCGCCTTGAGGTTGTGTCGGACAATCTCTGCCACTCTTTGCTCCCAGACGACTCGGCGAGCGATCTCTTCTCTGCCTTCATACGTCTTGTTGAACGCTTTCTGGGAAAAAAAAACATTGCGGATAAATGATTCTTCAATATTTATTATTATCGAACGTCCACCATAGCCTATAACTACACACGCCCTTTGTGTAACACAAATGTAGCAACCGAGTAACACGTCAACTTTTCAGGTAAAATTTTCAAAATATGATGTCCTGCGAATTTAAAGTGTAACCTGAACGTTGAAAGCGACCTACTGTTAAGTTTTCAAAATTGAATTTTCTACACATATATAAATACATGTCCTCAAATTGTATTTTAATTACTTTAAAATTATACTGGTGAGTATGGTCACTCAATTTTAATGTAATGGCTTAATGAAGACCAGGTAAAGGAATGCCCATGGGCACAATCGCACTGAAACGAGCAATGCAAATTGGCAACATTTAATTATTTAAACTTAATTCATTGGTGGAAATAAATTTCATAATTTCGATAAGAAAACATTAAAAAAAGGACACTAAATTGATTCAATTTAAACATTTTATTTTAATTTTAAAAGTTTCTTTGCGCTTTACTGTGATTTTACTGATTGTTTTTAAATTAATTTGATAAAAAAATAACCATTATCTCTTGTTTTACTTATGAAACTTTAAATTGAAACAGAAATATTTTGAAAGAAAATTCAGTTAAAAATATTTTTTTATAATTTTTTATGTTTATCAATAGGCAGTCAAAATAAAATTTAATGGATGGTCTCGTCCTAAAATACACTTAAAAAGTATTGCAGCACTAACCTTAAAGTCCTCCCAGTGTTCGTCTAGTTCCGGATCCAACAGAACATGTTTAGAGACTGCCGTAAGGAAGAGAGTTGAAAGAAAAACAAGAACATTCATCCTTTAACCTAAAAACAAATTTTATAAGAAAAAATCTTAGTCGGGGAAAATTCAAAAGGAAAAATCTGTGCAGTATATTAACCTCATGGAACTTAGCCAGATTGAAACTTTATATTCTGTTAATTTAATTTTACTCCTATGAATTTACACTAGAGCTCCAAATTATCATTCTTAACTTTTAGTGTTATTAAATGGATAAGATAATTTTAATTAACAAGTTTATTTTCATTACTTATATCCTCTATTTAGTGATCTTAAGGATAACTATGCAATATAAAAGTACTACTTTCGGTATTACCCCGTCAAGAGCTTCGTACTGAAGCCTATAAGATATCCAATAGGTACGTTTCAATATAAATAGTATATAAATAATTAATTTTTTGATAGAAAAGGGTGCAAATTGCAAACAAAGTAAATATTACATAATAGATGAGGGAAAAAAACAATATACATAATTACCATAAAGCAAGACATAAGTTAAACACATTACAAATAAAATAACATTTCTTTGGCTTTGCTGCAGAGTGAATTTGAATATATATTTCGATATTTTCTTCAAAGTAAGTAAATATTTTAAATTTTAGAGGCAAATTGTTTTTGTATTTTTTATGAGAAACATTTCAGAATACCATCTGGACATTTACAAAATGAAAAAGCGCCGAGAAAGCGATGAAAAACGAAAGTGTTGAAAAAGGGATCCGCTTTTCCCTATAAGCAGAACATAAACGCAATTGGATTATTTTGTTACAATATGTAATACATTAATAAACACTACAAAAGCATTCAGCAGTGCATTATTTATAGAATAACTGTAGTTTTTATTTTCACAACCAAAAAAATTGCATGAAATAGGAAATAACTATAATTACCCCAAGATATGCACTAACAAAACGAAAACAAATCAACAAAAAATTAAAGGGAAAATGAAATATGTGGAAGACAATTTGCATAAACTTTCTATAAAACACATACATTTCTATTGCATTAATTAAATCAACTAACCTTTAATTAAAAGAACAATTCCAATTATATTTCAAGTGGCAGTTTCTTTGTATCAAAGCATTCAAGAATTACGGTTCTTCTTTCGATGGATAACTGATTTCTCTCAGATTATTTTCTATTTGTCTTTTGTTCCGTTTTCCAATGGGTCGAAATACTTTTGGAAACTCTTCAACCACTATTTTTTTATTAACCCATTTCCCAGAATCATATTTCTTGTTGATTCTTGGCCTATGTTCTTGTTGCGTTTTTTTTTTGTTTACCATTTCATTACTGAACTTTTTTTTTCTATAAGCAAAAAAAAAGAAAGAATTGACGCCAGGTGCGCCAGTTTGATTTGACTGGAAAATCGGATAAAGTTGTCCATAGTTTGAAATTACAATTTATGTGGGAGGTTGGAATTGGAACATGAGGGATTACGAAGTTGTTTTAAAGTAATATATTTAATAAGTCTAGTGGTACTATAATTACAATATCAGAGCGGAGCGGGAAACATACCACGCAGCCGTTTGCTCGCAGAACTATAATCTCATAACAAAACAGATTCATAAGAAAAAGAATTCACTAAAGACTAAACAAAAAACAACCAATCGTAAGCAGAGAGAAAACCGCGGCGAGGGAATAAAGCATCAAGGCAAAACCAAAACTAGGGAAGATAGTTTCTTTTAAATCCCACATTTATGTATTTATATGACTGGAATTAATTTTAGTGATCATATTGGTTACAGCAGAAGTACTTAATTGCACTACCCTAATATAAAAAATGGTCGGGCAGATATATTGCTTTAAGTGACTAAAATTTTTATTTTTGTCTTGGAAGCGGGAAAATATCAAGAACACAAAAATTACTATAAGGAGGGAGAGCATTTTGTTTACTCTGATTTGTTAGTGCGTTGTCGCCAAAGAAAATTAAATTAAGAGATAATAAATTTACAGCTGAAGAAAGTGGGGCTTATATTTAGAAATTTGTGGAAATGTGAAATAATAACAGGGGTAGGAGCAACTATTTCACTAAATATAGGACATTCTATACAAAAAATATAGGACAAATATAGGACCTTCCGAAATGGGTTTAACTATATTTATTTACATTTTTCCAGATTAAAACTTTAAAAACTTATACCTCTCAGTGAATTTAGACTCGATAAACAATAAAAAAAAATTATTTTTTTAGATTAAACTTTAAGCATTCATTAAATGTTCTGAAATGCAGATTGAAACTCAAGGCAAAAATGATAGGGGGGATAAACTATCAGGCAGATCAGATCGAAACTACTCGAATATAATTCAGAATTATCCTTGAAAATGGACCCTGAAGCAATTCTAAGGTGCTAGAGTACTGATGAAAATTGCCAGAACCAATGTAAAATGAGTTATTGTGGGGGCAAACAATTGGAGGCAGAAATAAAATTATGATTTTTTAACTTATTTATAAAAACTGTGTAAAGTTTTTAATCTTAAGAGATTGTTTTCAAGAAGAGACAATAACTTTCTTGCTTTTTTGTTGTTAAACTTTGAAGATGACCTCTTTAGGACAAGAACTTTACACGGTTTTTATAAATAAGTTAAAACATGATAATTGTCACTGGAATTTTATTTTTCTACTATCAACCATTTGCCCACTTTTCCATTCCACCCATTTTTCATTACTTTTGTACACACTTTAGTTTAATGCATCAGGATTGTTTCAACTTTGGGTCTGAGATGAGAAATATAGGACATTTGCAAAAATATAGGACAAAATAGGACGTTCTTTAAGGTTTTTGGAAAAATATAGGATATATAGGACAACTCTGACCCCTGTAATCAATAAATGGTTTATTTTACTACCCTAAATAACGAAAGACGAAATCAGTTGCCGTTTAATTCAGTGATATGTTTTACCTATCTGATACATAACTCCCGAATCAAAATTTGAAAAATGGCCTCTTACCTTTTTCGGTTGTGTAGTCCCAATAAGTTAACTTAAGCTCGATTGAACGCTACAATTCCCAGTTCCTTGTCACATCAATATCAAAACAGTTTCGTTCGCTCCTTGGAGAGAGGTTTAGGATTCAGATAATGAGTGAAATCCTTTATCTAAAAGACTTTAGAGTTTCTTAAGAGACGCATATGCATGTTCTCCCTTATCTGTGTTTCCAAGACACTTCACATTGAAAACGATACCACGCAGATAGGATAGGAGTGCCTTTATAATACATATGGGTTTTACAGGACAAATGAAATTTTAGTGCTCGCAATCGAAACCAAAAGTAACAATCTTTCAGGGGTCGTTCAAATATTACGTAAGCGCCTGAAGGGGGATGGGGGCAAAATGCAGGGGATATACAAAACGTGACGTACTAATCGCATGATCAGTTGAGTTGCGAAAATTAATCACTTTGACGGGGATTTCCGTTCTGATGTGTTCAAATTCCAAGTTGGAGCAAAATGTAGGATAATGTTAAATAGAAATAAATTTACATTTAATTATGGATTTATACTAATAAATAAAAAATAATTTTTATGCGTATAAAAGTGTAATAATTTATCCATAATGTCAAACTAATAAGCGCTTTTTGAACTGAATTTTTCAAAATGTAATTAAGTACAAAATCCTCAATTCCCTGAATTCGTAATTATTTATTCAGCTGCTTCGATCATAAAAATACCCAATTTAATTTAAATTATTTAAACATCATAGCTTCCAACTTCTATTCCTGCTTGTTGTTTACCTTCAATGTGTAAGATTATATAATATATATGGTACGAGGAAATAATGCTAATAACTTAGTGGTGACTATTCCCACTAATTCAACAGTTGACAGTCAGTCGCATTGTATTCATCCCAAATCTCGTTCAACTCACACCCCGCAGTGCAGCTCGTATCAAAATATGTCAAGTTTACGTAACTGCAACTATAAATAAATGAAATTCGGCTATACATAACCATTTATTTTTTGACTCAAAACGGGACATTGGTTTATTTAGGTCAATGAACAGGTAGTCAATAAAAAAAACTCTTTTTTAAAGTTATTTATTCAGAAAAAGTCAGTTAGCTTAAAAGTTACGAATTAAAAAATATATATACCCGAAACGTTTAGTTATATTTATCAGAGGAACAAATTTGCTTTAATATAGCTGGTGATGATTTTAAGTAAGAATGAAACTCTTGGCACGTTTTTTTTTTATATTCACCTTAATTATCAACATCGCCTTTAGAACTGAAATTTGTAACTGGGTCTTCTCAGATGGCCACAATTTGTTCTACACAGAAAATACTCTTTCTACTGGAGCATTTGTAGCAAGCAAACATAAAATATATTCAATTAAAATAGAAAAGTTTGTTGGCTTGAAAGTGTTTGAATACTTCCATCCATCGAGTTTCCGTGGAAACATTTAGATTATTCCATTCGGATACTTTCTGCGATGTAATGTAGTTACAAATTAATGAAAATTCGTCAAAAACTTCTGCATCTTTATTACAGTCAATATATTCCTTTTCAATTAATACATCCAGAGATTTTTGAACGTCTTCCCATGCGGGGACCTTTTTCATTCTCGCGGTTTCAGAAAACGGGACAATTTTGCGTCCCAGAGCTCATTTCGGGGACACGGGACTCGTAACTCTAAAAAGGGACAGTCCCGTTCAAAACGGGACGTCTGGTCACGTTAGCTATACATGACAAATATTGCATGAATCTTGAACATTCGTGCTGCTTGGGACTGCTATTAAAATTCCTATTAATGAGCAACTTTTTAATGTGTCCCTTCAACTGACCACTTCCGATACTCTCGGACCACCAGGCTGGAAACCACTGGTCTACACTAAATGACCACAAAAGTTATACTTACTTACTAGTATTACTTACCAGAAAAACTTCAGTGAAAAAAAACCTCAGATTCTCTATTCAAAAATAACCAACGATGCCTCATCAAAAAGGATAACTATTCTAGTAATCCAATAAAGGTAAAAGCTGATACAAACGAAAGTAACGGACACAGTAATATCTCATCAAAGTGTTTTCTGATAATTTACAGGTGCAAATTTTCTCAAAAGGTAAAACAAAACGAAAAGCTACTTCTTATTCATAGAAAAATGGTATTTTGAATTCACAGCACGAGCTTCTGAGGTTGACAATCCGGTTTTTTTATAAGGGACATATGATCAGAGCATCTTTTATAAAGGGTGTTTCATAAGTCCGTTACACAAGTTGAGATGTGAGATTTCAGTTCTCAACTTTTATTTATGTAGGTACCCCTCAGGCTTACAGGGTAGAGTACCACACACCAGAGATTCCGCTATGGTGGCTTTTATCACAAAATTCCAAAAGAAAACTTCAGAATGCTAAAATATTTTGGACCTTTTTCGGAAAATCGCGAATGAAATACTGAACGGTATTAATAGAATTTTAAGAGTGTTAATATTTTAATTTGGTTCTACAGAAGACTTAAAGAAATATTGAGTGCCCATTGAGTTAGTTGGTTCTTGGTGTAGTTTCTATTAATGAGTATTTTTTGTCCTTTGTTTTTTTGTTTTAAAAAAAGCTATTTTATTTCATTATTCTATAAGATTTAGAAGAGTGCGTAAAACTGTGAGTGAAATTCTTACAAATAAATTAAATGGATATTGGATACTACTTCAAATAAGATTAATATACACTGAATACAAATGTTTGTATGAGATCTATGAAACGCATGTGATAAAATCTACTAAAATAAAATCAAAAAGTAACTATTAGAATGCGTTTCATAATTTGATTAATTTTAGAAAAAATGTTTAAAAGTGAGTGAAATTCTGAGAAAAGGGTTAAAATTTATATTTAAAATAAGATTGACACACTGACACTCAAACGTTTGTTTGAGATCAATGTAATGCATGTGATAAAATCTACTAAATTACTAAAATAAGAAACTTTTACAGTTGGATATGAAAAAAACTGAGGCAGATCCCGAGCCCGGGGTACCTTAGCGGGTTTCTTTTATATTATACAGGGTTTGAATTTAATTATCAAGCTTGATTACTAAATCCTTGAGTCAAAAACTCATCATCGGATTTTAAGTTTTATTAGTTTCGATTAAAAATCATGAATACTTTTGTGGGATACGATTTTACTCCGATAATAATCATCAATTTATGATGAAAAATATTTCGATCAAAAAATAAAACTCAAAGAGCGTTAAAATATATCGTTCACACCTCACCAAAACCGCCGTTATAATTTTTCGAGCGTTCTCTTCAGTATTTTTTAGAAGAAACGAAATATCTCTCCGTGAGAGATTTGGCGATCTTTCATATGATTAAAATTATCTTATTTTTTGGAGCAAAATGTATTATGTACTCAGAAAATAATGATCATAGATAATCATTAAAATTATGATCACCAGTGATGATTAAAACAAGTATTTTTCTTTCATGATCGCCAAACAATGATCCGATTTTGTTTAAAAATGCTGCCAGATTCTTAAAAGTGGCAAATAAAAATTTTAATCTGATTTGAGTTTGTTCTCCGTCTCCATTATTATCAATTTCAAACCCTATTCAAACCAATTTTGAAACTTTTATTAAAGTATAGTACATTTTATTTAAATTATTAAAACTATAATAATTCTTAAAACTTTTTCTTTCAGTTGAATGATGCCTCAAATTTCTGTGATATTCTCCGGAGGATTTAATATAAAGCACTCGCATACGGCCCAAATGAAGTTACAATAAGGACATCGATTCATCGTAAAGGTAAACGAACGTTTTTCTCTCACAATATGTATATAATTGAAACTTTTATTTTAGTTTGTATTTGTATATAGTATAGAAACCTTTTAAAAGTATAACTTATTGAAAGATTCGGGGGAAAATTCTTCTAGTACATTAATTGAAGTTAGAAGTGATGACAGGATATTCAATTGGCAACAATCACCACTAAATAAACTTTATAATATTTAATTTATATTTGCCCTCTAATTGAGTATCGTTTTAATCTCTGCATCAATTTAAACAAACGTTTCACATAACGCCTTACGAAAATAAGCTAGGTTTCACGGAAAAAGTTTCAATGAATTATCTCAACGTATCTTTGAGTTGTAAGTCGATAGAATGTAATTTATTTTTTTTGGTTGTTTTCATGCAGAAAATCTAATTCAGAACAGTTTTCTTCATAGGGTAACGATATTTATCATTCATATTTAAAAAATAGTGGTATTGCCCATTATAAATAACAGATGGCGATAGAGGTTTTTCTGAAAAGAGAGAAATCTATATAATTACAATAAAACCTAGTTTATTCTAAACCGTATTAACCTCTAATTTATTTCTTTTTCCGAATTTGATTACATGATTGACCATGCAGAAGACAATTAATAGATTCATTGTGACTTTTAAATTTCTTTAATCACCAAATATTAGCCGTGATAAACGTAGTACTTTTGAAACACCCTGCTTATTTGGAACCAACTTATCTTAGGGTCAAGGAACTAAGGTGTACCACGCTGAATCCATAGAAACGGCTCACAGCGCCTTTAACGACGAAATAAGAAAGTTAAAAAAATATAATAAATTTAACTAAAGGAGATAGAACAAAAACTTCCGTGAAAAATTTGTTTGCAACATTATGAAAAACGCACAGGAAAAAAGTTTCATAAAAATATCTTTAATATTCAGGCCTCAAAAAAGAAAAGGTTCGCTAATTTACAAGTTTCTTTGATTTTTAAAAAAATAAGTTTAGTATTTATTTATCTAAAAATATTCAAAAATACTGAAAACTTTTTCTTTTTTAGATGCTAATATCTCCTCAAATATTAAAGATACTTTCAAGAAACTTTTTCCTTTGCGTTTGTCATGATACTGCAAACAATTTTCTCACTGAAGTTTTCGTTCTATCTCCTTTACTTTTTTAATCAATTTTTTAACTTTCTTATTTCTCCGCTATGGGTGCTGTAAGTCCTCATCAGTAGTCAGAAAAGTCAGTAGTGGATTTAACAACTACATGGTCACTATAGGAGTACATCTTACGTCCAGGATTCAGACGTAGGTTCCAAATAAAAGCCGTGAAACACTCTTGAAACACCCTGTATTAAGTATGTGTTATGAACGAGATTATAATGATTTAACCATACGGTATAAATTCTGATAATTGGATCGAATTTATTAAAATTTTTTCAAAACGGTCTATAAACCTGTGTGGAATTCAATGTTTTTTATTAGTTTCTGTTCTTGGTGGATAACATATGGGAAAATAAGGGTTTTAACCGCTCTAAAAGACGTGGGTTGCGGGTTCAAAATGGTTTGAGTCGTTTTTAGACATGTTATCAGTGTTAAAGACCAGTAAAAATGTTTTTTATTGAATGCTCACACGTTTTCAATTACAAATTAGTATTGCTAATTTAGACATTTGGTTTTTCCTGATATTTAAAACAACGAATATTATGTCTTGTTGTGGGTAATTGAACTAACCTTTTCTGTTGGTTGATGAAATTCCGCCACATCATCTCTAACCTACATCCATATTTAGAAACACTTATTCTTTTATTTTCCTTTTTATGGCCGTTTCAAAGTGCAGTTAATTCTGTATTTAGTGTACTTTACGGAATACATACTTTAAAAATTATATACCCTCTATACCTTTTTTAATACATAATGTATTGTTTTCAAATACCCTTTATATTTTGAAAATATGATATTTTTCCAATTTGAATAATCATATCCATTATAGGGTGAACCGACCAGTAATTGACCAGTTAGTGGAAATTCCTCCAAGTTTTATTTTTCTCTCTAAGAAAAAAATTTTTCTAAAAAAAATGACAGTCGTATAATATCAATGAAAGTATGAGGAATAATAACTGATAATCATTTTTCCTTTCACTTTTATAGAATTTTATTTATTTATTTTAAAAGCAATTAATTGAGATTTGGCCAGTAGTTGACCACCTACATCCACTATTTGACCACCATTATTCCAGTAATTGACCATTGCCATATTCACCATTTCCAGAATAAAAATCAAAGTATACAGCTCAAACACAAATCAACCAACCGATCCACAACGCAACATATCATTTCCAAAAGAGCTATTTGTTCGAGTCCCACTGAAAATTTCCATATTTCTTTAAAACAGGGTGTTCTTCCTAAAGTTGGCTGAAAAAAATATGCAACGGAGACGTTTAAAGAAAACGTTTCAGAAACCCTTACACAAACTTTCATTCAATCTGATTAAAATTCACTCACAAAAATTAAGAATTGGCAAATTTTAGCAAATTTTTAAGTTTATAGGTTTTGTTAACAATTTTAAGCGAAAAAATCAGTTGTTTTACTGAATGGTTTTAAAATTTTGAATTTAATCTACTATTCCATCCTTAAACACCTGTGCCTTTTGGCAGAAAATCCTATGATCTGAAAACCAACTGTTTGTTCGAATCCTACTAAAATTTCTTCTATTCGTAGAATACGTCTTAAAAAACTCTTAAAAAATTTTTCTCAATTAGGTCCACAGACACCCAAGAAGGATTTGTAATTTGAAAATCTGATGTACATTTGTTTTTCAATCCTTTTTTTTTAAAGTTACATAAAACTAAGATCTAAGTTTTAAATAAAATACTGATACCTATTCTGGAGTTATTTACTCACAAGTTACAATTTTCAATTTAAATTCACTCACAAAAATTAAGAATTGGCAAATTTCAGCAAATTTGTAAGTTAATAGTTTTTTATGACAATTTTAATACAACAAATTTTAACTGTTTAATTAAATGGTGTTAAAAGTTCGAAATTTATATTTTTTACTGTGCATTGAAATGTACAGTCGGAGTAAAAAAAAAACGTTATAAGGACCCTTATAAGGAATCTAGATATTAACCCCGTGCGCATGGTATAGGAAAAAAAAGGTTTGAAAATATTTCGCCAATCCCGATCGCCAAAGGTTTGCCACTTGTTAAAATTACAGTAACCCACAGAACTAAGCCAAACCTTTTGTAATTTGTTAATATTTGCGTTTCTCAATGTAGTCCACTGAAAATAGCGAAAAAAAGGGCCGAACCTCAAACAAATTGCAATAAAAGGTTTCTCAACGGTTTTCACTTAGGAATTACCCCAATAATAACATACTAAAAATCGGACAAAATCGGACCATGGGAAATTTAATTTTTTTTAAATTTTTAAAAAATGGCCGAAAAAAAATTTCGAAAAAAACCAATACACAAATACAGACATGTGATACATGTTTATAGGTTATTTTTGAGTGCTGAAACCGAATACAGCCTTTAGTTTTGAAAAAAAATTGAAATTTCAATTTTTTAAATTAATTTGAATAATTAGCTATATGAAAACATTAAAACACCCCTAAAAACCTAACTAAAAGGTCAAAAGAGATAAATCCAACGGTTTTCATTTAGATATGACCTAAGTATTAACATACTAAAATTTGAAAATTTTACGATGAAAAAAGTTAATTTTTTTTTAAAATTTCAATTTTTTTTTTCGAAAAATGCATTTTTTTTTCAAAATGGTGCCAAAAACTTTTGAGGCTTTTGAAAAGGTCATTTTTCAGTGGATATTGTCCACAGATAGTTATATAATGGAAAACCGGTGGAATTTACTTTTAACTAATTAGTTAAGTAATTAATTTCATAAATTGAAATTGGTGAAATGTAGGTCTAACTTCCAAACAAGTAAAAACAGGTGATACTTTGGCATACTTCTATCAAAAATTTTTGAAATAACAATTACATACTATTAAAAGCAAAAACCTTTCAAAAAAATTCAATTTTTTAAAAAATTCAAAAATTTTAAAAATTTAAAATTTTAATAAATTTTAATATTACTATATACACTTGTAACACATGTTTATAGGTCAATTTTTAAATGTGATGCCGAAAAATGTAATGTTTTTACAATAAAAATTGAAACAGAGTTTAAAATTTAAAACTTTTGAAAAAATTTTTAATTATGTAAAACTAGTCCCTACACCTGTAACAAATTGCAATAAAAGCTTTTTCAACGGTTTTCACTTAAAAGTAGCCTAAATAACAACATACTAAAAATCGGACAAAATCGGACTATGGGAAATTTAATTTTTTAACTTTTTTTTATAAAAACAGCCATTATAAAGCAAAAAATTTAATTTTTTTCGTAAAGGTATGTAATGCATGTTTATAGGTTAATTTTCTATCAGGATGCTGAAAAATTAAATATTTTTGCCATAAAAATTGAAAGATAGTTGAAAATTTTAAAATTTTAAATTTTTTTTTTATTATGTTAAAAACTAGCCCCTACACGTGGAATAAATTGCAATAAAAGCTTTTTCAATGGTTTTCACTTAGAAATAGCCTAAATAACAACATACTAAAAATCGGACAAAATCGGACTGTTAGAAATGTAATTTTTAATTTTTTATAAAAACAGGCATTATGAAATAAAAAAATTTTTTTTTGAAAAGACATGTAATACACGTTCATAGGTTACTTTTCGATTATGATTCAGAAAAACATCATATTTCTGCAATAAAATTTAAAAAAGAGTTAAATACTTTAAATTTTTAACAAAGATTTTAAAATTTTAAAACTAAATTTCTTAGTTTTTAAAATAGTCCGATTTTTTCCGATTTTAAATATGTAGTTATTTAGACCATTCCTAGGTGAAAACCGTTGAAAAAGCTTTTATTGCAATTTATTCCACGTGTAGGGACTAGTTTTTAACATAATAAAAAAAATTAAAAATTTTAAAATTTTCAACTATCTTTCAATTTTTATGGCAAAAATATTTAATTTTTCAGCATCCTGATAGAAAATTAACCTATAAACATGCATTACATACCTTTACGAAAAAAATTAAATTTTTTGCTTTATAATGGCTGTTTTTATAAAAAAAAGTTAAAAAATTAAATTTCCCATAGTCCGATTTTGTCCGATTTTTAGTATGTTGTTATTTAGGCTACTTTTAAGTGAAAACCGTTGAAAAAGCTTTTATTGCAATTTGTTACAGGTGTAGGGACTAGTTTTACATAATTAAAAATTTTTTCAAAAGTTTTAAATTTTAAACTCTGTTTCAATTTTTATTGTAAAAACATTACATTTTTCGGCATCACATTTAAAAATTGACCTATAAACATGTGTTACAAGTGTATATAGTAATATTAAAATTTATTAAAATTTTAAATTTTTAAAATTTTTGAATTTTTTAAAAAATTGAATTTTTTTGAAAGGTTTTTGCTTTTAATAGTATGTAATTGTTATTTCAAAAATTTTTGATAGAAGTATGCCAAAGTATCACCTGTTTTTACTTGTTTGGAAGTTAGACCTACATTTCACCAATTTCAATTTATGAAATTAATTACTTAACTAATTAGTTAAAAGTAAATTCCACCGGTTTTCCATTATATAACTATCTGTGGACAATATCCACTGAAAAATGACCTTTTCAAAAGCCTCAAAAGTTTTTGGCACCATTTTGAAAAAAAAATGCATTTTTCGAAAAAAAAAATTGAAATTTTAAAAAAAAATTAACTTTTTTCTCTCGTAAAATTTTCAAATTTTAGTATGTTAATACTTAGGTCATATCTAAATGAAAACCGTTGGATTTATCTCTTTTGACCTTTTAGTTAGGTTTTTAGGGGTGTTTTAATGTTTTCATATAGCTAATTATTCAAATTAATTTAAAAAATTGAAATTTCAATTTTTTTTCAAAACTAAAGGCTGTATTCGGTTTCAGCACTCAAAAATAACCTATAAACATGTATCATATGTCTGTATTTGTGTATTGGTTTTTTTCGAAATTTTTTTTCGGCCATTTTTTAAAAATTTAAAAAAAATTAAATTTCCCATGGTCCGATTTTGTCCGATTTTTAGTATGTTATTATTGGGGTAATTCCTAAGTGAAAACCGTTGAGAAACCTTTTATTGCAATTTGTTTGAGGTTCAACTCTATTTTCAGTGGACTAATGTGGATCCCTGTGGCTTAACGGTTAGAGCGCTGGTATTGAATACTTTAAGTCGCATTTAAACGTTACCTGCCACTTATTTTGCTGATTTTATAATTTTAAGGAGTTATAAGTTACACCTGAAGTTAATTATTATTTCAATTACGTTCTTATTTGTAGAAAATGTATTACTTTTAATAAAAAATATTTAAATGCTGGATGCAATTTTAATTTTTAAATTAAGATTTTTTCCGTTATTCACATATATATATAATGGTATAGTAAATTTCTATTTTTCAAAGAGTGGCTACTATTTTATTCAAACAGGAGTGTAGCCTTAGAAAGAAAATAAATATCCACTTTGTTAATACAGACAGTCCGAAAAGCACATTGACCACTAAAAATTTTATTGCTGACCAACCGATGCCGAAAATGAAAACCGTTTTTACTTAGATTATTTTTCTAGATTTTATGAATTTCGGAAATATCTAAGGGACTTTTCGCTCACACTTTAGGAATTAAAAGTAACCCTTAAAAATTACTTTTACGTATGCAAATTCTTGGAATAATATCTTCATCGCGCAAGATGTGTCAGTGTGGGATTGACTAATTTGTAACAAAAAGATCATGCACAAGTGTTTTTCTTTGACAGATAGGAAGGAAATCGACTCTAATTTCATAAGTTATTGGATCCATGAGCACGCAAAGATTTCTTTTAAGTCATTCCAGTCCGATTAGTCGGTTTCGGGGTTCCAGCAGCGTAAGCTGCTCTTGCCTCTAACCCAATTTAACCCGGGTCATAACAAAAACTGTTCCACAATTCATATTAGTTGGTTACGGGGTACCAGCAGCGTAAGCCGTTTCTGCCCCTTAGCAGCATAGTCCGCCAATGGCCTCATTGGCTATGACACGCCGCTAAACCAAGCTAACCTGGATGCGATAACTGTTCCTGTCAGATCTGTTATTATTTATAAGAAATTTATAAATTAATACTGGTGGTAAAAATAATCATCTTTGGAAAGTATTTACACTTCTCAGGTTTTTTTAAGTTTAAAATGACCACCACTTTTATTTTTATGTTTTTTTTTATTTAGGTGTTTTAATCGGGTATCGTTCAGTACCTGTTCTCCGCCAGCTGACCTTTAGCAAAAACACATGGAGAAGAATGCGGTTGGTCACATAACCCGTCTTCGAGTGAATTATGTTGTGGGTTGGGTAAAAGGTAAAGCTGTTACGGGCAAAGTCATAAATCGGGTATTATTAAAAATGCTCAAAGAGGAGGGGGGAGACTTCAGCTCGAAAGCCCCCCCGTAGATCCGCCACTGATTATAATTACCAAGTGTAACAAGAAGAGTAAATTTCATAAATCTTCATTATAACCAAAATATCTTAATTATTTAAACTTATTTTTTATTTTATCGACTTAAAAGAAAAGCTTCTATTTTTATTTCAGTAATATAATTTGTAATTTTTTAATTTATGATCATTAAATTTTATCACGCTGCACTTATTAATCTACAAGTTGCTGATGAAAAGTAAAAAGCTATGCATATTGCACACACACAAAAATATAACGTCATTAAAAGAACTTTATAAAAATAGTTAAAATAGAATTATTTTCTGAAATACTACTAAGAATTATGTTTATAACTTGTATTTGCTTGAATAAGTTTGGTAACAAAATGCTTAAGAAATTTCTCTGACTAAAAAATTTCTTTAAATAAAATATTTTTTCTAGTGAGAGGTTCAAAATATCCTAAAAATTACCTATTTATCATAGCTGATTATTTTTTTTGTAAGATCATAGTGGAAGAGCTAGAGTTCCAAGTAAGTTTTATGAATAATTATTTTAAGATTTCGGGTGAAACGTTAACAGCTGCTATAAAATAGTGCTTTGAATAAAAAAAATTATGTAAGAATACTCCTCCACAAAGATTGGATCATCCGTAAATGAATTTAAATATCAATCGTAGTAACATTAAGAATTATCAGCATTGAGGATAGAACCCACGAACCTCCGATTACAAAGACGTTACTCTAACCACTATACTACTATTTTGAGGCATTTTTATTTGATAAAAAACTGAGCCAAATCATGGATAACCAGCCAAATATGTTTCCTAAAATTAGATATTAGAATGGTTCTCGCCAATATTTTCCTGTGCCAAATCATGGATAACCAGCCAAATATATTTCCTTAAATTGGATGCCCTTAATTATTCTCGCCAATATTTTCGTATCAGAAGAGCGATTCTGCGAATTTATTGAAATTTCAAATCCTCCCCCTCGCTTTGTTTATGGGTCTAGGGCTACAAAACTTGTTTTCTAGGGATTTTTGGGGTGTGCGCTGTCATAATAAAAAACGATCGGGGATGTAGCTCATAGGAAAATAAAAGTTGATGCTTTGTTCAATATGTATACGCCCCCTTAGGGACTTAAATTTTATTCACTTTTCAAATAGACGTTAAATGATGAAGATTGGCGTTTAAAGTATCCTTCTAACCCCAGCCGATCGTTTACAATCGTCACTGTAACGTTTTTTTTTACTCCGACTGTACATTTATTTTGAATCTCTTAACCTTTGAAAACCAGACTGTAAACCAGCACGATCGTTCGATTCCAGAGTTTACTACAGAAGGCTATCTAAAAAACTAAAATTGCGTATATGTCTAACAAGAAACCAACCAACTGCCCGTAGGAACGTATTTCAGGGCTTAGCGAGAGGAGTGACATATTTGCAAAGCGCAGGTGTTGGAAATGTAAAGAACCAATGAAAGAGTTATATTGAATAAAGAGTCCCTATTAACAATACTGGTTAATTACTGGAAATGTAACTTTTTTTACAGTAAATCTAAGCAAAAATTGTACTGCTGGTAAACATCTTTAAGATCCCTCTTGGTTTAAAAAGAAATCTTAAAAGCAATTAAAATCCAGTAGTTGACCACTTTGGTCAAATACTAGCACTTTTTCTATTTTAGACAGCCAGTGGTTGACCACCCCTCAAATATCAAATTAAAGGGTTAATATACAAATAATGACAGTTTTATTTAATTAAACTGAATACATAGGACCTAAATACATCAATCAATAAATTATTGGAATTAAAACTAGCTGGATGATTTGAGATTGAACTAAATACTCCATACCATTACAGCTAGTAGTGAGAGCGCTTTTTTGAAGCTTTGTTGATAACTCAGTTTTCTGCTATTTATTGCGTCTTTTAAGAACAATATTGGAACTTAAGACTTTACATGAGCTTTTAATAAAATGTTAGCTATGTTTTCAACGCAACAAATTCGAAATAAACACACAACAGTTCTTGTTTTTAGCAAAATTATGCTCAAATGGTCAACTACTGGTAGGTGGTCAACTACTGGTCGGTTCACCCTATATAAGAACATAGATACATGTTTAAAAGTTTTAAATGTAAATTAAAAGTTTCAGCAAAAATAAAAACTTTTACTTTTACTATACAATCTGGCTAGGTAAAGCTGATGTTAGGGTACATTTTTTTTGGGGGGGAGGGGGTAAATATTAGAGAAAATACTAAGCAAAGTAGAAAAAAAGTTTTCCGTTTATTTTATTCAAAAATATAAACTCTAAAAAATTGAAAACAGGAAAATTGAAAATATCCTCTCTAAAAAATGAGAGTAAAACTGTTGATTTGTGTTAATATTATTCTGAGGCACAATGCTGAGTGAAGAAGTATCTCTAAGTCTTCTTCTATATAAAATAGTTCTATGAACAGTTCTACACCAGAGGATAACTTGCGTTGGTTGCAATACCACAGTGGTTGTTCTTGTTTCGGACCATTTTGACGTAGCCGTCCATTCCCCAAGACGTTCCCCAACTGAAACGAAAAAATTTATTTATCATCGTTATCCTCGTTCTATCACTTTAATGTTGTTGTCAATACTGGATTGAGTTATATAAAACGAGACATGAGGTAGTATGGAGGCAATTGCTGAATTTGAGAAGAATGTGAGGTTGAGTAGGATAACCAGTTCATCATGAGATTAGACCGGATAATATTTCTGTTAAATTGCCACAATTTCGTATCACATATGAAGTTGTGCAAAATAGGCATGGGCGATCGTATGTTTTAATTCAGAAGGGGGCCAAGAAAATTTTTTCTAAGTTACCCAGTCAAGCCCACGCGTAACTATACTTAATTTGTTTTATTTACTTAATTATTTCTAAGGGGCCCCTCACGTAAGGATAAAAACGGAGTTAAACATTTAAAATAAATAAAATTAATATCTTTTTTAAAATCAATTTATATGGAAAAAGGAAGATTTTACGTAAATTTTTCCGGTGCAAGGGGGGCTGCGGCACACAGTTTGAGAACCTCTGCTGTAGGTCATCTCAATGATGGACTCTCCATGGTCACTTACCTAGGGGTAGACCTTACTTTTATGAGCCTAGGAGACTTTGGTTCCAAATAAAAGCCGTGAAATGGTCTTTTGAAACACCCTGTATACTAGTTGCTATCGGAAACATTGGTATAAATTACCTGTTTTTAACCAGCCAGTAATCCGTGCCGTTGTCTGTGCCGTATCCCACCACCAACACTCCGTGGTCCAGCTTATCCGAGGTGCACTTGGGTTCGTCGTAGATTCCACTCCTGATGCCAAAAGAGAGATTTCATCAATCGGAAAATGTCTTTTACAATACGTATTATACTCAAAGTATAATCTTTAAAAATTTAAATTTTGTGAAGAGGGGGAAAATTTTATAAAAATAGTCTCAAACTTTACATAGCTATTATATCGTCGGTTTACAGGTGAAAAGCACTAATTCACTTCTAGCTCAACTACGCCAAATTATCACCATAGCGCACCGATCGCTTTCAACATGGCGAGATTTTGGGAATTGGCTTGTTCGTTGATGTCGTTCTCTACCGCAGGGGCGGCAAGTAGTACTACTTTAAATCGGGTCGAAAAAAATTTTGAAAATTGTATCGAAGTCCAGCGTACAGTACTTATTCCTTGTAAATTATTTATTTATGGCTTTACCTTTAATATTAAAAGGGGGTCCGGGGGTTCAACCGAAAAAATTTTGGAAATATCAATTTCAAAAAGAAGGTTAACCTATTTTTGGTAAGCTAGGAATTCATATGATGATACATATGATGAATGATTTTCAAAATGGTATTAAAATTTTTACGCTACTCGGGTGCTGTGGTTCGAAAAATACACTTTTTTTTTACCAGAAATTAAATATTTCGGGTCGATGTTCCAAATATTTTGGAAGAGGGTTACTCCCTCTATTCGAATAGAGATTCTAATTAATTCTATAAAGCTCGAAATCAGGGGGCGTAATTAATTGGAAAGGCCCCCTCACTCTTGGAAGATTGGAGAGATACTACATTCATTTGATTTTACAAGGAGAGGATCCCAACGTGTCATCACCGATTTGGTTCATTTTTGGTGTGGAAGTAGTGCATGATTAGGACATCAATTTGTGAAAATATTAAGAAGCAACTTTCAGAAAGTTTGGAGAAAATCGCGATTAAAAATCTTAACATGTACTTACATATTTGATAAGATTCTCGTCTTGCAAGCGGATCGTGGTGTAGCGGTAAGAGCTGTGATTCCCAACCCAAAGGTCCCGGGATCGAGTCTCGCTGCATACCTTATTTTTTATTTTAATTTTCCACACAATTAAGAGCACAGATTATATGAAATAAACTTATAATAATATTTAATTATAAATTTTAAAATATTTTTTCTTGTGCGTAAAAAAAATTTTTGGTAAATATATAATATTTACAATAGGATCATAAAAAATTGGATTTAATAATTTATAGTTTTGGGAAACAAGGAATGAAAAGATTTTTTCAAAAAAAAAATAATAATAATAATTTATATTTTTATATATGAAGTTTTACCTTAATTTATCCCTAACTATCCGAAAGAAAGTACGCAATTTTGTTATGCTAAAAGGATTTGTTATGTGTCTGATTTGATAGTTAAAATAAACATTTTTGCAGGTAAACATATAATATTTACAATAGGATCATAAAAATTGGATTTAATAACTATTTTTTTGGGAAACAAGGAATGAAAAGACTTCAAAAACAAAAAAAAATATTTAAAAAATGTTTCAAAATTGATAATTACAAATATAAATATGTACTACTTTATTTCATATCTGTGCTCTTAATTGCGTGGAAAACAAAAATAAAAATTATGGTATGCAGCGAGACTCGATCCCGGGACCTTTGGGTTGGGAATCACAGCTCTTACCGCTACACCACGATCCGCTTGCAAGACTAGAATCTTATCAGATATATAAGTACATGTTAAGATTTTTAATCGCGATTTTCTCCAAAATTTCTGAAAGTTGCTTCTTAATACTTTCACAAATTGATGTCCTAGTCATGCACTACTCCCACACCAAAAATGAACCAAATCGGTGATGACACGTTGGGATCCTCTCCTTGTTAGATTATCCCACAGAAGTTAAAAGTCTACAGGTTACGATGAAAAGCTAAAACTTTTTAAACAATTTTCATTAATGTGGGTGGTCAAGCAACGTGTAATTTTCTGTATGTAAATATTTATAAATAGAGCATTCGCACATGACGTCACTGGAGGACAAGAACAACGTTGCTAAGGCTGTTGTTAGGTGCGGGGGCACCCATTGCTACATCGGTTGTTAGGGGCGGAGTGTTGTGATTGCAAATGCTCCAATAGAAGCATTCGCCCATGACGTCACTGGAGGACAAGAACAACGTTGCTAAGGCTGTTGTTAGGTGCGGGGGCACCCATTGCTACAGCGGTTGTTAGGGGCGGAGTGTTGTGATAGCAAATGCTCCAATAGAAGCATTCGCACATGACGTCACTACAGGACAAAAACCCGTTGTTAAGACCGTTGTTAGGTCGGAGTCATGTGATTGAAAATGCTCTATTGTTCATCCAAATTCAAAATTGTTGGCGGTCCGGGAAATAACCACATGCGGTCCGGATGTGGACCGCGGTCCATCAGTTGCAGACCCTTCTTCTACCGCTTTCAAAAGATTCTCCAAAAGTGACATAATGCCTTTCTCCTGTTAGCCGGCTATTCGTTTCATTTTCACGAGTAGTATTTCAATTTTACGAACTACGTAAGTATCCCCTGGTAATTCGTAAACCCGAACCTCAACTCTAAATAGATAGAACTAAAAAGGGGGGATTATTCGATTAGGGGAGACCATCGCCAAGACGGTCGCCAAGATAGTCGCCAACTGTTGGCGACCATCTCGGCGACCGCCTTGGCGATGGTCTTACAAAAAGCAACAACAAAAAACGGAAAGTAAAAGGAAGACAACGGAAAATTAGAGGATTAAACGGAAGAAATTGGTGAATTAAGAAGCACATTTAAAAATTAAATACCGGGGGTTTCGGGGGTGTCCCCCGAATATAAAAAACAAAAATTAAAAGGAAGACAATGGAAAATTAGTGGATTAACAACAATTTAACAGAAGAAATTGGTGAATTAAGAAGCACAATTAAAAATTAAATACCGGGGGTTTCGGGGGTGTCCCCCGAATATAAAAAACAAAAATTAAAAGGAAGACAATGGAAAATTAGTGGATTAACAACAATTTAACAGAAGAAATTGGTGAATTAAGAAGCACAATTAAAAATTAAATACCGGGGGTTTCGGGGATGTCCCCCGAATATAAAAAAAACGAAAATTAAAAGGAAGACATCGGAAAATTACAGGTTCAACAACAATTAAACCGAGGAAATCGGTGAAAATTGTAGAATTAAGAAGCACATTTAAAAATTCAATTCGGGGGTTTGGGGGTGTCCCCCAATATAAAAAAAGAGAATTAAAAGGAAGACAACGGAAAATTATAGGATTAACAACAATTAAACGGAAGAAACCGGGAAAATTGTAGAATTAAGAAGCACATTTAAAAATTCAATTCGGGGGTGTCGAACAATATAAAAAGAACGAAAATTAAAAGGAAGACAACGGAAAATTATAGGATTATTAACAAAAAGAGAATAAAATAGCAGAAAAAGAACTCACATATCATGGGCAAAAAGAATTATCCTCGTCCATCGGAAAAACCGCGATTTTAACTTAAATTTTAAGAATTTACCTTTCATTATTGTTATTTATGATTTCTATCTATAATAATATTTTTAAATAATAATATTAAATTAATAAATCGTGTTAAAATTGCTAATTACGCTGAAAAATCTCCACACGAGAATTCGCACGCTATCTTTCCCGCGTGGATTCGAAAAGAAAGCTTCTCTGCCCGTTGCCAAACCGCCCTTACTAAACCTTTCCCCGAAAATCATTTTACTCCGCGATTGAAATTCTCATTGGTCAAAAACAAAAAACCGGTAGGCGGAGCCAACGCCACTGGCCCACGAAACTTGTTCCGCAAGGTTAAAGTAGCATCGCTACTACTCAACCACCAACGGCTCGTCGCGATAGGGTTGCCGTGATCTAGAAGGCGAAGACGAAAATTCTTGCGACTGGGCACCACAATTGGCGCGATTTTGAAAATATTGCCAATTTGGCGATGGTCTCCCCTTATCGAATATTAGCCTAAAAAGGTAACTTACGAATAGACCTGGAAGCTGTACTGGCTAGCATCGATTGCGATGGCAATGGGGCCTATGGTGGCCACTGCCTCTTGCAGGGCTTTCTCGTCACCCTTTGGGAGGTCCACGTAACCGGAACAGGTAGCTCCGACCCCTTCTGGCTTGAAATGGCAACTCCACTCTTTCTGTCAGTAGAAAAACATGGAACTCTTGCTTCACTTAAGGGCCATATACAGAAACTTAAACACGAAAAGAAACGAGATGGAAACGAATCGGAAGCGAGAGATTTCACATGGGAGCTCTGAACTTTACGTTTCTCCGTCACGTGTGCTGCTGGCACCTCCTGTCGCAAAGCCTTAAGCGGCCTTTCCACCGAGGCAACTTTTGTCGATTCGACAAAAATCGACCATGCGACATGTTGCCCGGAGCATTTCCACTGGTGCAACAGAGCGACATCCGTCTGGCAACACGGTCGCACGTTCAACTTTTCGTGTGTTGCCTGTCTCCCGCTAGTGATGGGAAAAAAGCGACTGTTGCAGGCAACACGATTTGAGAAAGTTTGATTATTTATACAATATATCAATTTGAGGATGTGGAAATTGTATATTTGTAAAGTATTTAGTTGTGTAAAGTGTTAATACGCTAATATTATCAAATATTTGTGCACTGAACATTTGTTATTGAAAACTTTCCTGGTCTTTTGCTTTCACTTAGAATTCAAAGATGGCGCCACGAATAGGTTTTTTTTATTTTAACCAATTTCGCCATTGGAAGAAAGTTTTATGGGATTTTAACTGAAACTCTTCAAAATTTGGACTATACAAATTATGAATATCTACTTGGATCATTTTTTTTTAGTTAAAAGAAAGATTTAAACCCCTTTCTAAAAACTACGTTAACCAAGATGGCGGACAATCGTGGGTCGTCTTTCATTCGTGCTCATGAGTTTTAAATCATCCTGTATTTTATTATAAAATTCTCTAAAGTAACGTTTATTTTCTTAATCAATTGAGGAAAATCGATTTCAATAAGAGTGCGAGGAGAATTGTTCAAAACTAACTCTCGGTATCACTAGGCAACACGGAGCAACTCTGTTGCTTTGGTGGAATCGCATTCAGAGCAGGCAACACGCTGGAGACAGGCTACCGAGAAAGTAGCATGTCGCATGGTCAACATGTCGCATGGTCGATTTTTTTTGAATCGACTAAAGTTGCCTCGGTGGAAAGGAGCCGTAATTGAATCGTCAGAAGGGAATAAGTCCAAAAAATGGCAAATTAACTTTTTGTGCGCAAAAAAATCTCCAAGCTTCGCTCTACACATGAGTGCAAAGAGGGGAAAAATAACTACCCCCTATCGGCAAATATAGCCCCTTGAATTTGCGAAATCGATGTCCATCCATTGTATTTTTTGATTAAATTTGAAATTTAACTTAATTTGTCTTTCTTTTCTTATTTTTTGGCCTGTAAACTTAGCCAAAATAAAATTTGATTTGAATTTAAAAGCGTTTTTTTTTCTCATTTTTTAACCAATGAATGTTTGACTCCATTGATATTCACTTACTCCATTGATAGCGCCAGTCGTATTAGTCTTTCTATCTTTCACTTTTGTACTGTGAACTAAGCAGAAACATAAATTAATTGTCAATTTAAGTGGTTTTTAAGATTTTTGTTCAGCTGAAATTTCATTAGGTTGAAGAAGGGAATAAGTACATCCTTCTTGTTTAACTGTAAAACATTTTTAAATAAAATTCCATTACTTATACAGTTTTTTTCGATTTTCTCTAAACTTCGTTTTTGGACTTATTCCCTTCTTTTAACTGACGATTCAATTATACACTGATAAAACAAAATTATCTGCTAACACTAGATGTATTATATTAATTCGTAATATATTAATGTCTGAGGACTTTTTTTTGAGTAATAAGTAGCTGTTCTAGATTTTTTGGAACTATTGAACGGACCACAAAAAGTGTAAAAGCAATCCGTATTGATTCGAATTTCGGAACAATATGGCGGACGAGAGCTCCGAAGTTTGAAATCTCTCGTTTCGTGGGCTTTTTCACCGTTTCCGTACCGTTCTCGTTTCTTATACGTGTTTGTCTTTCAGAATACGGCCGTAAATCAACTGACCTAATAGTTTGACAACAAATAATAACTTACCCATATCCAGTAAGGATAAGCTTCTTCGGTGTCGATTCCATTGTTTTTCTTGATGTATTCAAAAGCTTTGTCCATGAATCCACCGAAGCATCCGTTATTACCTATTATATAAATAATACATATTAAATATTTGAACTAGATGTTAAACGGTATTGATGCAATGTGAGGCCTACTACTTTTAGTTAGGTTATTTTCATTGCAGTTACATTGAAAACGGTTGATAAGTTACTGCAAACTAGTACCTTCAGGTCCCGAACAGTCCACTAGATTCTGTTCACTAAGAGATACGAGCTTTCCCGTTTTCTTCTTGTGCTGGCCTTCTAGTGATCCAGTGGCAGAAAAGGCCCAGCAAGAACCACATAGGCCCTGGAACAAGATAAAGAGGGTCTGTACAAAAGTTTCTATAGTCCTTGTTGTGCCGTTTCTCATCTGTATAGTGATTGGTTAGTAAAGTTCTCAAAATAAAAAAGATCACTTCATCAAATTACTACGTTTGACCAATGAAAAGAGAGATGGGGATTGGCTTGACGAGGACTACAGATTCTTGTGAGTCTGTACCACAGAACAAAGGCTGAACCACGGCTTACTAGATACTTATACATCAGGCTTGCCGAGTTTTAAACAATGAAAACCATTTGACAACTTTTCCCGTTTGGAGCGCTACAAGACCTACCTATATCACCTACCACCAGTAGCGGAGCTAGGCGTCGGCGGTGTCGGCGACCGCCGACGGCCTCGCACCTCGGAAAGGCCTCGCGCCCAAGAAAGAAAACCTAAAAATCAATGATTTTTTCTCCCCATTTTTTAAAAAGTAGATTTTTCTTAGAAAAATTTAGAAATTCGGACTAGGTGTACCAAAACAAGTAAAACCCTGTTTTTTTAGGGTCAAATTACAAAAAAAATTCTGGGGGAGGACCCCCAAACCCCCTTTTGTACTTGGAACTTATTATTAACAACTTTATTATAATTAGTTCATCCAAATCCTACCTAAAATTCTATGTCCAAAATTCGGACTAAGTATACAGAAACAAGTTGAAACCCTGTTTTTAGAGTAGTTTTCAAAACCTTTTATAGGGAAGAACTCCCAGATCCCCTTTTGTACTTGGAACTGTATTACTACTTATAACTTTTTAATATTATGTTTATCAAAATGCAAATCCTACATAAAAATATATATCCAATATTCGAACTAATTGTACCAAAACTAATTAAAAACCTGTTTTTGAGTGAAATTTCGAAAATTTTTCTGGGGGAGGACCCCCAAACAAGCGCGGATCCAGGGGGGGCACCTGGTCAATCGCCCCCCGTGGACTTGGACTAGGTGTACCAAAAAACGAGTTAAACATCTGTTTTTTGGGGGTCAAATTTTCAAAACTTTCTGGGGGAGGACCCCCAGACACCCCTTTAGAATTTATAACATTATTATGTACTACTTTTTATATTAAGTTCTTCAAAAGATGCAAGTATGTCACATGGGGGGGCAAAATTAGGCAAAAAAAGGTACATCAATGGATGGCCCCTTAAATATGCATGGGGGGTGCCTTAGGTATAATTTTGAGTCCTCTCTCGCGGTGCAAGAATCTAGATTTGGGCTTGATAATGACTAAATTTTTTAGAGGATATTTGGGTCCAAATATATCATCAGTACTCAAATACAGGGGGATTCAGATAAGTGTTTCATAGCTTCTAGGGGAGGCAGTGGCGGATCTATCCCCCCACAAAATGAAAAGTTCTACACTATATAATATGGAATTTTATGCACCAAAACAGTGGCGTATATAAGGGGGGGCCGAGGGGGCCCTGGCCCTGGCCCCCCCCCCGAAATTCGAACTAGGTGTACCAAAACAAGTTAAAACCCTGTATTTTAGGGTCAAATTTCAAAAAACCCCCCTTTTTCAAAATTTCAAAAAAAAATTAAAAATTTCAAAAAACCCCCCAGACCCCCCCCTTTTGTACTTGGAATTTTATTATTAACGACTTTAAGTTCAGCAAAATCAAAATCCTACCTAAAAATATATATCCAAATCCAAAAATTTGGACTAACTGTACCAAAAACAAGATAAAATCCTGTTTTTACGGGTGAAATTCAAAAATTTTATGGGGAAGGACCCCCAGATCCCCTTTTGTACTTGGAACTCTATTTTAATAACTTTTCAAACATTAAGTTCATAAAAATGTACATCCAAAATTCGGACTTAGTGTACCAAAACTAGTTAAAAACCTGGTTTTTAAAGTCAAACTTCCAAAAATTTTCTGGGGGAGGACCCCCAGACCCCCTTTGGTACTTGTATTTTTATTACTAACAACTTTTCCTATATTGAGTTTTTAGGACCTAAATTATCACCTTAAAAGGTGCATTGGACCTATTAAATATGTGGGGGAGGGGCTGGGGACTAATTTTGGGCCCCTCCCGAAATAAATTCCTATATACGCCACTGCACCAAAATGAGTTAAAACCTTGTTATTTTAAGGTCAAATTTTCAAAATTTCCTGGGGGAGGACCCCCAGACCCCCTTGGTACATGTAACTATTATTACGACTCTATTTTAAATTAAGTTTGTCAAAACGCAAAAATTCTACCATAAAATCTGTGTCCGAATTTCGGATGAGGTGTACCAAAACAAAATGAAAAGTGGGTTTTTTAACTTAAACTTTTAAAGTTTAACTTTTAAAACTTAAAACTTTTTAACTTAAAGTTTAACTTTTTTCTGGGGGAGGACCCCCAGACCCCCCTTTTAGTGGTTGGAGCAGGATAATTCACTACCTTTTCAATATAAAGATACAAAATCCTGGATCCGCCACTGCCCCCATACCCCCCTTGGTTACTTGTAATTTTTTTCCTCACACTAACAACTTTTCTTAAGTTTTTCAGAGCCTAAATAATCACCTAAAAATATATAAAAAAGCTACATTGGACTAAGTGAATATGTGTGGGATGGGCTGAAGAGTAATTTTGGGCCCCTCCCGAAATAAAGTTCTATATTATTTTACATTATATTTTTTTACAAAATGTATCAATAACTATATTAAAATACAAGTGCCCTTTTAAAAAATTTTGATATGAAGGGCCTCGCAAGAATATTTCGCCGACGCCTTCTTAAGGTCTTGCTCCGCCACTGCCTACCACCTTCAACACTGTGGATATGCTTTGCCAGTTGGTCCAGTATTGCCATCTGGATTTGCAATGATATCCGTACTCGGCTAGCCTGTATAAGTATCTAGTAAGCCGTGGCTGAACAGACGGTTCAAAATGCTATTTTCAAATGCCATCTCATGGTAGAGAGCAGCACTGCAAATGTCTCTGATTAACAGAGGGGTAGGCATAGGCAGTACAATTTGGTTGTCACAGCTGTGATTAGCTGTGACGTGTTTATTCAATGTATTACTTTCGGGGGGTTATATTAGAGGATTGAGATTCTTTTTCTCCGCCTATCATGACGTGACAAAGGAGGCGTGAGTTTCATGAGTAGCAGATGCGATTCCAGCGCATTCAGGCCCCTTTCACAAAGCAAACCCATGTCTTATCGATTACCATTATCGCCTATGTCCATGAACTCTTCTGTTCTGATACTCTGTGACTGATAGCGACAAGTAGTATAATAATAAGTAATATAATTTTTAAAAGACCTGCATAACTTACCTGGTTCTTAATGGGTGTGACGTATCCTTGGTTCCTCCAGTCCACAGTCTCAGGCAGCTCCATGTTGGAAGGCCTGACCCAGGTACTCCCTAGGCTGGAGGCACGGGGGCGGAAACCGTTCACTTTTTGAACGAACTCTTTGTGGTCCTGAAAGACATTAAAATATAAGGGTTTTTTACTACCCCGTAATATTTCCTTACTTTGCGCTTTTGAAAGGTAAAAAAAATCAGGGCAAAGTCACGGAGGGGGCAGAAAAGCGTATATAAGGGTAAAAAAACCAGGGATGGCAAAAAGGAACAAAATGATTTTTTTTTATTTCTGTTCCTTAAAGATATATTCACTACTAGGCAGCAATAACAATAAAATTCCGGGGGGGGGGGAATTATACACCATAATAATATTTAATTTCCCGCCGGAACAAATTTGAACGCTATGTTAGGTAGTATTCCGATGGTAAAATATTCAACCCTGAAAGTTGAGTTTAATTCTTCTCCAGCACGAAATTCCAGAATTCAGTGCTTAATAGTTTTAATCCTAAGTGCAATGTTCTTCAAAACTGATGGTCCAGTTTAATTTCATTATAGAAAAAAATTCAACGTTTTAGTGGTTATATATTTTACTCCGGCGCGAAACTAAAAGCTAATAATCGAGTTTAGTTTCTCTCCGGAACGAAATTCAACGCCTTAATGGGGGATTTACAGCAGCGCGTCAAACGAGGCAAAAGCGGTGAACAACGATCATTTTCGAGGCTTCCTATTGGTCCTTTTGAAAATTTTGTCGCTTTTGACGCGCTGCAGTAAATCCGCCATTAGTAAATATTAATTTTGCTCTGCCGCTAAATTCGGCGCTTTAGAGAAATTTAATTCCACTCTAAAACGAAATTCAAAGCAGATGATTGAGTTTAATTTCACTCCGGGAAAAAATGCTTTAAAGTTTTAAGTTGTAAGTTGAAACTCCCTGTGTTAGGAGATCTTTTTTTTTATGACTCCACTTCGGGTATCGCCTAACTTGCTAATTTTCACGGTGTAATTCAAATTTTTTTCCATTTTTAAAAATTCAGTTTAGTGTCCAAATCAGCCACTGACCATATCTGAATACTCGTTGATTCCGGCTCTGAAGGAGTGAAGGCGGAGATCCGATCGGATATTGTGCTGGGTGATCAGGGCGAGATTTTCTTCCCATGCTCTTCTGCGCTCCTGTTCCTCCTGCCCTTCATACGTTTTTCCATACAGCCTCTAAAAAGAACGAAAATATTCAGTTAAAACTAGTGTTGCAAAGGCTGGAAAAAACCCGGTTTAAACCCGGGAATAAAACGGGTTTTTTGGGAAGGGAATTTTGAAAATTTCCGGGATTTTTCGGGAATTTTGACCTTTGACACGGGAGAAGGAAAAAAACATCTGAACTCGCTTAAAAAATCTTGTTTATGTTGATTTTCTCTTCAATGTGGAATATTATAAATTCCCGGGAGTTAGCATATTTTAAGACACGGGTAGTAAAATATCAAAGTTATGCTTAATATGATGACTAAAATTTTTTTTGAACTTCACATGGACATGAATGATTAGATTTTATGTTCGATTCGAATCGCATGAACTAAAGTTAAAATACATTAATAAGTTAAAAATAACAAGTTTTGAGAAAAAAATAGTTTAAAATAACGAAATAACTCTTAGATACGAGAATTCTTGAAATGAAAATTTTAACCTTAAGCCTAAAGATGGCCGTCTTTGTTTACATTCAAAACTTCCTCAAAATTCCCAATATTCCCCAAAATTCCGGGTTTATTCCCCAAAATTCCCGGGTTTTTTCCCATGTTTCAAAAACTGCGGGAATTTTGCATCTCTAGTTAAAACATCAAAGCCTCCGAAGCACAAAATGACGTAATTACACCGCCTCGAGAAAAACTTTTGACACCGTACAATATTTGTGGCCACGAAAACATTTAGGGGTTCCACGTGACAAATTTTATTATAAGAATGGTGTTTTCTTTATATTAAGTTCATCAAAATGCAAATCCTACCTCAAATATGTATTAAATTCTTAAAAATGTATGTCCGAAATTCGGATTAGGTGTACCAAAACAATTTAAAACCTTCTTTTTATAGTCAAATTTCCAAAAATGTTCTGGGGGAGGACCCCCAGACTCCTCTGATGGTTCTTGGAACTCGCTTAATAACAACTTTTTTAACATTAAGTTGGCTTGTTTCATTGATGAAAACTCGTTGATTAAAAAATATTCAGGGTTCCGCGATCATTGGCAACAAATTGGGGGGTTCCGCGAGCAAAATAGTTTGGGAACCACTGATCTAGAAAATTCGTAGTCCAAAACATGAAACTCAGGCACGATCACGATTTTAAATATTCACCGAAAAATCTTAGGGCACTTGAAAATCTCACACGGTTTGAAAACCATGGGTCTAAGACGTCTAAGAATTGATCGACTATCCAACTATGAAATTATAATTATTCACTACTTTCTTACCTTGAATTTTTCCCAATCCTCGTCAAGCTGTGAATCAAAGAATAAGTGCTTCGATGCAACTACAGCAAAAAACACAAATGCAGCGATAAATTTCATTTTGATACCTGAAGAAAAAAAAAACACGTTTAGTTAATCTACGGGAATTAGAAAATACAAAAGCAATGTAACTTTTAAATACTCTTTTTAAACCTTACTTATTACGTTTTTACCTTCTTACTTATTTACCTTCTGGTTTTAAACTTGATTTACATTAATATAGACAAACTTACTAAAATTTCAAAAAAAAAATTAAATAATAAGAACAATAATCAAATGAGTGAAGAAACTAAAAACCTGAAAATAAAATTAAATATGTTTTTGTCAAACCATTTTATGAACTGATTTCAATTCAAATCTATATTTAATTCTGATATAGAGAAATGGATAAGAACACACTTTTTAATCACGTTTTCTTATTCTGCAGACAGAGAAGAAATAAAAAAAAACCAATTAAGAGAATAAATATAAAATTTTGATGTGAAAAAAATGTGGTTAAGTCACTGCGAAGTAAGCAGTGGTGCCTTAACCGTATATGTGTTATTGGCCCAGAGGCCATTCCGTCCTTGTCAAGGGGAGTGCTAACCTTCTCTCCTTTCATATAACACAACTGAATAAAGGCTGAACACAATATATATACCCGAACGATAAAGCTACATTTAAAAAGTGGTGACTAAACAAAACATGTTCCGATAGCTTCGTTCTGGTTCTGACGCATAAGTAACATGTATGGAAACTCAGTTTGAAAGATATTTTTTGTTATGAAGTTGTATTATTTCTTTTATAAAGTATTCAAAACATGCATACCTGATTAGTTTTCCAATAGAATTTCAACACACCTTTGACTTTTAAAAGAGGAGTTCTATAAAGAGTTCTTTTCACGCATCCGCACGCGATTTGTATGTATACTTGGAATAAACATCTAAGCTTTATAAAGAAAGGGGAGAGTAAAGTTATCAGTTTCATTTAAATCACAAGGAGTTTTATCAAATAAAAACACTTATAACTTTCATTGAGTAAAAACCTCGGTATCTTGCTTATCATGCTTAAATTCAAAGAACTGATTGCTAGATAACAATGCAAAGATGCTATTAATATTTTTAAAGGTAATCTTACGGAGAAATTCTAATCAGTTATTGGAAATAATATTGTATGAAAATGGTAAATACATAGTTATATTTACTCTTTAATACGAAATAAATTTTTTAAGCGAAAAAAGACTGCTATTATTAGAATTCTTGATGCACACGTACACAGGTTAAATGTTCGTTTTTAAAATATCTTTAAAAGTTACCATTCTAAATTATACTTTTATTATTACGGTACATCTGCTCTTTATTTTGATTTATTACAGAATATTTGAGAGGATAATTATAAATAAATAAAAAGATTATTTAAAATAAATATTTTTCCTATTTAAATATACGAGTAATATCTAAAAAAGGGGGTTGAGGACATTTTTTTTGGTAAATTGTTTATGTTTTACTTTATACTAATATTATCCTAAAGTTTTTTACTATTATTTTACGAATTATCGTTACTAATATACATTTATAGATGGCGACACAAACAGGCTGTTTTTTTCTTTTAAACAAATAACCGTTATTTGTTGTGTTCTTTTCAAAAACGGTTTAAATTTTGATTTTGATTCAGCAGATTTTAATAGCATTATTTTTATCAGTGCAAGTAAAGTTTACTAAGCACTCTTATTTAATCAGAATATATTTTGTTCTTCCAAACTTAAGAATTTCAGACTTACACTAAAGCGATATTGCTACATTGCAAATAACATCTGTTCTTTCTTTCTTACCATAAAACTATAAAATCTTCAACATTCCTTTAAACATTCATGTGTAAAAATTGGAATTGCTTTTGAAGAATAAAAATTCAATGAATATTTTGGTAATTTACATATTTTAAGCGTTAAATAATTTTATAGAATCGTTAGATACTGCTACTCTAAATAACAGGTCGTGTTGAGTACAACTGCAACTGCAACTCTTCTAGTTATCTAGTAAATAGTGTGCCACAGGGGGTTTAGGGTATCTTCGTCCCCGGACACTTGGTCCCCGGGGACGAAAATGTCGGGGACCAAATGTCCGGGGACGAAAACGACGTATCCCAACTAAAATGCCTTTTGTTTAAGCACATGTCAGTAGTGGAACAGCCAAAATAAAGAAATTTTGAACTTTCAAGTTTTTAATTTTGGCATTTCAATATTGTAATACTTTTATGAAATACTTATCATAATGCAATATCGGAATAATGGAAATAAGTAATCTTTTGTAATTTAGAGGAATTTTGAGCCACGGAGAGCAATTTTTAACATTACTTTTGTGACACTCTTAAAATTATAAATATAATGATTAAAAATTATTAGCAGCAAAAACATTTTCAAATTTATTTTCATTTAAATTGTTTTTATATCGGTGGCCCTGTCTTTAGAGACTTTATTAACTAATAATAATAAAATATTGAAGTAAATTTATCTATCCAAAATTAAGTAAAAAATGTAATACAACATTTTAAAAGGAACATTTTGGCACAGTGAAAAGATGACCCACCTTTAGTATTTTGAGCTAGACATAGAGGCTTATCATATACTTAAAAATAGAAATTTCAATCTAAAAATAGTTTATTCAGAAACTAAAATGTCTGTAGAATAATTTTTAAAAAAAAATCATATGCATAAAAACAATTAAACTCTTTCCAATTGGTAATTTTAAATGAAATTAACATTTTAATTGTGGGTCATGTAAGCAAATTTTACTGGCGACAAAATAAAGCTTACCTACACTCAGCTACCCGAAAAACTTATACCCAGAAATGGTAGGTAATTATAATATGAACAAGAAATTGACAAGAAACATCTCAATTCATAAGCTGGACATTGAAAATAGCAGGGTTTCAATTTAATGATCCCGCTACATCGACAAAACCTAGTTTGACGATTAAATTCTAAGTAATTTTTCTCTTTTGCTAAACGTGTCACCCTATTATAAAAACAAGGGACGTATTTAATAGTCTCACAGCGTAGATTTGGATTTATGGATTGAAGAAAATATTTTTGATATCGGAACTTATAAAAAAAAGTATAACTAAATAAACAGTGAGTACTGTAATATCGTTTTAAAAGATACCAAACTGAAATAATGGAAATTTTTTATAAAATTCCGTACTTTAATGTTTAGTTTTAATTATATTAATATTATCATAAGTATTTTTTATATTTGTTTAAAAAACAATCAACACGCTTTCACATTGTAATACAACGGTACAAATACTGGTTTAATATTTTAACACCAGATGTCGCAGTTTTCAAAGAGCGTTTCAAACTTGATATCCAATGTACATTTTTTATTCTTCATTTGCTTTGATACATTAACAGCCATATTCAGCCATCAGCGTCGGTGTTAACCAGCAGCTAAAGAAAGAAAAATTAGGTCATCATTGACTCTGATTGGTGGAATCCTTCTTTGTCCATGGATTTAACACTGACGCTGATGGCTTTGAATATGGCTGTAAATATCAATTTTTTTTCTTGTATTTTTTTAGTAACATGTAAAAATGTAAAGAGAAGGCTTTGTACATACTTAGGTGATGATGCACTAATTTTGATCTGTAAATTCCATGTGCAATGTAAATATTTTAGTAAACAGCATAATCGAAATTATAGCTTTGTTTAATAACTTTTTAGTAAAACAAAAATCAATTCTTAACTTCATTAACAAAGTTTTATCCACCTTTAATAATTAATTTATTCGTAATTATTTTATAATATATTAATAAAAATAATTCCGACTGTATTAATATATAAGTAATTTTAAATTAAGTTTGATTGCGAAATTAACCACTTGGTAACTACCACGGATTTTCGTTCAATTGATTATTGGCTATGTGCTTGGCCTGTTTAGAACCTGTTTAGGCTGTATTTTAGGAGTTTAAGGAGGCTAAATTTATTAATATACTTCTTTTGCACTCCTTTTACAAAAATTATAATTATACTACTTTTTATTGAAAACAGGTTAATAGTGCTTTGAATTACATTGCCAATTTGCCATTTCTTAAAATTTCTCATCATTTCAAAATTTGTCTATTGAAAAGAGAAAAATTGTCGACACGCGTTCAGAATATTAGGCCCGCCAAGTTGAGAACTTATGAAATGAAAATATGGATTATAAAGGAATTTTTTAGCTGCATGTGAATAGAGAGTGTAAACATTTTATTTATTCCAAATAAGTGAGAATAAAGATTTTTTCAATGATGAAACCATACACGTAAATTTTCTTATAATTATATACTCGATTTCGGGTTTTTGATGGATAGTTTTCAGTACAATATCATTTCAGCTTTTCCCTTCACTCGCGTAACTTTTCATATTAGTTTAAGTTAAAGCATAACTAAAATTTAATTTAAAATTTCATAGAAAACCGAATAATGGTTTAGACAAGGAGACCTTTAATAAGAGCTCCTGAATGTAAAGTTGTGTAAACGAGATTTGAAAGAAAAAATTTGATGAGCTATTTTAAAGATGGGTGGAAATATTAAAATTGGTAACATGGAAGAAAAGTGTTAAAAACCTTCTATAAAAGAGATAAAAGCTTGTGGAAAGGTAAACCTTCCAACTCTTTCAATGCTGAGAAGTGGGAGAAGGTTTAGAGTGCTCTTTTCTTAGAATTATAAACCCTGTGAGGGCTTCCAAAAATTGCCTATGCCAACCGTAAGGCTGACATGGCGGGGTATTGGGAAAAGTTTTCAACTAGCAATAGTCACGCCTCGGTAGAACCTCACTGGCTATGACACTGCTCCTGCGCAAAGCTAACGATGAACCGGAAAGTAGCAATATATAAATTTATAATACTTACTAAAAAGAGTGGTGACTGAAAAAGATTTGGATTTTTCTAGAATATTTTGAAAATTTCTTCTCAACAGATGGCGCTGTGCTAAAAGCCATGCTTTCCCTGATAGCTTGATCCCCTTGATAGATATTTGGTGGCCGTTTATACGTAAAAAAGGGGGTATGCTTGTTGCACATGCACGTTTCTCATTTCTCAGCTGAGTGCTACCAAAACTTCAGCTTTCCCCCCTAATTTAGAGGTTTTATCCACTCGTATATTGACCAATGCTTGGAAAAAAAACCCCCCAACAAATCAAATGTTTGATAATACATATTAATTGTATGGACTTTTGTTTGAATTCCGTTTTCTGTCCCGCTACATATCACTTTGGTGTTTCGGATGCCAAATAATAGCAATAGTGCCGAAAATTGGAAATGAATCAATTAATAAGTACAGTTTATATAAATGAAAACTACAAAAATTTAGCGATATTTTAATATTTGCGCTTTAAACACCATGGAGATATTAAACGGGACAGTTAACGGAATTGAACATTTGACTTTTTGCAATTATTTTCACGATTTTCGGTTACCTTTTCTACTTGATTTATTATTTTCCTTTTAAAATTATTGTTGGAATTAGAATTCTTAAAGTACTTACTTCTTGATGTTCTGAACAGGAAAAATATAAACAAGAGACACATTTATTTATGTATTCATATTCAAGTAGTACTATTTGGTATAAGAATTTAGCATTTAATATTTTATATGAGTTATCTTCTAATAAGAATAAGGCCCTTCTAAAACGTCAACTGTTTCATGTGAACTAGCGCAGACCGAATATGGCTTGAAGTGCTTTGACTTAACTTACAAAATTAAATTTGAATATGAAATAAGATACATCTTTCAAACACTTTTAATGATATTACTCAAAAAAATTATCATACCTATTCGTATCACCTCGAGATTTAACTATCTAGGTGTACACTAAGCTATTTTTTTTAAGTAATTTTAAATGTTCTAAACAAGTCTCGACTGTGGAACAGTGCTGATTCTAAATTGCTCAAGAAGTATTGGGATTATGTTATGCCGGATAACTTTTGACCGTCCAGAATCATCTCCTGTTACTTGTGAAATTAGTCCCGTTCCAAAATTTCATTCTCTAAAATAGCACTTTTGATTTAGAATAGCCTTTTTATCTTTGACCGTCCAAAACCTGTTCCAGTTACTTGTGGAATCTGCTCCTTACCGGAATATCACTCTCCGAAATAACAGGATTGATTCGGAATAGCTTTTTATCAGTGACCGTCTAGTCCAGACAGACCCTTCTCACTTGCGAAATCTGGTCTTTACTGGAATATCATCAGTATTAATTCGGAATAGTCTTTTATTATTATTTTTTGACCGTCCAAAACCTGCTCCTGTTACTTGTGGAATCTGCTCCTTACCAGAATATCACTCTCCGAAATAACAGGATTGATTCGGAATAGCTTTTTATCAGTGACTGTCCATTAGGGTGTTTCAAAAAAAAATTTTTTTTGAATTTCCCAGATGCCTCCCCCCTCAAGTTGTTACAAATACTAAAACATTATTACCTGCAAATTTTCAGGTCTCTAGGACGATTTTTGACCCCCGCGCCCTTCAAATGTAGGTTTCCCATGTTAAAGCAGCGTTTCTCAACCGGGTTCCGCGGAACCCTGGGGTTACGCGAGGCCTCCTCAAGGGTTCCGCGACAAATTCGAAACACATTTTTTTTTTCAAAAACATTTTTTCCTTCGAATTTCTCGCGGAACCTCGAAAACCTCTGTTTCCGATTCCCGAAAACGGACTTTTCTCACAAAATTCCAAGCCCATATGATATCTCTCCCCCAATAGAAGGGGGTCGTTTGTAGTTTTGGAGGATCACCGGTCTCCAGATAACAAAAAGAAGGAAGCGCGGCACTCCTTTGCTTGGTAAACCAGATGTATCCACTGTGTCCGTTGCAATGTTGTTTTAAGATACAGTAGGGTAGGGGGTTAGCAGTTGCGTATATAAGGGGGGGCCGAGGGGACCGTGCCCCCCCCCCCCGAAATTTGGACGTACAAAAACAAGTTAAAACCCTGTATTTTAGGGTCAAATTTCAAAAAAAATTCTGGGGGAGGGCCCCCAAACCCGCCTTTTGTACTTGGAATTTTATTATTAACAACTTTATTATAATAAGTTCCTCAAAATCCAAATCCTACCAAAAAATATATGTCCGAAATTCGGACTAATTGTACCAAAAACAAGATAAAATCATGTTTTTAGGGGTAAAGTTCCAAAAATTTTCTGGGGGAGGACCCCCAAACCCCCTTTGGTACTTGTATTTTTATTTCAACAACTTTTCCTATAATTAAGTTTTTAGGACCTAAATTATCACCTTAAAAGCTACATTATTTAAGAATTGTTTTAATTTTTTTTTAAAACTTGCTAAAATTGTTTAAATACTTAAATTTGTATTTTCAAAACCTTGCAGCTGTATTCTTATGATTCTAATAAATAAATATAATAAATAAAAGATTTCTTTGTTACTTATTTTCCGTTTTATTTAATAATTTAAAAATAGTAAGAAAAATATTGTTACATGGACTCTAGAGTTCCGCGGAACTTGGGCATTATCAAAAGGGTTCCGTGGGAGTAAAAAGGTTGGGAAACGCTGTGTTAAAGTATAGGGAAAATATTGAAAATATCGTCATTTTTGGTTCTTTTCAATTTTACGAGCCTGAACGCAGTCATATGGAATTAAAACATATACATCATCTTTAGGACATCATTGCCTCAAGATCCTATCGGAAAAATATTCCATGACACCTACTGGGGGGTAGTTACACGGGGGTGAAAAGCGAGCTTTCACCGAAAAACGAGGATGCTTGCCGGCGCTTGCGGCGGGAGCTGGATGAAGGCCTCTCATGGAGGGTCCAGACACAACTCCCGCCAGATGGGTTCCAAATGGCCAGGTACCTTAGGAAAAAGGTTCAATAAACACTTAAATAGGCTTTTATCCAGGGGCCTAACCGCGATCTCATCGCCTATAGTTGCTATCGACAATAGGCGAGCTCGCCTAGCCGAGAACACGCTTTTCTCTAAGCGAGACCTTCCCAAAACGCGCTTTTGGCCCGACCGCGAACCGGTGGTAGAAAAGGATTTACTGATGCCTCTCGCTTTCGTCTCGAGAAGGGAACTGGCCAATCAAAAGAGAGCATCCTATTCGAAGGTAGTATTCCATAATCGAGGTTTTCGCAAAATTTGGCGAAATCGGATCTCGCCAAGCTATTAATAACACTACATCTAAATCCCTGGTTATCGCCCAAATTTGGCGACATTTGGCGAAAACCTCGATTACGGAATATTACCCGTAGTATTCATCCGCATGAGCTGCAATATCGTTCGCCATCTTGTATTAAGTTTCGAACCGTATTCGGATTTTTTTTTACACTTTTGGTGGTCCGTTAAATAGTTCCAAAAAATATAAAACAGCTGTTAATTTCCAAAGCAAGTCCTCAGACATTAATCTAGTACGAAAGTAATGGACATTAGTGTTCGTTTATACAAATTTGTAGGATCAGTGTAGAATTACTTGTGACGTTTTTCCATAGATGGCTCTACTATCACGTTAATGAATAAATCAATTTATAAATGGAAGGGCTATACTTTTCAATTTGTTTTCGTTTCTTAATCGTGTTAAAGTTTCTGAATGCATCCCTAAAGTCCCAGCCATAATGAAAAATTGTCTTCGGATTTAGAAAATGCAAACAAAACACTACACCGCATCACTACTCTTCCCAAAGTAAACCGTGCGCAGACATAGAGAAAGAGTTCTTAAATAAAATACTTTAAAAAGTACAATCGAAGATTTTTAAGCATAACCTCAAAGAATGATAAGGTTAAAAACTAAAAGAAACGTCATAATATAAGGAAATAATAGCAAAAAAACGATACATAGCGTATACGATAATTGCGAAAAGACCTTTACCAAGTAAGTGCCTACATATTAGTATAACGTGAACCCGATTTTAGCGAGAGGACGAAAAATTTTCTGTACAACAATGTAGTAGAACTAAAGCCTCTTACTAGGAGCAAAACTCGTTCAAAATGTCCTTCTCCACTACTATGGACGGTTAACCGATGTAAACAACAACAAACAGTCCGACATTTTTAACTCTAGTGATAGTTCCGGTGTATCCCTCCGCTTATGTTTTCTATGGGAAAAAGGCGTAAACAGGCTCATTTCCTCAAATAATTTTTGATTAAAGTACAGTTTTAAATGTTTTCCAAATAGTATCATCCATAGGATAATGATGAGCTTAGTAATTTCGTTCAGCTTTCTATCCATCAACTTAATCACAAAAAATATTATTAGATTAACTTTAATACGAATGGGTTGCTAGATTTTACGATTATCGCTCAATTTGGCGGTATTTACGTTTTGTTTCTGTAGTTTCGTTACACGAGTTTTTTGGTTATTTAGTTGATATCTTGCTTATTTAACTTGAAATATATGCTCATAGATGTAAAATATCTTAGTATATATCCAAAAAATAAGTTTTTACATATGTAAATAATAAACACTGGCGCACATTGGCGGTTGCTGGCGCTCTGAAAACATGCCAAAGTGTAACCCGGAAGTGCTTAAAGACTCATTTTCACTACCGCCCTCTATACTGAGTTTGATGGCTGCTAACCATCCATACTTACACTTATCAAATTACACTTAAAAGGAGAAACTATACAACTTTTTTCTTTTCCAGATATACTAAAATTTTATTTTTCATACAATTGGTTCTTTTTCAACCAGGTATCTAAGTTTCACTAATAAAAAAAAATATCTGTATAAATTAGTATAGATTTTTTTTTCAATTTGGTTATTTAAGAACACAGATACATTGAGACTTTAAAGTTGGAGTCAGATAATGTTCGTTAAAACGGTTTCACTGTATTCTTTTTCCCAATTGAATATTCTAGTTGTTAAAAAATCTTCTAAACGGAAGAACACTAATACAAAATTGGAGAATATTCTGTATTGAATGAAATACTGTTTAATTCAATATCAAAAGATACACTTTAAAGTCGATTATGAAGATAAAATAAAAATGTGATCGGTAATTTTAAAACGACAACGTTTTTGAACAAAATTAAAGGAACATAGTAACTAGTTTTAAAAAAAATTATCCGAAAATTAATGTTTATAATTATTGTAATTATAGAGCATTTTCAATCACATGACTCGGACTTAACATCGGCCTTAGCAACGTTGTTTTTGTCCTCCAGTGTCGTCATGTGCGAATGCTTCTTTTGGATGCTTCTATTTTCCGTACCTAAGAACAGCCTTAGCAACGTTGTTTTTGTCCTCCACGTCGTCAAGTGTGACGTCATATGCGAATGCTCTATCTATTGCAATCCTTCTTTATAGTAGTAATTTAATTTTCAAGAATGGTGCTTCTGATCAAGTGTGGCAGTTTGAGAAACAATCCAATAATTAAAGATGGGGTAAACTTATCCGTACTTTTTGGTATCTAGACTGTTTAAACTGAATACTATATTGTCAAAATATTGTTTGTGTTGGCTACGTGCTAGCCGATGGATGTATAAGTTCGTTTCCATTCTGTCAGGGCACCACCTCGAAGTTTCCCATTCAGGGGCAAAAGGCAAAAGTTCTTTGTCCATCACAAAAGCGCCCCTACTCTACCTAACTGGTTTTCCCCTCCCCAGAGCTATTTTTGTCGTTGTGATAGAAATTCACCTACCTCATTGTCGTTTCTTGAATATTTACCTGAGGAGAGACGTAAACTAGACGAATAAGAAAATTTTGGGTTGAATTTTTAATAATTTTCTGTTCAAAAGTGTTATTTTTCATAAATAGAATTTTGTAATTTTGAATAGACGTTTCGTTATTAGTATTTAATTTAAAATTTACTTATGGGGGGAAAAGGATGTAAAATTACTTACAGAGAAAAATATTATGTTGTTGGAAAGAAAACTCGAATTCTTGATGTGTTTTTATAAGTTATAATAAACGATTATAATAATGAAAATATATAAATTATGTATATATTTTCGCCACCAAAGAAAGTTATCCTTTGGTCTGAACTGAACAAATATTCCCTAAAAATAAAACAATATTATTAGCAAATGAACCTCCAGTATCTTCGTTCTACAAAATTCGTTGAGAAAATATCATTTGTTTGAAATACGTATACTATAATAAACTCGTTAGTAAAGCGGATTTTCCTTTACTTTTCAGTGAGTTGAGCATGAATTTCACAATTTATATTATATCACCACCGAATTTTTGCTGGAAATCAAGGACACTATTTAGAATTCAGAACAACCAACGAAAAAAATGTAAGTTTATTCAAATAGAGTCGTAGAACAAAATTGAAAGCGTGAGCAAACTACTAGGGGTAAAATAAACAATTTTTGTGTAATTTTTTTCATGATGTAACATCTTGAAAAAGAAGTTTAATTTCAGTGTTTAGGGCACAAGGCCCAACGGCCCAACATGCAGGAAATATTTTCCAAACATGCATATTTTTTGTTTTATAAGGTAAAATACCGTTGTTTTTACGGATTTAATTGGTAATTTTTACGGTTTTCTACAACCAACTCAGCTGCCAGTTAAAAATTGTAAATTTTACGGGATTTTTTTTCAGCTATTTTTTTTCAGATTGCTATTTTTAAAAGTTTGAAGATACCTCAAGGTTAAACTACTTTTTAAAGTTATTGTTATTTCCGTTCTAATTTTTACACTATTCATTTTAGTAAAATGAAAATAAAAAGAATTTTTTTTGCTGTATGTAATATATTTATTTTTTAAAATTTTGATGATATTATTAAATTAATATTTTATAGTTACCTAGTATTTAAAATTATTCAAGATATTAACTAACTTGCAAACTAAGAAATCCCAAAACTACACTTCAAAATATTAGCCTAAAATTTCACATGCATTAAATTTGAAGAATGCTTGAATAATATGAATAAAAATAAAAAAATAGTAAATTATTCTTTTTATGGAGATACAGAGGTTTTAAGGAATTTCATTAGGTAATCCGTCTACGTTGAAAACGCTAATTTCGAAAAAAATTAGTACTTTTGGTTTTTGATTTTATATTATTTATTTTTTATGTATCATATAGATTATTACAGAAAATGAAACCTGTATTTTCACTAATGGCCTAACTAAATAATTAACTGAGCCTACGAAAAAAAATCCTCTCTCTAAGTACAGTTGAATTATTTTTTTTTAACTAGATGGCAGCATATGCTAATTTAAATGGCAGCCGTCCGGATTGACCAATGGGATTTCATTACTTATTTTACTCAATTAATGATCTCTGATTATGCTGCAACAGCCTTGAATATCAAAGAACAACTTTTTCGCCCGCTAATGCCTTGCTTTTGACGTGCTCGAGAACAGCTGAACTATTTTGTACTATGTCCGCTAGCAGCATTGTATCGTATCTCGGATGTTCAGGCAAATTAGACAAAAATATCGACCAAACCTGGACATTCGAAATAAAAAGCTGAAAATTGGCGGAAATGTAGAGGACAGTGTTCTTATTGATATCCTGAAATTCCCCCAAAAAACAAATTATTCTGGGAAAATCTACCATTTTGAATAACCGCTATCATCTACCATCTTGGATGCAACCGATTGTATTTTCGTTTTGCTACTAATTGTTAAATAATGCATATTATAGTTAGTTGAATGGAAGAAATGAAGGAAGAAAATTCATTGAAAATAATAAAGAAGAGACTGAGATGTGAATGGTGTTTGGGGGTATCATTACTCGCAGGCTCTGATTAAACAATAGGCTTACCTAGAGGTCCTCCTGAGTACTTAAAAATTGTATTTAAAATTTAAAGCTGGAAAAGGTTTTATGAATGATTTACATTCAAATAAAGTTTTGAGAAATTGAGATCATACCTGATAAAATCATAACAGCGAAGTAGCGGATTAAATTATAAAAACATAAAGTATGAAAAAAAATAAATAGCGCGATCTATTTCAAAAACGGCAAAAATGTGGAACGCTTCACGATTTTGCGTCTCGTCCTTGCAATTTCCGTTTCAATTTAGTATATGTACTGCCGAAACAAGTACAAATTTTTACGTGACGAAGTTTATATATATACAGCATTTAAAACACTATTCTATAAAAGTGGTGATTAAATAATTTAACACCTCTATTCTTTTTAGCGTTTTCTATTCTGTAACAGCAGTTACATACCACCCAATAACACAAATCTACCTTCATCCTCTAATTAATTATTAATTCTGTGCTTTATAACAACATATTTCATTGTATTTTAAAATCAACGTCAATTTAGGCTAAGTAATTCTTCTACATAGTTCTTTATTCTGCCAGTACATGGCAAGTTTCCTTTTGCTGAGTCATCCTAAACTCATCTGCTATCACTAATTATTTGAAATTCTACGTCTACCCATAATTTTTTAGATACTAGTTGTTATAGTTGTGGTCGTATAATGAATATCTACAAGCCCCTACCACGGCTTCCTATACTCGATAGCAACTTAAGTTGACCCTACGACGTCACTAATAAACAAAGTAGTTCCCATCGCGGTGTCTGAATTTTGAGTGAAATAAAGAACGTCAATTTAAAAATATGATTATTTTGTTAAACTCATGTATTTATAGTGTTTTTCAATCACAATTTGCGTACCGAAACTCCTCCTATCAATCCAACAGGCTTCGTGTTTACCGATTTCTCCTTCCGCATTTGTGACGTACAGGGTTCAACTTATCCAAGCTAGCCGAATTTTAAACAATGAAAACCATTTGACAACTTTTCCCGCTTGTAGCACTACAAGACCTACCTATATCATCCACCGCCTTCAACACTGTGAAAGCCGTGCCCCTACCCACACCTAAACTCACCAGTCTTTTTGTTTAAATTTTAAAATATAAATATTGAGTTGAGTTCAGAAAGTTATTCTGAAGATCTCACCCTCTTGCGTAGCACTTGATTAGTGATTACTCAATCGTGCTTAATAATAAAGAAATTCAGCGCCAATCACGCGCCAATCAGAAAACGGGAGCAAAAAAAGTTTTGCTTTCCGTCATCGGCAGCCGCGAAGATAGAACACAGGGGCGGGTCCAGGGGGGGGGCCATGGCCCCCCCCGAGAAACCCTAACAAATAGCTTAAAAAACACTTTCTTAATGTTAAAATTCAAAAAATTTTCTGGGGGAGAACCCCCAACCCCCCTTTAATATTTTGACATCCATAGGCGCCAACTTTTATAAAATATTGGGGGGGAGGGCCAGTACAAGACATTAAAAAACATAAAATTAAAAGAAACAACCATTAAGTTTACGTGCCTAATTACCTAATTTTGTATCAGATGTATAGATTAAATTTCGTTACATGTCCCTTTAAATATCGCCAAGGTGTAATATTTTGAGGTGCATTTAATGTAAAAGTTTTGTGTAATTATTGCGAGCTCGAAATAAGATGGGGGTCTGGGGGATCTCTCCCAGAAAAATTTTAGAAATTTCTCTGTTAAAAGTAGCATTTCAGCTTAATTCGAAAGTTTGGGGTCTCTCCCCAAGAAAATTTTTAAAATTTGACCCTTAAAAGAAATTTTTAACACATTCTGAGACCTTTTGTGGGTTACCCTCTCCCCAAATAACCGCTCTTGAAGGGGATTCTAAACCAGAAAATATCCAAACATCACAAAATATTGGGGGGGGGGGCTTAGCCCCCCTTCAGCTAACATTGGATGGGGCTCAAGCCCTCTCAAACCGGTAATACTATAGTTTAAATACGCGTATTTGCAAAAATTTTCAGGAGAGGACCCCCGGCCCTTTTCAAAATTGGGCATCTATTTATAATTTCATCCTTGAAAATTCTGTGGTTTACATGCTTTTAAAATGAGCTGAAACTTTATTTTTAGAGGCAAATTTTCAAAAATTTTCTTGGGGGCACCCCCCAGACCCCCTATTAATTTCTCATGGTTACTTATTTACTGTTTTCTCCTTGAACTTGTTTCTCTCCTCTCATTTTAGGAGTGTAAGAAGTTACCCTCTTTAGGTGTTATCCAATGGATACCAAATGTACAAAAATGAGTCGAAAAACTTCTATTTGAAGCCAAATTTCACAAAAATGTCTGGGGGAGGACCCCCAGACCCCCCACATTTGCTTTCGAGCTAGCATTATCTGAAGAAACCTTTATAACTTAAACAAAGTTTCGCATTTTATTTATGTTATACTCGGAAAATTGGGAGCCAAACACCTCGCGAACACAAGTATTATTATGGCCTTACAAAAATGTTTCACCCCCCCACTTTCTAAAAAAATGGCACGGGCCCTGGATATCCTCTAAGTTACTATAAACCCCTAAAAAGCTGCTTAAAAGAAAGCACTCTTCAAAAAATTTTCTGAGGCACTGAAAATTTCGAATGTAATACCCTCCGACTTTGACATGGCCCCCCCCGAAAATCTGGTCTGGAACCGCCCTTGATAGAACATCAACAACAACAATAAACTACAAACATGGCGTAAGTTCAATTTTCGTTTCTCTTGGTTTAAAGTGTATTTCAATTGAAAATGATTGTGATTTCTTATTTAAAACAAACAAAGTACTTGTTCTCGCGATTGATTTCAATCGTAATACTGGCGTTGTTTTCTGTATGTAATTTGCATTACAAGCAGTGCTGAAATTGGAGAAAAATATTTGGGGGGACTCACCCTCACCTTTTTACAGAGTAGATGATTGATGGAGGGTAAAATATGACTAATTTTTAGTAGTACCTACTTGAATTGATAATCAAATTATAGATTACATTTAATATTTAATTGCATAGTTTAGGGGAAAGTGGGGGCTAATGGGAAATTTTTTAAATGCTAGAATAAAAGCATAAATGCAGTTATTATAATTTTTATAACCTTAAAACTATGTAACATTTAAGTATTCATTACAAATATTCATCACGAAAGAAAAAAATCATTATCATTTCACGAAAGAAAAAAAAACATTATTCATCTTTATGTTAGTAGTGGCGGATCCAGGATATGTTTTTGGGGTATAAAAATGTGGTTTTTTTTTTTAATTTTTTTTAGAAATTAGACTAAAAACAGGGTTTTTACTCATTTTTTGCACAGCAAATCGTGAGTAATAGAGATTAAAATACTTGAAGGGGGTCTTGGGGGTCCTCCCCAGAACGTTTTTGGAAATTTGACCCTAAAAATCCGAATACGAATATATTTGCGAATCGGAATACGGGGAGACTGCTGGCACGCTGATAGGCGAATCCGAACACTCATTCAAATGGGAATTTAGGTCAGAAAAAAATAAATTTTCTTTCGTATTTAAATCTACCCTTAAATTTATAATTTTTTTCGTGGAAACAAATATTTTAGGGAACGGGGATGGTAAGAATACTTCGGGGGACGGTCCAATTATTTCGGGGGACGGCGTCCCCCCGCGTCCCCCTCCAATTTCAGCACTGATTACAAGTTAATGTTCATGCTAAAAAAGAAATTGCATCATTTTATGAAACAGATTCTGTTTCCTGTAGAAGAGACACTGCTATAAAATAACAGATAATAAAGCTTGATATCGCGTGTGATCACGTTTATCTTGTTTTGTATTATATCGTTGGAAACAGCTTTAGAAATAGTCCTCCAGTCACCACATCTGTAATGTGTAACCACATCTCCCACAGCAACAACGATTGAGTGTTGTCTATCTCTAACCAGGGCCTGATTTACCATTAGGCCCGGGCCTAGGGGCCCCACAATTTGGGGGCCCCCTAATTTTAAAAAGTTAACAAAAAATTATAGTAGAAATAACTTTTTATACTTCCTTGAATGTTTTTTCATTACATTTTTTAACTCGAAAATAAAAATCCAAAACTTTTTAGCAATGTAAAAAACGTAAAAGATAACCGAGAACGTGTCTGACCCTGACGATAGTGAATTTTCATACTAATCAAACAATAATTTTAACGCATCTACATTTATATAGCACCAAATATGGCAACGGGGGGCTCCTTCCTGCATGTTGGGCCTAGTGTTCTAAATTTTCTAAATCGGGCCCTGTCTCTAACAATAATAGCAATTACTACTATTTTAGGATCTAGTAATAATACTTAAAATTGGACCTAAATGGTTGTTATAATTGAGGCTGTGGGTAAAAAAGGCGGCTGAAGTCTCTAAAGCTGTACCGAAAAATAATTATTTATTTATTTGATTTGAAATTGAATCTACTCGGTGTATATAGCAGTTTAAGATGATGGCTAAAACATTTCGGGGACTGTCTAAAAAATATTTTGTGACGACGCCTCCCTATGTCCCCCCAGAATCAGAACTGGTTGTATAGACAATGTTTTTAATTATATTAGGTATGAGATTGATCTAATGGTTGATATCCCGATTCAGGCAGTTGTTGAAACTTTTTGTCCAGGCGGTATGATGGTTTATAACAGTTTGTTACTCCTGTTAGAGACAGTGATTTCATACCAGGATATACCTGACCAAGCTTGGCGCTAAAAAGAAATATGTTGCTTTTTAGTCGCTTTTACCCAATACTCTCGCATATTTTAGAAGGGGCGTTGCTCTACCACTTAACTAGAATAATTACCGTTACATGTTTTACATTCTTTTAGGAATCGCTTCTTGCCCATCCAGAATATGCATGTTTAAAGTATAGAAAAAAGCATTTTTACCTTACTTAAAAAATCCTATTATAGCCCCTGTAGATCTCTAGAAGTTGTTGCTTAAATAACTAAGTTATTTAAAGTTTAACATTTACTTTTAGGTGCTATTAGCGAAATACAAATATTTATTCATAATAATTAAAATTGAACCTGCTAGGTATGTAAAGACATTGTTATTTAATTGTATTGTATTTCGCTATTGAATGTCTGTTACTAATATTCTTCTTAGTTTGTGATTCAATTAATATTATTTCTGTACAATTGTTTAGCATTTCAATTATTTTTCTCTTCCACAGAAGTTTAGAATATTATCTTATGTAGTCTGAAACTGAAGAAGATATTTATCCTGAATGAGATGACTGGCTAAGTGCAGTAAATTTCTATTCTTATAGCAATGCATCCAAGCTTTTTTCACCTTTTTAATTGCAAATCTTAAATTTTATTTATATGGGGATATTATTTGCCACTCACAGTGGCAGGTCATTCGAAGTATGTGAACCCCTAGCAATACATGAAAAAGAAATAAAAACATTTTCAACTTTATCCGGGATAAGATTCCACTCCATACCTTTCGAAAACGAAAGGTCAATATTTGTTACCCAAGTTTTCTGTACATTACAGTTTTTTTTGCTCGGTATTATTTTGTGAGACTGTTTCTTACAGCACAACTTATAGTGCGTGTGCTTGCTTTGCACAATACTTTAGAATTAGATGCTAATTTATGTTTACCAAAGTCAAGCAAAAACACCAAATTTCCCGGTATGGTTGTGGTAACATATTATTTACTGGTGGTGTAGCCAGTGGGTGTTGGGGTTGTAGTACTCATTCCCAAAACTAAAAATTTATTATGAATTATACTAGATTATGTTTCTTGTCAGTGACGGGTCACGGGTTGATGTAAGAAGACTCCACACTTTCTAGCTACCTAATTGACAAGTCAGAGATGACTCTCGCTTGCTCTGTCTTTTTCACCTATTAGATAGCCAGAAAGTCTGTCGTCACCTCACATCAACCTGTGACCTGTTGTAACATAGTGCAGTTGAAATAAGTAAAATTCTCCCCATACATAAAAATTGCCAATATCGCCATCTGATTTTTTAGTAACAACACTGGTACTGTTGCTTAATTCCTTTTATATTTCTGTTTATTCTATTCAACAGGTTCTTACTAACGGTGTCGAGTCAAGATATTGGAAAAAAGAATTTCGAGAATGATTTCTACATTTCTTCCCAATTTTTTTTAAAAGATAAAAAGCTTTTTATGCATGTAAGTATAGCAGTATGTAGAGAATGAGTATAGGGTTCAACAACCCTTTGAAATTTTTATAACTATTTATTCACAGGTTCTTTTACTTTGAAAATGTTAGGGCGTATCCTCCTGGAAACTCAGAAAAATTTTTGATCATAGAAAACCACTAAACTACTCCTATCCCCCTCCATTAAATTTTTTACTTTGCTTCGCCACTGCTTCTATGTGTGTCACCAGGCCTGACGAGAGAGGGGGGCGAGGGGGTACGATACCCCGGGGCCCGGTACCCAAATCTTTTCATATTGAGTACTAAGACAGATATCATTTTGAATATTTTAGAAATTAATTTGTTCACATAAAGGTCCAAAAATGAGTAAATTCCCAGTTTTCTAGGGGCATATTTTCAAAAATTTTCTGGGGGAAAACCCCGAGACCCCTTTTATTACTTGTTACTCATCATATTATCAAGAAAACAATATTTTTAAGTTGAGTGTAATTCAGATCTTGCCTAGAAATATTCTAAAAATTACATTAAGCGTATGAATGCATGGGTGGAGGTACATCAGAAAATTTCACCCCCTACTTCGAAATGAGAATATGTCATTGGGGGCCCGCTTCTCAACCTTTTACCCGGGGCCCGACTTGGCTCTCGGTGGCCCTGTGTGTCACCAAATGACTGGTGGCTTTTGGGTAGTTCAAGTGGGGGTTCACTTTTTCAAAAATGCAATCGAGTAACAATCTCACAATTAAATTAATTATTTATATTAATGGTTATAAAACTAAATTTCTCGGGTATCCAATGGAAAGTACCATTTCAAACTTCTCTTGGGAAACTTTATGAGGGTGGTGTGAAACCTCTAGGGGTTTGGGTATAACTTCAAAAGGGTGGTGTGTAATACCTTGGGATTTTTATAAAGCATTTTACCGCAAGTCCTGAGGTGGTACACCCCCCTATGAGGTATTACATGCAGTTCCCGAGGTGGTACAAACCACTCTCAGTTGCAAGCCATCCTGAAGGTCGTACACCCTCTTCCCCGAACTACTACATAACACCCTTGAGATGTTTCACACCATTCCCAAGTAGGTGGTACGCAGAATTTTTGAGGTTACACTTGCCAACCTCACGGTAGTACTCGGTATTTGATGTCCAAGGTGCTACACACCACCTCTGAAATGGTATGCACCATATCTGAGGGTTACATTACAAACTGTCCAAATTTTTAAATAATTCAGTTGGGATAGTTTTTTATTTTTTAGGTTTTATTGTAATTTGTAATGAGTTATTGATATTACTTTCAATTTTATCATTGTCGGTATATCTTGTGTTACAAAAATTGCATGTAATTGAAATTAGTTTATAATGAACAAAGTATGATAAAGTTTTAGTTTATTAATTATCTAACAATCAATTAAGATTATAAAATAACAAGAACTTCCGCGCTGAAAATTGCATACTAATTTCATTTTCCAGGATTGATAGTCATGTCGATTGGAATTTTTCTCCTAATGTTTCCCTTTGTGTTTCCACTGAGGATTCCTTCCGAAGAAGAGGGCGAAAGATCTGGAGAAAATTTCAAATCGACACGACCATTAATTCCAGAAAATGGAGTTAATATGCAATTAAGATATTGTTAAACTCTTAATCTCTGATCTCTAGAACTGAACTGTATGAAGCATAGTGAGTTTGATTACTAATGTACTTAATGTATTCAATATTTTTTGTGTTTTTCCTCTAATTGAATTTACATGTAATTTAAAGTGTGTATTTAATATTTTCCCTTAGGTTTTTGAGTAAAGACCAGTTTTATCATTGGAATATAAATAATTGAAGATCAAGATGGAACCCTTTTAAAATTTATTGTTTAATATATATTTTTGTGTTTGCATTACATTTAGTAATTTGTTTATTACATTCTGCCTTCAAATTGGTATACCTAATTAATAGACTATAAAACAATGAAAAACTGTAAGTTTGTTTAGTTTATGTAATATACAGCCTCTAAATTATTTTTGGTAACAATTAAAGGATTATTTTTTATATAAGGACTTGTGTCGAATGATTTTTTTATTTCAAGTTTTCTTTAACTTTTTCTGAACAAATAAAATATTGTTTTCTTAGTAAAAATTTTTTAGTTTGTTTCATTTGAAATACAGTGCAACTTTGATAGATCAAGGAAAGGATCTTCATTTAAAAGTTGAGGATAGTTCAAAGATTTCTCTTTTTTCTTAACTAACTTTTCGATCCCAAATACAAAATTGATTCATTACTATTTCTTAACACATGATGCCTTCATTTTTTTTATTAATTTTTACTTTTTAATTCATTGGAACAATTTTGATGGCTCCTTCAGCTTTGAATTATCCTTGTTGTACTGCAGCACTGATGACTGTGAATATGGCTGTAAAATATTTTTGGGTATTAAAAAATTAGTAGCTGTCACTAATTTTAAATAATAAAAATTAGAAATTTTTTAAAATTTTGATTTACTTGTAAATGCATATATGCTTAAATTAATATTTATCTCTATTGACAGTAAAAAATTATTCTTTTTAAATTTTGGAAAATAAATATTTTTGCTGCTTCAAATGTATGGGAAGCTCTAACATTCAACACTACTACAGAATGAAAAGTATGGATTTTTTTTATTTTGTCCTAACAATTGATAGTGCTTTAAATTAAAATAAAACATTCCAGGTTACTCTCTTGAACATGAAAATCATCTTTAACTTTAAAAATAAAAATACTCCAGGTTACTCTCTTGAACATGAAAATCATCTTTAACTTAAAAAATAAAAATACACTAGAATAATATTTTCTACAAAACAGGGGGGGTTAATTTATGTGTAGCTTTTTCTGTATTTTCTAGGATTTCTTGTACAGAAATTTACAATAGTTTTCGAGCTAATATTTTAGTCCTAAGAAAAAATTGATTGATGAATTACCCTTGAAAAATGCTTTTTAAAAATATATGGTAAAAAGATTCCTGTCAGTAAACTAATCTTTGATAAATTCTTGTGTTGAAGATAATTTGTCTTTAATAATATCTAATGAGTAAAATGTAAAGCTGAATATTGTAATGATCATACAATAAACTAGTTAAATTTTCAGCATACCGCTGAACCTGCTTATAACAAATTAAAGCATAATGAGAACCTTGTTTCTTGACTTGATAAAAATAACTCATTGGTACTATGTTAAAATGCACCGACCTAAACCCAAATATAAAGAAAGCAGAGTTTAATTGCACAATTCCCATAATTTGTTCTAAAAATTTATTTTACTAACCACCCTTTACAATTGTACTCCACTAGGCAAAATAATTTTTTTAATAATAGAGGGAAGTAGTACATGTATAAGTATTTAAATTTCAGCAGGTTTTGATGTTGTTAACTTTAATAATTAAATCTTCATCAAAAACAATACTCGTTCATTCGATAAGCAAATTTGACTCCCAGGCATCACTTCCTGTGGGGCAAGATATTTTTTATGACCAAAATAAAATTTTCATATTCACATTGAGTTGAAGAAAACATATGTAAAGCAAGTTAATTTCTTTTATATTACAAGATTAGTCTTCCAGGCTATAGGGCCATGGTCTTGGCGTTAATGAACTACGCGTAGTACAAACTCAAGCTGGGTAAGCCTTGATTGGTCTTTTATTATTGTTCGTTCTCCTTTGATTTACCATTAGGCCTACGAGACCTGGCCTTCCTAAATCTTAAAAGTATCTTAAAATTAATAATTAAATCTGTATCCAAAACAATACTCATAATCACAAAAAAGCAAATTCTTTCACATACATCTGCGGGTATTTTGTGAGAATACGTAAATATTTCTAGTACTACTGACCAATTTTTATTTTCTGAGGTTTATGTTATGAGCAAAATAATTTTCAATTAATTGAGGAAGAAAACATGTAAAATCAATCTAATTTTTTTATTATAGTTTCATGTCTATGTGGTATAACTATCAGGTTATAAAATTAATAACATACAAATACTTGAATCTATTCAAAACATAACCCTAAATCTCAAAAGTATCTTAACGCATAAAACAAAACTTACTTCTTATTTATTGAAGAAATTGAAAAATAAAAGCCTAAAATAAATGGTTTTACAACAGTACATAAGTACCAATTATTGTGTGTTGTGAAATTTGTTTTTATAAAAAAACATCAAGGGGACCCCTTGCAACGCAGTGTGCCTACTATGTGGAAAATTTTCTAAATCAGGCCCAGGTAATCAGGTCTTGATATTAGGGTAAAATTAATAATTAAATCTGTATCCAAAACAAGTCATACTCATAAAAAAGCAAATTCTTTCACATACATCACACTTGCGAGAATGTGACATTATTGCAGGGTATTTTGTGAGAATACGTAAATATGCCTTGTCCTCCTGACCAATTTTTATTTTCTGAGATTTATGTTATGAGCAACATAATTTTCAATTAATCGAGGAAGAAAACATGTAAAATCAATTTAATTTCTTTTATTATTGTCTCATGTCTATGTGGTATAACTATCAGGTTCTGAAATTAATAACATACAACAAATACTTCAATCTATTTAAAACATAACACTGCCTAACATCCCAGCACATAAAAAATGTGTGGAGTAAATAATTATAGTATATAGGCTTTTCTATCGAACTTGGAAGTACAAGAAGATATAGTTTTTAGGGAAAGTGTTTAAAGTAAGTTTTGATATATAAACTTGAAGTAGGGTATTTAAATGGTACTTTAGTTTGCTTTAAAAGTAAATTATCCTTTAAATTTTACTTCTATGACTATAAAACTAAAAGCAAAAACATACAATACTACGGAAAACATATTGATTCTCAGTACTATTTTTTTCAAATTCTACAAAACCTTTTATATTTTAATGGTGACAGAACGTGTTCAACTTGTTTTTCATTGATTATTTTTAGTAAAAATCAACAGATGAAGCTTTTTTCGTAAAATTAAGCTTAGTTTACTTTTGTAAACAAAACACCATTGCATACGATACGAATACGATGTTCTCTTCGGTGTTTCGGAGATTGGTGAATTTCAATCACGTGACCCCCTCCGTTTTTGACGGCCCGAGAAAAAGTGCGAGCTGCCTGCACTTTTTCGCGGTCCGCGATGTCGGGCGTATCACGCCTAGCCATTGGTCCGCGTGCTCACGTGACCACCCGGTTTGGTTGATCCGCTTTCTGCCTCAAAAATAGGGATTTTTCCAAGACGGATCGCGGCCCGTCATCCGGCAAAAAAGGCTCCATGTAGAAAGGCCTTCACCCTCTTGCATAGCACTTGATTAGTGATTACTCAATCGTGCTTAATAATAAAGAAATTCAGCGGGGTCATTCCAGGGGAAAACGACCAAGTTGGTTGGGTTGGGTCCTCCGATTTTTTTCAAATTTTCACCAAAAATTGATCCAGTAATCTTATCGACAAATCTGAAATATTTAGGCCGAAAAAAATTTTTTCGCGGAGATACGGGGTTTTGAAGTTTCGTGAATTTTTCAAAACGGCGGCCATCTTGGATTTGCCCGCGTGTCTAAAAAGGGCTGTAGCTAACCTTCCACAAATCACAATCACATATTTTTTGTGTCATTTCAAAGCTAATTAATCACAGAAAGTGGATGTAAGGAGAAAATGACCTAAAAATTGAATTTTAGTAGTTTTATTAGCTCTCAAAGTCAAAATTTCACTTTTTAAAAGGACAAACTTTGAAAAAAAATTAAAAAATGATAACCCCTTTTAAAAATTTTTATTTTTCGCTCAAATGTCTATTAGGATGTTGAATTCATTTTAAAAAATTTTGGGAGATGTAATTTTTGTCTTTATGGAGAAAATGATTTTTTTATATCTGTATGTATACTTCGAAATTTGAAGGATTTCGCAGAAAACAATGACTTCAAATCCACACCTAACCAACATTTTTACATATTTTTGGTGCCATTTCATAGCCAATGGGTTGAACGAGGTGGAAAAGTGTGAAAAAAACCTTTAAATTAACTTTTATTGCTTTAATAAGCTTTTAAACTTCAAATTTCACTTTTTCAATAGCTAAACTTTGAAAAAATATTTAAAAATGATAACCCCATTAAAAACTTTCGAATTTGAGCTGAAATGCCTATCAAGATGTTAACTTTATTGCAAAAAAATTTCTAAGAGGTAAATTCAGTCTCTTCTTAGAAAACGAAGTTTTTATTGGGTGCCTGATTCTATGGTAATAACAAAAGGTTTACAGCAGACGGTCGTTATAAATCGGCTTCAAACGATCATTAAAACTTGTCTGGTTGTATTTTACTTCCTATTAATAGTAACGCAACATTTTAAATTAAAATAGCTAACACTAAAAGCCCCTTAAATATCGAATGAAATTTGCCGGTAACGTTCAAAACCTATGCCGCTAGAATAGCGGATGGGGTACCGCCTGAAAAAAAAAGCCGTTATTGTGAAAATGATGATTTTTCTAAAGAAAATGGAAACAATTTAGCAAGAAACTTTAATACTTCATTCCGAACCAATAATTTGGCTCTATTAGCTGTATAATTTAAATTACAGGTTAATCAAACAAACCTTATCACCGTCAAGTTCCTTTGACCTTGGGCGGCACCCTATCGTTATCATCGCGGCATAGATTTTGAACGTTACCGGCAAATTTCATTCGATATTTAAGGGGCTTTTAGTGTTAGCTATTTTAATTTAAAATGTTGCATTACTATTAATAGGAAGTAAAATACAACCAGACAAGTTTTAATGATCGTTTGAAGCCGATTTATAACGACCGTCTGTTGTAAACCTTTTGTTATTACCATAGAATCAGGCACCCAATAAAAACTTCGTTTTCTAAGAAGAGACTGAATTTACCTCTTAGAAATTTTTTTGCAATAAAGTAAACATCTTGATAGGCATTTCAGCTCAAATTCGAAAGTTTTTAATGGGGTTATCATTTTTAAATATTTTTTCAAAGTTTAGCTATTGAAAAAGTGAAATCTGAAGTTTAAAAGCTTATTAAAGCAATAAAAGTTAATTTAAAGGTTTTTTTCACACTTTTCCACCTCGTTCAACCCATTGGCTATGAAATGGCACCAAAAACATGTAAAAATATTGGTTAGGTGTGGATTTGAAGTCATTGTTTTCTGCGAAATCTTTCAAATTTCGAAGTATACATACAGATATAAAAAAATCATTTTCTCCATAAAGACAAAAATTACATCTCCCAAAATTTTTAAAATGAAGTCAACATCCTAATAGACATTTGAGCGAAAAATAAAAATTTTTAAAAGGGGTTATCATTTTTAAATTTTTTTTCAAAGTTTGTCCTTTTAAAAAGTGAAATTTTGACTTTGAGAGCTAATAAAACTACTAAAATTCAATTTTTAGGTCATTTTCTCCTTACATCCACTTTCTGTGATTAATTAGCTTTGAAATGACACAAAAAATATGTGATTGTGATTTGTGGAAGGTTAGCTACAGCCCTTTTTAGACACGCGGGCAAATCCAAGATGGCCGCCGTTTTGAAAAATTCACGAAACTTCAAAACCCCGTATCTCCGCGAAAAAATTTTTTTCGGCCTAAATATTTCAGATTTGTCGATAAGATTACTGGATCAATTTTTGGTGAAAATTTGAAAAAAATCGGAGGACCCAACCCAACCAACTTGGTCGATTTCCCCTGGAATGACCCAGCGCCAATCACTGAAGACGAATGTTGGTCTAATTTTGCAGAAATTTCACAGGTTTTTTTATAAAAACGCATGCTTAATTTAAAAGAGGTAAATAAATTTTGACCCCATTTATGAGTTCTTACCTTTTTTACCCTGTGTCCATTATCATCTATTTCAAACCCTTTGAAAAACTAGTTGTACTTCATCCTTCAAGCAGTGTGGCGTTTTGGGTATTAGTTGTGTCGTCAGCCGGGTGACAAATCTTTTTTAAAATATTAATAAACACATTGGGTATGTCATAATAAAATTTTTTGGATAGTAAACGTTAATATTGCTTCTATAAAGTGCGTATCAATACACTAATAAAAACTAAATTTCATAAATTACAAAAATATATTTGGAAGAGTAATAAATAAACAATAGTTTGGAATCCTTAATTTTTCCCCAAACTTTCCACGTTTTCTAGTTTTAACATTTCGAGAATATGGTTAAATAAGAAATTGGATGCTTTTTACCAATTCCCTAGAGCAATGATTCTCAACCAATTGTTCGTCACCATTTTTTTTTAACAGATATTAATTAATATATTAATGTTGACATGCTTTACATTGTAGGACCGCCTCACTCACAGGGGAGGTGACACCGCACTACTGTTAAAATCCAAACTTCAACACCATTCGCTCCAAATGGACTCTACATCCTTGGAACACACGGTTTACGGATTTGTATTGGGGACTTAATCATGCTAATCACTTTCATATCCATTGACTCACAATAGTGTGAGAATTATTTATAACTGTCTATTTCAATTTTAATATTATAAATCTTTAAAAGAAACCACTGAGCCATTGATTTCTTGGACGTATCGAGAAACAACAAATAGCTTTGTATTTTCATTTTTTCAATTTGAAATCTTAAAAACAAAATTTTATAATCTGGATGCAAATTGTTTTCAATCTTAATTTCCGATGGCAACATGTCACAAAACGGAAATTCGTCCAAAGGCGGAAAAACTTACACCCTTGGCTTGCTCACAATCAATCATTTGGCAATACTCAACTAGGCATCTTACGTTGACTCTTAATTAGCCAAAAATTCCATGTACTACTTTGATTTCAATCTTTTTCGGACTTGAAGGGCTCTCAAAGAAATATTCCAGATGAGTTGGCATCGAAACTTTATTACAACATGCATCAATATTACACATTAGCAAATATCAAAAGCCAAAATTTGGTTCAAATGCTGTATTGGAAAACTTGAAACCACTAAGAAATCTGTCTTTAACACCACATAAACTTGGGCAACACTTGTTTATTCCATGTAGGTAGGGAAGTATAGGCCAATAACGAGTTACCTGAAAACAAGAAAAAACAGTATATTTACACTCGGGTCTAAAAATTAAGGATATTTTTGAATTTTCAGGAAAAATCACAAAAATCTTACTCTTATATGTCACAGGGTTATCTAAGAGTGGGAATGTGTAATTCGGTTAATAATAGTTTAAGGGGGTAAAGAGGCCCTTCATCGCGATAATGAAGTTTGAGAAAATGTCACTTAAATTGCCGCAAAAGTTATACTGAAAGGTATTCAACGCACCATGGCGTTCAGAAATATCATATCCTTTACAAAAAACAGGGAATTGTTTTCTAAATGCCTCCCTATTGAACTATTCTGGTAGTTTTCCTAGGGTTCCGTTCAAAATCCCGACAGTCAGAATCCCGACAGATCAGGTTCCCGACGACGAAATCCCGAAAGGGTCAGAATCCCGACAGATCAAAATCCCGACTGGGTCAAAATCCCGACAGGTCAAAATCCCGACAGATCAAAATCCCGACAGGGTCAGAATCCCGACAGGGTCAAAATCCCGACAGGTCAAAATCCCGACAGGGTCAGAATCCCGACAAGTCAAAATCCCGACAGGGTCAGAATCCCGACAGGTCAAAATCCCGACAGGTCGAAATCCCGACAGGGTCAGAATCCCGACAGGTCAAAATCCCGACAGGGTCAGAATCCCGACAGGTCGAAATCCCGACAGGGTCAGAATCCCGACAGGGTCAGATTCCCGACAGGGTCAAAATCCCGACAGGTCAAAATCCCTACAGTGGAGTGTCACTCTTAAGCCGTGTGAGCATAAATTATTGAATTTTTTTGAAATTTTAAATTTTTTAAAATTATTAAAAACTGGTTTAATACTACACTCCTGCGCGTGCGAGACTTTTTTCTGGGCTTTTTTTCAGTGCTGATTACAGATATTTCATCAAAACTGACGTTTGAAAGATTTTAAAATTTAAAATTTTTTAAAATTGATTAAAAAATGGTTAATACTACACTCCTGCGCGTGCAAGACTTTTTTCTAGGCAGCTTTTCAGTGCTGATTACAGATGTTTCTTCATTACTGTGGTTTGAAAGATTTTAAAATTTTAATTTTTTTCAAATTGATTAAAAATGGTTTAATACTACACTCCTGCGTGTGCAAGACTTTTTTCTGGGCTTTTTTTCAGTGCTGTTTACAGATATTTCATCAAAACTGACGTTTGAAAGATTTTAAAATTTTAAATTTTTTAAAATTGATTAAAAAATGGTTTAATACTACACTCCTGAGCGTGCAAGACTTTTTCTGGGCTGTTTTCAGTGCTGATTACAGATATTTCATCAAAACTGACGATTTTTTAAGATTTTAAAATTTTAAACCAATTTTTAATCAATTTTAAAAAAATTAAAATTTTAAAATCTTTTAAACGTCAGTTTTGATGAAATATCTGTAATCAGCACTGAAAAACAGACCAGAAAAAAGTCTTGCACGCGCAGGAGTGTAGTATTAAACCATTTTTTAATCAATTTTAAAAAATTTAAAATTTTAAAATCTTTCAAACCACAGTATTGAAGAAACATCTGTAATCAGCACTGAAAAGCTGCCTAGAAAAAAGTCTTGCACGCGCAGGAGTGTAGTATTAAACCCTTTTTTAATCAATTTTAAAAAATTTAAAATTTTAAAATCTTTCAAACGTCAGTTTTGATGAGATATTTGTAATCAGCACTGAAAAACAGACAAAAAAAAAGTCTTGCACGCGCAGGAGTGTAGAATTAAACCGTTTTTTAATCAATTTTAAAAAAATTAAAATTTTAAAATATTTCAAACCACAGTATTGAAGAAACATCTGTAATCAGCACTGAAAAGCTGCCTAGAAAAAAGTCTTGCACGCGCAGGAGTGTAGTATAAAACCATTTTTTAATCAATTTTAAAAATTTTTAAAATTTAAAATCTTTCAAATTTCAGTTTTGCTGAAATATCTGTAAACAGCACTTAAAAGCTGCTTAGAAAAAAGTCTTGCACGCGCAGGAGTGTAGTATTAAACCATTTTTTTAATCAATTTTAAAAAATTTAAAATTTTAAAATCTTTTAAACCACAGTATAGAAGAAATATCTGTAATCAGCACTGAAAAGCTGCCTAGAAAAAAGTCTTGCACGCGCAGGAGTGTAGTATTAAACCATTTTTTAATCAATTTTAAAATTTTTTAAATTTTTAAATCTTTCAAACGTCAGTTTTGATGAAATATCTGTAATCAACACTGTAAAAAGTCTTGCACGGGCAGGAGTACAGTATTAAACCATTTTTTAATCAATTTTTAAGAAATTCAATAATTGATGCTCTCACGGCTCAAGAGTGACATTATACACTGTCGGGATTTTGACCTGTCGGGATTTTGACCCTGTCGGGATTTTGATCCTGTCGGGATTTCGACCTGTCGAGATTCTGACCCTGTCGGGATTTTGACCTGTCGGGATTCTGACCCTGTCGGGATTTTGACCTGTCGGGATTCTGACCCTGTCGGGATTCTGACCCTGTCGGGATTCTGACCTGTCGGGATTCTGACCCTGTCGGGATTTCAACCTGTCGGGATTCTGACCCTGATGGGATTTTGACCTGTCGGGATTTTGACCTGTCGGGATTCTGACCCTGTCGGGATTTTGACCCTGTCGGGATTTTGAACTGTCGGGATTCTGACCCAGTCGGGATTATGAACTGTCGGGATTTCGACCGTCGGGAACCTGATCTGTCGGGATTCTGAGTGTCGGGATTTTGACCCACACCCGTTTTCCTAATGTGTGTGGAACTCATTAATCAATGGAGGGCCCTTAAAATACTGTTTGGGTAATTTGATACCGGACCACACATTTTCAATCTTATATGATTCTATGGCGTGAATTTCATTAAGGAACAACGATCTGAGGCATAGTTTCAAAAAATCAAATTATCCATAATTTTTGGACACGTGTACTTAACTTATAGGTTAATTATAAAAATTCTTTAATAGTAATTTTTAAAAATTATTTGAACCAATTTTTATATTTTTTTACCCTTTAGGATTATGACAATACTTCACCTGTAAAGAACTGCCAATTTTGGAGATTCAAAAACACATTTCTCAATTCCACTCCATAAGATGTTAGTGAGAGTTCTAATTGGTTTGTCAGATAATTGTCATTCCAAATATGGGATAGCCAGACTCTATGCGAACATTCTGATTAATTCATAATTGAAAGTGGAAACATAACAAAGTCGAGTTAGGAAATATACGTTGATGAGCGATACCGAGAAGGAGAAGATCCGTCAGAATAATAAAAAATGTACACGGTTATTCAAAACCTATGAAGAAAAATGCTTCTTTCGAATCTCATTGTAATAGAAGCAGGCTTAAAATAGTCACCACTAGATGATATGTAAATAAATGTGTATTTATGTTACATTGTGCACTATTTCTTTCCTTAAGTTGAAATTTACTGTATTTCGTTAAATAAATGGGATATCGAACTCGATCGTTTCCCAGAGTGTTTAAAAATTTGATGTCGGCAAACTGCCATAGTCATACTGGGTGTGGGTCAAAATCCCGACACTCAGAATCCCGACAGATCAGGTTCCCGACGGTCGAAATCCCGACAGTTCATAATCCCGACTGGGTCAGAATCCCGACAGTTCAAAATCCCGACAGGGTCAAAATCCCGACAGGGTCAGAATCCCGACAGGTCAAAATCCCGACAGGTCAAAATCCCATCAGGGTCAGAATCCCGACAGGTTGAAATCCCGACAGGGTCAGAATCCCGACAGGTCAGAATCCCGACAGGGTCAGAATCCCGACAGGGTCAGAATCCCGACAGGTCAAAATCCCGACAGGGTCAGAATCCCGACAGGTCAAAATCCCGACAGGGTCAGAATCTCGACAGGTCGAAATCCCGACAGGATCAAAATCCCGACAGGGTCAAAATCCCGACAGGTCAAAATCCCGACAGTGTATAATGTCACTCTTGAGCCGTGAGAGCATCAATTATTGAATTTCTTAAAAATTGATTAAAAAATGGTTTAATACTATACTCCTGCCCGTGCAAGACTTTTTACAGTGTTGATTACAGATATTTCATCAAAACTGACGTTTGAAAGATTTAAAAATTTAAAAAATTTTAAAATTGATTAAAAAATGGTTTAATACTACACTCCTGCGCGTGCAAGACTTTTTTCTAGGCAGCTTTTCAGTGCTGATTACAGATATTTCTTCTATACTGTGGTTTAAAAGATTTTAAAATTTTAAATTTTTTAAAATTGATTAAAAAAATGGTTTAATACTACACTCCTGCGCGTGCAAGACTTTTTTCTAAGCAGCTTTTAAGTGCTGTTTACAGATATTTCAGCAAAACTGAAATTTGAAAGATTTTAAATTTTAAAAATTTTTAAAATTGATTAAAAAATGGTTTTATACTACACTCCTGCGCGTGCAAGACTTTTTTCTAGGCAGCTTTTCAGTGCTGATTACAGATGTTTCTTCAATACTGTGGTTTGAAAGATTTTAAAATTTTAATTTTTTTAAAATTGATTAAAAAACGGTTTAATTCTACACTCCTGCGCGTGCAAGACTTTTTTTTTGTCTGTTTTTCAGTGCTGATTACAAATATCTCATCAAAACTGACGTTTGAAAGATTTTAAAATTTTAAATTTTTTAAAATTGATTAAAAAAGGGTTTAATACTACACTCCTGCGCGTGCAAGACTTTTTTCTAGGCAGCTTTTCAGTGCTGATTACAGATGTTTCTTCAATACTGTGGTTTGAAAGATTTTAAAATTTTAAATTTTTTAAAATTGATTAAAAAATGGTTTAATACTACACTCCTGCGCGTGCAAGACTTTTTTCTGGTCTGTTTTTCAGTGCTGATTACAGATATTTCATCAAAACTGACGTTTAAAAGATTTTAAAATTTTAATTTTTTTAAAATTGATTAAAAATTGGTTTAAAATTTTAAAATCTTAAAAAATCGTCAGTTTTGATGAAATATCTGTAATCAGCACTGAAAACAGCCCAGAAAAAGTCTTGCACGCTCAGGAGTGTAGTATTAAACCATTTTTTAATCAATTTTAAAAAATTTAAAATTTTAAAATCTTTCAAACGTCAGTTTTGATGAAATATCTGTAAACAGCACTGAAAAAAAGCCCAGAAAAAAGTCTTGCACACGCAGGAGTGTAGTATTAAACCATTTTTAATCAATTTGAAAAAAATTAAAATTTTAAAATCTTTCAAACCACAGTAATGAAGAAACATCTGTAATCAGCACTGAAAAGCTGCCTAGAAAAAAGTCTTGCACGCGCAGGAGTGTAGTATTAACCATTTTTTAATCAATTTTAAAAAATTTTAAATTTTAAAATCTTTCAAACGTCAGTTTTGATGAAATATCTGTAATCAGCACTGAAAAAAAGCCCAGAAAAAAGTCTCGCACGCGCAGGAGTGTAGTATTAAACCAGTTTTTAATAATTTTAAAAAATTTAAAATTTCAAAAAAATTCAATAATTTATGCTCACACGGCTTAAGAGTGACACTCCACTGTAGGGATTTTGACCTGTCGGGATTTTGACCCTGTCGGGAATCTGACCCTGTCGGGATTCTGACCCTGTCGGGATTTCGACCTGTCGGGATTCTGACCCTGTCGGGATTTTGACCTGTCGGGATTCTGACCCTGTCGGGATTTCGACCTGTCGGGATTTTGACCTGTCGGGATTCTGACCCTGTCGGGATTTTGACTTGTCGGGATTCTGACCCTGTCGGGATTTTGACCTGTCGGGATTTTGACCCTGTCGGGATTCTGACCCTGTCGGGATTTTGATCTGTCGGGATTTTGACCTGTCGGGATTTTGACCCAGTCGGGATTTTGATCTGTCGGGATTCTGACCCTTTCGGGATTTCGTCGTCGGGAACCTGATCTGTCGGGATTCTGACTGTCGGGATTTTGAACGGAACCCAGTCATACTACCCTCTTTTGGCATTCTCTGACGAATCCAAAAAGGCGGTGACGTTCATGTTCGAATGTTGCCTCTCATGATAAGACGCCAGCGTGTTAAAACACTAAAGGGAATCCATTATTAGATAACTCTTTTTTTATAATCTACTACAGAGGAAACTATTCATCGAAAAAATTTGTAAGTTTGTAGAAATGCACATTAAAGGATTGAGAATTTGTGTGACCAGGAATATAGTTCATTTTCTTTCTCATAGATGGGCGGACGTTGCTTGCTTCGGACGTTGCTAACAGCCCTACGATAGATGTTTTCCTAATAGTACCACATAAAAACTGCTTTATAATCATAAATATTTTCTCCAAGAAAAAAAACGCAAAAATAGTGTGTGTCTACTTTATTTTATCAATTTAAGTAAGTTATTTTATGTTGGGCTCAAATAATGTTATCGGTAGTTACTACTCTTTGTATACGTAGTATATATAATCAAGTCAAGTTATCTATCCCGTAAGAAATAACCAAAAGTATTTTTACGCTGAATATTTATACATCGACGATCAATCGACACATCAATAGAACTGTATATATAGTCGAACCTAGATGAGTAGAACCTGGATTTGTGGAATCCAATATCGGTTAAGACCCCCCCCCCCCACAGATGTCTATAAGTCGAATAACTTATTAATATTTTGGTCATGAGAGATTCCATTTATCCAGGTTTCACCATATTTTAATTGATCTTTTTGCAATCTTGGCGATGTTTCTATTCTTTGGCGTCAAAAACAGTCCGGCGATTTTTAGCAGAACGGATAATGAAGGAATGGATAGTTAAATTAACCGAAGGAATTGATATACGACACATAAACCATCCAAGATAGAGATGCATCGTCAATAATAGGATACTAAAAAGTAAAAAAAAAAATTAACTTTCGCAGATGCATGAGATAATGGCCTTTATACTTATTTTCGATTTTGAACCTCCATTGGCATTCTTCCTTTGAAACAAAACACCCAAATTGTTTCAGCAATCAATACCATCCCAAGGCCTTACCGAATTAATCACAACACAGCACATCAACGACTCGAATGGCTTCCATTCTAAAAGCATCGTAGAGTTGCTATGTGAAGATAGTGCATCGGTTGCTTAGTAATAAAGAAATGCAGAGCCAATCACTGAAGACTAATGTAGGTCTAATTATGCAGATATTTCGCAGGTTTTTTAGATGAAAAACGCATGCTTAATTTAAAAGAGGTTTGACCCTATTTATGAGTTCTTACCTTATTTACCCTGTGTCCATTATCATTATTTCATCCCCTTTGAAAAACTAGTTGTACTTAATCCTTCAAGCAGTGTGGCGATTTGGGTAGTTGTGTCGTCAGCTGGTTGACAAATCTTTTTTAAAATATTAATAAACACATTGGGTATGTCATAATAAAATTTTTTGGATAGTAAACATTAATATTGCTTCTATAAAGTGCGCATCAATACGCTAATAAAAACTAAATTTCATAAATTACAAAAATATATTTAGAAGAGTAATAAATAAACAATAGTTTGGAATCATTAATTTTTCCCCAAACTTTCCACGTTTTCTAGTTGTAACATTTCGAGAATTGGTTAAATGAGAAATTGGACGCTTCTTACCAATTCCCTAGAGCAGTGATTCTCAACCAATTGTTCGTCACCACTTTTTTTTTGCACACATTTTAAAAATTATATTAATGTTGACATAATTTGAATATTTAGACATTTTGTCCACCCAAAGATACTTAGTAAAAAAAAAATCTCATGGTCCTGGTCAATCGGAGCAAATGCAGTCTATTGCAGGTACTCCATAAGGATGATTTTTCGTCGTCGTCGTAATTTACAATATTTATATATATACGTTGCCACAATCTTTCTTGAGTAGCACTAGATTTCACAATCGTGCTGAGTAGTACAGAAAAACCAAATTTTCTTCTCTTGTTAGGATTCAATCGTCAGGCAAGTGTCAAACCAATTTTGCAGCTTCGAAAGAAGGGTGCTTGGAAAATGTATCGGCTATCTCTTTAAAATTTGTGAATATTCACAGTTCCGTAGGTTTAATAGATCTCAGGATAAGGCTCTTCAAAATAGAGGTGGACAAATTCGCTACTTTTTGAAAACGTTACGTTCTTTCAGGAAAAGTAGCTGCTACAAAATTGCGCTTTTGAGATAAATGCTACCGGCCGTTCCCTCGTTCTTTCAAAAACCGCTACTGCTATAATCACACGATTCTCATTGGTCATCGCGTAACGTTACAACCACGATTTTTTTTACCAATCGAGATCCTACAAAAGTAGCGGGTAGCGGTTATTCTTCAACGCGTGTAGCAGCTACATCGTTTTTTTTTCTCTTGTAGCTGCTACATCGTTTTTTTTTCTCTTGTAGCTGCTACATCTGTTTTTTTTCTCTAGTAGCTGCTACTCGTTTTTTGCCCATCTCTACTTTAAATTTTTTTTTTAATTTTAAACACTTTTAAAAGTCAAATTTACAACACCTGCATTACATAACAATTTCTCCGGTTGAAAATGAGGAGAGTCCTGTTGCCTTTAGTAGCTGATCGTGTGGACAGGGGGGGGGGCTGATCTGGACAGTACCCCCTTAGACCCAAAAAATCACTCATAAGTACGAAAAAAAGTCTCAAAAAGTAATCAAAAGAAGTTAAAACACTACTTTAACAGGTGAAATTTTAAAAAAAAATTCTGGGGGAGGACCCTCCATACCCCTCCCAGCTGTATAAAAGGGGATCTTGATTGATACTTTTTGAAAATCCCTTTGATACTTTTTGAAACATTTTTCTCAAAATGTACTGTAAATGTCTACTGCTATATTTAGACGATTATAATTGGTCCATTCGAGAAAAAGGAAATTCGAGACTTTCGACTTCGCTGGCTTGTGGAATAACTGGCTATATTCGGAATGATATCCATCATCCTTTTGGCAAACCATTCAGATCCATCAACACCAATACTTAGCTCACTTAATATCTGCTAAAATCACACTAAATGGTATTCCATTCATTTAAAATTATGCATAAAGTGCAGGACGCAGGAGTATCATATCCTGTAGAAGTAAAAGAGATTTTTTGCTAAATGTTTTGGCTGTAACGTGACAAAACAAATAGCATTTATCGATATTGCCCCCTGATTCACAGTCTGGTTGTGAGCAGGGGGATGTTCAATGGAGGGTTGAGAGGGATCTAAGAAATTATGGGTAGAATTTCAAATAAATAGTGATTGATTACAGATAAGAGTTTAGTTCATCAAAACTCAAAAATCAACTCGAATGAATATCCGAACGATCTTCCTAAGCAAAAGGTAGAGCGCCATCTAGTGGCAGATAAAAGACCTATCTAGAAGAATTACTTTGGGTAAATTGACGTTGATTATAAAATACGGTGAAATATGGTGTTATAAAGCACTAAATTAATTATTAACTAGAGGATGAAGGTTGATTTGTGTTCTTGTGTAGTAGGTAATTGCTGTTACGGAATGGAAAACGCAAAAAAGAGTAGAGGTGTTAAATTATTTAGTCACCACTTTTATAGAGTAGTCTTTTAATTGCTGTATATATATAAACTTAGTCCTATTTTATTGTGTACTTGCTTCGGCAGTACATATACTAAAATTGGAACGATACAGAGAAGATTAGCATGGCCCCTGCGCAAGGATGACACGCAAAATCGTGAAGCGTTCCACATTTTTTGCCGTTTTTCGAAATAGAACGTGCTTTTCATTTTGTGTCATATTTAATGTTTTTTATAATTTAATCCGCTACTTCTTCGGTGTAATGCATGGTGTAATATGGAATGATCTCAATTTCTCAAAAATTTATTTGAATGTAAACCATTCCTGAAACCTTTTCCAGCTTTAAATTTTTAAATACAATTTTTAAGTACTCTGGAGGACCTCTAGGTAAGCATATTGTTGAATCATAGTGGGGTCTCTCGTGTAAATCACTAAAAAGTTCGTGTAAATTTTTGGCACCAAGGTTATTTTGGTTCTATAGGTTAAGGAGAATAAGAAAAAGTTTGGTGCCAATTTTTCTTTTCACTTTTGTGGTCTAGGGGTCAAATCAAAGGTCAAATTTCGTATTTCAATTATTTGAATTTTGGGCATGTTAATAAAAAAATAATCAAAGTAAATAGTCAGAAAAAGTGAATAAATGTGTATATATGTTTGTAAGCAATTTTGATTTTCATGTTATAAAACCAAATTTTTAAAAAATTAAAAAACTTAAAATTTAGAAATTTTTTGCATTTTTCATAATTTTTTTAAAATAATCTTTTTTTTGCATAGTAAATTCTATTGATATATTGAGTATTGATATAAAATGTCTTGGAGTTAATTTTGCAGTCTTGTCTTCCTTAGAACGGCGAAAATTAAAACGCGAAACCAGCGAACCGCCACTATCCGTTCCAATGACCATAATACATACCGGACAGGGCCTTTGCAAACCAAGAGTTTATTTTGTAAACATAGGTATACACTTTTATGATACTAAGTTGATTGATATGGACCAACTTGTAGTACAAACGTGTGGGCTAAAATGATGAAGATTAAATTGGAAATCAGCTGGAAAAGTATCTGTTACGGAAATCAACAAAAAAGTTTTGGAGTTAAGGGAGAACAGGTCGTTATTCGCTAGAATGGCTCTTGCTGCTAAATACAGACCAGACCAGACATCAATAAGAGCTGCTATTGGAATATATGAATTCTCTACAATAAGCTGAGCATTTTTTGCAACTGACTGATCATTATTACCTTGTAATGATAAGAGTAAACTTCTGCACCCTCCTGGAAGAAGTAAATCCTTTTTTAAGTAAGAATGAACATTCTGAAATATCTGGCCAAACTGCACTTATTATAGATGGAATAGTGTTAGTCCAACAAATGAGTGGAAATATTTATACACGCAATGACTTGCAACTTTTAAACTTGCAGATTTTAAATGTAACAAAGAATTATAATACCATTCACTTAGATTTTGACCACTATTCAGTGGAAATGTCATTGAAGGCAGCAACTGTAGGGGACGCATGGGAAAACAATATGACAGTAGAGCATTTATTTGCACTGCTACAACTCCTATTAAAACAGGACTATCTAATTTTTTGAGTAATACTAAAACCAAAGCATGATGATGATGTCGTGTTCAAGACGAGTCTTCTATATTGTCCTCGTACAGGTTGAAGCATGTTTAACTGAATACTCCTTTCAATGAAGGTAATTGATTTTTATAAAGCTTTAAAAAATAAATAATCGTATCAACAGAAACAGCAGTTAGGTCTAATATCACAAATCTCAATAACTTAAAAACCAATCATGAAGAAGCAGACACAATAATCATTTACCATGAAATGTATGCTTCACAATTGGGATATCAGGTCCATATTTTGTCTCCAGACACTGATGTATTTACACTAGCTTTAAGACGGTATCCTCTTTTGGGTGAAATCATGCGTCATTACTGGGATAGGTGCAAATAAGCTCATTTTTGCTGTTAAACCTATTTATGACAATCTTGAAGCACAACAGTTGTTGAGGCACTTCCTGGCTTTCATAGTTTTACTGGCTGTGTTACTACTTGAAGATTTAATGGCAAAGGAAAGCTAACTTGTTGGAAAGTTTTACAGAAAGTTGAAACACATATTATTCAAGCATTTGCCTCCCTAGAGAAAGAATCGGATATACACATGAGTTCCCTCCTAGAGGAATTCGTTTGTAAGTTTTACAGATCACCCATAGAAATAACAAATACTAAAGATTTGAGTTGGTACCTTTTTAATAAATGGCAAGATGAATCTGAGAGCCTACCTCCAACCCAGGCCGCTCTTAAGTACCATATTTTAAGAGCTCATTATTAAGCGTTAGTATGGAACACAGATATTTATACAATGCCAGCTCACCCCTCACCAGAAATGTATGGTTTTGGATAAAAGAAAACGATTCATATACTCTCTAAAGAGGTAACTGATTTACCCCCTGCACTAGCTATAACAGAACTAACAGCCTGTGGATGTGGTACAAGTAAATGCAAGAATGGAAAAGGTTCCTCTGTGTTATTGCACAGCTACCATGTACTGAAATGTGTAGGTGTGAAGGGGATGAAGAGAAATGCATGAATTCCATTGAATCTCAGTGGATTTATCCGATAGTGATTCCTCATTGTGATGAAGAGTAACGTTCAAATTTAGTTATAGTAATATCTTCAAATAGTTACTGCATTTAACAAATATACTGTAAAGCGTAATATTTTTAAAAATTTAATTTTTTAAATAAAAAATTTTAAACTTAAAAAAACTTGATCCTTTTTTAAATATCTATACATTTTTACTTATAAAATATATTTTTATGTTTCTTTTATCCCATTGAATATGTAAAACTGCTAATGTATGAAATTATCCAAGCACTGAAGTTTATGAGAAATTATTTAAAACTCATTAATTGAATTTATAGATTTCATATGTGTTACAAACTGATTAGATAATTGTTCCTACCTAAGCATAATAGAACTAACTATACGGTATTCTAAAGAGTATTAATACTATATTTTAGATATAAGTATATATCTTAAAATTTTAAATTAAAAAAAAATTCAATTTAAACTTAAAACAATTCAATTTAAACTTTTAATTATATCTTAAAACACATGAAAAATGTTTCACTTTAACATACTTATCCTTGTTTCCTTTCTCCCATTTAATGTAGAAAACTGTTCATTACCTAAAATTTTCAGTGCACCGAGATTTTGAAAAATCATATAAAAACAACTATTTTAGTTTATAGGCATAATATGTTTTAATTTTGTTAAAACAGTGTTTTTGAACGTATATTAATAAGGCATAGTAAAAAATAAGAATATATATTTCAAAAAAATATGCTTTTTAAAAAATTAAATTTTTTAAATTAAATTTTTTTAAAAAGTTTTTTATAAAAAAAAATTAATATTTTTCAAATACCTATACATTTTTACTTATATGTGCCAAATTTTATCATTATATGATTATAAATAAGTGTGTAACGTTAAAAAATCAATTATCCTTAAAAGTTAAAATTTTACCTTTAAACCTGCATATTTAGTCATAAAAGTGAAATAAAAAATTGGCACCAAACGTTTTTATGCTCCTTGTACCCTAAGCTAACAGAAAAACATTAGTGTACACAATTTACAAAAAATTTTTACAAGAGCCTTTTTTTCGACACGAGAGACACCACTACAATCGGAAGCCTAATGGACTCTAACCGTCTGACGTCACACGGAACCAACACGTGACCTACTGAGCTTGCCATTGGTTACCACAGATACTACACTAGTAGATCTACTAGTGTAGTATCTGTGGTAACCAATTGCAAGCTCAGTTGTAGGTCACGTGTTGGTTCCGTGAAGTCTCGAACCAGATAGGCGGTTAGAGTCCATTATCCGGATCGGATGTTACAATTTCTCAGTCGAAATGGTCGGGCGGCAGCCATTTCATTTGAAGCTTTCTCGTCTCCATGGAGAAGTAGCGACTGCGCATGCGTCGATACCGAGTCAGAGTTTGACACCTCCAGCTTCGAGGTGCTATCGTTAGGACGATTATAAGCTCTGATTCGGATGCTGTGAATACGGTTTTTGGACTTAACACTTCGTCGCCAAGGTGTTAACTCTGATGCTGATGGCTGTGAATACGGCCGTAAGAGAGCTTTGACTTTAGTTGGGAGGGGAGCTATACCAGTCTGATGGGTTACAAAATCGGTCTATGCGGTCTGATGGGTTACAAAATCATTACAAGTTTAAATATATAAAAAGACATTTATTTACAACACAACAAAAGGAAAAAGGTAATTCTAAAGATTTTAAAAAAGTGATAATAATACAACAATGCGTGCCGCGTGAATAATATGATAGATGACACGTGCGCCGCTCTAGTGTTGCCACAAGATATTAACCTATAAGTTTAAAACTTTTTGCAGATGTAGTTGTATGTTAATAGTAACTTTTAAGCATAACCCCAGAATCATGACTGAAATTTGGAATTTTCTGTTAATTTTTGAAGTTTGGTCATTTTTAGGCCAATTTTCAGAACTTTAGGCCGTTTTGGGCAACAGAAGATATCAACCCAGAGTTTTAAGATTTCACACCTTTCATAGTGATGGTAGTTCACAACTTTTCCGCACTACCGCTAGGCGATCAGAGAAATTTCGTTTTTTTCGGGACACCCTAATGAATATCTACAAGCCCCTACCCACCCCTAAACTCACCAGTCTTTTTGTTCGAATTTTAAATATAAATATATAGATACTTCAAATATAAATACTTCAAATATAAATACTCAAATATAGATACTTCAAATATAAATATATAGATACTTCATAGGACCTCGTCTGCAGACCATCATCTCTCATTCATATTATCTACTCATTCTGGATTCACCATCTCTACGATCACTTGTCAGTGGACCAAGCCGTGATCAACGTGTTCCAGGGCAGACGTTCATTTTTCGCCTCTCTTTTAAGCCTCGCATTGCAGTACCGGATTATCCGCCTCCATTGGACACTATCATCGCAAGACCGGATCGGCATTCTCTCTCCGCGGAAGTTCTACTACGGAAGGGGTCATCCCCATGCCACGGGGCTCCGGCCACGTGCCGGTGCCTTTGCCCCCGGATCGACGGGAGGCAGGCCTAGGACTAAGCCTAACGATGGACTCGACCGCCGCAGCCCAACAATTGGGTCCCTCCTCCCTGAATGGAAGTGCATCAAGACCACAGTTTCCAAACAACGAACATTCTAGCCAGTTCGAGTACACATTTCTTCGAACTGCAAAACCCGGTGTGAGACAGGAGCCACGTGAAAGTGACGTTAGAAGCCGTTCATCTCACGGATCTAGGGACAGCGTCAGCTCCCACGACGACCTGCTCATAGACGAAGACAAAGAGAACGATTCCGATGAAGACGAAAGCTCCGCAAAGATAAGTGACCTCGACTTCGAGGAACTAAAAACCAAGAGAGCAAAGATAGAGACTTCGATCAACTCCATGGAGAACCAAATAGAAATCCTCGCGAACTTTGCATCAACGGCCAGCCAAACTACAAGAACTGAACTGCAGGAAAGAATCAACGAGTGGAACGACGAAAAAGAGACATTGAAGGGTGAGTTAATTGTTGTTCAGTCCCTCATTGATAAGGCAATGGAACCTGTAACACGTAACAAAAGGAAAGGCAGCCCGCCTATCTCGCCGAAAAGGCTCAAACCTAAGCATGTAAAAAAAGGGCAAATCACCAGCCCTCCAAGGTCTCCATTGCCGTTCAGCGAGGGACAACGGGGATCTCCCCCCCAAAACTCCCCTCTCACGAAAAATTGTCAAATGATGTCTCCCCCAACCCGCATGATCAAACCCCTCAATATTTCTGTACATAACAGTGCAAATCCCGAATTGAACACTCCCAGTGCATATTGTGTGCCCCCTAATGACCCTGAAAATATCAATGTAAACTCGAATTGTAATCCTACCGCTGCCAAAAATCCCGCTAAGTATAACATTGAACTAAAAAACACAAATGCCATAATGCTTAAATTAGAACATGACTCCCATAAAACCATCACCCTAGTACAAAACAAAATTGGAAAGGACGTAACTGCCAAACTTTCAGGAGAATACTTTAAAGTCTATCCAAAGGATTCCAACCAGCATAGGGAAATAGTAGAGTTCCTAAGGGCGTTAGGAAAAGAATTTTATGTAATTCCTCCCCAAACAGAGCGGCCAATTAAGGCAGTGATGAAAGGGATCCCGTTAACAATCCCCGACGAGGAAATCAAGGAGGACATCCAGGAAAGGTATGGAATGTTTCCCACCAAAGTAACCAGAATGCCAAATGAAAGAACCAGAAAACCCATGCCCATTGTAATATTAGAATTGGATAGAGGGGAGAAAATCAATGGGGAAATTTTCAATGTCAGGGTGTGCTGTGGCATAAGCGTGAGGGTCGAGGCAATGCGGTACAGGGGCCCAAGGCAATGTTACCGGTGCAACCAATTCGGGCACACTGCCAAAAACTGCGACATGAAGGCCATATGCCTAAAATGCGGACTAGAGCACGAAACTAAGGAATGTACTCTAAAGAGAGTAGAAAATCCTACGTGCATAAATTGTAACGCCATTGGACACACAGCCGCTTGGACAAAGTGCCCCAAATTCCCCCAGCCGCGGCAACAAATTCAAAGGACAAACGAGCTCCACCCCCCAGGGAGGTTTCCCCCCACACAGCAGGGACTATCGTACTCGGCCGTAACAAAAGGGAGTCACATTGAGAGCTCAGCAGGGGGAGAAAACGTAGGAATCCTGTTGGACGAGCTGCAGGCGGTACAAGAGATACTACAAATAGTGAGAAAGCTGTTCACACACTATGGAGGGGCAAGGCCAACAGCAGACAAACTCAAAGAAAGCTCAAACCCAATAGACCAGCTCCACATATTGAGCAACATAATGCTTCCAAACAATCATGTCGGTTAAATATAAAAGAGGGCTCACGATATGTTCGTGGAACGCTAACGGGCTTACACATAAAACACAAGAGCTAATAACATTCGTCAATAGGCATAGACCAGACTTGATTTGTCTCCAAGAGACCAGAATAAATACTAGCACACCTATAAAAATACCCAACTACACTACATACAAAACTGACATCCAAACAGCACCAAATGCAACACCTCACGGGGGCACCGCGATACTAATAAAGCACAACATACCACATCACCCCGTTGACATAAGCACACAAGCACTGCTAGGAGCACAAACCACAGCAGTCAACGTCAAGTACGATAACGACACAATCATCACAGTGGTGTCCATCTATGTCCCGCACTCCACGAAAAAACATGTGGCAAAGGACCTGGAAGTAATCCTCAGAACAAATCCCAGAATAATAGTTTGTGGGGACTACAATGCCCATCACCCTCAATGGAACTGCAAGAGAACTACGTACGAGGGGAGGGAAATAGTGAATTTAATAGATAAACATGGGCTAAGAATAGCTTTCCCAGATTCTCCAACCCGGGTAACGAACAGATCAGCGTCAACTATTGACTTTGCCCTGTACAGAGCAGTCGGAACTCACACCAGTGCGGAATCCTTACCGGAACTGTGCTCGGACCACAACCCGGTGCTCTTCCACTTTGAGAAATATTCTCTCCCAACACTAGGTAACCCGAATAAATTAACAGACTGGGCCAACTTCTATAGAGCAGTGGACGAAAACCTAAGGGGAATGTGCAGTAGGGCCAAGCCAGAGTCACCTGGGGAACTCGACCAGTTGGTAGAGGACTACACGAGGGAAATATCAAAAGCATACGAAAGTAACTCCAAAGTGAAAACGCACAAAAAGGGCGCCTACACACCAGAGTACATAAACCAATTAATCTCATGGAAGAACAGGCTGCGAAAAGAATGGCAGGCAACTAGAGACCCCTGTAAGAAACGCATGCTAAATCAAGCAAACCGACTAGTGAAAAAAGAACTAAAAAAGAACCGGGACAAGCAATGGCAAACGCTACTCGAGGGGCTAGACACTGAAGATAGGTCGCTATGGAGAATAAACAAAATCCTAAAAAATAAAAACAGGGAAGGTGTTAAACCCCTAGCAACCCCCACAGGACTATTGATAACGGATAAAGAGAAGGCTGAGGGAATAGCCCGTTCTCTAGAAAATCAATTCAAACCCAACAAAGTAGGAAACGTCAATCTGTACAAACTAGTGAAGGAAGAAGTACAGGAGTACTTGAGTAAAACACAAAATCTAACTACCCCTGAAATCTATCCGTCACAAGTGCTAAAAATAGTAGACAAGCTGAAAATAAACAAAGCTCCAGGCTTGCATAAAATAACAAACAAGATGGCAAAAAACCTACCACCCATGGCCCTGATAATCCTAACTCACATAATTAACTCGATGATGAGGCTAACTCATTTTCCCACAACCTGGAAAACAGCTAAGGTAGTTCCAATACCCAAACCGGGGAAGGACCTAAGCAAAGCGGAAAACTACAGGCCTATCTCGCTTTTACCAACTTTGAGCAAAATTGCAGAGGGGGTGATTCTGAGCGAGTACTTAAAACACGTAAAGGACAATGACATTACCATACCTGAGCAGCACGGGTTCCGTGCAGGGCACTCTACATCCCACCAATTACTGAGAGTCATAGAATACATAAAGCACCAGTCGACAAAAGCCACCCGGCCGACAGCTGCCGTCTTCTTCGATGTGGAGAAGGCCTTCGACAAGGTATGGATAGAGGGCCTAGTGTATAAAATGATCAAAAACAATTTCCCTGATTACCTCATAAAACTAACCCACTCCTATCTAAAACATAGAAAATTCGTTGTCGCGGTAAACAGTGAAATCTCTAGTGAACAAAAGATACGCGCAGGGGTACCGCAGGGCTCGAAACTAGGTCCACACCTTTACTTGCTGTACGTGAACGACATCCCGAAGCATAGGATGACCAGCCTAGCTCTATTCGCAGACGATACTGCTCTGCTATTCCAACATCGAAGGCAGAAATCCATAGTTAAAATACTCCAGAAGCATATCACGCTGCTGGAGGAGTGGCTCACAGACTGGAGAATTCGCCTCAATGTGGGGAAAACGAAAGCCGTGATGTTCCGGGCTAGGAGGGTGACCGAGAGCAAAGTGAATGTGTACGGTACCGAAATCCCCTGGGAAAAAGAGGCCACGTACCTGGGAATAACCCTTGACACCAACCTCACGTTTAACAGCCACGTAAAGAAAATACGCCAAAAATACAGAGGGGCACAGCAGACAATTTTCCCGCTGATAGGAAGATACTCCCCATTGTCCACACAAAACAAATTACACTTGTATAAGGCATGCCTCAGGCCCATAATCACATACGCCAGCCCCGTATGGGGAGCTCTACCAAAGGCCACCCTGAGATCCATTGCAACCCCGCAAAACGGGACCATAAGAATGATTGGAAAAGCCAGGTTCTTCCACAAAAACATTGACATTCGGAAAGCCTTGAAAATAAAAGCCCCGGAAGAGTTCGTGAGGAGCCTGGCAGAAAGATTCTATGCTGCAGTGGAAACCCATGAAAACCCCTTAATCAGGGAGATCACCCTCTATGACCCAACCTTGCCCCAAAACAAGTACCGGCCAAAAGCCACGTTAAAGTTGGGATTATAAAATAACTATAAGGGAAATAACAAAAATCCCAGCGGTAGGAAGTTGTCTAGAAATGTAATCTAATCTCACATTGTATTATTTTTACTCTGTAAACTGAATATTATTGTTTGTAACCGTTTATTATTGTTTGTAACTGTTTATTATTATTGTTTGTACTATGTAACTGCATATTATGTAATCTGTATTGTATATAATTAATCTGTATTGTTTAATCAAGAAAGGGCATTCCCCATTGTATTCAAAACCTATGTTCTCAAAGCCATGACAGGAGATTGTGGCTCCCTTCGGGAGCCGGGTGCTCCATCATAAATAAAAATGTTACTAAAAGTTATCTCTTACCAAAATAGGCGTCATGAATAGCATTTGATTAGTGATTACTCAATCGTGCTTAGTAATAAAGAAATTCCGCGCCAATCACTGAAGACGAATGTTGGTCTAATTTTGCAGAAATTTCGCAGATTTTTTTGATGAAAAATGCATGCTTTTGCTTAATTTAAAAGAGGTAAATAAAATTATGATCCTATTTATGAGTTCTTACCTTTTTTACCCTGTGTCCATTATCATCTATTTCAAACCCTTTAAAAAACTAGTTGTACTTTTTCCTTCAAGCAGTGAGTGTGGCGTTTTGAGTAGTTGTGTCGTCAGCCGGTTGACAAATCTTTTTTAAAATATTAATAAACACATTGGGTATGTCATAATAAAATTTTTTGGATAGTAAACATTAATATTGCTTCTATAAAGTGCGCATCAATACACTAATAAAAACTAAATTTCATAAATTACAAAAATATATTTGGAAGAGTAATAAATAAACAGAAGTTTGGAATCCTTAATTTTTCCCCAAACTTTCCACGTTTTCTAGTTTTAACATTTCGAGAATATGGTTAAATAAGAAATTGGATGCTTCTTACCAATTTCCTAGAGCAATGATTCTCAACCAATTGTTCGTCACCACTTTTTTTTGAACAGATATTAAATAAATTAAGAAATTAATGTTGACATGCTTTACCTTCTTATTTATATTACGTATATAATATATATCGTTGCCACAATTTTTCTTGAATAGCATTAGATTTCACAATCGTGCTGATTAGTACAGAAAAACCATCAAGTTCGAAAATTGGTCTTTTCGAAGAAATAGCGAATTTTCTTCTCTTGTTAGGATTCAATCGTCAAGCAAGTGTAAACCAATTTTGCAGCTTCGAAAGAAGTGTGCTTGGAAAATGTATCGGCTATCTCTTTAAAATTTGTGAATATTCACAGTTCCGTAGGTTTAATAGATCTCAAGATAAGGCTCTTCAAAATAGAGGTGGACAAATTCGCTACTTTTTGAAAGTAGCTGCTACAAAATTGCGCTTTTGAGATAAATGCTACCGGCCGTTCCCTCGTTCTTTCAAAAACCGCTACTGCTATAATCAAACGAATCTCATTGGTCAGCGCGTAACGTTACAACCACGATTTTTTTTTACCAATCGAGATCCTACAAAAGTAGCGGGTAGCAGCTACATAGTTTTTTTTTCTCTTGTAGCTGCTACATCGTTTCTTTCTTTAGTAGCTGCTACTCGTTTTTTGCCCATCTCTACTTTAATTTTTTTTTCAATTTTAAACACTTTTAAAAGTCAAATTACACCTGCGTTACATAACAATTTCTCCGGTTTAAAATGAGGAGAGTGCCCCCCTTGGACCCAAAAAATCACTCATAAGTACGAAAAAAAGTCTCAAAAAGTAATCAAAAGAAGTTAAAACACTACTTTAACAGGTGAAATTTTAAAAAAAAAATTCTGTGGGAGGACCCCCATACCCCTCCCAGCGGTATAAAAGGGGATCTTGATTGATACTTTTTGAAAATCCCCAACATTTTGACATTTTTCTCAAAATGTACTGTAAATGTCTACTGCTATATTTAGACGATTATAATTGGTCCATTCGAGAAAAAGGAAATTCGAGACTTTCGACTTCGCTGGCTTGTGGAATAACTGGCTATATTCGGAATGATATCCATCATCCTTTTGGCAAACCATTCAGATCCACCAACACCAATACTTAGCTCACTTAATATCTGCTAAAATCACACTAAATGGTATTCCATTCATTTAAAATTATGCATGAAGTGCAGGACGCAGGAGTATCATATCCTGTAGAAGTAAAAGAGATTTTTTGCTAAATGTTTTGGCTGTTACGTGACAAAACAAATAGCATTTATCGATATTGCCCCCTGATTCACAGTCTGGCTGTGAGCAGGGGGATGTTCAATGGAGGGTTGAGAGGGATCTAAGAAATTATGGGTAGAATTTCAAATAAATAAGGGCCGTGGGGAGCCTAGTGGTTAAGGCATCGGCTTCGGGATTGGGGGGTCCCGGGTTCGATTCCCGACACCGCTGAAGACCCACCGAGTATATGTGGAGTACGTGCTCGTTAAATCTGTGGGTCCAAAAATTTAAAAAGGATACCTGGTATAAGCGCATAGCAAAAACCAGAGCAACTAAACCAACCAACCAACCAACCAACCAAATAAATAGTGATTGATTACAGATAAGAGTTTAGTTCATCAAAACTCAAAAATCAACTCGAATTAATATCCGAACGATCTTCCCAAGCAAAAGGTAGAGCGTTATCTAGTGGCAGATAAAAGAACTATCTAGAAGAATTACTTTGCGTAAATTAACGTTGATTATAAAATACGGTGAAATATGGTGTTATAAAGCACTAAATTAATTATTAACGAGAGGATGAAGGTTGATTTGTGCTCTTGTGTAGCAGGTAATTGCTGTTATGGAATGGAAAACGCAAAAAAGAGTAGAGGTGTTAAATTATTTAGTCACCACTGTTATAGAATAGTCTTTTAATTGCTGTATATATATAAATTTCGTCCCATTAAAGCATGTACTTGCTTCGGCAGTACATATACTAAAATTGGAACGATACAGAGAAGATTAGCATGGCCCCTGCGCAAGGATGACACGCAAAATCGTGAAGCGTTCCACATTTTGCCGTTTTTCGAAATAGAACGTGCTTTTCATTTTTTGTCATATTTAATGTTTTTTATAATTTAATCCGCTACTTCTTCGGTGTAATGTATGGTGTAATGATATGGAATGATCTCAATTTCTCAAAAATTTATTTGAATGTAAACCATTCCTGAAACCTTTTCCAGCTTTAAATTTTTAAATACAATTTTTAAGTACTCAGGAAGACCTCTAGGTAAGCATATTGTTGAATCAGGGCCTTTGGGTAATGATATGTATAGAGCATTCGCACATGACGTCACTTGGAGGACAAAATCAACGTTGCTTAGGCGGTTGTTAGGGGCGGGACATAGAAGTATCCAATAGCAGCATTCGCACATGATGTCGCTGGAGGAATAAAACAATGTTGCTAAGGCCGTTGTTAGGCAGTGTCATGTGATTGATTATCTACTACTATTTGGCGGGGCCGTTTCGGCGCCAGATATTGTTGTATAACTTTTACTTTTCTCAACTCTAACGGCACCAACGTACGAACCATCAAATATTCTGCTGTGAATTGAGCGTAACGATGTCTAGCTTACGTATAATGAATATCTACAAGCCCCTACCCACCCCTAAACTCACCAGTCTTTTTGTTCGAATTTCAAATATAAATGTATAGATACTTCAGAAAGTTATTGTCTTACCAAAACAGGTGTCATGAATAGCATTTGATTGGTGATTACTCAATCGTGCTTGGTTATAAAGAAATTCCGCGCCAATCACTGAAGACGAATGTTGGTCTAATTTTGCAGAAATTTTGCAGATTTAATTGATGAAAAACGCTTGCTTTTGTTTTATATAAAAGAGGTAAATAAAATTTAAATCCTATTTATGAGTTCTTACCTTTTTTACCCTGTGTCATTATCATCTATTTCAAACCCTTTGAAAAACTAGTTGTACTTCAGCCTTCAAGCAGTGTGGCGTTTTGGGTAGTTGTGTCGTCAGCCGGGTGACAAATCTTTTTTAAAATATTAATAAACACATTGGGTATGTCATAATAAAATTTTTTGGATAGTAAACGTTAATATTGCTTCCATAAAGTGCGCATCAATCTATATCTATAAAAGCCAAATACCACTGACTGACTGACTCATTCACTCACTGGTAAGTGACAAACACTCAACACGGAATCTCCGAAACTACTGGACCCAGAGGCTTGAAATTTGACAGAGCTATCCTCTCAGCTATGCGACGCGCACTAAGAACGGATTTAAAAATGGAACGACTCCTTCCCTGTTTTTCGGCGCTTTTTATACTCCGTTATTCCCATTGAAATAGCATTATGCATTGTTGAAATGCGTAAATTGCAGTAGGTTTATTTCTCTCTTGAGGTTTCGTCTGGCCTCAAGTGATAAAATATAATTTCAAAAATTTCATAATTTATAACAAATTAAGACGAAAAACACAGTGTAAATTTCCATTTCAAAATTATAACAATTTTCAGGAAACATATAAATTCAAATAATTAATTTTGAAACAACATTTTCCTTTTTTGTAATTTTAATTTTTTTCTAAAATAAATATATTTATGGAAAGGCTAAAATAAATGGTTTCCATGGAAACAGAGCTGAAATTATTTCATTGTTTCATGGGGCATGGTTTACTAGACTTATACATTCACTAAATTTTTATTTTTAAGTACTAGATAACCTTTTTTACTAAGAAGTTGGCTATCATGATAAAAGGAAAATGAGATTTATCAAGCATTTTATTATTTTGATAAAAATGTTTTTATTTTTGGAGATGTAGGATCATGCATATAAAAATGGATTCTTTATCATTTTTGAATATTAAAAATTAAATTAGGTATAGTTAAATATTTTGCTTTGGCGGCGGGAGTTGTTGACTGAATTACACATAGGGATTATTTTTTGATTAAATTAATATCATTTTTGGAAAACGATAGAAACTTCATATACGATTTGTAACATCCTGTAGGAAATTATTCCCAAGGGGCTCAAAGAGGGTTGTGATTTTTACTTCCTAAGTTTTTATCAAGGGATTTATAAAAACCGAAGCGTAATTTTTGAAAAGGACATAGGAAATACTTCATAGAAATTTTGTTTAAGATTTTAAACTATAAATTTCAAAAGACTGATGATTTCAATTGAATTGTTCTTTTACAGCCACAGTAAAATGCGGGACGGGATACGTTAGAGTATATTTTCACAGTAAGAAACCGGGATGAAAAAGACGACGGGATGATAAGTGATTGCTAACCAGGAAAAGAAAAACCATATAACTCAATAAACCTGATGATTTAAATTGGATTGTTCTTTAACAGCCAAAGTTAAAAGCGGGGCGGGATGAGTTAGGGTATATTTTCAAAGTAAGGAACCGGGAAGAAAAACACGACGGGGGTGACGGGATGATAAGTGACTGCTAATCCAGAAAAAGAAAAGACATATAACTTGATAAACCTGATGATTTCAATTTGATTGTTCTTTACAGCGAAGGTAACAGCCAAATTTAAATGCGGGACGGGATGAGTTAGGGTATATTTTTACAGTTAAGAACTGGGATGAAAAAGACGACGGGGACGACGGGATGATAAGTTCCAGAAAAAGAAAAGACATAACTTGAAAAACTTTTTAAAATATTTATGAATTAACTCAACCCGTGCAAGGCCGGGTAAGTCAGCTAGTACGCTAATAAAAACTAAATTTCATAAATTACAAAAATATATTTGGAAGAGTAATAAATAAACAATAGTTTGGAATCCTTAATTTATCCCCAAACTTTCCACGTTTTCTAGTTTAAACATTTCGAGAATATGGTTAAATAAGAAATTGGATGCTTCTTACCAATTCCCAGAGCAATGATTCTCAACCAATTGTTCGTCACCACTTTTTTTTGAACAGATTTTAATAAATATATTAATGTTGACATGCTTTTCATTATTTATATATATATAACCGTTGCCACAATCTTTCTTGAATAGCACTGGATTTCACAATCGTGCTGAATAGTACAGAATAACCATCAATTCGAAAATTGGTCTTTTCGAAGAAATAGCGAATTTCCTTCTCTTGTTAGGATTCAATCGTCAAGCAAGTGTCAAACCAATTTTGCAGCTTCGAAAGAAGTGTGCTTGGAAAATGTATCGGCCATCTCTTTAAAATTTGTGAATATTCACAGTTCCGTAGGTTTAATAGATCTCAAGATAAGGCTCTTCAAAATAGAGGTGGACAAATTCGCTACTTTTTGAAAACGTTACGTTCGTTGAGGAAAAGTAGCTGCTACAAAATTGCGCTTTTGAGATAAATGCTACCGGCCGTTCCCTCGTTCTTTCAAAAACCGCTACTGCTATAATCAAACGAATCTCATTGGTCAGCGCGTAACGTTACAACCACGATTTTTTTTTACCAATCGAGATCCTACAAAAGTAGCGGGTAGCAGCTACATCGTTTTTTTTCTCTTGTTGCTACAACGTTTTTTTTTCTCTAGTAGCTGCTACTCGTTTTTTGCCCATCTCTACTTTAATTTTTTTTTTCAATTTTAAACACTTTTAAAAGTCAAATTACACCTGCATTACATAACAATTTCTCCGGTTGATAACGAGGAGAGTGCCCCCCTTGGACCCAAAAAATCACTCATAAGTACGAAAAAAAAGTCTCAAAAAGAAATCAAAAATGAGTTAAAACTCTACTTTAACAGGTCAAATTTTAAAAAAAATTCTGGGGGAGGACCCCCCCCATACCCCTCCCAGCGGTATAAAAGGGGATCTTGATTGATACTTTTTGAAAATCCCCAACATTTTGACATTTTTCTCAAAATGTACTGTAAATGTCTACTGCTATATTTAGACGATTATAATTGGTCCATTCGAGAAAAAGGAAATTCGAGACTTTCGACTTCGCTGGGTTGTAGAATAACTGGCTATATTCGGAATGATATCCATCATCCTTTTGGCAAACCATTCAGATCCATCAACACCAATACTTAGCTCACTTTATAGTGCCGTTTACATGGGAAAAATATTACCCGGGTAGCTACCCGGGTAAAAAGTGGGTTGAAGGGAATTTCCAACTCTACCCGGGTTACGAAATTTGAAGGCGTTCACATGAGACATGATCTAACCCGGCTTTTTCTCGGTCACGTGGTAAGAAAAGTGATCTGCCTGTTTCCATGGTTTCCAAGTTTGTTAACAAATATCTCATTTTTGTTTTTGAAAGAGAGCATCAGAATGAATTTTAAAAGAGCGTTGGCGATATATGCAAAAAATCAACGGATGATAGCAGATTTGCTTACCGAAGACCTGCGAAGATGTATGAAAGCAATCTTGTATTATTTGTTGAATATTTTGTTTATTTACTAGTAACACTTATACAATTATACAAAATTGTGTTGGCAACATTGTTTCAATTCCATCAATGTTTATTGTTTTGATTTCCGTTTTTCATCATGTTTGTAAGTTGTGCTTGTCTTAAAAAATAAATGGATGTTTAATAAACTTAACGTTTTATCTTCACATTTCAAACTGCATTTGCTACTTTCTACATCAGCGTTTCCCAACCTTTTTACTCCCACGGAACCCTTTGACAATGCCCAAGTTCCGCGGAACCCTAGCGTCCATGTAACAATATTTTTCTTACTATTTTATAAAACGGAAAATAAGTAACAAAGAAATCAGTGGCGTATATAGGAATTTATTTCGGGAGGGGCCCAAAATTACTTCCCAGCCTCTCCCCCCACATGTTTAATAGGTCCGATGTAGCTTTTTAGGTGATAATTTAGGTCCTAAAAACTTAATATAGGAAAAGTTGTTAGTAATAAAATACAAGTACCAAAAGGGGGTATGGGGGTCCTCCCCCAGAAAATTTTTGGAAGTTTGACTAAAAAAACCAGGTTTTTAACTAGTTTTGGTACACTAAGTCCGAATTTTGGATGTACATTTATATGAACTTAATATTTAAAAAGTTATTAAAATAGAGTTCAAAGTACAAAAGGGGATCTGGGGGTCCTTCCTCAGAAAATTTTTGGAACTTTACCCCTAAAAACAGGGTTTTATCTTGTTTTTGGTACACTTAGTCCGAATTTTGGGCATATATTTTTTGGTAGGATTTGGATTTTGATGAACTTATTACAATAAAGTTGTTAATAATAAAATTCCAAGTACAAGAGGGGGTTTGAGGGTCCGCCCCCGGAAAATTTTTTGAAATTTGACCCTAAAATACAGGGTTTTAACTTGTTTTGGTACACCTAGTCCGAATTTCGGTATGGGCTTGGAATTTTGTGAGAAAAGTTCGTTTTCGGGAATCGGAAACAGAGGTTTTCAAGGTTCCGCGAGAAATTCGAAGGAAAAAAATTTTTGTTCTAGATTCTAGAAAAACAAAAAAAAATTGTTTCAAATTTCTCGCGGAACCCTTGAGGAGGCCTCGCGGAACCCCAGGGTTCCGCGGAACCCCGGTTGAGAAACGCTGTTCTACATTATTGATGTCCATTACAAATTATATCAAATTACCATTACAAATTATATCAAAACAATCAACAGAGCACACACAAACAATTAAATGGCGGACTACACAACACGCAAGGTAGTGTGGGATGGGACACGAAATGCATCATGGGAAAGGAGGGTACTACCCGGCAATTGACTAGGATTGAATCCTACCCGGCTTTTTCCTATCTTTTTCCCTTCGTAGGGAATGCCGGGTAGAAAAGAGGAGTAAGAACCGCCTTTTACCCGGGTAATTGGCTCATGTAAACGGCACTAATATCTGCTAAAATCATACTAAATGGTATTCCATGCATTTAAAAATTATGCATGAAGTGCAGGACGCAGGAGTATCATATCCTGTAGAAGTAAAAGAGATTTTTTGCTAAATGTTTTGGCTGTTACGTGACAAAACAAATAGCATTTATCGATATTGCCCCATGATTCACAGTCTGGTTGTGAGCAGGGGGATGTTCAATGGAGGGTTGAGAGGGATCTCAGAAATTATGGGTAGAATTTCAAATAAATAGTGATTGATTACAGATAAGAGTTTAGTTCATCAAAACTCAAAAATCAACTCGTATGAATATCCGAACGATCTTCCCAAGCAAAAGGTAGATCGCCATCTAGTGGCAGATAAAAGAACTATCCAGAAGAATTACTTTGCGTAAATTAACGTTGATTATAAAATACGGTGAAATATGGTGTTATAAAGCACTAAATTAATTATTAACAAGAGGATGAAGGTTGATTTGTGTTCTTGTGTAGCAGGGAATTGCTGTTACGGAATGGAAAACGCAAAAAAGAGTAGAGGTGTTAAATTATTTAGTCACCACTTTTATAGAATAGTATTTTAATTGCTGTATATATATAAACTTCGTCCCATTCTCAATTGTACTTGCTTCGGCAGTACATATACTAAAATTGGAACGATACAGAGAAGATTAGCATGGCCCCTGCGCAAGGATGACACGCAAAATCGTGAAGCGTTCCACATTTTTGCCGTTTATCGAAATAGAACGTGCTTTTCATTTCATGTCATATTTAATGTTTTTTATAATTTAATCCGCTACTTCGGTGTAATGCAGTGTAATGATAAGGAATGATCTCAATTTCTCAAAAATTTATTTGAATGTAAACCATTCCTGAAACCTTTTCCAGCTTTAAATTTTTAAATACAATTTTTAAGTACTCAGGAAGACCTCTAGGTAAGCATATTGTTGAATCAGGGCTTTTGGGTAATGCTATGTATAGTACTCCCGAACACGGTCTACTACTATTTGGCGCGGCCGTTTCGGCGCCAGATATTGTTGTATAACTTTTTCTTTTCTCAACTCTAAAAATTCTAATGATGTTGCAGGATTTTTAGAAACTATTATAAAAACTGAGAAAACATTTTATACACATAATAAAAATAAGTATTTAAATTATTTATAACTGCATTAAATTTCTACCTTTTTTCTGTGAATTTTTACCTTTACCCTCCTTTTTAAAAACAAGTTTTGAAATCTTATGGTTTACATTTTTATTTTTAACTAGCCATTTGATAATATTATGTTTAAAAAAAATGTTATTTTTTAAATAGATTTTCTTTTTTCCGAAGTCCACGCACTGTAATAGGTTTCGCGCCGAATCGACTGGCGACCGGCGACGTTTTCAACGTAGACGGATACCTGATGAAATTCCTTAAAATCTTTTTATCGTAAAAATTAAAGAATATTTTGCACATATTTTATTTTTATTCATATAATTCAAACATACTTCAAATTTAATGCAGGTGAAATTTTACGCTAATATTTTGAAGTGCAGTTTGGGATTTCTTAGTTTGAAGGTAAATTAATATCTTGAATAATTTGAAATATATAGCACTAAAATATCAATTTAATAATATCATCAAAATTTTAAAAAATAAATATATTACATACAGCAAAAAAAAAAAATACTTTTTATTTTCATTTTACTGAAATGAATAGTGTAAAAATTAGAACGTGAATAACAATAACTTTAAATAGTAGTTTAACCTTAAGGTATCTTCAAACTTTTAAAATTATAGAAATAGCAAAAAACCATGCGGCCGGTGTGCGATTTGAACCCGAATTCAGTTACTCGGGTTGCGGTCTGGTCCCAGTTTTTATCGCACACTTCAACCCCCCAGGCCACATGGTCAATTTACCGAGCACATCAAAATCTGTGGAATAAAAGATTTCAGCTATATTATACGAAAATTGATAACTTTTCGTGGCTCTGTTTTTGGACCAAATAATAATATGAAACTAGGTTTTTAAGGATTTTGGGGGGTTCTTTTTCAGGACCAGTAATAATCTTTGATTAAGTGTATAAGAAAAATAAAAATTAGAGCTTCGTTTAATATATAGATAGACGGCCCCCTAAGAGAACTAAAATTATACTTCTTTTTCAAAAAGACGTTATATTATGAAAAATTAGACAAAAAAATTTTACTTTAATCCTAGTAGTTTGCTCACTGTTTCGATTTTTTTCTACGACTCTACAATACTTTAGAAATTATTTACATTTTTTCGTTGATTTCTAGTAAAAATTTGGTAGTGATATAACATAAAATTGTGAAATTCCCGCTCAACTCACTTAAAACTTAAAAGTAAAGGAAAATCCCCATTGTCTAACGAGTTTATTATATAGAACTATTCAAACTTATGATATTTTCTCAACGAGTTTTGTAGAACGAAGAGACAGAGGTTCATTTGTTAATAATATATTTTTATTTTGAGGGAATATATGGTACGTAGTACTATTTGCAATATTTGTTTATATTTCAGTTCAGACCAAAGGATAGCTTGCTTTGGTTGCGATTCCACATCTGTTCTCTTTATTGCGGGCCATCAGGATGTAGCCGTTGTTTCCCCAAGATTCTCCCCAGCTGAAATGAAAAGTCTTGATAAGAAAAAAAATAGATATGGCATGCCAAAATACACATACAAAAAAAAAATCGTGGCGCTATCTATTTTGAGAAAAATATTAAAATAGTACCAAAAGTTTTTTTTAATTAATTGATATTACATCAGTGCAGTGCAGACGTTAGTAAATTCGATAATTAGATTTCTTGAGGAGCAAACATGGATTTCGTTGGGATTTTATAACTTTCTCAATTGAATCCGTTTTTAATTATTTTATAATTTTCTTAATATTTTTAACAATGTTTCTTATTGTTTAATATCATGTTGGGTTCTTATTTCGCCTATAATAAATTGAAATAATTTGAAAATACACGAAATGATAGTAAACCAGCATTATTAGTTTGGTTCTGGACTAGTTTCAACTCCAAGAAAATGCAGATAATAAGTTTTTATACGGCCCCGTAGTAAAAAAATTTCCAATTAGCAAAATTTTCTTCATTATTTCCTGAATAATTCGCAAACAATTCTATGTCAATATCTTCAAACCTTACTGAGATATTAAAAATTTAAATTGGTGACTTACACCACTTTAAAATACCTTTTTGAGAGAGAAAAATAGGGTTCATCCACAAATTTAAGTTGAACCTGTTTTTATGCGGTGCTAGGAATAACTTCAAAAAAAATTATTTGTGACGATTCCATAAAAATTTAAACACGCATATCTCCCATGGAGTTGAAACTAATCCCATCTTATCTTTCACCTCTTATAATGAAACTTTGCATTTGGAAGTATGTGTCTTGCTCTATAGTAGGGGAGCCCAGAGTGTTTTTGTAGTAACTCGAGCGCGTCAGATAAGTGCCGTTTACATGGGAAAAATGCTACCCGGGTAGCTACCCGGGTAAAAAGTGGGTTCAAGGGAATTTCCAACTCTACCCGGGTAACGAAATTTGAAGGCGTTTACAGTGCCGTTCACATGAGCCACTCTACCTGGGTAAAAGGTTAGAAAAACCGGTTCTACGCAGTTTTATCACACCGCTTCCCCTACGCAAGGGAAAAAGTGCGGAAGTAACCGTGCGAAACTTCACCCTAGGCTAGGGTAGGGGAATAAAGTACTCCGACCAGAGTTTGTTTACAAAAACAATATGGCCTCCTCTTACTACACTGCACTTCACGTTAATCATCGAAACCATATTATTACTTAAGAAATAAAATATTCTTGATCCTCATTATTCTCAAGGTGTGTTTTGTCTCGTTCAATGTTTATGTTATGATATTTTTAGTTTTAAAAGCTTTTACTGATGCGTTTCGAAATGTTCTGATGAAATCTAATGCTTGCACTTGCAATAAGTTAATAATGTTTCAGTGATCTTTTCTATGATTGTTCTTCAATTTTATTTTTTACATCATGGTCATCCTTTGAAGGCAGCTAATTATCCATTAATATAATGTTGTATTATTTCGATGGATTAATTTATTTAATGATCAAAGTACAAACACGACTGACCGATTCAATATTCCAAGTTTCCAGTGTGGCTTAGTTTTTTATTTTTTAATCAAGGTTAGAATATTATTTAACTCCAGTATGGTGTTAATTAAAATAAGCTTTAATTCATTGTATTTTTATTAAATGTGTTTAGAGAAAATTATTCTTGTAAAATGTATGCGAATATTCTGATTACATTGCTTATGTTTAATTTCTTTCCTTTGTGTTGTTCTTTTGTTTGTTTCTTCTCATTTATTAGTTTTTTTTTAAACAGTTTAGTTTTCTTATTTATCAAACGGTTTAGAATGCTTAGATTAGATGCTGAGTTTTTTTATTACGTTTTTAATTGTGTGGAAAATGAATAAAATTAGTTGCATTTTTAATTAGAAAGCCTTTAAAAATTGTTTAAATCTTAGTCTTGTTAAAATTTGAATGTCTCGGGTCCCAGAAAATGGAGAGCATCGCAAAATAAATGGGCTCACGAAGAGACAATAATCCTTCTAAACGTGTTAGAAGTCTTCATACTGGCAGAATTTCTTGAATACTATTTTATAATTACATTTTGATACAGTGCTGAACAGTGCCAGTGTTTGCTACTTTGTAAATACAGATGGTGCTTCTTTTTCTTGATTTCTACCTTAATCTGTAAAACAGGCTTTTATTTACCCTAGAAATGCAATAATTATATTACTCATACTGTTAGGAAGATAGGTTAACATTCTTAGACCTAAACTCCATTTAGTTTTAAAGGTATCTTAAGTTTTCTAAGGGATTTCATATTCAAATTTCTAAAAATGCATTTTTATCAAATTTATTTGGTGATAATTACTGGTTTCTATTAACTAAATTGCTTTTAATTGCTCATGATAGACTGTTGAAATTTTTTATATATAAATTTATATAAGAATACATATTTTATCCTATTCTTAAAATATTAGTTTGGATTATGTGTCCTATTAAGAATTATGGAAGGTTTTTTTTTAAATATGTCAAAAAGTGTTCCGATTAAGAATTTTTAAGCCTTTTTTTTCAATGTGCTGTTAGAAAAAAAGCATTCATATAAATAAAACAATAGTTTAAGTACTACCTACTAAAACTAAATTGACAGTTTTGTAAGAGTTAAAAAAACTTTTAAAACTGAGATTTTTTAACTTTTAAAACATGGTTTGTCAAACTGCCCCACAATTTGTAATAAAAAATGTTTATAAACATTCTTTTAAATAAAAACTACTTTTTATGCTCTGTTTAATTGCACATTATATATGTATTCAAAATAGGGTACTTTGTTGCCTTCATGCTTCATCTCATTTCTCCTAATTCATTAATAGAAATTCTTAAGCAAAAAATTTACTTAAAGCATGTTCCTAATTCAAAGAAAAAATATTCCTCCCAGGGTTTATTTCCCATAGGAAAGAGCCTCATAAGTTAGAAACATCAACTCAAATAGAGAAAAATACAAATTTGAGTTGAAAATTTCAGTTTATAGGCTGTTTTATAAATAAATATATGTAAAATAATTTTTTGATAAATAAGAAAACACAGAAAATTCTCCCAAAAAATACCATCCCTCTGCTTCAAATTGAAAGATAATATTTAAAAAACACTCATTTTTGGGTGAAATGAGTAAGAACCCACCCATTGGGTTAGAAACTAAATTTCTTTTGAAAATACCCTATTCTCAAACAAAAGTGACAGATTTTATTATAATCTATTAATACTATTTTGGTTACAAAACTATCCCTAATAAAATTCCTAAATATATTTATTGGCAGAAAATAAAAAACCTGGCAGAATAAAAACTAACCATTTAAAAGAAGCTTTTGAACAGGTAATGAAAGACACTACCCAAAGCACAGCTGAATACCGTGAAAAATTGCTGGCCCAAAATAAACTAATTTTATAGGTCAAAATCAACAAATAATTGACTTGATGAAAAGGTCGTTTGAAATAGGAATGTTTGATTGAAATGCTACTTTCATTGATCTTGCCTTAAGTTAATGTTTTTCAAAAATAAGGATTTTTTATTACAGGATTACCAATTTTTCATTTTCTAGCACTATGGAAACAAATTCCTTGAATTTCTTCAAACATCAGAAATTTAAAATAATCTTCTGAGATTACAGAAATAAATCTTGTGCACTTCTAGCCTTATCTAGGATTCTTCTCCAACCTGGTCTGTTCAGTTCATGGCAACAGTTCGCCAGTTCCTAAATTTTAGGAAAAGGAAGTCCTTGTGTCAATAGAATCAGACCATCTGAGTTTGGGTCTTCCTCTAGCTTTATTTCCAAATGGCTTAGACATAAAAATTCTTTTTGTGGTACATTGGTCTGGCAACCGGAACTTTTAAAATGTAAACCCTTCAGATTTGTATAGAAAAAAACCGAACTGAATTTTTAAAATTTAAATCAATTACCAATTAATATAAGTACATATTATGAATAAAATAAAATTATTTTTAAATATCATTATTTCTATAATAAAATAATTGGTACTTTAAATACCGGTCGTTGTATTGGGAGGGTCATTATAAAGAGGTTCTACTGTAATAGTAAAAAAGAAAAAAAATAGAGGGTGACGACACTTAAAAATTTACTCTTTGAATTTTTCTTTCATTTTTAAAGGACCCCCATAATACTCATACTTTCTTAATCATATAGGTAATTAATTTAAATGCAAAAATATTTTTTCTCATGTAAATCATTAAAAACAAACGAAGAAACTCCATGATTTGATTACAAACAATAAAAAACGACGCATCAACAAGAATACCGTTGACCACGTGTTACCCTCTTTTCCCATAATACCTTTCGAATCCCTAAGTGATCGCTCGTCACGTGACTCTTTGTCCTGGTAAAACGAGTGTGCATGTGAACGGGGCTATTCAACAGTCACCCGGGTAGTCTTCAAAAAATCCTTTCTCCCTACTTCATTACTCTTTTAACTGGGTAAATGGGTTTGGCCATGTGAACGGCACTTACATGAGACATGATCTAACCCGGCTTTTTCTCGGTCACGTGGTAAGAAAAGTGATCTGCCTGTTTCCATGGTTTCCAAGTTTGTTAACAAATATCTCATTTTTGTTTTTGAAAGAGAGCATCAGAATGAATTTTAAAAGAGCGTTGGCGATATATGCAAAAAATCAACGGATGATAGCAGATTTGCTTACCGAAGACCTGCGAAGATGTATGAAAGCAATCTTGTATTATTTGTTGAATATTTTGTTTATTTACTAGTAACACTTATACAATTATACAAAATTGTGTTGGCAACATTGTTTCAATTCCATCAATGTTTATTGTTTTGATTTCCGTTTTTCATCATGTTTGTAAGTTGTGCTTGTCTTAAAAAATAAATGGATGTTTATTAAACTTAACGTTTTATCTTCACATTTCAAACTGCATTTGCTACTTTCTACATTATTGATGTCCATTACAAATTATATCAAAACAATCAACAGAGCACACACAAACAATTAAATGGCGGACTACACAACACGCAAGGTAGTGTGGGATGGGACACGAAATGCATCATGGGAAAGGAGGGTACTACCCGGCAATTGACTAGGATTGAATCCTACCCGGCTTTTTCCTATCTTTTTCCCTTCGTAGGGAATGCCGGGTAGAAAAGAGGAGTAAGAGCCGCCTTTTACCCGGGTAATTGGCTCATGTAAACGGCACTATAATCATAAGGGGGATACCTTGCATGCTTTTGAGCAACTCCACCAAATATAAGCTCTCTTTGTTGGTGGGTTAGTCTAGAACAGCCCGTCAGATTTGTAAAAAAAAATTAGTTAAATGGACATACTCGAGCGCGTCAGATAATGATAAGGTAGGTTAGTTACCAGCTAAAAAGTGTACATTTTCTAAAATCTCCCGATTTGAGCGGTGGGTAAGGGAGCGGGAGGGTTACAAAGTTGCAAAGTAAAGCCAATACCGGTAAGACGCTATCGCTCTTATTGAGAAAAATGTACGAAACAAAATGTTTATAGACTAGTAGCCAGGAAACTAGGCTCAACTAGTTGTAAACTGCCTTGGTAGCCAATCTGACGCGCTTGAGTATGTCCATGTAACTAGTTTTCAAATTTTGACGGGCTGTTCTAAACAAACCTTCTAACCTGTTCTAAACAAACATGGAGAGCTTATATTTGGTGGAGTTACTCAAAAGCATGGAAGGTATCTCCCCTATGATTATCTGACGCGCTCGAGTAAATCCACATTTAGCATCATGGGCTCCCCTACTACTAGGAGGCTCTAGTAGGGGGTATATATAAAGAGTAAGCTTATGGGACCCTCAAATTGAAACACTCTGTATATCGCCAAGCTGTTCTGGACGTTTAGTAATAGGAATAATGCCGAAAATTGCAAACTAATGTATTAAATTACACAGTTACAATGACAACCATAAAAATTTGGTGATATTTAAATAATTGCAGTTAAATTATTTTGGGGGTATTTAACTAACGGGACAACCGGTTTGTGAGACGCTTGCAGGCGCGGATTCAAGGGGGTCACTCCGGAAACGGCCCCTTCCTTGGGCTGAAAAAGAAAGGGAAAGAAGGAGAAAAAAAAGAGAGAAAAGTTGTAAAAAGCAGAAATTTTAAGTCATTTACGAGATGTATTTTTCCCCCCTTCTTTTTCCCCTTTTTCTCTTCCTTCTTAGCCATTTTTTTAAGCACAGGGGGTCACTCTCCCCAGATTGCTCAAGCTTTTTCGTGCTTGGGCTGATCAAAAATGAGTTATTTAGGGTCAAAATCCCTATAATTTTTTGGGGGGAGAAATATCATGGAGGGATCTGGAGTGATTTAAAAAAGAAAAATTTTGTCTGTAGAGCATTTGCACATGACGTCACGTCCCCACGGACACACACAAGTTGCTAGGTGCGGGGCACGTGATTGCAAATGTTCCAAAAGAGGCATTCGAACATGACGTCACGACCAGTTATTTTCTTTTAACTGTTAACTGCTGGTGGAGACGCACCTGTTGCTAGGGTGGTTGCTAGGTGCGAGTCACGTGATTGCAAATGCTCTATTTGCGTCCAAAGGCAAGGTTTGTATCCAGGGTTGCCAAGTGAGAGAGCCCACTCAAAGCCAAATCGGGTTCGAAAAAAGGCCAAAAAAAGCCAAATTTTTTCTCAAGCGAAAAATAGCTTAAAAATGCGTCTATTTCAATTTTTGGCGCAAGTTCAGACTTGCGTATGCGCCAAAAATGAAAATATTTATTAAAAAATAATAATTTCCATGCTTGCTCTGAATCTGAAATTCACTTGAAGCCCTCACAAAAGGAAGTAGGAACCAAAGTAACAAAACGTTTGTCTAAGAAAATTAATAAAAACGTTATTTTGAACTACTAATGACTATGAACTTCAGAAAAAATTGTGGAAAATGAGGAAAACTGCTAAAAAAAAGTCTAATTTTCAGGATTTAACAAAAAAAACCAGAAAAAGCCAAACGAAAATTTCAAAGCCAAACGAGTTTGAAAAAAGCCAAATTATTTGGCCTTAAAAAAGCCAAACTGGCACCGTGACGTCACCAGCTGTACGAGCATTGCCATTGGCAGAGCACCCTCTTGCCATGTGGTGACGTCACGGATGAGCCAACCGTCTCTCTCTACAAACCTTGGTCCAAAGGTATCCAACATTTACCTGTTCTTGACAATCCAGTAGTCAGTGCCCATGTTGGACCCGTAGCCTACTACGAGTACTCCGTGGTCCAAGTCGTCTTCCGTGTTACCGCACAGGAGCTCATTGTATACGCCGTTCCTGAAAAAAACATATTGGAGTGGGCGGATTTAGGCATGACAGACATGCTACAACATTATAAGATAATGTTATAATTTTAATATAGAAATCTTACAAAAACAAAAAAAAATAATAAAAAAAAATCTTTAAATTTTCAATCTTGAAACTCTAAATCTTTGCCAGACTTATTTAATAATATGGCAATGTGGCTAATGGCAAGCGCACTCACCACTAAAATAATATAAAAATAATGTAAAAGAATATAAAAAATTATTTTAAGAACCGTCAATATGTTTGAATTTAATACCTCTTTAAGAAAACAACTGATGGTGTTGTTTCATTATGAAAAATAAGAAATAAAAATCAATTTCAGTGAGAAATTTGTATTGAAATTCTGTTTTCTTACATATTTAGCTAAATTGTAAACAAACGCAACGTCCTTAAAATAAGCGGAGGTCGTTTTTGGATTTAGCACACCAAAAAAATTTGATTAAAAAAATCATTTTTAAAAATTTTATAGAATTCTTATTGAGATATTGTCCCTTTTTACCTGAATTGCAAACAAACGTGATATTTAAGGATAAACCAAAGGTCATTTTCGGATTCACCGCACCAAAAAAACATAGAAAAATGCTTTAAGGAATATTCTGAATAAAATAATTAATTAATTTTGAGGTATTTCGCTCATTAACGTAAAACGTAAATTGTCAAAAATCCTGACGTATCGTATAAGAGCAAAATGGAGGTCATATTCGGATTCAGCGCACCAAATATTATAAAAATCTGTTGAAATAAATATCCAAAAGAGCTTTCAGAAAGTTTTTTTTCCTGCAGAAATGTGTAATTAATTCCAAATAAAATTGCCAGTTTAATTGAAAATATTCTAAAGGCGAAGTTTTCTTCTAAGCTTGAAAGCCGTTGGCGAGTAGTAAAAGATAATATTTTATATTTTACTACTCGACCACGACCTTCAGGCTCAGAAGAAAACTTTTATCCTCATAAATCCGACCGAGAAAGCCTCTGCTCCTCTACTACTACTACTCCTCTATACTACTACTTTTTTAAGACTTACGTACTTCTTTTAGATCACCCTAAAAGTATTGACATTTTGAGACTTTACTTGTAGTATTGGAAACTAGGCCGGCTGGCATCTATAGCAACTGACACTGGTCCCACTGTTGCCACCGCTTGTTTCAAAGCTTCCTCATCTCCCACTGGTATGTCAACGTATCCCGAGCATGTAGCACCGATGTCAGACTTCTTGAAATTACACGTCGGCTCTTGCTAGAAAAATGTCCAAGCCAACATATTAAAGACAGTTCAGAAAATTCCTAACATGTACTCAGGGTGCTTCAACAAGTACACCCACAGTCTACGCACAAATAAGGTTTATTCCGTGGCAAGGGCGGATCCAGACCAGATTTTCGGGGGGGGGGGGGCATGTCAGAGTCGGAGGGTATTACATTCGAAATTTTCAGTGCCTCAGAAAATTTTTTGAAGAGTGCTTACTTTTAAGCTGCTTTTTAGGGGTTTAAAGTAACTTAGAGGATATCCAGGGCCTGTGCCATTATTTTAGAAAGTGGGGGGGGGCGAAACCTTTTTGGTAGGGGCATAACAATACTTATTAGGGCGGTCTGGGGGTCCTCCCCCAGAAAATTTTGTGAAATTTGGCTTCAAATAGAAGTTTTTTTACTCATTTTTGGGTACCCATTGGATAACATCTAAAGAGGGCAACTTCTTGTACTCCTAAAAGGAGAGGAGAGAAACAAGTTCAAGGAGAAAACAGAAAGTAAGAAACCATGAGAAATTAATAGGGGGTCTGGGGGGTAACCCCCTAGAAAAATTTTGAAAATTTGCCTCTAAAAATAAAGTTTCAGCTCATTTTGAAAGCAAGCATGTAAACCACAGAATTTTCAAGGATGAAATTATAAATAGATGCCAAATTTTGTAAAGGGCTGGGGTCCTCTCCCAGAAAATTTTTGCAAATGCGCCCTTTTAAACTATAGTATTCATCTATTTCAAAACTTCCCAAAAGAGAACAGCTTCTTTTAAGCGGAAGCATATTCAAGGGAAAAATACTCTAATTAAAGGGGGGTTTGGGGGTTCCCCCCAGAAAATTTTTTGAATTTTAGCATTAAGAAAGTGTTTTTAAAGCTATTTATTAGGGTTTCTCGGGGGGGGGGCATGGCCCCCAGGGCCCCCCCCTGGATCCGCCCCTGTTCCGTGGGTTATTTATGTATAAATTTTCCCAAAGATGTGTACCTCTAAGACGAATTTTATTTTTGGAAAAATGTGGCGTCATATCCCATAGAAACTTCATTATTACATTCTATGGTGGGCGCATGCCTGGGCAGTGGATATTTTTAACCATCTCAGTTCACGCAAACATATCCAAATAACATTTTCCATAAACCGTTTTTTGCGCAAAACGGATGTGACGTCACATCCTTTTCTCTCGCAATTTTCTCGAAAACTATGGGCCGTAGAAGTTCTCCGGAAAGTTTTTATCTTGATCCATTCTTAATTATTATCAAAGGAATATGTATATAGAAATTTTGGCCGATTTTTAAGTTCGATTTCCGATTGATAGAAGGCAGTTTTCGCTTGAAAATTTTTTATACAGGTGTCTAAAGGCACATTCAGACAAATCACTTTTAATCTTCCTTTTGGAGGAATCACCCAAAGTGAAAAGTGTGAATGCCTTTACTATTCTACACAAACTAGCGATTCACATAAGTGATAAGTGAATCACTCAGGATGAACAGTGAAAGTGAAACAGTTTGAATGAGCTTTGGTGACTCCTAATAGACCAGAAGGTTAATTATTAAATAGGTTTATTTACAAGATTGAATTTAAGTTATAATCACAGAGATGCATACAATTGGAAATCAAATCTTAGATTGAATTAAAACTTTTTAGTTAGCATGAATAATTTTTATGCGAGATCCCAACAATGCGTTCACGCGTTTCCGTTTGATAGCACGGATATTATATTTTAATTAACGTGAAGCAAGCGCGATGCTGATCTCATTGTTGGGCCGCTGCAGAGCCTTAAGATTTGCTTTAACACACAGGAAGCATTGGAGGCCATTTGAGAAGTCCTTATATATACGGGACATATGGAATGTAAAGAAATGTGCTTACCCAATCCTGGTACGGATAAGACTTTTCCGTGTCAATTCCACCATTCTTTTTGATGTATTCAAAAGCTTGGTCCATCCAACCACCATCACAACCTTTATTACCTAAAATGAAAGTAACACATGTTTTGTTCTAGGTTCTACCCCTAAATCCCGACAAGCCACTTGCCCGACAGCCATAATCCCGAGTGAGTGAAAATCCCGACAAGACACTTGCCCGACAGGGTCGAAATCCCGACATCCCAAAATCCCGAATGGGTCGAAATCCCGACACCCCAAAATCCCGAATGGGTCGAAATCCCGACACCCCAAAATCCCGACAGTCAAATGACCGACATGTAAGTTGCCCGACGAGTACGTTTTCCCGACAACTCATTTTGGTCTCTAATTTTAAATATGGGCATTCTATTTAAGTTTCATGTTGCTTGGCCACTGGTCAAGATTGGTCTTTATGGCTAACTAAGAATCATTATAAATTAATGTTGGAGTTGCTAATAGATATTTTGTATTCCCTATTGTTATAACATGTCTTTTTGGTTCCGACTGACCATTGGTCAATCCAGTTAACTTTTTGGTACTTCCATGCTTTGGCACTTGAAGTAGGTCATGTGGGGGGCTCAAACCAAATGTCTCCGGACGGGTAACATTTTGGGCTTGACCACTGGTCAATATCTCTTGAGTCTTGACCAGTGGTCAATCCAGTTTTTTTCGCTATATTCAGCTTCTCTGACCTTCTCTTTCTATCTCGCTGTTATTTTGGGGGTCCCTGATCTTTGCTCAATCCCATTTGACTTTTGGTAACTTGAATTTTTAATAACCAAGTAAATCGGTAAAAACAACGGCATTTACCATTTTAACCCATGATTTTGGTTTTGAAAGGTAAAACACTGTTGTTTTTACGATTTTACTTCGTATGTTTTACGGTTTTCCACAACCAACCCAGCTGCCAGTTTAAAACCGTAAATTTTACAGAGTCGGAAACCCTATTTTTATAACTTGTGTTTAAACGAAAAAAGTTCCCATTATAATTGACTAGCACATTATGCTGTTAGAGAGACTCCCACATAAAAAAGGAGTTATAAAGTCGAAAAATTCAAAAGTTACCAGTGGTCAAATGGGAATAACCAAAGGTCAGGGACCCCCAAAATAACAGCGAGATAGAAAGAGAAGGTTAGAAAAGCTGAATATAGCGAGAAAAACTGGATTGACCACTGGTCAAGATATATTGACCAGTGGTCAAGCCCAAAATGTTACCCGTCAGAAGACATTTGGTTTGAGCCCCCCACATGACCTACTTCAAGTGCCAAAGCATGGAAGTACCAAAAAGTTAACTGGATTGACCAATGGTCAGTCGGAACCAATAAGACATGTTATAACAATAGGGAATACAAAATATCTGTTAGCGACTCCAACATTAATTTATAAGGATTCTTAGCCATAAAGACCAATCTTGACCAGTGGTCAAGTAACATGAAACTTAAATAGAATGCCCATATTTAAAATTAGAGACCAAAATGAGTTGTCGGGAAAACATACTCGTCGGGCAATTTACATGTCGGTCATTTGATTGTCGTGATTTTGACCTGTCGGGATTTTGGGATGTCGGGATTTCAACCCATTCGGGATTTTGGGATGTCGGGATTTCGACCCTGTCGGGATTTTGGGGTGTCGGGCAAGTGGCTTGTCGGGATTTTGACCCTTTCGGGATTCTGTCTTGTCGGGCAACTGGGTTGTGGCTTTCGGGATTCTGACCGGATACCTCTTGGAACCTATTTTAACCAATACGGAACTGTGAATATTCACAAATTGTTGCAAATTTTAATATTTTCCAGAGTAAAATTGATTTGTTACTTGCTTGACGATTGGTTAATTACATGAGAGGAAAATTCGCTATATGTGCCTAAAGACCTTTTTATAGTGATGTCACGGTTCTTTCGATTCGATCCCGGAATCGATTCCTTCGATTCTTATATTCGATTCCGTGCCTTTGATTCTAAAATGGAATCGATTCTATGCTTTTGATTTCAAATTCGATTTCGAAATCGATTCCGTCACGAAATTTGAAAACTGACTGTTGTGATCCAGTTTAGCTTGCCCTAGTAGGAATGTCATGATTATTTAGATTCGATCCCGGAATCGATTCCTTATGTTCAATTCCTTCGATTCTTGTATTCGATTCCGTGCCTTCGATTATAATATGGGATCGATTCCGAGTCTTGATCCCTAATTCGATTCCGGAATCGATTCCGTCACAAATTTTGACGTCCCTACCTTTTTACGACTGGGGTGGTTTTTCTACATTACTTAGCACAATTGTGTAATCTAGTGCTACTCCAGAATAATCGATGGCCGCGGTGAAACACAATATACTTTTGTTAGTACGTCAACATTTATATATTAAATTTTTGCAAAAAAAAGTGGTGACGAACTATGGTTGGGAATCACTGCTCTAGGGAATTGGTAAGAAGCGTCCAATTTCTCATTTAACCACCTTCTCGAAATGTTAATACTAAAAACGTGGAAAGTATGAGGAAAAATTAAGGATTCCAAACTATTGGTTATTTATTACTTTTCCAAATATTTTTGTAATTTATGAAGACAAAATTTTCATTTTGTTACCATAAAAATTAAAATAAACCACAAAAATTTCAATTTATATAGCCGTCAAATTTTGGAGGGGGACTGGAGGTTCCTTTTTTTAATCATCCCTTTTAAAATACTGTTTTGGTTTTCTCTGCGGCAGTTTAAATCGGCCAATCAAAAAAATGTTAATCAAGTTAATCATGTCACCAGTGGTGCTAACTGAATTGCTTTGGCTAATCAGAACCCAATTTTCAAAAGTAATTTACTCCTTTTCTAATGAAATTTCGCAGCCAATTTTTTCACAGAAAGTGTTTTGAATCATCTTCTTATGGCTGTATATTTTTCGTCCATTTCTGTGCGTTCAGCCTGGGAACGTAAGGATGCGATACATGAAAACTTTTCCATACCCTCTGGTACGGAGCAATCCATGAGGTTCTGCTCACTCAGAGATACCAACTTCCCAGTTTTCTTCATGTGCTGGCCTTCTAGAGACCCTGTGGCCGAAAATGCCCAGCAGGAACCGCAATACCCCTGAAACGGACGGATTTAATGCACAAAAGAACGTGATTATACAGGTTTATTACAATAGGGAACTTTCATACAGGGTGTCATAAAAGGTCCTTGCCAAACTCAACACGCAGGTCTGTCTCATGCTATGACAAACAAGCTTTTCATATAGGAACACATGTCTTCAAATGTAAACTGTGTCCGCTAGAGGACTGTGTTTGTCCCTTTATTATTCTACCAACGGAAAACTTCAATTATTATTACATATTCGGATGGTGCTCTCTCCGATTATGTAATAATAATTGAAGTTTTCCGTAGAATGAAAAGTTCAACGCTGTCTTCTAGCGGTCGCAGTTTACATTTGCGGACATGGTATCGATGAAAATCTTGTTTGTCATGGCATGGCAGACCAGCCACCAGCACGTTTAGTTTGGAAGATCTTCTTTGGAGATCTTTGGAGATCGCCACAAGTCCTACCTATATCACCCACCGCCTTCAACACTGTGGATATGCTTTGCCAGTTTGTCCAGTATTGCCATCTGGATTTTTGATGATTTCCGTACTCGGCTAGCCTGTATAGTATCTAGTAAGCCGTGGCTAAATAAATAGGGTAAATTAAGAACCAAACATTTTACAGGCCACTAATTTGATTTCCTCCTTATGGTGAAGAATACTTGAAAAATTCTTAAAGATAGTGAATTCCTTATTCATTTCTCCCACAAATACCAAAGATTTCAAACTATCTTGTATTATTATTCCAAAAGGTCAAGAACCAATATTAGTACTATGGGAAAAATGTAAAACCTGAAGAAAATATTCGTAATGTTTATGTGTTTATCTTATTTTCGGTCACTTTCCGTTAAAAATCGTGATTAAAGAACAAACAAAATATTACTTTGACCTGGAATGTCATATGCTTAGTTGACAGTCTAACAAACTCACAAGGCTTAATAAGTTCTCTTAACATCATGTAAACATTGTAAAGCATTGCATGTTCTATACTCGACAGCAACGTTTCCTGACCCTATGACGTCACTACGCGGAAGCAGAAACTGCGTAAACAGAAAGCCTTTTGGGTTGCCAGGAGGAGTTTCGGTACTCAAATCTTGCTTAAAAGACGCTATATGGATTACTAGATACTATACAGGCTAGCCGAAATACGGAAATCATTAAAAATCCAGATGGCAATACTTGACAAACTGGCAAAGCAAATCCACAGAGTTGAAGGAGGGACTTATTGACTCAGAAATTCAACTCAGCCACTAATGGTCAACAATCAGCCGTTTACGTCATGAAAACACGCCTTTATTTTTCCTTATTTGTCAGTGTGTTATCCTATTCGTTGGGTGATATAGGTAGGACTTATGGCGATCCAAGCGGGAAAAGTTGTCAAATGGTTTTCATTATTCAAAACTCGTCTAGCCTGTATAGTATCTAGTAAGCCGTGGTTTAACAAAATAATCATATTTTTAAATTCACTTTCTTTATTTCACTTAAAATTTAGACACCTCTGGAACTACTTTTTTTGTCATAGGGCCAGGAAACGTCGCTGTCGAGTATAAGCCAGACATGCTACTCTTTAATAGTTAATTTTCCATTGACTAAAGGTTACGTTATCTTGATCTGGCACTTACTTGGTTTTTGACTGGAGTTACCAAGCCTTGGTTCCTCCAATCAATGCTCGCAGGTATTTTCACATTGCTTGGGGGTAACCAGGAACTTCCACGGCTGGGGGTAACTTCTCGGGGGAGGTAACCGTTCATCTTAGAGACGAATTCGTGGTGATTCTGAAAAAACAAATTCTAAGTATTAATAAACATTTAAAAATTAATGTACTAAGTAAATTTGGCATGGCCGACCCATACATGCACTGTAAAAATTTTTTATTCAAAAACGGAAATTGTCAGGCAATGTTGTTGCCGTATAATTTCAATGCGTTCAAAGAATTGAAAACTAATAATTAATAAGTATTGCTCATGTTTGAACCCTATCGTGCAACCTATGGATTTCATTTTCCGCGTCTTAACCACCACGCTAGATCATTTGATAACCGTTTGTCAAAATATTTTGTACAAAAACTTATATATATTCCAGATTTAAACTCAAATTTACTATAAGTAATTTTAAGGTTTTCATTTAATTTATTTTTGAAAAAAAGGTCCTAAAAAAGCATAACTAAATAGTATTGATAACTTTTGTCACAAACAAAAAAACATTGATTATTCCCTTACATATGAAAGCCTCTGGAACCAAAGACGATTGTAAAGCTGGACTTGGTTTAATACTCACTCAGAAGCTCATAGGTCGTAGGTTTTCTGCATTCATGGGTTAAAAAAAGTCCCTACTTTTTAGTTTAAATATTTTTTTTAATTTAATAAAATTTATATATTTAGTGATTACTACTACTGCCACAATTTATAGTCATCGCTTTAAAAAAAAAGTGATATAATATTTTGAAACTTTCTTTTCAATCAGCAATAAATAAATTTGATAAAATATTAAATTCGGTTGTTTCTCAAATTAAGAGGCAATTTGAGTAAAAAATTGAGTTAATTTTATATTATGTTCAGAGTCGAAGAATTAAGTTTGGTCATGGTGCTCCCAAACCTTTCTTTTTGCTCTTATCCCTCGGTGAATACGTATATCTATCTGGGTGAATATATTTCATCGCAAACTTTAAAAAACCCATTGATAATTCCTTTACATCCCAATCACAGTACAAATGTTCAAGATTTATCATATTTTTGTTATGTATGGCCAAATTTCGTATACTTCTAGTTGCAGTTACGTAAACTTGACATATTTGGTAGGAGTTGTGCTACTAGAGTATATAAGCCTATAGCCTACCAAAGACGATTGTAAAGCTGGACTTGGTTTACTCAGAAACTCAGATGTTGTAGGTCTAGTCTGCATTCATGAGTTAAGAAAAGTCGCCACTTTCTAATTTAAATATTTCCTTTATATTAAATGAAATGTTTTTAGCGATCCATGCTAGTAATTTTTGTCACCACTTTTTTAACAAAAAAAAAAATTATAAATATTATGACACTAAAAGAAAACGCAAAAACACACTTATTAATTACATTAACGACGGTAGGCTCACGAAATGTGAAGTGACTGCCAATTTTTTAACAGTAATCTAAATACGCATATAGATGCGAAGAATAAGGTTGGTTATTTTTGTTCCCAACATATAATTTTTTCTTATCCCTCGGTGATAATATCAATCTCGGTGCCTGATATTGACTTAATTTGTTTGGTGGATATTTGGGTAATTTGAATGATGCTTCCCAGTATCAGTTAATTCATTTATGAAATCATGTATTCCAGAGAAAAGGTCCTAAAAAGCAAGTGCTTTATGAAATACTTCGTTTGTTTGACTTAGGTATAAAATAATTTCCGATTTTATTTTTGAGTGCGAAGTTACTGGTTTTAATTTGATAGAAGGATTTGTTATTGAAGATAAAAAGATGCAAACGAAAAATGAAAAGTTCTCGAACATTAAAAATGGGCATAGATAAAGAATTCTTTTTTATGTGAGATAATATTTCAGTTTGTAAAGTTTTGCCTTCTATAAACATCTTGTCTTCTTTAGTACATTGAACCAAATACTGTTAATACGTAACCCCTCTTCTTTTTTTGTATAAATTAAAGGGTGTTTTTAAAGCTCAATTGCCTCTCTTTAGAGACGCGTGTGATAATATTCTATGTTGTAAAAAGGACTGAAGCCTGACGTATATTTCTCAGACATATTGAGCATACAGCAACGTTTATGTCAATGTTTTCTGGTTTTTATGCTGCGTTTCGTTGTGCTGATGTAAACCAAACCCGAGGGAACACGGTAATTTATACACTCCAGCAGAAGACGGGGGATCTCTTTCATCATAGGGGGATCTTAGATGGTTTCGGATTTGTTGAGTAGGCTTATAAATTATTTTCAAATTGCGGCTCTTAAATTTTTTTCCAATACTATCAGTTACTTTATTGATATATGGCAAATAAACAGTTCCGGAATTTTTAGCCTGGTTTGATGTTGATGTAGGTTTATCTCTGAATAAAAAGAAAGTTTTCAGGCTGTTAAATAAAAGTGAGGTCGATCTTACCAAATCGGAATAATTGTTCAGCCCGGCTCTGAATGTGTATAAACCTTTGTCGGCCATTTTGTTGTGGCGAAGAATCTCGGCTACATTTTTCTCCCATGCGCTTCTTCTGAGAGTTTCTTCCTCTCCCTTATAAGTTTTTCCGAACTCCCTCTGTTAAAATAAGATGAATGCCATTGAAATGAATTGAAAAATATACAGTCAAAATCATAATTGATAGGTTCTCTGCATGTTAACGTTCCTGACATTATTAAAGAACCTGTACACATCCAGAGATATTTTTTATTGAATAAAAACGTGCGGTTCCAGGTTGCTAAGACTTTGGTTGCTATTAATGGGTGGTAAAAAAACAAGCGTCCTTCGGTTGCTAGGTTCTCTAATAATGTCAGGAATGTTTATATGCGATTCTTACCTTGTAAGCATCCCATTTATCATTGAGAGTTGTGTCCAAGCATGTGCTCGTTGCAAATACAGAAGCCACGAACAACAACCATAGTAACGAATTCATCGTGAATTTCCTGAGTAAGTCTGAAATAAATTAGAGTCATCTTAAAATTCCAATTCAAATATTAACAGGATGTCCACAATTCACAAACTGATTTTTTTTAACCTCCCATGCCTATACTCAATTACAAAAATGTTTGCGATGAAGTAAAGGTCCTAATTACGTCCTAATTTCATGTATAGTGAATACCTTTATATCACTATGACATAAGCTAGTTGTCACAATTCCATAACCCCTCCCATTTGGTGATAACACTCTTTTAAAATTGTAATCAAACCTATATGTTTCACACTATGCCATACTTGGCGGTAAATGTTCTTATTTTATTAAATTAGCATTGAAAGGTCCTTATATACACAAATAGACCTGTAGTACCAAGACATTATAATACAGTTAACAGGAATCGTCAACAGTGCCCCTAGCAACAATACTATATAAGATTCATGATCTTGAAATCGTCATCATCATTCCTAAACGAAGCGATTTAAAGCAGCGGTTCCCAACTCGCTATAAATCAGCTGATCACAACTTAGCGTAACGTCTTAACCGTCACAAGACTGCAGATGAGTGTTCTGTTTTCCTACTTCATCACGGAATTTTTATGATCCTTAAGTTATTACTCCATTTTGAGAACAATTGAATTTTACTCTTACGAAATAATTTTTCCTAAATTTCTACTAATAGTATATATAGTATTTGAAATTATTTTTAACAATTTAGTGGTGACTGTTATCCCAAAATATTAAGGAGCAGAAATTATCAGCACGAACACATTGATAACACTCCACACAAACATAAATGGAACACTAGTTTGTTCGCAAATTAATAACACTTCTGTTGTGTTGTAAGAGTAGAACACTTTATCACATTATAGTGTTCTGCATAATATGTTTAAGAACCGTTAAAAATATTTCTATCCAGGAATGTGTGTTTAAAATCTGAAAGTGTTTTTAAATTTGGATCGCAACACCATAAGGGGCCATCCATAAAATACGTGAGGTCATAAAGGGCGAGGGGTCTAGCAAAATCTCACTAAATCCCGCAATCTCGACAGGGAGAGGGGGTCGTCAATTAAAATCTCACGTCAATTTTTAATTAAGGAAGTTTTTCTTTTAATTTTTTCTTAGCACAAGTTTAGGCAAAATGTGCACATTAGTCAAAATAGCAAATCATTGCCAAGTCAATCGTGATAATTACAAGTTAAGAAAGACAATGCTTTTGATTTCAACATGTACAGTAAACTCTCGTTAGTACGCCCCCGCTTAGTGTGACGTCCCGCATATTACGACGTTTTTCTCCGGTCCCTGGTACCAATAGGCCTTTTATCATCAAAAACTATCCGCTTATAGCGACTCCGCTTATAACGACTTCCCGCATATTTCGACGCTTTTCTCCGGTCCCCCGAAGAAAAATCCCGGTTATAGCGTCGTCGAGTTCCTTTCAAATAATGTATGAGCTACAGAAACCGTTGAAAACGCGAGTAGAACAACGAGAAATTGCTAAAAGTTTGAATGTAACAGACTTTAGTGGAACTGCCGGTTGGCTGGATAGATTCAGGGAAAAAAATAGAGTTTTTTGGGGGGAATAACTTTTTAGGCTCACAAAATGAAATAAGAGACACCATTTTATTTGTTTTGTCATGATTTTCAAGTGTTATACTTAAATAGTATACCAATAAAAGTTGTAAAGGTAAGAATGTTTGCTCTGTTTTTAGACATTGTTCTTTTCGTTTCTATTTTAGTGATAAAATCCCGCTTAAAAAGGTGTCTAGGTAAGATTAGGTATTACGGGTATTAGGTATATCGCCGAAACGATGTTTTAAGGAATTCCGCACATAGCGTCGTACCGCTTATTACGACGTTTTCACAAATCCCCTTGAACGGCGTACTAACGGGAGTTTACTGTATTTGTATCAAAACTTTTGCAATGTTAAGTGTAATGCCGATAAGACGAAAATAAAACATATCAAAGAAATTAATTTGTTTAAAAGGGATTGAAAAAAATCTCACGAGAGAATTTGAGGGGGAGTGGGATCCAGCAAAATCTCGTTAACCGGAACAGTGATTTTCTGACTGTAGTGGTCCGGACCGTTTTTCAGTGGTCTCGGACCAGCGGACCACCACCAATTCCGAACGCTAGTTAAACATGTCAGAAAATGAATCTAAATTAACTAAATATGACTAAAGACACTGTGTAAAAGCGGTAAATAGTAAAACAATAGATATTGCCTATAGGCTTACCATATTTTCTTGAGCTCAACCCAGGACACTTTGATGACCTATCGGTCCATTAAAGATTAAATACTAAATAAACACCCAAACTAAAAAAAATTAAACATTTTAACTGAAATAACATACTTTATATAATCATTTGCACTTTTCACTTGACATCACTTTTTCAAAAACTCTTTGGTAGATTTAATTAAATCATAAAATTCACAACAGTTAAGTTCAGAGTTAATTTTCACATTTAAAAGGTGTTTGACAGTACAAATAGAGAGTCTGGCCCTTTCAGCAGTCTAAATATGAGTAGAGTGAAGCCGTAGAAATAGGTAAAAAAATGCAATTCGAAAAATTTTATCGAAAATTTCACTAAAAATTTTGTCCAGTCTTAAAATTACGAAAGCCCAGGACGTTTTGGGACCCAGGACAGCCTCCGAAACCCAGGACGTATGGTAAGCCTATACCTGACTCTAGACAGCTAAAAGTATTTTCAAAAGCTTCTAATATTCTATAGTAGTTTAAAAACGTAAAAAATAAAATGATATTACCTCAAATTTCCTGAAGCACAAATAACTCTTTCACGAAAAGTACTAATCAATTGAAGATCAAACAGTGTAGTTTTGATGAGTTATCTGGTCAGGTGATGCATTATGAAAATGCTCATATCTCATTTGTACTGTTTAAATTTTATCAGCGAGATAACTACAGGGTGATTTGACAACAGACTGGAGTTTCTGAATTACCTAAATTAATTAGGGGGCTTTTCAAATATTACGTTAGGAGTTGAGGGGCCATTAAATAAGTAAGGCAGGTTTTGACGATCAAGTCTGATTTGAACCCTGATTGTATGTATTTAAATTTTTATTCTTTGGTGCAATGAACAATGTTGTTTTCTTTCCTGCTTTAGAAACCTGTGTTTTCTTTTAGTTCTTCGTGTCATTTAATCGGAAGGGAATTTAACAATTCAATTCGCTAAATTTCTTAAATTATGCTGTACAGACTGCAAATAAACAGTATTTTTCTGATAACTTCCTTAATTGCTTGTATTTTACCCTCCAGTGATACTAATTTGTAAAGACAGCTATTACATTTTTGTAAATCCCCACTTTTAAAATTTATAAATATAATATTTAAAATATTTTATTATCAAAGAGAATTAATGAATTGCGGTATCTTCATTGATTCAGCTAAAGAGCGGGGCATTCTGTTCTGATTGTGAGTACTACTTTGTTGAAGCTTTGGTAATTGGCAAGTAGGGTTGAGGGGGACAGCTTTCAATAAATTTCGCTTTTTATTTTTTGTGACTGAACAAATTGACGCACGATAAAGCTTTTATTTTTATATGCTACATGGACTTTCGGACACTTGGTGTAATTTTATCCTAGTTCTTAAAGAAAATTAAGAGGAAGTTTTGCATCGGGCCCAGTGACGTCAAAGTGTTTTTTAGATAATTTTAAACTTAAATGATAAAATATTTAAAAAATAAAATGAGTAAAAATTGATGTTTTCCAACATAAGAGAAGACAATCTATCGATTTATACTACAAAATTGAAAATTTGGCTTTTTCCTAACAGGTGCAAGTTGTCCATTGACCTTCTATAAAATTTCCCCATAGTAGCTATTATTATATTTTGTGAACCGCAGCATTTCTGGCTAGCGCCAACGAGGGCGTTGCTGACCTCTGGTCAACCGCAACCCTCTCTGGGTTTGGGGATTGCAGAGCGAGGATTTTGCACGAGGATTTGGTTATAAGAACATCAACCTGCTGGTGAGTGTAACTGTTTTGATAATTTTTTTGCTCTTTTTTTTAGGCAGATTATAATAAAGAATAACATACTATGTTAGGATAATTTTTGTTTGAATTTTGTACGTGCAATTTAGCCGTAATAGGAGGTATAGTACTACGTAGTACAAATTTGTTGGGTGTTTCAAATACTTCCTGGAGTGACTGAAATTTAAAATTAAGTTTAAATGAAGAAAATAAATAATTTGTTTGTCTTGGGTTAGGGAATAAATTACTAATCATTAACCTAATATTTTTGTTCATTTAAAATTAATTTTAAACTACAGTCACTCCAGGAAGTATTTGTACACCCAACAAATGTGCACTAGTTCTATACCTCCTATTAAGGCTAAATTACACATGGAAAATTCAAACAAAAATTATCCTAACATAGTATGTTATTCTTTATTATAATGTACCAAAAAAAAAGCAAAAAATATATCAAAACAGTTAGAAAAAAATTATATAAAATAATAAGTGATTTGTAAGCTACTGGTATTATGAACTTCACAAAAAAATATTCCATGCACGTGCTCTTAAATTAGGATTAGGAACAAAATATGCTTTTCAGAAATGCAATGATCCCATGTTAAGTCAATGGCTGTACGAATATTTGTTAGGACTTTAAAAACGCTTCATTTTTTAATTAATTTTTTCTAACTGCTCTGATATTTTTTTGATCTTTTTTTTTGGTAGATTATAATGAAGAATAACATATTATGTTAGGATAATTTTTGTTTGGGTTTTGCACGTGGAATTTAGCCATAATAGGTGTTTTAGTGCAAATTTGTTGGGTGTACGAATACTTTAAGGGCCAGCAGCGTTGTTTCAATGGTGTCGTTACAAACGATCTCCTTGGGCACGTGGTTTGATTTTTTCTGGGCTAAATTAAAGGGTGCAACTAATTAATAATTTTGATTATAATTTTAAGGTTTTGTTACAAATATTGTGTAAAATATGGGGACATTGAATTTGTTGTACTTATGTCAATTTGTTATCAAATAAGTACTGTGCAGTTAAAGTAAGCCAATTATAAGCTCGTAAAAATTTAAGTTACTATACTTAAAAATTTAAAGAAGAAAATTTTAAATAAAACTTTAAAATTTTAATTATCTTCAATTATGTGAGAATTCTTAAACGTATTTAGGTAATAAATAAGGTTGAAGTAATTCAAATTGTAGTTTTGTAACGTTACACAAAAAGTTTTACTGATGCAATTTTTCAAAAGTTGGCAAAACTATACATGTTTGTGGAATCTGAATTGCTTTTATGTGTTTTTTTTTAGTATTATTTGAACGTTTTAATTTGTTTGTTACTTTACTTGTTTTAACCGTTATTCTTATATGGTCAGCAAAGTTTCTCCGAGTTAGGGTCTACAATTCCATGATTTGAAAAGCAAACATTAGTCATTAGCATTATACACGTGGGGTTTTTTTTCGATGAAAAAGCATTTGTAGCATTGATGATATAGCAAGGGTGTCTCTTATATGGCAGGAGAATTTTTTGCGAATTGAAAACGGTTACCCTCTAATTTATTATATAAAAAAAATGCCTTGACCCATTCTTATCATACATAACATTTTATCTCTATTGAAGATAGTCAAACAAGCTAAATTACAGGCCTCTCGCATTTTATAATGATCTAATAATTTTGCCGTAATTTTACCTATATTAAGGGGGAAAAAAGTGGTGAGTATTAGCGTACGTGTGCCGGTAATTTAGAGTGTTTGACAATTTTCAATTGAGATTCGGCACGGGTTAATATTATCGCAGAGAGATAAAATTTTTACATCTGAACAGTTCAAGGCATTTATAAAAAAAGTAGAGTTTTCAAATTCGCTAAAAAAAATTCTGTCACACACACTGACCATCTTAATCGAGATTCTGCACGGAATTGAGTTTGAAATGAACCGCGGCTGACGTCAGTGCACTTAGGTCACGTGGTAGTAGGGCAGTTACATCGATTTAATTTTTAATTAAAATTTTAACTTTATTTGCTCTTTTGATGATTTAATTACTATTACTATTTCAACGAATATTTAAACTATTATCCATTTCAACTTCTTTGTTAGTCTTCCCCTCCATTTTCAGTTCATCTAATTAACTAATTAGCTAAACTTTTAGTAATCAATTATGTTCTATTGTAAATGTAAAAACAATTAACGTTTCTCCTAATAATTTTCACGCCGCCATATTTCGTTTTTTAATGCATTGCATTTATAATAAAAATAACATAATTGATGGTTAAATATTTAACTAATCCTTAATGAAAAATAAACTAAGGGGGAAAATAAGCATGTAAGAATTAAGATAAGACAAAAACCAGATGTTCAAAACAGAAAAAAAAAAATCAAAAGTGTGAAACACAGATCATTGGAACAGCCAGGAAAAGAAGAAAAAAAGATTAAGATAAATTATAGGGTCAGGTTAACCAGCGAGAAATAAAGTAACGAGAATAAAAAAGAAGAGAAATCTCAGAGAGAAAAGGACAAAAAAAAATATTAAAGATAAAGGGGAAAAATAGGAAGAATAGAAAAAAAATGTAAAATAAAAAACAGTAAAATAGGAAACGAAGATGGAGAAAAAAAAGGGTAAAATATGAAAGTTAAAAAAATATGTCCTTTTTTCACATCTACCCGTTATTAAGCAACTAACATCTAGAAAATGTGTTCAAAACTCGTCCGTTGCATCGTGATTGGATTAAATAAGGTTCAAAACGCATCCTGTCTTTCATAAAATTACTATTTCGGGTTGTTTTGCAAATTGGTCGTTTATTTCGCTCAGTGAGCGATTTTGATCATTGGCCTAACATACAAGTTGCTTACTCTGCATTTACCTTTCAAACATGTTATGTTTTATATTTAAGAGGGATTTAAAAAAAATCAATTTAATTTGACTTTCTTTTATCTTATGATGGCTTCTAATTACATAATCTTTTATATTCTGTTTCTATATTGTTTTCCAAAAAAAATATTTTAGTAGTTTTTAGGAGAATGTTTACCTAAAGATTATTACCCAGAATTTCACAACTGTAAACCATGATCACATTAGCACACAAGTAGCGACTGTACTTTACTGTAGATAAAAATCCAACAAGAATAAAATTGGTTTATGCAGGAAAGAAATGAAAAATTTTGAAAACCTGGAAAATATGCAAACATAGAAAGTTATGCAACCACTGAGCCACGTCATCAGGCGTGCAGGACCCAGTGATCGCATAATGGGGTAACCTATCTGTATGGGGCAGTACCATGGACGTATATAAGGGGGGGGGTTTAGGGGGTCCAGACCCCCCCCCCTTAGCCCAAACCTTAAGTCAGCCAAACAGAAAGGTTCCTGTCCCAAATATTCAAAAAATGCGTGAAAATACAACTTTTTAGGATCAAATTTCACAAAATTTTCTGGGGGAGGACCCCCAGACTCCCTTTTTTGCTTGAGAGCATGTACTATCCGCAAAAATTCACATTTGGCCTACATTTTACTCGAAAAGGGAAAAATGTTTGAAAAATATTTGGGATTCCCCTTCGAAACAGTCTAGTAACGGCTCCCTAGGTCCTGAGGTCTTATAGGTTTTGCCCCCCCCCTACTCAAGAAGTTGAACTTACTCCAGTTTGTCCCTCCTCATGATAAAGGATAACCTAAGCCTTCATAACCCCTTGCTACGCTTAGGGAGAATATCAAGGTATACAACCTCCCTTTCGAAACCTCAAACTTATACTTTTTCTCCATTCCATATAAAACGACCTACTAAAGCTACTCCTTAATCCTTAATGTAGCAGGGGGTTTTTAGGGGTACTCCCCAAAAATGTTTAAATTTTAGTATGCTACACAGTCTTCTATAGCTACTTTTTAGGGGGTTTTCAGGGAGCTTCGCGGGCCACACAAAATGACCCGGCGGGCCTCACGCCAGTTGGAAAACCCTGTTAGTTACACTTTCAGTGTCCCCTGAATGAAGTTTCTTGGACACCCCCCTTGTAAAAGCTATAGCTACGTCCGTGGGCAGTACTGCAATTGCAGAAAAACCCCATCTGCATTGAAAAAAATAGAAATATGTTTGATAGTCTTGTTGGTTTATGCATATTATTTTCACTAATTCAGGTTTCTTGTTTTCCTCAGTCATTTCCCTACACAGAACTTTTTTTTTTATTTTGGGGGAGGGGGACTGATGGCCTGTTTGGTTTGCTCTCTGCCTTTCACGCAAGCAGTCTGCGCACTGCTCCGTCGTGAGTTCGATTCTTACCTCGCCCCTGGGTGTATTTTCCTTCTTGGTGTCAGTAAAAATTCTGTTGTGTCTGTCTTACTTGACGAAGGTGTATAAGCGGATCCTTGAGATCAAGCACACATACCGGAAAATATATGTAACCCAAAACCCAACCCAACCTTTTTTAAAAAATCATTCATGTTTCAGAATTTAGATTTGCGTGTTAATTCGACAAAGTAGGACCATAAATGAATTTTTTTTTGAAATTTTCCTTACAAATTTTTTTTAATCTAAATTTTTTTTTACTTTTTCATAAAATTTTCAATGAATATGATGTTTTTATATACTGTACTGCACTTATACCAAATTTAATAATCGTGAAGCAATAAATAGAAAAAATTTTTGAAGGTCCTCTATCTTCTAGCGTAGAATTGTTTAGTCAATGTAATGATAATTGTAGAATTGCTGTGATCCGTATATTAGAAAATTGATGTAGTTATTACAAATACATTCTTCGATTAAAAAAAAAATTGAAATAGATAACTTTTTTGATTTTCGTGTCATTATAACTTTTCTTTGATCTAACCATACCAGTTACGTAAACTTGACATATTTGGTACTTGTAAGTTGCCGAATGGCACAACCAATCTGCTAATACATGAGCCCTCTAACGTCATTTGAGGTACTGATTTTCTCAAAATGCGCCCTGAATATAATTTTAAGTAAGAAATGTGGTTATTTAAGTGTCTATTTGGACGGCCAAAACGGCAGTTGGCGCATGCACAGTAGGTCTAGCGGTTACGTAGCAGCCCCGGCGCTTAGTGTGATCTCCAATCAGAACCGTTGCCGTGTAAATAAGAGTAGAGTTAAGTAGTATATTTTACGTCCAAATAGACAGTGTCTATTTAGATCAGTCAGAATAAAAGTAAAATTCTCAAGCTTTCGGATGTACTTTTTATTACAAAAAGGGAGAAATTAAGCAGCACAAACGTTCAAGATTCATCCACTTTTTAACATGTATGGCCAAATTTTGTTTACTTCTAGTTGCAGTTACGTAAACTTAACATATTAGTAGGGAAGTTAAGTACAGTCAGGACACGAACCCTCTCCCCCAGCGAAGACAACTCGAACTTATAGGTTTGGTTTGGTTTTTTGGTTACAAATATTTTCCGGCATGTGTGCTTGATCTCAAGGATCCGCTTATACACCTTCGTCAAGTAAGACAGACACAACAGAATTTTTACTGGCACAAAGAAGGAAAATACACCCAGGGGCGAGGTGAGAATCGAACTCACGACGGAGCAGTGCGCAGACTGCTGGCGTGAAAGGCAGAGGAGCAAACCGAACAGGCCATCCGTCCCCCGAACTTATAGGTATTATAATAACAGCGAAATGGAAATATTACTTTTTCAATCAATCAAGTAAATTTAAAACTCTTCGAAATCAAAGCACTTTAGTAACTTTTCTTAGTATTTTTGGTGGCAACTTATTCGTTTGTGAGTGTCAAAGTGTAATCTGTGCGGTCGTAACATTTGCGGAGGTCTCTGCTGTACTGTTCACCAGCATTTTGAGGTTGGTTTTACTTTTAAATATTTTTTTTAGACAGAATCATTATAATTTTGAAATTGTAACCTTATGAATATGTGTTGTTAATGTTGTATCTTAATAACAATGCAAATCAAATAGCATTAAATGATAAGAAATAATTACGATGTCATAATCATGTCAGAAAGAATGAATACAGAATTCTACGCAAAAATATGTTTATCTTTGAAGTGATACATACCGACAACATAAATGTTAAGCAATTTTTGAATTGAAGATTATAACTTTGAGGTTCGCAGTTAGAAATACAGTTCTGAATTGACAAGTGTAGGCAGTATTTTAAGTGTGATTCTTTATTTTGCATCATTGGTATGGTTTTTTGACCTTGTTGATAGAAAATCCTTGAACTCATTCTTGGATCGTATATGTAGCTCTTAATCTAACGAACTAGTTAAGAACGAATATTTCTACCTTTATTGAACCTTAATAAAAGCATCAATAGTTTTAAAATGATTCTTGTTAACTAGGTTATAAACGTTTTGGCTACGAGTTCATTTCAAATTATATACATTATTTTTAAGTTTGTACAAGTTGAAAATTATTTTAGATTCAAATATTTTGATGAGTTTCTTCAAGGCATTAGATTACATTACTCAATCTTAATTTTGATTGAATGTTATTAATAGAAGTTTAGGCTAAGTTCTTGGATGACCATTGTCCCATTAAATGCTAATCCAAGAAAATCATAAATGAAATATTCAATTGATTTTCTATCGTAATATTTCGAATACTATTGTTATTTAGAGTAAAATTGTACACACAAGCTGATATATGTATATTCTAGTATTTTGGTGATTCCATATAGCTATTTATTAGTTAAGATGGCAAAAAGTGACTTTTGATGGGAGATTCTTTTTAACCTTGGTATTTTACTTGTATCAAAAGTTCATTGATACAAGTAATCACACTATTATTATTTGTAATCACACTATGATTCTGTAACACAGGGCATTTTAACCACATTATAGTTGAAAATGCTTTCAATACGATCTGGGTTTTCTAAAATAAGTTATTTAAAAAAAAACTTATCAGCTTTAAATCATTAGATTTTTACAGTTTTATAAATTCTTTATTAATTTTTTTTCATTCGATTCCTAAATTTGTATGATTTGGGATTTGAATGTAACGATTGCGTACAATTAATTAAATTTTGTTGAAAAGATCAGTTTGATCGCGCAAGTTTTCATTGAGTAATTTTAAAATATTTTTTCGATCGAAAAAGGATTAATTACAAGAAATAATTGGATCAAATTAAGTCTAGATTTGAAACTTAGAATTATTATTGGTGTAATGTAGACTGGATTCAAACGACGTTTTTTTTAACTACCCAATCTAAACTTATCATTCCGCGTTGTACTGGATTTGTCTTTGTTCAACGCGAATTTTTACAGCAAGGAGCAAACACAATAATCGCTTTATACAGGATGTCTCAAAAGCTTGGTGCCAAACTTAACATGCAGGTCTGTCATGCCATGACAAGATTTTTATAGGAGCTCATGTCCGTAAATGTTAACTGTGTCCGCTAAAGGGCTAAAGGACAGTGTTGGCCGGCGAAGAGACAATGTTTAATTTTTTTATTTTACAGGGAAAACTTTAATTATTATTACATATTCGGTGAGAGCACCCCTAAAACCCTTGTAAACCAAATTTATTAAATTTTGCCGGTAATTAACTGAGAAAATCTGTTCCTAATTTATACATGGTCTGCAAAATATTCAATTGAAATTAAATATTCTTAACTATGAAGGCCAAAAACACGTGAATTCAAAAAAAAACATCAGTAACTATACTGGCAGATCGCATACTGCAAGTTAAAAAAGTTAAACGTTCCCACTTCCCCGATGAAAATTGTAGCTTATACAGTTTACATTTGCGGACATGACATGAGTTCCTATGAAGATCTTGTTTGACAGACCTGCGTGTTAAGTTTGGCAAAGATGTTTTGAGACACCCTATGTAGTCTGTGTCCGCGGTGGTGTAGTGGTCAGCTTGCCTGGCTACGAGCATTACCGACCCGGGTTCGATGCCTTGCGGCTTCTGCTTGGGTAGCTGGTCATGGGTCAACTCAGCCCTTCATCCTTTCGGGGTCGATAAAATGAGCACCAAGCTTGCTTGGGGAATCAACTGGGGGTCCAGCGTCGGGCTAGCCACTCAGCCTGGACACAAGTTAAGTAATTACCCTATTGGAAATTTTTTTCCAGTGTTCCATAAACCAGTATCAAATTATACTGGATCCAGTATAAATGATACTGGATCCAGTATGATTTGATACTGGTTTATGGAACACTGCGAAAAATTTTCCAATAGGGTAGTACCCCAGGCCCGAAGGCTAATGAAACTGTGATGGGACACTAAGCGCGGACAGAATTTAATTTTGATTTGATTGATGTATAGTCTACTGTATTTTATTACAAACTTACAAGAACCTTCTTCCTTATGTTTCTTGTTTTATAGATCTGAAGATAAAGATGTAACTTGGCAAAGAAAGAAATGGTTAACCACATTAACCAGTATTAAAGAGCCAGCGCCTAAAAGAAATCCTTAAATAAACAGGTAGTACTCATTCCTTGAATTTTTAAAATTCAGTTTTTACAAGTCAGAATTTTGCATAAGGCGTAAAAGGAATTGGATTTCTTGGGTTAAAGTCGGGGTGGGCAACCTTTTCGGAAGCGTGCCACTATTTTGGAAAAAAAATTAAGCATGCCACTTCCACTTTTTCCAATATAGTACTAACAAAGAAAATGAAAAAGTTTAAAATTTTAATTCGTAGAATTAAAGAAATTTTAAGCAAATGAAATACTTTTTCAAATGAAATACCAGTGGTCCGTGAAAGTCTTAGAAGTAGTCCGCATAAAAATTCCAAAAAATACAAATTAGGGCGAATTGAACGAGCAAAGATGAAATTATATCCGTGAATGTGACTTTAGGCTGAGTTATTTGTGGGGATAATAGTCACCACTTAATTATTAACAATACTTTTGTGTACTATAAATATATAAAGTGAAATAAATTCTTTTAAAAAAACTCCGTCTGAAGATTAAATTATAGCATAACGAAAGATAATGTATTTAAAATTTTCTTAAATTAAAATTATAATTTGGAGCTTCATGTAAATTTACACGCTTAATTAGGGAATATAAATTTTCATCTTGTAATTTTGTGTGGGTAAAGTACTTTAAGTTATAGAACAGGGTGGTCCGTGAGGGTTCCAATTTTAAACTCAGTGGTCCGCAGACTGCTTTGAGTTGGGAACCACTTTTTTAGAGTTATGTAGTTGTAGGGGATACTCCACGGAATTTTTTAAGAATAGTCCAATTAAACGGCCTTTTACCTCAATGAAAAGAAAATCCTACTAGTTTTTAAGGTGTCTAATAAATCTGGTTCTAAATTAATTAAAAAAAAAATTAGAATATTCTGTTTGGATGGGCTATTATCTGTCAGGCACCAAAAACGATTTGACCATCATGAACTCTTACACTTAAGATTTTATTCAACATCATTAATGAAATCGTCTCTCTCTCAGAAAACTAAGAGGACATGGACGGAGCACTGAAACTTTATTGATGAGGTCACATTATTATTTTCTCTATATTTCTTTGTATATTTTTTTTTGGAATTTTGTGTGAAACATTTGAATTTGTTATAATTTTCCCTTCTTTTTTTCAATCCATAAAAATATGCATCTTTTTAACCTTCTTAAAATTAATTTTGTGATTTATTAATATCTAAGTTTTAAATTCAGTATTAAAAAATAATAATACTTTGGTTGAATTCCTCAGATGACAATTTTTATTAAAATGATAATTAGATAAACTAGAGTATTTCTAAGTTTTCCTTCAGTTTTTTTATTTTTCAATTTAAATAAAACTAAGTTTTAAAAAATTTCCCCTATAGTTTTTCTGAGTTTTGAAACAAATATTATTAGGTTTTATAAGGAGTATTTGTGGTATTTCTGTGAAACATTCAGTTGATCAATTTTTTTGTTACACCAATTAGAATAATATAGAATCTATATTATTATAGGGAGATTAGTTATCTATTCAGCGTTTCTCAACCGGGGTTCCGCGAGGCCTTCTCAAGGGTTCCGCGAGAAATTCGAAAAAGGTGTTAAAAAAAAGATAAAATAAAAGATCCAAGATCCCCCGAAATTCGGATTAAGGGTACCAGAATGAGTAAAAACCCTGTTTTTTAGGGTCAAATTTCAAAAAGTTTTCTGGGGGAGGACCCCCAGACCCCCCCTTTTTGTACTTGAACTCGGTTAGTTAAATTTATTTTTATATTAAGTTCAGCAAAATGAGAATCTTACAGAAAAATATATTAAAAAGGTACATTAAACTTATTAAGTATGCAAAAGATGGGCTTAGAGATAATTTTAGACTTCCTCTTCGATGCAAAAATCTAGCTTTAGATAAATAATTACTTAATTTCCGTAAAGGATATTTGGGCCCTCCCGAAAGAAATTTTCCTTGAAAATACCTCAAGTATGTAGTTGGCCCCCAAACTGCTGTTTGATAGTTAATGCGGCCCTCGGGCTGAAAAGTTTGGAGACCCTGTTTTAAGATACAGTGGGGGGGGGGTCAGGGGTAAGGCCTTCCAATGGTTAAAATGCCCAATGGCCGTTAAAAAGGACTATCCAAATACTCAAAGAAAAGCTATTAATATACTATTGCAATTTTCCACATATATGTGTGAACCAACCTTTTCTTGTTTAAAAAACATAAAAAGTAAAGAAATTTCTTTCTATTGAAGACGAGATTCGGGTATGCCTTTCGAAAATAAGACCCAGAATTGAAAATATATATCCCAAAATTAATTAATACATAATAATTGTTTTATTTTTTTAAACTTTCTAAAATTGTTTAACCTTACAGCTGTATTCTAATGATTCTAATAAATAAATATAGTAAATAAACGATTTCTTGGTTACTTATTTTCCGTTTTATGTAATAATTTAAAAAATAGTAAGAAAAATATTGTTACATGGACGCTAGGGTTCCGCGGAACTTGGGCATTGTCGAAAGGGTTCCGTGGGAGTAAAATGGTTGGGAAACGCTTATAGATAACTAAATATGAATGTTGCCATTACAATTTTTTTATAGATTTTCTCTGCATATTGGTGGTTATTTAAACCTACAATTTAAAAACACTATGCAATATTTTCCCTCTGCGAAATAAATTTTTATGTAGTTCTTAAAATATAGGATTCGAAAAAAGTTCTAAGATAAAAATGTTTTTTTTAAAGCAAACGTTTAACATAAACTTCATATTATATTGCCACAACTAAAAAACATTTGCATTAAAAATATAGAGTGAAATATTGATTAAAAATATTGATTCCATTGAAAAATATTGACAATCAAATATTGATTGATTGAGTGACTATTAAATATTTAAGCTTTTTAAAAATAATTTTATTTAAATTTGCTACTTAATCATCTTTGAGTTTCACATAGTTTTGGAAAAATATGTAATTTTTTTTCTAAATTATTTTTAAACACTTAAAGGTTAAAAATTTGGGGGAAAACTTGTAATTAAACTTTAGTGTTCGGCAACTAGTGGTCAAAAAATAGTTATAGTCTGGGAAAATCTAGTTGCAACTAGTAGTTAACTATTTTTTCCTGGGACTAGTTACCACTAGCAGTTAACTGTTTCCAAAAGTAGTTAACTACTAGTTAACTAGTCTATTTAATTTCATAACCTACTTTTTGGCAAAATTCTAATACATCTTTCTTATCTATATCACAAAATACCTCGCAAAAAGGGCCTTTAATTCTGGTTATGGTATTTTGAGTACTCTACCATCTTAATTAAATTTGTTACAGTACAATTTTTTCTATATTTTGATAAAAATTTTAATAAGAATTTTTTTGAAAGTAGTTGAAATTTTGAAAGTAGTTTCAACTAGTAGTTATTAAAAAAAGTAGTTCAACTAATAGTTGAACTAGTTTAAACCAAAAGTAGTTAAACTACTAGTTGATCAGTAGTTAACTACTAGTTGCAACTAGTTCTAGTTAACTAGTGCCGAACATTATTAAACGTTGAGGGCATATGGTCTCTGATTGGTCTGGAAACATCATTTATCTTTAGAAAAATTAAAAATTCGAAAAAATAGGGAGAAGGCATTTAACCCCGTATATCCGTCATTGGGGAACATTTTTCAGTAGTTTTTAAAGTATAATAAATAGTATAGATTAGGTATCTATACCAGTGGTTCTCAACCGATGGTCCGGGAAGCAACAAAAAAAATCCAATAAATACATATTTGAGCGAGAAAAGATGGAGATATATCCATGGCGATGTGACTCAGTCAGCTTAGTAATTTATGGGGATATTAGTCACCACTTAATTACTAAAAATTTTTTTTGTCTAGTATAAATATTTCTCTGAATATTTGGTGTGATAAAAACTCCGCTACATTTTTGTAGGTCCTGAAGATTTAATTATATCATAACAAAAATTCTAAATTCTTGTGAGATAAAATCAAAATTTATTAAAATAGAATTGTAATTCAGAGCATCATGTAAATTTACATGCTTAATTAGGGAAAATAAACTTTTATATTGTGCAAGTTTTTCAAGGTGTATGATTTTAAGCTATAAAGGGGTGGTCCCTGAAGATTCTCCAATTTTAAATTTAATGGTCCGCGGACTTCTCTGAGTTGGAAACCACTGATCCATATCTTTGAAGTATTACAGAATCATAGAAATTATGCGATATTCATTTGAACCATTACTGATGAAAAATAATTTTCTTTCCACAGGGTCCGTGGTGTTTGATGTAGCGCTGTGTCGAGTTTTTTCCTCTACTTCTTTGGAATTATTGATGATCAGGATTTCTCATAACCACAAAAATCGATTCCTGAAATAAACATTTGTGTCGAAAGGGCTAACATGTCTTGAGAAATCTACTACCCTAGTAGCACAACTCCTACCAAATACGTTAAGTTTACGTACCTGCAACTAGAAGTGAACGAAATGTGGACTGATGACAAAAATTGGACGGATCTTGGACGTTTGTGCTGCTTGGGTAATATTGACAAAAGAACCTTTTTCTGTGCTCAAGAATGTGTACACGAAGAATGTGTACGAAGAATGCAAGAGTTGAGCTATAGCATAATTTTATATGAAATTTTTTTGCCATGAATTTCTTTATTAAAATACCAAAATCATTTTCAAATGTATTTTCAGTTATTTGCACTGCTTGATATTTTGTAAGTTTGTTTTTTAGTTTTTCCCCTTCAAGCCTATCTGAACTGGTATTTCCAAGACAGCTAGTGATTGCTGAGTGATTTATTTCCTAAATTATTCCAGATAAAGGTAAATTCCTTGAGATTTTTTCTTCTCATAAGGTTAGTGACGATATCGGGCTATATTTTTAATTGTATCGCAAAATACTCCTACAAAAAATTATGAATAGAGTTTTTTACCAATGGGATTTTAAATTATCTTTCTTAATTTAATGTAGTACGTTACTCTTTTAACTCAGCTTTCACCATCGTCTCTATTGGAAATGCCAGTTTATTTTTAGATCCCTCATAGGTGCAACTGGAAATAAATGAAATTTGACCACACAGACAAATATTGGACGAATCTTGATCGTTTGTGCTGCTTGGGATATTGCAGATACTTTAACTTAGTAGGTTTGTCGTAAAAAAAATTCCAGTCTTAAATCTACCCTCCCATTTGTTAGATTTCTTAAAAATACTTTCTTGAAGTTCATAATGATTTATTTTTTGGACGAGTTTTTTTTTTTCAAATGTTTTTCCTTACAATTTGTATAAGATGGTAATTTTTAATTGCTCGGATTAAAACGGTAACTCGTTTCAGTAACCTTGTAGCTGGATGCAGAATCCTTTTATTTATCTCGGTATCTCTTGTAAGTTTATTCATATGTCTGGACATTATATTCCCAAAACTGGATCTTCAGGATAAACTACTCAAAAGTTTATCCTTGATTGGAGCAAAAGTCTGATTTTTTTTCTTGCGCCATAAATCTACAACCAATCAAAGGTGTCTGTGACCATTAACCACCAGTTTTAAACTTTGAATAAAATATATAAATACAGATTTCTTAATTACATTTCCAAACTGTTAATATTATTAAATATAGTTTAGCCAGACAGTTTTTGTCAGTTTAACAAATAGGTTAACTTAAAGTAAATTCTTAAGTAAGATTCTGTTATAAAACCAAGACCTTCGTAATGAGCAAATCCAAATTATTTCTCTTGGCAATATGATCAGCTATGAGCGTCAAGAAACTATCTCCACGCGCAAGCGAGGTCTGCGCAAGTAGAGGACTAATGTTCGAGAACGAAGTCAATCAAGTGAGCCTGATAACCTTATAATCCATGGATGAATATGGTTCGATCTCAAGCCAGCTGTCATAAATAATAGCTTCCCTAGTAGCACAGAGCTCATACAAAATGTGTCACGTTTACGTAACTGCAACTAGAAGTAAACGAAATTTGGCCATACATGACAAAAATTGGACTAATCTTGAATGTTTGTGCTGCCTTCCGTACAGATTTTTCTAAGTCCCTGCGCATCTACGATCAGTATTGGGCCCTACGTCAGTATTAGTGAGTTGTAATTGAGTAGCTTTACTAATTGTAAATTTTCTTGGATTACTTCATTATAATCTATCAAGTATTGCCTAATTAGTATGAACTACTTAGAATCCAGACGCGTTCTACTATGGTAAGTAGTCAGTACTGCATGTAATTAGAAGTTGAACTTGATTTGTCTCGACTTAGTATAAAGCCACTTCGTCTTGTAGAATTAGTCTTTTTGCTGACAATTGGACTTTGAATACTAATTCTACAAGTCTAAGTAGCTCATACTATTTAGAAGTCTATACTAAGTTCAACTTTTAAGTTTGAAGTTACTTACTACTCCCCTTATTAGGTTATGTAAGGGATGGAAATTCCCGCTAGGGGGCAACACTGTAAGTCCCAACTTGCAAGCAGACATTTTGTTTGTTTACAAGTTGGGACTTAGCAGAAATAAGGTCTCCCTTCACTTGGGGGAAGAATTTAATCTGTGGATGTCCCCGTTTGGGGCCACCCTTGTTATTGTTACCTGCTCTAACTTGTGTTCTGTCCTCGTTTTATGCTGTGGAAATAAAAATACATTTATACGAAAAAAAATTGTCTTTATTGATACACATAAATAACATTCTGCTCCTCCAATGGGTGACGAAGTTCCTGAAATAATTAATTATACAAATTTAATATTTAGAATCTAAAATTGTACACCTGTAAATTTCAAAAGTTAAAAATATAAAATATTTCGATTTTTAAGTTATTCCTTCGAAATTACATAAAGCTTCAGGGAGGACATTAAGATATATGCTGAAATTTTAAGTTTCAAAAAATTAAAATGTATACTTTATAATACATTAATGTAAGGAATATGTAAATAAAATTTAAATCTAAAATTGTTATAACACTACGTATCAAATATTTAAAACTTTAATGGCTATTTGCTTGCTTTTTACAAACTTCATTTATGTCATTGAAACTAATCTTAAAAATTGCATTTTTACTGGATTATACAAGCCTCGATATTCTAAATAATAAAGTTCAGGTGTGTAACTTCGTTAACCTCTAAACATTTAAAGGTTTACTTCTAAAGGAAGCACATCTATATGATGGTGATATTAAATACTATGATTTACACGATTCCACAAAAAAATACTACTTTTTAAATATACCACCTAAACTAAAAATATTACGCCATTTAGAGAATACGTAATAAATTACTAGTTTCAATTGATTTTAAGCTAACATTGATTATACATTCTTACATTAGATTTATTTACACTTAAAAAAAAAAATAAGTATGTTCTAGAATCTAAGCTATAAGTTATTTTAAGTTTGAATAACTATTTTACTGCAGAATACATTAATAGAAGGAACATGTAAATAAAATTTAAATCTAAAATTGATAAGTAACGCAATGTATCAAATATTTAAATTTTAATGACTATTTACTTGCTTTTTACAAAGTTCATTTATGTCATTGAAACTAATCTTAAAAATTGCATATTTACTGCTCAACATTTTATATTAAAAGGTTTACTTCCAAAGGAAGCATCTTAACAAATTAGTAAAATGATTAAAATTTTCATTATAAGATAGTGTGATATTGGATACTATGATTTACAAGATTCCACAAAAATACTTTTTAAATATCCCACCTAACTAAAAATATTACGACATTTAGAGAGTACGTAATATATTTTTGCTTTCAATTGATTTTAAGCTAACTTTGATTATATATTAAATTTACTTACACTTAAAAATAACATAGCTTAGATTCTAGATAAAACATACTTATTCAAACTTTTAAAAATAACTATTTTACGAACCAGGTTTAAGAGTCCTCCAGTCGCCATGTGTAACGACAGCATCATTAAGTGTTGTCGGCATTAAGATCTAATAGTACTATTAGATCTCTGATAATAATCTACTAATTATTTTAGGATCTAATAACATTAATATTAATTGTCAGTAATATTTGAGCTATGGGTAAACATGGCGACTGGAGGACTTTTTATAAAAACGTACCCTATTTTACTCACACTTAGTCTCAGGAACTTTCTGACATCATCCTAGAACTAAACATACATTAAAAAATTTAACCTTTTAATTTATTAAGCGAAGGCTTTTTCAGACCGATGTGAACAGGGGATAGCCATCAGCACTCCAGAGATTCGTTAAGCAAACCTGCAAATATACAAACATAATTCAACTAGCTGTTACGACCCGGCAAAGCCGGGTCTTACAGCTAGGCTAGCCTTTTATGCGAGCTTCGCTCGTTACTACTTCAAGTTCCTATTAATTATACATTAAATAAGAAGTTTAACTTTAATAATTTATTATTGTTGAATTAGAAACCAACTTCCCTAAAAGTAACTTTTTAACCTTTATTAAGTAAACCAACTTTCTTGAAAGATATTTATTTAAAAGCTATTATATTATTTTAAAATTTTAATTACTTTTATTTATTTATTTTTCTGATTATTGCGAGATGGCATCGAGTCAGTGAGTGACGTGGGCTTTTATATTTTTCTGATTATGATTATGATTATTATTGCGAGATGGCATCATAGTGTGCGAGCGTTCCAGAATCAGTGAGTCAGTGAGTCAGTGAGTGACGTGGGCTTTTATTTTAAAATTTTAATTACTTTTATTTATTTATTTTTCTGATTATTGCGAGATGGCATCGAGTCAGTGAGTGACGTGGGCTTTTATATTTTTCTGATTATGATTATGATTATTATTGCGAGATGGCATCATAGTGTGCGAGCGTTCCAGAATCAGTGAGTCAGTGAGTCAGTGAGTCAGTGAGTGACGTGGGCTTTTATATGAGAGATTCTGGGCTCCATACATGAGGAAGGATAAAGAGGTAATAGAAAAGGTACAGCCCAGAGCTACAAAAATAATTAAGGGGATAACACACCTAGATTATAATGAACGTTTGAGCAGGCTCAACATGTATTCACTGGAAAAAAGAAGAGAGAGGGGGGATTTGATTGAGCTATTCAAGTTGGTAAAGCAAGGGGATACGGAGGGCTTAAGTTTCAGCAAGGATAACAGAACAAGGGGCCATGGGTATAAACTAAATAAGACACAGGTCAATCGGGATTTAAGGAAGTACTACTACTTCAATAGGGTAATTGACGTATGGAACGCGTGGCTGTGGGAATTGGGGAATTCATAATCATAGAACCAGCCTTGTTGGGCTTTGAGCCTGTAGCTGGTCGTCAGTCTTTGTATTTGTATAAATTATAATTTTAATTAGTTAAACGTTATTAGCGCACCTAATAAACGATGTATTGGGAACATATAGGGTCGGGTGGGGTAATTAAAATAGGTATAGGGATTTTAACAGTTTATATTTATAAATTTAATATTTTTTGGCATGCCGATTTTTATTGAGACTCAAGTAATATCAACATGCCCAAAAACATAATAATTTATAAATACAAACTGTTAAATTCCCTATACCTATTTTACCCCACCCAACCCTACTCTTCTATACAATTACATTGAACCACTTTATAAACCTCAAAATTATGTGGATAAATTATATGATTTACAATATCTGGTCTAGATATGAAGAAAATTACACCCGGATATTAACATATGGATCGGGTTCAACAATTTGAAACTTCTCAGATTCTATGAGCTATTTACATAAGTTTGCCTACCATCAGCGGAGGCAAACTATTTTTAAAACTAAAACGGAAAGGACATAAGTTGACCCAATTAAGTTTAAAATTATTTATAAACTTTTTATTGTTAATAAGAGTGGTGACTTTTTTTAGGAGATAATAACAAAGCAGGTTTTAAATATTATTTAAATAAATAAGTGATGATTTTTCTTAACTCCATGAATGCAGAAAACCTGTTACTACCTACGACAACTGAGTGACAAATGATACATCAAGAAGTCAAGGTTATTAAGGTCAGTCTTTGATGATTTACAAAAAAATGGTATTAAGCACTTAAAACTAGCGAGTTGCTTGTACGATAATAAATGAATCACCCGTTCCATGGATTAGATTTCGGTTTATTTACTATTAGTGTGGTTAATAAAGTATTACTTGACGATTTCCTCAAAAATTTATAAAAATATTGAGATCTACAAAGTATTTACTAATTTGAATAACACCTCAATAAGTTGATTAACTCAAAGAATAATAAAATTTAAGGCTTCTAAATACATAAAAATTATCTTAAGCGATCACTAAAGATTTGTACTATTAGCATGATTATAACAATCAACAATATTACAAAAGTTTGAAGCAATTTAGTTTTGTGAACAGTTTTTATTCAAATATCTATTGCTATTAAGTTGCTTAATAGTTGGAGTAGCAACTGAAGTATAAAATTATTTAAAATTATTAAAATAAAGATTACTAATTCAGCCTAAGATTGAGGTTTCAATTCAATTTTGAAAAATGATTGCAAAGCTTTAAGTATGTATGAGAACATTAAGGCATAATTCTGCCAAAAGAATTTAACATGTTAAGTAGTATTTACTAATTTGAATAACACATCAATATTAAATAAATCGATTAACTCAAAGAATAATAAAATTTAAGACTTCTAAATATGTAAAAATCACCTTAAACGATCACTAAAGATTTGTAGTATTAGTATGATGATTATAAAAATCAACAATATTACAAAAGTTTGAAGCAATTTAGTTTTGATATCAGTTTTAATTTAAATGTCTATTTCCATTAAGTTGTTTAACAGTTAGAGTAGCAACTGAAGTATCAAATTTATTTAAATAAAGATTACTTATCTTGGCTTAATATTGAGGTTTCTATTAAAATTTTTCAAAATCAATTTTGAAAAATGATTGCGAAGCTTTAACTATTCACAACATGCATGAAAACATTAAAGCATAATCCTGCCAGAAGAATTTAACACACGTTAAGCTACAAATAATAAAGTAGAGTCAAATCTTATTTCATATTATCGAATCTTACTATACTAAATGTTTCAAAGTAAATAAAGTTAGAATAAGTTACCACTTTCAATTAATATAATACTAGAGTGCAAGTCGAAAAACCCTATCTCTTATAATAAACATAGGACAAGAGTTGTTAAAATAAAGCTTAAATTCTAAAAGAGCTGTATATAAATATGAACAAAACAATTAACTTTAAATCCACTTAAGTATTGAAAAGAGTTTGACTTACCTTAGCAGATATTGAACAGCCTACCAACCTTCGTCTAGCGTCAAAATGAACCAGCACGTGTCTGAATGATGCTTGCGTCACCGCCCCTCATGTGATTGCTCAAGAGCGCATGTCGCTGCACATGCTGCGCAGAAATATGCTAATTAGTCACCACCAAAAACGGCAAAACTGCTTGGCTCGATGTACCTGGTCCACCCTTAAAAGGACTGAATGCTCCCGTTTAGGAGGGAGAAAGAAGTCCCCCGGCTTTCGCTTGAGGGGCCCCATGCGATCACATGCAGTCCAGGAGGACCAGGTACATTCTCATCACTCTGTCATCAACCAGAATTTTGCCCAACTACACAATTTTTATTAATTTATTTTGGCCATATCATTTACCTAGGATCGAACTCGTGAACTTCCCAACCGCAGAGCCAAGGCTTTAACCACTGAGCCACAACCGGCTCGACTGAGCGTCGGCAAATAATGTAAAGGATACTAAATCTATTATAAATTTTAAAATTAAAGGGTGGGTGAAAAGTCAGTAGTACCAACTTTAAAAAATTATAAAAACCAGGATAATTTTTCATAGGTTTTATAAATTATTAAAGTGGGATATACTGACTTTTCATCCACCCTTCAAAGTATTTAAAAGTAGAAATTCTTGGATCTCTTGAAGTGTACTGATTATGAACAAAAATGTGTATTAATTAGTGTTTAAATCCTTAAAGTTTGCTACTATTTAAATTTTCTAATGGTATGAATAAGAAATGTCGTCCTATTTATTTAAAAGTACAAAGTGTAATTTAATATTAGTTTACTCTTGTTCTAGGTCTTGTTAAATATTTTTATTTAATTAAGCACACAGTCAGTGGTGTGCATAGAGATTTAACTCACTCACAAAATTTCGCAATTAGGTATAAATGAAAAGATGTTTGGGGCGGAAGGTTACTAGATATGAAGAAAATTACACCCGGATATTAACATATAGACTGGATTCATCAATTGAAACTCTTACGTGCTATGAGCTAATTACATTATCACCTATTATAAACGGAGAAAACCGTTTGTTAAAATATAGTGCTCAAAAGAAATTATATCATTTTAATTAAATATGAATTTATCAACTTTTTATTGTTAAAAAAAGTGGTGACGAAACAATATCTCACATTTACGTTCCTGCCGCAATTTTTATTTCTGTAGATAAAAGCTTAGGATTTCATTTGTGTATTAACAGTCAATGATCTTCAAAATCGAATGGCAGAATGAATTATAAGATTGAAACTCTTTATCGGTGTTGAAATGCCTCCTAAACACGAAAAAAGATTTTTAATGGTGTCTCAAAAAACGCATGAAGCAAAAATCTCTATGTAAATTTTCCAATAAACTACACATCACTAGAAAGAAAAAGAAATTTGCTTTCAATTTGTGAAACAAATTATCCTATGGTGGGAGTGTAATCATTATTTGTTTAGAGGGATCCGTGTTTATGCATTTCGGGACCATTTTTCGTATATGATTCTGAATTGTTTTCATGTATTTAACAGTTTGTACCATGGAATCGGGATAAATTATTCCTTGACCAAATAATTTATTTTCGTTCATTATCTTAAATTTGACGGATCATTGATTTTTCCTTATAAAAATGTATAGCTTTTCATAAATAGCTATAAGTTATCAGAATTATTTGGTAAATCTTCAAGTTTACATCAAATTATGCATTGGAAAGTGCGTAAAGCAGAACATTTAATCATTATTCCAATTAACAACACGTATCAGGATTATTATAATTCAATAACTCGATAAGGATTTAGATAACTTGCAAAACATAAATTCTAAAGGCGAGGTACATAAATAAAAACTTTATTTTTAATTAAGAGTCTTGAATAGTTACAACACACTGTCGAAATATACAATGTCCTGACAAATTAAAAACTTTCAAATATGAGAGATGCATTAAAGTTTTACAAATATATAAATTCATACAAAGGTAAAATCCGTAAATATTTCAATATCCGACCAAGGATCTAGCTCCTAATACGACTCCATTATTTAAAATGTCATGTATCAAAATATGTTTAAGTAGTGTTCGGCACTAGTTAACTAGAACTAGTTGCAACTAGTAGTTAACTACCGATCAACTAGTAGTTTAACTATTAGTTGAACTATTTTTTTTAATAACTACTAGTTGAAACTACTTTCAAATTTTTAACTACTTAAAAAAATTTTGTTTAAAATTTCAAAAATATAGAGTGTTTTCACGTGACGTCACAACCGGTTATTTTCTTTTAACTGTGTACCTTCTGTAGGGCTTTTAACTGTTGCTAAGGCCGTTGTTTATCTGTTGCTAAGGTGGTTTTTAGGTATGGGATCACGTGATTGCTATTGCTCCAGTAGAAGAATTACACGGTCAGTCATTTTCTGTAACTGTTAACCTCTGTAGGGCAAAAAACTGTAACATTTTCTGTTGCTAAGGCCGTTGTTAGGTACGAGTCATGTGATTGAAAATGCTCTAGTTAAAATTTTGATCAAAATATACAAAAAATTACACTGCTATTTATAACTACAATGTCATGGTAGGGTACTCAAATACCATAACCGGAAATAAAGGCTCGTTTTGAGCGAAGCATTAAGTTTTTTGTGATATAGATAAGAAAGATGTATTAGAATTTGGGCAAAAAGTAGGTTATGAAATTAAATAGACTAGTTAACTACTTTGGGAAATAGTTAACTATTAGTTGCAACTAGTCCCAGGAAAAAATAGTTAACTACTAGTTGTAACTAGATTTTCCCGGACTAGTTAGTAGTTGGTAGTTAACTACTTTTTGACCACTAGTTGCCGAACACTATGTTTAAGAGAGATTTGTGATAACTTTGTACAACCGTCAACTAGGGCAACTTTAGCCAAGCTTGCAGTGTGATGGAGAAGTTCAACTTTATCAATTACGGTTAAAGTGAAAAAAAAAATTGAAAACTCCCAATCTAACCTCTTTTTTAACTTTCGCAATGTGATCTTTGATGTGAAAAGACACAAATGGCGTTGGAACGGTACCTAAACCAGCTCCTATGGAGTCAAATGAAAACAGGTATGGAATCGTTCGATTTGTAGAAGCTGAACTAGTGAATCTTTAAGAAAATATGACTAGAACATACAGAAGCAACGATTCTACAGCTGTTTTCATTTGTCTCCCTAAGGGGATTTACAACTAAGAAGTTCTGTTCCAACGCCATTTGGTTTTTTTTTTCAGATCAGAGATCACTTGCGAGAGTAAAAAAAGTAGGGTTAGATTGGTCATATTATATATATGTTATGGGCAAAGTGATTAATCGGGCATTATTAATAATGCCCGAAGTGGAGGCGGGCAAAGTGATAAATTTCATTAATAAATTCCACTGAATTTATCACATTGCCCGGGCATTATTAATAATGCCCGGATTTATCACATTGCCCGTAACATATATACTATTAATTATCAATTAGTACACCACCATCATATTAAAGTTTATACCATATCACTAGAGTAATAAATGCTTCTATTATTGAATTCATCTTAAAATAAAGCATTCCTCCTGGTATATGTACATTTACTCAATAGAAAAAAAAACCTACAGTAGAAGTAATGCATGAATTTCATTTAGATAAAGGTCTTCGTTTCGTAAAAAGGTATTTCTAAAATACATTACAGTATAACACAGTATTGTTATAAAATCTAAATAGTTTTTACTAAAATGCCCTGCATCAAATATCATTTACACCAGTGTAAGTTATATTAATAAAATATATTAATAATCTGTACTAAAAATGCCATCAGCTTCAAACCTGAATTGACGTAACAATAAAAGTTATTAATATACGTGTAAGTAGAAAGATTAAGAAAAGACGATGGTAAACACACATAAAAAGAGTGAAAATAAAAAAAAATCTGGTAAAAATACCGAAAATAAAACCTTGAGTGAATTTTAGTTTGCTATTGCCACATAAAATATGCGTTTCCTAATAGTCAAAAACAGTTTCGCTGAAAATCTTCTGAAAAATTCAGCAACACATAAAACCTTAAATGTTATAGTCTACGAGGCAGGGGTGACAAATTGAACCTTTTAGCTTTAAATATCTTTTTTGATGACAATAGTAAATTAATTTCAATTAACGATTTTTACATCCCACGAACTTTATAAAAAATGACTGGTGACCTTTCTAAAACGACTAAGATTCAATATAAGAAAGTCCATAACAAATGATTGTCAGCGGTTTTCCAAGTACAGAAGAGTTGAGATGTGAACAGAAGGATCAAGGTGAATCAGTGTACGAGGACATGGGAGGACACGAGCAAACGAGGTTTGTGTCACCGTAAGCGTCATCAATTCTTCCGACAGTAGGCCACAGCTTTGTCTCTGGTCGAACGAAGTCCTAGAATTGAAAGAAACGGTTGGATACAGTTACATATGCCAATGAAACGAATACAGTTAGGAAGGAAAAAGTATTAAATTAGTAGTAAATTAGTAGTATTACAAGGAAGACAAGTATTACAAGGAACAAGTATTAAAAAAAAAGAAATTTGAGGGTTAATGAAATCGAAATATCTTTAAATGGTGCGCTTGTGAGATTTAAAAACCAAAATGAATTAAGATGACTATCCCTGAAGATGTTTTTACTGTAATTCTTTACGTTCAGCTTTGTTCAAGCAAACAAAAAAAAAATTGAAAATTTGATTGGTGTTGATTCAAAACTTTGATTTATAAAATACATGGGGTGCTCAGTTTATTCTTATACTCGTATTTGTTTTTCTCAAATTTTGGAAAATTAACAGAAGGTACAGAGTACAAACAAAATTTTTCAAGAATTTTTAAATAATGTAAAAATTTAATATCTGCGCACCATATTACTACATCCAAAATGTCTCTGACAATTTAAAGGACATATTTTTGGTGTCCAGTCTTCAAGATTTCAATGTACCTATTCAAATGAGCTACTTTAGCAGTAAATTTTACTTGCTTCGCTGCGATATTACCAGAGAATTTGTAAAGTTCAATTTTAAAAAATGAAAAAGATTATCAAGAAATAAGGCGTAGAAATAACTAGGTTCGAGGAAACTTATGGTCAAAAAACTGAAAAGCTTTGGCAGCAAAATTTGCGAGGTTTATGCTGGATTTCTCTGTTGACTGAACTTTTTCTGCGAAAGTATTCAGAGACATAACCCATTAAAATTTACAAAGTTGGAAAAAATGAAACATCAGTCTGTAAGAGAGGCAATATGTAGTTAAATAAATATACCAAATATTTCTGATGGATAAGTTTCCTAAAGTTGCGTGAAGATAATAGCATACAGAAAAAGTTCAGTCAACAGAGAAATCCCGTGTGCAGAAAAGCTCTGACAACTTTTGGTGCCAGAGCTTTTCTGCTTCTTGACAATTATTTTTTGCAGTGCACGAGATATAGAAACAAGCATTTCAGAAATAGCTGTAAAATTCGAATTTTCAAGTACGACCATTTTATCAGAATACCGCAAGTATAGAAGATACGGTGAAAAATCGTATATCTGACATCTATGGAGATCAGAGAAAGACTGAAAGAACGGGACTATCAACGACTGAAGAAAACCGCCACTAAACGTGACAAATGTGCAACCTTTTCTCATATTGGTACAAATATCAACACTGAGGCATCAACAAAATGCCAGCATTGAAATTTATTGCCTATTTGAGAGAGTACGGTACAATTTCAGAAAGTTACCCCTACACAATATCCGATAGGTGTACTAGTTTTTTTTATCTCATGCAAAACCTAGTTTCACTTGGATTAAATAGAAATGAAAATAAGGTAGACGCCATTACGAAACTTACCGCTGGGAATGCTGCCTTTTCTCTACTGTACGGTCTGTCCCACACTGAAGAACACACTATTCGTTGTGTATGGGGAGCCATCTGGAAAAAAATAATTTATACATGCTAAAGAATTGCGATGCCATTTCTTTCAAAGGTATTATAATAAAAAATATAAAATTATTACAGAATCCTTTAAATTTCCAAGCCCTCCTGATTTAAAAAATTTAAATCTTATAGCTGTTCGTCACATTGTTTTCATTCGTATTTTTACATCTTAATAAAAATATTTCTGACATGAAAATTAATGTTTCCGAAAGAAGACCAACAACCTACATATTAATTTCCCATAAAATGGCATTTTACTTATTCCTTAAGTTCAGCAATAATTTACCACTTTAAGAAATCTGTCTAAGCTTGTTACCTAATCAAAATTTTAACTTTTAATATAAGCCTGTCACTTCTCAAGAGTTAAACTTTATATTTCTTGTATGTTGTCATTGTATTGTTTTGTTGTAATTTTATTGCAATTGTTGTTTTCTTATTACTTACTTCTCTAAGCCCTGTGCTTTGTGGTGCACGGGGAGCTTTTTGTTTGTTTATAATAAAAAAAACACTACATACATAGCCCTTAAATTATTTAACAATTTACCTTTTGATTTACAGGTTATTCCAAATTTATATTACATTTAAACGCTTAGTATTAAGATTCCCAAATGACATATAGATTATTTAGATACTTTTTATCATTTTAATAAAAGCAAAAGTTTATTTCTGATAGTAGCCGTGTCATTTTCTTTCCTTTGATGTTGTTTAAATTGCTGTACTTGTATTTTGATGTTCATGTGTTCGTGTTTGTTAGTATGAACTTTTTAAAATTGTAATTCATCTTTCGCCTGTACGGCTTTGGATATATGCATACGGGTTTCCCCCCTTGACAATTAATATGTTGCTTTCTTGTCTTGCTGATTTATTTTTTGAAAATAATGATAAATTTGATTGATTGAGATATTATGTCAAAACTTTTAATTACTGTAAAACGGGGTGAATCAGAACACTCAGTTTTTGGAAATATTTCCTTTGAAAATTACTTTCATGGTGAATTCGCTCTAAGATATGTTATCAACTATAAAAATTTTCCAAACACAATGCAAGAAGGGTTTTATTATTAGTATTATAATTACTGTAGTGAAAAACAAGAAAAGAACTGCAATGCAATGGCCTATTTAAGATCTTACTATAGAAAATATATTATCAGTTTGACAGCATACACGCGTCAAGGTTCTGCACCCCCTTTAAAAGATAAACCACAAAAATTTATCTAAAATTTCTGAACTTTTGCAAAATTCTTTCATTATTTTTAAAAATTTAATCTCTTAAGCTTATTTTTAAAAAAGGTGATAATATGGCATTTCTGATGCTAGTTGTTGAAGATAACTTCGTTTTTGAAAAGTTAAGGTGATACAAAGTTTTTGAAAGCCCCCCCCACCTCAACAAGACAAAATGATAGAATAAGACATTATATAAGCCTGTATTACTTTTTTATATCAATTCTTACCATTCATAAATATTATTATTTATTACTGAGAAATAAATTAAGATCCTAATTTTGATAACGGGTCTCTGAAGAGCCAATTTTGGGAAGCTTATCTCCAAAAAAAAATAGTGTCATTCGAAACATTCATTTTCAGTTAAATTATACACAGCTCTTTTTATTTCTGGCTATTTAACTGGTGAGTGAGAGCAGGGCCGTAACCAGGCTTTTGTTTCGGGGGGGGGGGTTGACTCCAATATTTTCTGAGGTAACCTCCTTACGGGTACTTATTTATACGTTAAGTTTTAGATGGCAACAATGGATTGAAATTTTGATGCACTAAATTTTAAAATTGTATAAACAATATGAATTCCGAGTAAAAGGGGGGTCTGGGGGGTCCTTCCCCAGAAAAATTTTGGGAAATTTGCCCCTCAAAAGAGTGTTTTAGCTCATTTTGAGACCCTTTAGATTACACCCAAAGAGAACCCCTCATTGTTGTAAGCGGCCGAATTTTCAAGGTAAAAAGAAGGCATGTATATTGTAATAAATGGCAAAATGTTGAGGGGGTTTTTGGGTTTCTACTCCAGAAAAATTTTTGAATTTTGCCCGTAAAAGTGGCATTTTAACTCATTTTGAGACACTTTAGGTGACATCAAAGAGAATCACTCCTTGTAAATCACACAAGTTTGAAGGAAAATCGTACTTAATAGATTTCAAAATTTTGAGGGGGTTTGGGGGTCCTTCCCCAGAAAAATTTTGGAAATTTTACCCTTAAAAGTAGGGTTTTGACTCATTTTGAGACCCTTTGGGTTATACCCGAAGAGGATTGCTCCTTGTGAAACATAATTTTCAAGAAAAACCACAAAGAGTCGCCACATGATACCGGAAACGTTCTATAAAATATGCTTACCTTTAGCGGGTTTATTTCAGGATCCATTTCCCCTGTTTCAATTTCAGCTATTTCTTGTCGTATATCTGAAAGTAAAAAAAAATATTAGCAATATTGTAAAAATAAAAATTGTTCATTAGAGTGTATGAAAAAAAAAGATAAAGAACTTGGTAAATCCTGGCTTTTCAATGAGTATACAAAGAATTGGGATATTTTAAATGTTTAATAAATCCAATCAAAATTTAAAACCAGATAATCTAATTAATAGTTTTGCTTTTAAAGAAAATGAGATCGCATCTATTGTTAGATTTGGTATCACTCCATACATATTACATAGAAGTACAGTCTACCTGGGTAGTATGTATTTTGCAACTTTTACATTCTTAAAGAAAACTATGAGAGTGGAACTCTATAACCCTAATAAATTTATGACTCATTTTGTATGATTATGTATTAAAATTGGCCTTCAAATTGGAAATAAAGGAGCTTTTCAGGAGATCTCACCACATTTTGATAACATTAAGCGATATATTGATCACATAAAACGATACATTTTGCATTATGTTAATTAGGAGCTATCGGGACCGGTCAATTCTGATAACATTATCCGATTGATAACATTAAACGTGATCACAATAATATATAATGTCAACATATAATAATGTCCACTGTATATGTCTATAACTGAGCCAAATCGAAGGTCCTATTAAAAAGTAGTATTTTAATTTATTCAAATAAAAAGTTTTATAAAAGTCCAAGTTTTATAAAAGTTATAAAAGTCTATAGTTTTTTTTGTCTCTTATAAAATGCACCCCTTATATATGTCCTTATAAATGTCCTTAAAATAAGTTATGCTGGGACGATGCGCCTTTAATGACAATCGTCTCAAGTAGTGTTATTCCTAAGATTTTTTTGGAGGAGTAAATATACTCCTTCACTTTTTAGGAGGAGTGAAATTAAGTTATGAGGAGTGAAATACGGAAATAGCATGAACTACTTATACAGAGACACGAAAACCACAATCAAACCCCCTAAGCAATCAGAACAATGAATGAAAAAAAAAATTACTATGGTTGTATGAAAACACAATTTAAAAGTATGATAATTATGGTGCCGTGTCTTTTGGTCTCCATTGGTGTTTTGAGTAGAAAAATATTATTTGTTGATTTCGGTGGGGCCACGGGGTGCATTTTTTAAGCTAAACCTTTGTGAAAAATTCAAAGAGTGAAAATACTCCTGGCTAGTTTTTTAAAGAGTATTTCCGATTTTCAAGGAGTGAAATACTCTCTCAGAGGAGTTAAAAATATCTCTGGTCTCAAGGTTCAAATATAAATGGTGAACTGAAAATAGTTTCCGAAAATTCCAACTTTTAAGAGTTTTTCGACGAATTCTGCTCGTATTGCACACTTACTAATCATTGCTTGGCAGAATCTGTCCAACTCATCTTTGTCCTCTGATTCAGTTGGCTCAATCATGAGAGAACCCGATACTGGCCAGGAAACGGTAGGAGCATGGAAACCTGCATGACGAAAAACAAAATGTCGTCACTCTTTTATAAAAATGGTAAAAAATACGGATGGATAGAAAATACGCATTTCAACTTGAATTATTTTTTTAAAGAAATTTGTTTTATGGGTTTGGATTAAGTTAGTTGCAGATTTCCCTTACAAGCAAATTAAAAACGTACAATTTCTTCTTTCAATGTATCGTTAATATCTGCTGTTGGCAGTGTTATTCCTAGGATTTTTTTTGGAGGAGTAAAAATACTCCTTGACATTTTTAGGAGGAGTGAAATTCAATTATGAGGAGTGAAATACGGAAATAGCATAAACTACATATAGACACGAAAACCGTAATCAAACTCCTTAAGCATCAGAACAATAAGTGAAACAAATATAATCTATTCCTCTCCTAAAACGAACAAAAGTAGATCCAATCTTTCCATATTTTTTCCCGGCTACGCCTTTATGGCCACAAACCATTTATATAAAGTTAAATTTCATAGGTATTTGCAAAGTCTAATTGATTGGAATCACTGCAAAAAAAATTTTGGTGGGGTACGGAGCACTTTTTAAGCTAAACAGCTTAAAAATTTTCGTGTTTGAGAAAATGCAAGATGAAACCATATTAGAAGTTAGTTACCAATTAGCTGTGAAAAATTTAAAGAGTGAAAATACTCCTGGCTAGTTTTTTAAAGAGTATTTCTGATTTTCAAAGAGTGAAACTCTCTCAGAGGAGTTAAAAATATCTCTGGCTGTTGGAATAATTTTGCCCACCTTCTTTAAAAATCTACGGAAATTTGGCAAGAAACTGAACTAAACTCTTTGGTTCCTTCAATACCCATATTCGTTTCTGGGTTTACATTTTAAATTGCCTGTACACATTTATATTTTTTATCATCATTTCTCTATTCTATTATTGAAACACCTATTCTCGAAAAGTTATATTGGCGGTTTTGGCGCTCATTGAGTTTTACTTTTTGAATGAAATATCTTTCAATCAAAAAGTAAATTAAAAAGAATTAATTATTATTAACTGAGTAAAACCTTAATACTCGTAAGTAATAAAACCTTTTAAGCGAAACCATTAGAACTCAAAATCTGATCATTAGTTTTATAAGAATAATAAGTAAGAATTTACTCATAAAATTCAATCAAAACCCGCTTTCTAGAGAGCGAGGTCTGCTAAGTACTCAAGGAAACAATGATTTACTACCATTAATACTAATTGAGGATTATTTATGAAAAAAATATTTCTAACAATTTAGTGGTAACTAGTATTCTCACAAATGAGTACGAATACAAATCAATCTAATATTGTTCCATGCGCAAAATTTTTGTTATTTTAAAATATTTTTTTGTGTGCTACCGAGCTCCTTCACAGACGACTTTCAAGCTTCTCATAGACCACCTGTTAGGAACCACTGATAAGTAAAACTATACTGTAACTATACCATAATCCTGTAGCCTTTTAGCGATATCCATGGCCTCGATGTTTGCGGTCTTCTTCATATCTCGAACATCAATGATGAACTCGTGAGCTACAGTTCCTATATTACAAAAGGAAATTCTTAAGTAAATAAAAGCTACTACAAAATTTATTTCATTTGCTCGTGTTTTTCAAACATCGTAATTGAACTATCAATAGTACTCTATATATCTCGTGATTTACAAAATATTCCACTCAAGCTAAATTCTAAGAACTTATTATTTAATTTCTTGAAATCGATTCTTGTCTGAATTTTGAGTGAAATGAAGAACGTCAATTTCATTAATTAATTTAATTAAAATTATGATTATTTTGTTAAACCCATGTATATATAGCGTCTTTTTATCACGATTTGCGTACCGAAACTCCTCCTAGCAACCCGACAGGCTTTCTGTTTACGCAGTTTCTGCTTCCGTGTAGTGACGTCATAGGGTCGTCCAGAAACGTTGCTGTCGAGTATAGGTATCTACTAAGTAAGTCATTATTTACAAGTTTATTTGATCTCCCAATAAATTAGTAAGCCATCTGTACTACACTTCCAACGTTTCTGGACAATGGAGAAATACGCTGAGAGGAAATGAAGGAAGTAGTTTCCAAAGCAATGCCGACTGAAATTTAGTACTACTACTTTACTTAAGAAAAATAATTAGTTTGTTAAATCCATGCATATATTGCGTTCTTGGGTTATAATATTTGTATTCATTATTGATTTTAAGGCTGATAGAGTGCGCGCACTAGGCGGCGTGACAGTTGGCCGATTGCCAAGAATTTCTTCACAGAGATCCATTGTTTTCTAGTGATATTTTTGATACTAGTAATCCTGGTCGCCGTGACTTTAGTCACTCGTGCGCGTCCAGCCTAAGTATTAGTCTATAGAGCATTCGCACATGACGTCACTTGGAGGACAAAATCAACGTTGCTAAGGCTGTTGTTAGGGGCGGGACATAGAAGTATCCAATAGCAGCATTCGCACATGATGTCACTGGAGGAATAAAACAACGTTGCTAAGGCCGTTGTTAGGCAGAGTCATGTGATTGAAAATACTCTATTAGACTGTTGGTAAGAAAATTTGCCACGAGAGGTTTTATTTATATTACTGACCGTTATTGAGGGCGTAGTTTAAATGAATGATAAATGTTTCTCAAGAATATACTTGTTTATATGAAAATAGAAAGTTATATCTTCCATAATGTTTTAGTGGTGAAATTGCTGTTCGGAAGAGAACGTTTAACCACATTTCGGAGATTGCTGGGACTTCATTTAGGAAAAGCTAAAATAATCTAATATTTCTGTAATTTTTGTAACTTTTTCTACTGCAGCATAACAAGATTCCATTCTAAAATATTGTTACCAATTGTAGTGGAAACTATAGTATTTAAATTGGCAATAACAATGGTTATTTTCTAATGGCAGCTTTTCTTGCCAACCGTCCGATGTGTGTTCAAAATGTGGAAGGGTCAGCTTTAGAAAAAAAATAATTTTAATGCTTTTTTGTATTTTAATCTAATACCTAGAACTTAACGATAATTTTGATTGCTAAACTATTTCCCCTAGTTCATAAATTTTATATTTTTAATGGTTTTTGTATAGATTTTAGGCTACCACATTTACTGGTTCAATCTCATGCTTAATCATTACTGGATACATTTTTTTTTTTATCTTGAGTGGGATTCTGGAGACATACAATAGTCGAAGATAAAAATAGTAGGGGAGAGTGGGGCACCTTGGGACATGGCCCACCTTGGGACACTCGAATTTTCGGACGCAATATTATAGTTCTGAACTCGTGCTTCTAGGTACTAATAAATTAGTCTAAAATCTACTCCTCAACGTGTTTTGGAATATTTGGTGCGTCTACAAAATTATTTACTTCACTTTTCTTGTTTTTCGGGGTCTGAAGTAAGATTCACCTGTAGTTTAAAAAGCCTTTTTGAAATAAAAAAAATATATTTATGTTATTATAATTATGCTTAGACTAAAGTACGTGTGTCCTTTGATATTTTAGAAAAGAAAAAGAAAATGTATTGCTAAACTCAAAAGAGTAACTAAGATTAATACCAAAACTGTCAAGGTGGGGCACCTTGGGACACTCAGGTGTGGGGCAGTTTGGGACATGTTAAAAGATACCAAAAAATTTTCAAGAATAAAAAAAATTGTTTTTTTTTTATTAAAACATTAAATAATTTAAGACGTTAGAGGATTATAATTTAGAAATTGGTGCAAAAAAGTTTCTGGAAGGAAACAAAAAATCAGTGATTTACGTCATGACAAAAATGAGGAAATCAGTGAAAATTTTGAATGTTTCTTATTATTGATAGCCAATTTAAGATTCTTAAGCATAGCTTTATCATAATTTAGTGTGTTATTTTTTTTACTTTTCAAAATAACATAAGTTTTTATGTTGTTATTGGAAGTGTCCCAAGGTGGGCCACTAGTGGGGCACCTTGGGACATTAAAAGAGGTTCTTTAAAATTGTTATTATGAATTCCCTAAAAGAGATTGGTCGGGAAAAAAATTATTAGATGCCCAAAGGACTATATTTAATATATTAGCTTTGTTTGGATGAATATAACGGTATAAATAAATTAGAAAAATAGATAAGTAAAAAGTGTCCTAAGGTGCCCCACTCTCCCCTATACCCTAATGTGATTATAGGCTGGCTCTCCATGAATGAATGGGCCAATAGTTCTATAGTATAATAGAATAATTACAATGATTTTTTTTTGTAAGTTTCATCATTTTCTGATGATGATCTGCGATTTTTTAATGGAGTTCCTGACAGATTATCATCTGAAAATGATACTTACAATTCAAGTGGAGAATATGCGAATATTTTCGCTCTAAAGATAACTTTTAAACTGGTGAGTGTGCAGATTACCTTCGTTGCCGTAGAAGAGCACAGTGTAGTGGTCCTTGAGTCTCTTGCACATGTAGTTGGCGTTGAGGATGGCGACTTCCGTGGCGCGCTTGAGTCCCCGAGGTCCCATCATCTTGATGTAGGCCCACGAGATGGGCAGGATAGCGGAGGACCCCCAGGGGGCGGCACTTACCACCCCGAAGGAGTGGACTGCGGCTCCTTCTGGCCGGATGATTGGATGAGAGGGCAGGAAGGGAGCCAAGTGGGCTTTTCTATACAAGGAAATTGGAGAATAGGTATGTTCACTATTAAAGACTAAACCAGGGGTCAGCAAGTAATTTTACGTGGGGTTAAAATAATTTTGAAAATTTTCATCGAGGTCCAGCGTAAAAAAAAAGTACGTACTTATTACTTTTAAATTCCTATTTACATATACACACATTTATATGTACTATGTAATTTGAGCAAGCTACTTTAAGAGGTTCTGAGGGTGGACCCCCAGAAAAGTTTTGGAAACTTGACCTTTTAAAGACTATTTTTTATAACTATTTTTTGGTGTGCCAAGAATATATATTAGGGATTTTTATAATACTTAAATTCTTATGCTTAAACTAATTGTGGGCCATTCAGATATTACTTAAGCATTTTTTTGGTCATTTTTGACTCCCCTCCCCCTTGTCAGCAAAGATAAGCAAGCTGCAACCCCCCTTTCACAATTACGTTAGAAAACTTTCAGCGACCCCCCCCTTGTTCTTTTTTTGTACAAAATCTTCAGTAATGCTTAGATTTCTGAAATTCAATGTTCTTCATGAACACCTTAACCTATCGTGAAAACTTTCCTTGTGAAAAATGCTTGGAATTTTCTTGTCAGTTAAATTTTTCTGTGAAATTTATTTTTGGTAGAATTTTGAAATTACAAGAGATTTAAAAAAAAACCAGTGCTTGTAACATCTTAATAAGTAAGCATCACTCATACTACCTCTTATCCTTGTCAGGAAAAATAAGCAAAGAGCAAACCCCCCTTAGGGGCCATTCATTAATTACGTAAGGATGATTTTAGCAATTTTTGACCCCCCTACCCCCATGTAAGGGTACCTAATATTTTTCAAACCCCTCCCCCCTGCTTTTACGTAAGATTCCATTTCGTTTTTCAAAATAATAAAATGTCAGAAAAGGATCATAGTTACACTAAAACTCTCAGTTTGACGTAAATCAAAGATTTTTATTTTCCAACAGATAGGTAAATTCGAGATAGTCAGCATTTTTAAGTTTTTCTGGGGTTATTCAATAGTGATTTGATTAGAATAATTGGAATTCGTTTGCATTAACTTGGAAAATCTTACGTAAGAATGGGTTTGACCCTCCACCCCCCAAGTAAGGGTATGTAGAGATTTTTCCAACCCCCCTCCCCCTCGGGACCCTTACGTAATTAATGAATGGCCCCTTAAGGTGTTTACGTAATATTTGAAATGCCCCAATTCGAGATTCTGACTTTTTAAAAAGGCCAATCAGATTTAAGTCAGTAGTTTCCAACTTGGAGAAACCCGCCGACCATTATGGCTTAAAAAGCCTTTATAAACAGACGATTCAAAAGACACAAAAAGAAAGCCTTCCACTTACACTCCGATGGGGCCCATCCCCGGTCCCCCGCCCCCGTGGGGGATGCAGAAGGTCTTGTGCAGGTTGATGTGCGACACGTCGGATCCGTAGTCCCCTGGACGGCACAGTCCCACCTGCGCGTTCATGTTGGCTCCGTCCAGGTACACCTGGCCCCCGTAGCTGTGCACCAGGGCACACATCTCCCTATAAAAGAAACCATCAGGGATTGATATCGATAAATAATTAAACTGGACAACAATTAAGGGCCAGATTCAGCTTGACAAAACACGTAGTAATGTAAGAGGAGTAAAGAAACCATCAGGGATTGATATCGATAAATAATTAAACTGGACAACAATTAAGGGCCAGATTCAGCTTGACAAAACACGTAGTAATGTAAGAGGAGTAAAGAAACCATCAGGGATTGATATCGATAAATAATTAAACTGGACAACAATTAAGGGCCAGATTCAGCTTGACAAAACACGTAGTAATGTAAGAGGAGTAAAGAAACCATCAGGGATTGATATCGATAAATAATTAAACGGTACAACAATTAAGGGCCAGATTCAGCTTGACAAAACACGTAGTAATGTAAGAGGAGTAAAGAAACCATCAGGGATTGATATCGATAAATAATTAAACTGGACAACAATTAAGGGCCAGATTCAGCTTGACAAAACACGTAGTAATGTAAGAGGAGTAAAGAAACCATCAGGGATTGATATCGATAAATAATTAAACTGGACAACAATTAAGGGCCAGATTCAGCTTGACAAAACACGTAGTAATGTAAGAGGAGTAAAGAAACCATCAGGGATTGATATCGATAAATAATTAAACTGGACAACAATTAAGGGCCAGATTCAGCTTGACAAAACACGTAGTAATGTAAGAGGAGTAAAGAAACCATCAGGGATTGATATCGATAAATAATTAAACTGGACAACAATTAAGGGCCAGATTCAGCTTGACAAAACACGTAGTAATGTAAGAGGAGTAAAGAAACCATCAGGGATTGATATCGATAAATAATTAAACGGTACAACAATTAAGGGCCAGATTCAGCTTGACAAAACACGTAGTAATGTAAGAGGAGTAAAGAAACCATCAGGGATTGATATCGATAAATAATTAAACTGGACAACAATTAAGGGCCAGATTCAGCTTGACAAAACACGTAGTAATGTAAGAGGAGTAAAGAAACCATCAGGGATTGATATCGATAAATAATTAAACTGGACAACAATTAAGGGCCAGATTCAGCTTGACAAAACACGTAGTAATGTAAGAGGAGTAAAGAAACCATCAGGGATTGATATCGATAAATAATTAAACTGGACAACAATTAAGGGCCAGATTCAGCTTGACAAAACACGTAGTAATGTAAGAGGAGTAAAGAAACCATCAGGGATTGATATCGATAAATAATTAAACGGTACAACAATTAAGGGCCAGATTCAGCTTGACAAAACACGTAGTAATGTAAGAGGAGTAAAGAAACCATCAGGGATTGATATCGATAAATAATTAAACGGTACAACAATTAAGGGCCAGATTCAGCTTGACAAAACACGTAGTAATGTAAGAGGAGTAAAGAAACCATCAGGGATTGATATCGATAAATAATTAAACTGTACAACAATTAAGGGCCAGATTCAGCTTGACAAAACACGTAGTAATGTAAGAGGAGTAAAGAAACCATCAGGGATTGATATCGATAAATAATTAAACTGTACAACAATTAAGGGCCAGATTCAGCTTGACAAAACACGTAGTAATGTAAGAGGAGTAAAGAAACCATCAGGGATTGATATCGATAAATAATTAAACTGTACAACAATTAAGGGCCAGATTCAGCTTGACAAAACACGTAGTAATGTAAGAGGAGTAAAGAAACCATCAGGGATTGATATCGATAAATAATTAAGCGGTACAACAATTAAGGGCCAGATTCAGCTTGACAAAACACGTAGTAATGTAAGAGGAGTAAAGAAACCATCAGGGATTGATATCGATAAATAATTAAACTGGACAACAATTAAGGGCCAGATTCAGCTTGACAAAACACGTAGTAATGTAAGAGGAGTAAAGAAACCATCAGGGATTGATATCGATAAATAATTAAACTGGACAACAATTAAGGGCCAGATTCAGCTTGACAAAACACGTAGTAATGTAAGAGGAGTAAAGAAACCATCAGGGATTGATATCGATAAATAATTAAACTGGACAACAATTAAGGGCCAGATTCAGCTTGACAAAACACGTAGTAATGTAAGAGGAGTAAAGAAACCATCAGGGATTGATATCGATAAATAATTAAACTGGACAACAATTAAGGGCCAGATTCAGCTTGACAAAACACGTAGTAATGTAAGAGGAGTAAGGAAACCATCAGGGATTGATATCGATAAATAATTAAACTGTACAACAATTAAGGGCCAGATTCAGCTTGACAAAACACGTAGTAATGTAAGAGGAGTAAAGAAACCATCAGGGATTGATATCGATAAATAATTAAACGGTACAACAATTAAGGGCCAGATTCAGCTTGACAAAACACGTAGTAATGTAAGAGGAGTAAAGAAACCATCAGGGATTGATATCGATAAATAATTAAACTGGACAACAATTAAGGGCCAGATTCAGCTTGACAAAACACGTAGTAATGTAAGAGGAGTAAAGAAACCATCAGGGATTGATATCGATAAATAATTAAACGGTACAACAATTAAGGGCCAGATTCAGCTTGACAAAACACGTAGTAATGTAAGAGGAGTAAAGAAACCATCAGGGATTGATATCGATAAATAATTAAACTGGACAACAATTAAGGGCCAGATTCAGCTTGACAAAACACGTAGTAATGTAAGAGGAGTAAAGAAACCATCAGGGATTGATATCGATAAATAATTAAACTGTACAACAATTAAGGGCCAGATTCAGCTTGACAAAACACGTAGTAATGTAAGAGGAGTAAAGAAACCATCAGGGATTGATATCGATAAATAATTAAACTGTACAACAATTAAGGGCCAGATTCAGCTTGACAAAACACGTAGTAATGTAAGAGGAGTAAAGAAACCATCAGGGATTGATATCGATAAATAATTAAACTGGACAACAATTAAGGGCCAGATTCAGCTTGACAAAACACGTAGTAATGTAAGAGGAGTAAAGAAACCATCAGGGATTGATATCGATAAATAATTAAACTGTACAACAATTAAGGGCCAGATTCAGCTTGACAAAACACGTAGTAATGTAAGAGGAGTAAAGAAACCATCAGGGATTGATATCGATAAATAATTAAACTGTACAACAATTAAGGGCCAGATTCAGCTTGACAAAACACGTAGTAATGTAAGCGGAGTAAAGAAACCATCAGGGATTGATATCGATAAATAATTAAACTGGACAACAATTAAGGGCCAGATTCAGCTTGACAAAACACGTAGTAATGTAAGAGATTGATGAGAGTGGTAATAAGAGATAATGTAGAGCTGATTAATTTAAAATAATACGAGTTAGAGGCCATCAAATAACGTAAAAACTAATAGACATTATGCTATCTGGTACCACAGATCAGCTTGGGAAGGAACTTTATCTTTGAATACAACACCAATCGGGGACCGAGTGACTGAAATTTGATTCTGCTTATAGAATCGTGTAAAGAAACGACAATTAGTATGTTGGAACTGATTCTTTTGCATTCATTACTATTTGATATTTTTTTATTAATTCATTTTAAGAAAAAGTAGGAAACCCCATCAAACTTTCCCTTAAAACCCTTGGATACTTCATCTTCCTGTAAACATGTGCTAAGGCAGTGTTGATCATGATCACAAGGGCGTATATAAGAGGGGGGGGGGGCGAAAGCCCTCCCCGCCCCGAAAATCGGACTAAGTGCTCCAAAATGAATTAAAGTCCAGTTTTTTAGGGTCAAATCTCCAAAAGTTTTCTGGGGAAGGACCCCACACCTCCTTCTTTTGTATTTCGAACTCTATTATTGACATTTTTTTAAGCATTAATTTCAGCAAGATGCAAATCCTACATAAAAATGTATTACAAAAATAAATTAAACCTGTTAAATATGCAGGGGAGAACAATTTGGGAAAAATCTAGCTTGGGGTCTGATAGTGACTGAATTTTTTAGAGGATATTTGGGCCCCTCCCGAAATAAATTTCTATATACACCACTCATCACAATCAACCTACACATGCATATTTAACTATGTTCGTTTAGTCACCACTAAGTAGTTTAATCAAAGAAATATAATACATTTAGTCGTGATCTAAGAGTGGTTCTAAAAATAGTGTGTGTATTTGTTTAGAAAACCTCTTCACATAAGTGGGAGATTTCATTATAAGTTTTGTAAAATTAATAACTTAATTATTGGGGTAATTAAAAATTGATAACTAAATCAGTGCGGTCTAACCTTTAGATACCCGAAGGGTGATAAGACTATCATAGGGAGGGCAGAGCCCAGAGAGAGTAAAAAGAGCTAATTATATCTTTTATTTAAACATTTATTGTGATTGTGGGTCATTTTTTTTTTATCGTGTCCATGGACAAATATAAATTAAATGGCCTCGTGCGTCTTCAGAACTGCATCCGCTAGTTCCAATGCATCCATGCTGTAGAGGACCTCTCGGAGTTCTGAAGCCAGCGGCACCAAACCCAGATTCAAGATATGTGGGACAAGGGCCGGGCACTCAAGAATGTGATCCGGGGTAAGGTGGGCATCGGTGCAGTTCTTGCACGGAACATATGTTCTCGTCTTGTCGGGGAGGATTTTCATCCCTTTATAGTGGTTTGTTCTCAATCTTGTAATTGTTAATGTTAGGATTCTGGGGCAATCGAAGTCAGTGATGAGGGGTTTCTTGAAGGAGTGGGGCAGAAGTCTGTGTTTTGCAACTGCATTTGCGTCTGCAAGCGTGATGGTGGTGCAAGGTTGGTCAGCATTTCTGCCTTCTTTTGCTAAGGAATCCGCACACTCGTTTCCCTCAATGCCCACGTGTGCCGGTATCCACTGCAGCAAGCAGGATTTCCCATTGCAGTGCAAGCCTTCAAGTAGGACATTTGGGTCATTAAAATACTACTTAATAATTCAAGGGGATATATACATATTTTGTGCCACAATTTAAGCACTTTATTACTTGATGTCAAAATTAATCAAATAAAAGCTTAAAACTAATTATATCTTGTTTTATCAAATTGAAAGAGAGAAAGCCTTTCTTTGAAATTAGGCTATTCACAACGTTTTAAAATTAAAAGACGAAGTAGTGTTTAAGGTTTTAGTAATTTACACAGGTATAAGTTATAAAGGTAAATTAACTTTGACCAAAAGAAGAGGCTGGGGGTTTCTTTTTAAGAGAATAGGAAATTTGAATTTTAAAAATTAAGTTCAAAATTTATAGATAGACATCTGTATCCCTCAAGTTAACATTTATGAAATTGCAGTTGTAGATGAATAATTACAACTCATAGCATTTATACTGATTTGATAGCTTCAGTAATTTTTGACTTTCTTCAAGCAAACCTTTTTGTTAAGTTAATGGCGGTAAAATTTAAAATATATAAACTATCCCCCCCCAAATGGAATTTCTACTAATTTAATTTTTTGTTCCTTTTTGAATTGCAAGAGCCAAAAACATTTCACAGTTACAATTAAAAACAATTTAGGGGGTTCAGGTGTTCTCACCTGGAAAACGTTTGAAAATCGACCCATCAAATTGGGATTTTAACACATTTCTAAAATAAAAACTGACAAGTGGATTATATTCTATGTACAGTAAACTCCCGTTAGTACGCCGTTCAAGGGGATTTGTGAAAACGTTGTAATAAGCGGTACGACGCTATATGCGGAAGTCCATAAAACACCGTTTCGGCGATATACCTAATACCCGTTATACCTAATCTTACCTAGAAACCTTTTTAAGCGGGATTTTATCACGAAAATAGAAACAAAAGAACAAGGTCTAAAAACAGAACAAACATTCTTACCTTTACATCTTTACTATTTAAATAAAATAATGACAAAAAAAAATGGTGTCTCTCATTTCATTTTGTGAGACTAAAAAGTTATTCCCCCCCAAAAACTCCATTTTTCCCCGGAATCTATCCAGACACAACCCGCAGATCCACTAAAGTCTGTTATATTCAAACTTTTAGCAATTTCATTTGCTTTTTCCGTCATAATGGGCAAGTTGGATGCTCGAGCTTGTTGAAACCACTGGTACAATATGTCTTCCTATTCATCATTTTTACCTTTCCGAACTCTTCTCCGAATTCTTCTTCGAATACATAATTTGAAAGGAACTAGGAGACGCGACGCAATAACCGGGATTTTTCTTCGAGGGACCGGAGAAAAGCGTCGAAATATGCGGGAAGTCGTTATAAGTGGGGGCTCTATAAGCGGAGAGTTTTTAATGATAAAAAGGCCTATTGGTACCAGGGACCAGAGAAAAACGTCGTAATATGCGGGACGTCGCACTAAGCGGGGGCGTACTAACGAGAGTTTACTAGTTTGAATAAGCAATAAATTCTGTGGCCGAGGGAAATCTCTTCGAGGGCTGTGCTTAGGCACGGCCCAGTTGGCATACATTTAGATTTCAAACCATTGAAATAGACATTTACAGGAGGATTTCTATATTCAATCCGATGTAAAAGATTTGCAATCTAACCTGATTCCTTCTTCAAATATTCCGTTAGTGGAAGGGTAGGTTATCATCATACAGCCAACAGTGTCTTTAAACTCTTCTAGCTGAAAAGAAAAAATATAATTTTGTTAACAAAATAATAATATTCAGTTTTGAGAAATTGAGTGAAAAATAGAAGCAAAAGTTTAATTTTTTTAGTATCATTTTCAATATTCTTTTTTTAAGCATAGCATGCATTTGTGTGTGTTCAGAAAAATATTTATATCTTGATTTTATGTTTCTTTTATGGGAAAATAATTTTTGTTTATTATGTCAATTGATTCTTATGCCACTTTGAATATTTAATATTAGGGTATTAATTCTTATTAAATTTTTTTAAAAATAAAAACCATATAAATTCTTTGAGCTGCTCTAATTTTATACTTACCATTATAGTATATTCTTTGATAATAAATGTCAGACGTTTTGGGGAATTTTTAAGTGTAACAAATTAAAAGCATTCTAAATAATACACGTCTTAAATCAAATAAGTCTGGAAAAATTAAATTGTGTTAATCCAAAAATCCCAATGTCGGATAAACGATATTGGGTTCAGTAAAATTATGGTCAGTGTCGTCTATATTGGACGATATTTCATAATGGTATAAATGGAAAAGGTTCAAAATATTCAAAGGACGATATTGGCTTGTGTTTTCGAGCCACACGGGTGTTGATATACCTGTAGTTTAAAAAACCAGCTTTTTTGAAATTGCATTTTTGTGAACTAATTTTGTATCTACATAAGATCAGTTTTTTTAGGAGTTACATTTCTGTTCACAAAGTTTCACGGTTACAAAAAACACTAACAAATGAAACCGGACTAACTAAAAAGCGTTTGATTCTCCAAATTTTCTGTTTAAAACATAGTGGTTCCCAACACGTAGAAGTCAGCGGACACCTAAGCCTAAAATTTGAACCTTTACGAATCACCCTTTATAACTTAAAGTTCACAAAAATGCAAGATGAAGGTTCATTATCCCTTATTAAGAATTAAAAAATGTATGATGTTCTGGAATGGTAACTATTCTAAGAAGATTTAATTTAGAGATAGTAATTTTTGCTATGACTTACGGCCATATTCACCGTGACCTTGATACCTTGATGACCGGCGGATCAATTTTTTTTCACACTTCAAATTTACTGTTTATTTATAGTGGCAGGATATATTATCAACAATTTAGTGGTGATTGTTATCCCCTGTCCCCACAACCGAAAGTGAAAGTCATTGACACGGATATAATATTCTTTCTTGCTTAAGCGTTTAGATTTCTAATAAATGGAATTTTTTGTGCGCCACTGAGCCCAATCACGGACCACTTCCAGAATTCTCTCGGACCACCCCTTAAAAATTTCTGCGTCAGGTTGCTCCGAATAAGTTTCCGATCTTTGTGGTCAGACTTACTATTCTAGAAAAGGGGCGCAAATCTCGCCAAGCAGATTTTTTGGCGAGAGCTCACACATGACCCTCCGAAACAGAAACAAACACATCATACTCATAAAAAAAAACAGATAATAAATGGTCGATGTATAATTTCATTTCACGATTCTTATCACAAGTTCCAATTTCAGCCAAAATTCCTTTCTCTTGAAAGAATCTGACCGCTTCTTCCTCTGTTTTGGGCAAATCCCAAATTTTCATTGCTTTTTGCATTAATGTTTTGTTTTTTAAAAAAAGAAGTTACCGATAAAGAAATTTCCCCGTTGAAATTGTGGAATGTGGAGGCATAGGGTTTCCGAGGGTTACCAGCGGTGATATTCCGTTTGGCGCTGTTTGCATCATATTGGCAACTTTATTGCTTGGCGAGATTTGCGCCCCTTTTCTAGAAAAGTACCAGACTTACCTTCTGTTTGAGATGTCGCATGTCGATGTCCCCAGAAGGCATGATGTTTATGGCCTGCACCTGCATTCCTGCCATTTGGGCACTTGCAGGATTCGTACCGTGAGCGGAGACTGGTATGAGGCACACCTGAAAACCAGATTTCAATACCTTAATAATAAAAGTTAGCTTTTATAAAATTATTATTATCATTATTAATTGTGAAAATTTATTGAAAAACATACACACATGAATGAATACAAAATGAAGAAAACAAAAAAGGAAGAAAAACGTAACAAACAAAAAGGTTATTTCCACGAAAGTAACAACTCAACTCTATCTAATCTCGCTATTTCTGAAAAATTGCAAGTTAAATAAAAGCAAAAAGTGTTCAAAAAGTGTTCAAAAGATCACTAGGTTACTAGACGCTCACTATACCTCTGGGCCAACGGTGCCAGGATTGTTCAATAACATAATTTTAATGTTATAAAACACGTGATAGTATTGTAAACAAACTCCTATAACTGCGCATGCTTCAATTGTCGTGGAAATGACCACTTCGAAAAGGAAAATTAAATATGTGGAACCATAAGAGCATGTATACCTCGGCCATGGCACCTAAAGCACAACAGCTGATATACGAGGGTTGTTTTTTTTTCAACTTCCGTTTTGCTCCTGAAAAAAAAGTAGTAGGAATTTCGAAATAATTTTGGTACTGGTAGTTAGGTACATCCTTCAGGATCAATTTGCATCTTTACTGCATAAAAATTAAAAATCGGACATTTTTTCTGTTAGTTATCGAATTTACAAGCGCGCTCCTCGAACTTATTTCCCGCCAGCCCATAGAGAATTTCGCTTTCCCCTCCTGCAATTTTCACCTGCTCACCCATTGTTTAATGTTAAATGCTGGACCAACGGAGCGGTCGCGCGAAGAAGAAAGCGAAATTCTCTATGGGTTGGCGGGAAAAAAGTTCGAGGAGCGCGCTTTTAAATTCTATAACTAACAGAAAAAATGTCCGATTTTTATGCAGTAAAGATGCAAATTGATCCTGAAGGATGTACCTAACTACCAGTACCAAAATTATTTCGAAATTCTTACTACTTTTTTTTCAGGAACAAAACGGAAGTTGAAAAAAAAACAACCCTCGTACTTGCCCATGACAACAGAATGCGCTATTTACTATATTCTTCTTCTTTATCTTGATGTCTTATGCTATGCAATTAAGTGTGTTGATACAATAAAATATTTAGGATTACATATTGATAGTAATTTAAAATGGAAATCCCATATTAACACTTTGTTAAACAAATTGCGTTTTATTAATTTGAAACTTTTTAAATTACATCGTATAATCGACCATAAATTTCTAACTACTGTATATTTTGCTTGGGTACAATCAACTATAAACTATGGTATTACATGCTTTGCATCTGATTATTACAATAATATTAAACCTTTAATTCATTTACAAAATAAGATTTTATCTCATTTAAAAAACAACTTTCTGCCTAAAAATATCTTAACAATCAGAGAACTTTATATTTTTCGCTTATTACTTTTTATTTATAATAATAAACATTTATATGAAGCCAAAAATTTAACTATTAATCTTAGAAACGCTAAAGGTAATTTATATATCCCTAAATCTAATTTATATCTCATAATATTTCATAAATCTCATGCCTTTTTGGGACCATACATATTTAATAAACTTGGTGAAACACTTAAATTAACTAATAATATTCATGAATTTAAATCCGGTATTCATTCTTTTATTTCAGGACACTCGGATATCGAAATACTATTCAAAATTCATAGATAATAAGCGCAGCTCTTGCCACATAATAAATTTATTTTTCAATTTAGGTTCCCTAGGCGAGCCTTTGGCTCTTTGGGTTCCACATAAATATATATATTTTTTCCCTGATTATCTACAAATAATTATGTTACAGTTTATATTTTCTCTTTGTTTTTTTTGTGCTGACTTTTGTCCGTGTTCTACTTGTATGTATGTTTTGTCTCATGTCCAAATAAAGTGTTATGTTATGCTATAAAATTATATAAAGCGTTCTTAAAACCATTGCCCGACGGGTGCAAATGCCCGAAAACTCATTTATCCTAGATAGGAATCTTTTACATTGTTGAAATATGAGGGGGCTTAATATTTTAGGTTTGGGAGGATGAATGAAGCCGCGTCCCAGGATCCTCCGGGCCATATCACAAAGACACTGGTTATTTACACGAAAGTAACAACTAAACTCTACTCTAATCTCGCTATTTCTTAAAAATTACAAGTTAAATTATAGCAAAATAATCAAAAGCAGCAGCAGCCTGGAATCGAACCAGGGACCATTAGGTTACAAGACGCACAATCTTCCACTAGGCCATCGGTACTGATCCCAGGATTGATAAATAACATAATTATAATGTTTTAAAACACATAATAATCAACTCCTATCACTGCGCATGCGTCAACTTCCGTGGAAATAACCACTTCCTATCGGGCAACAAAAGGGGGCTGTAACCCAAATATTGAAATTCATAGGATTAGCATTGGTCGCAAGTATCTCTGATCTTCCCACTTCTTCCTCTACCTGAAATGACATGCCACTATATTATATATTTTGGGGCCTTTTGTCATCAAATCCTGGGATTCTGGGTAGGGATGTCACGATTATTTCGATTCGATCCCGGAATCGATTCCTAAGGTCGATTCTTGCATTCGATTCCGTGCCTTCGATTCTAACATCAGATCGATTCCAAGCTGTTAATGTGTTGATTCCTAATTCGATTTCTGAATCAATTCCGTCACAAAATTTGACGTCCCTAAGTCTGGGACACCCAACTTCATACAATCAACCAAACCTAAAATATTAAACCCCCTCAGTGTTATTCCTAGGATATTTTTGAAGGAGTAAAAATACTCCTTGACTATTTTAGGAGGAGTGAAATTGAATTATGAGGAGTGAAATACGGAAATAGCAAGAACTATTACATTATACCACGGCTTACTAGATACTTATACAGGCTAGCCGAGTACGAAAATCATTGCAAATCCAGATGGCATTATTGGACAAACTGGCAAAGCATAATCACAGTGTTGAAGGCGGTGGGTGATATAGGTAGGTCTTGTAGCGCTCCAAGCGGGAAAAGTTGTCAAATGGTTTTCATTGTTTAAAACTCGACTAGCCTGTATAAGTATCTAGTAAGCCGTGATTATACAGATACACCAAAACCACAATCAAACTCCCTAAGCATCAGAACAATAAATAAAAAAAAATTAATATGGCTGTATGAAAACACAATTAAAAAGTATGATAATTAGGGTGCCATGGCTTTTGACAATTGGCTTTTTCCAGAAGTCGGGCGATAACGTCTCCGCTGAGATCAGTTGGTGTTTTTATTTGTTGATTTCGGTGGGGCCAAGTGGTGCATTTTTTAAGCTAAACCTTGGTGAAAAATTCAGAGTGGAAATACTCCTGACTAGTTTTTTAAAGAGTATTTCCGATTTTCAAAGAGTGAAATACTCTCTCAGTGGAGTTAAAAATATCTCTTAACCCCCACATACATATTTAAACAATGTAATAGATTCTTATCTAGGACATAAGAGCGGAAAATGTAGTCAGGAATATGAGCTGTCGGGCAGTTGATTGTCGCGATTTTGAACCAGATCCGTTTCAAAGACAACTCAATGTATTATGTTTACTTTTCTGTTTTCCTGTCCCGTTGCCTTCAAGTAGGACATAATGGTCATAAGGCCGGCATACTCTCCCTGTGCCCCACTGAAACAAAGATAATACAAATTAAGTACACCGCAAACGCTCACAACATATTTAATAACACTTTTTTTGGGCTCAATTTAGCAACACTTTAGCCTGCGTTGTAAGCTATACTAGATTGCAACGTTTCCTGACCACTACGCGGAAAGAAAAACTGCGTAAACAGAAAGCCTGTTGGGTTGCTACGAGGAGTTTCGGTACGCAAATCGTGATAAAAAGACGCTATTACATACACGTGGTTAATTTCACTCAAAAATCAGACACCGCGCTAGGAACTACTTTGCTTGTCTTGTAATCTCCAGGGTAAAGGTTCAAGTAACGCTACAGTTTGGTATAACTTAAACTGATTATTCTTAGAATTTATTATTACCATAATCATTTCTAATGATTAGGGCCATAGCCTTCGAGAGCGAGAAGGCCGGGACAGAAGAATGATGAGTCATCCTTTCCGACGAACGCTACCATTGAGTTTCCATTGACGCGTCGATTTTGGAGGGGAAAAATCGCTATAAATCATAAACAAATGATCGGAAAAAGAAAAAAAGACCTGTGTGTGATGTAGGAAACCAATACTAATGATTCTGAGTGAAAATGTTTACATTATCGGGGAAATATTTTGATAGATGGGATTTTTAAAAAAACCTTGTTCCGAGTACGATCGACTTTCACAAGCTTTATTAGATTAGATTCGGCATAATTTCAGTTAAATTACTACTTGCATTATAAAATCAACATTTTTGGTTAGATTGTATTCGTTTTTGAGTCATTCAAACCAATATTAACATTCGAAAATTTGCTGTTTAGTTGAGATTCGAAGCTAGCTGAACCGGGCGACGTTTTAAATAAAATATTTCTGTTTTATAATAACAAAAATCCTGTCTTTATTTTAACAACTAATAGATCATGTCCTATCTTAATATTTTTAATCCTTACACAGATAAATATTAACCATATTAACCCCCGCCTTGTAACTTTAAGTAAGATTTAAATATCAAGTGAGTATTCAAAATCAGCCGCTCTCTCTCTTTCTGGTACTATAATATATCTTGAGGTTTATTTCCTTTTTCCTTTATATATGAATAATCTAATATTTGAAATGAATAAATAGGATTTCCATTTTCAGTCAATAAAGTGTACTTATTTATAAACTTTTAAAAGGTAAAAACATGAAACGCAAATAACTGATCCAATAAGTTATAAGCATAACATTTAATTAAATTATTAATATCTATTAAAAAAAATTTATTTTTGGGAGGCAAGATAATACCCCACAAACTTTTATTTTAGAAAAACATATTTGTCTTACTATGTGCTCTCGGTATTTGAGCTCTCGGTATTTTCCGAAGCCATAACTTCTTTCTTTCTGCATCTTTAGGGAAGGAAAACACACTTACATTGCTGGCACCTTTTGTATAATTACCCTTGCATCCTGGGACACAGCAATGGTCCGGCATTATAAAGGCCTGGATGCAAAAAGAGCAAGGGAAACATGGGACAAAGCAGAGACAAAGGCGCTTGTTCCAAGTTCCCGCGTACGCACACAGCTCAGACCTTGAGAATCAATCGACGGCTAGGATGACTCATCGCTCCGGAGATGCGCAAGTGGCCAGGCCTGTCTCGTTCTAGAAGGCTATGTTAGGGCTCGGCAAATTTATGGATTCAGACATTCACGAGGTTATATGAGACAGGTAGCTTAAAATATATAAAAATAACTAAACCTTTTTTACTGGTGATTAAAACTGCTCTGGTTCACTGCTTCTACTTACCTGTTGGGCTGAAATGAAATCTTGTCATATCCGGTAATTTCACAAAGATCTTTTTCGAGTTCTTGGAACAATTTTTGGTACCCCTGAGCTTGTTCCAAAGGAACAAACGGGTGCATGTTCACGAGGCTGGGCCAAGAGCAAGGCTACAGAGGGAAAAGGATATTACTTTTAGAGCAGTATATCTCCAACACATTTTGGTTCACGTTTACGGTGCAGTACTGGGACGTATCCTAGGGGGGTTAGGGGTACCCCCCTCGAAATTCAAACATCTATTTTGTACTGCTTTTCCTTGAAAATTGCAATTTGCAAGGAGCGGTCCCCACCGGGTGTGTAACCCCAAAAAGTTCTCAAAATGTGTCAAAATACTACTTTTAAGGGTAAAAACTCCAAAATATTTCTGTGGGAAGAAGTGTTCATTAATTTCCATTTATGTCGAAAATCAAAACTTTATTGTAACTTTGTTTCCTTGCAATCAGTTTAGTTTCAAATTTTGATAAAAAAAATATCATTCAAAATTTTCTATAAAGACTTAGAACCAGAGTTGGGCAAAATGTAATCAGATTAATGATTAATGATTACGATTACAATTGTAATCTGATTACAAATGTAATCAAGAAAGTAATCACATGGAGATTAATGATTACAATTGTAATCACGAAAGTAATCACATGGAGATTAATGATTACAATTGTAATCTGTAATCTGATTACTGAAGACAAATGTAATCTGTAATCTGATTGTAACTATTTATGGTTGATAATGTGAAGGCACACAAAATGTTCCACAGAATGTTGGTTCGCGTCTTGCCGGAAATAGTCCAAAACTTACCGGAAGTGGTCCAAAACTTACCGGAAGTGGTCCGAAACTTACCGGAAGTGGTCCGAAACTTACCGGAAGTGGTCCAAAACTTACCGGAAGTGGTCCTAAACTTACCGGAAGTGAGTTGCGAATCACTTCCGGTAAGTTGTAGACCACTTCCGGTATGTAAAATGTACAAATGTAATGTAATTACTTCAATCAGATTATTAATCTGATTACAAAAGTAATCTGATTGCGCCCATCTCTGCTTAAAACAGTGAAATCTAATTATTTCTGAAATAAATTAGATGTCCTTTTTGATACTTTATTTGGTTTATATAAACAGTTCATATTCGTCACGTACGAAAGTTAAGGATATTCTAGGCTTTTAAGTGAATTTTGACATTTGTCAGCTGTAGTTGTAATTTCGTTTTCATTGTTTAAATTACATGTATAGACACCTTTACTCGACCTCGGCAGCAACGTTTCCTGACCCTATGACGTCACTACGCAGAAGCCAAAACTGCATAAACAGAAAGTCTGTTGGGTTATTAGGAAGAGTTTCGGTTCGCAAATCGTGATAAAAAGACATATGTTACGGGCAATGTGATAAATCCGGGCATTATTAATTATTCCCGCGTATTTCGGGCAGAGGGATAAATGCTCAGTAATAAATGTCATTGTATTTATCACATTGCCCGCAGTCTGATTATTGTCTGATTTCACGATCTGGCTACGACATATACATGGGCTTAACAAAATAATATTTTTAAAATAACGTTCTCAGATGGGAACTACTTTGTTTGTTAGTGACGTCAATAGGGTCAGAAAACTTTGCAGTCTAGTATAGAAAACAATCATTATTAACCAATGTCAATAAAATTTCGAGAAATAAAACACTTATAAAAACCGAATTCACAAAGATATTTTTTTTGCAAAAGTTCATATAATTTCAGGTACTATTTCAAAGTTAAAAGAATTTATCATTATCCCCATACTTGGCTAGACAGCCCAGAGTGGCCGTATTTTAATTTTTTTCGCCTCTTATCATATTTATGAGCTTTAGCTAAGTATGGGTCTCATTAAGGTTTATATATTAAAAGTTTTGAATATCTTGATGGCTGTAAAGATTTAATAGGTAATAGTTTTAGTCCATATGAGGTTTCATTTGAGTAAATAAGATGAATTTGAATATATTTGACAATTCTGTTGTCAAGCAGTAACTATAGAACCGAGAAAAAATCTTAATAAAGTGTAAATTATTTTTAATCCATTTTCCGGGATTGTTGGTCGTCGATTTTGGACATTAATTAAATCGTAAAAAGGATAAAAAGAGTTGAGGTGAAAACTAAAAAAAAATAAATCTTACCATCATTTCGGTTGTGCTATTTAGTTTCATTGTGCAAGAACCCTGTAAAAACAGAAACATTGCATTAGGGATATATATAACATATTAACCTTTTTTAAAATAATAAGTTTCTTTATGTTGGAATTTATGGCATTAAGGTAATTTCTTTTGTCCTTGTATTATTAACCTCCCTCACTCAACATCAGTTTGTTTGAATAAACGTTATAATACACGTTTTGGAGTTCATGTCATGTATTAACTTTCCACAGCTTGATCAATATCAGACAACGCTGAATAACATTTTCTTTTCGAAATATTGTTAAAAAAATTCTAGAATCAACTCACTTATTGCATCCAAATAAGAATTTTATGGTATTAAAAGTGTGGTTAGTGTGTTTTGATTGTTTTCTTGATTAGTTTTCTTTAATGTGCCAGAAAAGTATGAATAATAAAATTTTTAAAAGATCAATTTTTAATTTTATTTCATAATATGTATTATAACTGCAAAAAAACTTTTGTAACATGAGATAGTTTGATGAAAAAGTAGCTGCAAACCATTCAAATTTTTGGTTTTTCAAGTCTTGTTACAAAAGAACACTCTTTTATTTCATTCTTCCGAGTCTTAGCTTATTTACTCTTTTAGCTTATTTATTATCCTTTCTGAATTCGGAGCAATTTAATTAAAAGTTTTTATTTTTGTAACAGGACTTGAAAATCTTAAAATTCGGAACTGTTGGCAGCTACATTACTAGGGATTTGTAAGTCGACTTGAACATTTCTGCATTCAGGAATCTTCCGGCAACTATTTCTAACAAAACATTTAGGGGCATAACCCACTAATATTTCCGATGTTTAAAAAAAATGAAACTAGTATAGAGAGTGGTTAAATAGAATATTTCCGTTGGCTAAGTTTCCAAAAGTTGACAGAAAATTGTGGCATTGGGAAAAGTTCAGGCAAAAGAGAAATCCCGTCACTGAAAAGCTCTGGAAACATTTACTGCCTGAGCTTTCCTGTTTCTTGACGATTATTTTTTACAGTGTAAACTCAAAAGTTCACTGAGTAATTTTATCAAACTACTAAACGCCTTTCGATTTTACGAACTCTTATTTTATTAACTTCGAGTATCCCCTTCTAGTTCAACTAAATACTAGCATTGTCCATATTATTAGAAATAAAATCTCACCAGAGGAATCATGGAATGCACTAGCGATATGTCTTTGTTTTCAAGAACTTTCATGTACCGAACAAGACGAGCTTCCGATCGGTATCTGTAAAAAAAAAATATACATTAGGGTGGGTCAAAATTATTTTTTTTACATTTTCCCAGGGGCACAGCGAGAAAAAGGTGCGAAATGGTCTCAAACTAACATGCGTAAAATATTATTCCATTATAATAACTCTTTTTGCCTCCGGATTGACTTCAAAGTTTCCAGCAATGTAGTAATTCCATGTAAAAATGGAAAAATTAAAATCGAGGTTTTACCTTAATTGCATGAATCCTTCATGAATGTAAATGTTTACAATGGTATAAAAATCCTCATGGAAGAGTATAAAATAATTAAAAATGAAACTAGAGATGAAATACTTGAGTTCTATCACAACATATTTTGAAATATCGCAATGAATAGAACAGGCTATTAAGAATCTCTTGTTAGATTAAAAAAAATGTGTGAAGCCTTTATTGGCGGTTGAATAGGATGGTGAAAATATTGAATTTAATAAAAATGTATGTGTCAGTATTGTGGTATCTATTATGGCGTATGCGTTTCAAACTCCCAGAGAAAATTTCTATAATAGTTTTAAGTATGGATGGGGGTTTCCTTGAAATTTCAGTGGCATATAAGGGGCAGTCCACCACAACTGTCCCCAAACGAGTCCATAATGTCCAGAAATAAATTAAAACCCTATTTTAAGAGTCAAATTTTGAAATGTTTTCTTAAGGAGAGCGGTAGATACCCGTTTTAAGCTTAGAGCTCAGTAGTATCCTCAAAATTTTGAAATTAGCTACAGTAATTTTCAAAATATACTTGTAATTATTTTAACCAGCTAAATTTGCTATATACTTAAACAATGTACGCGTAAGAAACTATTTTTAGTCAATCCTCCCTCCAAAGAAGTCTAATCATGAGTCTGGGTTTCAGGCCATCCCTATAGACAAAATTTAGATAAATCATCACTGAAGTGAATCATTACTGATATGTATTTGCTTATTTCCTATGAACGAACTATCCATTCGACACTTGTTTAAACATATTTATGTAATCACATTTGGATCCGAAGACTTTTAGGGAGTTTGGACAAAAGTTTATAGAAACATGTAAAATCTCCCTTTTTTTCCTAATTAATGTGTATGTCAGCCAATTACCCCAGTTTTTTCATCAAAGGCTAAGCACAAACCAAAAATTATATTTGAACAGAATAGTGTCAACAGAACCTAGTAGAATTGTGCATGATTCAATAGAATCTGATTCTGACAAATCAATTATTAATGTATCGCATAGGAGGAAACTTCATGGCCCAACCTAGATTGCAATCAAAATTCGCTCTTTATGTTAATATTGATTATTATTCCAACTTGATATTTGCCACTCAGAGATTGAAGCCAAACTTAACGCAGTATTTAAAAAAAAATACAGTTACTTCACACACAACGAAAGTTGATCAGCTAGTGAAATATCAGTCCGCTGAATTTTGAAATCACAGCATTTAAGAAAAATAGCAACTATTACCACTTTCTAATTTAAAATTTAAAAGAATCATTTTACACTGACCAGACTTGAGAGAGAATATATCGGATCTACCAATATTTAAAATCTATACCAGTGGACCATACATTGTTTGTTTGCAAAAAAGCCTCCTATCCAGTTTTGTTAATACTATATTGCCTTCTTTAGAAGTTGTTTTTGTACTAATAGAATTAATGTTACTCATATGATTAAAACTGCTTTTAAAAACCCATATTTTTAAGCTTTAAAATATTATTAACGCAAAAAATTAAATCTCTAAAATTTAAAAAAAAATGAAAAAATTGCATAATTTTGTTCCATTTGAAGCCAATCCGGAGGCAAAAAGAGTTATTATTATGGAAAAATATTTTACACATGTTAGTTTGAGACCATTTGGCACCTTTTTCTTGCTGTGCCCGATGGAATTTGTAAAATTTTTTTTTCGCCATAGGAAAATGACCCACCCTAATATACATTATATTCATTATTTACATGAAATACTACCCATTGTGTATAGATATTCCACTCTACCACTGATATTAAATTTAAAATTTATAGATTTAAAAATTAAAGTTATGGGGAATACACTAAAAATCCAATAGTATTTTCAGGTGACGTCACGACCATAGATGTGGGGTCACGTGATTGCAAATGCTCCAATCAAAGAATTCCACGACCAGTTATTTTCTGTAATTGTTAAGGTGGACACAAATTAGAGCCGAGCGCCGCAAGCGAACAGCCGCAAACATGCTCTGCGCACGCGCAGCTAGTAGGCGCTACGAGCTGCGCGTGCGCAGAGCGTGTTCGCGGCTGTTCGCTTTCGGCGCTCGGCTCTTACTTGTGTCCACCTTTTAACCTTCTGTAGGGCAAAGCGTCTGTTGCTAAGGCCGTTGTTAGGTCCGAGTGATGTGATTGAAAATGCTCTATTAATTACTATCACCAAAAATCATTTGTATGGTTTAACATAAATTATTTGGTTTTACACACGTATAAAACAAATTTAAAATACACCATTCCAACAAACTATACTCAACAACAACGTTTCCTGACCTTATGACGTCACTACTCTGAAGCAGAAACTGCGTTAACAGAAAGCATGGATGGTGTCTACGAGGAGTTTCAGTACCCAAATCGTGATAAAAAGATGCTACATATACATGGGTTAAACAAACTAATCATATTTTTAAATTGACGTTCTTAATTTCACTCAAAATTCAGACACCGTGCTGGGAACTACTTTGTTTTGTTTCTCCGGGGTCAACTAACCCCCCGTTGCAGTCTAGTAAAGTATAATTCGATAACGTTAAAGCCCAAACCATAATTTTCGCTTCGAGGTTTTTTCATTGCCTCTCTACAAGACACCATTTTTTTTATCAAGGTTTAAATTAAACCTTCATTAAAACACCACAAATCTTTATTTCATGATTTAATTTCAATCATTGGTTTTCAGAGATTCCAACCTCCATTGAAAACTTTCCGTAGCATCGTAATTAACCTTTTATCTGGAAATCTAAAATCCGGATTCATCCCCACCAATCAAACAGGTTATCTAATGTTTTTAAGTAGCTTAAATTTTATCTTACCCCTTCTTCAGTTTTTATTTATACCCTAGTTTGTTATTTTAACTAGAAGAGTGGTGAGTAATCTCGCGAAAAAAGTAGTCGGGAGAAAACCTTTGACAAACAAACAAATATCTGTAAAGAAGTGCAAAGTTGAATGATAGCCTCGTAGATTTTGCACAAAACGCTTGTTCATCGTTTATGGATTACCGTCACCCCTGAAATTGAGTGTAAATATTCGTTCTCATAAAATTCGCCAAAGAATTCGCATTCCAAAGAATTCGCCAATGCAAGAAATGAAAAGTTTTTCTCCTGGCCCGATGAGTTCGCAACGCTGGGAATTTCGATTAACATGCCATTATTGTAAGATCTGAAAAGGGATTGTTTATTACATACAGTTTTCGAGAATGGAAGTTGATTATAGGAAGAGAAAAAATTTAATTTTTCAGGATCATAGGCAAAAAATACCCCTGTCATTAACTGCGATGGGCTTGTAATGTAATGTATAGTATGCAGAGCTACGTTAAATCTGCAATATTTTCCCCGCAGCACCATTGTTGGGAGGGTTTCCATAGTTTTTCCGATGATTTCCGTAATCCGTAGCATGAAAACAACAACCGTAGAAACGCAGGAGAATCCGTTGTTGTTTCTTATGCCACTTGGAATATCAAAGCTCCATTCGCAAAGCGTACAGGATTTAGAAACTTTCGGTTTTTTAGGTATTATTATCCAACTCAATGTTGAGAGGATGTAACGAAACAATACCTTTACGATGATAATTAACAATAGCTGACATTAGGGTGTAATATATTTAACATATTTGTATTTAAAAAACGGTGAACAATGTCCAATTTACCAAATTTCTCTTCAAAAATACATTATCATAAGGGAAGTAAACATAGTGATGGTTCTCACTGAAATTGAATGTTCAGGTCTTAATTAACAGGTATGCAGATCCAGCAACCAACATACAGGGTGTTCAATATGTTCCAAGTCAATATAAGATACTGAACTGATACTTTCGGTTATATACTAACCGAAGCTTTTAAATTCAAATCAAATTTTATTTTGGTTAAGTTTACAGGCCAAAGAATAAGAAAAGAAAGACAAACTAAGTTAAATTTTAAATTTAATAAAAAAAATACAATAAATGGACATCGATTTCGCAAATTCAAGGGGTTATATCTGCCGATAGGGTGTATAGTTATTTTTTTCCTCTTTACACTCATGTGTAGAGCGAAGCTTTGATAATTTATTGCGCACAAAAAGTCAACTTGCCGTTTTTTGGACTTATTCCCTTCTTCTAACTGACGATTCAATTTAAACTACGAAAAATAAAACGGAAATGAAATTTTTTCAATTAAATTTCTATTAAAATAAAATTAATGATTGCAGTCTTTTAGGTGAGCACAACTCAGCTACAGGTGAGGTGAAACGACAACGAGCAAGGGAGGATTCCCATGTTTGAAATAGTAAAGAACACCTACTTGTTGAAGATGGGATGTGAAAGCACCTTGAGCGTTCTCTTGAACTCTTCTCCAAAGTGGAAAGCGGAGGGATCTCCCTGAAGCGACTCGACCAACTCTTCCTATACGACAAAGTAAAAAATTAAATCTAGACTCAGGGGATCTAGACCCAATCTAGACTTAAAAAATACAATAAATTATGTAAGGTTTAATTCGCAAGAATCACATGTAACCAGTGTTATTCCTAGGATTTTTTTGAAGGAGTAAAAATACTCCTTGACTTTTTTAGGAGGAGTGAAATTCAATTGTGAGGAGTGAAATACGGAAATAGCATTTAACTACATATACAGAGACAAATTTTGTATTAAAAATTTAATTATGTATTATTTTGTATTGTCCATTAAACTTTTTAATGGACAAAATGAAATTTAAAAAAAAATGAGGATGCTTTTTTTGGTTTTAACAATTATAGCATATGTTAAGTATTAATAGAAAATATTAAACATTATGCATTACACACGGAGCATTTTTTAACTTTTAAGCTAAACCATTGTGAGAAATTCAAAGAGTGAAAATACTCCTGGCTAGTTTTTTAAAGAGTATTTCCGATTTTCAAGGAGTGAAAAACTCTCTCCGAGGAGTTAAAAATATCTCAGCATGTAACCTATTAAGAAACATAATTATGCATCACTTTAATGAATACAAATAATAAAACCAGTGATTCAGAATAGTCCTAAGGTAGTGTGGTAGTGTACAGTTGGGGAAATAAAAAACTACTCAGTTGAGATTTCTGACGAACCACTTGGGTTAGGAAGACAAATAAGGTGTCATTTTTCATGTCATGAAGTATTCTTTAAATGAAAAAAAATTTCGAGTGCTTAAGGGGTCGTCTTCATATTAAACGAAACACTAACTTTTGTTTTTCCTATGGGGACCCCCAATTATTATGCGTTTTTCTGAAAGAGCATCCCCATAAACCCCCAAATACCAAGTTTCATTCACATCGTGCGGTAAATTAAGCTTTTACGTTTTGGGGGTCGTCTCCAGAGTGAGAAGGATTAATTTTCTGTAAACACTATATCCTAAAAACGGTGGGATAGTAAGACTTTTACTCACCACTTTAATGTTTATTGAAAAGTTTATAAGTAATTTATTGAAATTTTATATCAAATTTGCGTTTTAATTTAAGTTCTGGTGATTAAAATAAGGCGACTTTTTCCAGAAAAAGCATTCGCCGGTATGCATTTGGCAGCGGTATACGGTCCCTTAAAGAGTGGGAATTCAGTTTAATTCGGTTTTTTCTAAAACTATTAATTGAAATCGACTGAAATTTTGGTTTTCCACATAAAATTACTACCAGAATCGATTACCATAAAAATATTAAAAGATTTTAAAATTTAATTTTTGGGTCAAAATTAGATGTTAATTTTCTATCTATTAACCGTTATATATCGCTATAAAAGCATAATTATTTTGTTTGGGGACACAAATTTGATCTAAATTCAAAGTTTCATATTTTTACGCCGAAAACATTTTGACAAATTTCACATTGAATAGTTGACATTTTAAAAATATAATATGCTTCTATTTGGATACTTACATGGATGAAACTTGGTATTTGGGGGTTTATGGGGATGCTCTTTCAGAAAAACGCATAATAATTGGGGGTCCCCATAGGAAAAACAAAAGTTAGTATTTCGTTTAATATGAAGACGACCCCCTAAGGACTCGAAATTTTTTTCATTTAAAGAATACTTCATGACATGAAAAATGACACCTTATTTGTCTTCCTAACCCAAGTGGTTCGTCAGAAAACTCAACTGAGTCGTTTTTTATTTCCCCAACTGTACATACACCCCCATCATTTTTACCCATGAATTATTAATTTGATTCTTTAAAACATTTTACGTGGTTTTATGGCTGTTGTTTTAGATAAACGGTTCCCAACTCAAAGAAGTTCACGGATCATTAAGTCTGAAATTGGAATATTCACGGACCACCCTTTGTGGCTTAAAATCCTTATCTTCACAAAATTTCAAGATGAAAGTTTATTATCACTAATTAAGCATGGAAATTTATACATATTGCTATGAAATCTAAGAATATTTTAAGAAAAATTTCATTACATATCACGCGAATCAGTTGTTTTTTTGTGGGATAAGTAGTAAATCTTCTCAACCCCTAAAAATACGTCTAGCTTTTATCCGAACTCCAAAATTTTCCTTACATATATTTATAACACAAGAAACAATTATTATTAATTAAGTGGTGACTAATATCCTCACAAATTACATAGCTGAAAGTATAATCCAATCTTTTCTTGTTCAAATCATTCAAATTTCTATTATTTATAGGAAATATTTTGTGTGCTTCCTGGTCCCTCCATGGACCACTTCTAAGACTATCACAGACCACCAATGGTCCGCGGACCACCGGTTGGGAACCACTGTTTTAGATTAACATAGCTATTAGTTTTCATTCCCTTTTTAAGTCACGTTTTCCCATGGTAATTTCTCAAAACCTCATTCACCCATTTAAGAATAATGTAAACATGAGTTGCACTTACCACTGTCTGTGGGCATTCAAATACAGATAAAAGATCGCAAAGATCTTGGCGCTCTATGGTCTCGTCTAACGAAACACCAACCTATAATAAAAAAATACATAATACAAATACAAATACAGTCGATCAACTACAGGCTAAAAGCCCAGCAAGGTTGATCCAGTCTATTCAATTCAACCTCCCCCCGATTTCCAGTATTCGTCTACTTTTCTTTTAAACTCGTCCACCCCACTTGAGTTAACTATCGATTCAGGTAATGCATTCCATTTATCCACTACTCTATTAAAAAAATAATGCTTCCTACAATCCCGTTTAAAACTTGCCTTATTCAATTTTAAACTGTGACCCCTCGTTCTATTACCCGTACAGAAATCTAGTCCCTCTGTGTCCCCTTGTTTTAACATTTTAAAAAGTTGAATCAAATCCCCTCTAGCCCTTCTTTTCTCTAAAGTGAACATATTTAACTTCTTAAGTCTTTCCTCGTAACTAAAACTAGATATACCCTTGACCAATTTAGTAGCCCTATGCTGAACCCTTTCAACTAAATTTATATCTTTTTTTAAGTATGGAGACCAGAACTGAACAGCATATTCGAGATGAGGCCTTACCAAGCCTCTATATAATGGCAAAATAATGTTTCCGGACCTTGAAGAAACAGTTTTTTTAATGTATCCCAACATCCTATTAGCTTTTTTATCCTATCATCTTTCTATAGCTTTTCATCCTATTAGCATCCTATTAGCTTAATAATAGTTATGAAAGGATTTGCAAACGCTGTCATAAAAACTTTAAGACTTTTTTTTCGTTAAAGTAAACAACACTTTTGTTTGTGCTACATAATTCGTCACTATACTAGACAGCAAGGTTTCCTGAAACCAGTACGTCACTACGCGGAAGGAGGGAAGGAAAAACTACGTAAACAGAAAGCCTGTTTTGTTGCTAGGATGAGTTTCGGTACGCAAATCGTGATAAAAAGACGCTATATATACATGGGTTTAACAAAATAATTAAATTTTGAAATTGACGTTCTTCATTTCACTAAAAATTCATACACAGCGATGGGAACTACTTAGTTTGCTAGTGACGTCATAGGGTCAACTAACGTTGCTGTCTAGTATAGTGGGGTACCAGCAGCGTAAGTTAATCTTGCCCCCTTTTATGAGGGGGATACAAGAAAACGTTTGCATTTTCTATAGGATTCAATTGTAACGTAGCTGTTTAATCTATCAACAATTGAGGGTGAATACCAATGCATCCGCTTTGATCTTTCGACTTACAAAATATCTCAAAGATAGATTGAGATAGATGATTGAAACTTTTTCCGTTGAACTTAGCTTATTTTCGACAGGCACCCTGTTCCACGCCTGTTAATTTTACTCAAATATCATGTATCTAAATATTTAAGGAAACTCTAATAACGCAGGCAATCCCATTTCTAATAATATTAACACTTTTAGTGGTGATTTATTAATTTCTAACCTTACCGTGCCATCATCGAAGTATCTAAGGTTGATTTTTTTCTCCTCAGCTCGTTTCTTCACTTGTAACGCACTGGATTTTGGAATGACCTTGATGGTGTCAAAAAACCGCTCGTGCTGCAGTTTGTGGCCACCCCCTGTGACACCTGTAGAAAAAAGATCGGTGTCAAAATTAGGAAACTATCTTTTAATTTAGAGCAAAAGTTCAACCGCTGACGAGTTCGGGATGCATGATTCAGAAGTGCACATTCAAATCGCTACCGGGAGCGGTAGGTACTTCCATTTTGTACCAATCGGGACACTATTTGTTTGCACAACAGAGCTGTGCAAACAAATATATATGCTTTACCCACGTGATTTCATTCTTTTTTTATTCGTCTTTTCATTAAAGATGTGGTTGAGAATATTTTACGCTATAAAGTACTTTTAAACAAAAATAATTTAGGGTTTTTAATAAAGGTTTTAAATGTTATCATTTACATTTATTTATCTTTTAAATAACTTTTCATCGAACTTTCAGAATTATATTCCTTCACACTTTAAACTTTAAAGAAATAAAATTAATAATTAATTTGGCAGTAAAAAGTACTGTTTTTTGAATTCTGATTTTATTTATGTTCATAATGTTCTTTAAACCAATTGTAGTATATTAATATGTAAATAGTAAATTGTAATGATTCTACTTATTCATATTTACATACTAAAGAGTTGTAATAAAAATTTGAAAAGAGAGAAAGAAAAGAAAAAAAAATGTTGGTAATTATTTAAGAGTAAGATGAATGAAATTAATTTAAATAAAATTGGATTTTTTATCATTAATTTAAAACAGTGTTCAATTTTCATGTTTTTTTACATTTAGAAAACATAACATACCAATAAAAAACTGTAAAAGAAAATGAAAGATGATACTACTAATAATATAAAAGATAATAGAATTAGATCTCTAAGAAGTATTTTGTTATTCAATGTTAATTGGAACCTTTTTTATGAAGGTAAATTTAAGTTCAATTTAGCAATAAAGATTGTTAAAGTCATGAAGGAACATCAGTTTATGAACTAAGAATTTAATGTTAAAGGATAAAATTATATTTCCCACTAATCTTTTATAATATTAAAGCAACTCAGATAAAATACTATTCCAAATAACTAATAAAAAATAAGAATTGCTGTTTTATTACTGCATCGAATCGGCAAGTAATTCTAGCGTAATTTATTTTTTCCATTACAAATTCAATTTTTTTACATTCTGATTAAAATAAGAAAATGAATCTAACAAAAATTAAGAAAGAAGCATTTGTTTGTTTATTTATTCTGAAATATTGGATCCCAAACAATCTAAAAATAGTATTCCGATTGGTTCAAAATGTAAGTACTGCCCCCAGTAGCGATTTGCATGTGCACTTCTGAATCATGCGTTCGGGCTCAATGTGTCTGAAACACGAAAGGACCAATTAAAAGAATCACACTTTAGAATTAGTTACAGTATTTTAGGAGCAATTTATCTGTGTAGTAATATTTAAACGAAGAAAAGTTTAAATTTATTCAAAAATGAGTTTTACATAAAGACAATTTCAAATTGACACAAAATTGACATAAATTCCACTAGTAAACAAAATTGAAATTTTTTCTGGCTCAAAAGCAAAAAAGGGTGATCCTGGTAGAACTTTTTATGCTGAATTTAAATATGTAAGATGTTTTCTTCCATCACGCATAGTTCTCTTATGACGCACATTTTAATTTTGAACGAAATTATTTCACATTCAAACAAGATTCGAAAAAGACAATTTTTAATATTTTTTAAAATTAAAAATGTTCAATCAACCTAGAATTTTGCGCATAGCCCCTATCTTAACACGGAGTATCTATTAAAAACAATTAAAAATCGCGCAAATTCCTCATTCATAAAATATTCGTTACTAGATTTTACACGTTTTAATCTTTAATTTCAATACAAAAATAAATGCTTTAAACTTCTAAATCACCATTACAATCCCCACAGTTTCAGGTTTTTTTAAGTTGTTACCATTGCGATATGTTTTTTTCGTGTTTTACTTTACATTTTTATCAATTAATCTCTTAGCAATTTTAGATTTTTTTTGTGGTTGATTTTTTGTAGTTTTCTTGTGTCATTTTGCAGGTTTCTTGTTGTTTTTTTTTCTTTTTCATTTCATAATTAATGTATTAATTTCTATTACGCCTGGACGGGATTTATTTTATTTCCCCTTGGTGTATCACTTTTTCTGTATTCGTTTTATTTTTTTACATTTTGATAACATATATTGTTTGTTTACAAGTATAATAAATAAAATAAGAGCAGAACTGTGTATGGTTTAAATAGCAATGTAAAGAATTCTTGCATATTGCTTGGTTTGTACTATTGAAAGTTATTGACATAAAAATATTACTCCATGGACAAATACACAATAATAGTAATAATCTCGTTTTTCATTACGTAATATTAGTAACATCTAAAAACCATTAAATAATATTAGCCTATGCATAATAAAAAAAAATCCCACTATACTATACTCTAGTTTTGAAATACAAATAGTTAGGCACAATAACACAAAGCTCAAGCTCCCGTAACTTTTGAAATCTGTCGGGTTTCGAAACTTTTCCATATTTCTTTTCACACACTTCCTTATCTTGAGGTGTAATAAAATGGCCACAGAACTTATACATATAATTACGCATATCTAAATTTTTAAACTTTAATAAAAAAAAAGTTCTGACTTTAATTATGGAATTTATCAGATTTCCGCCTGCATTTCGGGCATTATTAATAATGCCCGGTTCATCATTGCCCATTACATGCTACACATCGTTGGCACAATGATTGCAAAAATCAAATAACAAAATTTTGAAAGTTAAAAAGTGTTCTCATAAATTCGCATTCATTTCATTCAGGCAACCTTTATGATTGCAGATTCCCCCAAAGGGCTCTTAGACGGAATATTAGATTTTTGACGAAAAAATAGTCAAAATATATGTCCGCTCAAACTTGACAAATTTTGCAGATTCGCATTTCAACAACAGTCCATTATTTTAATTTAAAGTAAAATTCACGCATTGGCTAAGTACTACTTTAAAAATTTAACACTGATGTGTACCAGTTGCACTGATAAACTAACATTCTTATTTAAACTCTAATTAATATCACAAATTTTTAAAATTGTAATAAAAAATAAAGCAAAGAAAACTTTTCATTGCAAAAAAAAGGGAAGTGAAGCAAAATATTTGAGATCCACTGGAACCGTTTCAACCCAAACAGCAAAAGTCCACGAAACACTAAGCCTGAAATTGCAATCTTTATGAATAACTTACTCACCACTAAAAAGAGTCAAATTATTCAAAGGGGGTATAAATAACAACTCGATTAAACTGTCGACGAATCAAATTTTCGCATCTTACTCGATCTTCACGGACCAGCCTCTATAACTTAAAATCTTTCACCATCACAAAATTGCAGGATGAAACTTCATTTTCCCAAATTAATCATAAAAGTTTTATAATGATATGAAATGTAACTTTAATTAAAGAAAAATTGAACATTATCTCACGAGAGAGATTAGGATATTCCAACTAAATCTTCGGGGGAAACCACAAAAATGTCACTTCGCTTTTTTAGATAGCGCTTAAGTATGCTTTGAATATTTAAAGTACTGGAAAGTATTGTTAACAATTTAGCGGTGACCGCTCCCCAAAAATTACTAGACGAAAGTTACAGTCTGGGATATAATTTAATACTTTCTCGTTTAATGCACTAAAATATATCTACTTATTTGAATTTTTTGGTGTTAACAGCAGTGGCGGATCCAGCCAAGCTCCAGGGGGAGGAACTTTTCGCCGAACACAATTTAACAATACAAGAAAATTTAGACGCAAATATATTAAATTTTGCTTTTTTTCTATAAATATATCTCAAGCGCCTCGCATGAGATTTATTTTTGCTTCCCCCACGTTTAATATAAGCAAAATAAGAGAAACAATGTGTTACCAACATAGACCGTGATCTGAACATTGCAATATCTTGAAATGATAAAAATGTTTTCGTAAGATGTGTTACACTAGGATACGGGGTTTTTGACCCGAAATAAACACTCTCCGTTGAACACTTTTTGTGTAGTGATAGTGTTCAAAGTGTTTCAAAATCAAAAGAGGAGGTTGCTGTGGCTGTCACAGTTACTTTTAATAAACAGAGAGAAACCTCGTTTTTTTCTTCTAAAATTAAGTTTGAAAATGTTGGAAACATGAATAACTCACCTGCAGCTAATAGTCGCGTGGCATTGTTGACTTTGTTGGCGATGTTGATAATGCCTTCCCCGCCGTGATATACCGCGTACATAGCCGAGATATTAGCAAGAAGAGCCTGAAAAATAAAATGAAATTGTTTCTTTAGGTGCAGTACATAGGGTGTATCAAAAAAAAAAACTTTTTTGATGATGCGTTAGTGGCGAAAAGTTGTCTAAGGTGGCAGAGAGCACTGTAATTTTTTTTTCAGAGTTTTCGGATGATGTCTTTAGCAGCCAACTTTGCCCTGAAGGTTTTCAATGCTATCCTATGGAGCGCGTAACACAGGTAAGGGAACGTACCCATACTACGTGACCAATTTTATACTATTTTTGACCCCCTCCCCCCTTGGTGACCACCCGTAGTATATGCCAAGACCCCCCTCTCCCCCTCTAGTTTTCACGTAGTAGTTCATAAATACGGTTTTCACTCATTTTTAGCAAACAAAGTTAAAAAAAGTTAATTTGGCTTAATTTGTTTTTATTAATACAACGCTTGCCTCGTGAAGCCAAGAGTGCGTGCATACAAGTGGAAAATATATTATCAAGAAGAAAAAAACTTATGTAAAAGTTATTGTGACAGTAACTTAATTTACAAAAACAAGTATTTTTTTCTTTATTTTTTGACTACGTGACGAATCCCTAAGCCCCTCCCCCCCTGTGACCAAGCGGGGTATTTTGAAGACCCCCTCCCCCTAAACAGGTCACGTAGTATGGGTACGTTCCCTAAGGCCTCTCATACCCCTTCTAATTGCACAGCGAATGTCTTCACCCTTGTTATGAACCCTATATGTATGCTATCCAAAAAAACTCAAATAAAAACTTAAGTCTATATATTATAATGGTTTTGGGTTCAAATTTGTACATGAAATACGCGATTTTCTTACTCCCAAAATCAATATAATATATTGATTTAAGCTTGTTCATAAGTTTCATAAGTAAAAGAAATTCGTTCGTATGCAATGGTTGATTGTTTCAAATAAGTGCAGAAAAAAATCGCAAAAATTTCAAAAGCATTGAAAGGGATGCGAAGGAAGCACATTTTAAATAAAATATTTATTTAAAAAAATCATATTTTCAAATTTATAGTTTTGTTCGTTATTTTCACTCAAGAAATGTTTAACTTCTAATCATAAAACCATTAATTACTTGCATTGTTAATTTAACCCATTAAGCGCCAAAGCTCCCATTTTGGGAACATTTTTAAAATATTTTTTTCACCAAAAAGAAATAAAGATACATACTTGCATTTTTTTCCCTTTAATAACAAGAATATGAATAATTGTTAGTGATTTTTACAAAAAGTTTGCAACTTAAATTCTATTTTTTAAAATTCTTCGAACTTTGACAAAATTGGCACTTTTTTCTTCACAACAAAATAAGTTCACTAAAAATTATTTATTCAAATGCGGGAGATTTAAACCAGTGAATATGGAAAACAATAGTTTTGTCTTTAAATCAAAACAAACCGGGGGTCAAAAAAATAATTTAGAAGGATTTTACAGCTGTTTATTTAGAATGTTCCCAAAATGGGAGCTTTGGCGGGAAGTGACTAGTGCGATTTCTCGCGCGTTCCCGTATTGTGAGGTATGTTAAGGCGGCTTTATATGCATCCGGCAAGTGCGGCGAATGCGACTGCGACGGAAGATTTTTTCCTGCGAGTCGCCAACTTTTGTGAACGTTTTGACGCGTGTCTGTACGCGTCGGCTCCGTGCGGCAAGTGCGATCGTGTCGTAGGTTCGTGCGGTGCGATTCCCGCTACTCTAGTTTTGGTTTCTGTATTCGACGAATAAATTAATTCGATGTGTAACGAATTAAAATATGAATGATCTATGAAAGAGGTGGTTGGTTCACAAATTTTGATGATCTCAAGTTGTCGAGCGCATCACGTAATTTAATTAAGTTTTCAAAACCAAATTAGATGGAAATTTATTTTTTTTTTACTAAAATCATTTGAATTTTTGATTCTTAAAATTTTTCAGCTATTGAGGGAAATAAAATATTTTTTTCAGATCAGATAGTCCTATGGAAAACTAAAAAAAAAATTCTCTGTAAATTTGAAATAAATAAATTTTTAGTATATATTTCTCTCCTAAATTAATAACTTAATTATTTTTAATAAAATTGTTCTACACATTGGGTATATAATCATATTCTGGGACGAGAATAGTAATTTATGCTATTTTGCCTTTAAACAGTTTCTACTTTTTCATTACAAATACTGTAATTACTCAAATTCCAAATTTGTCTATGAATTTTAAAGCTTTGGTTATAAAACTAACCTCACAGTCTTCCTATTTTTTTTTTTTCATTACATCCTTTTGTAGAAATTTCTGAACTCTAGATCTAGAATGATTTCTTCCAGAGGGTTATTTTGTTTTAACTTGGGGAGGCTATGGGAGTTGAAGCCCCAAGCTCTCCACTTTAAGTATTTTAAATTAATAATATGAACAGTATTTAATTTTACTCTTTAATTTAATTGCTAGTTTATTCTCTTCAAGAACATTTTTTATTAAAAAATAAAGATCAGAGATAATAACATTAATTATGAAAAAAATACAGGAAGATATTTACACAATTAATTAAGGAAAGGTTTTTGATTCAGATACTTACCTTGCTAATGTTTACAAAAAATACTGTTTCAGCTATTTATAGCACAAATGTTTTTTTTCCAATTTCATAAGAACCCTTTGTAGCAATTTAGTACAAAAATACCATAAAGGATTAAACATATATATGCAAAAAGTAATAGGATTTTTTAATTCAATTTTCTGCCAGCACATATCTGCTTTTTATAAAATTATACAAAATATTAAACCTATTCAGAAAAAATGTTGTGCAGCCTTCAAAGGGTGGTATAATAATGATTACAGCATTTGAATTACTATTACATTATTTCTCTGTTTAAATATATGCATGCATATGTTAATAGAAGGAAACAATTTCCAAAACTGAAGTTCAATCAAGAATTTTTATTACATACAATCAAATTACATTGAAATGTCAACTTTCATATTCATATAAATTGTTCAATTAATATTACAAAAGAGCATAGGAAACTAATATGAGTATTATATGAAATTTAAACCATACAAATGACATAAAAAATACACCAAAACATACTTCACTAGCATCAAATCTACGAATTTATAAATATTCTTGTAAACATGGAAGTTTAATTGAATAAACTAGTATACATTTTCTTATTAACCTTTAATTTCCACATTTTTAAATTTACAGAATATGAAAATAATAAAATTGAGTTTATTAACACAATTTATTTTTAATAAATGTGCAAGATGAAGCAAATTCCACAAGCAATACACAGCATGATCATGAAATGCCATCTGATAAGATTGAATATGTCCTTTAAGCAATAGAACCTAAAAAAATAAAAATTATAAATATCAAGTAACCCTAAAAAATTGCATCAACACAATAAAAATTGCAAGGAATGCATGAAGTGCACATTTGAAGCTCATCAGTTTTTGAGAAACCAGCCTGTTCAAATATATTAGCTCCAGGCGTGGATTCAGCACGATTCTAAGGGGGGTCACTTTTCCAGACCATCACCTTTACCTTTTGAGAAAAAAGTCAAAATGTTGGGGATTTTCAAATACGTAGTATTACTCAAGATCCCCTTTTGGTATCGCTGGGAGTATGGGGGTACTCCCCCAGATTATTTTTTTAAATTTTACCTGTAAAAGTAGGGTTTTAACTCGTTTTGAGTACATTTTTTGGGTCCAAGGGGAGCACTGTCCAGAGTGCCCCTCTTGGATCCACCCCTGACTAGCACAGTGACACAAAATTGTTTAGCTCAAACTGGTTGGTGTTCAATTTAAAAAATTACAAGAGGTACAACTGACAACAACCATGTGTTCGAAACATCTCCAACAGCCATATTCATAGCCGTCGGTGTTAAATCCTTGGTCAACGAAGGATTCCACTAATCAGAGACAGCGAAAAGCTAATTTTTCTTTCTTTAGATGCTTTTTAACACTGACGGCTGTGAATATGGCAGAAATTAGCTGTTAAGATTTAATGCATTGATTAAGGGGCATCCATAAATTACACAAAGTCAAAAAGAGGAGGTCCAGCAAAATCTCAAGGGGGAGGGGGAAGTAAATTAAAATCTCCCATCAACTTTTAGTTTAAAAAATATAATTTTTTTTATCTGTTAGCACATGTTCAGGAAAACTGGACAAATTAGTTACAACAGCAAAACATTAGCCAGTCAGTCATGATAATCAAAATATATATATAAGAAAATAATTTTTATTAATTCAACATTGATTTTTATCAAAACTTTTGCAGCGTATATGCTAGGCTTCATGCTAAAAAGACGAAACAAACGTGGCTAGAACATATCTCAAAGACATTTATTCATTAAAAAGTTGAAGAAAATATCATGTATGAGTTTGTGGGGAAGAGGAGTCTGGCAAAATCTCAGCAAAGGGGAGGAAGGGGTCCAATATTTGGAAAAAACACCTCACGTAATTTATGAATGTCCCCTTATCAACACAGGTCAAGACTCATTAAGTTAGGTATAATAGATATCTCAATAACTAACATTTCTATCGAGCAATATTCAAAAAACTTTCAAAATGTGGGACAGAACACTACTCTCGGTTATTTTAAGTTTGAGAAATTCAAGATCCAATGGCTAGAAAAAAAAATTATCGAAGGGGATATAAGATAAATCACCGAAAAAATAAAACTGACAAAATGAAATAATTGAAACATCTCAACAGTGTTGCTTAAAACAATATTAAATTTTGTAATTTGTAAAATGTTGTTGATGATGTCTGATTGGCGAGACATGTGCAGACTTGGATAATATGGGGAGTTATGAAGAAATTTTTTAAACAACAGACTTTTGATTAACAAGCTTCCTAAGGTTTTGATTTATAAATTCTTTTTACTGTTAAATTAAAGAATCATCATACAGTTTTGGTGAACAATGTGACTGTCGAATGTTTATTGTTTTATATCCAAGTCTGGACATGTGCCGGGCTAATTGAAAAATACTGATTTAAGTTGTATAATACATGTGTGTATAGGAGTGAAAAAATACCATAAATTTACTCACTTTTATAAAGCCAAGTGCAGACAAGACATCTTTCAACTAATAGGGCAGGAATCAATTGAATGGGTCACTTTCACAGACATCGCTGCATAGCTTGATAATTATTTACTTTAAGCATGATGCAGCTCCATGCTATCTGCAATGAAAAGTTTACTTAACATTAGAATAGCACAAAAACATGTAAAACTTTAACTCAACTAGGTGTGTATATTTGTAAGTGAGAATGAAGTCATGAAGTCAGATTGGCGAGACATGTGCAGACTGGGATAATTTAGTTGCACAACTTGGGAGTCTTGCAGAATTTTTTTTAAATAACGAACTTTTGATTAACAAGGTCCCTGAAGTTTTGATGAATATAAATTCTTCTTACAGTTAAATTAAAGAATCATCATCGTACAGTTTCATTTAACAATGTGACTATCAATGTGTATTATCATACATAGTAGCAACAAAACATGTATAACAGTTCTTAGTTTTAACTCAACTATGTGTTTATATTTGTATTCTAGAATTTGAAGACGAACATTACACTCAAACACTACAAGGAATTAAATAAAACCAACAAATTGAGTCAGAAAAGAAGTTTTTCAAATCTTACTAGACACAAAAATGTTTAATAAAGTATAATGCAAAACTTTGTGTTCACCATAGAAACCAAGGGGGGTTGGAGATATATCCCCCCGAAAGTCAGAAATTTATGACAAGCATGAAATAGGAATTGAGGTTGTATAATACCTATATGTGTATAGGAATGAAAATAAACATAAGATCTACTTACTTCCATATCAACTACTGCAGCACTGTCAACATCTCATATACAGCACATCTCATGAATTTTCTTTCACTGATAACTTTCACTCTTAACTTTCAGAATGATGTAAATTCCCTTTATCTGCAATGAAAGGTTACTTAACATTAGAATAGCACAAAAACATGTAAAACTTTAACTCAACTAGACGTGTTTATATTTGTGTGTGAGAATTCGAAGACAAGCATTAAGCAGTTGATTTCTTGGTACCACTCAAACACTACACGGAATTAAAATTAACAAGTTGACTTTCAAAAAGAAGTTCCTTAAATCTACTAAAGACAAAAAAACTTAACCTAAAAAGTAATATGAAACTTGTTTGCCATAGAAAGTTTATGACTGTAAGTAAACAATAACTCAGAAACAAGCATCAAATATATCTTATCAAATCCTTTAAATCAAAACTAGTAAAAATAGAAGTAAAAAGACAAAGATAATGTGAATTTTAACAAATTATATAAAAATTTACTTACTTTTGATTGTGGCCCGTCGGGCCCGTCGCATTTCCTTTGTTTACATTTTTCATTTCGCGATGCGAATGCGGCGATTCCGGCAGCTTTCTCTCGGCGCGGCAGATTTCAAGGCTTCCTATTGGTCCTTCCCAACAGTGCAAAAAATAGGAAAGAAATTCGCAATCGCATGCGATTTTGCCGCATTTGCCGGATGCATATAAAGCCGCCTTTACTGAATTGGAACTCTCTGGGTTTATTGCCTTTCTTTTGAAATTCACACCTCTTTTCTGTCAAGGGGTACAGCCCCCCCTGTTTCCTGCCTTTTGTTGTTCAAGTAGAGGTGTGTTTATCAACAACCAGGTGATTTATTGCTTAGCAGGTGTTGAATTATTTACGGTACCATCTCCTTTATTCTGAAGAATGGGACAAGGAATGCGTGTAGAATTCTTTATCTGCATTGTAAACTATATATCCAGTAAGTGCAGATGAGAAACTTTATTTAGATTATGAAGAATTTTCAGTTGAATGTAAAATACCTGTTCATTTTAGCTGCGCAATGTGTTTTAGACTATAAAAAAATCAGATTCGCGTGGATTTTCAGAAGATTAGCAGGTATTTCATCGGTGCCTCCAAATTTTGTTAAAATAACTTTAATTAAAATTTTTAATGTAAATAATTTTGATTTAGTGAAGCTAGAGAATAAATTCGGTGATGTCTAATTTATATTACAACGGAGAAAAACAAAGACATTTCAATAATGACTATTACATAAAAAATAGAGAAGGGTGTCCAAAAGATAATTGTTCGTAAAATGACTAAGATAACCTGAATAAAATTCAGAAACAACATAAAAATAATTAAAATCGGTAAAAAAGAAAAGAAACATTCAAGCTAAATCATTCTATTTTTCAAACAAAGAGTATAATATTTTTTGAAAAAACACTATGAATTTATTAACAATTCAAATAGAAATTATGCAAAGTATAGAATGGTATAGTTTATTAATCATATGAAAAAGATTTACGGAACTTTTAACTTCATTTAGCTAGCAAATAAAATTAAACGTTCAACCCGTAACACTGCGGCGGTGGAGAAAACGCCCACTTTACGTTACCCCCACTTTACGCCAAAGCTCCCATTTTGGGAACATACCATATCTCCGGTCGAAATTGAGATTTTTTGAAAATTTAAACTGTATAAGATTAGAGACATATATTGAATCTCAAAACACACAAAAAATTAATTTTTTTCATAGCGGTTCATATAGCGGCGTTTAATGGGTTAAGTACATTTTAACACCCTGATCCCTTAAAATCCTAAAATGCACTAAGAATAACTTTAGACTTCCGAATATGAAAGGCAAAATGAAGAATTATGTACATAATGTAAATAATAGCTATTGCTTCTTTTTAAGAGTGGACACGGGACACCCTGTATAAACCGCTTCTAATGACTATACTAGACAGAAACGTTAGTTGACCCTATGATGTCACTAACAAACAAAGCAGTTCCCATCGCGGTGTCTGAATTTTGAGTGAAATGAAGAACGTCAATTTAAAAATATGATTATTTTGTTAAACCCATGTATATAAAGTGTCTTTTTATAACGATTTGAGTACCGAAACTCCTCGTAGCAATCCAACAGGCTTTGTGTTTACCCATTTTCTCCTTCCGCGTAGTGACGTACTGGGTTCAAAGTGAACACATTAAACTTGAATGAGACGGTTTTTGTTTCATATCATTCTAATTATTTGCTAAGCAAACAGTCCCCTCTAAATTATTAGAAGTAGCCACTAATTCTGTTAATACTATGTTAATACTATGCTAATACTAATACTATGCTAATACTGTAATTATGTTAATACTATATATGTTAATACTATGCGCTCTTTCATGATTTTGAGAGCAAGAAATATTGGATACACACTACAAACTTAACATTAATCAATATTAAACTTCACTAACTAGAGAAATTTTTTTGTTCACTATTGTGAGAAAGAGTTTAAATTATTTAAATTGGTCCGTAAATAATTCAACTTTACGATAAGTGATTCGCTTAATTTAATGGATTGTAAACGTTGCTTTAGTAGCATTGTATGTTTTATGTTAAAAATTAAATGAACCCTCTAATCAAATTTGAAAGTTGTTACTACACTTTTAAATTTCAAATTGTAATTCCCCATAAAAACAGTAATACTTTACCCCCATTTTCTCTTACTTCAATATATTGTAACCAAACTGTACCTGATGAAACTACACGAAAAAAGGAATTTGAGCGTTGTTGCTATCAATTCTAATTCAATTTAATTTAACTTAATTAAATATTACGCTGAAATGCGTAGCTTTAGTATGAACCTTTTAATCAGATGTTGATTTCGGTTGCCAAGCCAATTTCGATTTTATAATATACTAAAAAAAATAAAATTAGTGGTGAATTTACAAGATTTCTTTTTTACATTCGTGTCGAAGTCTGGTCAAAAATTTTGTTCGTTACTACAGTCGACTCAGCTTAATGTGATCACCTTTGTCCAAGAGTAGAATGATAACAATATCCGATTGATGATAATAATAATAAGCGATTTGATATTTGAAATTTTCAACCAATGTATCTCGAGTGTTTGCTTTAAAATCACAAAGCCTTATGTAGTCCCAATTGAAGTATTTAAAACGATTATCTAGTAGTATATGTATTTTTCAACTTTTACATTCTTAAAGAAAAATATGTGCGTGGAACATATAACGCTAATAAATTAAGGACTCATTGTGTATGATTATGTATTAAAATTGGCCTTCAAACGGGGATAAAAGTAGGTTTCACCTGAATTTGATAGCATTAAGCAATATATTGATTACATAAAACGATACAATTTGCGTTGTAATAATAATTAAATCTTTCTGTAGAATAAAAACTTAAAATGTGCCCCTTCGGCGGCGAACATAGTCATCTTGCGGACATAAGAGTTTACATTTGCGGACATTAGTTCCTATGAAAAGCTTTATTTTTTCATGGCATGACAGACCTGCATGTTAAGTTTGGCAGGAACCTTTATGGCCATATTCACTGCTACCTAACCAACGGTTTACCATCGGTTAAAGAAGGATTCCACCAATCAGAGTCCACGAAAAGCTCATTTTATTTCTTAACCACTGGTTAACCACTGGTAAAGTGGCCCCTAGAGACTCTGCATAGAGCAAAGAAAGAGGTTGAGTTTAGTTTACCTCAACAACTTTGATTTGCCAATTGAATTAATTGAGACTTCCTTACCTGTGCTGTGCATATGTTGCTAGTAGCTTTATCTCTCCGAATGTGCTGTTCACGGGTTTGAAGAGCCAAGCGATAAGCTAAGTTACCAGCAGAATCCCTAGGGAAAAATTAGAATCAAACTATTGTAAGCCAACAAAACAAATTTTAAGTAAAGAAATTAATGCAAAACCTTAAAAAGGGCAGAGCTTATAATTAGATAGCACGAGGTTTGGTAGTACTATAAGAACTTTTTCCTTTATGGGGTTCTAAGGTAGCCGGATGGACCCCTGAACATAGTCAGGTCTCTAGGTCATTTTTAATTCTTGAATTCAGGTCATTTAATTTATTATTCTAATTTTTAGCAACAAATTTTTAGGAACACATATTTACCTTTCTAGCAACAATAATTAGCGCTAATGTATCTTGGCCTAAATGAAGAATTTTTTCTAAAATATCCTTTTAAAGAATTGTTGTTAAATAGGAAAACTTTTGTTAGATTAATTATATTTTCTTTACGACTTCCTGATAAAACAATTAAAACGCATACCAAAAATTAGTACTTTTTCTGAAATGTTATTCTTTTGTAAAAAAAAGTATCTTAGGTTATCAAATTTAAAGCATATTTTTCTCATACATATATTTTCGAAAACAGGTTGAAACATGTTTTAAAAAAAAAGTTTTTTAAAATTGTTATCAAACTTAAAGGAATAAAAACCCAAATAGCATGTGAACTTACGGTTAAATTTCTGTTTTTATTGTCATAGGATTTCTCCAAATAAGTTTTCCGAAAAACATTTCCGCAATTCTATATATTAAGGTAGTTTCTAGACTTGTTTTAAGGTTATTTCTAGCCTAGTTTTAAGGTTTTTCTCTTTTTTTCGTAAGGTTACCGCTAACTTCATAAGCGTCACTAGCGCAGGTTGTATTGACCAAGTCACAAGGTTACAAGTTGTCAATTTTGTTGAGATTTAAGTCTGTGGCATCATCTGGCTTGATGACGTCACGTCTGGAGAAACTACTATTTAAGGGTTAGTCAAGAGTATAACTTAAATTGTTTTTATAACAGTATCCTTTTTATTTTATAAATTTTGTAGTAGTAAAAAGAGATGTGTTTCCTTATCGATCAAACATGACCACAATATTATTGAAAACCTTGCAATAGCCCTGAAATTGGTAATGCGTTTAAATAATTTACTCAAATGAATTTATCAGTTATTACTTACTTATTAGCTGGAAAGGCACCATAAAAAAACTGCTTTAATATAGTGGTGAGAAAGGGTTTCTATAAGTGTGCTTTATCACTCCCCCACCTAATGGCTCACTCAGAGTTTTAACTTTTTGTGTTCATTTTGGAGGAATCATCCTAAGTGAAAAGTGTGAATTGGCGTTTCACTCTTTACTATTCCACACAAACTAGCGATTCACAAAAGAGTGAATCACTCAGTGAAAGTGAATGAGCCTTAATATTAAACCGTGGGTTTCACAGAAACATTCCAATATGGTGAGACGCTTACTTGGTGACTCCGACCATTCTGCCGGGGACGAGCCTGATGAACTTGTCGCGGACCACGAAGAAGCCCGCGTGCGGACCCCCGTAGTTGAGATGCACCCCGAAGCGCTGGCTGGTCCCGACGGCCACGTCCACTCCGAACTCGCCGGGCGGACGAAGAACAGCCAGGGAGAGCAAGTCCGTAGCACACACGGATACACCCTGAAGAAAAAACATTAGTCACCACTAAATGAATACAAAATTACAATTATATATAATTTGTTCATGAAAAATTGACTCAGGCTTCAGATGTCAGATCTGATAAATGTAAAAACTATATAAACTTCGTCAGTCTAATCGAACTCTTAATAACGAGTGGTAGGTGAATAGAGCAAATCAAACACCACACTTCAAACAAATCACATCGTACCCTATCTAAGAATTAGAGATGTTACGTATTAGTTAAAATGTGGAACCGGTTCCACAGTTCCAGTTCCATGGTGGGATTAGGTTCCATTAACAGTTCCAGTTCCACACATAATCCATTAGCGCCCATTGATCTATTTTTAGATCGCTAAACATAGTGTCGAAAATTTGCAATCCTTGTGCATCGTTCATAATTTTGTTCGAAGTTCACTAATATTAAAATGATAGTATTTATAACACTTTAAAGATGAAATGTATTAAATTATTTTCAGAAAATTTGAAATTAATTGTGGATTTTAGCTGTCTTATTAATGTGCGAACACTCACGTCCATCGCCAAAGCCAATAATCTCGAGTGATAGCTAAGTGTTTTAACAATCTTAATGCATCGCCTTTATTTCTAGGAAAGATTCCTCGTGTATTGGTTTAAACAGGGCTAAGTACATTAATAAATTTAAGCACCATTAGAAATCCTTATCTTTGACTTTTTAAATTATATATAATTTAAAAATAGACTCCACTAAACTTCCTTCTATATCAATTCTTTTAGATTATAGAGAACTTCAAATTGTTAAACTAAATCATAGCTAAAAGAGAGTTTATTCAATGCTAATGGTTATAAGAATAAAGTTGCTAACCTAATTACAAAAGCATCAAGATATTTATATTTAAATTCACATACTCACCACTAAATAGTTATTAAATGAAAACCTTATATTAGAATCGGAAATCTCTCATTAACTATTCTAATAGTTATAGTTTAACCGAATTACAGGTTTAAATGAATAATTAAAAAGGACTAATTCTAATCGCTTTACTAGTTAAGTACTAAAACTATCAATTAGTTGATTTTAATTAAATATTGTGGTAAAAACCGTTAAAACATAATGTATTTACAAAACTATACAATATATTGGTGACTTTTCAAACCACCTTTCCTCGGGACGAAAATGATTTATCCCATTTTAAAATAATCGTTAAACGGGGTCATTCTTCCAATAAATTAGTGCTTAATGGTTAATTCAGAAACTGCCCCTCTCAAATTTTCAACAATTCAGCAGAAATACGTGATACAACAAAAAAAAAAATATCCGTGTGGGAAGTTTCAATACCAAAATTATTTAAATCGGCTGTTTTTCAAACTATAAATATCGAGTAACCCCCACCCCCCGAGGTCTACTAACACGCATGCGTTCCGATAATCTCAATTCCCCCGACAGCTGGCCACACCCATTCCAACGGAGGCCCAAACAAACCCTATACGTTCCACTACAAGTTCCAAAAACTTCCAACCATGTTATAAGTTCCAATCTAGTTAAAAGTTCCATTAAGTTCCAAAAACTTCCAAGAATGCTAAACGTTCCAATCTAGAAATAAATTCCAATAAGTTCCAAAAACTTCCCACCATGATAAAAGTTCCAATCTAGTAAAAAGTTAAAATAAGTTCCAAAAACTCCCAAGCATGCTAAACGTTCCAATCTAGAATTAAATTCCAATAAGTTCCAAAGACATCCGAAAATGTTATAAGTTCCAATCAGGTAATAAGTTCCAAAGCAGTTCCAACCTAGTCAAATTTTCCAAAGAGTTCCGTTTATTTCGTTCCAGTGTCCCAGTTCCAAACAGTTCCGCCTCACTCATTGAACCACCTCACACACCTCAAGCCACTTTACGTAATGCATAGACATAGAGAGGGAAGGGAGCAGAGAGAGACACTGCACACTGGTAGAAAGAAGCGCGCGTGTTTTAATTCAGCTTGGGGAGTGGATTGATGGGTTCTCGTTAAACGTTGAGTTGGGTTGCGGAGAAATATGAAATTGCCATTGAATTTTATCGGTTCCAGGGTGGAACCATTAAGGGGTTCTTCGTGGAACCGGTTCCAATGGTTCCACGCTGGGATTAGGTTCCATGGAACTGTTCCAGTGGAACCGTAACATCCCTACTAAGAATGCTCCTTTACTGTACTCAGTATCAGTACGTCACTACGCGGAAGGAGAAAATAGGTAAACACAAAGCCTGATGGGGTGCTAGGAGGAGTTTCGGTAATCAATTCGTGATAAAAAGACACTATACGTATAATATACAGTATGGCACGGGCAATGTGATAAATCGGGCATTATTAATAATGCCCGATAAAAGGCGGGCAATGTGATCAATTCAATGGCATTTATCAATGCAATCTATCACTTTGCTCGCCTCCACTCTGGGCATTATTAATAATGCCCGATTGATCCCTTTGCCCATAGATTATACATGGGTTTTACAAATTAATCATAATTTTAATCTCATGTCAACTTTTAGTTTATAAATTGTAGATTTTTTCTTTCATCTTTTTTCTCAACAAGTGTAGGAAAAATGTGCAGATTAGTCAAAATATGTCATGCCGATAAGATGAAACAGATGTGGCTGGAACTTATTAAAGAAATTAATTTACTTAAAAGTTACAAAGAAAATCTCGAGTGGGAATATGAGGGGGGATGGAGCTCCAGCAAAATCTCACCAAAGGGAATGGAGGGGTACAAAATTTGGAGAAAAAAAACATTTAGATAATTTTTCTGAACGCTCCCTGAAGAACACATTTCTAAAACATACATTTAGGTTTCAGTATTTAAACTGCGAGGACGCGCGTGGGGTCTGCCAGACACCAGCGCTCAAATAAACTTTCACACAGAAACTCACATTTTCAACCAAAAGAGTTGAAACCCCGTGTAGATGCCTAAAGTTTTTCCACCTTTAACCTTTTAAACGCCTCAATTCAAATTTCAAATTAAAGGTTCTGATTTTTGGCTTATATAGCTTCTTTCATCATTACTAAAACCAATCTTGACATTTTTTGGCAGAAAAAAAATCCTAAATAGGATTTTGAGGATGTTCCCATTTGGGAACATCGGCGTTTGGAGTGAAGTTTTTAGGGGGATTTCCAAAAGGCACTTATTTCAAAATTAATTCAAGTAAAACTACTGAAATAGGTTTCTACTCAATAATTTTGAACATTTTTAAGATATTGGACTGTTTCTTCATATTTAATTCCCATGGTTGGACGATTGGGTAAAATTTTATAGATTTTCATAAGAAAAAATTTACATATTTATTACATGCGTGACACTTTTCCGTACATTTTTATTGCACAATGGGTAATTTTTCGGTATAAAAAATAGGAAAGAAAGTTCCCATGCGTTTCAAAGCTAATCAATTATCTTTCTGCGTGAAAAATTAGTTTTAATTACTGTTTTATCCAGATATCTAGCATAAAATCTATGAATTGCACTCAAATTTAATTAGCTTTCATAAGTGATAATCATAACTATCTCCATCGATTTGTTAAAGCTGTGTTTCTCATGGAAGATTCCAAACTAAACAACATATCTCTTACATCCAACTTAAGTTAGAAGAGTGTTTTTAGATGTTCACACTTATTATTTTCAAAATTCTTCAAATTTATACCTAAAACTTTTATGTAAAAAAGAGCACTTGAACAAAATAAGTACCCAAGTCCACAGAAGTACTCCAAATATGCCCTTTGCATAACCCATAATAATAATTACTGAAAATTAATCGGTCAGAGAGTTAGAAAAATATACAAAAGTAGGAATCTGCTATAAAGATTTGGCATTTATTCCTCCATAAATCAGGTGAAAAAAATTCGAATTATAGATTTAGAAATTTAAAACATCATTATTAACATGTTTAGATCCTTTGAGACAGAAAAGGTTCAAAAAATTAAAGAAAATAATATATAGCTTGAATTTTTACATGTTATAAAAATCCCCTCAAAAACTATACCCCAAACGCCGATGTTCCCATTTGGGAACATATATGTTGAACTGGTAATTACTTTCCAAAATTAAAATATGGAGCTATTCTGCCAAGCCAATTGAAAAGATGTGTACTTAAGCTATCTAAACACAGCATAATTATTTAAAACAAAATTTATTTAAATTTATCATAAATTGAAACTTGTGCAACTTTTGGAAGAGCCAAAAATCTGTTATTTTGATATAAATTCCACAAAAAGGATTTAATTGCACGTGAAAAACTTTTGCATGTAAAATAACTTCATATCTTTGAGTTTCTTACTACCAAGTATCAAATTCCTGCATGAAAAATTAAGTGGTGAAAAAATTCCCTAAAGTGATGTTCCCATTTGGGAACATCGGCAGGTAAAAGGTTAACCACCTGAAGTTTAAATAAATTAGCTGCATTATTCTCCGTGTTTGGACGTCGTTTTTATTGAAGCGTTTCTTAAATTGAAGATATACAGGGGCGTCATTTCAGTTTTTGGTTGGGGGGGGGCAAGGATTTTTTTTTAAGTGGGGCTGAGCCACGCCGTAACCAGACTTGTTTTTTTTGGTGCGGGGGGGTGACTCAACATCATAAGTTCTAAGTAAAACTGGGGGGTCTGGGGGTCACCCCCAGAAAAATTTTTAAATTTTGCTTCATTTTTACAACATTTAAGTTACATCCGAAGAGAACAGCCCCTTGTAAACCACATAATTTCTAGAGAAAAAAGTTACAAATAAACGTCAAAGTTTCAAGGGGAGCCGGAGGTCCTCCTTCAGAATTTTTTTTAAAAATTTCACTTTAAACTAGGGTTTTATCTCCCTTGCAACCTCGTTGGGGAGAACCCAACTTGTTGAACTTGAACCCAGAACTGCTTGTTGTGAGTGGCAAAATTTTCAAGGAAAATATACTGTATAACATAATATATATTTAAAAATTTTAAAGGGGGGTCTGGGGCTCCTCCCCTAGAAAATTTTTTGAAATTTGCCTCTTTAAAGTAGTGTTTCAGCTCATTTTGAGGTCCTTTGGGTTACATTCAAAAAGAACAGTTCCTTGTAAAGCATAGAATTTTCTAGGGGAAAAAAGTTATAAATAAACATAAAATTTTCAAGGGGGGGCGGAGATCCTCCCTCAGTAAAAAGTTTTGAAAATTCCCCTTTAAACCAGACTTCTAGGGGCTTCAAACTCTTTGGTTCCCAAAGGGAACTGCTTCTTGTAAGCGGCAGAATTTTCAGGGGAGACAAACTGTATAACAGACATCAAAGGTCAGGAGGGGGATTGGGGGTTCTCCCCCAGAAAATTTTGAAATTAGACCCTCAAAAGTAGTGCTTTAACTGCTTTTGGGATGTTGAGTTAAATCTGTTGCTCCTTGTGGAAGTTACAAATTTTCCAGGGACTCTCAGCAATTTTTCACTTAAGAGGTGAAACCTTGGGGGGGGCAATTGCCCCCCCCCCCCTGCCCCCCCTAAATGACGCCCATGAAGGTATAGGCTCTAAGTTATGAGCAAAAAGATGACCAATCTTATTATTTTTTTCTTACAAAAAAAATTATAGATACACACCACTCAATTTACCCTTTTTACTCACTTTTTTACATTAATAATTTAACAGTATGAAAGTTGCCAATTTTATCTTATTACAAAAATATGTCAACTCAAAAATAAGAAATAAGTTTTTATACACTTTAAATTATTATATGAAGTATTTGAACTTTCCCTGGAAAAGGTTTCGCATACACTGAACGTTTAAAATAGAATACTAAACGCGTGTTCACTTAACAGTAAGGTTCGAGAGTCGTTAAATAAAATTAAATCCCGGATTAAATTAAATTATTTACTGGTGACTTAAGAACACAAAACTTACCCCTCCTTGGCGGCACTGTTGTACGAGTTCCGAGAAGTCACAGATTCGGCCCTCCGTATCAGGATACTGGAACAGAACTCCAGAGTGGTCTTTTCGAGTCAGGTCCACATCAGAGAAGTCTGTTACTATCACTCGGACGCCCATCGCACTATGAGGAACGAAATATTGCGGTTAGTCAAAGTTTCAAATGGAAAAAAAACTTTCACACTTGCTATCTGAGTCATTCCTGGTCAAATCAACAGACTTTTTGGCATCCCCATCTTGGATTTTCTTGAAATTTGGTACACATATTCTATTGATATATAGTGCTGTCCTTTAAAAACAACCCACTGTTTCATATTTTCTTCATTAAAAGCTTAATAAAAAGGATAATTAAATCGAACAAAAAACTGTACTAGCGGCTCATTCTCCCTAACATTTTAGTGCTTAGCATGTTTAATTCCAATTACCTTTACAAATTGGCAGTCAATTAAGTTAGAATTTGAAGAAAACCCACTTTTTCAGAAAGACTAATTGGATGACTGAGCTAAAACTTTAATATTTTATTCCCATAGTAATGGGATAACATAAAAATGCGCGAAAAATGCTCTGAAGTCTTTACAACATACATTTTTACAAAATCTGTAAATCTGAGCTTGTTTAAAAAATAAGTAAATAAACCGTTCTTTGAACAGTTTATACATCCCTGACACTCTAAAGGGCATAGAAGGACAGGGTATATGAGATGGTAAAATTATTTTATTTATTTAATTAAAAAATCTCAATGGGTTGTTTTTAGGGTACAATTTGGAGTGGATTGTTTTTAAAGGACAGCACTATAAAGTTTTACAAACTTTCATGAAAAAATATTAATTGGTTCTGGAATTATAAATGCGTAAAGTGGTCAAAAATTGACCAAAAATGGGCAAACACGAGTTCTTTAATTTGCTCTAGTTTAAATATTTTAGACACTCATTCCATTTTGCCCCATCCTATAATTTCACCAGATTATTTACAATATTACCAATTCCCGGAATTTATTTTTTCAAAATTTTAAAAGTGGTACATTTGAAAGAAATTGAACTTTTAATTATTTTTTGTTTTGTAAAATATATTATTTTTCAAAACACTGTAATACGTTTTACACCATTAAAAAGAACATTTAAAATGACACTCCAATTTTATCTGTGTAACCCAATTAGAAGATCCTCTAGAAAACTAAAAATTCGATTTTTCTTATATCCTCTTAAAAATTTTTAAAACTATTTTTTTTTCATTAATTGGATGAGATTTGAGTTGTATTTAACTGCTGTTGACAATTAGGGCCCCTACAAAAACTTGGGGTGGTCCGGGCTTCATATTTACCATCCGTGCATTGTCACAATACACTGGCCTGAATTAATATACAGCACAATTCGTCCAATTTTCGTCACGTAGGGCCAAATTTTGTTTACTACTAGTTGTGGTTACGTAAATTTGACGTATTTGATATGAGCTGTGCTACAAGCAAGGGAGGTTGTATTATTATGTTGTCTGTTATTTTAGTAATAAAAAACAGGGTTTGAATTTAATGATCCCACTTGATCACCAAAACCTGGTTTAAAGATTTTTTGAGTAAAATCTTAATCGGGCCTCGTTTGAGGCAAAAAAACCCCTCATGATCAGATTTTGAATTTTATTGGTTTCGTTTAAAAATCACGATTACGTTAATCATTTATTCATGAAAAGAATATTTGGATCAAAAAATTAAACTCAAACAGGGCTAAAACCCGTCGTTCACACCCAGTGGCGTAACTAGAGTTGACTCATGGGGGGTGTTACTCCGACCAGTCAACCCCTCCAACATATTACTCCCTTTTAAAAAATGTCTCATTATATAGGTATAATATAAACAATTTTATGCAAAACTTCCGAATGGAAAATTTCATCTAAGAGGCTTAACTTTCAAGGGAAAAACACAGAATAACAGTCGTAAAAATTTTAGAGGGGGGGGGTCTGGGGGTTCTCCCCCAAATTTTTAAAAATTCGTCTCTCAATGTAGTGTTTAAATTCATTTTGATGCCCTCTGGGTTACGTCCTAAAAGAACAGTTCCTTGTGAACCGCCTTTCTTGTAACGGGAAATTTTTTCAGTTTTTCATGTTTTAGAAACCGTCGATGTAATGGGGGGGGGTACAACCCCAATAACCCCCCCTCGTTACGCCTATGTTCACACCTCACCAAAACCTCCAATCTAATTTTTCGAGAATAAACGTTCTTCTCAGAATTTTTCAGAATAATCGAGGTATCTCTCCATTGGGGCACGGCTTACTAGATACTATACAAGCTAGCCGAGTTTTGAACAATGAAAACCATTTGATGACTTTTCTAGGCTTACCATATTTTCTTGAGCTCAACCCAGGACACTTTGTCGACCTATCGGTCCGTCAAAGATTAAAAGCTAAATAAACACCCAAACTAAAAAAAATTAAACATTTAAACTGAAATAAACTACTTTATTTAATCATTTGTACTTTTCACTTGACATCACTTTTTTCAAAAATTCTTTGTCAGATTTAATTAAATCATAAAATTCACAACAATTAAGTTCAGAGTTAATTTTCACATTCAAAATGTGTTTGGCAGTACAAATAGAGAGTCTGTCCCTTTCAGCAGTCTAAATATGAGTAAAGTGAAGCCGTAGAAGTAGGTAAACAAATGATGTTCGAAACTTTTTATAAAAAATTTCACAAAAAATTTTGTCCAGTCTTAAAATTACGAAAACCCAGGACATTTTTGGACCCAGGACATTTCCCAGGACAGCCTCCGAAACCCAGTACTGTCCTGGGTAAACCAGGACGTATGGTAAGCCTAACTTTTCCCGCTTGGATCGCCACAAGTCCTACCTATATCACCCACCGCCTTCAACACTGTGGATATGCTTTGCCAGTTTGTCCAGTATTGCCATCTGGATTTTTAATGATTTCCGTACTCGGCTAGCCTGTTGTATAGTATCTAGTAAGCCGTGATTGGGGATTTGGCAATTTTTTGCGCGTCAAAAAGATTTTATTTTTTAGTTGGAAAATAAAACTCAAAAAATAACGATCACAGATAATCAATAAAATTATGATTACCAGTATGGAGATGATTTTTTAGGAGATATCAACATACTATTACATATTACATAAACTGTACTTATTGCTTGTGAAAATAAAGTTAAAGAAACTGAGTACCACCCGTAATATAACGCCGGAGGGAAAGTAAAATAAAAGAAAGAAAAATTGAAAAAGTATAATTCATGCTTGAACAACCCAATAACTGGGGTAACATTTTACCTTAGATCCAGCTAAATAAACACAAATTCAAATTTAGAAAACCATTGAAATTTCCAGCTGAAAAAGGAGTTGGATTTTCAAGCTTAAAGGTGACCATTATTCAAGATAGAATTCAAGCTGGTCGTGTTACAAAAATACAACTAAACTGTGGCATTTTTCAGTTTTGATATTGGCTTGATATTGAGAGCTCCAGCTTGATTCAATCTTACTGTGCTATCTGGGTAATAATTACTACGCGAACGCGAGTCCTTCATCGATATTGAGTTTTTTCTCCGTTTTCATAATTATCAATTTCAAACCCTGATAGAAACACATGCATTGCATATCATAAACCGGGACACATTCCATAATCGAGGTTTTCGCCAAATTTGGCAAGATCGGATCTCGCCAAGCTACTACTATAAATGGAAGGAGCCATTTTCACAATGAAATGGTTATCGCCCAAATTTGGCGACATTTGGTGAAAACCTCGATTATGGAATAGTACCCCATAAACCTTACCTAGCTCTAGTTTTCACCACAGCAATGGTCTGAGGGTGGACTTTGTCGGAACAGTAAAATTTCTTCCTCCGAGCAAACCTAGAAGAAAAAATTAAACAGTCAGTTTGAAAAGGGGATAAAGTCCAAAAACTAAGTTTTAAAAAATCGAATCTGTATTGTAATAGTCATTCTATCTGCCCATAGAGGGCGTTCCCGCCTGCGAGCGGTTTGAAATAAAAATATTGTATGAGAGAGAGAGAAAGAAGTGAGTCGTGCACGAGCGCGGGAGCGCGCGATGATAAATAAATCTTCTTTTTGTTATTGTTACTAAAAAAGGAGTAGTTCTTGAGTACTAGTTAAGTTTAAAGGCACCTAACAGGTTTTACGAAAAGGAAGATTACATATCAGAAGTGGAATTTGCCCATAGATTTGCCTCCAACCACGAGTCCGCCAGCCAACGGCAAAGAACAACGACAAGGTTAGTTTCGTTTCTTTCAAAGTAACAAAATGGCATGGTTAGGTAAAGGAAGAAAGGTCGATCTACTGAATCTATGCAAAGAGATAGGTGTGGAAGCTAACGAGGACATGATCATATTTAAAATCAAGAATTTGATTGTGAAGAGTGAAGGCTTTGAAGAAGATTTCGCGAAAGAAATTTTTGAAGGAATCATTGCTGAACGCTTGAAAAGAGAAGAAGCTGAGGCTGAACAAAATAAGTTGGAATTGGAATTCGAAGATAAAGAAAGACAGCGTGTTTTTGAGCTAGAAAAGCTTAAAATTGAAGTGCAAGGTAAGCGTGATCCTAATTCTTCAACTGATAGTACTTCTCAAGTTCCGTTTAAAAACTCACCTAATGAGTTAAGGTGTGTCATTCAAAAGTTTGATTTGAAAGAGGGGGATATCTCTTCATTTTTGTTATTATTTGAGAGGCAAGCTAAAAGACTTGGCATTGATGAGAAGGATTATGTTTGTCAATTGCTAGGATTGTTGCCTTTAGAAATTACTGAGTTAATTATCAGAGAGCCTGAAGAAGAAGCTAATGATTACAAATTTGTTAAAAAGTTGTTACTCAAAAGATTCAAGCTAAGCCCCGAAAAATTTCGGCAAAAGTTTTTGAATCACGTGAAGGACTCAAAAAGTACTTGGGTTGATTTCGTATTTCAATTAAGAAACTATTTTAATGAATGGATTGAAGGATTGGATATTAAAGACTTTGATTCCCTAAAGGATTTAATAGTGACGAATCAGTGTAAGAATTGCGTCCCGTTGTCCGTACGTGAAAACATCATTGATTCATGGCCTAAATATGTTAAAGCAAGTGAGTTAGCTAAACGCCTGGACGAGTACGAAAGTGTTAGATCGGGTGTGAAGACAAACGAAAATAGAAGTTTGAAGAACAACTATCAAAATGATGTTCCAAGAAATTACCCCAGGAATGTTTCTAGCAATCAAAATAATCGATACTCGGGTTTTAGAAATGAAGATAGAACCGTGATTCAAAGAAGTCCAAATTCATTTTCACCTCGTGAAAAAAGTGATCCGAAATGTTTCGCATGCAACGAATATGGGCATATATCAAAGGATTGCCCGCACCCATGCAGACATTGTGGCAAAAAAGGCCATTCAAAGAAACAGTGTAGAAAAAACAAAATAGAAGGGAATAGCTTAACCGTTTCACCCGACCTTGAGTCATCTGCGTTATACGAAAAAGAAAAATATTTGAAGGGAGTGGTGATAAATAAAGAAAAAGTTTTGGGTTTGATCGATACAGGAAGTTGTTCGTGTTTGATGAAAGAAGCAACAGCGAAGAGAGTTGGAATAAATTATATCGCGTGTAAGAAAGATCTTTACTCTTTCGGAAATCAACACAAGCCAGCAGCCCAGAGTTTAGGAGCGGCGGTGATTGACATTCAAGTGGATGATGTGGAAGTTAAAGACGTTCCTGTTTTAATTGTGGATGACTCAACACAACCAGTCGAGTTGATTATTGGACGAACTGTATTAGACCTGCCGTATATTGCCTATGCCAGAATCGGAAATAATTTGTACATCGGTTATGCGAAAGATTATCCTTTTCTTCCTATGGATTGCTTTGAAGAAGAACAGAGTATAAAACTTGTAGCAGCAGAAACAACCAAGCTTTTGAACAGCACTATAAACTTCGTTAAAGAGGAAAATCAAGTCGAAGTTCATGAAGACAAGGATTTTAACAAATCAGTAGAAGTTTTGACTGGAAGTGATGAAGGTGAGCGGACTGCTATAACCATGGACCAGATAAAGTTTAACAGCGATCTATCAAAAGACCAGAGGGAAGATTTGGTTTCCTTACTGAACGAATTTAGAGATTGTTTTGCTCTGAAACTATCCGAACTTGGTTGTACAACTTTAACAAAAATGGACATTAAAGAAGTAGAGGGATCAAGACCCATATCCATGAAACCTTATAGAACCAATATGGCAGAAAGATCAGCTATTAAAGAAATTGTAAAAGAATGGAAAGAAAATAACATAGTTAGAGAAACCCGTTCCCCTTATGCAAGTCCAGTTATGTTAGTGAAGAAAAAGACTGGAGAAAACAGGTTAGTCATTGATTACAGACGTCTAAACAATCAGACGATCAAAGACAAATTCCCATTACCAAAAATTGACGATCTACTGGAACAATTGGCAGAATGCAGTATTTTCTCTACGTTGGACTTGGCTCACGGATATTTACAGATTCCCCTAACAGAAGAAGCAAAATTGAAAACTGCTTTTATTACTCCAGATGACACCGGACAATTTGAAAGGATGATTTTTGGCTTGACTAATGCTCCTTCGGAATTTCAACGATTAATGCAACTTGCCTTAGGACCATTGTGCAATAAAGACGTTTTGTGCTATTTGGACGATATTTTGGTTCCGGCGAAGACGTGGGAAGAAATGATCGCGAAATTGAGAAAAGTATTCGAGGCATTACGAAGAGCGAATTTGACCTTAAAGTTACCGAAGTGTGAATTTGCAAAGCATGAAGTAGAATACTTGGGATTTGTGGTAAATGGACACGGCATCAAACCTGGATTAAGAAAAGTTGAAGCTATTTTGAAATTCCCACAACCGAAGAATGTTCATGAAGTAAGACGTTATCTTGGACTTACAGGTTTCTTCAGAAGATTTGTGAAGAATTATGCCATAAAAGCGGGACCACTGACAAAATTGACGAAGAAGAATGAAGTTTTCAAATGGGAAGATGAACAAGAGAAGTCTTTTGAAGCGTTGAAGAAAGAGTTGACCGAACATCCAATTTTGAGTCTCTACAACCCTCAAGCCGAGACCGAAGTTCATACAGACGCCTGTGCAGATGGAATTGCTGGGATGCTCTTACAAAAAGGAAGTGACGACAAATGGCACTTAGTTTACTGTGTCAGTAAGAAGAATACTGAAGCTGAGCGACAGTATCATTCAAGTAAACTTGAGCTGATGGCTATTGTTTGGACTCTAGAGCGACTTCGACAGTTCTTACTTGGAATTAGTTTTACAGTTGTTACTGACTGTCAAGCTTTGATCTACATGAACGCTAACAAGTCTAGCAACCCCCAAATTGCTCGTTGGAGTATCTTAATTCAAGATTATGATCTGGAAATTCGACACAGATCCGGGATTAAAATGTCACACGTTGATGCAGTTAGTAGAGCACCAGTCCTAGATCCAAAAGACACAATTACAGATATTATAGAGAAAAAGATTGAAGTATGTTTAACACTGAATGAAGAAGATCAAATACTTATGATACAGCATTCCGATGAATTCTTAAAGAAACTAATAGATATTTTTCAAAAACCTGAATGTGAGAGAACACTCGAAGAAAAGAGAAGAATTGTTAACTATGAGGTTAAAGGAAATCGGTTATATAGAAAGATAAAAGTCAAGAAAGAAGAAAAGCTTTTATACGTGATACCTAAAGGGATGAGAAAATCAACAGTGGTGAAGTTCCATGACTTGATGGGTCATTTTTCGGTAGAAAGAACAGTAAACAAGATTACTGAACTCTATTGGTTCCCCTACATGAAACGCTACGTACGACGGCACATAGCCATGTGTTTCGAATGCTTGATGAATAAAGTGCCAGGAGGGAAACAACCAGGAACCTTACATCCAATTAAGCCGGGAAAAAGACCATTTGCTATTATTCACATGGACCACCTTGGACCATTCGTGAAAAGTTCAAGAGGAAATCAGGAACTTTTTGTGATCATCGACAACTTTACGAGGTTTACCAAACTGTACCCTGTTAAAAATACTTCAACCCAGCATGTCTTGAAGTCACTGAAGAGTTTCATCGAAGAGTTAGGACTTCCTGATAGAATCATCAGTGATAGAGGTTCTTGCTTTACATCAAAACAATTCGAGGAGTTTTGCAATGAAAATGGAATTCAGCACACCCTGAACTCCACACAACATCCCCAAGCTAATGGAATGGTGGAGAGAGCAAATCGGACGATACTTGCTGCCATAACGACATCTATGAAAGACGAGCGACACAAGGACTGGGACTTAAGAATAAAGGAATCAGAGAGGAATTTGAACATTATGATTAATAAGACCACTGGAAAAACCCCTTTTGAGATATTGCATGGATATTCTCCTAGATTCAACGATGGACTTTTAAGAAAAGTTATAGACGAAGGTGCGGACTCATGGAAAGATCCCATAGAAGTTCAAGCAGAAGCGAGAGAGACGATTGAAGAGAACCAAACCAAGATGAAGAAGGAATACGATAAGAAAAGGCATCGAAATATGATTTTGGAGCCAGGAGAAATCGTAGTTGTTCGTCGTCCAGCAAAGGCCACAGGACAGCCAACCAAGAATCAACCAAAGTATAGAGGTCCCTTGGTGGTAACACATGTGCTCCCAGGAGATACCTATAGAATCACACAACTGAAAGAGAAGGAAAAGGGAAGATTCTATACCACGACAGCTCATGTAAGCCAGCTGAAGCCTTGGAGAGCTACTGACCCAGATGATGACGATGATGAACTGGACGATGATGGACTCTCTTCAGATGAGTGACATTTTCATGTTATATTTGATTAAACTGTTCTTATTATTCTTTTTATCTTTGAATTTAATCATTGAACTTTAATTACCTAGTATTTAAGTTCTTTAAAGCTTCTTACTTTAAGCTTTAGCTTTTGAGTATGATAAATACCTAAGTGTAATATTATGTCAGTGTATTTTGTATATCATTATTATTCCTATGATACTCGTTTAGAACTCATTGAAAGATAATTTTAAGTTAAGGTATTTGGAATTTGTGATTCAAGTTGTGATTTAAATGTTAATTATTGTGAAATTGTAGATAATTATTGTGATATTGAAATTGTAGGATCGAGGTCGATCCAAGGTCAGGTTGACCGAATGTAATAGTCATTCTATCTGCCCATAGAGGGCGTTCCCGCCTGCGAGCGGTTTGAAATAAAAATATTGTATGAGAGAGAGAGAAAGAAGTGAGTCGTACACGAGCGCGGGAGCGCGCGATGATAAATAAATCTTCTTTTTGTTATTGTTACTAAAAAAGGAGTAGTTCTTGAGTACTAGTTAAGTTTAAAGGCACCTAACAGGTTTTACGAAAAGGAAGATTACAGTATAAATAAATAAATCTTCATTGTTTAACCACCAAATGTTTGCTGGAATATAGGACCCTATTTATATAGCACTGAGGACAATCGAAAATATGTATAAGCATATTCAGTAATAATGTATAGTAGGAAAAAGTTGATGGACCTATTCCCTTTCTTTACTTATGATATTTCAGATTAATTGACAATTAAATTATATTTCTACAGAAGTGAGAAATAGAAAGACTAAGTCAAATAAAATAAACTGGTAGGTACTTTAAGGCAGTTTAATGGAGTCAAACATTCACTGGATAAAAAAGGGGAAAAATTAAATTAAAGACAAATTTTATTTTGGTTTAAAAAAAATCAAGGGGGATTTTTGAGGGAGTACCTAGGTCGTTGGACCTTCAAACTCCAGTATAACTAGCCTCAGTGGGTGAGGCTATGAGCTGAACTGTTACAGAACGTGTGACTTTGAAAGTCACAGTCAGCTGAGGAGTGGCTAGCTTGATGCTAACCCCCTCTTGATTTCCCCAAGTAACCTTTGTACTCATTTTATCGACCCCGGAGGGATGAAGGGCTGAGTCTACCTTGCCCGTGGACCGGGATTTGAACCCCGGGCCTGTGGTGTGGGAGCGCAAAGCTAGCGCTTCCTCTACGCCACCGGGCTTCCTTATTTTCGCTTAGTTTACACCACAAATAAGAAAAGAATTATATTTCCTAATTAAATTTCAAACTCAATGAATAAACATTAATTTCTCCAAATTCAAAAGGCTATAGTTAGTATCTTTCTCCCTTTTCAGTCATGTGTAGAGTGAAGCTTGGGGATTTGTTTTAGCACTTAATGACATTTTTGGGGTTTATTCACTTTTTCAAACTGGCGATTCAATGTGTGCAGCGTTTAATAAATAAATTCTTAATTGCATTCAAAATGCAGACACCGTGCTAGGAACTACTTTCTTTGTTTACTCTCCGCAAGGTCAATTAACGTTGCAGTATAGTATAATCCAGGGCTTAAATTCTAAACCAAAGAAGTACCGGAGCGCTACTATTTCAACATCCCGCTTAATTGGGACATCTCCGCTTAACAGGGGCGTCATTTCAGTTTTTGGTTGGGAGGGAAAGAATGTTTTTAAGTGGGGCTGGGAGTCACCCCCAGAAAAATTTTGAAATTTAGCCTCTTTATACATTTAAGGTACATCCAAAGAGAAGGTACACTGAAAACATATATATAGGGGAGAGGGGGGCACCTTTCAACAGATTTCGGTTTTTATTTTTTGTGACCAAACGAATTGACGGATCATAAAACTTTAACTTGCATATCCTTCCATGGACTTTCGGACACATTGTGTAATTTTACCCAAGTTCCTTGAGAAAATTAAAAGGTCCAAAATTGCATTTTAAAAAAGGTTTTCGGGTGGGGCAGGTTTCAACACAGGCGGGGCACGTTTCAACAGTGGGTTAATTTTAAAATTTTAAAAGTTTCAGTTGATTTTAAGTTTATTATATTGAAATATACATTATAACAAATACATTTCATTAATTTAGAGTAAAAAAAGTAAAATTTTTTGCAAATTTTGGAGTTTTTCTGTTGTTTCGTAGGTTAGGAGTTTTTCCACACAACTAAGTGGGATGTTTCTTTATTTTTTCATTTAAAAGTTCTTTTGAGTTATATTCCGAATATATATTGTTAATTCAACTGTTTTTCTTCAGAATTCACCAAAAATTTTATTTTTTTAATCGCTTTTAATTTATTTTAAGTTTTGTTAATTTCTATAGTCATCAAAGTGGTATATTTTAAATAATTTTATTTAAATCAATGCTGATAACTACTAAATGCATAAAATTGCTGTTGTGAATCGTATGGTAGCCTTACCGTTAAAAATTATATGTGTATTTGAGTAAATGATCTAAATCGATTTTCAGCTGTTTTTTCGCTAAAAATAAATAATTAACTCTAATACAATGCTATTACTTCTTGAATAAGTTATTTAAGAGCGTTTACTTCAAGAAAAAGCATTGCGAAAGCACAATATGCTAAGCAAAACGAATTTTTGTGGTGTTGAAACCTGCCCCGCCATAAGTGTTGAAAGGTGCCCCACCTTTAGTCGTCACGGTTCAAGACCCCTCAAACGCTTTAGAATAAAGATATCGGTTTGAAAAAGGTATACATAGAAGCAGAAGACTTTATTTAATAACATATGTAAAAATCAATCATCTAAATTAATAAAAAGTTGTTAAAAACCGATTTTTTAAAAGAAATTCAAAAGTTACTTTTGGACGTCAAAAACGACTCCACTCGATTACAAAAAAACTAAAAGGTGGAATGGTAGGAATACCACGGACAGATGTTGTTATGATAAGAAACATTACTTGACACCAGGTGGCATTTAAATTAACCTCATAACAAACGAGAAAATGATTTTAATCGAAAACGAAACTTTTGAAAGGTGCCCCGCTTTCCCCTATAAGTAAAAATTTTAAAGGGGGGTCTGGGGGTATCTCCCCCAGAACTTTTTTTTTGAAATTTACCTCTTAAAGTAATGCTTCAGCTCATTTTGAGACCATTTGGGTTACATCCAAAAAGAACAGTTCCTCGTAAAGCATAGAATTTTCTAGGTAAAAAAAATTATAAAAAAACATCAAATTTTTCAAGGGGGGGGCGGAGATCCTCCAGTAAAAATCTTTGAAAATTCCCGTTTAAACCAGTGTTTTACCTCCTCTTCAAACACTTTGGGGTTTCATGCTCTTTGGTTCCCAAAGGGAACCGCTTCTTGTAAGTGGCAGAATTTTCAAGGGAGAAACATTGTATCAAAGGTCAGACAGAAGGGGGTTTGGGGGCTCGCCCCCAGAAAATTTTGAAATTTGCCCCTCAAAAGTAGTGTTTTAACTCCTTTTGGGATTTTTTGAGTTAAATTCGATGCTCCTTGTGGATTTTCAAGGGACTTGCAGCAATTTTTCACTTAACAGTGGAAATATTGGGGGAGGGGGCACTGTTGTCTTAGAATTAGTCGCCGAAGGGTATGGGTGTCCTTCCCTTTGAGGGTGGGAAAAACAAGGTCGTTGTTGACCGGTAGTCGTTGGGGATAGTGAGGTGAAAGGCGCTTGTAATTTTCGTTAATCGGAAAACTTCGAGGGGTAAATTTTGGTCTTTCCGAAAGAGTTCGGAAGGCGATTTTATGCGCTCCGGTTAAAATCTAAATATTTACTGAAAACCAAGAAGTAGTACCGGAGCAATTTAAGCCCTGGATAACCTTGAACTGGAATCGCCAGTCGCCTCACAGTTGTGGAGACAACCTAAGTAAATATATATGATTTCTGGTTCTTTAGGGTACTGGTACTTATAACTCAGTATCAAAATATTAAATATATTTTCTTGTTAAAAAAGTGGTGGCAATATTTTTTGCTAGTAACCCCCCTCAGCTTGTTTTCCAGGGTCAAATAACATTGCAGTCTAGCATAGCTAGCTGATTGAAAAATACTTAAGGATTAAGTTTTAAGCACCTGTATTTTAGAAAACATACCCAGATGCATTGTGGTGAGTAAATGTATCGTTTAAATTGATCTACACATCAATATTGTCCATAAAAGGTATCTTAGTTAAGGGGATAGTGGACCTTCAAACCTTTTTTTTTATTTATTGCCTCATGATTATTAAATTTGGTACATAAGTGCAGTACTGTATAAAAACCTTATATTCATTTAAAATTTTATGAAAAAGTAAAGAATAAATTTTTTACATTAAAAAAAACAAAATTTTTAAGGACAATTTTAAAAATCTCTCTTGTGACATAATTTTTCAAATTTCTTTTTGATTGTATTAAATAAGTGCTCAAAAGTACATAAAGAACAAAAATTGGTATTATTTAGTTATTTGGTTCATTAGTTATTTTGCTAGAAAATATTTTGTATACTTATACTCAAAATTTATAAAAATTTCACTTTTTCTGGTACTAAAGCCAGAATTTGACAAACTTAATGTTGATCAATTACTTAAACCATACGAATTTTATTTCAACTAATTGTTAGGAAGCTATGTTGAAAGTTTGGTTTGATTTTCTTAAAAACTCTGTCGCAAGGAACGTTTTAAAGACGCGGAACATTCCAAAAACACGTGTGCAAGAACAGGCCGTTCGAAGGTGTTTCGGTACGTGTTAAAACACGTGGTAACTAAACTTCAAACTGGTATAACTTTTTTATTTATTCGCTTTTTTCAATTTCGTTTTCAGATACTTATTTAGATCAGTTTTGAGTATTATAAAATCAAAAAATATTTTTTTTTCCGAAATTTGTTCGATTTTGCCTATTTGAAGGTCCACTATCCCCTTAAGGAATTTTTGCGGTAATAATGGCCTCATTCACTGCTACCTGACCAGCGGTTAACCATCGGTTAAAGAAGGATTCCACCAATCAGAGTAAAGTTCATTTTATTTCTTTAGCTGCTGGTTAACCACTGGCCAAATGAACAAGGCCGTAAGTAATCCAACACTGCTTTTTGTGTTTCTTCTGTTCTCAGTATAAAATGGATTGATTGATGGCCAGGCTAAAAACTGATTATATTGGCTTAGATATTAATGAAAAACGGTCAAATAAGAATGTTTAGATGTGTTAGATCCCTATTATTGGGCAACAGAATATTTAATATATTATTTAAAACTTAAGAAAAAAAACGTCAAATTTCGCTAATTTTAGGCGCACGTGTTAAGACTTCTGCTCTATTTAATATTTCACACAGATTTTTACGGTACCAAAAGGAAAAAAAATAGGGATACCCTAACAGTCCAAGCTTTATGAACAGAAACTTATTAAAATTATGCGATGGATAGGGAGTGAATTATTTATTTATGTCTAAAATCAAGTGTCTCGTCATAATATGTGTGGCTGCATATAAAAAGCTATGAAAGTAATCAATACGTTTCATGTGTCTAATAAATTATCTAAATTTTCCTTGGAACTACGTATAATAAGCTTTATCCCTAATTTTCCATGCTTCACGATCATTAATTACTGTAATTCTTTCAAACTTTTCACTTTTTATACACAGACTCTACAAAAAGCAAATAGACGATTATTTCTGAAACGATGATCAGCCCCCGTCTCTTCGCTATCCTACAGAGCAGAGAGCGAGACAAAACATTTTTTTTTAAAACATGGCGCTAGCATCAAAACTTTAACCACGATGCAGCTCGACTTCATACAAGGTGTTTCAGATAAGTGTTTCATAACTTCTAGGGGAGGTAGGGTACATCAAGACGAACAAGAATAGTCTGTAGGTAAATAGACTGCAATAGAAAATAACACGACGAAAAAATCTTAATACTCGAGTCTGACCAAGGGACAATTGATATGCCAAGACCCCATTCCCCCTCTAGTTTGCACAAAGTAATTCCTAAATACGGTTATCAATCATTTTTTGCAAACCGAAAGTGAAAAAAAACCCTTATTTGTCTTTATTAAAATACAGCGCTTGCCACGTGACGCCAAGCGTGCGTGCATACTTATAGTCAGTGTTATTCCTAGAATTTTTTGGAGGAGTAAAAATATTCCTTGGCTTCCACTTATTTCTCTTTTGAGTAGAAAAATATTATTTGCTGATTTCGCTGGGGCACGGTGCATTTTCTTAAGCTAAACCTTTGGGAAGAATTCAAAGAGTGAAATTTTTTTAATTGATCGTTTTTTAAGGAGTATTTCTGATTTTCAAGGAGTAAAATACCCTCTCAGAGGAGTTAAAAATATTTCTACTTATAGTAACAAGTGGAAAATATATTGTCAAGAAGAAAAAAATTATGTAAAAGATAGCGGATATTGACTACGTGACGAAACGCTAAGCCCGCCCCCACCCTCCCCTGTGACCAAGCGTGGTATTTTGAAGACCCCCCTGAACGGGTCACGTAGTATGGGTACGTTCCCTAACCTATACCAATTCTTGTTTGCCTTTATGTACCCTACCTCCCCTAGAAATTCGGAAACATTCATCTGAAACACCCTGTATTATGAGGGATTTATTTGGCACAACTTTTAGAGAAATCAGAACCTCATAATTATAAGTTTTTTTTAAATGAATCAGAGACGTGTTAGGCAACGTACACAGCTGCATCATCATCATCATCATCGATTTTTGTGGTACACAGCGCCGAAGGCGCTTTTACCACGCTGGAGTTGCAAACATCAATTAAAATAAAACATGAATAAGAACAGCATCAAACGTGAATGGGAAAAAACATGAATAAAGAAAACAGAAATGAAAATTGGTCATGAGACCAGGAAAAACTTGTTTATTCTTTATTACTTTAGTGGTGACCAGTGTTATTCCTAGGATTTTTTTGGAGGAGTTAAAATACTCCTCGATTTTTTTAGGAGGAGTGAAATTGAGTTAGGAGGAGTGAAATACGGAAATACCATGAACATACAGACACGAAAACCGCAATCAAACTCCCTAAGCATTAGACCAATAAATTGAAAAAAATATTATGGCTTTATGAAATCTCAATTAAAAAGTATAATAATTAGGGTGCCGTAGCCTTTGGCCAGAATTCGGGCGGAAATGTCTCCGCTGAGATCAGTTGGTGTTTTGAGTAGAAAAATATTATTTGTTGATTTCGGTGGGGCCCCCACGCGGTGCATTTTTTAAGCTAAACCTTTGGGGAAAATTCAAAGAGTGAAAATACTCTCGGCTAGTTTTTTAAAGAGTATTTCCGATTTTCAAGGAGTAAAATGCCTTCTCAGAGGAGTTAAAAATATTTCTACTTATAGTAACAAGTGGAAAATATATTATCAAGAAGAAAAAAATTATGTAAAAGATAGAGGATATTGACTACGTGACGAAACCCTAAGCCACCCTCCCCTGTGACCAAGCGTGGTATTTTGAAGACCTCCACCCCTGAACGGGTCACGTTCCCTAACCTATACCACCAATTCTTGTTCCTCAATTCTGTACCCTACCTCCCCTAGATATACGGAAACATTCATCTGAAACACCATGTATTATGAGGGAATTATTTGGCACAACTTTTTTAAAGAAATCTGAACCTTATTAATATAAGGTTAATTATACGAAATGCCATCTACTACACAACCAAAACACATGTACAATTTTGAAATATTTATATATATATTTATTCTTTTTTAGTGGTGACTAATAAATAATTCAAACGGTTTGGGAACTAGATAGTGTGCTTACCTTATGGCAAGTGACATCGCCTCAGCCGCTGCTGTCCCCTCGTCCAAGAGTGATGCGTTGGCCACGTCCAGTCCGGTCAGGTCGGCCACCATGGTCTGATAGTTGAGAAGGCTCTCCAAGCGGCCTTGGGCTATCTCCGCCTGGTACGGAGTGTACTGAGTGGTCCTAGGGTGATTGATTTTAAGTTTCGATTCCAAAAGGTTGTAAAAAAAAAGTACAAGTGAGAATGACCTGATACTTTATCAGTGTAATTCCAAAATTGATTGATAGATGGGGCTGTACTAGTTATAAAATCGAACTGCAAAACCATTCTTTAGGGCCAGTGGTTCCCAAACTATTTTGGTCGGGGAACCCCCAAATTTGTTGCCAATGATCGTGAAACCCTGAATATGTTTTAATCAACAACTTTTCAAAATTTAATATCTCAATAATTAAAAAAAAATCATCATAGAAATAATTAATAAAAAACAAAACATAAAATAAAATAAATGAAAATCTTTAATGTGAAGAAAGCACCTGCTTCTTAGATTCCATGATTCTCTTAAAATTGGGCGTTATGTTTAATAACTGAACTCGCTTATCTGGTGCAGCATTAAGTTATTTTAACAATATTAACAACAACAAAATCTATCCTTCACGGAGTACACTGCAAATTGGAATTGCATTTGCTCCATTTGATCTGTCCATCTTAATTTTATGCTTTTAGCCAGATATTATTTTGTACTTAAATTATTAGTTTTGATATGTTTGATTTGATTATTGTTTGACTTCGTTGCTACTTTTTTATTCGAGTCTTATAGGAGACCCAGAGAGCCATATAGTTTCTATTGTTTTTCTTTTTATGGGGGGTGGAACCGTTCACTTATGTGTGTGGTCGAGAAGGGGAATCTCCTGTGGAATTCAGGTTCATTATGTATTGTTTGAATGCTTATAAGAGAATTTGGGTGATTTGGTATTGAGTCGAAGAAACTTTTTGATAGTTTTTCGATAAATTTTGTCAATTCCTCCACCTTTAAGTCGTCTTGCAGGGTTTTATTTCTAATGTACCAGGGTGCGTCCGCAATCATCCTAAGAAGTTTGTTTTGGCATACTATTAGTTTGTTTAGGCTGCCGATATTGGCTATGGCCCAGATTGGGCAAGCGTAAGTGAATTGCGGCCGCACCACTGATTTGTAGAGGGTTACTTTGTTTTTTGAGTGATAGCGCAGACTTCCTACAGAGTAAGGGATAGAGCATTGCTATTTTTGCTTTATGTTTTTTGATTAGTTCATTGATATGGGGGGTGAAGGACAGACACTATTTGGTTTTTGTCGCAACATATTTTGAAAACCCAGCTTTAAATAAGTGGTGGCAAACTGCAATAGAGTTTGAATAGCCTGTTTTGCTAAATTTGGATATTCATCGAATACATCTGACCAGAATATTGTTAATGAAACTGTTCTAAATTTGGCTTCTAATTGTGTATCCGAACTCAATTCAATCAAATTGGTGGTCGATTGTAAACTTTCCGAGGAAAATGTGAATATTATAAACACGATTCTTATTTTTTAATGAAATAAAATTTGTCACGCGGAACCCCTAAATTTTTTAGTGGAACCCACTTTGGGAACCACTGTTTTGGGAGATCTTAACCGTTTTAGTTCGGTGTCAGGAAACATTCCCAGGCTAAACTCACAGAAATGGACGAAAATTTTCAGGGGTTATACTGTGTAAATAGAATCGGCGGTTAACCTTGAGTTTTTTCTCAATGTATATTTCTTCTGCGTTGCCATGGTAAAGAATGATGTTTAACCGCCTATTATATTTACACAGACTATAGTAGATGACTCAAAACACGTACTGTGAATAAAATTAGTTGCTGAATTTCAGTAGCAAAGCACTTAAAAAATCGTAAAAATCATCATTTTTAACGCCAAATGCAAACCTACCAGGCGAGAAATGCAGAGAAACAGCCAAATTCTTGAATGAACTGGCTCGTTTTCTCTGAAGCAGTTTAAATCCACCAATCAAAAAGGTTCCTCAAATGCACGCATAAAATTTCATAAAAAATCAAAAGTGGTTCAATTGAATGAATTCGGCAACTCAGAACCCGATTTTCGGTATTAATTTACCCCTCTCCTAATGAAATTCTGCAGCTGATGTTTTCACAATAAGTGTTTTTTTAGTCATCTTATGCCTGTAAAATTTTCGTTCGCTTTTGTGAGTTTAGCCTGAGAACATTTCCTTGTCAGAAGATTACGTCAAGTACAGCGTCTTCTAATGGTAAATTTTTAACTAATATTTTTCCCACGAAATTTCCGTTTGCTTCAGGAACACTCACATAAATTTCGGGTCATTCTGACCAGTAGTTATTCTTTTACCCTTCGAATTCCAAATTTAAATTAGGGTAATTTCGGGAGAGATTGACTAGTTACATTATTTCCCATCTGCTCCATAATTTTTCCAAAAGAACGGTCATTTTTAAGCATAAAACAAACTCTGTTTTCTAAGAAGGGTTCTGAATTTCCAGTGAAAATTTGGTGGTTGTACAATAAAAATTCCATTACTTAAACGTTTTTTTTTCTCGATTTTCTCTCGTTTTTGGACTTATTCCCTTCTTCAAACTGACGATTTAATTTGAGTGTTAAGTTTTAAGTGTGCTGTTGATTTTGAAAGACCACTCTTTTCTACTCATTGTAATGAATTATAAAAGTTTTGTTGCTGCTAACTTTGAAAATATAAATTCCCGAAATGGAGAATTTTTTTTTCAAAAACTAATCTTCATTGATTAAATTTTAACTCCATACGAGTGAAACAGCTTGAAAACTTATTTTTAAATAATTTTTTGAAACTGGGCCACTTTGAAATCAACGGTAAATTTTTATCAATAGCAATATATTTTCACCCATCTTTGTATTGTAAATTCATTACAAATGTTATGAAGTATTGATGCTATTTTTTGTAATTCCTTAATATTTGTATTTATAAACATTGTTAATACCTCTTAAAAGTAAAATTTAATCGTTCAAATATCATAATTAAGCTATTTTCGTAACATTCAACTACGTTAATTTTTCCACTAAAGAGGATTGTTAAATATTAATCATGGGATTCTGAAAGTGAAATTGGTAGTATACGTATTGGTACTTGTTGGTATTACTTGAGAAATATGATTAAAATTCTGTTTTCGATAAATGACTACCATATACTCTAAGGGTGAGCCCCTCTCCCCAAAAAAATTTCCATTACAGCATAGAAAAATTGATTTTGAAATTGTCTAATCATATAACACTGAAAATGAATTTAACCTTGTTTTTAAAGGTCAAATTTCCAAAAATTTCTGGGGGAGAACCCCCAAACCCCCCTTTTTAATGAAAAGTTACAAACAATTCACAAAAACTTGGAACAAAAGTTCATTAGTTGATTTGAAATCACATTAAAATCATTGACCGGTGTTAATCGAAAAAATATTATTTTTCTGGTAGTTATAAGTATGGTTTTGTAAAATATTTCTGGGGATGAATCCCAAATCCTTGGTTACCCCCCCCCCCCCCAATTTTCAGAAGCCGACGACGGCCATGTAATTAACTATAAGTGGAAATTATTGTAGGTAGAACTAGGAAAGAATGAATGGGGACCAACATGAAGTCTGCCATACCGGGGCCAACTGCTAGCCAGTCCGGCCCTGCCGACAGGAGGAAAACTTATGACGTCTTACAATATTGTGGCGTGTGTTATGGAAATGGATTTTTCCATTCAATTTCAAGGGTGATGGTAATTCAAAAACGCTGAAAAAACGTTTTGTTCAAAATCTGGGTATAGCTATCATTTAGCTTTGTACTGAGTTTTGATTTTTCTGTCACAGTTTTTCTCCTGACGGTAAAGTTTGTCTGTCCTCGCTTGGCACGAGTAGCAAACCTAAAGGCAGTACCCACAGCAGAAAAAGCAGTGGCGAGTGCAGGGTATCGGGTGTCTAATAGAAGTGAGATAACCATCTTTATGGCTTCTTTTTAATGCACTCGCCACTGTTTTTTCTGCTGTGGGTACTGAATTTAGGTTTGCCACTCGTGCCAAGCGAGAACAGACAAACTTTATGACTATACTCTGTACTTCTGTTATCTGTCCAATTAAACATCGCCAAGCTCTTTTGGTCGCCATAGCCAATGATTAGAAATCAACCAAATAAAACATAGTTTTATCAAAGAAAATCATAAAATTATGACGAAAATGGAGTATTTGGCGATTTTAACAGTTTGGCGATATTTAGAGGGACAGGTAACGGAATTGAACCTACGTACCATCCGGGGTTTTCAAATATGTTTCTCAGTATGCAGTGAGGAACGAGGCAATTGTAGTAACCCATTCCGATGTAGGACCGCCACATTTCGTTTTGATCCGCGATGCTACGGAGATAGTTCAACAGCTCATGCTCTCCTGAAAACAAAAAAAAGGGAATTTACTCTCTAAAAAATAACATGTTAATTTCATAACTGTCAAGCGTTCGGATTTTACCGTATGTGTTACGTTTTACAAAGTTCGTAACGAAAGAACAATCACTTATTGAATGGTTCCTAATTTTAGCTTATTTTGCAAACAGGTTTTTCTTTTTGTGTTCGGAACAATTATTAAATTATTGTATTTTCGTTACAATACTTGAAAATCGGAACAAATACGGAAAATCGGAACGGTTGGCAACTGTGTTATTTAACAAAGAAATCCTGTCAACTACACTACTAGAAATCCCATGTAATTTGATCCGGAAAATCCTGTTACTCCGTATTCAAACTAAAGAGAAATCATACCTATTAAAACCTGTTATTATACAAAAACGATTTCTCTGTAATCTGACAACGGAATCTGTATCAATAAAATACTAGGTTGTCCCTGCACAAATTACATGAGTTTTCTGATAGTATAGCTGACTTGATTTCTTTATTAAATTAAAGGTTATTTTGTTGAGTGCAGTAAGCGAATAATCAAAGAAAATTATCATGTTTTTTTACGGTAATTTCTAAGACCAAGGGTACCCAAATAAAATTATAAACGTTTATCTTCATATTGACTTCCATATGCAATTTAGTTCTACTTAACTGTGGTAATATGCGAGTCAAAGGGAGGTACCATCCGAAAGTCTTTCAACTCAAAATTATACTTAGATCCAATCGTTTTAGTCAATATTTATACTCCAGTTGAATAATTTCACTCTTATTGTGGTGAGTAAGCTCGCCACAAAACATTGTTTTAAAAAAAGTTGAAATTTTTATTTGGGTCAGTTACAATTTTTCATTCATTTATCCTTCCTTCAGACAAAAGTTTTAAAACTCATGTTTTAAATGACTCTTACTAATTACAAAATAGTTTTTAAAGTGAGGCGAGAAATATTATCTTCCTCTGTAAATATAAGCAAATTAAGACCGGGGACAGTAAAAAAAAATATTGAATATATTATCGAACATTATTGAATATATACGATACTTGACAGCAACGTTTCCTATGACGTCACTACGTGGAAGCAGAAACTCCTAAACAGAAAGCCTGTCGGGTTGCTAGGAAGAGTTTCGGTACGTAAATCGTGATAAAAAGACGCTATTCTATATACTAGGGTGGGCCGAAAAAACTCATTTTTTGATTTCGAATTTGGAATACCGCGGAAAAGTTGCAAATTATGTAGACAAAAAAAAATAAAAAAAAGTTTATCAAAATCGGTTGATATCTTCCGTTCGCGCATAGGCCCTAAAGTTTGACAAAATATGAAAAAACTTCACTTTTGCGATTATTTTTAAAAATTTTTGAATTGGATGTTTTCGTAATGGAATTGCTTGTAACGTCTTCAAATAGAGCCTAAAAGCATTGTGTTTTAATTTGGTTTAGATCAGTTGATACCTTCCGGTCGCGCATAAGCCCCAAAATTTGCCAAAATATTGAAAATTTCACATTTTTACGCATTTTTGGTCTGCTCGACAAAAAAATAGAGTCAAAATGCTTCTGACACAACACAAGTAGATTCTTATGTAAAAGGATCCCCTGAATCCGAATCCGACCCCCGTTTTTCTCCATCGGGCTCAGATTTTCGGGGAACAGCCCCTCCCCCTTTTTACGTTTTTCGATGACTTAATGACTTTGAAATAGATTTTCAGGGTCAAAAAGCATTACTTTAGTCTTTGAACTGCATCCTAAGGGACAAGAAAGGTTAGACTTTCTAAAATATGAAAATTTGTGGCGAATGGATAGGTTTAAGGGTCTATTACCCTCCTAAAAACGCAAAAAAATGGTTAAAAATGATAGAGGTTTTCCGCTATTTTTACACTTATTTTTACCGCAATTCCTGTTTAAAAGGTCCTAACCCATCCCCAAGGACCCAAATTTAATGAAAATATTCAGCAATGAATTTTACTTAAAGCGGTTGAGGTTTTAACGACCACGCGGAAGGGTTCGGAAGACTGAATCACGCTGGGCGCACGCACGCTCAAGAAACATAGAATACCTCCATAAAACCGGCCAGTTACTAACGAACCAAATAATTTTTACTCAGAAAAGACTTGTAATATACGAAAAATATCATTTTTAAAATTTTTAAAGGATGAATATAATTTCTTAAGCGCGCGCGCCAGCCCGATTCAGAGTCCTCCGAACCCTTCCGTGGGTGCTTCGGGGGGCGCTAACGCCTCAACCACTTTTAGTAAAACTCATTGCTGCCTATTTTCATTAAATTTGGGTCCTTGGGGATGGGTTAGGACCTTTTAAACAGGAATTGCGTAAAAAATAAGTGTAAAAATAGCGTAAAATAACGTCTATCATTTTTAACCATTTTTTTGCGTTTTTAGGGGGGTAATAGCCCCTTAAACCTATCCATTCGCCACAAATTTTCATATTTTAGAAAGTCTAACCTTTCTTGTCCCTTAGGATGTAGTTCAAAGACTAAAGTAATGCTTTTTGACCCTGAAAATCTATTTCAAAGTCATTAAGTATCATCGAAAAACGTAAAGGGGGAGGGGCTGTTCCCCGAAAATCTGAGCCCGATAGAGAAAAACGGGGGTCGGATTCGGATTCAGAGGATCATTTTACATAAGAATCTACTTGTGTTGTGTCAGAAGCATTTTGACTCTATTTTTTCGTCGAGCAGACCAAAAATGCGTAAAAATGTGAAATTTTCAATATTTCGTCAAATTTTGGGGCTTATGCGCAACCGGAAGGTATCAACTGATCTAAACCAAATTAAAGCAGTGTTTTTAGGCTCTATTTGAAGACGTTACAAGCTATTCCATTACGAAAACATCCAATTCAAAAATTTTTAAAAATAATCACAAAAATGAAGTTTTTTTTATATTTTGTCAAACTTTAGGGCCTATGCGCGAACGGAAGATATCAACTGATTTTGATAAACTTTTTTTTTTCTTTTTTTTGTCTATATAATTCGCAACTTTTCCGCGGTATTCCAAATTCGAAATCAAAAAATAAGTTTTTTCGGCCCACTCTACTATATACATGGGTTTAACAAAATAATCATATTTTTTAACTGACGTTCTTCCATTTCACTCAATATTCAGACACCGCGTTGGGAACTACTTTGTTGTTTGTGACGTCATAGAGTCAGGAAACGTTGCTGTCAAGTATAAAAGAATATGATCTCCTTGGAATTATAACACTTATTTTTTATCATAAGGTATTAGACTATTCCTTTTTTTAAATTTTAGGTTAATTACATGCGTATTAAAATTATAAACCATGCGTATGTTTTTAGCTCAAAGGTTAAAACATAAAACAAATTATCTCTTAAGTATTACAGAAAAAGAGTTTTGCATGAAAAAAAAACTATGACAATTAATAATTGAATCGTCAGTTTGAAAAAGGGAATAAGTCCAAAAAATGACAAACTGACTTTTTGTGCTCAAAACAATCTCCAAGCTTTGCTCTACACATGAGTGGAAAGAGGGGGAAAATAACTACCCCCTATAGGGAGATATAGCCCCTTGAAGTTGTGAAATCGATGTCCATTCATTGAATTGTTTTAGTTGATATGGAATTAAAGTTAATTTGTCTTTCTGTCCTTATTCTTAGTGCTGCAAACTAAGCCAAAATAAAATTTAAAAGTGCTTTTAATATTTTTTTATCAAGGGAATATTTGATCCATTCATATTCACTTACTCCATTGATACTGCCTTAATGACCCAGTTTCATAATAGTTTTGAATTTTATTTGTCTTGGTCTGTCTATTTCTCACTTTTGTGCTGTGAACTAAGCAGAAATATATAACTTAAACGATGAATTTTAGAGGTTCTAAAGATTTTCCTTCACAAGGTTGAAAAAGTCCATCAACTTTTTTCAACTGCAAAATGCTTTTGAATGCACTTATGTTTTTCCGAAAATTGCCCTTTTTTCACAATAAGTTCCTGAATTTCCAGTAGAAATTCCATTACTTATACAGTTTTTTTTTTTTTTTCGATTTTCTCAAAACTTGGTTTTTTTGGCCATATTCCCTTCTTCTTACTGACGATTCAATTAATGAGAATGTTGCACATAAATACTATTTTAAAACCTAAAATGCTGTAGGAACTTTCCTAAAATTTAAGAGAACTAAAACAAATTCTAAATAAAAAGACGGAACTAAAATACTTCATGGAATACAACATATTGGCTAAAAAATTAAGCATCAAAATAGTTACTTCCAATAATACTGTCATGCATTTATTAATATTTATTTCAACAAAAAAAATTAATTTTTCAATGTAAATATGTAAGTGAAATACCTTTTGGAGGATCAATATCAAGCAGACGGTTGAGACGTATGTTAGACGGTACTGTCTTATTGATCAGGTCATCGATGTTCTGGAAAAAATTATACTTAGCACCGCACAACATTGTATTTATACGGGATGTTTCTAAAAAAAAACTTCAAAAGTAAATTTGCAACTCTTAAAGACTATTCAATTTTCCACTTTGATCCTATCACGTAAAATTTATGTGATTATTTAACTCTAAATGAAATGTTCCCGTATTACATCAATCATCATCATCATCAATTTTGTGGTTTGACAGCGCCGTTAGGCGCTTTTGAACCGCAGGAAATAGGGGACATGAGTGGTACAAAACATAAATAGTGTGGCCATGATGCCAATAAAGAAGAAAAGAGGGTAGAGGGGGGGACGAGAACACACGGAAGAAAAGAAAAAGGTCGAGGACCAACAAATTACTCGAGAGTAGCTTGGTAATTGATGGTGAGTTTCTATAACAGAATTAGGAATTTGGGCACGATTTGAGACAGCAATACAGTGATACAATACAGACAGCAATACAATGTGACAGAAAAATAGAGCGAACATTACACTGACTGCCGTATTCTGTGCTTTCTGATAAATCGCCCGATCAACAAATCAACAAAAATTTGTTAAATTCATGTTTGCTTGATTCGGCATTCTGAGCGCAATGATCAACTAACAAACGTTTGTTACGTTTGCCAGTGGCACCAGAGCTGGCGAACAAGCGAAACCGTTGGCGATAAAAAAAAGCTCAATCGTGATTGGTGGAGATCTTTCAGTTGTGAATAGGATAGGAAAGAAATTCGCGAAAAAGCAGGAAATAAAAGCGGTTTAGACTGTATTACTTTAAAAGTTGATGATTTTTAATTAAGATTAATTAATTTTTTATTGTTTTATAGTCTTTTATAGCTTAAAAAATAACATTTTCTTTTAATATTAAACTTAATTATTATTCTTAAATATTAAACAACCTATACAAGAAAGAAATATAAAATATTTTTATTATCTCAATATGGAAATGTCTTAAATTATAGAAATAATTTCATATCTTTTATAAAACGTTACTGAATTGAAACAAATTCTCAAAATAATAATTAGTTCTTCAATTAAAGAATAAATTTACTCTATTGGATTCACTTTTTACATTTAAAAAATAATATGTTTAATAAAAGAACTCAACACTTAAAATCATCTGAAAAATCAGAAATCTCAAGAAATTTATTTAAAGGTGATCAGAAAGATTTCGAAATAAAATTAAAACAGCCTGAAAAAATTAATTTGCTTTTATTATATTTTGTGAACAGATTATAATGATCGCTTAGCTATCATTATAAATTTAATTAAAAAGGAAAATATTTTCAATAAATTTATTTTTAATTGGAATTTATTATTCTGATTCAATACTTTGATGCAAATTTTTTGATGAGGGTAGTTTAATTCTAAGAAAGAAAAAAGGTTTACGATAAAAAAATATATATTTTTGTGTCTTATTTCTCTAGAAATATTTGTAAAATTCCAAGATAATTTTCTACTACACACAAAAAAAAATTTCAATGCTCTGAAAGAATTAAAAAAAATATCATTTCCTGGACCCGATCGCACAACCTTCGGGTCCGTAGTCCAATACCATCACCACCATACTACATTAATCTATGTCAAAGGAGAAAGTTTTAGTATAAAAACATTGAAGGGAAAAGTAGTGCCAAGAGTTTAGATTACTTTTAAGGTTTTAAGAACATCTGAGAGTGTTTCCTTAGTTGTTTATATGGATTTCCAAAACATTTAAATATATCGTTTTGGAGAATGTATTTTTTAGTGATCTTAGTTATGAAATAGTTCTTCTATCTGGGCGGACTTGCACGTTAGAAGAGAGCTGTTCTGCGGATTTTAATTGATGTGATTTAAGAATATTTTAAATGTTAATTCACTGTTATACAATTGTAAAACTATTTTTTCTCTATTGATAACACTTTAACAATGAAAAAATACTTCCAGAGTCTCAAAATGAAATGTTCACGATTTTTCATAGGCCTAGGAATAGACTGATGAGAGGACGCCATTTTTTCTATTATCGATTCTGATTGGTAGTTCAACTTAAATCACTCGTTTGTTGGCTGATTTGTTAAGTAACAAATATTTGTTAATTGAAGTGGATTAACGGTGGTCAGAATACCAAATCAAGCAAATCAATGTTTGTTAGAGGTTGCCAGAGGCTCAGAATACGACCGTGAATCAATTAAATTTCATGAATTTGCAGGAAAAATGAAAGTTTCAGCAGTATTTAAAAAAAAATTAATTACACAATGTGGTGGTGACTATTATCAAAACTTATTTCAACCTTGAGCATTGAGCAATCAATGGACTTATAGAGTATTTTGTAAAATGTTTAATACGAAGTTATGGACAAGGTTTGAAGTTTTAATATATAAGGAGTTGTAGGGATGGAAATTCGCATCATTATTTATAACAATTTTACATCAGAAGATGCTTCATTCAGACCTTATTGAAAAAGTATACATGGTGCATAGAAAAGTCCCTTTAACCTGAAAATACTCTCGAACGGAGAGTTACAGCTATGCAAGAATGCAAGTGAGGTAACGCTACAGTGACTACGCCCGACATAATGCAAGCGACTGCAGCGCCCCCAGTGGCGAAAGAGGAAATTAAAAAATATTAAAAAAGTAAAGGAGATTGGCAACAATATTCTTACTGAAGATTTTGTTCTATGTAAAAATAAACACACTGAAAAAATCATGAATATATCTTAAAATTCGAGGTGAAAAGCTCGTAAACTTTCAAGTTTTTCCATTGTTATCATGCAATTTTTGCTTTTTTAGCGAAATAAATACAAATTTTATCTAAAAAATCAAGGAAACTTGGAAATTTACGAACTTTTTCTTTTTTGAGGCCTGATGGAAAAGTGCTTTTTTCACATGCTAATATCTCCTTAATACGTATAAGAACCTGCAATTGAATCTTCAGTTTGAAAAAAAAAGAATCTGTCTACAAAAATCTGAATTTGACTTTTTGTGCGCCAAAAAATCATCAAGCTTCGCTCTACATCAGTGTAAAGAGGGGAAAAATAATTACCCTCTATCGGCAGATATAGCCCCTTGAATTTGGTGAAAATTATAAATTTATGATTTAAGTTAATTTTCTTTCTTTTCTTATTATTTTAACAGTAAGCATAGCCAAAATAATATTTAATTTTAATTTAAATGGGTTTTTCCTTTTTTTTCTATCCAGTAAATGTTTCCCTCCATTCCATAATTGATAATACCTTAATGACTCAGTTTCATAATAAATTTTAACTTTGTCTTATTCTTTCTATTTTTATTGTGAACTAAGCAGAAATATAATTTAACTGTCGATGAAAATGGTTTTAAATTTTTTTTCATCAAAAAAGGGAATAAGTCCATGAACTTTTTCAACTGTAAAATATTTTTGAACATACTTATATTCCTTTCGATGATTATTGTGTAGTACTCTTAAAAGGGTCCTGAATGTCCGGTACGAATTTGGTGGTTACACAACGAAAATCCCATTACTTATACATTTTTTTTTTCGATTTCTCAAAACTTTGTTTTTGAACTTATTCCCTTTTTCAAACTGATGATTCAATTTTTCTCTTGCACTTACCTTGAATCCTAAGTATTCTATCATCTGCTTCTGTTCGGCTTCCCTCGGTCCGATGTGCCTCCCTATGAACTCGTCGTGAACAGGCAACAGGCTCTTCACAACGCTACTGCACATGGCCCGCGAGGACCAGCGACTGGTCAGCCTCGCCCTCAGACACACGGTTAACAACGGGCGATACATCTCTGCAGGGAAGGATGCTATGCGGATAAAATCACCACTTTTAAGTTCAATAAATAGAAAGAGAGTATAAATAGTGATAGCAGCGTGCTTAACTGGATAATATAGAAGCACACACGCACGCCGAGCGCAGCCAGTTTTAGAATATTGCAGAAAATCTTTTCAAATAATTTAAATTTTTGGTAAATAAATTGATATATTCTTGCTGTTGTTGCTTATGAAGCATTATTACAGTATTTAGGTATACAATGAGACTGTCATTATGTTTTTAAGTCAAAATTCAAACGACTAGGGGCACTAATTAGTTTGCAGATAATATTTGATGGAATTTTTGTGCGCAGAGTTGTTTGTTTTATCCAACTATGGCAGCGAGGTCAAAGAAAAATATATGATTCTCCATTAAAAAATATAGGATATGCAAAAAGTATAGTACTTTTAAATTTATTTACAGGTTTTAAATTTAAATAAACCTACACTTTAATATAGACAATATAAAACTGCGAAGAAGTACTTTTATATTACGTAGAAATTATAATAAATATAAAATTTAGGGGCCATTCATTAATTCCGTAAGGGTCCCGAGGGGGAGGGGAGTTGGAAAAATCTCTACATACCCTTACTTGGGGGGGGGGGTCAAACCCACTCTTACGTAAGATTTTCCAAGTTAATTTAAACAAATTCCAATTATTCTAATCAAATTACTATTGAATAACCCCAGAAAAACTTAAAAATGCTGACGATCTCGGTATATTATCGAAGCTTTAATATTAATCTTTGATTTAAGTCAAACTGAGAGTTTTAGTGTAACTGATCCTTTTCTAACATTTTATTATTTTGAAAACGAAATGGAATCTTATGTAAAAATAGGGGGGGGGGTTGAAAAATATTACGTACCCTTACATGGGGGTAGGGAGGGGGTCAAAAATTGCCAAAATCATCCTTACGTAATTAATGAATGACCCCTTAAGCATTTTAAGGGACATAGACTACATAAGTAACAATTTCAGATTGACTGGGTTTTTTTTAAGAAAATTAATTCAAACGAGATGACATTAAAATTATGAATATGATTCCGAGAAAATTCATACTATAAACAGTTTTTGAACACTTAAGTTTTTTTCTGCAATGCATTTAAAAGGAGAGAAGCAAACTTTTAGACCATGGATACATGTAAACGGAAAAGAACTTTTAGGGAAAAAAGAGAACTGGTATTTTTGATATAATCTGTAAATACAAATTGACATGATAGGAAAGATATAGAACAAACAACACTTTTAGAAGTTAGAGGAAAAATATAGGAAATTTTTTGGATTTTTCAAAAATATTAAAGGACAGCTGCTATCACTGTATAAATAAATAATAGCTACTAATTGCAGACGTATGAAAGTTAAAGTGGCTTTCAAATTTTCCTATTTGAAAAAAAAATCACCTTCTTGATATCAGTTACATTTATTTTAAGATGTTTAATTTTTTTTAGTCACGGAAAAACTAAAATCTATTGTAAGTTGTCCAATTGTTTCGTTATGTGCTTGGAGTGTAAGAGCTTATTTTTATTTCATTAATGGCACTGAAAAATCACAGTTTTTCCTTAAAAACTTACTTTTTTTATTTTACTTTTACAAAAAAGAATTACCAACTTTATATCCATTTTTAATGGAGTTTTAAATCACTTCTACATAACTTTGATCACGAATATAGGTCTTATGTCAGTCTGACATGATTAGATCTAAGAAAACCTATATGAATTTCCCAAAGAAAAGTGATTTTGAAAAGTAGTGATTAGTTCTTTTACCGAGATATTTCTTATCTCTTGGTAAATATGTAGAAAATATGGGAATCCCTAGCAAAAATGGCAGGTGTAAGCAGGGCCGTATTTAGGCACGTGCAACATGTGCTATAGCACAGGGCGGCAAAATTTTGGGGGCGGCAGATTATAACAATTCAAAATGCTACATACTATACAGTTTTGAAAAAAAATGTACCACACGGTTTTCACTACGTGAGGATTCTAGGGTTGAGTCATTCCCATTGTCCAACGGCCACGTCCCCCCAACAGATCCAAACGATACAACAAACAAAAAACAGAAATATTAAGCAACTAGCTTGTTTTCAAGACCACACGTGTGATGGATGGCATGGTCATCTTCGTTCTGTCCCAATATATTGTCAGTTTGTTACTCTGCATCTCAGGGAAAGAAGCTTGTGTTTTTTTTGTGGGTTTTAAAATGAATTACCGCGGATGGAGGCTTATTTTATAAGCAAAGGGATGACACAGAGCATCAAACGGAAAATGATGGTGAAGTAGAAACTGAGTTTCAGGAAAATTCCACCATTTCTGAGAAAGTTGAGTTAAAGGGGAGGGGGTATTTTCTTGAAACAGAAAATGAAATAGTGGGGCGGCAATAACTCCATATACACAGGGCGACAAAAACCCTAAATACGGGCCTGGGTGTATGATCAAAATCAAAACCCAATGATGATTATCATTGATCAATCATAAACCATCCCAATAGATCTAGCAAATTGAAGAAGCAGCAGCGGTATGAGGAAGATCATTGTGGCAAAAACAATTACTCTTCCAAAAGCTATCTTTGCTTTTTGTCAAGGATCACTTGTTGTAGATTCTAGTTTACCTATTACTATATGAATCGATCTTAGTGTTTTATGGTATTAATATTACCGACACATTTATGAAATCCAGAAGATGGTAAATTTAGTTTGAAAAAATGCAGGGACAACTTAGATCTAATATGCAGCACGAAAACATACTATACAAACACAGTTCAAACTGAAGTAATAACATTGTATAAACGTAAAAAAAAATTTCCAATAAATATTTTGAGTTTAATTTTTATATTACAAAATGGGTCTTACTTATTGAATCACACTACTCGCGATTACGAAGCTACTTAAAAAAAACACCATCGACATCACAAATCGTTATCGTGCTAATCCACAATTGATTGTATCGTTCTTTCTTATATCGATATATTCAGTTCGGTTCTGTTAATCGGTTCCCCTTCAATAAGTCATACCTGTCTCGGCTACTAGTTCCGGACTCGAGCAGTCTTCAGGGCTTCTTCAGGATTCTCCAGTCAGAGTTTTCAGAACGAGTTCAGTTGTTTCAAATGGACATCGATTGTTGCTTGAAATACAAGGTAACGAAAATTATAGTCTTGAGAATATTGAAAGCTTTCTTTAGGATAAGATGCGAGATAAGGATAAGGAGATGATAAGAAGGATGCTGTTGCATGTGGGTTTTTATCGTACGAAACTCGGAGTTATCAGGGTTTGTTCGTAGACAACACGTCAATTGTAATTTCTCTGATCTGTAAATCTGATTAAAGAGTTAAGATTTGGAGTTTTCTTAAAGTAAATTCAATAAAATAGCATATTTCCCAAATCCACTTTGTAAGATTTACGCCTCCACATTACAACCAATCAGAGCGTCCACATAGCAACTGGCAATCCCATATTTGGAATGAGAATTATTTCACAAACCAATAGGAGTTCTTTCTAACATCTTATGAAGCGGAATCGGGAAAAATACATACAAAATCCCGCTTCATTCAGTATATCGTAAAGAAAAAGGGAAATCTCTAAATTTATAATATAATGCTCCCCTTTAAAATATGTTTTACATTGGGGAATGCCATGCCCTTTCTTGATTATTATACATTAGGGATTAGGGTGAATCGAAAAAAAACTTTTTTGGGGATTTTCAAGATGCGTTAGTGTGGAAAAGTGGTCTAAGGCAGTGAGTGGTTCCCAAAGTGGGTTCCGCGAGACAAATTTGATTTCCTTAAAGAAAATAAAAATGGTGTTTTCTTTATATTAAGTTCATCAAAATGCAAATCCTACCAAAAATATGTATTAAATTCTTAAAAATGTATGTCCGAAATTCGGATTAGGTTTAACAAAACAAGTTAAAACCCTCTTTTTATAATCAAATTTCCTGAGGACCCCCCTGATGGTTCTTGGAACTCGCTTAATCACAACTTTTTTAACATTAAGTTGGCTTAGTTTCATTTAATATCAGATATTAAATTTTGAAAAGTCGTCGATTAAAAAATATTCAGGGGTCAGCGATCATTGGCAACAAATTGGGGGGTCCCACGAGCAAAATATGTTTGGGAACCACTGGTCTACGGTGGCAGAGAGTACCTGTTGATTTTTTTCAGAATTTTCGGATAACATCTTTAGGTCCCACATTTGCCCTGAAGGTTCCCCATGTTATCCTACGGAGCGCGCAAGCCAAAAAGGCCGAAATTTTGAACGAAGAAAGACACAATTTTCTGATTCAAATTTGAGCCCACAATCAACATAACATAGGGATTTAGGCTGTTATTCAAGTTTTGTCGGGTAGCATACACCATATTGGGTACATAACTCGAGTGAAGACATTCCTCCTGTGATTAGAGTAGGAATGAGGGGAGAAAAAACAATTTTCGGCCTTTTTGACTTGCGCGCTCCATTGGATAACATGGGGAACCTTCAGGGCAAATGTGGGACCTAGATATAATCCGAAAATTATGAAAAAAAAAAAAATACAGGCACTCTCTGCCACCTTAGACAACTTTTCCACACTAACGCATCTTGAAAATAAAAAAAAGGTTTTTCGATACACCCTATTATACATACAGGGTGTATTTCAAAAGTTAATTCACGGCTTTTATTTGGAATTATTCTTTATAGCAGCACAATTTCTTGAACAGTGAAGTTTGAACCAAAGACCTTTTGAATCAGGGCCGTAACCAGACTTTTGTTTCGGGGGAGGGGTTTGACTCAAATATTTTCTGAGGTACCTTTTTACGGGTACTTTTATACGTGAAGTTTTAGATGACAACACTGGATTGAAACTTTTGATGCACTAAATTTCAAAATTGCATAAACAATATGAACTCCAAGTAAAAAGCGGATATAGGGGGTCCTCCCCCAAAAAAAGTATGGAAATTTGCCCCTCAAAAGAGTGTTTTAGCTCATTTTTGAGACCCCTTAGATTACACCCAAAGAGCACCACTCATTGTAAGCGGCCGAATTTTCAAGGTATAAAGAAGGTATATTGTAGTAAATGGCAAAATGTTGAGGGGGTTTTTGGGTTCCTACTCCAGAAAATTTTTTGAATTTTGTCTCTAAAAGTGACATTTTAACTCCTTTTGAGACACTTTAGGTTACATCAAAGAGGACCACTCCTTGTAAATCACACAAGTTTGAAGGAAAAACCGTGCTTGATTTCAAAATTTCGAGGGGGATTGGGGGTTATCCCCCAGAAAAATTTTGGAAATTTTACCCTTAAAAGTAGGGTTTTGACTCAGTTTGAGACCCTTGGGGTTATACCCGAAGAGGATCGCTCCTTGTAAGACATAATTTTCAAGAAAAATAGCCCTATAAAAATTTATGTCAAAATTTCGGGGGGGGGGAGGTTGAACCCCTAAACCCCCCCTCTTGGATACTGCCCTGTTTTGAATGCAGAGAGAACGCCTTTTAACTCTGCCGGTGGGAATACACAATCAATATCTCATATAAAACTATACAAAAACAATTAGAAATCAATCTAATAATCTGTTTGACCAGTAACACTGAAAATTATCTGTCTTGATTCACTTTTGATCTATTCGGCCGATTTCTCAGTATCGACAAAATCTTAAGTTATAATAGTAGAAAATTTTTTATTTCAAAAGTACAAATAAATATTTTCCCATAATATCATGACTGACTTGGCTGGATTCCTATCCCTGTTAAAGACAGTTGTTGAAATACACTCCCCATCGTTATTTTTGTGTTTTCTTGTAAATTTACATCTTTAAAAAACTAAATTTCATATTTTTTATAAAAAGGATAAAACTTACTTCCCCCACTTCTTTTTTACTGTTAGGGGACAGCAGTTCAGGTTCTATCATTAAAGATCCCTTGTCACATATTTAGAATGGTTTTGAACTTGAATAAATTCTTACAATTGTGCATAAAAATCAAAACATGCACTGAAATTAGCTCTTTTCCCCCAAACCTCCTAATTTTTCTAATTTTTGAATGGCTCTAGAACCTGAAAGTTAAAAAATTGAAAAGCTATGAAAGAAAAATTCTGAAAGTTAAACATTTCTTATCAAATTTCTTATTTCAAATAACTTTTCCAGTATTTTCTAATTACCAGTGTGGAAATTTTTTACATCCTGTTCCCTCCTGAAATAAAATCACAAGGACATATCTCTATCTCTGGATGGAAAACTTTCAGCTATGGCTAGAATAAATCAATATAACAAAAACACTTACCTAAAATTAACTGCAAATCTATAGGAAAACTCCTGCACATTTTTCTAGCTACATGATAAATTACTCTTCAATACGATTCAAACTTTGAAAAACTGCAGATATTTCCTTATAAAAACACTATATAAGAATTTTTAAAATACTGCATACTTATATAAAGTTAGTGTTTGTGGATGCAATTGAAAAACACAATGAACTTTTTATTGCTTTATTAAAGAGATCAACAAGTAAAATAAGGAACAAAAATAGTTGTATATGAGGAATCAATAAAACCTTGGCAGAGTTTCTCTCATTGTTTGTTAAAAAGTGACCTCAGACTAGAGATGTAAGCCTCGTGGATCTGAACCATGACTTTGGGATTGTCCTACAATGAAAGACTTAATTTAGTTTCACAACAATGTAAGTACAACCCCCAGTATAGTTCTTCAAAGTACCACCAACTGGGGTAACTTTCACCATTTAGAAAAAAAGAAATATGGGTGGAAAAAGTAATCATCACTTATTTATTGCATGAGAGGTAAATAAATGGAGATAATAACTATCCTTTGATTAAACAAACGACAGAAATTTTAGAAACATAGTGCAATTTTATTTTTTATTGAATGTTTGTTAGTTATCTTTATAAAAAGGACTAGAATTGGGTGAAAATTAAAAAAACTTTTCAGGACAGCATTGAATTAAATTTGTTACTTAAAATAATGTTTCTATTATTTTCTAATTATCAGTGTGTAAATTTTATCATCCCCTTTCTCTCCTGAAGAAAATCACAAGGACGAATCTTCGTCTCTGGACGGAAAACTTTCACCCATGACGTAAGAATAAATCAACCAATACTAATTTAGTAAACTAAAGTATCAATTAACAAAACTTTTACAAGCAGATTATATAAAAAAGATTTAGATGTATGTTAAAAGATTTAAATGCAGAACTTGTTGGTTACTATAGGGTTTTTTTTTAAACTAAAGAAGCATTGGTTATACAAAGAGCAGGTAAGTATGTACATTCTAAAAAAATCAGAAGTACATTTCATCCTATTTCATTTGGAATTTCAAAGAACAATTTTCTGCCAGGAAATTTAGAAAAGTTGCTTACATAGAAAGATAAGATTCTTAATTGTATAATTAGGAAAACTTTTTAACCTGATAAGCAAAGAAAATTTAACTAACCTGAACTTGAGACTTCAAAGCGTGTTTGATGCTTGTAAAGTGAGCATCTTTATTTTCTGAATCTCTCCAGTCTTTGGCTAGGATAAAGAAAAAGTATTAATGGGAATTAATGAATGAGAACTCTAGAAATGGGATCTTAGCATAAAATAAATTAGAAAATTGGAAGTGATAGCCACAGTAGAAAACAAATAGGCTTTCAGAACATTGAAACAAATGATCTGATGTTGTTACAACAAATGATGATTGATTTGACACTAAACATTAAAGAAACTATAGTGCTGTCCTTTAAAAACAACCCACTCCAAATTGTACCCTAAAAACAACCCATTGGATTTTTTAATTAAATAATTAAAATAATTTTACCATCTCATATACCCTGTCTTTCTATGGCCTTTAGAGTGTCAGGGATGTAAAAACTGGTCAAAGAACGGTTTATTTACTTATTTTTTAAACAAGCTGAGATAATGTAGATTTTTGGCAAAAAATGTGCTTCAGATTTACAGATTTTGTAATAATGCATGTTACAAAGACTTTAGAGCATTTTTCGCGCGTTTTTATGTTATCCCATTACTATGAGAATAAAATATTAAAGTTTTAGCTCAGTCTGCCAATTAGAGTTCTTCTAGGAAAAAGTGTTTTTTTTTTTCAAATTCTTACTTAATTGGCTGACAATTTGTAATGGGGAGTTGGAATTAAAAATGCTTAGCACTAAAATGTTAGGGAGGATGAGCCGCTAGTACAGTTTTTTGTTCGATTTAATTATCCTTTTTATTAAGCTTTTAATGAAGAAAATATGAAACAGTGGGTTGTTTTTAAAGGACAGCACTATACATGATAGCAATAGAAATGTTTTTAAATTTGTCCACTCGTCCCTATTTTGAGGTCCTGAAAATTTCTTTAAGCCCAAGTAACCTTAAAATTAATTTTTCTACCCCGTTCTCTAAGAAAATTACTAGAACAAATTTCCTAGATGAAAAACTTTCCTCTACGGATAACTTTTTGATAACTTTAGAACTCATAATTGCATTACACATTACTAACTAGTACAAAAATGAGTTATTACATAGAACATTTATGTTCCTAAAATATAACCCATGAATTTCGACATAATTTTATCTGTGTACTACAATTTTGGGTAAGAATACATACAGAATACTACAAGTTTGGTAAACGAATTTAAGAATAAAATTGACAGATACTGGGAATCGGGTGGTTTGAGTTAAATGGACCGGACCAACCTTGTTGGGCACTTGCCTGTAGTTGGTCGACTTAATTTGTATTTGTAATACTCAAAAGTAAAATGTTAAAAAAATAATGTGATTTTCAAAGAATATTATATAAAATGGAAGATTCTTTTAAAGGAACAAAATTAGAAACCATTATAAAGATTTCTTACGAGTTTTTACACTTTATGACCAAATTAGGGGCTATTAATTTTAAAATCTTGTAATTAACTATAGCAAAAATAAATTAATTGACACTAGAAGCATAATAAGTTTATAATGTTCAAAAAGAGTAATCTACATAGTATATTAATGAATAATTTTACCCCTTGATTAAAATATACTTACAAGGCAAATCCATTTGATTAAGTAGTGACTTTTGATTGAGAAGAAAGGGTCCCTGAAAAGTAAGAAATAAAAGGTATTAAACACATTTTAATGTACTCCAAAAATTAAAAACATAAGAAAGTTTTGTTCAAAATATAGAAGGGTTTTTATTTTAAGAAAAATACAAATATTAACATATTACTCAATGAGAGGAGGAAATGCTTGTACAATCAATGTATCCCTTTGAATAGTTAACTTGCAAATATTATAAAAAGATGCTTCTATCTTTTGATTTCATTACACAAATTAAGACTGATATTTAAACTGAGTAATTTGTTATCCACTATTTAGAATAACTCCTTAACTTTCCTCACTGGAATAGCCTAGAGCAGACCTTCACAATTTTGAATACAATATGGGTCAAAACATACCATTTTAACTTGCCACAAGTCAAAAAATTTATCTGAGCCAATCTCAAGGCCTAAAGATCAATCAAAATTTTCTATTGCTTGTTCCTGACATTAAGAGAAGTTACAAATAAAAGAATAATAGGGAAAAGGGAAGATAGTGTATTAAGATAAATTGCTATTTTATGTGAATGTAATTTTTTTTTCAGTTTAACAAAGGAACAGGTAAGAATAGGTAGCAAAAGGCAAGTTAAATAACAGTTTTACAGTGGATTTGAATAACCTGGTGTTGAAGCAGTCATAAAGTTTTACAAAAACATAAAATCTTGGTTTCATTATACAACCGGGTGCCACTTGTTTTTTTGTTTGTTATACTGGATAGTGGATTATAATGGCCAACAATAGTGGCACCCCGTTGTATAACAGCACCAAAATCTTTATCAGTGTTTATGACATTCAGATAAACAAATAATGTTCTCAAACCTGCTAAAATCATAAAATACAATCAGACCATATCTTCTACCACATCTTAACTCTAATAGCCAATCACAATACAATACAAATCTCAATAAAACTAAACAAAACACACATTTAAGCACCAGCAAAACTTTCTCTCAGTACTTACATTAGCACCAAATCCATTTCTTTCATGTGGTTCTTCTGCTACATTAATATGTGAAAGTGGCATATCTTTGCTTGCAAATAGATGTTTAGCAGAAGTCACTGGCTTGCTTCCGAGCAACAAGGGTGTGATATCTTTTGTTCTCTTCAGCTCGGATGAGTTATTGCGATGATTTTCCTTAGATTCCTTAAGCCTAGAAAACAAATCATGTCATGGAATGATAGGCAATTAGTAGAAAAGAACCATTTTCTTTTAAACTGAACTAACTGAGTTAAACATCTTCAATGAAAAAAAATTCCCTCCAGAGAGATTTTTAGTGCCCTAGGGGTTGGAACCAACTCATTCATTCCACTTATCCAGGTTTGACTGAATTCAAGATATCTTGTACACATACACAGGGTTCATACTCTCTCTAGTAAAATCCAGGAGTCCTTAAGGAGTAAATTATAAAAAAAATCAGGAGGTAACATGAGTAATTATTATTAACCTTATACTACTTTACATGTTGTGAGCATAGTGAAGTATGGAACAAAGAAGTTAGAATTTCACATTTCAACAAAATTTTATCGAGTTAAAAAACAATTGAGGTGTTTGCTGCAACAATGAGTCAACTCCCCTAGAACGAATATTCGTAAAGTCGTTACTTTCTAATCTTATAATTTGTTTTACAGTAAAGAATGGTGACCATAGTCACCAACCCAATTGTACATTGCCGTAAAATAGCACTAACTTGGTCACTAACACTTGCTGCCTCCAAAAACGCTCCCTTTGATGAGGATTCTTATTTTGGAGTTAACTCCTAATTGCAGCAAACACCTCAATTACTTCCACCAAATTGATAGTAAAACTTCCGTTTTACTCTTCGGTAAATGTTTTTCAGGAGCTAGCGGGAAAATTCAGGAGAAAAAACATAATTTTGAGGAATTCTAAGGGCCTTTATAAAAATAACGCACATTTCAGGAATTTCAGGAGGTGTACAAACACTTCCCTCAGAGAGATTTTTGGTGCTATAGGGGTTTGGACCGACACTTTCGTTCAACCATGGCTTACTAGATACTTATACAGGCTAGCCGAGTACGGAAATCATTGCAAATCCAGATGGCAATACTGGACCAACTGGCAAAGCATATTCACAGTGTTGAAGGCGGGGGTGATATAGGTAGGTCTTGTAGCGCTCCAAGCGGGAAAAGTTGTCAAATGTTTTTCATTATTTAAAACTCGGCTAGCCTGTATAAGTATCTAGTAAGCCGTGGTTCAACTTATTCAGGTTTGACTGTATTCAAGATATCTGAACAAAGGTATCACAACCTCTAGGAGTTCCATGGGAAGTTTGGGAATCTTAGGTTTGACCAGTGGGAAACGGTACAGACACCAATTAAAGACCTTACCAGTAAATTGCAGCCTTTTGTTGTGAATCGAAAGATCCCGTAGACATAAACCTCCTCCGAGGGGACAGGGGATAATCCTCTTGGGAACTAGACTTTTGAGGACTTCCGTTAGTCATGGCACAGTTTACAGAGCTCTTTGTTTTGGAGCCTGAGTCTGGATTAGGAAGGATTGTTCTCTCTGGCTGTTCCTGGTTCTTCTATAAAAAATATAAAGACGTTTTAAGATACATCATATTTAAATTCTGTATTCAAGTAAATCAAGAGATTATGATTTGAAACCCCAGTTTTCAACATGGCACAGTAAACACTTAATAAAGTATACCCTTGTGAACTCAAACTTTCATATCTCAAAAACCTTTATACCAAAAAACAATATTTTCGCCCTTGAAATTAAGTATTTCTTTATTTTCTATCTTGTCTCACAAATTTTTTCAGGTATAGAATGTTTGTAAGTATTGATCTCAAACGATATTTAGAGCACAATTATCTAAGCATTAAAACATTTACTCATGCTCGAGGTGTTAAATTTGTATGAGTAAAAATTTAACAAGAGCATGGGTGAAAATTAAAAAATGTTTCAGGACAGAATTTTATTAATTCTCTTCACTAAAACAAAACTTTTTCTTATACACCAGTGTGATAATATTTCCCTCTTAAAGAAAATTGCTAGAACGGATTTCAATCTCTGGACAGAAAACTTTCACCTGTGACCGAGAGAAAATGAAAAGGACTAAAAATTTACCAATTATAAGTAGCTCCAGAACATAGAAAACCACTCATTTCCAGTAAATAATATAACATAAAAAGCATTAAGTTTATTGAAATTGTTTTTCTTAAGCTATCGATATGTGTTGTATCGTGTTTTTCACCTATGAGTCTAATGAATACATCTCTGCAGTTTAACACCAAATATATTCTTTATAAAAACTTTATATATATTCTTTATGTAAAAGATTATCACATAAATTTTAGAGGATGAATGTAACCAAATAAGCAAATTAACTTTTCAATTATATTTTGGTATGACTATTTTATTTTTTTATGGTTATTTCGTTATTTCTTTATAAATTAAATAGTACACATTACTTAAAATGCATTTTCAATGAATTCTTGTGTTTCTATCATAATAGTAAAATCTCAACAAAAAAAACTCGAGCCAATGCCGAATTTTTATAGCCATGTTTGTGTTTAGCAGGCTAAAATGACATACATTTTGATACTTTCACCCAGTGTAATTTGCACACTTAAAACTTTGAATGTCATACATTACCATGTACTTCTTATGAGCTTGAGAGAGCATCGTCATGATATCGCCAGAGGAGTCCTCCTTTGTGTCGCTCTCAGATGCACACCTTTGGCGCCTGGGAGCAGAAGCCTGCTTGAGCACAATGCTGGAGAACAAAGAAATGCGTTATTTTGCAAGCAAACAACATTATTGAGCTTAAGCAATAGGCCTTATAGTTATTAAAAGAATGGTCTCCAAAGTAAAAGAACAATGTCATCACATAAATTATAAATCAGGGGTTCTACTGACTTCAACTCAAAATCCCGGAAAATTATAAGAACTTCTTTCTATCTGGAATACTCCAAAATCCGGAGCATTAACATATTTTTTAAAAAATCTTATTCTGAAGGTATTTTTCCCACAAAACTTGCAGCCTACCCCAAGAACTAATGAGACAGAACGGTCCTGAATGTTTTAACTAACATCTGTATGTAAATGCGACTGATTGTAGCTACGGCGGCAAAATATTTCTTTCAGAAGGACGTAGCTACTGTGTAATCATACTTAGACCAGATGGTATGACCGGATTCTTCATACAAGATGTGGTTAATGTTGCAGCCGTGCACTTATTTTTTAATTAGATCTAATTTTGCGCTTTCTCGTTGAGCTAAAAAATTTCTAAAATTTGGGTAAAACCCAGAATTCTTGGAGTTATGCTGTTAAAAAAACGTGCTAATCCAGAAAAGTAGAACCCCTGAAAAATGTGAAACATAAGCATACATTTGTTTTGGAGATGCTTTGAACTCTTCATCAGTTTTGGAAGTATAAAGAAGAAAAACCATTGTGTGAGTAAATAAATGAACAAATGGCCTGGAATTGGTCACTTTAATACCCCAAGACAAGATGCTGGATGGATTGATTAGGTTATTTGGATGCCTCGGTATTCTTCTTTCTTTATTTCTCTTGTATTGGGGCAAAAAGATAACTACTGATTCCAGGCTATTTGTACATTCATTCATTGCCAGCTCAAAAAACCTGGACTAAGCTGTTTTTATATCAAAAGACTGGGTTCAGACAGTGATTTAGTTTTTGTTGTTTTTGTTTAACTAATGAATTTATGGCGAGCATAACAAATTATTAGTTACTAAAGTAGCTAATTTAAAAGAAAAAAATCTTTACGTTTGAATTTTCTTGCAAATCCGCTTCATGTCTTTGTGTTCATAAAACCAGCAGCCAATGATGTCACCTGTGAAAAATTTATTCAACATAACCAACACTGAAAAAATATATCTATTAAGTTATCTCTCTATATTAAAAAAAAGTAACAGTCGCCGCCGCCGCCGCTGCCGCTGTTTCAGAAAATCTTCACTTTGACAATTTTGAACTGTCACTATGCAAAAACTATGGAACGGAAATTATTGAAATTTTGACCATTTGTAGACAAATGTATGAGGGTCCTTTTCGTTCCAATAGCTAATTAATGAGATAATTAGTTCTGGAATTATTTTATGTCAAAGTCGAAAATTATTTTTTTCTGCTGCGAGTTCGCCCTCAGCAAAATCTATTAGCAGCAGAAATATGATTTTTTGCAACCGCATTCTCTTAGATGTGAAGTTTTGCACCTCGTCGCCCTTTTTTCGAATTTCAAATTAGTTTTGGAGTAATTAAGTTTTAAAGTTTCGAAATTTTTGACGGATTTTTGGTTTTTTCGTTATATCATTGACAGCCAGCTATCATTGACAGCCAGTCCGCGGGGCTATAGCCGCGTTGTCAAATCCTAAACTTGACTTTTTTTTTGGGCGTTATGTCTTTGTCTGAGTCTACACCTCCAGTGTTTGATTCTGAATTTTTGAATTCTCAACTTGATCAGCTCTATGACTTATTTTCGAGAGTATGCGAAAGAAAATCTAGTAGCGCTGGGGACAGAACTGACTTTATCAAGATTAAAAATACAATATCCGAGTCATTTGAGCGGCACGAGGAGTTCCTGGTGAAGCATGAAATTTCTTCACTTTCATCAGCAGCAGTTCTATCCCAATTGGGAAACTTAAACGATCAACTTACTCGTATGAAGCTTGAAATGAATGTAAGACTTGAAAGCATGGAAACAAACCTTTGCATGGCAAAGCCTACTTCCGTGACAGCAACCGATAGAGGATCCGAAACATACGCTGCCGTCACCCGATCAGGTATTGAACCTGTATCTGATGCACCGGTAACAACAAACAGCCCACAGGAAAGTGTCACCAAAACAAACATGGCAGAGAATGAAAGTAAGAGTGTATCCATAAACAGCGGCGGAAGAGGTCAACCTAGTTATTCGAGTGCTGTGAAATCTCGTTCAAATGCCAAGATTATATTAAGTGGTAAACGCCAATCGTCACTGTTAAAGTCAGTCGCAAGATCTCCAAAAAAATCTGCAGTTTTTGTATCCAGATTGAGTCCGCATACTGAAGCGAGAGAGGTAACTGAGTTTTTGTCTACTTTGTCACTGGATCATCTTATTTGTACTAGAATGAAAACAAAATTCGATACTTACTCTTCGTTTCACATAGAAGTACTTGATAGTGAGATTAATGTACTGTTGGATGAAAACATATGGCCAGAAGGTTGCATAGTCTCAAAATTTTATGGCAGGCTAAAACATGATCAAATTTTTGGAAATTCACCTGCGAATGACGACGCGGAAGGTACTAAGAATTGACTAGGCCACCACATATTGCAAGATAGTGCTTCCATAAAAGTAAATAAATCAGTCTTGAATATCTACTATCAGAACATTCGGGGAATGAGAACAAAATTGGATGACATATTTGAATCAACCCTCGTGGAAAATTTCGACATTATATGTCTCACTGAAACATGGCTCAACTACGAATTTTCAGACAATAGTTTATTTGATGATAGGTATGATGTTTTCCGTAATGATCGAAATTATGAACAATCAAATCTTAGTCGTGGAGGAGGAGTCCTGGTGGCTATTAAAAAGCAGTTTAAAGCTAAATTAATATCTGTTTTTGAACATGATGGTGAGAGTGTATGGATCAAATTGTTTATTAATTCTTTTGCTTATTTATTTCTTTGCTGCATTTACTTCCCTCCATCAGCAGGTCCTATTTTATTTCAAAATTTTTACGATATTATTGACAAATATTTTACAAGTGCCTCAAATGTTATTATTGTTGGGGATTTTAACTTGCCCAGTATAAACTGGAAATCTGATCACTTTGAAAATACGGCTACTTCTCATGATTTTTTGGTGTTTATTCAATTGCATAAATTCATACAGAGTAACTTAATCCCTAACCATATGAAAAGAATATTAGATCTTGTTTTAGTTAGACTAACCAATTATAATGTAAATGTAACACAGCCTGTACTTCCCATTTCTAAAGAAGATGTCTACCACCCGGCTTTACTGATAGAAGTAACCAAAACCAATAGTTTCCCTGAAATTAAAGAGTCTAGCTTGGGTCAGAGTGAAAACAGATCCTATAACTTTAAGAAAGCAAATTTTCATTTACTGTACTCACTTATATTAGAGACTGATTGGAATTTCTTAAATCAATATACTTGCATTAATGAGGCTGTAGAACAATTTTATATGATGCTGTACAAAATACTAGATAATTCGATACCCAAAAATACCCCGCGTAAAAGAAAATACCCCCCTTGGTTCACTAAATCTATAATAAAAAATATCAAGCTAAAAAATTCATATCTAAACAAATATAAAAAAACTAATGACCTAACTTATCTAGAACGTTTTAGAACTATTAGAAAATCCATAAAAAGTGACATTCGTGACACTCGCAAACAACATATAAATCATATTGAAAGATCTATAAAATCAAATCCCAAAACTTTCTGGTCTTATTACCGTAATGAAAAGAAATCCCTTTCCTCTAACCAAATGTTTTATGGGGGCATTGAACTTCTCGATGATCCGCAGATAGCCAGCGCTTTTAGGGAGTATTTTTCAAGTGTCTATAAAGATTTAGATGATCAAAATATATGTCAAATAAATTCAACTTATCGTGCCTCTCCAGACCTGATTCGTATTGATCTTGTATCCCCAGAAGACATAGAAAACAGTATAAAAAAACTAAAGAGTACTTGTTCTGTGGGTGTTGATTTGATTCCCCCTTATGTCATCAAGGCAAATATGGAGGGTTTTGTATATCCCTTACTTATTCTCTTTAATCTTTCCTTAAGAACCAATACCTTTCCCGATGTCTGGAAGACCTCAAAAATAGTACCAATATTCAAAAAGGGAAAAAAATCTGACATCACTAACTATAGACCAATAGCTATTCTTTCAAGTTTTTCTAAGGTATTCGAAAGTATCATACATTGTAAACTATCTTCTCAAGTCAATGAAATAATTTCTCCCAATCAACATGGTTTCACAAAAAAGAGGTCAACCTCTACTAATCTCTTGTGCCTTAACAGTTATATATCAAAAGCTTTAAATGAAGGTAAACAACTCGATGTCGTATACACTGATTTTAGAAAGGCTTTCGACACTGTTAACCATGAGGTCTTGCTTTTAAAACTAGAAAATATTGGTTTTTGTGAGGGCGCTGTCAACTGGTTACATTCTTACCTCATAAATAGGCCTCTTTATGTAAAATTTAATCACTCTTTGTCCGATCCTTATTATGGTACCTCAGGAGTCCCTCAGGGGTCAATTCTTGGTCCCCTGCTTTTTAATCTGTTCGTGAATGATATAATTTCAATTTTTGAATCATCTTTACTCTTTGCTGACGACCTAAAAATCTACAAACAAATATCTTCCTTGCATGATATAAATAGTCTACAAACTGAACTTGACAACCTAACTGTTTGGTGTGAGAGAAACAAACTGTCACTCAATATTGACAAATGTTTTATTTTAACTTTCTCTCGGATATCTAATCCTTTTTTATATAGTTACAAAATGAATAATATCATATTATCCAGAAAATCTATCATCAGGGATCTTGGTATCATCTATAATTCAAACTTTAATTTTAACGCTCATATTCAGGACATCACTTTGAGGGCCAGTAAATGTTTGGGAATGTTACGAAGATCAACAAGTAATTTTAGTAGTATATCAGTGATATTGAATCTTTTTAATATTTTAGTTCGTCCGATACTAGAGTATGGCACTGTGATCTGGAACCCTGCAAGCATATCCAATAAAAATATAATTGAAAAAGTGCAAAAAAATTTTCTACGATATTTATCTTTTAAATTCAATTGTACCAATTCTGAAACCCCAATCTTACTTGAACAGCGCAGATCACTTATTATTCTTAAGTTTTTCCATAATATTTTACATAACAATATTGATTGCCCTTTTATATTAAATCAAATAAATATACATGTTCCCCCATATAATACAAGAAATAGCAAAATTTTAAAAGAACCTTTTTATTCCAAATCATATTTAAATAAACAAACAATAATACAATTCATAAAAATAATAAATCACTTACCAGAGCACAGTGACGTATTCTTTGATAGTTTTAAAAAACTTCAATTTGATTATATAAACAATTTGTAATTCAGTCTTTTTTGTAATTTTCTGTTTAATGTTTATTGTATTTTGAACGTGTTTATTGTAATTTGAATGTATGTGTATGTATTCGGTGTCTTCCTCTGTTTTCCTCATGTAAATGGATTTTTTGTCTGTATGATGGAAATAAAATTTATTTATTTATTTATTTATTTATAAAAGAAAAACTAATCACAGTAGAACTATGATATTTTAAACACACATACAATTATTTTTTATAAAAATATTGGCGTTTTGTTTTTCAAAAAATTCTAATTAGTTTTGGAGTTATTAAGACTCAAAGTTTTAATTTTTTCTTCTCTTTCTGTGGCCGTTCACTAGAGAAACAGCCGAGTTTTATGTATTTTCAACAATGTTTTTTCTACAAAATGGTTTATGATTATTGGTAGACTTGCTGGATACTTTTTAACATTTTGATTGAATTATTGATAAGCTAAAGCTAAAAAAGGAATATAGAGCATTCGCACATGACGTCACTTGGAGGACAAAAACAACGTTGCTAAGGCAGTTAGGCCGAGTCATGTGATTGAAAATGCTCTATATTTCAGTAGCATTTTTGTTGTTAATTTAGGGGAATGATACGAATTAAATTATTTATAAGCAATAGAGAGGTATTTTCGGTATTACAAGAGGCTTAATTAAGTCGAGAAGAGGGTTAGGCTGGATTGTTGAGATGAACAAGCGAGCTCTGCTCGCTAAGATCGCGAAGCGATCTGAAAAGAACTGCGAAGCAGTTACGGGGGTTGGTGAGCGATAGCGAGCAGGGGGCAGGCCCCCTAGTGATAGAAATAATAAGTTATTTGGGGGAATAATTTGATACTTTTATTGTACATTAGAAATTAGTGTACAGTTCAAAAGGAAAATAATTTTTATATGTGCATATTTATACCCAATATATTTATTAATAAATTAAATATTTAATAATACCCAACACAATGTAACACAAACAGTAAAAATATTAATAATTTTAATATAAATTTGTATTGGTTACTTATAAGTATGGAAACCTTTGAATTCAAGACCATTATATTTACATGAATTTGACTATTTATTTATTTTAACACTATTTTTAATAAAATTGCTTTACTCTTAGTTTAGTATAATTTATCAGATAATATAATTAAGAAACCAGGAAGAGAAATCTAAATAAATTCTTCAATACTTTTATAATTAGAGGCACACAAACGATTTCTAAGGACTTAGATCATGTAGATCAAAAGAAATGCTTGAAAAAAAGAACCTGAGGCGTTTTTGTATAGCAGATAAGGCTCCTGAAGCTGGAACTGCATATCACTGGTGAGGGACTCGATGAAGTTCGTTGTGTTCATGCGGTTCACTATGATGAAAGCGTGGCAAGGAGGAACAGACCTGAAAGGGAAAAATTTCAATTCAGTTGAATGGGATATTAGCATAGTAGCGTAGAAAAAAAATCAAACATTGATCGACTATACAGTAGTAGAGTTAAGTATGACTGTCTTTAGTTCATTTTAAAGACAAAGTTAAAATCAACTTATTATTAATAATTAACAGCTTTAAATAAATATATTTAGAATCAAAACTCATAACCAGGGTTGCTCATAATTTTTACCCCGTTACGAAATTTACCTTTAGAAAACACCTGATTTTTCACGAACCAAAACCATTTAAAGTACTCAATTCATATGTTTTCATTGGAAACCAAACAAGAGTTTTCCTGGTTTCAGAGATGGCCAAGATGTTCTTACGTAAAATAATTTATTTTATTAAAAAACCTATCCGATTACAGACAACATCGTAAAAAATTCCAGAGAAATTATAAGGAAATTAAATAATTTTCAGGTAAAAGGCGCTTACTTCCGCATTCTAAAAAAACTTTTACTACAGGTGAGAAGAACATAAAAATAACTTATATTAACACAGTTTTAATTTTAAAAATGTTGTTTTACTCTCTTTAAGTGAGTTCATTCACAGAAATGAGGGGAAAACGGTAAAATACATAGCTAGTTGACAAATAACTAAAAGATAGTCTATTTTAAAGCTCCCAAAAAATATTCAACCAAGACACAGTAAACTTTCTAAACCATGCACCACAGTGAAAAATATCGGCAACATTGAATTGACACGCCTGTAAAACTATTTTACGGCGCGCTTCAAATGTATCCAGGGAAAACAACCTCCGCTGAATCGCCAGAAACTAAACCGGTAGATCAACTTCTGAAGAGTGACCAACAGAAAAAACAAACCACAGGAAACGAGTCTGTAAAACTATTTTCCTGCCTATAACATTCGTATGCGGAAAAACAACCTTCCTTACTTCCATTGACAGTAAAACTAGTATTTTTTCCTCGATTTATATATTGTAATAATTTTACTAGTTATAATGAGCGAGTTTGAATTCTGGTTGGTGCAAAACATTAGGAAAAAATACAGATTTGATAGTTATCTTTGGTAGACTTTTTTAAGTTGATTCGTTGTTGGAACTATAAATAACACTGTTTTAAACAGTTTACAAACGTGTTAACAAGACTACACTGCAAACGCTCAACACAAAAATAAACACATTTATTAACACTTCTTTGTCCTCAAATTGATAACACTTTAGTTGTGTTGTTAAGTGGAACATTTTCATGAATTCAACGAACGAACATGAATTCAACGAAAGATGGGTCTGAGAAAAACAACTTTATAATATACGGCGCAAGTTTAGACTTGCGTATGCGCCAAGTTTTTAGCGTTAAAGATCACTATTATGGTAACCCTAACTCATGTTAAGTGAATGATTTAGCTTCTAAATGTGCCGCTAAACAGCCAAAACTCGCCAAGCATACGCAACTCTAAACTTGCGCCGAATTTTACTTGTATCCCCTTACAAGAGGCCCTATGCTTCAAGTTGAGAGAGTGTAATATTCCTCAAAGTTTATAAGGATCTATAGTTTGGTATCATTCTCCCTTTGGTATCATTTCTTTATTGAATCAATATAAGATTCGAATCATAGAGGATAAAAGCAGGTTGAACATGGACATCCCTTTTTTTCAACCACCTTGCATTTTTCTTCTCGCTTACATCACACCGAGACCTCATCACTCCCGAACCGTCACACACTGAAAAGTGAGATCGCAGCACCCCCCACAAAAACGGAAAGAGGTAGGTTCGGGATTCATTCGACCTCGGAACCCAACCCCAACGAAACAGAAGCGCGGGTAAAAGGAACAAGAGAAGAAACAGAAGAAGCAAAAAAAAAACCCTCTCTTTTGTTCCCCTGGAAAAAGCTCGGCACTTTTGAGTAAGAATCGCTCAAAATAACGCCAGAAACAACAACAAGGGTGGAGGGGGGACGCGAGCGACAGAGTCCTCCTCGCTCTCGGGGTATTTTTGGGTCCGCAAACGATAACGGGAGTCGGGCTCCGGTGGACACTTCTTCCCCAGGCTCCCTACCAGGAAGGTTCCACTCGCCGAACTCAGAAGAAAAGTAACCGGATTTATTAATACAGGTTCGATATTTGAGAAGAAACTAGAGATTATCGGTTTGTGTGTGTGTGTGTTTGCAAAGAAGACTCGCGGATTAGCTACCGTTTGTGAGATTATTGCAAGTTGAGTTGAGTTGAACTCAACAGATTGGATATATTTGCCGAAGGATTAAATCTTGTATTGCATGAAGTAAGCAGTTGGTGAGTATTTTTTTTTTATGATGTGCGCAATTAATGCTGGGAAATTAGAACTTAATTTTATTCCATATGAACAGTATATGTCGTAGTAGAAAGATATACTAGTTCTGGTTTATTTCCGATGTATTCTAGTCCTATCAGGGGATGTCTAGGGTTTTTTTCAAACTACCTATTTTGTGAAAATTTGGAAATAATTTGTGAAAATTTAAATAAATTTTAAAAAAATTTAAATTATAGTGTGTAAAAAATTTACACAAACATGATTTTCAAAACATCAAAAAACAATCTGAATTTTGTTTAGAATGACTTTATACTTTTAAATTTAGAATAAAACAGCTTATATCAGAGAACTTTTCTATAGAAATGTATTTTGTGAGGGTGGCTTGTTTCCTAAAACAGAATTTGTGAAAGTACCTACTTATCAAATGGTGAATTTGTGAAGGTACCTATAAAAGGTAGTAAATATTCCTTGAACAGACCCCTGTCTATGAACTCTTTGGTGGAGTATAAAATGTGTAAATATGAAACAAAGCTTTTGAGAACTAATAAATGAAACGTAAAATAATAAATAATTCTTAAAAATAAAATTATTTTTGGTTTATGAGTCTTCCACCCATTCCACTCATTGTTTCATACTTGTTGCTGTTTATCATTTTAACTGCAGGCACCTATGAGTTTGTGAATTATGAATAAGATTGTTTTACTAAGTCAAAAGTAAATGTCTACTAAGACTTTTAAAGTATATTTTCAATATCATTCTGTTTTGCTAACTCAATAATATATCCCCTTTATGAATGAACAGTTGAGTTAAGCTTAAAATCCATGTTTTTTTTTTTTTTAAAGAGCCTATTTTAAAATAGTTTTACTCTTGGGGTAAGATGGGACACTATGATTTTGGGTGGGAAATAAAAAAGTTTTTCCAGTAAAAGTAAACTTAAAATTAAATAAGAACGTATCGATGAACAGAATATAATTGCAAAACTACCTCCACTGGAATTGATTGGTGGCACTAAGTCGAGCGCAATCATATTTTTCTTTTGATTCTTCACTAAGTATAATTTAAGATAAATAACAGTTGGTTTTACAATAAATAATAAGAATGTGATAAAACTTCAACCGTCTTAGTCATTTTCACCATATTTTTTTAAAATTAACGATGAATTTTAAGTTTGTCCCTCCTACCAATGCCGGGGTAGGATGGGACAAACATTTTTCTTGCTACCGTAATTGGCTTATAAACCTTAAGTTTTAATCATCTGGTTTACATTTTTTAATCGTTAAAACGTTCCAAAACATTGTTTTGAAAGGTTTGTGCTAGCAAAACTTAATTTTAAAAAAAAATATTTTTGTCCCACTCAACCCCACTCTCCCCTACAGAGTATACTTTTGAACTGTGTGACTTTCGGATTGGCCTATCTCAAGAAACAGGGATGAGATAGACAAAAAAGCAGAAAATCTGAAAACTTTGCGAACATCATTTCTTATTTATATAGACCATTTAGTTTTCGGTCTAAATGAAAAATAAATCAGAAAAACTAATAAGTGGTTAATATCAATTTTAATAATGAATTCTTACACTTTAAAATTTCTTTCGTGTAGTAATAATTTGAAAGATATAACACTTATCCATTAGAAAGCATAATTTAAGAGGAGGGAAAAATTACTTATTGAATGATCCCAAAAATATAAAGACAGATTATAAATTATACTTGAAAATTATTTTGAAATAACCGAAAAAAATATAAGGTGTCTCATTAAATTAATTTTTTTTTTCACATTTAACCTATAAAAGGGGAAAATAACAACTAAAAATATATTTTTAGAATATTAGAACATGATGAAAACTAAAAATAATTATTCCAGGCTACAAACCACCGTAAACTGTTATATTAAATTGGCTCAAATAAGAACCTCATAAGTCTAGAAAATCAACATAAATTGAGAAAAAATGCAATTCTTGGTCAAAAATTTCAGTTCATTAGCTAATTTTTCAAAAAGTATAGGAAGTCTGAAATTTTCATATAAAGTTCAAAAAAGTCTGAAAAAGCTCATCCCTGAAGACAAGTCTCCGGGTCGGACTCAGCCCATGGGCGTAGTTCGCCCCACAGATTCGCCGTGAAAGCGCCACGCGTTTGAATCCATCACCAGAACCGGCCGGGACGCGACAGAAGAAAGCACAGGTGACATACAGAGGGGGCTAATTGCACTTTTTGCTAATAAATAGCCTTTGGCCTTCGCCCAGGGCGCAGAACAAAGCTCCGTGGCCTTCTCACACAATGAGACTAAATAAAGCCCTTCATTACAAAGTGCATCACTCAATCCGAGGAGGTTTCTGAGGATGCTCACCACTGTTAAAAGTTGCTGAGGTTACAAAATTTTTTTAAAAGTAAATACACTTATTTTAAATAGATACAATTGAATCGCCAGTTTGAAAAAGGAATAAGTCCAAAAATCAAATTTTGAGTAAATCGAGAAAAAAAACTAATAAATGGAATTTTCATTTTATAACCACCAAATTTTTACTAGGAATTCAGAGTCTATTTAGAAAACAGGACAATCATCGAAAAAGTAACTTATATTAAAAAATATTGTAAGTTGAAAAAAATTTGATGCTGATAAAATCTTAAAAACCACTTAAATTGACAATTAAATTATATTGCTGCTTTAGTTTATAACACTAAAGTGGAAAACAGAAAGACAATGACCAATAAAATTCAAAACTATTATGAAACTGAGTCAAAGGCGGTTTAATGAATACCAATGGAGTCCAACATTCACTCGATAAAAAGAGGTAAAAAACACCTTTTTAAATAAAAAAAATGTTTTGGCTCAAAACTTAGAGTTGTGAACTTGAGGCAGCGGAAATAATCTGACTGTTTGATTTCTGAAACTGGAAGAACTCCTGTGGTCCGTCATGGCGCAGTTTACCACGGGTCTAGGTGTCTGGAGAATATTTCCCTTCCCTTCAGAGACATGGCAAAATTGTGGAGGTGGCGATAGATGGTGGCGACATAGTTAGTTATACTCATTATAAGAGTATAACTAACTATAAACGAATTTTCGTATCTCCATTCCCTAAACCATTGTTGTTACGATTTATGTGTTAGCAAAATAGTATATCTGCAAGGGTGCGCTGCCCATTAATTGCATACTTTTGGAAGGACTCTCCATTAAATAAGGATCACCTGTTTATTTACCTGCTAAGTGATAGATAGCAAATACTGCAGACCTAGAAAAGGTAAAAGGGTCCCGGCAAGATCAAAGAAAAACCAGCTTAGATCTTGCCGCCACGCCAATGCTATTCCTATGGCATCAACTTATAAAAAACTTTTTTTTGCCATAGGACTCGGGGATCCTAGAACGCAGCTTCATACAACCACCCGAACTTAAATATCCCCGACTCCTTGTGAGCAAGCAAATGTCGATTTGGGGAGAAACCCTGGACCAGATTAACTGCACACTTCATAGTGTCGTAGCCCAAAATATTCGTATGGGGATATGGGATACTTTTAGTTGTTTTCTATGGTCTAGAAAGGGTGATTTCTAAATTTCGGGGGGATATATCTCCTAATCCCTCCTTGGCTTCGACCATGACATTTCATCACGTTTGAATTTTGAATGTGTAGCTGAAAGTTGCTTCATTTGCTTCGGAAAATGCTCCTTCTTATTAATAAATTAGATTGCATAGTCAGGGGTCGATCCAGCCGAAAATTGGAGCCCTTTTGCTGCCCCTTCACAAAATTCCACCTCCTAAAAAAGGCCCCTTCACAAAATTAAAGTGCATGAAAACTACCCTTTCACAAAATTCAAATTAGCTTTAATGATTATTTGCAAGAAAACATTCACAAAATCTTATTTGTTTCAAATCAAAAATGTATTTTTTTACGATAATTTGAAAAATTAAAATATAATTTGACTTCAGTTTTTCACAAAAACAATTTATTTTTCACAAAAAGGGCCCCAAAAAATATAACATGGATCGACCCCTGATAGTGTCGTAGCCAGAAAAAAATTTCGGAGGAGGATAAGGGTTGTTTTCTATGGTCAAGAAAGGGTAATTTCTAAATTTCGGGGGGATATATCTCCTAATCCCTCCTTGGCTTCGGCCATGACATTTCATCACGTTGATTTTTGAATGTTTAGGTGAAAGTTGCTTCATTTGCGGGACGTTTCGTAAATTTCTCCTGCCCTGTATAAGGACAGCTCCCTTCCGCCCAACACAAACACGAGGCAGGCAGACGGAGGGACAACAGCTATTAATAACGAGGTGTCACACTCGAAGCAAATAAACTTGTCGCACCTCTCGCGCTAGAAATAGACGCATTCGATTTCGGGAGGGGGGGGGGGATTTTAACGAAAAGGGGGGAGAGAAAGGAAATTAGGATGACTGCAGAACAGAAACTAAAAAAAAATCCCCATTAAAAAAACTGACGAAAAAATCCCTGACTGTGACTAAACCTACAGCATTTTCCTGATTTACGAGTATACTAATTTTATTAATTACCTAGCTTTCTCACTTAGAATCATTATCTACAGTCCCTCCATGAAGTATTCGTACACCCAACAAATTTGCACTAGTATAACTTGTATAACTCATATTATGGCTAAATTACACGGGAAAAATCCAAACAAACATTATCCTAACATTATGCTAACATTAGCTTTTCCCACATGGGAAAAACTGATTATTGAAAACATAAATACAAATTCAAAACAACCTTTTAATTTAAAATGTCAAAATTGAGCTGTAAGTAAAAAAGAAAAGAAAGATCTACAAAAACGGACAATGGAATGCATAACACCAAACCATAATAATATTACAATAAATATTACACCAAACCAAAATTGTAAAATTTAAAAAAAAATTGAGTTTAGGTCTACTAAAAATAATAAAATTTTTGGCATGCTTTAGAGTCAACACAGCAACCCTTGTATCTGTACATCCCTCTATGCATAACCTGCATACCTTAGCTCCATGGCTCCGGTTAACAGATGCCTGCTAGGTAACACTAAGTAGGTAGTTCTTAGGGCAATTCAGTGGTCAAGGTTGATAAATCCAGTACCCGTCCCATTGACAAAAAAAAATTTTTTTTGAAAAAGACTTCAAGCATACCAATAGTATGGTTGTATGTACTAAAGTTTTTAAAGACAGTCTGTTTGATGTTAATCATGAACTTTGAGTTGAGAAATTCTAGTTTTAATAATTAATTTTAGAAACTGTAGATTTCCAAACATAAGTAAAGAATTTTTGGAATCATTTTTGATATGTAAGTGGGAGTATCATGTTATATTTGGATCTACCACTCTTGCTAGAGTATTAGGTAATTTTCAGTTGACCAAGTGTTAAATATATCTATGAATCCATTAAAATAATTAGAAATAAAAAGAAGCTTTTAAGCAAAATGGGTTGAAAATCTTAAAATTTCATAAATATAAATGCAAAACCAGTTTAAACACATCCCTTGCAGTATAATACAAAAAACTTTAACTAATGCAGCTGAGATAATTAAAACAGAATATCCTCGTTATCTCAAGAAACCTTTATACCTCAAAAAAATATTTCTCCTTGAAATGAGGTATTTTTTGTAATGTTGATTTCAATTCGTATGTCAAAGGATTTTAACCAAAACCTTGATAAGACTATTTTTTTCAAAGCCCCCAAATACTTCTTCTTGAGACAAATGTTTTAAAAGTGCTCACGCATGAGCAGTATTTCTTGTATTTCCTGCATAGCAGCCTTTCTCTCTGGAGATTCTCTGAATCTTTTTTATTAATTCAACTGACATGATTTTTCTACGTATTCCATCTATAGTAATGTTCACACTAGCATGCTTCCAAAACATTAAGCAATTATCACTGCTATACTATTAACTAATTTGCAAAAATATTGATACACTATTCTTACAGTATTATCATGACCATCTTAGAATTAATTTCAGTTGGTATTATCCCTTCTTTAAAAAGAATTCTATCTCACCTCAATATTTTATTTTTCCCATTGCTGACAAAAAGCTCACTTTTACTAATTTATATGACTGCCAACAGCTGTATTCCAATCAGAAATACCTAAACATTTAAAAAGAAACTTACAAACAGTTGTTCTAATTGGTGAAAAAAAATTTGGGCGAATCAGACTGCATTCTGTAGGTGAGGCTCAGAACTTTTCAGACTACCCTCGTACACATAAATATTACAAAACTAAAAAGAAACTGTGCTTGTTATGATATTTTAATGAAGTTTCATATTGATATTTGATTATTTTTGGCGGTTTAGCATAAAACTCGACTCTTGGGCACCCGGCTAATCCTAAAGTACAGGACTTACTGTATATTATCAACTTAAAATAATTGAAAAATTCTGACCAGGCAAGGTATGGAATGCAGCTAAATTAAAACAGAATAGAAAATAACTCTCACCGTCTGTATAAGAAAAGAGTGCCTTCCACATCAGTTCCTTCCTAAAAAAGTAAAAACTGTAAGAAATATGCTTCGCAAATAATTTTAAAGGGATAGAAACAGTTGCACAATATACTTAAAGAAGGAAAGTAAATGCAATTTAATAAAATATTGAAAGCTTCTACGGTTTGAACAGTTACTCTTTAATAATCCATTTTGGGATTGTTGGTCATGGCTTTAGGACTTTAAATCCATACATTTCGCCTCTATTCTTCGGAGGACATCCTTAGTCAGGGTGGCCATAGAAAACATATTTCTAGTAAATTCCCTGATAATCTGGTATTGATTTTTCTAGATATTTTATCAGTAAATGATTTCTAATCATTCTAGAAAACAGGAGAATGACTATAAAAATTGGGAAAGAAGTAAAATTCGAAGTCTCCAGCCAGAATCAAGAGTGTTTGAAATTCTGGTAAAACAATACAAAGGAAATTATTTCCAGACTTTAGTAACTAAAAAACCCTCAGAAGCCTTTTCTGAACTTTTGCAACCAAATTTATGTGCATTCGAGATTTTACTTTGAAAAGGAGATCAGAAATGCACATATAATGACTTGAAAATCAGAAAAATTTTATATATTTATTTTTTAAATCAGGCACATTTGTAACATTTCTCTGATTATTATCAGATTTTCTAAAATTCCCTGATTTTTTCCCATTCAAATATTACGTAAGCACCTGAAGGGGGGAGGGGGTTTGCTATTTGCTTATTTTTCCTGACAAGAGGGGAGGGGGAGCACAAGTGATGCTTACGTAAGATGTTACAAACACTGCATTTTCAAAAATCTTTTTGTTTCTTGCATAAATAATTCTAAAGTTCAACCAAAAATAAATTTCACAAAAATAAAACTGAGCTAGGAAAAAATATTAAGCATTATTCACAATCAAAGTTTTAACGATTGGTTAAGTCTTCATGGAGAACAATGAATTTCAAAAATCTAAGCATTAGTAAAGATTTTGTACAAATAAAGAACAAAGGGGGGTAAGGCAGTTTTCTTATGTATTTATGAGAGAGGGTTTGCTTATTTTTCCTGTGACAGGGGGATCAAAACGGACTAAAAACTTGCTTAAGTACTATTATTTGAACGGCCCCAAAAGCGGAACATCGCGATTCCGTGGAAGAAACTTGTCTGCTAGTAGTTATTTTCTTTCGAAAATATGGGGAAATGTAATAAAAAAACTAAAAAAAAATTCTGCAAAGGAATAATATTTTTGGTATTTACGTACTATCCTGTCGACCATTCAGCGGCACAGTTATAATAAAGTCAATGAGATTTGATAATATTTTCAGATTAAGCGACACGGTTGACAGGATAATACGTAAGAACTATATTTATTTTGTAGAAATGTGTCTGCAGAGGAGCAAATTTTCTGCGAACGCTGTTCACATGTTATTTGTGACGATCAAAATCGAAAAAAAAACCCAAATTTTTAACAATCGACCGTAGTGTAGCAGGGTTTACCATACTTGGCAACATCGCTCCTGTTGGCAGGTCAACGGCATAATGCAAAGGTACTTTATTTGGCTCTGGTTGAAGATGAAATTCAGAACAAATCGCTGCCGAACAATTCCCAATTTAAAAAAAAAACAGGATTCCTACATTAGATTTTTGATTAGAAGGATCTCAATCCTCTGGACTGAAGAGTGGCACCCATGCATCTGTTGTTAATGTTGGATAAATACCCAAACATTCTAAATTCCCGCAAAATATCGCCCGGTTCTTTTGGACATATTATACCCAAATATCAACAAATTTTTCAGACTTTTATTAATAAAGTGAATAGTTATTGATCTAATTAAACATTTTAATTCAGGAGTTTGAAATTATTTAAGAATATTTCTATGTTTTGTTGTCTAAACGAACCGGGCGATATTTAGCGGGAACTCTAACAGAGTTGTACCAATAATACATACACATCAGAATAATAGAATTAATATAAAAATATAAACAATATTTGGGGCATATAACGATGTCGAAATTCAATGTGTTTTGTACCTACAATGATGGCAGTCACAGTAAGATCCCATTAGCTTCTTACTTACCCATTGTTCTAACTTCTTTTCGTATTTATAAATAGCTACTTGACTAGTATTGTCAATGATTTCAACGATGCTTGAATCCACTCGTTGGAGCGTTTTTAGATTAATTTGATTTTCACTGCTAACAGCCATTTCAATTTGTTGACAAAGTCTGTAATACAAGAAGCAGGAACCTTTTCAAAAATTTTAAGTCAGGAATAGCGAAACAGGAAAGGACGAAATCCACTCATATCATGGACATTCTAAATCGAATTTACGAAATGGAATGTAGCTCTGTCGGCTCTGTCATACAAAAGTCCTTAGATATCACATCACTTCATCTTTTGTCGAAATGGTCGAAATGTTTTGGTTTGACATTGCGGGTTTTAATGTTTTGGTTCGGTATTTTGATACATGGAAACAGGAATGGAAGAAGTTCCTTTCTATGTAAATAGTTGAAGTCAGAAACGCGGAGGGATACATCCACTCAAATTAAAACAACTTTGTATAAAATTCGAACAACTCTCATTACAAATTGATACTTTTTTGTAAATATTACTTATCTTAAAAGAATCCGGCTAAATTACAAGTTTTATTGGTTTCGTATATTCTGAAGACAGAAGGAAAGTAGTTTCAGGACTGCACTATATGCCCACAAAGAGGCATCAGTCATGAAATCCAAAGGCATTTGCCTCCATCTCATGTATTCCTATTTTTTAATCTGTTCCGATTTTCTATTTATGTAGTGAAGGTGACAGTGAGTATTCTATTAGCAGTCTGGAATAATTGAATAATAGTTATTTTTAAGAGCAACTCTCATTAATAATTTTAATTGCTAAGCAAGATTTTTATAAACCAATTACATTAATTTAAAGCGTCAATTAGATATTTAATTTATCTGGGCTTTCATTTGTTAAGGAAAAGTATTTAAGAAGTTGTGCTAATAACTCTTTCACGAAAGAGCTATTAACACAAAATAACGGTTGATTTAACAGTGGAAATTTTATAAAAGAAGTCGATTGCTTAAAAGTTATAAATTTTCCTAAGTAAACCTGAAAAATATATGACTTTTACACATATTTTCATTGATTCAATAATTTTACAAGTAATTACTCATAGTTATAAGTAAACTGTTATTAGATTTCGGCACTTCACAGATTTAATTGAATATTATTAGTATTATTAGTTTTTAGTAGGCAAAACTGAAATTGCACCTTAAAATGTTCTAAAAATAATAAAAAGCGTTGTTTATGATAAATGTTATGAAAATAAAATGATAAAAGTAATTAGTTTTTCCTTTTTCCTTATCTGGAATTTTTTTAAGAACTCGACTGAGTTCTTTAAAAATATATTCAGTTTAATGTTTTCCCTTCCGTTATAAAGCATCTCATTTTTTTAGATTATCCACCACTTTTTAAATATATATATAAATTATGTAAAAAAAATATCACAAATTTCTTCTCGTAATCTAAATAAGCCATTAAGATAATTAAAACCCGCAACGAGAATGGAATTCGGGAGTTGCGGGGTTTATATTAAGAAAATTTTAGACTTGAAATGGTGGATAAGATAAATATAATATGGAAACAACTATCTTTAATGCCATCTAGAATCTAGATGATTAATTTTAAATAATACGAGTTGGAGACATCCAACAGCGTTCAATTTCATAGACATAGTAGATACTCCCAGATTAGCATGAGAAGGAAATATTTAAGTCTTTGAAAATAACACCATCCGCGCGTCTATCTAGTGACAAATTTGATTCTGCTTATTGAATTGAGTAAGGAAACCTGTATGTTGTTACTGATCTTTTCGTAAATACCGTTTGATTGACTTCTAAATTCATTGTAAATTGTACGATAAAGTAGACTGTATACAATGATACTGAAGAAAGTTAACTTGAAAATATTGCTTTTACGGAGGGTTTCCACTTTACCAACACCGAATCTTAGATTTTCCAATAGCGGCCACTGCAGTGGCTATTCAGTAATTGTTCATTTGAATCAATTTTTCTTCATAAACTGTTGATTATGCTTTAAAATGTGTGTTGTATAAATTTGGTTTCAATCTTCTTCGGAAAACAGGGTTTCTAAAACGAGAATTGCATGCAAAATCAGCTACAGTGTTGGCTATGGGCCGAAAACTATCAAGTCTGTTATACTAAGTCAAATAAAAATAATTTAATCTAAAAATATATTTCGCTCCTAAGGATGATTTTTAAGAATAAAATGACCATACTTACTCAATGAGGGAATTGCACGGTTTTTTTTAAATTTTTTTATGATAGAGGATGAAAATCCATGAAAAATGACGTAAAAATTATTGAAATCGGAAAACTATTCCCCAAGATATTAATTTTTAAAATGTCGTTTCCAGTATTGGCGGGAAAAACAGTAGTTTCGTTATGGCTGCTGTGTGACGTCACAGCGCTTGGACCCACTGGTTTCGCCATGTTATTGTATGCTTAGCTTGCTTCATTCTGCTATTCTTCACAAAGTTTTAACTAAAAAACTATGATATTTTAAAGACACATACAAATATTTTTTATAAAAAGATTGGCATTTTGTTTTTCAAAAAATATTAATTGGTTTTGGAATTATTAGGATTCAAAGTTTTAATTTTTTCTTTTTATGGCCGTTCACTAGAGAAACAGACGAGTTTTATGCGTGTTTAGGTTTTATGATAAGTCTGATTTCTTTTATTTTCAACAATTCACTAGTTTCGACGGCGCTGTGACGTCAAATCCCGTTTTTTGATCACATGACTTTACTAGTGTTTTGGCAAAAATAAAATCGAATTTTAAGTTATTTAAAACATATTTTTGAACTTTAAAATATCTGATATTTGAGAGTTTTAAACTATAACGTATCAAAAAAGTATAAAATTAAGCAAATCCCTCACCTATGCAATTCCCTCATTTCATGCATAAACATGCCCTCATATGGGAAGAAAAAAGAGAGGTGGCCACTATAGATACAATCTGGAGTACTTTAAAAAAATTAAAGAATACGTTCGCCAATCTAATTAGGATTTTTAATGGTAAAATCGAAAGAAGATCCAGTTAATCCTAAAATAGAATGATAACAGTTTCCAAGCAAATTGATTGATATTTATTACGCGTGGTAAATGAAAATGAAGATTGTTGGCAATAATATCATAAAAAAGGCACAGAAAAAAATAAATCTTCAATATTCGAGGAGATATTAACATGTGAAAATAGCACTTTTTCAGTTTCACCAGTTTTCGTGTTTTTTTAGCTAAATAAAGACAAATTTTAACTAAAAAAATCAAAGAAACTTGTAGATAAAACTTAACTTTTTATAGAAGACTATATATTTTAGGAGTAATGACAAATTTAATGCAAAAGGGTGATCTGAGTTCTGTCCCCATATCAGTTTGGGAAATTTCACTTCAAAAACAAATTTTTTGATAACTCTCTCCTCTTGTTGTTGTTTCTTATGCCACTTGGAATATCCAAGCTCCATCCGCAAAGCGTACAGGATTTAAGGCAAAGGGGGTGCGGCTCCTGAGAAAGTGAGGCCCATGAAATGGCAGGAGTCCGACTTAAGGGGCCCACAGACGAGCAACTTGGTCGTCATCCGGGTTGTCAATTTGGCGAAGTTTGCAACCAAGTTGGCCGTTTGTGGGGAAGTTGATGATTGAATTTCAGGTTGATGATCTGATCGTCAACTTGATGGGCGGAGCTTAATCGGAACATGTTATTAGGAAAATAAAAGAAACTAAGCATTAAAAATTAAAAAAATATAATTCTAGCACGAAAAAATAATTAAATAAAATATAATTTTGCATTTAAAGTACCAAAATAAATTAATTTGTTACAATCTAATTAATTTTTTCTTCATTGTTTACATTCTGGTTGACGACCAGGTTGGCCGTCTGTGGGAAAAGCATCAACCTGGTTGACAACCGGGTTGACGACCAAGTTGCTCGTCTGTGGGCCCCTTTAAGCCTCTTTATAGGTGAGACTTGGGGTGATTCGCTCTTAGCCCCTTGGTTTGGTAAGGGTGAAGAAAAATGCGTATGTGGTGGGTGCAAACAATGCAATCTTCAGTTTGAAAAAGGGAATATGTGTAAAAAAATGGAAAAATGACTTTTTGTGCTAAAAAAAAAATCTAAAATTCGCTCTACACTTGAGTGGAAAGAGGGTAAAATAACTATGCCCTAGCCTAGAGGTACATGTGTACCCCTTGTGTTTGGCGATATCAATGTCCATTTATTGCATTTTTAAAATTAATTTGAAATTTAAGATAATTTGTCTCTTTTTATATTCTTTGTGCTGTAGGTAAGCTAAGCCAAAAACAAAACATGTCTAGTTTAAAATAGAGACCCTATATATAGAGAGACTGGACAACGGCTCACCGGTATTATCGGTATTTCCGCCATTTTAGTTACAACTTTCCTATACTTTAACATTACGAAATGTTGAAAATCGTGGAAAATGCTGTTAAAAGTTTTGAAAAATACCAAAAGAAGAGTTAAAATGTAAACAAATGAGTTATTAAAAATTTATTTGTCTACTTTCTTTCATAAATATTGCCAAATAAATTCAAAAAACTAAATATTTTATTGTTTAACTGGTTGGCGACTTTATTGGCATCCGCCGTTGGCTACCAAGACTAGTGAACCATCTATTTGGATAAGAAATGGACTCTAACCGTCTGACGTCACACGGAACCAACACGTGACCTACTGAGCTTGCGATTGGTTACCACAGATACTACACTAGTAGATCTACTAGTGTAGTATCTGTGGTAACCAATTGCAAGCTCAGTTGTAGGTCACGTGTTGGTTCCGTGAAGTCTCGAACCAGATAGGCGGTTAGAGTCCATTAAAAACCAAGTAATACAACTAGGAATGGACTCTAACCGTCTGACGTCACACGGAACCAACACGTGACCTACTGAGCTTGCGATTGGTTACCACAGATACTACACTAGTAGATCTACTAGTGTAGTATCTGTGGTAACCAATTGCAAGCTCAGTTTTAGGTCACGTGTTGGTTCCGTGAAGTCTCGAACCAGATAGGCGGTTAGAGTCCATTGAGACGAGTTTCCTGGCTACTAGTCCATAACATTTCTCCTCGAAAAGAGCGATAGCGTGCCAAATGTTGCCTGTGGCAACCCAACAATCATTCACACTCACTTTGATTTTTTAAAATGCTTTTTCTAAGATAAAAATAATTAATAACAAAATAAAGAACATCAATTCGTGTTCGGAATGAATTGTTGAAATTTTTGATATAGTTTTCGCTTTGATTTTTGTGCAATAATAAGAGTTTTAGGCGGATGAATTAGCATTACAGTCTATGGAGATCCATGCATTTTGTAACTAAAATGGAGGCGAAAAGTTCATTGTCCAGTCTCTCTATATATAGGGTCTCTAGCCAAAAACAAAACATGTCTAGTTTAAAAGTGTAATTACCTTTGTTATCCAATGAAATGTTGCACTCCATTGATATTCGTTAAACTGTTTATGACTCAGTTTCATAATAAATTTTAATTTGTACGCCTTAGTTTTTCCATTTTCCACTTTTTTTGCTGTGAACTTAGTAGACGTATAATTTAATTGTAAAGTTAACTTGTTTTTACTAATGTGGTAAGTTAAATTTAATATTAAATTATTCAAACCGCATTTTTTGAGGTAATATATCAATCATGTCAAATGATCTTAGCAAGTAACTCCCTAAATACAATATTACAGCATTATCATATAAAATATTTCATTCAGTGCTTTTTCGTTAGCTTCGTTAACCTTTTTCGTTACCAAGCAGCTTTAAATGCCAAGGATTAGATATATCATCTTATTTTCTATAATCTTCTTACAATATTTATATAAATTTATAATATAATCAATTTTCAATTTATTAACAAACACAAAAACAAAAATTTACAAAATTTAAAGAAGAATAACAATAGTTTACACATAATTAAAAAAAGAAAAAAGACAATTGTAAATACATCCTAAAGGAGCCACAGCTCGTCCATGAGATATACTTCCAAAAGTTTTATACCCTCACATTTTTCGGGAAATAAATTATTTCCTCTTCTCTACCTACTCCTAATTTTTAAAATTTTAGTCCAGCAATAATTTTCTTTTTATAATATCTTCGAAATAAAATTTAATATAACATCCTGTAAATACCCACCATTTGAATATACCTATTTGACCTATTTGAATATACCAATATTACCATAATACCTATTTGAAAGAATGAATTTTAAATTATTTCTGTGGCCTTACCACAATAATAGAATCTTGTGAACTCGATATTTACAATTGTTTAGCAAATTATTTTGAACCATGTCAATTTTGGTTGCTGAGTTAAAGAAAGTTAGTATGTTCTGGTCAAATTTCTAAATTTAGATGATTAAACTACTGCGTTAGATACTTTTTCAGGTTATTAGAAAAATTTAAAAAGGTTATGTTTACTAAAGATATAAAATTTAATTAATTCCTATGCAATATCTCTATAAGGATTTCATAGGTTTTATTATTTAATAACTACATTCATTGTAATTTAAGATTTATAAATTGATCCACTTTTCTATCATACAGAATTTTTATTAAGTTTTTATTCTTGCTGTTGAGTTATAGATAGTAAAATTATGCGTTTTAAAATCACACACATATATGAATTATCCTCATTTACGCAATAGAAATAATCTTACAAAAGTAAGTTACTCAAGGGCGGATTACCGCACAAATATTCTTGACCTTTTTTGGTAGTAGAAGAAAAATAATTTATAATTCCACACATTTTTATTAATTTCGATTCGAAGTGAGGCGGGCAATATATCGGCGGGTGATAAATTCAATGACATTTATCACTTTGCCCTAAACCATAGCAAGTATTAAATTTTGTGATTGATTTTATTTTGTAAGTTTTTTAAAATATTTTAATCTTATTTAAAGACAGTTTTAGATTCTACAAATACTGGAGTATAAGAAAATATTACTGGACAAGTTTTGAATATATATTAGATTTATAACCTTTAAACTGAACTTAAACTTCTTAAATTCGGAGTTTTCCCCGTTTTATTTTAAAAAGTACCGGTTTGTTTTATGCCTCTTCGGCGATAAAGACGCCAACTTGGCAATAGTGTCTGTAAAATGGGCTTTCCGGCACGTTATGACCGAGAAAAGAAAGCCGCTAGAATTTCACTTCCGTGCCGGGGATTTCAATTTATTTGGTTTTAAAAACTAATTTCAGTGGGTTAAGAACTTACCAAATGGACTCATAGTGCCGGGAAACTTCAAAATAGTGACGTGATCGCTCTTTGACGATTACTAAAACTTGACACTAATTAAAATTCATTCTCATGAAACTTTCAAAGCATTTCAAATATCATACGCGGGGTAATTTTTAATTAAATTGGTACCAAGAAACCTGTTGCAATTAAATACACACTTTTTTTCTCCAATAGGCGGGTACTAATACACTAATATAATAACTTATTTATTAATAACACATTGTAATATACACATTTATTTAATGCTTTTGTTCAATAATATCTGCGAATGTTATTTCAAATGGCTAGAAAATTATACCTCAGATCCAAACGTTCTCTATCTCTTGTGGCTACTGAAACACGTTGGCTACTATACACATTGTCGCCAAACTGTATTTCTTTAAACTTCTAGAGGGGAGAAATGCTAAAATTTTAAGTTTTAATTCAAAATTTTGAAATATCAAAAATTTTCTTCTTTTGTGGAGAAACTAAGCAGAACAGAAAAGGGATCTTTTGGTTCTGTGAGTCTGAGATAAAGAACTTAATTTAATTCGGATTAATTTAATTACCAAAAGTAACGTCAGGACTTCTCACACACGTCACACTTATGAGTTTCTCTGGCCTCATGAGTCTAGTTGGCCATGGTTATAGAAGCCGTAATTTTGAGTGATTTTTATGTGTGATAGGTTTACTAGTATAATACGTAGTGGATAAAGTTGTAAATGCTAAAAAAAATCAACACATATTTGGGGCTTGATATTCCGGAGAAATTCCTTACCAAGTAGAAAAAATTGTAAAAAGTCTCGCTATGTTTGTCATCTCACCACATTTATTACGAATTTCAAGAAGTCCGTCCAAACTGCACAGTCAGATTCCTTACATGGAATTACAAACACTAACAATTACTAACCAGTATTTAAGTTGTTATAAATTTTAATAAAAAAGAAACCTTTTAAGTTTTAATCTGTGAATTTCAATGAAGCGTGTCAAATTATTTAACGCCGGCCTACATATTTTGTACCGAGCGATTATCAAATGATAATGAATTGTAATTAGAATTTCAATAATAATCAAATTCAATTTTTATGTTTGGAGAAATGTAACAAAACTGATTGCAATTCACAATTCTTACGAAGATGTTTTCTATTTTTTAAGAATAGACTTTATATATTTTATAGACAAAATAATAATTATTGTTTTATAACTTCTTTGCAAAAAAAAAATGAAACTTTTGTACTAAGACTGGTTTTTACAATAAGTAGTGTTCAAATTTCTCTTTTCATAGCTTATTTTCCAAATTTTTAAGGATTTCGTAATAAAACTGAGAATAATAATTGATAATAAAAATTACTGATTAAGTAATAACCTATAAAATTATTACATAGTTTTTATTCTTGTTTTTCTTAGTGGAGAGATAGGGAGCTTCTTCACCTTCGTAAAATAATTCAAAATAGTGGTCAGGTAAATTTAAGTACAGAGATCTTCATAATCAATCAGATATCGTTTAGATGCCAGTTAAAATTTTAAAAAATCTAAAAATGCTAAAAAATTAACTCATATTTGGAGTTTGATATTCTGGAAAAATTTCTTACCAAGTACAAACAATTGTAAAAAGTCTCACTTTGTCATCCCGCAACATTTATTATATATTTCAACAAGTCTGTCCAAACTCTGCACAGTCAGATTCCTTGCATACAAACAAAAATTTGTAATAACTTACCAGTATTTTAGTTATTATAAATTTTAATAAATAAATCATTTAAGTTTACATTTTTTAGACCCCCTAATCAATAGACAAGCCAAACTATCACTCCCCAATAAATTACTAGTGTACAAATCAATAATAAGACCAGCCCTAACTTATGCTAGCCCCATCTGGGCCACTGCATCTAACTCCCACATAAAAGATATAGAAGTAATGCAAAATAAAATACTCAGAATAATAACTAAGGCCCCTTGGTATGTCAGAAATGACGTGCTACATAATGACCTAAAAATAGAACCCATGTCCCTATATATTGAAAAGGCCTCAATTAAATTCTTCGAAAAATTAGACTCTCACCCAAATAACTTTATATCCTCCCAAACAGTACACAACTCCTTAAGTGATAGACACTTAATGCCCTTCTCGAACACCAACTTATCATCCCGCTTCAATCATCGCGTCCCTCTCAACCCTCCCTAGAACTGCCCCACCCCTACTCACAGCCAGACCCAGGCACGGTGCAATGACACCACGCGTGTGCTCCCTGCGCCAGCAAGCCCTAAGTAATAAAATAAATCAACAGTAAATAAAATCCAAACCACAAAGATCCCCAAACCCCTTTGGGCTACCTCAGTACTCTTAAAATGCATCTCGTGCTCCTACCTCTCTCAAGATTTGTAACCACTCATGGCATGTAACACACACTGAGTAAAAGCAGGCTCCGCCTGCTGTGCACTCAATAAAAGATTTATTTAGTAGTACATTTTTTAGAGAATAATGTTACAAATTAATTAAAGACGTCGCCCGGTCTGCAACATCAAAAATTGTACCGTGCGACTATCATATGACAATAAGTCTGAAGTTAATGAAACGCATTTTGTTATGTTTGGAGAAATGTAACAAAATTGTTTGCAAATCACATCTCTTACGACGGTGTTTTTTATTTTTTTAAGAATAGACTAGATATTTTATAGACAAGATAACATTTATTGTTTTATTATTACTTCTTTGCAAAAAAGGTAACTTTTGTTCTAGTCTGGTTTTGCAATAAGCAGTGTTCAAACCGATTTTCATACCTTGTGTTCCAAATTTTTAAGGATTTCGTAATAAAACTGAAATAATAGTTGATAATAAAAATTAATGATTAAGTAATAACCGATAAAATTATTTTATAGTTCTTATTCTTGTTTTTATTAGTGGATAGATGGGGATAGCTTCTTCGTAAAATAATTCAAAAATAGTGGTCAGGTATATTTAAGTACAGAGATCTTCATAATCAATCAGATATCGTTTAGATGCCAGTTAAAATTTTAAAAAATCTAAAAATGCTAAAAAAATTAACTCATATTTGGAGTTTGATATTCTGGAAAAATTTCTTACCAAGTACAAACAATTGTAAAAAGTCTCACTATGTTTGTCATCCCGCCACATTTATTACGTACATATTTGAACAAGTCTGTCCAAACTCTGCACAGCCAGATTCCTTGCATGGAGTTACAAACGAAAATTTGTAATTACTTACTAGTATTTTAAATATTATAAAAAATTTGATAAATAAACCACTTGATTTCTTCCAATTAATCTTCAAAATGATGAAATCGTTTATTGTAACGTCGGTTAACATACGAGATATTGTACCGTGTGAACATAATTTGATAAATAGTTATCTAAAATCCAGTAGTTATTAGTTAATCAAACACATTTTTTCATGTTTTGAGAAACGTAACAAAACTGCAATTCACAAATCTTACGAGGGTGTTTTTTACTTTTTCAAAATAGACTTTAGATAGTTTATGCACAAAATAACATTTATAGCATTATAACTTCTTTGGAAAAAAAATGAAACATGTACTAGACTGGTTTTTGCAATAAGCAGTGTTCAAACCGATTTTCATAAAATTATTATATAGTTCTTGTTTTTGTTAGTGGAGAGATAGGAATAGCTTCTTCTTCATAAAACAATTCAAAAATAATGGTCAGGTAATTCAAAATGTTATACCCGCAGAGATCTTCATAATCTATCAAATATCGTTTAGAGGCCACTTTATTGACAGTTAAATGAATTTGTTTTACATGTTTTTAAAATCAGTTGCAGTTTAAGTCAGAATGCATACTGATTCAATGAATATTCTAAATAATAAAATTCTACCAAATCACCAATAAACTATTCATACTTCTTAAGTCTTTGTCACATACATACAATGGCGAATTCGGGATTATTTTTTTTGGGAGGGGGCTAAGAATTTTTTAAATCGAATTTCTTCTTCTTGATGATGATGAACATAATAAATAAAAGTCGTGAATCGAGTTCCAATAACCAAAAAAGGGTCTGGGGGTCCTCCCCCAGAAGTTTTTTTGGAAATTTGAGTCGTAAAAACAGGGTTTCAACTCACTTTGGTGCATCTAATCCGAATTTCGGACATACATTTTCCAGACGTTAATATATTTTTTGGTAGGATTTGTATTTTAATGAACTTAATATAATAAGAGTTGTAAATAATAGAGTTCGACGTACCGAAGGGGGTCTGGGGGTCCTCTCCCAGAAAATTTTTGGAAATGTGACCCTAAGAAACGGTTTTAACTCGCTTTAGTACACTTAGTCTCCCCCATTATAATACGCCCCATAGTTCCGACATCTCTTTCTCACTGTAAATTCAAAGGAGTATTTTATTATTATATTAGAATCTAAGCAAAAACATTTACATCTTTCCTGTGGTTTACTAATTTTACTGCTTTTATTTTGTGTTGATACAATGAAAATCCCATTATTAACACGTTTTTTTTCTGTTTTTCTATATCCTCAAAACTCTTGTTCCTAACCTTTTTCAAACTGGCGATAGCGCGTTATAGATTTCTCTTTGGCGCGTTCCGATCGGCTTGGCGCCGTGCCTTGGCGCGCCCGCAGGGTTGCCGTCCCTTCTCCGGCGGCTCCGCAGTCCCTGTCTCTCGCTCAGACCGAAGCCATGTCGGCTGGAGGGTCCTCTCCGCTCTAAAATCGGATTACACGCTCCCCAATGGAAGAGGAGACCACCGAAACCGAAAGTAAGTCCCTCGACAACCCTTTGTCAACCTTCGTGTCAACCTTGCCGGTGCGAAGCCCGCGTCGGCTTCGCTATGTGGCTGCGAAATCCAGGGCCTGGGAGATGGAGAGACTCAGAACCGAAACGTGGGGACATGCAGACAATATGCTTGCTTGGAAGATTTGAGTTTGTGGCGATTATACTCACCACTTTAATATTAAGTAACTTATAAATAAATAAATATTTTGGCATTAATTATGACAATTTGAAATGAAGTGTTAAAAGCGTAATAAATTGTGATAGGCGTATAGGCTTATCACAAATACAGTCAACTCTGCCTAATATAATCACGGTTGGTTATCAATCGGATGTTATCGAAATTGTCTGTCTCGGTCACTACTGTTTAAATCAACTCAAAATGTATCGTTTTATGTGATCAGTGTATATCGATTAAAGTTATCAAAATTTGGAGGAAATACCCTAAAAACTACTTTTTTCCCCGTTTGTAGGCTCATTTCAATACATACAAAATAAGTCATTAATTAAGTAGTGTTATTTTATCCTCTCTTACATTTTTCTAGGCCAATTTCAATACTACATAAACATACAAAATGAGTCATTAATTTAGTAGTGTTATTTTATCCGCTCTTGTATTTTTCTTTAAAAGTGTTTTAAGTTGCAAAATACATACTTGAAATCGTTTTAAATACTTCAATATGGACTACAAAGTCGTGATATTAATGCTAACACTCGTGTTACAGTGTTTTCCACTTTTCATTATAGAACCACTTATTATTATTATCAATATGATATTGTTATCATTCTGATCTGGGATAAATGTGATCACATTAAGCGGAGTAGACTGTATATTCCATATCTTCAAAAATGAGAATCTGCAATATTATCTTTTTAGAATCCAGATTGAACGTAAAAGTGATGCGACTTGTAACACGTGCGCAATATGCATGGGTTAAGATTCAATATCAAGAGTGTATGATGGGGGTTAAAGATTTTTAATAGAATCAAATTCAAAAACGCTTTTTTTCCACGCACTCTCATATGGCAAGTTTAGTGAGCTGAAATTATGTGTCGTTACGGAATTTTAGCAAACGAAAGAAAAGTAAAGAGATTAATTTATCCTGGTAAATATTTAAGATCGAGTACAATTGATTCTTCACCTTTAATCTCATAGCAAAATAGCCTGTAAGATTGAGTTGAAATTTCATGAAATTGCTTTCAACTTATCAAATTTGGTTAAACTAAAATTGAATTTTCATTCAAGTTTGAATTTCCCCTTTTTACCCTGTGAATATTCATATTAGAGTATAAAAAATGAATCAAATCCCTTTATATTTTCCTCAGTCTCTTAGCGAAATAAGTAATTTAGATTTAAAATCAGTTGAAATAACGAGTAATTTCTTACAATAGAAAGAACTTGTTCAAGCCAAGGGAAAATGTGGAGGTTTATTCAATGTAGTCATATTTATTTATGTAAAAAATGCATACAATTTTCTCACTTTCTGTATAGTGACTAGATAAGGTAGTGTGTTTACCGCCCATAGATACCATTATAAAAAAGTGTGCCCAAAAAAGGCGAAAAATCCAGGTGGCGAACGATCGCTAGTTTCCACTCTCTATGAATGCTATTATCTCTGATCTGTGCGGTGCCGTGCCCCGTAAGCGCGGATCTCGTTAAAAAGAGATAATAGTATTCATAGAGAGTGGAAACTAGCGATCGTTCGCCACCTGGATTTTTCGCCTTTTTTGGGTACACTTTTTAAATCCGGTAAACACACTACCTTATTCTAGTCACTATACTTTCTGTAAGCTTGATATGGGAAATCACTAGTCAATGAATGAACTGAACCTATCATATTTAAACAAACCAAAATACGAGTGAGATTTAATCCACCAAAATATTTTTTATATCCTGAAAATCCCAGGGAATGTAACACTTGACTCTATCAGGTGTGATTTCTGGCCAACCGCAGCAATAAAAACGATGCATCGAATCCGTGTCACGTTAGGGTTTTTTTTTTGAAACCTTAACTCTTAATGTAAATAAAAATTAATAATTCGATTTAGTGATATAAATAAAAAACTGGTTACTAGTGGCATAGCCATATAAAAACTTCATTGAGGGAAAATTTAATAATGGTGGGTATGGAGTAAATTTAGTCCATTGATGTCTGGTTAAAAGAGATAAATTTCTGACTTTTGGGAGTGATGTATCACCAAATCCTCCCTCTGGTTATTTACTCCGTTGTACACTGGTTATGATGTAAAAATATTAAGTAGGCATACTAGTAAATTAAATCTAATATTTTTATGTTTAGCGAAATTGTTATGATCCTTACTTATACCTTTTCAATAAATTCCATAACGACGTGCCTTAAAAATAAATTCAAGCACGGTAAAGGTAATACAAATGCATATTTATAAGTAAAAATATATTAATTTCAATTGATTGCATTTATATTATTGACTTCATCTGGTATATGATTCCTCCATAGTAAAATGTGAAATAAATTTACTTAAAAAAAATTCTGATATTTAGGCTCGCAAATGCTCCCTCGTGATACTTTTTATAGGGACGAGTCGTTGCAAAGATCCTAAAGCTAAAGTGTAGCTGAATATTTAGCTGGGATTTTTCTTCCATTTTCAATATTTGCTTTTATTTACTTCTTTGTAAACTACTCTAAACGCACTAGGTATAAACATACATACCAGAGGGGGCCCATCTGACACTGCTACCAGTGACGTCACTGGCAGCGGAAGTGACGAGCCAAAGCTTACACTGGCCAATCAGGCTTGTTAAGGCGGAGCGTTAAGTTTCCATGCCACCAGTATCTTTCCCTTATTCCGCTCAAACTGAAAGTGATTGGCTGTTCAAACAGTTAGGAGGCGTTACAAATGACGTCACTGGCAGCGGAAACGAGACGTCACGAGCTTTTTCCATGTCTATGTGAAGAGCCAACCTTATATTCTATAAACCTTGCATACATACTACAGTAGGAGAAACTTGGAAGAAGATGGTTAAGCGGCTCCTAGGGAGCAAGCACATACCTCCATCACCCTTTAGATCAACATACAGTAGGGAATCTTCAAGGTTAGGGAATCTGTAAATAATGTTTTGAATTTTACAAATCGTCTTAATACGGTTATGTTGCTGATATTAACGAGGATATATCCGGAGATTTTTTAAAGGTACGAATGAAAGTGTAAATGATGATAAATAGATGATGATGAATGTATAAAATATATTTATGTATAATCATTTACCCTTTCATACAAATTCAATTGTGAACTATTGAAAATTGCATCATTTACTATAACATATTGTTCCACATATACTTTTTACCGGCTTTTTTTATATGGATGTTCGAACGTAAAATGTTGAAACATCTTTTTTACTATGAGTTCTCCAGTCGCCATGTGTAATCACAGTTCCCACAACAACATAATTAAGTGTTGTCAGCATAGAGATCTAATAGTACTATAATAATCTATATAACTCTAATAATAATCTACTAATTATTATTTTAGGATCAATACTAATAATTAGATATTCATGGTTGTCAGTCATCATATGAGCTGTGGGTAAACATGGTGGCTGGAGGGCTTTTTCTAAAGCTTAACCAAAATGTGTAGTAAGTAGTGCAAAATGAATAAATATTATAATACGGAAAATATGGGCAATAAGTATACAGGATAAATATAATTAATCGTACATTCAAATGTAAATATTGTGTTGGGATAAACTTGTTTTGGAGTAGGATTGTGTATTAGCGATACAAAAAAAAATTCTAATCTGAAAAAAATATCTAACAAAAATGTTTGATTGGTATAACTTCCTCGTTTACTTGATTAGAAAACCTACAAATTTTCTCATTTTGTAAAATATTTTATGATAATTCTTCTGCAGCAATTTGTAACACTCTTAACTATTGAGAGTATTGATTGATTGTACTAAGAGCTGTGAGATATATTTTTAGATGATTATTCAATACTAACTAATCTAGGCTCAGCTTAACAGTTTCAGTTAAAATCCAGGGTTAAACATATCCAATTCATGCTTTCAGTTTCAAAAAAGCTTTAGTTTTCCCACGCATCCTCACAGACAAACGAAGTAAATATCTAATTTTTAGGTATGATTGTCATTTTTATATGCTGTATTTTTCTTTATAAGAATTCGGTCAAACCTGATATCATACTATGCGTTTTCGTGCGTTTTTTACTGTGCTATATTTTTGAGTAGTCCAAAAAATGATGATATACGTAACTATTATGAATAAAAATTAATTATAAAATGTATTTTTTAAAGGAAAGCTGCACATGGCTGTCAAAATAAGATAACAATTGAAAATAAGGGTCTTACGTATTATCCCGTCGACCGTGACGCTTAATCCGAAAACGTTATCAAATCCCATTGACTTTACTGTTACTGTGCCGCTGAATAAGACGGCCGCAGAACGGTCGACGGGATAATACGTAAGTACCGAAAAGAATCCAACATGTAATCATTCTGGATTCTTAACACTGTAGATCTTATGAGTAATGTGGAGTGGGGTAAGGTGGAGTTAAATGAATCTAGGGGTTTTATTTCAACAGTTTATAATTATAAAATTTATTGGGGTTTTTTTATGCTGATTTTTCTTGAGGCTCAAGTAAAATCATCATGCCAAAAAATATTAAATTTTGTAAACATAAAGTGTTAAAATCTCTAGACCTATTTTACCCCAGTAGACCCATTTCCCCTCACCCGACCTTATCCATTTTACTCCACTATAATCATTAATAACAAATTGTGGAACCTTTTTTCCTCCAAAAACGTTTTAAATAGATGTAAGATTTATTGGTATTTTAGGGTTAGCCGTAACGCAAATCTCACAAATCGGAATGTTTCACAAATTATACTTAAACACATTACAGTAAATTAAAATAAACACTGTTGGTTCAAAAATTTTAATGGTGTTTCACTTTGATATTTGATTATTTGTTGTGAGTTGGCATCAAACTTGACGCTCTCGCCCGGCTAATCGTTAAGTACCGATCTATTTCGAAATTTTAAAGTAATTTTTCTGCGGTAGATGGAGACCGCCTAAAATCAAAATCACTTGACAAAATAGGGTGGGGTAAACTAGTTAATGTTACGTTTTTGGAGGAGAGAAGGGCTGCAAACTCTTTTATGTGGTCCAAATTCGTGTTTAAAAAACATGTTCATTTGTTCTACTAGTTTAGCAAATTTTGTCAGGTTATTTCAACATTTGCCCAGTTGCATCAACAACATTGGTCATTGATTACCTTCTTTTCATCAAACTGGCTGAGTTAAGATTTAAAAATAACAAAGGAGCATTGATTGTTCAAGAATATTCGTAAAGAGAGAATCACATGGATTTCCTCTTAATTCACAATAGATTGCTACGGGACATTTCTATTTTGAAACGTTCTATTCGAAATATATTTTTAGCGATATGAGTTTGAATTGTCTAGATCAAAATTTGTAAAAATTGGGAAAACATTGAATTGGTTTTCTAAATTTTCATTCAATTGCCCAAATCTACTTCCGAAATATACACATGTCTTAGATTATAACTGCATATTTGTTTAAACCTTTTTTTTGCCTTAAATTTGTAGATTTTACTAGATTTAGATTATAAAGATTTCATAGAAGTCCTCAAACCACTAAGCCTTAAATTGAAAAATCTGATTACATATCCATATCCTCTGGCACTAAAAACTCTTCAGCGTTTCCAAATTCAAAAGGTTAAGGTTTATTTTTTCATTATTTACTTTCTTAATATCTTACGAAAATTTATGTGATTTTCTTTTATCATCATTAAATGGGCGTTCATAAATACATAGCCAGCACTTAAAGTGATTTGATTGGCATTGAGTTGTTTATAAATACTATCAAAAAGTATTACTAACAATTAAGTGGTGACTAAAATTTCGAAATTCAACAACTTTTATTCAACAACTCAACTCGAATATAGTATCCCATCACGTTTAAACCACACTGCTTTATTAAGAAGAAGATTTATTAGAACAAAACAAACAACAACAACAATATCCACCACGTACACAATAACACAAACACCATACACTAATAGAACAAACACACACACACACACAAAAAACCCACAGAAAATAATTATGAGACACCAAAAGAGCACAAAGCTCGTCTTTGGTATCTAAAAAGAAAAAAAATATTGGGCAACAAAGATGGGCCAACTCTATTTTTGTGTTTTAAATAATGCTTCATTAATTATTTAATTTTTTTGACACATCGCAGACCATATTTAAAGTCCTCGCCATTATCGAATGAAAACCACTTATTTAGGCATTTTAAAACAAAAAAGGAACTGTAAATCTCTAAACTTAATTCACAATTTTAATCTGAAGATTTACCAACATTTCAATATTTGTCTTGCCTAAGGCTGGGCGCGCACGAGTGACTAAAGTCACGGCGACCAGTATCACTAGTATCAAAAATATCACAAGAAAACAATTTGAGCATTTTCAATCACATGACTTTACCTAACAACGGCCTTAGCAACGTTTTTTTTATCCTCCTGTGATGTCATGTGCGAATGCTTCTATTGGATGCTTCTATTTCCCGCCCCTAACAACAGCCTTAGCAACGTTGTTTTTGTCTTTGTCACCGTGACAAAAGTCGCCCGTGCGCGCTCGCCCTAAATAATATTAAAAAAATTACTAGCAAATTGTGCAAGTACCTAATCAATTTTATTTTTATGGACTGTTCATGTTCTATGTGTTTTTCACTCTTACCAGAATCATGTTTTAAAAGTTAGTTTGAGAGATATTCTGTTCTGATAAATAAAATATTTATTCCCTAAACTTACAATACAGTAGCCGAACATGGGATATTAATAAGGGATTTGAGGTCACAAAATTTCAAAATTTTAGTCCGTAAATTTTACTGAAGTATAAGAATGATGTTTTCTAATTATATGTTGCTATTTGATTCATCTTTTAAAAATGAATGTAAGCGAAACTATAATTCGATGAAATTGTGATATAAAACATTAAGTTACTGCCGCGAAACACATACACAGTTTTCAGAATATCATTGGTATGTCTGGGTCATACTAATTGTTTTCAACACATGACAGTCATGGGGAACACCGTAACTATGTTGTTTGGAAAAATGTTGAAACTGCGCCAAAATAAACACAACTTCGTTTTTGTGAAATTCGATACATCGCAAGGAGTCATAATGGAGATAAGTTCAACTGTCTCTTTTCAGAGTATACGCTAGGCAGGGGATTTCAAAATTTTTTCATTGAACAAGTGAATAGTGCATACCACATAACACAATACAAGAAAAAATACATAGTCACCAGAGATCGCTTGGTCCATATTGGTGACCGTTTAGATGTGATATTTACCAGGGTTTGAAATTAATAATTATGGAGACTCAGAAAAAGCTTAAAATCAGATCGAAATTTTTATTTCCCACTACAGACAGCTATTTTCATTAAACACGGATCATCGTTTGGCTATCAGAAAAGAAAAAACTATTAGTGTCAATAATTACTGGCGATGGTTATTTTAATGATTATCTGTGAGATTATTTCTTGAGTTTTATATTTTGCTCCGAAAATAAAAATCATGAAATATTGCCAAAGAGAGATACCTCGACTATTCTGAAAAATAACGAAGAGAACATCTATGATCGAAAAGTTAGATTGGCGGTTTTGGCGAGGTGTGAACGATGTGTTTTGGCGTTGTTTTAATTTTATTTTATGATCGGAATATTTTCATCGTGAATAATGAATATTATCGGAGTAAAACCATATCGCTCAAATTTAATCATTTTTAATCGAAACCAATTAAACTCAAAACTGATCATTAGTTTTATGCCTTAAAACAAGCCCGATTGACACGCTGTGTTTGCATTCTAGGTATTATATTACAGTATAGTGTCCAAACTGTGCACATGCACACCACATTTTTTGCATGGAGTTAAAAAAATGTAATTACTTACCAGTATTTTAGTTTATAGTAAATATATAATTATTAAATCATTTTGAAATTTTATCACTTAATCCTGATGTTGTGACAGTTAATAAGCTGGTCTGCAAATATTGTAAGTACCGAGCGAATTATTAAGAGAAACTTTAAAAGAATTTTAATCGGTAATCCAGTTTAATAATCAAGCGCATTATATTTATATGTTAGCAGAAAAACGTAAAAAATCTGTTTGCAATTCACAATACATAATGGAGATATGTTCAACTGCCTCTTTTCAGAGAGTATTACTACTCTACACAGGGATTTTCAAACTTTTGAACATTTTTTCAGACATTAACTTGACTAGAAAACAACATTTAAATCAGTTTTTCTAAATCTTTTTCACACCTTGAACCCATAAATTTATCTAATTGTCCCATGCTTCACTACAGGACTGTAACAAGCTTCGTGCTCGGGGGGTTTATTGCTTCTCAGTTGTTTTTCGAAAAATTATTACAAACACGCATTACGGGTAGCTTTTCAGATAATTGAGAGGTAGGGTTTGAACCTTAGCCTATCAAATTGGAAACTTTTGTGAGCAACAATGATAAGTCAGTGGGTCTTCCTGAAAAAGATTTTCGTAATTTTTTATTTTTAAAAACAGTGTTTCAACTTGTTTTTTAGTAATCTGAGGTAATTTGCAGCTACAAAATTTATTTAAGAAAATTCTCAAAATTTGTAATTGCCCCCCGCTGAAGACTAACTTAACTTATGGAAAACATTGATTTGAATTATTTTTAACATATTTGAATAACCGACAAGTTTGGCACAATCATTACATTAGTGACACAAATTACATTATGACAAGAAGTCTCAAATGAAAATGAAGTATGCTTTATGAAAAAAAATTGTAAGAAATATATAGGGGAAAAATCCGGATTTTAAATCATGAAAACTCTGTTTTGTGAAAAGCTGATAAGAGATTGAAGCTATGCTTCAGAAAGCTTCAAAAATGTTTAAACTTAGAACCCCACATCATTATGAAACCTTATTGAAATAATGTTCTAAGGGTATCAATTTCATTTTATTTCAAAATCTCTAAATCGAAATTTTGACCAAATTTTAGTACTGATTTACCTTAAGCAGTAACAAGAAGTAATTTTTTGTAATCAAACCTTTGACTCTCTTTGGACATTTTTGCATTAAACTTTTTTGTCCGACTGTATTTAAGTTCACCGTAACCGCACCACCACTTTCAATTTTCTGTATAAATTTCATGCCAGACCATATTGTTGCTATCGCTGACGAAGGGGATAGTAACAATTGTTCTTTTAATACATTTTAAAAGTTTTTACGTCCAAAAAAGTTGTTCTCCCGTTGTGTCTTATCAATCTTGCACAGCTGATTTTTAATCTTAACTTTAAGTGGTATTGGTTTAATTCAACTAATTTAAAAAATCAGTATTTAAAATTTTAAACGGTCAACATCAGCTAATTATAGTTTTCAAGTATTGGAGACAAAACGAGGTTCCAGCCTCTGCTGTTCTGTTGAGCGTTATTGGTATTAAGCATTCGGACCGTTCACTATATTATATATCAGAAGAATTATATATAACTAGCTATAAATTTATCAACAAAAAAGTGGTGACCGTTAATATATTTTTTTAATGAATAGTAAAATGGAAATGATATTACTAAAAATAACGTATGTGCTGACTTAGTTTATGAAATTTTACAAAATTAAATTATATTTTGTAAGAGAAATTGTTCAAAAAAAAAAAAAAAAAAATAACGTTATTTTGTCTAGATCAATTTCTGGGACATTTTTCACCATAAAACGACTTTTTAATCATATGGCAATTATATTCATTATTATTTATGTTCAGTCCACTAATTAACCTAATCATAGAGAAAGGGTTCAGCATAGGGCTACTAAATTGGTCAAGGGTATATCTAGTTTTAGTTACGAGGAAAGACTTAAGAAGTTAAATATGTTCACTTTAGAGAAAAGAAGGGCTAGAGGGGATTTGATTCAACTTTTTAAAATGTTAAAACAAGGGGACACAGAGGGACTAGATTTCTGTACGGGTAATAGAACGAGGGGTCACAGTTTAAAATTGAATAAGGCAAGTTTTAAACGGGATTGTAGGAAGCATTATTTTTTTTAATAGAGTAGTGGATAAATGGAATGCATTACCTGAATCGATAGTTAACTCAAGTGGGGTGGACGAGTTTAAAAGAAAAGTAGACGAATACTAGAAATCGGGGGGGGGGGGTTGAATTGAATAGACTGGATCAACCTTGCTGGGCTTTTAGCCTGTGGTTGATCGACTATATTTGTATTTGTATTGTTTTGAATATCTTTAATAAAAAATAACTGTAAACTATTTCTTCTATCTTACTTTAAATTAGCAAGTAAAAAGTAATCACATTAAAATGAATAATATTATCATAGTAAATAGTTTTTTTTTATTCTAAGATTAAAATCTAATTTCTGGGTGGAGAGTATTATTTTGTGAATTGGAACAAATTTAATTATACAGATGGCGCTTTATAAAATTGCCCTTGCTTCGTTAAAGTTTTAGCAGGTGAGTCTAAACTCTAATTGATCTCATTGATGAGAGTAAAGTAACGAATGAACTTACAATTTACTGAGAAAAAATAAAACTGTTCTTGTGTTATGTTGATCCAGTGAACATCGAGATCTGTAAACCCAATATATGACGTCGTTTCTGAGGTGCAAATTCTAATGTGATTATACCTATATGAAGAAAACAAATTTTTCAACCACAGAAATATCTTAAATATTCAAGGAGATATTAACATGTGAAATGACATTTTTTCAGGCCATAAAAAAAAGTTCACAAATTTGCTAGTTTTTCAGTGTTATGTATATTAGCGTTTTTCTAGTTAAAAAAGAAAATGCTTTTATTAAATTTTTAACTATGAATAATGAATAATTTTTAACTGGTCATTTTTATTACTTCCGATAATCAGATTTAAATACAAATTTCAAAAAAAAGTTTTCTTATGTAATGAGTTTTTTATACTTAACTCATAGAATAAGAGTAGTTCAGGAGCATAAAAAAAAAGAAAACATGCCATGAAATTTTTATGGCTCACCTTGAACAAAAATTTTCAATGTAAACGAATTTTACAGACAATACGTAGTTCAGGGGTGAAAAACCCAAAAAAACTGTAATAACGGTAAAAACCAAATTTACTGTAAGTAATTTAATTGTTTTGCCCTTTTACATCGAAGTAAGTTCCCGTATTTCTAATGTTCTAAAAAAGTTTGGTTTTAATACCATTTTTTCACCCCACAACAAAATTGTGATTTCAAGACTTAAAGATCCTATTGAAACTCTCAACAAATCTGGTATTTACAGAATTTTTTGTGATTGTGGTTTATCTTATATAGGTCAAACAAAGCGCGCTTTAAAATTTAGGATCAGAGAGCACGAGGCTTAGTATGTCAGAAAGCAGGAACTTGATAAATCTTCAATAGCTAAACATGTTTGGGACCTATGAATCTTTTTATATCAACAAATTTTCTGATGTTCTCGTCAACGATTTAAGTAGTGTTCCTTATTTCTCACCCATTTGGTTACCTATGATTGATTTTGTTGTAATTTAACCATTAGGTTTATTATTTTCACTTTCAACTGCAACAGTTTTTGTTGTATGTTCACTTCAACTGTAACCTTTTTCCTTCCCTGCATATATACCGATTCATTGCTGATGATTGTTCTTTTTAGCACTGACGAAGGGGGTCCTGTGACCCCCGAAACAATTGTATGCTGTTTATTCTTTTAAAATTGTGCAAATAAAAACGTTGATTTCAATTAGTTCATTAAATTGCACAAGTTTGTTTTTCGCTAAAAAGTCATATCTAAAACGTGCCCTCAGCATGCCAATTTTTAAAACAGTTCCCCATTTTAAAGCCCGTTTTTTTTTTCTTCGTCCTATACGCATTTCTATATGAACAGAAGACTTGCCTTCTATTGAAAACGAGTAAAATCTTTCATGTCCCGATTTTCCATCATTTAGCAAGTGTTTTCTGAAGACCACTATTGTCAAAGTGTCATGTGTCATGACATCACTCGTCGTTTGATAGCTGATGCAGTCAGGATGAAGACCAGCTGCGCAGAATATTTACGACAAAAAAATTGGTTGGGAAAAAATCAAGAGAACTGGATTACTTAAACGTTTATCTAGTTATTATTTTAAGAAATCATCAATTAAGTAGTAACTTAATAAGAAATACAGAAATATTCAACTGTGTTATCTTCATCAAAATAATATTTTACCTGCGCAATAATAGGTTTATTCAAATTTCAAATTGGAAAAAATTGTAGTTCATGTTTTTGGTAGACATATTTTTGGTAGGTTTTCTATTTGAACTATTCAAATACACCAGTCAAAAGTTTTTAAAATAATCGAGATTGGAGAACTTTTAATATTTCATCAGCCAGCACTAAAATTATTTTCATTCCTGATTAAAAAAAGTATCGCTTGCTATTTTTTTCAAACAAACAAATTTATTTATAGACAAAGAAAGAAAAATTTACAAGTTGAATATATATAACCTGGAGGAAATAATCCTGTACAGTGTACAGGTATAATACTATTACAATGAAATATACAATAAAAAAAATAGAAATAATGGCAAATTAATACTTAGATATGAAATTAGAAAGAAAAAGAAATAGTGAAAGAAAAAGCGAAACATTAGTAAAACATGATTTTATTCTCTAGGTCTAGTGACTGAAAAATGGTAATACGTTCTTGATAACAAAATAGAAAACGTCAACACATTTTTAAAATATCAATACCAATTTCGACCAAATATCGATTCTCAATTTTAGTTTTCGTGATTGTCAATTTAAAACCATGGTTTATAGCATTTAACCCGGGAGGATGAGCGCACCTTCCTGTTACAAGGGAACGCTGTTTTCCGTTCTAAATATTCAGTAAATACAAAACCTTTATCAGAGAAATTTTAAATGCATCATGTAATTATTAAAAGTGTATAAAAACTTATTTTAAATTGACAGATTTTGGTAAAAAGAAAATATTGGACTATTTCTCACAGTAAAATACAGTAACCACTTTTTTTGATAATTTTTTTCCTGAAAAAAAATGGGTAACAGGTTCAATCAGTGGTGCCTATCTATAATTTTCTTTTTGTAAGAAAAGAACAATAAGATTGGTAATTTTTTTGGAATCTCTTTGGTCATAGCGCCTATACTCTCAATTTGAGAAAATCTTCAATAAAAACAACGTCCTAACACGGAAAATAATGAAGCTACTTTATTTAATTTTCATTGGTTATTCGTGGAAATCTTTTAGGCAGCTACAAGGGATTTCAACTCTTTTGGTTGAAAATGATAGTTTCTGTGAAAATTTATTTGAGCGCTGGGGTGTGTCAGACCCCACGCGCGTCCTCCCGAGTTAAATGCTTTTCAATTTTACGAACTACCTACTATTTGATTAATGATTATTCACTACGAGTTCGTAAAAATGAGCGTAGACTATATTAAATCGAGACAATCGAATAAAACGCTACAATTTATGCTCAGCGATAAATGCTCGAAACACTAAATCCGTTATCTGTGCGAAAAGTAATTGGGGTTTAGCTCCCGCAAAGTGTTTTATCTGAATCGGATCTTAAGAGCGAGAGCTCTTTAATTGTTCTTTCGCCTCATTGCGTTTTAGAAGGGGAAATGTGCAGAGAAAGCTATTTTGGTAGTATTTTAGGTTCCTTCCTCGCCTTTAGGACTGAAGAAATAGTACAAGATCGTAAAATGTGATGCCCTACGAAAATTTATTTTTGAACGATAACGTTGCAACTTCGGTTTTTTTTTTAAGCTCCATGTCTGTTTGGGTTATGATTTGTAAACGTTTTAAAATTTTATTTGTTCTGAAGTTGGAATTGATGAATTTTGGATCATTTGTGATTATTTTGGTGTTATTTTCATTTTTAACTATAGTGACGGATGGGGTAAAATGGATGTTGTGATATAGATATAGTGATAGTTATTTTAGTGATAGATATAGATATGTGTGATAGTTTATATTTATAACATTTAATGTTTTTTGGCATGCTGATTTTTCTTGAGCCTCAATTTTATAAATATAAACTCTTGAAATCCCTATATCGATATCACCCCGCTGTAACCATTTTACCTCACCTGACCCTAGCTAAAAATCAAATGCCGTGTCACAGCTACCTAAAACGTCGAAAAGTTTTGGATATAGGAGATATGCATCTCAACTGCACTCCAATCTAATGAAACCTTGTTTTGATTTTAACCGACCTGAGAACAAAATCAGCAGAGATCGGCCTGAATCAAAACGATTATTCGAAAAAAAACGAATATCCTGATTCCTGAAGCGAACTCTGATCCTGAAATAATATAGTTACCAAGAAGCTTGCGTAAGCAGTTAAGGGGGATTGGGCGATAAATAAGCACCTTTAGAGGATCTTTTGTACAAACCTTCCAATTACAAACAGTGTGTGGACTTATTTTAGTATGCTTTGAAGACCATACAAGCGGCTAGAAAACTGTAGGCAAAAAGCATCGCGCATGAAAATATGACATTTTTTAAAAAGCCATATGTAGGGGAGAGGGGGCACCTTTCAACAGATTTCGGTTTTTATTTTTTGTGACCAAACGAATTGACGGATCATAAAACTTTAACTTGCATATCCTACCATGGACTTTCGGACACATTGTGTAATTTTACCCAAGTTCCTTGAGAAAATTAAAAGGTCCAAAATTGCGTTTTAAAAAAGGTTCTCGGGTGGGGCAGGTTTCAACACAGGCGGGGCACGTTTCAACAGTGGGTTAATTTTAAAATTTTAAAAGTTTCAGTTGATTTTAAGTTTATTATATTGAAATATACATTATAACAAATACATTTCATTAATTTAGAGTAAAAAAAGTGAAATTTTTTGCAAATTTTGGAGTTTTTCTGTTGTTTCGTAGGTTATGAGTTTTTTCACACAACTAAGTGGGATATTTCTTTATTGTTTAATTTAAAAGTTCTTTTGAGTTATATTCCGAAAATATATTGTTAATTCAACTGTTTTTCTTCAGAATTCACCAAAAATTTTATTTTTTTAATCGCTTTTAATTCATTTAAAATTTTTCTAATTACTATAGTCATCAAAGTGGTATATCTTAAATAATTTTATTTAAATCAATGCTGATAACTACTAAATGCATAAAATTGCTGTTGTGAATCGTATGGTAACCTTACCGTTAAAAATTATATGTGTATTTGAGTAAATTATCTAAATCGATTTTCAGCTGTTTTTTCGCTAAAAATAAATAATTAACTCTAATACAATGCTATTATTTCTTGATTAAGTTATTTAAGAGCGTTTACTTCAAGAAAAAGCATTGCGAAAGCACAATATGCTAAGCAAAACGAATTTTTGTGGTGTTGAAACCTGCCCCGCCCTAAGTGTTGAAAGGTGCCCCACCTTTAGTCGTCACGGTTCAAGACCCCTCAAACGCTTTAGAATAAAGATATGGGTTTGAAAAAGGTATACATAGAAGCAGAAGACCTTATTTAGTAACATATGTAAAAATCAATCACCTAAACTAATAAAAAGTTGGCAAAATCCGATTTTTTAAAAGAAATTCAAAATTTACTTTTGGACGTCAAAAACGACTCCACTCGATTACAAAAAAACTAAAAGGTGAAATGGTAGGAATACCACGGACAGATGTTGTTATGATAAGAAACATTACTTGACACCAGGTGGCATTTAAATTAACCTCATAACAAACGAGAAAATGATTTTAATCGAAAACGAAACTGTTGAAAGGTGCCCCGCTCTCCCCTATTATGTACTAGCTGTTACGACCCGGCAAAGCCGGGTCTTACAGCTAGGCTAGCCTTTTATGCGAGCTTCGCTCGTTACTACTTCAAGTTCCTATTAATTATACATTAAATAAGAAGTTTAACTTTAATAATTTATTATTGTTGAATTAGAAACCAACTTCCCTAAAAGTAACTTTTTAACCTTTATTAAGTAAACCAACTTTCTTGAAAGATATTTATTTAAAAGCTATTATATTATTTTAAAATTTTAATTACTTTTATTTATTTATTTTTCTGATTATTGCGAGATGGCATCGAGTCAGTGAGTGACGTGGGCTTTTATATTTTTCTGATGATTATGATTATTATTGCGAGATGGCATCATAGTGTGCGAGCGTTCCAGAATCAGTGAGTGACGTGGGCTTTTATATGAGAGATAGAGTGTAGGATGCCGTATGGCCCCTGGTTTTGAAAGAATGTCAGAGTTGTAGGAGATTACTAAAATTATAAATTTTTTAATCTTAATATCTTATTTTAAACTTTTTAGTGGTGATTACATTTTAAACCTATTTTTTTTTTTTTTCAAAATGATGTCAATTTTTAAAAAGTGGTTTGATAAGTTACATTAGGGTGGTTCTCATCCTTTTTCAAGCTACCGCCCCCTAAAGGTGCGAAACATTTTTGAACTCCCTCCAGGAAGAAGATTTTGTAATTTAGGGTATGGGCAAGGGCGATTACTTAATATTAAACTAATTTTAAGTAGGTATATTATTACTAAATTTAGCCACCAAATTTGTTAAAATGGGAACCCCGCTGATAGCCTTCCAGTAAACACCTTCATTTTTACTCATTACTATGCCTACAGAATACATGCGTTTTATTCTTCCTTACTACTTAAAACCGATAATATGCTGCTTAAAGTAGCGAAAGTTAGTAGTAAAAATGAGTTGGTGACTGTTGTTCCTCCAACAACTTCATTAAATTGCAGACTACTTTCGAGGCTCTTATATATGGTCTGCTGAAGACCACCAGTTTGTAACACTGCCATAATAAGGGGGGTCTGGGGGATCTCCCCCAGAGATTTTTTAGATTTTTAGCACGAAAAAGCTATTTTTATAGTCCCCTATTTGGATCAACCACTGCTCCATGCTCATAGCCCCCTTACCACCCAAAACCGGCCCACCGCCCTATACTGCCAAAAATTGGTTCACCGCCCCTAAGTATCCTCTTATTGCCCCTCAGGGGACAGTAGCGCCCCCGTTGAGAATCACTGAGTTACATCAATATAAAAAACTATATTACAAACCAGAACTATACTAGATTACAATATTTCTTGACCATGACCCTCAATTTTAAACGAATGTACTATGTCGCAAAATCGAAAATAGGACTTAACATTTTACGAAAATTATGACCCAAAAACGCAATATATGCATGGATTTAATAAACTAATCATATTCTTAAGTAATGTGTTTAATTCATTCGAAATTTGGACATCTTAGCGCCGAGGTTCTCAAACTGTGGGTTGTGACCAACTGGTGAGTCGCGATAAGATTTTGAATTTCACTGAATATTAAGTACCTTTTTTTATAATTTTTCGTATGTGTTGTAAGCTTTTGAATTTTATCAAATTACCATATAGTAAAAAGAATAAAAAGAACAATAAGAAAAATTTTCCTACTCGATGTCGAACGCTAAGTACAATTAAAATAAAACACATAATGCTTCCCTTTAATGTGCTGAGAATGCAAAATTAGTCGGTAGTGTTTAGTGTAGTGTAGTATTTTTAAACTTAGGGCTCTCTACCGGGGGGAGCAATACATATTTTAAGAATTTTCTTAGAAAATGATATTTTACTAAAAAACGAGTTGGAAACCTTGTTTTGAAGAGGCAAATTTCAAAAATAACTCTGAGCGAGGACACCCATACCCCCTTATTATTGTGGAGCTCATTGTTGCTCCCCCAATTAAATAATTTGATACTCTCACACGTTAAAATCCTTCCTTTGAATTTGTTAAAAATTTAATTTAACTTCTAACGTAATGTATGTAATTTAAATTGTTGGTGACCAAACCCCACACGCTCGAAGCTTAAGTAGGGGCATGGAAAAATAAGCTGAAAATGATGTGGGTTGCGTTAAATTTAGAGATCAAAAGTTTGGGTTTCCCGATGTATCATATTGAATAGACATCTGAATACCATTTGGTTCCAGTGAATTAGAAATATATGTGATAGCAATATGGACGAGGGGTTTTAATTTCGAAGGAGCACCTAGTCCCTAAGGACTTCAAGCATCTGTCTTGACTGTGCTCCGCTGCGCGGAGCGCATGCCTAATTTATACCTGTAGCAATATCTTCTCACTCAATAAGTAATTTAATATTTAAAACTTTTTTTGTGTTCTTTTTAGTGGTGATTATAGTTTAAACCTGATATCTTTTATTATGATGTAAATATTAAGAAAGTGGTTTGATGACTTACGTCAATATAAAAAACAATGATTTTACAAACCAGAACTATACTAGATTATAACCTTTCTTGACAATGACGCTCGATTCTAAACGAATGTTACGTCACAAAATTGAAAATTCACACACAAAATTGAATTACAAAATTGATAATCCTTTGAATTTGGTGAACTCGATGTCCATTCATCACTGTATTTTTATTTAATTTGTAATTTAACTAAGTTATTCCTTCTTTTCTTATTCTTTGCGCTGTAAAATTAGTCAAAGCAAAATTTGTTTTTAGTTTTAAACTGTTTTTACCCATTTTTATCCCGTGAATGTCTGACTCCATTGATTCACCTATCCATTGATACTGCATTAATGACTCTTTTTTTCTTACGATAATTTTGAATTTTATGTTTCATGTGTCTCGTCTTTCTATTTCCCACTTTCGTAATGTGAACTAAGCAGAAATATAATTCAAAATGTGAATTTAAGCGTTTTTTAAAGATTTCTCTTCAGCTGAAATTCCATAAGGTTGAAACAGGGAATATGCTTAACTTTCTTAACTGCACAGTATTTTTTTTAACATAATTTGATTTTTTTGATAATTTTTCTGAATTCTAAAAATAGGGTCCTGAATTTCCAATAAAAATTTGGTTGTGATACAATGAGAATTCAATTACTTATACAGTTTTTTTTTCTTTCAATTTTCTCAGAACTTGGTTTTTAGACTTATTCCCTTTTTTAAACTGACGAATCATTTGAAGTTAGGTGTGTTCTATAATGGGCCCTGAATGAACTAGCGTAGCCGAAGCATGACGTAAGCCCATGTCCCCAGCTGAGATAGTTTTGGCTTCTAAGGGTTGCGGTTCGGGAAAACAAAAGCAGATCTTCTTGATTCGGATTCAAGACGCTATTCTTGGTCCATTGCGACTCCTTTTCCTTATGCTCTGAGCTAATTAAAGAGCCTTTTTGTGCTTCTGGGAAGAGCTTGTCTTTTAACCCCTTTCGACTGTGGATGAAGTCATGCGCTGTTATATCATCGATGTAAATACGATAGAGAGACTTTCTAGAAATTATACAGGGTGCTTCAACTCAGTGGCGGATCCAGACCCAACCAGATTTTAAGAAGATTAGGGGTTTTCCCCCAGAAGAACTTTGAAACTTTACCCTAAAAACACCTTTTAGGTCGTCTAAAGGGCCGTACAACCATACTTTTCTTTTTCGGGAAGGGTTTTGACTCCCAATTTTTTTCCTCAGGTCTCTCCACTAGAGTATTTTATAAATCAATAAGAACCTTTGTGCAAAAGCATCAATGTGTTGTTGTTGTTACTTATTCTCCCTGATCTAGATTTAGACTAGACCAGGTCCAAAAGATTCCACACCCTCAAAAAGTCCATGACCTGGACTGGATTCTCTTTTAAATCCGCCTTATCCAGCCCCAAGCAAGCGAGAAGATGACTAGGGGAGGCCGGGGCTGAGCTGCATTTACTACATGTCAAAAATGTCTTACGCCCCTGGTCATAGGCGAGAGATTTAATATGACCACTAATATGAGTCTAGTAAGGGCGGTTTGCGTTACTCTATCTCCAACTATCTCCAGGGCAGCTCCTGGATGGTCAGCATGATACCAGTCATGCGAAGGAGGTGTTTAAGCATCAATGTAAAAAACTCGAATAAAAAAAGGGGAAAGTACAATAGACCCTTGGTCGCTGTGCTATGGCTCTTGTAGCCCATCCCACCACAATTCATTCATTCATTCATAGACTCGAATGATATTCTAACAAAACATATTCCAGCAAACACTCAGCAAATTACTCTATTACAGCAAATTATTCATTTAGCTATACTGGACTGCAAGGTTTCCTGGTCCTATGACGTCAGTACGCGGAAGAAAAAACTGCATAAACAGAAACCATGTTGGGTTACTACGAGGAGTTTCGATACGCTAATCGTGATACACGGGTTTAACAAACTATAGCATATTTTTGAATTGACGTTCTTAATTTCACACAAAATTACACCGCGCTGGGAACTACTTTGCTTGTTTTTCCCCAGGGTTAAATAACGTTGTAGTCTAGTCTCTATACTAGACAGCAACTTAACTTGACCCTACGACGTCACTAATAAGCAAAGTAGTTCCCATCGCGGTGTCTGAATTTTGAGTGAAATAAAGAACGCCAATTTAAAAATATGATTAGTTTGTTAAACCCATGCATATATAGTGCTTTTCAATCGCGATTTGCGTACCGAAACTCCTCCTATCAACCCAACAGGCTTCGTGTTTACAGATTTCTCCTTCCGCATTTGTGACGTACTGGGTTCAAGAAACGTTGCAACCAAGTATAGTACAATAGAACGTTGATTTGTGTTTTAACCAAACAATCACGCGTATTGTTTTTTACTCGTAAATAGTTTTTAAATTTTTTACTTATAGTGGGGGTTTTATTAAATTTAAATTCTTTATGCAGCAGAATTCACTGAAAAGGCACGTTTTCCTAGATATACGGAAAATTTTCGTCGAATACGATGGAAAATTGAGTGTAAAAAGACAATTTTTTTTCAGTGTAGTCCTCACTGAGTGGGAATATAGCAAATGCAATCAAATTTTAAAATATGTACACAAAGGTAATTCTTTTTGAGAAAAGTAAGAGTGGGTTCCTGATTCAACTGGGTTATTTTTATTTTTCATCGAAAAACTGATTAATTTGTTTGACGATTTCATTGGGAGATGAGATACGGGACATTTCTTTAGCTCTGTATCTCTGTATCTATTTTTGTAAAAATAGTAAAAAAAATAGGTCACGTCGTAGTATGGGTACGTTCCCTAAAAACGACAACTATAAAAAAAAGAGTTCCTTTGGGTTTTTTTTTTCAAATTTTAATATATTTGCTTCATATATTGAATTGAATTATTCATTATTATTATTGAATTATATTCATATATTGAATATATTTGCTTCAATTTAATACATTCTGAAACTAATCTTAATATTAAATTTCATTCTTCTTATTGCAAAGAAAATAAATCTAACTGTCAGTGCCATGTTCTGAAATCAGTTTCTTCAATAAAATATCTAGGTTTGCATATTGACTCTAACTTAAAATGGAAAACTCACGTAAATGAATTATGTAAAAAGTTACGCTTTATATTGGTTAAATTTCATCACCTAAAAAATAAAATAGATGCAATATTATTAAAAACACTTTATTATTCTTGGTTCTACTCATTGTTAAATTATGGTATTATTTTGGGAGGCGATTATAAATGTAATTTATTACCACTAATTTCGATCCAGAACAAGTGCTTCAAAATCTTAAAACCCTATCAATCTAATGCTTATATTTTTAGAAATTTGAACTTACTACCTCTAAAATATGACTTCTTATTCCGTGTAGCCCTTTTTTTGTATAGAAACAAATCAATATGTGACTTAAAATTAAATGTATCTCTAAGAAGACCTAATGAAATATATAAAATTCCTCATTTCTCTAAAGAAATATTTCGGAAGCATTTTTACTTTTTAGCACCCAAAATCTACCACCATTTGCCTTCTTATCTTCAAAATATTAAGATATATTCAACATTTAAACGCGAGCTTTTTAATTTCCTAATAAATTTGGACGACATAGACCGTCATTTTCATATTTAAATTGAAGCAACTATACCTAAAGTAACCAGCCTCTTGCCAATTATATTTATTATTAAACGTTTGTTATTTGATTTTAAATTTTTGTATATTGTTTTTGTATTGTATTGTTTGTTTTGCATTATTATAGTAGTCATTAAATCTATCTGTCACCTGAACGGGACAAAAGTCCCCTTGGTGATAAATATATTACTTTGTCAGTTTTGTTGTAATTTTCGTTATGAAAATAATAAAGCTTATTATTATTATTATAATTTCTAAATATTGTTATGGAATTTGTCATATGCTTGTTTTTTTTAACTAGGTTAATTTTATTGCTAGTGTTAATTTTATAACTAATTATTATTATATAATGTAATTTCAAATTAGCTTTACGTTGATAATATCATTAATGGTTGAATGCAGTGACAACGCTCACCACTAAAATAACAATCATTATTAATATTTATGTAAACATTGTTTATTTATTAGTAGTTATATGTAATTTCATTAGTTTTAAAAAGCGACTGATTAAAATATACGTTATATCGCCACTTTGAAAAAAAAAATCAAGGGGGGGGTTGAGGGAGTACCTAGGTCGTTGGACCTTCAAACTCCAGTATAACTAGCCTCACTGGGTGAGGCTTGAGCTGAACTGTTACAGAACGTGTGACTTGAAAGTCACAGTCAGCTGAGGAGTGGCTAGCTTGATGCTAACCCCCTCTTGATTTCCCCAAGTAACCTTGGTACTCATTTTATCGACCCCGGAGGGATGAAGGGCTGAGTCTGCCTTGCCCGTGGACCGGGATTTGAACCCCGGGCCTGTGGTGTGGGAGCGCAAAGCGCTTCCTCTACGCCACCGGGCTTGCCAACGCCACTTTGAAAAGAAATAATATCCTCAGAACTACTAAGATCGTATACTATATCCGTAAATATACATAAATAAAAATCCCCTTTGTTTGAAATCTACACCTATTTCCAGATTTAAAAAAAAAAAAAAAAGATTTCAGATACGAATCTTTGCAAAAAGGTACAGAACTTTCCGGATGACCTAATAAAAACTATCACACTTCAATGTAATATATCCTTCAAACTGGTTCGATTTCCCGCTAATCAATATGAATGGGTATCACAAAAGACTAAATATTTTTTTAAAAATTCAAACTTAACTCAATGTCCTTAGCGGAATTCATAAATTTAATTCCCGTGTTTTGCTGTCAATCCGTCTTATATAACCCAAATTTATCAACCCTTATAAAATTTGCGTTTCATTAATTTCTAAATAGATGTTTAAAACGTAATAAATAAAACCCCCGCTAAGCTAATATGTTACGAATAGAAATACAAAGAAGTGCATCCAAATATTTATTTAAAAGAAAACTAAAAGGATTTTCTTACTCCTTTGAAATAGAAACTCCAGGGTGCAATAGAAAATTTCTTTTGAATCTGATTCACAATTAACTTAATTTCCTGTTTTGTATTGTTTCATGTTTCTTTTAGCAATACCTTAAACAGTTTGTTTCGTTGATCAATAATCATGTATACTTTTTTTACGCACCCTGTATGCCGTAAAATTAATAATGTTGGTTTTTTTTTCATTATTTTATGTATTTCGCTATTTGATAACCTACATGGACCTCGTGATCGCAGATGACTGTACGACTCTATTGAATCGTCAGTTAGAAGAAGGGAATAAGTCCAAAAACGAAATTTTGAGAAAACGAAAAAAATTGTATAAGTAATTGAATTTTTATCCTATAGCCACCAAATTTTTACAGGATATTCATGACACTTTTAAGAATACAGAACAATGATCAAAAAAATTATAACTGTATTTAAAAATGTTTGGCAGTTAAAAAAAGAGGATGGACTTATTCCCATCTTCAACCTTATGAAATTTCAGCTGAACAAAAATCTTAAAAACCACTTAAATTGACAATTAAATTATATTTCTGCTCAGTACACAGTGTAAAAGTGAAAGATATATGTATAGAAGACAAAAAGATTAATAAATTTAAATTTTTTTACGAAACTGCGTCATTAAGGCGCTATCAATGGAGTGAGTGAATATGAATGGAGTCAAACATTCATTGGTTAAAAAAAAGAAAAAAAAAACGCTTTTAAATTCAAATCAAATTTTATTTAGGATAAGTTTGCAGGCCAAAGAATCAGCAAATACAAATTAAGTTAAATTTCAAATCTCTCTACATTAAAAAAAAGTAACAGTCGCCGCCGCCGCCGCTGCCGCCGCCGCTGTTTCAGAAAATCTTCACTTTGACAATTTTGAATTGTCACTATGCAAAAACTATGGAACGGAAATTATTGAAATTTTGACCATTTGTAGACAAATGTATGAGGGTTCTTTTCGTTCCAATAGCTAATTAATGAGATAATTAGTTCTGGAATTATTTAATGTCAAAGTCGAAAATTATTTTTTTCTGCTGCGAGTTCGCCCCCAGCACAATCTATTCGCAGCAAAAATATGATTTTTTGCAGCCGCATTCTCTTAGATGTGAAGTTTTGCACCTCGTCGCCCTTTTTTCGAATTTCGAATTAGTTTTGGAGTAATTAAGTTTTAAAGTTTCGAAATTTTTGACGGGTTTTCGGTTTTTTCGTTATAAAAGAAAAACTAATCACAGTAGAACTATGATATTTTAAACACACATACAATTATTTTTTATAAAAATATTGGCGTTTTGTTTTTCAAAAAATTCTAATTAGTTTTAGAGTTATTAAGATTCAAAGTTTTAATTTTTTCTTCTCTTTCTGTTGCCGTTCACTAGAGAAACAGGCGAGTTTTATGATGAGTCTAATTTCTTTTATTTTCAACAATGTTTTTTCTACAAAATGGATGATGATTATTAGTAGACTTGCTGGATATTTCTTAACATTTCGATTAAATTATTGATAAGCTAAAAAAGGAATGTATTTCAGCAACATTTTTGTTGTTAATTTAGGGGAATGATACGAATTAAATTATTTATAAGCAAGAGAGAGGTATTTTCGGTATTACAAGAGGCTTAATTAAGTCGAGAAGAGTGTTAGGCTGGATTGTTGAGATGAACAAGCGAGCTCTGCTCGCTAAGATCGCGAAGCGATCTGAAAAAAACTGCGAAGCAGTTACGGGGGTTGGTGAGCGATAGCGAGCAGGGGGCAGGCCCCCTAGTTTAATAAAAAAATACAATAAATGGACATTGATTTCGCAAATGCAAGGGGCTATATCTGACGATAGGCGGTAGTTATTTTTTTTCCTCTTTACACTCATGTGTAGAACGAAGCTTGGAGATTTTTTTGGGCACAAAAAGTCAATTTGCCATTTTTTGGACTTATTCCCTTCTTCTAACTGACGATTCAATTTGTGTTTGTATAACAAATTAGGGTAAATTATTTATTATATCCCCCTACGGGTTACAATACAGATAACAATCGATAGAAATCATTTGAAGTAACTTTTCGATATGAGATTGAAACAAACCCTTTTTCGGTATAAGAACGAAGGCTTTCACGGCCAGGTTTATGAGAATAGAAGTTTTTCGACCTAAAAAACCGTGCTCGAGTGTTAAAAGATTTCAAAAAATCAAATCGAATTGATCGAAAAAGATATGTGGCGAGTTTACTCACCACTGTAAAAGTTAAATTATTTAAATAGGTTACAAATACCAACTGAAGCATACTGGTGAACTTATACCTTTGAAGAATGTCTTCCGTAGTTGTGGACGAAACGCTTGGTGTTTCATCTTTCAACACTCGATCAAGCCCTTTAGTTCAAAAAACTTTTGTTTTCCAACCTTTTCGGATTACATTCTCGAAACTATACGACTGTCAATTATAGTTGCTTATCAAACTGTTTTTGAGAAAACTAAAAAATGAGTAGAACCTCGATACAACGACCCCTCACGGGACAAACAACATATGGTCGTCATAATGAAAGGACGCTAAAACGAATTTGGAAATAAAAATACAAAAACAAAGATATATGAAATCAGGTGTTTCAATAACTTCTAATAAGAGGGGTAGGGGTCAACTTCTTAAGAGGGGTAGGGGTCAACTTCTTAAGAGGGGTAGGGGCCAACTTCTAATAAGAGGGGCAGAGCCCACCTGGACGATTCAGAATCACACAGGAATGGGGGGTCGGAAGTGCCCTCCTAACAACTTAGGGGGGGGTTATAAACGGGCATGGGAGGATGTAAAATTCTTCTTTCTTCAATGGCCAGACAGCCCAGGATGGGCCCTTGCCTTCCTCAGAATCGAATTCCAAGCTCTTCTATCCTTGGCCTTGGACATCCAGTTATTAATTTTCAAAATTCCTATGTCTGTTTCCAAACAGTCCAGCCACCTAAGCTTAGGTCTTCCTCTTTTTCGGCTGCCAAATGGTCTGGCCGAGAAAATCTTTTTTGTTATACGATTTTCATCCATTCTGCATAGATGTCCTGCCCATTTTATTCTCTGAATACTAATATATTTTACAATATCTGGTTCTTTAAAAGATCTATAGAGTTCAGAGTTGGTTCTTCTTTTCCAGATGTTGTTATATTTTATGCCGCCAAAAATGCTTCTTAAAACTTTCCTTTCAAAAATAGAAATTATACCTTTAGCTTTTTCTGTCATTGTCCAGGTCTCAGCAGAGTATGTAAGAATGGGTCTGATTGAGCTTTTGTAAATTAGAATCTTCGTTGGATGTAAAATCCCCAGTGGAAATTGACACGCAACCTTTTAAGAACTTTCCCCTCTTATAAGTTCTGAAGCATCCTGTAGAAATATGGATATAGTATATGAAGTACCTGGAATGACCTTTTAAAATACCTTTTTAAAAGGATTTCAGAAATTTTCTCTCTACCGCCGTATTCATCGCTAAGCTGACCGGCGCTTAACCGGCAGTCAAACTTCTGATTGGCAGTTCAAGAAAGAAAACTAGTTATACACCAATCAGAGGTTTGACTCCCGGTTAACCGCGAGTCAGGTTAGCGGTGAATACAGCCAGTAATCACCGATTTTTATTTTTACGAATTCTGACTGATTTTGGTAGTCGCTGTAACGAAAAAAGTCATATGCTTGGGGTCGCTGTAACGATGAAAAAATAACATTATTCCTATATGATAAAATAATCGGTACTTAAAGTATCGGCCGTTATACAGGGTGTTTCAAAAGTCCGTTTCACGGCTTTTATTTGGAACCAACGTCTCCTAAGGTCCTGGAAGTAAGGTCTACCCCTAGAAGTGACCTTGGAGAATCTATTGCGAAGACTTACACGCCCCTAGCGGAGAAATAAAAAAATTTAAAAAATTAATTAAGAAAATTTCATGAAAATATTGTGAATATTCGTGGAGATATTACCATGTGAACAAAGCCCTTTTTCCAGGCCTCAAAAATGGAAAAGTTCGCCAATTTGCAAGTTTTTCAGAGTTATCATGTAGTTTTGTATCTTTTAAGTTCAATGAAGAAAAATTTTAATAAAAAAATCAAAATAACTTGCAAATTTTTGAAGTTTTTATTCATGAATATTTTTATAAAATTGTTTTCAGTGAGTTACTTATAACAGTTGCAACATACTCCGACAGAGATGTTTGCTCTATCTCCTTTAGTTTCTTAATTAATTTTTTTAACTTTTTTATTTCCCCGCTAGGTGCGCTGTAAGTCTTCTCAGGGTCAATTACCAAGGGGTGTAGACTTTACTTCCAGGGCCCTAGGAGACGTTGGTTCCAAATAAAATCCGTGAAACGGACTTTTGAAACACCCTGTATAGGGGGGAATTATAAAGATAGGTTTTTCTGTATTTACTTTCAACTTGTTCAGTACAGTCGTCCTCGATCTAACCCACTCGGAAAAACACTTGGCACGAAACGTGCTAATCCCTTCATCACTTTCTTTCTTTCCGAGTTTGATTATCGTTCAAGGACTATTCACGTGCCTTACAATTCACGAGTTGGCAACAACAGCGGTTGAAAACAATCTTTTTCTGCCGGCACACCGTAAGGCTGGGAGCGCACTAGTGACTAAAGTCACGGCGACCAGGATTACTAGTATCAAAAATATCACTAGAAAACAATAGAGCATTTTCAATCACATGACTTTACCTAACAACGGCCTTAGCAACGTTGTTTTTATCCTCCAGTGATGTCATGTGCGAATGCTTCTATTGGATGCTTCTATGTCCCGCCCCTAACAACAGCCTTAGCAACGTTGTTTCTGTCTTTGTCACCGTGACAAAAGTCGCCCGTGCGCGCTCGCCCTAACACGAATTTTGAACCGTATCACGGCTTACTAGATACTTATACAGGCTAGCCGAGTTTTAAACAATGAAAACCATTTGACAACTTTTCCCGCTTGGAGCGCTACAAGACCTACCTATATCACCCACCGCTTTCTACACTGTGAATATGCATTGCCAGTTTGTCCAATAATGCCATCTGGATTTGCAATGATTTCCGTACTCGGCTAGCCTGTATAAGTATCTAGTAAGCCGTGACCGCATTCACCACTAACCAAACCTATAAGGTTATCCTGGAATCAAAACGTGTAATTGGTAGTTGTTGAAAAGGGAAAAATAGTTTTAATAAGCCAATCATATAGTTGGCAAAAAGCTTGATTCCAGGTTAACCTTTGGTTAGATTAGTGGTGAATATTTTTTTTTCTTTCTACTAAATTTTTCTCCAATTCTTCCACTGTTTTTGATTCTAAATATGCCATTTACCCATGGACGAGCTGTTGCTCCTTTGGGATAGACAAATACGTTCAAGGTTTATTATTTTTTTTCTCTGCATTCTTTATTTTTATTGACCATGTGGTTTACCTGTATTCGCATGTGTCTTGTTGTTGTAACAAATTTGATTTGATTTGATTTGAATACGGCCGTAAGAAATTGAGATTTTCTTCTGACCGTAACGCGGCCGTCTTTTTCCTTCTTGATAATATATTTTCCGCTTGTTACTATAAGTATGCACGCACTCTTGGCGTCACGCGGCAAGCGCTGCATTAATAAGGACAAATTAAGTCAAATTAGTTTTTTTCACTTTCTGTTTGCAACAAATGATTGAAAACCGTATTTATGAATTACTACGTGAAAACTAGAGGGGGGACTTTGCATGTACTAGGGGTGGTCACCAAGGGGGGTCAAAAATAGTAAAAAATGGGTCACGTAGTATGGGTTTGGGTATGTTCCCTAACCTGAAATCAGCCTTTTTCGAAAAGTCTGATTGACTTAAAACTTTTTTTCCTTTTTCAACTTTTCAAATACCAATTAGAGGTTTTGATTCCCGGTTAACATTAGGTTAGTGGTGGGTAAGAGTACACGACTTGCCATAAAACTAAAATGGCGTCCGCGAACTAAATTTGGAACCGCAGGATCAGAGAATCAAACACAATTTTGCAGAACTTGTGGTTTTATAGTAAAGCGAATTGCAATCTTGCTTTGAGCAAGCTTACTTAGGTAGCTATCGAATCATTAGTTTTAATAATCATTGGACTATTTTCTGACCAATAACAGACGGTTCGTTTCCTCTAATGATCAGAAATGATTGTGATTCCTTTTTCATCCTCGACCGTTTTTCTGCAGACGGAAGCAATACGGATTCATTTTGAAAGATCGAATGCCAACTATGATAAATGGAGTGACGCTTCGAAAGATCGATTACTTATTCTGGAAATCTTTTTGCATTGACTAATGAGCGATTAATCATTCAAATAATGAAATGGATGATTTGTTGAATCGATTGAACAAATTGCCTTTGTTGTCTGGAGAACTGATAGTTATATCATTCAGTACCTTGGTGCATGAATATGTTATTCGTAATTATTATTTTAAACTAAAAGAACGGATTCATCTACACAAAATAAAGATTAAGTGTGATTATTAAGAGCAGAAAAAGACATAAAACTTTTTTACTATGATTGAAGCTGTTTAAGAATTTATATGCATATTTCAAATAGTTTTAGTATTTGTGCCATTCTTTAAACTCTTATGTTTCTTTTACTCGTTATGTATTATAAGTACCAAAACCTAAAATTTCACGATTTTTTCCGATAAATTTTATATTTAACAAACCAACATATAAATGTCGTGCAGTTTTACGTGCAGACAGTGAATGTTTAAATCTATTGATATTCATTATAAACCACCTTGACTCAGTTTCAAAATACTTTTTAATTTTATTTGTCTTCCTTTGCCTCCGTACCTCACTTTGCCTCACTTTTGTGCTGTGAACTGAGCAGAAATATAATAGTCAATATAGTGAGTGGTTTTTAAGATTTTTTCACCCGACATTTCTAAATTTCAAAAGGGAAAAAGTAATCAAAATACTTATATTTTTTTATGATTATTATGTAGTATTTTTAATATGGTCGTGAATTTCCTGATAAAACTGTTTTCTCCGTATTTTCCCCATTTTTTTTACTTTCCTACGTTTCTCTCTTAATTTTTTCGTGCTTTTATTTTTTCTTCATTTATATCTTGTCATTTCCTCGTATCTCTTTTTAAAATTTTCTGTCATTTTCTCTCTAAACTTTCTCTTATCATTCTCATTACTTCATTTCTTGCGGGAGAACCCACTATTCCCCCATTCTCTCTATATTATCTATTTGTCTTAAAAAATGGCAATATTTAAAATTGAAAATTAAAATTATTTTAAAATTAAAAATTATACAAAAGCTTAATCGGAATCCTCACAAGAATCCGAATAATTTGATACCAAAAATGTGTTACATGGATCGGTAATTAAAAAGTTTTTTTCTGAAAGCCATTCAACAAAAACTTTTTTTTGAATAGAGAGATTTCATAATTCCCTGTTTATGACCAAAGAAATAATATGTTATAATATAAATACGAAGTCCTTCACGGCGGGAATAAATGTTATAAAAACTGTCCCGGCTGACCGAGCCGTGGTCAATGATTAAAATCGTATACCAAACAATCCGTATACAAAAATAATATACCAAGTTAAACTAACAAAGTCTGTTTCTTATAAAGATTTTACCAAATCAAATCAGAGGATAGTAGGTATACATAAATAGAATAAAAATTCCTGTAATGACTAAATGAAACTTATTCACCACTTTTTTAGTAAGAAATAATTAAATATAAAATTTTAAATTTCAGTATATTCTATTTTCGAACATAGATGACAATAGTTATAAAAATTTCCTCAAAACAATTGGATTGAGGATAATTCATTCATTATTCAAATGCGCAGGTTGGTTAGTGAAGGGTTAATAGCACAAAGACTATTGTCAATTTAACTTTTTTATGAGAGTTTAGTGGGCGCGTTCTTTCCTTTCTGCCATGTTAACTCGATAAAAACTTTCACAAGTTGCACACTAAAGAAAAAGTTTCCTGAATTTCCAACTATCTACTACTACTTTAGACTATAACATTGTACCCCATGCATTTGAAGAAAATATTGAGGCAAATAAGGACAGGAAAAAAAAAGGAATTGCATTAAAAAAATTCTCAAATCAGCTGTATGGAACTTGTGACCCTTGTGTGCTCCATAACCTTCATATAATTTTCTGCAGTTTTAAAGTGCTATAATTAGATCTCATTACGACATGACTTGTACTATTTGCTTTTTGTTTTTATCGTCTATTTCTTTGTTTTTGTACAAATTATCTTTAATATTTTTTTTTATTTCTAATGGCAAGAGAAAATGAGAGAGTTTATTAATTAATTAACTTATTATTAATTAACTAAATTTCAGAGTGGGCAATTAGGACTGTCATAAACGCCAATGTGGTGTAGGTGGTTTGCAAAGCAGTCATGACCCAATGCAAGTCTAAATTCTGCGACCGCTCTATCGCGAGGTTTACTCGAAATTTTTTGGTCCAATAAATTTCCCAGCTCTTCGATCAGGAAATACGAGAAGTGAGCCTCGACTTCCATTAAGTCTTATTTGATTTTAGATATAGAATTATCTTTAATATTTAGGAAAGGGTTTCTTTGTGACAAGTAGCGGTGGAGAGGCCATGAAATTGGAAAGAAAGTTTTTGGGAATATTCCTTATACCAATTAAATTGGAAATAAGGAGCATCTGAACTCGTCTGTCAAATTTTTGTGCATGGTATTCAATAAACCATAGCCTTATCAATATTTTCTAAAGTATTTTATGAGTTACTTGATTTTGAAACGTATTTAATAGCAATTAACAACAGTTTTTTTTTTAAATTTAACAATCTAACTAAGCAGGTAGGGTACTCAAATTACATCTCTGTAAAAATTATGTATCTGACATTAAGTTTTAAACAGTGTAACTCGAGTTTGCATTAAAATCACAACTATGTAGTCCTATAATTGAGGTATTTAAAACGATTCCCTAATTTGTGTTTTGCAAATCATACATTCTTAAAGAATAATATGAGAGTGGAACAAGTAATACTATTAAACTAATGACTCTGTTGTGAGCTTACTCACCACTAAAAGAGTCAAATTAATCAAATAAGGTATAAATACTGACTTAAGTAATTAGTTTTCCGTAGTATACTTTTGAGTTGTATGACCTTCGGATCGGTATATCTACCCGTGACTCGCTTCTTGCCACAACTCATTTTGTATGTTTATTTGTTTATGCATAAAATTGGCCTTCAAATGGGGGAAAAAGGGAAGTTTTTATGGGATTTCAAAAAATTTTGATAACATGCGAAATGTTGATCAGATAAAGTGGCGCATTTTACATTGAATTAAATCGGAGTGATCGGGACTGGTTTATTTTGATAAAATTATCCGATTGATCACATATTATCCGTGATCACATTAAGAGGAGTTGACAGTACCTTTTTTTCTCGGGACCTCGATAAAAATTTTCAAAACTATTTGGACCCCAAATAAAATTACTTGCCAAACCCTGATTTATACGGTTCATCCATACTACAATCTCCGGAATCTGAAAATCGGTGCCACTATGCGTGTACCCTATACCAAACTTATTTCAGATTTGTAGTTGAACTAGCAGTGTCTGTTTCTTATAAAGATTTTACCAAACCAAATGAGTGGACACATTAGGGGAATGAGTACTATTCCTGTAGTAACTACATGAAACTTTGTCACCACTTTTTTAATAAGTAACTAAATAAAAAATTTTTAAATTTTAGACCGCTATATTCTTCCGTCCGAATGTAACTAGATTAAATAATTCCTCACAAAGTTTTGTTATGAGGATAATCTCTTCAAATGTAGATAATGTCATTTGTTTTGTTAATGGCTTGTCGGTACCGGTTGTTATACGAAGGGTTATGAACACAGATAATTTATTCGGTCCATACTTAGGCTTAGGAAATCTGTCCGGGAAAAGTCCTGGGGCGCAAAAATGTCCGAGGTTTCATACATTTAAGATTTGCGAGACATTTTTATTAAATAATTCTGACCAAGATGTTTGTAATTGCGTAATTGTAATTTTATGACTTAAAATTTCATCATTAAATTCAAATAAAAGTAAGTCAAACAAACAATTTTTGGAAAAAGTTGTCAAATAAAAAGTACAAATAATAAATAAACTTTAATAATATTTCCTTTCAATGTTTTTAGTTTGAATGTTTTTTACTTAGTTTTTAATCTTTGATGAATCGATATGGTACTTATTAAGTAATTTCAAAAATATGTCCTCTGGGTTGGACCCAAGAAAATATGGTAAGCCTATCCATATTATACTCCAGCGGCTCAGTTGGCAAACTTGATCACGCCGGAATCATTCACCTCCCTGCCCCTCCCCTCTCTCCGCAGTGGGCCGTCCCGCGCGCGGGATGCCAAAAATGCCGCTATTTTTAGCGCCAGACGATCACTCCTTCCGAACACTCGGTCGGGAGTACGGAGATGAACTTCGGAAGATTACCGGCATCTGGGTTACGTCAGAAGAAGGTGGCATTATATCGGAGGGAAGCCGGTCTTTCTTGTTTTTTTTTTCCGGATTTGGGAGCACTTCTCTTTTCCGAAACGCTGGATTTGGAATGAGGCAGTGCTGAAATTGGAGGGGGACGCCGTCCACCGAAATATTTCTACCGTCCCCTTTCCCTAAAATATTTGTTTCCGCGAAAAAAAAAATTATAAATTTAAGGTAAGATTTATCGCTTTTCTGCATTGTTAATCGACAGTGCATTTGATGGTTAAAAAATATTCACTTTCATGGTTATTTCCTTGCTACAAATGGTTATGTCCTTAACAGTTTAACCCTTTCGACCCCTCTAAAATCTATCCCCTCTATATCGGCTGTAACAACCGTTTTTTACCCTCCTTTTTTTATGTACTACAGGGATGAGATCGGCAAAAAAGCAAAACTTTAAAATTAAAAGTTCTACTGTGTTTAGCTGTTACATTAAATTGGCTTAAGTATGAAAATTTACCACATAAAAGACAAAAGAGTCTCATAAATCAAGAACATCAACTTGAATTTAGGAAAATGCAATTCCCAGTCAAAAATTTTAGTTCGGAGGCTGATGGTTTTAAAAGTAATAAGTCTGAAATTTTCATGATGATTTCAAAAAAGTAGGAAAATCCTCCAAAAGTCTGAACAATCTCATCCCCAAATGTGTGCTGAAATTGGAGGGGGGCGCCGTCCCCCGAAATGATTGGACCGTCCCCCGAAATATTTTTACCGTCCCCTTTCCCTAAAATATTTGTTTCCGCGAAAAAAAAAATTATAAATTTAAGGTAAGATTTAAATACGAATTCAAATTTATTTTTTCTGACCTAAATTCCCATTCGAATAAGTGTTCGGAACCTTCTATCAGCGTGCCAGTATTCCGATTCGCAAATATATTCGTATTCGGATTTTTAGGGTCAAATTTCCAAAACCTTTCTGGGGAGGACCCCCAGACCCCCTTTAAGTATTTTAATCCCTATTACTCACGATTTGCTGCACAAAAAATGAGTTAAAACCCTGTTCTTAGAGTCTAATTTCCAAAAAATCCTCCCCCAGACCCCCCCCCCCCATTTTGTACTTGGAATTCCATTATTCACAACTTTTTTAACATAAGGTTCAGCAAGAGGATTCAATTAACAATTTTTTAGCCCCAGAAACCAAATCCTGGATCCGACACTGCATGGTAACATGAATAATGTTTTTTTTTTTTACTTTCCATCAATATTGGTAAAGACTTAAATGTTACATAGTTTTAAGGTTATAAAAAAATAACTGCACTTGTGCTTTTATTCTAGCATTTAAAAAATGTCCAATTGGCCCTCACTTTCCCCTAACTATGCAATTTTAAGTAATCTGTAACTTGATTATCAATTCGAGTAGGTACCAAAAATTAGTCTTATTTTACCCTCCACCAATCATCTACAGCTACACTTTAAAAAGGTGAGTCCCCCCAAATATTTTTCTCCAATTTCAGCACTGGAATGAGGTATTTGGATAAGGGGGCATCCATAAATTACGTGAGGTCAAAAATAGGGGGGAGGGGTTTGGAATAATCTCACCGAGGGGGGAGGGGGTCGATTAAAATCTCATGTCAACTTTTTAAGTTAGAAATTATACGATTTTCTTTTTTTTTAAGTATGAGAAAGGAATACACACAGATAAGATACATATCAAATTTTCTCTATCAAAATTATGCGATTTTGCGCGACCGGTTTTGTTTGCCTATTCATCTTTCGACAGTTCCACGCTCGTAGCCTTTACTATTTTACAAATTTCGAATTACAGGGAAAAGTATGTATTATTGTATAATGTATACGTATCATTTTAAGCTAGATATTGTATAGTTTCAAATAGTTTTGTGTGATTTTCATAATACATAATTCATTGCACAAAATGCAAATGAATAGGATAGAAAATCATTTTTAAAAAGTTGTAAGTAAATCTCACGTGGGGGGAGGGGGGTCTAGCAAAATCTCACTAAATCTCAACAAGGGGGGAGGGGGGTCAAGATTTTGGAAAAAAAAACACCTCACGTAATTTATGGATGTCCCCTAAGTGAAGGATTTGCTTAATTTTACACTTTTTTGATACGTTATAGTTTAAAACTCTCAAATATAAGACTTTTAAGTTCAAAAATGTGTTTTAAATAATTTAAAATTCAATTTTATTTTTGCCGAAACACTGGTTAAGTCGGGTGATAAAAAAAAACGGGATTTGACGTCACAGCGCACTCGAAACTAGTGTTCTTACTGTTTTTCAATGATCGGAAAACGGGATTCTTATTGGATGTGACTTCACAGCTCGCTAAAACAACAGTGTTTCTGTTTAATTAATAAAATTTATTTAATTATTTAAAAATTATTATTTAATGAATAAAATTTTGGTACGATTCCATTCCTGACTCGTTAAAAATCGACAGGCTTTTTTAAACCATAAGTATCGGAAATTTCTCCCAAAAATGCAAACCAACTTATTAAAATGTGCTATTTTATTGATAACAACAAGTTTTGCACGATATATTATGATGTGGTTAAAATATTTTGGCGATTTTTTAATGCGACAGATATAAAAAGAAACAGTACCAAAATTTTCCAAATCAACTGCGAGGCTTATTTTCTGAGAATTTTTTTAAAATTAGGAATTGATTAAACATTTTTAGTGTCGTGAAAAATTGACAATGAAGAGGTTGGCGGTTTTAGCGAGGTGCTTACGATTTGTTTTGGCACTGTTTGGAATTCGGATTTTATTTTATTTTTTTTACAAAATATTTTAGTCGTGAATCAATCATTATTATCAGAGTAAAACCGTATCACTTAGAAGTTGGTATTCTATGAATTTTAGTAATCAAAGCCAAAAAAAATATCAGATTTGATTCTCTTATCAAAAATTGGACCCGATTTGTAAGGTATAATCATGTGTACACTTATAAATCAAGAATCTTGAATACTGAATCAAGGTTTTGTTTCCTTCTTTAAAAAGTCATTTTCACATTCGGACAGGTAAAAAAAAAATTATGGACGCATTTTGAAGACGATCTTTTAAAGACAAGAACTTTACACAGTTTTTATAAAAAAGTTCAAACATTATTATACTAGACTGCAACGTTACTTGACCGTGGAGAAACAAAACAAACTAAGTAATTCCCAGCACGGTGTCTGAATTTTGAGAGAAATTAAAGGACTTCAATTTTGAAATATGATTAGTTTGTTAAACCCATGTAAGGTAAATGTGGGTATAGTGGACACTGTCCCAATAGTGGCCACCTAGTTGATTAATTTTAAATAATAAGAGTTCGAGGCATCAAATAGCGTTAAAATTCATAGGCATAGTAGATTATGCTATCAGGTAATCAGTTAAATAACCACCGATACCATACATCAGCATGGGAAGGATATTTAAGTCTTTGAAAATATCACCATCGGCCGAGTGACTGAAATTTGATTTTGCTTAATGAATCGCGTTAGGAAACGGTTAAGTCGGAACTGATTTTTTAGTATTTATTACGGTTTAATTGACTTTTAAATTCATTTTAAGATTAAGTAGAGTGTATACAATCATACTGAAGAAAATTTATTTGAAAATTTTTACTTTACGAGGATTTAGGGGGGTGGCCACTTTACCAACACAGAATCTTAGATTTTCCAATAGTGGTCACTGCAATGGCTTTTAAAAGAAATATAAATCATTTTTAATTTGAATCAGATTTTCTTCAGAAACTGTTGATTATGCTTTAAAACGGGTGTTGTACGAATTAGGTTTCATTCTGTCTTCGGGAAATTCCTCTCAAATCAGCCACAACGTAGGCTATGGGCTGGAAACCATTAAGTCAGTTATTCTAAGTCAAATAAAACTAATTTTATTTTGATCTAAAATATATTTCGCTAGAAAGGAAGATTTTTTTAGAACTAAACAACCATACCTACTCAATTTCATGAATAAACCCTATCATATAAGCAGAAAAAGAGAGGTGTCCACTTTTGATGCAAAAGGTGTCCACCATAGAAACAGCAGATACATCTATGTGGCCACTATAGAAGCAATTTGGAGTACTTTTAAAAAATTAATTAAAAATACTTTCCCCGATCTAATTACGGTTTTAATTGGTAAAATCGAAAGAAGAAGATCCAGTTGATCTAAAAATAGGATGGTAACCATTTCCAGGCAAACAGATTGATATTTATAGAGAATTTAAGCGAAACTTTTCCTTAAAGTGTCCACTATACCCACATTTACCTTATATACAGGGTGTTTCAAAAGTCCGTTTCACGGCTTTTATTTGGAACCAACGTCTCCTAGGGTCCTGTAAGTAAGGTCTACCCCTAGGTAAGTGACCCTGGAGAATCCATTGAGATGACTTACAGCGCCCCTAGCGGCGAAATAAAAAAGTTAAAAAAATTATTTAAGAAACTAAAGGCGATAGAGCAAAAACCTCAGTGAGTGTATTGTTGCCACTGTTATAAGTAACTCACTGAAAAAAATTTCATGAAAATATTGTGAATATTCACGGAGATATTAGCATGTGAAAATAGCCGGTTTTTAGAACCCAAAAATGGAAAAGTTCGCAAATTTGCAAGTTTGTTTTAATTTTTTGAAAATTTTACTTCATCTAACTAAAAAGATACAAAACTACATAAAAACTCTGAAAAACTTGCAAATATGCGAACTTTTCCTTTTTTGGGTTCCACATGCTAATATCTCCGTGAATATTCACAATATTTTCATGAAATTTTTTTCAGTGAGTTACTTATAACAGTGGCAACAATACACTCACTGAGGTTTTTGCTCTATCGCCTTTAGTTTCTTAAATAATTTTTTTAACTTTTTTATTTCGCCGCTAGGGGCGCTGTAAGTCATCTCAATGGATTCTCCAGGGTCACTTACCTAGGGGTAGACCTTACTTACAGGACCCTAGGAGACGTTGGTTCCAAATAAAAGCCGTGAAACGGACTTTTGAAACACCCTGTATATGTTATAGGCAAAGGGATATAAACCTGGTATTATTAATAATGCCCGGCCCAAAATGTTAGGGTATTATTAATAATGACCGTGTAATATTAATAATGCCCAGATTTATCACATTGCCCCTTATATCTTTATGTAGTCTTTTTTATCGCGATTTGCGTACTGAAATGCCTAGTAACAATTCAACAGGCTTTTTATTTACCTAGGTTTTCCTTCAGCGTAGTGTCGTCATAAGGTCAGAAAACGTTGCAGCCTAGTATGAAAGTGTAGTCTTATATTTTCTACTAACACCTCATGATTGTTTCAGAGGTTACTTTATGGCAAAATATTTGGACCAGGTACTTTGATAACATTTTAAATATTTATTTACTAAATTAACTAACTTTTTAAGTGGTGATTATGCTCGCCACACTGTCATTTCCCCCATGAATTTTGAATAACCCCGGTGTAAACGCGAAGCATAATTAATAATTGCGTTACACGGGAAACTGTTACTGTTACATTCTTTACGTTTCTGAATGCTCATGGAAATCCCCATTTACCTTCTTTAAATGATGCAGTCGTACACTTAACCCACTGCTGTGTTGGAGATTCGCCAACCGCCTTGGCTTCCGTATTAAACCTCTCTGCTCTGATGTATTTCAGGTGGTTTTGTTTTAAGAAAAGTATATATTGACTTGGTTACTTTTTGTTTAGTTTGTAACCCAGCGGTCACTTAAAACCAATGATATTAATGAGTAAACGATTTTTTACTGTAGTGACCTGCAAACCTCAAGCAATTTACCAACCCTGTTGTCACCCATTTGGATTTCTTACTTTAATACTACACCACCCTTTTAGTGGCAATACTGTGACCTTATTTTCGTAATAAAGTGACCGTTCAGTGTATAGTCTAACCGCCGCAAGAAAAACGTTGATAGAAAAACAAAACTTTGAAAAAAAGTTCTTTTTTTATTATTTCCAATGGGCGGGTACTGCTGGACATTATCTTTGACCACTGAATTTCCCTAAGAAGTACCTATACTTAGCGTTACCCAACTAGCACCTGTGAACCGTAGCCAAGGAGGTGAGGTACTACTACCCGCGCCAACCACACACATCCACTTGCGCACAACCCCTTTTTACCGGGGGACCATATTCATTCGTCACACAAGGACATAAACTAACATCCATGCCAAACGGGGATTCGAACCCCAGACGTATGGCCACACAGTCAGATACTTTATACCACTAAGCCAGTAGAGTGTTTTCAGGTGACGTCACAACCGGTTATTTTCTTTTAACTGTGTACCTTCTGTAGGGCTTTTAACTGTTGCTAAGGCCGTTGTTTATCTGTTGCTAAAGCGATTTTTAGGTATGGGGTCACGTGATTGCAAATGCTCCAATAGAAGAATTCCACGGCCAGTCATTTTCTGTAACTGTTAACCTCTGTAGGGCAAAAAACTGTAACATTTTCTGTTAGTTCTGTGTGTTTCTGTTGTTAGGTCCGAGTCATGTGATTGAAAATGCTGTGTACGTCTTCAGAAATCTCTCGTGTTGAGAGCTTTTTCACCGTTTCCGTACCGTTCTCGTTTCTTCTACGTGTTTGTCTTTCTGAATATGACCCTATATGTTACTCTTAACTACTAGTCACTTACAACTTTTTTACTGACTAAGTACCTGTTTAATTACTGACACACTAAAGGTCGTCCTACTTGATTGTGCTCATTATTATGCTACTTTTGACCTCTGGTCAATTCTTCCCTTTTTTGGCTGACTAAGTATCTCTTCACTTTCTGACACACTAAAGGTTTTTCCTGACAGTTATAATGCCTAATATTATACTACCTTTAGCCACTCGTCATTTCCCCTTCATAAAATTTAAATTTCCCCCTTTAGTACCAGCAGAGTGAGTATACCCTGTCAGCCAACATAAGAGAAGTGTGACCACAGTAGGCTAGAGTAAGAAATAAAATATCTATTCCAACGAAATCAATAACTCTTATTTCAAAACAAGGGTATTACCTTAAAAGCGGAGTTTATACAGATTTATCGCCAAATCCTACACACTGCCAAGGCGATGAATTCATGTGATGGTGATGCTTGCCGTCATCTGGTATGGTGTTTTGTAGTTTTTTTTGACAACGTGACATGTTATTTGGGATTCCCCTGAAACAAACCATCAAATTAGAGAAAATTCGCCAAGAAAGGCTATATTGGCAAGTTTTGTATTCATCCTATAGTATGATCAGTTTTTATACCACCAGTAGCTCCAGTATTTGTGAGCGTCTCTGGTTACCATAGCAACGCCTTGTGTTTGTCCGCCGTGAAGAGATCGCACCGTGGCCAATCGATATCAATGAACAAGTGCGGCCCTCAGGAATTCAGATGAAATAGGAAACTTTTTTTTTTCATAGTGTTTTCCTGTCCACAGTCACTCAGTTTAGTGCTTACCGGATATCATTGAGCAGTTTTTGAGATGTTCAGAATGTGAATGGTCTAAGTCCATCAAAACTTTTGGTTTTGCTCTGGAAAGGTACTACATTGTTGATGTTGATCCTATGCATTTCGAGAGCTGCTCTTAATGATCAGTAATAAACTTGTGACTTAGACATTTACTTAATGAATTAAAGCAGGGTTTTAATAATAATAATATAGAATACCCTCGTTATCTCGAACTTTGATACCTGGAAAACCCTTATATCTGGAAAATATTATATGAGTAGCCTAGAAGCCAAGGGGTACAAGTGCAGTTTTTTTAATATTGGAGTTAAGTGCACTACAGTAGTTGCTGTGGAGTTTACAGCAACTACTTTAGTGCACTTATATCCAATTACTGAAAGAACTACACTTGTACCCCTTGACTTCTAGGATCTTCATATATATTTTCCTCCTTGAAATAAAGTAGGGAAGAGTGGGATAGGGTCGGACAATTTTTACAAAATATTACAAAAATGTTTTTTAAAGTATGTATTTGAAACTTTCAGAATAACATTTTGAAATGTTTTAACATACTAAAAAGTTATGAACTATATTATAGTTAAAACTTAAAGCTTATAAACCAAATACAGTGACAAGAAAAATGTCCCATCCTTCCTACCCGCCTAATAGGCCAGCGTGGAATGGGACAAAACTCATAAGAAGTTTAGAAAAGCATGTTGAAAAAATGACATAGACAGAAATGTATTCGTATTTTTACTATGTATGGTAAAAACCAACAGTTATTTATCTAAAATTATATTTAATGAAGTCTAAATCATCTAAATCAATTATAAAAACATCCATGAAATATAGAATGATAGGAGGAAGGAGCTTTCTAAAGATAAAAAAATTATTGTTGTTATTATTATTTTATTTTAATTTATTTTATTCTTTTTATGATTTGGTAAGATTCGGTTTTGACTGATGTGTCTAAATGTCTGTTAATTTATGACAGTATAAAGAAAACGTCACAAAAAAAAATTGAAAATTCATTTAAAGTTAAAAAATAAACAATTCGTAGCGTACCCCCGGTTGAGAAACACTGACTTAATCTATTAATATAATATAATTCTTTAGCCATGATATACTCTGTTTTCAAGTTTTCTGCTTACTATACTAAAAGAGATCGTGAAGATTTTTACCTGCATTAAAATCATATTGGCTTACTTTAGCACAAAAAAATGTAACATATTCCGCAATTTTCCGTTGTGGTCAATTCCTGTTCAAAAGTGTGTCTCTCGTGTTAAGGGTAGTTTTTTTTTTTTTCCAGCGCCCGCCCCAGCGGCCGCGGCGGAGAGCGGAGGAGCGGCCGAGGAGGAGAAGCCGCTGTCGAGCGCGTGGCAGGCGGCGCTGGGCGCCACTTCCGCCATGGACAAGGAGAAGCAGGAGCGCAAGCGGGTGGTGCGCAAGCCCCCCAAGGTGGTGGAGCGCCCCCTGCGGGCGCTCTTTTGCCTCACCCTCAACAACCCCCTCCGGAAGCTCTGCATCGCCGTCGTGGAGTGGAAGTATCCTTTTCCCTGTGGCAAAGGTTTCACTAATTAAAGTCACCAGTAGATTATATCAATAAAGTATTTTATATAATAAGTTTTCAAGGTAATGTTTAGGTTCATAGGATTCTCATATTTGCCTATTTCATAAGGTTTCAACAAAGGAACCAATAATCTACCAGTGGTTCCCAAACTGTTTTGCTCGTGGAACCCCCCAATTTGTTGCCAATGATCGAGGAACCCTGAATATTTTTTAATCAACGACTTTTCAAAATTTAATATCTGGTATTAAATGAAACAAGCCAACTTTATGTTAAAAAAGTTGTGATTAAGCAAGTTCCAAGGACCATCAGGGGGGTCCTCCCCCAGAAAATTTTTGGAAATTTAACGATAAAAAGAGGGTTTTAACTTGTTTTGGTACACCTAATCCGAATTTCGGACACACATTTTTAAGAATTTAATACATATTTTTGGTAGGATTTGCATTTTGATGAACTTAATATAAAAAAACACCATTATTCTTATTTTCTTTAGAGGAAATAAAATTTGTCAGGCGGAACCCCTAAATTTTTTCGTGGAACCCACTTTGGGAACCACTGATCTAAACCGAAGATCTCCAAACTTTTCAGGCTCAGGGCCGCATTAATGTACTACACAATAGTTTGGGGGCCGACTACATCAGTGGTTCTGAACCTTTTTCATGATTGTACCCCTCGCATGCAGTTGCAGCCATTGGCGTCGTCGGTACCTAAAAATTGGGGGGTGGGGACTACCTAAGGGTTTGGGATTCCTTCCCAGAAGGATTTAACAAAATCCTAATTAACTACCCCCAAAATAATCCTTTTTTGTAAAAGCCCCCGTTCAATGATTTCAAGGTGGTTATAAATCAATAAATCAACCTTTGTGTCAAGTTTTTGTGAATTGTTTGAACTTTTTACTTAAGTGGGGGGCTGGGGGTCCTCCCCCCGAAATATTTTCAAGGTCAAACTCATTTTCAGTGTTATATGATTAGACAATTTCAAAATCAAATTTTCTAATTTTTAATCAGTGCTGTAAATCATTGAAATTTGAAAAATAAAAAATTCGTGGCGTACCCCTTAAAAGCTCTCGGCGTACCCCTGGTTGAGAAACACTGGACTACATACTTGAGGTCCAAATAAAAAAGCACCAAAATTTAAAGAGGAGAGGTTATAGTAATTTTCAGTTCAATATTTCAATAAGGTTTTAAATCCCACATGGGAATAAATTTTGTATAAAAACACACTCATAAACTTTTTGTTGCGGAATGGGAGGAACCAATGGAAAAATTTGATTCTTTAAAATTTCATTGTTGTTACTAAACCCAGATGGTGCGTAGCTGAGCTACACTATCTCCAAAAAATTCAGAAATAAAAGGGGGGGGCCTCAAAATCTCTTGAGTTGTAAAATTTAAACACTTAAGTGTATGAAAAGGGGAAGTCTGTTCTGTCTTGCACCAATAACACGAGGTAAAGAGTCTCCGTCTCTGCTGGAAGGAAAGGGAACTAATGTGGCCACTCAAAAAGCGAGAGAGCAGAGAGAGCCGTCTTCTGCTTCCTTGAGACATCAAGCTTGTGACACCATTGTGGTCTTACTCCAAAGTACCACGAATGGGCAGGAGGGATTCTCCAAATAGCGTTTAATTCCATCTTCTTAATTGACGAAAATTGTGTTTCAACTTATTTTCAGACCATTTGGAAGGACTGACGCTGTGCTTAGCGACATAACTTTCAAGGGAAAAAAGTGTACAGAACTAATCACCAAATCGAGAGGAGTTGAACCTTATAAAAGCACCCTGAACACACACCCTTCTGTAATATGAAACTTTATTAAGTCAATTATTTTTAAATTTTGAAGCTAAAGTTTGAACAATTAATAAATGCGTAATAATTCAGTCTACCATTTAAGAACTTTTAAAAGATTATACCCCCCCCAAAAAAAAAAATAATTAAAAGATATGTAATTTCCGTAATTTGTTTTCGTAGATAGAAAGGTATCCGCTGGCCGCACCCGGCCCGTAGGCCGTAGTTTAGAGACCCCTGAACTAAACCAAGTGTTGGCAACTGGACCGTCAAAACATTTTCTAAATAATTAATATATATTTTTACACAACAAAAATTAATTTGACTCGCTTTTAAATGGTCAAATTTCCTGGGAGAACCCTTTTTTAATATAAAGCTCTTAATAATAACTTACACTTACTTAAGAAAAAGTTCATTCAAATGATTTTGAGTCAAAATTTAGGAGGAGTGCTTAAATATTAGATGTAGTATGTTTTTAATCAATAAATCAAGGGTGTGCAAATTCTTTCGGGAAAGAATACCAAATTTCTGGCCCATCACCCTCAACGTTTTCTTGTTCGTTTCGGTCATTCGTTTGAGCGATAGCCTTATCAATGTTTTCTGAAGTATTTTATGAGTAATTTGATTTTTAAATAGTTGTTGGGATGAAACGTGTTTAATAGCAATTAACAAAAGTTTTTTTTTAATTGAACAATTTAAGCAGGTACAGTACTCAAATTACATCACTAAAAAATATGTATCTGAAATTAAAAATTCCAAGTAGTAATAAGTACTTATTTTTTCTCCCGACCTCGATTATAACCCAGAACTATTTGCCGACCCCTGAACTAAGCTAAAAGGAGAGATATAATTCTTTGATATACTCGACAGCAACGTTTCTTGATCCCAGTACGTCACAAATGCGGAAGGAGAAATCGGTAAACACGAAGCCTGTTGGGTTGCTAAAAGTAGTTTCGCTATGCAAATCGTGATTGAAAAGCACTATATGAACATGGGTTTAACAAAATTATCATATTTTTAAATTTACGTTCTTCATTTCACTCAAAATTCAGTCACAGCGCTGGGAACTACTTTGTTTGTATGTGACGTCATAGGGTCTACTTAAGTTGCTGTCTAGTATAGATCCCATTAAAAGTCACCAGTAGATTATATAAATAAAATATTTTACATATAAGTTTTTTAACAATAATTCTATTCAGATATCACACCTTCCTAACATTGAATTAGTAAGGTTTCCCCGAAAGGAACCGAACAACTAATTATTCTAAAAGGAGAGAAATGAATCTATGATAGTACCTAAGATTTTAACGTGCGAATAAATTACATTTATCTATTTAATCTCGTTATAAACCACAGTGGATTTTTAATCGTTCTAAATTCTTTGGTTTGATTTTAGGTAATAGTGTTATAGGTATATTAATGTAATTAATTATGATTTATTTGACTTAGGTAGCTTCTAACTTTTATAACTTCGAGTGACAATCTTAAAATTTGTTGTTTATTCCTGAAAAAAATTAGTGAAACAGAGAAAGGCCCTTGAATTGCTGTCCAAGAGCGATTAAAAGTGATGTATGACTGAACTTCTATTACAAGTTTCAATTTTTAAGCTTCTCTGGCTCAATGAGTCTGTTTGGGCACTGCTTACTAGGTTCATACAGGCTGGGCATGTCTTGAATTATGGGATACATTTGATAACTTTTACCGCTAGGATCGCCCCATATACCCTACCCTACTAGAGACCCTTTATATTTATCCCTTTATATAGGGTCTCTATACCCTACCAATAGAATAACACACTGACAAATAAAGGGGGGAAAGGTGTGTTTTCATGACGTAAACGGATGATGGTTGGCGATTGTGAGCCTATCTTGGCAAACTTAATTACCAAAACAACCTATTACATTTATGTAGCAATAGATACTTTTAAGTTGATCACATGTTCCTTTTTCTCGCCAAAGTAATAATTTGGAGCCATTAAGCCCCGCCTTCAACTCTTTGTAATTTCTTTTCCATAAGATAGCTATCGCCATCAATTGCTTTAATTACATCTTTATTTTCGTTATAGTATCCAGTCAGTCGTGATTTGGGCATGGGAAATTCAATTATTGTGATTATGATGATTCTCGAGGGCCATTTACACTTATGAATTTTCTTAAAATTATTACGAAGATCGAATAAAATTAAAGTGATTGCCATTTCATTACGGTTAAAATCCCAAATTAAACATTTTTGACCAGTTTGACCAGTGATTAAGCAAAAATTAAGGTTTGACCAATATTTGGATGACTACACATCCAAATTTAGGATGAAGCTTCTGAGGGGACATACTGTCTCTGATTGCAATGAAAATATCATCTACAACTAAAAAGTTAATATCCTAAAAAGGTTAGGTGAAAATCCACCCGAAATTTGGTCGAAGAATTCAGTTCATATTATGTTCTTATCAACGGTGTAACATCAACGACTCGACGTCTTTAAACAATAAGTATTCCTTCTTACAAGACTGATAACGACTAAAAGTGATGAGGCTTAATATTAAGTTTGAAAATTTATTCGAATTGTCTAAAAGATGTTATATAAATTCAGATTCGGTGAATAATTTCGGAAACCCCTTGGATCATATTTCTATGAATATCTAATTGATCACGCAAGGAAACGTTTTATCGTATTTATACTATAAAATGTCACTTAGTTTCCATGCCATTTTGTTTCCTTAACTTGCAATTTTCCCAGACCTTTTGAATATCTTATACTTTTAACCATTTTTGCCAACTGTATAGCTCTTGCCGTGTTCACCCCTTTTCCATTTGGAGATTCTAATAGCACAAATGCCTCATTGGTAAGTGCACTTCATTTCAGTAATTTCTCCTGTTTATATGAACACTTCATCCTAGTAACACTTTTTTTTTTATATGTATTCCTTTTTATGGAAATCTGATTTCTTATCATAATTCATTTAAGTAACTCTTTTTTTTTATGGACACTTCATTTTAGTAACACTTTTTTATATGTATTCCTTTTTTATGGAAATCTTATTTCTTATCATAATTCATTTAATTTCTTTATAGTTCATTTAAGTAACTCTTTTTTTATGGACACTTCATTTTAGTAACCCTTTTTTTTTTATAGACACTTCATTTTTGTAACACTTTTTTATTTGTATTCCTTTTTTTATGGACATCTAATTTCTTTATAATTCATTCAAGTAACTCTTTTTTATGGACACTTCATATTACTAACTCTATTTTAAGGACACTTCATTTTAGTAACACTTTTTTATATTCCTTGGTACAATTCCGTTAGAGTCCCCGCTAAATATTGCCAATATCCAAATCGCTAAATATATCCAAATATCAACAAATTTTTCTGACTTTTATTAATAAACTGAATAGTTATTGATCTAATTAAACATTTTAATTCAGGAGTTTGAAATTATTTATGAATATTTCTATTTTTTATACTACTATAGAACCGGGCGATATTTAGAGGGGACTCTAACGGAATTGAACCTATTCCTTTTTTATAGATATCTTATTTCTTAATGTAATTCATTTTAAAACTACAACATCACCATTTTTTTCTTTCAGTAGCTTTCTTCCAGCTTTTTTAGTGTATATTTTATTATGTATTTTGAGGTCAGATTTGATGGCATAGCAATAGATCTACCTGTCGATGTTACCAAAAATATTTTACAGAGACTTAAAACAATAGAAAAGAGTTTATATCTCTAAATTAAAATGTCTCAAATAGTAATGTTGATTTTCATTGCATTTCGTAGTTTATTTAATATGACTTTCCTACTGTTAAATCTGCAATATTTACTTGTAAAAGAATCAAGAGAACTATTTTTTTATTGCCAAAAATGACAGTAAAATTATAGAAAATTAATTATGCGTCGTTAATCAAACATTTTTCATTAAAACGTTATTTTCAACAGTATTCTAAAACAAATACATAGAGGGGTTAAAGATATGTGTATTTTTCGAAAAATTAATAAATATTAATTAATATAAATCACCTTGAAACTGCATGATAAAGAATTTACATGTCACATAATGAGGTATTTGCATAAGTGAGCGATTTGCTTAATTTTACACTTTTTTGATACGTTATAGTTTAAAACTCTCAAATATCAGATTTTTAAGTTCAAAAATACGTTATAAATATAATTTAAAATTCAATTTTATTTTTTTCCAAAACACTTGAAAAGTCACATGATCAAAAACGGGATTTGACGTCACAGCGCACTCAAAACTAGTGTTCTTACTATTTTTCAATGATAGGAAAACGGGATTCTATTGGATGTGACGTCACAGCGCATGTAAACAACAGTGTTTTCGCGCCAAAACGCAAAACGAAATTTCAAAAATTAATTTCTCAGAAACTAGGCTACGAAAATACTTCATTTAAACGTCATTCTTCATGGTTTTTTATCTGCTATTTTAATAAAATTTAATCTCAAAACGTGCAAATACCTCATTTAGGCTGCACCAAGAACATGCAGCAATTATTCGATTTCTAATTGCCATGTTTGTATATTGCAGGAGAAAATCGAATATATATTTTTGGTGATATTCACTGCGGAATGTGTGATGAAGATAGTGGCATACGGCCTCGTGCTACATCCAGGTGCTTATCTACGGAACACATGGAACTTGCTAGATTTTATAATTGTAGTTATAGGGTGAGTATATCATCCTCTCTTTTACACATACTGACTATCGGGAAGGAATTTTCAAGGATTTGTCAAGTTTCGGATAGACATTACTTGGTATCAGGGCTGTATCCTAGGAAGGCATTAATTTATGTTTTGACATTAATTTATGTTTGTTTCATTATGTTATGTTATTTTATGTCATGTTTTTTCCTTGAAAATTCAGCATCTTATAAGGAGAGGTACTCTCAGACTATCCCAAAGGATCTCAAAATAGATTAAGTGCCGTATTCAGAAACGAGAACGATGATACTGATTAGGGATGTCACGATTCTTTCCATTCGATCCCGGAATCGATTCCTGAGGTTCGATTCCTTCGATTATTGTTATCGATTTCGTGCCTTCTATTCGAACATGGGATCGATTCCAAGCTTTTGGTTCCTAATTCGATTTTGGAATCAATTCCGTCACAAAATTTGACGTCCCTAATACTGATACAACAAAATTGTGCTAACACCTGATGTCCATTACTTTCGTAATATATTAATGTCTGAAGACCATTTTTGGTAATTAGTAGCTGTTCTAGATTTTATGGAACTATTTAACGGACCACAAAAAGCGTAAAAGCAATCCGCATAGATTCGAATCTCGGAACAATATGGCGGAGAAGAGCTCCGGAGTTCTCGTTTGAAATCTCTCGTGTCGAGAACTTTTTCTCGTTCTCGTTTCTGAATACGGCCCTAAAACTCTACTTTGGGGTTAGTATCAACATTTTATAAGGGGGGACAGAACAGGGGTCCCAACTTTCCTTAAAACTTTTAAACCTTTTTATAAACTAATTTTCCTTAAAAACCAACCAGTCATTAATTTTTCAAACTGTTCCTTATTTTTCAATCTTTTAATTATATTCAACACTGATACTCCATAATAAACCAACAAATGCGCATGTTAATTAATTTTATACTATTTTCGTTTCTTGTGTTTCAGTGTCATCAGCACAGCTCTTTCGAATCTCATGAAAGATGGGTTCGACGTCAAAGCGTTGAGGGCGTTCAGGGTTCTCCGTCCCCTCAGGCTTGTTTCTGGTGTGCCAAGTAAGCGACGATTACTCGTTTTGATGCGTAATACTAGTATAATATTAAAAGTATCAATAATTATTACTCTCTGTTATCGATTCAGTGAACTTGAATAGTATTTGCACTCAAAGACACACCTAAATTAGTTATTTGAGAATATATCTAAATTATGGTCAATTATTTCATGTTAAGTTAAGGTGTTTTTAGGTAGTAAATCAGTTAATGTCCTGGTTGTTTAACTGGGAGCATGATGGAAACACTAAGAGCAAGGCTTCTTTAATTCGAACACTTTTGGTATGAGGAACTTCTGTAATGCCAAAAGCCTCTGTTTCCCGAGAAAATACTTTTCTCCTATTCTATATATAAGGACACGTTGCTGTGTCGTGTGTAGTATAATTAAAAGTATCAACAATTTCTCTCTATTCCACTATACTAGACAGCAACTTAAGTTGACCCTATGACGTCACTAACAAACAAAACTCCCATCGCAATGTCTGAATTTTGAGTGAAATATAGAACGTCAATTAGAAATGATTATTTTGTTAAACCCATGTATAAATAGTGCTTTTCAACTACGATTTGCGTACCGAAACTCCTCCTAGCAACCCAACAGGCTTTGTATTAACCGATTTCTCCTTCCGCATTTGTGACGTACTGGGTTCAAAAACGTTGCTGTCGAGTATAGTATAATATTAAAAGTATCAACAATATTATTACTATCTGTTATCGGTTCAATGAATTTGAATTGTGTTTGCATTCAAAGTCACCACTAAATTAGTTATTTAAGAATATATAAATAAGGGTCAGTTTTAATTCATTGTTTCTAAAAGTCTAATTCCTTCTAGTTCATGCCCTGGTTGTGTAGCTGGGAGCATGAAGGAAACATAAAGTAGAGTGGAGTCGCTTAGTTCATGTTACGGAAAACTTTTGGCAGAAGCTTAGTGAATGGTATCATTCGATCCGTAATGACGTCTTCATTATCGTGGTTCCGGGTGATTTTCCGAATTCCGTGCAGGGGGTTTCTATGACGTCATGAATGCAAGATGGCCGCCGCAGGAAAAAAGCTGTAAATGGCAATCTAGGGATGATATCAGAATTATTATTGGACAACAAGCTCAGAAATATATTTTTTTATCGAATAGCTCCAGAAATAAGCATCTAAATCGGTTAAAAAGGCGTTTATGACGTCATAACCAAAAAATGGCTATTTTCATCAAAAATACAGTATTTTTGTCATGTAATACTTTAAATAGATTTTCAACGTGAATGTAATGAAAATATGTTCATAATAAAAAACCAACAATAGAAATTTCATTGGTGGTCACAAAAGGCGGATATGACGTCAGAAATCCAAAATGGCTGCCACATATAATAATTTTTTTATTTTTTATTCAAAAATTTTTAATTGGGAATTATTACACTTATATGAATGCAATAAAGGTATTTTGAGGATAAATTTAAACAAAACATTTTAAAATTCCTGAAAATAGCATCGAAATATTTGGTGTGAAAGACAGAACTACAGTCATGTAATACCTTAAATAGATGCTATTTTCAACGATAATGTAAAGAAAATATGTTCATAATTAAAATTTCAGCAATGGAAATTTCATTTTTTGTCATACAAGGCCGGATATGGCGTCAGAAATCCAAGATGGCCGGCTCCTAAAATGAAATTTTTTAGTTTTTTACTCCAAAAATTTTTTTTTGGGGGGGGGGAATTATTACACTTATATAAATGTTGTTATAAAGTTATTTTAAGGATAAAATAATTCCCAATTACGAGTATAGTATAATTAAAAGTGTCAACAATTTCTCTCTCTTATCGATTTAATGAATTTGAAATTTGAATAGAGTTTGCATTCAAAATCACCACTAAATTAGTTATTTGAGAATAAATAAGCTATGGTCAATTTTTTTGAATTAATGATTTAATAATATGATTAATTTGATTAATTTACTCAATTTCATGCCCTTTTCTAACGGGAAGCATGAAGTAAACACACGATGAGCAAAGCTTCTAGAATTTGAATGCTATCCAAACGACGAACCTCGGTTGTGCACAAAACTTTTTTTCCCGAGAAAGTATTTTTCACCTAGACAACTAGCTATTCCTCTAATGTCAATTATCATTCTTATGTCGAAAACTCTTCGCTATAACCCTTGTTTTAACGAAATGTTCCACATTGCTGCGTAGCAGGGGAGAGCGGGGCACCTTTCAACAGTTTCGTTTTCGATTAAAATCATTTTCTCGTTTGTTATGAGGTTAATTTAAATGCCACCTGGTGTCAAGTAATGTTTCTTATCATAACAACATCTGTCCGTGCTATTCCTACCATTTCACCTTTTAGTTTTTTTTGTAATCGAGTGGAGTCGTTTTTGACGTCCAAAAGTAAATTTTGAATTTCTTTTAAAAAATCGGATTTTAACAACTTTTTATTAATTTAGGTGATTGATTTTTACATATGTTATTAAATAAAGTCTTCTGCTTCTATGTATACCTTTTTCAAACCGATATCTTTATTCTAAAGCGTTTGAGGGGTCTTGAACCGTGACGACTAAAGGTGGGGCACCTTTCAACACCTAGGGCGGGGCAGGTTTCAACACCACAAAAATTCGTTTTGCTTAGCATATCGTGCTTTCGCAATGCTTTTTCTTGAAGTAAACGCTCTTAAATAACTTATTCAAGAAATAATAGCATTGTATTAGAGTTAATTATTTATTTTTAGCGAAAAAACAGCTGAAAATCGATTTAGATAATTTACTCAAATACACATATAATTTTTAACGGTAAGGCTACCATACGATTCACAACAGCAATTTTATGCATTTAGTAGTTATCAGCATTGATTTAAATAAAATTATTTAAGATATACCACTTTGATGACTATAGTAATTAGAAAAATTTAAAATGAATTAAAAGCGATTAAAAAAATTTTTTTTTTGGTGAATTCTGAAGAAAAACAGTTGAATTAACAATATATATTCGGAATATAACTCAAAAGAACTTTTAAATTAAAAAACAAAGAAACATCACACTTAGTTGTGTGGAAAAACTCATAGCCTACGAAACAACAGAAAAACTCCAAAATTTGCAAAAAATTTCACTTTTTTTACTCTAAATTAATGAAATGTATTTGTTGTAATGTATATTTCAATATATTAAACTTAAAATCAACTGAAACTTTTAAAATTAACCCACTGTTGAAACGTGCCCCGCCTGTGTTGAAACCTGCCCCACCCGAGAACCTTTTTTAAAATGCAATTTTGGACCTTTTAATTTTCTCAAGGAACTTGGGTAAAATTACACAATGTGTCCGAAAGTCCATGGTAGGATATGCAAGTTAAAGTTTTATGATCCGTCAATTCGTTTGCTCACAAAAAATAAAAACCGAAATCTGTTGAAAGGTGCCCCCCTCTCCCCCACTATTTGGCCTGATGATGATAATTCTATTGTTAGTAGGAGATTCTTGGTATCTCCGAAACAGCTGTATGCTTGTTCTAACCTTAACTTTATTTGTGCATATTTTACGTTGGTTCTACATCCAAAATAATCTACTGTATAATTTAAAAGCAATAAAAATTATTTTTTGCAAACAAATATCAATGGAAAGTCTGATTTTGAATTGATTTAATTTTTAAAAGACTTTAGATTATTAAAAGATTTATTGCGATAAAAATGAAGATATAATTTAGAAATGAAACACTATACCAAAATGGTAATAAATTTAGCATTGTACAATCATTATAAATGTGTTGATGATTTAGAATTTTAACACAAAATAAAGATGAAAAAAAAAGCTATATTTTAAAGTGTATTTATCTTCAAAATATCTATTTAACTGTGCACCAGAGTTGGGCAAAATTCAATCGTACAATTACAATTGACGATTGAATCCATCTAGATTAACGTACGATTGACGATTAAATCGATCGTCAATTGCGAGCACACGATTAACGATTGATTTAATTGCGGAGGAGACGATTGACAATAAACTTAACCGTAGTGTTCGACAACTAGTGGTCAAAAAGTAGTTAACTACTAACTAGTCTAGGAAAATCTAGTTGCAACTAGTAGTTAACTATTTTTTCTGGGACTAGTTGCAACTAGTAGTTAACTACTTTGACTAGTTAATAACCTATTAATTTCATAACCTATTTTTTGTCCAAATTCTAATACATCTTTCTTATCTATATCACAAAAAACTTTATGCTTCGCTCAAAACGGGCGCCTTTACTTCTGGTTATGGTATTTGAGTACTCTACCATGACATTGTAGTTATAAATAGCAGTGTAATTTTTTGTATATTTTGATAAAAATTTTAAATATTTTTGAAATTTTAAACACAATTTTTTTTTAAAGTAGTTGAAAATTTGAAAGTAGTTTCAACTAGTAGTTATTAAAAAAAGTAGTTCAACTAATAGTTAAACTAGTTAAACCAAAAGTAGTTAAACTACTAGTTAACTACTAGTTAATCGGTAGTTAACTACTAGTTGCAACTAGTTCTAGTTAACTAGTGCCGAACACTACTTAACCGCAACTTGAGGACCACTTCTGGTGACTTAAAGAACATTAATCGTCGGTGACAATTAACTTTAGTCGCAATTGAAATCAATCGTGATTACTTTTCAGCCGCAATTGATTCAATCGCGGTTGAATTTAATTGTACGATTGAAATTTCAATCGTGTGAATTAGGGATGTCAAAAAAAAACCGGTTTTTAAAAAAACCGGTTATTTTTGTCCCGGTTTTCGGTTTTAACCGGTTATTTTTTTCTTCGGTTTAACCGGTTCGGTTATTTTCAAATTCAACAACCGGCCAAAAAATAACCGGAAGGAAATGTGAAAGAAATTGAAAATTTCCAAGTTAAAAAGTTGCTCACCACTATAAAAGTCAGATTATTTAAATGGGTTATAAATACCATTCATTTTCATTTGATTTCAGGGTTTTTTTTTTTATTTTTAATATATCACAGCTTCTTGTGATCAACTTCTTGAATTTAGTAAGATTTCAGTCGCACAACCGGAGGAAAAAAACCGGTTTTTCATTTGATTTTTAGGGTTTTTTTTTCATTGTAATTGATCATGTGAAGTGGATTTAATAAGATTTTTGTCTCATAACCGGGAAAAAACCGGTTTTGTTATTAGACTTTTATATTTTTCATCGGTTTTATGGATTATATAAGTTCTGAGTCTCATAACCGGAGAAAAAAAAACGGTTTTTCATCTTACAACCGGAGGAAAAAAAACCGGTTTTTCATTTGATTACCAGATTTTTAATCGGTTTCATGGACTTAATGAGATTTGTGTCTCATAACCGGAGAAAAAACCGGTTTTTAATTTGAATTTTAATTGCTTTCATGAATTTAATAAAAAAAATTCTTAGAACCGGAGAAAAAAACCGGTTTTTAATTCGATTTTTAATTACTTTCATGGATTTAATAACATTTTTGTCTCATAACCGTAGAAAAAAACGGTTTTTAATTTGATTTTTAATTGTTTTCAAGGATTTAATAATATTTTTGTCTCATAACCGGAGAAAAAAACCGGTTTTTTCATTTGATTTTCAGGTTTTTTTTTTCCCCCCATTTTTAATATATCACAAGAGGTGAATTTAATTAGATTTCAGTCTCACAACCAAAGAAAAAAAAACGGTTTTTAATTAGGTTAACACATTTTCAATCGGTTAATGAATTAACTCAGATTTGAGTCTCACAACTTGAGAAAACACTGGTTTTTAGTTTGATTTTCAGGGTTTTTTTATTTTTAATGTTTCATATGAAGTGAATTTAATAAGGTTTGAGTCTCACAAAAGGAGAAACAACCGGTTTTTAAAGTGATTTACAGGTCTTTTCTCATTTTTAATAGATATGAAATAAATTTAATAAGATTAGAGATTCTGTGGCGAATTTTTTTACTCACCACTATAAGAGTCAGAATATTCAAATGGGTTATAAATACTGACTGACTTTCGATTCCACGAATTTTTTTTCACATTTAATAGATCTTATGAAGTAGGATTAATAAGATTTTCGTCTCAAAACCGGGAAAAAACCGGTTTTTCAGTATACTTTTAGATTTTTAATCGGTTTTATGGATTTAATGAGATCTGAGTCTCATAAACGGAGAAGAAAACCGGTTTTTATTTGATTTTCAGGTTTTTTTCATTTTTAGTAAATATAAGAAGTGAATTTAATAAGATTTTGAGCCTCACAACCGGAGGAAAAAAAACCGGTTTTCAATTTGATTTTTAATTGCTTTCATGCATTTAATAAAATTTTTTCTCATAACCGGAGAAAAAAACCGGTTTTTAATTCGATTTTTAATTGCTTTCATGGATTTAATTGCATTTTCGTCTCATAACCGGAGAAAAAACCGGTTTTTAATTTGATTTTTAATCGCTTCCATGTATTAAATTTGTCTCATAACCGTAAAAAAACCGTTTTTAATTTGAATTTTAACTGCTCTCATGGATTTAATAACATTTTTTTTCCATAGCCAGAGAAAAAAAAACGGTTTTTAATTTGATTTTCAGAGGTTTTATTCATTTTTAATAAATCACAAGCAGTGAATTTAATTAGATTTCAGTCTCACAACCGGAGGAAAAAAACCGGTTTTTCATTCAATTACCAGATTTTTAATCGGTTTCATGGATGAGATTTGTGTCTCATAACCGGAGAAAAAAACGGTTTTAAATTTGATTTTTAATTGCTTTCATGGATTTAATAAAATTTTTTTCACATAACCGGAGAAAAAAACCGGTTTTTAATTCAATTTTTCATTGCTATCATGAATTTAATAAAATTTTTTCTTATAACCGGAGAAAAAACCGGTTTTTAATTTGATTTTTAATTGCTATCATGAATTTAATAAAAAATTTTCTTATAACCGGAAAAAAAACCGGTTTTTAATTTGATTTTTAATTGCTTCCATGGATTTAATAAAAAAATTCTTATAACCGGAGAAAAAACCGGTTTTTAATTCGATTTTTAATTGCTTTCATGGATTTAATAACATTTTCGTCTCATAACCGGAGAAAAAACCGGTTTTTAATTTGATTTTTAATTGCTTACAGGGATTTAATAACATTTTTGTCTCATAACCGGAAAAAAAACGGTTTTTAATTTGATTTTTAATTGCTTTCATGGATTTAATTTGTCTCATAACCGTAAAAAACCGGTTTTTAATTTGAATTTTAACTGCTTTCATGGATTTAATAACATTTTTTCCCATAACCAGAGAAAAAAACCGGTTTTTAATTTGATTTTTAGAGGTTTTATTCATTTTTAATACATCACAAGCAGTGAATTTAATTAGATTTCACCGGTTTTTCAAACCGGTTTTTCATTCAATTACCAGATTTTTAATCGGTTTCATGGACTTAATGAGATTTGTGTCTCATAACCGGAGAAAAAAACGGTTTTTAATTTGATTTTTAATTGCTATCATGAATTTAATAAATTTTTTTCTTATAACCGGAGAAAAAACCGGTTTTTAATTCGATTTATAATTGCTTTCATGGATTTAATTACATTTTTGTCTCATAAAACCGGATAAAAAATAGGGTTTCTCATTTGATTTCCACTGTTATACCGTTCATTGGATACTGTATATCGGAGGGGTTTTTTTTCGAATTTTAAGTTTTTTTTAAAATAGTCACGAGTTTTTTACGCTCGTTTCTAGTAAAAGGCTGTATGAAAAGTAACATATCAAATTTTTAAGTCATCGTACTGGTAATTTTGAGTTCGAGCCCCCTTTTAAGGTCCGTTTTTGACATGTACCTTAATTATCGAAAAAAAGCATGTTAACGAATTTTCACCAGGTCGGTGACCTTTTACTCTTAAACGATGAGGAAATATCTCGCAGAATATGTAATTTGAAGAAATTGGAATAATAATCCAGTGCTCGTCGGTCGTGCGTTCTTTTCCGAGAAAATGCCGAATTTCGCGTTTTAAATACAATTAAATTTAAACTATCGTTTTTTCGGTGATTAAATCTCAAACTAGACACCTATAAGTGGATCATATTCAATTTTTGTGCGAATAGAATCGTAATTTAGAGAATAATTAAAAAAATTAAATTCCGAAAAAAATTTCGAAATTCAACCTTGAAACACAACTCCGAATAAAGCTAATAACCCCTTATTAAATAATATTAAATTTTTTTCGAAATTTTTTCATAATAATATAAGGTTATGGCAAGGTTTTTCCAGAATTACGGGTTTCCATGGTGATTATGACGTAATTGAGAATTTTTGAGAGAAGAATGGAGCCTACTGGTCCTTAGCGCGAATGACTCTGGAATATTTCCCAGATTTGAGTTCTCGGTTTGTTTACTTTTAAAGGTAGATTTTAATGCTTTACATATTTAGAAAGCTTATAAAAAATAGTTCCAGGAATTGGAAATTTTAAGGGGAATATATACATATTGCGCTTGTAATTTAGGTTCAAAGAATTTTTGTTTTTCTTGAAATTTTTCCCCAAATATAGAGATAAATATTTAATATTTTAATATGTTGAAGTAGACCTTTAGGCAATAAAAAATATGTATCTCAGTAAGGGGTTGATGAATTAGTTCTGGATTTATAAGTTATTCAAGTTTATTACTGTATTTATTATGTATACGGCCCCCTAATTGAAATTGGACCCTGAAAATTGAATAGATTGTTTGGATTCACATCATGAACAACATATTAAAATGTCATGGTCCTAGCTCTATGGGAAGTCCCTTAATTAGCCTAATTACATGCACATCCAATGTATTTTAATACTTGAAAAAATTCCAGTTCATAAAACTTCGTACCGATTTCGATGCAAATTTAGTATGTTGTGCCACTCAAAGAGATGCTTCGCACTAATGTAGCGGTTTTTCATTTTGTTTTCAGGTTTTTTTCATTGTAATAGATCATATGAAGTGGATTTAATATTTTTTCCCCATAACCGGAGAAAAAAAACGGTTTTTCATTTTATTTTCAGGTTTTTATCATTGTAATAGATCAGCTGTTCTTAAACTTTTGATCACCGCGGCCCCCTTTATGTAACAGTCGGGCATCGCGCCCCCCCCCCCTAGATTTTGAACACCCAGAGCAGTAAACAGACTTGTTTCAGGTGATTGACTCAATCTAATTCCTAAGGTACCCCATAATATTTCATATTTATGCTAAAATTTTACAATAAGTTCAAGGGGGTCTGGGTGTCTCCCCCGGAAAAACTTAGAGTATTTGCCTCATAAAGGGGTGTTTTGTTTTAGTTCATTTTGAGACATTCTTAGTTACACCCAAAAAACAGCTCCTTGTAAACCACAGAATTTTCAAGGAAAAATTAGTATAAGTAGGAGTCAAAATTTAGAGGGGGCCGGGGGTCCTCCCCAAGAAAAAGTTTTGAAATTTGCCCCTTTAAACTTAAACTTTTTATCTCATTTTGAAAATCTTTGGAAAAACTCTCAAAGGTAACTTGAGTATTCCCCAAAATTACTCGCGGACCCCCAAGGAAGGAGCTGAGGACCCCTGGGGGTCCTTGGACTACAGTTTAAGAATCGCTATGAAGTGGATTTAATATTTTTTTCTCACAACCGGAGAAAAAAAAACGGTTTTTCATTTGATTATCAGAGGTTGTTCAATAGGTCCGATGAGATCAACATTTACACCCTCAAATGGGTACTCCGGTCGAGTAACTGGAGTAATAGGTGCTCTGTCACTGACTTTGTCCTTCCTTCGAAGTTGGCAACCCGAACATGATTGAACAAAATCAGAAATATCGCTAGTCATATAAGGCCAGAAAAAACTATACCTAATCCTTTCTTTTGTTTTTCTAACCCCCATGTGTCCGCCAAACACCGATTCATGCGCGAGTTCCATTACTTTCTTCATCCTACATCGCCGCGATACAAGCTGAGTGACGGGCTCATCCAAAACTTTATCTCTATGGTAAACGATATCCTTAATCAAAACAAAATTGCCCTTATTATTTTTTAACAGCCCCCAAACACTCTCTAATGATGGACGTTGGACAAACCTCCTTCAAAAGAACATCTGCCTTCATGGCATCTGTTTCCCTTTCGTTCCATTGACTTCCCCCCCTCGTTACTCAAGTCTTCGTTCATTTCGCATAATGATTCATACAAAGACAACGGAATCAACCCGTCCACACCCAACTTGTCATTCTATCGGGAGCTTTATTGAATGTTTACTTTCCAAGGCTATCGTTGCTTTCATTAGTTTCGCTTCGATTTTATCACCAAATGCTGAGGATAGAATTATTTTGCCTCCTTCCTTTGAGTTCAAATTTTCAACCAAAGAAGAATGAATTATTACCAGTCGCGTTCCCGAATCTACATACGCACCTCACTTCTTTCCCTTCCACACAAATGTTTTCCCAGGGATGTAAGACCACCAATGGGCTTAAATATCCAGAGGTCCCTTATTTTCTCTATTATCTCTGGGGCAGTTTCTTTTGGGACAGTCCCTAGCTCTGTGGTTACTAGGGATGTAAAAAAACAAAACCCGGTTATTTTTGTTCCGGTTTTCGGTTTTAACCGAATATAATTTTCTTCGATTATTTTCAAATTCAACAACCGGGCAAAAATAACCGGAAGGAAATCTGAATGAAATTGAAAATTTCAATTCAGTTAAAAAGTTGCGTATTATAAATTTAGTTAAAATATGTGCAGCGTGATTTTAATCAGTTTCATGGATTTTATAACATTTGAGTCTCATAACCGGAGAAGAAACCGGTTTTTAATTTGATTTTCAGGATTTTTTTCATTGTAATAGATCATATGAAGTGGATTGAATATTTTTTTCCCACAACCAGAGAAAAAAACCGGTTTTTCATTTCAGTTTCAGGTTTTTTTTTCATTGCAATAGATTATATGAAGTAGATTTAATATTTTTTTCAAACAACCGGAGAAAAAAACCGGTTTTTCATTTCATTTTCAGGGGTTTTATTCATTTTTTATACATTACAATAAGTGAATTTAATTAGATTTCACTCACACAACCGGCGGAAAAAAAACCGGTTTTTCATTCAATTACCATATTTTTAATAGGTTTCATGGACTTAATAAGATTTGAGTCTCATAACCGGAGAAAAAAAACGGTTTTTAATTTGATTTTCATGGTAATTTTTTTTTCAGTTTAAATAGATCATATGAAAGATTTAATAACATTTTCTTCCCACAACCGGAAAATAACTTCCCATAGAGCTAGGTCCATGAAATTTTAATATGTTGGTTATGGTGTAAATCCAAACAATCTATTAAGTTTTCAAAGTAAAATTTCAATTGGGGGGCCGTATACATAATAAATACAGTAATAAACTTGATTAATTTATGAATCCATAACTAATTCATCAACCCCTTACTGTGATGCATATTTTTGTTCGTCTAAAGGTCAACTACAACATATTAAAATATTAAATATTTATCTCTATATTTGGGAAAAAAATTTCAAGTAAAACGAAAATTCTTTGAACCTAAATTACAAGCGCAATATGTATATAACCCCTTAAAATTTCCAATTCCTGGAACCATTTTTTATAAGCTTTCTAAATATGTAAAGCATTAAAATCTAACTTTAAAAGTAAACAAACCGAAAACTCAAATCTGGGAAATATTCCCGAGTCAATCGCGTTAAAGACCAGTAGGCTCCATTCTTTTCTCAAAAATTCTCAATTACGTCATAATCACCATGGAAACCCGAAATTCTGGAAAAACCTTGCCATAACCTTATATTATTATAAAAAAATTTCGAAAAAAATTTAATATTATTTAATAAGGGGTTATTAGCTTTATTCGGAGTTGTGTTTCAAGGTTGAATTCCGAAATTTTTTTCGGATTTTAATTTTTTTAATTATTCTCTAAATTACGATTCTATTCTCACAAATATTGAATATGATCCACTTATAGGTGTCTAGTTTGAGATTTAATAACCGAAAAAGCGATATTTTAAATTTAATTGTATTTAAAACGCGAAATTCGGCAATTTCTCGGAAAAGAACGCACGACTGCCGAGGACTGGATTATTAATCCAATTTCTTCAAATTACAGATTCTGCGAGATATTTCCTCATAGTTTAAGGGTAAAAGGTCACCACCGGGTTCGTTTAGATGCTTTTTTTCGATAATTAAGGTACATGTCAAAAACGGACTTTAAAAGGGGGCTCGAACTCAAAATTACCTGTACGATGACTTGAAAATTTAATATGTTACTTTTCATACAGCCTTTTACTAGAAACCAGCGTAAAAAAACTCGTGACTATTTTAACAAAATTTAAAATTCGAAAAAAAACCTCCGATATACAGTACACAAGAAAAAAAAAACATTTGACGCCAAGGGGAAATTTAACTATTCCCGTTCAGGCGACAGAGAATGAATTTTACATAAAATACAAAATAAATGAAAAAAAAATTAATTAAATCCCTATTAAGCAATTAAAAATCAAATTAAAAACCGTTTTTTTTTTTGTACGGTATGAGACAAAAATATTAAATCCATGAAAGCAATTAAAAATCAAATTGAAAGCCGGTTTTTTCTCCGGTTATGAGACACAAATCTCGTCCATGAAACCGATTTATAATCTGGTAAATGAATGAAAAACCGGTTTTTTTCCTCCGGTTGTAAGACTGAAATCTAATTAAATTCACTGCTTATGATGTATTAAAAATGAATAAAACCTCTGAAAATCAAAATAAAAACCGGTTTTTTTTCTCCGGTTATGGGAAAAAAATGTTATTAAATCCATGAAAGCAGTTAAAATTCAAATTAAAAACCGGTTTTTTTACGGTTATGAGACAAATTAAATCCATGGAAGCGATTAAAAATCAAATTAAAAACCGGTTTTTTCTCCGGTTATGAGACAAAAATGTAATTAAATCCATGAAAGCAATTAAAAATTAAATTAAAAACCGGTTATTTTCTCCGGTTGTGAGACAAAAATGTTATTAAATCCATGAATGCAAATAAAAATCAAATTAAAAACCGGTTTTTTTCTCCGGTTATGAGACAAAAATGTAATTAAATACACGAAAGCAATTAAAAACCGTTTTTTTTCTCCCGTTATGAGAGCGAAATGTTATTAAATCCATGAAAGCAGTTAAAATTCCAATTAAAAACCGATTTTTTACGGTTATGAGACAAATTAAATCCATGGAAGCGATTAAAAATCAAATTAAAAACCGGTTTTTTCTCCGGTTATGAGAAAAAAATGTTATTAAATCCATGAAAGCAATTAAAAATCAAATTAAAAACCGGTTTTTTTCTTCGGTTATGAGACAAATGTTATTAAATCCATGAAAGCAATTAAAAATCAAATTAAAAACAGTTTTTTTTGTACGGTATGAGACAAAAATGTTATTAAATCCCTGAAAGCAATTAAAAATCGAATTAAAAACCGGTTTTTTTCTCCGGTTATGAGAAAAAATTTTATTAAATCCATGAAAGCAATTAAAAATCGAATTGAAAACCGGTTTTTTCTCCGGTTATGAGACACAAATCTCATCCATGAAACCGATTTAAAATCTGGGAATTGAATGAAAAACCGGTTTTTTTCCTCCGGTTGTGTGACTGAAATCTAATTAAATTCACTGCTTGTGATGTATTAAAAATGAATAAAACCTCTGAAAATCAAATTAAAAACCGTTTTTTTTTCTCCGGTTATGGGAAAAAAATGTTATTAAATCCATGAAAGCAGTTAAAATTCAAATTAAAAACCGGTTTTTTTACGGATATGAGACAAATTAAATCCATGGAAGTGATTAAAAATCAAATTAAAAATCGGTTTTTTCTCCGGTTATGAGACAAAAATGTAATTAAATCCATGAAAGCAATTAAAAATCAAATTAAAAACCGGTTATTTGCTCCGGTTGTGAGACAAAAATGTTATTAAATCCATGAATGCAAATAAAAATCAAATTAAAAACCGGTTTTTTTCTCCGGTTATGAGACTAAAATGTTTTTAAATCCCTGTAAGCAAATAAAAATCAAATTAAAAACTGGTTTTTTCTCCGGTTATGAGACAAAAATGTAATTAAATCCACGAAAGCAATTAAAAACTGTTTTTTTTTCTCCCGTTATGAGACCGAAATGTTATTAAATTCATGAAAGCAATTAAAAACCGGTTTTTTCTAAGGTTATGAGACAAAAATGTTATTAAATGCATGAAAGCAATTAAAAATCGAATTAAAAACCGGTTTTTTTCTCCGGTTATGAGAAAAAATTTTATTAAATCCATGAAAGCAATTAGAAATCAAATTGAAAACCGGTTTTTTTCCTCCGGTTGTGAGACTCAAATCTTATTAAATTCACTTCGTATATTTAATAAAAATGAAAAAAACCTGAAAATCAAATAAAAAAACCGGTTTTTTTTCTCCGTTTATGAGACTCAGATCTCTTTAAATCCATAAAACCGACTAAAAATCTAAAAGTCTACTGAAAAACCGTTTTTTTCCCGGTTTTGAGACAAAGATCTTGTGTATCCTACTTCATAATATCTTTTAAAAATAAAAAATAAAATCCATTAAAGTGAAAGTCAGTCAATATTTATAACCCATTTGAATATTTTGACTCTTATAGTGGTGAGTAAGTAAATTCGCCACAGAATCTCTAATCTTATTAAATCCACTTCATATGATCTAAAAATGAAAAAAAAAACCCTCTGAAAATCACTTGAAAAACCGGTTTTTTTTCAAGTTTTGAGACAAAAAAACCTTATTAAATTAACTTCAAAAACCTGAAAATCAATTGAAAAACCGGTTTTTTTTCCCGGTTGTGAGAAAAAATCTTATTGAATCCACTCTGTATGATCTATTAAAATGAGAAAAAATAGCAGAGTTTAAAATAAGTTGGTATTTATAACGCATTTGAATAATCTAACTTTTATAGTGGTGAGTAACTTTGCCGTAGAAATTTCTTTGGTTTTGGTCATCGGACTAAAATATAAAAAACCGGATCATCAAATTGCTAACCGCCTTTTCATCCCTGTTTTGTTAATTAAGAAATTTTTTAAACAGTTAACGAATTTATATGGATTATTCCTTTTAATTTGTAATGATATGGGGAATGGGGCTTTTTTAGAGACCGATTTCGCACCGTTCAGGAGGTAGTAATTTGTTCGGTTATTCAAATAACCGGTATTTTTTGGACGGTTATAACCGGACGGTTAACCGAAAGGGAAAATAAACCGGTTAACCGAAAACCGGTTATTTTGAACTTTTTGACATCCCTAGTGTGAATGCCCAACTCTGCTGTGCACGAACTTCACTATCCTGCTTTTAATAATCACCACTAAATTAGTAATTAAAAGAATGTGCTACTATAAATCTATAAGCGGGCATTAATTGATATTTTTCCGCTGCAGGTCTTCAAGTGGTGCTGAATTCCATTCTCAAAGCTATGATTCCTCTACTCCATATCGCCTTGTTGGTCATCTTTGTCATCATCATCTACGCCATCATCGGTCTGGAGCTTTTCTCCGGCAAAATGCACAAGACGTGCTTTGACAATGTCACAGGTATAGGTTATATAGCAGAGTTTGAATTCGATGATCACATGCATTTTACTAGGGTTTTTTTTATAGAGTGTTTTCAGGTGACGTCACAACCGGTTATTTTCTTTTAACTGTGTATCTTCTGCAGGGCTTTTAACTGTTGCTAAGGCCGTTGTTTATTTGTTGCTAAGTCGGTTTTTAGTTATGGGATCACGTGATTGCAAATGCTCCAATAGAAGAATTCCACGGCTAATCATTTTCAGTAACTGTTAAACTTTGTAGGGCAAAAAACTGTAACCCTTCTGTTGCTAAGGCTGTTGTTAGGTCCGAGTCATGTGATTGAAAATGCTCTATTAAATTTTGATAATCATTCAATTCATGTTATATTTAAATTCATTCATACAACATGAATAGAATGAGTGTAGGGCCGTATTCTGAAAGAAAAACACGCAGAAGAAACGAGAACGGTACGGAACGATGAAAAAGCCCTGCTTTTACACTTTTTGTGGTCTGTTAAATAGTTCCAAAAAATCTAGAACAGCTACTAATTACCAAAAAAAGTCCTCAGACATTAATATATTACGAAAGTAATAGACATCTAGTGTTAGTTTGATTTTGTATTATCAGTGTATAATTAATTGTAAGGGTGTGTGTGTGACAGGAGGAGCCAGCAGCACCCGGGAGGAAAAAGGGCAGATCTAGACCCCCCGTGTCAAATCTATCGTTCCCGTCTCGTTTGTTCTACGCTTTTTAAGTTTCTGAATACGGCCCATAAAATATATTACATTTTGTAATTATTCTATTCGTATTTACATTTAAATTCATTCATATGCGTTTTTCTCTTTAATCCTGAAAAAGTTTGGTACTTACGTATTATCCCGTACGGACGACCGTCAAATTCAGATATATATAGTAACTATTCTATAGAACAGTTAATGGGCTTTTATAACGTTGTCGGATTCAGCAGTACGATCGTCGGGACAATACGTAAGAACCAAAATTTCTAAATTATTGATGTTATTCTCTTTTTGCAACTGCAACAAATGAAAGTTAGAGTCAATAACCGTGTATCTAAATCGATCAGTTGCATTTTGGTTACATAGGCTAAGCGCGCACTAGGGACTTTTGTCACGGTGACTGAGACAAAATTGTCACCCAACAACTATTACAACAAGTTAGAGTGCGCGCACTAGGCGACGTGACTCTTGGCCGATTGCCAAGAATTTCTTCATAGTAATCCATTGCTTTCGAGTGACAGTTTTGATACTAGTCGCCGTGACTTAAGTCTCTAGTGCGCGCTTATCCGGCCACCGCCCGTCACATTAAGCGGCACAGCTATAAAACAGTCAATGGGCTTTTATAACGTTGTCGGATTCAGCGGCACGATCGACGGGACAATACGTAAGAACCAAAAAATTTCTAAACTATTCATGTTATTCTCCTGTTGCAACAACTGCAACCAATGAAAGTTAAGAGAGTCGATAACCGTGTATATCTAAATCGATCGGTTGCATTTTGGTAACTTAAACGTTGCGTTTCGGTGTCGGACGTTGCAAAAACGTTGCATTTTGGTCTCGTTTCAGGTCAGATCGCGTCGGACGACCCCGACCCTTGCGGCGAAGCGGGCTACCACTGCGAAGGGGTCGGCGAAGTGTGTCGAGAGTATTGGGCGGGTCCGAACCACGGCATCACCAATTTCGACAACTTCGGGCTGGCCATGCTGACCGTCTTCCAGTGCGTCACCAACGAAGGCTGGACGGACGTACTGTACAACGTCAGTAGTGCAATCGACCATAGGCTTTATCTTATATGAAGAGTTGAAGACCTATGGGGAAGAAGGGTTTTTGTCCATTTGAGCTCATCTTTAGTATAGGTTGTCGGTCGCCATGTTTGACCACAGCTTAAACTTTCGGCCCGACGCCAATTAAATACCACTAAACCAAAAAAATATTATTTCATGATCTAACTCGCGTCGCGGCAGCCAATGAAATAATCGGAACACTTTTTTCGTTATAAAAGAAAAACTAATTATGGTAGAAGTATACAATATTTTACACATATGTACAATTATTTTTTACAAAAAGATTGTCGTTTCGTTTTAATTAGTTTTAGAATTATTAAGATTCAAAGTTTCAATTTTTCCCCATTAGGCCAGTGCGCCGGGTCTAAAGATTAAGCTGTGGACAAGCATGGCTACATTCAACCTATTTAAGATGTGTTGAAATGGACAAAACCCATTCTTCCCCATAAGTCTTCATATGTCATAGACCTTAAAAAATAGATTTATTTATTTATAATTCCTTATTTTTAAAAATTCCTATTCTTACAAGAATAGGAATCCTATATGTATGCCAAACAGCACAGACGTTCAAGATACGTCCAATTTTTGTCATGTATGGCCAAATTTCGTTTACTTCTATACTACAGCAACGTTTCCTGAACCCAGTACGTCACTAAGCAGAAGGATAAAATGGGTAAACACAAAGCTTGTTGGGTTGCTAGGAGGAATTTCGGTTAGCAAATCGTGATAAAAAAGACGCTATATATATATATATATATGTTCCGGGCAAAGTGATTAATCGAGCATTATTAATAATGCCCGGAGTGGAGGCGGGCAAAGTGATAAATTTCATTCATAAATGCCATTGAATTTTTCACATTGCCCGCTTCCACTTCGGGCATGAAAAATAATGCCCGATTTATCACAATGCCCGTAACATATACATGGGCTTGACAAAATAATCATATTTTTAAATTGACGTTCTTCATTTTACTCAAAATTCAGACACCGCGCTGAGAACTACTTTGCTTTTTAGTGACGTCAGAGGGCCAGGAAACGTTGCTTTCTAGTATAGTAGCAGTTACGTAAACCTGACATATTTGGTACTCGCTGTGCTACTAGGGATATAGTAGGAATAGGAATATATTCTCCCTTTCTTTTGTTTTCTCCCCTCTACACAATTGTAAGCGTATTTATAAATCCTCCTTGGTAAAATATTACAATTAACAAAAGTTCTGATTGGTTTGCTGGAAAGTAGGGTGCTAATATGCTAATTTCAGACACCCATCGGACGTTCTCATTAATCCTTAAGAATCCTACGTAGTAGAATTTGTTATACGAAAGTTATTGGTGCATTACGCAAATACTTTACTCACGGCTTACTATACAGGCTAGCCGAGTTTTAAATAATGAAAACCATTTGACAACTTTTCCCGCTAGGATCGCCACAAGTCCTACCTATACCGAACAACCAATAGGATAACACACCGACAAATAAGGAAAAATAAAGGCGCGTTTTCATGACGTAATTTTTTTGATTGTTGGCCATTATTGGCTGAGTTGAATTTTTGAGCCATTAAGCCCCGCCTTCAACTCTGTGGATTTACTTTGCCAGTTTGTCAGCTATTATTGCCATCTACATTTTTAATGATTTCCGTATTTCGGCTAACCTGTATAGTATCTAATAAAGTACTCTGCATTTATGAAAAGAAATCCAATCCTTTCCAATTACTTTTCTAAGGCTATGTCTAAAGTATTCACGTTCTATGGCTGCATACTAACGGGAATTTCTTTTTTATCTTACTAAGGTGAACGATGCCTGCGGAAACGCGTGGCCTTGGATCTATTTTCTCAGCCTCATTATCTTAGGATCTTTCTTCGTGCTCAATCTCGTACTCGGTGTGCTCAGTGGGTAAGTAGATTTCACAATATTTAAGTGTTAAACATATCGCACCCTTGCTACAAAAGTGCCACAACTCAAAAAACTATGTTTTCCAGGAATTGCAAAAAAACTGATCCCGGGCTGACTAGGCATATTTTAGTATTTTTGAATTTGTCAATACGAAGAACGATACATCTCAAACTATGACTCGAAATATCACAGTTTAGAAGACAAACGACACGCACGTTACTCAACGACGGCTGGACGACAACTCAAGATGTGGCATTTCAGTGGAAGGAATCATAGCCATCTTGATAACACCTTAACGCCATAACTGCTATCTGGCGGCTGATTTTTCAATGCAACTTCTGGCTCTTTTGAAGATTGGTAGAGACGTGAAAACTACGCCTAATGGCGGTCATAACTCAAACAATTTTTGAGTTGTGGCACTTTTGTAGCAAGGGTGCGATATTCTAGAGTTAGCCTATAAAGTATTCTTGCACCAAACAAATATTCTACAGTTAGCCCATAAAGTATTCTTGCACCAAACAAATATTCTACAGTTAGCCCATAAAGTATTCTTGCATCTAACAAATATTCTACAGTTACCCCATAAATTATTCTTGCACCTAGTATTTTACAATTAGCCCATATAGTATTCTTGGATCAAACAACTATTTGACAGTTAGCTCATAAAGTACACTAAATAGTTTTAGCCCATAAAGTATTCGTACAACAAATATTTTATAGTGCCCTTAAAGTATTCATACACCAAATATTTTACAGTTAGCCCATAAAGTTTTCGTACACCAAATATTTTACAGTTAGCCCATAATAGTATATTCATACACTAAACAAATCTTTTACAGTTAGCCCATAATAGTATATTCATACACCAAACAAATATTTTACAGTTAGCCCATAATAGTATATTCGTACACCAAGAGAGTATTTCACAGTTAGCCCATAAAATATCCGTACAACCAAGCTAATATACTGGGTGATTATAAAATACTTAACCTTTTCAAGAGCCTCTAGCTACCATACCGTTCATAGGAACTGAATGAAACTTTTCTAAACGGATATCTAGCATAAAATCTAAGAATTACATTCAAATTTAGTAAGCTTTCAAAACTGATAATCATAATAAACTCTATTGATTTATTAGAGCTAAGTTACCATTATGGAAGATTATACACTCAATTATATATCTTAAATCTAACTTATATTAGAATAATCTTTTCTAGTATCTCATCCAGCTGTACAACTTCCAATTATTTTCAAAATTCATTTTCTTAAAATCTTTACTTTAAAAAAGAGCGTTTGAATAAAATAAATACGCAAGTTCTCAGAAGTACTCAAGATATCCCCTATGTATGACTGGTTTTAAGTGAACATAATAAATACAGGGTTAATTCATGTAAGCAGTTTTTATCTGAAAATTCCTGAAACTAAGCTGCTAAAACGGTTAAAATTATGTAACTGTAAATTCGTTTCTATTAAAAATGTGAAGTCTGTAATAAATCACAAAATACTATATCTGTGAAATAAACGGAAAAAAACTGGCGTCCTGGCTTACAGTTTTTTCCTGTTAATTCAGCATAGTTTTTACAGTGTACTAACTATACCTATTCGTTTGGTTTTAGTGATAAAACAAGCTCATTGTAAGCTTCTATTTCTAGTTACTTTATTAGAACATCTAATTGCAAACACTCTTATTTATTTTTTCAGAGAGTTTTCCAAAGAAAGAGAAAAGGCCAAGGCGAGAGGCGATTTTCATAAGTTACGAGAAAAACAACAGATAGATGAGGATCTTAGGGGTTATCTCGACTGGATAACACAAGCTGGTAATCATTTTTTTTTCAACGTTTTATAATTGATATTTAGTATCTACGTTACATTAAAAACACGCAAACAAGAGCTGACATCTTGATATTGCACTTTTATAACTCATCCCACGGTTCGACTAGTAATTTCGATGTAACTTATGGTCAAGATAGAAGACATTTATTTATTTATATTTTTTATTTATTTGATAAACAACACACTACAGAAAAAAAATCCAATTACAGTGGTGGAGGCATAGGAGGACCGGCCAATAAAAACCCTACAAATTTTTTTAAAAACATTGAACGACATGTTAAAAATGTCGAGATCATTAGAATAAAAATTAAAAATATGATAAAATCTGTACAAAGGAAAATTAATCAGGTAATGAGGGAATTGCATAGGTGAGGGATTTGCTTAATTTTACACTCTTTTGATACGTTATAGTTTAAAACTCTCAAATATCAGATTTTAAAGTTCAAAAATATGTTTTAAATAACTTAAAATTCGATTTTATTTTTGCCAAAACTCTAGTAAAGTCATGTGATCAAAAAACGGGATTTGACGTCACAGCGCCGTCGAAACTAGTAAATTGTTGAAAATAAAAGAAATCAGACTTATCATAAAACCAAAACACGCATAAAACTCGTCTGTTTCTCTTGTGAACGGCCAGAAAAAGAAAAAATTAAAACTTTGAATACTAATAATTCCAAAACCAATTAATATTTTTTGAAAAAAAAAAATGCAAATCTTTTTATAAAAAAATATTTGTGTCTTTAAAATATCATAGTTTTTTAGTTAAAACTTTGTGAAGAATAGCAGAATGAAGCAAGCTTAAGCATACAATAACATAGCGGGTCCAAGTGGGTCCAAGCGCTGTGACGTCACACAGCAGCCATAACGAAATTACTGTTTTTCCCGCCAATACTGGAAACGACATTTTAAAAATTATTATCTTGGGGAATAGTTTTCCGATTTCAATAATTTTTACGTCATTTTTCATGGATTTTCATCCTCCATCATAATAAAATTTAAAAAAAAAACGTGCAATTCCCTCATTGTGTTTACAGGATGGGATTACAAATAGGTTATTAAAACGTAAATTATAATTTTTAACAGAGAACTGGATCTTACCCAAAATATCTAAACAATCAATCGAATTATTTACAACCTTATAAAAAAATAGTAAACCTGACAAATCTCTCCGAGACTTTAAAGCAGGGATGTCAAATATATTACATAAAGTACAAACAGAAATATCACAAGGATAATGTTTTTTTTTTTTAAATACTAGGGGGCCTGCCCCCTGCTCGCTATCGCTCACCAACCCCCGTAACTGCTTCGCAGTTCTTTTCAGATCGCTTCGCGATCTTAGCGAGCAGAGCTCGCTTGTTCATCTTAACAATCCAGCCTAACCCTCTTCTCGACTTAATTAAGCCTCTTGTAATACCGAAAATACCTCTCTCTTGCTTATAAATAATTTAATTCGTATCATTCCCCTAAATTAACAACAAAAATGTTGCTGAAATATATTCCTTTTTTAGCTTATCAATAATTTAATCGAAATGTTAAAAAAATATACAGCAAGTCTACTAATAATCATAAACCATTTTGTAGAAAAAACATTGTTGAAAATAAAAGAAATCAGACTCATCATAAAACTCGTCTGTTTCTCTAGTGAACGGCCACAGAAAGAGAAGAAAAAATTAAAACTTTGAATCTTAATAACTCCAAAACTAATTAGAATTTTTTGAAAAACAAAACGCCAATATTTTTATAAAAAATAATTGTATGTGTGTTTAAAATATCATAGTTCTACTGTTATTAGTTTTTCTTTTATAACGAAAAAACCGAAAACCCATCAAAAATTTCGAAACTTTAAAACTTAATTACTCCAAAATTAAATCGAAATTCGAAAAAAGGGCGACGAGGTGCAAAATTTCACATCTAAGAGAATGCGGCTGCAAAAAATCATATTTCTGCTGCCAATAGATTCTGCTGGGGGCGAACTCGCAGCAGAAAAAAATAATTTTTGACTTTGACATTAAATAATTCCAGAACTAATTATCTCATTAATTAGCTATTGGAACGAAAAGGACCCTCATACATTTGTCTACAAATGGTCAAAATTTCAATAATTTCCGTTCCATAGTTTTTGCATAGTGACAGTTAAAAATTGTCAAAGTGAAGATTTTCTGAAACAGCGGCAGCGGCAGCGGCGGCGACTGTTACTTTTTTTTAATATAGAGAGAAAGAAAACGTAAAAAAATTATTTTGAACCCTTTCAATTCTTCTTCTTTTATTATTGTAATAAGGGTTCCAGATGACGCTGCAGTATTCTAAATTAGATCTAATTAATGAAAAATAATACAGGCATATTGCTATACCTTATGCTTTCAGTTAATTATGCTTTGTTTACTTAAAAAGGCCTTAGGGAAATCTTTATTGTAATGTCCTCGTACTTCATTATGTTCTAGCTAGGCTTACCATATTTTCATGGGTTCAACCCAGGACATATTTTTGAAATTACTTAATAAGTACCATATCAATTCATCAAAGATTAAAAACTAAGTAAAATCATTCAAACTAAAAAACATTAAACAGAAATATTAAATTTCTTTCTTTATTTGTAGTTTCCATTTGGCATTCCTTTTTTCAAAAATTCTCTGCTTGACTTAATTTCATTATAAAATTCACATAAGAGTAAGTCATAAAAGTAAAAAAAAACCGTAATTTCAAACATCTCGGTATAAAAATGTCTTGCAAATTTTAAATATATGAAACCCCATGGTTGTTTTGGTCCCCTCTACCCACCCTATAATTGAATCGTCAGTTAGAAGAAGGGAATAAGTCCAAAAAATGCCAAAATGACTTTTTGTGCGCAAAAAAAAATCTCCAAGCTTCGCTCTACACATGAGTGTAAAGAGGAAAAAAATAACTACCCCCTATCGGCAGATATAGCCCCTTGAATTTTCGAAATCGATGTTCATTCATTGTATTTTTTGATTAAATTTGAAATTTAACTTAAATTGTCTTTCTTTTCTTATTCTTTGGCCTGTAAACTCAGCCAAAAATAAAATTTGATTTGAATTTAAAAGCGTCTTTTTTTATCCAATGAATGTTTGACTCCATTGATATTCACTTACTCCATTGATAGCGCTTTAATGACGTAGTTTCATAATAATTTTTAATTTCATTCGTCTCAGTCTTTCTATCTTTCACTATTGTACTGTGAACTAAGCAGAAATATAATTTAATTGTCAATTTAAGTGGTTTTTAAGATTTTTGATCAGCTGAAATTTCATAAGGTGTAAGAAAGGACTAGGTCCATCCTCTTTTTTTTTAACTGTAAAACATTTTTAAATACACTTATATTTTTTTCGGTGATTGTTCTGTATTCTTAACAGTGTCATGAATTTCCTGTAAAAATTTGGTGGCTATAGGATAAAAATTCCATTACTTATACTACAGTTTTTTTTTTTCGATTTTCTCAAAACTTAGTTGTGGGACTTATTCCCTTCCTGTAACTGACGATTCAATTTTTGACAGAGAGCTCTGAAACACTCTGTATCATAATAAGAATAAGGTATTGCATGACAGAAATTCTTTATCTAAGCTTTCATATTCTTTTTTAGAGGACATAGATCCAGACGAAGGTGGTAATCAAGAAGAGGAAAGATTAGGTTAGTGTTCCATTTCCATAAGAATTAAAAGAAATCTTTCAGCTTCTATTGTTTCTGTCAGTTAATTTATGCATTTATTTACATTTCAATAGTACTTTGATCATAAATAATTTAAATTTTCTTCAATATCCATAAATATGCGATTCTTGTTGAATAAATAATATGTTTTTCAGAACCCGAAGCTGACAAATTAGAAGGAGAATCGGGAAGCCAAGAAAACATTGCTACACCATCTTGGTTTGAAATAAAAAGGTGCAGTAAATACACTTGGGTTATGATTTTTTTTTCAGATTCAAAGGACTGTGGTGACAAATAATGAGTATTTCTCCACACATCCATATTAATTTTATCTTGCAATTTGTAGAAAATAAAGCCCCCCTCTTGTTATGGGAATGAATCTTTGATATAAATACTTTATTACCCATAAATTGCAGTTGAGTTATATTTATTAATATAAGGTTAAAAACATTTAACAAAAATATTTATTCAGAGTGGTGGCAAATTCGTGACACTTTACTAATGTGGAGTACCTACATTGAGCCATATGAGTCTTTCAGATTTAAATGTCTGTGGAAGGAAATTATAAATATGGGTCTAAAACTCAAAAATGTTAATGCCTTGATAAACAGATTTAGAAATCTTTAAATGTCTAATTAGGATACATCTGAGAGTAGCAAGTCCATAAACTGTAAATTACCAAATAAAACCTTTGTTACTATTTCCTGTGAGCTGAACTCCTTTGTAAATAAAACCTTCTGAATTAGCCATTCAAAACTTATAGCCAGATACACCTCAATAGGGGCGTAAGCTTTTGTTACAATTTTGCTTGATGAATGTTATTATTAACCTTCTTATTATTTGCCACCACTAAAAAGTAGTAGTACTTAGCCTATTTACAATAATGACTCTAGTTCTTGTACTACTATCTTAGCTTATTACTCGGATAAAAAATTTAAGACTACATATTTCGGTGAAGTGGTTCATCAAAATATTATCTTATAAGACAAATAGTCATGAACTGCACCATAAGGAAATTACAGTATGGTGACTCTAGTTCTAGAACTATTTTACGGATTACAGGGCTAAGAAATTAATGAGTAGATTACAGTATCTCATCATAAATATCATATAGGCAAAAGGTCGTCAATTGCAACATAAGACAATTTTACGTCATTAAAAAGGTGATAAATAATTTACCTAAAATTATGCCATATATTCTTACAAGGAAACGTGTTCCCAGGCTAAACTCACAGAAATGGGTGAAAATTTTATAGGGGTTAGTAGATGACTGAAAACACTTATTGTGGAAAAATTAGCTGCGAAATTACAGAAGAAAAGCTGTAAAAAAATTCTTAACTATATTTTCATTTTTAATACCTAGTCGTCAAGTGTTAACTGAATTGGTTTGGAAACTCAGAACCCCATTTTCAAAATTAATTTTACAGCATTCCTAATGAAATTCCGCAGCTATTTTTTTTCACAGTATTCTTATGCCTGTAAAATTTTCGTCCATTTCTGTGAGTTAGATTACTTGGATATCCCGTATTTTCTCTCATGTAATTCCTTCCCTTAGGCGCCAGTTCGAGCGTCACAATCGCCGAATACGCAGAGCGTGCAGGAGACTTGTCAAGTCGCAAGCCTTCTACTGGATCGTCATCGTTCTGGTGTTCCTCAACACCATTACATTGGCCTCTGAACACCACAACCAACCCAAGTGGCTGGACGACTTCCAAGGTAAAGTTATTTTGTAGTTTTATAGTCACCACTAAATAGATATAAAACAATTAAATATATTTTTTTCTTATTCCAATCAAGTTGAAATATTGATGCACACCTCATTTCGATTACCATTCCATCGATTGTTCGGGATGCGTGCTAATTCAGATAAGTTGTAAGAGTAGGGGAGAGCGGGGCACCTTTCAACAGATTTCGGTTTTCATTTTTTTTGTGACTAAACACATTGACGAATCGTAAAACTTTAACTTTGCATAATAAATTTTACCCAAGTTCCTTGAAAAAATTAAAAGGTCCTAAATTGCGTTTTAAAAAGGTTCTGTTGAAACCTGGCCCACCGGGTGGGGCAGGTTTCAACAGTGGGTTAATTTTAAAAGTTTCAGTTGAATTGATGTTTATTATATTGAAATATACATTATAAATAATTTCATTAATTTAGAGTAAAAAAAAAAGTGAATTTGTTTGCAAATTTTGGAGTTTTTCTGTTCTTTCGTCAGTTACGAGTTTTTAAACACAACTAAGTGTGATGTTTCTTTATTTTTTAATTTAAAAGTTCTTTTGAGTTATATTCCAAAAATATATTGTTAATTCACGGCTTACTAGATATTTATACAGGCTAGCCGAGTTTTAAACAATGAAAACCATTTGACAACTTTTCCTGCTTGGAGCGCTACAAGACCTACCTATATAACCCACCGCCTTCAATTTGCTATTGCAAAAGTCTTTATGTCTTTCCACTCATGTGTATAATTCCAGCGGTTAAGAAGCGCCTAGCGGCGCTGGCAGACCACACCATCGATGACGATGACGAACTGTGAATATGCTTTGCCAGTTTGTCCAATAATGCCATCTGGATTTGCAATGATTACCGTACTCGACTGGCCTGTATAAGTATATCTAGTAAGCCGTGGTTAAGGGGTCTCAGGACTCTTAACTGTTAGTCGTGTGTGCAAAATAGTGTCTTTTTTCGAACCACCACAGATTAAAAACTAAATACATCAGCCTCATGAAAATTTTACCCCTTAATATTTAAACACATTTTCATAAGCACACAAAATTATAAATTCAACAAATAAATATTTCTTAATTTATAAGAAGTCGAAAAAAAACATATTTTTGATAATCCCGTGAATTAACATTTTACGGAGCGCAAGATTTCTCAAAAACTACTTATCCTTTTCATCTAAAACCTTACACACATGCTCATTAATAGTTACTGTAATAGACATACATCTTTTTACCTTCAAAAGTTCAGTAAATTTTACTTAAGAAGGAATTTAAATCTTAATTTTATGAAATTCTCAATTTTTTTCAAAAATCAGTACTAAAAATATTTATTGGTGATATTATTTTATAAAACTGTATGTATGTCTTGAAAAGCATATATTTATCTATTAAATAACACAAATTTTGTCAACCTGGGTCAATTATTTTTTCCAAAATCTTGCGCTCCGTAAAATGTTGATTCACGGGATTATCAAAAATATGGTTTTTTCGACTTCTTATAAATTAAGAAATATTTATTTGTTGAATTTATAATTTTGTGTGCTTATGAAAATGTGTTTAAATATTAAGGGGTAAAATTTTCATGAGGCTGATGTATTTAGTTTTTAATCTGTGGTGGTTCGAAAAAAGACACTATTTTGCATACAAGACTAACAGTTAAGGGTCCTGAGACCCCATTCAACTGTTTTTCTTCAGAATTTACCAAAAATTTTATTTTTTTTAATCTCTTTTAATGTATTTTGCTAGTTATTTATACTCATCTTAAATAGTTTTACTTAAATCGATGCTTATATTTACTAAATGCATAAAAATTTTTGTTTTGAATCAAATGGTAGCCTTACCTTTAAAAATTATATGTACATTAAAGTAAATATTCTAAACCGATTTTCATCTGTTTTTCCATTAAAAATTAATCATCAACAATAATAAAATACTATTATTTCTTAAAAAAATTATTAAAGAGAGTTTACTTCAAGAAATAACATTGTGAAAGCGCAATATACTACGGGAAACGCGTTTTTTGTAGTGTTGAAACTTGCCCCACCCTAAGTGTTGAAAGGTGCCCCACCTTTAGTCGTCACGGTTCAAGACCCCTCAAACGCTTTAGAATAAAGATATCGGTTTGAAGAAGGTATACATAGAAGCAGAACACCTTATTTAATAACATATGTAAAAATCAATCACCTAAATTAATAAAAAGTTGGTAATATCCGATTTTTTAAAAGAAATTCAAAATTTACTTTTGGACGTCAAAAAACGACTCCCCTTGATTACAAAAAAAATCTAAAAGGTGAAATGGTAGGAATTCCACGGACAGATGTTGTTATGATAAGAAACATTACTTGACACCAGGTGGAACTTAAATTAACCTCATAACAAACGAGAAAATGGTTTTAATCGAAAACGAAACTGTTGAAAGGTGCCCCACTCTCCCCTACATACGAATCACAATTGGGGCTAATATATACTAACTTTCAACCAGTCCGGCGGGGATAATAAACTGTTTAGAGACTTGACCTTTTGTTCCGAAGTCAATTCTACTCTACAGCTACTTTTTCTAATTTTGATACAGAGAAAAATGTAATAATATTGTTAGAAAGAAAACTTCTCTGATTCTTGGTGGGTTTTATTTATTACTATAAAGTTAAGCAAAGAAAATTATTTCTCTGAAATTACTGATAAAACTATTCTAATTTATTTGCTTTTATAGCAATAAAAAAATCTTACTTGATAATGTGAGGTAGCACATACGAATCACAATTGAAGGCCTTATCCCAAATACCTATCAATTCCGCGGGCAGAATTATTTACACAGGTTTGACCATTTGTTCCGAAGGGCCTGTATAAGGTGGGGCAAGGGGTCCCTGACCCCTCCAAAAAAAATTCCGATTTGATGTATCAAAGTTCAACTTTTCTGCGGGAGGACCGCCAAACCCTCCTTTTGTTCTTGGAACTTTATTATTCAAAACTTTTTATAACAATAAAGTAATTATTATTTTTTATCCAAACCAATTAAACTCAAAATCCTATCATAAGGCTTTTGCCTCAAACCAGGCCCGATTTTAAGATTTTACTTAAATTTAAAACATTAATAGGTTCTGGCGAAAAATAAAGATTAACTTCAAACCCTGGTTTTGTAGTCACCACTAAATAAGTAAATATAAAAAATATATATAAACGCAAATGGTAGAGAGTTCCGTTTTTTCTCGAATTTATTATCAACGTCTCAGCTTAAGGCAGGGATGAATAAGACTTTATCGCCAAGACAAAGTTAATAAGTCTTTCCGTTTAAAATGGAATCCTAAATCGAAAGTTAATTAAAAAGGCTTAATTTTTTAAATGTTATATGCATATAGATAGGTAGATATATATTGCAAAAATAGTAGATAGTAATTCAAAATGTAGGCTGTATAAAGATTTATAATTTAATAATTATATACTTATTGTTGTTGTCATGTCCTTGGATATCAGATGGAGTGATGTGTTTGGATTAGTTTTGCTATGACGACTGCTGTGTTATAATTATGTAGTGTATTACTTAATAAATGAACCGATTAATTAGGATTTGAAACATCTTCCATCAAATGTGTTAAGATAATTTTCGATATATTTTCAATAGATCCAGGAAAAATACTTAATCTTATCCAAAATATAAGCTATAAAGATTTATATTTTATTAATTATTTAGTGGATTACCTAATAAATGAACAGATCAATTAAGATTTGAAACATCTATCAAATTTTTTTGAGAATCGAAAGTAAAGTCTTGTCATGCTGTTGTATTCAAAGCTTTTTAAATGGATGAATAGGTTTAAAATTTATTCGAGATTAATTTTTTTTCTTCTTAAATTTATTTATAACTGTGCCTAAAAAAAGTTAAGAAATCACAAATTAAAAGTTTAGTAAGAAAATTAATTATATGAAATAACTGATAAACCTACTCGGGAATTTATTTGGTTCTATCTATAGTGAGTAATAAAATCCGACATCTTTCTTAGCTGTTCTGAGTGTGAAAAGTAAATGCAAATGATGTTAAAAGAACTCTGAAATTAAATTTATTTAATTTTTAATATTTTAAAATACCGAGAATTATTTTAATTGAAATTATTCCAACCTTTTACAGAGGCAAGAATTAAAAAGCTGGTGTAAAGCTGTATTATAACCTCCGAATACTATACTTCAGATTTCTTAAATTTCAGTGGAAGAAAAAAAATATCAGAATTAAAAATAATAATTTTTACTGCCAAATTAATTATTATTATTTTTTATTTCCAAATGCGGTGGAAATAATCTGAAAGTAAATGATGAGAGTATTCTTATATAGGTGATAACGAATTGATAATAACGTTTTAAACCCTATTAAATCCCCAATATATACTTGTTTAAATTGCCCTTGACGTAAAAAATTATTCTCATTCAAATTCTTAGTAAAAAAAAATTATCTTAAAAAGAACAAAACCATATAAAAAGCATGCCTTTGTTTATTATGAGATATTTCATTACCTAAAAATTGTGTTCTGATTGGTTTTGCAATTTGCATGTATACAGTACACTTCCAAATTTCGCGACTGCGATAACAATGGTTTAGAGCAGGGGTTCCCAAACGTATCATTATCACGACCCACTTTTATTATCAGAGTCTAAGAACGCGACCCATCTCATCTTTATACTTAATTATTTTCCAGTTGCCAACTAGACCACGAAAGAGCATTTTAATGACTTTTTTTTTTTAATTTTTACGGGTCATATTCCATGCCAAATTATTCAGCAAGACCTCAATTTTACACCCTAGGTTCTCAGATTTTCATGAAATTTTGTATGCTGAATTTATGCGTAAAGATAAGTAAATATAGCAATTTTTACCCAATTCTATCAATTAGTTTCAGAGTTAAAGCTGTTTTAAGTTTTACCCATCTTGACTTTGAGCGGGCGACTCGGACTGGTGTTCAATTGCGTTTTACCTTAAGAAGTTTTTGCTTATGGAGGTAAACGCTTAAACTTCCATTTATTTACAGCCAATAGTCTACAAAATCGAATGCCAGAATGAAATTTAAGACTGCAACACGTTATCGTGGTTAAAGTGTAGCTTAAACACAAAAAAAGTTTTTCAGTGCAATTGGTTTCGATTAAAAATCATTATTACTTTAGAACGATACGATTTTACAAAGGTAATAATGATAAATTTATGATAAAAATTATTTTGATTAAAATATAATACTCAAACAGCCCCAAAACATACAGCCGACACCTGCTCAAAACCCCGCCAGTCTATATTTTTCCAGGATATAGGAGTTCTCTTTAGTATGTTTAAGAACAATCGTGAATAATGTGTATTGAATGTTGTCATGAATGAATTCAGTAATTTGTAATGTGAAATTGAGTATAACTTTTAATAATTCTTTAATTACCAGTTCATAGGAAACCAATAGTGAAATTTTCATGATTACAGAAGAGCAAGAAAGGACATTGATATTGTTCTGTTTTACTTTATTTGTAATGTAAAATTGTAGTGTTAATTAGTACTACAGTGGAAGCTCTTATAGCGTAATTAATCCGTACCGAGTTTTTTGTCGCTATAAGAGCAAACTTCGAGTGATACACTCGAGTGTAGAATATCACTCGTTTAAAAGCAATAAACTCGTTAAGCTAAACAATCAATTTTGATGCTTTTTGGGAAGGTGGACTCGATTCCCTCAAAGATGTATTTTTAGTAGACTAATTTATAAAGTCTGGAGGAAATCTCAACCTGAAAACGATATCATTGGGATTTAGAACACAGTTCGAATCATCCAATTGATCTTTCCTCACTTTAAACAATTATTTCTTATTTTATGAAGTCATGATACTTCCAATTTCATGTTATATTACCTTATTTTTTGCTTTTATTTTAATTTATATAAAGTTTAAGATCAATATTTTACAGAGTATAAATATTTGCTTTTTAAATTTTGATTTTGATATTAATTTATTGCATAGCTTAGCTTCCTTAGAAAGGTCTGATGCTTAACAAAATTTATTACATCAATTTCACCTGCATCTGCATGCAATTTGAAAAATTTATGTCTTAAATACAAGTCAAGAAATTGGAAATAAAGAAAGATAAATGAATACGCTAATAAATTTAAAGTCTAAAATCAACAAGGACATTAGGTAGCGAAAGGTTTCGTTTGGGATTGTAGCCGGTTACCCCGGGCGAAAGCAAGCGAGAAGAAGATGCGATCGTTACTTGGTGCTGTTTGTCATACTCTGATTTTTGTTTATTGGCTAATTCTGGTGTGACGCACACAAACCGATCCCGAAAAGTATTCGATAAGCTGAATCGATTCGAAGATTAGTCTTTATAAGAGCATAAAAGTGCTCTTATAGAGACTAATTTTTGGGTCTTTATAAGAGAGTATTTTTATAAGAGCAGGTCGCTATAAGAGCTTCCACTGTATTTGGTATTTGTTGCTTTACTTAGATTGTATGTATACTACAGGGTGTATCTGAAATGGTGCTACTAACTTTGAGGAATAATAGGACTTATCAAGTTGAACAAGAATGGGTATAGAACAGGGGTCGCAAGAGTGGTTTAAGGGGAAGGTGAAAATCACGAAAATACACACAGCAATGAGCCCTTAGGTAAGGCAAAAACAACAAGGTAAAGCACTCGGTTCCAACATTTACTATCCAAAACCATCTGAAATTCTAACAATTTTGATTTTGATTTGAATTTGTATAACCACGGTTTACTAGATACTTATACAGGCTAGCCGAGTTTTAAACAATAAAAACCATTTGACAACTTTTCCCGCTTGGAGCGCTACAAGACCTACCTATATCACCCACCGCCTTCAACACTGTGGATATGCTTTGCCAGTTTGTCCAGTATTGCCATCTGGATTTGCAATGATTTCCGTACTCGGCTAGCCTGTATAAGTATCTAGTAAGCCGTGGTATAACCTGCACAGAGTTTCTGAAGCAAAAATCCGCTCAATCCCATTTTTTATTGAACGTTTTTTGATAGAAAGACAGATCCAAGGGCTCAGATTTAGGAATACGAGTTTCAGAGAAGGATCTCAAAAAGGATGTTATAAAGAATTCGTCAAAGCAGGTTCAATAACACCTTATTTGTCATTCTATGATTAGCTTTTCCTTAAAAGTTAGAGATTGAGTTGATTTTTTGCTTCAGAAACTATAAATTCGTGCAGATTACACAAAATCAGAATTGGTAGCATTTCAGTCGGTTTTGGGTAAGAATCGAGGGGGTATTGAGTAATGGAACCGAGTGCTTTACATTGTTTTGGTGGCCTTACCTTAGAGAAATTGTTTTTCTGAACGTATTTGCAAGGGTTCTCTGCTGTAATTATTCTCGTGATTTTCACCCCTCAAGCCCTGGTTGTGACACCCTGTTCTCTACCTATTCTTGTTCGTTTTATTACGGCTTACTAGTGCATACAGGCTAACCTGGTTTTGAATTGAGTAGCCTAGAAGCCAAGGGGTACAATAGCAGTTTTTTTGTATTGGAGTTAAGTGCACTAAATGTCAGCTATATACTTCCCTGAGACTTTAACCTTGTTTTTCTCATTATCAATGTTTAGTCACTTGCACCCCTTGGCTTCTAGGCTCCTCAAAAATGAAAAGCATTTGACAATTTTTCCCGCTAGAATTGCCTATAAAGTCATAACCAATAATACCCGATAGCTATCGCCATCTATTCTATATATTTGATAACTTCCGTAACCTGGCTAGCCTATATGACATATAGTCAGCCGTATTGATATTATTTAACACTAATTGAGAAGATGAGTAGGTATACCTCGTATATTTTGTTATTTAATAATATTAGCCTTTTTGACTGGTGACTGACACACACTGTTCGTTTTCAGAGAAGGCTAACATCTGTCTCCTGACGCTGTTCACCCTGGAGATGCTGCTGAAGCTGTACTCCTTGGGGCTGCAGGGCTACTTCGTGAGTCTGTTCAACCGCTTCGACTGCTTCGTGGTCATCAGCTCCATCCTCGAGATGGCGCTGCTCTACACCGACATCATGCCCCCGCTCGGCGTATCGGTGCTCAGGTGTGTCCGGCTGCTCAGGATATTCAAGGTCACTAAGTGAGTCTTCCTCGTTTCTTGACCACACTCTCACCACTTGAAAGTTGACAATTTTATATTGATACATAAACTAATCTAATGTCATCTATAAATTGCTAAAACTGAAATTCCCCTTATTTTTAATTCGCATGATTGCACATTTCCTGACCAATAGGTCCTTTAGAGTCAAAATCGGAGATCATTTTTCTGATCAATTCCAACTGCTTGCTGGCACTCCACAGGGAGCTATTATTTCCCCCATACTGTACAACATATATACCTCAGACTTCCCGAAATCTCCCCTCTTGACCCACTTTTTCTTCGCGGATGACACCGCACTAACTGCCCAGCATTTCTCCATGGTAACAATAAGGAAAAAGCTCCAAGAATCCCTTCCTCCCCTCGAAAAGTGGTTAAACCAATGGAAAATCGCTGTCAATACAGGCAAAACTGTAGTCATAATCTTTCACCCCTTCCACCATAAATATTACCCTCCACCAATAAAGTTCTTTAATGACCATCTCCCATGGCAAAAGCAAGTAAAATATCTCGGTGTCATCCTCGATGAAAAACTAACTTTCAAAAACCACTGCCAACATATCAAGAAAAAAATATGGAATAAGCTTAAAACTCACCTACCCCCTAATCAATAGACAAGCCAAACTATCACTCCCCAATAAAATACTAGTGTACAAATCAATAATAAGACCAGCCCTAACTTATGCTAGCCCCATCTGGGCCACTGCATCTAACTCCCACATAAAAGATATAGAAGTAATGCAAAATAAAATACTCAGAATAATAACTAATGCCCCTTGGTATGTCAGAAATGACGTGCTACATAATGACCTAAAAATAGAACCCATGTCCCTATATATTGAAAAGGCCTCAATTAAATTCTTCGAAAAATTAGACTCTCACCCAAATAACTTTATATCCTCCCAAACAGTACACAACTCCTTAAGTGATAGACACTTAATGCCCTTCTCGAACACCAACTTATCATCCCGCTTCAATCATCGCGTCCCTCTCAACCCTCCCTAGAACTGCCCCACCCCTACTCAAAGCCAGACCCAGGCACGGTGCAATGACACCACGCGTGTGCTCCCTGCGCCAGCAAGCCCTAAGTAATAAAATAAATCAACAGTAAATAAAATCCAAACCACAAAGATCCCCAAACCCCTTTGGGCTACCTCAGTACTCTTAAAATGCATCTCGTGCTCCTACCTCTCTAAAGATTTGTAACCACTCATGGCATGTAACACACACTGAGTAAAAGCAGGCTCCGCCTGCTGTGCACTCAATAAAAGATTTATTTAGTAGAGTGATGTCTCTTATTCAATAACCCTTTCATACTTGACGGGACATATGATGGACCACGCTGGATAATTTTGAATAACTGGATAATTTTGAATTGTTGGGATAACATTATTATGCCATCAAAATAACGACACGTTGCCCCACCAAACGCATCATGAGTCAGTGAATATCTCTTCTCAGTTGCCCCCCCCAGGTGATCAAACAAGTGCCAAAATTGCACTTTACTGATTTGTCTGCCGTATTGAAAGGGAACACTGTTAAAAAGCTAATAAACTCATCGGCGCAACAGACCTAGTGGGCGAAGGCCTACGATGCCCATCTTTGTTCTTATGACCGTAGGGCTTGGGGTGCAGGGCATATGTCCTGGTTAGGTGGTCAGCCTAAAGCGAGACCCCCAGCGTTCAGTTCCCAAGAACGCTTGGCCCTCAATTTATCGAGCAACTGAAGGGATGAAAGGCTAAGTCGACCTTGCCCAGCCCGCGAAGACCTGTGGCGCGATGCGCAACCTCTACGACAATTGGCCTCATCACGTCACTACGCGAAAGGATAAATTGAGTAAACAGAAAGCTTGTTGGATTGCTATACCAGACTGCAACGTCCCCTGACCCTCTGACATCACTACGCGGAAGGAAAAAACTGAGTGAACAGAAAGCCTGTTGGGTTACTACGAAGAGTTTCCGTACGCAAATCGTGATAAAAAGACGCTATATACATTACGGTGTATCGAAAAAAAACTTTTTTTTTTTTATTTTGATAAAGTCTTTACAAAAAAAAGTTGTCTAGGGTGGTAGAGAGTACCTGTGAATTTTTTTAGAATTTTCGGATAATATCTAGGGGTGCCGCAAAGCCCCCGAAGGTTCCCATAAAACCCTATATGAAGTAATGAAGTATTCTACCCGAAAAAACTTGAATAACAGCTTAAATATCTATACTACGTTTTTTTGTGTGCTCAAATTTCGTTGAAAATCGCGTATTTCCAAGAGCCCACAATCAACGAAACATAGATATTTAGGCTGTTATTCAAGTTTTGTCGGATAGCCTAGCTAGATCATATAGGGTCCATAACTCGAGTGAAGACATTCGTATTGTGATTAGGGTAGAAATGAGGGGCGAAAAACCAATTTTCGGCCTTTTTGGCTTGTGCGCTCCATAGGATTAACATGGGAACCTTCGGGGACTTTGCGGCACCCCTAGATATTATCCGAAAATTCTGAAAAAATTCACAGGTACTCTCTGCCACCTTAGACAACTTTTTTTTGCTAAGACTTTATCAAAATCAAAAAAACGTTTTTTTGATACACCCTAATATACTTACTATGTTACGGGCAATGTGATAAATCTGGGCATTATTAATAATACCCGCGTATATTTCAGGCAAAATGATAAATACTTATTGATAAAGGTCATTGAATTTATCACATTGTCCTCCTCAACATCGGGCATTATTAATAGTGGCCAGTTAATCACTTTGCCCGTAACATATACATAGGTTTATTAACAAAGGAGTTATATTTTTAAATTGGAGTTCCTGATTTCACTCAAAATTCAGACACCGCGCTGAGAACTACTTCTTAGCTTGTTTCTCTAGGGGCAAGTAACGTAGCAGTCTAGTATAGTTATTCTGCATTACCTTTTCGAAATTGTAATATCCTAAAGTGGATCGTGCGCCATAAAACACTAACGAACCAACCAACCTTTTCGAAATTGACTGGTCCCAATCACACCTATTTAAATTAACTCAAAATGTATTGATTTATGTTATCAATATATCGCTTAATGTTATCAAAATTTGGTGAAATCCTTAAAAACCTACTTTTTTCCCGTTGGAAAGCAATTTTTAAAACATAAACATACAAAATCAGTCATTAGTCTAGTATGACTCACCTATGACTAGTAATCATATGAATAGTATGACTAGTAATCACGCCTATTTAAATTAACTCAAAATGTATCGCTTTATGTTATCAATATATCCCTTAATGTTATCAAAATTTGGTGAAATCCTTAAAAACCTACTTTTTTCCCGTTGGAAAGCAATTTTTAAAACATAAACATACAAAATCAGTCATTAGTCTAGTATGACTCACCTATGACTAGTAATCATATGAATAGTATGACTAGTAATCACGCCTATTTAAATTAACTCAAAATGTATCGCTTTATGTTATCAATATATCCCTTAATGTTATCAAAATTTGGTGAAATCCTTAAAAACCTACTTTTTTCCCGTTGTAAAGCAATTTTTAAAACATAAACATACAATATCAGTCATTAGTCTAGTATATGTAGCGTTGTATGATCCACTCTTATATTTTTCTTTAAGATTGTTTAAGTTGCAAAATACATACTAGAAAATCGTTTTGAATAGTTTGAATCGTTTGCAAGTAGTCACCAGTATTGGCTCTGTTGCCTCTTGGTGACCAATTCTTATTTTTGTAGATTGTATTTTTAAAAAAGATGAATAAAATTATTATTATTATTTATAACACTTCAACTAGGACTACACAGTTGTGATTTTAATGCTAACACTCGAGTTCCACTGTTTGCCACTTCCTAGCCTCAAACCGTTTATTATTATCAATCGGATATTGTTATCATTCTGATGTTGGACAAATGTGATCACATTAAGCGGAGTCGCCTGTACATGTTTTCGGTTTTTAATTACATGTAAATCACAACCCTAGCAATAAGTATGTATTTTTTTTCTCTGGACATCGATGAAAATTTTCACAATAGTTTGGACCCCACAATAAAATGTCTTTTAGATTGAATCATCCTAACCGCCCTGTGTTTAGGTACTGGACCTCTCTGTGCAACCTGGTGGCGTCGCTGATCAACTCTGTGCGCTCCATCGCGTCCCTGCTGCTGCTTCTCTTTCTCTTCATCATGATCTTCGCTCTGCTGGGCATGCAAGTGTTCGGCGGCAGGTTCAGCTACAAGAACCTCGAGGAGAAGCCCAGGCACAACTTCGACTCCTTTGTACAAGCCCTGCTCACCGTCTTCCAGGTAACGACCACTCACCACTATAAAGATAAACAAATTAAATTCAAATATGAAATTGCAATACATTACTGGTTCTGTATCCATTGTTTCCACTTAGTCAAGGTAGGGCCTGAAACTGCAAGTCAAGCCGTCTTTAAATCATGTAACATTTTTTGAAAATACAATCTAATTCAATGGATGAAAGAATTATGGGCAGATGTGTTACGTAGCAAAATCTGAATACTTCAAAACAGCTAGAAACGAAGATATGAAGAAGATGAAGGGGCTGCTATGTAACATTAAACATTATGCAACAATAAAACTTTGCACCTAAATTACTCGAAACTAGGGTTTTGTAACATAACCCCTTCATCTCCCAAGCCCTTCAATTTACTGTTAAGCGTCTCAGGCTCCGACCGAGCACAATTGAATCGTTTATTTCAATAACCAGTCAAGTGACAAATTGTTGATTTTGAGTAAATCAAAGAAAACTTCCTATCAACTTTAAAAAAATTATATTTTTTCTATGAAAGTTATCCACTTGTGTAACTGTTTGATAAACATGAAACTTTTTTTTATCCATATTGACAAATGTAAAAAAAATAATAAAAAGTCTGCACTACTTGACTGGTTTCTGAAACAAACGACAATCACTATCGTAAATGTCGTATGAAATATTCCAATTTCATTTGGGACTTGAAAAATTAACATTTTAAAGAGTTTAATATCCCTGTTATGGATACATATTTGTTCTGGGAATGACTATTCCTCATCATACACTCGATCTATTGTGCATTCTGCTTCTGTTGCAGGCCATTGAAAAGTTGTCTCATAAAACTCTTGGTATCCAACCACAAGTAGGGTTTTAGAGCTAGGGTTTAGCGTAGGGTTTTAGTTTGGAAGAGAAACCAGTCAAGCGCTGTCACTTGTCTTCTTTCTAAAATAAACAAGGATTTCTAGGCCTTGCTACACCGTCATATGGGGCAGAACTTGATTTTTTTTTGCATCAAACGATGTATTTACCTTTACAAAACAGTATTTGACCAATAACTCAATTTTCAATTTTTTGTCACTTGACTGGTTTCTGAAATAAAAGATTCAATTACTCCGAACCGATTAAAATCGCCGTCTATCCTTACAAAACGGGGGTACAGAACTACACTACACTTGGTACTGTTTGTCTACCGCAAGTTGAGCTCTCTCCTAGTTGTCTGGTTGTGGCGGTTGCTATAAAAACAATACTAAACGTTAATATATGTATATGTTGCGGCAAAGTGATAAACTTGAGCCCAGGCACAACTTCGACTCTTTCGTGCAAGCCCTGCTCACCGTCTTCCACAGGTAACAAAAATCAAGGGGGGATATTTGAGGGAGTACCTAGGTCGTTAGACCTTCAAACTCCAGTATAACTAGCCTCACTGGGTGAGGCTTGAGCTGAGCTGTACAGAACGTGTGACTGAAAGTCACGGTCAGCTGAGGAGTGGCTAGCTTGATGCTAACCCCCCTCTTGATTTCCCCAAGTGACCTTGGTACTCATTTTATCGACCCCGGAGGGATGAAGGGCTGAGTCTGCCTTGCCCGTGGACCGGGATTTGAACCCCGGGCCTGTGGTTTGGGAGCGCGAAGCGCTTCCTCTACGCCACCGGGCTTCTCCACAGGTAACAACACTCACCACTACATTGTTAAAGAATTAAAATATATAAAGAAAATTGCACAATAGTGAACATATACGCAGCCAAGTGGAACTTAAATTTAATAAAGGCCTGTATGTTAATAATTGCAGGTCAAGTCGTCTTTAAATCTGAACTATTGTTATACGTCACATGCTCCGAACCGATTATAATAATCGCCGACGATCCTTTCGTAGGGGCGTCAAATTTTGTGACGAAATCGATTCCGGAATCGAATTATAAATTAAAATTTTGGAATCGATTCCAAGTTAGAATCTAATACAAGAATCGTGACTTCCCTATCCTTACGAAACGGGGGAAGAGAACTACACTACACTTGGCACTGTCTGTCTACCGCAAGTTGAGTATCGCCTAGTATAGGGTCAAGAAACGTTGCCGTTTAGTATAGTCACAATGAAGATAATAGAAAATCCTCTCTTTAATTTTAACATACCAGTTAAGGGCAGGGCGCGAAATTTACCTCGCCAACTTGGAGTAAATTTAATCACTATTAGTTTGCTGTAAACAACTTGCTCTCGGTTATAAATTAATTCATTTTCAACAAATACTTCTTAAGGGCTTTTTAGGCCCTATTATCTAAAACTATCTATATCTTTTGCGCCATAAAACCACTACCAAACCCAACCTAAACCATCTATAATGAATATATCTATTAATATCTTAACAAATATATAATTACTCTTTTGGGTAAAATATTGTTTTTTATTTCTGTATAGTATAATTTTCAAATAGTATAGTTATAATTATATAGTTATTTAATTACATAGTTATAATAATATAGTTTCAATAGTATAATTTTAGAGTATAATTTTCAAATTAACGATGCGTCTCTGTTAATCTATTTTTATGAATTCAAGATCTTATTTTTGCATAATCGAATAAATACATCTGCATCGCCTAGTGAACACATATTTTCATGTTTAAATATTTGTAAATATAATTATAATATCTCGATATAATATATATGTTACGGCAAAGTGATAAACTCTAGCCCATGCACATCTTCGACTCCTTCGAAGCCCTGGTCACTGTCTTTCAGGTAACAATACTCACCACTGCGAAGCTAAAAAAATAAAATATTTATTCATCAAAAATTGCATTTGGTATTGTTTTTTTTTTTATTTCCAATGGCAGGGAATACATAAAGATAACAATGAACACAAAACACCAAAAGGTGAATTAAACAAAGAGACCGAGGTCATCTTCCCATAAGCTCTCTCGCACGCCAATATCTTGCGGTCACGGACTTAAGAGTGTGGAGCATCTTGCAGCGATGAAGACATGGGCGTAGCCAGGGGGAGGCAGGGAGGGGCAGCTGCCCCCCCCCTAAGTTCTCAGTTTCTTAAAAAAAAATTAAAAACTTTATTAAAGCAATAGTACATAATTTTCCTTGAAAATTGTGTGGCTTACACGAATCGGTTCTGTTCGGCCCAAAGAGTCTCAAAATGAGCTAAAAATTCTGGGGGAGGACCCCCAGACCCTCCATTTTTAAGCTCACATTCATTACCCGTATTTTTACTTTAGGTGTGCAAAAATTCAAATCCTTTGTTTAAGTACCCTAAAATTTAGCGTGTAAAAGTACTCGCCATGTGGTATGGGGGTATCTGGGAAATAATGCAAGTCAACCCCTAGTCACTAGTATCCGCAACATCAAGAGCAAAGGTAAGTATCCTTGCCCCCCCCCTAACATGAAACCTGGCTACGCCCATGGATGAAGATGCCCTCTGTTCATTGGTTCCTTTGCGTCACATATTCTACAGTCACCTGTAGCCTCCTTAGTCACCTGTAGCCAATATAACATATTTGGTATTGTTAAATGCCTCAATAAAATTCTATGAAAAACTACTCTCATTCTAACAACTTCATATCCTCCCAAACAGTCCACAACTCTTTAAATGATCGACACTTAATGCCTTTTTCGAACACCAACCTGTCCTCCCTCTTCAATCATCGCGTCCCCCCCAACCCTCCCTAGTTCTATCCGTTTATCCGTTCTGGAACCTGTCTAGAACGACACCACGCGTTTGCTCCATGCACCAGCAAGCCCTAAGAAACTCAAGAAATATTCCCCCCTTACCCCCTTGGGCAGTACTGAATGCATCTAGTGCTCCTCCATCCCATCATTGATTTTGGAGGAATCATCCAAAGTGAAACTTGACGTTTCACTCTTTACTCCTTTATGATAATTGGTAGGACATGGAGTAGTAGGACAGAGGTGTGATTGCGAATAACGTTACACCGACGATATTGAGACTAGAGCTTTTCTTGGTTTATAATGTACAATAACATTGCATATCGCATTAAGAACTGAGCAATCTTTATTTTAGATGCGTAAATAATAATTTATTATCTAGAGAACCTTTCATTAATTTATTATATTAATCAACATTAAACGTTTTTTAGAAAGTTAGGTCGAGACATCCCTCCACAGTTGTAGATACGTGACGTTTTTGACACAGCAGTTACGTGTTAAGTTGGTTGAGGGATGCAATAGTGGGACAGGATTCTTCACTATACTTTTTGGACAGACCTTGTTTGTCATCTTTTATCTGATTTTATAGGTGTTTTGATTTCGGTACATTGTTATTAGTAGGGCCGTTAAAGGGAAAAAAACACCCGGATTGTTCAGATTGTGATAAAAGCACCAAAATTGCTGGAGGTATAGTTTAAAACCAACTGAATCTAAAATCGACCAGAACCACTCTGGCGGAAGCGCCGTTTCGGACTTCCGGTCAAAAACAAAATGGCCTCCCGCTGGCCTATTTTTGATTGTTTTAATGATAAAAAAACAATTTTGGTTTCGAATATTATGTTTTAAGGGTCAAGGAACATGATTATGATCACAAAATGTGCAATTTAATTTTTTTTAATTAATTAAAATTCAATAAAACCTCTAATATAGTAAGTAATGCTCTATCTTCGGACTTTTGCTTATATTTCAAAACCTAATAGTTTCTCGAAAATTATCTCAATTACAAAGTTAAAGTAAATAAAATTTCCTACTAAAGCGCTGAAAAACGGCGCGATAGTGCTGAAAAACGGCGATTTTTTTTATCTTCTGCAAAAAAAAGTGAAAACATGCACTTCCACCCACTAGAAAACGAATAATATTGATGTTATCCTGAAAATTTTTATGCCACGTGAAAGAGAATTTAACTTTTCACAAAAACCGCAGCTTACATTATTATTTTCTGAGAAGGGGGAGGGAGATGAGCGAAAATCGCGAATAAGGGCTCTCATGCCTTGCAGTCTAAAATGGACTTTCTTAGCTTTTTATCTCCAATCTTCGCTTTACTTTTTTGTTTTTTAGTCTTCAAAAAGATGTTTCAGATGAATTGATAGCTAGGCATTTACAAAAAATTATTTTATGTTAGATATTTTACACGAAAAATCCAGCAAAATGCTAAATCTATGTATTAAATTATGGTGGGAGTATTTTTATAAACGGATTTATAGGTTTTTAATGGTGCTGAATCCTAATTTAAGGTTAATTTTTATTTAAAAAGCCACCTTTACAACAAAAATCGCAAAAAACATGAAATTTTTGCTTAAATGTTTAGATGTTTACCATTTTCCCAAAATGTATTAGTATCTCAAAAAAAAAGTACAGTGCAAAAACTTAAGTAGGTAAAATTTTCTATAAGATGCACTGGTTGGTTCATTTTTATTTTCTGACGAGCAGTATTCAAATATTAGATTGTTCTGAAAAACAGAGAGTTTCACGTTTGTGTGTAAAACCAATAAACAGCTGTGCTTAACAGTGTGCAGCTTGTGTCCTAAGCTCAAATAATTTTGTAGGAAATTAAATGTTCTTTCAAGGGGTATAAAATGTTTGTTAATAACCTGTATTTATTTAGAGCTGTAGTGGGGAAAGCGAGAATTCTTCACTTTTTTACAATAAGACGGAAAAATAGCTGTTTTTCAGTACGCGCTAATACAAAGACTGATCGTCAAAAAATAAAAATGAACCAGTGCAATTATAGAAAATTTTACTTACTTTAGTTGTTAAACTACACTTTTTTTGAGATACAAATACTTTTTGTGAAAATTATTAAAATCTGAACATTTAAGCAAAATTTTCATGTTTTTTTTTTATTTTACTATGAAGGCGACTTATTAAAAATGAACTTAAAATTTGGATTCTGAAGATAATACAGGTTTTTTGTAAATGCCTATAGCATCTGAAACATCTTTTTGAAGACTAAAAAACAAAAAAGTAAAGCGAAGATTGGAGATAAAAAGCTAAGAAAGTCCATTTTAGACTGCAAGGCATGAGAGTCCTTATTCGCGATTTCCGCTCATCTCCCTCCCCCTTCTCAGAAAATAATAATGTAAGCTGCGGTTTTTGTGAAAAGTTAAATTCTCTTTCACGTGGCATAAAAATTTTCTGGATAACATCAATATTATTCGTTTTCTAGTGGGTGGAAGTGCACGTTTTCACTTTTTTTTGCAGAAGATAAAAAAATCGCCGTTTTTCAGCGCTCTCTAAGGGAAGAACTATTCCTCAGAATATAAAAGTTGAATAGTTCATTTTGTAGGAAATTTTATTTACTTTAACTTTGTATCTGAGATAATTTTCGAGAAACTATTAGGTTTTGAAATATAAGCAAAAGTCCGAAGATAGAGCATTACTTACTATATTAGAGGTTTTATTGAATTTTAATTAATTAAAAAAAAATTAAATTGCACATTTTGTTATCATAATCATGTTCCTTGACCCTTAAAACATAATATTCGAAACCAAAATTGTTTTTTTATCATTAAAACAATCAAAAATAGGCCAGCGGGCGGCCATTTTGTTTTTGACCGGAAGTCCGAAACGGCGCTTCCGCCAGAGTGGTTCTGGTCGATTTAAGATTCAGTTGGTTTTAAACTATACCTCCAGCAATTTTGGTGCTTTTATCACAATCTGAACAATTCTTCCCTTTAACGGCCCTACTATATGTATAAGCGGCTTTCATACGCTAAAACTACAGGGTGTTTCAAAAGTCCTTTTCCCTGCTTTTATTTTTAACTAACGTCTCTGAGGGTCATGGAAGTAAGATGTACCACTAGGTTAAGGACCATGCTCCATTGAGATGACTCACAGCACCCTTAAAGGCGAGTAAAGAAAGTTAAAAAAATTAGTTAAGAAACTAAAGGAGATGGAACAAAAATTTCAATGCAAAAGTTTTGTGCAAAATCAAAAAACGTACTGAAAAAAGTTCCATGATAATATCTTAAATATTCAAGGTTTAATTAACGACCAAATCTTGTGTTAATTTTATAAGTCTTTAGTTTAACTCATTGTAATTTTGAGTTTAAAACCTTGCCCCTTCTTTTTTACTCAAAGTCAGTACGCAAGAATTTTTTACCTCACAATATCTACCTTAAAATTCCGCCAAAATTTACTAGCAGAATCGAGTTAGTTCTATGATCTCATTTCTTTTTTTTTCCCTCCAAATTTCTTCTTGGTCATTCCTTTTATACTTGTCTATGTCGCCATTATGTTTACATTTATGTCGTTATTGTTTCTTTGTAAATTGTATTTAATATTATTTTTTGTATGTACCGCCACCTTGTAAACGGGCACGCGCCCAATACAATAAAGGTATGTCTATGTCATTGTAATTTTGGTAGTTCATTACTTTTGAAATGTGTTCCACAGATTCTGACCGGCGAAGACTGGAACGAAGTCATGTATGACGGCATACGCGCGTACGGAGGCGTCAGCTCATACGGAGTGATGGCTTGCATCTACTTCATCATATTGTTCATCTGCGGTAACTGTATCCTTTTCCTTCCACCCCCCATTCCAGTTTTATAAATATGGTTAAACTTTTACTGTTATCGCGTGACTTGACTTATTCCTATTCCACTCCATTACTGGAGCATAGGGCCTCCACTGTTATCGCGTACTCAGCATATATCGTCGACTTACGAGTGTACTAAGTAAGTCACTTTTGGAGAATCTTTTGAAAGTGGGGGAACGAGGCCATAGAACAAACATATGCCCAAATTTCATCAAGCTGAAATGAGATCAGTGTGTTGCTAAGATTAATTGGCGCATAGGAAAGCAATCAGGTATAGCCAAATTCGACATTACCCGATTACTCATACAGCGTAGCTTAGCCAGAGTTTATGGTCAATTTTTTTTTTTTTAATTCTGGAGGGACCTCCTTGTATATAACTGTATTACTCAACTTTTATTATATTATTAAGTTTCTTAAGATCCAAATTCTACCTAAAAATGTATTGAAAGACTACGTTGGACCTATTAAATATTCTTGGAGGGGATAAGGGGAGTCCTCTCCCCAGATTAAAAATCTCTAATAATGACTATTTTTTAGAGAATATTTGGGCCCCTCCGAGATAAATTTTTATATACGCCTCTGGAACCCATTCGGAAACCAATGGTAATATAAAAGTCTTCTCTGATGGAGTTTTTCAAAATTTACACTTGTGTTAAAAGGCCGTGTTTTCATCCTATCACAAATAGACATTCATTTTTAATTTGTTCACCCCATACTACTCTATATGTCCTTAACTTGTGAAAGATATCCTGCTAAACGTCTTCTTGGCTATCGCTGTGGACAACTTGGCTGACGCGGATAGCCTAACGGAAGTTGAAAAGGTATGTTCTTCCTCTCTCATTCAGAGAAAAAGTATTGTATTGTGGAGAAAAAGTATTTGTATTGGAGAAAAGAGTAATATTGTACAGAATGCACCCGAGCGCATTAGGGTTGAGCTCCAGAGCCCTCTGCCCAGTGTTCCTCATGTTCTTTTTATGTTTTTATATATTTCTTATTTATTTTGTTAGCATATAGTGTATACAGTATGTACTGTTGGGTATACATATAGTATACCCAACAGTACATGTTTCAATAGAGCCGCCTAAACTCTGCAAAGAAAGATTCCTTTCGTGAGTAGATAAAAATATGGAAAGAACTATACATTTTTAGAGAGATAGTGGAGGAGTGAGCAATGGTAATTCAAAAGAGTGGCTAAGATAATTTCCAGAAAAACCGCCGTCACGTGATGACAGTCATCACGTGACTAATGTCATGTTATGGCGATCTTACTTTAAATTATTTTCACTGCCGAACTTTTATGCCGTGCAGTGTTGCTAATGCATGCATTTCTTGGCGTCGCGTTTTGTCGCCAAACTTTAACGCATTCCTCATTCCTGTAATAGTTTTGAAATTGCTATGCAAGCGATAACGCGGCAACTCATCGCCAGATGAGCCCTGCTAATGACGGCCACTCTTTCTCTATGTGTACTTATAGCGCTTAGAAACGAAATATTTTGGTCTCATCCTGCGCATGCGTCAAAAAAAGATGTCATTATAAGTTTTAAAGTTAATGAATCCCCGCTGAAGAAGTGGTAGGATGCTTGCGTAGCACGCGGCCTATTATGGGTTCTATCCCCAGTTATTACTTCATTAAAATTTCCAAAAAACAGAAAAAATCAAGTCCACACTCATGCGCATTGGATAGGGTTTCTTTCCCGGGATCCCGGGAAATAGCTAAGTTTTCCTACATTTTGTAATCCCGGGAAATAAGATTATTTCCCGGGAATTCCCGGGAAATGAAAAAGAGTGAAAATCAACAGGAAAATTCATTTTTTATGGTAATATTACAAGGAAATAAAAATTTTTTTACATGTTTTTACTTTGGATTATTAATCATTGGACTTCAAATTTATATTCAAGTTTACTGAGAAATATTAATATTTCAAATTTTATTGACCCGATTTAACGTTTCCCGCATTTAACGTCAGATTTCATTGGTCCCAAATACCAAATGAGTATTACGTTACTGTCCTACTCCGATTGTACGTTTTCCCGCATTTAACGTTATTTTTCTTTGGTCCCTTGAAAGAGGTTAAATCGGGGTTTCACTGTAAATATTATAAATGCATTCCCGGAAAAAAAATATTAAATTCTCAATTTAAAACTATTCCCGGGAAATGCCAAAGTATTTTTCAGAGAAATTATTGCCATACATGGCAACAATTTCTGTGCTTGTGAAAAACTTGTATTCAATTTTATTAGATTTTAATCCTTCCTGGAATCATGAAAAAATATTTTTTGTCTAAAACTAATTAATATAGCAATATTACTCAAATTGATTCCCTTTTAAAAGAAATATTTATGCACTCTAGGAACCTTCAAATAATTTTGATGTTTAAAAATAACTTAAAATGAAGAAGTTTAAAATTTTAATCAATTCCCGGGAATGATCTTGTTATTCCCGGGAAGACAAAAACACCGGGAAATCAGAAACCCTAGCATTGGATCAGCTAACAATGTGTCTTTTGTCTTTCAGGATGAAGGAGAGGAGGAAGAAGGGGTCGTAGGGGGGGAGGGGGCGGAGGAAGGAGAGAACAAGGGAAGTCAGGAGGAGCTGGACGACGAGATGTGCCAACGAGACAGGAGGAAGAGCGAGCTTATAAAAGTGGACGGGGTGCAAGGGAACCACGTAGGGTGAGTTTTCTGCACAATACACTTTTTTTTTAACATCCGCTTTTGGGTATAAAACTAAGTTTGCGGGGTATAGTGTAGATAACATGAACAAAGAAAAGGTTATGTCTTCATTTTTTTAATTAAAAGTTTTATATTCGATAAAACATAAAATATATAAAAATAGTGTTTAATATTAACTTATTAACTATTAAGAATTTAGATTATCTAAAAACTTTTGCTTTAGTAAAAAAGTGGTGACTAACTTGGGTGATTATTCCGATTATTTTACTGTGCGTAAAGGGTTTATAAGAAAGGTTGGGACTAACTAATAAGGGAGGTAAGGTCTTCAATCAAAGCCACTGGTAATATAGAGGGTGACCGAAACGTCCGTAGACATTTTAAAATTAATAAAATCTAGAAAAATAACCGGATTAAAAAAACGCTTAAATAAATATAGGGTTAAATAAGAGTTTTTTTAGGGAACTATTTTACACAATAGCTTACCTTGTTTTAGCATTGAAGTTTTGCCCCTTTGAGCAGATTTGTATCCCTACGTGACGGCAAAGAAAGCACAAAAACGGCACGATTTTCATAATGTTTAAGTATAAGTATAGGAAGTTTGCACTCCAGTTTTTTTTACATAGCTCAGTGTGTACACTACACCCTACTTCCTTCACTCTAAGATACGTTGGTTCCAAATAAAAGTCGCGAAACACCAAATCTCAAATGAAAAATCACATTATCATGCATAAGTTAAATAGTATTAGTTTAATAAAGTATTCTTTGTCAGGTAAAATCACTTATAAATTTTTAAATCAGATCCCTTTTTATTTCAGGTTTGTTCCAGATCATTTGGTATGTCTTTAGCATTATGTCTTTTGCATTTTATAGTATGGATTAGTGAGAACAATCATCTTATATTAACTTATCTTTTTTATCACAGAATCAAGTTGAAATTCGAATGAATCCAGATGAAGAAAAAGGTAAAGGAGATTTTTTTACACATTAAATATTTCATTTTATGATTTAAAAAGTTAGAATAACCTTAACGTAACAGCAGATATATGTTTAACTCCTCTGAGAGAGTATTTCACTCCTTGAAAATCATAAATACTCTTTAAAAACTAGCCAGGAGTATTTTCACTCTTTGAATTTTCACAAATGTTTAGCTTAAAAAATGCATGCTTGCATTCGTTGCCTTTCTGAGTCGTTTCAAGAAGTATTATATGATTGAATAGAGTGAAAAGAATTTTATAAATATGTAAATATTAATAGTTACCTTAGATAATAAACGTAATTAAGTGAAAAGTAAGTGGTAGTCATTGGTCTTCGTCTTTGAGTGAATTTTAATCGTCGGAGTACCCAAAACAGGAGGTATAAGTGGCCAAAACACTGTTCTTCCTCTATTTGCGAACCCCTTTTTGGTTTCAGCCACTGCACCCTATAATTATCATACTTTTTAATTGTGTTTTCGTACATCCATAGTAATTTTTTTTTCATTTATTGTTCTGATGTTAAGAGAGTTTAATTGCGGTTTTCGTGTCTCTCTGTATAAGTAGTTCATGCTATTTCTGTATTTCACTCCTCATAATTGAATTTCACTCCTACTAAAAAAAGTCAAGAAGTATTTTTACTCCTCCAAAAAAATCCTAGGAATAACACTGAGTAATAGTTAAGTTTTAAAAATTACTCATGGAAAATACAAATACAAAACTGACGACCAGCTACAGGCTCATAGCCCAACAAGGCTGGTCCTATGATTATGAATTCCCCAATTCCCACAGCCTATCCAGTTGCCTCATAAACTCAAACACTCCTTTTGAATAAACTATATTTTCTGGCAACGCGTTCCATATGTCAATTACCCTATTGAAGTAGTAGTACTTCCTTAAATCCCGATTGACATGTGTCTTATTTAGTTTATACCCATGGCCCCTTGTTCTGTTATCCTTGCTGAAACTTAAGCCCTCCGTATCCCCTTGCTTTACCAACTTGAATAGCTGAATCAAATCCCCCCTCTCTCTTCTTTTTTCCAATGAATACATATTGAGCCTGCTCAAACGTTCATTATAATCCAGGTGTGTTATCCCCTTAATTATTTTTGTAGCTCTGTCTTAGTTCTTAGTTCATCAAATAGTTCATCTTGAAAAGAATAGTATATTAGTAAAACGATGTAATGAGTTGTTTTAAGATTTTAAAATGATTCGCCTGGATGTTAGCCATTTTAAAACCCTTGATTGTGTGTGGGGGAATTTGTTTCAATACAAACTTTAAAAGGGTGTTTTGTATTTACTATACTTCGTGTTTTAGAATAGGCGTGTGAAGGTCTAATATTAAAACTCATTGCCTTAGTAACGATGGTTAAATACAAACAACATTATTTTACCAGTTGAAATTTTGCTCGCCAACCTGAATGTGGCTGGTAAATTTAGTTTAGTTCTCTTTCCAGTTCTTACTGAAAAGTTCTAGCTTGGCGTGGCGTAGGGAAGATTTTAAGTTTTTTGAAACAAGGAATAATAGTATTATAAAAGTATAGGTTATGATATATTATATACGTTATATTATGGTGTGGTATATATACGTTATGGTATATTACAGGGGAGAGTAAAGAATCTTGGGACACTTGGAGGGTTCAGAATAGAAGTGAACCAAGTCCACTTTAGCTACTTTTGAGCTACAGAGGTTTAAAGTTAAAGCTTCATAGCAAAATTAATGTTAACATTTTTTAAAATTAACATTTTTAGCGGATATTATCAGAACTAGGACTTGGTTCATTATTGCACTGAAATTTTACATAGTTGGTGCATGTTATAGCGTTGCTAACTCAAAAATGACAAAATGTGGACTTGGTCCACTTTAATTCTGAGCCCTCCACTTCTTATTAAATTATTTTTCTAATTTTTATACAATTATATTTACCCTTATAATAACACTGAGAAAAATGACGATTTCAAATCTGAGTACGTCGATAGTTTCATTTTGATGTGAAACTTTTGGTTTCAAATGTGAAAACACAATTTATTTCAATTTTAAAATACCAGAATTACTAAGTTTCAAACAATTAAATACTCACCACTCAAATTATATGTATTTTTGTTAAATATTTGCAGTTCATGCTGAACTGGTTAGTACACAAATTTTTGGAAAGGCGTTTTAAAAACGTGAAAGCCCGCCTCCCTGAGATGTGCTATCACACTCTATTTAACAACAAACACTAAAACATCTTCGAAGGGGGTATTTTTGACATAGGCCATGATATATCATTCTAGAATACCTGCATATTTTCAGAAATAAGTTTATACATGTTTCAAACTTGAGTAAATTTGATTCGGAGGTTTGAGTATTTTTTACTCAATATAAAGTGCCGTTTCAAGAGTGTATAATTTACGAATAATAGACACGTTATGGTATTATGAAAGAAAGTAACATCCGTCTAATTCGTTCAAAAACTTAATAAAACAATACTTCGTTTAATATATGATATTTCTACATGAAAAAACACTAAACTTTCCATTTCATTTTATACAAAAGCGAATCTTATTTGAGAATAACCTTGTAAAGATTTGAAATCATAATTGAAAGTAAACCATTAACACCCACCTTCACTCATCTCTGTTTTTTAAAGCTTTATAGGTAATTTGAAAGTAGCAAGCTTCTCTTTATGTAGCTAGTCAGTGTTATTCCTAGGATTTTTTTGGAGGAGTAAAAATACTCCTAGACTTTTTTAGGAGGAGTGAAATACGGAAATAGCATGAACTACATATACAGAGACACGAAAACCGCAATCAAACTCCCTAACCATCAGAACAATAAATGAAAAAAAAATTACTATGGCTGTATGAAAACACAAAAAGTATAGAGCATTTTCAGTCACATGACTCGGACCTAACAACGGCCTTAGCAACAGAAGTGTTACAGTTTTTTGCCCTACAGAGGTTAACAGTTACAGAAAATGACTAGCCGTGGAATTCTTCTATTGGAGCATTTGCAATCACGTGATCCCATACCTAAAAACCGGCTTAGCAACAGATAAATAACGGCCTTAGCAACAGTTAAACGCCCTACAGAAGGTACACAGTTAAAAGAAAATAACCGGTTGTGACGTCACCTGAAAACACTCTATGATAATTAGGGTGCCATGGCTTTTGGTAGTGTTCGGCACTAGTTAACTAGAACTAGTTGCAACTAGTAGTTAACTACCGATCAACTAGTAGTCAACTAGTAGTTTAACTACTTTTGGTTTAAACTAGTTTAACTAGTAGTTGAACTACTTTTTTTAATAACTACTAGTTGAAGCTACTTTCAAATTTTCAACTACTTTTTAAAAAAATTTTGTTTAAAATTTCAAAATTATTAAAAAATGTTATCAATATATACAAAAAATTACACTGCTATTTATAACTACAGTGTCATGGTAGAGTTCTCAAATACCATAACCAGAAATAAAGCACCGTTTTGAGCGAAGCATAAAGTTTTTTGTGATATAGGTAAGAAAGATGTTTGGAATTTGGGCAAAAAATAGGTTATTAAATTAAATAGACTAATAGTTAACTAGTAGTTAACTACTTTGGGAAATAGTTAACTACTAGTTGCAACTAGTCCCAGGAAAAAATAGTTAACTACTAGTTGCAACTAGATTTTCCCAGACTAGTTAGTAGTTGGTAGTTAACTACTTTTTGACCACTAGTTGCCGAACACTAGCTTTTGGCAATTGGCTTTGGCCGCGAAAATGTACCCGCTGAGATCAGTTGGTGTTTTGAGTAGAAAAAATACTATTTGTTAATTTCGGTGGGGCCACGCGGTGCATTTTTTAACTAAACCTTTGTGGAAAAATTCAAAGAGTGAAAATACTCCTGGCTAGTTTTTTAAAGAGTATTTCCGATTTCCGATACTCTCTCAGAGGAGTTAAAAATATCTCTGTAGCTAGTGCTAGTAGTTTTAAAGTCGATCACTAGAACGTTTTGGGCGTGGCTTACAGGTGATGAGGCGGAGCTTGGCGAAGAAGGGGAGGAGCTGGAGGAGGAGCTTGAAGACGAGGGCGAAGAGACTGGTGCTCGGCCGAGGAGGATGTCGGAGCTAGACGTCATCCCGAACAAAATCACTCCCATCCCAAACTATTCCTCTTTTTTCATCTTTTCACCTACGAACAAGTGAGTTTATCCAAGACACTCCTTACAAATGGCCTTACAACCCAATTTTTTGACGTCACTACTTTCACCTATCTGTGACAGTGGCGTATATAAGGGGGGGGGGTGAGGGGGCCCTGGCTCCCCCCGAAATTCGGACTAGGTGTACCAAAACAAGTTAAAACCCTGTATTTTTAGGTCAAATTTCAAAAAAATTTCTGGGGGAGGGCCCCCAAGCCCCCCCTTTTGTACTTGGAATTTTATAATTAACAACTTTATTACAATAAATTCACCAAAATCCAAATCTACCAAAAAATATACGTCCAAAATTCGGACAAAGTGTACCAAAAACAAGATAAAACCCTGTTTTTAGGGGTAAAGCTCCAAAAATTTTCTGGGGAAGGACCCCCAGATCCCCATTTGTACTTGGAACTCTATTTTAATAACTTTTTAAATATTAAGTTCATAAAAAATGTACATCCGAAATTCGGACTTAGTGTACCAAAACTAGTTAAAAACCTGGTTTTTTTAGTCAAACTTCCAAAAATTTTATGGGGGAGGACCCCCAGACCCCCCTTTGGTACTTGTATTTTTATTTATAACAACTTTTCCTATAGTAAGTTTTTAAGACCTATGTAAATTATCATTTAAAAGGCTACATTGGACTTATTATTAAATATGTACGGGAGGGCTGGTGAGTAATTTTGGCCCCCTCCCGAAATAAATTCCTATATACGCCACTGATCTGTGAAGTCACAAGCACCTTGATTTTCACTTTCTGAATTAATAACATTAATGTTAAACAAAAGATTTTGAGATTTCAGAAAAGTATTATTGGCTTTGAAGAAATATACAGGGGGCTTCAGAAATTCTTGGAAGAATAGAGCACACCTAGACGATTCAGAATCACATAGGTAGACATGGGAGGTTGTATGACCAAACAACCAAATTGGATTGATTTGAAACAACCAAAATAGTTCGATTTAGGCATTTATTACATAAAACCAATTGAGAACTAAAATTTCAATAAATAATGCCTAATCAGACCCATTGTAATTTAACAATCCTAAAAGTTTGTAATACGTCATGACTTATTTTAAGCCTAAGAATTGAGAAATTATAACTGAAATTTATGCTCATTAATTAGTTTTATGCAATAAGTGCCTGAATCGAACGATTTTGCTGGTGTTTACCCACACTTTATAAGAGAGTCAATTTCGCTGGGAATTATACAACCTCCCATGTCCACTTTTCAAAACTTCTAAGTCGTTAGGGGTGCATTTCCGGCAACCTCATACGTAGATGTGCCCTACCCCTCCCAGAAGTTTTCCTCCATTGTTTATAAGTACAAGGGTTGTTTTTTTTTTCAACTTCCGTTTTCCTCCTGAAAAAAAAGTAGCAGAAATTTCGAAATAATTTTGGTACTGGTAGTTAGGTACATCCTTGAGGATTAATTTGCATCTTTACTGCATAAAAATTGGACATTTTTTCTGTTAGTTATCGAATTTACAAGCGCGCTCCTCGAACTTTTTTTCCCGCCAACCCATAGAGAATTTCCTTTCTTCGCGCGACCGCTCCGTTCGCCCAGAATTTAACATTAAACAATGGGTGAGCAAGTGAAAATTGCAGGAGGGGAAAGCGAAATTCTCTATGGGCTGGCGGGAAATAAGTTCGAGGAGCGCGCTTGTAAATTCGATAACTAACAGAAAAAATGTTCGATTTTTATGCAGTAAAGATGCAAATTGATCCTGAAGGATGTATGTACTACCTACTACCAGTACCAAAATTATTTCGAAATTCCTGCTATTTTTTTAGGAGGAAAACGGAAGTTGAAAAATAACAACCCTCGTACAATCTGATACTACTAATTTAGAATGCCTTATTAATTGAACATTACGAAAGTTTTTAAATTTGATGCCAAAATAAGTCCTACACAATGTTGAAAGTTTAGATTTTTATATAAAAGAATATTTTTTGTTTACTTAGTGGTGACTTCTAACCGTATATGCAAATTTTAGTGTAATTCTATGTGCAATTACAAATCGATCTTGTCCGTTTCCAGATTGCGCGTACTGTGCCACAAGACAATCAACCACAGCGTGTTTGGTAATCTTGTGTTAGCGTGTATCCTCATCAGTAGCGCCATGTTGGCGGCAGAAGATCCACTGAGATCGGACACTCCGAGAAACAGGGTGAGTCGAAGCCTCTTGATTAAATGGTGAACAAGGTTTTTAGCCCAAGATACTATTATTCTATGGAAACTTTTAACGCTGATTTCAAATCTGCAATCAGAATTCTTCCATCACCCACAGTTTTTTCACTATTAATTTTTTTATGTATTGCTCCGTAGCGCTTAGTAACAGTTTTCAAGAACGACTAATAAATTCAAAATAAAATTTTAAATGATTTATTTCATGATTATGATTATTTTAATTGATATCTATTATAATAAACCCCATTTTCTTATTCACAACTGCTTTCAAAAGGTAATTTGGGTCCATTTTTTCCTCTCTAAAGATGACAGGGGTGCGCCAATCTTACTGTGAGTATCTCGAGAGTCAAGGTATTGATAGAATGAAATAAATTAGTTAAGTTAAGTGAATGCTATCTTGTGTGTACATGCAAAATGCAACATGTCATTCAAAATTAAAATGCGCGTCATAAAATAACTAGGGGTGATAAAGAAAAACAGCTTTCTTATTTGAATTCAGTGTAAAAAGTTCCACTAAGATCACCCCTTTTTGTTCTTAGGTCAGAAACAAGTTCAATTTTGTTAAATAGTGTTGTTACCACTATTTAATAACATAAATATAATTTAAATTTCAATCCCTTTATTGTAAGTCAGTGTGGTCCAACCCGTGGCACTAGTCATGGGTAACTCAAAAATTTTAAGTGAGTTGAGTGAGGTACTCATTTTGTCATAGTGAGGTGTGACGTAGTCATGGGTAACTCAAAAATTTTAAGTGAGTTGAGTGAGGTACTCATTTTGTCATAGTGAGGTGTGACGTTGTACCACCTCAATTTGTCCCATACAAACAAACCACGTCCCACCAACTCAATTTGTCCCATACAAACAAACCACGTCCCACTACCTCAATTTGTCCCATACAAACAAACTACAATGTCATGTCACGCACGTCACGGTGTGTGTTTTCGGTCCCAACAGTCCCAATTCCCAATCCAATGGGACGTCCCAGAGCTTATTTTTGAGTAGAGTACTGTCCTGACCCATGGAATCTTTTGTTCATATCTCATTTTTATGATGGAGTGCACATACTTAAAAAATTATAGGGATTTTATATTCTTAGGATCCTTAGCTTCAAGTTAACCTAAATTATTCAGAAATTCAAATTAATATTTCGACGATTAAAAAAGATTGCAATAATAAGAATTTCGTTAAACGAGATGCCAGGATAGAAAGTACGTAATTTGAGGGGGGCATTATATTATTACTTTTATGATTGATGACTAATAAAATGTAGTGTACATACTTAAAAAATTATAGGGATTTTATATTCTTAGGATCCTAAGCTTCAAGTAAACCTAAATTATTCAGAAATTCTAATTAATATTTCGACGATTAAAAAAGATTGCAATATTGAGAATTTCGTTTAACGAGTAGCCAGGATCGAAAGTTACGTAATTTGAGGGGGCTTTATATTATTACATATTGGTTGATAATATGAAATACATGATTTAAAGCAAAATTTATGTTGTTAAGCTTTATATTTTAATGGTTAATCAGTGTTTTGCATAATCAATGAAGCGATTGATTTGGATTTAAAAAGTATCTGTTCAACTGTTTTGAGGATCGAAACGCCAGTCTTCTAGTACTACTATTATAAGCAATGTATTTGCTGTTGGATTATTTGATTAAAATTCTTAATCCACTTTAAAAATCATACTGTACTTATGTTCTTACAGCCTTTATTTCCAATTATGGCTAAAAAAGTTACAACTCACATTACAAGTTTCGACGATTAATTAAGATTGCTGAAACGTAAAATAAATTCCGAATGCCCCCCTGTTGGTTGGCCAGAGGAGGGACCCTCCCTTGCATGGAGGGTATTGTATTCATTGCACTGCGCATGGGACAGTGCGCAGTCCCATGGGACGTTTTGTCACACAGGGCGCCTTCACCTCAGTTTGTCACACTACTCCAAAAGAAGTGTGTGAGTATCTTGAGGTGTGTGAGTGGTTTGAGGTGTGTGAGTGGTTTGAGGTGTGTGAGGTGGTACAATATTTGGTTCTGAGGTGTCATGACAAAACGAGGAGGTGAGGTACTCAAGTGAGGTACCTCACACCTCATTTACCCAACACTACGTGGCACGCGGGCCACAAGTGGCACTCGAAGAAATATTCGTGGCACTCGGCCTCAAAATTAAATTCGTATTTCAACTATATAGAACAGTGTGGTCCAACCCACGGCCCGCATGCGGCCCTCGAAGAGATTTTTCAGGGCACTCGACCACGAAATTAAAAGCTTATTCAAACTTCATAGAATATAATCCACCTATCACTTTTTATTACAGAAATCAGCTAAAAATCTGCTTTTTTAGGTCTAATTTTCAAAAAAAAAATTCAGGGGAGAACCCCTGAACCCCCTTAGGAGTTTTCTTGACTTAAAATTTAAAAGGGACATTAAAACCCCATCATTATAGTTTATAAGGCAATAGTTTATAAATTATATTTTATCTTCACTTATGACTATACCGTTTCAATAACTTATTAGTTTCTTTTAAAAAGTACACATCAAATCGATAGGAGTTATAAAATCAGTAGATGCCGTGAGTTGTAATTAAAGTTTAATCTATAATTATTATTTCATAAATGTTCATTACAGGGCGACAGTTGTTTTATACAGGGTGTCCCAAAAAATACTGACGTATTTTAAAAATCAATAACTCGAAAACTAAAAAAGATAAAAATACGCGGTTTCTTGCATCCGTCTTAGGAGGGCCAAGAATTTTTGTACACAAAATTTCAAAATCTTAGTTCCAAAATGCATTTGTAGATGGCAGCACGAGAACCTTTTCTGAAATTTAGGGATAAACTATCAGCGGGATCCCTGCTATTGCCTCGTGGTAGGAAAATCGAAGTTGAGAGATAGAATCGATTTCAGAATCGAATTAGATTGAAATGCTTTAGCTAGTTGGTTGTTTGATTGATCTTTTATGGCACAGAGGAGATATTGTTAGGATTTAATTCTAAATACTAAAATCTTTGGGAAATCGAACTTTGAGTTCTAATTGGAAATTATTTTTAAGGAATATCATGGAAAATTAGGACATAATTTCTGACAAAGGCTGCGCCATTTATTGTTTAATCTAGCGGGTTATACACATTTTAAATCACCGGAAACCTTTTTATTTAAAATTTCTATATGATGCGTTTTTCACTGCTTTTTTTCAGAAGATGGTTATGTAAAATATTTTAAAGGAAAATCAAGTTTTAGAATCTTTGAGATAACATTTTATAGAGGGGATATTAAATTTGACTTGATGTTTGCGAAAGGGCCCCGATGGCCCGATCAGACTAAATTACACTAAATTTAAACTACATTTATTTTCGGAATTAAATAAGTGGACGAATTTGGCAAGAATTTCAGTGGAAGTGCGGAACTTCTTTAAACTATTATTTTAGTGAAAATAGGGTTGGTTGGCTGAAAAATAATCTTTCGGGTTAAACAGAATATATTTATAATTTTTTTTTTATTTTGGCATGCTGATTTTTCTTTGGGCTCAAGAAGAATCAGGATGTCAAAAAACAATAAATTTTATACAGTCTGATTAACCCCATATGTTTATTTTACCCCACCCATCACTACTAGCATATGTAATGTACCCACATCTTTATCGAATTATGAGTAGGGTGGGGTGGGGAAAAATGGGTCTAGTGCGGTAAAATAGGTCTAGCTATTTTAACAGTTTATAACCGTGTTCACAACAGCCAACCTGTTCAACCGGAGAAGGACCTAAAGAAGTAGGGGAAAAGGGATCTCCGAAAACCAGCTGTGAGGAAATTGAATAGCCCGTTCACAAGAGCACTCGTCCTACCAGTAGAAAGAATCACTTGACAAGCAAGTGAGCTCGTAGATATGCGGGAAGCGAGCGAGAGCGCTGTCTACGAGAGTTGATCCAATTAAAACATTTCCTACTGCTATTGCCCAGGAAAGAATTTCCAACTGATAGTCAGGTTATTTCTTCCCTGCGTAGGGAGAGCGGTGGAAGAAGAACCGGTTTTCTCTGTCTTTCGTCCGGTAGTATGGCTGTATTTATAAAATTTAATGTTTTTTTGGCATGCTGATTTTACTTGAGTCTCAACAAAAATAAGCATGCTAAAAAACATTAAATTTTATAAATATAAACTGTTAAAATCCCTAGACCTATTTTACCCCACTAGACCAATTTTCCCACCCAACGCTATCCGACCAACATCCGCCATAGAAACTTGCAAGTTTAATAGAAAACCCGGTAATCTAGGATATTCACTCGGAACACAATCACCCCTGTTATGTGCATCGCAGCACAAACTACCATAATATACTGTTCTTCTAAAGAACACCAATAATCTGAACTTCTCATTCCCGCAACAAACGTTCAAAGAATTTATTTGGATTTCAATTATTTAGAAAAAAATAATGCGTATTTAACAAAATCAAATTCAGTAATTTGAAAAATATTGGCTGAAATGCGAGATCCGTCTTAAGGGGAGGACCACAGTTTGGTTTAGTTGTCAAACTGATTCAAAGCGTAACCCAAATCTTAATATTTTCCTTAGATCAATTCTTAAATCTTCCGAGAATCGAATAAGATTCGTTCAGGATCGAACAACATTCGATTCTGTGAATCGATTCTTAATCAAACTTTGGTTTTCCTATCACAAGTTAAGTAACAGGGATTATTCCGATACCTTTTCCCTAAATCCCTCAAAAAATTCTTGTGCTGCCATCTAGTCAAAATTTTGGAACTAAAATCGAAAATTCTGGAATGAAAATTCTTTGGCCTAACAAGTAGGGGGCAAGAAACCGCACATTTTTATCTTTTTTAGTTTTTGAGTTATTGCCCCAGTAGCACAGCGATGTTGCTGAATATCGCACAACATCGCCCGACACTGATTTATAGTGTTCGGCACTAGTTAACTAGAACTAGTTGCAACTAGTAGTTAACTACCGATCAACTAGTAGTTAACTAGTAGTTTAACTACTTTTGGTTCAAACTAGTTTAACTAGTAGTTGAACTACTTTTTTTAATAACTACTAGTTGAAACTACTTTCAAATTTTCAACTACTTTAAAAAATTTTTGTTTAAAATTTCAAAAATATTTAAAATTTTTATCAAAATATACAAAAATTACACTGCTATTTATAACTAGGGTGGTCCAGGTTAACATGGGGAAAAATTTTTTCGTCCAAAGTTTCGGGGCACCCCCCCCCAAGAAATGGGACCCTCGGTATAAAACAAATATTCTGAAAGTTTTAGCTCAAAAAAATAATATTTAGACCCCGCCCCCGAGCGTCAAAGTTCCAAAAAAACTCGAAATTTTGCACGTTTTCGCCTATAAAATCCGAACCGGTTATTGTTGTAAAAATACAAGACTGGTTTCATTTTGTAGATTATTTATCTAGCTTCAACTTTTCTAATTGAAACTTGTTTTTAGAACTTACAGATCAAACGATACAAGGGGTTTTACTAACTCCCTCCGCAATATCAATTTTTTAAGGAGTGTCAGGAAATTCCTTAAAATGTTTCAGCTACCGTAAAATGGTTCAAAAACATATAAATAATGGTTATTGACTGCATAGGTATAAAATTTAAGATATTTACAAAGAAAAAAATAATTTTTGTTCTTACCTGTTAATTTCTTAACTATCTTAAAATAATTCAAATAAATACATAAATTAATTTTTTAAACTAGTTTATAAATGCATAAGGTGTAAAAGTTGACAAATAAGCAAAAAAAGTTCAAATTTATTAATTTTAACCCATTTCCAAAATTTTTCTCTTCACTGAGTTAGGTGTAAGAAGACTGAATAGTGTATTTTCCCACAAGATCGCCCTATTTTAGAAGAAGTTTTGAGAGCGGTATTTGACTTAAAAAATGGGATCAACTACAGGACCTCCACCTGAAGATTTTAAAAGTTCCAATTTAAAATGGACTGAAATCAATTAAAATAGCTATGGAGCAAGAGTTGATAAAAAAAGGTCAAGAGTTAAAATTAAATGACATTGAAAATGTTGGAAGCTTATACCTGGACAATTGAAAAACCCGAAATATCTTTCAAGACTACAGGGAAGTATTCCAAGGGCCAAATATTTATAAGGCTTGATACATCAAACCAAATATCAATTAGACCCCCAGGTGCCATGCATCATTCTAGAATCTAGATGGATGTCAAAAGCCCTCTACTGCGTGATAATTTTCTGAAACTATTAGCTAGTATTTTGATTAATGGAAACTTTTCACTTTCACTTTTATTATTCTATTTTCCTCACTATAGTCTTCCTCTAGTATTCCCCATTAGACAAAGGCATGTTAATTTTAATTTCTTTTATAAAACTATCGTCATGTCAAAAATTCAAATGTCTCAGGTTTTAAGACACCAAGTTCTTAAACTATGGTACTGTGGTTATAACTCTTGATACTTCTACATATATTTTTCGTAAATATTTGCAAATTTCTTTGGTGCATTTAACCAAACTTTAATTTTGATGTTTATTAAGGTAATATAAATACTTCTAATGGTATGTATCTATCTCTGTAAGAGTTAGAGGGAATTCGTACCCGAAAAAGATAATTTTCACTCAATAGAGGGCATTTGTCATCTATCTAGCACTAGCATGATGCAGATGCATGGCACCTGGGGCTCTAATTGATATTTGGTTCGATGTATCAAGCCCAGCTATGAAGCTTCCAACATTTCCGACACCATTTTGATTTTAACTTGACCTCTTTTTATCAACTCTTTTTCCGTAGCTATTTTTATTGATTTAAGTCCATTTTAAATTGAAACTTTTAAAAACTTCAGGTGGAGGTCCTGTAGTTGATACCATTTTTTAAGTCAAATACCGCTCTCAAAACTTCTAAAAATAAGGCGATCTTGTGGGGAAATACACCATTCAGTCTTCTTACACCTAACTCAGTGAAGAGAAAAATTTTGAAAATGGGTTAAAATTAATAAATTTGAACTTTTTTTGCTTGTTTGTCAACTTTTACACCTTATGCATTTATTAACTAGTTTAAAAAATTAATTTATGTATTTTATTTGAATTATTTTAGGATAGTTAAAAAATTAACAGGTATGAACAAAAATTATTTTTTTCATTGTAAATCTCTTAAATTTTACACCTATGCAGTCAATAACCATTATTTATATGTTTTTGAACCATTTTACGATAGCTGAAACATTTTCAGGAATTTCCTGACACTCCTTAAAAAATTGATATTGCGGGGGGAGTTAGTAAAACCCCTTGTATCGTTTGATCTGTAAGTTCTACAAACAAGTTTAAATTAAAAACGTTGAAGCTAAATAAATAATCTACAAAATGATACCAGTCTTGTATTTTTACAACAACCGGTTCGGATTTTATAGGTGAAAACGTGCAAAATTTCGAGTTTTTTTGGAACTTTGATGCTCGGGGGCGGGTTCTAAATATTATTTTTTTTGAGCTGAAACTTTCAGAATATTAGTTTTATACCGAGGGTCACATTTTGGGAGGGGGATGCCCCGAAAAAAAATCGGACTTTTGTTTTTTTAGACCACCCTAATAACTATACAGTGTCATGGTAGAGTACTCATATATCATAACCATAAATAAAGCGCCGTTTTGAGCGAAGCATAAAGTTTTTTTTGATATAGATAAGAAAGATGGGGGGGTATTAGAATTTGGGCAAAAAATAGGTTATGAAATTAAATAGACTAGTTAACTAGTAGTTAACTACTTTGGGAAATAGTTAACTACTAGTTGCAACTAGTCCCAGGAAAAAATAGTTAACTACTAGTTGCAACTAGATTTTCCCAGACTAGTTAGTAGTTGGTAGTTAACTACTTTTTGACCACTAGTTGCCGAACACTACTGATTTACATCGCGAGCGGTGGGACGGTCCGAACAATACTGAGCAATATTTAGCAACTTCGCCCAATTCCGGCAAACGAACCCGCACCGATCCGCACAGTTGACGCATGCGCAAACTCTGTTGGAGGGAAAATCAGAGACGTGCACGGAGCTCAAATGCTCAAATTCCAAACAAAAACATTTCTTTTCTTTCCGTTGGGTTGGGGTCTTTGAAGTTTTTTGTCTATCTCTAACATTTGAATTGAAGATTGAAGGCGTTGGAACTGTAAAAGGTAAAAGTTTTCCTTCTATATTATTCTTAATGTAATATTTTATTGTTTAGGGGTCCATCCAACCGAAAATTCGAGCCCTTTTGCTGCTTTTCACAAAATTCCCCCTCTTAAATCTACCCTTTCACAAAATTCCATTTCATAAAAACTGTTCTTTCATGAAACTCAAATTAGCATTTTAATGATTATTTGCTAGAAATCTCACAAAAAATTTGAATTTTTCACGATTTTCTTGGTTTGCGAGTCTATTTTTTAATACTTGCGCACTGATGTGCTATATTACTTAGTTTTCACCGCTTCAATTTTACACACACAATTTTTCAAAAAAATTGAGGCCCAAAATAACTTGGATGACCCCTGGCGTTGTGTAAAACTGCGAGTCCCATCATTAATTATTGCTTTTCTTTCATCGATTGTCCAATTTTCCAGATCAAATCCTGGTGGGAAATTCCATTTTTAACAAAAACTGTAGATTTCATTTTATATTAATTATTGATACGTACCATGATCTGACTCATCGCTATTGCAAAATAAATATAAAATAAACCCTGCCAATAGTCTAGTATAAATCTGACTTTCCTTGGTGGAAAAGAAAAACATGAAATTTAAATCAAGTTTACTATCTCCCTACTGCAGGGGTCCCCAACCTTTTTGTACCCAAGAGCACATACCAAAATATCGGTCGAATGGAGGGCACCATTTATTTTTTCGTGATAAATTTATAGTTGGTAGACATAATTAATAATACACTAATGCACACAAAATTTAATTTTAAGAATTAATTTGACACATTAATATAATTAATATTAATATTCTTTTTTAAAATAAAGGAATACTAATAATGGAAAACTGAAATATTTCATCGTTGGGCACAAGCAGTGGGCGCACCTAGATCGATCGACGGGCGCCATGGTGCCCGCGGGCATAGGGTTGGGGACCCCTGGCCTACTGTGTTTGTGGAGTGACAGAGAATCCAATGAAATAATTTAAAGAAGGTTGAAATTAGTTCATGGAAATTTCATTTTCTTGGGCTTATTCTTAAGATAATTGAAAAATTTGATCTTTTTCACATGATCCTATTGTTATTGTTGTTTATAGGTAGTATGTAATATTTATAGATTAAAGAAAATCTTGTTAAAATTTAGCTTTCAATATATTACATTTTATCTCAAGTAATATACTGGTACCTTATCAAGCCCCGTTAAAAGTCGCCACAATATTTTGTACGCTTAATATTCAAAAATTTCCAAATTTTTATTGTTGGCATTCATATCATTGGAGCCGCCCATAAATGATGTCACACTTTTTTTTGCCCATTTTTGACCCCCTCCCTCCCTCCCTATGTCACAAACGGTCACACTTCCCCATACCCCCTCCCCCCCTATGTCACATGCTACGCTTTCAATCGATCAATATTTCTAATACATACTAGAGTTGTAAAATTCTCGGTAATAATTTTTTGTAGAATATTCTCCTTGAAGCAACTAATTAAGATTTGAATTGGTTTGTTTAAACAAATATCTTAGAAAAAAAATTCTGTTTTTGTTATTTTTGGTTGATTTTCAGTTTTGGGGGGGGGGAGGATGTGATGTCACAACTTTTGAAACACCCCCCCCCCTCCCCCTTGTCACAAGCTGTCACAAATTTATTAACCCCCTCCCTCCCTCTGAGCGTGACGTCATTTATGGACGGACCCATAGTGGCTGCAGAGTTGTGATCAGCATGCCTGGCTACAAGCATTACCTACCCAGGTTCAATGCTTTACAGCTTCTGCTTGGGTTATGGGTTAAGTCAGCCTTTCTCCTTCCGGGGTCAATAAAATGAGAACCAAACTTGTTGGGGAATCAACTGGGGGTCCAGTGTTAGGCTCAGCTTGGACACAAGTTAAGTAATTAACACCCTGGGCCTGATGGGCCATATATCATAAACTTATTATATTTTCAGTGGTGTAGCATTGTGGCTAGTGGGAAACAACTAATAGTGAGTCGCCTATTTTACTACCACAGACTATAATACTAGGTTAATTTTGGTACTGTTCAGCCTAAAATTAAATCCTTGCATCCGGCTTATCATGAATTACCAATTAAACATTACATCCCTCTATTTTCTTCACCTTCTAGTTCATTTATTTTTTTCCTTAAATACATCTAGTTTTTGGACTTTTTTCAAGATTAGTTTCATGGACTTTCAAGAGCGCTGAATTCAAAAAGCTGGTCAAAATTTTCCAATAGTTCAAAGACAAGATTATTTTTATTTTTTTTTCTTATGCAAAAAATCATCAAATTAACCTGAAATTTAACAAAGGCCGATTAAAAAATTGTATTTTATTTTAATATTTAATTATTTTTTACAATACATCAGAAAACTTGGGGCTTACTTCACAGTATCCATAATTCTTTAATTTTCATTTTTTGCTTTCCAGAAATGTCTTCCCAAAAAATCAACATCAAATCAACAACCTACAAAATCAAAATCCTTGAAAAGGAGGACCCTCCCAAAAACCTCCCCAGGTAAAAACTTTAAAAAAAGTTATCCTTGGAAATTTTTTGGTCATAGGGGAAATTTAGGATTTTCTTATATATTTTACTTCAGTAGTGTAATGAGAAATAAGCAGCAATAGCTCTATTGCTTCAGTTTTCACATATATTGTTTTCTAATTAGCAAGCTGCATTAATTTGGTTAAAGAATAATGCAGTTTTACAAAGAAAAATTTAATACAAAAAATGTAATTTTTACAACACATAATTTTTAAGTAAAGAGAACGTTGGGTTTGGGGCTAAATTCTTAAATCTCAGTTGATATATCATCTGTTGAACTTGAATTATATATACACTTGATACTCACATTAAAACTCATGAAATTTTTCTTTTTTTAGAAGTTATTCATGTAGATAACAGTATTGACTGAAAATATTCAATCTGTCATTTGTAAGTTTATTTAAAATTTTGACAATTTTCAATGTTCTAAATCTAAAAATTAAATGAAAAATATACTAGATTTTTTTAAATTTTTAGGGAAAGTTGTTCCTTATGATAATCCTACAGAGCAGTCTAATGTATGGGATGGATGATGCATTTCTCAATTCCCTAGAAAAAACCGACACAGAGAATCCAGTATCTGAAGTTTCAGTTGGAAAAGAAACTAGTAAGTTGTTTGTTTGTTAAGAATTATGTAGGGATATTAAGGGCTGTATTCTACTCGTCCACTTTAGCGAACTCCCCGGGTGAAAGCGCTGGAATTTTTTCTTCTTCGTTCCGCTTTCAAGCGAGTTCACCACCACTTGGCTCGGGGAGTACACTGAATTTCGATCAAAGTAGTCTTATTGGCTGAGAGGAGTTGTTTCGTTTTCAATCTCGCCGCTCCAATTTTGTGAGTTAATAGTTTGCGTTTTATTTTTTTCCTTCAAGCTTTTTGCTTTCAGTTAAAATCTGTTTATTTTTGTTAATTTTTACTTTACATCCCTTTTCAAACAATTAGATTTGTTTCGCAGGGTTGTGACATCAGCTAATAAACGGAGATACAATTCAACACAATAATAACAATTTAATTTTTTTTTGCCTTTTGTGTTTTCTCCCCTTGTAAATTGTTTCCCTTCTTAAATTGTTTGTATTATTGTATGCATTGCATTATGTATATTGTTGGGAGTAAACTTTGATTTGACTTTGACTTAAAATCTCCCCCTATTTCACCTACCACATTAGTTAGAATACACGCAAGTGAATACGGTGAGGTGAGTTCGACTTTGCAAAAAAGTAGAATACAGCCCTAAACTGTTGGATTATATCTAAATAATGATAGTAATAAGCTAAAAATCTACTGTGCAAAGTTGAATAACTATAAAATTGAAATTTTTTTTATTTGCTTATAAAAAACTTTAAAAAGTTCAGTTGTTGCAGGGATACATTTGGTTCCCTTTGTTAGCAATCACAATCTTTGCTGGCAAAGGGGGATCAAATGTATCCCTGAAACAATTGTACTTTAAAAAGTTTTTAAAGATTTTTTTGTCTGTAAATAAAGCATTTTGATTAAATATTGTTAATGATAGTAACATTTTTAAAAAGTTCTGTTATCTTACATATTGTAAAATAGGAGCCCCCTATTGGGTTAACAGTAATTCTAGTACTCTGTTATAATTATTAAATTTGTTTCTTATAAAATGCATCAAAAACACCCCAAGAAAATTACTTTTGTTTTATGCATTTTTATTACAAGATGTTTCAACAAGTGTGTACAAACACTGCACAGCCATATTATCTGCATTGAGTACATAAAGAATACCTGGAGAACTATGCCTCTATAACCCATAGTTTTGGAGAAAATCGCAAAAGAAAAGGGTGAGATGTCACATCCAGTATATATTAAAAATGTGAACATGGTTGTTTTGATGTTTGCACACTAATATATCCATTATGCTGACATGTGGCATCCTTGAATGAAAAAATTAAGTTTGTATTAGATTATAACATCACATCTTAGGAAAAATAAGTTACCATAGAGATCTAGTTATTCAAGCAAATTTTATCTGCTCCATGCAAGAAATCTTTTTGTATTGCGTTTGGGCAGACTTGTTGAAACACCCGGTAAAGTTGCCTAATATTTTTTGAAGATATTAATATTAAGAAATACAAATCGCTTATATCATTCTCAAAAGTTAAGTTTTTAGATTTTTAAAAATTTAAGTTCTTGAAATTTTCTAAATTTAATTATAGAGTATTTTTTGCAAAATAACTGCTGTATGCATGACATAGCTGTCAATTTTTATGGTATTTTCATTTAACTTTACAGATGGATCTGAAAATTTTGTGAATTTTAAGTTTGCCTTCACTTATAGTCTGTTCATTTAGAACTGGCGCCTGAGACAAAATGTATTAGTAGCAGTTACTATTGTAATTATCATCGAAAGCATTTTCTTCTGCAATGACAAGGCAGCCGAAACAGAAGTAGTTGAAATACTGTAAAAAAATCAGTCACTGAAGTTGTGTGATGACCGTTATGAAGCATTATTGAGCGTTTTTGATCCTGTTTCAGGTGCCAATTCTAAATGAACAGACTATAACAATCCACAGAAGTGTAAAACCTTTCATAATGCAAACTATATTCTCTTGTACCTCTGCCCCCAAACCAAATTCCTCTACTAACCCCTGTCCTTTTTATTTTAGTCCTTATATTTAGTGAATTTTAAACGACTGTAAAGTTTTTCAGATTTGCTAGCACGTTTTGTCCTGCACTCACCCGTAAAGTGTGCTTCTTCTCATGCTCAAATCACAATTCTAAAAAAAAAAAGTTGCGATGCTATAGGCATAGCACGTAAATTAGTGGGTTACTGGTGGTAAAATTAGCTTCCCCTTGCAGAAAAGCAAAGAAAGCTACGTAGTTACATTATCCACGAAAGTAACAACTAAACTTTACTCTAATCTCGCTATTTCTGAAAAATTACAAGTTAAAATAAAGCAAAATACTCAAAAGTAGCAGCCTGGAATCGAACCGGGGACCATTAGGTTACTAGACGCACACTACCACTGGTGCTGATGCCAGGATTGATAAATAACATAATTTTAATGTTTTAAAACTTAAAACACGTAATAACAAGTTCCTATTACTGTGCATGTTTCAACTGTCGTAGCATCAACCACTTCCTATCCAAAAAGTTTAACTGATGTAAGTTTTCGAAAGTTGACAGCTATGGCATTTGCTAGTATAATATAGTCCAATTAAATATAAGTTTTAGAGAAAGTGTTGAAGGTTTTGCATTTTTGTTTTAATTATATAATGTTAAAAGATCATGGATCATTCAATTTCTTTATAACTTGAAATTATTTTATGAAACTTTCAAGTAATTTTCCTTTTATGAATTAATATGTTTTGCAAATGGCTGAAGGTGGAAATCATTTGTTTCTATCATAAAACAATCAATAGGTATTTATGATTGATGTAAAAGTTATTTCTGGGTGTAGTTGAAACATCTATGTTTATAGTTCCTTATATTTTTAGCTAGTGTTAAGATGAAATATGATGATGCGGACAAATCTGCAGTTTATAAAGTTAATTGTGGCAGAGTGCTTGCTGGAGCTCCTGACTGGGATGGCTGTAGAATCAGAAACAAGAGAAAAAGGGGAGGATGACAAGATTAACTAAGAACAATTTACTTTGTTATGGAAAAAACTAAAGTTCCTTAGAGTAATTATCAGTGAGGCTAAAATACATTTAAAAGTAGGTTGGCAAGAATCTGGCACCGAAAGTTTTCTTTTTCAAGTTGATACTTTCATATGGAATTGTTATTACAGTTATAACAATGTGATTTATACCTATACTTTGCTTTTTCCAAAAAATATTGTTGTTTTTTAATGTGTTATGTCATATTTTGTTACCCCCCTTCTCCTAGTCAGATAGAAAAACCATCCCTCCCTTCTAACAATGACTTCCCTAGTGTAGAATAATTTTCATTAATTATTATTGAAATAAAAATGTTAACCTCAATAATATATACACCATTAAAAGTATTAAAGTAAATGCACGATTAAAAGCGATTTTCCAAGTCTATTTTTAAATAAATAAGACATAATTAAGTGAAAAGTTTCATAAGGTTAAGCATTATTCCAGCAAAATATAATTTCACCATAAATTGTATCTGAATTGAAACACTTATCAAACTACAATGAGTTACAAAAGTACATTATTAATAGTTTAGTCAAAGAAATGAGTTCCAGGGAAACATCTGTTGTATAGATCATTTTCATTTTATGGAAACTTTTTGATCATCCACAGTTTAGTCTCACCATTGTGCACTTAATTACATCTTACAAATAGAACTCAATTATTTTTTCTAAATTATTGATAAGCACTTTTATAACTCAAATTCATGGGGAAAGTAACTGGCATATTGTTGTACCTTATGCACAATCATCTTTTTTAATCAATTAGGTTTTTCTTTCAGACCGGTCCAGGGAAAATTGCTTTTTGTTATGCCTTATTACATTATATTACATCCTAGCAGTTAATGATAAAATTCTACCCCCTCATTCCTATTAAAAAATACAATCCAGGTCCCCTCTATCCACCCTAAGTTCTGAAACACCTTTTTTATGTAATCATACTGCTGTATTGTACTGCATCGGACAAAGAAGTGAAAAGTATGTGATCTTTATATGCATATTCCAACTAAAAAGACTAAGAAGTCTGGATCGTTGCATTAAATTATGTTGTCTGTAGTATGATTGTGTATTATGAATAAGCACAAATAATAAGATGTAACTTTTTTGATATTTTACTTACATTGACAATTCATTAAATTGTATTTTACTTCAAATTCCAATGTCTTCTTAAAGAACAATTTAACATGTTCTTGCACTTCAATAGCAATGTGGTGAAATAATTTGTGATTGCGTAAACTATGTTATGCAATTTTATTATGTACGAATTGTGATAAGATTTTCTAGTTATCTTAAATAAATTAAAATTATTAAACATGGAAATGTAATACCTGGAAATTCCTTTTTGTTATTAATATTGTCACTGACTCATGATATAGGTGGTTAACTCCATAATTTTTGCTTATTTTATTTTTCATTTTTGGCCGGTTCTGAGTATTTTTACCATAGGTAATTTTTGTTTCTTAATGTTACCTTTTGTGAAAATTTTAATTCATATATTATTAAGGAACCAAAATTATAAATTATGGACTTAACCAAAAATATCACTTAGACTGCTAAATGCCCCTCTTACTTTTTCACCCGTCAGAATTAAAAGTGTCAAAATTACTTTTAAAGCAAGTAACAGACTTAAATTTATTCTGGTTGAGAAAATATAATTTTTAGTGCAGTTTATCGTATTTTATTATCTTCTTAAAGTAAGAGGTTCAATTCAGTTATCTCTGTCCCACTAAATATCACCAAGCCTTTTGTAGGCTAAATATTAGAAGCATCACTAAAAATTCCAAACTATTTATAAAAATGTGTGTTCTGTTATATTGATAAAAACCATAGAATTTTGGACATATATGAATATTCTTTGTAGCACCTTGGTGATATTTAACAGAACAGGTAACAAAATTGAACCTAGTAACTAACATGTCATTAAAATAAGAATGACAGCTAAAATGCTGTGATTAAATCTTTCCCCCTCATATAAAGTTTAATTATTATACAGAGTTTATATTATGATCCATTAAAAAATTAAAGTTCATAGCTCAGTTACTTTTATTTAATCTACTTTTAAATTAATACTATTGGTTGAATTATTGTAAACCAGCACTGTATGATATTATATAGTGGAGGCCGCCAATAGGTAATGTGCTTTGTAAGCATACATCCTTAAATATCCAAAACCACAACTATTTGACAAAACCATTCAATATGGCACTTTATCAAGTAAAAAAATTATAATTGTAATTTTTTTGCTTGATAAAAATAGTTGTGGTTTTGGATATTTAAGGTATATGCTTACAAAAAGCACATTACCTATTTGGTGGCCTCCACTATATAATATCAAGCAGTGCTGGTTTCAATATCGGCCAATCCCGCGGGCAATATCGCGAATTCAGGATATCATACTAGTTACTTTATCGGGCGATACTGATCAGCAATATCGGGCAATACAAGTAAGCAATACTGGGCAGTATCGGCAAAAATTTGCCGTGCGATCCTGCGGCGATATTGGGAAGCGATATCGCTTGATACAGCGGATTTTCCAAATGCGATATTGGGCAATACAGGTTTCTTGATAAATTCCAATACCGCGCGATACTGCAATGCGATATTGCTCAATACTGATTGGCAATATTGGCCAGTATCGCCCAAAATGTCAGCCATTCGATCTTGCGGCGATATTGGCAGGCGATATCGCTCAATATATCGATCCGATACTGTCCAGTACTGCTGTGCTACTGGGGTGATTTTTAAAATGCGTCAGTCTTTTTTGGGACACCCTGTATGTCTATCTATGTGTTTACAACTCAGTCTTGAATTTTTTTTCTAACCTCTTGAGAAAAAAAAAACCCAACCTATTCTAACCTTTTTTTACCAGTAAACTTAAAAAACACTTCTTGCTCTTTCATTTTCAAAACATTGTGAATGGCCTAATTTCTAAGAAAGGTTTTTCTCTTTACTTTGGATTAATTATTCTTTTAACAACATATTTTCAATTCGATTAAGCAAGAAATATTTTTTATTTAAATTAAATTTAATAAATATGAACATCAAGAAAAATAGTTTTTAAAATATCGCACCATCTATATCACTTGCATGCCAACGTACTGGCCTAGTGGTTAGAGACTGCGAAGCCGTACGTCCGGGGTTCGAATCCCCGTTTGGCATGGATGTTAGTTTCTGTCCTTGTGTGAGGAATGAATGTGGCCCCCCTGTAAAAAGGGGCTGTGCCTGTGTGAATGTGTGTGGCGTGGGCAAACAGTACTTCACCTCCGTGGCTTCGGTCCACAGGTGCCCACTGGGTAACGGGAAGAAAGTACTGATATCGGCATGACATGGGTTAATGAACAATGTTCAAATTACCTGCCATTAAAAAAAATCACTTGCATACATAAGAATAGTTTTAATGACCCAGCCAATATTTTTGCATTGCCTATTTAAAGTGAGAAAATCCTTAAATGAAACCAATCTAATCATAGTCGAAATAAAGGTTCCAGTGTTTAAATAAGCTTGACTTGCCTGTGTTATATAAACTAGAGATGTGTAATTTTCTATTTTGATTGTCTGTGGCACTCCACTCCCTTTAAAAAGTTAAATTGGCCCTCGGGTAACTAAAGGTTGGACCACACTGTTGTAAGTAATCGTGTTTCATCCATGTGAGAATTTCCGAAAGGGGCTGATCAAGCTCTAGAACTAGAAGAATAGAAAATATGAGACAGATCTGGGAGAAAGTGATGGTATTTCGGAACTCTGTGTAGAAATTGATAGGTTGGGTAGGAGGATCCTAGAGGAGTCATTGGAATATCCTGTGTGTGTGGCTAACACAAACTAAGCATGTCAAAATTAAAATGTATCATTTCGCCCAGGGGGCAAAGGTTCAAGTTTCCCCAATTGCATGCATGTTAATCCAACCTAACATTTATTTGATGAAAGGGAGCGCAAAAGCTATAGAACGATATAATTATCAAATTTCTTTTGAAAAACGATGAAAAAACAACAGTTACTCTTAGAGTTTGTTTAGGGAAATATTTTTAACAAAAGTTTACCTTGTTTTAGCATTGATGTTTTGCCAATTTGAGAAGATTTGTACCCATACGCGCCACAAATTACTCACTAAAACCACGGCTTACTAGATACTATACAGGCTAGCCGAGTTTTGAACAATGAAAACCATTTGACAACTTTTCCCGCTTGGATCGCCACAAGTCCTACCTATATAGAGTGTTTTCAGGTGACGTCACAACTGATTATTTTCTTTTAACTGTGTGTCTTCTGTAGGGCTTTTAACTGTTGTTAAGGCCGTTGTTTATCTGTTGCTAAGGCGGTTTTTAGGTATGGGATCACGTGATTGCAAATGCTCCAATAGAAATATTCCACGGCTAGTCATTTTCTGTAACTGTTAACCTCTGTAGGGCAAAAAAATGTAACACTTCTGTTGCTAAGGCCGTTGTTAGGTCCGAGTCATGTGATTGAAAATGCTCTATAACCCACCGCCTTCAACACTGTGGATATGTGTAAGAATTTTGTATTTTTGTACTAGTTTTAAACCGGACAATACGAGCAAAAGCCGTGCGGGTGCTCGCACGATTTGTATTTTTGGGATTTCTATTATTTAAATTTGGTTTAGGAGTTAGAGTTTAGAGCTGGAAAGCTAGTCGTGATGTTCTCTCTCCCGATGTATTTACTTTAGTTTAACTTATACCTTTGAATAAATTTTTCTGTTTGCAATATATACGTAATTTTTACTGGCGCAGTCGGTAGGATCGGGAGAGAGATGGATGTGAAACTGTACGAAGGAGAGTGTCATCCGACACTGTGTGTTGGAGCCATCCGGCTCGGTTAAGTGTTCAGCCCGAACACTTGGTGAATAGTGCCGCCCCGGCACTGGAAGAGAGGTCATCCGGCCTGAGATATTCGTCGCCCAGACGAGGAGAGTGTCATTCGACACAGTGATTTTGGAGCCATTCGGCTCGTTTAAGTGTTCAGCCCGAACACTTGGTGAATAGTGCCGCCCCGGCACTGGAAGAGAGGTCATCCGGCCTGAGATATTCGTCGCCCAGACGAGGAGAGTGTCATTCGACACAGTGATTTTGGAGCCATTCGGCTCGTTTAAGTGTTCAGCCCGAACACTTGGTGAATAGTGCCGCCCCGGCACTGGAAGAGAGGCCATCCGGCCAGAGTTTGAGTTTTGACCAGCTTGAAGGATACGCCAATTGAAATTCGGGTTGCTAGGAACCATGGCTTTCCTCTGTTCGTATTGGAAAGAGGATTTAATTAGTCTCACCAGAGAGTTGGGATTGGACCCTGGCCCGAATCCAATATTCGTAAAATTGAAGAAATTAATTACTTCAAGCGTGGACTATGAGGAAAAGAAGACAGAGGTCATGCTGTTAACCATTGTGAAGCAGCGAAGGGAGAAGGAGGAAAGGGAGCACGAGGAAAAAAAGAAGGAAAGGGAGCGCGAGGAAAAGAAGGAGGAAAGAAAGCTCCAGGATAAGAAGGAGGAACGAGAGGCCAATGAGAGGCGCGAAGAGCAACTCAGAAGTTATGAGTTAGAAGAACTCAGGAGAAGCTGAACTGAAGAAGTGGAGATCGGATTGGGAAGAGTGGAAATCGGATTGGGAAGCTGAACGACGGACAAGGTCGGAGTGGTATCGGGAAGATCAGCTGAAGACGTGGACTTACGAGCGACTCAGAAGTTATAAGTTAGAAGACCTCAGGTTAGAAGCTGGACTGAGGAAGTGGGAATCGGAGTATAAGTTAGAAGAACTCAGGTTAGAAGCTAAACTGAGGAAGAGGAAATTGGATTGGGAAGATGAACGGAAGAAGTGGATTTTGGTTCGGGAAACTGAGCTGAACAAGATTGGATCGGGAGAGCAATTGGATCGGGATGTTGAAGCAGAGAAAGTTGGAATAGGGAAAACTGAAGTGGAAGAAGTTGGAATAGAAGCTGATGGCAAGGCACCTGAGAAACCGGCTCAGCCACCAGCAGAGGAAGCTGAGGATAAACCTGAAGAAAAACCTGATGCAGACGCCCCGAAGCCTGATAAAAAGGAAAAGAAGAAGAAAGCTGCAGTAGAAGGAGAAGAGATTCCTAAAGATGGGGAGGGAGATGCAGAATTTTCAACCACTGGAAAAACAGCTGCTCAGAAGAAGAAAGAAAGGAAAGAGAGAGAAAAACTGAAAAAGCAAGCCCAATTTGAACAAACTGCATCGGAAAAGAATTCAGAGCATAAAGAACGAAAGGAAGAGTTTCCTCCTATTCCTCAGGCTGCTGAAGAGGGACCTGCTGAAGATGATAACGAGGAAGCAGAAGAGGGTGATGGGGAAAAGAAGAAGAAAAATGGCGGGAAGTATGACAAAAAGGATAACAAAAGACCTGGAAAGAAGACGATTGCAGCTATGCAAGAAGCTCTGGAAAAGGTTAAAGAAGAAGAAGAAAGATTGAGGCAAGAGGAGGAAGCCAAAATTAGAGCACAGGAAGAAACTGAGCGTCAAGAAGAAGAAAAGGCCAGGGTAGTTGAAAACACGGAGGAACTGTGGTGTTTTAGAGGAGGAACAGAATCACGAGGGTATCAGTTAAGGGAGATGGTTAAGAAAGTTTGGAGGTCGCCCACTGTCACTCCTGTGACGATTGTGCTTAGTTTGGGGGGACGTGTAAGAATTTTGTATTTTTGTACTAGTTTTAAACCGGACAATACGAGCAAAAGCCGTGCGGGTGCTCGCACGATTTGTATTTTTGGGATTTCTATTATTTAAATTTGGTTTAGGAGTTAGAGTTTAGAGCTGGAAAGCTAGTCGTGATGTTCTCTCTCCCGATGTATTTACTTTAGTTTAACTTATACCTTTGAATAAATTTTTCTGTTTGCAATATATACGTAATTTTTACTATATGCTTTGCCAGTTTGTCCAGTATTGCCATCTGGATTTTTAATGATTTCCGTACTCCGCTAGCCTGTATAGTATCTAGTAAGCCGTGCTAAAACAGCCCGATTTTTATATTGTTTAAGTATAGGAAATTTGCACTCCAGGTGTTTTTTATATAACTCAGTGAGCGAGCCTAGACAATAGAGCATTCGCACTTGACGTCACACTTGACGACGTGGATAGGCGTGGAGGACAGGCAACAACGTTGCTAAGGCTGTTGCTCACCCGTTGCTACAGAGGTTGTTAGGGGCGGAGTCTTGTGATCGCAAATGCTCCAATAGAATTGTGCACGAAAGTGTGATTTTCTTTATGGGATCGACGATACTTGTCAAATTTTATTAAGATTGGATAATATTTAGGGGTCGTACACTTTTGTCACTTTTCATATTGTCATATCCAGGGTTTGAAATTGATAATTGAAACGGGGAAAAACTCAAAATCGGATCAAAATTTTTATTTGGCACTTTTAAAAATCAGGCGTTTTATTAACAGCACGTATAATCGTCTGGCGATCAGAAAAGAAAAACTTGCGTCGTAACAATCACTGGTCGTCAAAATTTGAATGATTATATCTGTGGATATATTTTTTGTTTTATTTTTCTTACCAAAAAATGAAAATAACTTTTGTCACACCAAAAATCGCCAAATATTAAATTGTTGAAATTTGGCTAAATTCATACAGATATATATGCCATAAGGAAATAACACCATTGAAAAATATGAAACACCCAAAGTGACTGCCCACATCGGTCTTCCAAAGCCACTCAATTCCTGACATCTTCATTGTATATTTGTCACATTTTATTATTTTTAATAAGAAGACATTTTTAAATTGTAACAAATTTGAGTTAACTTAAAACTATCTGTTTTTCAGATATTGAATCTTTTCGACATCTTTTTTACGTCAGTTTTCACCATAGAAATCAGCCTCAAGGTAAGATTTTAACATTTTAGGACTTGGTCAAGAAAAGCGTAGATAAAAACAGCAAATCTTGAGATTTTCCTCCCATAAATAATCTCGATATCTTGCTGTGAATAATCTGAATATATTAGATTTATCAATTTTCTCCGGATGGGAAAAATAATACATATTTCTATATACCAAAATGATTTGAAAAAACATAATATTATGAGTCCTAACAAGGACGAAACCGGTCCATGGCTGGAGGTGACGCTTAGAGTTGGAGTTTCCAAACCTTTCCCGAACCAGTGGTTATGGTTATAAATACTCCCTTTCTCATAATATTAATGTACAGCGGTGGTTCCCAAAGTGGGTTCCACGAAAAAAATTAGGGGTTCCGCGTGACAAATTTTATTTCCTTGAAGAAAATAAGAATGGTGTTTTTTTATATTAAGTTCATCAAAATGCAAATCCTACCAAAAATATGTATTAAATTCTTAAAAATGTATGTCCGAAATTCGGATTAGGTGTACCATAACAATTTAAAACCTTCTTTTTATAGTCTAATTTCCAAAAATTTTCTAGGGGAGGACCCCCAGACCCCCCTGATGGTTCTTGGAACTCGCTTAATCACAACTTTTTTAACATTAGGTTGACTTGTTTCCTTTATCCCATATCAGATATTAAATTTTAAAAAGTCGTTGATTAAAAAATATTCAGGGGGCCGCGATCATTGGCAACATACTGGGGGGTTCCACGAGCAAAATAGTTTGGGAACCACTGATGTACAGTACTGAAATAAAAACCGTTATGGTGAACATGGTTGGCACTTTGAACGAAAATTTTCATGAATTCTTGAAAATTACAATTAACTATTTTTTCTGAGAGGCCATCTTCATACGTAACGTAACGCAGCGCAACGTGTTCCTTTTTCTATGACAGACCTCGATTTTTATTCCATATTCCGAAAAATCACCAAAAAACATGGAAACAAGTGATATTCTCATAGAACATCATCAAAGATAGTAATGAGCCGTGTAAATTCGAAAATTTAACATAGAAAGGTGGAAAAAGTTTATTTTGCAGAACTATAGTTCAGGTGGAATATTTGTTTATCTTTCCAGATTTGGGTTTACTTTTTCCAGTTTGTTGCCATATCAACAAATATATTTCACAACAAACATTGTTTTTTTTTTTTGCTATACTCGACAGCAACGTTTCCTTAACCCAGTAAGTCACTACGTGTAAGGAGAAAATGGGTAAATACAAAGCCGGTTGGGTTGCTAGGAGGAGTTTCGGTACGCAAATCATGATAAAAAGGCAATATAATAACCCAATTAATTCTTTCAACAGGCTATCACCTACGGCCTTGTTCTTCATCCTGGCTCTTTTTGCCGAGTTGCTTTTAACAATCTAGATATACTAGTAGTGTGTGTCTCTCTCATCTCTTTTGGTTTAGAGTAAGTACAACTGAGCTTCTCTTTCATATGTATATTTAAATCATAATTTGCTTTAGTAAGACACGTGTTATGTTATTCAGGGTGTTTCAAAAGTCTGCTTTTATTAGGAACGCGGCGAAATAAGAAAGTTAAAAAATTCATTAAAAAACTAAAGGATATGGTACAAAAACTTCTACCAGAAAATTGTTTGCAATAACGCACAGAAAAAGTTTGATGAAAATATCTTAAATATTTGAGGAGATAATAGCATGTGAAAATGGCACTTTTTCAGGCCTCAAAAAAATAAAAAGTTTTTCAGTGTTATCATGTAATTTTGAGTTTTTTAAAGTTAAATAAAGAAAAATTTAATTAACCTAATCATTAAACCTTTTTTTTAAAACCTATCATTAAACCTTTAAAATCATTAAACCTAACCAAATCATTAAACCTTTGTCTGGATAAATGCTATTTTCACTTGATATCTTTTCACCATCTCTTCGAATACTTGATATTTACATGAATTTTTTTTCCATGCGTTTGTCGTGATAATGTTAACAATTTTTTTAGGGAAAATTTTTTGTTCTATCCCCCTTCAGTTTCTATTTAATGTTTTTCAACTATCTTATTTTGCCTCTAAGGGCGTTGTAACCCATCTCAATGGATTCAACATGATCCTAGGAGACGTTATTTCCGAATAAATGCCGTGACACGGACTTTTGAAACACCCTGTGTAAGTCACCTGTTTCCAAGAGGCATCTGTAAATGTTTGAAACACTTATACAACGCCAAGTGCACTCAATAATGAACACTTCAAACCAAAAGTGTTTTGATTGTACAGCGATTGTATTTCCATACTGTTGTGGGAGGAAAAGATAAGGCTTAAAAAGTGTTGCTTAAAACAACAGAGACAGAAAATGTGTTCTTATACAAATACAAATATAGTCGATCAACTACAGGCTAAAAGCCCAGCAAGGTTGATTCAGTCTATTCAATTCAACCCCCCGATTTCCAGTATTCGTCTACTTTTCTTTTAAACTCGTCTACCCCACTTGAGTTAACTATCGATTCAGGTAATGCATTCCATTTATCCACTACTCTATTAAAAAAAATAATGCTTCCTACAATCCCGTTTAAAACTTGCCTTATTCAATTTTAAACTGTGACCCCTCATTCTATTACCCGTACAGAAATCTAGTCCCTCTGTGTCCCCTTGTTTTAACATTTTAAAAAGTTGAATGAAATCCCCTCTAGCCCTTCTTTTCTCTTAAGTGAACATATTTAACTTCTTAAGTCTTTCCTCGTAACTAAAACTAGATATACCCTTGACCAATTTAGTAGCCCTATGCTGAACCCTTTCAACTAAATCTATATCTTTTTTTAAGTATGGAGACCAGAACTGAACAGCATATTCGAGATGAGGCCTTACCAAGCCTCTATATAATGGCAAAATAATATTTCCGGACCTTGAAGAAATATATTCTTATAGAAGATATAAGAACAAGAACACATTCAAATTCTAAACATAATTTACTACCCTATTTCTAGAACACATTCTGGTGGGCAACACTTTTAAAGCATACAGAACACGATCACTACACAATGAAGTGTTATTATATTCTAGCTAATAAACAACACTGTTGATTTGAAAATAAAAAAAGTTTTCTAAATGTGTTTATTTTTGTGTGTGAGCATTTGCAATGTCTCAAAAAATATGCCATATTCGTGATACTCGTGGCAAACAAAAAGATAATTCTGAAGTTTAGATGTCTGTTTTGTATTTTGAAAAGCTAATTATTATAAATACATTTAAAACGGAAAAGTTTTTTCGTTTTAAATTCTTATACACAATAGAACCTTAAGTACCCTGCCTCACTGTTCATATGGTTAACTTGCTTGAAATTCTAAAAAAAAAATATCTAAAAATTCTAATTATCAATTTTTAAAATATTTTCTTTTGACCTCTTGCTTTGATTCTTATATATTAATTGATTTCAATTGTAAAAATAACCAATAACCTCACTCAATTACTCAACTTCGAACATAAAATTAATATTAGCCAATGATTAAACTTTCTGCATTAATGAAAATTCAAATTTGCTAAAAATAATGAAAAGTTTCCGGAAACAAAGGAAAAACTGTACATCCAGTCAAAACAACTTACATTCATTACTTGAATCTAGCTTGATATTTTTGAATCTCTTTAAAAACATTATTTTCCTGTGAGAAAACCTTTCTTTTTTTTATCTTTCAGCAATGGTGCTATTTCAGTAGTGAAAATTCTTCGTGTGCTAAGAGTTTTGAGGCCTCTTAGGGCTATCAACCGTGCCAAAGGTTTAAAAGTAAGCATCGCAATTCTTTACTGCATATAAAGTTGCATTTCTTATTATACTCGACTGCAACGTTTCTTGAACCCAGTACGTCACAAATGCGGAAGGAGAAATCGGTAAACACGAAGCCTGTTGGGTTGATAGGAAGAGTTTCGGTACGCAAATCGCGTGATTGAAAAGCACTATATATATACATAAGTTTAACAAAATAATCATATTTTTAAACTGACGTTCTTCATTTCACTCTAAATTCAGACACCGCGATTTGAACTACTTTGTTTGTTAGTGACGTTGTAGGGTCAACTTAAGTTACTTTCTAGTATAACTTATCAATTACTTGTCAATTTCACTCACAAATTTCTATTAACTCTTTACATCACTTTTTTAAAGTATATATGTGACTTAAAGTAGAGAAAATTTAAATAAAGTATTAGATAAAAATTATAGTGAATGAAAATTCCAGTCAGTAAAATGTGTGCAATATTTATAAAAAAACGTTAACAATACTTATTCTTTTTTAAATCCTTTCTAATCCTTGTATCAACCTGTATGTATTTTGTTTATCAAACCACAAGTTATTTTTATCAACAAGTTTTATCACAAGTTATTTTAGTTATTGTTTATCAAACCACGAGTGAATTTTAGGCACTTTACTTTAAAAATATGATTATAGTTAGTTAAATTCATGCGTATTGCGTTTTTCGGTTTTAATTTTTCGTAAAATATTAAGTATTTTTGATTTTGCGGCGTAGTATATTCGTTTAGAATTAAGCGTCATTGTCAAGAAAGGTTGTAATCTAGTATAAGTAGTTCTGGTTTGTAATATCATAGTTTTTTATATTGATGTAACTTATCAAACCACTTTCTTAAAATTTACATCGTAATGAAGGAAATTAGACGATATGACTATATTAAAACATAGTTACCACTAAAAAGAAAAAAATAAGATATTATAATTATAATTTTTTTAATCTCGTCACATGTGATTTACTTAAGAGTTGGATTATTCAAATAGCCAGGGCTTAAAAGGCATCTGGCTCTGCATTCAATATACGCTTAGTGTCAGTTTCTCTAATTGGTGACGGAGTGGGTCAGGTTTCAACAGTTTTGTTTTCTATTAAAATCGTTTTTTCCTTTGTTGTGAGATTAATTTAAATGCCACCTGGTGTAAAGTAATGTTTCTTATCAAAACAGCATCTGTCCTTGGTATTCCTACCATTTCACCTTTTAATTATTTTTTTTTGTAATCGAGTGAAGTTGCTTTTGACGTCTCCAAAGTAACTTTTGAATTTTCTTTTAAAAAATCGGATTTTCGCCGCTTTTTATTAATTAGGTGAGTGATTTTTACTTATGTTATTATTTAAGGTCTTCTGCTTCTATGTATACCTTTTCCGAACTGATATTTTTATTCTGAAGCGTATTAGGGGTCTAAAACCGTGACGACTAAAGGTGGGGCACCTTTCAACACTTAGGGTGGGGCAGTTTTCAACACTACAAAAACGCGTTTCCCATAGTATATTGCGCTTTCACAATGTTATTTCTTGAAGTAAACTCTCTTAAATAATTTATTTAAGAAATAATAGTATTTTATTATTTTTAATAATTAATTTTTAACGGGAAAAACAGCTGAAAATAGGTTTAGAATATTTACTTTAATGTATACATATAATTTTTAAAGGTAAGGCTATACCATTTGATTCAAAACAAAAAATTTTATGCATTTAGTAAATATAAGCATCGATTTAAGTAAAACAATTTAAGTTAAATCACTCTGATGATTAGTAACTAGCAAAATTGAAAATACATTAAAAGAGATTAAAAATTTGGTAAATTCTGAAGAAAAACAGTTTAATTAATGATATATTTTCGGAATACATTTCAAAAGTACTTTTAAATGGAAAATATAAAGGCAAATCACACTTGGTTGTGACCAGGTAACCTTATACGATTCTTATCTCTCTTACAGCACGTCGTTCAGTGTGTGATTGTAGCTGTCAAGACTATCGGAAACATTATGTTGGTCACTTTTTTACTCAACTTCATGTTTGGTGTCATAGGAGTGCAACTCTTCAAGGTAATATCACTTCTAAAATTATTAAGAAAAGGAAATTGTCTGAGATCTTGCTTATAAACTGTTCAATATCCTGCTCACTCACTCACTTCTGTTGTTGTTGGTTTTTTTTTTGTCTTCAAACTTTTCTTTTGTAACTCTGGATATAGTAGTAGGAGCTCTTTTAAAAACCAACTGTTTCAACTTTGGAAAGTGTTAACTTTGGAGAACGTCCTCTACGGTAGCCAAGTTGGCGCTATTTTAGGGCCGATCTGTATTTCTTTAAACAAAACAAATCTCAAATACTCATTGGTAATAAAGTAATGCCAAATTGGCGACCACTAGGGTCTTTCGCCAAAGCATTTTTTTTTTCAAAAGGTGAGAAAACTGGCTATTATACTGTATTGGTTTTGAATTATCCTTTCTTTTGAAATTCATCCATAGGGCACAACGCAGTAAATATAAAATTTATGGTAAGAACCTATACGCGGAAACTTGCATTTCTGTTCAGGTGAAATTAAAGACAAATTATTTTTTTACTAACTTCTCAATGAGCTAGAAGCTTGAAATACTGAACATAATTCAAATAAGTTTGACAATATAATATTATCTTAGGATATTACTCTGATAAAATAATGATTAATTCACGTTTAAAGTACTTTTATCAAAAAATTAAAAGTCAAATATCGCTAAAACATTGTTTACACCTCGCCGAAACCAAAAATTTAAATTTTTCAAGCTTAAGAGTTTTCTTCAGTAGTTTTCAGAATAATTGAGATATCTCTCCGTTGGCGACTTTTCATGAGACTGAACTATTTGTTTAAAGATCTCAGTTTCTCAAAGTAATAATTTGTTCAACAAGTATTAATACCTTGAGTTGATTTCTCAAAGTAATAATTTCTTTGACATGTGTTATCCAACTTAATGAAAAATACTTCTGTTCACAGGGAAAGTTTTTCTCCTGCAATGATGGCTCAAAACTATACAAAGACGAATGTCAGTAAGTATTCTTATTGTTATACTCCCCTTTTGGCTGCCAAAAGCTACTTCACAGTTATAACAATGAATTTGTCCTTTTTGTTACTTATTATACACTTATTCATAGTGTTCGGCAACTAGTGGTCAAAAAATAGTTAACTACCAACTACTAATTAGTTTGGGAAAATCTAGTTGCAACTAGTAGTTAACTATTTTTTCCTGGGACTAGTTACAACTAGTAGTTAACTGTTTCCCAAAGTAGTTAACTACTAGTTAACTAGTCTATTTAATTTCATAACCTATTTTTTGCCCAAATTCTAATACATCTTTCTTATCTATATCACAAAAAACATGCAAAAAGGGCCTTTAATTCTGGTTATGGTATTTTGAGTACTCTACCATCTTAATTAAATTTGTTACAGCACAATTTTTTCTATATTTTGATAAAAATTTTAATAAGAATTTTTTTAAAGTAGTTGAAATTTTGAAAGTAATTTCAACTAGTAGTAATTAAAAAAAGTAGTTCAACTAATAGTTGAACTAGTTTAAACCAAAAGTAGTTAAACTATTAGTTAACTACTAGTTGATCAATAGTTAACTACTAGTTGCAACTAGTTCTAGTTAACTAGTGCCGAACATTACTTATTCATATGCTGACGTTACGTTTTCAATTTTTGCATTTTCAACAAGTATTACATTTTACGCTTCGAACGATACCAAAATTGATATTCTACGCGGAGAATAAGTATTTTTAATTATTTTTTTCAAGAAATAATTAAAATGGATAATTATCTGTGATTGTGGTGCCACGCCCCCTCAAACCAAAATAAACGTTTTGTTATATGTTTAGTCTTGAAATTTAGCTTTTTAAAAAAATTTGTGGTTTAAATATTATAGCTGTAGTGTTGATATGCACTTTAGTAATAAGTTAGTTTTTTACTAGATTTCATTTTTCTCAAAACTGTATTTTTTACCATATAAGGAACATTTTCTCAAAACCTATTAAAGCTGAAAACTTGTAACTTGTTATGATAACTAATGACACTATGTTACATATTTTAACACAGGGGTTTCACAAAAAATTCATTCAAACTGAAGTTACTGCATGATACATCATGAAATTTCAGTCTTTTTGAGAAAAAAGCCAAGTACATCCAGATAGTAATTTTTTAACAAATAACCAATCATCTTAGCCTTAAAATCTCCCATTAAAGTATGTAATATAGTTCAGGGAATACTCAGAAAAAAATTTGGGAACTTTGATTCATGATTGATTTGTACATGTTTTAAAAATGTTCCTTAAAAATCCTCATGTTTAACATTATACGGAGATAGGGACTTTGTTGAAATATGCTATATTGATTTTATAAAAAGGGTGTAACAAGTACCCTAGCTAGAGCCGCAAGCCGGTTGATAAAACGTATTCCAGATTACACACGCGACTTGTTTTATCTTAACAAAGCAGGGCACTCCATTCATGTAACGTATATCCTAGTGGCACAAACTTATACTAAATACGTTAAGTTTACGTAACTGCAACTAGAAGTAAACGAAATTCGATCATACATGACAAAAATTGGACGAATCTTGAACGTTTGTCCTGCTTGAGATACAAGTTCTCAAAGATTTTGCTCGGCTAGGTTCCTTGCAAGGAGCACATAAATAAAGGTTCAGAGAACTAAACCTCGACGACCTAAAGAAAATTGAATGACAGATCACGTCACATCCAGTTTACGCTAAAAAAGGTTTTCTGGAAAACGGGAACATAAGGGTGTTTTAGTAGTCCATTTCACGGCTTTTATTTGGAACCATCCATCAACACTTAGGATCAAGGAAGTAAGGTGTACACCTAGGTAAGTGACAATGTTGAATCCAGTGAGATAACTTAAAAACTAAAGGAGAAAGAGAAAAACTTCAATGAGAAAAATGTTTGCAATATCATAACAAACGCACAGAAAAAAGTTTCATGAAAGTACCTTAAATATTCAAGGAGATACTATTAGCATTTAAAAATAGTACTTTTTCAGGCTTCAGAAAAGAAAATTTACAAATTTGTTATTCAAAATTCACAAATCAGTTTTACCATGTAATTTTCAATTTTTTTTACCTAAATAAATTAAAAAAATTATAAAAAATCAGAGAAACTTTCAAATTTGACAGCATTTTCTTTTTTGGAGGCCTGAAAAAGTGCTTTTTTCACATGCTAATATCTTCTCGAATATTTAAGATATTTTCATGAAACTATTTTGCTTACTTTTCATCGATATTGAAAACAAATTTCTTATTGAAGTTTTCATTATATCTCCTTTAGTTTTTTAAATTATTTTTTAACTTTCAAATTTCACCGCTAGGGGTGATGAAAGCCATCTCAATTGATTCAGCACGGTCACTTGCCTAGGGGTTACACCCTACTTCCATGACACTAAGAGACATTAGTTATAAAATAAATAAAAATAAAAGCCGTGATATGGACTTTCTCGTCATGTTCAGCTCTCTGATAGTCATACATGGGTTGCAAAAACGTTCAAATTCTAAACATAGAGGCCTCCCCATTGAAAGGATGAGTCCGTAATTACATATTTTAATTATTTTGCCCGAATGCAACATATTCAAAAATAATTATTTATTTAATTTACTATAAATAAAAACTGGTGACTAAAAGTAAAAACATGAAAAACCTTATTAAAAAATCTAAGATGTATATAGTATTATAGCTTTGTGGTTATTTAGACATATGAATATATATTTTGTAAAGATGATTTACATTTGTTGCACACTAAGTAGGATGTTAAAAATATCTATCGTGGATGCATACGCACACTGTAGAATGAAATAATTCATTCATCGGATATTTCTTTTTCAAATGCGAGCGGGGCGGCAGCCCCCTAGTATACCCGTAAAAAGTCGTAACCTGAATTACACAAATTTAACTTTTGTTATTTCTTTATAAGGAAAAGAGTCGAAATGATGTTACCGAGGTTTTTAAAGATCCAAACATAATAACACCAAAATATTTTCAGATTGTCGGCTTACAGGAGAAAGACACTAACTGCCATGTTCTATAAACCATTATCATTTTGGACATTTTAGTATTATCATCCTCCTTAAAAAAAAACAAACAGTTATCATGTGGTAGATCTTTAGCGGGTAAGTTTGGGGCTGTATTCAGAAACTTAAAACACGTAGAAGAAACGAGACGGGAACGGTACAGAAACGATAGATTTGACACGGGAGGTCTAGATATGTCATTTTTCCTTCCGTGCGCTCCTGACGCCTCCTTTCGTACAGCCTTACAAGTAATTATACACTGATAATTCAAAACACTGATAATTTAGATGTCCATTACTTTCGTAATATACAGTGTGATTCTTAATTCATCGTCAATATTTGGTGGGGAGGTAGAGGGAGACTTCGAATAGGAATGAGGGGGCGCAGACGCACCGTTAAAGAGTTTAGTGCGAGAGCGTTACAAAAGGATGTTTTGCGCCCGAAACACAATAGAATGAAAAAATTTATTGCAAGAGGTTCAGCAGTATTCGTACTACTTACACCATAAATTTGATAGAAATTGGACCACTTGCTAAACCGTGGGGCGAGTTTTAAAACGTGCAATATTAATCTTTTAGCCAAAGGATGGAGTTCCCTTAGTGTAATGGTATTTAGAAAAATTACGATTGGGGAAGGATTTTTCAATGACCATACAGTTTTAATTATCAATGTATGATCCTTAAAAATTCCTTCCCCGATCTCTAGATAAAAATATAAAATTTGCATAGCATGAACAAAGATTGTGTCATTATTCCTAATTATCCATAATTTTAAGGACATGAGTGTATTTAAAAAAAGGTTTTTAAGTCATGACGAAGAGTTCTCGCTTTATCTCGCAGGGGGCAGTACATCATATACCAAGGAGGTGACGTCACAAAGCCTCTGGCGGAAGAGCGTAAATGGGAACGCTACAAGTTCAACTTCGACGACGTCGCCAAAGCCATGCTCACACTCTTCACAGTCTCGACCTTCGAAGGCTGGCCTCAGTAAGTTTACAATCTTATATATTAAAATAATTTGGTTTTTCTTTCGGCCGGCCGCCAGGCCGCACCCCCGTTCCGATTTGGACAAACTCGGTCTTGATCGAAAGCTCTCCACCCCTAGATGAGCCAATAATATATCACGTTCCTCCAAAACATTCCATTTTTAAATTATGCGGTTTTTTTCGTTTTGCCCCCATGTTAACTCTATGAGGAGGTTCCGTTCGGCCGGCCGCCAGCCCGAACCCCTGAAACGATTTTGACAAACTCTGTCTTGATCGAAAGATTTCCAACCCTAGATGAGCCCATTATTTGTCACGTTCCTGTAAAGCATTCCATTTTTAAATTATAAACTTTTTTAAATTTGCCTCATTGTTTTCAGTTAATATTTTTACCAACACAGGCAAAACGTCTTTTAAAGAGCGTGAAGAAAATCTACATTGAAATTATCAAACTTCAATTTTTTGACGTTTTACTAGATTTATCGCAACAGGATACCTACTAGGCATATGGATTTATAAAAAAAGTTACTGGTACAGGTTTAATTAAAGTATTACTTCTTTCTCTTCAGATGACGCAGAAGAATAAATTAGTTGTGGTTAGAAAAACCTATAATTTGATTGAAAATATTGAACAGTTTAGCGCTGACGATGCAGCTTAAAAAAAGTAATAAATTTTAAAAAATTTAACTGCGCTGCAAGCGTGTGGTAGTAACGAGCGAAGCTCGCATCAGCGCCAAAGGCGCGTAATCTAGCTGGTAAGACGCGGCTTTGCCGGGTCAATCCAGCTAGTAAGAATTTAAAACTGAACCGTTTATTTCAGAACGCCACGCCCACGTTTTTTCAATAATGAGCCATTTTGGGGTCGTGTGATTTTTCAGAGGGGGGGGGTAAATCATGGCCACCTAGACTCATAAGGCCAGGGAAGCTCGAAATCGTGACGCAAAATAGTAGGCAAGACGTCACTCTTCATATCTTTTTTTGGACAACAGCTTAACTCCCGTCTGAAATCTTGTACCTTAGCGCTGTTGATAAGTGTCGTCTTGCCTTCTATTTCGCGTCACGATTTCGAGCTTCCGTGGCCTTATGAGTCTAGGTGGCCATGGATAAATGCACGTTTTAGTGCAGAAAAGATTAAAAGTAACATATCAAGAATTAGAAAAATCATCTTATTTGTGCAATTTATACATTGTTTCTCCTTGGCATTCAGTTTGCACAAAGTGTTTCTTTTTCTTTAAAGGCTGTGTATTTGGAACTAATGTTATTATTTGTCAAAACGGACCAATATGAGTTATTACTGGGTTAAATCACGGCCTTCTAGACACATAAGGCCAGAGAAGCTTGAAATCTTGAGTGACGTTGAGTGCCTACTATTTAGCGTGATCATCGCTTTTTGGACTGCAGCAAAACTCCAGTCCAAGTCGAAGTCGAAAAAGCAATGATGACGCAAAATAGTAGGCAGAACGTCACTCAAGATTTCGAGCTTCTCTGGCGTTATGTGTCTAGATGGCCATGGTTAAATAGCAACAGGAGAGGGTGATACATGATGAAGGAAAAAAACAAAGAATTAATTGGATATGAAGAAAAAACATAATTTGATAAGGTTGAAAGATAACAGGTTATGTGAGACAACCATGGGGTAACGCGTGTTGAATATCCATAATGACCTTAGAAGGGGTGAAAACCCTCTTTGGCTCAAGCCACACAACAGCAAAACGCAGCCCAAAGCAATAAAAAAACGATAAAGTTGGTAATCTAAGTGAAGTGAGATAACCATCTTTATCGTTTTTTTTTATTGTTTTGGGCTGAGTTTGGCTGTAGTGCGGACAGCGCTTTAGGTCCTACCCACACTACAGCCAAAAACTATAAAAAAAAAACGATAAAGATGGTTATCTCACTTCACATAGATAACCATCTTTAGATAGATAAAATAAAAATGTTAGACAATTTCTTTTTGTCTATAAAATACCCAAACGTGGGCTACTACTACTTTAAGAAAAGAATTAATTAACACCCTTATAAAAATGTAGTGAGTTTCTATACAGTTTTTCCTCAAAACAAGAAAAGTGGCGTTTAACATGTTTCTGAATTAAGCGATTCAAGTATCTCTTCACTTACAAAGTAAAGAGACTTATTTTAATAGTTATATAAAAGTTTTACTGTATTTAATTCAATCGTAGTTATAAATTCATATCTATATTTTTTTTCTTAAAAAGTGGTGAATTCATTCATTTATATTGTGTTTTAGGCTTCTGTACGTAGCCATCGACTCACGAGCCGAAGACGTGGGACCGTATCACAACTACAGGCCGATGGTCGCCATCTTCTTCATCATCTACATCATCATCATCGCCTTCTTCATGGTGAACATCTTCGTCGGTTTTGTCATCGTCACCTTTCAGAACGAGGGAGAACAGGAGTACAAGAACTGCGAACTCGATAAGAACCAGGTTAGTAGGAAAATCCTGTTTTTATATATGATGTAACTTAACTGCTGATGGTACTGCAGCCGTACTTTCTCTTAATGACAGAGCTGAGCTTGTAAATAAGTTCGTAAATATAGGTCCATATTAAGAAGTAAGAGAAAAGGGCTACAAAAACTGAACTCATGTTATAAATACTGGGTCATTCCATATGAAATCAACAAGGCACTCAACCGGCCCCTGTCAGATTTCAATTAAACTTTCAGGAATTGTTCTCTCCTATGATTATAAATAAAAAAAAATATTATTTAATTTTCTTACTAACTTTTTATATTAAATTTTTAAAAAAGGCCAAAAATCCAATTTTTTGGCTCTTTAATATTGCATAATTCTAGTTTTATTTGTTTGAGAAAATCTATCACCTCTGGTTTTAAGATACTTTCACAAACTTTCATTTGATATAAAGTTTGACTATGTCCACAAAAAAAATCATTTTCATAATAAAAGTTAAAAAAAAACAATTTTGGTATCCTTGATTTTTTTGAAAATTATACATATTTTTTTGCAACGTTATAAGGTATGAAATCTGAAAACTATAGAATGGGACATTCATGGGATCAGGACGGAGTTATAGCAAAAATAGTTGTTTTAAAGTAGGTTAAAGTGATGGTCATAGGAGAGAACAATTCCTGTAGGTTTCGTTAAAATTCGAGAGGTTCAGGTTGAGAATCGGGAATTTTTGGTTGATTTGATATGAAATGACCCTATTAGAAGTTGTAAGTATACAGGGTGTACCTGAAATCGTGCAACATACTTTGATAGATGGAAGAATTTATCAAGACGAACAATAATTTCTATAGAGCAGGGGGTCGCAAATGGAGTTTAAGGGGTGAAAATTGAAAAAATAATAAAGCAGTGAAACCTCGCAAATACGTTTAGAAAAAGACAATTCTTTAAGTTAAAAGGCTAGTGAAACAAAGTAAAAAGCTCGGTTCTAGCATTTATTACCCGAAACTGACTGAAATACTAAAAATTATGGTTTGTATAATCTGTACAGTTTCTGAAACAAAATTTGAATCAAACCCTATTTTTATTGAACGGCTTTTGATAGATAGACAGATCCGAGTGCACAGATTTAGGAATAAGTGTTTCATAGACGGATCTAAAGAGTATCTTATAAAGATTTGTTAAAACTAAAACAAGTTAAATATCACCTTATTTATACTGCTTCTTAAGCGGTGAAATGCTGTTTCAATTATCTTAAAATGTTAACTGAAGCTCAACATTAACTTTTAACTTAACCTTATGGATGGAAGTCAACAAAACAAATGTTTTTAAGAGCAATAGATGCCTTCTGTTTATATTATAAATTGTTCTGGTTCTTTTACAGAGAAACTGTATAGAATTTGCCTTGAAAGCGAAACCGGGGCGGCGATACATTCCTAAAGCAAGGATCCAATACAAAATCTGGTGGTTCGTGACGTCACAGTATTTCGAGTACACCATTTTCGTTTTCATCATGGTCAACACTTTAACACTTGCGATGAAGGTATGCAGTTGCGGAATGTTTCATTAAAAATAAGTTTCTTTTAAGATTTTAAATTTGATAATCTCGTTTGATCGGGAAAACTAAGTTTCATGATTAAGCTTTGATAAATACAGTAGAACCTCGATATACGGACCCCTTAGCGGACCAACAAGTATGAAAATTGGGGGGAAACCAATTAGAACAACAAAGAAATAAAACAGGAATATACCACCTCGAATAACACATTCTCAACAGGTGCTAAATATAGACCAATCAATGAGAACATTCCGAAACAAGAAGAACGTGATTATTTGGATTAATTTAGGATTCAGAAATTTTCCCAATATCCCTTCTCTTCTGTTCTAGCCTCTCAATAAGCCAATTTTTACATGTTCTGATTTAAATTTTGGGTCGCTATAACAAAAAACTCTCACATTGAAAGATCTGATGACAAAAACAGAGTTAAAAGGACGTTAAATTGGAAGCCAATGGGCAATAGACCTAGAGGACGACCCAAAATGAGATGGTTGGACGATGTTCTTAAAGATCTTAGAAGAACGATGAAAATAACGAACTGGAGGAAAAAGGCTTGTAATAGATATAGTGGCTAGAAGGGTATAGTGTCTTTATCACCATAGAACCGCGAAAAAATTTCTGTTTCCGAAAAGGAGGAAACCACCAGAGGGCGATGGGTTCCCGCCGTCGCGGGTTTACTATCGATTTTACATTAAAATCGCATTGTGAGTTCGAATACGAGTGAGTTCGGAAACATATTAATACTTTGATAGAGGTTTAAGCATTTAATTGTTTTTTATCTAGACAAGTAAAGAATTTAAGGTTTTTTTATTCTTTTAGAGCATTTGAAAGAGTTCATTTTTTGCAGAAAATAGATGGCGCTAGCGTTCTTGCCGTCGCGATGCCATAAACTTTTTTCCTCCCTTTCTGGAGCATTATTTTGATAGCGGGTAGCGACACTACTCCTTCTAGCCACTATATAATAGAGTTGCCTGGAGTAGATTGGTGCAGCAGGCCAAGGCCCATTAAGGGCTGTAGAGCCGAAGAAGAAGAAAACAACAAAAAACGCATGTGTTTGGGACCGCTGTAATGAATTAAAAATAACATTTTTCTTATTATGAAATAATAGGTTCTTTAACAACCAGTCGTTATAAAAAGGTTCTAGTACTGCATTTTAAAATCAATCCTGGTTTGGGTATCAAAATCAAATCCAAAATTTAGTTTTATTGGTTTCAATTAAAATTCAAAGATTACTTTTGAGAGTTACGGTGTTACTCGGATATTGATTCATTTACAATGAAAAATATTTTGATAAAAAAACAATAAAATAGCCCCAAAGCATATCGTTCAGACCTTGCAGGCGTTTTCTTCAGTAGTTTTCATAAGAATCGAGGTATCTCTCCGTTGAGGAATTAGCGACTTAAAATAATTTATAAATCTTCATTAAAAATATTACATACTCAGAAAATAATTATCACAGATGATATGACATATTGTGCTCAATGTATGAATGTGTGTGAAATATGTGAACAATGTAATGTTTTCCAGCGATCGGTAAATGATAATCCGTTTTTGATAAAAAGAAAACGTTGCCAGATTTTTAAAAGTAGAAAATAAAAATTTTGGGTACAGTTTTAAAGAGTCTTCCGACCGCCATGTTTACCCACATCCCAAATTATGACTGACAACCATAGAGATATAATTATTAATTACTATTATTAGATAGTAAAATAATAGTATTTAGTAGATTATTGTTAGAGATCTAATAGTACTATTAAATCTCTATGGTGGTTACACATGGCGACTAAAGGACTATTTCTAAAGCTGTTCCAAATTTTGATCAGATTTAATTTTTTGTTCGTTTTTATGATTATCAATTTGTATTTTTTTTTCAGTTTTATGGACAGTCTAAAGAATACACATATGCATTGGATATTTTAAATATAATTTTCACAACAATCTTTGCCTTGGAGTTTGTCCTAAAGCTGATGGCATTCAAGTTCAAAGTAAGTGTATTTTACATTTTTGGAATAGGTTGGGGGAATGTGGGAAACTTTTTAGCCATTTTCAAATTCTAAATTTTATAGCATAAAAACAATTACTTTTTAATGATTTCTTTCAATTGGATCTTAACATTACATTCCCTCAGAACGTTTCCATCCAAGTTTATTAATTTAGTTTTTTATTATATAAGTAGGTTAAACTTGGCTTTAATTATATTATACACCCCACCCTGGGGTAATATAGCATAACCGTGGGGTAAAATGGGACACATTTCAAAATGATGTCTAAGTAATATATCCATTATTAAGTACAATTATAATAATAATCTAAACATACAAAATTAAATTTAAAATTAAAAATTTAGAAACAAAGACACAATGTGTCGGCGCAAAGCAGCCACAGGAGATAGTAGTGTTTGATATTAAGGTGACGAACTACTTGACAAATGTTTAAACTTTCCACAGAATTACTTCGGAGACGCTTGGAACGTATTCGATTTCATCATCGTTTTGGGGAGTTTCATCGATATTGTCTATGAAAAAGTGAATGTGAGTATTTACGTAACTTTCCTTACTTTTTTTCCCCTGTTCTGCTTTTCTACTACCCTAGTAGCACAGCTCATACCAAATATGTCAAGTTTACGTAACTGCAACTAGAAGTAAATGAAATTTGGACATACGCGACAAAAATTGGATGAATTTTGAACACTCGTGCTGCTAGGGTGTTCCAAATATCCAATTCGCGGCTTTTATTCGGAAACAACGTCTGCTAGGGTCAGGACAGTGAGATGTATCTAACGGATGCCATATCATCCATAGGAAAGGAACAATGCAGAATTCACTGATACGGCTTATTGCGCTCCTATAGCAAAATAATAAAGTAAAAATAATATTAAAAAATTAAAGGAGCAAGAGAAAAAAACTTCCGTTGGAAAAACTGTTTGAAATATAGAAACAAATGTACAGAAAAAAGGAGATATTAAAGAGTTAAATTAGCACTGTTTTGAGCGTTGTTGTTTTTAACGCCACTTGGAATATCCAAGCTCAATCCGCAAAGGAGCACAGGAATTAAGGCAAAGGGGAAACTGCTTCTGAGAAAGTCACTATATAATAATTACATTACGCCAAGGCGGCAAAGGTTATTTGAAGGACAGGTTACCCTTATTGGTTGTATGTTAAGAGAATCCAACTTAACACATTTATTTATTTGATGAAATGGAGCACAGAAGCTATGGAACGATATATTAGCAAAATTCCTTTTGGGATACGATGGGAAAAACAACAGAGTTAAATAAATATTAGAGTTTTTTAGGAAACTGTTTTCAATAAACGCTTACTTTGTTTTAGCATTAATGTTTTGCCCCTTTGAGCAGATTTGTATCCCTATTACGCGACGGCAAATTACGCTTGAGGAATGGCACTATTTTTATAGTGTTAAAGTGTAGGAAGTTTGCACTCCAAGTTCATAAATTGGTAGGTAGTTCAGTTAAAAAAGTGAGGTCCATAAAATGGTGGGAGTAATGATAGATGATAGATGCTGCCATATCACCACCTCCACAATTTTGCCTTCATAATAGAAAACCAAAGTTGCTAGATTCTTTGATTTTTCATTTAAAATTTTCATTATTTAACCAAAAAAGCAAAACCGCACGATAACTGCTTCATTTGTGATAACGTGCGTAACTTCAAATTTTCAAACTTTTTTTTAAAGGCTGCGATTTTTTTTTTGCTTATATCTCCTCGAATATTTATGTTATATTCATGTAACATTTGCTATTTTTTTGTTATGATATCGCAAACGATTTTCTAACAGAAGTTTTCGTTCCTTCTCTTGTAATTTTTTAACTTTCTTAATTTACCCTTTGATGGGCTGTAATCCATCTCAATGGATTCAGCATTGTTACTGTCCTATGGGTTTTTGGGTTTACCTTATTTCCATGATACTAAGAAACTTTGCTTCCAAATAAAAACCATAAAACGGTTTTTGAAACACCTCGTATACTATCAATACCGTTATTTAGACCCTAAAATGTTGTTAATAGCATTCATTCACAACTGTAAAAAAAAGTTATTTTTTCTATAAAGGTACTGCTTAACATTTTAATAGATTTATATTAGGTTAAATATAACAAGTCGCTGATCTTTCACCGACATATTGTAACTCGAATGCTTTGTGACGGAATCGATTCCCATGTTAGAATCGAAGGCACAGAATCGAATACAAGAATCGAAGGAATTGAACCTCAGGAATCGATTCCAGTATCGTATCGAAAGAAATTATGACATCCCTAATCATAATTAATTTTTTCAATTTAATTTGTGTGCGTATGTGCTAAAATGCATTCACAAGGGTTGTTTCGAGAGAAAATTTTTAATAATTTTTTTGTTAAACTAAAAATTTATTCCAGAAAAAATACACTATGGCATCGTGAATTATACATCTCGCACTATCGACATACTACATAGGAACCTCAATTATCCGACCTTTGATTAATCGATTGTTCGACATTCCGTCTGTAGTACTACTTCCGTATCGTAATGTCCTGAGAACTATTCCGCTCCTTAAAATGGGCGACAGATGGTATTGAATAGTTGAGTTTACTCACCAGCACAAAGAATATAAAATAATAATAAATATAACGTTAAAATAATATGTTAGTGAGCTAAACATTTGTATATCTATAATTTTAAAACGCAGGGTTTTGTAACTGATGCGTAATCGAGTTAGAAAAACGTCATTTTAATTCAATTCTATTGATTTAGCTGAGTTTCAAAATGTTCTTCGCACCCAACCGTACTTTAACGTCATCGTCTGGTTCAATTCCTTACACAAACAAGTGTACAAATTGAAACCACAGAAAACCTTTTACGCACTTTTTTAAATATAATTTTTCAGTGTATAAATTAGTTATCTCCATGCTTTCTCTTTTATGGAATTTTATTATTTTTTAATTGCAGTAATTTCGGGTAGTTTAGAAGACAGGTTTTAAAGGTAAAAATTAACCTCTTTAGCTTATCTGTCGAGGCGAACTATCGGATGTAATTTTCGTTCATTTGTAGACGGTATAACTACAGAATAACTAAGCAAAAGATTTATTTCGGTTATTTTACTATTAAAAGGTTATTTTACATTTTACTATAAATTATTAAATACATCAGGCCCATCGGTTTTTAATACGAATAAAAAAAGTCAATAAACTTAAATAAACAGAATAATTTTACAACTTTTTAAAAATAAATCACTTTGAAAATTAAAAGGAAATATTTCAGATAGACGTCCTAATATAATCTTTGAACTACCAATTATACGTAAAGAAATCTACCGCAAGCATTTTCTTTATTTAGCTCCTAAGTTATACAATAGTTTACCATTGGAGTTGCAGTCGGTGAACAATTACTATCATTTCAAGAAAATTTTATTTACGTTTTTAATTGAAATTGACGATATTGATTTATTTTTCCACGTTTACTTACTTACTAGGAAACTACTCTTCGCGCCACGTTTAGAAGAGAAATATTTTTTATATTTTCCAGTTTGTCCAGAATGTTTGATTTGTGTATATTTTGATAAATTTATGTCTTGTGTTTATTTATTAGTTCAAAAACCTTATTTGTTTTCTATCATTTGTGTTGTTTTTATTTTTATAATTTTGTGTAATATTGATTATAATGGACTAGTTCCACATTTTATTATTATTTTTTTAATCTATTCAGCTTTTCGATAAACCCCTAAAACCGAGATATTTTTTCATTCTGATAATTATTTATTTTTTTATTGCAACTCAAAGTTTGCGTTCTGAAAAGCGCGCGAAAAATGGCGCTTCAGGTTCGTGACGTCACTCGGCCCAAACTCGGTCTACTACGACTTGCAGACGTCATTTGCAAAACGACGCCATGATTTAGATATTTTGACTTGTTAACACTGATTAAGGAACATTCGTGTTTTTGTTATTAACATTAATGTTACGATGTGAAAACAAACGCCTTGATATTAATTTTGGTACAATTCCGTTAGAGTCCCCGCTAAATATCGCCAATATCCAAATCGCTAAATATATCCAAATATCAACAAATTTTTCCGTTTTTTATTAATGAACTGAACAGTTATTGATGTAATTAAACATTTTAACTCAGAAGTTTGAAATCATTTATGAATATTTCTACTTTTTGTTGTCTAAAAGAACAGGGCAATATTTAGCGGGGACTCTAACGGAATTGAACCTTAATTTTTAATGGCTATCTCTATTCAAATCACAGTTTATAAGTAGAAATCTGAAATAAGCATAAAGCATCAAAAATGTCTTTTAATTTAACAAAATTGATACAACAACAAACAAAAACGTGATGCCAGCTGCGAAAAATGTAAAAATACATACCAAAAGAATTAATGCTTAATTCTCATCAGTTTTATTTTATAATAAATTAAAGAATTTAATGTAGTTAAATATAAATTATTTACTGTTGGAAGAATTCGAATATTCAACGATTTGTTTTGATTAATAATTTATTTTACGTTTTTATTTTACTAGTGATTTCAGGTTCGTGACGTCACTCGGCCCCGATGGTCTCACAACCATCTCACAACTCAGGCGATTGCATCATTTATATAGAGGGTCTTGCTTTTATTTCCTTAATATCTAAGTAAATAATTTTTTTAGATAAATTTCGATTGTAGATTTCAATTTGTCACAACATATGCTGTAATATTAAACCACAAAATCGAAAGTTTGAAAAATATGGAACTACCTCAAGTCACTAGTACTGGCTCTGTTGCCTTTTGGTGATAAATTCTTATTTTTTGTAGATTGCATTTTAAGGAAGATAAATAAAATTATTGGTACAATTCCGTTAGAGTCCCCGCTAAATATCGCCAATATACAAATCGCTAAATATATCCAATTATCAACAAATTTTTCTGACTTTTATTAATCAACTGAATAGTTATTGATCTAATTAAACATTTTAATTCAGGAGTTTTAAATTATTTATGAATATTTCTACTTTTTGTTGTCTAAAAGAACTGGGCGATATTTAGCGGGGACTCTAACAGAATTGAACCAAATTATTATTGTTACTATTACTGTTACTATTATTATTACTATTATTACTACTACTATTTTACAAGTGAAAAATCAGACTGTTTAATGACGTCACCAAAAATCGAGTTACTATTAGGAATTCTTGATGCTTTTATTTTCAGCCGAATTCTGGAATCATCAGCATCAACTTTTTCCGCTTGTTCCGAGTGATGCGATTGGTCAAACTGCTGAGCAGAGGAGAAGGCATCCGCACCTTGCTGTGGACCTTCATCAAGTCTTTCCAAGTCAGTACAGAATTCAACTCAACTCTATGTAACAAAATATTATTTGAAATGAAATGATTTCGCTTTTTATAAATTCCTTTCAGCTGGTTGTTCTTAGCTGGTTAAGGGAATGAGTAAAATTCCAGTGTCAATTATCACGTTTTAAGTTTTTGTTAATGAATGGTCGCCTCCTAAATGTGGAAATAAAAATATGCGACGATATCAAAGTTGTCGTATAGAGCATTTTCAATCACATGACTTTACCTAACAACGACCTTAGCAACGTTGTTTTTATCCTCCAGTAATGTCATGGGCGAATGCTCTATTATTTTGAAGTAAAGGTTTCCCAAGTCCTTGTTGAGCCGTTCCTCATCTTATAGAGCATTTACAATCACATGACTCGGACTTGGCAACGGCCTTAGCAACAGACTTTTTGATCTACAGCTGGTTAATAGTTGAAAGAAAATAATTGGTCGTTGAGTTCTTCTATTGGAGCATTTGCAATCACGTGACCCACACCTAGCAACGGCCTTAGCAACAGACGTGTTGACCTACAGCAGTTAGCAGTTAAAAGAAAATAACTGGTTGTGACGTCACCTGAAAACACTATTGGTTGAAAACAAAAAGCGTGTCATCATATTAATTCGTTTGACCAATGAGAAGAGAAATGGGGATTGGCTTGACGATGTCTACAGATTCTTGTTTTTGATGTAGGAATCTTTTGTGAAAAAGAGCTTTACCTAGATTTATAAATGAGTTAAGCATGATAATTGACAATGGATATTTATTTCTATCTACAACCGTTTGCCCAGCCCATTTTTTACTACTTGTAGCAACTTTTGTCCGCACTTTAGTGCCCCAAGGGTCAATCCATCATGAGTAACGTAACATTTTAGGCTACTTTTACACCCTTACTAAATAAAGTAATACTTAAAAATTTAGTTTGTAAAAAGGACAGCTATCGGATATTTGGTATTAATTCAAGTCATTTTAACATAAATTCATGCAGTAAAACATTTGAGAAAATATTTACAGTAGAAAAAACTAAATTACATTATAACTAAATAACATTATATTCTATATATGGATAACGTAACTAACTGTGTACTTCCTAAACATGCTACTTTAAACTTCAATTGCTCTAAATTTAAACAGTAGAAAAATCGGTAATATTTAGAAGAAATATCAATGGACGTAAAGTTTAAAGATTTTATTTGTTAAAATAATTTATAACCATTGTTTTTCATCTTTTGGTAGTATTTCAAACGTAACGAATGAATAAGAGTATGATATTTCCCGTGTTCTCATAGATGTTAAAACTTGAATTAATTTTTGTTGGTGCTATGTGAGGACTATTATAAGTATAATTTTCATGGTATGACCAAAAAATTGATCTGGTCCCCCTTTCCTGGTAGATTTTCAATTGTCTTTGGGTAGTCTGGGTAGCCTTATCATCACCCTGTCTGTATAAGTTTAAATCAATTTCATTAATTAATTGGGACAGATTCCATAATCGAGGTTTTCGCCAAATTTGGCGACATCGGATCTTGCCAAGCTATTACTATAGTCTGTTCATTTAGAATTGGCGCCTGAAACAGGATCAAAAACGCTCAATAATGCTTCATAACGGTCATCACACAACTTCAGTGACCGATTTTTTTACAGTATTTTAACTACTTCTGTTTCGGCTGCCTTGTCATTGCAGAAGAAAATGCTTTCTATGATAATTACAATAGTAACTGCTTCTAATACATTTCGTCTCAGGCGCCAGTTCTAAATGAACAGACTATAATACTACATCTAAATTTCCTGCTGGTAGAAGCCATTTTCACATTGAAATGATTATCACCCAAATTTGGCGACATTTGGTGAAAATCTCGATTACGGAATATAACCCCATTAATTAAATTTAATTTTTAATTAATTTGATAGTATTTTTTAAAAAACTACAATATTTTCCTTCCCCTTTGCAGGCCCTTCCTTATGTTGCTCTTTTGATTGCTATGTTGTTTTTCATCTATGCTGTCATAGGAATGCAAGTAAGTGACCTTAAAATCTCATTTCTAAATGAAATATAAGAACTTGCGTATTAGCCCGTCGATCGTTCAGAGACCGTCCAATTCAATGTAAAAAAAGTAACTCAATAGTAAAAAAGTAAGATTAGAGTATGTTTTATTGTTTTTTGGCATAATGAAATTAAATTGCAAATTTTCCTTTTTAGTATAAAATGATATATTTAAAAGGGGAATGTGTAACTGTATTTTGCAATAGATATTCAATTCTGAAAAAAAAATTCACATCTGTATATCCAGAGATAGTTTTAACTCCTCTGAGAGAGTATTTCACTCCTTGAAAATCTGAAATACTCTTTAAAAAACTAGCCAGGAGTATTTTCACTCAGAATTTTTCACAAAGGTTTAGCTTAAAAAAGGCACCGCGTGCCCCACCGAAATCAACAAATAATATTTTTCTACTCAAAACACCAACTGATCTCAGCGGAGACATTTTCGCCCGCCTTTCTGGCCAAAGCCACGGCACCCTAATAATCATACTTTTTAATTGAATCACTTATTTCAGAAACATGTCAAACGCCACTTTTATCAAAAATGAGTTATTGGTGTCATATGATTCTCTAGAGGTAAACGCACATTTTAGTGTAAGAATAATAAAAATAACGGGATTTTAAAATAGTTTTCCAGCATGTTAAATTTCAGCTTTAGTGCAGAAACATGTCAAACGACGTCGCTTGTCTGGTTTCTGCACTAAATTGCGGGGAATTTCGTTCATGCTGTCTCAGCTACCGCTTGTTTGGGACTGCAGTTTGTTATTTAATTGCATACAGAAACTATATGCGATTGGAAAAGTCATTTTTTAGAGGTTAGGTCCATCAAGCCATAGTAAAAACCATATTTTTAAAGTTTTTGTACGAATCTCAAGACTAAGGACGTTTTGGTAGCTATACATTTAAAATTTCAATGCTTGAGGTCATTTATTACATCCATGTGATAGATATTTTGGATCTATGAATCACTTTATTAAAAGTAGACATCAGATCTATACCCCAGATCATAATATTGAACTAATTAACTAATTTTGCAGGCTTTTAAAGCAAAATTTTTTTACTGTCCACAAAGTTACTTCTAAACAACTATCTAATTGACTTCAAAGATGTCTATATTTACATTTTGAATTGCCTGACCACTATTTTTGAGTGTAGAGTTGTAATCATTTATAAAAATAAGTATTTGTACATCTAATAACCAAAAGAGAAAAAAATAAGAACTCCAAAATAAATTTATGGGGTAGTATTTTATATGGAAATGCTATTTTCAACTAATATTCCCACTTTTATTACCAAATCCTAAAAAGAATTAGAGTTAAGCTATGAAAATAGACCTGAATACTCTGTTTATTGCAGAAACCTGTCAAATGCAAAAATTTCAATAATTTTTTTATGCAAAGAATAAAAATATTTAAAAAATTCTTTTTGTCTAAAATATCCAAATGAGGTCTACTTTAAGAAAAAAATTACTAAACACCTTCATAAAAATGTAGTGAGTTTCTATACAGTTTTTCTCGTTTATCTCAAAACAAGAAAAGTGGCGTTTGACATGTTTCTGAAATAAGTGATTCAATAGAGCATTCGCACTTGACGTCACGGGCTTGTGACGTCAGAGGCTTGGATGACAGACAGTATGATGGAAAACTATAGGATACACATCGTTTATTTGTTTACTTTTGATGTGAATTTTGAAAAATAAGGATGTTTTATGTTTTTCTCCAAAGTTTACTTTAAAGTAACCTTTATTTACTCTAAAATGGCATCTCTGCATATTATAAGTCATTCAATAATACTACATTTTATATTTAGCAGTGTTCTAATTGCTGAAACCATTTCTGCCAGTGTTCTAATTGGAAGTACCATTCGCAATGCTACTAACATATTTTAAAATTCTTAATTATTTATTAATTATTCAATATTTAGTTTCAGTAGCATATTATAAGTATTTTACAGATGTATCGGACTCGCATATTGTTCTAACAAATGTAAACAAAAACATGTCACCTCGTAATAAGTCTTTTTCTAAATTTAGCTTACCACTAAAACACAAAAACATATGCACTTACCTTCAATAACTATTATTCTTTCGTTCCGGTCTTTAACCGAGCCTAAAGAATCTTTTTAAATGAACTTTTTTTATAAAAACTAAATGCAGCGCGTATTCTCTATGGGAGCCTAATGTTAAAGAAAAGTTGTCTATCCTCCAAGCCGTCCAAGCCAGCTTGATCACGTGATCGGAGACACGTGATTGAAAATGCTCTATTGTGTTTTCATGCAGCCTTAGTGAAGGTTGGCCCATCCGAAGTAAACAAATGAGGCCCGTGACGTCATGCAATGGGGAGCTCCGCGCGGCTCGCTTTTTCTACTTCTGAATACCAATACCTTTCAATGGGCAAATCCGATCGCTTAAGTTTCTTTTTCTGCCTATTTTTCTGGTGATATTGTTTTTGCTACCCGACTTAAAATTGCCCTTTTTCTTCCTTTAAAACTATTTTATTTTTTTAGCAATTTAAACAAGTAAAATTAAAACCAGTTTATTCTAAAAATGAGGTATTTCCCCCCCCCCATGAATGAAACTTTTCTGACGAATTTGGATTAAACCTTTTTATTTTCATCATTCCTAATTACCAGTATAAATTTTCTGTCCTGCTGACTTAAATAAATTTGCTAGGCCAAGTTACTTTCTAGATGTAAAAATACCCTATATATTATCCACATACTAATCAATGAAATTTTTTTTAAAGAATTAAGGAATGTTACGTATATTACAATAATCATTCATGAGAGTTGTGAATAGCTTTATGCAATAATCATTATAGTATATTTGAATTCCTTTATGCATAAAAATTAGTAACCCTTAGGTTTGGTTTTATAATAAAGCATTATAATATTTTTGTTTTTATTACTTTTTAAATTTGAAATTTCATATTATTTTGCATTTTTTGGTGTTCTACTCAGTGTTTAATTATTCAAGTCAAATTGAATATACAACTTTTATTTATTCTGAAAAAAAACCTAGTGTGAAACATTTACTTTGAGAAAGCCTGCAAATTTTACTAAAAAATATCGTTGATGTTTTTTTTTTAATTTTTAATAAAACTATATTCAAAATGCTTGTTTCATTATTTCCCAAAGTAAATGTCTCACACCAGGATTTTTTTTTCAGAATAAATAAAAAATGTATATTCAATTTGACTTTAATAATTAAACACTGAGTAGAACACCAAAAAATGCAAAATAATATGAAATTTCAAATTTAAAAAGTAATAAAAACAAAAATATTATAATGCTTTATTATAAAAACAAACCTAAGGGTTACTAATTTTTATGCATAAAGGAATTCAAATATACTATAATGATTATTGCATAAAGCTATTCACAACTCTTCTGAATGATTATTGTAATATACGTAACATTCCTTAATTCTTTAAAAAAAATTTCATTGATTAGCATGTGGATAATATATAGGGTATTTTCACATCTAGAAAGTAACTTGGCCTAGCATTGGCCTTGGCTATTTAAGTCAGCAGGACAGAAAATTTGTTCTGGTAATTAGGGATGATGAAAATAAAAAGGTTTAATCCAAATTCGTCAGAAAAGTTTCATTCATGGGGGGGGGGGGGGAAATACCTCATTTTTAGAATAAACTGGTTTTAATTTTACTTGTTTAAATTGCTAAAAAAATAAAATAGTTTTAAAGGAAGAAAAAGGGCAATTTTAAGTCGGTAGCAAAAAAAAAATATCACCAGAAAAATAGGCAGAAAAAGAAACTAAAACGATCGGATTTGCCCATTGAAAGGTATTGGTGTTCAGTAGTAGAAAAAGCGAGCCGCGCGGAGCTTCCCATTGCATGACGTCATGATCACGTGGTTAGAGCGAATGAGCGAGCCAACCTTCTCTCTCTACTAACCTTGAGCCATAGTAATTTTTTTCATGTATTGTTCTGATGCTTAGAGATTTTGATTGCAGTTTTCGTGTCTCTGTATATGTAGTTCTTCCTATTTCCGTATTTCACTCCTTATAATTCAATTTCACTCCTCGTAAAAAAGTCAAGACTCTATTGAGAACTTATATTTCAGGTGTTTGGAAAAATCGCCCTCGATGATGATACAGAAATTCATCGCAACAATAACTTTCAGACATTTCCTCAGGCCGTATTAGTGTTGTTCAGGTAGGTTTAACTATAACAGCCACATATTCACAGTCATCAACGTCGGTGTTAACTAGCAGCTATAGAAAGAAAAATTAGCTTTCGCTGACTGATTGGTGGAATTTAACACCGACGCTGAAAATACGTCTGAAAGAGTGTTTGCACATTTTCATTCACAGATATTTGTCCTACTCTTTGACGAATTTAAGAGCTGAAATTTAAGTAAATGTTTAACCAAACCTATCGTAATTTATCAATCTTGAAAGCTGAACTGAAAAATAATGACTGAAATTTCAGCGTTTTTCTGAAAAATAATTGGTGTTATGTACTAATAAATTCCTGAATGGAATGATTTTGGTTTTTTTAATCCAATCTTAAAAGAATTACACTGGGGAGTTAACAATCTTCTATGCCCGGTGAAATGGTACAGTATTTTTCTTATCATATTTCACTATTATACTGGTGACTTTAATTTAGGTCAGCAACAGGCGAGGCGTGGCAAGAGGTCATGATGTCCTGCGTGAGCGATCCGAAAGTCAAGTGCGATGGGAGGTCGGACGAAACACCGGGATCGCTATGTGGAACCGACATCGCCATTCCCTACTTCATCTCCTTTTACATCCTCTGTTCCTTTTTGGTATAAACGGTTTTCTTATTCACTTCACTTATAGTAGAGTCGATTCCGCTTAATGTGATCGCATTTGTCCAAGATCAGAAGGAATACAATATCCTATTGATAATGATAATCGATTCTATTCTAAAATGGGGCAAACAGTGTAATTCGAGTGTTAAAATCACGACCTTGTATTCATAATTGAAGCGTTTAAAACGATATTTTATACAGTGTCTATTGTTCAACTCATTTTGTATGTTTATGTATTTATGTGGAGTGTTTAGTAAGTCTCTTTCTTTTACATTTTTGTTCCAAATATCCACTGATTGTGATCACGATTAATGTTATATATCGGATAATATTATCGAAACTGACTGCTCCCGATCACTCCTATTTAAATCAACGCAAAACGTATCGTTTAATGTTATCAAAACTTGGTGAAAAACCCAAAAACCTCCTTTTTCCCATTTTAAGGCTAATTTTATTTAACACTTTAACATACAAAATGAGTTATTAATTTAGTAGTGTTATATGATCCGCTTTTATATTTTTCGTTAAAGATGTTTCAAATTGCAAGAAACGTTGCATGCTCGATCTGCATCTATAGTACTCGACAGCAGCGTTTTTTAGCCCTATGACATCACTACGCGGAAGCAGAAACTGCGTAAACAGAAAGTTTGTTGGGTTGCTAGGAGAAGTTCCTGTAGGCAAATTGTGATAAAAAGACGCTATTTATACATGAGTTCAACAAAATAATCTTATTTTTAAATTGACGTTCTTCATTTCACTCAAAATTCAGACACCGCTCAGGGAACTACTTTGTTACTGACGTCATAGGGTCAGGAAAAATTGCTGTCGAATACAGTATACACATTCGTGATTTTAATGCAAACACTCCAAGTTCTAAGTTCACAATACAGTCGACTCCGCTTAATGTGATCACATTTGTCCAAGATCAAAATGATAACATTATCCGATTGATAATGATAAGCGGTTCTATAATGAAAAGTGGCAAACACTGTAACGACGCGAGTGTTTGCATTAAAATCACGACCGTGTAATGCTTAATTGAAGCATTTAAAAAGATATTTTATGTTATTATGTATTTTGCAACTTAAACATTCTTAAAGAAAAATATACGAGCGGGTCATACAACACTACTACATTAATGACTCATTTTGTATGTTTATGTATTAAAAACTAGCCTTCCAACAGGAAAATGGAGGTTTTTAGGGATTTTACCAAATTTTGATAACATTAAACGACATATTGATCACATAAAACGATACATTTTGGGTTAATTTAAGTAGGAGGGATCGGGACGAGTGAATTTAGATAATATTGTCCGATTTATATTTATTTATTTATTTCAAAATTACAGTCAAAACATGGAAGTAGGAAGATAGGGAAGTGCCGTAATAAGTTTTTCCCGTGCCAATGATCGCAACGTTTGGGGGAGCCACTTGCGCGGCATATTTGCTTCCTTTCTAAAGCTGCTTCGTCTGCTTCGTCTTCCTCAGCAGAAAAAGTGATAAATAAAATAATCAAATCGCTTGAAAAATAGTTTTTAATGGCAATTGGTCCCATTTCTGAAATAGGTTTAAGTAAAAATTAACTTAATTACTTAAATTAAACTATGCATACTAAAATTAAATTACTTTATTAAACATTTTTAAAAATTGTTTTAAAAATTCTAAATTTCTAACTAAGTCAAAGTGGCTTTAGTAAGTAAGCATATGTCTGTACCCATCGTCTCCTCTCCTCTCTGATCAACTCAATCAAGAAATTTATGCACACGTGGCGCCCTCTAACGAAAGAATTCGTACACATAGTTCTCTCTATATACTCAATAATAAACTCTACCGTTGCGATCTTTGGCACGCTGGAAATACATTAGCGAGATAGACCACGGCAGTTCCCTATCTTCCTACTTCCATGAGTCAAAACGAACAAAACAAGGGTATTATTACCCGTGATCACATTAAGCGAAATCGTCTGTTATTAATAAATGTACAACTCCGTTAGAGTTCCCGCTAAATATCGCCCGGTTCTTTTAGACAACAAAAAGTAGAAACATTCATAAATAATTTCAAACTCCTGGTTTAAAATCAGCTACCTTAATTTTAAATGTGTCTGATTAAATGTGTCCAAAAGAAAGGGGCAATATTTAGAGGGAACTCTAACAGAATTGAACCTTAATAAGAACGTCCATTGAAATTATGGAATTACAACTTTCGTCCATGATACAACTTGTAATCACATTACTTTAAATTTTACTTTTTAATTTTAATCCTATAAATCAGGGTTTGAAATTGATAGTTATAAAGAGGGAGAAAAACTATTTTTTAAGTTTTTATTTGCCACTTTTAAAACCAGGCAGCGTTTTTCATCTAAAACGAATCATCGCTTATTGGCGTTCAGAAAAGAAAAATCACAATCATCACTGGTGATCATAATTTTTAGTGATTGCTTGTGATGATTATGATGATTTTGTGTGATGGGTTTGTTTTGTCGCTTGAAAGATAATCAATTTACCAAAGGAATGTGTCTTGATTATTCTGAAAACTACCGGAGAAAATGCCTACTCTCGGAAAATACTGACTGATGGTTTTGACGAGGTGTGAACGATTTATTTTGGCACCAATTAATTTTTAATTTTTGACCAAAGTATTTTAATAGTGAATTAATCATTATTTACTGAGTAAAACCTTATCACTCGAAAGTATAATAATGAATTTTAATCGAAACCAGTAAAACTCAAGATCGGATTTGAGTTTTATACCTCAAACCAGGCTCAATTTTTAAAATATTACTCAACATTTAATCACTAATTAAATGCTTTTCAAAAGGTTTGAACTTGTGATTTTCATTGAATTAGTTGTTTAATGTGCAGCTTGGGAAAGAACTCACACGTACCCTAGTAGCACAGCTTATACCAAATATGTCAAGTTTATACGTAACTGCTACGAAAAGTAAACGAAATTTACCATTCATGACAAAAATCGGCCGAATCTTGAACATTTGTGCAGCTTGGGTAGGTTATAGAGAGATAACACTCATACAAAAAAAAACGTACAACGCAATTGAATCGTCAGTTACAAGAAAGGAATAAGTCCAAAAACGAAGTTTTGAGAAAATCGAACAAAACTGTTTAAGTAATGGAATTTTTATCCTATAGCCACCAAATTTTTACAGGAAATTCATGACACTGTTAAGAATACAGAACAATCATCGAAAAAAATTATAAGTGTATTTCAAAATGTTTTACAAATAAAAAAAGAGGATGGACTTATTCCCTTCTTCAACCTTACGAAATTTCAGCTGAACAAAAATCTTAAAAATCACTTAAATTGACAATTAAATTATATTTCTGCTTAGTACACAGTACAAAAGTGAAAGATAAAAAGATTAAGACGAATAAAGTTAAAAATTATTATGAAACTGAGTCATTAAGGTGCTATCAATGGAGTAAGTGAATATTAATGGAGTCAAACATTCATTAGTTAAAAAAAAAAGTAAAAACACTCTTAAATTAAAATCAAATTTTATTTTGGCTAAGTTTACAGGCCAAAGAATAAGAAAAGGAAGACAAATTAAGTTAAATTTCAAATTTAATCAAAAAATACAATGAATGAACATCGATTTCGCAATTTATTATGAATGAATACCCGCCCATAAATCATGAAAACGTAAACTGGTTGTTTTGTTACAGATTATCAACTTATTCGTTGCTGTCATCATGGACAACTTTGACTACTTGACACGTGACTGGTCAATATTAGGTCCTCATCATCTGGACGAATTCGTCCGACTCTGGTCCGAATATGACCCGGATGCCAAGTAAGTTTGTAGCGGAGGTGGGATATTACCCATTACGTTTGATTGATTTCTAATTTTTAAGCGTTAAGCTGGTTTAAATTTATTTTATTGAAAAATACAGTTTAATATCATTATTTTGCAACTTTAAAGTAGGGACATTTTGCAAATTTTGAATTTTTTTTGTTATTATGCTATTTTGTTAGTTATTATTTTTCTCTTAATTCTATTATGTTATTTTATTTTATTTTTATTTTAAAGTTTTTTCCAGAGCTCTTTTGAAAATGTATCGTTAATTCAAATATTTTTTAATAATTTTAATTGATTGTAAATTTTGTTACACATTAATCAGAGGTTTAAATTGTAAATATGTTTATTCATATTAAATTTATGTTTCCAAAATGCTAAAAGGTTAATTTCGAATATTTCGGTATGCAATAACTTTAAAAAATATATCCATAACCTATAATATGCCAATTAATCTATATCAATTTTCAGCTTTTTTACGATTGAAAATAAGTAATTAACTGAAATAAAAGGGTGAAATAGGTTCTACCATCTCCAAAATAAGTAAATTAATTGAACACAAAATTTTAACTGTATAAAAATGGTTGTAAAATTCCTATTTTCGCACTGTTGAAAACTGCTCTATCTATAGTATTTTTGGTTATAAGCTCCTCATACATTACAAATTAGAAATTTTTGTCTGAAAATAGCTTGCGTAAACAAAGAAACTACTTTTAAAAAATACAAAATTCACATTCATATAGAGTAAGTTTTTCTAATTCAAATATCGAAATTAATTTCGTCACCTTAATATCAAACATTACTATCTCCCTTTGGCAAACTTTGGGAATCCCGATCCTTGGAGACTTAAGCTCATATGATTGGTTTTAATCTTTCCTGCTAGATGATGTCACCGCTTACAAACCAATCAAATGAGCTTTTCCGCTGGCAATTCCGGATATTCCCGAAGCAGACCAGAAGACAGTGAGTGTTATTTGATTCTAAGGTGACGATTTAATTTTGAAGAGTCAAAACAGATTTCATTGAATGACAAAAAAAACTACACCAAGAAATTGTAACTATGTGTTACTTTAACAAGAAACATGTCAAAACACTACCTGGAATAAAGTGTAACTGTAACGAACTCTATGGTTACGAAAGAGCGATATTTTAAAACACGAAACTATTATAAGGTGTCCCACACTCCCTTTTATAGTTTTGAAATTTTCAAAAAAAATATCAATTTTTTAAGATAGGGGAGAGGGGGGCACCTTTCAACAGATTTCGGTTTTTATTTTTTGTGACCAAACGAATTGACGGATCATAAAACTTTAACTTGCATATCCTACCATGGACTTTCGGACACATTGTGTAATTTTACCCAAGTTCCTTGAGAAAATTAAAAGGTCCAAAATTGCGTTTTAAAAAAGGTTCTCGGGTGGGGCAGGTTTCAACACAGGCGGGGCACGTTTCAACAGTGGGTTAATTTTAAAATTTTAAAAGTTTCAGTTGATTTTAAGTTTATTATATTGAAATATACATTATAACAAACACATTTCATTAATTTAGAGTAAAAAAAGTGAAATTTTTTGCAAATTTTGGAGTTTTTCTGTTGTTTCGTAGGTTATGAGTTTTTCCACACAACTAAGGCTGATGTTCCTTTATTTTTTAATTTAAAAGGTCTTTTGAGTTATATTCCGAAAATATATTGTTAATTCAACTGTTTTTCTTCAGAATGCACTAAAAATTTTACTTTTTTAATCACTTTTAATTCATTTTAAATTTTTCTAATTACTTATAGTCATCAAAGTGATATATCTTAAATAATTTTATTTAGATCAATGCTGATAACTACTAAATGCATAAACTTGCTGTTGTGAATCGTATGGTAGCCTTACCGTTAAAAATTATATGTGTATTTGAGTAAATTATCTAAATCGATTTTCAGCTGTTTTTTTGCTAAAAATAAATAATTAACTCTTATACAATGCTATAATTTCTTGAATAAGTTATTTAAGAGCGTTTACTTCAAGAAAAAGCATTGCGAAAGCACAATATGCTAAGCAAAACGAATTTTTGTGGTGTTGAAACCTGCCCCGCCCTAAGTGTTGAAAGGTGCCCCGCCTTTAGTCGTCACGGTTCAAGACCCCTCAAACGCTTTAGAATAAAGATATGGGTTTGAGAAAGGTATACATAGAAGCAGAAGACCTTATTTAATAACATATGTAAAAAACAATCACCTAAACTAATAAAAAGTTGGTAAAATCCGATTTTTTAAAAGAAATTCAAAATTTACTTTTGGACGTCAAAAACGACTCCACTCGATTACAAAAAAACTAAAAGGTGAAATGGTAGGAATACCACGGACAGATGTTGTTATGATAAGAAACATTACTTGACACCAGGTGGCATTTAAATTAACCTCTTAACAAACGAGAAAATGATTTTAATCGAAAACGAAACTGTTGAAAGGTGCCCCGCTCTCCCCTATACGTATGTGCATTTCCTCCCCCTTAATTGCTACCCCTAGCAATTCTGTTTGCGTCTGGCAAAGAAAACTTAAAAGAAATTTTAAAAATAAGAAAGAATGAATGTGATTATAGTTCGTTTTAATAATGAAACTGGGAAATTATCCTTCAGATATTTTGAAAACAAGAAGTAGAGCCCATCTGCAAAAGTATAAATGAAACTGACTTTGATCACCACTATTTACTTGTAAAGATTTTAAATATATAGTTTTTAATGAAATAGATGGTAGTTTTAATAGTGTTTAATTAAGGTAAATGTGGGTATAGTGGGCACTGGGCACTGTCCCAATAGTGACCACCTAGTTGATTAATTTTAAATAATAAGAGTTCGAGGTATCAAATAGCGTTAAAATTCATAGGCATAGTAGATTATGCTGTCAGGTAATCAGTTAAATAACTACCGATACCATACTACATCAGCACTGGAAAGATATTTAAGTGTTTGAAAATAACACCATCGGCCGAGTGACTGAAATTTGATTTTGCTTAATGAATCGCGTTAGGAAACGGTTAAGTCGGAACTGATTTTTTAGTATTTATTACGGTTTAATTGACTTTTAAATTCATTTTAAGATTAAGTAGAGTGTATACAATCATACTGAAGAAAATTTATGTGAAAATTTTTACTTTACAAGGATTTAGGGGGGTGGCCACTTTACCAACACAGAATCTTAGATTTTCTAATAGTGATGGTCACTGCAATGCCTTTTAAAAGAAATATAAATCCTTTTTAATTTGAATCAGATTTTCTTCAGAAACTGTTGATTGTGATTTAAAACGGGTGTTGTACGAATTAGGTTTTATTCTGGCTTCGGGAAATTCCTCTCAAATCAGCTACAACGTTAGGCTATGGGCCGGAAACCATTAAGTCTGTTATTCTAAGTCAAATAAAACTAATTTTATTTTGATCCAAAATATATTTCGCTTGGAAGGAAGATTTTTTAGAACTAAACGACCATACCTACTCAATTTCATGCATAAACCCTATCATATAGGCAGAAAAAGAGAGGTGTCCACTTTTGATGCAAAGGGTGTCCACCATAGAAACATCAGAGACATCTATGTGGCCACTATAGAAGCAATTTGGAATACTTTTAAAAACTTAATTAAAAATACTTTCCCCGATCTAATTACAGTTTTAATTGGTAAAATCGAAAGAAGAAGATCCAGTTGACCTAAAAATAGGATGGTAACCGTTTCCAGGCAAATATATTGATATTTATAGAGAATTTAAGTGAAACGTTTCCTTAAAGTGTCCACTATACCCACTTTTACCTTAAATCAGTGGAGAAATTTCCAACTATTCAATACAATTGAGGTAATAGCGTTGTCTAATCAATGCGCATGCGGGTAGAAGAGGCCTGATTTTTAAAAAACCTACCATCATTTTTTGTTCTTAATCCTCGGGTACTTTCAGGGGAAGGATCAAGCACCTGGATGTCGTAACCCTCCTGCGAAAGATCTCTCCCCCACTGGGGTTCGGGAAACTCTGTCCCCACAGAGTTGCGTGCAAAGTGAGTTTTACATCTATTTACTACTCAATAAATAAGGCCGTGGGTATAGCCTAGTGGTTACGGGATCGGAGGGTCCCGGGTTCGATTCCTGGCTCCACTAAAGACCCACAGTCGTATGTGCTCGTTAAATCTGTGGGACGGAAAGTCCTGTGGTCGGTCATGGCGCAGTTCGCAATAGTTCCAGGTCTTCTGGAGACGATTTCCCTCCCCTTCAGAGACATGGCAAAATTGTGGAGGTGGCGATAGATGGTGGCAGCATCTATAATCTGAAGCTTAATACTATAAGTCAGACTTCTGCCATTCATGGGCCTCGCTTTCTCAAGAGTCGCACCCCCTTTGCCTTAAATCCTCTACGCTTTCCGGGTGGAGCTTGTATATTTAGGGACGTCAAATTTTGTGACGGAATCGAAGTAGGAATCAACAGCTTGGAATCGATCCCATGTTAGAATCGAAGGTATTGAACCTCAGGAATCGATTCCGGGATCGAATCGAAATAATCATGACATCCCTACTAAGGCAAGGCTAAACTGGACCACAACAGCCAGTTATCAAATTTTGTGACGGAATCGATTCCGGAATCGAAGTAGGAATCAAAAGCTTGGAATCGATCCCATGTTAGAATCGAAGGCACGGAATCGAATTTAAGAATCGAACCTCAGGAATCGATTTCGGGATCAAATCGTAAGAATCGTGGCATGAAATCCCTATGGCATTAGAAACAACAACTTAATGAATTACCATTGCTCAATATTAGCAGTATCAAACTAAACTTGTATCAACTACTGCAAGTGGCTGGAGTTAGCTTGCTGTTGCTGCAAAAGCGTATAAATTGTGTCAGTAACAGGTCTTGCAACGAAAAAGCTGTTTAAAAGTGTTTATCAAATTTCCCTGTATTTTGATCTGAAAATTTTTTAAAAAATTCCTATTCGTCAGGATTTTACACAAATTTGAAAATAATTGGGAAATTTGTCCATTTTTTCACAGTTTCGATACATTTCTAACTTCCTTACTTTAAAAAAGTATGAACTGTGAGTAAAGAACATAGTTAACTACTTCACCAGGACTAGACCCTTATTAGGGCATACTGCTCCAAACAAGTTACATTTTATTAGTAAAAACATGTTGAATATTATTAAATAAGTATACTTCATTATAAAATTCGATTATTGTTATTATCATACAGATTTAAGACCCTTAAGAACGTCTAGTTTCCTCACAATAAATTTTAATCATATGCTTTAGCTATCATTCCTTTAAGAATTCATAAAAATAATCATAAAGATAATAAAACTCTTGGTCTTTTTTCTAAACTCTTATGCATAGGATACAACAACTGATATAAATGGGGTCATCCTAAAATTAAAAATTTAAGTTACAAAAAATTTTGTTAATTAAATTAACGTGATCTCCAATTTAGTGAGTAAAAAATCAAGGAGAGAGAGTTCTACACTCGACCATTATTCTTCATATTCAGAAACCTTACTCAGTAAGATGCTTAAAGACCAATCAGGGCGATTGGCCATTTCATATTAGGAATGATAACATTCCGCATTAACCAATCAGAACCCTCGCCATCAGCTTCCCGAGTAGAATTTGTAAATACAATATTGTGATACAATATGATCTTTCTTTTTCAGAGGTTGGTGTCCATGAACATGCCGCTAAACAGCGACGGGACAGTAAACTTCAACGCGACTCTCTTTGCTGTCGTTAGAACGTCTTTGAAGATAAAGACGGACGGTTAGTATTACACAATATTCCTATTATTGAAATACAAATAAAAGAAATTAATAAATACCTATAGCATTTTACCCATTGTGAACCAAGGGCCTTGAATGCACTGGATTTATTAGGTGGTCTTATCTAACGCAGTGGTTCCCAACCGCTGCAACACAACACTCACCACTAAAATATAAAAATGTAAATAAAATAAGATTTTTTAAATATGAAATGTCCAAGAAAGATGAATTGTTACGTTTAAACCGGGCAGCTCTCGCGCCCTACTGATTACAAGGTGCAAGGAATAGGGGAAGCAGGAAAACGTCTATCTCTTGATTGGCGCCCATCTTGAGTATAATGCATTTGTGAGACTCTTGGAAGTGGTCCGTTAAGGTGCTAGGAAGCACAAAAAAACGTTTTCAATAAACAGAAATTTGAGCTCATTAAGCATGAAAGGATTGAACTAATATCCATGTCAATGACTTTCGGCTGTTTAATTTGTGAGGACATAGTCATCACTAAATTGTTAATAACAGATTAGGGTACTATAAATATATAAAGAGACACAGCGAGATAAAGAAAAACCCAGTTCCAATTTATAGTGGGTTCCGACTATCAATTATATTCAATTCAATTATATCAATCAATTATTGATTATATCAATGATATAATCAATCTTACAAAAAATTAATATACCTCCTATGGTAAAATGAATTTTTCTTAAAATGTAATTTTAAGAAATTCAGCGTATGATATAATTTTTCATGCTTAATTAAGGAAAATGAAATTTCTTGCAACTTTTTGATAATGAAGGATATTTAGTTGTAAAGGGTTTTGGGTTTGGTTTTTCGTGAACTCACTGATCAATTGTGTCGGGAATCACTTATCTAACGGAAGACTCCCCAGAGTTTTGTTCTCAGGCTTGTTTGGTTCTTAGTTTTTCGTCCCACAAGTTGCTTCAAACTTGCCCACCCCGAAGTTAGAAACTCGGACTTGTGATTTGTATTAAAATTATTAAGGGGCCCTTCAAATATTACGTAAGCACATAAGAGGGTGGGGGTTTGCTATTTCCTTATTTTTCCTGACAAGAGGGAGGGATAGTATAAATAATGATAACGTAAGATGTTACAAATCTTCTTGTTTCTTGCATAAAAAAACTTCAAAATTCAACCAAAAATAAATAGTAACACAAAAAAAAACTGACCAAGGAAAAATATTAAGCATTTTTCCCAAGGTAAGTTTTAACAATAGGTTAAGTGTTCATGAAAAACAATGAATTTCAGAAATCTAAGCATTGCTAAAGATTTTGTACAAAAAAAAGAACAAAGGGGGGGGTCGGGCAGTTTTCTTACGTTATTATGAGAGAGGGGGGTTGCAGTTTGCTTATTTTTCCTGACAAGGGGGGAGGGGGTTAAGAATGACAAAAAACTTGCTTAGGTATTATCTGAACGGCCCCCTATGTACTCTCCTTGTAAAATATTTGTTTATACTTGGTTGCAACGTTTCTTGAACCCAGTACGTCACAAATGCGGAAGGAGAAATCGGTAAACACGAAGCCTGTTGGGTTGATAGGAGGAGTTTCGGTACTCAAATCGTGATTGAAAAGCACTATTTATACATGGGTTTAACAAAATAATCACATTTTTAAATTGACGTTCTTTATTTCACTCAAAATTCAGACACCGCGATGGGAACTACTTTGTTTATTAGTGACGTCGTAGAGTCAAGTTAAGTTGCAATCTATACCAGGACATAAAATTGCAGTCTATTTGACTGGTGAGTATAGTTGCCACAAACTACTGCTGTTATAGGTAATCATAATTGGTCAAAGAATGAATGCATTTTAGCTTGTTTTTAATCGAAACTTCATGATTCGCTGCATCACTTCTGGGATAGAAATTATATAGAAAGGCTATTCATAAAAGTACTTTACACTTAGTACGAATTTTAAAACATCTTGAATGCAATTAACTTTTTTGAGAGTGATATTTTTTGTCTTTGTTTTTTATAGGAAATATAGATGAAGCTAACGAAGAGTTGCGAGCAATCATCAAGAAGATCTGGAAGCGAACAAATCCAAAACTTCTTGATCAAGTGGTTCCACCTGCAGGTAAATGTTTTTTTTTTAATATTTCGCTTTTTTTTTAAATTCTGACTGTCCTGAGTATTTCGAAATCTGTAAATTCGGTACATATCCGTTAGTCACAAATGTCGCCAATTGTGAACCAAACGCTCGCCAAGTGAAGCGAATGACAAAACAGACAATAAACAAATTAGTACATACATTAATAATTACAATAAATAATTAAATACAACGGAAAACGAAACGAATGCGCCAGATGCAGATGTTCTTTTGCAGGAGGAAACCGTTAGAACAGAGAGATAATTCCTAAATTCATTCTACGTTATTTGGCGATTTTTCGCTTGCGCCCGGCTAATGGATAAGTACCGTAAATTCTTTAAATGAAAAATTCTTTTGAGAAAAAGAATCTCAACCCTCGAATCCTTCAATACACCTCCGAAAGTGACAGATTGAATGAATACGTCACAGCCAATCTCTGCTGTGACCACTAAATTGATGGATGGCTAACTAGTCTCAGTTAGCCAACGGCGGAGGCCAATAAAGTCGCCAACCAGTTAAACAGTAAAATATTTAGGTTTTTAAATTTATTTGGCATTATTTATGAAAGAAAGTAATAATTATAAGCTATTAAATTTTTAATAACCTATTTGTTTATATTTTAGCTCTTCTTTAGCTATTCTTTAAAACTTTTAACAGCATTTTCTACCATTTTTAACGTCTCGTAATGTTAAAGTATGGGAAAGTTGTAACCAGGGCCGTATTTAGGCACGTGCAACATGTGCTATAACACAGGGTGGCAAAATTTTGAGGGTCGGCGGATTACAACAATTCAAAATGCTACAAACTATACAGTTTTAAAAAAAAATGTACCACACAGTTTTCACTACGGGAGGATTCTTCTAAGGGCTCAAATTTCAAAAAAATTTCTGGAGGAGAACCTACGATTTCCCCTCCAAAACTTTACCGTCTGTTAAGTTGTTGTTGTTGAAGAAGAAGAAGAAGCAATATTTTTTTTTTGAGGGTGTCATGGTTTCCCAGTTCAGTGCCGTAATTATGACATCAATTTTTATATGATTTTTTCCTTGAAAATTCTGAAACTTATAAGGACAAATCCTCTTCGGGAGAACCCAAAGAGTCTCAAAAGGAGTAAAAACAATACTTTTTAGTGTCAAATTTCAATAATATTCCTGGGGGAGAACCCCCAGACCCCTCTCAAAACTTATACCTCTGTTTACTTAGACAGTGTTTTCCCTTGGAAATTTTGCTACTATGGGGACATCCATAAATTACGTGAGGTCAAAAAGGGGGGGGGAGGGGTTTGGAAAAATCTCACCAAGGGGAAAGGGGGGTCGATTAAAATCTCACGTCAACTTTTTAAGTTAGAAATTATACGATTTTCTTTGGTTTTTAAGTTTGAGAAAGGAAAATAATTTTTAAAAAGTTGTAGGTAAATTTCACCAAGGGGGGAGGGGGGGGGGTCCATATTTTGGAAAAAACACCTCACGTAATTTATGGATGTCCCCTAACAAGAAGCAGTTTCCTTCGGGTGTTTCCCACAAAGGGATTCAAAATTATATAAAAACACTAGTTTAAAGCGGAAAATATCAAAACATTTCAGGGGACCCCCATCCTTCCCATTTTCTTGCAACAGGGGGGGTGGCAATAAATGAATATGCACAGGGCGGCAAAAACCCTAAATACGGGCCTGGTTGTAACTAAATAGCGGAAAGATCCGTTGTCCAGTCTCTCTATATAGAATCTCTAGAGAGATGCTGACGGTGGGGTATGTTTTCAGCGGACGAGGACGTGACCGTGGGCAAGTTCTACGCCACCTTCCTCATCCAGGACTACTTCCGCCGTTTCAAGAAGCGCAAGGAGGAGCGAGAGCGCGCGTCTGGGGACGGCAGCGAAGAGAGCACGGTGGCCCTGCAGGTAAAAAAAATAGTTTCCTTTAGTCACCACTAAATAGTTGAGTAAAATAAGTGTGTTAAATTCAATCGTGGGCTTAAGTTGTGAATTTTTTCTTTCCACACGCGAATTACTGAAGGAGGTATCTCAGAGGTGGGAGACTCCGCTTTAAATAATATTAATAAAACTGGAAAATACACTTATACACAAGGAAACGTTCTCAGGCTGAACTCACAAAAACGGACGAAAATTTTACGGGCATAAGAAGATGACTAAATGCTGGAAATCGCAACTTTATTGAACTTAAGAAGTTATTAAAATCTAAAATAGTAACAAGAAACACAAAGCTTCAGGTTTATAAAACTATAATCAGACCAACAGTTACCTATGCCCCAGAGACCTGGACTTTAACTCAAAAACAAGAAAAGATGCTGATCACCTGGGAGAGAAAAATTTTAAGAACTATTTTTGGACCTTTAAAGGAGGGTGACCTTTGGAGGAAAAGATTTAATTTTGAAATTGAAAGACTATTTAAAGAAAAAGATATCCTTAATTATTATGTAAAGACAAAGAGAATACAATGGCTGGCACACCTCGAGAGAATGGATGAAGATTGGGGCACCAGAAAGATTTTCAAAGGACAAAGGAAAAGAGGAAGGCCAGTTAAAAGATGGTTAAATGAGGTTGAAAAAGACCTAAAAATTCTAAAGGTACGTAATTGGAAACAAAAGGCTAGAGACAGAGGGCTTTGGAGGAAAATTGTTAGAGAGGCCATAGTCCAGCACGGGCTGTAATGCCAGGGAGTTAGTTTGTTAGTTTCATAGTACGACATTCATTTAGAACTGAGCGCGCCAGCCAATGAGAGCTCACAGGCGATCCGCTCGTCGTAACATCATTATCAAGAATGGTTGTGATCTAGTACAGTAAAACATCCTCAAGCTATTTCAGTAACTAAATATATAACTAAAAATTTTAATCAAGATAATAAAAATTTTTATTAAAAAACATACTAAACCATTGGTTTTCAAACTTTCACAAAAGATACTTTTGCTATTTCATACAGACCCGGGGATCACACTGAATTATTTATTCCCTTTAAAAACACAAGGGCCAAGGTAGATAGCTCATCTTACGATCATAGTTCAGTCCAGAGCTATGAGAGAATCTTCGTTGTAAAATAAAAACGTACGATTCTCTGTTTTAATGTGATCTGAAAACTATGATGTTCTATATTTTTAAATCATTTATAAAATTTTCAAGGAATTTTTCAATTACCTGGGGCACCAGAAAGATTTTCAAAGGAAAAGAGGAAGGCCAGTTAAAAGATGGTTGGATGAGGTTGAAAAAGACCTAAAAGGTGGACACAAATTAGAACCGAGCGCCGCAAGCGAACAGCCGCGAACACGCTCTGCGCACGCGCAGCTCGTAGCGCCTACGATCGGCGCATGCGCTGAGCGTGTTCGCGGCTGTTCGCTTGCGGCGCTCGGCTCTAATTTGTGTCCACCTAAAGGTCCGTAATTGGAAGCAAAAGGCAAGAGACAGAGGGCTTTGGAGGAAGATAGTTAGAGAGGTCATAGTCCAGCACGGGCTGTAATGCCAGGGAGTTAGTTAGTTGAGAAGATGACTCAAAACACTTACTGTGGAAAAAATTAGCTGCTGAATTTCATTAGGAGAGGAGTATATTAATATTGAAAATTGGGTTCTGAGTTGCCGAATCCATTCAGCTAACACCACTTGACGTGCATTTGATGAACCTTTTGATTGGCGGATTTAAACTGCTTCAGAGAAAACGCGGTCACTTCATTTAGGAATTTGGCGGATTTTCTGCATTTCTCGCCTAGTAGGTTTGCATTTGGAGTTATAAATGATGATTTTTAAGCATTTTTTTACAGCTTTTCTAATGTAATTCCGCAGCTTATTTTTCCAACAGTAAGTGCTTTGAGTCATCTACTAATCCCTGTAAAATTTTCGTCCAATTCTGTGAGTCTAGACTGGGAACGTTTTCTTGTTAGATACTGTGTAGCCTGACCGCCACAAGAAAAACTTTTGACGTCTTGAGGGAAACAGGTTATTCGCCTTAATTTTCGTGTTGATGGTAACTTATAAACACTGGAAAAATGTATTGTGACAAATCTGTGTGACTATCATTTAGATTTGAGCTTTTCAAATTTAAGTTTTTCAGTCAAAGTTTTTCTCGTTATGTCGGACTATAGGTAGGTGAGTGAACGGTTGGCGGCAAACGCCAATTTTTACGATTTTAACGTTTTTTGAAAGTATACTTGACGTTATGTTCCTTTTTCTATGGCGGCTCCAACATTTTATTCCGTATTTCGGAAGATCACGCCGAAAAACCATTCTTTTAGACATTCAAAACCATTCTTAGTGACATTCTTATAGAAGATCATAAAAGCAGGTTATAAGCCGTACGGTTTTAATAATTTCCCCCGTTAATAAGTAGTTCCCATCGCGGTGTCTGAATTTCGAGTAAAATGATGAACGTCAATTTAAAAATATGATTAGTTTGTTAAACCTAAGTGTATATAGTGTTTTTTCATCACGATTTGCGGACGGAAACTTCTCCTAGCTACCCAACAGGGTTTGTGTTCACCCATTTTCTCCTTCCACGTAGTAACGTACGGGGTTCAGGAAACGTTGCTGTTGAGTATAGTATAATTAAAAGTATCAACAATAATTTCTCTCTGTTATCGATTCATTGAATTAGAATAGTGTTTGCATTCAAAGTCACCACTAAATTAGTTTTTTGAGAATATATAGATTAAGGTCAGTTTAATTTACGTTGTTAAAAAATTATTTATGGGTGTACTTGAACATGCCTAGGTTGTTAAACTGGGAGCATGAAGGAAACGCACAAAGAGTAAGGCTTTTATAATTAGAACACTGTTGATAGGACGAACTTCTGTTATGCCAACGTTGCTGTCAAGTATAGTGTAAGATAGAATAATAAATAAATAATAGTAATAGTTGCTCCTTTTTCTTATAGGCTGGACTTCGTACTCTCCACGAGGCTGGGCCTGAACTGCGACGAGCCATTTCTGGCAACTTGGAAGAAGACGATTTTGACGACGGTGCGGACATAAAGCCAATGCACAGGGTAAGTAAATCCGTGGGAAAATAAGATATAGGGCCGTATTCTGAACCTCAAACACGTAGAAGAAACGAGATGGAAACTATACGGAAACGGGCAAGGGTAAAGGTCCATCTGGGTCCATCTCCATAATCGAGCGCTCATGCTACCATCTGTTGAAAAGCCTTACAAGTAATTATATACTGATAAAACAAAATTATATTCTAACACTAGATAGGCTTACCATACGTCCTGGTTAACCCAGGACAGTCCTGGGTTTTGGAGGCTGTCCTGGGATATGTCCTGGGTCCCAAAATGTCCTGGGTTTTCGTAATTTTAAGACTGGACAAAATTTTTTGTGAAATTTTCGATAATAGTTTTCGAACTGCATTTTTTTACCAACTTCTACGGCTTCACTACTCATATTTGGACTGCTGAAAGGGGCAGACTCTCTATTTGTACTGTCAAACACCTTTTAAATGTGAAAATTAACTCGGAACTTAATTGTTGTGAGTTTTTTTATTTAATTAAACCTAACAAAGAATTTTTGAAAAAAGTGATTAATAATGTATGATTAAAGTAATGATTAAATAAAGTATGTTATTTCAGTTTAAATTTTATTTTTTTTAGTTTGGGTGTTTATTTAGTTTTTAATCTTTGATGGACCGATAGGTCGACAAAGTGTCCTGGGTTGAGCTCAAGAAAGTATGGTAAGCCTAACACTAGATATCCATTACTTTCGTAATATATTAATGTCTGAGGACTTTTTTTGGGTAATTAGTAGCTGTTCTAGATTTTTTTGGAACTATTTAACGGACCACAAACAGTGTAAAAGCAATAATCGGAATACGGTTCGAATCTTGGAACAATATGGCGGACGAGAGCTGCGGAGTTTGAAATATCTCGTGTTGAGAGCTTTTTCACCGTTTCCGTACCGTTCTCGTTTCATCTACGTGTTTGTCTTTCAGAATACGGCCCTTAATTTGATGCAACCGGTTGTTAGGTTGAAAAATCCTGTACAAAGACAAACTGTTAAAAAAGAATGAATAATGAAAACAATTATTTAACTAAATCATTAGATATACTATTCCATTAACAACTATTAGTTACTAAATACTTTTTTAACGAGGATGCTCACTTTTTCAGCGGCACCACATGCTCTTCGGCAACATGTGGGGGCGTGCCAAACCGGGAGGGGGCGCTAGGGGGCACGGTGGGCGGTCCCACGCCAAGGTGTCTCCCGCCAACACCCTCAACATGGTCAGTCCTGCGCATGCGCCAAACCATTACGTCCTGTCCAGTAGAGAGATGCAGTCAAGGTAGGAGAATAGTTTGATTTATTTTTCCTCCCCTAACTGTATTAATTATCATAATTATTAATTAATTATTATTTAGCATACTTTATTAAAGTTGTAAAATCCTGGGTTTAAATATTGTTAACATAGGCTACAAGAAATCAACATAAAAATCAGGAATATAATTCTTCCCTTTAAATTTTTAATTTCATGGTCATAAAATTAAAAAGTAGAACTACTTCGAATGTTTTGTTGATTTTTAAAAAATAACATTATTATTTGCAATTTGAAAAATAACGTTTGTATCATTAAATTTCTTAACACAGATAATATATTAGTAAGTAACATGGGCGTCATTTAGGGGGGGCAGGGGGGTCAATTGCCCCCCCCCAAGGTTTCCATTCTTAAGTGAAAAATTGCTGCAAGTCCCTTAAAAATTTTGAAACTTACACAAGAAGCATTGGATTTAACTCAAAAAGTCCCAAAAGGAGTTAAAACACTACTTTTGAGGGTCAAATTTAAAAATTTTCTGGGGTAGAAACCCCAAACCCCCTCGTGACCTTTGATGTCTGTTATACAATGTTTCTCCCTTGAAAATTCTGCCTCTTACAAGAAGCGGTTCCTTTTGGGAATGGGAACCAAAGAGTTTAAACTCCAAGGAGTTTGAAAAGGAGGTAAAGCACTGGTTTGTAGGGGAATTTTCAAAAAATTTTACTGGGGGACTCCGCCCCCCCCTTGAAAATTTGACGTTTATTTATAACTTTTTTCCCTAGAACATTCTATGCTTTACAAAGAACTATTCTTTTTGGATGTAACCCAAAGGGCCTCAAAATGAGCTGAAACACTACTTTAAGAGGCAAATTTCAAAAACATTTCTGGGGGAGAACCCCCAGATCCCCCTTAAAAATATTTACATATATGTTTACACAGTGTATTTCCCTTGAAAATTCTGCCGCTTACAAAAAACGGTTCCCTCTGGGTGCTCCCCAATGAGGTTACAAAGGAGATAAAACACTAGTTTAAAGGGGAATTTTTAACAAAAATTCTGAGGGAGGACCTCCGGCTCCCCTTGAAACTTTGACGTTTATTTGTAACTTTTTTCTCTAAAAAATTATGTGTTTTACAAGGGGCTGTTTTCCTCGGATTTAACTTAAATGTTGTAAAAATGAGGCAAAATTTCTCAAAATTTTTCTGGGGATGACCCCCAGACCCCTCCCCCATTTTTACTTAGGGCTCATGATGTTGAGTCACCCCCCCCCAAAAAAAAAACAAGTTTGGTTCCGGCGTGGCTCAGCCCCACTTAAAAAAAATCCTTGCCCCCCCCCCCCAACCAAAAACTGAAATGACGCCCCTGTTAAGTAAGTTAGCTTCTCTTTAAAGGATTTTATCCTTTTTACGAATGTTCCTTAATATATTCATTAACTTACTTTTAATGTAGTGCTTTATTTACTTAGTTGAAAATATTCAAAGAAAGGGTTTATTAAGATAGATTTCATGGTACCTTCCAGCATCTTGAACTTTTAAATAATATTCATGTCCCTGTTATTGTAAAACTGTCATTGTAACCACTTATATTAAAGACCTGTATATTTAGGAACATTGGAAATATCCGCTCATTAAAACTTTTGAAACACTGACCTATCTTTTAAATTCTGAACATGCTCCTAATGCTAACTATTGACTATTGTTCAAATTTTTACCCCTGAAAATATTCAAGATGGTGGGAAAACATCATTCTAGTCATGTTGACTGTATAATAAATAAATCACTTATGCAGTACTACAAAATTACCGTGTTTTATTGTAATTATTTCAAATATAAAGTGTGTTTCTTTATGTTTGCTCAAGCTATACATTTTGCTTCTACGGCGTTTACTCCCAGTTTTTTCGGGACACAAAAGGTATGAGGTCAAATCAAATCCGGTTTCATCCGGTCCATATTTTCTTTCAAGTCTCTTTAAAGTCATAAAATTATTAAAATTTTACTCTTAGAAGGTTTATGGAAAACTTTAATATAATTATTTTATTTGTTTACACACTCAGTTGTGAAAAATAAACTTGGTGCATGCATGCGCACACTGTGGAATGAAATTGTGGGATATGGTGTCGCGTTTTCTCTAAAAATAAAAGTCATCGTAGAGGTATATAGATTAGATTATTTCTCACAAGCAGTCTTTATCTGCAGAGTTTGAGCTGACTTGTTGAAACACCCTGTATATTTTTTTCCCTATGTGATGTGTATGGTTGTTAAATATTGTAGTGCTGTTTAATGTTGTGGAGAAAGCCCGTGTGTCACCCACCTTGAGGCGGACGGGAGTTATCGTTTTTGTTTGCATGCTGTCTTGAAAAGTTCAGTTTGCGTTTGCATGAGGTATGTAATCGAGGTCATCTGGGGCCTCAGGTGGTTGAATGCATGGTGGAAGATCGATATGGTTCAAGTCTGTACAGATTAGAAGATGACAGAACGAGCATTTCCATAGACCGTAATGATATAATTTTTGTCATGGGAATTCCCATAGACACATCGCCCTCTCTCTACCCTCGGAATCTGAACTATAAAAATTTTGGTCATGTGACCTTAGTTATGATGGACAGGATCTCTACAGATTTCTAACGTAGTGTAATTATATTTCGTATATTTTTCGAGATATTTAGATTTAAAGAAGAAAATAGTGCACACTTGAAGCTAGGTAATAAGAAATATTGTTAAAAATGTTTTAAAAAAATGGAAGAATTAAAAATGGATTCGATTGAGAAAGATAAAAAAAATCATTCAAAATCTATCAAAAAATTAAAGATGCCTTAAATTAAATTTCTAGTTTTAATTCTGACATTTTTTCACTTCTCGGTTGGAGTTTAATAAGTTATTACTAGTCTGATATAAATGCACTTTATTCTGACTTTATTCTCGTTAAAAAAAAAAATTTCGGGTTTTTTTTTTTTTTTATTATTATTAACATTTCTTAAAGTTAAAAAATAAAATTTTGTCATTAAATTTAATAAAAAAAATCAGTTACTGGAATTTACCCCTTTTTATTTAACATCAGGAAAAATAAGTTAATTTAATAACTTTTTCAGGAAAATTTAGGAAATTGAAATATTTATAACCATTGTATGAATTTTAAAATATAGATCACTGTGTATCAACAACTATGACCAAATTTTAATTCTTGCATTTTGCTTCATATATATTTTCCAATCATCATTCATGGATTCGTGATTTTTTTCTAAAAATATTTGGTGTTTAAACTAGTTAAAAACCACTGACTTGAACTAATGTGAACTGACAGTTGACCATATGATTTTCCATCATGTTGAAACCCAAAATAAATGCATGATTATTTTAGTTAATTTAAGCTGCTTGTTATTTGTAATCTTATTTACCCTATTGATTTAACAAGCATTAATTTGACTTTTGATATTTCTTTAATTAATGTCCATTACTAAATCATATTTGTTGCATTTAAGTTTTTTTTTCTTGAAAAAATATTTATCAAGTCAAGCTGCCTTAAATTAAATTTTTAGTTATACCTGTGATATTTTTTTCATTGCTCGTTTAAAATTGAATGATTTACTGCGCTCAATTAATTTTTTTTTGACTGCATATCCTTAAAAAAATTTCCCTTTTACATATTTTCAAGAAAAGTTTTGCAATTTTTCTATACTTTTTTTAAATTTTTCCTTTGATTCCCTATTTACATTCCGAAAACATTGTAATTTTATTTTGATACGATTTCGAAACGTGACGTTTTTTTTATAGAAAAAAGGTCGCTTTTGAAAAGTACAGTTTGAGCTTGTATTAAAAACTCATCGTCAAATAACTGTTAATATATAGATTAATATGTTGAAGTATTTTTATGTTGATAAAAGATATAGTTATATTTATCTTAGTGACTCTATATTTCCCCATATAGCATATAACAGCACTTTCTTACTATTTCTCTTTTCCTGTATTTCACACTGGCATTGTTATTTATGAAACAAAAAGTGAAATATTAACTTCAGAATTTAAAGTTACTTCTCATTATACGAATTTGTACGAATGATTCAAATTAATTATTAATCATTTAAAAACTAAATCATTAAATCATTTCGCTTTCTGTCATTTATGTCATAAGTAACTAACTTTACTTTTTAATTGTACAAGTGTAACCAAATATCACCTTATATGCTTTAAAGTAGAAGAAATATAAAATTTAATTCCTTCTGAAGCTATTTGCTCTTTTACACTTATCAAATGTTTTATCTTATTATTTTTTATTTGAATTCATCAATAAAAATACTGATATAAACTAAGAAAATATTTCAATCTTTTAAATACCTATCTATGGTTATATTTCCATTTATTTTTTAATCAAGTATGTTTATTTTCTATATTTGGTTGATTTTTTATTTGATATTTTATTAAAAGTATGGGAAAAGGGTGCATAAGGAGCTTATATATTCGGAATAACACTGCCAGTTTGAAAAACTTTCCTTGCACTAACACACTCTATTGCATTTGAGGCACAGTATCTGTATATTTTATCAATACACCTGTTACGGGTAATCTGATAAATCCGGGCATTATTAGTCCGCGTATTTCGGGCAAAGTGATAAATATTCATTGATAAATGCCATTGAATTTATCACATTGCCCGCCTCCTCTTCGGGCATTATTAATAATGCCCGGTTTATCACTTTGCCCGTAAATAAATAGATTATGTCAATAAAATTTATTATAATTTTTTTTTATTTCAAATTTTTAATGCAGATGTCATTTGTCATACCATGACATTGATGCAAATAAATCCGTTTAGAATGTACACAAATTTCAAACTCACTAGGAAAACTAGTAAATCTCTCGAGATAACACAATAAAATTCCAACCTCTTGACATAAAGAACAAGGGACTCACTTAACGACTTACACACTTAGCGACTTGCTCAAAAACTAACATCTCACTCTAAGCATTAAGTATTCACTCAACGAGTGATACTTAATGTTTTGAGTAAACGAGTTCTTGAGGTCTCGTTCTTAAGTAAACGAACTCGAAACTTCACTCAAAGGGCCGTATTCTGACAGACAAACACGTAGAAGAAACGAGAACGGTACGGAAACGGTGTAAAACCTCTCGTACGAGTGGTAACTCCGGAGCTCTCTGTTCCGAGATTCGAATCGTATGCGGATTGCTTTTACACTTTTTGTGGTCCGTTAAATAGTTCCTAACCGGTTATAATCAAGGTAATAAAGGCTTCTCGCATTAGATGGCTGGGCCACATATTTATATATGAAGATAAATTCCCAACGAAGAAAATTGCCTTCTCGAAAATAGAGAGTAGAAGAGGTAGAGGAAGACACCCGACCAGATGGTTGGATGGTCTCAAAACAATAAGAATTACCCGATGGACAGCCATTGCACGGGATAGGGTAAAGTGGGGAAGGCTTGGAGAGATAGCCTTGGCCTATAGCAGGCTGTAGTGCGGAAGAAGAAGAAGAAATAGTTCCTAAAAATCTAGAACAGCTATTAATTACCCAAAAAAAAGTCCTCAGACATTAATATATTACGAAAGTAATGGACACCTAGCGTTTGTTGTATTATCAGTGTATAACTACTTGTAAGGGTTTTTCGACAGGAGGTGCCTTGAGAAAACAAGAGGAAAAACGGCAACTATACTCGACAGCAATGTTTCTTGAACCCAGTACGTCAAAAATGCGGAAGGAGAAATCGGGAAACACAAAGCCTGTTGGGTTGCTAGGAGGAGTGTCGGTACGCAAATCGTGATTGAAAAGCACTATGTATACATGGGTTTAACAAAATAATCATTTTTTTAAATTGGCGTTCTTCATTTCACTCAAAATTCAGACACCGCGATGGGAACTACTTTGTTTGTTAGTGACGTCATAGGGTCAACTTAAGTTTCTGTCTAGTATAGAGACCTACCATTTCAAATTGCTCGTTTCCGTATCGTTTCCATCTCGTTTCTTCTACGTGTTTGACTTTCTGAATATGGCCCAAAACTCACACTAGCGACTCACTCAGAAATCACTGGCAACTCACTCACTCACATGACGACTCACTTCACGACTCAAACTGTGCCTCAAAAGCGCTCACTCTCTATCTGTCAGCCCCCTGTGTGTCAGCGACCTGCACCTGAACGTGCCGCGATGCCGTCTGCTGCCCGAAGACGGCCCCCTCCCCCGCCAGGGCAGTGCCGCCTCCCTCGGTCTTCACCTCCTCTCCTCGTGGTTCGTGCCGCTGGCCCACTCCACCGAGTACGGACGACTCTTCTTTTCCATCTCTCGTCCCCTTCCCTCTCTCTGCAGTGGGGCTTCCGTATAAGTCTTGAAATATTTATTTTTTGAAGTGTATAAATCACCACTAAATAATTAAAATTAATATTTATTAGAATATCCTTGTTTCTTTGATACTGTTCGGGATTGTAATAGTCACCACTAATAACAGTAGCAATAATAAGTACAAGTTTGAAGCTGTTCAAATTTATTGTACAAAACAGTATTAGTCTTCCTAATATCAAGTAAAATTATATTTGATTTTATCTGTTGCCAAGTGATAAATTCCATTGAAATTACTACATTACCCGAGCATTATTAATCATGCCCTATTTATCACATTGCCCGTAAGATATATATTTAGGAACTCTTTGTTATATAAGGTATCTTTTTTTTCTGATTCTTCATGAAAAATTAGGCTGTCTGCGAAATTTCAGAATGTTAAAACAATTTTTTTCAATTTAAAAATATTTTTTAATTAAATAATCTTTTAATTAAAATATTATTAATTAAAGCCATATTTAAAAAAAAATATTTTTTAAATAGCTTTTTTAGCATGCACCTGCTTTTGGAGCTCGCTTGTCCATACAAAAAAGCTCCAGACCTAAAACCATCTGCCAAACATTGTAAATGGGATCCCAAAAACTTATTACCACCAAAAAAAATGAGCTTCATTACCCTTTCTATTTCCCGTAAAAAAAATCAGTCTCATTACTTTTGGGACAGACCCTGCAGAAAAATGTCTTTAAAACCGATTTTTTTTGTTTAATTTTTGACGTTGAGCTAAAATGCGTGGTGGTAATACGGACGTATACTGAAGAACCACTGCCTTTCTATTTCCCCCTACTATCTGTCTATCCTATTAATGCACACCAAAAGCGCCGGTAAACCAGGTGAAGCAAATTGGAAATTTATTTTTTAGAAATAGCTAACATTCAAATAGTTTTTTGTTCTCCACACTGAATACCGATGAAACTGAGAAATAAAAGAAGTGGTATACAGGGTGTTTCAGATAAATGTTTCATAACTTCTAGGGAAAGTATTAGGGTACATCAAGACGAACAAGAATTGGTTTAAGTTAGGAGGTCGCAAGTAGGGTTCAGGGGGGGGGAATAATTAGCAAAAAATCCTCTCATATCTGGGCTGAAAAGATACAATGGTTTGATTCCAGGATGAATCTTTTGCTTGAAAAGATAACTTGTGAAATTAAGAGTTAAAGTTACAATTGTCCCTTGGTGAGACTCGAGTATTAAGATGGTTTTCGTCGTAACATTTTCTAGTGCAGTCTATGCCTGTTACATGTGCATGTTACAACACATGCCTGTTAAATTTATTGGTATGTTTTTGAATAAACCATTTAATTGATTTTATGTAATAAATGACGGAATCGAACCATTGTATCTCTTTGTGCCCAGATATGGCGAGGGTTTTTTTGCAAAGTTTCCCCACGTGAATTTCACCCCTTGAACCCCACTTGCGACCCCCTCTAACCTATACCAATTCTTGTTCGACTTGATGTACCCTACCTCCCATAAATGTTCTGAAACATGTATCTGAAACACCCTGTATTACTTTACCAGTGTATTCCCGAAAATGAATCGAGAATTTTCGGAAAAAATTTCAAACCCTAAAGTGGTGGATACGGTTTATAACAAATCCACACAATTGTAAACTAGTTTTGAAAATAGGGTACGTTTATGGAGAAAATTCACCACTATCAGCTTATGAACGAATGGGTTCATCATAGTAAACACGAGAAGCTTGAAACTGTGACGTACGATGGTATTCCTGACGTCAATGAGGTATTTTCACGTTTTGAGATTTAATTTTATTCAAATAGTAGATCGAAAACCATGAAGAATGACGTTTACATCAAGTATTTCCGTGGCCTAGTTTCTGAGATATAAATTTTTGAAATTTCGTTTTTCTTACGGCGCGAAAAACACCCGTTTTTCCAATGGCCGATCTGTGACGTCACGGCCCGTAGTAACAGCAGCGTCATGCGTTGCTAAGCTTGTTTGCGCTTGTTTACTACACGTTTCTACCAGTGTATTTCCCTCCGCTCTGTTTGCTGTCTCTCGTTATTAATTGAAACAATGAATGATTCCTATTCATCCTATAAGTACTGTTTAGTACCTAAATGCAAAAGCACAAGCGTCAAAACTCCAGACAAGCTTTTTTTTACGTACAGCTGAGGAAAAAAAAAACGTTACAGTAGACTTTGCGGGCGAACGGGTGGTGTTAGAAAGATGCTGTTGGTGTCATTTTTCAGGATTCAGTGTATGCTTGAAAAAACTAACTGACTATTTTTCTCTCAGAGGTCGTCTTCTGGCGCAACGCAATAAAAAGTGCAACTTTTTTCATGGGAGACCCCAATTTTTATTCAATTTTATGAAAGATCATACTAATTTAACCCTCAAAACCGAGTTTCATTTAATTTGCTCACTAAGCATAGCCATGACAGACCGTCAAAAAATAAAAAATTCGTATACAAAGCCTTAAATTAGTCGCCAACATCCGACCGCCAAGTAAGAATTTCTGTCAATCTACCAGTACTAGTAGTGAACCGATTTTCATTAATATTTCAGTTTTAAATTGTTGAAACATGAGATAAGTTTGTTTTATTAAATTTTTAAGTTTTAATAAGCATGTAAATACTATGGTTAAATTATTTTTTAAAAATTTGTATTAGTAATTTAAATTTTTTTTACGTGTGAATATATACATACACGCTTTCACGGAGGGAGTAAATGTGATATTTTTATACATTTTAGTCTGTTTTTTTAAAGGCATAGAAAATTACGTATATACTAAATGTTTCTTATTCAGTTTTTGTCTTATTTTTTTATTTTTGCCTCCTATAATATCAAAATACTTGCCAAATAACCTAACACTGTTCTCTAATCTCTAGCCCAAATTAAAGGGACAATCTCGAAAAACTCAGTTAAAATACTCAGTTTAAAACTCAGCTCAAATTATGACTGAGAACCATAGAGATCTAATTTTTAATATTATTATTAGATCCTAAAGTTATAGTAATTAGTGGAGTATTGTTAGAGACCTAAAACTGGAGGATACAATAACGGTACATTGTATAGATGTATGCTTATGTCTAAAAATCATTATTATTAAAAGCTGTATACCTTTAAAAAAACATTAGTAGTGGATACATAATTAATAAAAATTCCATAAATTCTAAGATATGAGTAAAAACACAATTAAACAGTTTATTTTTTCCATTTCCTTTTCACAAAAGTTACATTTAAAACCATTTTTTTATGTGATGATGTTTGTCTTATATTCTTAAATAATTTTTTAGACAATTCACATAATTGAGCGATTAATTTTATGCCTTTAAAAACGATTGATAAGTTATTGTTCATTAATGGAAAAATAGTAGAAGTGAAAATGAATATGTACCTCATGGCTTTCACGTCTCTCATTTCCGCACTCATGAAATCAGGGTTATTACCCAAGAAAGAGAACATGCAAACTGTATCTATCTTCGGCAAATTGTCCGATGATCCTTTTAAAAATCCAGGTAGAAAAGGCATTTCAAAAATGTTAAAAAATTTTGAATAAAATTGAATTATAATAGCACTTTCTCAAGAACGAAGCGAGAATACCTTTCGAAGCACAGTAAACACACTTGATTTGGCGTGCCGTGACGTCACATCCAATAGAAACCCGTTTTCTGATCACGTGACTTTTCTGGCGTTTTCGCGAAAGTAATATAGCATTTTAAATGATTTAAAACCATTTTTCAACCAAAAAATTTGAAATTTGATAGTTTTAAACCATAACGCATCGAAAAAGTGTGAAATTAAAGCGATTCCCTCACTAGTGAAAATACCTCATTCTGATAACTTTTTGATAACAACTCAAATTCAATATGAATCGATTTAAATTATCAAAATTCATTCTAATGAAATTTTCGAGACAGTACAATTAATGTAGGAGGTATGGTTTTCAATTTTATAAAGTTTTCGGGAAAACACATTAAAATCATTCCATGTTTTATTCAGGTAAAGAAAAGAAAACCCTTGCTTAGTTTAGATTTTGAAATTCGAATGTGTTTAAATTTTCTAACAAAGTTTGAATGCATTTTTTTTACTAATATACTTAACTTTTTCGTTTGAAAATATACTAAGTAATAGTTATTCTAACAGCAAGTTTATAAATTCACTTATTAATTACGTATATTGATTACCCTAGTAGCACAGCTCATACCAAATTTGTCAAGTGTACGTAATTTCAACTAGAAGTAAACGAAATTTGGCCATACATGACAAAAATTGGACAAATCATGAACGTTTGTGCTGCTTGGGTAGTTTTTTTTTTATAATAATTGTGTTTGAAACTCCTGTGTACTTTAAGCGTTTTAAAACCTCTTCCATAGTACTGTGTACGTTATTATTTGTTTTAGTCCCCACTCCATATTTGTGTTTAATGAGAGTGTGGCATGTTTTTTGAGAATATCACGATTCCTTTCATATAATTTCTGAATCGATTCTTTCGTGCCTATTTATTCAATCCTTTAAATCAGTGGTTCCCAACTCGGAGCAGTCTGCGGACCACTAAGTTTAAAATTGGAACCCTCACGAACCACCCTATGCTACGGCTTAAAGTACTTTACCCTCACAAAATAGCAAGATGAAAGATATTCCCTAATTAAGCGTGTAATTTTACATGAAGCTCAAAATTATAATTTTATTTTAAGAAAATTTTAAATACAATATCTTTTGTTATGAAATTAGGACAAACAGAGAATTGGAGATCTTGGTGAAAAATGAAACTATAACCCGTTTTATTAAAGGACAGAGATTGGCTTGGTTGGGTCACATTGAAAGATCTGATGACAAAAACAGAGTAAAAAGGACTTTAAATTGGAAGCCAATGGGAAATAGACCTAGAGGTAACCCAAAATGAGATGGTTGGACGATGTTCTTAAAGATCTTAGAACGATGAAAATAACCAACTGGATAAAAAGGCGTTTAATAGAGTTGCCTGGAGTAGATTGGTGCAGCAGGCCAAGGCCCATCAAGGGCTGTAGAGCCGAAGAAGAAGAAAATCTTTTGTTATGATATTATTAAATCTTCAGACAGAGTTGTTTTCAGAGCTCTGGATTTCACTTCAAATATTTATAGTACTCAAAGATATTGTTAATAATTAAGTGGTGATTATTATTCCCATAAATTAATCAGCCGAAAGTCATATTCACGGATAAAATTTCATCTTTTTCTCGTTCAATTCGCTCAAATTTGTATTTTTTGGAATTTTTATACGGACTACTTGTGAGACTTTCACGGACCACCCATGGTCCGCGGACCACCGGTTGGGAACCACTGCTTTAAATCCATGTTTTGTTTCGAAAATCGATTCACATTATCGATATTTCAGAATTAGTTAATCTCAAAAATTTGGCCTTCAATGTATTCAATATTCCCCAAAGCTTAAATTATCATTAATTTTTGGACACGAGTGTAATTTAAGGCCAAAAAAATGTCCTTAAATGTGTTGAAGGGAATCGTGATATCCCTTCCTTTGACTAACCCCTCCCTCTGGCTAACTTTGGTCCCTCCCTCCCCGAAGCCCCTCCTCCGAGGAGTGCTCAGGGGGCGAGTGCACTCCCCCGGAGCTGATGAGTCGACTCGCTGCCTCCCTCAGGTTCTCGCCCCTGCCTGCCCTGGCCGTGGCTGGAGTCGAAGACCCAGAGAGGAACCACCTCCCTGCGCACAGAGCTTCATACCATGGTGAGTGAGTCGCTACTTCTTATTGGGGTCATATTCAGATTGAGTCGCTTCTTATTGTTAGGGCATTGGGGTGAGTTATTCTTATTGTTGGGGCATTGGGAGATTGAGTCGCTTTTTAGGGACAAGCCACACCAGAAAAAGCAGTGGCAAGTGCAATAAAAAAGCCATAAAGATGGTTATCTCACTTCTATTAGATACCCTGTCTTAGATAACCATCTTTATGTTTTTTTATTGCACTTGCCACTGCTTTTTCTGGTATTGTTAGGGCATTGGGGCCATATTCAGATTGAGTCGCTTCTTGTTGCTAGGGCATTGAGGTCATATTCAGATGGAGTCGCTGCTTCTTATTGCTAGGGCATTGGGGTCATATGCAGATTGAGTCGCTGCTTCTTATTGCTAGGGCATTGGGGTCATATGCAGATTGAGTCGCTGCTTCTTATTGCTAGGGCATTGGGGTCATATTCAGATTGAGTCGTTTCTTATTGCTAGGGCATTGGGGTCATATTCAGATTTAGTCACTTCTTATTGCCATGATTTCCATACATTACGTGTATCCGAAAGTTGTGTACCTTTTGGGAACGTCTGTAGATGTATACAGGATGTCCCTTAAATCTTGGGGCACACTTCTTGGGGGGATAGTAGACACCTAAACGATTCAGAATCACATAGGATTTGGGGGTCCCAGACCAAATCCCAGGGAGTTAAAAATGGAGCGACACCCCAAAAAAATTATTGAAAAATTCAATTCGTAGAACTACTATTGGTACAAATTTAATTATGGTCTCGAATTTTGTGGTTTAATATGATCTTTAAAACTATCTTAAAAGTTTTCACTTTAAATTTTTTTTATTACGAAAAAAGTACAAAAAAAAAAACAATTTTTTTTTAAAAAAATACCAAAACTTTATTTTGTATTACGAAATTCTTTCTTTTGATTTCAGAATCTGAAAGAGCATAACTGAGAACCATTAGCCTAAAGTTTCACGTAAATACTATCAATATTAAACGCTTGAGAGCCGGTTAAAGCCTGTTTTTTGCGTGCACAAACAGTTTCCCTAAGCCGTTTCCAGAACAGCTGTTTGCGCACTCATAAAACAGACTTTAACAGGCTCTCAAGAGTTTAATATGAATGAGTTAAAATATGAAAATATTTTCTAACCCCAACCGTTTGCCCTCAATAACCCATTTTTCATTGCTTCTGGCAACTTTTGTCCACGTTCTAGCGCTTCAATATTGTTTCTCCTGAATTATCTTTGGGTACTCTTACTCTAAAACACTTTAGCAATTTTTCCAATAACTTTCAATTTTAATTTTATAATTGATAATTAAATTTGATTCAGAAGTTCATAACTCAAACCTGTCTTATGGGTAAAATTAAGAATCGATCTTGTTTTATATAATTAAAATTTAACTGATAGGTAAGATAAAAAGTTGTTTTGTGAGTTGGATCTCATTAAAAATCCCTGGTAAATCTTTTAAAAAGCTCCTTCACACATGTATTAAGTGAAATATATTTCTCTGAACTTTAGAATAGGGTGGGTTGCCCAGTGAATGAACACTCCCAGTGAATGAACACCTGGTCGTATAATCTCAATTATTAAGCTATTTGAACTCTGTAAAGACTGTTACTAAAATTCAGTAGTTGCAATGAGACCTCCTAGAGGCCAGGCAATCGTTGATTTAACCGTATATTCCGATTTCAGTCTGTGTAAATTTTTTTACTGATACTCGAGCTTCAGACCCATGAAAAAGTCTCCGGTAAGTTAAGATTTGACTTGATTCATTCATATTTTTCTGACTTATAATTGCGCTTATTATGATTTTTGTTGTTTTTTATCAAATGTTAAAGACTTAATCTTTGATATGGCATAATTCAGAAAGCTGTACTTTTGAAATTGCGATAGATAAGGGGGTGTTCACTTACTGGAAGTGCAAACTGAGATTTCCCAGTGAATGAACAGGTGTTCATTTACTGGGGAAAATGCATATTTCGTAAAACCTCATGATTATAGTTTTATTTGATTCATAATGATGTAAGCTAAACTATGTAAAAATGCGCGATGATCAAAATTGTGTCCTTCCAGTAAATGAACGGGGTATGTTGATTAGAAAGTACAAGTGTTCACATACTGGAAAGAGTAATTAAACTAAGATTTACCAGTAAATGAACAACCTTCATACTCTGGGAAACTGCTTATCTCGTGAACCAAAAGACCTATAGGCTTATTTGACGGCTTAAACTAGGAATAGGTTATGATAAAGATCAGTATTGTCTTTCCATAGAATAAGTTTTTGATTTAAAAGTCTAGGTTTATACAGGGTGTATCATTATGAATGGGAAAACTTCTAGGGGAGGTAGACATTATAAGGGTTCAGAATTGCATCGGAACCCATGGTCCCAAACGACAGGTATGGACGTATATAAGGGGGGGGGGTTAGAGGGTCCAGACCCCCCCCCCCCCAATAGCCTAAACCTTATGTCAGCCAAACAAAAAGGTTCCTGTCCCAAATGTTCAAAAAATGAGTGAAAATACAACTTTTTGGATCAAATTTTCTGGGAGAAGACCCAGACACCCCTCTTTTGCTTGAGGGCATGTATTAACCACACAAATTTGTGATTAAGTTCACAAAATTTCACTCGGAAAGGGAAAACTATTAGAAACATTTTGGGTTACAGAATCCCTTCAAAACAGTTTAGTAACGGCTCCTTTGGTCCTGAGGTCTTATAGGTTTTGCCCCCCCCCCCCAATCAAAAAGTTGAACTTACGCCTATGGTACTCCATTTTGTCCCCCCTCGTGATAAAGGTTAACCTAAGCTTTTATAACCCCTTGCTACGCTCAGAGGGAATTTCAAGGTATACAACCCCTCTTTCGAAACCTCAAACTTTAAAATTTTTCCCCATAGAAAACGACCAACCAAAGTTACTACTTAATGAAAAAGTGGGTAAATAGGGTTCAGGGGTCCTCCTCCAAAAATGTTTAAATTTTAGTATACTAAATAGTCTTCTATATAGCTACTTTTTATGGGTTTTCAGGGAGCTTCGCGGGCCGCATGTGGCCCGCCAGTTGGAAAACCCTGTTTTAGATACACTTTCATTGCCCATTGCGACCCCTGAAAGAAGTTTCTTGAACCCCCCCCTTGTAAAAGCTATAGCTACGTCCGTGCTAGGAGGTATTGATTATTAATTGTGTTAAGATGGAATATGCAATTAGTATAACGTCGCAATCGATGTTTGGCAAGATTTGCACCCACCTCCTAAGTAACTTTTTTGTGTGTGTGAGTGTATTGAAGAAATTTTAGAGTTTTTAGTAAAATATTTTCTATTTTATGTAACGCAGGCTGATCAGTTGAAAAAAATCATGGTATTTTTCAGTGTTCATTTACTGGAAGACACTGTTCATACTTAGGGCAAACTTTGTTCATTCACTGGGTCTATCGCACTTTTTTCACTCAAATCAGCATTCCTTCAAAACTATTGATTTCTAAGATCTGGAAATACTTCGATCATATTGCCAAGAAAAAGCCAGAATGGAAACATACCTTATTTTTAGAAATTGACCGAGAAAAAGCCCTGAAAAAAATTTTTGAAGTGGGAAAATCGCAAACCCAAATGCTAAGTGTTCATTCACTGGGCGGTTCACCCTATCATTAATACACAACTTTTTGTTTAGTCACCAGTAACAATAACAAAAAAAAACTTATATTAGCTCATATTTGTTTCCTTCGGTGAAATTTAAAACGCAATTCATTCGCTGTATTGCTTAAAAGACAAATCAGAAAAAAAAACTAGGGCTGGTAAATGAACCTGAACTAAACTCAGAAAGTATCTTGTTACCTTTTGTATCTTTTACGTATCTTGTTCGCTCCGGAACGACTCAGAGCTCCGCGAAATTTTAATTTTCTTCCGGACAATCCTAATTCGAAACTTGGCTCTCGTTGGTCAACAAGTCATACAACGCAAATTTTCTTTAGTGGTAAATTTTTGAAGCAAAAATTTTTTTCGCTGGAAATTAAATCCCGCCACTTCTTCTAAAACCAAGTTTGATAACATTTGGTCCAGTTCTTTTTATAGCCATCTCAAAGTGGAAGTTTAATTAATTAAAACCTCCCTGCTCCTATCATCTTCCAAGATGACGTCGTGTTTGTTTTCCAGGTGGCCACGACAAGTACCTGCCGGACATGAACGGGGTCGAAGTGGCCAACCACCTGCAACAGAACCCGGATGAAAAGGTCATCGGCAGTGCCGAAAACCTCGTCGGAAGGGTGAGCAATGTTTTGAACGCTTAGGGCCATATTCAGAAACTTTAACACGTAGAAGAAACGATATTTATTTATTTATTTCACCCAAACAGACACAAAATCCAATTACATGGGAAAACAATGACAAAACACAGACTACATATGGAATAAGTTAATCTAAGATACAAATACCATATAAAATAGAAGGAGCAATATAAAATTAGAAAAAATCAATACAACAAAACTGAATTTAAGTACATCAAATAGAGGAAAAATTTCTTGGAACAAAAGAGGCATGGTAACTATCTAGGTCACTTTTTATCTTTGAGAAACTATCAAAAAAAATATCAGAGTTGTGAAGACTATTGACAAGTTTTATAAATTGTATTAAAGGTTGTTGTTTTAAGTAATTTTTTGAGAGAAGAGGAACAAGGAAAGTTGTTTTATTTCTTATATTGTATTGTGGAACAATTAAACTGAATTCATGAAGAATTAAAGAACAGTCGATGTTATTATGAAATATATTGTAAAAAAATTTAAATAAAGATATATGCCTTCTGTTCTCTAAAGGGATACTAGAAACGATACGAAAACGGGAGATTTCAAACGGGAGCTCTGGACTTAACGTTTCTCTCTCACGTTCGCTATAAGGCTTCTAAAAGCCTTATAAGTAATTATACACTGATGAAACAAAATTCTGCTAACTCTAGATGTCCATTACTTTCGTAATAATATATTAATGTCTGAGGACTTTTTTGGTAATTAGTAGCTGTTCTAGATTTTTTTTTGGAACTATTTAACGGACCACAAAAAGTGTAAAAGCAATTCGCATAGATTCGAATCTCGGAACAATATGGCGGACAAGAGTTACGGAGTGTTGACTCCCGGGTTTCGGCACCAGATGTTGACTCCCGGGTTTCGGCACCAGATGTTGACTTGCGTAAAAGTAGCTAAGAGATAACAACTCGTCTATTTTAGAAAAACGCCATAATAATTTATTTTTATTTTAATTCCAAAGATATTTACAACAATGCCAAAATATAAAAAGTAAAAGTTAATAATTAATTAAAGTTAATCTTAAACACTAGGTCGGTCTACTAGTTTCAGTGTTTCACTAGTATTTGAATGTAAATCATGTCTGGCGTGCAACATCCTCCCCACCCTGGTCGACCTCCAGGGGGATGACCAGCTGCACGGGCCGGGAGATCGTCAACCCAATTATGTAATCGGCGAGAAATAGTCTAGTTTCGGCGTGCAACATCAATCGGCGAGAAATAGTCTAGTTTCGGCGTGCAACATCCTCCCCACCCTGGTCGACCTCCAAGGGGATGACCAGCTGTACAGGCCGGGAGATCGTCAATTCCAGTTGTTTCAACAGCAGCATACCATGAAGTTGCCAAATTTGGGGGAAGTATTTCATCCCATTTGATACCTAGGATCCATGTATCTTGAAACATAATTTTTCCAAAGACCACAAAGGGAGAAAGCAGTCCTAAAGGGTCGTAGAAGCTAGCAATACAGTGGAGCAGCCCTCTCTTTGTAAGTGGTTTGTCTTGAACGGCGCAGAGAGAGGTTTTGTAAGTATTTCCTAGGGTGTCAGTTTCAGTATTCCACTTTATGCCTAAAACTTTCACAGTTGTTTTCAATCCCTCATCTTGATCTCGCAATTGGTTCTGAAGAATTGTGGAATTAGCAGCCCCTTTTCCCATTGGAATTTCAATCAATTGCATCACTTCTTTGACTTCTCTATGCATATGCAGTGTGGTGATTTCAGATTCTGTTTCACTAGAAACAAAATCGTCCATGTAAAGATGTTTATCGATCATGGGAGCAGCAATCGGGAATTCATGTATGTGCTTTGAAACGTCATCTCTACGATTTCCTTCAGTTTGGTAGGTTTCGTGAAATTCTCTCGTAATCTCTCCTTCAGTTTGGTAGGTTTCATGCAATTCTCTCGTAATCTCCTTCTCTCGAACAGTCTTGTTCTTAATTTGAGTGTCTGTGATTCCAATAGAATCCAATTCCTTTTCAATTTCACCTCCAAATGGTTCTAACTTAACCGTTGATAGTTTCACTGTGTAAGTTGAGGTAACAGGTGTTGTCTGGCTAGCAGGTAGTGAATAAGCAACCGGATTAGACATCGAATTGGTATTCTCAGTGTTCAAGTTGGCATCAGTAGCAGCAATGGCGTTATCAATACCCACATTGGAATTATCAGTACCCAAATTAAGGTTATAGCTTGCATTAATAGTTGGCAATAATTTATTTTGGATGCGTCTGGCATTAATAGTTAGCGATAATTTATTTTGGATGCTTTCTCGGGCTTTAAAAATCGCGCGCTCAGCAGTTTCCATATAAGTTTCACATTGGGTTACGTCATCTTCGTATTCATCATCCGTAAAAAGAACATGGATTTCATTATCAACCGTTTTCATTGCATCCAAGGTTTGTGTTAAGCGACTTACCGCATATTTCAGGTCTTCATTCAAAGTATCTTCTTTCATGTTGTTAATCTCATTAGCGAAACGAGTTAAGCTACATCGTATAGTTTTCCGTTTCCGTTTCAATTGTGACACTTGTTCTTCTTTCGTTGTCATCCTTCCTTCAAGTAAAAGAGGTCAAAGTAAAGTAAGGATATTCAGTAGTAAAGGAGATCAAGTAGTGAAAGATTCCTTGATTCGTACGAGTATTTCGGCACCAGATGTTGACTCCCGGGTTTCGGCACCAGATGTTGACTCCCGGGTTTCGGCACCAGATGTTGACTCCCGGGTTTCGGCACCAGATGTTGACTTGCGTAAAAGTAGCTAAGAGATAACAACTCGTCTATTTTAGAAAAACGCCATAATAATTTATTTTTATTTTAATTCCAAAGATATTTACAACAATGCCAAAATATAAAAAGTAAAAGTTAATAATTAATTAAAGTTAATCTTAAACACTAGGTCGGTCTACTAGTTTCAGTGTTTCACTAGTATTTGAATGTAAATCATGTCTGGCGTGCAACACGGAGTTCACGTTTGAAATCTCGTTTCGTGAGCTTTTTCACCGTTTCCGTACCGTTCTCGTTTCTTCTACCTGTTTGTGATGATTGTGTGTTTGATGAAGCTGCAGGGCACTTTACTGATGGGGGCGGTGCCGTCTCTAATCTGGCCCGATCTTCTCAGAGCCGGCCCCGCCCCCATTAGTAGAGTACCCTGCAGCTTCATCACAAGTCGAAAATTCCACCACATTATGACGATCTCAATGTTTACGAGAGAGAAAGCGTTTTCACTGAATATGCCTGACGGCAAAACATTTGAGCTTTTACAAGCAAGGCCTCGACAATATCGCCAGGAAACTCTTAATTTAAACAGAGACTGCTTTTAAAATTAGACTTCTCTTTGACTGTCTTTCTTTCACAAGTTGAGCTCTCGTTTACATTTTTGTTACCAAGGCAACAGGTCTCTCCTCATTTTCAACGGGGGAAATTCTTGCATTGAATCACTAGTCCTCTTTGTTTATTATTTTAAAATTGTACAGTCGACTCCACTTATTGTGATCACGGTTAATGTTATCAATCAGATAATGCTATCAGAATTGACAGGTCCCTATCACTCAACACAAATTGTATCACTTTATGTTTTCAAAATCTGGTGAAATCCCCCTAAAAACCTCCTTATTTTCCCGTTTGAAGGCCAATTTATTATGAAGGCATATATTTGTAAGTGTTATATGTTCCACTCTCATATTTCTCTTTAAGAATGTAAAAGTTGCAAAATACATACAAGGTAATTGCTTTAAATACTTCAATTAGGACTACATTGTTGTGATTTTAAGGCAAACACTCTAGTTACACTGTTTGAAACTTTATAGCATCAAATCGCTTATTATTATCAATCGGATTTGGATATTGTTATCATTCTATACTCTTGAACCACGGCTTACTAGATACTATACAGGCTAGCCATGTTTTAAGTAATGAAAACCATTTGACAACTTTTCCCGCTTGGATCGCCACAAGTCCTACCTATACCTACCAACCAATAGGATAACACACTGACAAATAAGGAAAAAGGAAGGTATGTTTTCATGACGTAACTGCTGACTGTAGGCGATTGTCAGCCTATCTTAGCAAACTTTGTTACCATGACAACCTATTACATCTGGGTAACAGTGGTAAGTACCTTTTTTTAGTAGATCTTCTGTTCCACTTTCTCGCCAAAGACATTTTCGAACCATTAAGCCCCGCCTTCAACTCTATGGATTTGCTTTGCCAGTTGTCAGCTATTGCCATCTGCATTTTTAATGATTTCCGTAACTCGGCTAGCCTGCATATAGTATCTAGTAAGCCGTTATCACATTAACCGGAGTCGACTGTAATTATCACGGCAATCCTTTTGAAAGTTTTTCTCGTGGTGGTAGCTCAGCAGATTCTTCTTTAATCATAGGTTCTTCAAGAGCAAGGCCTGGGCCGCTTCTGCGACCCCGAATTCGTGAAGGCCACCCAGCGGGAACTGGCCGAGGCCGTCAATATGTCGCCGGAGGAGCTGGACCGAGCAGCCCACCGCCTGCTGCTACAGGTGCGGCCCCGTAGCCAGCAGAACCACTACAGCGACACGCCACTCTAGTGCCTTGGACTCTTCTGTCTATCCATCATCATCGTCCCTCTCTTTTTGTCTCTTGTTTTGTGGAGTGGCGCTGGAGGCTTGGCTCGAAACGGTGAGTAGGCCTTTGGGACTGGAGATTGACGTCATACGAGTGGGCGCCATTTGTACAGTTGTGTCTATTAGAAGCTATTGTACTCCACAGCAACGTTTCCTGAACCCAGTACGTCACTACGCGGAAGGAGAAAATGGGTAAACACAGAGCCTGTTGGGTTGCTAGGAGGAGTTTCGGTACGCAAATCGTGATAAAATGACACTTACTACATGGTTTTAACAAAATAATCATGTTTTTAAACTGACGTTCTTCATTTCACTCAAAATTCAGACACAGCGTTGGGAACTACTTTGTTTTTCAATGACGTCATAGGGTCTACTCAAGTTGCTGTCTTAAATAGGAAGGATCTCTTGTGTACTTAAAACTCAATAATCCTAAAGTGCATCCTTTGATAATGGCAGAAATGTCAACATGTGGCGATCTTAGTCACCACTTTATTGAATAGAAAAATTAAATATAAATATTTTCATAAATCAAATTTGAAGGGATTTTCTGAAAGCTTAAGTTGAGTTATGACCTAGGGGAGATGCACCGCCATATCTTTTTATCCAGATTTTTCAGTTCACGTGTTTACACTATCATACAGATGATACATTTTCAAATCTTAAATAGGACATTGCATTGCAGCTTTTTTCCTGTTTTTTACTTGATTACAAAGCACGTCTTGCCTTTTCTTTGTCTAATTTTAATATCTTATATCCTTGAAGAAGCCCGGTGGCGCAGTGGTAGCGCATAGCTCTTCCGTGCCACAGGTCCGGGGTTCGATTCCCGGGCTGGGCAAGGTCGACTCAACCTTTTATCCCTTGAGTGGGTCGATAAATTGTGGACCAAGTGTGCTTGGGAACTAAACACTGGGGGTCCTGCGTTAGGCTGACCACCTGACCGGAACATATGCCTCGCACCCCAGGGCCCACGGTCAGGAGAACGAAGATGGGCATCGTAGGCCTTGGCCCACTAGGGCTGTTGCACCGAAGAGTTTAGTTTAGTTTTATATCCTTGAAATATTTATCTATGGTGAATCATGAAAGTAACTTCCAATGGAATTAAAAGCAAAATCTAATTCAGAGGTAGGCAAGTAATTTTGCTTGGGGTGCAGATAATTTTGCAAATTTTTTATCGAGGTCCGGAGAAAAGACAGGTATTTATTACTACTTTGAATTCTTATCTTTAGATCCACATATTTTTTAAAAAAAAAGGTTTTAATTTGAGTACTCTACCTACTTAATTAAATTGTTAAAAATTAAAAGAACTTTTAATTGCCATTGAAACCGTTTCAATCAAGTTACTCATAAAATATTTTAGAAAACATTGATAAGGCTATCGCTCAAACGAATGACCGATCGTCAACATGAAAATGTTGAGGGAGATGGGCAAGGAATTTGGTATTCTTCACCGAAAACAATTGCAAAACCTTCATTTATTGACCAGAAATATCCTAATTACTAATATTTCAGCACTCCTCCTAAATTTTAAGACTCAAAACTATTGAAGTTTTTAGCACCCCAAGCCTAAAGGGCTAAAAAATGCGAGCAATCTCCTGCTCCTCTGTTGGCACGCCTCTGCCTCTCTTCCCTGAAAAAATGTAGAAAGATTATCTTTATTTTGTAGTACGTTCTAACGCAGTTTTATAGATTAAAGGCTCACTTCTCTCCCTAAACTGGTGGGCGAGATATAATGTTCACCCCCTCACATCAAAAACTGGGGGGGGGGGTGAAAATCCCCCTGTTGGCACGTCCCTGTTTCTGCAACATGATTAAAAATACAACTCTCCTATTGTAGAGTGCCATTTACTTATATAAAAGTCATATCTGCCCAGGTCCAGGACATTTAGTTTATCATTAAGTATTGAGAAACCGTGACCCACGGGTGATACGAGATTTTTTGGGATCCGTCCATCTTATGGTATTTCTTACATATTGGGGCCTATACTAATATACTATAGACTACAACGTTTCTTGAAGATGGAGAAATAAGCTGAGATCAAACGAAGGAAGCCGTTCCTAGTGCAATGTCCGAAAGCCGAGTGATATTAGGCACTTTACTTTAGAAGTATGATTAGTTAGTTGGTTAAATCTGTGCATGTATTGCGTTTTTGGGTCATAATTTTCGTAAAATGTTAAGTATTTTCGATTTTGCTGCGTAGTACATTCGCTTAGAATTGAGCGTCTTAGTCAATAAAGGTTGTAATCTAGTATAGTTCTGGTTTGTAATATCATAGTTTTTTTTTATTATTGATGTAACTCATCAAACCACGTTCTTAAAATTTACATCATAATGAAAGAAATTAGGTATAAAATATAATCACCACTGAAAAGGTTAAAGTAAGATATTCAATAAAGAATTATCCTAAAATGATCAATGTGACATTGTCTTTTCTCGTCGTTTACTTCTCGTCACAGCTAGGGGCCAAAGGTATCCGGCTATGTAATTGGAAACAATGAAAGTTTCAACGAAAGGTTGAGCGGCGAAACCGCAGGGATGAGCGATGTTTGGCGATTGAGTGTTTCGACGCATGCGCCGTGGTGATTTAACTGGGATCGTGGGGTTTTTCTCCACCGTATAAGAAAGCTGCTCAAAATTATGAATCACACTATGGAACAGAATTGAAAAGATTTTATCAAAACCTCGTTAGGGGACGTCCATAAATTACGTGAGGTGTTTTTTCCAAATTTTGGACCCCTCCCTCCCCCTAGGTGAAATTTTTCTGGACCCCCTTTCCCCCCCACATGAGATTTTCTCAACCACTAGTTTTGTTTTATCGGCATAAAAATTACCATCCAGATTGCAAAATTTTGATACAAATACACGTTGTAATCGAAAACATGATTCTAACTTGTAATTATCACGACTGACTGGCTAATGATTAAGCTGTTGTGACTAATCTGAGCATTTTAACTAAACTTGTGCTAAAAAGTTTCAAAGAAAAAACGTATATTTTCTGAACTAAAAGTTGACTTGAGATTTTAATTGACTCCCCCCTGGTGAGATTTTCCTGGACCCCTCCTCCCCCCTTTTGACCTCACGTAATTTATGGATGTCCCCTTAAGGATAAATCCACAGATTAGGAAATTGAACTACGTTTACATTTAGAAAACGGGAAAGATTTGGGTTAAAATAAACAATGCGAAATACAAGGGGGAAAAGAAAATTCTAGGTTAATTTTAAGAGTTTTCAATAAAAAAAATAAATATCATTACACTCAAAAATTTTTTTGGTTTCACATAAACATAGAATAAAAAAGCAACAACAAATAAAGCAGAAAGGTTCAAAATAAATTACTTAAGGAAATCTTAAGGATTAAGGACAAACTCAGTAATACACACAGCTGCAAAGAAAAAATTCCTATAAAAAATGCAATCGCAATATGATCAACTGCTTTTTATTCGTTCGAATTGGATCAGCAAACTGCGCTGCGTTAACTGTTCTTGTGTTGCTATCAAAGTCTATGGTTGTTCTACGGATGGCGCGAATTCCACCTTAAATCGCAGCCTCGTTGAAAGTTTCAGTGTTTCCAACTACGCCATCCGTACATGTGTACAGTACATAAAGAGTAGGACAGTATAGTAGTACATACGTTTAAAATTGAGCGTCATTGTAAAGAAATTAAGTATAAAATATAATCACCACTCAAAAGTATAAAATAAGATATTTAATATAAAATTTTAAGAAGGTTATGAGTTAATCATGTAATAGGGGAGAGGGGGGCACCTTTCAACAGATTTCGGTTTTTATTTTTTGTGACCAAACGAATTGACGGATCTTAAAACTTTAACTTGCATATCCTACCATGGACTTTCGGACACATTGTGTAATTTTACCCAAGTTCCTTGAGAAAATTAAAAGGTCCAAAATTGCGTTTTAAAAAAGGTTCTCGGGTGGGGCAGGTTTCAACACAGGCGGGGCACGTTTCAACAGTGGGTTAATTTTAAAAGTTTCAGTTGATTTTAAGCTTATTATATTGAAATATACACTATAGCAAATACATTTCATTAATTTAGAGTAAAAAAAGTGCAATTTTTTGCAAATTTTGGAGTTTTTCTGTTGTTTCGTAGGTTATGAGTTTTTCCACACAACTAAGTGAGATATTTCTTTATTTTTTAATTTAAAAGTTCTTTTGAGTTATATTCCGAAAATATATTGTTAATTCAACTGTTTTTCTTCAGAATTCACCAAAAATTTTATTTTTTTAATCGCTTTTAATTTATTTTAAATTTTGCTAATTACTATAGTCATCAAAGTGGTATATCTTAAATACTTTTATTTAAATCAATGCTGATAACTACTAACTGCATAAAATTGCTGTTGTGAATCGTATGGTAACCTTACCGTTAAAAATTATATGTGTATTTGAGTAAATTATCTAAATCGATTTTCAGCTGTTTTTTCGCTAAAAATAAATAATTAACTCTAATACAGTGCTATTATTTCTTGAATAAGTTATTTAAGAGCGTTTAGTTCAAGAAAAAGCATTGCGATAGCACAATATGCTAAGAAAAACGAATTTTAGTGGTGTTGAAACCTGCCCCGCCCTAAGTGTTGAAAGGTGCCCCACCTTTAGTCGTCACGGTTCAAGACCCCTCAAACGCTTTAGAATAAAGATATTGGTTTGAAAAAGGTATACATAGAAGCAGAAGACCTTATTTAATAACATGTGTAAAAATCAGTCACCTAAATTAATAAAAAGTTGGTAAAATCCGGTTTTTTAAAAGAAATTCAAAATTTACTTTTGGACGTCAAAAACGACTCCACTCGATTACAAAAAAACTAAAAGGTGAAATGGTAGGAATACCACGGACAGATGTTGTTATGATAAGAAACATTACTTGACACCAGGTGGCATTTAAATTAACCTCATAACAAACGAGAAAATGATTTTAATCGAAAACGAAACTGTTGAAAGGTGCCCCGCTCTCCCCTAGATCCCTCATCAAGAGCACTCGGTGGCCTTCCGGCCTTTATACCTCCAAAGTGGGTTGAGTTGCTCTGTTGACTAAATGATTTTCTCAAGTCTTCGGACAGTTTATAGTGGCTACAGCCACCTGCGTCAAGAACAGCCAAGAATATGAGGCCGCCTAAGGCGGCCCGAGTCGACAGATGTTTGAAGCCCTCCGGGCTAGGTACCTCATCGATACGTCCACCCCTCGTCCAATCATGTAATAGATCAAAGTCAAACTATTAATACAGCCAGTGCCAATGGGCTTTCGGCTCACCGTTCATTAAAAAGCTAAAGATTTTAGGACATGGTGAGATGAGTAATGGAAAAGTAATTTATTAATAGCGAGGGAAAATGGAATCATTTGTGAGGCTTTTTAAAAGATCTTATTTTCATGTGCATACCCGATGCCTTTTGTCCCCGGTTTCCAAGCCGCTCGTATGGTCTTCAAAGCTTACTATAATAAAGTCCCTACACTGTTGTGATAAGGGGGGCCTTTATGAAATTATATTGCTTTAATATATCTCCCAAAATGTACTTTCAATTGCAAAAATGTAATAAAATACCCCACCTCTATAGAGAAGTATCAGGCTGAAGTATTTAAAGACAGTTGGAAAGTATTTTAATACATTTAAAAGGAAGTTAACTTATCTGAGCGTCACCTATAATAATTTTAAAAAATTAAAAACATTTTTATTATTTTCTGTACAATACAGGGTGGTTACCCGTTTTACAGTTTGTAAAACTATGGGCCATATTCTGGAAGACAATCACGTAGAAGAAACGAAAACGTTGAAAAAGCTCTCGAGACGTGATATTTCAAACTCCGGAGCTCTCGTCCGCCATATTGTTCCGAGATTCGAATCAATGCGAATTGCTTTAACACTTTTTGTGGTCCGTTAAATAGTTCCAAAAAATCTATAACATCTACTAATTACCAAAACAAAGTCCTCAGACATTAATATATGACGAAAGTAATGAACATCTAGTGTTAGCTTGATTTTGTATTATCAGTGTATAATTACTTGTAAGGCTTTGCTACAGGCAATGTCAGCAGGATTACTTTTACACAATTTGTGGTCTTTTAAATACATAGTTCCAAAAAATCTAGAACTGCTACTAATTACCAAGAAAGTCCTCAGACATTAATATATGACGAAAGTAATGGACATCTATACTCGACAGCAACTTAAGTTGACCCTATGACGTCACATACAAAGTAGTTCCCATCGCGGTGTCTGAATTTTGAGTGAAATGAAGAACGTCAATTTAAAAATATGATTATTTTGTTATTAAACCCATATTATAGTGCTTTTCAATCACGATTTTGCGTACCGAAACTCCTTCTATCAACCCAACAGGCTTCGTGTTTACCGATTTCTCCTTCCGCATTTGTGACGTACTGGGTTCAAGAAGCGTTGCTGTCGAGTATACTGTAAGCAGATTTTTGTTTTATCGGGTTTTTTTTGTTTAGTGTATAATTACTTGTAAGAGTTACTATCTCAAATCATTCGTTTCCGTATCGTTTCCATGTCGTTTCTACTGCGTGTTTGAGTTGAATATGACCATTAGGAGGATTTTCTTTTCATGTTTTACTCTTTCTCCACAGGTTTTATACTCATCATTTGAATTCCGATGGAGCTTTTCAGTGCTTCAAGAGATCTTTTCGAGAGCGCCCCGTCGACCCTCCTTTGGATTTTTTTTCGTTCTTATTTGTGTCTCATCAGGTTCGACTTCGTTTTGTTCCACAGGATTTTCGTTGTTTTGTATTTTTTTTGGGAACTTCACGTTCAAGCGGACGTTTCTTCATGTGCAATTTGAAAAAAAAAAAGTATGCAATACCTAAAATTTAGAACAGTCCTGTAATAATCAAATGGAGAAGAAATGGTCTAGACCGCAATCGAAAAATTATATGCAGGGGATTCACTGGCAAAAATCTAGAGTGTAATTACCCAAAGACGAATCAGAATCATCCTAGAATGAGAGGTCCCCGAAGTAATACTTATGGCAATATTGAGGCACCGCACACAAAAAGTTGCCGAAAGCTGGGGTAAAGCCTTAAAATGCGAAAATAAGAAATGTGACAGTTTCTGAGATTTAATTGTTTCCTTTTAAAGATAACCCCTTAAGGATAAAAACTTTTCACATGTTTTTATTAAGAAATCAGAACATGATAATTGGTAATAAAACTGTATTTCTGACCCTAAAGGCTCATTCAGACTTTTAACTTTTTGTGTTCATTTTTGAAGAATCGTCCAAAGTGAAAAATAGGAATTGGCGTTTTACTCTTTACTCCCTCACTTTTTTATGCAAACTAGCGATTCACGCGAGTGGAGTATGAACATTGAAAGCGAAACAGTGTGAATGAGCCTTAACCGTTTATTCACAGTAACCCATTTTTAATCGTTTTTGGCATCTTTGTCTGCGATCTAGCTCCTCAGAATTGCTTCCGAGCCCAAAAGTTTCCAAGGTCTCTCATAAATTATCTTTGGGTACTTTATACGGACTTTCATTTTTGCCCGCAAGTTCCATAACACGGGGGGATATCGATCCTTAGGTCCTACTACTCAAAATATGTCCTACGTGTTCAGTTAAGTATTTACACCCCAATTAAATTATTTGACTATTAAAGTGGTGATTAAGCTAGACATTGTATTCCCCTTCAGAATGCAACTGGGCTGGATTCGCTTCATCCCACAAAATGCCTAACAGTTTAAACTAATGTCTTCTATAACATGATTTCAATCAAAAAAATTTCAATAAAGTAATTTTATTACTATAATATAGTCATTAAAATAAATTGCCCCAAAATAAAAACAAACGAACTTAAAAAAGATCGAAATGGAAATCTATGTTATCCGTGTTCTAATGTTAGATTTTTCCTCTTAAATAATACACGTTCTGAAACGAAAACTGAGTGATCAATTGATATATAAATTTTTAGATAGATTTCGAATCTTGCCAGCCTCGTTTAACACCTGAAATTACTTATAAGAACTATTTTAACGAAATAAAATTAGGAGAATTGAATATAACTGTGGAGTGCCATTTTTTTTTAAAAGAATTTATGATACAACTTTGTGGAATCTATTTTAGGTGTTTTGACTTAAATTTTCAAACTGCACATGAGTGAACTCGCATTATTTGTGTTTATGTGTACACTTATTTCTATATAACCTATTTGTTTTCATATCTACTGAAGTTAAAAAGTTTTATAGTTCATTTTTCTTGTACTTCTCGTCTCACAAGAACTGAAAATCCTTAGCCATTTTACGTATTACCTTGAAAATATATCGATCGTTAATCAAAATTTCAACTCTGCCAAAAACGAATGCCAAAGGCATATTTCCAAATTGCACATGTTAATATTTGGGCTAGGGCTCTAATTGGTTTGCCAGAAGGATTTCATTCCCAAATATGGAATTGCCAGTAGCACTTGGAAAGCTCTGATTGGTTCTTAAAAATCTTACCATGTGCAATTTGAAAATATGCACGCCTAAAGGAGCAATGAACACATATATCATTTATAAACAGGAGTTTGAATATGTATATATTCTAGTATGAAGGTATAAATGCCCAACTATGCAAAATTGACTTTATTCCATCCATATTATTAGATATTTTCTCGTGTAGTGCTTGATAGTTTTGAACATTATCTTTTCTGATCAAATACTTCGGTGAAAGTAAAACTATCACCAAAATTCCTTTCGCTATGCAAAACATTTGTGAAATCTCTGAACAATTTTTTTCATTGGTGTTACATTGTTAAAAGAAAGAAATTGCTTTTTTTTCTTCCCTTTCTAGTTTTGACGTAAAAAGTTCAAAGTTTTAATGAGGCAACATCCATATTTATTATTTGTAACATTTTAATATTTGTTTGAGTTGTGCCTATTACCAATAGTGATATCTATTCAATACGATTGTTTTTATTATTAACTATATTCACGAAAGTCTTAAGAGGTCTTCTTATTTGCAACCCAATTTCTACATTTCTGTGGAGACTCTCGATTTTCTAGCAACAGAAACAACTCAAAATCATTTTATTATTCCAAGTTTTAACTGAAATGAAGTGAGATCTAGTGATACTACGCAATAAATAACGGTCTATTATAGTGAAGGAAGAATACTTTTTTTTTAGGTATCGAGTACCGAAAGGTATAACTAAAGTAACTATCAGCATTGGTAAAATCATTGTTCCATTCAATAATCTTGAAGTATTCGATACATAAAAAAGAAAGATAAGATCGATTTTTAAGTAAGTATCGATTTTTTTCCAACACTAGTCCATTTTTACGAATGTTTAAAATTACTTTCTGTGGTTTGAATTCAAAATCCAAGGTCCATGTGTATATTCCATCCTTTTCCTGGTTAAACGAAACATTTAAGGAGCTTTTTAAGTTATAATCAAAAGTCAAAATATGATCTTTTTATTGTATCTTTGTCTACTTTTAAGCTTTTCCCAGCATAAATGTTAATACCTGAAGAAAACTTTCCACAGTTTGCTATCATCTACCACAGTTTATTTATTGTCATGGGTTAAAGTTGCTAACTGTATCATGTTGGTTACCTCACAGGCTATGTTCAGAATGGTGTGATGTATGAGATTTAACCAGAGTAAATCTACGGAAACCAGGTTTTAATGGGTTATATTTTAACCAGTACCGTCCTTCAACGCCCATACGCTTTTTCTTATATTAATAAAATTCCAGAAAAGAAATAAACCGTTTTATTTTTACCGTTAAAAATTCTTATTGATAACAAAAATTTATTTTGTGAAGATCAGATCGATTTTGATACAATTTTAATCCTTGGTGTATTTATTATAAGTTCAGTTGGCCTTCAAACTTAGTTTCGAATATACTTTTTTGTTAGAAATTTTTATTATTCCTGAAAAAAAATTATAGATAGTTATCTAAATTATATTACTTATATACCTTAAAATTACGTATTGTAAACATACCTTCTTGAAAGGAAACAATGGATATAAAGTAAAACTGTTGACGGAAGATTTAAGGTTGCTTATTAGGTTAACTTACTGTTTACTGTTGTAATGAAGTTTACTTGAAGTAGATACTATAGATACATAAAGTTTACAATTAAATTGTATAAATTGATTTATTCTCAAGAATGTCAATTAGAGTGATTAACTATCTTTGATAGAAAAGGATACTAAGATTTGATGCCTTTAATTTCAGCTGTAACAGAACGATCAAAACTCATGATCAAAACATTCAAGTACAACTAATTAGACAGTTCATTAGGTTATAATAATTATCTAAGCGCTCTCGGTAGAACTGGGTTGTACGGTGAAGTCTTTATTTTAGCATTTTTATTCAATGGTAAGCGAAACAAGTTAATTTAGGATTTGGATTAGTTTTTTTTTTTGTCAAAAAATTGATTTTTTTTGTCTGCAGAAACTCCTTTTCACTTTGTAATGAAAAATTAAAACTATTGTGATACAACACAATACATTACTTAAAATTCATTTAGTACGAACCGCCTAAATTCTACTAATATAGGAAGAAATGCGAATTTTCAACCTTTTAAACTTTCAAAATATACATTTTCCTACTTTATTGGGGTTTTTTTTCATTTAATTTATAAAAAAATATTTTATCTTAAAAAAGTGGTGATGATAAAAAAAAATCAAGAAATAATTTATATAGGTACTTATCTATTTTACTTTCATTGTCCCCTTTTGAGTTTCTCAAAGTTTTAGATTAAAACTGAATTGTTTCATCCAAGCAATCTTTTATGGATAATAATCAGCAAATTTTCTTGCTAAAAATTCAGTTAAATAGTAAGTTTTTTGTTTTCATCTACCTTAGTCGAGTTCTAAGGTGAATTTGGTGTGCTACAACTATTTTTGATTCAGCTCAATAATGTACTCGAACTATCAAATTATTTCTATCAACTACATACTGACAAGGAGAGGATCCCAACGTGTCATCACCGATTTGGTTCATTTTTGGTGTGGAAGTAGTGCATGACTAGGACATCAATTTGTGAAAATATTAAGAAGCAACTTTCAGAAATTTTGGAGAAAATTGCGATTAAAAATTTTAACATGTACTTATAAATTTAATAAGATTCGTATCTTGCAAGCGGATCGTGGTGTAGCGGTAAGAGCTACGATTCCCAATCCAAAGGTCCCGGGATCGAGTCTCGCTGCATACCATAATTTTAATTTTCCTCGCAATCAAGAACACAGATATGAAATAAAGTAGTACATTTATAATTATCAATTTTAAAACATTTTTTTAAATATTTTTTTGTGGGAAAAAGCAATATAACCGGATAATATGGAATTATATTTATAAATATATTATTATTATATTGTTTTGAAAAAATCTTTTCATTCCTTGTTTCCCAAAAAAATAATTAATAAATCCAATTTTTTATGATCCTATTGTAAATGTTATATATTTACCCCAAATTTTTTTTTATTTTAACTATCAAATCAGACACATACCAAACCCTTTCAGCATAACAAAATTGCGTACTTTCTTTTGGATAGTTAGGGATAAATTAAGGTGAAACTTCATCTATAAAAAAATTTTTTTTTTGTTTATAAAAAAAATCTTTTCATTCCTTGTTTCCCCAAAAAATAATTATTAAATTATTTCTATGATCCTATTGTAAATATTATATATTTACCAAAAAAAATTTTATACACAAGAAAAAATGTTTTAAAATTGATAATTATAAATGTACTATTTTATTTCATATCTGTGTTCTTGATTGCGAGGAAAGTTAAAATTATGGTATGCAGCGAGACTCGATCCCGGGACCTTTGGGTTGGGAATCGTAGCTCTTACCGCTACACCACGATCCGCTTGCAAGGTGAGAATCTTATTAAATGTTAAGTAAATGTTGAAATTTTTAATCGCGATTTTCTCCAAAATTTCTGAAAGTTGCTTCTTAATATTTTCACAAATTGATGTCCTAGTCATGCACTACTTACACACCAAAAATGAACCAAATCGGTGATGACACGTTGGGATCCTCTCCTTGTGAGTGAGATTACCACATTTGAATTTAAATAATTTAGTGATAAAGCAATTCCTCGAAGTCATTTTTATCATATTATGTTTTAAGTTTTTTAAGATGATGATGCATATTATCAAATAAAAGAATGCATTTATTTTTTATGTGTATTCCAGTCATAATAAATGCAAAACTATCAATATATATATGTAAAGTTATACAAAAAAAATACCATATTCACTTTTTTAATACTGAAAAATTAATCATAATTTGTACTAATCCTCCTAATTCCTTGCAATATTTTCAAACAGGAATAAAACTTTCCTGGGTTTTCTGACGATATTTAGGCCTAGCATAATGAGAAAATAAGTTCGCAAAAATAAGGTGTTGAAAATTTTAGTTCGTAAATGGAAATTATTATAATGTCTTTGGGGGAACTAAGTTTATGAGGAGTTTAAAGTTCTTAAAAAGGTCATCGACTGGATTTTTTTATGCTTTCCAAGGAATTTAACCCGAAATTTGTAGTTTTTTAATAAGATAATAAAAATTCGCTTAAACCATTGATTCATTGTGTAAAATTTAAAAAACTGAGCCCTGAAACCCAGTTTAACCGAAGCCACATGCACGTTTTCTATTCCCACTTCGTAGGATGTGAGAGAGAGCTTTGATTGGTTTGTCTGATGGTTGCATTAGGGATAGCTAGTCGCTCTGATTGGTGCTTAAGCAGTATTTTAAAACTTCCGAAGTGGGATTTGGAAATACGCAAGCTCTGCATATCCTCTGCCTATAACAAGATGTGGCATGAGTATGAAAGCTGAAGGATTTTTAGGAGACTTTTCATTCATCTGTGATATAATATTCTTGCTCAAAGAAGCGAGGAATAATTTTTTGAAACAGTTATAGGACCCTACATTCTTAGTCCATCAATCTTCGATCTTGAAACTTTTGCCGCGACTCGGTCTTTTGGGTCTTTCATTTGGTTTAGATCGATACTTGAAAGAAATCGGTACTCATGTATCGATATTTTTTTTAAATTACTACTCAATCTACTACCTGAAAAAGCTGAGGTATTGCTGCTTGCCGTGTCTATGGATGGTTCAAGCTGCCTTATCTGGAAGTATATTTCTGCTTAAAGGTTCTCTTGTGGAGAATAACTGGTCTTCTGTGGTAGGAAATTATAATTTTTTAAATTGGTCTTTAAATTTTTCTCAATGCTGCATGTGGGCTGTTTATAAAGAACAAATGCTTCGCAATATGGTTATAAAACGCAGTACTTAAATTTTTATTAATGTCTTCCCCAATCTATTTGTTCACCCTATAATCTCTATCATTGTTCTTGGTTTATTCTTCGTCTACTGAGGTAGCACCGGACAATATCGACGACATTTCTCAGCATTGGTTTTTGCAGGCCAATATCGTTTTTTTATATCAATTATAAAAAAATATTTAAAAAAGTCCGGTTTCAATTTTTTAGGTTTATTTCGTTCGAATAGTTTATTTAAAATTTTGAGGAAAAAATCTTACAAAATGTCCGACATTTATAGAAATTCTCAATAATTTACAATATTGTAGCAATATTGATCGATGTTCTTGTTCTACTTGGGTAGAGTCCAAGAATTGCGTTTGTGACATCACCTTCCTATCTATGCTATTCTTACTCCTACATCTACCACACAATGTATAGTCCTTTCCTGTTGTAAGTTTTTTACCATGAATTTACAATCACCCAATATACCTCTCCCAGCTTTAATCTTATGATATTAATTAGGTACTTTTCAAAGGTTTATTAAGGGTTTAACTTACCCATTTTTATATTTCAACTTTAATTGCATGGGATAGTTTCAAAGGGTTAAACGTATCCAATGATATTTCCTAACTTTAATCTTATGAGATTGATTCATTTTCAAAGGTTGACAAAAAGGTTAAACGTATCCATGGTTACGTCCTAGCTTTAATCTACTTAATTTCCTTTCTAAGGTTGACATAATGGTTAAACAAATCCAAGGTTACATCCTAGCTATAATCACATCAGATTATTTTATTTTCCAAGGCTAACAAAAGGGTTAACTTATCCAAAGTTACACCCCGACTTTAATTTCATGAGATATTGATAAATGGTTAAATTTATCGGATAATATTTCCTGGCTTTAATCTTATGAGATTAAATACTTTTCAAAGGTTTACAAAAAGGTTAAACATATCCATGGTTACGTCTCAGCTTTAATCTCATGAGATTGTTTAATTTTCCAAAGAAAGACTTATCTTATCCAAAGTTACACTCCAACTTTAATCTCATATGATAGATAAATTTGAAAAAGGCCTCACTTTTCCAAGGTTTCACTTCAGCCTCAAAATCATTACTAATCATAAGTTGACAAAAAGGTTTAAGACTATCCACGGTTGCTCTTGAAAGACCCAAAAGATCCCGAATCGGGCTCCAGTTCTCAAGGTGAGAACTCTGTCCATTTGCTTCAGTTATTTCCAATCCACCCTATTCTAAAGCGCTCAATATATCTTAGGTAGCTTTTCGATCGAGACTATCTACCATTTTGACTGATCTATAGACTACTCTGTCAATCAGTCGATCGTATCAATCATCGGAGGCTATCGGCGTTTAAGGCGGAATGAGACAAAACTCAATTTTTTGGCCATTTAATCTTCAGGCGTGTTAAAAACTAATGGACAAAAATGGTAGGGGTGTAGACTACCCTAAGGTTATTCATAATCATCATAGTTTGGGTTTGCAGTGAAGCCACCTTGAGAGTGGACAATTGTTGCCAAAAGGAGTGAAAAATGGATTAGTATTGCCAAACGGTTAAGGTTAGAAATAAATTTTCAATGTCAATTATTATGTTTTAACTTATTTGTAAAAATTCCTTTCCTTGAAGAGTCTTCTTCAAAATGTGACAGTAAAAAAGGCGACACTAACGAAATTATATTTGTCGCAATTTAAAGACGACCCTTTAAGGAAAAGAAATTCCCACAGTTTTTATAAATAAGTTAAGACATGATACAGTAGAACTCCAACTATCCGAATTAATTGGGACCGGACTCCATACGTTTGATCAAAAATTCGGATAATTGGATTTTTTTCCGGAAAAGGTCCATTTTAATTAATTACTGCATGTATATGTTGAAAATGGGAGAAAAAAACTAATTTCTAAAGTAAGAGATTTTAAGTAATTAAATAAAAAGCAACATTCAGATCAATTCGGATAATTGGAGTTCTATAGTTGAAATTGAAGTTTAACTTCTTCTTGCTTATCTCTCTGATCTGGATCAGATCATATCCATGAGGTTGTTCACCTTAGAAATATCGAGGACAAAAGAGGGTCTTCTTTTAAGGTCCTCTCGCACCAAATTTACACATTTAATTACGTGTTGTGCAGTGGCCTCTTCAACATTGCACTTGGTGCCGACAGGGAAAGTCCTGGTACCATTTGAAAACTGAAATTTTATTTCTATCCCTAACCGGTTTACCCACAATAATCCCCATTTTTCATTACTTTGGGCAACTTTATACGTGCTCTAGCTCTTCAGTAATGCTTTGCCGCTCACCCTAACCAGGGTGATATTATGTGAGTTTTCACTTCGCCTGAAAAGTTGAAAAAATTAGAGTTGTCATATTTCGCCTTAAGCGACGCTGTGTTCTTCGACCTTTCAATCAAGTATAATAACAATATGATATTTTATCAGATGCAGAATAATGTTTTGTAAGACGTTTATAAGAAAATGAAAATCTCATTGAAGTTATCTATTTCCATGTTGGGAGCGAAATAAATATATATTTAACTGTTGTAGATTTGAGTGTTTTTAATATAAATTATATATTGGGAGTATCAAGAGACAATGTCTTTTATGTGTGGTTATGGTTGTTGAAAGTTATTTTTAGGCAATAAGTGCGGTAAAGAAAGAATATAATCTACCTTCATGATTCAAAGTTGACATAGTACAGCAACTCCCACCACACACATCGTAAACTTAACTTCGCAAAACTTTGAACTTTACTCTATTTTTCTTCATGATTATTGTATCGTAAGTTGTATTATTACTGTTATTTTTAATTAATGCTATCACATAAGGTGCTATTTGAGTATTTTTTTTTATCCAGAGAAGGGTGGGACAAAAATATATCTAGTACTTTTTTATTGTTTAACAGTTTATAAAAGAAAGTATTTTTCAACAAATTTTGAAAAAAAGGTATTTAGAACTCACAATTGCCTTATTAAATGAAGTGTATTAAAAAGAGTAATTAAGGGCAAAAAATTACACCAAATTAGATTTTAATTCCGGAGTGAGAGGGGAAACCAGGTTATGGTTTCCCTTTTCCTTTAGGGTTATAAAATCGAAGATAACATTATACAATGTATACGGAAATTAATAATAAAACATTTTTATTTCTTCCCTTTGCATATTGGACCATCCAAATAACTCGTTTTGCATTAATAATAGCTCATTTATCGATATAAGTCTATTCTTCAGTTAACAGTAAAATATAATCGAATTTGTTTTAACCCTTAGGTTATTGTTTTTAATAAGTTTTGACAGTAAGAAGAGTAGTACAAGCAGTTCTAATTATAAAATCATATATTATATAAAATGTTATTATTTAGTGGTGAAAAATAAAATATTAAACGAAATAACCAATTAATTATTAAGACATGTTCCCAACTGCAAAACACACAGAAGTTACATTTTCTCTTGATACTCCTTAACTTTGTAAAGTCCAGAAGCGCACGATACGTGCCCTTCTTTTGTAGTTCGAGAGACGTATTTTCAAATCGCACAGGTTAAGATCTGAGGGAGAGCTCTTATTGGTTTGTCGGAAGGATTTCACGCCTTTTATGGAATTACCAGTCTTTCTGCGAACTCTCTGATTGGGCCTTATGGTGGAGCTGAAAATCTTACCCAGTGCAATTCGAAAATATGCATCCGAAATTCAACCGGAAAATTGTAGTTCTGTAAATAATTTTATATTAGTGTACTTTTATTTGGGAGGAACTTAGATTTCTTTGTACAAGGCAGTTACAACTTAAAAGCAACCAATTATAAACTTGGAATTTTTACTTTTTGATGATAATTGCTAAAGAACAACCAAACGTGGAGATTTTCGGCCATGCCTGTGTAAAGATCATTCGTAAAAGAAATAAAATATATTTACACTTTACCCCAAATTTTTTTATCAAATTATTAAGCAATGTAGAACCAGTATCCTTATTTTAATTTGCAGAATATTTAAATGGTGACAAAAAGATGGAAGCTTAGAATTTGTTTCGGGTATAAACTCACTTCTTCAGTGTTAAAAAAGGAATTTGAAAATGAAGTAATTCATTCCATTGATCCTCGAAACAATTGTGTACTTCATTTTAAAATAACGTTTAAATCAAAATGTTGACTTTTTAACTTGGGGATTCAAATTTCATGCATTTTTTTTCAATTTTCTTCTACAGTTTCCGCAAACACAACGATATTTTACATCTCGCCAAATTATCTGAATATGTTTAAGGTCAAAATTAGAGATTTATAAAAAAAAGTAGAAATTTTAAATTTCTGCCGTTAGCTATCATACCTCTTTTCCACTGGCTGACTGGTAGGTTTTTAGATTTAGAAAAAAGTACATTAAAGTTATATGATTATACTATAAGTCTCAGAACTACAACACCCCGATTGAATTCGCATAAAACTAGCTCTCGAACTATTGTTAAATAATACTAGATTTACTGAAGTTCTCTGCTAGTTGAAATTTTATCTATCCATCATATTTAAGTCATTTACGTAAATTTGGTTAATTCTTCGACTGAATTCCTTTCTATTGTTAAGATGTCTTAAAATTGATAAATTAATTTTGTTTCATTGTATCACTAAACAATTTAATGCATTCTTACTTTGTTGATATTTTCTGCTAAGTTACTAAAAGTTACCGGAGTACAGTGTATCTTGCTTATAAGGAGATACTGACCTACCGCCACGAGAAAAACTTTGAATACGGTTGCCATGAAATAAAATGGATCCAATATTTGGCTAACTAAGTGCATAATTGGCTAAAAATAAGTTTTTCCTTTGACGATATGATACTCAACTGTAATTAAATTGCATTAAATTACATGAGTCTTATAAACTCAAAAATACTTTTTACATAAAAATTTTTTTTTCAAAGTTTTGTCTACTTTTCTATAGATAGCAGATTCGATAATGTAAAATAATAGATCACATCATATCTACTTTTAAAAAATCCTAAAATGCAGGCTTTTAGCATCGAAGGATCAAGTACTAAGTTATCAGCCACGCAGATTGGTTCATTCAGTGCCAAATTAATTGCAATCGTCCCCAAAATGCAATGGAATAACACATTTCCATAACAACCAACACCACAAGGGTTTTCTCTTGACGGTAGTACAGTAATTCTGTTATCATAACTGTTTTACGAGTTAAAAAGAATAAAATGGGAGATGGTATGCAAAACACAGAAATAATGAATTTATTAATGTTTTTAAACACTTAACTTTGAAATAAAATTTAGTTCCAAGTTTCAATTTATGTATACTGCATTAAAAAGTAGTTGGGAAAAAGTTTTGACCCCTAGTATGAGCTAACTTTTTAAAAGGTTCCCTTTTGTTGTGGTATAAACAAATATAAACAAGAGTCAAAAATTGTCTTTAAAAAAAGTTGTAATTGTTTAGAACTTTTATGTGTTATTTTTGGACCAACATTGTAATTTTTTAATACATGGCCTTACATATCCTTATTAACTTGATTCTCGAACTCCAATATCTTTGAAATGCTGTTATGAGAAACTAAATTTACCTCGAATCTTATTTTTTCATGCTAACTTATGTCCCCCAAAAAAGTTTCTGTGTATAGCAAAATGTATAATTTAACCAAATTCTTCATGCTTACTAATATGTGCTGCATTCTAGAAACATTAATTTGACTTAATGTTCTGTGTGTATAATTAATTTTCTGTATCTTTTAACATAATTTCACGTTTTGTAGAATGTAATCTAATCTTGAATAATTTCCGTGTCTTGAGTTTTTCTGCACTTTATTTTTGAGGTATTCAGAAAAATAATTCTTCATTAATATTAATTGTAAAGGACTTATTAGCCATTTCCTATTGTTAACAGCTTAGCAAAAATAATTTTTCTAATACAATTTGCATGCATTTAAAATTTGAATTATATCCCAAATATTGGAACAACCATTGCTGTAGTATTTTCAAGCAAAAATCAACAAACCTCCAGGTATAGATCATATTCCTCTTTAATCAATAATTTTTATAATGTAGAAAAATAGCATTCACTTATTAAAATAATTATTTTTATCTTCACCTTTTTACTAAATTATGTTCCTAAACTCGTTTATATTTATTTCTATTTATTTGCCTTGTGGCTTTTTATCGTGATATTTTTGATTTTTCAGTGAAAAAACATTCATCAATTGCTGTTCTTGTTATTAGTTTTTTCTTTATGATCTATCATTATTAGTTTTACAAAAATATTTTGTGATAATTTTCAAATAAGTCACAACATTCTCTTGATTTTTTATCTATTTCATGGAAATATTTCTTTTGACTTAAAACAAATTTAAACATCTTACTCAATTATTTGAGAGATAATTTGCATATCTTTTCCAACTCAAATTAATGTGCATAAGATAATCACAATTATTGTAGGCATAGCTAGATAAAATTTCAATCCCTTTTGGCCTAAGCTTATACAAACAAATCAACCTTACATTACTGACTTCAAAAATTATTTTAAGTAACTGGTAAAATACTCTTAAAAATCAAACTTCCAAAACCTTTTAATAATAAGTACTACCTAATCACTTAAAATTTTATAATTTAGTCTCGTTGAAAAGTGGCCCTAAGTCTGTTCTGTTTTAAAGACTGGCAATAGATTATGGCTTTTATAGTGCAAGCTTACCTTTTCGATTTATTTAGGCTATTGACTTTAGATAAAGATGTTCCTTTACTTTTGCTCTATGTTTTGTTTCTGAATACAGAAAGGGGACTTGTATACCTTCCAGATAGTTAGCTCACATAAAATCTGGTATGCTCTCCCTTTTTTAATTACCTTTGGGAGGAAAACTGAACCGGTAACTTTGTATAATTTCTTTGATACTCAAATTGTCATTCATATATCATTTTAACATTGATTGAAATGCAATCGAAATTCTCATTTTCCCGTTCATTATTTGTAACAATGAACACGTAATCAATTTTGTTTGTGCTACTTCATTGTAGTTTTACTCAAAGTATGTATTTTACATTATTTACTTTTACTGAAGTTCCAGAGCTATACATAAATAAAATGATTAATTAATTGAAGGCGTGTTTCTTTTAAAATGTTTTTCAGTTTGCATTCTAACTGCCATATTCACAGCCATCAGCGTCGGTGTTAAATTCTTGGTCAAAGAAGGATTCCACCAATCAGAGTCAGCGAAAAGCTAATTTTTTTTTCTTTAGCTCCTGGTTAACACTGACGCTGATGGCTGTGAATATGGCTGTAAATGAACTATATAGTGATCATTACATTCATATTATGAAAGCACTAATTTCCATCTATGAGGTAAGTTCAATCACGGCTAAATAATTAAAAATACTTCTTCTCCGCGTAGAATATCAATTTTGGTATCGTTCGAAGCGTAAAATGTAATACTTGTTGAAAATGCAAAAATTGAAAACTGTGTTTTTTGGTCGAAAGTTGTGCACCTACCCCCTTAACAGTTTGTCAGCATATGAATAACGAAGGAACAAAAAGAACAAATTCATTGTTATCACTGTGAAGTAGCTTTTGGCAGCCAAAAGGGGAGTATAACCACGGCTTACTAGATACTTATACAGGCTAGCCGAGTTTTAAACAATGAAAACCATTTGACAACTTTTCCCGCTTGGAGCGCTACAAGACCTACCTATATCACCCACCGCCTTCAACACTGTGGATATGCTTTGCCAGTTGGTCCAGTATTGCCATCTGGATTTGCAATGATTTCCGTACTCGGCTAGCCTGTATAAGTATCTAGTAAGCCGTGGTTCAATACACCAAGTTTATAAAACACTCACAACTGTCTAAAAATTAAGGATTATAGATTTTTTGGGAATAAACGCACAAATCTTAGTCCCTTGTCCTTGGAATTCATACCATAGGTTCATCTATAAAAGTGATAATGTGGTCCGAGATCAAGTTACTTACTCTAGCTATAGTTAAAAAGAGTACAAGGCCCACCATTGATAAGGAAGTCTGAGCAGATGTCACTCAATATTACCTAAAAAGTATTACTTAAAACGGGACTCGATACCAAAACTTGATCAAAATTTCAATTTTATCATAAAAATAAAGTTAACCTTAAGCCTTTAGGTCACTCGTAAAAGCTTAAAATTGGAATCTTCAGGGATAACCCTTTATAAGTTAAAATCTCTCATACTGACAAAATTTCAACCTTGATTAAGCATGAAAATTTACGATTTTCATAAATGTTACTCTATTTTTAAAAAAGAGATAATTTTTTTTCACATGAGATAGTAAATATTTAGATACTACCATCGATAAAATTGAAATTAGGAACAGAATTAAAAGTGAGAGAAACGCATTAGTATATTTTATATTGGAAAAGATCTATTACTAAATAGTAGTGACTGTGACTGTCATCTCCACATATTTAACTGTCAAAAGTCATCGGAACGGATAATAATTCAAACCTTTCTCGTTTAATGCGCTCAAATTTTTATACATAGAAATTTTTTTGATCACTATTTGGCACCTCATGAAGCACTTCCAACACTCTCACAGACCACTGGTTGGGAACCACTGCTTTAGGGCGACTAGAAGAATACCTTGGTTGACTTTTTTCAGTGCCCTTTAACGTTAACCAGCGCTTTCATAAAAGCTATTTATAACGAATGTTAGTTTAATAATAATTATCCCTGAAGATTAATATAATGAGGGAAAATTAAAACTTTCCTTTGCTAATTCGCATTGTAACGATACTAATACTTATATATTACTAATACTTATTACTCTTATATTACGATACTATATCTTAATTATACTAATTCTTCTCCAACATTTGAGACAATTTTGGCAATGAACTATAATTGAGTGGCTTAGATCCCAAGGATCACAGGTGTAGCATTGCGTTAAAACTTTTTTTAGCGTTATGAGAGCGATTCAGTTTAGTTATATTGTTTAATAGTGCAAGAATCAATTTAGATCATATTGTGCTAATGTTATGATTGCGATAAATCACCAAATCTGAGTGGGTTGTAAATTTTTATGCGGTAACCTTTCTTTGGTATATCTGTAAAGTCTCAATATTTTGTTTTATTAACTTTGTTTCGCCGAAAAACGAGCTTTTAACTGCACTATGTCTTGGGTTGGTGTTACATATATTTTCAGGTATGTGTGCTTGATCTCAAGGATCCGCTTATACACCTTCGTCAAGTAAGACAGACACAACAGATTTTTTACTGACACAAAGAAGGAAAATACACCCAGGGGCGAGGTAAGAATTGAACTTACGACGGAGCAGTGCGCAGACTGCTGGCGTGAAAGGCAGAGAGCAAACCCAACAGGCCATCCGTCCCCGCACTATGTCTTTTTTAAAATTTAGTTTGGCATAATTTAAATAACATGAGATTCCAAAATAACATGAAAACTACAAAGAATCGAACAATTTTCCATCATAACGTAGTCTAACGCCGTAGCTAATTTGAGAAGTACTCATTTTTTCCCCATGCTATTCCTTTTTTATCTTGTTCTAATTTACCTCAATATTTTCTTCAAATGATTGGCAGGCGGTATAATTTATTAGATTGCGAAGTTCGGACATAATAATACATAATATAGTGTAATTTAACTTGGATGTAGTTATTACTCTCCCAAAACAGAGATTCTAGGTGAAAGTTCTCATCTAGAACACGCTAGGAAAAGAACTTGCCAACTCTAATTTCACCAAATCAGCTCCTATATTATTAAAATTATAATACAACGTCACTTGTGTCCCATGGTTCCAAAACACTCAAATTAAAACTGTCAAAAGGGACCCGAACCCTTTACACTTCGAAGACTACTCAACTCCACTGATCCATGACAAGAAATTATAATTTTCAATCAAGCAAGAAAAACTCCTCAAAATCAGAACAACCGACATCTTAGCTTTTTTCGTAAGCATATGTGGTGGCAACCCTTCATTGAGCAAGATGTTTGGCAGAACTGAGTCCACTCGGAGCTTGATCCCGTTGATTCGCTATATCAAGGTAAGTTACGTATTGAAATATTTGTTAGAAGGCCGTCACAACTTCGATAAGAGTCCTCCAGCCACCGTGTTTACCTCAATGAGGACAACAATTGCTGTGGATAAACATGGCGGCTGGAGGACTCTTATCGAAGCTGTGCCTTTCAGTGATGATGTGGGCCAAATTTTGCCGATTTAACTTATCGCGGGCTGAAAAATCTGTCTGGTTCCAACACATCGCTTCTCAGCTTGGTGAGGTTTTGGGAATTATCTTATTGGTTGGTGTCAGCGTTTGAAATGATCGCGTTTGATCGCCAAAACCTGGTTTATTGATTAAATTTTGAGTAAAATCGTAAAAATCGGGCCTAGTTTGAGACAAAAGAACTCATGATCGGATTATTGGTTTCGTTAGATTAAAAATCATGATTATTGTTGAGCTTTTACTCGGATAATGATCATTAATTCATGATGAAAAATATTTCGATCAGAAAATAAAACTCAAACAGAGATAAAAACATGTAGCTCAAACCTCGGGAAAACTACCAATCTGATTTTTCGAGGATAGGCGTTGTAGTCGATCTCCATTGGCGATTTGACGATCTTCGTGCGGCAAATATGATTTTTATTTTTCGGTACTAAAAATAAAACAAAATAACGATCACCAGTAATGATTACGACACTAGTTTTTCTATCTAATCGCCAAACGATGATCCGTGTTTGATGAAAAAACTGCCTGATTTTTAAAAGTGGCAATAAAAAATTTCGTTCTGATTTTGAGTTCATTTCTCAGTCTCCGTAACTATCAATTTAAAACGCTGGTTGCCATCGTTTTACCGCTACAATAAGATTCTCCAAAAGTGCCTTTCTTCTGTAAGCCGACGATATAGTAATTCCAAGCCCTAATGAGATTGTTGAAATGTAGGACATCGTTCAATTTAAACTGGGTATTGAAATTAATGGATTTAAATCCTAAAAAAGGGGTCTCAATTCTTTAAAGTTTTGGATCACTACACTGCTCTATGAAAAAAAGCTTAATTCCTTTGAAACGAAATGAGGATAGCTTTTTACATCCAAAAAAGAATATTTGTCAATATTTACGTAATCTACCAACGAAAACATATTTGGAAACATCGTGTTTTAAATTTGTTGCTCTAATAAAGAATAATTATTTTCTACAAACATTTACTCAATGTGTGAATCTAAAACTAATTAACGGTTCGAAAATTCGTAAATTAAAGTTTTAACTCAATTGTTAGATCAAACTACAAATTCTTGTACCAGACCAACCAACTAATCAAACTACAAATTAATTTTTAAATTAAAATTAAGTTGCATTTTATTTTACTTCTTAACGATCGCCTGTTGAAGTACATATTTTGATTGTTAACAGAGCATTTTTTAAATTAAAATCCTACACTTAAGATTTAACTCCATGTTTGATTCCATGATTGTTTTATTTAGCAACAGGGTCAGGTGTGGGTGTAATGGTTTTAGCAAAGAAAATGAATACAGGGAATTTAAGTTTATTTTCATAAAATTTATGACATGTTGATTTTTTTTGAGCCTCAATAAAAATCAGGGAACAGCTTTATAAAAGGTCCGCTTGCCGCCATGTACCACCGCTCCCACAACAACATGATTAAGTGTCAGTGGCGGATCCAGGGGGGGGGCCCTGGGGGCCATGCCCCCCCCCCCCGAGAAACCCTAACAAATAGCTTAAAAAACACTTTCTTAATGCTAAAATTCAAAAAATTTTCTGAGGGAGAACCCCCAACCCCCCTTTAATATTTTAACATGTGACATCTGTTTTAGAGTGTTTTTCCCATGAAAATTCTTCCGCTTAAAAGAAGCTGTTCTCTTTTGGGAAGTTTTAAAATAGATGAATACTATATAGTTTGAAAGGGCGCATATGCAAACATTTTCTGGGAGAGGACCCCGAGTCCTTTTCAAAATTTGGCATCTATTTATAATTTCATCCTCGAAAATTCTGTGGTTCATGCTTTCAAAATGAGCTGAAACTTTATTTTTAGAGGCAAATGTTTAAAATTTTTCTTGGGGGTTACCCCCCAGACCCCCTATTAATTTCGCATGGTTACTTATTTACTGTTTTCTACTTGAATTTGTTTCTCTCCTCTCCTTTTAGGAGTACAAGAAGTTGCTCTCTGTAGGTGTTATCCAATGGGTACCAAATGTACAAAAATGAGTAAAAAACTTCTATTGGAAGCCAATTTTCACAAAATTTTCTGGGGGAGGACCCCCAGATCCCCCCTTTTGCTTTCGAGCTAGCATTATCTGTTGAAACCTTTATAACTTTAACAAAGTTTCGTATTTTATTTATGTTATACTCGGAAAATTGGGAGCCAAACACCTCGCGGAACATAAGTATTGTTATGCCCCTACAAAAAAGGTTTCGCCCCCCCCCCACTTTCTAAAACAATGGCACGGGCCCTGGATATCCTCTAAGTTACTATAAACCCCTAAAAAGCTGCTTAAAAGCAAGCACTCTTCAAAAAAAATTTCTGAGGCACTGAAAATTTCGAATGTAATACCCTCCAACTCTGACATGGCCCCCCCCCCGAAAATCTGGTCTGGATCCGCCCTTGTTAAGTGTTGTCAGTATAGAGATATAATCGTACTATTAAATATCTAACAATATTATACTAATTACTATTATTTTAGGATCTAATAATAATATTAATATTAACAATTAGATCTCAATGGGTTGTCGGTCATAAATTGAGCTGTGGTTAAACATGGCGGCTAGCGGACCTTTTCTAAAGCTGTACCAAAACAGAAAACGAAAGACTTACAAATTAGAACATTTAGATTTCTCTTTCACTTAAGAGTTAATCTGACGATATATTTAGTACTTCTAGATAATTGTCTTTGAGGTTTTATTTTTTCAGATAGTTTAGCTGTCAGAAGATGACGGAAGATTTAAAGTCTGCAGAGTTTGTCTAACCACTGGTGGTGAAAAAGCCTGAAGGAATAATTTGATCAAAAATCAGTGGTAAATAATTTTTGTATTAACTTGCTTATTGCTTCGTTATTGAACTAATAATTTGCTTTGTAAATATTCATTAATGAATCACGGATAATTATTGATCTTGAGTTAGAGTCCACGGGCCTTTAAGCCCGAAATTGGAACTTTTAAGAACCCCCTTTTATAAATAAAACCTTCCCTCTCATAAATGTTTTATGAAAATTAATTTTTCCTAATTGAACAAAGAAATTTATTTCATGTTCTTAAATTTAGCTTTATTTCATCGAGCAAATTAATATATCTTGTTAGAGTAAATTTTGGCTATAATATTGTTAAACTTTCATTGTACAAAATTTTGTTGCTTCTATTTAATTAGTCTAAAATTAATTGGTTATTTTATCTATAGAAATGTTTGTTAACAATTTAGTGGTGACTGTTATCCCCAAACTTCTAAGCTTGGGTGCTTCTAAACTTCTAAGCTTCTTCATCAGCTTGGATATAATTAAATCTAAATGTTATCTCGTTCAATACGCTCCCATTTATATTTAGGCTGAGCGCGCACGAGTGACTAAAGTCACGGCGACCAGTATCACTAGTATCAAAAATATCACTAGAAAACAATGGATCTCTATGAAGAAATCCTTGGCAATCGGCCAAGAGTCACGTCGCCAAGTGCGCGCACTCTAACTTGTTTCAATAGCCATGGCGACAATTTTGTCTTTGTCACCGTGACAAAAGTCGATCGTGCGCGCTCAGCCTTAATGGAAATAAATGTTTATTTTTTCTTCACGACCGCTTTAAAGGCTCTCGCGGACCTCTGGTTGGGAACGCTGTACTTCTAAATGTTTTGAGGTTTTTTCTTGTTTAAATTTGTATATCAACTTAGTTGTAATGCTTGAATTTTCACGATCAATGTAAAACAGAATACTAAGTTATTTTAAGGGGGTAGGTGCACAACTTTCGACTAAAAAACACATTTTTCAATTTTTGCATTTTCAACAAGTATTGCATTTTACGCTTCGAATGATACCAAAATTATTATTCTACGCGGAGAAGTACTTTTAATTATTTTTTAAAAAAATAATTAAAAATGGATAATTAGCTGTAATTGTGGTGCCACGCCCCCTCAAACCAAAATAAAAGTTATGTTATATGTTCAGCCTTGAAATTTAGCTTTTTTTAAAAAAATTGTGATTTAAATATTATAGCTATGGTGATGATATGCACTTTAGTAATAAGTTAGTTTTTTACTAAATTTCATTTTTCTCAAAACTGTACTCTTTTACCACATAAGGAACATTTTCTCAAAATCTATTTGTGCAAATTACTTATAACTTGGTATTATAATTAATGGCACTATGTTACATATTATAATGGGGGAGTTTCTCAAAAAATTCATTCAAACTGAAGTTACTGTATGATACATCATGAAATTTCAGTCTTTTTGAGAAAAAAGCCAAGTACATCCAGATAGTAATTTTTTAAAAAATAACCAATTATCATAGCCTTAAAATCTCTCATTTAAGTATGTAATATAGTTCAGGGAATACTCAGAAAAAAATTTGGGAACTTTGATACAGTACATTTTTTAAAAATGTTCCTTAAAAATCCTCATTTTTAACATTACGGAGATAGGGACTTTGTTTCGTGCACCTACCCCGTTAAGTAGGTTTGATATGGTAGCCTTTTTATAGTATGCAAACCTGAATAATCGTGGAAAAATGTTCTTGATAATCTAAGCATTTGTGTTTGTTTGTCATCTCCAAGACTATCCGGCATATCATATTAATTCAGAGAAATAATCAGCTTAAAGCTTTTATTCCTATATTTGTAATTATAAAGGAAGGGAAATTACATAGTAAATGAGTTTAATGCATTTTTGCTCTCAATATGTGAGAATGCATCAAAAAACGTATTTGTAAAGATATTAATTTTCAAATAGTTTAATTTAATGATTCTTAGACAAATGCTCGAAAATAATTATTGATACTATTCCGTTAACCATCTGGGAAAAAATCACCAAGGAAATTAAACGCAAAAGGTTTGATACATCACCGAGCTACTGTGGTTACCATCAAAATAAGTCAAAATGTTAAATTTATTAACTTAAAAAATCTTAAATCTTAAAATCTTAAATATTTTTACAAAAAAAAATATATTTCATTGGTGATTTCATAATAATTACCTATTTAGTACTTTTTAAAAATGTTAAACTTAACATTGGCCATCGGGGGTATGATTAAGACGATTAAATAAGATTAAAATATAAATTATTTCAAAACACTGTAGACAGTAATAATTCCCAGAAATCAACAATAAATCTAATTATTTGAGTATAATTTTGTAATTAAACTAAGTCGTAAACCTTATTTTTAACGAAAAAGGTAAATTCCAAAATTGTGCCGCCAGCTTCTAAAATGTACTCCCGGTAACTGACAGGACTTGCCCATTTTTCTGTCCACTTTTAAAAATTTATGTTTTAAAGAATATAAGCAGTGCTGAAATTGGAGGGGGACGCGGGGGGACGCCGTCCCCCCAAATGATTGGACCGTCCCCCGAAATATTTTTACCGTCCCCTAAAATATTTCTTTCCACGAAAAAAAATATAAATTTGAGGGTAGATTTAAATACGAAAGCAAATTTATTTTTTCTGCCTAAATTCCCATTTGAATGAGTGTTCGGATTTGCCAATCAGCGTGCCAGCAGTCTCCCCGTATTCCGATTTGCAAATATATTCGTCTTCGGATTTTTAGGGTAAAATTTCCGAAAACTTTGGGGAGGACCCCCTTTAAGTTTTTAATTTCTATTACTCACGATTTGCTGTACAAAAAATGAGTTAAAACCGCGTTTGGGGAGAACAACTTTGGGGAGAACCCCCAGACCCCCCTTTTCGTACTTGGAACTCGATTATTCACAACTTTTTTAACATTAGGTTGAGCAAGATGATTCAATTCGATTACCAATTTTTTAGCCCCCACAAACCATATCCTGGATGCGCCACTTCATGGTAACACAAAGTTGAATAATATTTTTTTTTTCTTCACTTTCCATCAATATTTGTAAAGAATTAAATGTTACATAGTTTTAAGGTTATAAAAATTATAATAACTGCATTTGTGCTTTTATTCTAGCATTTAAAAAATGTCCCATTAGGCCCCCCTTTCCCCTAACTATGCAATTTTATTTATCTATATACGTAATTTGATTATCAATTCGAGTAGGTACCAAAAATTAGTCATATTTTACCCTCCATCAATCATCTATTGTGTAAAAAGGTGAGTCCCCCCAAATATTTTTGTCCAATTTCAGCACTGAATATAAGTACAGATAATTGAAGAAATCCTCGAAAATTTTAAATGATTTCAAAATATAGAATATCATAGTTTTAAGATCACATTAAAACAGAGAATCGTACGTTTTTTTTTACAACGTAGATTCTCTCATAGCTCTGAACTAAACTATAATCGTAAGATGAGCTATCTACCTTGGCCTTTGTGTTTTAAAAGGATACCTATGCTTAGTTCAGTGTGATCCCCGGGTCTGTTTGAATTAGCAAAAGTATCTTTTGTGAACTGCTAAGTTTGAAAACCAAAGGTTTAGTATGTTTTTTAATGACAATTTTAATTATCTTGATTAAAACTGGTTGATTTACTAGAGTAAATATTTAGTTACTGAAATAGCTTGGGGATGTTTTACTGTCCTATATCACAACCATTCTTGATAATGATGTTACGACGAGCGGATCGCCTGTGAGCTCTCAGTTCTAAATGAATGTAGTACTATGTCAAATTATAAAAAAATACCTACTTTGCTTTGAAATATGATTGGAGTGCCGGGTTCCGTGAGGTCCCCAGCTAGTTTAATATCAATTGATGTGTTCCACGAACAATCAAATTTAAATAATTAATACATTTATATTTTATTTTATACTTTTTTTAGTGGTGATTATATTTTAAACCTAATATTTCTCATTATGAATGATGTAAATTTCACGAAATCCAATATACTAAACATTGTATGAATATTATTACAAAAAAAAAACGCATTTTTTAATCCAAATTTCTAATGTACTTAATTTTACGGGGCATTCGGACTTTGCGCCGGGAACTACTTCCTTCGTTTGCTCTCAGCTTATTTCTTTATTGTCAAGAAACATTGGAGTCTTGAATAAATGTGTAACCGAATAGTATTCCTAATTATTCTTAAAATTCACGAAGAACAATTTCTTTGCAGCGATTCTAGATGCTTCTGCTGAAGGAACCTAGCCACCTGGACCTTTTCTTTGTTTTTGCATTCTGAAGAATCTGATATCAGGATTTCTCCTGACTGTTGGACTATCCCTTAGAAATTGTCATCTGTTTCAAAGATAATGTGAAGTGCGAACTTTTTTAATTTCTGTAGAAAGAAGGTCGGAAAAAACAGTTGCGTACAGATGATCCGGTTTGTAAAAGAAACTGTGAAGAGTAGTAGAAAATAAATTACCAAATCATTTTTAAATTTTGAAATTGTTTTTCAAGGTGTTTTTACTGTATGCTTTTCATGGTTTTAAACACTAACAGCCATATTCACAGTCAGCAGCGTCGTAGTTAAATCCTTGGTCAAAGAAGGATTCCACCTATTAGAGCCACCGAAAAGGTAATTTTTCGATTACATACTACAACCAGGTGCAAATTGTTTTTTTAGGCGTTGCCATCTAGGGTGATAATTCATTTTCTAGCAACCCGGCAGATGTGCTGGATAGTTTGTTATGATGCAGAGTGTAGTGCCAAAAAAAAAGTCGCCAAGAACAGTGGTACCATGGCCACTAAACTCAGTAAGGCCAGAGAAGCTCGAAATCGTGACGTAAATAGTAGGCAAGACGTCACACCTCATAGCTTTTTTGGACAACAGCGCAACTCCAGTCTGAAATCCTGAATCTTACTCTGTTGAAAAGTGACGTATTGCCTACTATTTCGAGCTCCTATGGCCTTATGAGCCCAGATAGTCATGGTGGTACTCGGTTGTAATATAGCACCAATTTTTCTTTCTTTAGCTGCTGGTTAACACCGATGGTGATGGCTGTGAATATGTCTGTCAATCAAATACTATATCCATTTTCATACCTACCCTCTCACTTATTAATACCAATGAGGATAAATTCCTTATGTTTCACTTGATTAACTTAAAAAATCACTATTAGAACCATCATTGCTCTATTCTAATTTGATGCTTGTTTCTTTCTAAACCCTCTTCCCTATTCAATTCCCTATGATTTTAGTGTGCATTTCTTGACCATTGGCTTCACTAATAGATTAAAATATGCAGGTATGCTTTAAAGGACTTGCTTAGTTAAAATAGCCCTGGTGGTATTTTTTTCAATTATTTGCTCTAATTTTTGTTTACTTATGTCACAGGATTTCCTGCTAAAAATATTGATCTATATACTGGCTTGATATGACTGTTCAGATACTGAGATTCTTCTGGTCGTTCCATTATAGGAACGAGGCAAAAATTTATAAGTCCACGCGCAGGTGAGGACTGCGCATGTAGAGGACGAAGCCCCGCCCAAAGCTGCACAAACGTTTAAGATTTGTCCAATTTTTGTTATGTATGGCCAAATTTCGTTTACTTCTAGTTGAAGTTACGTAAACTTGACACATTTGGTATTAGTTGTGCTACTAGGAGGATGAATTTTATTAGCTGAGTAGCAGCTTATTTGTTACTTCCTTTCAGATTTTCTAAGGCATACAAATTGACTAAGTGGATCTATTAGAGTATATTCCCCGATTACTTGTAATCCATCAATATTTACTTAGCCACCATAGGTCATCAGGTAAGTAGTAAGTGATAGTATAAGTAGCTTCAAGTAATTAGAAGTCGATCTAGTTTATGTAGACTTGTAATTAGTATGAAGCTACTTAGTCTTATAATGTTAGTCAGCTTACTAAGCTGCCTATTGCTCTTGTAAGTGCAATAGTCAGCTTAGCAAGCAGACTAAATACTGCTAGACTAAGTAGCTTTATAATAACTAGTAGCTTATAAGTTCAACTTCTAATAACAATAAGCTACTTACACTTACTACTTACGGTTAGAAATCACCGGTAGGGGGCAACACTGTAATCCCAACTTGTAAACAGACATTTTGTTTGTTTACAAGTAGGACTTAGCAGAAATAGGGCCTCCCTTCCACTTGTGCGAAAGAATGTTCTGTGGGCGTCCCCGTTTTCAGGGGTCACCCTTAGTGTTTCTTACCTGTGTTTTGTCTAACTTGAGCTATGGAAATAAAAATACCATTTTCAAAAGAACATTGTATTTATTTATCAAAACATAAGAACTTCTGCTCCTACGGGGTAACTTAGGTTGCCTGAAATAAAGTCGTACAGTAATTGAAGATTTACAATCAACTGAAATTTAAATTATACCCAGTTGTACTTTATAAATTTTACAAAGGAACAGGAGAAATACTTGTATCTATAGAGATATACATTAGAGTTCTACAAATTTAAAAAAATATTCTAAATTTATCATCTTTTTCTTAATATTTTTTTCACCAACAATTCATAAAGGTAATACTAAACACTCAAATAATTTTAAAGGAAGGTATTGCTACATTTTCTTTAGTAACTACCCTAAAAATCCTACTGATTATAAATTGAATTAAATTTTATTTTTTGTACAATAGATTGGTTTCAGTGATGCATATTTAATTCTAAAATTTATTAAACCTAAGTTTTTAAGCTCTCAATTTTCTTGTAAATACCTCAATTAAAATATTCCTTGAGAGGAATAGGTGAACTCAATTTTTAAATTAGCTCTTATGTACCAATATTTTTCCTATTTACTTTTAACTTAAATATTTATAACGAATTTTACCATTGATTTTAAGTTGACACAACCAACCTTTCTCCACCAATTTTCAAATTTATATTTCGCTACTAAAAAAATTACGAAGAGAATTACCTCAAGAGAAAAATTTCCTAATGCAACGTATTAAAACCGATTGCTTTTAGTAAAAGTTTTTAGCACTACTAAAATCAGTTACATATGAAGTTATTAAAAATTCAACATTTTTAAACAAAAGTTTTTAAAAACATTTTTAATCTGGCTGATTATCTAAATTTAAATCTAAAATGAGTTAACTATTAACACTCGAATAATTTCAAAGGAAGGTATCGCTACATTTACTTTAGTAACTGCCCTAAAAATCCTATTGTTTTTAATTCTTGACTTAATTTTTATCTTTAGTAAAATAAATTAATGTCAGTGATTCAGCTCAATACTTCATTCTAAAATTCATTTAACCCAAGTTTTTAAGCATTCAAATTTCTGATAACTTAACTTGGCATAAAAATTTCAATTAAAACACTCCTTGAGGGAATAGGTTAATTTATTTTTTAAAGTAGTTTTTACTACCAATATTTTTTTCCGATTTACCTTTAAGCTGATTTTACCATTGATCTTAAGCTGACACAACCAAACTTACTCCACCTGTATATAAAACAAGATTGGTTATTTAAACACTTAAAAAGTAACCATTGAATGCTCTTACACGTCCCTCAGGAACTTGAGAAAGTTCACATTATAAAACCTGAAAATAAACAGACACCGAAAATATTCTACTCATAAATTTTAAAAATATTAAGTATATAGTGCTGTCCTTTAAAAACAACCCACTCCAAATTGTACCCTAAAAACAACCCATTGAGATTTTTTAATTAAATTATAAAAATAATTTTACCATCTCATATACCCTGTCTTTCTATGCCCTTTAGAGTGTCAGGGGTGTAAAAACTGGTCAAAGAACGGTTTATTTACTTATTTTTTAAACAAGCTGAGATAATGTAGATTTTTGGCAAAAAATGTGCTTCAGATTTACAGATTTTGTAATAATGCATGTTACAAAGACTTTAGAGCATTTTTCGCGCATTTTTATGTTATCCCATTACTATGAGAATAAAATATTAAAGTTTTAGCTCAGTCGGCCAATTAGTCCTTCTAGGAAAAAGTGTTTTTTTTTCAAATTCTTACTTAATTGGCTGCCAATTTGTAATGGATAGTTGGAATTAAAAATGCTTAGCACTAAAATATTAGGGACGATGAGCCGCTAGTAGTTTTTTGTTTGATTTAATTATCCTTTTTATTAAGCTTTTAATGAAGAAAATATGAAACAGTGGGTTGTTTTTAAAGGACAGCACTATATATGTTACGAGCAATGTGATAAATCAGGTCATTATTAATAATTCCCGGTGTATCACTTTGCCAATAACGTGCATTAGGGTAGGGTGAGAAAAATGGGTCTAGTGGGGAAAAACAGGTCTAGGGATTTTAACAGTTTATATTTATAAAATTTAATGACTTTTGGCATGCTGATTTTACTTGCGTCGCAGTAAAAATCAACATGCCAAAAGTAATTAGTAAATTTTATAAATACTATAAACTTTTAAAATCCCTATACCTGTTTTACCCCACTAGACCCATTTCCCCCTTAAGGAAATCTTCTTTGCTGGATCACCAATTCAGACAAACCTGTAAATACATATAAATAACGATTATAACAGATTGTGTTTTATTAAAACTTAAATAGCATACCTAAATTGATCTTGTAGTAGGGCGTCATTATCGAGTTTACAAAAAAAAGTTATGGTCTTTTTATAAAGATCCTCTACAGAAAAATTTCCCAATACAACGGATTAAAAGTGATTGCTTTTAGTAACAGTTTGTAGCACTCCAAAATCAGTTATATATGGATTTATTAAAAATTCAACATTTTCAATATTTTTAGTCTGGCTGATGATTTATCCTGATTGAACTGATTTCTGATATCTGAACAACTGATTTCTTGAATCAAAATTTTAAGCTGAAGTCTCATAGGTCTACATTAACAAATTGACTTTTTCTAAGTGAATATTAAGTTTGGAAAATTTACTTACAATAAGAGATCATAACTTTAAATCCACAAATCAAATTATGAGGCTCCAATAGCAGATCTTAATCTCATTTGACAACATTAATCCTCAAAATACCTTAATTTAATCAGTTTTTCCAAAGTGGGTCTAAACTTAAAAATATTTTATGCTTCCGTCATCAATCACTGATTTCCAACAATCGGTGTGACTATAATAATTAATTCAAAAAATACTCCATTTTTTTTTTAATTTACTTTTATGCATACTAATCACGGAAGTAATTTCTTTCCCGATTTCAATTTTACTTAGTTTAGAGAGTAAATGCACTTTTTAACAGTTGAGTATAATTAGGTATATAACTAAACTTAAAACCAAAACGCAGCCAAAAATATACTATACACGATATTCTATCATTTTCGAACAGATTATTCTCGAGATTGCGAAAAAAATGCATTGGAAATACCATAAAGTCGATGTAAAGTATTAAAAATTTATACAATTTACTCAACTTATACTTAGTATGTATTCGAAAATGGATACATTAACGACTACAATAGGAGCTCGACAATTATTCCTTTGAATGGGGAAAGTTGTAAACGCTGCTGATGTTTATACTTTTTCTTTATAGGCTCTTGGTATCAAACTATAGAAGATAAATTTTAAAATATTTATGGCGATTCCCTAGTGATTAATTTGAAAAGTAATGGGATATTATCATAACATATCGTCACCTGAATATCAAATACTACTATCTCCGTTCGGCAAACTTCGGGAATCCCGATCCTTGGCGATCGGATCGTTGGAGAAGCTCATTTGAATGGTTTTTGATCTTACCAGCTCGATGATGTCAGCGCTTACGAACCAATCAAATGAGCTTCAACGATCCGATCGCCAAGGATCGGGATTCCCGAAGTTTGCCGAACGGAGATAATAGTGTTTGATATTCAGGTGACGATATGTACCCTAACAGTTTCCCACGAAGTCTAATTTAAAAGATTCACTTACCTGAATAATCTTCGAACTACGGCTATCAATACTAGGAGCCGAACACAGCAACCATCGGAACTGTTCCAGCACGCCGATTCTTTTCCACCACATGAAAAAAAAAGGATTATTTATTCTACAACAACCAAACATCAACTGCTCTAAAATTACTTCACAAAGCCTAGTTACTAATTCATTATTACTTTAGGCTGCGGTCAGCAAGAAAATCAGTATGGTATCTGTTCAAAAAATCTGCAGTATCTGGTTATCGGACAATAGGAAAACCGCAATCAACCCCTTCAATGGTCCCTCCAACAAAAGACAGCCCTCGGGGAGGAGCGAGAAGTCACTATCGGGTGTCTGCTAATTGACTGGGGGAGATGACTTCGGACTCCTTCGCTATTGTTGGAGGGGTCAAGAATGGGGAGATAGGGCAGATTTTTTGAAGAGATACCGCAGATTTTTTGAAGAGATACCATAGGTTTTTTGGCTGACCGTGCCCTTAAAATCGCACCTTAATAAAGTAATTCGGTATTGTTTCGGTTTTAAACTAATACGTTTCAATACCCTAATTCTAAGCATAGATCGTACCATACTAAGCATAAACATGCGATTAATAACTTGCAAGATACAGATAAGTCTTGTAGAACAATTTAATACTTGAAACCTTTTAGCGTGATGAAAGTTATACTGATAGTTTGAGCCGGGTTGCAAATTATAATAACTAACAGTGGTTTCAAATTAAATAATGTTTAAATCAAGTGCAGTCTAAACATGAGCAAGGAATACATATTCTAAAGTAGTAATTTCCTACGCTTTTAATTCAAAATTAACGGTCAGTGCTATAAACCAAAATACTCGAAACCTAGTTATGTAACAAAATAAAACTAACTGCGTATATACTTTAAATTATCGTAAGTTTATTTAAAATTTAAAAGAGAATTAAACTGATACAATAGAAAATATCAACATTCAGTATCGTAAAGACTTCGTCTTACCTAAAGAGAACCCAGAAACCGCTACCTACTCTCAGCATTTCGACTTTTGAAATGAGCTAGCACGTGGCTGCTGAATGCGACGACGCCCCCCTCACGTGACCACTCTAACGCGCATGTCACTGCGCATGCTGCGCAGAAATATGTTAATGAGTTGCCACCTAAAATGGCAAAACACCTTGGCTCGATGTACCTGGTCCAACCTTAAAAGGACTAAATGCTCCCGTTTAGGAGGGAGAAAGAAGTCCCCCGGCTTTCGCTTGAGGGGCCCCATGCGTTCACATTCAGCCCGGAAGGACCAGGTACATCGTCAATACTCATCACACTGCCATCTATCAGAATTTTGCCCAACTACAGATTTTTTTAAACTAGTTTGGCCACATGATATTTACTAAGGTTCGAACTCGTGAACTTCCTAACCACAGAGCCAAGGCTTAACCCACTGAGCCATGACCGGCCCAGCAGTTCGGTGGTAAATAATGTAGAGGATACTGACTAGAAAGTTTTAAAAATGTGAATGTTTTCTTCTAAATGTTATTTTTTTTGTAAATAATATAATTATGCTCTCGGGAAGACCTAATTGGTACTTTTCCGTAAAAGGGGGCCGGAAAAACACCAAACACAAAATGGGGAAAAATCTAAAATCTTAAAACGTAATTTTGAATTAATAATAATTTATTGCTGAGGCATAAAATTTTTAATAGCTTCCAACATTGAAGGAAACATTGTTAGCTTATTCACATAAAATGCAAACTTTCCCCTTTACCGAAAAAGTACCCCTTATTTTTTTTTAATTGATATTGTAGCTACTAGTATACCGGATAATTCAGGAGGATCCATGTTTGATTTAAAAAATAACTCACCCTGTTGTCCGGCATCATGACCAACAGATCGCAATAAAAAGAATGATAAATAAACCTAGATACATTAAATTCGTCCTTTACCTTAAAAAAAAATTAAATATAACCTTTAAATAAAGTAATTTCCCATGCGATCCTCCGTAAATCCCCTAATGTCCGAAATCGAACTCATACTTTCGCAAGAAACGATTTTGCCTATACCCTATCTTGGATGTGGTATGTGATTCACGGTTCCGGTGATCTGATACACTGTTTCCGTGTTCAATTCCTTCTCTGGAATCGAACACGGAACCATGTGAATTATGTTGGCTCCATCTATTAACATAAGTTTGAACAATTTTGTGTATTGTCTTAAAAAAAAACCCGTGACATTAGGATGCTGAAACTGAAGACCGTTTTTTATTCTGATCTTTTCCCCGGTTTTTATAGAATTTTCAAAAGTTCACTGACTTTTTGCCCACCCAGTATTAGAAATATTTTCTTATTGGTTATGAAATTCCTTTTTATGTGGTGACAGCTCCTCCCCGAGGGCTGTCTTTTGTTGGAGGGACCATTGAAGGGGGTTGATTGCGGTTTTCCTATTGTCCGATAACCAGAAACAGCAGATTTTTTGAACAGATACCATGCTGATTTTCTGGCTGACCGTACCCTTAAGGTTTGGCAGCTGTTACAGCTGAGGCTTTCGCTGTTTCCTCCCGCCAACCGCGTTATCCGTCCCCCATAGGCCGTCCAGCACGTTGGTCGTATTGGGCGTCTGTACGTCCGTTTTTTAACTCTCTGTACCATTTGCGCACATTTTGTACGCTCATACACTTTTCTCCGTAGACTTCACACATGTGGGAATGACTTTCCACAGCCGCAATGTTTTTCGCGCACAAAAAAACAATCTTAGAGTGTGGCGGGAGGAAACAGCGAAAGCCTCAGCTGTAACAGCTGCCAAACCTTTAATAAGCATCGCAGACAGTTGGTGGGGGCGGGGATTTGAAGAAAAGGGTCCAAAGTACAGGCCAGTGTAGACAAATCCCCCATAACAGTGTTTCTTCCATCTGCAGAATTTTGGGAACCTTACTTTACGGACAGCCCTCGTATTAAGGGTTTGGGTTAAACTTTACTGATCGTGATGGTTAGGATAAGTTGCCAAATATACACAGATTGGCAATTTTCAGGTAACCCTTCATTGCCATTTCTTCAAAATCTATTTGTTTCCATAATTAATTTTTTTTGGCACTGTCTATTTGGACGATCAATATACAACTAAACTCTACTCTTATTTCCACGGCAACGGTTCTGATTGGAGATCACGATCACACTAAGCGCCGGGACTGCTATGTAACCGCGAGACATACGGCGCATGGGTCAACTGCCGTTTTTGCCGTCCAGATAGACACTTCCTTTTATTTTTAGTTCACGATCAGAATATTAGAGATTTATGAACTTTTTTGTGGGAGTTGTTTCATGTTTTATTATCGGCTTCTTTAATTTACGCTCTTTTTAATTAGTTGGGAATAATTGAAATTATACGCGACTTTCAAAATAACATGAAAATTATTAGGAATCTTTAAATTTCAAAACCTAACGTAGTCCAACGTCGCAGTTGATTTGAGATGGTTATTTTATACTAAGCATTCATTTGCAATGCAACCATTCTTTTACAAATCATTAGTTGTTCCCCAAAATAGACATCAACTTAAGGGGATAGTTAATCCTGAGAACACTCATGCTGAAATTACTTGTCACGATCTGCACGCCTTTTTATCAGTATTATATTAGTTAAGTTAGCCATTGGAAACTTCGAAAAGGTGAAAGTTTACTCGATAAAACTCAACACCTATACAAAAGTTAATATGCGATGTCACTTGAGCCCCTTCTGCACCTTCAGAAATCCTCAAATGAATTCAAATCCATCTGCTATACTCGATTGCAACGTTTCTTGAACCCAGTACGTCACAAATGCGGAAGGAGAAATCGGTAAACACGAAGCCTTTTGGGTTGATAAGAGGAGTATCGGTACGCAAATCGTGATTGAAAAGTACTACATATACATGGGTTTAACAAAATAATCATATTTTCATACTGACGTTCTTTATTTCACTCAAAATTCAGACACCGCGATGAGAACTACTTTGTTTATTAGTGACGTCGTAGGCTGATCTTAAGTTGCTCTCTAGTACTATACTATAATCACGGCTTACTAGATACTATACAGGCTAGCCGAGTACGGAAATCATTAAAAATCCAAATGGCAATACTGGACAAACTGGCAAAGCATATCCACAGTGTTGAAGGCGGTGGGTGATATAGGTAGGACTTGTGGCGATCCAAGCGGGAAAAGTTGTCACATGGTTTTCATTGTTGAAAACTCGGCTACCTGTATAGTAGGGTGGGTCATTTTCCTATGGCGAAAAATTTTTTTTACAAATTCCATTGGGCACAGCAAGAAAAAGGTGTCAAATGGTCTCAAACTAACATGTGTAAAATATTTTTCCATAATAATAACTCTTTTTGCCTCCGGATTGGCTTCAAATGAAACAAAATTATGTAATTTTTTCATTTTTTTTTTTTTTAATTTTAGAAATTTAATTTTTTGCGTTAATAATATTTTAAAGCTTAAAAATATGGGTTTTTAAAAGCAATTTTAATCATATGAGTAACATTAATGCATTATTAGTACAAAAACAACTTCTAAAAAAGGCAATATAATATTAACAAAACTGGCGTAGAATAGGAGGCTTTTTTGCAAACAAACAATGTATGGTCCACTGGTATAGATTTTAAATATTGGTAGATCCGATATATTCTCTCTCAAGTCTGGTCAGGGTCAGTGTAAAATGATTCTTTTAAATTTTAAAAGTAGAAAGTGGTAATAGTTGCTATTTTTCTTAAACGCTGTGATTTCAAAATTCAGTGGACTGTTATCTCACTAGCTCAGGGGTCGGCAACCTGCGGCTCGCGAGCCGCATGCGGCTCTTTTGATGTAAAGTTGCGGCCGTTGCGGCTCTCCAGTTCGAAACGAAAAAAATTAATAATTTACTGTCAAAACCCTTAAAAATAAGAAAATATATTTTAAGTACCTAATTTTTCCAATAGTTTAGTATTTTCATAATCTTTAATTACAAATCGCTTGTGTGAAATAAAAACATTCCACAATTAAAAAAAAGCACTGATTATCCAGTATTGGAAGACAAAAGGCTGCAAAAATTCAACTTCGTGGTAGATACCACAATAAAACAAATTAACTAAATCTAAAACTGCTAGGAAAGGGCCCAGCCTACGCCTTGCTTGAAGAAGTAGTTTATTTAAAAAAGAAAAAAAAGTAACTTTTTTTTTCGTTGAAGATATGGAGAGCGGTAAATTACTTCATTTTAAAAATCTGAAGCAATATCGCGATGAGATCAATGCAACTATTGAACTATTAACACAAATTTCTTCCGCATAGCTATAAAAAACATAAAGGATGGATTCGCAGAGACATTCAAGCAATTCAAAACAAACTAAAGTTCTCTCGCGTTCATAGTAAATCCACAAATACAAATGAGATCAACATTGAGCCATTTGAAATGGATGCTGGATCGCTTCAAATGCAATTGCTGGATTTGAAAACCAAATACTTGTATAGTGGCAAGTTCACAGAACTCAAAAGCAAGTGGGGGGGACTGGTCAATTGCCCCCCCGTGGGCTCGGACCAAAACGAGTTAAATCCCTACTTTTTGGGTCAAATTTCTAAATTTTTTCTGGGGGAGGACCCCCAGCCTCCCTTTTCTGTTTATAACAGTATTATTTACTACTTTTTATATATTTTATATTATTCTGTATTTAAAGTTTAAATAAAAAATCACATATATATAAGCAAATACTATATAATATTGAAACGAAAATTTTTTGTGGCTCTTTAAAAACTGGGAAATTTTGTAAATTGTTACTTTTGGCTCTTCCGCTTCAAAAGGTTGCCGACCCCTGCACTAGCTGATCAACTTTCATTGTGTGTGAAGTAACTGTATTTTTTTAAATACTGCGTAAAGTTTGGCTTCAATCTCTGAGTGGCAAATATCAAGTTGGAATAATCAATATTAACATAAATAGCGAATTTTGATTGCAATCTAGGTTGGGCCATGAAGTTTCCTTCTATGCGATACATGAATAATTGATTTGTCAGAATCAGATTCTATTGAATCATGCACAATTCTACTAGGTTCTGTTGACACTATTTTGTTTAAATATAATTTTTGGTTTGTGCTTAGGCTTTGATGAAAACACTGGGGTAATTGGCTGACATACACATTAATTAGGAAAAGAAAAAAAAAGGAGATTTTACATGTTTCTGAACTTTTGTCCAAACTCCCTAAAAGTCTTCGGATCCAAATGTGATTACATAAATATGTTTAAACAAGTGTCGAATGGATAGTTTGTTCATAGGAAATAAGCAAATACATATCAGTAATGATTCACTTCAGTGATGATTTATCTAAATTTTGTCTATAGGGATGGCCTGAAACCCAGACTCATGATTAGACTTCTTTGGAGGGAGGATTGACTAAAAATAGTTTCTTACGCGTACATTGTTTAAGTATATAGCAAATTTAGCTGGTTAAAATAATTACAAGTATATTTTGAAAATTACTGTAGCTAATTTCAAAATTTTGAGGATAATACTGAGCTCTAAGCTTAAAACGGGTATCTATACCGCTCTCCTTAAGAAAATATTTCAAAATTTGACTCTTAAAATAGGGTTTTAATTTATTTCTGGACATTATGGATTCGTTTGGGGACAGTTGTGGTGGACTGCCCCTGATATGCCATTGAAATTGCAAGGAAACCCCCATACTTAAAACTATTGTAGAAATTTTCTCTGAGAGTCTGAAACGCATACGCCACAATTCTGACACATACATTTTCATTAAATTCAATGTTTTCACCATCCTATTCAACCGCCAATAAAGGCTTCACACATTTTTTTTTAATCTAACAAGAGATTCTTAATTGCCTGTTCTATTCATTGCCATATTTCAAAATATGTTGTTATACAACTCAAGTATTTCATCTCTAGTTTCATTTTTAATTATTTTATACTCTTCAATGAGGATTTTTATACCATTGTAAACATTTACATTCATGAAGGATTCATGCAATTAAGGTAAAACCTCGATTTTAATTCTTCCATTTTTACATGGAATTACTACATTGCTGGAAACTTTGAAGTCAATCCGGAGGCAAAAATAGTTATTATAATGGAATAATATTTTACACATGTTAGTTTGAGACCATTTGGCACCTTTTTCTCGCTGTGCCCCTGGAAAAATGTACAAAAAAATATGTTTGACCCACCCTACTGTATAGAATACAGTAAGCCGTGCTATAATATATTTTTAATACTTCGTCATCTTAACGATAGTCAAGACAACGGTTTAGTTTAGACTTTCTAGGCAGGATGGCCGTGTGAGAATGGAAGATGACAAACAATGAAGAATTATATATATATTTTTTTCTTAATTTTATAAAACTGGTGATCTTGCATTCCATTTTCTTAACAGTGATATTTAAGTTTACATTTAAGGTTTTCACCGAGGTCAACAAAAATTCGTCATAAAAATTCACTGTCATCTAGGGAGAGGAGATGTAATGCATCACACTAGATTTCACCCTTTTGTGCCTTAAAAAATCTCCAATTGAGAGAAACCAGTGTAGATTGTTATTGTTTTTATTTGTCGCAATATATGTCATAAACAGATAGTTATTACATAAGCGTGTGTTTTATATATATAAATCTCACTACTATGAGCTTCGCGTTAGGAATCCAAAAGCTGAAAAGAGGACATTTCCAATGTAAGATGAAAGGGATTTGTGCCAATAAATAAACGATGCCATCTATGGGTTATTTCTCGAACTATTTTGAGCACCACCTATTCATACACGTATTAATTAAATGCCAAACGTTTTTCCTACCTTACAATCGAACATCAATCCTCACGTACTGATATAATATTTTTAAATACTTCGTCATCTTGACAACAGCCAACGACAACGGTTATGACAATCTGCTATATACTCTAATGGAAAGGAATATTGGTTACATTACAAGTGAAGAATTTATTTATAATTATTTATAATTCTATAAAACTGGTGAATTTGCTTGCATTTAAGGTTTAAATTTTAGGTTTTCACCTAGGTCTACGAAAATTTAAATAAGAATAATTTGGTACTTTAACAATACTCTGATAATTTTTTTCGACTCAACTGCTATGTTAATGAGGGAAAAAACTAGGTTATTTGTTATTATATAGTGAAACGCGGTACTCTAATACTGTACTATCGAAATTCAGATTAGAAACGTTTTCCCCTTTACCTACTCTACAATCCCTCTCAATCATTTCGAACTTGGTATTTTATTTCGAATTACTTCGTCATCTTAACATCAGTCGAAGACAACGGTTTTGATTGCCAACAATGTCGATGACAGAGTGTGAAATACAAAATTGAAGAATTATATTTATAATTATCTTTAATTCAATAAAACTGGTGAACTTGCTTTATATTTTTTAACATTAAGGTTTAAAATTTAGGTTTTCACGCACCAAGGCCTACAAAAATTTAAGTAGGAATGATTCGATTACTCTAACAATACTTTTTTCAGTGATAATTTTTTTTTTCGACTTAACTGCTATGTTAAAGCGGGAAAAGTTACTATCGCGAAAACATGACAAGGAAAGATCTCCATCAACTCGAATTTTACCATCAAAACAACTCATATTATACGAAAGTTCAAATGAAATGTCACTTGTCCCAATCGATCAAATAACATTTTAGAGCACTGCCATCTAGTGTCAAGAGATGTAATGAATAACTGAGAGATACTCGTTGTTTGCCGCAATAGATGTTATAAATGGCAGAGTTGGGATTATTCGAATAAAAATTTAGTTGAACTAAAGTTGAAACTAAAAACTAAATAGTTTTTAGTTTCGAAATTGAAACTAAAAACTAATTTAGTGTTTAGTTGCGAAGTTGCGAATAAAAACTAAAGTAGTTTTTAGTTTCAATTTCAAAACTAAAAACTAATTAGTTTTTAGTTTCAACTTAAGTTCAACTAAATTTTTATTCGAATAATCCCAACTCTGAGGGTAGCAAACTTGAATCTATTCTTCTACGACCCTGAAAAAAAGAACTTGTTCGCACCCAGCACCCATATTTCGTTGAAACACACATCCCCTTCAAATCAGTAAAAAACGCGAGGAAAAAAATTTAGTCTCATTTTTAGTTCCGAAACTACGAAAAAAAGATGAAACTACTTTAGTTTTTATTCGCAACCTCTGAAACTAATAGTTTCAGTTTTTAGTTCCAGTTCGGAACTAATTTAGTTTTAGTTTCAGAACTAATTTTTGCCCAACTCTGATAAATGGAAAGTTATAACAGGGTTTGAATTTAATGATCACACTTGATCGCCAAAACCTGCTTTAATGATTAAGTTTTGAGTAAAATCGCAAAAATTGGGCCTAGATTTAGACACAAAACTCATGATCGGAGTTCGAGTTTTATTGGTTTCGATTAAAAAAAATATTACTATCGAACTATACGGTTTTACTCAGATAATAATCATTAATTCAGGATTTCTATTATCGTTTTGAAAATTAACTCCCAAGTTTTCTGAACATGTCTGATAATTTTTTTCAAAAGTCAACCAATTATGTTTTTAATTTAATATTACATTTTTGAGTGTGAAAAGTTAATATTAATTTAATATTACATTTTTGAGTGTCCGTGATAAGAAAACTTATCACAGACGACGGTTTTACAATAAAAAGAGGATACAATAAAATGAGGACCCCCTCATCTTTCGTGTACTTACGACCAGGGATTAGAGTTGTTTTTATCTTTTATTTATAATCTGAAAACAGGATAGAGAAGGAGTGATTTTAGAATGATTCTGGGAAACCATTTCTAAGAGGGCACCCAGCGAAATTCAGCCGGGCTTCTAGTTTCTATGTAACGTATTTTATAACTTCATCTTAAGTTACAGAAACTCAGAAGACAACGGTACAGACAATAGAGCATTTTCAATCACATGACTCGGACCTAACAACGGCCTTAGCAACAGAAAATGTTACAGTTTTTTGCCCTACAGAGGTTAACAGTTACAGAAAAGCACGGAAGAGTAGCACAGATCTCATACCAAATATGCCAAGTTTAAGTAACTGCAACTATAATCGACAACAACGTTTCCTCCCAGTACGTCACTACGCGGAAGGAGAAAAATGGGTAAACATAATGCCTGCTGGCTTGCTACGAGGAGTTTCGGTATCCAAATCGTGATAAAAAAGACACTATAATACATGGATTTAACAAAATAATCAAATTTTCAAATTGACGTTTTTTATTTCACTCAAAATTCAGACACCGCCATGGGAACTACGACTTTGTTTGCTGGTGACGTCATAGGGTCAACTAACATTGCTGTCCAGTATAGAAGTAAACGAAATTCGGCCGTTCATGACAAAAATTGGAAGAATCTTGAACGTTTGTGCTGCTTGGGTCGTAGGGGAACGTTTTTCACGGTCACAAACTGAAATTTCGGAATAACATGGGGGTTATTCCATTTGAAATCAAATATCATTAGTTTTAGCCAAGGAGCTCATAATATTAATGTATCTTCGATCAATACATGGATAAAACCTCAGGCAAATGTAAACAGACCGGTCAGTGGGTGGAGCTTATAAAATCAAATGGCCCCCAGCAAGCGAAACCTAAACCAAACGCGTCTCTCAAAACCCTTTAATTAAAAACAGGAATTAACTCTCTATATTCAACTCATTACTCTATTGTTTCCGAAAAACAAATTCAAATTTTTCGATCTTAGTTTTCCTGAGAGAAAATTTGAATTTCCCCTAGTAGCACAGATATGTCAATATCAAGTTCACTTCCTTAACTGCAACTAGAATAAAAATTTTTTTTAGCTATACATGACAAAACTGCGAAGAATCTTGAACATTTGTGCTGCTTGGGTCGTCAGTTGAATGAATGAGAATCGTCTAACTGTAGCACTAGCGGTTTTTGTAATAAGGAGGAACGGTCTGTAGCTTTTTATTTTACTCTACTCACTGCTATTTTACATTACTCCTAAAAAATAGCTGTTACAGGAAAAAAAAAATTAATGTAGCTGCTAAACGTGTTAAAAAATAGCTGCTAATTTTCTGCTTTTTGTAGGCTCTCGATTGGTCAAAAAAAATTATTTATACTACTACGAGCTGACCAATGAAAATCTTCTAAATATAGCAGTAGCAGTTAACGAAAGGAAAATGCGATCATGTCCCGTAGCAGTAGCAGCTAAAAAAAAGTGCCTGTAACCTCGACCTCAAAGATATTATATATACCTGCTACTTTAGTTGCAGATTTCCCCACCTCTATATCATATTAACACTCTCCAAAGGCAATATATTGCCTATGGAATTTCTAGAGCTTAGCAATAACCATATTCAATTTTGTCAAATTTCATAAACAGTATACATTTTATTTATTAATATAAAAAGTGGTGACTATTTGAAAAAGAAAATAACAGTTTTTGTTCTTTTCCTATAAACCACATATACAGGGTGATTCGAAATTACGTGGACAAACTTGATCTCACCAACATTCAGTTAGAGATAAGCGCCGGTTAAGTCATGTTTAACTGGAACTTTCCTTCTCACCATTGCCAGTTAGCCTTAAGCGCCGCTTAAAGTTCCCTTTAAACTAATAAAGTTCCAGTTAGTTGCAAAAACAGTCGTGCTGCCATCTATAAGCTGGTCTGTGAAATACAACCTGATTCAGTTTATGTTTTGAATAAACTTATTTTAATCAGAATTACAGTTTTTTACTGCATGAACTTCTATAAGAATCTTGTAAAAACTAATTTTAACAATTTTAGACTGCAAATATATCATTATTACGATCTAAATACTTGTATTAATAATTGGTTAATATTTCATCCAAGATGGCGGCGATTCAACTCCAAAAGGCTGACACAGTACACCTTTTTCGTACCACTGTATTCGTACGCCTTGAAAAAAATAGTTCTAAAAGAAAATAAAGATTATCGTTTCAAGCGTACAAATAATTGAAAGCCGTGTGCTCTAATGAAATGTTTGTGTTATAATTGACAAATAAAAGTAGAAGTTTCAGAAAAATGGATCAAAATAGTCGATATGAGCGGAGTTCCCTTAATGATACTTAGAAAAATGATGATCGGGGAAGGAATTTTCAATGATCATACAGTTTCAATGGTACATTCGTATTAAACCGTCCATTCGCCAACAGGGGCGATAAGTCGCCAAGTCTAGTAAACCCCGCAACACTACCGTTGCTTCTGGTAACCCTGGAAAACGTAGCGCGCTAGTTCCGATCGCCGGCGCAAGCGCGCGCGCAATTTGAATCGGTAAGCCCATGGGAGAAATAATGTGTGGTGTGCGCACTGCGCAGGTTGTTTGGAACGTAAATTCATCAGTGTTTACAAGTTAAGAGCCAAGACTGCATCTGAAACAAGTAAGAAGTAAGTGAGACTGTTTTTGGGGCTGTTAAGTGTGGTGAAAATCGCCATCCTCGCGATAAGTGCAATGATGACTCAATAGCGACAATCTCGTGTTTGCCCCGCGATCATTTCGCCTATCTTTGTTGCCGGTCTTCATCTTTTGAGGTAGGTGGTCTTTATGTTAGTTTTTTAGGGGTCTTGCTTGTAAATATATTTTATTACTTGATCTTTCCTTCTCTGTCTACTCTTGAATCTGTCAATCTTGATCTATCTTATTTAAAATTGCCTCGATCGGCGGATCCTTGCCTGCGAGTTTCGTGATTGCGACATGCCATATGGGGGCGGTTGAACACAAATCGATGGGTGTTAAAAATAGTTACGGGGGGGGTGGGGGGTCTCCCCCCACTGTCCCATTAAATTTAATCCCTAAAAAAATTATTATTATGAAAAGGTTTTGCGTCGGTCGGAAGACCCTTGATTGCAAGCAATTTTTATAATTGATGAGTTTGAGTACCTATTTTTCTTGATCTTTCCTTCTGTCTACTCTTGAATATGTCAGGTCTTCAATCTTGATCTATCTTGTTTAAATTTGTCTCGATCGGCGGATCCTTGCCTGCGAGTTTCGTGATTGCGACATGCCATACGGGGGCGGTTGAACACAAATCGATGGGTGTTAAAAATAGTTAGGGGGGGTGGGGGGTCTCCCCCCACTGTCCCATCAAATTTAATCCTATTATCTACTTCTTAAAAATGGTTTTTTTTGCGATTCTGATGATCAAACTTTAAAATATTTTGTGTTTTTGCGCGTTTTGGCAAATTTTCCAATTTTGCGTAATGGAGGGCAGCCCCCCAACCACATTAAACTTTTATTTTTATTTTATGATGTTTCCGATGTTAAAAAGTGTGTTTTTTTGGTGATTCTGATGAAATCCCGTACTTTGGCGCGTTTTGGCGAAATTTGGCGTAGTTGGCGAAAACGATGGACGGGCTAATACGAAAGTACCGTTTCAATAATCAACGTATGATCATTGAAAATTCCTTCCCCGATCATCATTTTTTTAAATACCATTACACTAATGTAAGGGAACTCCATTCTTTGACTAAAGATTAATATTGTACGTTTTAAAAGTACCCCCACAGTTTAGCAAGTGGTCCAATTTTTATCAAATTTATCATGTTTGTAATACGGATACTGCTGTACCTCATGCAATAAATTTTTTCATTCTGTTATGTTTTGTTTCGTTAAACGGGCCTTGGGCAAACCGCCTTTTGTAACGCCCTCGCACTACATTAGGTCCTAGCTCTTTAACGGTGCATCTGCGCCCCCTCTAGTTTTTCAAAATATGCTTGTTTAGGTCCCCTCTACCCCCATGCGAAGTTTGTCCACGTAATTTCGAATCACCCTGTATAGTATATTTCTTCAGAAATAAGTTTTGCAGTAGGTAAGAAAACTATACCGAGTAGCCTCTCAATATTAAAAGTTTCTTTTTTTTTTTGAAGGGTTCATCCCTATTCTCTTCCCGGGAAACGCTGGGATTTGATTTTTTTTTTTTGGTCACTCTGCCGGACACCATGGCGGTTTATTTTTGATATCGAACACGGTTACGATGATTAAGATGCAAACTTTTCTGATCGCCAAACGATGATCCGTGTTTGAGGAAAACCGCTGCCTGTTTTTTAAAAGTGGAAAATGATAATTTGATCTGATTTCGAGTTTTTTCTTTGTCTTCATAATACTAATTTCAAACCCTGATGGGTACATATGAGAACAAAGAAAACGTGCTGAATTAAGCGAAAACACCGAATAAACATCCCAACCACAAAGAGATCTAGCTCCTCCCTTCACTACATCTACAGGGCAAAGCCGCCGCGAGGAAACGAGAGTCTATTCACGCTTATAAGGGCCCGTTTACATAGGCCAAAATGCAGGATAAATGCCGGAACTTTCGCTCTCCAATATCCTGCAATCCCCAAGTAGGGTGGGAGAAATGGAGGAAGTTAAAGTTCCACCTCGATTGGGGGATAAATGCAGGATTTCAATTTACCCTCCTTTCCCATGATACATTGCGCTTCCAGAAATCCGCCATCTTTGTTGATTTCGCTTACTTGTTGAGAAATTTTATTATTTTTCGCATTAAATATTGTTAAATTAACTTTAAGAAACTACAAATCCAGTTTTTATCGACTATAGGATTTTCCGCCACAATAATAAAGTAAGTTTTTCCTTGTCATTTTTAATTTTGAATCGGAGACTTTTATGATTGTTTACCGAACATAAACACTATTATAATTCTAATTTTCCTTATTTTATGTAAAATTTATGTGTGCATATTTAAGTTTTCTAAATTGGAAGGATATTGTTTCCACTACAATAAATCTTTTGAAAATATGATTCTAAACAGTGTATTACTTGTATCTAATCTCAACCATGTTGGAGAAAGATGTTTTTACTTAAACAAAACTATAAATCCAATGCTAGGTTTTTGGTGTTTTTAAGTTTTGCAAAATCTAAAGCACACACATTAGTATACTTTATACAGGGTGTCCCGTAAATGATGTGTCACACTTCTAGGGGGGATAGTAGACACCTAGACGAGTCAGAATCACATAGGATTTGGGGTCCCAGACCCAATCCCTGGGAGTTAAAAATGGAGCGACACCCCAAAACAAGTATTGAAAAATTCAATTTGTAGAAGAACTACTATTGGTAAAAATGTAATTATAGTCTCAAATTTTGTGGTTTAATATGATCCTCAAAACTACCTTGACAGTTTTCAATTTAAAATTTTTTTTATTACGAAAAAAGTTAAAAAACAGCAAAAAAATGTGAAAAATATGCCAAAACTTTATTTTGTTTTCCGAAATCCTTTCTTTCGATTTGATAATCTGAAAGAGCATAATTAATTAACCTTAAGTCCAAAGTTTCACGTAAATAGCATCAGTATTAAACGCTTGAGAGCCTGTTAAAGTTAGTTTTATGGGAGCAAAAACGGTTTCGGAAAACGAACGTTCAGGGACAATCTACAAGTTACGGATAGATGCTCGCCAAATTTCCCAACATTATTTGCGATACGAGATTCCTCGCAAACCTACGCTTCTTCAGATAGTTCAAACTTCCTTGGCGATGTGTGGCCTTAGTTTTCGGATCGTCACTAGAAGTCTAAAAGGTAAATGTATTCAAGCTATCAAATCAGACACTCAAGAAAAAATTGTTACTATACCTAAGAAAATAAGCAATGTTTGTTTAGCAAAAGGGATAGTTACAACTTATTTTTTCTTAAGTCTCTGTTTTGTTAAGTTCAATAAACATTTATCTTCTAGACTTCTGTGACGGTCTGAAATCGAAGGCAAAAATTTAAGTAAATTAATTAATTTACTAATTTTTTTCAAAATAATTCCCATCCCATAAAAAAGTGAACCACCATGCCAACTTTGAACACTTTTTGTAAACAGTTTTTGTCGTTATTTTTCATTATACCCCTTCTTTAGGATAGGTCAGTAGGCGGATCCTCGATCGCTGGGTTCGTGATTTCGAATTGCGATACAAGATTGGTTTCTATTAATCGAGAAATGTCAATGGGAATAAGCAAAGTGTATGGGGGCTATCCACTCACCGTCCGATAAGCAATATCTTAGGTTTGTCATAACTTTCAATAACCTGCATTCTTTTATTTTGCAAATTTCTTATATCGGAAGTTGAGGGGAGACCCTGCATATACCCACTTGCTTATTATATCATTCTTTAATTAATAGGAACCACCCTTGTATCACAACCCGAAATCAGGAACCTAGCGATTGAGGATCCACCGACTGACGTATCCCCACTATGTACAAAAGATATTTTACGAACCATGTTTGTAAATAATAGATTCTTCTGGTTTTTTTTACCTAAGTTATCAAATGTACAGTTTTTCTCATTAAACGCAATAAGTAGTAATGCTGTTTGCATGGTTGATACATTTGTAAAACTAACACAACTATCGATTGAATAAAAAACTATCGATACTATCAGATCATTTCTAACAATTCATACTATTGATTTTTAAGATCGATAGTTCCTAAAAATCAGTAGTAAAATCATGTTTGTTCTTTATGTTCAAAAAATTTTTTAATTAAATTAATTAATCTCTTGTTTTCTAAAAATAATAAGAATTAAGAATCAACATTTTACGCTTTTGAAATTTTCATCCCGCCAAATTAATCAATTGGCGCATTTCAGATATTTTCATACTCATCTCCTGTCTCGCCAAATCGGGCGAGGAATGAAAGTTGGCAGACATCTATCCGTAACTTGTAGATTGTCCCTAAACGTTCGTTTTCCGAAGCCGTTTTTGCTCCCATAAAACTAACTTTAACAGGCTCTCAAGCGTTTAATACTGATGCTATTTACGTGAAACTTTGGACTTAAGGTTAAATAATTATGCTCTTTCAGATTATCAAATCGAAAGAAAGGATTTCGGAAAACAAAATAAAGTTTTGGCATATTTTTCACATTTTTTTGCTGTTTTTTAACTTTTTTCGTAATAAAAAAAAATTTAAATTGAAAACTGTCAAGATAATTTTGAAGATCATAATAAACCGCAAAATTTGAGACCATAATTACATTTTTACCAATAGCAGTTCTTCTACAAATTGAAATTTTCAATAATTGTTTTGGGGTGTCGCTCCATTTTTAACTCCCTGGGATTGGGTCTGGGACCCCTAAGTCCTATGTGATTCTGACTCGTCTAGGTGTCTACTATCCCCCCTAGAAGTGTGACACATCATTTACGGGACACCCTGTATAGGTAATAAATGCTTAAAGTGGGTCTTTCATGTGCCATGATTAATACAAAATTGAGCTTCCCTCAGCTCTATAATAGCTTGGTAATGGTTATCATAATTTATAGTACACAGTTTCACTTTATATAATGCCATCTTAACCTCATAACAGGGAATAAAGGACTCGTTAAAATTTACCATATCATTTTAAAACTAATGTAGTTCATTAATAACAACTAAAGTTATCTCATCCATGTAACTTCATCTGACCTCTCTCTTAATGAACAACATAACTATACTTAACATGGTTTGCCCTCTCACTTCAGTATTTCAATGTCAGTACTCACTGACTTCTTTACTCTTCTTACTTACTGACAACTTCAGGGGCTCTACCACCAGCGTGTCGTTATCGTTAATATTGCCGAAATTATCGACAGTCACGTGATGCGCCTCAAACTTAACTACAGGTCCTACCAGAGAAGAAACCTAGAGGAGAAAACGACAGAGAGGCGAAAAAGCTCTACAACACCTCTTATCGAGGGCTGTAGCATTATTTTCAAATTAATAGCTATTGTACATTAAAAAGCGCTCTTAGGAATTACTTTTTAACCTATAGATGAAACAATATTTTTATTTTGCGTAGGAACTATGTTTTCTCTGCGTAGTCATCAGATCTTCCATTGCAAATAGCCCAAATCGCCGCCATTATTTGCTTTGTATGAAATATATGAAAATTCTATTCATAAAAATACACGTCATTGGGTACTTATTTATGATGGAATATTTTTTTCTTTCATTTTTAAAATATATTTTTACAAGGTTCAAGTTTATATTAATACAGTAAAAAGAGTCTGGAGGTAGAATAACCACAGAAGTGATTTCATGTGGGTTTCATCCTTCGATTTATAGATGGCAGCACGATGGTGTAGGGAATGCTGAAAAAACAAGATCAAATTGTCGATGGCCTACCGTGGCTTACCACGACGATGTTGTTTTTGAATGTCGACAAATGCAAGCTTTTACCGATTGCAACTGAGTTCGAGAGTATAGGTGTCGAGAAGAAATAACGCTTTTGATTGGTGTAAAAAGTTTTCGTCATCTTGTACGTCAGAAATAGGCGGGGAGTTAAGTTACATTGGCGTAATTTGAAATGATCACCAACGCAAGGGAAGGAACTCGTTTTTTCATGAGCAAAATTCTCGCCACTCTAAACAAGGGATGATCGTAATAAGATTAAGACGCTTAAAACGAATACCTTTACGAACATATAACGGAGGACAAACTTAAATTCAGGAAATTTTTGTTATCAATTGATTACAATTTTTTAATCGCAAAAAAATAAGTTTTGGATAAAGAACAAAATTTTTTCCCATCACCACGGTGATTATTTCTGATTAAAATTTTTTAAATCAGATAATCATTTTAAAGCTGCTTTTTGGATGCACGATTGTTTATATATTATCTGAAAAAAAAAAACGTATGAGTAATCCTCAATTCTCTTAATAAATAAAACCCACAAATCGACTTTAATTTTTAGTACATAAAACCGGCCCGATTTTTAAGTTGATAAAAAAGAAGTAATGCAAGCCAATTTTACTTTAAAAATACCTTTAAGTATCTCAAAAAACGTGCAATGATAACAGGGTAAACAATACACATAATTTATAGCGTATAAAAGAGCTTGTTCTCGTGTCGTTAACAAGATATAGACACCTCTTGAGGTGTCGTTGAGTTTTTCACTTTCTCGATACCACTTAACGACAGTTAAAAACTTCCCGACAGTCTGATGGTAGACCCTCTTGTTAAGTGAGCCCATACTCTCGACCTCACTTGCGATCACTAATGCTATTTCCTATGGATAACCTTCCGCGACAGTGCGGTGTCGACAATGCTTGCTTCTTCAGCGTTCTCGACACGGAAGAAGTACTAAGGATGTCGTTATTTTTGTCGAGAGGCTCGTGGTAGGCCCCCAGAATTTAAAAACACAATCCAACATTGGAGAGGGGAACAAAACACTTCTTCCTGCTTCCGCATAGCCCGAGGGGAAAAAGCGCCCTCGGCGGTGGCCGACTGCCCAACCGGACACCCGGCGACAGCGCTGATAATCCGCAAATATTTATAGCCCCCCTGTGTTGACGATGGTAGTTGACGAGGAGCGGGCGCTTGTGTGTTCTCTGGGTGGCCGCATCGCCTCTCAGGTCGAATTGCAGTGCAGGAGATGGAATAGCCCGTTTTATACTTTTATGGCCACTAATTGTTCGTAGTTTCTTGTTTTCCCACCCCACCTTCCACGAACCAAAGGGAGGGAGGGCATATTTTCAGGGGCAATCAAATTTTACCAGAGCCTCCTTCCCTTCAGTCCCTTTTTGTTTGTGCTCTCGAAAGGCTGCTAGTTTCCTGCCTCCATGGAAATTAATTTAAGAAGATCAACTGCTTAGAAGTATAATGTCCCAAAAAGAGCTAGGTTGTTTTTATATATATTTTTTTAAAGTAGAGTGAAGGGATTAAGGTTTTATGTTTTCTTTATATTTTTATCTAGATTATTACAATTTATTTTTATGTTTTGATATTTGTATGACATGTGACTTGAAAATTCTCCAGTTTTTGCTCAAAAGTCATACTCTCAAACAAATGCTATGTAGTATGCTTAGAAAATTCTATGAAAATATTATTTTGAAAGTTTACAACTTTCTTTTCCCCAAAACTTTTATAAATTCTTTTGTAATTGTCCTAGAATATGTTCCATTTTTGGTGGACAAGTCAATGTAAAATAAAAACCGTTCGGTTAATTCCAGTGAAAAACTAAAAAAAAATTATAGCTTTTCCCATGTAATAATTTTGTTTTTACAGACCGGAATTTCCGTATAACCAACCATTTGTATGGAGATTTTTGACAAGATATTCTGATTTTAAAAAAATCTAATTGGGGTACATTTTTTATTTATTATAAGTATTATCAAAATACTATTTAAGGGTATTTTATTTCTTTCAAGTTTAATTTCATGAAAAGAAACAGTTTTTAGGAACCTTCAAAACTGTATTTATGATGAAAAACTAAATCCCCCCAAAAAAATATTATCATCCTTTAACTTTTTTTTTAGTATTGATTGTATTTTGGTAATAAAAACAAAATCATTCCATAATAAAAAAACCAGTTAAAACTTAAACTATTCAATTTTATAGTAGTAAATAAATTTTATTGTAATTTATATATTTCAACTCCTGAACTTATTTTGAAGTTCAAATATAATTTGTATGAAGTAGTTTAAAAAATCAATCTATTCCCTGGAACGACTCTGAAATTCCAGGGATTTCCCGGGAAGATTATACTATGACTAAATATACTAATGACCTGAAAAAAATACTATTTATTTATTCATTTTTCATGGCTTTAAGGAATTTAAATTCACAAGGGAGTGTACCCCAAAGCGGGTATGCTAACTTTGAAAGCTCGAAAACCTTAATTATTGTTTGATTGTAATTAATTACATATTTGATTTTATATAATACTTTTGTGCTTCAGCTTTTTTAAAGAAATGGTGCCCCCCATGGGCCGATGCATCATATTTTTAAATAAATTTTAATTCAAATTTTATTTTCTAATTAAAATTATTATTTTTAATTTTTAAAAAATTCATTTAAAAATAAATTTCATTAATTAAAGTAATTTTTTTATTTAAATTTTAAAAAATAATTTTTTTTAATTTAAATAAAGTAACTTTAACAACCTTGTTTAAAGCCTAGGATATTGACCCAAAGTAAGAAAAACGCGATCGCGAACAGTCTGTCAAGTTGTTTTTTCTGTCCGCGTCCACGTCGTCAAAAAGCCAACTTTACAGGCAAAAGTCCGGAAGAACGCGTAAAAATTATTTTTTCTTCGAAAATTTTCGGAAATGCGTAAAAATTAAGCTTCATCCGTAATTCCGTAGTACAAACCGAATTTCCGTAACAATTACGGACATTCCGTAATAGTTGGCAAGTATGCCATTCCCTAAAACATCTGGTAGGCTGGTTTAATTCAGGTATTAAACCATAGATAGAAGTAGATTTACAAATTTTTCATGATCAACCAAAAAGCACTTAGAATTGATGCCACAAAAGTGGTCACCAAAACCAAGCACCATTTAGTAAGGTTCATTCATTACATTTGTAAAATGTCCTGTGAGCTGGAACTTGGATAATGTGATTCAATTCTCTAATATAAATAAATAGAACCTAAAACAAAATGGGAAAAACTTGTTAACTCTTATTTAGTCTATAATAAACAATTTTGAGCTAATTGATACTCATTGTTGCTAAAATGCTTCTATTTGTGCAATAACATAAATGGGTAGAAATGTAGATCAAACAAAAAAATTAAAAAAAGTTAAGGAAAATACAGTATAGTACTATTTTTACAAAGCCTCAAAACAATATAATACTAAAACGAAATAATAAAAGTGTAGCTAACGATGATAAATATCTAAAACAAAACTATTTACACACTCACTTAATAACATTAATCCCATTAATGGAGATACTAATTTTTATTTAAATCTTTAAAAGTGGAGCCCAAGTAATAAATTTGCTTTTTAATTAATGATTAACATACCTTTAACTATGCTCAAAAGTGGTGTGATATACCAAAGAATGTTGAATATTATATAAAAACATATATTTTCACACTTGCATGATAAACAAATGGAGAATTTTTTGTTACAATCTTAAAAAATGAGACCGAAAATCTAAATTATACTTGTTACTAAATGATTAACATACCTTAAAATATACTGTAAAGGGGTTTTATAAGTTAAAAAACGAAGGACAATATTCTAAAACTAATATCTTTTCACACTATCGTGTTAGACTCCATTGGTACCAATGGACCTAAGATGTTATCGTTGAATTTTCAAACAGAAAAGCAAAATAAAAATACTCCGATTATTTATAAATGATTGCCATACCTTTAACTATGCGGAAAAGGTGTTCTATACCCTAAGAAATGACGATTAATATTTTTAAAAAATTATTCTTTAGCACTCCCATGTTAAACGCTATAGAGATTGGGATTGGATTTGTTTGTCCCCAGCGCCATGTTGATGACGTCAGACTTCACCGACGTCCATTGGTAGGCATGTTGCCCTCTGGCGGAAGCTAGCAAAACCACGATAGGGAATAATTGGATTGGGCGCTAATTTGAGATTATTTAATAATTGTTCCGTATTTTTTTTTCTCCTTTTCAACAGTTTTATATGTTTTCGAGGGTGCTGAATCCGAATCTGAACTTTTCATACAAAATTTCAAATGGAATTTTGTTGAAAATTCGAAAAAAAATCTAAAACTTCACCCCATTTTTTTTTTTTTTTTTTTGGTTTTTTGCTTGTACAACGGAAAGTATGGGTTTCTCATGAAAATGTTACGCACAAAAAATAAAGAAGATATAAAAAGCTACAAAATTGTCAATTACAACTTTTTTGTCAGAATAATAGTTTGGCCGCTAGAGTGCGTTGAAAAACAGCGGATTTTTTGCCTTTCCGCAAAAAAATGTAAAACGCACGCTTCTTCCCTCTACAAAGTGAAAAATATTAGCGTTAACAACAAAAAATTTACACCACGCGAAAGAGCATTTAATTTTCTATAAATACCGTATCTTAAATTGTTATCTTTTTGATAAGGGGAGGGAGCGAAGCTAAGATCGAGAATAAAACTTTCGCACCTTGCAGCTAAAACGTACTTTTGCAGTAGTTAATCTCCAATCGGCGCTTTACCTCCGGTATATTACCAATAAAAAATCTCATGCAATAAAAGCAAAAAATCTCACATTTTTGCTCTTTTATTTGCCTTTTTTATCGATTTTCCCAGAAAATATTAGTTTCTCGAAAAATAACAGCACACCAGATAAAAGTACGTAAAAATATCTACAAGATGCACTGGTTCGTTTTTATTTTACAAAGAGAGGTGTACGCTTTAGAGAGCGTTCTGAAGAAAAGTGATTTTTATTTTTCATGCATTTTTTGATATGAAGGTGACTTTTTAATTGAAAATAAACTTGAAATTCGGATTTAGCAATGCAAAAAAACACAAATATTTGTTCATCAAAACATTCCCATAATTTAATATATAAATTTTAAAAAAAATATTGAATTTCTTCCCCCTAAAATACCCAATATTTCATACATAAATTTGAAAAAAAAATTTTTTAAACATTCACAGTCATCTATTCATTAAAAAAAACCTTATTGTATCGGTTCGTTTTGGCTGAAGGTGCGAAAGTTTTATTCTCGATCTTAGCTTCACTCCCTCCCCTTATAAAAAAATAACAATTTAAGATACGGTATTTATAGAAAATTAAATGCTCTTTCACGTGGTGTAATTTTTTTGTTGTTAACGTGAATATTTTTCACTTTGTAAAGGGAAAAAGCGCGCGTTTTACATTTTTTTGCGGAAAGGCCAAAAATTCGCTATTTTTCCAAGCACTCTAGCGGCCAAACTATTAGTCCGACAAAAAAGTTGTAATCGACAATTTTGTAGCTTGTTATATCTCCTTTATTTTTTGTGCTAACATTTTCATGAGAAACCCATTCTTTCCGTTCTACAAGCAAAAAACCAAAAAATGGGGTAAAGTTTTAGATTTTTTTTTCGAATTTTCACCAAAATGCCATTTGAAATTTTGTATAAAAAGTTCAGATTCGGATTCAGCACCCTCGAAAACATATAAAACTGTTAAAAAGGAGAAAAAAAATACGGAACAATTATTAAATAATCTCAAATTAGCACCCGTTATAATGCAAACCTCCAAATCCAATTACTCCCTATCGTGGTTTGGATAGCTTCCGCCAGAGGACAACACGATTTGTATGCCTACCAAAGCGGCCCAAAGCGGTATATGATGCCTACCAATGGTTAACAGTTAAAAGAAAATAACTGGTCGTGACGTCATCGCGAGAAGCTCTATGCTGTTTTATGTATCGCTTGCGAGCGCTGATAAAGCTCCATCTATCGTTACTTTGAGTCGCGAAGGGAGTCTCTTGGCTTAAGAAATTTTCAACATACATTATTTTGTATACTGTCCTGAAAGAAGGAAAGCGACCATTTTCCCATCAAAACAACGCTAAACAGCTCAACCTCCTCAAAAAATGAAACCAGAAAGGTGATAAAATGGAAAAACATCGAAAAAGATTTATCTAACATCGATTACACAAACAAGGAGACCTTCCTAAGCGATTGCTCCAAATTAATTGAAAACAACACGAAAGAAATAAGCATCAAAAATTCCAAAACAGCATGGTGGAATTTAAAATGCGAAGCCCTACTACAATAAAAAAGAACGCTACTAAAACTAACAAGACGCAATCATTCTCAGGAAACATGGATAAAATACAAACGAATCACAGCAAAACTAAGGAAAACCATCAAAACATGTAAAAACAACTACTGGGACAAGTTATGTGAAAACGAGAAAGAATCGAAGAACATCTACAGAATCCTAAAGGCCATCAACAGAAAACCCATTCAACCTCAAAGCAACAATATATTAGTTGTAAACTCCCAAACAATAACTGATCCATCAGTACAAGCAAACGAAATAGCTAAAACCTTCTTAAAAGAAAATATCGAGGAATTCATTCCCCTAGACCTCAGCACGAAGGATCAAGAAGAATACAACCAACCATTTTCAATAGACGAATTAAAACTAGCAATATCTAAATCAAAAAATACTACGCCAGGACCAGACAAAATAAGCAACAAGTTCCTAAAACTCCTAAACGAAAACCATCTGACCACTCTACTGGAAATTTTTAACCATAGTTGGGAAACAGGCATCATCCCAAACGAATGGAAAAAAGCAATCATACTTCCAATATTAAAACCTAACAAAGAAAGAACCGCAGCTGACTCATATAGACCTATATCCTTGACCTCAGTCGTAAGTAAAACAATAGAAAAAATGATTTTGAAAAGATTAACAAGTCACACAATTAATTCCTTCCACAACAATCAAGCAGGCTTCTTACCATACAAGGATGTAAACTACTGCCAATCAATCATATATAACGACATCACCAAAGCCAAGAATGACAAAGAATTCCTTCTACTAATAGCCTTAGATATAAGTTCAGCATACGATACAGTTTTCATAGACGGTCTCATTTACAAATTACTCAACTTAGGAATAAAAGGCATTGCAACCAACTGGATCGCTAACTTTCTCAAAGATAGAACCTACCAAGTAAAATGGAGAAACGAGCTCTCTGGGAAAAGAACAACAAACAGAGGAATAGCCCAGGGTAGCGTATTGAGCGGATTCCTGTTTACGGTTTATATGTCAGACCTGATCCCAACATTAGACAACGTAAAATGCGTAATCTACGCTGATGACATTTTCGTATACGCCAGACACCAAAACCTCAAGAGAGCATGCCATAATCTTCAAATAGCCCTCCACAAAATATCCATGTGGTGTAACCAATGGCATCTCACCATTCGCCCTCAAAAATGTAACGCCATAAACTTTTCAAACAAGAGAGAACAGCCACAGGACTATTTTATCATAAATAATCAAACCATTCCATGGACAGAACACATAAAAATTCTTGGGCTTTATTTTTCGAAGAACCTATCTTTTCAATACCATTTCAATCATCTAACAAAAAGTTCCGAAAGAAAATTAAACACTCTGAAAGGAATAGCAGGAGCATCATGGGGTGCAAGAACCTACCATCTAATTCACATCGTAAACGCAACCATCAGAAGCGTTTTGGATTTTAGCAGCCAAATTTATTTCTCATCCTGCAAAACCTTATACAACAAATTAGAAATCATTTACAGGAAAACCTTAAGAATAGCAACAGGTCTACCTCGCTGGACTCCCATCCCATTACTCCTCAAAGAAGCCGAACAACTATCACTGTACAGAAGACATAAAATCACGCTAATTAAATTTGGAATAAAACACATCGCTCATGGAGAGAAGTCATCATTAAACACCTTATTTTCAGAAACATGTCAAAAACCAAGACTAAAAAGACATCCATCGATGCAATATAATTTTCATGAAATCATGAAAACTTTCTCCATAAACTCCAAACTAATAATAGAAGGCAACTCAAACACCAAAAAACATCCCAATTTAAACCTGATCCTAAGCAGTTATGAATTCCAAACGAAAAACAGACCGGATAAAGTTATCCAGGACTATTTCAGAGCTTTCAAAGAAGAAAACACCCAAGACAAAATCATCATAGCAACTGATGCCTCAAAAACATCCGCCCAAACAAAAATAGCGGCAGTAAATACAACCACATCAGAAGTCCTAGCGGGAGGAATACCAAATTCAAACTCCATCTTCACAGGAGAAGCACTAGCAATCGTCTTAGCAATAGAAAACTTCATCAACGAAGAAAGGAACTATATCATTTTAACGGACAGCTTCTCTGTAATCAAAGCCCTAAAAGCGATAAATTTAAAATCACCCAAAATTATTCTCCAACTCATGAACTCCATTAACGAAGCTCTGACAACAGCCAGAAGTCTAGACATCATTTGGATTCCAGGACACAAAGGAATCCCAGAAAACGAAACAGCAGACAAAGAGGCAAAAAGGGCCACTAATACCTTGATCAAAAATTGCCTATCCCCAGAGGATCTCAACATAGAGCTAAGACAAAAAATCAAAGGAGAAGCCGAAATGGAATGGAAAAATTACAAAAAATACGCAGACTTCACACACATGGACAACCAGAACCTGAAGACAAAATTTCCCACATCAAACAGAAAAGAAGACGTTATGATATCCCGAATAAGAACCAAAACCTTCCCCACCATGGCTAATCTTTTCAAGTCCAATCAAATCTCTAACCCCATATGTCTTACATGCAAAGAAATAGACTCTAATGATCACATGCTGTTAATCTGCAAAAAATACGACAAACAAAGAGAATGAATTCCCTCAACATAACTTCCTTAAATTATTCTGAAATCCTAAAAACAAATAAAGGAAACGGTAAAAAGAAAATCCAAGCCATAATCGCATTTCTCAAAGCAAGCATAAAACCAGACTGAAAAATACAGAAAAAACCATCCTCTTCAAAATAATTCAGAGAAAAAGTTTCGGAAGAAGAAGACCAAGCAGCTCCATAGGAGTCAGCAAATGTCTCTAAATAACCAACAAGAACCAACAAGAAGAACCCACAACACAACGCACTTTTACGTGGTGATTCGCGTGGGATCTTAACAAAAAATTTTAAGTCTTAAAAACGATAAATATTTGCAAGGCTTAACGTAAAAACATTTGATGATGAATCAACCAGGACCGAATTTCTCTTTGGCCTCTTTATATGTTGGAGATCTTCATCCTCTTGTGACAGAAGCTATGTTATTTGAAAAATTTTCTGCTTCTGGTCCAGTTCTATCTATTAGAGTTTGCAGAGATGTGATCACACGTCGGTCACTTGGCTATGGTTATGTCAACTTCTACCAATATTTCGATGGTAAGTTAACATTTAATTTGTCTTTTGATATTTATTTTTGGATATTAAACTATTCTGGTAGGGAAATGTAATCTAGTAGTTCATTCTATGGTAAGATTGTTTCTCATTGTGTCATAGCTTGCAATATGGGGTTCCCACCCATAATAGCAATGAATTATTATTATTGAAATATGAATTATACCCATAACTACTCACTATTCACTAATTCTAATTTTTCCCATGAACTATCTTAGGGTCAATTATGTTCTCTTGTTTTAAGTTTTTCGTGCAAAATTTAAACATGCATGGTGATGAATAATGTGGTTTAGGCCTAGTGAGCATGGTTGTTTGCATAGCCATGTGTGATTCTTAAAAGTGTACAATAGTAGCAAAATTATGGCAAATTGATTTTAAATTCGTAGATATTTGTTAAATCTGTAGTACTAATAGCTGCTTGAAAGGACAATAGGTGCAAAAAATATAGGTCACCCTGCTGTATTATTTGTTACAATACTATACAACCCAGTCTCCAATAAATGGCATTGGCAACACCAAATTTAGCCAAAAATGTAGCCCAGGCTCAGCTTTGGATTTACCAGAATGAGGTATTTTCACGTTTTGAGATTAAATTTCATTAAAATAGTAGATATAAAACCATGAAGAATGACGTTGGCGCAAGTTCAGAGGTGCGGATGATTGGCGATTTTCATCTGTGTGACGTCACTGTTGGCATTGTACTAGGGTTGTCAAATATCTTGGCGATTGGGAGAAGTATAGTTTTTCACCAAAATTATAGCAACCATGCTGTTCTTGATAACAGGAAAAAACCTTTGTTTATGTTTGGTTTATGTGTTTATCAAAAGTTTTAATCCATCTTCCGGGATTTCTCAGGTATTTTAATTACTTTACTCATTCTGCGCGTGATTATATTTTATTTGTACTTGACTGAACTTTGGGATTAGCCCGCTTCATATCCCAAAAAGGAATTTTGTAGAAAACCTTTTAAAATTAGGCGAAATTTGATAGATTTATCAGAATTCTCTTTGTGCTTGCATCCAGCTAATCCCAACATACCTTTTATTCTTATGAATTTTTATTTTTATATCAATTAAGGGTTTGGGGGAAAGAGCTAGGTATCTCCACGTTCATAACTAGTTTATTGCTGTATGAAAAAAAATTCTGTTAATAAACTTGAATTACTTTAAACTGTGGGATCCTCCCCAAGAATTTGTATTTAAATTGACCCTTGAAAGTAAACTTTGAACTCATTTAAAATCCCTTTGGGTTACATACCAAAAAAGACCGTTCCATGGAAGTCACATCCACATAATTTTCAAGGGAAAAAAACAGTTCATAAATTTACTTCAATATTTCTAATGGGTACTGGGGTCATTCCCCAAGAAAATTTTTGAAGTTTGCACATTAGATGTAGTGTTTTAACTATTATTTAGAACCCGTGGTCTAGTAGTAAAACTCCTTCCCGACGCTTCGCCAGCATTTTCGAGGGTATTAACTACCGCTTATTTCTGGGTTGCAAGTTATATGCTGCTGCAGAGCCACGTGGTTCATCGTCATCAACCGCTGCTACAGGAATAGATGATTTGGTGACGTTTAATTGGTCTCCGTGATGATGTTTTGCCGCTGCGTCAACAAGTTGCTCCGATGGCTGTGTGTTGACAATGTTTTTTGTCAACACCGGAAACCAGGCTTTGTTGACTCGAAGAATTTCTTCCTTTTTATTAAAATTATTAGGGTGCTTGAATATCTCGTTGGCTTCCCTTTGAACGTCAAATGTCACCAAATCATCTCACCGGTTGATGACTATGAACCACGTGGCTCTGCAGTGGCATATAACTTGCGACCCAGAAATAAGCGATAGTTAATACCCTTGAAAATGCTGGCCAAAGATGCCGGCGAAACGTCGGGAAGGAGTTTTACTACTAGACCACGGCTTAATAACCCGGAACCTTCATTTTATTTACTTAGATCCAGCCGTGAAAGCCTGTCTTCTTTTATACTAACTGATTAGCTGGCCATTTTCTATGTGCTGCGGTTTACCAATTAGTTCTATTTGCAATTGTCCTAAATCAACCTCAATGTCTTCCATCCCATTATGTCCACACTAGGGAGCCCACCTAATTGGCTATGCCACTGATGAATATATTCTCTTTGATTTACGAATGCAGATTTACAAAAGAAAGATTCTGTGATTTCACAATTTCTCTCTAGAAATCTATCCCTTCCAATAAATGCTGGGTCAACCAACCTCTGGGGGGTCCAGATAATAGCAGGTAACTGGAAATACCCTAGGTAATTGCCAATTGAATTGCTTACTCACCAATAAACGGCATTGGCAAGAAAAATTGCAAAAATTATGCCCAGGCCCGGTTTCTTTGGATTTACCGACAGTTCATGTTGTGCAAATAACTGACTTCAAACTCTACTTAAACATTTCAAAGAAAGGTCTCCAAACTTTTCAGTCTGAATGCAGCATTAACTATTACACAACAGTATGGAAGACGACTACTTACTCAAGGTTCAAATAAAAAAGAATCAATTAAACATACCAAGTTAAATAACATTACTCGAATTTTTTCCAGTTACCTGCTATTATTTAATCACTCATTCTTACACTACATATGAGCTTACGTACACAACTTGAGGTGGTGCAGTAGCAATAAATTTATTTTGTGAGAGCCCAAATATCCTCAAAAGAACTTAGTTATTATCAGGCCTAATTAGGTAGACTTTTGTACTGTGGTGGTGAATTTGTGTAATGTGGAGGTGTGGTGGTGGTCAATCCTTTGAGCATTTGATTGGTCAAAAGATCTCTTTCCAACTCCACAATTGGTTGTTCCTTGTCTCTCAGAATTTCCTTTTGGTAAATTAGTTAGGAATAATCCTGCCTGTAAACGATATGGCTGTTGTTTACATCGCCTGGTTTACTTCGCTGATCGCTGGGGCAGCTAACAAGTTTATTTTTTTAGTGCTTCTTAGTACTTGATTAGTTTTGTTCCATTTTTCGTGAAAAGATTTCCTTCATATTATATTTAACCTATTGTTGGCATTATAATCCACTATCCAGTATAACAAACGAAAAAACAAGTGGCACCCTATTGTATAATGGTACCCATTATTTCTTTAATATTCAGCCACACTTGTATTTGTCTGTTGTACATAATATTTATTGATCTTAATTTTCTTCTTTACTTAAATGTTATCATTAAAACAAAAACATACTTTCAGGCCGGTTTGTGTATGGTTGGTCTTACTTAATTTCAGAGTCTGTGAGAAGTGAGAACCAATGATATAGGTTGCACCTATATCACTATGATGCACTATCATATTATGCACCAAAAATTTGATACTAACTGCTAATAATGGCCTTGTTTTCTAAATTTTTAATTTTTATGTGTTTCATTTTCTCTGTTACATAACTTAATCTGTTCAATGTTGTTGCTTTTTGTTGCCCTTTCTCCTCGGATGTTGGGATCAAATGAGCTATGAAAACCATCAACATGTGTTAAGTCAGTCTGGTTTATGCGATAAGTGATTGTTAATATTATTATCTGTTTTCCTCTCTTTTTATAGTTGAGCAAAGTTATTAATCAAATTCAGCCCAGGCCTAGTGGCCCATGAGTCAGCGCCCATCTACGTTAAAGTTATTAATGGTATATTTTAATGCTTTTACAAACATGAACTCAATGGATTTTGATGGTATCAATGTAAATTTTTAAAAATTGCAATTAATAATGCCAGTTTTTTAGCAATTTCATAAATATATTGCAAAACTAATGTCTCATATCTATATTGCCTACTTTCTCTGTAATTATTAGAAAAACTAATCAAATGTCTGCATCCAAAACTGTCTGCTAAATTCATCAGCAATCACTGACGAAGGGGATACATTGCATCTTCGAAACAATTATCCATTTTAAAATTTTCTAACGTGCAAATAAAATTCCATTTCCCTTTTAGAATTTTATCATAGTACTATCATGCTTCCAAAACACTAGACATTATCGCCACTAATGATTTTTGGTTCCTCTTTGTGATGAGTGATGGATTTTGTTTTGCGAATCTTGAAAACTTTCTATCGTAAATTTTTCTGTTCCCTTAAATTGTGTTTCTAATCTTAGGCAAGGCATTCAAAATAACTTTGCAAATATGTAAGAACATTGAACAAACCATCAAAGTTTCAGTAAAGTTTTTATTTTTAAAAACATTCTAAAATGAACATTTTTATTTACAGAGGATGTGTTTACTTAAATATGCAAGACATCTTTACAGAAGAAAAGAATATGAGAACACATTGCAGGAAGCCTGATCATATGCTAAATGACATATTTGGTTGGGTGACTGCTAACTAAATGTGGCACCAATCATTTATGTTTTTTGGTGATTTATGCTGTGAACATCGCATCCAGTGATTTGTGCTCTGAGTAAATTTTAATTTACCTTTTTTAGTGTTTAATAAACCTTTTACTCTTGATTATAATCACTTCTTCATATTTAAATGTACGTACTATCTGTTTTACGTATTTGTTTTCTTTAGTTTTTTTTAAAGTTTAGTTAATTATAAAAAGGACCAATTGTTCTAGTTATTTATTCATTTGTTTTATATATGTACCAAAATTAATTCATGTTTATATTACTTTGTATATCTACTATATTGTGTTGATAAAAATCATGGGTAAAAAGAGTATAATGCACATTCTTACCTACCTTTTTTTCAGAACCCTTGCATTTATCCTAAATAAAAAACTTCACATAATAAGCAGAATAATTTCAAAGTTTTACACATAAGTCTATATCTTTATAAGTCTTACATTTTACATACTATTTTGGATAACCATCCGAGTTTTCAAAACAGAGATATACTGTAGTTCTAAACATTTAAAGTACTAATTGTTCTACTTATTATTATTCATACACCTGTTTCATATTCCTAACTAAATTAATTTTTGTTCATTTACTTTGTAAGTAATTATAGTTAGTGGCTTTTTGAATTGCTTTATTATCTGTAGGAAAACTCCAAAAATACAGGTGGCGCTACAGCGCCTTAACTGTAACGTAGACTGAAGATGGTACATAAAACTGATTGTATTGTGATGCTAGTGTTGAATGAATAAAAGTTAAGTTGATGAACGTGTCTGTGATCATTGGAAATCCCTGGAGTCAGTCAATCATTTTTACTATCAAACTGATGACTCGAAACTATTATTGTAAATTTGGCTTTTATCCTGAAAGTCAATCAAGATTCAAGTAGCTTATGCAGCTGAATGAAATTTGTTTGACTGAGTGTTATACCGAAAATGTACCTATATGTGAGTGGAAATAAATTTAGTTGAATCAATTCAACTAAATTTTACATCGCAGAAAGTCTCAAATGCAACCTTTCTTAATTTTTTCAAATTAGATTCAGAGAGTACATTGAAAATTTAATTTTTCCAATTTCTTAGGTCAAGGGTTGGTAAGTAATATTACAAACTTAGAGTTCAAATGGTTTTGAAAATTTTTATCGGGGTCCCCAGAGAAAGAAATGGTACTTAATAACTTTTAATTTATTATCTTCAGATACAAATATGAACTTTGAGTAGTGTACACATATATTTAAGGTCTTTGAGAACTTTTTGGAAACAAATTCATCGTGGAGCATTGTAATTTTCAGGGTGTGAAAATAGATTGTTACATAAAACCCATTTGTACAATCAGTAACAGAATCCATAGAATATTTTAAAGTAATTAAACATTATCTTTGGATGCAACGTAAATATTTATTTTGAAATTCTGAATTGAACTTAGCTTTAAAATTATTTGTCGTGATTTGATTGTTCCGAAGGGCACCAGTTAACCAAGTAGCAGCTTCCTCCCTCAAAATTAAAACTGATTAAAATTATAAAAACAGTCTTAGATTTAGGGGAGGAATCCCTTTTTAATTATTATATAGATAGATAGTAGATTCCAAGATTGAAAGTAGCAGAATTTGAAAAAGTAATAAGAAGTGGGAGCAGCAGCAAGATTCGAAAAAATAACAGGATTCGTAAAGTAACAGGATGAACAAAAGTATAAGTAACAGGGTTCAAAAAATAAATAGAGATTTGTAAAAGTAGCAATACTCGTTAAAGTTGCAGAACCTGTAGCAGTATAGCAGGATTTTAAAAGTAACAGAAATTGAAGAAGCAGCAAGATTTAGATATTAGTAAAAGTAACAGGATTCGTAAAAGCAGTGTGCCAATAGCAAAGCAAATTAACAAAAAGAGTATAATGTTAGCCCCCCCCCCCCGAAATTAGGGCTAGATATACTCGTTTATTATGCTTTCGGACAACTATTTTGAAAGAAATAGCAGGAAAGAGTGTTTAAACGATTGACGTTTGCCAACGGACCTTTTATAACAGAAATATAATAACAAATTTGAAAGTTGCTGCGATTAGTAATTAAACTGTTAATTTCATAAACAATTCAAACGCCTGCATTAAACAAAATGTAGAGCTGGGAAATAACCGAATAGTTGCTACAGGCGAAAAAAACGATGCAGCTTCAATTCTTCATTTAAAAAAAATAACTACTCCAGAGTAGCAGTTAAAGTAGGGCTTTTAACATTACGCGGCGACCAATGAGAATTGTCAACAAAAGTAACAGTATCGTTTTACAAAATATTAAAGGAAACGAAAAGGGAAGAGCAATGTAAAAATATCACAACTTTCCTCAAGTAAACGTTACGTTTTTAAAGATAAGCTGTTTTCCCCAACACTCCTGAATCCCGAAGTCCTAATCCAGATATTATTAGTCACCACTTTAATTGATAAAGTTAGTTTATATAAATGTAAATAATGCTATATATATAAAATTTTGAATTATACTTAAAAAGTGGTGAGTAAAGTTATACTGACTGCTGGGGTATAGTGTGTTCCCTGAAACTTTAGCAAGTGTTGTAAGAGATCATTTTAATATAGGAAGGGGCTATATAAAAGTAATAAAGTAAAAGTAAGCATTGGTGAACTCAAATAACTGATAGCGTTTCAGGATATTTTCATTCCCATCGTTTTGGTTCTTTATTAAGTTGTATTTGTTTTCTTGTCCATCCTCCTCCAGGGTGTCGAACCGGTTTCTCACGGTTATTAATATATTTTTATTTATTTATCCCTCCCCAGTTGTCATAAAACCTCTAATGACCCCATATTATTATACAGTATCTTCGATTTGACCATCTTATCCCTGACATTTCGTCCCCAGTGTTATTTAACAGGTTCAATAGCACAGTTTTATGTTTAATTAGTTCATTGATTAAAATAGACTTAGAAAATCGAGGAAACCAAGGGGTTTGATGCCTTGAAGGAGGAGGAGGGGAAAAGCTAATTAAACATTACAAACTGTGCTATTGAATTGGAACACTGGGGATGATGAGGTCGGGGACTGAAGTTCCAAATGAAGACACTCCATTAGTTGGAAAAGTAATACTGAAGGAGGGGTTTAGGATAAAAATAGAATGTGAAATCCCAGTGGCGTACACTAAGGGGTCCTATAAAGTTTCAGACATTAAAAAAAAATGGCTAAATGGTCAAAAACGAAGGTTTCTCATAAATTTTTCAAGAACCAAGCAAGGTAGAGCTCAGAGTTTACTAAATTTGAATTTTCGGGACCGAATCTCTCCAGAAAAGCGTTATTTCACTATCCGGAGCGTCCTGGAAAAGGAGCCAATGATCCGGGAGCGTTTAGGCGGGAAAAAGCAAGAATTTTAATTTTGACCCACCCCCTTATACGAAATATTTTCCCTAACGATTTGCAGGAAGTTTTGAAACGGATATAGAGGCCTTCCTTCCTGCAAGTCCTCCTCCAGCTGCACTCACATAGACAGACGGTCGATGAAATCGTCCGCAGCCACTTGTCCCCATGTTAAGTTTTTTTTAGGTCTGCCCACGACCCATCAATACACTGTGTGTGGGCACCTGTCAAGGGGTTAAGGAAGTTGGTCACGGTTTGATGAGCATACTGCCCAGTGGCCAACAAACCCTTTCATGCCACCACTGGTCTCTTTGAATTATGGATCCCGCTGCCACACACTGCAGTATCGGTGGGAGAAGGGTGGCTGCCGAACGGTTGTTGTTGGGGCACTTGACTGGACGAATCTCATTCGTTCCTCTGTCCAGCATGCCTAGGACCCCCCAAAAAATACTTTCATTATTCCATTTTCTTAGTAATGTTTTTGAAAAGAGGTACAGAGAAACTCCAAATTGTTAATTCTTAATTCTTGCGCAACTCCAGTTCTATTCGTCCGACAAAAATCTATCACCCCTCGTTTTAAAGATAATTTTACAAGCTTTAATATGATGTACAGATTGACTATGTCCACATACGTGGTTCATATATACGATTCCCACGGAAAATTGCGGTTATATAGTGGTGACTAAAAGTAAAAGTACAAGCAGACTCCGCGTTTTATGAACTCCAAGAAATATTCATGTAGTTGCTCTGCTACTAAGGCTAGTTCATCATTTCAATTTAAAATCAAAACCTTATTATTGGTATTTGAGTACATAAGCATAGGATAGTTTAATTCAAGGGACATTTTCTATGTCAAATCAACCGAAAATTCTCGATTCTCAACTTTAACCTCTCGGGTTTTAACGAAACTTTCAGGAGTTGTTCATTCTTATGATATAAATGAAAAAAATGCTTTTATTATTCCATTTTCTTAGTAATGTTTTTGAAAAGAGGTACAGAGAAACTCCAAATTGTTAATTCTTAATTCTTGCGCAACTCCAGTTCTATTCGTCCGACAAAAATCTATCACCCCTCGTTTTAAAGATAATTTTACAAGCTTTAATATGATGTACAGATTGACTATGTCCACATACGTGGTTCATATATACGATTCCCACGGAAAATTGCGGTTATATAGTGGTGACTAAAAGTAAAAGTACAAGCAGACTCCGCGTTTTATGAACTCCAAGAAATATTCATGTAGTTGCTCTGCTACTAAGGCTAGTTCATCATTTCAATTTAAAATCAAAACCTTATTATTGGTATTTGAGTACATAAGCATAGGATAGTTTAATTCAAGGGACATTTTCTATGTCAAATCAACCGAAAATTCTCGATTCTCAACTTTAACCTCTCGGGTTTTAACGAAACTTTCAGGAGTTGTTCATTCTTATGATATAAATGAAAAAAATGCTTTTATTATTCCATTTTCTTAGTAATGTTTTTGAAAAGAGGTACAGAGAAACTCCAAATTGTTAATTCTTAATTCTTGCGCAACTCCAGTTCTATTCGTCCGACAAAAATCTATCACCCCTCGTTTTAAAGATAATTTTACAAGCTTTAATATGATGTACAGATTGACTATGTCCACATACGTGGTTCATATATACGATTCCCACGGAAAATTGCGGTTATATAGTGGTGACTAAAAGTAAAAGTACAAGCAGACTCTGCGTTTTATGAACTCCGAGAACTATTCATGTAGTTACTTGGCTATTAAGGCTAGTTCATCATTTCACTTTAAAATTTTTACATAGTTCTAATACTTCCTGGTTTGTTAGTGGCGAGCGCGCTTCGCCGATGATTCGTTCTACTCTCCATGCCGTGCAAACGGACGACGACGCGGCATAGTGAAGAGCGACACGAGCGTACTCGGTTCATCGCACTTTTTAAGATGGCTCTTAATTAGTGTCTATATCTAATAAGTATAGGATATACATGTGTTTTACATCTTTGGATAGGTAATCGAAAGAGTTTTCGAAAAAAGTTTGTTACTAAGTTGTGTCATGATTGTTTTCTGAGTTAATGTAGGAAAACTGTAAAATATCCGTTATCGAATAACTTTTTTTGTACTTGTTGTATATCTTTGAAATTTGAATATGATGTGCACCTTTTATAGGCAATTAAAACTGCGCATTGCATTAAGGTTTCGCTTCTTAAGAAGGACCTGAAATTGCTTCCGAAGGTTGTCCGTAATATCCTCAAAAAACCTTATAATATGTAATAAATAGATCGATAGTTGACGGTATATTGTAGTATGCTACTACACTTACAACATATTAAAATTTGGTTATAATCGCGCAAAAATTTGTACACTTTTTAAGAGTTTGAAGAAAAGTGCTGTTTACTCGAAAAAAACACAAGTCCGCAAATTGCTAATAAATCGATAATTGTTATTTAAATTTTATTTTTGAATTTACTTATGAGTAAAGAACACTCGTGGCAAGGTTTTTCCAGAATTACGGGTTTCCATGGTGATTCTGATGTCATCCAGGATTTTTTGAAGCAGAATGAAGTCTACTAGTCTTTAACGGGAACGACTCGAAAATATTTCCCAGATTTGAGTTCTCGGTTTGTTTACTTTTTGACAGACAGTAAAGTATTTTATATCGTTGGAAAGCTTATCGAAAGCGGTTTCAGGAATTGAAAATTTTTCGGGGACCGTCTCCATATTGCGGTCATAATTTAGGGTTAATGAATTTTCGTCTTACTTCGAATTTTTCCCCAAGAATAATGGTAGTCATTTGAGATTTTAATATGTTTTAGGATATGTTTTCACGACAAAGAATTATCGCATTAAGAATTCGGATAATTAGTTCTCGATTTATAAATAGGTACGTACAATATTTTACATGATTCGATACTATACGGCCACTTAATTGTCCGAGGACCCTAAAAGTTTAATATGTTATATAGAATGACTAAGTTAAAACATATTAAATTTTGAAATCGATAGGTCTACAGGAAGTCCTCATTTAATCCTCCGTGCATTGAAATTTTCTCGACACTTTGAACGGTTTTTTTTATGTGGTAGTAAACTTGTGATTATTCGGTTACTGTTCTTTGTGCCGGCGAGAACCCAGCGACCCAGCGAATGAACGAGAGCGACATACCCATAATCAAAACCTTATTATGGGTATTTGAGTACATAAGCGTAGGACATTTTAATTTATGGGACGTTTTACGCAAAAACAAACAAAAATTCTCAACTTTATCCTCTCGGATTTTAAGGAAACTTGGAGGAATGGTTCATTCTTATAATATAAATGGAAAAAAGTGTTTTTATCATTCAATTTTCTTAGTAACTTGTTGAAAAAAGGTAGAGAGAGAAAATCCAAAGTATTAAACCTTAATTCTTGAATAACTCCAGTTCTATTCGTCCGAGAAAAATCTATCACCCCTCGTTTTAAAGATAATTTTACACCCTTTCATTTGAAATATAGATTGATTATGTCCACAAAGGTGATTTCTAAATAAGATTCCAACGGAAAATTGAGCATTTGTGCTGGTGACTAAAAGTAGAAGCACAAGCAGCCACCGCGTGTTATGAACTCCAACAACAAATCATATAGTAGCGTGGCTGCTACGGCTATTTCATCATTTCAGTTTAAAATCAAAACCTTATTATGGGTATCTGAGTACATAAGCGTAGGACAGTTTAATTTATGGGACGTTTTACCCCAAAACAAACAAAAATTCTCAACTTTACCCTCTTGGATTTTAAAGAAACTTGGAGGAATGGTTCATTCTTATGATATTAAATGGAAAAAAGTGTTTTTATCATTCAATTTTCTTAGTAACTTGTTGAAAAAAGGTAGAGAGAGAAAATCCAAAGTATTAAACCTTAATTCTTGAATAACTCCAGTTCTATTCGTCCGAGAAAAATCTATCACCCCTCGTTTTAAAGATAATTTTACACCCTTTCATTTGAAATATAGATTGATTATGTCCACAAAGGTGATTTCTAAATAAGATTCCAACGGAAAATTGAGCATTTGTGCTGGTGACTAAAAGTAGAAGCACAAGCAGCCACCGCGTGTTATGAACTCCAACAACAAATCATATAGTAGCGTGGCTGCTACGGCTATTTCATCATTTCAGTTTAAAATCAAAACCTTATTATGGGTATCTGAGTACATAAGCGTAGGACAGTTTAATTTATGGGACGTTTTACCCCAAAACAAACAAAAATTCTCAACTTTACCCTCTCGGATTTTAAAGAAACTTGGAGGAATGGTGTCAATCGGACTTCAAAACTCGTCTTTGTTTTTCTCACCTGTGAAGTTTGAATTGGAGAATTTTTGTTAGTGTTATGGGTGAGAAGGCTGATAAAGATCTTGTGGCCCAGCTAAATCGTAAGAGAGAGACTCTTCAATCCAAACTGACAAGGATGAAGACCTTTTTGCGGGATTTCGATGATTCCTTGAAGGGATCATCCCTGCGCCTTAATTTCAAGCTTGATGGTGTTTTGAATTGCGGAAAGACTTGGAATGTTTGGAAAATGCAATTTTGCACTGAAAACACTCCAGACAGTAATTTCACTAACATTTCTGAACTGATTATTTTTTTGTATTATTATTTAAATTTTTAAAAAGGAGAATCCACATTTCACACGAATTTTAATATGTTAAATTCTGGAAACATTTCTGAGTAAAGACATTTAATGAGGTCTTTTTTTAACATTACATGTATTGGAAACAATTTGTGATCAAAGAAATAATCGAACATTAAATGGTGGGTGTGTAAAAATTTCTCATCAATTACAAACAGATAAAATTTTTACATAGTTCTTATACTTCCTGGTTTGGTAAGTGGCGAGCGCGCTTCACCGGTGGTTCGTTCTACTCTCCATGCCGCGCAAACGGACGACGACGCGGCATCGTGAAGAGAACCACGAGCGTACTCGGTTCGTCGTACTTTTTAAGATGGCTCTTAATTAGTATCTAATATGTATCGGATATACATGTGTTTTACATCTTTCGATAGGTAATTGAAAGGGCTTTCAGGAAAAGTTTGTTACTAAGTTGTGTCATTATTGGTTTTTGAGTTAATGTAGGAAAACTCTAAAATATCCCTTATTGAATTATTTTTTTTTGTACTCGTGGCATATCTTTGAAATTTGAATAGGTTGTGCGCCTTTCATAGTCAATTAAAACTGCGTATTTCATTAAGGTTTCGCTTCTTAAGAAGGACCTGAAATTGCGTCCGAAGGTTGTCCGTAATATCCTTAAAAAACCTTATAATATATAATAAATCGATCGATAGTCGATAGTATATTGTATTGTATTACCAGATGTACAACATATTGCAATTTGGTTAAAATCGCGCAATAATTTATATACTTTTTACGAGTTTGAAAAAAAGTCCTGTTTTCTCGAAAAAAACACAAGTCCGCAAATTGCTAATAAATCGATAATTATTATTTAAATTTTTTTTTTGAATTTACTAATGAGTAAAGGACACTTGTGGCAAAGTTTTTCCAGAATTACGGGTTTCCATGGTGATTCTGATGTCATCCAGGATTTTTTTGAAGCAGAATTCAGTTTACTGGTTCTTATCAGGAACGACCCGGGAATAAATCCCAGATTTGAGTTCTCGTTTTTTTTACTTTTTGACTGACAGTAAAGTGCTTTATATCGTTGGAAAGCTAATCAAAAGCGGTTTCATGAATTGGAAATTTTTAGGGGACCGTCTCCATATTGCGTTCATAATTTAGGGTCAAAGAATTTTCGTTTTACTTCAAATTTTTTCCCAATAATAATGGCAATCTTTTGAGATTTTAATATGTTTCAGGATATGTTTAGACAAAGAATTTTAAGCATTGAATTAAGGATTCCCGTTGGTTACAACTGCCAATAGAATTCTGAGGTTTTACATATCTGCACATATCACAAACCCTTGCTTCTTGGCGTATTATCAAGGCTAGAGAAGGCACCAGAGATGGGGAAGGTGTTTGCTCATTTTGTCGTTCCTGTACTTAACTTTGAAGCCAAAGACTATGTAGATCTCATTGACTGGGCATCTTGTTATGTGACATCCCCTCCAGTGTTCTCAGAGAGGTTAGTTCTCAAGAACTTATGAAGATGATTCAGGACGGTATGCCTACAGAATGCTGGGAATTTATTAAATTACCATCGCATACACAAGCTGTCGTGAAATTAATCACAGCAGCGCAGCCTCCGGAAAAACGGTTGGTCCACAGAACCGGGATTCCTATGTTTCAGCGACACTAAAACTAAGAAAGCAAATGCTAAAATTTAATACCAAAAATCACTACAAGCAATAATGTTGATGTTATTTCTCTGTCTCTCTGAAAAATAAAGTTTTCTCTTCCATCAAAATGAGGTAATTGTTTTGTATTTTTTTTTTTTAAAGTTTTGTCAATTTTCCAAATTTTAAAGTTAATAAGGAGGGAGAAGATATTGGCCTATGAGTTTAAAACTATTTGCAGATGTAGTTGTATATTAATAGTAACTTTTAAGCCTAACCCCAGAATCATGACTGAAATCTGGGATTTTCTATTATTTTTTGAAGTTTGGTCATTTTTAGACCAATTTTCCGAAATTTAGGCCCCGTGAGGCAACAGAAGATATTAACCTATAAGTTTAAAACTTTTTGCAGATGTAGTTGTATGTTAATAGTAACTTTTAAGCATAACCCCAGAATTATGACTGAAATTTGGAATTTTCTGTTAATTTTTGAAGTTTGGTCATTTTTAGGTCAATTTTCAGAACTTTAGGCCGTTTGGGGCAACAGAAGATATTAACCCAGAGTTTTAAGATTTCACACCTTTCATAGTGATGGTAGTTCAAAAACTTTTCCGCAGTACCGCTAAGCGATCAGAGAAATTTCGGTTTTTTCGGGACACCCTATTATGTATACAAACAAGGGCGGATCCAGACCAGATTCCAGACCAGACCAGACGAAATTTTGTTAAAGTTATAAAGGTTTCATCAGATAATGCTAGCTGGAAAGCAAAAGGGGGGTTCTGGGGGTCTTTCCCCAGAAAATTTTGTGAAATTTGGCTTCCAACAGAAGTTTTTTTTTACTCATTTTTGTACATTTGGTACCCATTGGATAACACCTACAGAGAGCAAGTTCTTGTACTCCTAAAAGGAGAGGAGAGAAACAAATTCAAGTAGAAAACAGTAAATAAGTAACCATGAGAAATTAATAGGGGTCTGGGGGGTAACCCCAGCATTTGCCTCTAAAAATAAAGTTTCAGCTCATTTTGAAAGCATGAACCACAGAATTTTCAAGGATGAAATTATAAATAGATGCCAAATTTTGAAAAGGGCTGGGGGTCCTCTCCCAGAAAATGTTTGCAAATGCGCCTTTTCAAACTATAGTATTCGTCTATTTTAAAACATGTCAAATGTCACATGTCAAAATATTAAAGGGGGGTTGGGGGTTCTCCCCCAGAAAATTTTTTGAATTTCAGCATTAAGAAAGTGTTTTTTAAGCTATTTGTTAGGGTTTCTCGGGGGAGGGGCCATGGCCCCCAGGCCCCCCCCCCCCTGGATCCGCCACTGTACTCAGATACCCATAATAAGGTTTTGATTTTAAACTGAAATGATGAAATAGCCGTAGCAGCCACGCTACTATATGATTTGTTGTTGGAGTTCATAACACGCGGTGGCTGCTTGTGCTTCTACTTTTAGTCACCAGCACAAATGCTCAATTTTCCGTTGGAATCTTATTTAGAAATCACCTTTGTGGACATAATCAATCTATATTTCAAATGAAAGGGTGTAAAATTATCTTTAAAACGAGGGGTGATAGATTTTTCTCGGACGAATAGAACTGGAGTTATTCAAGAATTAAGGTTTAATACTTTGGATTTTCTCTCTCTACCTTTTTTCAACAAGTTACTAAGAAAATTGAATGATAAAAACACTTTTTTCCATTTAATATCATAAGAATGAACCATTCCTCCAAGTTTCTTTAAAATCCAAGAGGGTAAAGTTGAGAATTTTTGTTTGTTTTGGGGTAAAACGTCCCATAAGTTAAACTGTCCTACGCTTATGTACTCAGATACCCATAATAAGGTTTTGATTTTAAACTGAAATGATGAAATAGCCGTAGCAGCCACGCTACTATATGATTTGTTGTTGGAGTTCATAACACGCGGTGGCTGCTTGTGCTTCTACTTTTAGTCACCAGCACAAATGCTCAATTTTCCGTTGGAATCTTATTTAGAAATCACCTTTGTGGACATAATCAATCTATATTTCAAATGAAAGGGTGTAAAATTATCTTTAAAACGAGGGGTGATAGATTTTTCTCGGACGAATAGAACTGGAGTTATTCAAGAATTAAGGTTTAATACTTTGGATTTTCTCTCTCTACCTTTTTTCAACAAGTTACTAAGAAAATTGAATGATAAAAACACTTTTTTCCATTTATATTATAAGAATGAACCATTCCTCCAAGTTTCCTTAAAATCCGAGAGGATAAAGTTGAGAATTTTTGTTTGTTTTTGCGTAAAACGTCCCATAAATTAAAATGTCCTACGCTTATGTACTCAAATACCCATAATAAGGTTTTGATTATGGGTATGTCGCTCTCGTTCATTCGCTGGGTCGCTGGGTTCTCGCCGGCACAAAGAACAGTAACCGAATAATCACAAGTTTACTACCACATAAAAAAAACCGTTCAAAGTGTCGAGAAAATTTCAATGCACGGAGGATTAAATGAGGACTTCCTGTAGACCTATCGATTTCAAAATTTAATATGTTTTAACTTAGTCATTCTATATAACATATTAAACTTTTAGGGTCCTCGGACAATTAAGTGGCCGTATAGTATCGAATCATGTAAAATATTGTACGTACCTATTTATAAATCGAGAACTAATTATCCGAATTCTTAATGCGATAATTCTTTGTCGTGAAAACATATCCTAAAACATATTAAAATCTCAAATGACTACCATTATTCTTGGGGAAAAATTCGAAGTAAGACGAAAATTCATTAACCCTAAATTATGAGCGCAATATGGAGACGGTCCCCGAAAAATTTTCAATTCCTGAAACCGCTTTCGATAAGCTTTCCAACGATATAAAATACTTTACTGTCTGTCAAAAAGTAAACAAACCGAGAACTCAAATCTGGGAAATATTTTCGAGTCGTTCCCGTTAAAGACTAGTAGACTTCATTCTGCTTCAAAAAATCCTGGATGACATCAGAATCACCATGGAAACCCGTAATTCTGGAAAAACCTTGCCACGAGTGTTCTTTACTCATAAGTAAATTCAAAAATAAAATTTAAATAACAATTATCGATTTATTAGCAATTTGCGGACTTGTGTTTTTTTCGAGTAAACAGCACTTTTCTTCAAACTCTTAAAAAGTGTACAAATTTTTGCGCGATTATAACCAAATTTTAATATGTTGTAAGTGTAGTAGCATACTACAATATACCGTCAACTATCGATCTATTTATTACATATTATAAGGTTTTTTGAGGATATTACGGACAACCTTCGGAAGCAATTTCAGGTCCTTCTTAAGAAGCGAAACCTTAATGCAATGCGCAGTTTTAATTGCCTATAAAAGGTGCACATCATATTCAAATTTCAAAGATATACAACAAGTACAAAAAAAGTTATTCGATAACGGATATTTTACAGTTTTCCTACATTAACTCAGAAAACAATCATGACACAACTTAGTAACAAACTTTTTTCGAAAACTCTTTCGATTACCTATCCAAAGATGTAAAACACATGTATATCCTATACTTATTAGATATAGACACTAATTAAGAGCCATCTTAAAAAGTGCGATGAACCGAGTACGCTCGTGTCGCTCTTCACTATGCCGCGTCGTCGTCCGTTTGCACGGCATGGAGAGTAGAACGAATCATCGGCGAAGCGCGCTCGCCACTAACAAACCAGGAAGTATTAGAACTATGTAAAAATTTTAAAGTGAAATGATGAACTAGCCTTAATAGCCAAGTAACTACATGAATAGTTCTCGGAATTCATAAAACGCGGAGTCTGCTTGTACTTTTACTTTTAGTCACCACTATATAACCGCAATTTTCCGTGGGAATCGTATATATGAACCACGTATGTGGACATAGTCAATCTGTACATCATATTAAAGCTTGTAAAATTATCTTTAAAACGAGGGGTGATAGATTTTTGTCGGACGAATAGAACTGGAGTTGCGCAAGAATTAAGAATTAACAATTTGGAGTTTCTCTGTACCTCTTTTCAAAAACATTACTAAGAAAATGGAATAATAAAAGCATTTTTTTCATTTATATCATAAGAATGAACAACTCCTGAAAGTTTCGTTAAAATCCGAGAGGTTAAATATGAGAATCGAGAACTTTCGGTTGATTTGACATAGAAAATGTCCCATTAATTAAACTATCCTATGCTTATGTACTCAAATACCCATAATAAGGTTTTGATTTTAAAGTGAAATGATGAACTAGCCTTAGTAGCAGAGCAACTACATGAATATTTCTCGGAGTTCATAAAACGCGGAGTCTGCTTGTACTTTTACTTTTAGTCACCACTATATAACCTTAATTTTCCGTGGGAATCGTATATATGAACCACCTTTGCGGACATAGTCAAACTGTACATTATATTAAAGCTTGTAAGATTATCTTTAAAACGAGGGGTGATAGATTTTTGTCGGACGAATAGAACTGGAGCTACGCAAGAATTAAGAATTAACAGTTTGGAGTTTCTCTGTACCTCTTTTCAAAAACATTACGAAGAAAAATGAATAATAAAAGCATTTTTTTCGTTTATATCATAAGAATGAACAACTCCTGAAAGTTTCGTTAAAATCCGAGAGGTTAAATATGAGAATCGAGAACTTTCGGTTGATTTGACATAGAAAATGTCCCATTAATTAAACTATCCTATGCTTATGTACTCAAATACCCATAATAAGGTTTTGATTTTAAAGTGAAATGATGAACTAGCCTTAGTAGCAGAGCAACTACATGAATATTTCTTGGAGTTCATAAAACGCGGAGTCTGCTTGTACTTTTACTTTTAGTCACCACTATATAACCTTAATTTTCCGTGGGAATCGTATATATGAACCACCTTTGCGGACATAGTCAAACTGTACAGTATATTAAAGCTTGTAAGATTATCTTTAAAACGAGGGGTGATAGATTTTTGTCGGACGAATAGAACTGGAGCTACGCAAGAATTAAGAATTAACAGTTTGGAGTTTCTCTGTACCTCTTTTCAAAAACATTACGAAGAAAAATGAATAATAAAAGCATTTTTTTCGTTTATATCATAAGAATGAACAACTCCTGAAAGTTTCGTTAAAATCCGAGAGGTTAAATATGAGAATCGAGAACTTTCGGTTGATTTGACATAGAAAATGTCCCATTAATTAAACTATCCTATGCTTATGTACTCAAATACCCATAATAAGGTTTTGATTTTAAAGTGAAATGATGAACTAGCCTTAGTAGCAGAGCAACTACATGAATATTTCTCGGAGTTCATAAAACGCGGAGTCTGCTTGTACTTTTACTTTTAGTCACCACTATATAACCTCAATTTTCCGTGGGAATCGTATATATGAACCACCTTTGCGGACATAGTCAAACTGTACATCATATAAAAGCTTGTAAAATTATCTTTAAAACGAGGGGTGATAGATTTCTGTCTGACGAATAGAACTGGAGTTACGCAAGAATTAAGAATTAACAATTTGGAGTTTCTCTGTACCTCTTTTCAAAAACATTACTAAGAAAATGGAATAATGAAAGTATTTTTTGTGGGGTCCTAGGCATGCTGAACAGAGGAACGAATGAGATTCGTCCAGTCAAGTGCCCCAACAACAACCGTTTGGCAGCCACCCTTCTCCCACCGATACTGCAGCGTGTGGCAGCGGGATCCATAATTCAAAGAGTCCAGTGGTGGCATGAAAGGGTTTGTTGGCCACTGGGCAGTATGCTCATCAAACCGTGACCAACTTCCTTAACCCCTTGACAGGTGCCCACACACAGTGTATTGATGGGACGTGGGCAGACCTAAAAAAAACCTAACATGGGGACAAGTGGCTGCGGACGATTTCATCGACCGTCTGTCTATGTGAGTGCAGCTGGAGGAGGACTTGCAGGAAGGAAGGCCTCTATATCCGTTTCAAAACTTCCTGCAAATCGTTAGGGAAAATATTTCGTATAAGGGGGTGGGTCAAAATTAAAATTCTTGCTTTTTCCCGCCTAAACGCTCCCGGATCATTGGCTCCTTTTCCAGGACGCTCCGGATAGTGAAATAGCGCTTTTCTGGAGAGATTCGGTCCCGAAAATTCAAATTTAGTAAACTCTGAGCTCTACCTTGCTTGGTTCTAGAAAAATTTATGAGAAACCTTCGTTTTTGACCATTTAGCCATTTTTTTTAATGTCTGAAACTTTATAGGACCCCTTAGTGTACGCCACTGGGATTTCACATTCTATTTTTATCCTAAACCCCTCCTTCAATATTACTTTCCCAACTAATGAAGTGTCTTCATTTGGAACTTCAGTCCCCGACCTCGTCATCCCCAGTGTTCCAATTCAATAGCACAGTTTATAATGTTTAATTAGTTTTTCCCCTCCTCCTCCTTCGAGGCATCAAACCCCTTGGTTTCCTCGGTTTTCTAAGTCTATTTTAATCAATGAACTAATTAAACATAAAACTGTGCTACTGAACCTGTTAAATAACACTGGGGACGAAATGTCAGGGATAAGATGGTCAAATCGATGATACTGTATAATAATATGGGGTCATTAGAGGTTTTATGACAACTGGGGAGGGATATATAAATAAAAATATATTAATAACCGTGAGAAACCGAAGGGGTTCGACACCCTAGAGGAGGATGGACAAGAAAACAAATAAAACTTAATAAAGAACCAAAACGATGGGAATGAAAATATCCTGAAACGCTATCAGTTATTTGAGTTCACCAATGCTTACTTTTACTTTATTACTTTTATATAGCCCCTTCCTATATTAAAATGATCTCTTACAACATTTGCTAAAATTTCAGGGAACACACTATACCCCAGCAGTCAGTATAACTTTACTCACCACTTTTTAAGAATAATTCAAAATTTTATATACATAGCATTATTTATATTTATATAAACTTAATTTATCAATTGAAGTGGTGACTAATAATATCTGGATTAGGACTTCGGGGTTCAGGAGTGTTGGGGAAAACAGCTTATCTTTAAAAACGTAACGTTTACTTGAGGAAAGTTGTGAGATTTTTACATTGCTCTTTCCTTTTCGTTTCCTTTAATATTTTGTAAAACGATACTGTTCCTTTTTTGACAATTCTCATTGGTCGCCGCGTAATGTTAAAAGCCCTACTTTAACTGCTACTCTGGAGTAGTTATTTTTTTTAAATGAAGAATTGAAGCTGCACCGTTTTTTTCGCCTGTAGCAACTATTCGGTTATTTCCCAGCTCTACATTTTGTTTAATGCAGGCGTTTGAATTGTTTATGAAATTAACAGTTTAATTACTAATCGCAGCAACTTTCAAATTTGGTATTATATTTCTGTTATAAAAGGTCCGTTGGCAAACGTCAATCGTTTAAACACTCTTTCCTGCTATTTCTTTCAAAATAGTTGTCTCTTTCTGTTAATTTGCTTTGCTATTGGCACACTGCTTTTACGAATCCTGTTACTTTTACTAATATCTAAATCTTGCTGCTTCTTCAATTTCTGTTACTTTTAAAATCCTGCTATACTGCTACAGGTTCTGCAACTTTAACGAGTATTGCTACTTTTACAAATCTCTATTTTTTGAACCCTGTTACTTATACTTTTGTTCATCCTGTTACTTTACGAATCCTGTTATTTTTTCGAATCTTGCTGCTGCTCCCAATTCTTATTACTTTTTCAAATTCTGCTACTTTCAATCTTGGAATCTACTATCTATCTATATAATAATTAAAAAGGGATTCCTCCCCTAAATCTAAGACTGTTTTTATAATTTTAATCAGTTTTAATTTTGAGGGAGGAAGCTGCTACTTGGTTAACTGGTGCCAATCGGAACAATCTTGACTTGACTTGACTCTCTTCACACCGATGTGGTGTATGAGGCCGCAAGCTCAGCCCTCCACTCCCGCCGGTTAAGTGCCGCAGCCCTGGCAGCCCCCCAGCTGGGCCAACCCAGGGAGTTTCTTTCTGTTATGGCCATCCTGCGCCAGGTCTGCCTGGGTCTTCCTCTTTTTCGCCTTCCTTCAGGTGCCCAGGTCAAAGCGACTCTCGTAGGGTCTGTTGAAGACATTCTTAAGAGGTGACCAATCCAGGTCCATCTGCGTTTCTTTATTGTTGATGTTATTGGTTCAAAAGTAGTTCTCTTGTACAGTTCTGCATTTGTAATTTTATCTGGCCAGTAAATTTTTAGAATTTTTCTTAGACATTTGGTTTGAAAACTGTCTAACTTGTTTTCCTGTAGTTTTGTTAACTTCCAAGATTCGCTGCCATATAGTAAAACTGATATTATGGTTGCTTTAAATATTTGTAATTTAAGGTTTGTTTTTATATTTGTGCTTTTCCATATTCTCTGCAATTTCCTGTAGGCATTCTGCGCTTTCTTTATTCTTGTTATTATGTCTTCATCTGTTCCCCCTTCTATAGTTACATTCGCTCCAAGGTAGGTAAAAGTCTTGGTTTCTTCAATACTTCTTCCATTTATGAAAATATTATCTTTTTTATTACTGTTTATTTTGAGTAGCTTAGTTTTCTTTTCATTTATGTGAAGCCCGACCTGTTTTGCTGTTTCTTCCAATCTGGTGGTCTTTATCTTCATATCTTCTATTCTAGATGTTAAAAGTACAATATCATCTGCATAGTCAAGGTCTTCAAGGCAATCGGTCACGTTCCATCTTATACCGGTTCTTTGATCTTTTAAGGTGTGTCGCATTGTCCAATCTATTACAATGTTAAACAGCATTCCCGACATCACACATCCCTGTTTGACTCCAGTTTGAATATCAAAATTCGTCGTGTATGTTCCATCCACTAGGACTTTCCCATTACTGCCCTCGTAGAGATTTCTAATTATGTTGACAATTTTTTCTGGGAAACCATATATCTTTAGGATTTTCCAAAGGCATACTCTATCTATGCTATCAAAGGCCTTTGCGAAGTCGATAAAGTTTAGGTACCACGATGAATTTGTTTCATATAACTGCTCCACGATGAATTTGTTTCCAAAAAAGTTCTCAAAGACCTTAAATATATGTGTACACTTCTCAAAGTTCATATTTGTATCTGAAGATAATAAATTAAAAGTTATTAAGTACCATTTCTTTCTCTGGGGACCCCGATAAAAATTTTCAAAACCATTTGAACTCTAAGTTTGTAATATTACTTACCAACCCTTGACCTAAGAAATTGGAAAAATTGAATATTTAAAAATTGAATTTTCAATATACTCTCTGAATCTAATTTGAAAAAATTAAGAAAGGTTGCATTTGAGACTTTCTGAGATGTAAAATTTAGTTGAATTGATTCAACTAAATTTATTTCCACTCAGATATAGGTACATTTTTGGTATAACACTCAGTCAAACAATTTCATTCTGCTGCATAAGCTACTTGAATCTTGATTGACTTTCAGGATAAAAGCTAAATTTACAATAATAGTTTCGAGTCATCAGTTTGATAGTAAAAATGATTGACTGACTCCAGGGATTTCCAATGATCACAGACACGTTCATCAACTTAACTTTTATTCATTCAACACTAGCATCACAATTCAATCAGTTTTATGTACCATCTTCAGTCTACGTTACAGTTAAGGCGCTGTAGCGCCACCTGTATTTTTGGAGTTTTCCTACAGATAATAAAGCAATTCAAAAAGCCACTAACTATAATTACTTACAAAGTAAATGAACACAAATTAATTTAGTTAGGAATATGAAACAGGTGTATGAATAATAATAAGTAGAACAATTAGTGCTTTAAATGTTTAGAACTACAGTATATCTCTGTTTTGAAAACTCGGATGGTTATCCAAAATAGTATGTAAAATGTAAGACTTATAAAGATATAGAATTATGTGTAAAACTTTGAAATTATTCTGCTTATTATGTGAAGTTTTTTATTTAGGATAAACGCAAGGGTTCTGAAAAAAAGGTAGGTAAGAATGTGCATTATACTCTTTTTACCCATGATTTTTTTCAACACAATATAGTAGATATACAAAGTAATATAAACATGAATTAATTTTGGTACATATATAAAACAAATGAATAAATAACTAGAACAATTGGTCCTTTTTATAATTAACTAAACTTAAAAAAAACTAAAGAAAACAAATACGTAAAACAGATAGTACGTACATTTAAATATGAAGAAGTGATTATAATCAAGAGTAAAAGGTTTATTAAACACTAAAAAAGGTAAATTAAAATTTACTCAGAGCACAAATCACTGGATGCGATGTTCACAGCATAAATCACCAAAAAACATAAATGATTGGTGCCACATTTAGTTAGCAGTCACCCAACCAAATATGTCATTTAGCATATAATGCATCAGGCTTCCTGCAATGTGTTCTCATATTCTTTTCTTCTGTAAAGATGTCTTGCATATTTAAGTAAACACATCCTCTGTAAATAAAAATGTTCATTTTAGAATGTTTTTAAAAATAAAAACTTTACTGAAACTTTGATGGTTTGTTCAATGTTCTTACATATTTGCAAAGTTATTTTGAATGCCCTGCCTCAGATTAGAAACACAATTTAAGGGAACAGAAAAATTTACGATAGAAAGTTTTCAAGATTCGCAAAACAAAATCCATCACTCATCACAAAGAGGAACCAAAAATCATTAGTGGCTATAATGTCTCAGTGTTTTGGAAGCATGATAGTACTATGATAAAATTCTAAAAGGGAAATGGAATTTTATTTGCACGTTAGAAAATTTAAAAATGGATAATTGTTTGGAGAATGCAATGTATCCCCTTCGTCATAAAGTGCTGATGAATTTAGCAGACAATTTTGGATGCAGACATTTGATTAGATTTTCTAATAATTATAGAGAAAGTAGGCAATATAGATATGAGACGATAGTTTTGCAATATATTTATGAAATTGCTAATAAAACTGGCATTATTAATTGCAATTTTTAAAAATTTACATTGATACCATCAAAATCCATTGAGTTCATGTTTGTAAAAGCATTAAAATATACCATTAATAACTTTAACGGAGATGGGCACTGACTCATGGGCCACTAGGCCTGGGCTGAATTTGATTAATAACTTTGCTCAACTATAAAAAGAGAGGAAAACAGATAATAATATTAACAATCACTTATCGCATAAACCAGACTGACTTAACACATGTTGATGGTTTTCATAGCTCATTTGATCCCAACATCCGAGGAGAAAGGGTAACAAAAAACAACAACATTGAACAGATTAAGTTATGCAACAGAGAAAATGAAACACATAAAAATTAAAAATTTAGAAAACAAGGCCATTATTAGCAGTTAGTATCAAATTTTTGGTGCATAATATGATAGTGCATCATAGTGATATAGGTGCAACCTATAGCATTGGTTCTCACATCTCACAGACTCTGAAATTAAGTAAGACGAACCACGGCTTACTAGATACTTATACAGGCTAGCCGAGTACGGAAATCATTGCAAATCCAGATGGCAATACTGGACCAACTGGCAAAGCATATCCACAGAGTTGAAGGCGGTGGGTGATATAGGTAAGTCTTGTAGCGCTCCAAGCGGGAAAGTTGTCAAATGTTTTTTATTGTTTAAAACTCGGCTAGCCTGTATAAGTATCTAGTAAGCCGTGGAGCAACCATACACAAACCGGTCTGAAAGTGTGTTTTTGTTTTAAGGATAACATTTAAAACAAAGTAAAGAAGAAAATGAAGATCAATAAATATTATGTACAACAGACAAATACAAGTGTGGCTGAATATTAAAGAAATAACGGCTTACGTGATTGATGAGGTCAAGGGCTGGCACTGGTGTCGTGAAGGTGCCCAGGGCAGTCCCTTACAGCAGCACTTGTAAGGATGAAAGAAACAACAAGGGAATCTCTATCTTGCAAGCTGGGGGATCTTTCCCTAACAGGAACAGTCTAATCAGATGAAGGGGTTCTGTCGCAGGGTGTCTTTCCATCATAGGAACGGTGGGCCACACGAAGGACTCTCAAACAGGCTGTGGCATCTCACCCCGGGGAACAGTCAGGTCAGACATGTTAAAATAGCTCACGCGGTTTGGCTCCTTGATTGGTTGGGCTGTTTCTTAAAGGGCCCAGTGACCAACTGGACTGGGTGAAGCAACTCCAAAACCACAGCAAGTTTGCCAGTGTCTAGACAAGGCCACATCCTTCTATATAGCTTTGGTCTTAATCCTTTTCACTTCACGCTCCTTCCTCCCGAATTCACCTTAAAATAATAATTAAATACACACACAATTAACTAGTTTGATCAACAAACATAATGAAAAGAACTGAGGTGTTGTATTGCTCAAAAGGTAAAAATGAAGTTCAAATAAGCAAGCATTCATATTCAGCTCTGCGTGATGAAGATAAAAATAACTGAAAATTTTACCCCAGCTCAAAAACATAGAGGTGTGAATGTTGTACAAATTGGAAAACAAAGGCAAGAGACATACGAGTTTGAAGAAGTACTGTTAGGGAACATTATAAAAACCTCTATCCACCCTTGGATATAGCCTTAAACACCCGGTAATATGAATTAAAAAAAAAGTGAGGAGAGTTTCAAAGGGAATCAACGTTTCTTAGAAGTTGAATTTGAAAGCACACTAATGGATAGAAAGCATTTTAAATGAAGGGCGTTTATTTTAATTCTTAGACTAAAATGGATATATTTTTAGGTACTTAACAAAAACAATCTCACCTCTTTAAAATATGAAAGGAACAGTGGGGGATCCAGCAGGAAGATGTTAAGAATATCAGCCCACTACGATAACAACCAATACAACAGCAAATTACCTCTTCTCGAAGAAATGTCACTCTTCTCAAACAAACCTGAACAATTGTCGCCCTTCTGCTGGTCACATGATCTTAATATTTAAGTTAACCCAAAAAGGAGGCATACCAGTGGCGTAGACAGGGGGGGGTGCAACGGGTCTTTTGCACCCCCCTAAAATTTTTCTTTCATAAAATAAAATATTTTAGAGTAGCTTTTTTATTTCCCTATAACATAATTGTAATACATATTTTTTAAATCTAAGAATGGGATTGTACCGGCGCGGCGGTACTCTCTCCCAGCTGCGTGACTTTCATTAACACCCTCCTAAACCTGTCAGAAACTGAGGGTTCGTCGGTCGTTGGGCCACCCTCACAAATGGCGGGAACTTTTTATGCTTTCTGCCCCCTCGTATCTTGAGTGATATAAACAAGAACGCTCTTCGAGACGAAGGAGAGAAGAGAATGGAATTAGAACCGATTATTTATCGAGGCGACCACACCAGACTTTGGAGCTCTGCTCCCTCAGATATCAAAAATAATTTTATATTTTAGTAGTTGTGATGCTGATGATGTATTATGTATTTATAAGTGTAAATAATATATCTAGTTCTTAAATTCTGGAAGGGGTCAGTAGAAGGTATCAGTTTAAGCTTAGTAGTCGCATTTTTTATACGTCTTCTCTGTGTCCGATAGACTTGAGATAAAATTTCCCACTTATTAAAATGAATCGCAAACATCGCAAATGAACAAGTAATGATTTTAAAAAAAAAATACATCTGTGAGTGACAACAGCTTAAGTGAAAGACCACTTGATCTAAAAAGACGTAACGGATGCGTTATTTATTCTTCTACAGAGATGGTAAGAGGTATTTTAGTTACCAATAACTTTAATTAATGACTTATACAATTTTGATTTTGTTTGAATTAATGGTGATTTCTATTCAAGGAAAAGACGCAATTTGATTTAAAAATCAAAAAATTATTGAATTTTTAGCTGTATATAGGATCATTATTTTTATATATGAAAAAGGGTTTTTTTATACCTTTGAAAGTAGCTATGTAGTGTTTGTGCTGGCCTATGCTTCATCCTTCTGCTTTTTCAGTTTATTATTTTCTCATTATTCCCTCTCCATTTTTTGTTTTTAAAAGAAATAACTTCTGAAATAGAATTTTTTATTTGTCTATTATGGCACGAATATGTAAATCTGTACCACTTTTACGAGTTATAATTATAGGTATAGTATGTTATATAGTATTAATCCAACACCTGTGAAAGAATTCAAACTTTAATCACTTTAAACATTCAGTTTTTGTTGGAGTGTGTTTGAATATGAATATTTACTTCTATTTTAAAGATAATTTTTTTGATAATTTTAGAAATGGAATAACACTTTTTTGGAGCTACCAGTATTAACAAGTAGTATCATGTCCAATATATAAGTAATACCTTAATTTAATTCAGAAACGCTTATTTGTAGTTTAATAGCAATTGATTTTTAAATGTATAGAGTAGTAGGTACTAGGATAAGAATAAATGGCTATATCTCCTGGATGGAATGTGTAAATATTTCATGCAAATTTCGTAAGACAGTTACATAAACATTCGGGGTTAACAAATTTACTCATTAAATTCAGGATGAGTTTAAGAATCTACAATAAATTTGATTTTACATAATTTGAAAAAAAATTACAGACTGTTAAACTGTATAATATTCTTTATGTTCCACAACATAATTTTACCTCAACATTAATTTTGCTAGTGTTAAAAAAATTTCCTGTACCTGTACTTATCTGAATTAACGGGAGAGGTAAAATCTGCATCAGTAATTTTAACGAAAATATACGTAGCTATGTTGCTATCATGACCCTAAATATAATACAGAGACCGAGGGTCATGTAGCAGTGATACTTTCATTTAAAGGTAAAATTATTCATATGAATTTTTTTAGTTTGATTATAAATAACGTCACCGCATGAAAAAATCATTGTAAGTCCGTTTAGCAAATAGTTAAACTTCACTCAAGAAAACTAAATCTAAAAAAAAAAAAAATGTGAAATAAATGTCAAAAAAAAAAAAAAAAAAACGTAAAACGGGGGAAAAAAAAAAAAAAAAAAAGATGGGGCTTAATATTCATTAGATAATTCCTCAGCTACTAAACTGTCCATAATGAAAGGGATAAAGAATGAATACTAAGAGAAGCCGGTAAATTAAATACGTAATACGTTAATGCATGAGCCCCTCATTTTTCGTTTTACAAAGAGTTATAAAATTTATTTTATAACTGATATTTTTCTAAGATTAATTCAATAATTTATTTATTGTTGTTGTATTTTTTTTGGTATAATTATAAATCTTTTGATTTTTTCACTACGATCAAGAAAGATTGATATTACTACATGGCTAGTTTTTTCCTAAATGGTAATATAAAACCTAAATTTTTCTTCTTTCTTTCGATATCATCGTGCACCCCCCAAAAATAATTTCTGGCTACGCCACTGAGGCATACAAACAACTATGGGGTCATAAAAGAGTTTAGTGTGATATCTAATACTTCATTTCCTTTTTAAAACCACCCAGAAAAGCTCCCTGAGTAGAGAAACGCCACCGAAACCCATAAATAGTGCTTTGCAGTGTTTAGTTACCGAGATAAGAGAACAAGCCTCAGGGTCCATGGTGAACTGGTGGGGATCGTGTTGTCCGAACCCCAGGGAGGGGCAGGAATTTCTGCCTTTTTAAGTGAACTCTGATCAACCAAAAAAATTTTTTAATTTCAGTTTTCTAGGGGAGGGGCAGCTGCGCCCCCCTGCATACACCCATGGTCAATAAAGTGGGTAATTCCTAGAGAATAAACTTGGTATGAATGTGGAGATACCTGGCAAACCCTCTATTGCATTAATAATTCTTAAAAATAAAAGGTAGTATATTGGGATTAGCTGGGTGCAAGCACAAGAATTCTGATAAATCTATCTAAATTGGCCTAATTTTCAAAAGTTTTCTGACACAAATGATCTTGATGATTAACTTAGTCTAAAAGGTTTTTCGAAAAATTCATATTTCGGGGATAACACACCCGACTAATTCTAAAACAGAGAATAAAATAATCAGTTTAGGATTGTTAAAGTATTTGAAATACCTTGGAGATTAAATTCGTTTTTGCGATTCGCACCCGGCTAATCCTAAAGCACAGAATAAAACATTAACCATGAAAAATGAGAAAATTATCAAAATGCCTTCGAAAAACCAGAAAATGGCCTAATTAATACCTAAATAAAATAGTAAACAAAACGCTTTTAGTTTGTTTGTTTATAATCTTCAACTTCAGAATTTTGCAACTGTTAGGAAATCACAAAAACTTTAATTTTCCAGAACCTACCACTTATCCTACAAATAAAATGCATGTCAGCCAAATAAAGAGCCAAATTCATCGCCAAGCTCAAATGAGCGAAATTATGGTACCAGATATGACCTTTTATCGCTAAAATAACAATGCCAACTTGGCGCATCCGCACCTCTGAACTTGCGCCATGACGTTTACATAAAGTATTTTCGTAGCCTAGTTTCTGAGGTATAAATTTAGTTTAGACACTATTATTTTCAATATAAGCCCGTTTTCGTGTGCTGTGACGTCACATCCAATAGGAGCCCGTTTTCCGATCACGTGACTTCTGGCGCTTAGGCGAAAATAAGTTGAATTTTGAATTATTTAAAACATATTTTTGAACTTAAAAATCAGAAATTCGGGGGTTTTAAACCATAATGTATCAAAAAAGTATAAATTTAAGCAAATACCTCACTCGTGCAAATACCTAATTGCTGGCACAATAGGTTTTCCACCCCTGTGGTTGTACGGGTGGATCAGAAAATTTTCCGGATTTTGCATTTCTTTCCACTTAACTATCCATGAAAATGCAAAACATTCGCAACCTAAACGATTTTCTCTAATTATTATCTTTTTACTTCAAAACCATCTCCTAATCCCTGTTCTTACGATTTTATCAATTTTGATTCTTTTATTGAGTGAAATTTAAATTTTTTTGCAAATCTTTTTCGGATTCGTCCGCGAGTCTTGGCGCGCGCTCACCCGGTAAGTTTGCTTCCCCCGTGTTCCGATCGCAATGCGGAAAAAACAACTTTACCGAGATCGGACCTGTGGCATTGAGGCTTTTTAACGCGGAAAAGTTTCTCCTCGCTTTCTAATCGTAGCAACTCAAGCTTATTTAAATTAATCTTTATCACATGCTGATGGAAATTCAGAAAAAATTTTATAAAAGCTATAATTATAACATTTGATCTGAAATTGACTCCAAACAGAAATTTAAATCAAATGGTTTGGGAAAAAGGTTACAAGATATTCATGTAACCAAATTGGTTTGTAGTATGAATTTTGTGAAATTTAAGCAAAGAAATTTCACAGTTTTTTTCAATTATGTGAAAATATTAAATGCTTAATAAAAATAATTTAGGTAATAATGCATCAATCTGTAATCTGTACTTTTTTTTGTTTGAAGCAATTCAAATTGTAGTTTTGTAACGGTATGCAAAAAGTTTTACTGATGCAAGTTTTCAAAAGTTGGCAGGTATGCACTAACATATTGCTGTGGATAACCGTGGTGGCTGGAGGACTCTTATCGAAGCTGTGCCATATTGCTTAACTTAATATTAAATTATGCAAATTTGAAACATTCCTATATGCAGGGATAGGAATTCTGCGCCTGAGAGCGCCAAAAAGGGTAACCTGCACCAATCTGATACAACTACCTAATTTTGAACGATTTTGCGCCATTCCGCGCAAAATCACAATATATTGCGGAAAAGTCGGAAAATCACAACTTCGCGAGAAAGTTTCTTGGACGACTGCAGACGCCAATTTGAAGTCGGCTTCTTTTCGCGTTGTTATTGCGATGTTGAAAAAACAACTTTACTGTAGTCAGGTCAGAAGCCAACAAGTCCGTCGTTCCGGAAGTCGAAAAATAGCGATTTTTCGCGAAAGTTCGGTTTTTCCCGCAACTGCTTCCTACGGGCGGGCGGGTGTTGAAGTTGGCTTCTTCTAACGTTGTAATCGCGATGCAGAAAAAACAACTTATTGTGATCAGATCACTCTAATAAGTCTAATCTTGTGAAGAATTGCGTTTTTCTCGATTTTAGTCAGTATTTTCATTCAACTTATGAAGTTTTTCTGAGTTGTAAATTTTTTTGAAAGGTTGCTTAAAAGCAATTTAATTACAGTGATTACATTTTTACATTTACATTTTTTTAAATCTTGTTAGATAACCTGTTTTAGATATCTGATATGATTTTAGATTCTAAAATTATTTTTAAAAATACAAACTTCTTATTTAGCAAAAATGATATTGGTTAAAAGATTTTTGTAATTTCATTATTATTTAAGTAATTATTAAATTATTCTAGTAGGTATTAACTAATTTCCTAAATTTTTTATTTTTTTGGTTATTTTAATTTGGTTAGAATCCTCCTAAATATAACCCACGTAAATTAAAATATGTTCATTGTTAAAATTATTCATTAATGCTGAAAAAAGTTACATATAATTATGTTAGCACGCTTTTTCCTCTTTTTTGGTCTTTGGGCAAACTTATCCATGCATAAATCATAATTTTAGCTCCAGAAGTAGGATAAAATTGTACTGCTCCAATTATTGCGTGTTACTGCTAAAAAAGTAAAATTTTAATGCTCCAATTTTGCGTGTTACTACTACAAAAGTTAAATTTTGCTGCTCCAAAATTTGCTCCAAAGTGGGTTATACCACTTCTCATCCCTGTATATGGCAATGTGGGGTAAATGAAGCAAATCTGGCCTGCAGCTGAATTTGGCTATTTTTTTGTTCCCGAACATCCAAGCCAAGTGTATGTCAATTGATCACCAAATTTGACGGTAAACAGTGTTACTATAGAGCAGTCACATGGAGGACCTGTTTCTGATCTGTTCAGATTATCCGACAGTGATTGTGTGTAGATGTTGGTAAATCCAGAGAAACCAGGCCCTAGTGACATTTTTGCCGAAATTTGGTGAATTGCCGACTTGCCAATGCTGTTTATTGGTGAGTAAGCAATTCAAAATTCAACTACTAAAGAACTAGGTTGCCAGAATTAACTATCTCTGCCCTTTTTGGCACCAGGCCCAGTTTCTTTGGATGGTCCTGGATTTTTAGATTCTTATGGTTGGGATTTTTCTACATGAATACTGATATGTTACAGCTCAACGTGCGCTGGACACCATGAACTTTGACATCGTGAAGGGGCAACCCGTCCGTATCATGTGGTCTCAGCGTAACCCTTCCTTGAGGAAGTCAGGGGTTGGGAATGTTTTCATCAAGAATTTGGAAAAGAGCATCGACAATAAAGCCATGTACGACACCTTCTCTGCATTTGGAAACATCCTTTCATGCAAAGTAAGTGTACAAAAATCTCAAATATTTCTTTTCATGTGGATAATAGTAAGCGATTATCTAATCAGGTACTTATGGTACAGAGAGATGCTTACTACGTAAGATGTTACAAACGAAAATTTCATGTTTCTTGCATAAATAATTTTAAAATTCAACCATGATAATTTTTATTTTGTACAAAAGAAATCAAAGGAGGAGGTCTGGCAGCAGAGTTGGGCAAAATTCAGTTGTGCAATTAACAATTGACGATTGAATCAATTGCAATTAACCTACGATTAACAATTAAATCAATCTTGAAATGATTCCACAATTGATTTAATCGCGAAATGATTCCGCAACTGATTCCACGATTGATTCAATCGCGGTTGAATTTAATTGTACGATTGAAATTTCAATTGTGTGAATGCCCAACACTGCTTTCGGACCACTTCCGGCAAGTTGCGAACCACTTCGGTAAAGTTGTGGACCCTTTCGTACGAACCCTGAGAATTTTCTAAGACCCTCTATAAGTACCTTCTGCAATCAATTTAATTGTCTGGTGAAATTAATTGCAATTAAAAAATTAATCGCCATCCACAATTAAAGTTAATCGCGATTGAATTTTCAATTGTCGGTGACAATTTAACTTTAGTCGCAATTGAAATCAATCGTGAAATGATTCCACAATTGATTTAATCGCGAAATGATTCCGCAACTGATTCCACAATTGATTCAATCGCGGTTGAATTTAATTGTACGATTGACGATTGAAATTTCAATCGTGTGAATGCCCAACACTGTCTGGCAGTGTGTGTAATAATGAGGTGGGGGTTGCAGTTTGCCTTTCTTTTGCTGAAAAAAGGCCAAAAATATGCATCTTGCATAACATCTGAACAGCCCCTTAGTAAAATGCTTTGGATTATTGAAACTTCACCTGATGTTTGCAAGGAGTATTGTGGTATATTGCACAAAATGTGAAAACAAAATTAAATTTGTTTCTTTTGCATTTTAATTTAGATGTGCTAGTAGAAAAATCATAATTAAACTAGAAATTTCTAGCAACTTAAAAAAACTTGCAATTTGTATGGATGGTATGTAGAAAGCTCTGTCAGTTGAAAGAAAAATACAGAATAACCAAACAAGCTGTTATCTGGAGTTCATGCGTATTTGTTATTTACTACAGCATTTTTCTCTAGAAAAAGTATTAAGAGGCCAGGGGCGTGCCAACAGGGGGGGCAGGGGGGTTTTCTGCCCCTCCAGCTTCTGGAGTGGGGGGGGGCGAATACTATATTTCTCCCCCCCCAGTTTTTCCTGGATTTTTCAGACATGTTTAGAATTTATCTGAAAAATTCTTAAAAACATTTTCTTTATCAAGTCGGTCGAGGCAGAAAATATCAGAAAGAACGGAAATCCACTGAACGGTAGACAGAGCGAAAAATGGGGATCGCAAGTTCGAAGCTTCCTCCCTCGTCTCGAACAGCGTTATTGTTTATATCAAGACACGAGGGGGCAGTTCCCGCCATTTGTGTGGGTGGCCCGCGGCTTTTTCCCTCAGTTTTTGACAGGTTTAGGAGGGTGGTGGTTGACGAAAATCACGCAACTGGGAGAGGAGAGAGTACCGCCGGGTGATCCTTAAAATTATGGGTCATGTGACCAGAAAAAAGAGACATATAGGGGGTGAAATTTGTACTGAACTAGGGCTTTGTAAAAGGTATAGAGGCTTTGTAAAAGTTAAAGTTATCAAGGTTTTTGGACATAGAAATTAATATTAACACTAGAGAAACGGCTAATTTCAAGGGGTATATTTTTTAGATATAAAGGTTTGAGTATTTACTGTTGCAAAGTGGGAAGCTCTGGTCTAAAAAGTTTAAATTTCATCTAATAAAAATAACAATAAATGTTCATAAAGTATTGGAAGATAATGTTTGTCATTAACTGGGAAAGGCGAAAGTTCTATAGATAGGGTACTTTCATTTCATATTAGCCTGTCTACTGTTCTGCTGATTTTGAAATCTTATGTCCATTAACTGTGCTGTTGCAGTATTGTTGAATGTGAAGGTCGCTGAACAATAAATTTAACAAAATTTTCTCTCCTTTAGGTTGCTAGTGATGAAGAAGGTAGTTCACTCGGGTATGGATTTGTGCACTTCGAGACTGAAGAAGCTGCAAATAATGCCATTTTGAAAGTAAATGGTATGCTGCTCAAAGGTCGGAAAGTGTAAGTATATTTGAATTAGAAGGAATTAGAATTGCTTGATTTTGATTGCTTGCTTTAGTTTTCTCATTTACTAATATTTGATTTTTCCAATTTAATTAATTTCCTCTAATTCTTATTGTGGAAAATGGAAATCTCATAGGGTTTATTTCTTTTCGGGTATTTTGTTAAGGTATTGCTAACATGTTGAAAAGTGTATGTATATTATATTTGAATTAGAAGGTTTTCTCATTTACTAATACTCGATTTTTAAAATTTAATTAATTATTAATTAATATCTAAGCTTGTTAAACTGGTTCAATTGTAACTTGGTATTTGACTTTAGGTTTCTCGGCAAGTTTGTACCCAGCAAGGAACGCGAACAGCTGCTTGGAGGAAAGGCCAGGCCCTTCATGAATGTCTACATCAAAAACTTCGGAGATGACTTGGATGATGAAAAACTTAGAGATATGTTTGAAAAATATGGAAAAATTACGAGTCTGAAGGTTTGTGATTAAGTTTGCTTGTCTTTAAGTGCTTTTGAAATGAAAACCTAGTCTTGCATAATTTGGTTGGTTGATGTCATTAGCATTACCACCACGCCAAAAACATGAATCTGCTATGTACAAGAATAGCAGATTAGTGTTGTCCATGGGCTTTTTTACTGCCTTTGCCAGCTCTACAATATTTTCTGAATTAAAGTCTTGAGTCTCCTATCTTGCATGATTAAGTTAACATTTTAGTTTGTAGAGTATTTTTAATATTTATTTTCTGTTAAAAGAGCATGAATGAATTTGGTTATTCTATTTTTGTATTGTTGAAATTGGCAGCTGTAAATAAGTACTTAATTTTACTTCAGTCTAATAAATGCCTTTTTAGGTGATAACCGACGAAATGGGGAAATCCAAAGGATTTGGATTTGTTAACTTTGAAGAACCTGAAAGTGCCGAAATGGTGAGTTGATTGATGATAAACAATATCTACAGTAACTACTAAAGTAAAGAGCTTTGGGCACATAATTTATACAGGGTTCGTACGCGGCCTTGAAAACCTTGAAAGTCCTTGAATTTCAAATTTTCTATTTCAAGGCCTTGAAAGTCCTTGAAAAAACGTATTTTACCCTAAGAGCCTTGAAAATCCTTGAATTTTATTTAGGACTTGACATTTTTGGCCAGAAAAAGATTTCAGGGTATCTGCTGATTATGTCCTGAAATCCTCCTGTCCGGAATTTCAATGAAAAATTCCGAATTTTCATACATCCTTCCGGACGTTTGCCTGTAAAGTTGGCATTTTGACGGCATAGACGCAGGCAGAAAAAACAACACGACAGACGGTTCGCGTTTTTCCGTGCGTTTTTCTTACTTTGCATCAATATCCTTGGCTTTAAATGCTTGTTTTTGGAGAAACTGTTCACTTATTGTAGTTCAAATGTGTCCAATATTTATCTGGTAAATTAAAAAAAATATTAGAGGAATTTCTTGTTGTTTGCAAGAAGGCAAATACAAATTTATGGTTTGAATTTGAGAGCTTTAATATTAAACAAATAATTCCAAGGTGTGTAGATAATAGGGTATATGAAAATTTTAAGGTAAATTATATTATTTAAGCATTATTTAAATTTTCTATCAGAAAGAAAGTCTTACAAAATCTTCCATATGGGTAATTTTTAGGGGTGGAAATTAAACTTCTTAGACTAAAGTTTTTTACTCCTGTCAGTTTTTCATTTTCTGCCCAATTTATACATTGAGTCAATGCATCATGAAAAATATTGATCATTACTTACAGTTTTATTGCAAGTATAAGGTAGTCTTTTATTTTTTGAAATTAAATCTGTTAGGTTTATTTATTTAAAAATTACGTGAAAATATTTTGTTAATAAAAAGCTTAATTAAAATTTTATTCAAACCACTTTATTTTTGTAACTAGGAACCTGTATGAAAATTTGCTTTAATTAAACTGTTTTATAGATAAAATTGTATGAAATGAAACTTGAGTACCACTTAAAAAAAGGTTACATACAATATCGGTCAGCCTTGAATTTTTCATCTGGTAGCCTGGAAAAGGCCTTGAAAATCCTTGAATTTTTTGCCTCAAAAAGTGTATGAACCCTGTTTATACTATAGTTTAATGAAATTTTTATTCAAACCCTTTTTTGTAGCTAGGAACTTATATGAAAATTTGCTTTTATTAAACTATTTAATTTATTTGATAAAGTTGTACGAAATGAAACACACATACTACTTTAAAAAAATGGTTGCAAAGAATATTGGTCAGCCTTGAATTTATTTTTTTTTGCACCTTGATAATTTTTTATTATTATTAAACTGTACGTAAAAAAAGAACACACAGTCACAAGTTCACATAGTCACCTGGGATCTCTTGGTCCATGTAGGTGACCGTAAATACATAAAAACAAAATTTAAAAGTAAACTAGAAGAAAAAAAAAACTTGAATACAAAGAAAAATAATACATGAAATGAATATAGTGGCAAACATGGTGCCAATAAATAATACTTTTGTCATAATGATGAGTTTTTGTGCAAAGTACTACAAATACAATTTTCATCTGGCAGCCTGGGAAAATCCTTATTGAGTTTTTTTTCCTTAAATTGTATGAACCCTGATATTATAAGCATTAATTAAACCCATAGCATAATTGAAAAGAATACATTATATTTCCTACTTGTATGTAGCTGAAGATTTGAATAAAAAGAACATTCATATTTAATCAATATGTCTTTTTATTAAAATATTCTATGTATTTCTACATAAGAAATATTATATATCATTATAATTAATATTTTAATATGTTTATTACGTTCAAGTATTTCTTGGTTTAAATAACTTCTAGTTTACAATTTATTAATAATTATCATTGGAAAGATTTTGATGTAGGTATATCAGATATTTTAAAATTATAGTCAGGGAATTTTTTTCCCACAGATGCTCTGTAGCCACCCTGAATAAAAATGTTTCAGCTACAGAAGTGACTATTCATGACCTTTCAGTTGCACTTTTCTTTTCTTATCTTATCTAACGTTCAACAATAGCTTTTTCAAAGTTGGCAGTTACCAACTATCAGTCTGTTTCATTTTTATCATTGTGTAGCTCTGTCTTAATTACATCTCATCTAAATATTTTCTTTACTCATTCCTGTACTATAGATTTGTATCTATTGTCTAGATAGGATCATTTAAATAAACCAATAATTCAATAGTGTGCCCAAAGTATTGCTATTACATGAATATTGAAGTTTCAAACTAATATTAAATGTTGGTTTTAATGAATTTGTTCTGTAATTGTCAAAACTTCTTTTTGCAGGCTGTCGAAGAATTGAATGGGAAAGAAGTGAATGGAAAAACCCTGTTTGTCGGGCGGGCGCAGATGAAGTATGAACGAGCTGCTGAATTAAAGCGGCGGTTCGAGATGCTTAAAACTGAGCGAAAGTGCCAAAACCGGGGTGTCAACCTTTACATTAAGGACTTGGATAAGTCCGTAACGGAGGAAAACCTCCAAAAATTATTCGCCCCTTTTGGAACAATTACAAGTGCCAAGGTAAGTTTTTAAAGCTTTCTCCTTTTGTAATTTGGTTTTGGTTAAGGGTTGTCAAGTTGTTGATTAGAAGCCAAGCTCTATTATATGAGAACTTTAAATTATGTTGATGTGTGCAAGTTTTAATGACAGAGAAAACTGATTAAAATTGGTTTTCTGGGTTTTAGTTAAAAGCAATATTTTAAACATGTGTCCAAAGGAATCTCGTTAAAATTTATTTTATTTAGTATTTAAATAATTCAGTTTGGTTTAATTTACAACAGTAGAATCCCTCTTATCAGCTTAAACCATCTGAATACGGAGTGAAAAGAGAATTTTAAAGAATGGAGTTAATCTTTATACAGTAGAGCCCCGATTATCCGCGGAATTGGGTGGCAAGGGTTCCGCGGATAGCTAAAATCGCGGATAACCCGAAAAGAGACTAAGAATGAGGTGAAAACACGAAAAAAAAATATTTCAGCATAAAAACTATGTTTTATTGTTCAAAAAACATGATATGTAAAGCTTTCAAAATATGTATAGTACAGCAGAAACCTTTGCTCTACATCTAAATTACTAAAATTTTCAAAATTCAAATGAAAAAATCAATTCAAATTAAAAAATTTGTTTGTGTGGCACTCACGGACAATCGGGGGCTCTACTGTACTTCCAAATGTTTAAGATTTTTAAATAATTAAATACCTTTAATAGTTATGTTTTTTACAAATGAAAAGAGCTTCACTGAAAGTTTTTTTAGTTCCCATTTTACAGCTTTATACCTGGTTTTTCAGCTGTGCTACTTCAGTTAAAGTTATGTTGTATTGAAACCCATTGGATTTTTTTTTTATATCAGGGTTGGGGAAAAAAACGTGTTTTTTTTTTGTTTAAAATGTTTTATTTGTTTTTTTTTTACTCCCGACACAGAAATTCTAAAAAAATTCATGATTTAAGAAATGATTAAATCAAGTTTTTAAAATTGAAAATGGATTAACAAAGCTCCCCATAATATCAGATGGCATCTTGAGTAATTTTTAGCACATGTTTCTTGAAGCTTAGCTGAAGCAAAATGATTGTTTTGGAACTGTGTTACTATGTCAACAACTTCAGATTTAACATTAGAAATTTTGATATATTTTGCTAAAAGGTTAAGATACGAGCTGAGCATTCACAAGTCATTATATTCATATTCCTTTCAGTTCTTTTCAGTTCATTGCATATTTTGACGACATTAGCAGCATGGATCGTTTAAAATATTAAAATCAAATATAAGAACAGGTCAATTATAAAAAAAATATGATTTTTTTAACAAGTTTATTTGTATTTTTTATTAAATAACTTTCTAGAAAAAATAAAATAAAACAGTTGGAAGTAAATACTAAAGTTTTATATACTAATGTAATCTGTTCATAGAAAAAAGAATTGCTAAAAAAGTACATGTGTTTTAAACAATGTTGTTTTTTTTGCCTTGTTTTAAACATGTTTAAAACAAGTGTTTTAAACAACAACCCTGTTTTATATTGCATGAAAAATACTTATTTTGTTTCTTAGGACTGATACTAAGTTCTAAAATTTACATTTCTGTGAATGATGCAATAACTAAATAGACGACATTAGTGTGACGTCACTTGTTTGTTTGGAAACGTTGATTCTATCCGTGATTGGAAGTTTCCGTACGGAACCAATCACGGATGGAATCAACGTTTCCAAACAAGCAAGTGACGTAATGACTAATGTCGTCTATTGGAAAGTGCTTATGATGATTGATAATGATATGAGATATGAATGATGTAAAGGCAGGTGTAATAAAATTATTTCTTTCAACAGATCATGATGGATGACAATAAAAAATCCAGAGGATTTGGCTTTGTGTGTTTCAGCTCACCTGAAGAGGCCACCAAAGCTGTAACTGAGATGAATGGCCGTTTTGTGGTTTCCAAACCCCTATATGTGGCCTTAGCTCAACGCAAGGAAGACCGTAAAGCACACTTGCAGCCGTATCGACCACCACGGGTTTCCTTCCGCTTAAACCGCGGCTAGAGGAGTCCCTCGGTTTATCGCCAAAACGTTATCGACCAGTCCCTAATCCGGAGGAAATCTCCCGGCTAGTGAAGCCCCCAACTTTGGAGGCTTAAGCCGGGGATTTGATGCATTGTGGGATTGTTTACGGATATTGAGCGCCATCTTTTCTCGCTAACATGGATATGGATTTCTGTGACAGAATAGTAATTATTTTTACTTTCTAAAACGATGTAGATTTGATAAAAATACTATTGAAGATGAGGCGGTAGAAATAGAAGCAGATCTACAATCCAAAACTAGTCGAAACAATGCAATATCTCCGCTCATGAAGGTTTTGACTGCCATCCGATTTTTTTCATTCAGAAATCAAACAGCTTAATAATGACAGTGACATCGTGGAAATTAGCCGGAATTAGAAATCATTATCTTATAATATGTCATTCAGTAAGTCTAGATTCATAACACGTAAGTTATTAAAAATTTATTTGTATTATTGTGTTCGAGAGTGTTCTGATTACTTGATGAGCTCCGAAACATTTTGTTCATTTCAGAAGCAGAAAGTTTTATACTGAATTCGTGTTTCCATCTGTTCTGGGTACTCTTGATTGCATTTTAATAAAATCTATATTTTCAGCAGTGATATTGCATTGTTTCTATCAGTTCTAGATAGTAGATCTGTTTAATTTCTTCCACCCTAGCTTCAATAAATTTTTTATCATAGCTGAATTGTTTTTTAAAGTCTAAATAATCCAGTCCAAATCATCAAAATAATTTTCTTTAATTTACAATGTTCAGTCTACTCACAATTTGTTGAAATAAATATATTTCTTGCCACATTTCTATTAGTATGGTTTTAATAAAATTATTGATCATTATTAATAAAGTTATTTCCATATGACTTTGCTTGTATGGATTTATTGAGAAATTGCTATAACTTTGATTTGGAATAATTTAATAAACTACCTATGGGTAGTTTACTAGAAAATAAAATGTAAACTGCATGTAGTCCAGAAATGTGTAATGATTGTAAAATTTTCCCCCAAAACTAATTAAGTTGAAAATAATTCATCCTCTTTTATATCTCTAGTACTATTCAATTATTTTGCTTAATTTATGATTATCTAACCTTTTTAGCATTCTAACCACCCCTAGTTACACAAGTACTGGCTTATCAAAGTTCTAATGATCTTTGACAGAATGAGAAATTGGATGTCTTAAAAATATTTTCTTAAATTAATGTTTTCATGGGTTTTTTTGTAGTTGTGTAGTGAAGTTAATACATTAGAATCTAATGTATCCAATTTCTCATTCTGTCAAAGATAACAAGATTGGTATGCTAAAATTTTTTAATTATATAAGTTTCCCCATTTAAAATTGTCTTGTCAAATTTATCATTAATCTGCTTTATGCATAAAATATTAGTTTATTTTTATTTCAGTTTAAGTAATTATATTAAAACAAAAATGTACAAAGCATAGGAAAACAATTATTTCAGCCAAGGAAAAATTTGAAAATCCTGTGTAGGCAATAGTAGTAATAATTTTTCTTCTGAAAACAGTACAGATGAATTCTATCGGAAGTAAAATGTTCACACATTTCTGGTAAGAATTTGGTAGGTTACCGTATTTTGTTATCGCTTGTTTGGGGGTCGTGGGAAGTTATCTTTTTTAATCTAATAAAATCCGTCTTCATAACATGGAAAAATGCTTATTTTAGGTTATTTCTCTTGAAATAGAAGGCATAAAATATTTTAAAAACAGTCTACACTGGAAACAATTAAAAGTTCATAATAGGTCATAAGTGGTTTATTAAGTTAGAATAATAATTTATCAAAATAAAATAAACGGTCAAAAGTAAGAACCATGTACTTCTACATATTATCATTGCTTTTAACAACCAACTGTGATTATAATAAAAACAGCTGCTGATACTAAAGAAAACAAAAATTCACACTTCAAAAACAATCATAACTTTTCAGAATATTCTTGAAACCTTATTTTGATGTTCCACAAAATAAAAAAAAAGTTATGTACTTAAAACTATGTTTAAACTATTAAATTTTACTATTTAAAATTTAGAACTAATAAATTTATTTGACTCTAGCTCATAAATAATTGTTTGTATTGAAATCATTAGGTCTATATTTCCCACATCATAATTTAATAAAGAATAAGGGGAGAGTGGAGCATCTTGGGACAGACCCCTTTTCTGGGCTTGATTTTAAATATCTTAAGTCATAAAAAATAAATTAAATTGCTAAATGTAAAAAGAAAAAAAAAACGTTTCAGTTGGGCCTCCATGAAAGCCCAGAACTGAGAACCCAGGTGATTGTTCTCTTTTTATTGATAATTCTTGTTCTAAACTTCCACCAAAAAATATTTCTAGAGTGGTAGTTCTTGGACTATTGGCACCAATTTGAAGCATTCAGAATAACATTTTGAAACGTTTTAACACACTCAAAAAATTAATGATAGTTATTAAAACTTAAGGTTTATAAACCAAAGTACAAGAAAAATGTCAAAATTAAAATTTATAGTTAGTTTTCAAAAATATGGTGAAAAAAAGACAAAGTTAATTCACATTCTTATTTATTGTAAAAAACAACAGTTATATTTATCGTAAATTATACTTAATACTTAATGAAGTCTAAATAAAAAGAAAAAAATATTGATTGTATATTCTATGATTTCTCCGGCTTGTGTGCCTGATCTCAAGGATCAGCTATATCTCAAACAGGGAAAATTTCTTCTTATCAAACATTTTTAGGTAATGTTCACAGGTGACGGAAAATGAGCTCGCGTTTTGGAATTGGGATTGGTCACATATATCAGTGGTTCTCAACCTTTTTCACGATTGCACCCCCAATGGAAAAATATATTTCCCTGCGTACCACTAGTATGCAATTGGCGTCGTCGGCTCCTGAAAATTGGGGGGACGTTGACCTAAGGATTTAAGATTCCTCCTATGAAGGATAGTACAAAATCATGATTTATTATTTACCCCAAAAATAATATTTTTCTTAAAAGTCCCAGTTCAGTGGTTTTAAATCAATAAATTAACCTTTGTACCAAGTTTTTGTGATTTGTTTGTAACTTTTCACTAAACAGGGGGGTCTGGGGGTCCTCTCCCAGAAAATTTTTGAAATTTGACCTTTTAAAACACGGTCAAACTCATTTTCAATGTTATATTATTAGACAATTTCAAAATCAAATTTTCTATGCTTTAACCAGTGATGTAGCTGGAATTTTGTTTTTGGGGGGGCCTTGGCCATTTTTTTTTTTGTTTTGTTAGAAACACAATATTTTTTTGGTATGATGTCCTCCTATTTTCAGCACTGGCCTCAACCTATTCTAAATGAAATATTGTTCTAAATCAAATTATATATCCCTCTCCCTCTTATATACGCCTCTAATGTTAGCTGCCATTGGTAAATTGGCACCATCCTTTGATATTAAAGGTTGGAGAAACACATTTAGCGAATTTTCGGTCTTCCTCAAAAGTAAAATATAAAGTTGAAAAACTTAAAAATCATTGAAAATGGAAAATAAATAATTCGTGGCGTACCCCTTAATAGCTCTCTGGGTACCCCCGGTTGAAAAACACTGACATATATTCTCCAAAACAAACAGATTTTTCACTGGCCAGAGAGAAAATACAACCAGTGAAAGGAGTTCGCGCGTTTTTGATGCAAAGATTGAAATTGTAAACACATTTATTTACATCATGTGATTCCTATGACGAATCAGAGACGGGCTTAAATAATCTCGCTCCCAGGTTCTCTCACATAAACCTCTCGTCAAGGGAAACCCCGTGTGTTGAAAAATTCATTGTTGGTCGATAACGCTTGCAATTTAAGCCGAGGATTTCCTTCAGCCGAGGATTATCCTATCCGAGGATTTCCTTCGGATCGTGTCGGTTTGGTCGATACGGCTGTTGGCTTCTCAGTATATGCAGAGAATGGCTGGAGTGCAAACACAGGTAATGGGGGTTTTCTCTGTTATTTGATTGATATGGTCGATCTACAATATTAGTGTTTTTTGGTAAACTATTCTAAATCCTGTTGCAGTTTATTTCTAAAGGAAATTATTCTAAAGGAAAGGCAACATATCTGTGTTGACACTATTTATTCTAAATCAAATAAACTGGGATAGAGATACAAATGTCAGTCTATTATCTGCAATGTTTGTTGTTCCTAATGATAAGTGGGTAAAATGTGTTTTTTCTTCCAGATGAGTCAATCATCACACCAGTCAGGACGCCCCATGCGCTCCAGCGGGCGGAACTAATAAGTGAATAAATAAGTGAAAATAATTTATGTCATCTTTTTTATTTACAAAAATAACCAATTTTCTTACTAGCTAGTACAAGCAAAATAATACAATTCCTTTAACTGCTATCTAAGATGATTTTTCAAAATCTTTCTTATATGTACTAAAGAGGTGTATTTTTAAAAGAAGTATAATATTCTGAAAACTAAAACAGGAAATTAAGACTTAAAATTTTAAATGTTATTACTCTAGCACAAAGGTTCCCAACTCAAATATGTCTACTCTGCACTTCCCTTAAATTTGAACCTCCTGCGAGCCATCCTCAAATTTATCTTTAAAAATTTAACCTTTTTCAATGCATTCATTCCTCTACAGAGGACTTTTGTCTGATGTAAGGGAAACAGTGTCTTAAATATATGTTTCTTAATGCAACTTAAAATCAAATAACAAATAGTAATCTATTAAACTTAAAAGATAAATTAACATTACTTTAATCGTAATAGCATTTTCTATCCAATTATTAAAAAATATACAGTTTATCACATATACCTTCCCACGGACCACCTCTGATGATCCCACAGACCACCTGTTGGGAACCACTGCTCTAGCATGTCATATACTGATTGATGTGTTCCAAAGGACATACTTCATCCCATTTTCCCATCAAAACTTGACCTTAAACTACAAGTTAGAATTGGATAAAAAAAAATCTACACTTGGTTTATAATTTCTGTTATTATACATCCATAAATTATGTGAGGTCGAAAAGGGGGAGGGGTCCCGCAAAATCTCACCAGAAGGGGGAGTCACTTAAAATGTTATGTCAACTTTTAGTTTTAAAAATATGTTTCTTTTTTAGCACAGGCTTAGGGAAAATTAGCCGGTTAGTTGTGATAATTACAAGTTGAGACCATGTTTTGGATTTCAACATGGATTTGTACCAAAACTTTTGCAATGTGTTTGTTAAGTGTGATGCTAATGAGGCGAAACAAACGTGTCTAGAACATATCAAAGGAATTTATTTACTAACAAGTTTAGAGGAAATCTCAAGTGAGAATTTAAGTCTCACCAAAGGGGAGGAAGGATTGAAAATTCACCTCACATAATTTACATCTTCTAACGGACCCTTTTTAGAATAGAATTACAAAGAGGGGCTAAAGAATAAAAATAATGCCGGACCCTTTATTCAGAAACGTAAAATCAGGAACAGGGTTGGGAAGATTTTGATATTTATCTGGTATTTTCATATTTAAACTAGAAAAATACTGTTAAAAATAAAAAATAGTGAATACTTTTCTAAACCTAAGAATTACTATTTAGAGCATTTTTAAGTAATTCTTAATTACTCAGAGCATATTTTCTAATAATTTTGAGAAAATATCAATGTACCAAGACCTATATGCATGCATAGTATAATTTCATTTCTACCTTAAAGAAAATACTGTTTACTTATAAAAGTTAAGTTTCACTGTAACTAATAATTTGAAAAACAATTGATTCATTCGTGACTTGAAAGATATCAATAGTTTATTTCAATTATCTTTCATTTTACAAAATCAGACAAGGTCTCATAAAAGATTTGACTTGATGATATTACAATTTTATAGGTATAAAATTGTAATTAAGTGGTTAAAAAATTTTCCTAACTGAATTAACATGTCAGCAAATTACTTAGAGATGAACTTTGAGAGGGTTTAGCTTGAAAATTGCTGATTTTGTTAAGGGATATATATCATGATATACAGGGTGTATCTGAAATGGTGCAACAAACTTTCAGGGATGATAGTACTACTTCATCAAGACGAACAAGAATTGGTACAGAAAGGGAGGTCGCAAATGAGTTTTAAGGGGTGAAACCCCGGTATGAAAATCGGCAAAAAAACCTTGCATATTTGTGCAGGAAGAGACACAATGGTTCGATTCTGTTAGTTATTTTGTTAAACAACCTCAAATTTTATAACTTCTTCTATTAAGCAAGTTTCCCCACCAGTTACACTTTAGCATTTGACAGGGGGGGAAATGTCACCAAACATTTTTTTCTGATTCTTAAGGTAACAATAAAATAAGAATAAAAAAAATTGTGCCAGATGGCTAATAAGTTGCCAAATTTGTTGAACATGCATTAAAAAAGAAGACTGAATAAATTTTTCGCTACGAAAAGTTACAGATAAAATTGCAAGTACGAGTTTTATTATTTTGATGTAAAAATTACGGAATTGAACCATTATGTCTTCCTGCACAAATATGCAAGCTTTTATGCTGATTTTCACCCCTTAAAACTCATTTGCGACCCCCCCCCTTCCTATACCAATTCTGGTTCGTCTTGATGAGTACTATCATCCTTGAAAGTCAGGGTTCGTACGCCTCCTGAAATTTGCATTATTTTTCTAAGGGCCCTTAAAATTGTGTTTTTCTCCTGAATTTTCCCCCTAACTCCTGAAGAACATCTACCCAAGAGCAAAACGAAGTTTTATTACTGATTTGGTGGAAGTGATTGTTTTTTAATTCAATAAAATTCCATTGGAATTTGAATTCTAAAATCTTATGTAATTCTTTGTTCCAAACTTGATTAGGAACTCTTTCTGCTTGTTTTGTTATATGTAAAGTAGTCTAAGGTTAATGATTATTCATGTTACCTCCTGATTTTTTTGTAATCTACTACTTAAAGACTCCTGAATTTTACTTTGTTAGATAGAGTATGAACCCTGGAAAGTTTTTTTGCGTCATTTCAGATAACCCTGCATATCGAGTGATATATATCGGACAACCCTGATCAGGAATGGTAAAAAAATTTCAAAGCTTTTGTAATGAGTAATAATGAATTTTCATAGTTCTGGAAATCCTAAGAGAACTGGGAGGCTGCCCCAGGTGCCCACCACCACAGCTGTGCTCATCCAGGGGCAGGAGCCTCCCCGCTGGCTGACACCAATGCCCGGGAGCAGGTGTTGGGCAAGAGGCTTTTCCCTGTCTTCCACCGATGGTACCCCAACATGGCCGGAAAGATCACCGGGCATGTTGCTTGAGATCGACTACTTGGAGCTTCTGCACATGCTGGAGCGCCATGAGTCTCTCAAGGCCGAGGTGAGTTGAGGAACTAGGTGTTAGAGAGGGCCCTGTAAATGCCCCAAGTACGATTAACTCAGCTTAATGTGCTTGCTATTGGCAGAGCTGAAACTGGTAACAATATCTGATTGATAATAATAAGCAATTTTCTAATAACGAGTGGAAAACAATGTGACTAGTGTTTGCTATAAAATAAAAATTAAGTTGTCATAATTAACTTAGAAGTCATAATTAAAGTAAAGAATTGTAAAGGTGCAACTGTTTAACTGACTGTTGCTTGACTTTCAGAACAAGTTGAGATCGACGACTTGGAGCTTCTGCACATATATGCTGGAGCACCATGAGTCTCTCAAAGCCAAGGTGAGTTTAGAAACTATGTGTTAGAGAGGGCCTTATAAAGGCTCCAAGTACAGTTAACTCTGCTTAATGTAATCGCTATTGGCCGAGGAAAAACTGGTAACAATATCTGATTGATAATAATAAGCGATTTTCTAATAACGAGTGGAAAATAATGTGACTAGAGTGTTTGCTATAAAATCAAAAGTAGGTAGTCATAATTACCGTATTTAAAACAATTTTGGATGATGTACTAGGCAACTTAATATTTTTATAGGAAAATAAAGAGTAGTGCAGTTAGAAAATAAAATAATCACTTACATTAAATAATTTTTGTTTGATTAATCAAAACGATGGAATATGTCCAATTTATCTTTCAAGCTAAAATCTCCTACATGGCATCCATTATCTCCATTAAACCACTCAAATTAATCACAATTCCAATAAACAAAGGGACAAATCAAAACCGAAACATGATATATCCCTTCCCTTATCACAAGATTCAAGTCTCCCCAACCTTTCTCTAAAAATGTATACAGACAGGGTTCCCACTGTCCTTGAAAGTCCTTGAATTTTTTTTTTGTTAAAATTAGGTCCTTGAAAGTCCTTGAAAAATGCAAAAGTTCCTTGAATTTTGAATCCACTCCAGCCGCCTTTTGCTGATTGATCTAAATTTCCTTTCCGCATTTGACAGCAATGTTTGAAACCGTAAAACTATGATAGTAACACCCTCTACATCGGTTCCGCAAGTGAACAAACTAGGTAGAAAATTAAGTTTGAGTCAGTTGGCATTTTAAAAACAACTCCAATTGCTTTAGAAAGATTATAATTTTTAAGTGTCTGCGAAAAAAGGTCCTTGAAAAATTTTGTTGAGGTCCTTAAAAAGTCCTTGATTTTCAATGTTTTCAAAGAGTGGGAACCATGACAGAGCAACAAATGTTTTCTTTTATTACAACAGGGTTCCCACAGGTCAAGGAAAAGTCAGGGAATTTGAACTTTACCAAAACAGGGAATAGTTTGAAAATTCCTCATTTTTTTTTTTGCAAAAACCTAGAACATCATACGGAATACCTGGAAAATGGTAAATTTTTAACGTTTACATAAGGCTATAGTTTAAGGCTGCACTGTAAATTTATGCTGCAGGGTCATTCCATGTCAGTTCATCCAGACCATGTCACCCATAGTCACAGATTTCAATGAAAAATTTTTTATAGATAGATTTTAGCTTCCTCATGACTAATATGAAATTTTACTTCCATATCTCAAGTACTTTCTGAGAAAAAAAATGTCGAAATATTGAAAAATTGGAAAAAACGACATTTCGGAGGCTGTTTTTTTAGGCCATGTTGTTGTGTGAAAAAAATCATAACTTCGCTAATTATAAAGATATCATGATGGAATTTTCACTAAAATGTTCCCAAGAGTATGGGGATTAAGAAAAAAAATAGCTAAAAAATCCTATGTAAATACAAGCCCCCCAGAAATTTTTCAAAGTGAAAACTTTTGTAAAAAAAACCAATGAATCAAAAAACGCTCTCACAAAAAAGGCATAGGAGTTACCTACACCAATTTTGCTTTAAATTACACACAAAAGTATAAACTAAAAGACTAGAAAATAAAAACAGTGGTTTTTTGAGTACTAATGTGTTTAATTTCACAAAAACCGAAAAATGTTAGCTTTTTTTGGCAAAAAATTGTAGTATGCAGAAATGGAAAAAAAATTATCAGAAAAACATTATTTAATTATTGCTAACTAATTTTAAATTTGAATAATTGCTTCTTTCAATATTATAATTAATTTTTTGTGATGAGTATTTTTATGCCTTAGTTTAAGTTCAGTGGTTATGGCTCTCTCACGTCGCATCATCCAGGCTATCTCACCCATGATATCATTATTTTAATTGATTTTTATTAATTGCTGGTTAACCATCCTTAATACCAATGTAAAATTTAGCTTTTGGGAAAAATGGCTAAAGTATTGAAAAAATTAATAAAGTTTATCAAAATGCAAATATCTGAACAATGTCAATTTAAAAAACATTATTTTAAAAAAATCATATTATTAATGCTTAATATATAAATAACAATGAAAAAAGGTACAGAAATTCTTTTAAAATATAGAATAAATAGTTGCATATACTTAAATTTATGTGTGACCCCAAGAAATTGTTAAAAGCAGTGGTTCCCAAAGTGGGTTCCGTGGAATCCTGGGGTTCCGCGAACAAATTTAGGGGTTCCGCGTGACAAATTTTATTTCCTTAAAGAAAATAAGAATGGTGGTTTTTTTGTATTAAATTCATCAAAATGCGGATTCTACCAAAAATATTTCTTTAATTTTTAAAAATGTATGTCCGAAATTTGGATTAGGTGTACCAAAACAAGTTAAAAACCCTTTTTTTATAGTCAAATTTCCAAATATTTTCTGGGGGTTGACCCCCAGACCCCCCTGATGGTTCTTGAAACTCGCTTAATCACAATTTTTTTAACATCGTTGGCTTGTTTCATTTAATATCAGATATTAAACTTTGAAAAGTCTGATTAAAAAATATTCATTGTTCCACGATCATTGGCAACTTGAGGGGTTCCACGAGCAAAATAGTTTGGGAACCACTGGTTTAAAGCATCCTTATTATGAAATTTTTTCTAGGATGCTTTTTCTTCACCAAAGGCATGTTAACTTTTAAATTAAAAATAAATGCATAAACTAAGAAACTAGAAAATAGTAGTGGCTTTTCTTTATGAGTATAAATAATAAGCTAAAATATTGTTATGTTCTACCCAAAATTAAATCTAAAAAAAGATTAAAATTAAATTGATTTACTAAAATTTAACTAAAGGTCAAGGAACATGGAAGATAAGAAAGTATCAGCATGGAAAATAAATCCCTTAGAAATGAAATAAATGATTTATAAAAGCTTGAAAGTAGGTGTTAATGTATGGAGAGTCACAAAACCCATGAGTGCCCCTTTCATCTGGCTTTTCAAGTGGTTTCTCCTTTATATCCTTTCTAACTAGTCTTGGCGTATATGATATACTGTAATAAATTGATGATTCATGCTAGTTGCTTCTGCATATATTCTGATGTCTGGGATTCATCATTCAACAAAATCCTTTTTATGCACAAAGATATTGAGATTTGGAGTAGTCATATTCTTTGGTTCTGTGAGATGTCTCATTTCAAAGGGCACAGGAAGTGTTGAATAAGTTAATAATGACTTGTTTAACCATTGCTAAAAGCAAAATACTTGATCTTTGGATTAATTTTTTGTAGTTATATGCACAATTAAGTATGTCAAAATACTTTCTTTTTATACTTCTGTGAAAATTTTATCTTATGTTTTTAAAAAGTGAAGTTATGATTTTTAAAAAAATCTTTTAAATGGACAACTTCCAAACCTGTAAACTTTACTAATTTCCCCAATACTGCACATATTTTAAATATTATAGGCAGCATGTAAACCATTCTTTACTTTTAAAAACTTGTGTTAGTGAAAACCATAACCTTAAATGTGAAAAACACTACCCATTTGCTTTCTTAGGAAAAGTTTACATTGGTCTTTTAAGGATGGTTAACCAGCAATTAATAAAAATCAATTAAAATAATGATATCATGGGTAAGATAGCCTGGATGATGTGACGTGAGAGAGCCATAACCACTGAACTTAAACTAAGGCATAAAAATACTCATCACAAAAAATTAATTATAATATTGAAAGAAGCAATTATTCAAATTTAAAATTAGTTAGCAATAATTAAATAATGTTTTCTGATAATTTTTTTTTCCATTTCTGCATACTACAATTTTTTGCCAAAAAAAGCTAACATTTTTCGGTTTTTGTGAAATTAAACACATTAGTACTCAAAAAACCACTGTTTTTATTTTCTAGTCTTTTAGTTTATACTTTTGTGTGTAATTTAAAGCAAAATTGGTGTAGGTAACTCCTATGCCTTTTTTGTGAGAGCGTTTTTTGATTCATTGGGTTTTTTTACAAAAGTTTTCACTTTGAAAAATTTCTGGGGGGCTTGTATTTACATAGGATTTTTTAGCTATTTTTTTTCTTAATCCCCATACTCTTGGGAACATTTTAGTGAAAATTTCATCATAATATCTTTATAATTAGCGAAGTTATGATTTTTTTCACACAACAACATGGCCTAAAAAAACAGCCTCCGAAATGCCGTTTTTTCCAATTTTTCAATATTTTGACATTTTTTTTCTCAAAAAGTACTTGAGATATGGAAGTAAAATTTCATATTAGTCATAAGAAAGCTAAAATCTATCTATAAAAAAATTTTCATTGAAATCTGTGACTATGGGTGACAAAATTGTATTTTGCTGGATGATTTGAAATGGAATGACCCTGCAGGGAAATGCCCTGAAAACAATTTTTTCTTAAATCTGTAAGCGTTCTGGGTTTTGGAACATTCCGGATAAAAGGTTCATTACTCTAATATTTTTCCGGGATTTTGAGTTGAAGTCAGTAGCACCCCTGGTGTAATAAATGGTGCAGAAATCGGAGAAAGAATTCTACAACAAACAAATTTGACGTTTGAGACGATGGATATTACTCTTGCCATTGAAGCCTTCTTAATAGAAAATAAAAAAACTATAAAAACAGGTACTAATATCAATAAAATTACCAGCCCATGATTTTGAAAAGATACACTCAGGCACCACTCCAAACCTAGAGCCAGAATAAATAGATCAGTAAGAAGAAACAGAATTTCCGGAAACAAACTTGGTTTAGAGAACATATGTCGTAAAAGTAATCACATTACGAATGCAGAATCAAACATAAGTTATAAGGTGCAACAATTGTAATAAACCAGGAAAAGTATGCATATCAGCAATGAAGAAAAACAACACAGAAAATACAGTAAGATGTTGAACCAGAGGACTTTCAAATAGCACAAATTATGGATGTCTGCCAATCACTAGCAATGATGATAGAATTTTAGCCAACTTACACATCCAGGGTAAACAAGTCTCTTTTGAATGTCACTCAAGTAGCCGAGTGAGAACTCAAATGTTTGCTAAAATTGAAAGAAAATGCTAAACCTGTATGTGTATACATCAAACCAAGGTCAGTTCCATATGCTCTCAAATAAGAAATTGATCAAGAACTAGATGCTTTAGAATCATTAAAGAGAGGGAAAACTCAGTATGGGGTACTCCTTTTCATTGTCCCAAAGTCAAATGGACTTGTAAGAATCTGTGATTATAAAGTCACAGTCAACCAACAGCTACATGATACAAGGTATCCAATTCCTAAAATTGAAGATATTTTTGGACATTAGGGTGGACCTTATTTTTAAAGTTTGAGTAATTTTATGTGACACTTCTAACTAATTTGTTCTATTGTACAAATAAATAATTATTGCAAAACTTTAGCTCAATCCCAAAACATTAACCCATGCTGCAAAAGCCTTTTCAACAAAAAAAAAGTGCTAACTTACAAAACAACTAAAAACCAAAGATTAAACCCTCACATTTTGTTCATGATTTTTTTTATGAGGAACTAATATAGTTATAGGTATAATGTTCCAGGTTTCATTTTTCCATCATCTTCTATTGGTAGTAATAATTTTTAATATCAAAAGAACTTTTGAAAAGTGGTTTTTCCTGCATTTTTAAACAGCTAATAACTAAAACTATACCTGAAATCTGTCACATTTTGTTTGTAATTTTATTCTCTTTGATTTGATGTGCAATATAACCACCTTTTATAAAATTAAAAAATTAATACATATAAAAAAATTTTTTTTTTGAAAATTGTTTGTTAAGAAAATTAAAAGTTTTTTTAACTCCTAAAATAAACATTTTTACCAATTTTCAAGTTGAAAATAAAATTTAATCATGTAGAAAAAAAAATAAAATCTGAAATTTTTGCAAGTCCCTAAACATTCTATCAAATTATACAACAAGAGGGAGTCACTATGGAGAATTCATAAAATCGCTTGAGGGTATTCATATTATTTAAAACTTGCAAAATTTCAGAAAACACATCTATATTAACAGATTTGATACAAAATCTTTCAGAGCTAGTTCCCAACTTTAAGTTAATTCAATGTGCATCAATTTCATCTAAATATTCTCAGAATTATGTTTAAATCTATTTTTTTTAAACTTTGAACATGTCAAATCAAAGGAAATTAAAGGTCTTAAGAGATAAAATAAAATTAGATATAAACATAATTCTAAGGAATATTCTGGTGAAATTCATGCACATTGAATTAACACACATTCTGAAAGATTTTGTACCAAATCTGTTAGTAGTTGTATTTTCTGAAAATTTTTGCATGTTTTAAATCATGAATACCCTCAAGCGATTTTACGAATTCTCCATGAGTGAATCCCTCTTAAAATTGCAAAATATAATACTTAGAAATGAAATAAGAAGAAAAAAATTTAAAAGAAAGAAAAAATATTTATGAAAGAAAAGTTTACTAATCATTGGCAAAATGGTACAGTGTCGGGAAGTTAGCAATTTAATTCAGTTCATTTAAAAAAGCTGTTCAATATCAGTAATTGTAAGTAAGTAAAATTTTAAAGGTTTTACTGTTAGTACCTCCTGTTTTGAATATTAAGTGGAGTAAGCTATTGTAAAACTTTGGGCAAAGATACGAAAATATTTTGTGCATGATTTCTTTACTGGGATATGGAATTTTGTAGATTTCATTTGTTTTTGTTAGAAAAAAATGTTTGACAGTACTTGCTTTGTAAATGCGACATTATCTGTAATCTAAAAAAAATGAAGTAAGTATTTTAAAATTTATAATTTTTTTAGAAATTCTAATGACCTTTTGCATATTGTGTTATACGGTTCAATAATTAAAAAGTTTTTACCTGGAAACCGTCCACCAAATGCTTTTTTAGAATAGCGATATTCTTCTATGAACAGATGACATTAGTATCAAACTTAGTATTTACTTCCAACTGTTTTATTTGGTATTTCTAAAAAGTAATTTAATAAAAAACGCCAATAAACTTGTTTTGCCATTTGTAAGCTTACATTCAATACCCATATTTTTAAGTAAGGTGTGTGCAAAAGTTAAAATCCTTAAGTACCCTAAAATTTAGCGTGTAAAAGTACTCGCCATTGGGGGCCTGGGAAATAATGTTGAGTCAAACCCTAGTCACTAGTCTCCGCAACATCAAGAGCACAGGTAAGTATCCTTGCCCCCACCCCTAACATGAAACCTGGCTACGCCCATGATTTATGTGTTTCAGCTCACCTAAAGAGGCCACCAGGGCAATAGCTAAGGTGAATGTGGTTTCCAAACCCCTTCAAGTGGCCTTAGCTCAACGCAAAGAAGATCGGAAAGCCCTCTTAGCTTCTCAGTATATGCAGAGAATGGTTACTACCCATATGCAGGTATTGCATCCAGGTTTTTTAAAATAATAAAGTGGAAATTAAAGAAAGTAATTTTGGATTTAATTTTGAATTTTGTAATAATTTTGCATGGAATTCAATTTTGTAAATAATAAAGTGAAATTTGTAAAAATAATTTCCGTCATCTCTTTCTTTAAAATAGTAGGTCCAATTTTCTTAAATATAGTAGGGGAAGGTAGTGTTATTGTACCTCGGTCCTACACTGTTTTTAGCTTTCATATATGGAATCACTAAATATGTAGTTTCCATCTTTACCACCAGAGCATTCAGTCAAGCTAAATTATTTCTAGAAAAAAAACGACTTTTTTTGGAAGATATATGGTAAAAACTGATTTCACCCTTCAAAAGTAAGTTCTCTATCTTTGCTTCCGTAAGCTAGTGTTCAAAATATGAAGATTTGACTTTACAGTGAATTTAATATGTTATAATGGATTGTTTTAGCTATTATAACAAGTGCTTTAAATGAGGCTAGGTTTAAAAATCAACACTGTGGTTAGACATTTTTAAGCAGATGATCAAGTATTTTACCTTGGACCTAAGGAGAGCATCGTACTTTGGACCTATCCAAAATGCACTTAACTACCTTGAGTTGCTTAAAAAAATCACAATACTGCCTTTTATTGCGTTGGTATTTTGATTTTAAAAGCAGGGTAGGATTTAGTTTCATGACTAACACTAATTTTAAGGGAAACCTATAATTTTGTGACAAAAAACAGTGCTTTAATATTTTTATGCTGAAAAGTGCTCCAACTAAATCTATAAGCTTATACAAATACATCTGGATGTTTCAATGAGCACTTGTTTCTTGAGGTTTTCACAAACATTTTTATTAAGTTTAGAGATGCAACTAATGTTTTTTGACATAGGTACAATACTGGTGTTGTACCTTGGACCTATTTTCAGTTTTTTTTCTTCCATTAATTACGTATTGAAATACTTCAATTAAAATTCTGTGGAAAATGTATTTTGTATGAACAATTAAAGTATTGAGGGGATATTGTTCATTAATTTATTTTCAATTAATAAAAAGTTACAGGATAAAAAGTAAAAATTTGTCCGAGATACACTACCTTCCCAGCAAAATAATACAGTTCATTTTTACTGCTATCTAAGATGATTTTATTAAAACTTTCTTATATGTAAGATGTTTTTTCAAAAAAAATAATACATTCTGTAAACTAAAAACTGGAAATAAGACTTAAAAAATATTATTTCTCTGTATTATGTCATAATACTGATGTGTTCCAAAGAGAAAAAAATTACAAAGGACATACTTCATCCTATTTTTCTTTTTTCATCAAAACTTTACCTTATATTACAAGTTAGAATCGGATAAAAAAAATCTTGGTTTATAATTTTTTGTTGTTATATTACGTAACGCACCCTGTATTCAGAAACATAAAGTCAGGAATGATAAAAAAAAAACTTCATTCTTCATCCAACAACAACAGGATACAAGGTATCCAATTCCTAAAATTAAAGATATTTTCAACAAAATGAGAGGTGGATCATATTTTAGTACATTGGACATTCACAAAGCTTATTTGCGTCAGGAATTTGATGAAGAAAGTTCAAAATTTCAACAAATTAATTGTTTAATTAAAAATTGCAATTCTTTTGTTCTGTGAACTAAGCAGAGATATAATTTAATTATCAATTTAAGTTGTTTTTAAGACTTCTTCAGTTGAAATTTCATAAGGTTGAAAAAGGGAATAAGTTAATCAACTTTTTTCAACTGTAAAATATTTTTGATTGTAGTATTTATATTTGTTTCGATGAGGGAGACCTGATAATTTGCAGGTGATAATGTTTCAGTATTTGTAACAACATGAAGGGTGCAACTGGGAAATTCAAAAAATAAAAAAATCCCATAGATTTTTGCAATGGTCTAGCAAGACATCTCTACAGAAGAAAAGAATATGGAGCAGAACATTGTAGGAAGCCTGGTTCAAGTTTCACATGTTCTATCTAAGCTAAATGACATATTTGTTTGGTGACCACTAAATGTGACATCAATCATTTATGTTTTTTGGTTACTGTGAACATCGCATCGAGAGACTCATGTTTGCTCCAAGTATTTTAATTTTCATTTACTTTTTTACTCTCTCTCTTACTCTTGATTATAATCACTCCTTCATATTTAACTGTACTAATGTCTGTTTTACATATTTTTTTTTGTTTTAAGTAATTAAATTTAGTTAAACAGGAAAAGGCCTAATTTGTCTTATTATTATTTATTCATTTTTTTATATGTATAAAATTAGTGTCAGCAGTGGACTCCAAAATTTTGAAACTGATCCCTTTCTGTTTCATTGGTTAGAGTTTAAAATCTTTTAAAATTTTGATGACGGCTAACCACATCTGTTTAGGCCCAGTTTTTGCACTAAAGCAGGTGTATGCTATTTTGATATGGATTTGTATTTGCATAAATTTTGTCAAGCTGAACATGGAGAACTGTATCATATTGTTCTAATAAACTAAACTGTGGGTATATTTTCTTCAATTCTTGAAGTGAATTTTGATATTCCAAGGAGGAAGTTTCCATTACCATCTATTTAAATATATAAATACTTTAACCATTCCCAAATTCTTCCCCCCTTTATTTAAAGTAGAATTTTTCCATTCCAGTGGATTACAATGGAATATTTTGATCTTACGGTTTTCTAAATTTAGAAATGAATTTATATAGTTTATATACAAGATATTTTTTCTCAATGTACACTACATAATTACATAAGCAAATGAATCAAATTTAATATTTTCTTTCTTTACAAAAACTTAATTTATCAGATACACTGAAATGCTGATACTTTTATCTAACGATTGAACTGAAGCAATGTCCCTTTACAGACTTAAAACAAGCAAATGATTGATGCTAAAATTGCATCAAATTACACTAAAGATATAAGTACTTCCTATAAAACTTGTCACAGGGCCGCATCCAAGGGGGGGGGGGAATTAGGGGTTCAAACCCCTCCCGAAATTTAAACATAAATTTTTGTACTCTTTTTTCCTTATAAATTATGGGACTCACAAGGAGCGATGTACCCCAGAGGGTAAATTGAGTCCAAACAGTACTTTTAAGGATGAAAATTCCAAAAAAAAAAATTCTTGGGGAGGTCCCCCAACCCCCCTCAAAATTTTGAAATCCTTTATGTTCGGTTTTTCCTAGAAAATTCTGGGACATACGAGGAGTGATCCTCATTTTGTGCATTATAAAGGGTCTAAAAATGAATTAAAAACTACTTTTAGAGGCAAATTTCCAAAATGGTTTGAAAGCTGAGATTGGGGCTGGACGTGGGGGGACGCGCGCCGTTCCCCGAAATTTGGAGCGTGATCCCCTCTAAATATAGTCTTTGGTTTGGTTTTTTGGTTACATATATTTTCCGGTATCTGTGCTTGATCTCAAGGATCCGCTTATACACCTTCGTCAAGTAAGACAGACACAACAGAATTTTTACTGGCACAAAGAAGGAAAATACACCCAGGGGCGAGGTGAGAATCGAACTCACGACGGGGCAGTGTGACGTCTGAGTCAATTTCCTTAGCAGAGTTTATTGCGCATGCTTGTGGACTTGATTTTTGCTGTATTTTAAAAAAATTAATAAAATAATAACTGGGGATAGAACCCACGAACTGCCGCATGCTACGCAAGTATCTTACCACTGCTCCAGCGGGCACTCAGAAACTTCAAAACTTATTATAACATGCACCTTATTATAATACACTTTCATACGTCACACTCGGAATTGTGGGTTTTAACGGATTGTGTCTTTTTGGTTCAAATCACAGAGTATAGATTCTAACAGAGGGTCCAAGCGGCGATTTTACTCTTTCGGAGACAATAGTTCCACCGTTATCGCATAGTGGCGCTGATGGTCCCAGTTGTCAATCGATATCAAGTGGGAGGGAACAAGTCGGAACGAGTGATTCTGATTGGATATGGAACTTTTTATGGGAATTTCGCAATCACTGTTATTTTTCCCCAGATCAAGGAACTTTTCCCTAAACTTTCCCTGCCGGTAGTAAAATTTCCCCATAAATAAACATGGATGATTTGTAGTGTCTCGGTCTCATCAGTGATTGCTCTAGCAGATATTATTATTTTGCATCATTCTCCAAGTAAGTCTCATTTAACATTGTTTTATTCAATAACTTAAATCCTATGATTAATTATAAAAATGCTTCTTTTCTAAAAATGTCTTTCTTTTGCTTTTAGAACACGTTTATTTTGAATTGTAAACAACTTCCTCCAGTTTTGATGATTTTCGTTTGGGAAAGGATAAACTGTAAGTAGGTAATGACTTTTTAATAATTTTCAAATCAATGTTTTAAAAAGCAAGATTATGTTAAGAATATTTGTTTATCAAATAAAAAAAGCAAAGGATTAAGACATTACTATGGTAAAAATTTGCCAATTATCAAATGAAAAAAAGTAAACAAAATGGGTGAATTTCCATTACAATGATCCGAAAGTTATTTAGAACTGTAAATGAAATCTTTATTTTTTTTACTAAATATCGTCTGGTAATACATATATATTTGAAGATCAATTATATGTTATTTAATGTTATAAATGGTTTGCGAGTACTACTTTGTTTCCTGAATTCATTCCTTGAGTTTTTATTAGTATGCAGTTTATTATTTTTATAAAGCAACTTTCCAGTAGCTAATAAATTGCAAGTACGTTTCAATGCTATTCTTACCTTTTGATTATTTACTTTATCACTGAGTTTTGATGAGTTACTTTATTTGTGAAAATGTTATTTAATCTTATATTCGTGCTTTTTGAGTCATGTTTTTAAATTAATTTGGAACTATGCTTCTCTGGTAATTACTGTTGACTTGTAAATCAAGTCTGTATCCTTTTCCCACAGAGAAATATCCTAACAGAGGATCCACGAGGCTATTTTCAAATGCGTTACTGATGTGAGGGCGCCACACTAGAGTCTGGAACGTATGCCGGCCGCTTAAATCTCTCGCCAAATTAGAACTCAGCGCATGTGCAAAAAGGTGTTTTCGATCTCCCATAGGCAGCCGGCGAACGATTCAGACTGGATCCAGACGCTAGTGAGTTTAGTGCGATCCCAGCGCCACAATTCTCCCAACCTGTAACAAGATGTCATGATTTTCGATTTCCATTATGGCCTATGGCCGTGGACTCTCTGTTCTAGTACTCTGTGCCTTTTCCCTTATTGTATGTATATTCTTCAGTTTATTGATAAATATATTAAATGAAGCCATGATAAACTTTTTTGCAGTTTTTAATTATCTTTCTCAAGTAGTAAAATCTAAATAATGGTTGAAATTTTGAAATATGTTTTAATTAAAACTATAACAAAGCATGGTTTGGAAATGCAGGCAATCACTTTAAAATACTTATTTTGAAAAAAATCTGATAAATTCATCAATTTTCAGGGGCTTTTGAATCTGCATTGGTTGAATTCAAAGCTATCAAGAATGATTGCATTATATTACCCTGCACTGTCAAAATTGTTATTGAGTTATTGTTATTCAAAGTTATGTTTTTTATGTAAGAGGTTTTAAGCTTAGGTTGAGTATTGTGTGCCTATGAAAGCAAAAGCTTTTACATAAGTCAGATACTAAAATAAACAATAATCTGATAACACATTTAAAAATATAGAAATTATCTACTATCTCAAATTCTATTGTGGAATAGGTTGGCAAAATCCCTGAAGGAAGTCAAGGCACTTCTATGTCTAAATCATTGAAATTTCCTGTTAATTTTTTAAAAGGAAAAATGCTTTATTTGCAATGACTTAGAAATCACTACTAATCATTTTTCTTAGTCAAATTCTGTTATATTGTAACTGGGATTTTTCCCACTTGTGTCATTTTATTTAATTTCAATTTGTCTTATATTTTTGCATACATCCCTTCAACTAATTGGTTCTTAAGATATCAGAAATGCTATACATAAAATTTGTCTAGTTTTTTGTAATATCTGTTCAATAAACTATTTTTTATTACTACTTGTATTCACTGTGTTGAAATTAATATGAAGTAATTATTTTCTATGTTTCTTCCAATCTTTTCACCTAAGAAAAATTATATTTGGGTATAATTTATGGTGTTGTTTTATTGTTTTATTTATGGAAAATAGAATTGTTTATATTATAAATCACCATATATTCATTCTACCTCACCTGCAATCCAGTTCAGTTTTTGAATATACTATAGCATAATCTAATGTGAAATAAGTTTAATAAATTTACTACTTTTGAATAACCAAAAAAAAAATAGCATTTTGTTTGCAAAATGCTAAAAAATGCAAACTTAAATCATAATCACTCAGTTAATCAACTCATTATTTTAGTTTAATGAAAAAAGATAAATTCGCGATAGAAATAGATAACAAAAACTTCAATTGGTGAAAGTAAAATTACAAAGATAATTCAATTTCTAAGTCTAGAAATTATTCAGATCAATCGCTGTAAAAGGCGATTTCCAATTCAAAAGCCGAAGTTAGAAATTTCCTCTTTGCCCAGCGCATGCTCAAAAGACACACGTAGCTGTTTGAAAACTGGGAAAACAGAAGAAATCTTTTTCCCTTTCTAGCGATTTGAGTGACAGGTGAGGGATGATAGCTGGCCAGGTGGGCGGGGTTAATAGAGAAAGAGGAGGTTGCAGAGAGAGAGATTGCATGCGAATTGAAGAGAGTCAATAACGTTCGTCCTGCACTGTCGTCCTGTTCTCTGGTTAGTTCCACCGTTATCGCATAGGGGCGCCACGTTCTATGGGAAAAACCATGCTTTAAAAGTTGCCATTAGCGTCTATGGAGATGGACCCTCTGTTAAACTCTATACTCTGTGGTTCAAATATTGTTAAACAATATGAAAGAGAGGATGTGGGCTCCCAAAATATTTTGCTTCAAATACTTAAACTTCAGCACTGGGCACTACCCTCAAATCTTCCAATAGACGAGCCTTCGCACATGACGTCACACTTGACGACGTGGAGGACAAGAACAACGTTGCTACGGTCTAGCCAAACCACGATAGGGAGTAATTGGATTTGGAGGTTTGCATTATAAGGGGCGCTAATTTGAGATTATTTAATAATTGTTCCGTATTTTTTTTCTCCTTTTCAACAGTTTTATATGTTTTCGAGGGTGTTGAATCCGAATCTGAACTTTTCATACAAAATTTCAAATGGAATTTTGTTGAAAATTCGAAAAAAAATCTAAAACTTCACCCCATTTTTTTTGGTTTTTTGCTTGTACAACGGAAAGTATGGGTTTCTTATGAAAATGTTACGCACAAAAAACAAAGAAGATATAACAAGCTACAAAATTGTCAATTACAACTTTTTTGTCAGAATAATAGTTTGGCCGCTAGAGTGCGTTGAAAAACAGCGCATTTTTTGCCTTTCCGCAAAAAAATGTAAAACGCGCGCTTCTTCCCTCTACAAAGTGAAAAATATTAACGTTAACAACAACAAATTTACACCATGCGAAAGAGCATTTAATTTTCTATAAATACCGTACCTTAAATTGTTATTTTTTTTTATAAGGGGAGGGAGCGTAGCGCGTAGCGAAGCTAAGATCGAGAATAAAACTTTCGCACCTTGCAGCTAAAACGTACTTTTGCAGTAGTTAATCTCCAATCGACGCTTTACCTCCGGTATATTACCAATAAAACATTTTTTTTAATAAATTGAGGACTACGGATGTTTAAAAAAATAATTTTAAAAATTTATTTTTGAAATAATAGGTATTTTAGGCGGAAATTCAATCAATTTTTTAAATTCATATATTAAATTATGGGAGTTTTTTGATTCGCGAATTTGCCATGTTTTGATGAGCATTCCTGAATCCGAATTTCAAGTTTATTTTCATTTAAAAAACCACCTTCACCTGAAAAAATGCTAAAAATCTCACATTTTTGCTCTTTTATTTGCCTTTTTTTTATCGATTTTCCCAGAAAATATTAGTTTCTCGAAAAATAACAGCACACCAGATAAAAGTACGTAAAAATATCTATAAGATGCACTGGTTCGTTTTTATTTTACAAAGAGAGGTGTACGCTTTAGAGAGCGTTCTGAAGAAAAGTGATTTTTATTTTTCATGCATTTTTTGATATGAAGGTGACTTTTTAATTGAAAATAAACTTGAAATTCGGATTTAGCAATGCAAAAAAAAAAAAAAAACCACAAAAATTTGTTCATCAAAACATTCCCATAATTTAATATATAAATTTTAAAAAAATATTGAATTTCTTCCGCCTAAAATACCCAATATTTAATACATAAATTTGAAAAAAAAATTTTTTTTAAACATTCACAGTCATCGATTCATTAAAAAAAAACTTATTGTATCGGTAATATACATAGGCGCCGACTCCGTAGGGTTTGAGGGGGCTTGAGCCCCCCCCCCCAATGTTGAAAGTAGGGGGCTAGGCCACCCCAATATTTTTAATTCGCTCCTAATATTTTTAATTCGAGCATCCTCTCTGATTTTCTTCGGAAACGACGACCTCAAGCCTCGACCAGGAGGTTCAATTCTCCATCCCACACTTGACTGCCAAAGTGTCCGGTGCTCAAAGTGTTCCGATTTCCAGGAAACCATCAGTCATTAGCGCGCCTGGCTTGGGGTTTGGCTCCAGAAGGGAGTGGGCCTTCTTTTGTTTCTTATCAGACTGTTGATTTTGAAAGTACTATAAGTCCACGTTTTATTGTTTCGAGATATGTATTTAATATTTTCCGTTTAATTAAATTAAAAAATATTGCTCTATTATTTATTGAATTATTTTATGTAGTTCTAGAATATGCTTATATAAGAATGAAAATATGTACCGGTTGCGAGATAGTAGGCTTGCAAGAATAAAAATAGCAAAAAAATTAGGGTAAAAAAATAGACAATATGAATGATGAATGAATGAAAATATGAATTCATCAGAAAAAATCAATTACGAAAATCCACCTTTGCTACGTTTGAAAGTTTAGTATTAACTACAAATAGTTAAAACTTTTACTTAAAATTATCCCTACTTAAATGTATCCTAATTAAAAGTCCGGAAACTTAACTTCAACTTTCAAACGTAGCAAATTCAAAAAATATAATTTTAATTACATATTTTAAGCTTAAAAATTCACAAAAAAAGAAAAATAAATGATTTGCAAAAATTGAATTTGTAAATAAGAAACTGATTATATGGAGGTATAATTGTTGGTGGGGTATTTGATACTCCAACCCCACCATCATTGTTTTGGAAAAATTAATGTAATTTGGTAAATCAATTAATTTGGTAAAATCAATGCGATATCCCTTAGGAATACCAAGAAACATGCTAACCATGGGAATCTTTTTGGATTTATAAATACTCCAGAATAATATTGTCTTGTGCAATATTTCTAAAAAAGATTATAAAATATTACAGTGTTGTCAAAAACTCGTTTCCTTTTATTTTTAGAAAAAAAAATATACTATAATCTGTTCATTTAGAATTGGCGCCTGAGACGTAATGTATTAGAAGCAATTACTGGTGTAATTTTCATCGGAAAATTTTTATTGTGCCTAACAGAAGCCTAATTGTAGCCTATACAGAAGTAATAAAAAAAACTGTAAAAGAATCGGTCACTGAAGTTGCGTGTGAGGAGCGTTATTAGGCGTTATTTGAGCGTGTTCCTGCTTCAGGCGCCAGTTCTAAATGAACAGACTGTAGATTGGATTTTCTCGGTTTTTTCTTTCAATAAATCCCTGTTTTTTCAAAATTTAGGGGGATTTTTTTAAAACTAAAAAGGATTTTTTTTCCCAGTATTTAAGTAAATTTATTCTAAAAGTAATAGGGGTTTTCCAAATTTTAGTAAGGTTTTTCAAATTAAATATTTTCATTTTAAACAAATGTGGGTTTATGAGGTTTTTAGATAAAAAGAAGTGTTTTTAAATTTTAATGGGTTTTTTTTCATATTTAACTGAACCTTTTCCAAGGTTTTCAGATTGTAATTTTATGTATCAAATCTATCGAATATTAAAGAGTTAAGACGATTTCTGAAATATTTTGATGTTGTATTTTCATGTGTCAAATCTGTCGAGTATTTAAAAAAGTCAAGAGGATCTCTTCAAAGCTCCATAAAGTTGTTTAAAAATTAGTCGTCATAAATTGCCTTAAATATACGTATACAGGGTGGTCCTTAATTCATGGTACAAACTTCTAGGGGTGTTAGAGTACACCTAGACGAACAAGAATTGGTATAGGAAGGGGGGTCGCAAATACGCCGTTAAAGAGCTAGGACCTAATGTAGTGCGAGTGCGTTTCAAAAGGCCGTTTTTAGAAGGCCTGTGTGACGAAACAAATCATAATAAAATGAAAAACATTATTGCATGAGGCACAGGAATATCCGTACTACCTCAATGTGATAGAAATTGGACCACTTGCTAAACCGTGGGGTGAGTTTTAAAACGTGCAATATTCATCTTTTAGCCAAAGAATGGAGTTCCCTTACATTAGTGTAATGGTACTTAGAAAAATGATGATCGGGGAAGGAATTTTCAATGATCATACATTGATCATTGGAACTGTATGATCATTGAAAATTCCTTCCCCGATCATCATTTTTCTAAGTACCATTAAGGGAACTCCATTCTTTGGCTAAAAGATGAATATTGCACGTTTTAAAACTCATCCCACGGTTTAGCAAGTGGTCCAATTTCTATCACATTGAGGATTTAAGTAGTACGGATATTCCTGTGCCTCATGCAATAATGTTTTTCATTTTATTATGATTTGTTTCGTCACACGGGCCTTCTAAAAACGGCCTTTTGAAACGCACTCGCACTACATTAGGTCCTAAGCTCTTTAACGGCGTATCTGCGACCCCCCTTCCTATACCAATTCTTGTTCGTCTAGGTGTACTCTAACACCCCTAGAAGTTTGTACCATGAATTAAGGACCACCCTGTATATATATATATACTGCCCCCCCCCAATATTTTATAAAAGTCGGCGCCTATGGTAATATACACTGCAAAGTTCGTTTTGGCTGTAAGGTGCGAAAGTTTTATTCTCGATCTTAGCTTCACTCCCTCCCCTTATCAAAAAATAACAATTTAAGATACGGTATTTATAGAAAATTAAATGCTCTTTCACGTGGTGTAAATTTTTTGTTGTTAACGTGAATATTTTTCACTTTGTAAAGGGAAGAAGCGCGCGTTTTACATTTTTTTGCGGAAAGGCCAAAAATTCGCTATTTTTCCAAGCACTCTAGCGGCCAAACTATTAGTCCGACAAAAAAGTTGTAATTGACAATTTTGTAGCTTGTTATATCTCCTTTATTTTTTGTGCTAACATTTTCATGAGAAACCCATACTTTCCGTTCTACAAGCAAAAAACCAAAAAATGGGGTGAAGTTTTAGCTTTTTTTTTTCGAATTTTCACCAAAATGCCATTCGAAATTTTTGTATGCAACGTTCAGATTCGGATTCAGCACCCTCGATAACATATAAAACGTATGGATTTTCACCCATTTATAATCGAAATTTTTTCTTTATACCGCTTAGCCGTTGCTAAATCCATATAGTACACAATGGGAATGAATAGCAATGTATGTCTACCAATGCTGTTGCTGTGCTGGTTGCTAGGGTGTCACGTGGTGTGGTGTCACGTGATGTGGAAAGCTCTATTAAAAAATTTTCGAGCTTTACTGGAATCACTGACTGGCACATCATCTAGGCCGACTGGTACCAGTCAATCGGGCTTAAATGATTTGGGCTTTCTACATGAATTCTTTAGATTTAGTCATTTTTTAATTTGTTTTTTTTAGACAATAAGATAGCATAAACGTTACTATTCCATGAATCTATTGTTCTATTCTAATTAGTTGAAAATCAAAATGGTCAAAGTAACCTGTATCGCCATTCAAATATCCGTAGACAATTATTTCAGATTTGAACTTCTTTTTTTTATTTTTTTAAGGTTTAAAAAGATTTATAACTAAATTTTAACGTATATTTCTTCATTATTCTATGATTTCAAGCTAAATTGTGATAAATTAAACATGCAAATTATGAGGCTTTAAATATATTGTTCCGTTCAGAATGGCAACATTTTACCTTCTTGCACAAAACCGCATTACAGATACTCAAATATTTTGAAAATACATAAAAAAAAGTATTAATTTTATTTAAATCCTTTTAAACAGCAGAAAAAAACATATTTTTCAGATTTTATTATGTTTTACTTTTCTATTAGGAGATTCCATGTGAAATATTAATGATTTAGAGAAGAACTACTTTTTATACCGCGGAGTGATATCCGTTTATATATATCGAATTCTGACAATTTTTGTACTCTTTTACGTGGTGAATGAGTTGGTGATTCGCGTGGGATCTTAACAAACTTTTTTTAAGTCTTAAAAACGATAAATATTTGCTCTTTTAGAGCACCAAAAAAAATTTAAAATTAAAAAAACCTAAAAAAAATCGAAAAACTTAAAACACTTAAAAAGAATTCAGCTGTAAAGCTAAATCTTCATTTCTATTGCAAGGCTTAACGTAAAGATATTTAAAGATGAATAATCAACCAGGCCCAAATTATCCTATAGCCTCTTTATATGTTGGAGATCTTCATCATGATGTGACAGAAGCTATGTTATTTGAAAAATTTTCTACTGCTGGTCCCGTTCTTTCTATTAGAGTTTGCAGAGACCTGATCACACGTCGGTCACTTGGCTATGCATATGTCAACTTTCAACAACCTGTCGATGGTAAGTTAACATTAAAATTGTCTTTTGATATTTATTTTTGGATATTAAGCTATTCTGGTAGGGAAATATCTAAATAGTTCATTCTCTGATAAGTGTTGTTTCTCATTGCGTCATAGCTTGCAATATGGGGTTAACCCAGCATGACTCATTTTATTTTTTGCCATGAACTATCTTAGGGTCAATTAAGTTCTCTTGTTTTGTTTTAAGTTTTTCGTGCGAAATGTAAACATGCGTTTTGTTGAATAATGTGGTTTAGGCCTAGTGAGCATGGTGGTTTTGCATAGCCATGTGACTTTCTTAAAAGTGTGCAATAAAAGCAAAATTATGGCTAAGTTGATTTTAAACTCGTAAGATATTTGTTAAATGTGTACTTATTGCTGCCCTGCGTTTCTAATTTGTAAGTTTTTGTGCTATGTGTTTGAAAGGACAAGGGGTGCAAAAATATAGGTCACTCCCTGCTGTTAAGATTTTAGTCATCAAAATGGTAAAATTTTAATTTTAATAATCACTTTATTAACCCTTAGAGGAATTGTGATTAAAATTTTGTGGCTGTAATGTAAAGGTACTGTTAAGAGTGCTGTATGAAATGCAAGAATAATCCAAAGAAACTGGGTCTGGTGTAAATTGCTTACTAGTCAATAAACTGCATTGGTAACACAAAATGTCGTCCAGTCCCGCTTCTTCGGATTTACCAGAATTGCTGGCACAGCTTCGATAGGAGTCCTCCAGCAGCCATGCTTACCAATAAGCTCAAGTAATGACAACACTCTAGCACAGCAGTTCTCAAATTGGGTGCCGCGGCACCCTGGGGTGCCGCGGGCCTATGCCAGGGGTGCCGCGCCAATAATCAAAAAGTTGTCAAAATTTTAAATAATCCTACTTTTTTTTCATGTTCTGTCGTTTTTCCTTCTATTCAAAAAATATTGCTAGGAACGCCAAATATCTTTTTACAAAAACAGAACAGTACGAAGTATTCCGGTCGCCAGGAGGGCGTCAACTGGTCATTAGCGCGCAGACCCCTGTCAGTCATGGCTGTGGGTGGGCTCGGGGATGGAGCGGTTTTTTTTTTTTAAAAAACTGTGGTATATCCTTGAAGTAATTTTTAGCTAATTCAAAAAATGATATTAAATACATAATTATCTTTTATTTATTTTTTAAAAATTTATATCAATGTATAAAGAGTTTTTATAACTTTCATCCTTTAAATTGAAACATTTTCGATGAAAATCAGAATTGAAAAAAAAGGATGATTATAATATACCCTTTGATGTAATTAATTAGCTTAAGGATAACAAGAAACATGCTAACATGAGGGTGGTTTCGAATTTAATTACCATAGTATAATATTGCCTATTTTAAAATTAAGTTCATTGCAGATTTTTTTTTTCAATTATGTTCTGCTAAAATCACCGAGCTGTTTTAGATGCCCTCTATTACAAATACTATCAGAAATTGCATTTTAATCGATTAAAAATACAATAGTATTAATTAAAACCTTAAAATAAGGCTAAATTTGAATATTTATACATACATGTGATAGAAAATTATTTTTTTAAAACTGTGCCTCGTTAAACTTTATTTTATGGTTGCATTTCTTTCAATTTTATGTTCTTAATAGTCTAATATTGGGCCCCCTCAATATTTTACTGAAGTCGGCCCTTATGAATACTCCTATTATAAGACGAAATAAATCCATTTTTTTTTATATCGATCCTCCGGTTTAGAGTACTCATAGTTCCAAGTACTTTTAAGAAAATACGTTTAGGTGAGTAAAGTAGTAGAGTATTTGACCATTGACTTAAAAATCTAGTATAGATTTTGCCCATCCCTCAATCAAACTTTTTAGGGGTGCCTCGAAATTTTTTTTAGCCTCCCAAGGGTGCCGCGGTGAAAACAAATTGAGAACCCCTGCTCTAGCATATTGCAATGGATAACTGGTGGCTGGAGGAGCAAATCGGGCCTGCAGCCAAATTTGGTGACTTTCATTGTCGCTAAGTATGACTGGAGATCCGAACCAAGTATGACAATCGGTCACCATATTAGGCGATGAAAATCTGCTGGCTCGATTCGCTTTGTAACTTAATATTAAATTATGCAAATTTGGGTTCAATTCCGTAGAGTCCCCGCTAAATATTGCCCGGTTCTTTTAGACAACAAAAAGTAGAAATATTCATAAATAATTTCAAACTTCTGAAATAAAATATTTAATTATATCAATAACTGTTCAGTTTATTAATAAAAGTCGAAAAAATTTGTTGATATTGGCGATATTTAGTGGGTACTCCGGACCTGGAAAAAGTTTTAACCTTCCCCCGAACCTAATAAAATTTACCCGAACCTAATGTATTGCACCTATGGAGCTGACAGGGGCTTCCCCCGAACCAGGTTCGTAGGTTCGGGCACTTTTTCCAGGTCCGGGGGACTCTAACGGAATTGTACCAAAATTTGAAACATTCCTATATGGCGAAAAGGGCAATGTGTTGCCAAGGACGAGAGACTGACCAAACTGTTACTATAGAACAAGGAGGACCTGTGTCTAATCTGTTCGGATAATCAGACAGTGATTGTGTGTAGATGTTGGAAATTCAGAGAAACCGGGCGTGGGTGAGATTTAGGTGAAATTTGGTGTTGCCAATGCAGTTTATTGGCAATTTTTGGTTGGTTTACTTTCTACATGAATACTGATCTGTTTCAGCTGAACGAGCGCTGGACACCATGAACTTTGACACCGTGAAGGGGCGACCCATCCGTATCATGTGGTCTCAGCGTGACCCGTCCTTGAGGAAGTCAGGCGTTGGGAATGTCTTCATCAAGAATTTGGACAAGAGCATCGACAATAAAGCCATGTACGACACCTTCTCTGCATTTGGAAACATCCTTTCATGCAAAGTAAGTGAACCTCGTATTTTATTTTTCCCGAGACAATCTCAAAATTATTTTTATGTTGATAATAGTAGAGACGGCTTAAATTCTAACCAAAGAAGTACCGGAGTGCTACTATTTTAGCATTGCAAATATTTGCTGATTAATAAATAAATATTTAGTGAAAACCAAGAAGTACCAAAATGCTTCTTGCGTAATATCTGAACAGCCCCTTTGTAGAATATCTTGGATTATCGAAACTTCACCTTATGTTTGCTAGGAGCAAGCATCAGATGAAGTGTTGTGGTATATCACACAAAAGGTGAAAACAAAAATTAAATTTTGTTCTTTAGCATTTAAGTTCATTTCTTTAGCATCTTAATGTCCATTAACTAACTTTGCTTTAGCAGTAGTGTTGAATCTGAAGGTCGCTGAACAATCAATTTAACAAAGTTTTCTCTCCTTTAGGTTGCTACTGATGAAGAAAGTAGTTCACGCGGGTATGGATTTGTGCACTTCGAGACTGAAGAAGCTGCAAATAATGCCATTTTGAAAGTAAATGGTATGCTGCTCAACGGTCGGAAAGTGTAAGTATATTTGAATTAGAAGGAATTAGAATTGCTTGATTTTGATTGATTGCTTTAGTTTTCTCATTTACTAATATTTGATTTTTCCAATTTAATTAATTTCCTCTAATTCTTATTGTGGAAAATGGAAATCTAATTGGGTTTATTTCTTTTCGGGTATTTTGTTAAGGTATTGCTAACATTTTGTTTGTTTTCAAAGCTTGAAGTTAAACTGGTACAATTGTAACTCGGTATTTGACTTTAGGTTTGTTGGGAGGTTTGTCCCCCGCAAGGAACGCGAAAAGCTGCTTGGAGAAAAAGCCAGGCGCTTCATGAATGTCTACATCAAAAACTTTGGAGATGACTTGGATGATGAAAAACTTAAAGATATGTTTGAAAAATATGGAAAAATAACAAGTGCGAAGGTACGTGATTAAGTTTGATTGTCTTTAAGTGCTTTGGAAATGAAAGCCTTGTCTTGCATGATTTGGTTGGTTGATGTAATGTGGTTGTGGATTTTTAAATTGGGAATGGGGGGAAATTTATTCTATGGTATATATTTTTTCCTAATTTGTAGAGTATTTTTAATATATTTTATTTCCTGTTAAACAATTCATGTTTATGAATGAATTAAGTTAATGTGTTTTTGTATTGTTGAAATTGTCAGCTGTTAATAATAACAGGGATGCAAGTGCTACTCCGAACTGCGCCAGTTATTGAATCCTGCGCCATCCTGCTCAAAAATGTAGTTTTGAACCGAAATTGCGCCAAAGCGAGTATTTTCATGCGAATTTTTCAAAATTGTTTACTCTGCGACCCGTCCAATAATTGCCAACAATTGAAATTGGCAGAGCCTTTTTCAATTGAAATTCAGAGCCTTTTTCAGAGTGCCATGATAAGCGCGCTTTTGGAGTAAAGTGTGGAAATTTATGGCGCCAAAGCTGTCCGCGTGCGACTTTCCAAATCGAAACGAAAGCCACACCCGCCGGGTCATTTTGTGCGGCCCGCGATGCGCCCTGAACCCTCCCCCCCCCCCCAAAAAAAAAAGTAGCTTTAAATTTAAAACACTTTTTAGCATACTAAACTTTAAAAACATTTCGGGGAAGGACCCCCTAACCCCCCAATTTCTTTCGCGGAATCGCGATTTTCCCGCTTATTTCTGCTCTTCCACTTTTTCATCAATTTTGCGCCCCTCGAACTAATTTTAACTTTTTCAGATAATCCCTACTTTTTTACTTCCCAGATTTTTTCCAAGAAAGATCACTAGTTATCGCCAAAAAAAGTCGGAAAGTCGCGACTTCTCGTGAAAGTTTCGTTTTGCTCACGGAGTGAACCGTTCCTTCCGCGATGCTTTCTTGGACGCCGCGGCTGTAAAGTTGAAATCGGCTTCTCTTCTCGCGTTCTTATTGTGATGTAGAAAGAACAACTTCACTGTGGTTAGAAACTACTTGCAAATCTGGTGTTCTGGAAATCGAAAAATAGCGATTTTTCACGAAAGTTCTGTTTTTTCCGCGACTGCTTTTTATGGGTGCCTGTTGAAGTGGACTGTAAGAGCAGCCTAATAAGGCTACTCTAGTGATAGATATCTCTCAGAACAGCGATCAGGGGCTTATGTAAGAGGGGGCCAACCCCCCCCCAGAAATTCGGTCTAGGTTACCAAAACCCTGTTTTTTTAAGTGTCAAATTTTCTGGGGGGAGGGCCTCTAAACCCCCTTTTGCACTTGGAACTTGAATTCACAACTTTTTATAGTAAATTCATCAAAATCAAAATTCTACTTAAAAATATTTTACATTCCTAAAAAAGTGTCCAAAATTTGGACTAGATGTACCAAAACAAAGTTAAATTCCTGTTTTTAAGGTCAAATTTCCAAAAATTTTCTGGGGGGGACCCCAGACCGCCCTTTGGTGCTTTGAACTTTATTACTCACAACTTTTCTTATAGAAAGTTCTCTAAGATACAAATTCTAAAAATTACACCTATTAAATATGCGGGGCTGAGGTTTTTCTAAGTTGTAAATTTTTAGTGAAAGGTTGCTTTGAAGCAACTGAAGATAATAATACAGTGGTTTATTTAAATCAGGTTATAACCTGTTAGATATCTATAAGATTCTAAAAAAAACTCAAAAATACATTATAATTTTTTTTTTACTTAGCATAAGTGATATTGCTAAAAAATTTCAGTAATTTAATTATTTAAGTGAAGGTAAATTAAAATTGGTTCTCTCATTGCTAAAAATTATTAGTTTCATGCTAAAAAATTGCATAAAACTAAGCTTGCGCTTTTCACTCTTTTTTCATCTTTAGACAAACTCATCCCTAATAATTGCAAATAAACCAATAAAATATGTAATTTTAAAGGATTAAATATGTTAACATGTTTGGGTAATAAAATATTTTTATAGTGAAAAAAGTTAAGTAATTCTTCCTCAGAATCAGATTTGATAAGATCAAATCATCCCTGTCCTAAAGTAAAATCCCTTGCTCTAAAATGGCTTTTTCCCTTCTCCGAAACGAGGTTCTGCTGCACCAAAATGGTGTTTTACCTGCTCCTAAACATAGTTTTGCTGCTCCGAAATGGTATTTTCCCCTGCGCCAAAGGTGCTCTAAAACCCCTTTTTGCCACTTGCATCCCTGTAATAATAATAATAATTTTATTTATTTCAATTTGGACAGTACATATGGGAAAATCTGAAAAGAACAAAACATATGAGTCATCTGGGGGTTAAAACCCATTTAGATGACCAAAAAAGTTTTTTCTGATATTGATGATAAAATTGACAAGGGGATAACAAAACGAGAAAAAAAACACATACACACAAATAAAAAACAATAATTATAACATACAAAACGTACAAGATTTTTTTTAAAAGTAAGGTAAAGAATTGAATAATTTAGGAGCTAGATAATAAAAATGTTTACGGAAAATTTCTTTTTTAAAACGGGGGATTTGAAATATTTCGTTTGGTCTTCTATTAGATATTTCTTTTTTTTTTGTACACATATTTTTATTATTGTATAGAAAGAGAATCATGCGAAAAAAAGCGTTATGCTGTAACGGTAGAAATTTTAAATCTTGATAATTATAAGGGCGTTAAGATTTTAAATTTAGAATTTTTAAGCATTTGTTTTGAAGAGAAATTAATGGTTTTAAATTACTTTTGTATTCCCCACCCCAGATTATTACTCCGTAATTTAGCAAAGAATAAAACCAGGAATAATATAATGTTTTCAAAAATGAGCTATTTACCTTGTTCTTTAAAAAATAAAATCTAATTAAAATAAAACAAAGTTTTTTGCATAATTCATTGATATGACTTTTCCACTTTAAATTGAAATCAATGCTAATCCCTAAATATTTAATGGTATTTTCCCTTTTTAACGCGTAGCATTTACAATTTCGAATAGAGTTGTAGGTATTTGAGTGAAATTTAATATTTAAATGAATATAACTTAATTGTAAATTGAAGAATAAATATTTAGTTTTATTTAAATTTAGAGTTAAGTCATTACATGAAAACCATTTTCTAACTATAATATGATTCAATTTGTCTTTTCAATTCATTTAAATCATGACAAGAATAAAGCAATACTGAATCATCCGCGTATGTAATTATTTCACCAAATAGCTGTAATTTACAAGTCATTTATGAAAATAATGGTCCTAAAATAAGAACCCTGTGGCACGCCACGATTAACAGTACAAAATTCACTGTAGGATTGTCCAATTTTCACTCTTTGTTTTCTATTACTTAGGTACGAAATAAACCACTCCAAAATACAACCTCTGAAACCAGCATTTTCCAATTTTTTTAATAGTTTGTTATGATTTACGTTATCGAAAGCTTTCGATATATCAAGAAAAATAGCAAGTCTTTTTGTTATTGTCCACACTATTATATATATATATATTTACTAAATTTTAGTAGAGCTATTTCGGTATTACAGCCTTTTATAAAACCATGCTGATTTTCTGCTAAAAATTTTGTTTGAGCATCACAGCTTTATGACTTGACTTGACTCTCTTCACACCGATGTGGTGTATGAGGCCGCAAGCTCAGCCCTCCACTCCCGCCGGTTAAGTGCCACAGCCCTGGCAGCCCCCCAGCTGGGCCAACCCAGGGAGTTTATTTGGTTCCCTAAGGAAGTCATCAGCAGGGGGACCACAGGACGCCGCACCCCGCCAAGCAGGAATAATAACATAACACAGCTTTATAGATTGGAGTAATAGCTTCTTTAAGTGAATCAGGGAAATAAGATAAATTAATTGATTTATGAAATCCGTTATAAAACTAATGTTGTTTACAGCAAATGTCTTTATAAGTTTAATATTCAATCCATCATAATCTGTAGAATTAACATTCTTAAAAGAACTAATGACATTCAATACCTCGTAGACACAAAGGAATATAAACAAGAGGTCAAACTTGGCATTAAATAGAAACCAAAATCATCTTGGGGAGAATTAGAATTTAAATACATACTTGCAAAATGATCATTAAATTTGGATGCAGTGTCAGATTCATTTAAAAGTTGAGGTAAATTAGAAGGTTTATGTTGCATATACCATTAATTAAATTCCATTTTTCTTTTATATTTTTACAGTTTTGAAATTTATTATTGTAATGATCAGATTTCGCAGCTTTAATATTTCTCTTCAATTCTGCTACAGTAGTCTTGTATGCCGTGCTATAAACTATATCCCAAGGGTATTTTCTAGTTTTTTTGAATAGTTTAGTTTAAGTAGTTTAGTTTAGTTTAGTTTTTTAATAGTTAGTTAATAAGTTCTTAATTTTCTATTAAATGCCTTTTTAGGTGATGACTGACGATATGGGGAAACCCAAAGGATTTGGTTTTGTTAGCTTTGAAGACCCTGAAAATGCCGAAAAGGCTGTCGAAGAATTGAACGGGAAAGAAGTCAATGGAAAAACCCTGTATGTCGGGCGGGCGCAGAAAAAGTCTGAACGAGCTGCCGAATTAAAACGGCGGTTTGAGATGCTTAAAATCGAGCGAATGAGCCGATACCAGGGTGTCAATTTATATGTCAAAAATTTGGATGATGCAATAGATGATGAAAAACTCAGAAAAGAATTCGCCCCTTTTGGAACAATTACAAGTGCTAAAGTAAGTTTCATAGCAGCCAAGTACTCAGATTTTATTGGAGTTAGTCCTATTTTTGGTTTCTTCTCTGATAATCAGATTTTTCCCTAAAAACTCAGATTTTTGCGATTTTTAAAAATACTTATGTTGCAATTGTAAAAGAAAATTTTAATTTAAAAACCTTGAAAGTTATTTCAGGGTGTCTACTGATTGTGTGAAAGTCCTGAAATCGTATTGCATTCCAAAATTGCAATGAAAGATTGCGAATTTTCATTTATGTTCGGAACTTTTGCCTGTGAAGTTGGCTTTTCGAATTTCAATGGCGGGCTGAAAAAACAACTTAATGGTCGTGATCGCGTTTTTCTTTCTTCACGTTGATGTCTTAAGCTTTAGAAGCTTGTTTTTGGAGAAAGTGTTCACTATTAGCTGACAAATTACAAAAGTAAAAGAAAGCAAAGGGAGAAGTATATCATTTTCTATATATTTTATCAGAAAGAAAGTCTTACAAAATTTTTCACATGGGTAATCTTTGGGAGCTTGACATTTTTAACTTCATGAAGTATATGGTTTTCTTTTATCCCTGGCAGAGTAAGCTTAAAGTTCTTTGATTAGCTGAATACATTTTAAGTCAATGCATAATTAATACTATTGATCATTATTTATAGGCATATTGCTTGCTTTTTAATAGGCACTACAAGGTATTTCACAATTTTAAATTTCAAGAGGATTCACCAAGTAGTCATTTTATATTTTTGAAGTTTTTCTATGCATCATTTCTTAAAATCAGACTTTTATTTTTGTTACTTATTCTTAATAAGGTTTCAATATTAAATTTTCTTTCCTAAAGTTATTTTTTCCAGAAAAAGCATTAATTTCTGTTATGGTAATAGAGCAAGAATCATGATTAATATTTAAACAGTTTTGGATGTTTTTGTTTCTTCATAGGTTTTAGGTTTTTATCTGAATTATTTGTGCTTAGTAGTTTAACTATTAACTAAAAAAGCAGCCTAAGTTTTAAATTGTGACCAAAAAATAGGTGGGTGTGCTTTCATATGTAGTCTGTGAAAGTACTCCTATTTTTTCCCCCATCAGGTTGGCAGCTATGAAGTTTTTAAAGCTTTCTCTTTTTCTAATTTGGTTTTTGTTAAGGGTTGTCCAGTTGTTGGTTTAAAGCTCTGTTGTATGACTGCTTTAAATTATCTTGTGGTACTCGAGTTTGACAAAAGGCTGATTGGTTTAATTTAAATCAGTAGAATTCCTCTTATCAGCTTAAACCATCTGAAATTTAGTACAGAGTGAATTTTGAAGTTAAAACACGTTCTCAAAATTAATATTTCTGCAATTGATACAATAAACTAAATTGGAAAAGTGCTTATCTGTATACTACATTGATGTGAAGGGGAAAAAATAAAAGTTATTTCTTAAAACAGGTTATGACTGATGGCAATGGAAGATCCAGAGGATTTGGCTTTGTGTGTTTCAGCTCACCTGAAGAGGCCACAAAAGCTGTAACTGAGATGAATGGCCGTATTGTGGTTTCCAAACCCCTTTATGTGGCCTTAGCTCAACGCAAGGAAGACCGTAAAGCACACTTGGCTTCTCAGTATATGCAGAGAATGGCTGGAATGCGAATGCAGGTAATGGCGGTGTTTTCTATTATTTGATTGATATGGTCGAACTATACAATATCACTTTTTTTTTTTTTTGTGAATCACATCCTACTTATTTGGATTTCTAGTACGTGTTCCAAGAGTTGAGTGAACTTTTAGTTTATACATTTTTGGTGTTTATTTCTAACAGAAATTTGCACAAAGTGCTGGATTAGAGACGTAAATTACTGATTTTAAAAGGCAATGAATTACTATTTAAAACATAATAGGATATAAAATGTAAGCATTGGCTCAGGCCGTAGTGTATGAGCCTCATAAAGACGTAGATTAAAAGCCCCTTTTTATAACATACAAAAAAATTAGTTGCCAACAAAAAAGTAACAAAATTGACATAGATTCATCCCTTTTAGGTTCATAATGAAGTTGGGATTCAGTATAAACTAATACAGATATTAAGGTTTTTATCCTACATATACTTTAAGCACTATTGAGTGGCAAAGTGGTACTAATCACAACATTACAAAAATGCCCCTACTAGTTTCAAGAAATTAAAATAGTTGTGATAAATCTTGATTGCTATTGAGACAACGTATCTGTACTGACACTATTTATTATTCTAAATTTAATAAATTGGGATAGAGAAACAAATGTCAGTCTATTATCTGCAATGTTTGTTGTAGCTAGAAATTTGTTATTTTCTTCCAGTTGGGTCAAATGTTCAATCCAGGAGCGGCAGGCTATTTTGTGCCCACCATGGCTCAAGCTCAACGTGGGTACTTCCCACAGATGCCCCAGATGCGAGCTACTCCACGCTGGCCCCAAAATGCCCAGATGCGCCCAGGCACCCAAACAGCTGCAAGTAAGTAGATTTGTTTGGCTCTTCTTGGGATTTAGGATGGATTTGTATGAAATTTTAATTTAAAAACTTGAGATAAAGAACTTGGAGATTATCTTCTGTTGGATCTTGAGAGGTTACAAATTATCACCCTATCAGACTAGTGCACAAAAATGAAAAAAGAATTAGGAGTTTCAATAATTTCATCATCATAACTGGCTCAACAGCCCGTTGTGGGCCTTGGTCTTGGTGGGCTGTGGACCTCCAGTTTTTGATGTTAATAATACCAAAACTGCCCTCCAAACAGTCAACATCTCTTTTTCGGTCTACCCCTTGGTTACTGTCCAAAAAGAACTGCATGGAAAATTTCCCAAGCATCTCTATCACTTTCTATTCTCATGATCGGCCCATCTCATTCTGTTCAGTTAACAAATTTTGAAATTTCAACATCACTAAAGAGTTTGTAAAGTTCAAAATTGAATCTTTAATAATGCTTCATAAGCATCAACAGTAAGAAAAAAATCTTATTTATTAAAAATTTAAATTATTTAAAAATATTCTGCAAATTTCTGAAACTGCACTTGGTGTGCGTGTGTGCTTCTACATTATCAAAGTCTGAACCCCAGTGTATTGGAAACATTTTCATTAAATAGATTTAATTCAATTCTGTCCTTTCACCCATGACTTGTCAAAATTGTTTTACTTAGCTTCAATAATTTTCACTCTTGTTATTTTTCATATTGCTTCATGTGTGCTTTTCTTCCAGCCTTCCAAGCTATGCAGTCCGCGCCATTCGCAGCCCGCGCTGCTGCCCAAAGGCCCTCAGTCCCCGCCAGCCAACAGCCCGGCGGTATGCGTGCCGGCATGACCGCTCGTCCCATCACCGGCCAGCAGCCGAACGCCGCCGCCGGCAACCGCGGCGTGCAGCCCATGGGCCCCTCCGCTCCCCGCCCAGCCGCGGCAGCCGCCGCTGCAGGGATGGCAGCCGCCCAGGGAGGCCGCCCAGCTGCCTTCAAGTACACCGCCAACATGCGCAACCCGCCCCAGGCGCCCACCCAGGCCGTGCCACAGGCTGTCGCTGCCGTGTCTGCCCAGCAGGCCCAGGCTGCAGTGCACATCCAGGGCCAGGAGCCGCTCACAGCTTCCATGTTGGCCGACGCCAATGCCCAAGAACAGAAGCAGATGCTTGGCGAGAGGCTCTTCCCCATCATCCACCGGTGGTACCCCGAGATGGCCGGAAAGATCACCGGCATGCTGCTCGAGATCGACAACTCGGAGCTGCTGCACATGCTCGAGCACCACGAGTCTCTCAAGGCCAAGGTGAGTACTGGAGAAACAGTCTTTAATTTTTCAGGGTGGCCACAGACCTATCATTGTCAAGGGAAAATTGCAACCCCCTGAATTTATCGGGGAATTTAAAAAAAAATATCTAATACAGGGTTCCCAAGGGTCAGGGAATACTGGCAAAAGTATGGGAATTTTAATTTTACCTAAAAAGTCGGGGAAACTGCTCATTTTGGCCAAAATCAAGGACCTATTTAATTGTTCATATGTTATTTTATAAGTTTTTCTGCAATTTTAAAAAAATTGCTAGATTGTGGAGAAATAATTAAGAGATAGTTATAAGTTAAGTTTTGATATTCTAGAAGAGTGGCACCCATGACCTAGGCTTTCATGAACCAAAAACTGGCTGCTGCGATGTGTGCGAGAGCTGTAACAACAGCTAATGCAGGCACACTCGCTATCTTCAGAAGAAGAGTCGAAACACAAAGCTAAATTAGCCATGAGAGAAGAAAGGGCTAAAGACAGCCTTGGGTACACCAGTACTTTACTCAAGGCAAATGTCAGCTCCTTTTATATGAGAAAATTAAACTTATAATTTAACAGCGTACTACATGCAGGCTGGAATTTGTGGATTGGAGGCCAGATAAAACCAGTTCATTTTAAATAGGGAAAACCGCATTATATTTGGCAGGATTAAAGCAGATGTATTGTTATTGAGAGAAATTTTTAAAACCTGGAATCTTTTTGGAATTGATGCATTTGCACGCATATGTTAGAGGCTGGGATTAGTGAACTGTTAAAATAATAAACAAAGATAGATAGTGATTCAATGCAACAATTTCTACTGTTGAAAAGGAGGAGAGTCCTGTTGCCTTGGGAACAGAAATGTAAATGAGAGCTTAACTTGTGATAGACAGAAACAGAATTGGGAGTTAAGACCAAACATTCCTAATGTTGATTTTTCTGGTGGGATGTAGCAGAGAAATTTTGGGTGTTTATTAAATATTTCAGCCCTGAGAATGATAATGTAGGTTCAATTGTGTGATTCCTTTGCAATTTAGTAAAACATTCAATAAAAATGCTCAATGTTAATCTCATTTAATGAGATTATTTTAAACTAAATTATTAAGAATTTTGATTTTATGGCAACACTAATTCAATTTGGCTTGAATCTTGCAAATTGAATTTTTAATAACAAAGAAATTGATAGATCTCTGTCGATGTTTTTATGAACTGTCATTAATTCAGATTTCATTTCAGGTTGAGGAGGCAGTTGCTGTACTTCAAGCCCATAATGCTAAGGAGACTGGTTCTGGAGGCCTTAAGAATGCTAACATCTCTTAAAAGCCTCATCTTTTCAAGACATGACAACAAGTCTACTTTTCTATTTTACAAAATTAAAAAAAGTTATAAAAAAAAAGAAAAATGTTGGAAAACCCCACGTGAATACCATGCTTTATACAGTTTAAAAATGACAAAAAAATAGAAAAAGGCTAAAAATTCTGAGGACTGTTGGATAATGTCCGTCTGGGCTTATCTTACATATATATTTACGTCTTGTGTTTGAATGTCTTGACTTTTTTGTCTTCTTATGAGTTTTCATGATTTAAACATCATTTAATTAATTAGGTGTAGGGTTTATTTTTACTCTGTATCCAAATTTAATGTTTTTCCTAATAAAGGTAATTCTGAGTATTTTTTTGTCTTGTGTCTTGTACATGTAAGCATTTAAAGTATGTATTAATTGAGGGAACAGTCCCAACCCCAAAAACAATTGCTGAAAAATGAGGTATTGGTCAATATTGTTTAATTATATCAATGATTTACCGTATTTAGTTAATAGAGACAATTTTTTTATAATAGTTTAACAGAGATAATTGCTTAAGTTTTGGAAACATGCTAATAATACTTACAACAAAAAATTAGAATTGTGAACTAATTTTTTTTTCTCTCCAATTTGTTTCCAAGTTTATTTCACTTTGAAATCTGGGTACGGGTTACAAAATTTGCCACTGATCAAACTAAGCAATGAGGGAATGCATATGTGAGGGATTTGATTAATTTTGCACTTGTTCGATACTTTATTCTCTCTGATACTTTTTTGATACTTTATTCTCTCTGATACTGATATTATAGTTTAAAACTATCAAATATCAGATTTTAAAGTTCAAAAATATGTTTTAAATAACTTAAAATTCAATTTTATTTTTGCCAAAACACTAGTAAAGTCATGTGACCAAAAAACGGGATTTTACGTCACAGCGTTGCGAAACTAGTGAATTGTTAAAAATAAAAGAAATCAGACTTATCATAAAACCAAAACACGCATAAAACTCGTCTGTTTTCTTGTGAACGGCCAGAAAAAGAAAAAATTAAAACTTTGAATCCTAATAATTCCAAAACCAATTAATATTTTTTGAAAAACAAACTGCCAATCTTTTTATAAAAAATATTTGTATGTATCTTTAAAATATCATGGTTTTTTTAGTTAAAACTTTGTGAAGAATAGAATGAAGCAAGCTAAGCATACAATAACATAGCGGGTCCAAGCGCTGTGACGTCACACAGCAGCCATAGCGAAATTACTGTTTTTCCTGCCCAATACTGGAAATGACATTTTAAAAATTAATATCTTGGGGAATAGTTTTCAGATTTCAATAACCCTATTTCAATAATTTTTACGTCATTTTTCATGGATTTTCATCCTCTATCATAATAAAATTTAAAAAAAAGAAACGTGCAATACCCTCATTAAGGAAAATAAATATAACCTCTTGTTTGTAAGGTAGAAAAGAATGGTACTGTGTTATGGAATGAAATTTAAACAAGTATTTTAATTTTGTTTGAAAGTAGAAAAAAAAACGATTGAACTGGAAGCAGTTGGAAAAAAAATTGGGTGTTGCAAGGTTTTGTTTATAAACTCTTCGACATAGAAAGTGAAATACTTGATTCAAAGGGAAAAGTATGTTTAAGATAGCGAGGGTTAATTTTGGGAATTGCAGTAATACAGGGCCCACTCCTGTTAAACAACTATAATTCTTGGGTTGAATTGTTTTTCAGCTGATGTCAAATAGCATTATAATGTAAGGTGGGTGTCATCACTTCCTACACCTTTTTTAAGGTTGACAGCATTTACTAGCTAACTTAGGCATACTTCATGAAGTAATCGAAATAATTAACCTGTAAATATATTATAGATACTATCACATTTTTAGAATTAGTTCTGTGACATTGCCTATCCACAGGAAGAATATTACAAGTACAAATGGGGGCAAGGCTCCTAGGAAAGTTAGTCCTATGCTTTTTTTGTTGATATTTTTTCATATCAGTGGACCCCCAAAACCAGAAATGAATCAATGTTTAACTTTACTAAATATAGTTATATTTCAGAATTTAATTAGTTTTTCAACTTTGGAAAGAAGTGCTCTAAAGCATTTATACTATTTTACACTTATTTTTTCAAGTCTTGCTTATAAACTTATAAGTAACTGACCTTCCTTGACATTTTAAATATTAAAATGGAAACAATTTCAAAATGTTTTGACACTAAAATAATTGTCTTTAAAATTTCTCAAAGCATAAATATCTACTTTTTAGGCTGATCGCGCACGAGCGACTTTTGTCACGGTGACAAAGACAAAATTGTTGCCTTGGCTATTGAAACAAGTTCAAGTATTGATAGAGTGCGCGCACTAGGCGACGTGACACTTGGCCGATTGCCAAGAATTTCTTCATAGAGATCCATTGTTTTCTAGTGATATTTTTGATACTAGTAATATGGGGCTTGCTTTTTGTTATGTTCACACAATGTTAAACTTTTTAAAACAGAAAATTCTACTAATTTAAAATTTTTTTAATATAAAAACTAGGGTGTTTTTTTTCCTTAATCAGATGTATAATGTATATATATTCTGGAGAGCTATTTTAACAAGACAAAAAACAAGGAGGGTCAATGGGGTTGTTTTAGAAATTCAGAAAACCCTAACTATGGTTTTCCTTGTTTGTGTATTTTACCAGACCTCATAAGTTTGTGTAGATCAGAAGAAAACAGTAGATTGGTATAAAAAAGCAAAATATTATCTAAGATTATTCTTAATTTATCACTAAAACAACATTTTGGAAGATCTATTACTGCTATAGGTTATTAAATGTCAGGTGAACCAATTTTTACCTTGTGTCCTTTGACCCTTTCTTGAAATTCTATAACTAATTTAAATATAAATAATGTATTAACCGTTCTTGTTTTCGATTTTTGAGGTTTTTAATAAGTGTAGTTTTTTCTGGTGAAAAAAACACTAGACCTTGACGTTATAGTTACTACTTTACCCAATAAAGTATCTCATCAATACCAGAATCCTTTTTCTTTTGTGATTACATCAGGCTTTATCTCTCGGCATATGCCATCTACGAAATCTGTGAACTAACATCTGGGGTGTTCCCATCATGCCCAAGTTCCACTAACTCTTGAAACCCAGAGGTTTCTCCATATGTTGATATAGTCTTAAAGGATACTGGAATCATTGGTGAGTAAATTCACAGGGATGAGATTTTTTGAAATTATCATGAAAATTGCAGACAGTTTACTATAAAAAAATTAGCTTTTGAACTGAAATTTTTGACTGGGAATTTCATTTTTCTAAATTCAAGTTGATATTGACTTTTTTGAGGCTCTTTTATATGGTAAATTTTCATATAAAAGCCAATTTAACACAACAGCTTCACACAATGTAACTTTAAAGTGTAAGAATTTATTCTTGAAATTAATTTTAACTAATTATTATTAGTCTTTCCTATTTATTCTCAACTAGCTGATATGCCCGGCCTTGCACGGGTGGAGTGTATCAATTTATTAAAATTTTCTCAAGTTACATGCCTAATTTTCTGTAACCATAATTACCAATCATCCTGGTAGTTTTTCATATCCCGGTGTTCCCAGTATTTTTTCATATCCCGGTGCCTTTTTCATCTTGGTGTCCCCGATGCCTTTTCATCTCGGTGTTCCCGGTGCATTTTCATCACCGTGCTCCCTGTGCCTTTTCCCTCCCGGTTCCAACTGTGTAAATCTAACCTAACCATCCAGTTCCGGTGTTGCACATTTAATTACGACAGTTACCCAATTATCCATTCTAAGTGAAAAAAATCCATTAAAATTATTACAGACTTTTGAAATCCCAAAATTTGTAAATACCCCCTGTTTAAATTGAAAAAAAAAACCCGTTAAACTACACCAAAGAAACAAATTATAAGGTTAAATAACAAATTGATCTAGTGTTTCTATCATCAACTTTCTAAAAAAACTGCATGATGTAATCTTTACTTTAACCAGTCTAATTCTTAAAACTTTCTATTTCAACTTAAAGTTTCATGGAAAATGAAGTTTTTAATAAGAAAATACTGTTATAAAGTTTTTTATAAGGGCCGTTTTTAATTTTTTAAATTATTAATAACCTTTTTAAAACATTTAAAACAATTTTAGCCAAGTTTTATCTTTAAATACTTTGTTTTATGTTTAAAATTGTTTTTGTTGTATTATTTGCAACAATGCGAGTTAAACAGATCTTCTTTAGTGGAGAAGTAAGGCGATTTTTACAAAAAGGCCTAAAAGGGGGTGAAGGGGTGGTTTTAGAAATTTGGAAATGATGTCATTGTCTTTCCCCCGTCCCCATACGTATGTGTACCAAGTTTGGTTCGATTCGGACGGGTAGTTTTGGAGAAATTGAGGCAAATCTGTTCCGGACAAACCCAGGCAGGAACCCAGGGACACCTTCATTATATATAGAGAGATTTAAGAGATCAAATGTCGCTCGCGCAGTTTTCCAGACTTTTTGCTTTTTTGCCAATCTCATCCCTGAGTTTACCCTTTTATTTGCTTACTTAAATCCGGTATTGTCCAATGGGGAGTCCTTGTTTTTTAGTTATGTTCGTGGTTTAAAGGGTTTTTTTTTACTAGCAGGAATCTTTTTCGAAATATTTAGAACAATACGTTTGTACTGGGGGTGTTTTGAAATATTTTCTAATACTATATTCCTTCAAAGGGGTCCCACTCAATTTTAGAAATAAAATTCCCCTGTCCCATAAAATTTCCAGGTCAATTTTAAAAAAATTTGGTTACAAAACTAGCAATTCACGGCATTTTTCGGATATTCTTGCATTTTCGAACACATATTTTCAATAAATAGTATATTTTTTAAAACTTTCTATAGTCAAAATTGAGACAAACATTAAACATTGATAATTTTCCAGATATTCTGTATGATTTTCCAGGTTTTGGGCTTGAGCAATTTTCCCTGACGTTTTTGGTCAAATTAAAATTCTTTGACTTTTCCAGGTATTCCTGATCCGTGGGAACCCTACCGTTAATGTAGACTCATTCTTTTAATAATGAGAAGTGTTTGGCCGGTATACAAAGAGGTAGACTTTCAGTATCTGTATCTACTGTTGAATATCTGTTAAAGTTAAAATCAAACTTTGTGATTGTGAAAAAGTTCAACAAACGAACCATTTCCTAGAAACGTTATGTCTAGTTTGGAAATATTATATTAGTTTAATTAAATAAAGTTTGATGTTCTATTTAACTGATAATACTTATAAGAACATAATAATTTACAAAATAATATGCACCCAGTTGGGTCCCAAAGTTGAGTAACATGCTGACTATCCAGGGGTTTGGACTCGATATCCGAATAGTTAAAAATTTAATTCTCCCTGTTCATTCATTAATTAATGAATTAAATTAAGTTAGACATGAAACATACAATTTTAAAATCCATTTTGCACATTGAAATTGACGCGCTTGCAGCAACAAACTTAACGAGTTAGCTCGTTGCTGCTGCTAGCTCCTAGATTTGGAAAATTAATAACATTCGAAACCATCGAATTAGAGCACATTTGAATGGTCAGTATGTTAAAGGGAAAAGGTCCATAGAACCAAGTTTTGAAAAAATCTTAATCTTAAAAACCACTTAAATTGGCAATTAAATTATATTTCTGTTAGTTCACATCATAAAAGTGAGAAAGACTAAGATGAATAAAATTCAAAAGTATTATGATACTGAGTTCTTAAGAAAGTTTAATGAATATCAATGAAATCCAACATTCATTTGATAAAAAAAAAGTAAAAAACACTTAAAAATTTGTTTTGGCTTAGTTTTTAGCACAATAGATTAAGAAAAGAAAGACAAATTAACTTAAATTCAAATTAAATAAAAAATTACAATGAATGAGGCTCAATTTAGTCAAATTCGAGGAATCTGCGTATAGGAGGTAGTTATTCATTTCCTCTTTCCACTCATGTGTAGAGCAAACTTTGGAGATTTTTTAAGCACAAAATGGTCAATTTGCTATTTTTTTAGACTTCCTTTATTTAAACTGACGCTCTTATTTTATCACGCTTAGAGGGGAGGGAGGGGGTTCATCAATTTGTGACACTTTGTGACAAGGGGGGTTTCATGAATTGTGACATCACAGATTGAAAATCAAACATAAAACTAAGTAACAAATTTTTTCTGGAAAATGTAGCTTAAACGACATTATTATAAGATTCATACCAACGAAATGAGTTCACTTTGAACTTATTAGGTATGGTGCACCTAAACTTCAATAAAAACATTTGGTCCCAAATTCTTACCAACCGTATTCTAAACTTATTATTGGTAGTTAGTCCGTGACATGTGACAAAGGGGGGGAGGGGGTATGGTGAAGTGTGGCACTTTGTGACAGAGGGGAGGGAGGGGGTCAAAAATGTTGAAAAAAAGTGTGACATCATTTATGGATGGCCCCTAATATAAAATTTGCGATAAGCATTGGTTGTTTGTAGGGTATCTTTTCAGATCTATTATTTAGTGTGGTGGTCGTCTGAGTCAAGATTTCAATAACTGGTCTGCTGCATGCACGTCAATTATATTCCAAGATCTGTGCAACTAACGGCCTTATTCACCTACCTGGCAGTGGCTATGGTGGTCAACCAGCTGCTAAAGAAAGAAAATTAGCTTTTCGCTGACTCTGATTGGTGGAATCCTTCTTTGACCACTGGTCAGGTAGCAGTGAATAAGACCATAAATCAATTACGCGTCTTTTACCACAGGTCCGAGATGACGACCATCTACTACTACGTGCTCCCAATGCTTTTAGGGAGAACCTATGACATGAGGTCGGATAGCCCCGGAGTCGACATCTTCCCTCAAGAAGCCATAGACAACCCTACAGTTGAGTAGCTCAGATTATAAATTTTCCTTCTATAAGAAACATTTATAGTAGGGGAGAGCGGGGCACCTTTCAACAGTTTCGTTTTCGATTAAAATCATTTTCTCGTTTGTTATGAGGTTAATTTAAATGCCACCTGGTGTCAAGTAATGTTTCTTATCATAACAACATCTGTCCGTGGTATTCCTACCATTTCACCTTTTAGTTTTTTTGTGATCGAGTGGAGTCGTTTTTGACGTCCAAAAGTAAATTTTGAATTTCTTTTAAAAAATCGGATTTTACCAACTTTTTATTAGTTTAGGTGATTGATTTTTACATATGTTATTTAATAAGGTCTTCTGCTTCTATGTATACCTTTTTTAAACCCATATCTTTATTCTAAAGCGTTTGAGGGGTCTTGAACCGTGACGACTAAAGGCGGGGCACCTTTCAACACTTAGGGCGGGGCAGGTTTCAACACCACTAAAATTCGTTTTGCTTAGCATGTTGTGCTTTCGCAATGCTTTTTCTTGAAGTAAACGCTCTTAAATAACTTATTCAAGAAATAATAGCATTGTATTAGAGTTAATTATTTATTTTTAGCGAAAAAACAGCTGAAAATCGATTTAGATAATTTACTCAAATACACATATAATTTTTAACGGTAAGGCTACCATACGATTCAAAACAGCAATTTTATGCATTTAGTAGTTATCAGCATTGATTTAAATAAAATTATTTAAGATATACCACTTTGATGACTATAGGAATTAGAAAAATTTAAAATGAATTAAAAGCGATTAAAAAAATAAAATTTTTGGTGAATTCTGAAGAAAAACAGTTGAATTAACAATATATTTTCGGAATATAACTCAAAAGAACTTTTAAATTAAAAAATAAAGAAACATCACACTTAGTTGTGTGGAAAAACTCATAACCTACGAAACAACAGAAAAACTCCAAAATTTGCAAAATATTTCACTTTTTTTTACTCTAAATTAATGAAATGATTTTGTTATAATGTATATTTCAATATAATAAACATAAAATCAACTGAAACTTTTAAAATTTTAATATTAACCCCTGTTGAAACGTGCCCCGCCTGTGTTGAAACCTGCCCCACCCGAGAACCTTTTTTAAAACGCAATTTTGGACCTTTTAATTTTCTCAAGGAACTTGGGTAAAATTACACAATGTGTCCGAAAGTCCATGGTAGGATATGTAAGTTAAAGTTTTCTGATCCGTCAATTCGTTTGGTCACAAAAAATAGAAACCGAAATCTGTTGAAAGGTGCCCCCCTCTCCCCTATATAAATTGTAACATGAATAAATCTCGAATGGAGATTAATTAAGGCAACGAATACTGTCCATACTGTGTTGTAATAGAAGGAAAATATATATAAATATATGTATATTTAAAATTTAGTGGTGACTATGAAAAGGAGCTATGAGAATTGGTTTCTTTTTAGGGTTTTCAGATATTTTTTGGCTTGAAACTTTTTTTATTGAACTAAACAAAAAGAACACGATTCTGCATTATTAATACAGTCACCTGGGAGCTCCAGGTCACAGATATATATAGTACAAATGTAAAATTTGAACTGAAAGAAAAATAATAGATTATGAGAAAAATATACGAATAACCAATTAAATAAATAAAGGGGCAAACAGGGCGCCAATAATTGATTTCTTGTAGCCATTGAAATTACAGAAAACTAAATATACAAATAAATAAAGAGATATATCCAATAGTACAAAAGAAATTTTCGACATCATCAACAGAAATTCCTTGCGTTTTTTACAATTGTTTGCATTTTTTAAATAAGCTTTTCTTTTTGCTATACTATACTAGACTGCAACGTTAGGAGAAACAATCTGAGAGGTACACGGAACACAAAAAGTGTAAAAGCAATCGGAATACGGTTCGAATCTGGGAACAATATGGCGGACGAGAGCTGCGAAGTTTGAAATATCTCTCGTTTGATGATCGCTTGAAATCTCTCTCGTTTGATGATCGCTTGAAATCTCTCGTGTCGTTATCGTATCTTTTCATCTTCGTGTTAAAGTTTCTGAAAGCGGCTCTAAATGGATGGTACCCAGGTGGTCTTGTACTAAATCCAGCCTTTTCGCTTCTAGAAAATCATGCGGCACTTCACGGACTCGCAATACCGGATGGTGTCGGACACACAGGAGGCGCGCGACTTTCTGGGGGTGACTGGCGCCCTCTCCCTCAAGATAAAGTCCGGCCGCGTGCCCATCGAGGGGCTGGGCAACTACATGCGAGAGACCTTCTCCCGCTCCAAGACAGTCGAGATACTCGTCAAGGTGCACTACGAGACGGTGAGTCTGCGTTGACCTCGATAGTCACCACTCTTTGTTGTAAAAAATCTTATAAATAATAAGAATTTAGTTAACATGTCTAGTATTTACTACCGTCTCCCCGCAGCAGTCTATTCCTATGGAGAAGCTTTCTGCGCATGCTTGGGAACTTAACGTCGTGAGTGCTTTTATTCTTACAAATAGGGGTCATATACCAATTGCAGTGGGTGTGCATGTGCAGTGCAATCATGTCGGTATTTGTATGCTAACACGTTGTTCACTAGGATATTTAGCTTCTCGAAAAAAGATAAGATTTTTTGGAAATATATTTGAAAAGTAGAGATAATTAATAATTTGTTTGTCTTTGTGTTCTAATTGGATTAATAGCTAGATAAATAGTTGGTTTATACCGAAAATTTATATGCAGCACGTTGTTTTGATTAGAAATTAGCATTTAGTATCTCAAAAAACGCTAAATTTAAGAGGTAAGAATAAACGGGGTACAGTGGACCACCCCCTCTGTTTTTTATATTTCTTTTATGCTTTAAGTATTTCAAATTTAGTGAATAGATGGCACTCCTTACAGAGTTAGAACAAAGTTAGAATGTTCTTACTTGACTAATGAGCCATTTTATTCCTGATAATCTATTTAAATTATGCACAGTAAACTTATCCCTTCAAAGTTGACTGCATTTTTTACTGAGGATTTTGGGATTTGAAAAACTTATTATCAATCATCGCGCAAGCGCTCTCACAGGACGCGTAACTAAAGAAAATATGGGAACGACCCCCATAAACTCAGGAGATAAAAAAATGGTATTAAAGTTCCCGAGCATGCGCAGAAAGCTCCTCCATAGGAATAGACGACATTAGTGTGACGTCACTTGCTTGTTTGGAAACGTTGATTCTATCCGTGATTGGTTCCGTGATTGGAAGTAAATCCGTACGGAATCAATCACGGATGGAATCAACGTTTCCAAACAAGCAAGTGACGTAATGACTAATGTCGTCTATACACTGCTGCGGTGAGACGGTAGTCTAGTATTTGAACTCATCTACTCATCAAATAGCAGCTAGGCACAGAGCGCTTGCGCTGTGCTGTATAAAATAAACATAATAGACAGTGATGATCGTTACAACGAACAAACCAAGGTTGCCTTTTTTAAATTATAACTAAACTGTTTCACACCTAACTTTTTAAATGCGAAAGACTTTATGTTACTAGCATTTTTACAAGTGCAATATATTTTCTTCATTTTAAGAGGAAAATTTGAATTTTCCTTATTATATTTTAAATTAAAATATTTCTTAAAATTTAGATGTGTTTGAATTTTAACTTTTTGGTATGGTAAAAAGCTTTTGCCCTGCAATGATTCCCTTCAACTCTTTATTTTTTAACAAGAATATTTCAGGGAAGTCACGTGATTGCAAATTCTATAGCAGGGGTTCTCAAACTTTGCATCGCAACCCACTTTTTATGAACAGAATCTAACTTGACCTACCTCATCTTTAACTATGATATTAAATTTTTTCACGGAAGTAACAGGGCATAGTGAAATTTGGTCCTGTATTTTACTTGCATTAATTACATGCAAGCAGTGCAGGTTTAATGCATTTATTGTTGAAAATTAACTGATATTTGAACCTCAGCGCATCATTATTTCAGTTTTGTCTGCAACTGCATACTGCAACACTGACTGACTCTCACGATAAAAAGGGGAGTCTGGGGGTCCTCCTCAGGAAGATATTCGAAAAATTTGACACTTAAAATAAGCTTTTCAACTCATTTTTTAGGGTAATTTCCAGTTAAAACATTTGTTTTTTAACTTATTCTCCCAACATCAAGTTCGTAAAGAATATAAACTGGATTTTTTTCAAAATACTCTGTCGCGACCCACCAAAAATTGACTCGTGACCCACAGTTTGAGAACCTCTGCTCTAATAGTGATTTAAAACACTCTCTCTCTCTGGCGGCAGGAGACGCTGACGTTGCCTTCGACGGCTGCGCCGCGCGTCAACTGGAAGTCGCTGGACCGTCGCAACGTGGGCACGCACTACGCGCGTAGCATCACGTACGGTGGGGACCTGGTGGCGTCGCTGCGATTCACCGCCAAGAACTCCGCCGACGTCGAGAAGATCCGCGCCGCCGTCCAAGCCAACCTGCAGGCGGACTCGGGATCCTTCGGCCTCGGCATCGAAGGTGAGTATCGGGACTCCATTGATATTCACTTACTTTATTGATACTTTCTTTTCTCTTTTCTCATCGGCGCAACAGCCCTATAGTGGGCCAAGTCCTACGATGCCCATCTTCGTTTTCTTGACTGTGGGGCCCTGGGGTGCAAGGCATATGTCCCGGTTAGGTGGTCAGTCTAACGCAAGACCCCCAGTGTTTAGTTCCCAAGCACGCTTGGTCCTCAATTTATCGACCCACTCAAGGGATGAAAGGTTGAGTGGACCTTGCCCAGCCCGGGAGCCGGGAATCGAACCCCGGACCTGTGGCACGGAAGAGCTATGCGCTACCACTGCGCCACCGGGCTTCTTAAAACTAAACTCCTCGGCGCAACAGCCCTAGTGGGCCAAGGCCTACGATGCCCATCTTCGTTCTCCTGACCGTTGGCCCTGGGGTGCAAGGCATATGTCTCGGTTAGGTGGTCAGTCTAACGCAAGACCCCCAGTGTTTAGTTTCCAAGCACGCTTGGTCCTCAATTTATCGACCCACTCAAGGGATGAAAGGTTGAGTCGACCTTCCCCAGCCCGGGACCCGGGAATCGAACCCGCCTTATTATAATGATTCAGTTTCATGAAAAGTTTTAATTTTATTCGTCTTAGTCTTTCTATTTTTCACTTTTGTGCTGTGAACCAGGGCCGTTAACTAGACTTTTGTTTCGGGAGGGGTTTTGACTCAACATTGTTTCTAAGGTAGCCTCAATCGAGTATATTTATTTATATGTTAAGTTAAGTCTAAGATCCCTTAAGTAACAAATTTAGCAATGTGAACTCCAAGTCCTCCCCCAGAAAAATTTTGAAAGTTTGCCTCCAAAAAACGCATTTTAGCTCTATTTTAAGGGTTCCATCCGAAACTGCTCCTCGAAAACTACCGATTTTTCAAGGGGGGAAATTATAAGTTGATGTCAAAATTTCGAGAGGTCCCCATAAAAAATTTTGAGATTAGCCCCTTTAAACTAGGGCTTTATATCATTTTGAAACCTCCATTTTTGGTGGATACTCAAAGCTAGGGAACTGCTTCTTTTAAGCGGCAGAATGTATAGAAGGGAAAGACACTGTATAAAAGACATCATATTTTTGGAGGGGGGTTCGTAGGTTCTCCCCAAGAATAAATTTTGAAATTTGTCCCCCAAAAGTAGTGTTTTAACTCATTTTGAGACCCTTTGGGTTACAACCGAAGATTATTGCGGTTGCTCCTTATATGATGTATAGTTTTTTTCTTCTCAATTTTCTCAAAACTTGGTTTTTGGACTTATTCCCTTTTTCAAACTGACGATTCATTTATACATAGATGCAAATTGAACAGTGTACGCTATATATCTTCTTTTTAAAATTTTTAAATAAACAAATTGAAAATTTGACCCTTAAAAATTAATTGTGACCCTAATTTTTTTGTGTCTAAGAATGCATATTGATTTCCAAAATATTTCGGGGGTCCAGGAAATAACCTCGCGCAGTCCGGATGTGGACTCCGGTCCACCACTTGCCATCCGTTGCATTTGTCAAAAAAAAGTCCTACTAATTCGATGTCCTTTGCCCTTTCTCATCAGGCAATTTCTCCCGTCTGCAAGAGGACCTGAAGGACTCGTCCACCCTGGAGATCAACTACTACGCCACCGTGCCCATCAAAGGGGTGCCCAACACCATGGAGTCGCTCATGGAACTGGTGGAAGACTTCCCGGCTCAGACGGAACTGGTCAACAACGGAACCGGAGTTCCGCTCAGCATGGAACTGTTCCCGCTGTCCGCTCTGGACGCGGACGTGCCCAGATACCTGGAGACACAGTGAGTGTATGCAATAGACCAGCTTTCCCAACCTTTTCATCCTCACGGAACCCTTATGACATTGTTCATGTTTTACGGAGCCCCCCAATAATATCGTATTATAATATTTTAAGATTTTTACAACATAAAATAGCTAAAATAAAATGTATCTGCTTGATAAAAAAAATTATTGTTAATTACTACCTACAAATGCAACTCAATTTACAAATTGAAAAGACAAATTCTTAAAAGAAAATTTCAAAACTGAATGAATTATAAAAATGTTGGACCTTGGTAAATGATTATTGTTAAGGAATTTTTAATTTTGTGGAGCTTTGCAAATTGCTTTGTGATACTCTCCCAGAAAATATTTGGAGATTTTAATTTCCAAATATAGTGTTTCAACTCTACCCCCTGATTTCAGAAAGTTCCTTTTGACCTTTAAAAGACAATTTCAACTACACCATGTCATAAGCCCTAGAAAAAAATTTGAGTTATTAGCATGCCAGAAAGTTTTTCGGTACTTTTTGTGGGGTTAAATAGCATCGGTCATTGAGTGAATTGCTTGCGGAACCCTTGGGAATCCTTCAAGGAACCCCAGGGTTCCGCGGAACCCTGGTTGGGAAACGCTGCAATAGACCAGGGGTGGACTAAACATGCCGCATTGGATGAAAAGTAAATGTCTGTCTATCCACAAGATGAGCTCGTTGCCTGGTTGTGGCAGTTGCTATAGAAACAATAATACTAAACTAATGGATGTAAGAAATGTAAACGAGAGCTCATCTTGTGATAGACAGACAGTTACTGGACATTTCAAATTGAACTAAAACTATTTGTCTCTCAGTGATGAAATGATTGTGGAAAGTTGCGGGCCAGGGGAAGATACCGATCCGAAGGTCATACAAATCCCGAAGAATTCGTATTTATAACCCATTTGAATAATTTGACTTTTATAGTGGTGAGTAAGCTCGCTACAATGATTATTTGAGCCAATTTATTGTCGCATTGTGTGCCATAGGTTGGCCATGGCCACCCCTGCAATAGGGTGTTTCTTTATTTAGGCGTTTTTTAAACAAGTTGGGAAACTTTTGAAACAAGCCCAAATATTTTTCCTTTATTTGCTACCCCAAGAATGTGTGCAAAATCTTAAATCGATCAGAATAATCTAACAACGTGCGTCGAAAGGCCTTTAAGCAAATTTTGACATTTTATCACTGTTTTCGGAATTTTTAAAAATGTATTAGAATTTTCTGTTACCATAATAGAACACATCTGAACGTTCACATTTGATAGTTTTTCATCAATAGCTTGGAAAAAACGCCTGTTTTTAAGCTTAGCCATCAATCAGAAAATCATCAAATTTGTCCATTTTAAAGTGAGAACAAAATACACCGAAATACAGCAGATGGTTTTGATGTATGATCTCAAGCGAAAATTAATAATTTTTTTTTAAATTACAGACGCCATATTGAATTGTGCATTACCTTATAAAAAAAGAAATGCTGAGTTATACGGAATGGGCATGTGTCCTTATTAGGAAAGCTCATGCCAAGTATGTCAAGTTTATACGTAACTGATGTATCTAGAAGTAAACGAATTTTGGTCATACTACATGACAAAAATTGGACGAATCTTGAACGTTTGTGCTGCTTGGGGTGGTATTGGGTAGTAAGTTTTGAGATTTCTAAACTCAATCAGAACAAATAAAATCCACTTAAACCACATTTTAGAACATATTGCTCAATTGGAGTGGCCATCAGATCTCTTATAGTAGAAGTGTAATGCATGATTTCAGTACTTTTTTAGATGGTAATAAATTCCTAACACATGAAAACTGTGAGGAATATTTGTGTCAACATTTTGAACAATGAGACTGCAATTCATTCACAGTTTTTGTATTCTTAAACTTTGTTTAAAAATTGAGTCCTATCGTGGACAAAAATTCCCAGGAGCAAAGGAAAATGGTTTATACTGCGGGCTAGGAAAAGGTTGATGGTAGAGAAGAAATTTCAATGGGGCTAATTATCATGTGTTAACATTTTGATGAATTATACTGTCTAAAGTTTTTGCCTTTTAGGTATCATCTTCAAAACGCAACAATGATTTTTTTTTTAATCGTCTGATTTTGAAGACAATCTCTTTCGGTCAAAATCTTTACACAGATTTTATGGATAAATTGATACATGATGATTGACATTGAAATTTTATTTCTACCCTAACCGTTTTCCCGCGATAACCCACATTTATTTCTTCTGGAAACTTTTGTCTGTACTCTTTAGAGTCCAAGGATTTCTTTGGGGGATCCCCTTCCAAGGTTGTTTCTGAATTTGTATTTGGGTATGTCTATACCATCTAGCATTTTTGTCCATGAATTCTTAAATCATCCGTATGAAAGTACGTAAACTAAAACTAAGTCAAAGCTGACGACACTGACTGCAACTTAAAACAAAACTCACCACTAAATAATTTAACAGAATAGTTATATTTACTTACTATTTTTTAATACGACTGCAAGCGTTGTTAAAATAACGAGTTATTTCAACAGCAAACAATTGAATTAGTTTATGAGAATTCAGGAAAGACGCATATCATTTACAAATTTTCTTAAATATTATACTAGCTGGTTTGACCTGTTTGACCCGGCAAAGCCGCGTCTTACCAGCTAGATTACGCGCCTTTGGCGCTGATGCGAGCTTCGCTCGTTACTACCACACGCTTGCAGCGCAGTTAAATTTTTTACAATTCATTTTTTTAAGCCGTCAGCGCTACACTATTCAATATTTTCGATCACATTGTAGGTTTTTCTAACCACAACTAATTTATTCTCATGCGTCATCTGAAGAGAAAGAAGTAATACTTTAATTAAACCTGTCCCAGTAATTTTTTTATAAATCCAATATGCCTAGTAGGTATCATGTTGTGATAAATCTAGTAAAACGTCAAAAAATTGAAGTTTGATAATTTTAAAGTAGATTTTCTTCACGCTCTTTAAAAGACGTTTTGCCTGTGTTGGTAAAAATATTAACTGAAAACAATGGGGCAAATTGAAAAAAGTTTCTAATTTAAAAATGGAAGGTTTTGGAGGAACGTGTTATATTATTGTCTCATCTAGGGTTGGAAATCTTTCGATCAAGACCGAGTTTGTACAAATCGGTTCAGGGGTTCGGGCTGGCGGCCGGCCGAACGGAACCTCCCCATAGAGTTAACATGGGGGCTAAACGAAAAAACCGCATAATTTAAAAATGGAATGTTTTGGAGGAACGTGATATATTATTGGCTCATTTAGGGGTGGAGAGCTTTCGATCAAGACCGAGTTTGTCCAAATCGGAACGGGGGTGCGGCCTGGCGGCCGGCCGAAAGAAAAACCAAATTATTTTAATATATAAGAAGATTAGAGGCACTTGACAAGGGGGAATTTTTTCATTATGAAATTAGAATTACCTGGTAGAAAATATTTTAATAACTCATTATTACTTAAATTGATTTCATATTGATATTTTTAGTGATGTGTACTTGTTTGGGCGAGCGAAACGCTTTTAAATCAGCAGAAACGCTAAAAACAAAACTGGTCAGAATAATTTAAAATGATTAAACCATTGGCTCCAATTTGAAATATTGAATTCTGGTGCAGACAGATTATATATTTCAATGTTGTTTTTTTATATAGTTTGAGTACAAGTTGAGTAAAAAGTGGGTCGAAACATTTTAAAACATCGGACCCGTTAAGACGGGTTTTTAACACATTTCTGTAAAAAAAAATCCTAATAAACCTAACCATAAAAGCTTCATAATGCCAGACCACACTGCCCTTAAGTCACCAGAAAAACTTTTACCACAAAGATAGACCCCACAAAAACCACAAAGTATAATCAGGACAGAGGATTCATGGAGGAAAGGCGAAGAAAAAGAATCTCAGTCCTCTATACCCCTCAGAAATTAACAGATTGAATGAAGTCACAGCCAATCACATCTGTGACCACCAAAGGTAGACCTTATACTACAAGGTCAAGGACGACGGGCTGCAACGTGAACAATAATCACCACTAAATAGATGAAATACAAAAGTTCATATATATTGGAAGAGAAGCCTAGTGTCAAACTCATCCGTTGAATATTTGTTTAAAAAGGTCGATTCATAACAATGATCGGCTGTTTTATTGAGATAGTCAAGTGGGTTTGAAATTCAGCGAATTATTTGATATTTTACCAGCAAAATCCTATTTCATCAACAGAACTTATGATAATTTTTCCTTCAGAGCTCTTGTGGACCAACTGGATCAAATAGAATCCCAATTCGATGACATCCGAGCAACGAAAAAGGCGCTCCAGGAATGGCTACTCAATGTTCCACCAGTCATTTCTCAGGAGCTAGAGGACGAGGTCAGTAACTGTGTTCTAGGCTGGATAGGTTCCCAAACTTTTGAGCATCGCGACCCACATTTTATAAACAAAATCCTAAGAGTTAATTTTCCCATGCCCCCAGCAAGATTTTAACTTCTTGCGTGTAGGATTTTGTTGGTCCAAAACTATTTTGTTATAATATATAATAATAGTTACAATACGATGCCTATTATATATAGACGCTTATTAAATTACATCAAATTGTGAATCGAATTGTTTAATTGTGGGAGCAACAATGAGCTCCATAATGAAAAGGGGGTTTAGGGGGCCCTCCCCCAAAGAGATTTATGAAATTTGGCTCTGAAAAACAGGGTTTTAACTCGGTTTTTAGTAATCTGAGATTAATTGCAGTTACAACATTATTTTTTAAGAAAATTGTAAAAAATTTTATTGCCCCAAGAACTAAATAAAACTGAAATAAGTCGATTAATTTGTAGTTCTACTGGCACCATTACGTTGTTCACAATGGAGATCTTTCAGCTATTTATACGGCAGATTAATTTACTAGACTTTTTGAGTGGTGACTGAGATCGACACAGCCAGAACCATAATTTTTTTACGATACTAAACCCCACACTCTTACAGATCGGCGAGTTCAACGACGAGTTGGAGCGCATCTCCCTGGTATTCTACCAGGTCCTTGGAACCATGGACATGAGCGATGAAGCCTCCGTGGACCAGTTCCAGCCGGCTTTCGACGCCTACAGGGGCTCCACGTCAGCTCTGCCCGACAAGTACTACAGGAAATTCCTGCAGCTTAAACACAAGATAGTAAGTTCTACACACCCAGTGGCGGATCCAGGATTTGGTTTTGGGGGGGGGCTAAGAATTTTCAATTGGGTTTCTCCATAAGAACCCAATTGTATCTTCTTGATTATCTTAATATGGAAAAGGTAGTGAATTATCCAGCTCCAACCACTAAAAGGGGGGATCTGGGGGTTCTCCCCCAGAAATTTTTTGGAAATTTAAGTAAAAAAAACCCCACTTTTTGTTTTGTTTTGGTACGCCTCATCCGATTTCGGATATAGATTTCATGGTAGAATTTTTGTGTTTTTACAAACTTAATATAAAACAAAGTTGTAATAATAGAGTTACAAGTACTAAGGGGCAGGGCCGTAACCAGACTTTTGTTTCGGGGGGGGTTTTGACTCAAATATTTTCTGAGGTACCTCCTTACGGGTACTTTTATATGTTAAGTTTTAGATGCCAACACTGGATTGAAATTTTGATGCACTTTAAATTTCAAAATTGTATAAACAATATGAATTTGAAGTAAAAGGGGGGTCTGGGGGTCCTCCCCCAGAAAATTTTTGGAAATTTGCCCCTCAAAAGAGTGTTTTAGCTCATTTCTGAGAACCTTTAGATTACACCCATAGAGCACCACTCATTGTAAGCAGCCGAATTTTCAAGGTAAAAAGAAGGTATACTGTAATAAATATGACAAAATGTTAAGGGGGTTTTTATAGGTTCCTACTCCAGAAAATTTTTAGAATTTTTCCCCTAAAAGTGGCATTTTAACTCATTTTGAGACACTTTAGGTTACATTAAAGAGGACCACTCCTTGTAAATCACACAAGCTCGAAGGAAAAACCCGTATACTAATAGATTTCAAAATTTCGAGGGGGTTTGGGGGTCCTCCCCCAGAAAAATTTTGGAAATTTTACCCTTAAAAGTAGGGTTTTGACTCATTTCGAGACCCTTTGGGTTATTCCCTGAAGAGGATATCGCTCCATGTGAGACATTATTTCAAGAAAAATAGCAGTAAAAAAATTGATGTCAAAATTTCGGGGGGGTTTGAACCCCTAAAACCCCCCCCTTGGATACGGCCCTGCTAAGGGGCTCTAGGAGTACTCCCCTAGAAAATTTCTGAAAATTTAAGTAAAAAAAAAACCACTTTTTCTACTTGTTTTGGTACACCTCATACGAATTTCGAATATAGATTTTATGGTAGAATTTTTGCGTTTTAAGAAATTTAATAAAAAATAGAGTTGTAATAATAGAGTTACAAGTACTAAGGGTGTCTGGGGGTCATCCCCTAGAAACTTTTCAAAATTTAAGTAAAAAAAAAAACAAACTTTTTCAGCTCGTTTTGGTACGCCTCATCCGAATTTCGGACATAGATTTTATGGTAGAATTTTTGCTTTTTGAAAAGCTTTATATAAAGTAGAGTAGTAATAATAGAGTTTACAAGTACCAAGGGGGTCTGGGGGTCCTCCCCCAGAAAATTTTTGAAAATTTGACCTTAAAATAACATGGTTTTAACTCATATTGGTGCATAAAATTCCATATTATATAGTGTAAAATTTTTCATTTTGGGGGGGGGGGCTCAAGCCCCCTAGCCCCCCCCCTGGATCCGCCAGTGTACACACCTGACATCGTGAACCTGTAGTTTCTATACAGAGATTCGTGAACGGGTAGCGCACAAAAACATTTTAATAAGTAGAAATTTGAGCATCGAACGAGAAAGAACTGAATTATAAATTGTGCATAGGAAAGTCCCTTACGTTTAACCCACGTTTAACCTGAAAATACTCTCGAACGGAGAGAGCTGCAGTTATGCAAGTGAGGTAACGGTGTAGTAAAGCGACTACTCCTGATGCAAATGACAGCAGCGTCCCTAGTGGCGAAATAAAAAAGTTCTGAAAATTAATTAAATAACTAAAGGAGATAGAAGAAAATTTTCAGTAGGAAAATTGTTGCTCATATAATAAAAAACACACAGAAAAAATTTCATGAAAATATCTTTAATATTCGAGGAGATATTAACAAGTGAAAATAGCACTTTTTCAGGCCTAAAAAAAAAGAAAAAGTTCGCAAACTTGCAAGTTTTTCATTGTTACCATGTAGTGTTTCATATAGTTTAGACAAATAAAGACAAATTTTAACTAAAAAATCAAAGAAACTTGCAATTTTACGAACTTTTTCTTTTAGTAGTTTTTACCCAAGTTATTGAATTTCTTCCCATAAGATTGTCTGACATCTGCAAATGACCTAACACTAACTTTTGAATTGTTCTCATTAATATATTCTCTTTAGCCACCAGGTTTTAGCCCTACCTTAGTAAATTAGTTTTTTGAATTTAAGGTATCAATAACAAGTTTCCCAACCTTCCTGTTACCTAAACGACTCAAACACAAATGCACACTATCCCAGCTCAACCATTCCCTTTTGCAAACCTTCCACACATCCAAGAACCTGACATTCTCACTCACACAAATCCCTTAACAGCCCGTTCCTCTTTTTTGCCCTTTGATTTAACCACCCATTATCTACACCATACCTAGGCAGTAGGCCCAAGACTGCAACAGCTGCATTAAAAATTGAAACTTATAATTTAGCCTTCACTAGATTAAGTGCAAAACCTTTGTATATAGTAAATTATTCATTTGATGTTTTCTGATTTGATATGATTTTTTCTCTGTTTTTCAGATTCAGAGTTCTCCAGGTAAGTTTGTCTCAGTTTACAGATATAATAGCACAGTTTTAATATGTCCTAACTATTATAGTTTCAATTCTAAAAATAAATAAACTTAAACCTTTGCATTACCGCCAATACCATCGATTGCCCAGAACCTTCTCCTGATTCCCCAAACAGCACAAACCTTCAAGATTGGTCCAATTTTCGTCATGTATGGCCAAATTTCGTTTACTTCTAGTTGCAGTTACGTAAACTTGACATATTTGGTAATGAGTTGGTTGTGCTAATAGGGTCGTGAAAACTGTTATTTTGGATAGGAAGTTTCAGGATATGGTTTTGCCTGTGACATAAACAGGGTGTTTCAACAAGACTGTCTAAACTCTGCAATGAAAGATTCCTTGCGTCATAAAAACCACCCTTTAAGCTGATTTGTTATGACGTCATTCTGGTCAAACCACGCCCTAAAATTTTGGGGTACCATCGATTTTCTGGTTCTTATATGGCAGGGCTACTCTAGCTGCTAGACTTTTGTTTCAGGGAGGTTTGACTCAACATTATTTATCGGGTACCTCCTTAAAAGTACTTTTATACGCTAAGTTTTAGACGACTTACACAATTACTTTTAAATTTAATGCACAAAATTTGAAATTGTGTTAACGATGTTTGAAGTCACGAATTGTTTGTAAGTCACAAAAGTTTCAAGGAAAAACAGTACGTAATAAATTCAAAATTTTCGAAGGAGTTTGGGGGTCTTCCCCAGAAAAGTTTTGGAATTTGTACTCTCAACTGTAGTGTTTTGACTCATTTTATGACCCTTTGGGTAACACTCGAAGAAGACCCCTGCTTGTAAGTTATGTAATTTTCAATGAAGAAGACAGTATAACATTTGGTGTCAAAAATTTTTTGTCTTTGAACCCTATCACAGTGGTTCCGAACCCGTAGGAGTCCGTGTATCTTCAATTAGAACCTCTATACCAGTGGTTCTCAACCGGTGGTCCGCGGACCATTGGTGGTCCATGAGAGTCTTGGAAGTGGTGTCCGTAGAGAGACCCGGAAGCACACAAAAAATATTCCTGTATAAATAATAGAAATTTGAATGAATTGAACAAGAAAATATTTGAATTATACTTTCGTCTATGTAATTTGTGGGGATAACACACACTCACCACTAAATTAATAAAAATTATTTCTTATAATTTAAACTACTAGTGTAGTATCTGTGGTAACCAATTGCAAGCTCTGTACGTCACGTGTTGGTTCCGTGTGACGTCAGACGGTTAGAGTCCATTGCAAGCTCAGATAGGCTGTTAGAGTCCATTTTGCGGGTTCCGAAGATTAACTTATCTTGCAACAAAATTGACTAGATCTCGTGAAATGTAATTAAATTTTTCTTAAAATATTGTTAGATTTCAGAGTATTATATAAAACTCCATGCTTAATTAGGGATAATAAAATTTTATCTTGAAATTTTGTGAACATAAGGATTTTATGCTACAAAGGGTGGTCCGTAAAGACTGCAATTTTAGACTTAAAGGTCCGCGGACTTCTTTGAGTTGGGAACCACTGCTCTATACGGACCACCCTCTGAAAAACCCTTCCTTCACTTTCTAGCTTTGACCCTGGACGTGGGGGGAGCCATCTACACTCACTTCGGGCGTTCGGAATGCAACTCGGCCGGGGCGCAGACGATATTCTCTGGCATCGTGGCCTCCACCGACCAGATCAAAGGGGGCGCTGCGGACCTCGTGTGTCTCTCGAGCGAGCTACAGACGGACGATGACACCAGGAGCTACAAAAAGCACCCCAGGCGAGTACTACAGAAGACTCAGTAAATAGTTTGAGGCGACTCATTGGCGTATATAGAAATTTATTTCGGGAGGGGCCCAAAATTACTCCCTTGCTTGTAGCTTTTTAGGTGATAATTTAGGCCCTAAAAACTTAATATAGGAAGTTTGACTTAAAAAAACAGGATGTTAACTAGTTTTGGTACACTAAGTCTGAATTTTGGATGTACATTTTTATTAAATTAATGTTTAAAAAGTTATTGAAAAAAGTTCTAAGTACAAAAGTGGATCTGCCGGCTAATATACAGGGTGATTCGTAATTACGTGGACAAACTTTTCAGGGGGGTAGGGGGGACCTAGACAAGCATATTTCGAAAAATCATGGGGGGCGCAGATGCACCGTTAAAGAGCTAGGACCTAATGTAGTGCGAGAGCGTTGAAAAAGTACGTTTTGGCAAGGCCCGTGTAACGAAACAAAAGATAATAAAATGAAAAAATTTATTGCATGAGGTACAGCAGTATCCGTACTACTTACATTATAAATTTGATAGAAATCGGACCACTTGCTAAATCGTGGGGTGAGTTTTAAAACGTGCAATATTAATCTTTTAGCCAAAGAATGGAGTTCCCTTACATTAGTGTAATGGAAAAAAAAAAATGATGATCGGGGAAGGAATTTTCAATGATCATACATTGGTCATTGAAACTGTATGATCATAGAAAATTCCTTCCCCGATCATCATTTTTCTAAATACCATTAAGGAAACTCCATTCTTTGGCTTAAAGATTAATATTGCACGTTTTAAAATTCACCCCACGCGGTTTAACTAAAGCCCTGGATGAAGACGTTACTTCGTTACGTTGGAAGTAACGTCTTCATACAGGGCTTTAGGTTTAACAAGTGGTCCAATTTTTATTAAATTTGTGGTGTAAGTAGTACGGATACTGCTGTACCTCATGCAATAATTTTTTGTATTATATTATCTTTTCTTTCGTGAAACGGTCCTTGGGAACCCCCCCCTTTTGTAACGCCATCGCACTACATTAGGCCCTAGCTCTTTAACGGTGCATGTGCGTCCCCCCATTCCTATTTGAAATATGCTTGTCTAGGTCCCCTCTAGCCTCTACCCCCTGCAAAGTTTGTCCACGTAATTACGAATCACCCTGTACACACTATCTTCATTTACTAAACTAGTGGACCAATGTAGGACCGCTCGTTTTAGTTCAAACTTTGACAAACTTGTGCAACAGCCACTTTCTAACAGGTTCTACTCTAAGTTGTCCCCCGTTCACCTTAGGGGGCGCAACGGCACTGCCCCCAACCTCCCCCTGGAGTGCTCAGAGTGCCTAGTGGAGGACCGGACAGCGGCCTCCATGTTCCCAGGCCGAACAGACTGTCCTCCAGCGTGGAGCCTCGAGTACTCGGGATTCGTCTCGGCCAAGGAATTCAGATCCCGCAAGGGGGCGCTGGCATGCGTCGACGGGGCGGCCCGGACGGCCGAAGGGGCGGTGCTCAAGCTGGCCAAGGCGGAGCGACCGGACCTCTTGAGTGACGTCAAAGTGAGCTGCGGTGGCCTGGACTGCGAGAGGTACACGGCCGAGGATGTGGTCCCTTGCGTGGTGTGCACTTACTGAGTGGCTTCTGGTCGCGGACTTTCTACATAAAGGTCTTCGTATTAATAAGTTTCAGGTGACGTCATCTGATGGTGCCAACATGTGACGTCATGATTTTTCTTATAGAATTATTTACATTGAAAATTCATTAGACAGTTTTTCAAACAAAAAAAACTTAAGGCACTGTCTATTTGGCCGGCAAAAAAACAACTAAACTCTACTCTTTTTTACCCGGCAACAGTTCTGATTGGAGCGCCGGGACTGCTACGTAACCGCGAGACCTACTGCGCATGCGCCAACTGCCGTTTTTGCGGTCCAAATAGACACTTCTTAAACTTAATGCAGTTAAATATTCAGGGTGATAATAAAATTTAAGTTACACTTTCAAAAAAGTGTAAAAACCTAAAAACAAACCTCTGGTCAGAATTACCAGATCTTTCTGAGGTATTCCTGAAGAAATAGGAATTAGTTTGGTAACAGAAAAAAGTTATTAAAATTGACTGATAGAGGGAGCTGTTCTGACCACATTTATTGAGAACTGAGACAGCATTAAAACAGGCAGGCAGTTCTATTGATTGATTTTGTTTGCTTTTAAGTGTCTGCCCTGTATAGTAAAACATTTACACTTACCATAAATATTGAAATATTTTTGTTCTTAAATAAATGTAATACTTTTATTTTACTAGTGATTTTTTACAAAAAATTTTTAGCTACTCTCAATAATAAAGAAAAACTGAACAAAAATTCTTTAAATTATGATCTATATAAATAATAGTTATTTAGTTCCTAGAACACTTAATAGTCTCCATAGGCATAACATTACAAATAGCATCATAATAAATTATGACGTCAAACTTAACTGTAAGGTCATTATTTAGAAAGTCCCCAGCCTCCCTTTTAGAGGTCTTTGAAAACTTGTTACAAAATATCCTGGTTTTGAACACTATATTTCATTACAGGTTTTTGTGTACCAACAATTTGATTGCTCTTTACTTGATAAAACAAAGTTGTTATACCCGAGCTGGCTGTATGGCAATCTTGACTGTATTTCCTAATAAAAAATTTAAATGAATGTATTTTGTATTCATAAGTTTTTTCAATAATTTTACCACCCTGTGTTACACTGTTTACATGACTAATCAAGATTTTCGCTATCCGAGATCATTCAAAAAGCCAATCAATAAAATGTTCAAAACTCATTAATTTAAAATTTAAATGAAAATGAATTTTCAACATAGACAAATAACCAACTGTAGTACTTTTTCTTTCAGCTTGATTACATTTATAAATAAAAAAGGGCTTCGCTCTTAGGATTCTTGGTCCCTTGAACTTTCTTTAAAAAAAAATATTTGATTTATTTATAAAATGCTTTAGTACCAAAAAATATAAGTTTTAATTAACAATTTAGAAAGCAAAATTTTCCAGGGAGATAAATCTAGGAACCTCCTAAAATACTTGAAAAGAGTAAGAAGCCAAACTATTAATATCTCCAGTCTCGATGGCCCGAAATTCAGAAATTTACCTTTTTTAACTATAGAGGACTAAATTTACCCCATATCCCCTCCCATAATTTCAATACCCCTCTCCAAAAAAATTTTCTGGCAACGCCACTGTTGGTCAACATATCACTTAAAGTTTCTGAAATCGTTTATGGCATCTTTTAGAAATTCGGCACCAGGATTGAGTGTGACGTTGTTTCGTTAGATTCCCAGGAACGTCTTTTTTTATGGATTTATGTAAGCAATGCATCCTGTTCTTGGGACTTTCTTGGCGATGGTTCTCGATCTCAGAATAATTCCCAGTGTTTGTACGGACCAATGCTGGTAGAAGTTATGTACATTATTGCTAGAGAGAGTACGCATAATTATGTAACAAATTTGGAAAATGCAAAAACGCCGGGCCTAGGCGAAATTTGGTGTTTCCAATGTCGTATATTGGGGAGTAAGCATTTCAACTTCTATAGAACTGGGTTGCCAGAATTCACTATTTTATCGCCATTTTTGGCACCAGGCCCGGCGTTCTTGCATGAACCAAAATGCTAAGTCCTTCTACGTTAACCTGTTTAGGTGCCTTGAGAATCTTTGCTTCACCCCTGCTTATCTTTTTTGCTAGAGCTATAAACGAGAATATGTGATATTAGATATATCTAGGTACGAGCACTCAAGAAGATTACTTTATTAAAATAATATTAATTTAATAGAGAGTGAATTTTGATTATAAAAAGTAAAATCATAGCCGTATGGAAGGTAACTCCGCTCACGTTTTGTGGAGACCAAGTGGAGACAATGTAAATAAACAAAACATATGTAATTGCCAGATATCGAAGTTAAGACTATCGTTGCCATTTGCACACAACCAAATGCCTTGACCTACTCTGTGCCTTGACCAGCTGAAAATTTGAATTTTATTTTTTCAAAAGCTTTCCTTCCTAAAAACATCAAACATTTGCCTTCGAAATTAGTTAATAATATTATAATTCAATTCATAACATTATAATTACTGGTGGTTGTTCAAACCATCACGTTAACTATGCATTTAAAGTTCAATATTTTGATTATATAGGTTGGCATCGAACAAATAAAGAGCGGAGAGCGGTTTATTTTAATTTTGGCGCAAGTTTAGCCTGTTCCCTGCGCCAAGATTCTCGCCAATTTTTGGCGATAAGTTTACAATTATGGACAAGAAATAGGACAGCGATAGTTTGGCCTGTTTCTTGGCTACTTTGGCTTCTATATATGTGATAATTTTGCTATTATGGTATTTTACGGTTTATAGTAGAGGAAAATATGAAAAGTCCCAATCCTGAAGAAATTCGGTTTGTTATTGTTTACAAGTTCATTAATTGAAGGTTAAACGATATTTGGTTTAATTAATTAAAAACGTCATCGGTAATTTATTTTTTGTTTGACCGACTGGTTTTAACTATTTAACTAGTAATGACTGTCACTGTATTATTAAGAGTATTTTAGGGGTGAGTCAAATAAAGAAAACCTATACATTTAAAGTAATGATGTGCTACCATATGTTTTATGGGAAAGGACAGAAAGACTTTTTCTTGTGAAGGAGAGTGATAAAGAAATTGTTTTTTATTTCCATATTTATTGCCTTTTTAAATGTTTTGGTTTAACAACATAGCAGTGGCGTAACCCGAAAAAAATTTAGAAATGGATACTATTTGGTGGTTATCTATGCGCTGTTGCTGGCAGTGGTGTGGTATTAGGAAGGTAGGATTAGGTATTTAACCTGGCTAGAACCAAGGACTTTGGGAGCAAGTTCACCACTGCTAATGGTTGGCGAGATTTTTTAAGTATAATTTTCACTCCAAAACACTTTACAGCATGTTGAAAACTTTCTTAGTATCTGTGATATAGTTTCAGACCTATTGATTGGTTTGTGTATGGTTGGTCCTACTTAATCTCAGAGTCTATGAGAAGTGAGAACCAATGATATAGGTTGCACCTATATCACTATGCACTATCATATTATGCACCAAAAATTTAATACTAACTGCTAATAATGGCCTTGTTTTCTAAATTTTTATGTGTTTCATTTTCTCTGTTACATAACTTAATCTGTTCAATGTTGTTGTTTTTTGTTACCCTTTCTCCTCGGATGTTGGGATCAAATGAGCTATGAAAACCATCAACATGTGTTAAGTCAGTCTGGTTTATGCGATAAGTGATTGTTAATATTGTTATTTGTTTTCCTCTCTTTTTATAGTTGAGCAAAGTTATTAATCAAATTCAGCCCAGGCCTAGTGGCCCATGAGTCAGTGCCCATCTCTGTTAAAGTTATTAATAGTATATTTTAATGCTTTTACAAACATGAACTCAATGGATTTTGATGGTATCAATGTAAATTTTAAAAAATTGCAATTAATAATGCCAGTTTTATTAGTAATTTCATAAATATATTGCAAAACTATCGTCTCATATCTATATTGCCTACTTTCTCTATAATTATTAGAAAAACTAATCAAATGTCTGCACAGTGGCGGATCCAGAGACTTGGTTTGGGGGGGGGGGTGATTTTACCTATATGCGCATTCGACATTACAATCAATTTTCACTTTTACATTCAATTCGTAAGAGGAAGACACATAAAATATATTTGGTGGAAAGTTTCACTTTCTACTGATTTAATTGTAAACCATTAAATGCAATTAATTAATTTTCCCTTTTTAAAATGGAACTTCAACTTAAATGCATAAAGTATACACTAATATATAACAAGACAGACCAAAATAAAGAAAAATTAGAGAGACAGAAAAGAAACTAAAAGTAAAATTACCGCAAAGCCAAAGCCTGTTCGTTTCTGAGCACGACCATGTTCACTATTTCCGGAATCCATTTTTTGTGATAGTAAAAACGCCAAGTTTTAATAAAACAGCAAATCAGTGTAAAAAAACGAGACAAGTCAAACGTTGGAAAGAAAATCAACTAAATTTTTTACTAGTACAGCTTGGCATATGTACGACATGCTCCGCCCACAAGTTTTGACTATCCCACTGCCAACAAATAGCTGTTATCCCCTCCCAATATGGGATTGTCAATCGCTCTGAAAAAGCTTTGATTAGCCCTTAAATAGATGTTGAGAAACAGTGAGATTAGAAAATATACAAACAAGCCACCCGCTCTGGTTTTTGTGTGCAATTATACCAGTAATCAGCCTCGATATGAGATCCAATTCACCCGGATACAGATTTCGGCTGAAATTTCCGGTGACCAAAGAGTACCGAACCCCAGGAGAGGAAAAAGCCAGAAAAAGTGGTCATTAGCGCGGACCCTCTGTCAACCCTTTTATCAGGGCTAGGGAAGGGAGCTCCTCTGAAAAGTGATCGATGCATTGAAGTTATCATTTAACGAGTTGCTACTATTGCCGAAAAGGGGCACTGCGAGAAACCGGAAGAAATACTCGCTCAGATGGTGACAGCGGCTTCTCAGTAGAGATTATTCACAAGTCAAGTTTATCGCTATGTTATCGGGGATGTGATTTTCGGCGAGGTCACTTTGTTGGGGGGGGGGGGGTGATCACCCCAATCACCCCCCCCCCGTGGATCCGCCACTGTGTCTGCATCCAAAACTGTCTGCTTAATTCATCAGCAATCACTGACGAAGGGGATACATTGCATCCTCGAAACAATTATCCATTTTTAAATTTTCTAACTTGCAAATAAAATTCCATTTCCCTTTTAGAATTTTATCATAGTACTATCATGCTTCCAAAACACTAGAAATTATCGCCACTAATGATTTTTGGTTCCTCTTTGTGATGAGTGATGGATTTTGTTTTGCGAATCTTGAAAACTTTCTATCGTAAATTTTTCTGTTCCCTTAAATTGTGTTTCTTCAATTTCATTCAAAATAACTTTGCAAATATGTAAGAACATTGAACAAACCATGAAAGTTTCAGTAAAGTTTTAATTTTTAAAAACATTCTAAAAAGAACATTTTTATTTACAGAGGATGGGTTTACTCAAATATGCAAGGCAATTTCTTTACAGAAGAAAAGAATATGCGAACAAATTGCAGGAAGCCTGATGCATGATTATAAGCTAAATGACATATTTGGTTTGGTGACTGCTAACTAAATGTGGCACCAATCATTTATGTTTTTTGGTGATTTATGCTGTGAACATCGCATCCAGTGATTTGTGCTCTGAGTAAGTTTTAATTTACCTTTTTTTAGTTTTAATAAACCTCTTACTCTTGATTATAATCACTTCTTCATATTTAAATATGTATGTACTATCTGTTTTACATATTTGTTTTCTTTAGTTTTTTAAAGTTTAGTTAATTATAAAAAGGACCAATTGTTCTAGTTATTTATTCATTTGTTTTATATATGTACCAAAATTAATTCATGTTTATATTACTTTGTATATCTACTATATTGTGTTGATAAAAATCATGGGTAAAAAGAGTATAATGCACATTCTTACCTAAAAAATTATGACCTAAACCTGAAATTACCTAAACCTTATTCTTATTCTTACCTACCTTATCCTAAAAAAATTCATTTCAAAGTTTTACACATAAGTCTATATCTTAGTCTTACATTTTACATACTATTTTGGATAACCATCCAAGTTTTTAAAACAGAGATATACTGTAGAGTAGTTCTAAACATTTAAAGCACTAATTGTTCTATTTATTATTATTCATACACCTGTTTCATATTCCTAACTAAATTAATTTTTGTTCATTCACTTTGTAAGTAATTATAGTTAGTGGCTTTTTGAATTGCTTTATTATCTGTAGGAAAACTCCAGAAATATAGGTGGCGCTACAGCGACTTAACTGTGACGTAGACTGAAGAAGGTACATAAAACTGATTGTATTGTGATGCGAGTGTTGAATGAATAAAAGTTAAGTTTTGAACGTGTCTGTCATCATTGGAAATTCCTCGAGTCAGTCAATCATTTTTATTATCAAACTGATGACTCGAAACTATTATTGTAAATTTGGCTTTTATCCTGAAAGTCAATCAAGATTCAAGTAGCTTATGCAGCTGAATGAAATTTGTATTTTTGACTGAGTGCTATACCTAAAATGTACCTATATGTGATTGGAAATAAATTTATTTGAATCAACTAAATTTTACATCTCAGAAAGTCTCAAATGCAACCCTTCTTAGGTTTTTCAAATTAGATTCAGAGAGTACATTGAAAATTCATTTTTTAAAAATTTAATTTTTCCAATTTCTTAGGTCAAGTGCTGGTTAGTAATATTACAAACTTAGAGTTCAAATGGTTTTGAAAATTTTTATCGGGGTCCCCAGAGAAAGAAATGGTACTTAATAACTTTTAATTTATCTTCAGATACACATATGAACTTTGAGTAGTGTACACATATATTTAAGGTCTTTGAGAACTTTTTGGAAACAAATTCATTGTGGAGCATTGTAATTTTCAGGGTGTGAAAATAGATTGTTACATAAAACCCATTTCTACAATCAGTAACAGAATCCATAGAATATTTTAAAGTTACATTATCTTTGGATGCAGCGTAAATATTTAATTTGAAATTCTGAATTGAACTTAGTTTTAAAATTATTTGTCTTGATTTGATTGTTCCGAAGGGCACCAGTTAACCAAGTAGCAGCTTCCTTCTTCAAAATTAAAACTGATTAAAATTATAAAAACAATCTTAGATTTAGCGGAGGAATCCCTTTTTAATTATTATATAGATAGATAGTAGATTCCAAGATTGAAAGTAGCAGAATTTGAAAAAATAATAAGAATTGGGAGCAGCAGCAAGATTCGAAAAAATAACAGGATTCGTAAAGTAACAGGATTAACAAAAGTATAATAGGGTTCAAAAAATAGAGATTTGTAAAAGTAGCAATACTCGTTAAAGTTGCAGAACCTGTAGCAGTATAGCAGGATTTTAAAAGTAACAGAAATTGAAGAAGCAGCAAGATTTAGATATTAGTAAAAGTAGCAGAATTCGTAAAAGTAGAGTGCCAATAACAAAGCAAATTAACAGAACTAGTATAATGTTAGCACCCCCCCCCCCCCGAAATTAGGGCTAGGTATACTCGTTTACTATGCTTTCGGATAACTATAGTGAAAGAAATAGCAGGAAAGAGTGTTTAAACGCTTGACGTGTGCCAACGGACCTTTTATAACGGAAATGTAATAACAAATTTGAAAGTTGCTGCGATTAGTAATTAAACTGTTAATTTCATAAACAATTCAAACGCCTGCATTAAACAAAATGTAGCGCTGGGAAATAACCAAATAGTTGCTACAGGAGAAAAAAGCGAAGCAGCTTCAATTCTTCATTAAAAAAAATAACTACTACAGAGTAGCAGTTAAAGTAGCGCTTTTAACATTACGCGGCGACCAATGAGAATTGTCAAAAGTAGCAGTATCGTTTTACAAAATATTAAAGGAAACGAAAAGGGAAGGAATGTAAAAATATCACAACTTTCCTCAAGTAAACATTATGTTTTTAAAGATAAGCTGTTTACCCCATCATTCCTGAACAACAAAGTCCTAATCCAAATATTATTAGCCACCACTTCAATTGATAAAATTTATTTATATATATAATGTTATATAAATTTTGAAATATACTTAAAAAAGTGGTGAGTAAAGTTATATTGACTGCTGGGGTGTAGTATGTTCCCTGAAACTTTGGCAAGTGTTGTAAGAGATCATTTTAATATAGGTAGGGGCTATATAAAAGTAATAAAGTTAAAGTAAGTATTGGTGAACTCAAATTTTCCATGTACAAGTCCAGATAGGAGATTGTGGCCCCTGCGGGGCCAGGTGCTCCATGTACCAATAAAGAATATATATATAAATAACTGATAGCGGTTCAGGATATTTTCATTCCCAACGTTTTGGTTCCGGACTTTGGTTCTCTTGCCACTTTGTCCCCAGTGTTATTTAACAGACACTTTGTCCCCAGTTTAAAATAGACTTAGAAATTCGAGGAAACCAAGGGGTTTGATGCCTTGAAGGAGGAGGAGGGGAAAAACTAATTAAACATTATAAACTATGCTGTTGAATTGGAACACTGGGGTTGACGAGGTTTGGGGACTTAAGTTCCAAATGAAGACCATCCATTAGTTGGGGAAATAATACTGAAGGAGGGGTTTTGGATAAAAATAGAATGTGAAATCCTAGTGGCGTACACTAAGGGGTCCTATAAAGTTTCAGACATTGAAAAAATGGCTAAATGGTCAAAAACGATGGTTTCTCATAAATTTTTCTAGAACCAAGCAAGGTAGAGCTCAGAGTTTACTAAATTTGAATTTTCGGGACCGAATCTCTCTAGAAAAGCGTTACTTCACTATCCGGAGCGTCCTGGATAAGGAGCCAATGGTCCGGGAGCCTTTAGGCGGGAATAAGAAAGAATTTTAATTTTGACCCACCCCCTCATACGAAATATTTTCCCTAACGATTTGCAGGAAGTTTTGAAACGTATAGAGGCCTTCCTTCCTGCAAGTCCTCCTCCAGCTGCACTCACATAGACAGACGGTCGATGAAATCGTCCGCAGCACTTGTCCCCATGTTAAATTTTTTTTTGGTCTGCCCAAGTCCCATATACACTGCGTGTGGGCACCTGTCAAGGGGTTAAGGAAGTTGGTCAAGGTTTGATGAGCATACTGCCCAGTGGCCAACAGACCCTTTCATGCCACCACTGGTAAGTAATATTTTTGAAAAGAGGTACAGAGAAACTCCAAATTTTTAATTCTTAATTTTTGCGTAACTCCAGTTCTATTCGTCGGACAAAAATCTATCACCCCTCGTTTTAAAGATAATTTGACAAGCTTTAATATGATGTACCGTTTGACTATGTCCACAAAGGTGGTTCATATCTTGATATATTGGATTGCAACGGAAAGTTGCGGCTATATAGTGGTGACTAAAAGTAAAAGTACAAGCACACTCCGCGTGTTATGAACTCTAAGAACTATCCATGTAGGGGCTTGGCTACTAAGGCTAGTTCATCATTTCACTTTAAAATCAAAGCCTTATTATGGGTATTTGATTAGATAAGCGTAGGATAGTTTAATTAATGGGACATTCTATGTCAAATCAACCGAAAATTCTCGATTCTCAACTGTACCCTCACGGATTTTAACGAAACTTTCAGGAGTTGTTCATTCTTATGATATAAACGAAAAAAATACTTTTATTATTCAATTTTCTTAGTAATGTTTTTGAAAAGAGGTACAGAGAAACTCCAAATTGTTAATTCTTAATTCTTGCTTAACTCCAGTTCTATTCGTCGGACAAAAATCTATGACCCCTCGTTTTAAAGATAATTTTACAAGCTTTAATATGATGTACAGTTTGACTATATTCACAAAGGTGGTTCATATCTTCATATATTCCATTGCAACGGAAAGTTGCGGTTATATAGTGGTGACTAAAAGTAAAAGTACAAGCACACTCCGCGTGTTATGAACTCCAGGAACTATTCATGTAGTTGCTTGGCTTCTAAGGCTAGTTCATCATTTCACTTTAAAATTTTTACATAGTTCTAATACTTCCTGGTTTGTTAGTGGCGAGCGCGCTTCACCGATGATTCGTTCTATCCTCCATGCCGCGCAAACGGACGACGACGCGGCATAGTGAAGACCGACACGAGCGTACTCGGTTCATCGCACTTTTTAAGATGGCTCTTAATTAGTGTCTATATCTAATAAGTATAGGATATACATGTGTTTTACATCTTTGGATAGGTAATCGAAAGAGTTTTCGAAAAAAGTTTGTTACTAAGTTGTGTCATTATTGTTTTCTGAGTTAATGTAGGAAAACTGTAAAATATCCGTTATCGAATAACTTTTTTTGTACTTGTTGTATATCTTTGAAATTTGAATATGTTGTGCACCCTTTATAGACAATTAAAACTGCGCATTGCATTAAGGTTTCGCTTCTTAAGAAGGACCCGAAATTGCGTCCGAAGGTTGTCCGTAATATCCTTAAAAAACCTTATAATATGTAATAAATAGATCTATAGTTGACGGTATATTGTTGTATGCTACTACACTTACAACATATTGAAATTTGGTTAAAATCGCGCAATAATTTATATACTTTTTACGAGTTTGAAAAAAAGTCCTGTTTACTCGAAAAAAACACAAGTCCGCAAATTGCTAATAAATCGATAATTATTATTTAATTTTTTTTTTGAATTTACTTATGAGTAAAGGACACTTGTGGCAAGGTTTTTCCAGAATTACGGGTTTCCATGGTGATTCTGATGTCATCCAGGATTTTTTGAAGCAAAATGGAGTTTACTAGTCCTTAACGGCAACGACCCGAAAATATTTCCCAGATTTGGGTTCTCGGTTTGTTTACTTTTTGACTGACAGTAAAGTGTTTTATATCGTTGGAAAGCTTATCGAAAGCGGTTTCAGGAATTGAAAATTTTTCGGGGACCGTCTCCATATTGCGTTCATAATTTAGGGTTAAAGAATTTTCGTCTTACTTAGAATTTTTCCCCAAGAATAATGGTAGTCATTTGAGATTTTAATATGTTTTAGGATATGTTTAGACAAAGAATTTTAAACATTGCATTAAGGATTCTGATAATTAGTTCTCGATTTATAAATTATTCAAGTTTTTTTAAATGTTTCAATACTATACGGCCCCTAATTGCTCCAGGACCCTGAAACTTGAATATGTTATAGAGAATGACTATAGTTAAAACATATTGAATTTTGAAATCGATAGGTCAACAGGAAGTCCTCATTTAAGCCCACATCCGGTGCTTCTAAAATTTAAAAAAAAATTCAGTTCAATAACCTACCTACTGATTTCGATGAAATTTTAGTATGGTGTTGTACTCAATAAGATGCTTCGCAGCTATTAACTATTCTTATAGTTAGAAGCCCGGTGGCGTAGAGGAAGCGCTTCGCGCTCGCACACCACAGGGTTCAAATCACGGTCCACGGGCAAGGCAGACTCAGCCCTTCATCCCTCCGGGGTCGATAAAATGAGTACCAAGGTTACTTGGGGAAATCAAGAGGGGGTTAGCATCAAGCTAGCCACTCCTCAGCTGACTGTGACTTACAAGTCACCCGTTCTGTAACAGTTTAGCTCATGTCATGGCCTAACCCAGTGAGGCTATAGTTGTAACTGGGGTTTGAAGTACTCCCTCAAAAATCCCCCTTGATTTTTTAATAAGATACTTTGAACGCCGTATCACACTAATCCGTGCATTGAAATTTTCCCACCACTTTGAAAGGTATTTTCATGTGGCGCTAAACTTGAGATTATTCTGTTACTGTTCTTTGTTCCGGTGAGGTAATTAGTGGGGCACAAAAATGTATGATCTTTATTTGTTGTATCATCAAGTAACCCCATTGTATATGTGTTCATAATTCCGTAAAATATCCCTTTTAAGTTTCAATGAAATTGTATTGTAGGCAAGTTCATCATTTTACTTTAAAATCAAAACCTTATTATGGGTATTTGAGTACATAAGCGTAGGATAGTTTAATTAATGGGACATTTTCTATGTCAAATCAACCGAAAATTCTCGATTCTCAACTGTATCCTCTCGGATTTTAACGAAACTTTCAGGAGTTGTTCATTCTTATGATATAAATGAAAAAAATGCTTTTACTATTCAATTTTCTTAGTTTCTTTAGCACTAAATTGTTAAGGAGGATGAGCCGTTACAACAGTTTTTTGTTCAGTTAATTATCCTTTTTATTAAGCTTTTAATGGAGAAAATATTAAAAAGTGGGTTGTTCTTAAAAGACAGCACATACTTGTTTTGGGCCAAGGTTGGATCGTAGAGGGGGATTTCCCTGATTGCGATGAGATATATTATATAATCTTTATTGGTACATGGAGCACCTGGCTCCGCAGGGGCCACAATCTCCTATCTGGACTTGTACATGGAAAATTACTTTTTTGGATACAAATACAAAAAAGAAAGTAATTGGTTGTGAGTAGAATATATAAATTGAAATTTGTAATTAAACAAAATAGTGGTGACTATTGATGTTCAGCTAGTGTCATTGTCCTGGTTCATAATTAACTTTTGGTTCTTTTTCCCTCATGGCCTCTTAATGCTAATAACTGAATTGTTTACTAAGTTCTTTTCTTTAGTTACTTAGTGTTTATTAATATGGTAACTTGTGATGATTAACATTAGATTTGGAAAAAGTTAGGTTTCATTGGTAAGAGTGTGAAGAAAATATTTTTTTACCCTGTAGAAATAGTTCTTTTATGGTTAAAATAGAGTTTTGGGTGTTAAGATTTCAATTTAGTTTAAATATATGGTTATTTTAATGATACTATAAGAATTATATAGCCGTTTTTTAATTCATATTTATCCGACTGACTTGTTTTTGTTTCATTTCGTTTATGTTATTTTTGCACTGTTATATTGTATTTTACTAAGAACTTAAGCTCAAACGATTGTTTCAGTAGGTGAAGTTACTTATTGGAAGTTTTTTAATGTTTAAATGTTATGGAGATAGAAGAAACTCAAACGATTTCGTTTATACCCGAGGTTTTGAGAAGTGAAAGTATGTTTTCATTCGAATGAACCGTTTTTTAGTTCCACTCTGACCTACAGATGGCGCTGTAAAGTCTACCTTTAGCGCTGTGTTTCCATTCAATGGAGAGCACATTATTTGATTTTTTTGTTTAAATAATTAACGATTAATCTGAACCTCACTTGATATTACTTATTTCCTATGCTATTAAATAGAAAGAAATACTTCTCATTTATTTAAAATTAGTTTTCAGTTAAAATAAATTGAAAGTGTGAAAAGAAAGAAGTTTATTGATTTAAAAGTTTTTTTTTAAAGAAGTAGTCCAATTATTTAATGCTAGAAAAACTTTAATCGAAAGGAAACCTGAACTGTGATTTATTTTAATAACTATATTTTTTGGGGTCTGGGTTTCCTTTCCCAGAAAATGTCTGGAAATTTGACCTTAAAAAGAGAGAATTGTTTTGGTACCTCTAACCCAGGGGAAGAGGTTCGAGATTAAAATGTGAGCCAACCAACAGTAATAAAAATTACGTCTGTCAAGTTGGCCCGGACACACAAAAATGGTACCGATCGTTTGTGCACGCAAAATTTTCGTTTGTGCACAAAATTTTATATGAAATTTTTGACAAAAGATTCGCGAGGGAAACGTCAAGTTAGCCCAGACACACAAAAGTGGTACCACTCGAAAGTTTGTGCACGCAAAATTTTCGTTTGTGCAGAAAAATTTAATCGTCAATTTGAAAAAGGGAATGAGTCTATATTAGGGTGTCCCTTACATGAGAGAAAAAAAATTACGAATTTGAAAATGGTTACCCACTATTTACATTATAAATGCTTTGACCTATTCAGATATAAAATTTTATCCCTCTACGATAATATTAACCCCTCGATGCTAACCCCCTCACCCCCTCTTGATTTCCACAAGTAACCTAGGTACTCATTTTATCGACTCCGGAGGGATGAAGGGCTGAGTCTGCCTTGCCCGTGGACCGGGATTTGAACCCCGGGATATATTCTTAACGACGACGAAAAATCATCCTTATGGAGTACATGCAAAGACTTCATTTGCTTTGATTATTATATTCTTAACTAGATGAATCTTTTATTGAGTTCCTTAATGCAATGTTTAAAATTCTTTGTCTAAACATATCCTAAAACATATTAAAATCTCAAATGACTACCATTATTCTTGGGGAAAAATTCTAAGTAAGACGAAAATTCTTTAACCCTAAATTATGAACGCAATATGGAGACGGTCCCCGAAAAATTTTCAATTCCTGAAACCGCTTTCGATAAGCTTTCCAACGATATAAAACACTTTACTGTCAGTCAAAAAGTAAACAAACCGAGAACCCAAATCTGGGAAATATTTTCGGGTCGTTGCCGTTAAGGACTAGTAGACTCCATTTTGCTTCAAAAAATCCTGGATGACATCAGAATCACCATGGAAACCCGTAATTCTGGAAAAACCTTGCCACAAGTGTCCTTTACTCATAAGTAAATTCAAAAAAAAAAAATTAAATAATAATTATCGATTTATTAGCAATTTGCGGACTTGTGTTTTTTTCGAGTAAACAGGACTTTTTTTCAAACTCGTAAAAAGTATATAAATTATTGCGCGATTTTAACCAAATTTCAATATGTTGTACATCTGGTAATACAATACAATATACTATCGACTATCGATCGATTTATTATATATTATAAGGTTTTTGAAGGATATTACGGACAACCTTCGGACGCAATTTCAGGTTCTTCTTAAGAAGCGAAACCTTAACGAAATACGCAGTTTTAATTGACTATGAAAGGCGCACAATCTATTCAAATTTCAAAGATATGCAACAAGTACAAAAAAAAATAATTCAATAAGGGATATTTTAGAATTTTCCTACATTAACTCAAAAACCAATAATGAAACAACTTAGTAACAAACTTTTCCTGAAAGCCCTTTCAATTACCTATCCAAAGATGTAAAACACATGTATATTCGATACATATTAGATACTAATTAAGAGCCATCTTAAAAAGAACGACGAACCGAGTACGCTCGTGTTGCTCTTCACTATGCCGCGTCGTCGTCCGTTTGCACGGCATGGAGAGTAGAACGAACCACCGGTGAAGCGCGCTCGCCACTTACCAAACCAGGAAGTATTAGAACTATGTAAAAATTACAGGGTTGTCAGTTGGGCTTTTTTATGGCCAAATAAGAGGAATTTGGCTTTTTAAATACTGGTCTTGCGATCAGAAAATTCGTGTGGATACTTTCTAAATCCTAAAAATGCTTTTTTTTGCTACTTTTCCCAATTTTCCCACGAAATTTCATTGAAAAAAAAAAAGAAGATATGTGTTCGATAAAAAGTCAAATATACAAATAGTTTACCGTGATTTCTGGAAGTTTATGTGTAAGCAAGTTTTAAGCCGTACATGTTTAAGTACAATAGGTACACACAAAGTAAATACGCAATAAATCGTAGTAAATAAATTATGGACAATATTATTGAAATGTAAATGAAACAAAGAAAATAATGTTATCCTCATTGTCGGATTTAAGGGGTCTCATAGGGGCAATGCTCTCCCAAACTTTGAGAAAATTATGTTTTCGAGAATCGATAATTTTCGGTTGATTTGACATAGAATGTCCCATTAATAAAACTATCCTACGCTTATGTACTCAAATATCCATAATAAGGTTTTGATTTTAAATTGAAATGATGAACTAGCCTTAGCAGCAGAGCTACTACATGAATAGTGTTTGGAGTTCATAAAACGCGGAGTCTGCTTGTACTTTTATTTTTAGTCACCAGTATATAACCTCAATTTTCCGTGGCAATCGTATATATGAACCACCTTTGTGGACATAGTCAAACTGTACATCATATTAAAGCTTGTAAAATTATCTTTAAAACGAGGGGTGATAGATATTTGTCGGACGAATAGAACTTGAGCTAGGCAAGAATTAAGAATTAATAGTTTGGAGTTTCTCTGTTCCTCTTTTCAAAAACATTACTAAGAAAATTGAATAATAAAAGCATTTTTTTTTCTTTATATCATAAGAATGAACAACTCCTGAAAGTTTCGTTAAAGTCCGAGAGGTTAAAGTTGAGAATCGAGAATTTTCGGTTGATTTGACATAGAAAATGTCCCATAAATTAAACTATCCTATGCTTATATACTCAAATACCAATAATAAGGTTTTGATTTTAAAGTGAAATGATGAACTAGACTTAGTAGCCACGCTACTATATGAATTGTTGTTGGAGTTCATAACACGCAGTGGCTGCTTGTGCTTCTACTTTTAGTCACCAGTACAAATGCTCAATTTTCCGTTGGAATCGTATTCAGAAATCATCTTTGGACATAATCAAACTCTATATTTCAAATGAAAGGGTGTAAAATTATCTTTAAAACGAGGGGTGATAAATTTTTCTCGAGCGAATAGAACTGGAGTTATTCAAGAATTAAGGTTTAATACTTTGGATTTTCTTTCTCTACCTTTTTTCAACAAGTTACTAAGAAAATTGAATGATAAAAACACTTTTTTCCATTTATATCATAAGAATGAACCATTTCTATAAGTTTCTTTAAAATCCGAGAGGGTAAAGTTGAGAATTTTTGTTTGTTTTGGCGTAAAACGTCCCATAAATTAAACTGTCTTACGCTTATGTACTCAAATACCCATAATAAGGTTTTGATTTTAAAGTGAAATGATGAACTAGCCTTAGTAGCCACGCTACTATATGAATTGTTGTTGGAGTTCATAACACGCAGTGGCTGCTTGTGCTTCTACTTTTAGTCACCAGTACAAATGCTCAATTTTCCGTTGGAATCGTATTCAGAAATCATCTTTGGATATAATCAAACTCTATATTTCAAATGAAAGGGTGTAAAATTATCTTTAAAACGAGGGGTGATAAATTTTTCTCGAACGAATAGAACTGGAGTTATTCAAGAATTAAGGTTTAATACTTTGGATTTTCTTTCTCTACCTTTTTTCAACAAGTTACTAAGAAAATTGAATGATAAAAACACTTTTTTCCATTTATATCATAAGAATGAACCATTTCTATAAGTTTCTTTAAAATCCGAGAGGGTAAAGTTGAGAATTTTTGTTTGTTTTGGCGTAAAACGTCCCATAAATTAAACTGTCTTACGCTTATGTACTCAAATACCCATAATAAGGTTTTGATTTTAAAGTGAAATGATGAACTAGCCTTAGTAGCCACGCTACTATATGAATTGTTGTTGGAGTTCATAACACGCAGTGGCTGCTTGTGCTTCTACTTTTAGTCACCAGTACAAATGCTCAATTTTCCGTTGGAATCGTATTCAGAAATCATCTTTGGATATAATCAAACTCTATATTTCAAATGAAAGGGTGTAAAATTATCTTTAAAACGAGGGGTGATAAATTTTTCTCGAACGAATAGAACTGGAGTTATTCAAGAATTAAGGTTTAATACTTTGGATTTTCTTTCTCTACCTTTTTTCAACAAGTTACTAAGAAAATTGAATGATAAAAACACTTTTTTCCATTTATATCATAAGAATGAACCTTCTCTCCAAGTTTCTTTAAAATCCGAGAGGGTAAAGTTGAGAATTTTTGTTTGTTTTGGAGTAAAACGTCCCATAAATTAAACTGTCTTACGCTTATGTACTCAAATACCCATAATAAGGTTTTGATTTTAGGCGCTGCCCACACCGAGCTCGCCACTCCAGAGCAATAAAATAAATCAATCTTGACTCCTTGGCCCTCGCAGCCTTCGCAATACAAGATAACGTTAATTGACCTCCTGGACAGTCGAGTAAACAAGACACTCTCAACCCCCTCTCTTCTATTGGGAAGGCTGAATGGGGAACCTGAGTCCGCCTGTCAAGATAACGATCTTTATTGCACAGTACGCACGACGAGCTCGGTGTGGGTAGCGCCTAAAGTGAAATGATGAACTAGTCTTAGTAGCCACGCTACTATATGAATTGTTGTTGGAGTTCATAACACGCAGTGGCTGCTTGTGCTTCTACTTTTAGTCACCAGTACAAATGCTCAATTTTCCCGTTGGAATCGTATTTAGAAATCATCTTTGGATATAATCAAACTCTATATTTCAAATGAAAGGGTGTAAAATTATCTTTAAAACGAGGGGTGATAGATTTTTCTCGGGCGAATAGAACTGGAGTTATTCAAGAATTAAAGGGTAAAGATAAAAAATTTCAATTTTTCTCCCATTGATACCGCAGCGTGTGGCACCGGAAGCCACCCTATCCAAACAGACCAGTGGCGTAGGGCCCCTGGCCTAGAGCCAAGGCGGGGGACGAAGTTGAAAAGCGGGCTCCCCAGTTCTTATTTTGAAGGGGGGAGGCAAAAATTTTCTTAATTAAAAGCATAGACCAAATCTAGTTGTTCAACATTTCCACGCAAGATTTGAATCTTAATGAACTTAAAAACTACGTTTTCTTTATTATAGGATGAGTAACAAGCACTAAAGGGTGTCTGGGGGAAAATTTGAATTCGACCCTTGAAAAAGAAATTTCCTTTGAAATAATGATTTAATTGAGTATGAAATTTTAGTGAATTATTTCCATTTCCTAATGAATTCTTTTAGGGGTGTGGGGATTCCCCCCCAAAATGAAAAGATTTCTTTTCCGCCCATTGAATAAAACGTTAAATTCTTAATCCTCATCATGCAAATTTAATCCTTCGAAAAGTTAACTTTTATCAATTTTGATAGATGACGCCACTTTCTCTTGTTATATACTAATAGTAGTTTCTACTCCAGTCTTTAAAAGACATTGGAAATCGCATGCAAATTTACAAATTTGAACAAGTATTTTTGTGTACTATGTTGAAATCTTCTACTCCAAATGATTTCGGGTAATGTAAATTGTAAATCAGAAGTTAGGAAATACTAGTAGTTTGAATAAAAAGAACAGAGTGAAATAACAGATTTCTGTGATCATTCTTGCACGCATAAAGGAGGGTTTAAGCAAGCTTTAAATAGTACCGTATTTGAGCGGTTTGAAGAAATTTTAACACATAAATGTGCGATAAACACCGTCATGGGGTAATATTTTATACTTTGTTTGTTGTGTAATACTGCTATTTCACAGTCGTAAGTAACAACGGGATTACACTGGGCACGCTCATGAGTACTTTCTCAGAAAATATGAAAGTTATGTTATCCTTAAGTATAGAAAACTATATTGCTTCAATAAAATCCCACAAGTTCACTATATTTGTAAAATGAAGCGAGTTTACGAGGAACAGCTTCTTTCTATAGCAACGCAAAGGTAGCAGAACGCGAGCGAAAATTCTTAAGATAGAGCGCCATCTATGAGAGTTTTTACTCATATATGGAAGAAGATTGTGTATTAAAAAGTTCACAAGAAATAGAACGGTACTTTTGTAGCTGCGGGTGTGTTTTTAGTTAAAATAAGACTCAATACTATTAAAATGTAGAAACACTTACATTTAATTCCATATTCAACTGCCTGTCTCATAGTGTGCTTTACTCACCACTTTTTCAGAAGACATCAAATGTGTTGGCATCACGCTTTTCAGCAAAGTTAATTGAGATCATACTTCATAGGATCATTTCTATAGTATAATTACCGAGTTCACTCACTGAACTTCGCAGTCAGACCCCATAACGCGATGACGAGTTATGGAGTGACCGCCTCTTAGGGAGTATTGCAAGAGATGATGGAGGGTAAAATATGATTAATTATTGGTACATACTCGAATTGATAATCAAATTATATAGATTTAATAAAATTGCTTAGTTAATGGGAAAGGGGAGCCTAATGGGACATTTTTTAAATGCTAGAATAAAAGCACAAATGCAGCTATTATAATTTTTATAACCTTAAAACAATGTAACATTTAATTCTTTACAAATGTTGATGGAGAGTAAACAAAAAAAACATTATTCATCTTTGTGTTACCATGAAGTGGCGGATCCAGGATATGGTTTGTGGGGGCTAAAAATTTGGTAATCGAATTGAATCATCTTGCTCAACCTAATGTTAAAAAAGTCGTGAATAATCGAGTTCCAAGTACGAAAAGGGGGGGGTAGACTCTTAAAACAGGGTTTTAACTCATTTTTTGTACAGCAAATCGAGAGTAATAGAAATTAAAAACTTAAAGGGGTCTGGGGTCCTCCCCAAAAAGTTTTCGGAAATTTTACCCTAAAAGAAGACCCTAGGTCAGAAAAAATAAATTTGCTTTCGTATTTAAATCTACCCTTAAATTTATATTTTTTTTTTCGTGGAAAGAAATATTTTAGGGAAGGGGGACGGTAAAAATATTTCGGGGGACGGTCCAATCATTTGGGGGGACGGCGTCCCCCCGCGTCCCCCTCCAATTTCAGCACTGCTCTTACGAATAATGATACTCTTTCAAAATCTGCAACTTTTAATCTTGGAATCTACTATCTATATAATAATTAAAAAGTAATTTCTCCGCTAAATCTGACTGTTTTTCTATTTTTAATCCGTTTTAATTTTCAATGAGGAACATGGCCGGATTTAGGAGTTAGATCCTGGGGATGCGGGCCTAAACCATGGCCATAACTAGACTTTTGTTTCGGGAGGGGTTTGACTCAACATTATTCCTTAGGTAACCTCAATCGAGTACAAATTATTAAATGTTAATTATTATGTTAAATTTCAAATTTTGTAATGTGAACTTGGGTCTGGGGGGTCCTCCCCCAGAAAAATTTTGAAAGTTTGCCTCTAAAAATAGTGTTTCAGTCCATTTTGCGACCCTTTGGGTTACATCCGAAACATCGAAAACTATTGATTTTTCAAGGGGGGGATTATAAGTAGACGTCAAAATTTTGAGGGGTCTAGGGGTCCTTCCCCAGAAAATTTTTTGAGATTTGTCCCTTTAAACTAGTGCTTTATTTAATTTTGAAACCTCCTCTTTGGAGAACACTCAAAGGCTACGTCCGTGGGTCTTTAGACCCCAAGCGCACTTTGGCGTTTCATATCTCCCGTGGAAGTTAGGTTTAGTGATTTTGAAATGCTAGTATTCCTTAAATACGTAAAATTTTACAATGTGTAAAAATTTTGGAGTTCCTTTTCAATTTTTAAATCACTTAGGAGAAAAAGTCACATATTCCGCGCCTGGGGTCTTTTAGACCCCAAGCACGAGTATAGTAAATCAAAAAGAAATATAGCAAAATGTTTTATTTTTTCATTTATTCTTTATAAATTAGTGTGTTGTCTTTGATTTAAGATATTTAGGGATTTCTCAGAAGGCTATAATGTGTGGGTACTTTCATTTTTTACAAAAAAGAAGATTGTGATAAAGTTCATATCCTTAAACTATCTTTCATATTCTGAGAAATATATGTTATTTTAATGGAATTCTTTTTAGGAATTGATAGTGGAAGCAAAAAAAAACCAAAAATCAATCAGACAACTGGCACCATGACTTCCTGTAGAGAAATTCCTTGAAAAAATATAAATGATAGCTTTGTAAAAATGTTTTTATTAAGTTTTCTTGGAAAAATAAGTGTTTTCCAAGATTTGAGAGTATTTACTGAAATTCAGAATGTGGTTTTGAAGAATTATTAGAAGAAATAGCTAATTTTGCATTGAAGACTTAAATAAAACAAGAGACACCTAACCTACTTCACAAAAATTTCTGAACCGATCACTTTTTGTTATGTTATTTGAATTTTAAAAAGAGAATCCACATTTTAGATGTGTCATAATACTAAATAAATTAATCCGGTTTGATAGGTAGCTGCTAATACAGAAGAAAAAAAAGATATGCAACTCCATAAATCTTTAAAAATAAATTCTACCCGTGCAAGACCGGGTATATATTAGCTAGTATACTTAAGGAAGTGTAATTATAAAACATTGTTAGTAAAACAACTGAATTTTTATCGTTCATTTCTATTATTTAATGATTGTTTGAAGTTCCTGCGTTATAAAGAAACATGTATAAAAAAACACATAACACCAAATAAGGGCAAAAAAAAAAAATGATAAAAATACAATACAAATTCAAACTAACAACTAAATTTATTTCCACTCACAATTAGGTACACTTTAGGTATAACACTCAGTCAAAAATACAAATTTCATTCAGCTGCTTGAATCTTGATTGACTTCATAAAAACCAAATTTACGTAATAGTTTCAAGTCATCAGTTTGATAATAAAGCAATAAAAAAGCCACTAACTGTGTAATTACTTATAAAGTAAATCAACAAAAATTATTTTTGTTAGGAATATAAAGAAGGTGTATGAGTAATAATAAATAGAACGATTAGGGCTTAAAATGTTTAGAACTACAGTATATCTCTGTTTTAAAAACTCGGATAATTAACTAATGTAAAATTTAAGACTCTTACAAAGATATATGTATATGTAAAACTTTGAAATGAGTTTTTTTTAGGATAAATGAAGTGAAGAAAAAGGTAGGTAAGAATGTGCATTACTCTTCTTACCCATGATTTTTATTCCCACAATATAGTAGATATACAAAGAATTATAAATATGAATGAATTTTGGTACAAATATAAAACAAATGAAATGAATAAAAAACTAGAACAATAAGTCTTTTTTATGATTAACTAAACTTTAAAAAAAACTAAAGAAAACAAATATGTAAAACAGATAGTACATACATTTAAATATGAAGGAGTGATTATAAACAAAAGTAAGAGGTTTATTAGTAACTAAAAAAAGGTAAATTAAAATTTACTCAGAGCACAACTCACTGGATGCGATGTTCACAGCATAAATCACCAAAAAACATAAATGATTGGTGCCACATTTAGTTAGCAGTCACCAAACAAATATGTCATTTAGCTGTTGTGTCTTATTGTTTAGTTGTTGTTTCATATTCTTTTCTTTTGTAGATGTCTTGCACTTGAAACCCATCCTATGTAAATAAAATGTTCTTTTTTTATATATTTTTAAACAGAAACTTTATTAAAACTTCGGTGGTTTGCTCAATCTTCTTACATACTAGCCAAGTTATTTTGATTAGCCTTGCCTAAGATTAGAAACAAAATTTATGGGAGCAGAAATATTTACGATAGAAAGTTTTCAAAATCCTCAAAACAAAATCCATCACTCATCACAAAGAGGAAAAAAAAAATTAGGTACTTACGTATTATCCCGTCGACTGTTCAGCGGCACATTAATAGTAAAGTCAATGGGATTTAATAACCTTTTCGGATTAAGCGTCACGGTCGACAGGATAATACGTAAGTACCAAAAATTATTAGTGGTGATAATTTCTAGTGTTTTGGAAGCATGATAGTACTATGAAAAATTTCTAAAAGGGCAACTGAATTTTATTTGCACGTTAGAAAATTTAAAAATGGAACATTGTTTCGAGGATGTAATGAATCCCCTTTGTCAGTGATTGCTGATGAATTTAGAAGACAGAATTTAGTATGATTTTAAGTTACATATACATTCCATTTCATTAGTTTCTCTAATAATGTTAGAGAAAGTAGGGAATAGATATGAGACGATAGTTTTGCAATATATTTATGAAATTACTAATAAAACTGACATTATTAATTGCATTTTTAAAAAAAATTTACATTGCTACCATCAAAATTTAATGAGTTCATATTTGTAAAAGCATTAAAAATATACTATTAATAACTTTGCTCAACTATCAAAACAGAGGGAAACAGATAATGATATTAACAATTGCTTATCACATAAACCAGACTGACAACACATGTTGAAGATTTTCATAGCTCATTTGATCCCAACATCCAAGGAGAAAGGGTAACAAAAAACAACAACGTTGAACAGATTAAGTTATGTAACAGAAAATGAAACCCATTATAATTAAAAATTTAGAAAACATGGCCATTAGCAGTTAGTATCAAATTTTTGGTGCATATGCACAACCTTTATCATTGGTTCTTACAGACTTTGAAATTAAGTAAGACCAACCATACACAAACCACTCAATAGGTCTGAAAGTATGTTTTTGTTTTAAGGGTAACATTTAAAACAAAGTAAAGAAGAAAATTAAGATCAATAAATATTTTGTACAACAGACAAATACAAGTGTGGCTGAATATTAAAGAAATGGCTTACCTGATTGATGAGGTCAAGGGCTAGCACTGGTGAAATGAAGGTGCCCAGCAGGGTAGAGTCCCTTACAAGCAGCACTTGTAAGAATGAAGAAAAGTCCTTTTTTGCCAACAAGGGCAACACAGTGTATCTCTGTCTCTAAAACTGGGGGATCTTTTCCTCAAAGGAACAGTATAATCAGATGAAGGGGTTCTGTCGCGGGGTGTCTTTCCATCATAGGAACGGTGTAGCCAGGCGAAGAAACAGGCTGTGGCATCACTCCCAGGTTAGGACCAGTTAGGTCAGAAATGTTAAAATAGCTCTGGCGGTTTGCTCCTTGCTTGGTTGGGCTCATTCAGTGACCAACTGGACCGGGTGAAGCAACTCCAAACACCATAGCAAATTCGCCAGCGTCTGGACAAGACCTTTTATATAGCTTTGGTCTTAATCATCTTCACTTCATGCTCCTTCCTCCCAAATTTACCTTAAAATAATAATTAAATACAATTTTAACTGCTTTGATCAACAAACATAATGAAAAGAACTGGTGTTGTATTGTTCAACAGGTAAAAATCATTGTAAGCAGAATTTACACGGAAAAATAGTAGGAAGTAAATAAACTAATAAACAACCAAGTTATTAGGGGGGTTTGGGATATCTCTCTATATTAAAAAAAGTAACTGTCACCACCGCCGCCGCTGTTTCAGAAATTTTTATTTTTGAACTCTTTGACCTCTCACAACGCCAAAACTACTTGGCAGAAATTTATGAAATTTGAACTGTTGGCACAGCTGGAATAAGAGTCCTCCATATGGCGACTCGCATTGCGGTCGCCAAGTTAGCGGTACGATTAGTTATAGTGTACAGTTGGCGATCGCGACTTGATCCCCAAATGGAGGACTCTTATTCCAGCTGATCCGAACTGTTTGTAGAGGAATATTTGGAGAACATTCCTACAATAAATCACTAACTAGTCAAATAACACGCCAAAAATGAGTGAGAAAGTTTTGGGGTAGCTATATGACGCGCTTTACCGCTAAAATATCCATGTCAACTTGGCACATCCGCACCTCTGAATTTGAGCCGCCAAGCACGTAAAAATCTGTGCGATCAGGAATCAACAGTGCAAGGCTCTAACCTCAAATATTCTCCCAGCAAACAGTCGGGGTTTCTTCTGATTCTCATAGTTTTTTCAGTCACACATGCGAATGAGGAAAGAAAAAATAACTTTATTCTTTATTCGATTAAAACTTCCTCGTTTTCAGAGTTTTTTGTTTTATCCAACTAAGCTGTTTAAAAGTATTTAAAAACAAAATAGTTCCTATTTTAATGAAAAGAAGACTATCAATCTCTTTCTTTTATAAGCCCAAACCCTTTCTTCTTAGCTTTTCTTTAGCTCTAATCTTAACTCCGGTAAAGTTTTTTTCCCTCTCAAACCCTCAATTGCAATAAAAATTAATCAGAATAAAAGGTATGTTAGATTAGCTGGGTGCAAGCACGAAGAATTCTGATAATCTATCTTAATAGGCCTAATTTTTAAAAGGTTTTCAATAAATTCGTTTCTGTGATTTGCACCCGGCTAATCCTAAAGTACAGAATTATATAATAATTATGTTGAATGAGCAAAATACCTTCAAAAATCCAGAAAATGGACTAACTAATGCTAAATAAAATAGTAAACAAACCGTTCTAACCGGCGATGAAGATCTAAACACTTTCCTCTTTTCTTCCAACTAGAAGTGAGAGGTTGCTGTAATTTGGTGAAACCCCAACTACGCCAAATACATGTAACTATGATAACCATAAAATCATGCCTACACCATCGCCAATGTTGTGTATATTACATCGCCATTGGCGACAGCAGGGAACAGGCTAAACTTGCGCCTTAATTTTATAAACATTAAACAAAACAACTGGCAAATTTAAAGTTTATGCAGTTTATGGAGAAATAAAACATCTAAATGTAAGTCTTACATTAATTTTTCCATCTCCAGCCCTGAAAATATCTGTAGAGTTACTTATAAGACTTATTAGTTTACTAAAATATTAAACTTAATAACTTTGTTGTAGTATACTACTCGTACTCGTTAGTGTTACTCCATACATAACATTTTTTTCAGAAATGGGTTTGTTTGCATTAAATATATCGGTTAATCTTTACAAGAAGGTTTGAACCTTGTTTAACATTCAACTCATGGTTAATAGGTAGATACTGAAAGTATAGGGGAGAGTGGGGATTACTTGAGCCACCTCTCTCTTTTTACCAATGTATGATAATTTTTCGTTCCAAAACTGGTGACATGTCTTTTTACCCATCTGAAGTAGTAAATATTTTGAAGTTGTTTTCCACATTTTATTGCAATCAAAGTTTTGTTTTTAGGTAAAAAAATATAGATAGGAATAATTGTTATAATAGGTTTATTTTGAATCTTAGTTCATTAAAAAATTTGGTTCAATTCCGTTAAGAGTCCTCGCTTAATATCGCCCGGTTCCTTTAGACAACAAAAACAGGTGTGTAGCCAGGGGGGGGATTTGGGGATATATCCACCCCCCCCCCCCCCGAAATTCAGAAATTTTCCTTTTTTGACCATAGAAAAGGGCCAAATGTACCCCATACCCCCCCTAAATTCCAATATCCCCCCCCCGAAATTTTTTCCTGGCTACGCCACTGAACAAAAAGTAGAAATATTCATAAATAATTTTAAACTTCTGAATTAAAATAATAATCAATAACTATTCAGTTTATTAATAAAAGTCAGAAAAATTTGTTGATATTTGGATATATTTAGGGATTTGGATATTGGCGATATTTAGGGGGGACTCTAACGGAATTGTACCAAAAATTTCTATGCATTATTAACTAAAATCCCCTTAAACCCTTCTTTGTCGCCATTGCATGGCATATCGTTACCACCACGCAAAAAACACGAATATTCTTTTAATTATGAATGCAGATTTGCATTTTTGGCGTGGTGGTAACGATATATCCAATTTAGTAATTCTCATTAGTAGGTAAGCTCATTTTAGTAACAATTGCACGTCATGCAATGGGCAGAAATCTTGCCGGACTGTGGGTTATTTCCAGGGTTGAAAAAAACCTGTCTTTTTTGGTTTAAATCAAGTTTTTTTTAGACTATATTTCAGAATAAGCCATTTTAGCAGTGATATTTGAAATTGAGTTGTAAATGTGACATTTATATCAGGGGTTATTTATAATTGATAAATGAGTGATATTTCAATTTGTTCATTAAAATTAAATTAATTTAAAAAAAAAATAACTTGGGGTCCTCCCTTTGGAAATTTATCTTTAAAAAGCAGTATTTTATCTAGTTTTGGAACACCTTGTCAGAATTTCTTCTATTAGGTCAGGATTTAACTTTATGCCTCCTGGGCCCTCCATATATATGTTATGGGCAAAGTGATTAATCGGGCATTATTAATAATGCCCAAAGGGGAGGCGGGCAAAGTGATAAATTTCATTCATAAATTCCACTGAATTTATCACATTGCTGCTAACATATACACCCCTGATTGATTAGTCTTAAGGCCAAATCTTGATCTTAACTACCCTTTAACAGGGCAGAATTAATCTTAAAACTAATTTTGGTGTTTCAATAATTCACCTTTAGATATTCTGATTTGGATGATTAGATTACCTTTAGATTTACTAAAAAATAACGTAAAAATTTCTAATAAACTCATTAAATATGTAAATTCTTGTTAACACTGTAACATAATTGTTTTATCTATTAAAAACAAATATTTCTATTAAAGCAATATACATTTAAGAAAATTATGTGAGCCAGATGTGAATGTGTGTGTCAAACTGTACCTTTGAGCACCTACCTTAATGTACTTAACTTTCTTCTAATATTAGGTCAAAATGAACTCAAATTTGAGGAAAAGTGCTTTGGGTAGCAGTGTCCTCCAGCGAAGGAAGTCTTATGACCTTGGATGTCGGTCTTCAATAATTGAAAATCCAAGTAGAAACTCTGGAAGACTGTCCAATCCAAAACCACGTTCATCTTCTGAAGAAAGAAAATCAGGTGTTAATTTTGGGTGAGTATTACAGTAAACTCCACTTAATGGAAACCACTGTAAATGTTATTGATAAGATCAAAATCAATTAGTCCTGATCGCTGTTATTTCACTTAATTCAAAACACATCATTTTATTGGATCAAAACATTGTTTAATGTTACTTATGTCCTTACTGCCCTCTTCCAGTTTTGTAAATCAATTTACACAGGTCAATATTTAGTTAGTAATTTTTGGATGATGTGTATACTACTCTTTAATTTTGCCTAAAAAATTTTAAGTTGCATAACATAATATATACTGGGGGGGTGCAGAATATGTCTGAACTCCCGAAAAAGGTTTGGGGGAAATTCAGGAAGTTATAGGGAAATTTTTGCCTAAATTTATTTTTAAAAAATCTCTGCAAATCCAGTTATTAGTAACAAACAATTAGGCTAGGGACAATATCATACCCTTCAAATTCTACGGAAATTAGGTGAAAACTATGTAATTACAGATGTAGAGCAAAAAACTACAGATCTATGCAAAAAAGTTTCCTTGGGGAAATAACTGAAAGTTGGCCTTCACCCTTGCATTTTGGTTTATATGCAGGGATAAAATGTATCCATGAGAGGATCAGTGATTTTCACTAAAAATCATGTTCTTGTTTAATCACATCAATGTTTTTGACTTGAGTTTTACTGTAGCTCAAATTTGAGAGTTTATAATTCATATTTTAAGACTAGAGACATTTTTGAGCTAAGCTGACTTGTATATGAGAAAGACTAAAACAAGGAACAAGAGATATTTTTTGGGAAAATTTGGACAAACCTTATTGTGTTTTGGGGAAATATTGGGTCCTGAAACATTTTCTGCACCCCTTGACATATACTACTTATTGAATGGTTTTAAATACTTAAGTTAGGACTCCATGGTTATCATTTTAATTCAAACATTTTTGTTACACCATTTACCATTTGTTATTATCAAATCTCTTATTATCAATCATGTATTTGTGTATCAATCTATATTGATATTGTTCTTCCAAAATGATTACATTAAGCTGAGTTGACTATAATTATAATTTGAGCTTTTGGTAGAAGAAAGGTGGTACATTTTTGAAACCATCAAACATTTTTATTTTTAACTATCATTATGAATTTAAGATATGTAAAACATTAACATAACATTTATCTGGGATTTCTAACCTATAGTGTTCAAGATGAATATTTCATCGTTAAGGTTTTTTTTGTCCAAAACTGGACCCTGTGAAGTGTGAAGGTTAGGGAAGGAAGGTTCAAAAATCAAAATTTTGTCAATTTAGTGCCACTCTCTTAATTTTAGTGAATGGCAGGTTTTTAGTGCATAATAATAACCTTCACATAAATAGTGACATTTGTTCCCAAAGTTTTTTTTCAGGACCAGTATTAAGTGTGTTTTTAAATACATTTCTTAGTGTATACTAGATTACAACCTTTCTTGACAATGACATGATGAGCGGAAGTAAAACTGAGCTATCAGATCATCTGTGAGTTCTCATCGGCTTGTGCGTTCAATTCTGAATGAAAGTTCTACACCGCAAAATTGAACATTATGTCCCCAAAACAATATAGTATATGAATGGCTTTAACAAACTACTCACATTTCTAAAGTAAAATGCCTAATTTCAATCTAAATTCTGACATGGCGCTGGGAACTACTTCCTTCACTTCCTCTCAGCTTATTTCTCCATTGTCAAGAAACGTTGTACACATAATGCATTTGACATTACATATAGCTATACTCAGGGCTTAAATTCTAACCAAAGAAGTACCGGAGCGCTACTCTTTCAGCATTACAAATATTTACTGATTAATGAATAAATATCAGTAAATATTTACTGAAAACCAAGAAGTACCGGAGCTCTGCTCCGGTGCAATTTAAGCCCTGGCTATACTTAAAGTCAAATGCTTTTTTTTGTTGCTGTGACATTTTATCTAAAAATACTGTTCAAATCTTTCCAGCTGGCATGGGCGTAGAAGTTCCATATTCAATGAAAATAAAGGTCAAATGAAAGATGTAAGGCCCCTGAAAGAGAAAGCTTACCAGAAAAAGAAGGTTGCTGAGTTATTTGAGGTAAAAAAGTTTTCAGAGTGTTCTTGAGATTGACAATTACACTGTCTGTCATCCCCTGGACACATAAAAATTTTAGTCAGTGGCAGTAGAACTTTGATTATATCCATCACATTGGGACTAGAGACCTTTTATACACAGAAACTGGACAATGAATGATTAGCCACCATTTTATTTTCAATTTGCATGGATCGCCATAGTGTTGTAATGCTAATTCGTCTGCTTCAAACTCTTTTAATTGCTCCTAATTCGCAGAGAACTAATGTAAAAATTTCGATAGTTCATTCAGAACACAAAATGATGTTTTTGTTATTGTAGTAATTAAATTTATCTAAGAAAATACATTTTAAAACAATGAGTTGATTGCTGCGTTGCACAGGTAAACCTTATCGTTATTTGACACACTATTGTTCTTATTGAGGAGGAATGTTTTAAAATAATTGATATGGACTGGGAGGGGCGTAGCCAGGATTTTCCTTTGGGTGTCCATTGGAAAAAAGTAATTTTGAATATCAACAGCAATTGTAGTTTTCAAGCATACATTGAACAATGAAAAATGACACCAAGAGCATCTTTCTAACTGTTGATTCCCCTGCAATGCCCATTGTAAAATTTTTTTGTAACAGCTGTACATATTTAATAAATATGTACAGCTGTTACATTTAATTAGTTAATAATTAGAATTTAGTTAAATATTCATTATAGTCTGTTAACTGTAAATACACTCAACCATATTATAGGCATGTACTCGTACAGTAGATTTTTTTTGAGTGAGGGCTTGCAGTTAACTAAAAGTTGATTGTTAATTTTCTTTTTATAAATGTGACTATTTTAAATGTGTATATTAATTAAAACGTTTCCTTTTCTAGTTTTTAAAGGACTTAGGCTATCCTCATCTGACAACAGAATCAAAATTGTTGCAGCCTAGCAAGAAAGATTTTGAGATGATATTTCAGGTGTTGTTCTATAGCTTTATCAAAATAACCTAATTTTTTTTGTCACTGTTTTTGATGATTTGTTTTACTTATTCCATGTTATCATTTCACAGTTTTTAATGTAGTAATACTAGAGATGGGAATGATCAGAAAAAAACTGGAAACTTTGGGGAAAAAACGTTTTTTTTTTTCCGAGGGGTTTATTTCTTTCCGGAAAAATGGAAAATTTTAGTCAAAAATACTGTATTAAGAATTATAACACTGATTGATGTCAACTAAAAATGTTTTATAATTGATGTTTATATGTAATTTAGTACTTATAAATGAAGTTTTAACCATATAATAAGCATATTCCCCCAAAGAAGTTTGATTCTTCAATTTAATTAACTCGGAAAAATGGAAATTTTGAAGTTTGTAATTAAAAGTAATGTTTACAGAAATGTGTTATAGTTTCTATAAATTGTTTTTTCTTTAAATATTTTTTTTATATTTTACAGCACGCATGAAAATATTTAACTTGGAAAATCTATGCTGCAAGTAATAAACTAATTTCACTGTACATAAAAATATTATTTGGTATTTTAACAAGGTTTTTTTTACATAACTAGGGGGCCTGCCCCCTGCTCGCTATCGCTCACCAACCCCCGTAACTGCTTCGCAGTTCTTTTCAGATCGCTTCGCGATCTTAGCGAGCAGAGCTCGCTTGTTCATCTCAACAATCCAGCCTAACCCTCTTCTCAACTTAATTAAGCCTCTTGCAATACCGAAAATACCTCTCTATTGCTTATAAATAATTTAATTCGTATCATTCCCCTAAATTAACGACAAAAATGCTACTGAAATATAGAGCATTTTCAATCACATGACTCGGCCTAACAACTGCCTTAGCAACGTTGTTTTTGCCCGCCAGTGACATCAGGTGCGAATGTTTCTATTGGATGCTTCTAGTTCCCGCCCCTAACAGCAGCCTTAGCAACGTTGTTTTTGTCCTCCAAGTGACGTCATGTGCGAATGCTCTATATTCCTTTTTTAGCTTATCAATAATTTAATCAAAATGTTAAAAAATATCCAGCAAGTCTACCAATAATCATAAACCATTTTGTAGAAAAAACATTGTTGAAAATACATAAAACTCGGCTGTTTCTCTAGTGAACGGCCACAGAAAGAGAAGAAAAAATTAAAACTTTGAATCTTAATAACTCCAAAACTAATTAGAATTTTTTGAAAAACAAAACGCCAATATTTTTATAAAAAATAATTGTATGTGTGTTTAAAATATCATAGTTCTACTGTGATTAGTTTTTCTTTTATAACGAAAAAACCGAAAATCCGTCAAAAATTTCGAAACTTTAAAGCTTAATTACTCCAAAACTAATTTGAAATTCGAAAAAAGGGCGACGAGGTGCAAAACTTCACATCTAAGAGAATGCGGTTGCAAAAAATCATATTTCTGCTGCGAATAGATTTTGCTGGGGGCGAACTCGCAGCAGAAAAAAATAATTTTCGACTTTGACATAAAATAATTCCAGAACTAATTATCTCATTAATTAGCTATTGGAACGAAAAGGACCCTCATACATTTGTCTACAAATGGTCAAAATTTCAATAATTTCCGTTCCATAGTTTTTGCATAGTGACAGTTCAAAATTGTCAAAGTGAAGATTTTCTGAAACAGCGGCAGCGGCGGCGGCGGCGACTGTTACTTTTTTTTAATATAGAGAGAAACAAAAATGTACATGCAAAATTATATTAGTGAACACAGAAGAGTTGCATAGAAAAAAATGTTAAACTTTATATTCTTATAAATAATTACTACATCCAGTACTTTAAAAGTAATATTTAACCATATAATGACCATATTTTTCAGATTTTTTTTTTATCAAAATGGGTTTATTTCCATTTGGAAAAACCTAATTAAAATGATAATTTATTTATTTTTTATGCAATGAATGGTTATTCAGTTTATTTAAATACATGAAATTAATGGTTATTCAGTTTATAATAAATATTTGTGCAAAAACCCTTCTCCTACATGCAAAAAAGTCAATTTTTCCGGAAAAAAAAAACGTTTTTTTTTTCTGTTTTTTTTTCCGCCTTCTAAAAATTTCCGGAAATTTTATACCCAATTCAATTTAGAGCTTAAGCTTTCTTTTCTTAATTGAATCCAACATAGTTCTTCTCATCAGAGTTGGATAATACAAACACAGGCCACACCTAAAATACCATAAATGTCCCATCACTCATTTATTTTTGTGACTGGTTATTCATTTTCATATAGGGGTTTATTCTTTCCCATGTTAAAGGTTTCTTTCATAACTTAATTGAAAGGATATCACATTTTTTACTATACTTATTTGCTTTTTTAATAACAAAATTTCAATTTATTGCAGTACTTGGTCAACTTCTTCAATACAAATTATACCGTGAAGCGTCTAGAAGACGAAGCCCCGAAGATCTTGACTGAACTTTGCTATCCCTTTGTCCCGAACAAGTCTGCTTTCCAGTATGTTGCCAAAACAAACTATCCCTCCCTCTTGGGGGTCCTCATCTTTCTTGTGGATGTTCTCAAAGTGAGTTAACTTTTTAAAAAAAAAATTTAAGTGTCAATCTCCGGATGTGACAGGTCCAAACATAGCACGATCCCAATGGACTGTTAATGCAGCAGGGCTGTATCCCTGGGGGTTCAATCCCTCCTCAAATTTTGACTTAAACTTTTATAGGGGAGATTGGAGTAGGGAGTAGGGTATAACCTTCAATAATTCTTTAAAAAATTATTTTTGGCTTATATTTTTTCCACCATTTAGAGGTATCATTGTTTCATACTTGTTGCTGTTTACCATTTTAACTGCAGGCACCTATGAGTTTATGAATGAATAGGATTGTTTTATAAAGTCAAAAGTAAATGACTACTCAGACTTTTAAGTAAATTTTCAATCTCATTCTGTTTTGTTAACTTAATTATTTTTGTGTTTTGTTACTCAATAAAATGTCCTTTATGAATGAACAGTTGAGTAAAGCTTAAGAGCCATGTGTTTTTTTGTAAGAACCTATTTTTTTGAAAAGTTTTACTCTTGGTGTAGGATGGGACACTGGCTTTGGGTGGGAAAAAAAGAAATGAAAACCAAATATTTTTTTTTCTCACAGGACTGTTTACTGTTGAATATATTTGCAAAGTTACCTCCACCAGTAATGATTGGTGGTGCTAGTCGGGCAATCATATTTTCTTTTGATTTAGACTTCACGTAGTATAATTTAAGATAAATAATAAGACTGTGAATAAACTTCCATCTTTGTAATTTTTCACCATATGTTTGAAAATTAATTAATTTTGATTTTGTTGTTGTTTGTTTTTTGTTTGTTGCCTGGGTAGGATGGGACATTTTTCTTGTTACTGTAATTGGTTTATAAACCTTAAACTTAAATAACTATAATTTAGTTTATATTTTTTAAAATGTTAATCTGAAAGTTTCAAATTTGTGCTAGTAAAACTAAATTAAAACTGTCCTACCCTACCCCTCTCACTCTCCCCTACTGTTTTTCCCCCTTGAAAATTATGTGACTAACAAGGAGCGGTCCTCTCAGGTTGTAATCCAAATGGTTTCAAAATGAATTAGAACCCTACTTTTAAGGGTAAAAATTCCAAAATTTTTGTGGAGTAGGAACTGCACCCCCCCCCTGAAATTTTGCCATTTATTTTACTACATACTGTTTTTCCTTAAAATTTCTGCCACTCACAATGAGTGGTGCTTTTGGGGTGTAATCTAAAGTCTCAAAATATGCTAAAATAAAAACACTATTCTAAGAAGCAAATTTCCAAAATTTTTCTGAAGAAGTACCCTCCAATTTTACCTACATTGTTTATTAGTATTACTTTGTTACAATTATAAAATTTGCTCATAAGGAGGTACCTCAGAAAAATGTTGAGTCACACCCCCTGAAGCATAAGTCTGGTTACATCCCTGCAATTCAGTCAAGGACCAGGTATCTCCACATTCAATTAAAATGTACTTAAGATAATTTTTTCCGTGCTTTAGGGTTGCTGTATAAATATGGGAGTCTAAACAGCAACCCTTGTATTTGTACTATGAGCCTTCTCCGCATACAAAAGTTTAAGTTTGTTATTGCTTTTTAATAGTGTTCGGCACTAGTTAACTAGAACTAGTTGCAACTAGTAGTTAACTAGTAGTTTAACTACTTTTTTAAATAACTACTAGTTGAAACTACTTTCAAATTTTCAACTACTTTAAAAAAAAATATACAAAAATTACACTGCTATTTATAACTACATTGTCATGGTAGAGTACTTAAATACCAGAAATAAAGCGCCGTTTTTGCGCGAAGTATGAATGTTTTTTGTGATATACATAAGAAATATGTATTAGGATTTTGCCAAAAAGTATGTTATGGTTAAATAGACTAGTTAACTACTTTGGGAAATAGTTAACTACTAGTTGCAACTAGTCTCAGGAAAAAATAGTTGAAAAAATAGTTAACTACTAGTTGTAACTAGATTTTCCCAGACTAGTTAGTAGTTGGTAGTTAACTACTTTTTGACCACTAGTTGCCGAACACTACTTTTTAATAATTTCAAGCAGATGTATAGACCTTCTTAGAAGATTTTTTTAAAAATGTAGCTACTTATCAATTACCCTCAATCTTAAAGATCTATTAATTACACTGTTGTTTTCACTCAGTTAAAAGTCTATGTAAGTTGAAATGAGGCCCAGGTTTTTTTTTGACAAACTTGCAGTTTAATAACCCATATCTGGCAACAGGCAAAGATACGAGGTGTGGCTATTAAATAATGAGACTGATGCTATAAATCCTATTATTTTTAATTTATCTATATTTAATTATCATTACCTCTAATATGCATCTCTCCTCTACCCCTAGACCACTTTTTGTGAATTTTCTGTTTGAAAAAAATTTGGAAGCCTTCGTATGTGACCTCCTTTAAAACTTTTGCCGGATTTTCTTTTACAACTTCAACACACTGAAATCCTGATTTTTAAAATCAGATTTAAGCTTGGTAGTTAGGTAAAAGTCCTCTGTGGCAAGGTCAGGTGAAAAAGTTGGATGATTTAACTCAGGGATGTGGTATTTGGCTACTAACGTGTCTTCACAGACACTACAGAATGAGTTGGCGCAAAATCTTTATGGAGATTCAATGACTTGCGAGTTAGAATTGCTATGCAAAACTTGTCTTGAGCATTATTTGTCAATTCAAAGAGTTTCAGGAATTGCACAAATACATAAAAACTGTTAAATCGGATCAAAGTACCAACATTTTTAGTAATTTTAACGTTTTTTTGACGAGAAAGGGCTTGTAGGGGTGTAAATCATTTTCTTTATCTTCGCAGCCATCTGGAAAACACTTAAACCCCTCAAAAACATATGCACATGACAAATATTTTTCTCCATACATGTCCTTTATTAAAAAATGAGTTTTGGTAGCCATTTTTTGAAGTTTCGTGTGAAATTTAACGAAAATTTGCTGCCTCATTACTGTGCACTTATCATTTTTCCGGCAAACTGGAACAATATGCTTTTATATAAACGTACACTACAGCCAGACGAATTTGTTTAAAAACACGGGGGTTGCTGCATTTAAAACATAAAGTTCCATACTAAACAACTGTCTAATGTTCAAATTTGTCACATGCTTAGTTCTTTTGTGGGAGCATCAGTCTCGTTATTTAATAGCCACACCTCGTATGTATTTTAAGGAAACAATAATTGGTAGTGTATCGCTAAATTGGTGAATATAACTGTGAATGAACTTGGTTTGAAAGTGGAGATACTGGTTCTTGCCTCAATGTTCTCAATTCTAATATCTGTAACAACTGTTACATAACTGTAATGTATAAAGTTAATTAATAATGAGAAATTTTCATAGCCGGTTAAATACATTGTTTATTAATTAAACTTTCGAGCTTTTAAGCTATGGTCAAAAAAGATTAAAAATTAAAAAGTTAAAAATCAATTAAAATCTAGACGTTTCATCCGAGCTTCGCCGGACATCATCAGTAGAAGGCGTCGATGAAATGGAAGATCGTGAGGAAAGCGTCCTGCATCTACGCAGTATACCAAACCAAGTCTTATCGATTTTCGTTGTTTCTTCTTTGCGGTTGAAATTATTTTCATGTTTGTAAATCTCAATGGCTTCGTGGCAGAGGCGGGTGTAATAATGCCTAGTGGTGTTTAGCGCCGTTGTGTCTTCAAACCTAATGTTGTGGCCAGTCAAGAACGCGTGTTCGGCTACGGCTGACTTTTCAACGTGCCCTAATCGGCAACTACTCTTGTGTTCTTTTAAGCGGGTGTTTATGCTTCTAAGAGTAGTCCCTATATAGACCGAACCACAGGAGCACGGGATTCTGTAAACACCTGGGTTTGACAAAGGGTCGCGAGGATCTTTAGGGGAGCGAACAAATGATGATACCTTCCTAGTAGGCTTGTAGATAGTTTCGATGTTAAACTTTCTAAGTATTCTCCCGATTCGATCAGTTACTCTGTGAATATATGGCAGATAAGCTTTTCCTGTTGGAGTGGGCAAATCTCTTCTGGCGTCAGTAGCTCGATTCCCAGGATTAGAAGCCCTGATAATATCCCTCCTCTTGAAACCATTAGCTTGGAAAGCACGCATAAGATGTTTTAATTCTGCTTCCAGTTTGTCAGGTTGGGAGATGGTAACAGCGCGGTTAGTGAGGGTTTTTAGTCCTAAAAATCCTAAAATCCTAAAAACCCTCACTAACCGCGCTGTTACCATCTCCCAACCTGACAAACTGGAAGCAGAATTAAAACATCTTATGCGTGCTTTCCAAGCTAATGGTTTCAAGAGGAGGGATATTATCAGGGCTTCTAATCCTGGGAATCGAGCTACTGACGCCAGAAGAGATTTGCCCACTCCAACAGGAAAAGCTTATCTGCCATATATTCACAGAGTAACTGATCGAATCGGGAGAATACTTAGAAAGTTTAACATCGAAACTATCTACAAGCCTACTAGGAAGGTATCATCATTTGTTCGCTCCCCTAAAGATCCTCGCGACCCTTTGTCAAACCCAGGTGTTTACAGAATCCCGTGCTCCTGTGGTTCGGTCTATATAGGGACTACTCTTAGAAGCATAAACACCCGCTTAAAAGAACACAAGAGTAGTTGCCGATTAGGGCACGTTGAAAAGTCAGCCGTAGCCGAACACGCGTTCTTGACTGGCCACAACATTAGGTTTGAAGACACAACGGCGCTAAACACCACTAGGCATTATTACACCCGCCTCTGCCACGAAGCCATTGAGATTTACAAACATGAAAATAATTTCAACCGCAAAGAAGAAACAACGAAAATCGATAAGACTTGGTTTGGTATACTGCGTAGATGCAGGACGCTTTCCTCACGATCTTCCATTTCATCGACGCCTTCTACTGATGATGTCCGGCGAAGCTCGGATGAAACGTCTAGATTTTAATTGATTTTTAACTTTTTAATTTTTAATCTTTTTTGACCATAGCTTAAAAGCTCGAAAGTTTAATTAATAAACAATGTATAAAGTTAATATCTGTTAGATAAATGCTTGAATTACTTGTTGCATCCCTATTTTTATAAATTGTTTTTATATTTTAGTTCACCAAGGATTTTGACAGAGACTTGTTTTTAAAAACTGGGACTGAAGAACAAAATGTAAGTTTTTTTAAAATAATTTTGATCTGGCTTCCTTTTTATAAAATTTGCATTTCTCTCAAATTGTGAAAAGTATGGTGCATCTTCTTTTTTAAATGTTTTCTCTTTGAGATAGTCTCTTATATTAACAGTAAAATATAACAAATATATATACATCATTAAATTTATTTCAAAGTCCAGTTAAAACACTTTCATGTTAAAAAAATTAATTAAAAAAATCTGATTCACAACCCATGAAAACACTATTGATTTGTTCTTTCTAATGTTTTTTCAACCTTGCCAAAATTGTCCAAAACTTAAATTTATGGTACATAATTATATTTGATTAGTATATGAATATTTCAACTGAAATATTAACTTTAATCTTAAAAACAGTGTAAAAATATATTCTTAGAACAGTTTTTTAAAAGTCTTTACATGAACTTCTTGTTATATTAAAAGAGTTGTAAAGCATTTATTTCAGAAGCCATTCAAATGCCATATTTGTAAAAATGAGTTATGTGTTGTTATTCTTTAGGGGTAAATGCACTATTATAACTAAAACAAATTAAAAACTCTGGTTTTAAAGTTAGTATAAGTACTTTATCTTTAGTACAGAAACCAGTCAAACAATGTTGCTTGTCTGGTTCTGCTCATGACTGCAAGGGATTTTGTTTGAACTGACTCATATACTGCTTGGTTAGGATTGCTGTTTTCCATTTTATTACATACAAACAGATACCTGCAATCAAAATTGTTCATTCTTTTTAGTATGGTCATCAGGCCAAAATAAAAACCATATGGTGCAAGATTTGTTATGGATTTCTGACTAAGGACATTTTGATAGTATTGTTCACAACTTCCATGTTTATGGCCATTTATTACTTACTCCATGTCATAAAGATTTGTAAACTATAAATTACTTTATTAAAGGGGTTGATCAAATCTATACCCATGATTGAAGTATTATTGAACTGATTTTGAAGACCCGTAAAACAAAATTGCTTAGCTGTCCTTAAAGTTACCTCTAAACAATATCAAAGTGACTATTAACATTTTTATACTAGTAGATGAATTGGCTGACTACTATTTCTGAGTGTACAGCTGAGGAAAAAAAAACGTTACAGTTATTTTTTAGGCTTGGCAATTTATCGATGATTTGGCGCTTCTTGCGTTTTTGTTTTTATTTACGCGTTTTCAAACAACACGAAAATTAGCTCAGTGTGATTTTTGACTTTGAAATTACTAATAAACTAATATAAATAAACAAAATTAAAATAATTTAATCATAATATTTATATGCTTATTAAAGCTTAAAAATTTTAAAAATAACCTTATCTCATGTTTCGACAATTTAAAACTAAAATATTAATGAAAATTGGTTCACTAGTACTGGTAGGTTGTCAGAAATCCGTGTTTGGCAGTCGGATGTTGGCGACTAATTTCAGGCTTTTAATATGAATTTTTCAGATTTTGACGGTCTGCCATGGGTTTGTTTAACGTCCAAATTAAATGAAACTCGGTGATGAGGGTTAAATTACTATGATCTTTCATAAAATCGAATAAAAATTGAGGGTCGCCATGAAAAAAGATGCAGTTTTTATTGCGCTGCACCAGAAGACGACCTCTGAGAGAAAAATAGTCAATTAATTTTTTCAAGCATACACTAAATCCTGAAAAATGACACCAAAAGCATCTTTCTAACCCCACCCGTTCTCCCGCAAAGTCTATTGTAACGTTTTTTTTTTCCTCAGCTGTACCTACTGTTGAAATGTTTATGAAGATGAGTATCTGTATCTCTTAATAAAAGCAGGAAAAATAAAAACTATGTAAAAGTTTTTTTAAGTAAAGATGTAAAAGAATATACTTTTGTCTGTATAGTATACACATGTGGTTTACTTTAAGAACAAAATTATGATCAATCTCATAAAAATGAAGAAATGCTGAGAAGTTTTTTTTTATTTTCTTTAATAAACTAATTTGATTAAGGCTGGTCTCTAAAATAAACGCTTCAGTAAATTCAACTGTCTTCATTTCTACATACTCCTCTTTACAATTGATCTTTTCCGTAAATCACATGAGGCAATTCAATAAACTAGCATTTTTTTAGGTCCTCCTTGAATTTATCATTTCTTGTTATTATTCCAAAGATTTGGATGAATCACAAATAAGAGAATCGCTGACACAAATAGGTAAGTGGAAATATGAAAATCAATCACTAAAGGGGTTTTCAGTAGCTTTACTTCTGTAATACAGAGAATTGGTTATTTTTGTTTATCCTGCACAATTTATCAGTTAAAATTTGGCTTACAAGGAGAGGATCCCAACGTGTCATCACCGATTTGGTTCATTTTTGGTGTGTAAGCAGTGCATGACTAGGACATCAATTTGTGAAAATATTAAGAAGCAACTCTCAAAAATTTTGGAGAAAATCGCGATTAAAAATTTTAACATGTACTTATATATTTAAAAAGATTTACATCTTGCAAGCGCATTGTGGTGTAGCGGTAAGCGCAGCGATTCCCAACCCAAAGGTCCCGGGATCGAGCCTCGCTGCTTACCATAACTTTTATTTTATATTTCCACGCAATTAAGAGTACAGATATCATGAAATAAAGTAGTACATACATATTTATAAATATCAATTTTAAAACATTTTTTAAATATTTTTTTTGTGGGAAAAATCAGATTCTCTGATAATAATACTATTTTTATAACTTGATAATATGTAATCATATTTATAAATATATTATTATTATATTTATAAGGAAGGTATGGAATGAAAAGGGTAAACACCAGAAAAATCTACATGTTCATATTTTTAAAATAATTTTATTGAAAAATCTTTTCATTCCTTGTTTCCCCAAAAAATAATTTTAAAATCCAATTTTTTATGATCCTATTGTAAATATTAGACTTACCAAAAAAATGTTTATTTTAACTATCAAATCAGACACATAACAAACCCTTTTAAATCCAATTTTTTATGATCCTATTGTAAATATTATACTACTTACCAAAATAATGTTTATTTTAACTATCAAATCAGACACATAACAAACCCTTTTAGCATAACGAAATTGCGTACTTTCTTTTGGATAGTTAGGGATAAATTAAGGTAAAACTTCATCTATAAAAATTATTTTTTTTTGTTTGAAAAAAATCTTTTCATTCCTTTTTCCCAAAAAAATAATGATTAAATCCAATTTTTTATGATCCTATTGTAAATATTATATATTTACCAAAAAAATTTTTATCACAAGACAAAATACTTTAAAATTAATAATTAAATATTATTATAAGTTTATTTCATATCTGTGCTCTTAATTGTGTGGAAAATAAAAATAAATATTATGGTATGCAGCGAGACTCGATCCCGGGACCTTTGGGTTGGGAATCGCAGATCTTACCGCTACACCACAATCCGCTTGCGAGGTGCGAATCTTATTAAATATATAAGTACATATTAAAATTTTTAATCGCGATTTTCTCCAAAATTTCTGAGAGTTGCTTCTTAATATTTTCACAAATTGATGTCCTAGTCATGCACTACTTGCACACCAAAAATGAACCAAATCGGTGATGACACGTTGGGATCCTCTCCTTGTTAGTTAAACATTGATATCACTCTTTCCTGCTAAAATTTTTAAAATTAACAAGTAAAAGTTTAAATATTAACACTGAAACCATTGGTATTTGTACTTATCTTAAACTTCCAGTGTGCGCTGTTTTGACCTTCTTGAGCAAACCTAAAGAGAATGGGAAAAATGTTTTTTCTTTTATATAAAAGCTTACATTATTCTTTTAATTTTTCAAAGGAATTTTTCTGTAAAAATGTGTCACTTACTAAGCTTTAAAAAATGTTAAACCTTGATATAGCGATCCCCCCCCAGGACCAACAAATAAAGTCATTTTAACAAATTTGAGGGGGAAAAACAATCAGAACCAGAAAGAAATAAAATATTGTGCGATACACTGCTACCTGGAATAATATATTCTAGCCAAGTGCTTCTGGGGCGAGGTTAAAATAAAGACAGCTTTCCTTGGGTTTTTCATGAGTTGATTTTATTGAGATAATTTCATAAATTTTGGATTATTGCATACTAAAAAATCAATTAAATACATTATTGGTAAGTGAACTTTTTTTTTTGTCCACAGTGCTGCTTAAGGATAAAATAGTTAGGGATAAATTAATGTTGAAATTTATTATTCTTTTCCCCATGAAGTATAAATATTTCTATTATCATTGCTTGCAAATATCCACCTCATGTAGAAATTTTTTTCTTCCTCACTACTGCTTATGAATCTGTAAATAAAATAATTAATTTGTAAGAAATCCTCTGTTAAATGACATCTTTTCATTACAGTTAAGCAGTTTAGAGTGGGTCATGACTATGATGAGCTGAATGAAAAGAATTCATTACTCAAGATGAGATTGAAAGAAGTTCAAACAAAACAGGTAATAATGATGAGTGATGACATGCTGAGCAATCTAGAGAAACTTCAATGTTTTATACTGTTGTTGTAGTGCCAACATTTTTCTTCGGGAACAGAGTTGCGTGCTTGAAGGAGAGAGGTTGCAGATCTTCCATGTTTCTCCTTTTCGGTTTGGCCTTCTCCTTTTCGGGGTACACTGTGATATCAAACAAAGACATTAAATTTTTTTTAGTTTAAATTCTAGTTTAATATCAAAGCATTGATGATTTTTTAAAAAATATGTATAAAAGATTTAACATGATTGTTTTCCCACACTGTTTCCTTTGACAACTAATAAATGATAAACTAGAATGCAAAACTAAGTTTAAACTAAATGTAAACTAACAAATGTAAACTAAGTTTAATTTCAATTGTCTTTTAGGAAGAGTATGATCACATGAAAATGGTGGCTGAGCAACAACAGGGTAATGTCAAAAAGTATCAAGAATTTTTTGCCAGCATTAAAGATCGCAAAAAAAAGAAGGAAGAAATTTGCGAAAAGCTTGCTGATCAGCTGGCTGCAAAAGGTAACATTTTTCTACTGTCCTGGCCTTATTTTACGGCAGTGTTTGTCCTTTTTTTATGGAGTTAAGGGTTGTTGAATTTTTTACAACCCTTTATTTAAACTTTAGGTAAAGTAAGTTTACTTTAAAACCTTTCTTGAGTATAATGATCAGAATTTTATCTTTCTCACATTTTTCTGTTCTATGAATACAGATAACCATTTCAACTTACCAGTTATATCACTAGATAGTTTGATGACTGTAATCACAGGGGTCAGAGTTGTCCTATATATCCTATATTTCCTATATTTTTCCAAAAACCTTAAAAAACGTCCTATATTGTCCTATATTTTTGCAAATGCCCTATATTTCCTATATTTCTCATCTCAGACCCAAAGTTGAAGCAATCCTGAGGCATTAAAATAAATTGTGTACAAAAGTAATGAAAAATGGGTGAAATGGAAAAGTGGGCAAATGGTTGATAGTAGTAGAAAAATAAAATTCCAGTGACAATTATCATGTTTTAACTTATTTATAAAAACTGTAAAGTTCTTGTAAAGAGGTCATCTTCAAAGTTTAACAACAAAAAAGCAAGAAAGTTATTGTCTCTTCTTGAAGACAATCTCTTAAGATCAAAAACTTCACACAGTTTTTATAAATAAGTTAAAACATCATAATTTTATTTCTGCCTCCAATTGTTTGCCCCCACAATAACTCATTTTACATTGGTTCTGGCAATTTTCATCAGTACTCTAGCACCTTAGAATTGCTTCAGGGTCCATTTTCAAGGATAATTCTGAATTATATTCGAGTAGTTTCGATTTGATCATGGCCGCAGTGGTGTAGTGGTCAGCGTGTCTGGCTACGAGCATTACCGACCCAGGTTCGATGCCTTCTGCTTGGGTAGCTGGTCATGGGTCAACTCAGCCCAACTGGGGGTCCTGCGTCAGGCTAGCCACTCAGCCTGGACACAAGCTAAGTAATTAGCACCCCAGGCCCAAAGGCTAATGAAACGGAGATAGAAACCGCCTGTTGGGCCACTAGGCCTGGGCAGAATTTGATTTTTTGATTTCGATCTGATCTGTCTTTATCCCTCTATCATTTTTGCCCATGAGTTTTGAATCACCCTGTGTTATGTTTCAATCTGCATTTCAGAACATTTAATGAATGTTTTTAGTTTTATCTAAAAAAAATCATATCTTTATTGTTTATCAAGTCTAAATTCACTGAGAGGTATCAGTTTTTAAAGTTATAATCTGGAAAAATGTAAATAAATATAGTTAACCCTTTTCCGGAGGGTCCTATATTTGTCCTATATTTTTTGTATAGAATGTCCTATATTTAGTGAAATAGTTGCTCCTACCCCTGTAATCATTATTTTCAACCATTTTGTTAAAAAGTACATTAGACTAAAATAATCATACCAAATTTACAAGTATCAGATCCAAATTTTCTGGAAAATTTCCTGAAATTCAAGTAGTTCTGTATAAACTGATGTTTTAAACCGGATGGAATTCAAGTGGTTCTGTGTAATATTTTAAACTGGGATGGTTTTACAAAAATATCACTTTTTAATTTAAAATACTAAAACCTTACCTTTTCAGGCTCATGTCTTTAGTATCACATAATTACATTTGATACTGGAAGTACATTCTTGAAACTGTTTAAGTTTTCTATCAGTTTCCTGTGTATGTCTTAAAGCTTTAACACAATGAACAGTTTCTCTTTAAAAAAAATCATCTTCATCAAATTCATCCATATTATATCTGCTACCTACTTGTATACATAACATTAAGGTCATGTTTCAAAAGTTTAAATCATTATCTATTCTAATGTAATTACTTTTACATATTTTTTATGATTAAATATAAGGTTTATGATTGGTATACTATATAAAGAATGAATAAAGTTATGAAATATTTTAGTAGGAAACATAATACTTAAATACTCTTTTTCAATTTGAGATTGACTTAAAAAAGAGCTAGTGAAACAAATCTTATGGGTTGTCCATCTTGAAGCAAAACACCCTAATCCACTTTTAAAACTATCTCTTTGCCAGATAATCTGCTTATTAGAATTAAAATTACCCTAAAAATGCTTTACTTAAAATTTGGGTTAGGTCTTTATTAAGAGCTTTAGTGGCACAAAATAATCATATTTGATTCTTTTTACCATAAAGCAATAACCAAACTAAGAGCTTTAGAAACTAAGAGCTAATCAAAATGAACAAAGTTATTAAGCTAAAGGGACTGTAGTATGCAACACATTGGAATAAACTTTCTTGTATAGTTAACCAACCATACCTTCATTTTGAAGTTCTTTCTAATTACAGGAACTGGGGACCCTAAGTTTTTACATGTTCAGAGTTTGGTTTAATACTCCATTGATTAAATACAACCAAGATATTTTACTTTATTCACACCATACTATACTATAGTGTTTAGGATTAAATTTAACATTTAATTTTATTCAATGTTTCAACATGTTCTGCTTTTTTCATTATCAGTACATATCAAAGTGTATTGCATTACTACTAGAAATGTCATCAAAATATTTTTCATTATAACCTGGAAACTTATACTTTAGAAAAGGAACTAAAAGAGCTGAATGAGCTCTGTGACAAGAAAGAGAGAGCGTACGATGCCCAGGGCTTCGATGGGAAGAAGCAGATCTCCTACTACGAGGGTCAGAAGAAAGAACTGATTGCCAAACTGCAAGCCAAGCAGGAGTTGCGAAAGGCCGTTCAAAACAAGTGCTGGGACGCTGAAATGCTCTATGCTCAAACTTTGGAGAAAGTGAGTTGTATTTTTTTCAGTCTTATTTCTCATTCATTAGATAGAATGAGATATTAGATATGAGATATTAGCCACCTCAGAAATTTAAAAGGGGAAGAGAGGTAGTTCTCTGGTGAGCAAAGAACTAATTTGGAAAAGAGTCTAATAATGTCAGATGTCAACATTTGTGGTGTTTGATGCTATTTCCATAGAAATAGGTTTGGATACACACCATAATTTATCTGCTTAATTGAAAGTTATCGCATCAGATAGCGCATGGTCACTTTACTATACCTAGATGCCACTTTTATGACTATATCTGTAGGGGTTCAGAAATTAAGGGATGGACACTTATCTTGGGACACCACACCTTTTTAATGTATTTTTGGATAGAATTTGCATCTTAAAGAACTTAATAAAGAAAAGTTGTCAGTAATAAAGTTCCAAGTACCAAAGGGGGCTGGGGGCCTTTTAAATTGTTTTGATACATCTAGTCTGAATTTCGGGGGGGGGGGGCAGGCCCCCTCCTTATATACGCCCCTGTGGTGTTGAAGCTATTAAATGCTGGACTGGAAGTGTTCAGACACATGAAAATTAAGACATTTATTTATTTTGTAACAAGCGCACAAATTGACAATAGTGCAAACAGCACTAATTATGGCAGTAATGAAAACTTAAAAAAAAAATACTGATGAAACTGCAACAATGTTGCCACCTCAATTGTATAAACGTTAGAAATAAATGTACTAGTGCAGGGGTTCTCAAACTTATGAGCATCGCGACCCACTTTTTATGAACAGAATCTAACGCGACCCACCTCATCTTTAGTTAAGTAATAAATTTTTTCAGACACTATCTTTATATATATATAACTAGTATAGGGTAGAAATTTTAAATCATTAGTATTTATTAAACCTTTATGCTTTTCTCTCCTAAATTTATCTTAACTTTCACTTTTAAACCCCCATTTCAGTTTTGTCTGCAACTATATACAGACTTCTCACGATAAAAAGGGGGTCTGGGGGTCCTCCCCCAGAAAGATTTTTGAAATTTCACTCTTAAGAACAGCGTTTCAACTCATATTTTAGTAATCTGAGGGTAATTTGCAGTTACATTTACTAAGAAAATTTGTAATTGTAAGACATTTTTTAACTTTTTTACTTAAGTTTTAATTTTGACACCAAGATTTTTTCCTTCTTTATTAAATCTTTTCACTACATGTTAAAGCTAACATATTTGTAAAAATTATAAAAAATCATATGTATATTCTGAGAAGTAAATTCAAAATCTTGTCGCAACCCACCTAAAATTGTCTCGCGACCCACAGTTTGAGAACCTCTGTACTAGTGAATAAAACACCCAACAATTTATGATTATAATACAACTGATGCCTCCTCACAGGGATCCTCCACCTGCGAATCCTTCAATGAGCTCTACCCCAAGGTCCAAGAGTCAGCGGACAAGGTCCTGGAAGTGCTAAGGGATGTGAAGGACCCGCAAGCTCGCACGCTGGGTGCCAGCCTGCCCACTGTGTTCCCTGACCACCAGATGCGGCAAGGGGCAATGTCTGGTCAGGGCCCCGCCGTCTTGGGACGTTTGGAGGAGATCCGCCAGAAAGTGGATGTCACCAATGCCTGCCTCAAGACCATCCAGGCCAAGGTAGCGGAGGAGAAAACATCGGTGAGTGTTTTTTATGTGTGTTGCAGGGATACAGAATATGTCCGAATGCCCAAACATGGTGATTTTATTGGATACCTAGGATTTTTCTTGATATGCTGGAAAAACAACGTATCCGTTACAGGATTCACGATTTTCACTAAAAATCATGTTCTTGTTTAATCATAACGATGTTTTTGACTTAATAAAGAACATTTTACAGTTAAGGGGAATAAAATAAGGTATTAAGTCCATACAAATTAAAACTTGTGGATTATTTCTAATTATAGAACCTTGCAGAAGTTTAGTGATTAAGAAAACTATATAATTTCATATAAATACTCTTTGTACTTAGTAGTAATATGAACTGGAATAAAATATGGGGACATTTTTTCTTCTTTAACAGTTTCTCTTTCTTTTTTAACAGTTGGAGATGGATATGAAAAAAACGTCTTTGAGCATCAAAGTTGCTACAGCTCAAAAAACTAAAGTGGAGAGGGAGCTTTTAGCCAAAGAAAAGGTAAGTTGTAATTTTAATATTAAGTTGTTAATCATGAAAGTAAGAATCCCACAGGTAAAAAACACATAGACAGGATTGCTCTATTGGGTCAACTGAAGGTGATATATTTGACCACCTTGACTGCCCATAAAAGAATAAATTCTTACTTCTTGGGGTTAAAGAGGATTAATGTGCTCCTTAATAAATTCTTTAAAAATGTTTAGTTTTGTATTGGACTTGACAGTTTTTTTATTTCTACATTTTACTTTCAAGTATACTGCTCATATTTTCTAGATCAGGGGTTTCCAAACTTATAAACATTGTAACCCACTTTTTAAAAACTGAATTTAATGTGACCCACCTCATATTCTGTTAAGGTATTTAGTTAAAATGGGGTAGTTTTGTTTTCAAAGATATTTTTTTAGATTAGATAATGGTCAGGTTAACATTTTTGGTTAAGAGAGTGGTTAAAAAAGTTAATGAATCTTTTATCCTTAGACTCTGAAATTTGTAATTAAAACTTTTATGCTGTTTATGTTATATTTTTTTTGTAAGAAAACACCATTGAATTTATTAGTTGTATTAGAAGTATCTATTGTTATGCATGTAGATTTATTGTTTAAATATTGTTTCATTATGATTTAGGAAGCTAAAGAGAAGTGGCAAGAATTCGAGGCTACGTATGACGAAAATTTAAAGAAAATGGACAAGTTGCAGATTGAAAAGATGGAAGCAGAAGAAAAAATAAAGAAACTGTCAGAAGAATCAAGTGCAATTGACAAGATGTGAGTAAATTTAATTACATTTTACTTAGGAGGGTATTTTATGCAGATATGTTCCTCTAGAATGAAATTGTGATGGTGAGAAAAACAAATTAATCCAAATTATTTCTGTTTTTTTACACAACATTAGACTAAAAAAGTGTACAGAGTGTATCAACCCTTTAAAATTAAATCTTAATAGGGTAAAAAATATTAACTTTTTTTTTGTCTGTATAATGTTTTTTTAAAATAATATTGAACCAACTGGTATTGATGCGAAAAAATTATGTAATTTTCTGAATACCACCTAACAGTTTTTTAAGTGTGTGTTTTAAGTATTTTCATGGGTTATGCTCGCCGGCGTTTTCGGAGGGACCTGGATAAAAGCCTATTTAAGTGTTTATTGAACCTTTTTCCTAAAGTACCTGGTCATTTGGAACCCATCTGGCGGGAGTTGTGTCTGGACCCCCCATGAGAGGCCTTCATCCAGCTCCCGCCGCAAGCGCCGGCAAGCATCCTCGTTTTTCGGTGAAAGCTCGCTTTTCACCCCTGTGTAACTACCCCCCAATAGGTGCCATCGAATATTTTTCCAATAGGATCTTGAGGCAATGATGCCCCAAAGATGATGTATAGGTTTTAATTCGATATTGACTGCGTTCAGGCTCGTAAAATTGAAAAGAACCAAAAATGACGATATTTTCAATATTTTCCCTATACTTTAACATGGGTAACCTACTTTTGAAGGGCGCGGGGGTCAGAAATGGTCCTAGAGACCTGAAAATTTGCAGGTAATAATGTTTTAGTATTTGTAACAACTTGAGGGGGGGGGCATCTGGGAAATTCGAAAAAAACATTTTTACTATAGACTTTCGAAACACCCTACTGCCCTATTCTAATTTATCAAAAGGCATAAGAAAAACCCTCTGAAGAAGCTGTCTGGAAAGTTAGTTTTTTTTCTTTCTGTTACGAATGCTGAGTTTTGTTGTATTATATCACATAATTCCAAGTAGCATCATAGGAAGTGGGAGCCCTGATCATTTCAATTTTTTAATTTCCTGTTTCAGTGTGAATGAAAAGCAGAAAATGTTGGACGATTACTTGAGATCTCAAAAAGAGCTGTTCAGAACTTTGAATGAAAAGCTTGAAAGAAGGAAAAGGACGATTGAGGTAAGTTATTAATAAGGTTTTTTATTAATATATTTGTTGGAATACTTCAATAGGGGCGGTTTAGACTTTTACAACCCTCGGTTTTATAGCCCAAAAGCCATCCCTGGGCAAGACGGTAGATATCAACACACAAAAGAGAGTGTGGGGAGTTCTTTGTGTGGTTTTGGAGTTTCCTACCACACTTCCATGTGGGGAGGGATGTCTTTTGTGAGCTAATAGATGGTCAGAAAATTCTAAACCAGCCCATGTCCTAAGGGTTTTTTTTTATTCTATCATCAGCTATTGCTGCAATCTAATTTCAATTTATCAGCAGAAGACCCCACAATTCAGGAGGATTTACGAAACCATGATTTAAAAATTTTGTGTATTTAACTGTCAAACTTCTAATCACACTTCCAAACTATTTTCCATCACTTTTAGTTGATGAATAAAAATGGGTAATCAACCAATTTGTTATGTTAAAGACCAAATTTGACAATAGAAAAAGAAAGTTTATTGATTTGAGAAACAATAAGGTTTATGCTGCTAAGTTATAAAGAAATATTTGGAAGAATTTCAGCTTTAAAAAAAAAATCAGCTTGAAAGTTACATCAAAATTCTTTCATCGGTTTCAGCTTCATTGTTATGTGAATTTGAATTTTCAGCATTACTAGAAATCAAACCTAAAAAAAGCTAAAACTACCTGTAAAAATTTCTTAGCCATGGAAAGTACTTATTCAGAGCAATGTCCTTGAATTTTATTTGAAATATGTATTTTAATGTGGAAATCTTCCCAGTTTGAATATGGAAAAGTTCATTTTTGATTTGAATAGTTCAATTCCTGTCAGTTTTTTACACATGAATAGATTATTTAAATTGTAGAACAGAAGTTATAACACACTTGGCTACTTTTAAGACTTTCCTATAACATAAGTAAATAATAGTAATATGTTTGAAATCGTTAAATATATGAATGGTAAATTTAAAGTAGAAAAGTAGTCTTTTATCTTTCTTCACTATAAGAAAGTATCTTAGCAAAGTTGTCATCTGAAATAGGGGTATTAAAGAAAGTAAGTTTCTTTATACAGTCGACTCCACTTAATGTGATCACTTTTGTCCAAGAGTAAAATGATAACAATATCCAATTGATTGTACTTATTCAGAGCAATGTCCTTGAATTTTATTTGAAATATGTATTTTAATCTGGAAATCTTCCCAGTTTGAATATGGAAAAGTTCATTTTTGATTTGAATAGTTCAATTCCTGTCAGTTTTTTACACATGAATAGATAGATTATTTAAATTGTATAACAGAAGTTATAACACACTTGGCTACTTTTAAGACTTTCCTATAACATAAGTAAATAATAGTAATATGTTTGAAATCGTTAAATATATGAATGGTAAATTTAAAGTAGAAAAGTAGTCTTTTATCTTTCTTCACTATAAGAAAGTATCTTAGCAAAGTTGTCATCTGAAATAGGGGTATTAAAGAAAGTAAGTTTCTTTATACAGTCGACTCCACTTAATGTGATCACTTTTGTCCAAGAGTAAAATGATAACAATATCCAATTGATAAGCGATTTGAAACTAGTAAGTTTCAAACAGTGGAACTCGAGTGTTAGCTTTAAAATCACAACTATGTAGTTCTACTTGAAGTATTTAAAATGATTATCTAGTATGTATTTTACAACTTTTACATTCTTATACAAAAATATGAGTGGAATATATAACACTAATAAATTAATGACTCATTTTGTATGATTATGTATTAAAATTGGCCTTCAAACAGGAAATAAGAACTTTTTAGGGGATTTCACCAGATTTTGATATTGATCACACAAAGCAATATATTTTGAGTTATGTTAATTAAGAGTGATCGGGACTGGTCAATTTTGATAACATGAACCGTGATCACAATAAGCGGGGTCGACTGTAAATAAATGGCCCTTCCTCCTTTCTATGTTATTCCTTGAGAAACTTTAAATAAGCCTTTAAAAGTACTTGATCCCCCCATAAGAGTGGGAACCATGTGCCATACAGATCATATTGAGTTAGCAGTCTAAATTTTAGATGTATAAATAATAATTATTTAGGGAACCTTTCATTAATTTATTACAAACCCTTTTTAGAGAGCAAGGTCAGAGAGACTCCTCACTGTAGATATCTGACAGTTTTTGACAAAGCTGTTAAGGGTTAAAGTGTATAAGGTTTTCCGTTATAACTCCTAATATTTTTCTTGTGTTTTTTTTTTTCAGGAGAGTGGGGAAAGTATTCATCAAGCTATAAAAAAGAGTATGAAATGAACTGCTAAGTGTTATTTTTACATATTTTTGTACTTTCATGTTGTATATAGTTTGTTTTTGCTATTAATAAATGTAATTATTCATTTTTATTTCATGTTTGGTATTTAAATATTTTTGTTTAAAATACATATACTCTAGGGATTTCTCTTTTCTATTTATTAGGAGTCTTAATGCTTTTAAAAAATTAAATATTCTGTGTCAAGTCTAAAAATGTTTGGTGAGATTAAAAATGTAAAAAGCACTCTTAATACTAATCTAATTAAATAATATTTTAATGCTTATAATTTAAACACTAGAACTAACACAATGTGGTCCTAAAGTTTAATTGAAATTAAATGTTTTTTCTTTTGATATTGTAAAATTAATGTTCCAATGCAGGGAGAAAAAAAATCTTCACCTAAAATATGTTTTTAGACAAGGTTGATCTTTTTTATCATCAAACTTGTGTTATTTTTTTGGCGGAATATATTTCCACCACCTTCTGTAGTGTTCCACTATGCAAACCTTCTTAGTTACTTTTAACTCATAAAATCTAAGATCTTTAGACTATTTCATTTTACAAAGATTTTTAAATACATTTAATTAATATAAGTGTAAAAATAATGTTGATTGTGAACTCTCAACAAAGCTATCTTTTTTAATATTGAAATTAATGTTTTCAATGGTATCTCTGACAAGGTTACAATTTACAGATGCATCTATCTTAGAAGAGATCCCAGCTCTCTTCCACTTCTTTTGAATTAAAACACATTTTTTTTTAAAATTCATACTTTCTAAAGGTACTTCAATCTAACTGAAATGAATGAAGAAAACAAATTGAAAGCCATGAAATTTATTTTCTTTTACTGAGATTATTATTGAAATAATATTTTTAAATATTAAATGGGAAGAAAACATTTATTCTTACACTCCCTTAAAAATTTAATTTAGAAAGAACACAGTGATAGTTTATGTACTCAAAATTTATAATTCCATCTATAGATAGATCCATAAAAACAGAAGTATTATGCTATTGATTGATTTCCATCAAAATGTTTCATAATTATGATCTGATTTTCACACAATTTAAACTTTTGAAATTTTTAATACACATTATAATTGCTTAAACAGCCTAATGTTTTTACACGCAAAAATCAATGAATGGTTTTACATTAAACATATCAATTTGAAATCATTTTTCAAAGCTGGGTATGATTAGTGAAAAATAGTTTACTTTTCACATTCACAAGAAAAATCAATGCTAAAAGTTTATTCAAAGATGACCTGTATTTTACTTCAAGAAAATCACGACATAATAACAATTAATAAAAAAAATAGCAAATAGTTTGGTACTTAAATGATTAAATGCTTCTAAATCAAATAAAATGTAGACTACAATGAACATTTTTTACACATAATGTAACATTTCTGAAAACACTTCCTTTCCATATGCAATCTAGATTTGAATAGCACACAGTTCTCTTCACATTAGAATGCTGAATTTGGTCATATGGTCCATAGCACTGAGGATCACTTTTTGGTGGCTCATAAAAAACTTCCTAAGATAATATCCTAATAGAAAGAAATTTACAGTTAGTTGTGGGCGAATAAAGGTTACATAATGATCATTCAACAAAACATTCCATTTAAATTAATATGTAAAGAAAGAATGGTTACACTTACAATTTTTATATGCTTGTTGGTAGTTTTTAAACATACTACTCTTAAAAGTAATCAACTCCCAATTTCAATGCTCATGCTATTTTTTTTTAAATGGAAAAATAATACAATCAAGATTCCACAAAATGGAGTAATTTTTCCAACAAATTTTAAAAGATCAGGTTGAATAGTGATAATAGAAGCTTGTAACAGACTGGTCATTTTTAATGCTGATTATTTAGATACCTTAAGAAATTTAAATTACTTACAAGTACTAAGATGGCCTATGTTAATTTTAAAACAGCATGAAATAATGATAATCTTAACAAATGAATAGTTTAAAACTCAATGCTGTCATTTAATTAATTTCACTATAAAATTTCTTGTATTAACTTTAAAAATGCAAACTTTCACTTCTGTTAAAATGCCTTAAGAAACAGTTCCACCACAGCTACTGTGTCTACCACAAGATGAGCTCTTGCCTAGTTGTGGCAGTGGCTATAAAAATAAGACTGGTTCATTTCATTTAAATAGGAATAAACTGTATTATGATTTGGGAGGGGGATTAAAGCTGGTGGAGGATCATTGGCAGAATTTTTGGCGATCACAAGCAGTCTTCTTGGAATTGATGCAGTTGCATGCTAGGATTAATGGGTACTTACGTATTACCCCGTCGACTGTGACGCTTAATCCGAAACGTTATCAAATCCCATTGAGTTTACTATTACTGCGCCGCTGAATTAGACAGCCGCTGAACGGTTGACGGAATAATACGTAAGTACCGATTAATGAACTGTTAAAATAATAAGCAAAGAGGAATAGTGATTCAATGCAACTACTATTTCCCCCTGTTGAAAATGAAGAGAGTCCCGTTGCCTTGACAACAGAAGTATAAACAAGAGCTCAACCTGTAATAGACAGACAGTAGTTTGGCAGTAATAATGTATACATTTATTCTCAAAAGAAAACAGATACCAATGTAATCTCAAATATTTAAGTTTTAAAAGTAGAGTATTACAAAGGAGAGTGGAATTGGAGAAATATGACAGCTTGGGACATGAGGGTTAAAACTCCCTGAAATTTGTGAATGGTCCCTTAAATGATATCCATCCCTACCTCATTGAGTGTCTTGATTGGAAGAGGAATTGCCATCCCCTTTTGCCGAGTCGTTGTTCTCTTCAGGGCTCTTGAACAGGTGGTTCAGCTCTTTGGCAATGAAGCGCCAGTACTCACAGCGGATGCGGTCGTACGTCATGCTCAGAGACATGCACAGCTGAAAACAAGATTCAGTTTATTTCAGGGTAATAATTCCATGTGTGACGTGACTCACATTACAAATGAGCTAAATTTGAATCTTAAAATCACAACTGAATCTACCTTTGGGTTTCCTTTTGTTGATGGTTGGTTTATGCATATAAGCTACTAAATTTAATTTATTTTATTATAGATGTTCTGTACTTTGAAAAATCCGAGTTGTGACTCACACTAACCTTCCCTGTAGTGTGAGTCACAACTCAGACTCTTGAAAATTATGTGACTTGCAAGGTGTGGTCCCCTCCGAGTGTAACCCAAAGGGTCTCAAATGAGTTTTAAAGAATATTCCCTTAAAATTTTAAAATCTATTATGTACTGTTTTTTCTTGAAAATTTTGTGACTTACAAGGTGTGGTCCTCTTTTTGTGTAACCTAAGGGTCTCAATATGAGTTACAACACTACTTTTATTAGGGGAAATTTCCAAAATTTTTTCTGATGTAGGACCTAAACTACCCTCTAGATTTTACCAATTGTTATACTATACTACTTTTCTTTGCAGATTCTGCTGCTTACAATGAATGGTGCTCTTTGGTTGTAATGCACAAAAAGCCTCAAAATGATCCAAAACACTATTTCGAGGGGTAAATTTCCAAAATTTTTCTGTGGGAGAATCCCAGACCTCCCAATTTTACTATTAATTATCACCTAATTCACATTGTTTACACCAATTTTAAATTTTGTGCTCTAAACTATCTTAGACTTTAAATTAAAAGCCATCATCTCATTGAATTATTCAAATTGCATTTTATCTTCACTCCTGAAATATCCCTGGCTTGAGAAAGAGAGAGGAAAAACTTAAACCCGTGATTTTGTCAGAAGGAAAAGTGACATCCAATACAGGGTTGGAAAAAAACATGTTTTTTTTGTTTTAAACGTGTTTTTTTTTTGTTTAAAACGTTTTATTTGTTTTTTTTTTACCCTCGACACAGAAATTCTAAAAAAAACCCCATGATTTAAAAAAAATTAAATTAAGTTTTTAAAATTGAAAATGGATTAACAAAGCTACCCCTGACATCAGATGGCATCTTGAGCTTTTTAGCACCTGTTTCTTGGGGCTTGGCCGAAGTAAAATGATTGTTTTGGAAATATGTTACTATGTCAACAACTTCAGCTTTAACATTAGAAATGCTAAAATTAGAATGCTAGAAATTTTGCTAAAAGGTTTAAGATACGATCTGAACATTTATAAGTTATTATATGCATATTCATTTCAGTCCTTTTCAGTTCATTGCATATTTTGACGACATTAGCAGCATTGATTAAAATATTAAAATAAAACATAAAGAACAGGTCAATTATAAAAAAATATGATTTTCAAACAAGTTTATTTGTATTTTTTATTAAATAACTTTCTAGAAAAAAATCAAATAAAGTCAATTAAATAAAAATCAGTTGAAAGTAAATACTAAGTTTTATAATACTAATGCCATCTGTTCATAGAAAAAATTACTAAAAAAGTACATGTGTTTTAAACAATGTTTCTTTTGCTTTGTTTTAAACATGTTTAAAACAAGTGTTTTAAACGTAACAACCCTGTTTGGAATATCTGTTTGGCCCACCTGAATAGCCTTGTTGAGCAAGGCGTCATTCTTCTTCTCTTCCAGCAACCTCTCTTCTATTGCATCGATGATAAAGCCCAGCAGGTGGGTGGACCGGCAGCCTGAGTCAAACAGTCGATCGGTAAATTCTGTCACTTCTGGGCAGGTGGTGAGGCCCTTGTCTTGGAGGACCCTGGGCAAAAACATATACAGTTAGACACTCACCCAGAGGGGGGCACTGTGGAAAGTGCCCTCCTTGAGCCAAAAAAGGGGGAAGGAGAAAGGGGTTAAAAAGAAAAAGAAATAAGTTCTTTTTGAATTGGTCATTCAATATGTACTTAGTATACTTCCTTTTCCCCCTTTTCTCTCCCTCAATTTAATTTAGGGGGCACTTTTACCAGTTTATTTTAAAAATTTCAGATTAGTATATTTCAACGAACATTTGATACAACTACTTTGACTTCTGTTGTACAGTAACGGACCTCTTATCCGTGTCCCGAAAATCCGTAATGTTCAAAAATCCGTAAGGTTTTCCGAAATCAGTTTTCTTTTTTAAACGCTTTTATTAGACTTGCTCTGGGCCAAGGTCACGGGTGAAATCTTACAACTCGATTTTCGGGCACTTCCTGATATGTTAGAGCCCTGAAACTTTACACAACGATGTAACCCTCATGACACTCCAATGTCCAATTATTATCTAATCAATAACCAAAAAATTAAGTTAATTATCGAGTATTTTTAATTATCAGAAAAACTGACATTTGAGACCCTTCCAAAGAGATTTTAGCTCCCAAAAAAAGAACAATACTGTAATGGGCATAGTACTATTATATTCATTCATCAAAACGACAATTCTCAAGTAATTAAATTAATTAACGGCAAATTATCGCAAAAAATTTAGATTCTTGCACATAAAATTTCAGGTACTTCTAAACGTTATTAAGCCTTGAAACTTTGCAGCATAGTGTAATATTCATGACAATGCAATATTCAATTGTCAGCTAGTCAAAATCTCCGTGATTAGGGTAATTAAAGAGTATTTTCGATTATCCGATTAACTCGATTTTGAGACCCTTAAAAAATATTTTAGCTCCCAAAAAAAGGAACAATAGTGTAATAGGCATAGTACTACTATATTCAATCATCAAAACGGTAATTTTAAAATAATTAAAGAAATTAAAGACAAATTTATGCAAATTTTAAGGTTGTCATTTAGATTCTTGCACATAAAATTTCAGGTACTTCTAAATGATATTAAGCCTTGAAACTTTGCAGCATAGTGTAATATTCATGACAATGCAATATTCAATTGTCAGCAAGTCAAAATCTCCGTAATTAGGGTAATTAAAGAGTATTTTCGATTATCCGATTAACTCGATTTTGAGACCCTTAAAAAATATTTTAGCTCCCAAAAAAAGGAACAATAGTGTAATAGGCATAGTACTACTATATTCAATCATCAAAACGGCAATTTTAAAATAATTAAAGAAATTAAAGACAAATTTATGCAAATTTTATGGTTGTCATTTAGATTCTTGCACATAAAATTTCAGGTACTTCTAAATGATATTAAGCCTTGAAACTTTGCAGCATAGTGTAATATTCATGACAATGCAATATTCAATTGTCAGCTAGTCAAAATCTCCGTAATTAGGGTAATTAAAGAGTATTTTCGATTATCCGATTAACTCGAATTTAAGACGCTCTAAAAGGAATATGACCCCCAAAACTTATACAAAGGCGTATTACATATATTTGAACTATATTCAGTCTTTAAACCTTGAATTATTACCTTTCAATTAAGATAATTAACGAAGATAGTAATGTGAATTTAAACCTATACCACTTGTTCTAAAAGCTTGGAAATACTTTTTATTTTCATTTGATGGATAAATGGGAGTTTCGATGCTTTTATTATGACAGTTATTGCTATTCATTTCTTTTAGATTTCGCTTTCGTTCAGATGGAATTATTTATAGCTTAAAGAAATACTGAATATGTTTGCATGGGGTGTTGCGCTTTTTCAGTAAAAAAGAAATTATAAAATCTCTTTCATTTGGAATATTTTTTTTTGTAAATTCTTCACTGGTGTTTGGAAAAGTTTATTTCTTACAAATGACTTGCTTTGAAAAATTTTATAAGTACCTAAATAGAGGGGTAATGTTTTAAATTTTTAGCATTAAATTCTAAGGGGTTTTACTAATTACATACCAACAATTGGAATAAAAATTAAGATTTTAGGCAAAATTCTAAGACTAAAAAGTAGAAAATAAAATAAGTAAAAAAAAGCTTTTTTAAAAAAACGCTTTTATTAAGATGTCCTAAAAATTCAAAAATAATTTTTTGGGTTTTGTGAAATAATTTATTGGGGAGTAGAAAATAACCTTCCGGTAAGTAAAAATTAACTAATTTTCTGATCACTAAAAATAAAAGCGTGGGAGCTAGTAATTATCTATTCACTATTTATTCTAAGTTCTCTTTTCTCATTTTCTTTTATGTAAAATTATAAATTACTAGCGCCCACGCTTTTATTTTTAGTGATCAGAAAATTAGTTAATTTTTACTTACCGGAAGGTTATTTTCTACTCCCCAATAAATTATTTCACAAAACCCAAAAAATTATTTTTGAATTTTTAGGACATCTTAATAAAAGCGTTTTTTTAAAAAAGCTTTTTTTTTTAAAGATCCGAATCCGAAGGGATTCAGCGTGTCCGGTGTACTCCGTGTCCGCTCCCCTTCCCGTTTCCGCGATCCACACTAGAGCAGAAGGAGCGCCGAGACCGATTCTCGGAATGCGGACGGAGTATTGTTTCATATCAGTGGGAGGGAGAGAAGAGCAATTTGAAAGGGACCGATCGGATGCATTTTTCTACGGGTTGTGTTCTAGGAATATTGCGATTGAAAGAGGGAAAGCCGGTGCCGAATGCATCGTTTTCATGCAGTAGAGCTGATTTTCGAGAGAGCGTATGAGTTTCAGTTTCGTTTTGTTCCCGTTGCAATACGATTAAAATTTAATTTTCAGCGATGTGAATGAGTTAACTACGAGGCAGCAGACGATCGGGAGGATTGTTTTTTTCTCTTCGGCTATTAAGAAGGGGAAATGTTCGGGAGGGAGGGGGATGATGCCGGAGCCGCGCACGCGAGATTGGGAGATCGTTTTTCTTTTCATTCTTGCGCGGCTCCGCAGATCTGCGTATTTTCGTAACGATACACACGCAATTCTGTTAATGCGGTGTTTTGAGGCTGAAAAACCGGTTTTACCCCGGTTTTCGGGAAAATGTTCAAAAATCCGTAAAATTCGGAAATCCGAGATGATGCCGGTCCCGAGCTTTACGGATAAGAGGTCCGTTACTGTATGTCAATTTCACACTTGGTCTTGAGGTGATCAAAAATGAGTTTTTAAGGGTCAAATTCACATAAAATTTTCTGGGGGTAAGACCCTTAAATCCTCCTAACATAATGTTATATTTTTTCTATAAATATTTTACAAGAATTTACAATTTTTTTCTAACAGGGTTCTGATTGCAATGATGGTTTAAGAAACATTGATTCCCTGAGTTATATTTTTAATCAACTGAGGGTGTACAATATACCCTAAGGGAGATTATGAGGCAAACTAAAAAAACACATTTTGACTGTTTGTGTCCAAATGTATTGGTGATCCTCAAAAAGTGAATGGACCAGCATCTGGATACAGTACTGTGAAGACTACTACAGTAATACCTCAAAGTTAATTTGGTGTTCATAGGTTTCAAATGAAAAGGTTTTTAATCTTTTTCTGATAATCAAAAATAAATAAAAAAAAAGATAGTTTAGATTTTTTCAACAAGGTGAAAGACTTGTCAGGTGTCGATCCAGCCAAAAATTGGGGCTCTTTTGCTGCCCCTTCACAAAATTCCCCCTCCTAAAATCGGCCCCTTCACAAAATTCAAATTTGCTTTAATGATAATTTGTAAGAAAAAATTCACAAAATCTTATTTGTTTCAAATCAAAAATATGTTTTTTTACGATAATTTGAAAAATTAAAATGTAATTTGACTTCAGTTTTTCACAAAAATGGGCCCCAAAAAATATAACCTGGATCAACCCCTGCTTGTATACTTACCCTCTAAGGTAATTCCATGGGCTTTCATTGCTTGGAGCTTTTTCAATACTTTTAAGAGTATACCTATAAAGGAAGTGAACATTTAGAAGTATACAGTGAGTCAAACAAAACATTTGATAAGTACATTGGCACCAAAAAGTGTTACCAAATGAGCACCAATGACATCTTCTGAAATAGGAATTCAAAAGTAGCTAAAAGTTAAACAGCACATGTGCCATCTTAGGTGATAGATAACAAGATTTGTGTATATACACCTTGAATATAACAAAGCACCCATTCTATAAATTCAATTTTATTTCTTTTTATTACTCTTACTATGCTATAACTTACTTAATTTCTCGTTGAATGACCTCATCAGTAAACCCTGTGGTTTCGCTGATGACGAAATATCGCTGGTTCCATGCTGAGTTGTTACGGATGTCTTCCTCCAACAGTTGGTCTATAAACTCCAACTCACCATCCCATTGGTCGTACTGTTTGAGAACCCACTGCCTACAAAAAGAAGGATGTATGAAAGCAGGTAAAAATGCCAGGTAGAGTATTTGTATACATTGTCTTCAAACAAATTAAATGGTTAGTTTATAAGGCCAAAAACCTTTCTGTTCATTTTTCACTAATGTGTAAGAGACTTGCATTGCATATACAGGGGTCAGAGTTGTCCTATATATCCTATATTTTTCCAAAAACCTTAAAAAGCGTCCTATATTGTCCTATATTTTTGCAAATGTCCTATATGTCCTATATTTCTCATCTCAATCCCAAAGTTGAAGCAATTCTGAGGCATTAAAATAAATTGTGTACAAAAGTAATGAAATGGAAAGTGGGCAAATGATTGATAGTAGTAGTAGAAAAATAAAATTCCAGTGACAATTATCATGTTTTAACTTATTTATAAAAACTGTAAAGAGGTCATCTTCAAAAAGTTTAACAACAAGAAAGTTATTGTCTCTTCTTGAAGACGATCTCTTAGGATCAAAAACTTCACACAGTTTTTATAAATAAGTTAAAACATCATAATTTTATTTCTGCCTCCAATTGTTTGCCCCCTCAATAACTCATTTTACATTGGTTCTGGCAATTTTCATCAGTACTCTAGCACCTTAGAATTGCTTCAGGGTCCATTTTCAAGGACAATTCTGAATTATATTCGAGTAGTTTCGATCTGATCATGGCCGCAGTGGTGTAGTGGTCAGCGTGCCTGTCTACCAGCATTACCGACCCAGGTTCAATGCCTTCTGCTTGGGTAGCTGGTCAAGGGTCAACTCAGCCCAACTGGGGGTCCAGGGTCAGGCTAGCCACTCAGCCTGGACACAAGCTAAGTAATTAGCACCCCAGGCCCAAAGGCTAATGAAACGGAGATAGAAACCGCCTGTTGGGCCACTAGGCCTGGGCAGAATTTGATTTCGATCTGATCTGTCTGATTCTGATCCGTCTTTATCCCTCTATCATTTTTGCCCATGAGTTTTGAATCACCCTGTGTTATGTTTCAATCTGCATTTAATGTTTTTAGTTTTATCCAAAAAAATCATATCTTTATTGTTTATCAAGTCTAAATTCACTGAGAGGTATCAGTTTTTAAAGTTATAATCTGGAAAAATGTAAATAAATATAGTTAACCCTTTTCCGGAGGGTCCTATATTTGTCCTATATTTTTTGTATAGAATGTCCTATATTTAGTGAAATAGTTGCTCCTACCCCTGCATATAAAAAATAAGGCAAAGCAAGAGAAATTGTGTAAAATAAAAGCAGGTAGGAGGCATAAGTTACCTGTGTTGCCATGCATGGTAATTCTTTGGATCATCTGCTAAAATGCGTTCTGTGAACTTTTTCTCTCTTGATGTATCATGAGACTGCTGAATCAGAACATTCCTGTGATGCCTACAGGAAATGTAATACATTATAAATACCATGAAACTCATTCACCATATGCCTACCACATCTAGTAAGGTGAAAGCAGCAGTGATAATAATATCAATTTTAACTATGCAACTTTAAAACTAAAACTGTGTTAGGTTAAAGATTACCATTGAATCCTATGGTAAATTTGGAGCAGAAGGAACTGAAAAGGGTTGGATCATGTTTGTTAACATCCTCAATATTGTTTCCTTTACTAAATACTATTAATAGTTGTATTAGAGCTTCCCATGAATTACTAACCAGCTATTTTACCTTTAGAGCAAAAGATATAAATTGTTTGTCTATGGATTTAACCTAAATTATATAGTTATAGGAAAAGAATCTAACTTACCATGCTTGATAATTTTTAGGGTGATCTTCTATGATCTGGCTAACATAATCAAATTCTTCATTGTAGCTTTTTTTCAGGTTAACTATGATAAGCCTTCGATAGTTCCTGTTAAAATAATAAGTTGTGTTCATATGAATCAATTAAAATGTTAATTGACACTTATAAATATTTTACTAAATAATTTCAGACCATGGCTTTTTTTTTTCTTTATCAGTAACTTGAAAACTCATTGAAATTTAGGCCATTGGGGCAAGGACCAGATATCTTTACTTTCAAACTAAGTTTATTCACAGTTAAATGCATGCGAAGATATCTCCAAAAATCATCTAAAGTAAATTTGAATTGAAAGTGGAGAAACCTGGTTCTTGCACCAAGGGCCTCAATTGTTTCTAGAAAAGTAAATATTGATATCAAAAAGAAGAATGGAAGAAATGATCAATACCAAACAGTGTAGTTTGAAGGGTTAACACTGATTGCATCTTCGGTAAGCTTGAAGGCTCTTTCACTGTACTCCCTGCTAGCAAGAACAGCTCGGAAGTAGTCAAAAACATCCTGGACTTTAAAAAAACAAAGTAAACTAAATTAGTAACTTTCAATTTGGTGTTACAAAAAGGAGCTTAAAATATCCATTATTCTATATCACTGATTCAATTAGAAGTTAAAGGGATCAAGAGAATACTTTCAATTGAAGATGTTCTGCTTATCCAAGTTGCACATTCATCTATCAAATTTTGGCACTTTTTTACTATACATCCTGTTAAAATTTGCTTTGTTACTTTGGAGATGAAATATTTGAAATATATTAAAAATAGAAAAACAACCACTCCAAATATATTGATCAAAACATCAAAAATTAAGCAATATAAGACACAGGATTCGATTTCTAGAAACCCAGGTACTAGAACAGTAACATTCAATGGATAGGTGGGGTTGGTTGATTGGGGTTTAATGGTGCAAGGTCCATGAAAACGGACAAAAGCACCAGAACATAGTTTAGGATTTCATGGATAGGTGGGGAAATTCCACAGTATGATAATCCTAGCAAATATTTCAATTACTAAAGTGAGATACTGGTATGCTATTATACGGGGATTTCCAGCTCAAATAAAGCCCTGATTAGACATAAAACCTGGTGATTTTTACAGAATGTATAATAGAATAGTACTAACATTTTAATTTGAATTAGATTTGACTTAGGAGTCAAATTACTTACATCTTTCAGAGTAGGCAATTTTCACAACAGGGTCGGGTCCTTCCTCTTGAGGAATAGGCGTTACATCCTCCCATTCAGGACGGTCCCTGTAGAAGACCCAGTCAACATCCCAGCTAACATCATCTCCCATTTTGCTATCTAAAGGGTTTCAACGGTGAGTAGGTAAGGTAGATGTTGCCTAAAAGAAGAGTTAAAATTTTAGCAATCCTGGTATTATTAAAGACAATGATAGCATTGAGTGATGCACTGATCAAGGGTGTTTTACTGATAGTCTTTAGTAAAAAAAGAAACATTGGAAGTTTTTAATTTCATAGTTCCCTGAGATGTTTTTGGGAGAATCAAAATTAATTTTCATAGCTTTTGAAAAGTTGTTTCTAAAAATTCAAAGCAGGATTTAAGGAGTGAACTTATTAGGATTCGCTTCATTAACCAAAAAATTAAATAAACTGGAATCAAAAATGAAAAATACATGAGACGTACAATAGTTTAGATAGAAATTGACTAAATAACTCCCTTTATTTCCCTGCCTCTCGCATATACAAATGCAGAATTCAAAAGGTAAACAAATATCAAAGTTTTCATTTCACTACATCTCAATTCAAGCAAATTGAGAAACAAAATTTATTACCTTAATTATGGTAAGAAATGCAAAGAAATTATCTGATTAATCTTCAGTATCTGATAAAAATATTATTTTATAGTTAAAAATTCAGTACATAGTTTTTATCGAGTATCATTTTATTCTCTTTCGAGTTTCATCATGTAGGCAACGCTGAAGCAGTTACCGCAGTGAACTGAATGCATGTTTCCCACAGATGATTTATTTATTTTCATTTCTTGATTTTCCTCCAAAAAATACTTCGATTTTATGAAACAAATATTGCCCTAAACATAAACTACTGTGTTAAAAGTTTCTGTGTGCATCGTTTACTATGATGCAAATGTGTTAAAGGAATGGAAATCAGGACTATTGCACTGACGCAACAGTTTTTCTATCTGTGATCGAGATTCTCGATGGATGGAAATAAAGATGAGAGCGAACACTGTATTTCCATTGCACAAAAATGTATCAACGAGGGCGATCGAGCCAAAGCCCTGAAATTTCTTTACAAGGCTGAAAAGTTATATCCTTCTCAGAGAGCCAAAGGTAAGGTTGATATTCATGGTAATGATTTCAACCTTGATTGAACATAGTCACACTACATCCGTGCCCTACATTTTTTTTTTCGTGATACTCATTTAAATTATCACCTCCGTTTTCGCCGTAATTTTCTTAATGGCTTCGAATGTAAATTCTGTAAGAACTCGTAATTAAGATTTTGTGTTTTCGTTTTCGTATCGGTAACATGGCTAACTGATAAAGAACACTTCTCTATTTTAAATGATTAATTTTTAAGATAATTTTGACTACAGTAAAGAAATATTTTTCCTGCATAGCCTCCTGCTCTGTTTTTCTTTGCAATCTTATCATTTCATATCCCTTTCCAGTAGCAAAGAAAAGAATATTGTGGAACACTTTTCTTTTTTAAAAAATTCAAATTTGGTTTAGAATCTCTTGATATACATATTTTTGCCAGTTGACTGGAACAAGTTATCCAGTTTTCTTTCAGCATTTAGAGTGGGGAGTTCCAGATAGTTTGTTTTGAAACTCTAGACACTAAATATTTTAATTCTAAGTGTTCACTTAAGACAAGGACTAAAATATTTTAATCCTATGCATTCTCATTACCTTTCTTTATGTCAGTGCTAAATGAGTTAATCTTGATGAACCTTAGATTTAGAGTTTTCATTTTTAATAGGTAGTGAGTGAAAGGGGGTTTTATTTTACAACAGTTCTTTTTATGTTTATATTTTTCTACACTGTCACTAAACGTTCCTGTTAAAATAATCTAAATTTTTGTCCATTGAATTCTGTGTAATTTTGGGGCAGCCAGGTCTGAAAGAGTTAAAATACCAAAGATAAATTCATGATGCTCATTCATTAAATTCATTAGCATGCTTTTATAAATGGCACTGTGGAGACATTAAACTGTTTATATAGTGGTTTGTACTACATGATAGTATAAAAGTCTTCATTTCAGTTAATAGGTGGGTTTTTTTATTCAGTGTTAGCTTCCAAAAATGTTTTAGAATTTAATGGATAGGATATTATATAATAAATATCAAATAAAATAGGATAGCATCATTCTTTTTTATATGTTATGTAAATTTTCTTTAGCTGTAATTCTTATTTAATGAGTATGAACTTCCTATTATTTAAACCCATGAGCTACCACTTTGTATTACTCAGATTTCACATTTTTAATTTTTTTAAAAATAATTTCTTCTTTGATTTCTGATTATGTTTGAAGTCAACATTTGACAGAACCATTAAGAAGGGACAATTAAAATCTTTTAGACTAGTTAATAAGTTAAACTAATTGACTTCCTCTATATTTTTACTTGAATTACTTTACCTAAAAGTTTAACTAAATCAATTTTCTCTATTGCTTATTTATAATTTTAAAAATTGTTCTAGACTTGATTGAGTTGTTAGAGAAGCTGAGTGATTCGACGGGCTACCAGAACCGTTCTCGTGAAAGGAGCAGAAGCAGAGATGCTACACCAAGGGCCCGCAGTTCTTCCACCAAAAGGTCTGACGTAAGGCCAGACTACACTGAAGAGCAACTGGAAGCTGTGCAAAAGTATGAACCTATTGTTTTTTAAGAATAGAATAGAATTTACTGTCACAAAGAATTACAAAATACAACACAAGGGGAATACACACATAAAGAACAAAGGACAAGAACTGGGGACAAACACAGACATACATACAAAAATATATAAAGAGTTATGAGTACCAAAAGAGCTCATAGCTCGTCCATGGTACTAGGACTTGTAATTTCAATTCTTCTAATTTTTTTTTCTTCAGAAGTATTTAAGGACCTTTTAGTGAAAGAATGATTCTGATTATAGATTAATGACTAAATCTTGGCAACCAATATAAGTTGGTTTAAAAAAATTTATGCTTATGAATTTGTTTAAACACATTTACATGATTCAAAAACCATCAAATGGTTTAGTATGGAGACTTTCCTAAAATTAAAAATAAAATTGAAATTAATTTAATTTTTGTTAAATAATTTTTAAAACTTAAAGTATAAAACAATTTAACTTAAAATTGAGTTTTAGTTTAAAAGAGGTTCTAAATTGTTTTTTCTTAAATAAACTTAATGTTGGTAAAAGATATATGAGTAGCTAGTTTGTATAATGTTCTAATAGATGGATCTGCAATCGGGAGCCAGAAATTGCTTTAAAGAGCTGATCATTTTAGTGTATCGATTTCTGATTTGAATAATTCAAATTAATCAATTTGCCTATTCTCCCTTTGCCTGAGTATCCTCAGAATATTCCTAGAATATTATTGTATTTTTCCAGATAATATCCTGCAGAGAATATTCTATCCATGCATCTCTTACCAAATTCAGTTTAGCTGTTAAATAAGGATTTTAAATATTTCATTTCAATATTGATCAATATTCATATTGTCCACAGGATAAAAAAGTGCAAGGACTTTTATGAGATTCTTGGTGTGAAGAAGGATGCTGGGGAGTCCGAAATCAAGAAGCAGTACCGAAAGCTGGCGCTGCAGTTCCATCCTGACAAGAACAAGGCTCCAGGAGCTACAGAAGCTTTCAAAGGTTCATAACCTTCTTTATGTTCTTGCTATTAGATCCTGAGTTGAATAGAGGGTATTTAGTTGTTCACTATTTTTTATATTGGTTTGGTCTTATTTGGTTCAATTCCTTTTACTGTCCCGCTAAATATCGTCAAGCTATTTTAGATGCCAAAAGTTTGAAAAATTGCAAATTAATCAATTAAAATACACAGTTATATCAATGACAACCATAAAAATTTGATGATATTTAGCGGGCCTGTTAACAGAATTGAACCTAAAATTTTTCTTAGTTCCAAGGTACAAAACGTTTTAATCTCCAAAGGTGAAACCATTATATGGTTTAAATTAAATTGTATACACTATCCTTCTTTTTCAAAACCAAAATCTTATAAAAGCTAAAATTTTATAACCAAATAAAATTATTTTTAAATAGTTTTACAATATAGAAGTCCATGACAAAAGGACAGAGGCAGAGGTTAAGTTTCAATATAAGTTTTATTATACTCTACTTAAAATAAAAACTTACAACACATAAGAACTTCATTCATTTCAGTTTGGTTTTGCATTGCAATATGCATAATTCAACATTTACATGGAATTATAAGAATAAGAAAATTATTCCCTTTGAAGTAAAGAAGTTAAATTTTTTGCCACAAATCATCAAATAAGTTCTTTTAATGTTATATGTTGTAGTGTCATCTATTTATAAAGGTCAATATTATGAAGTAAAGAAAACATAGTTAATTGAAATAGATTAAAAACTGTCAATGTCCTATAGTACAACAATATCTCCAATATTTGATATATAAAAGGATTTTCTTTTGATCTGTTTATGAGGAAGGTTTATTTTGGTTGTCTAGTTTTACTATTTTACCATTATTTGGCCATGATATGAACTATTTTATCATTAAATATCAAGTAGCCATTTTGAACAACCCTGTCTCATTTTGAATATTTCTCAACGTAAAAACATAAAATATTTAGGTAAAAACTAATACTGGGTAAACTACCAGGTCTCAAACAACAATTCATTGTTCATTGCACTTTCCGTGATAGAAAGAAATAATTTAACACCCATTTTACTCCTATTTACATTAACCCATAGGATGTAGTTTTTCAATCCAAACCTTTTATATACCTATGAGAGAAGAAAATGTCTTATTGTTATACGTGTATGAGAAAGACGAATACATTATTTGAGCATGTGATTTTTATGTCTTTCCACATCCAGTCCCAGTCATTTCTTTATGGCGTTAGCCTAAAATGAAATGAAAAATTTAAACTTTAGTGCTTGTCCCTAATTTCAAACTTACTTCCAAAACACCTTAACTTCATCACTCTATTTCATTAAAATTTTTAAAAAATATTTGAACTAATAGTCTTACTCCATTTTACATTTTTAGTTTTCCCGAAAACCTTGTTAAGGAAAATCTAGATTCTACTCTAAAAAAATTTCCAGCATTTTGTGTGTGAATAAATTAGCTATTCTTTTTAAGTCCTCATCATTCATTTAAGTGTATTCTCATCACTTCCTTTATGCAATATCTTGAAATCAAATAATATTGCCTTTCTTAATCTACACCTTTTTTAGATAGTGTTGAAGTTAACTGATGGTGTAACAACAACCTCAGATGCTTAAATAATTTAGTATTAGAATTCATCCAATTTTCTGACCCTTAAATATTTTAATTTGCTTATCATAACCTTTATGTAAAAGAACTTTTGCAATTATTAAATTCAAATTACTGCCTTTAATCTCTATTTAAAATCAGCAATTTGTGACTTTCAAAAGTTCTAGCATATAATATCCATTATCTATAGTTCTGGTTAGTATTCATATCTCATTGGTTTTAGTTGGGACTCCCATTTTAAGCTACCATAAAGGATCATAACTCAATAAAGCATTAATTGTCTCATGCATTAATTGCATCATTAATGTTGCATTTTATATTGCAACTAATTGGTAGTTCTTGAATAAATGATCACTTTTACTAAAAACTTATGTTTTTTCAGCCATTGGAAATGCATTTGCTGTGTTGAGTGATACAGAGAAGCGGAAACAGTATGATGCATTTGGCTCTTCAGATACACGCAACTTGAAGAGGTCCTCTTGTCAAAGAAATGCCAGCTATTATGAGTATTCTAGAGGATTTGAGAGTAAGTTTTATATTTAAGCTGAACTTCGCCAAAACTGAATCATGCCAAAATATGGTACTCTGTATTTGTTCTTTGAATTCATAGATACTCTCATTCTATAATCATAATTTAGTGATGCCAAAACACAGTGTAATAGTTTTATAATCATAATTTAGTGATTGGGTAAATACCCATTTATATTTATCCTACCTACGGGGTATTTTCCTAACTGATGAACAATGTTTAAGTTATTGTATAATTTTGCTGTTCCGAATAAGGTTTTTTTTTAATGCTCCAAATTGCTCCAAAATAATGTTCTTACTGCTCCAAACTGAGGGTTTTTTAAATTTGAAGTTTGGTCTAACATCAAAACATTATTACATTTCAGATAATAGTTTTAAAAATGAGATTTAATTAAAAATGGTATTTTTTGTTTGATAGTATGATTCATATTAAATTAATCTCCTTTATTACAGATTGTTATGATGTGTACATCTAATGATTAATTTATTTAACTTCTGTGTATAGAATTGTGTATTTGCTACATTGAATAGGCAATTAGGCATGTTATGAACTCAGCAAATATCAACATAATCAATTAAATAACTCTCATTACTTACCCTCATACCCTACAGTTAAAAGGTTCAGGATAGTGCTGTGTGTGTTAGTTTTACCAACCCAGCTAGGACATTCTGGGTGTTTATCTAGAAGCCAATAAGTTGGGATCTTAGTAGATGTAGTAACTGTAAAAGTAGATGTTAACTAAATATCCTTTTCTTCTCTCAGGTGATATATCTGCTGAAGAGCTCTTCAACATGTTTTTTGGAGGGGGATTCCCACCTGGCATGTCAGGTAATACAGTGAAACTTGCTTCAGTGAGGATCAAAAGTAATATATTTTAAAAGCAACTGCTGCTTCTGTTGGCATGCACGCTGTACTTACTGAAACTTACAAAATAGCTTCAAAAGCTTTTCCCCCTTGATTTAATTTTATGATTTGTGTGTGGCACACTTACCTTTTTTTTTGGGGGGGGGGGTCTTGCGCCCTTAAAACCCTATTAACCAAGCAACCTACAAAGTAGTTTTGAAAGTAATCTAATTGTGAACAATGCAGTAAAATTTAAAGTTTAGACTGCTTATTTTTATTTTTTGAATAGTGAGTGTTGGAACATGGGCTTTTTACTTAAAGAAATTGTGTAATTTTGAAACGTATAAGTTTTAAAAATTAAATAATTTTAATCCCTTTTTAAAAGTTTACCCTTATTATTTTGGCATGCTATTTAATTTCAATCTGTTTCTGGTTTATAGCATGTTTGATCTAAGCATTCAATGTTATTGTATCTTATTTGAAAACAACTATATATATATATATATATATATATATATATTAAGTTTCTGATCTCCAAGTGACAGCTTGTTAAGGGTTCCCACAGTCTTTGAATTTGATTTTTCTTTACTAGAAACTCCATAAAAGTACTTGCCTTTGTATTTAGTCCAAGAAAAAAATTAGAACTGTGTTCTTTCATAATTTTATTCAAGTCCCTGTTTAAAAAGTATTTTTAAAAAGGCATTATATATCCCTGAGTTATACTCATAATTTGATTAATTTGCTGGGAAAAAAGATCTTGTTCAAAAGGCAGTGATAGTCCCCTTAGAATTAGGTTCTCACTTTCATTGGTGTTCTCAGTGACACAAGATAATTTATATGACTGAAATCAGAGAAGCTTATTAAAAATAAAACATAAATTTCAAAGGGAAGAGTGATATTCTAAATTATTTCTTTGGGTTTTTCCCCCCACAAAAATATCTCTTAAAAAACTGGAATATTTTGAATGACTGGTAATTGAGTTTTGTATTATCTGTTTGTTCTCATTAGATACCCAGTAAATGCAGTTAGCAACAAAATGCTTTAAATTGAAAACAATAATAACATAGAACCAGTACTATTATGTGGCTGACCAATTTTGCTGCTACTAGTAGTCATGCTAAAAATATTGTAATAAGGAATTTATGGTCTTTGAAGTTCTTAAGTATCTATATAAGAACTTCTATGTTGTTCTTATGGTCACTGTTTCTATCTAGACTTGTTGTAAAACTTTAATTCACAATCATGATTTAATTAATATTGTCATACTATTTTGATATTTACAAACTAGAATTTCAACTGAAAAGTCTTGGGTTCATAACCATTTTATTTCTCAGTGATGTGGCATGAATAATAGCACTTTTATGTAGTTTAACTGCATCACAGTTTCAAATGGTTGTGCCTTGTTTCCATATCTTTAACTTGTCTATTTATAATTTTAAAATATCTATTAAAATTTTACAAAAGGCATATCAAGGAAGGACTTTTTCCACTTGCCAGGAATACAATTCTAGTTTTCTTAAAACTCATTTAAGTATGAATAACAGTACACAAATGTAAATAAATCAACACTAAATAGAAGAATCATTAATCTTAACATTTACTTTGCAGCAAACTCATATACTAGAAGACCTCAAAGACGATTTACTCCTAGAGAAGACCATTCTAATCAGAGAGAAGTAAGTTTTTCCAATTAAAACTGCAGTTGTTCACCCAGGGTTTGTAATTTGTATGGTCTTATTTACTCGACATTATTAACTCTATTATTTTACCTATTCCTTACAAAAGGCTGTTATCTTTTGTTTCTGAGTTTTTTAAGAGAACAGATTGATGTAACATAAACATATACAAAATTTAAAAAGAAAATGAAAATCCAAACTTTTTCAAAGGGATTTGTTTTCTTATTAATTTGTATGTATCAAATGTTTTAAGCACTTTATCAACTAAATTTTTTATGTGTGTAGTTGTTGTATAAGTTACAAATGTTGCATCAAATTTATATTTAACCATGTGTCTAAAAATAATCAAAAAGTTAAAATACATAAAATTTGTGTGGAAAATGGGAACCACAACTTAAGTTTGTATTTTTTTCGACAATTAACTGAATATAATATTCTTAAAAATCATTAACCTATATGTTAAAAATGATATACCTTATTAATCTTTTAAAGGGGCATCAGACTATTGCTTGGCCTGAAAAAAAACCCCACCAATTTCTTTTTTTTTTAAAGTATTTTATCAAATATTTTTTTTTTGAAAATAAGAACCCATGTATATAAATAAATATAACTAACACTTAGCATGATTAAATATAAATGAAAATGTATGGTAAAACATAATTGTAATTTTAAAGTTAATCACATTAAAAAGTGTTTATTATTTCTTGGTTTATCATCAAACATACCTGCAATTTCTTTAAAGTAATTTTTAAAATGTTGCTTTAAAACATCTTGATAACTATTCCATATTTATTTACTCTGATAGACTTTGGTTTCTTTAGAAATATTTTTAAAAATATATTGTTTCATTGGAGAAAATTTGAGTGAAAAATCTACTCTAGTTGCCCATGTTTATTTTATTAGGGCAGCTTATGTGTCTTAATGCCTTCTGTACTATCTTTAATATTACCATCATTGTAACATTTCCTAATTCAGATTCTACTCTGTAGGTTTTTTTTTATTAAAAATCATCCCATCAAAATCATTTAAACAAGCATCAGTTCTTTCAATATTTGAAAACTACACACTTTCATAGTAACTAAAGAATCATTAATTTTTTGTTAACCTTTATACAAAACAATGAATTAGTTTTCATTTTAGATTTTAAAAATTATGTACTTGTACTAAAATATGTCAACTTGTTTATAATTTTTGTTGTATTTCTTGCAGGCTAATTATTCAGTGTTGATGCAGATGCTGCCCATAATATTTCTAGTTTCCCTTTCATTTATTACAAGTCTATTCATTTCTGATCCCACCTTTATGCTTTCAAAAACACTGTGAGTACCACATATTTTATTATGTTCTCTAACTGCTGAGGATTTAGCTTAGCCAAACTAAGCATTGTTATTCAATCAGTTTGAATAACTTACACATTTTAGGTGTATTTGAAAATTGAAATATTGTTATGCTAAAGGTTTTAGTTATAGTTACTATACCTCTTTTTACTAAAGTTTGAAGTTCAGTGTGATCTTGAGAGTAATCATGAGCTCTAAGTGTTTTTTTGCATGTTCATAATGTTTTAGGACAACTATATACTTTACTTTATAAAGTTTAATGTTAAATCATTGGATGAAGGCTCTTATAATTTTAAAGTTTAGTCTTTTTTAAACTGCAAATTAAGCATTGATTTTTAATATTTTTGATTTATTGTTTTCACAAGCATCTTTTCTCATAATTTTTAAGTCTGTTTACAGTATCTACATCTTTTCCATCGAAAGTTTACTTTGATTTGGTGAATAATAATCAGAATATTAACCAAATAAGATTGCATAGTTTATAAAGTCTAGGTATAATGTATCATTTATACTTGATTAGTTTTAACTTAAATTTGTTCTAATTTATTTTCTATTATTAAATGATAAAAAAGGAAAGTGAGAAGACATTTTACCACTCTCAGTTCTATGATTCAACTATCCCACACCCCAGAAAAACTCTTATGATTGTATTTTGAGGAAACCTAGTTCAACAATAAAAAAATACATCCTATACATACAAAATAATGCATGTAAGATAAACATTTTAGCTTTCTAGTAAGCTCAGTGAATCTTGATAAATATTTGAACAGCCTAAATTTAGCAAGCATTCATGAAACTATTTTTCTGCAGAACTGTATGTTGGCTATAAAAAACTTAAGACTCAAAAATCTTGAATATATTTAGCAAAATACTTCTTGTTGTCTCTGGAGAAAAAAACATGGTATCAACCAGATATTAATTTTTATGAAGTTAATTAGCTTTTGGAGACTCGTTTCAAAGATTTAAGGAAATAGATTGGCTTGGTTTAATGCCTAATGTTCTTGAATAGTTGATAGATGTGTTAAAGAGAATGGAAGTAATCTTAAGCTATACTAGTCCTTAAACACCTTCCTGTTTCAAAAGAAATTTCAAATGTTTATGCCTAAAAGGTAATACCACTTTTAACTCATAAGTCTGTTATGACTTATGTAATTCAAAGAATATGATAAGCTGTGGATTGAACGCAAGGGATAAAGCCAAAGTTAAACTAAACAAATTTATTTAACATTGGTATAAATTTAAAACATTAACAAAATTTCAAAAATCTAAACAATAAACGGTACAATTCCGTTAGAGTCCCCGCTAAATATCGCCAATATCCAAATCGCTAAATATATCCAATTATCAACAAATTTTTCTGAGTTTTATTAATAAACAGAATAGTTATTGATCTAATTAAACATTTTAATTCAGGAGTTTGAAATTATTTATGAATATTTCTACTTTTTGTTGTCTAAAAGAACCGAGCGGTATTTAGCGGGGACTCGAACGGAATTGAACCCAATAAACATTTCTGAAGAGGAAACAGTATACTTAACTCAGTAGTAAGACAAAGCCATTGTCAGCATGGCAGAAAGACAACACACTCATGGTGAAACAGCACCAGAGAAAAAGACACTAAATAACACCACCACACAGGAAGAGTAGCAGAAGGAGGTAGAAAAGTAGTAGAAGTGTGAAAACCCAAACTGCATTAATATACTGTCAACCAATCACATGCCTGCAGTCTACTTGATTTGCATATTAATGTTTACTTAACCTAATACTCAAGCAAGCAAGCAAAAACAATAAACAACATGGCAGTGATTGGTTTCAGTAGGACTACCTTTTCACGCAAGTGTGAGGTGATTTGTGGGTAAGGGACTTTTGCACCTGTATTATCTAACAACACAACAAAATAGTAATCCACAGCTTGGAAATCAGCATGACTCAAAAAAGATCAATTGAAGTACAAATACCTCTCAAGCTATTATCAAACACTAGATTCTTTAGTTTATATCAGGGGTTTCCAACATTCAAGTACTCATGGGCTGCAATCAAACGCCCAAGTTGAGTGTTGGGCTGCAAAAGCTATCTGGCTTCTTTTTAATCTATTATGTATTTTTCTGGGGGAAGAGTGTTTAATACGGAACTTTTCTGGTGAGTTATTTACATGGTGTGAAGGGGCTACTCTATATTCATGAATTTCAGAGGATATGTAGATTTTTGGCCTTACTTTTAAATCTGAATATTACTTAAAAGTAGAGGGTTTTCCTCCGTAAAATGTTTGTAAATTTCCCTTAAGAATAGTGTTTCACCTCATTTTGAGATCTGAACCTCCATGAGATAATGGTTGACCTTAACCCCTTTCTATACGCCCAGGGGGTTTTCAAGGTATATTACCTCCCCTGAAACCTTCATTTTCACCATTTAAAACAACAGAAACTACTCCATAGAAATCTAGGGTTCAGTTTCCTCCTCGAAAAGTTTTTGAATTTTAGTATGCTAAAAAGTGTTCTGAAGCTACTTTTAGGTTTTTTCAGGGGGCTTTGCAGGCCACCAGTTGGAAATCCCTGGTTTATATAATGCTTAAAATGTTTAGCCCTACTGTAAATCAACTCATGTAATTGTTTTCCTTCGTCCTACAGGAAGTACAGCCAAGAGCGCCGCACCAGCAACCTGCGTGTGCCCTACTTTGTGAAAGAGTCCTTCACCTCTGACTACCAGGGCAGCATGCGGAGGCTGGAGGCCCAGGTGGAAGAAGAATACCAGTCCAACCTCCGGGCCAATTGCTTCAAGGAGAAGAACTATCGTAAGTCAACAATTACCCTTTGAACTTATTCCCTTTCCTTGTATCACAAGTTACGACTTTTCAGTAATCCTCTTTTCTATTGTGATTTGTTGAAACTTTCACATCAAATCAAACCCAATCAAATTTTCAACCAATTTAAATTTTGCACAACCATTATCACTCTTAAGTGAATTTGCATCTGCTTTATTTCTGTTTGATCACAACTATCGGTGGCTGAAATAACTCCTTAAGCTGTTTTACAGCAATGAAAAATCAGTTTTAAAAGTTGGTGTCACCAACTCCTTTCTTCAACTCCTCTTTCTCTCATTGTGTTGCCTATAATAGAACTGCTCCACCCTACAAACATAGTATGAGATAACTTGTGATTAGTCACTCGAACTCTAATTCTTATTTTTTTTTTCTAGTTCTGCTCCTTAACTCTTTATTTAAGCATTTTTCTTTCAAATAATCTGCTCTATTGAAACATAAAAAGATTGTGTTTAAAATTGCTTGAATACCGAAATTAGTGTCAAACTCTAAACCTATTAAAAATGAATGAAACAAATTAACCATGAGGCTAGTTCTTTAAAAATATGTATTAGAAGTTAAATATTTTCAGCAAAAATACAAAATCACCTGGCTAGTCCATCACAAATTTAAACAGTCTTACTTTTCTTCATGACAGGCACAAAAGAAATTATGTCACAAAGCTTGCATTATCTTGATATTAATTAAAATAGTTCAATAGCTGAAGAATCAGAATGAAATTTATGTAGTGAATTAGAATTGAATGTGAATATATATATATAGAATAAATTATGTATATATGCAGTTGAATAAAAAATTGGAATAAGTTACGTATTTCTATCAAAACAAAATAATCATAATATTTTTTAGAGAATAATGAATTAAAGTCCTTTCAGTTCAGTTCCTTATGGAGAGTAGCCTGTTCTGAATAAATGAATTCAATTAATCTTAATGAATTAATTAAGTCAGATTCTGCACCTATTATTGAAACAGATGGGGATATCTTCCAAGATTTATTCTTGGCTACAATCACCTCTGCATAGTTTTTTTATGGATTATTAGAGTGATTTCCATAAAGATCCATAACCAAAAATACTATTGTTTATGGATGTATTGTTTTCTCTACGGGGTGAGTTGAAACTCATGGGGGGGGGAAATGATAGGGGGTATAAACCACCCAAAGACATTTCAGAATCACCCTGTTTAGGGGGATCAGTGAAGTACATGACAAAAGTTTCTTGTAGCAATGAAAAGGGGGTAGAAATAAAATGATGCTTTTAATATGTTTTAATTTATTTCCTGAATCTGACAAAGCTGACTTTATTTTTCAGGAGAAAGCATGATATGGAGGGCTCGTAACCTAGGCGACCACGGGCTGGAACAGAAAGCCAAGTCCCTCAAGACCCCCTCTTGCGAGACCCTCAACGATATGTACACTGCCGAGCGGGGCTGGTGAGTGGAAGGAATCGCCGCCTCGAAGTTTTGTATAAAAAAGAAACCTCCTAGTACCTTTGCCAAGCCTTACCGCCTTTTCTATTGTTAACTGCACAACACTCATTGGTTAGCTCCTGGAGAGAAGTAACGAGTCGAAAAAAGGGGAGTGCAAAAAGATTCAAGCAAACAGTAAGGTGGTTTTGTATTTATGATTACTAACCTCTCGTAATTTTCCGATTGGGATTATTACCCTTGTCTGATAAAATTTTCTCTGAAACTAAAATCCAAATTAAATAAATTCACAGATAAGCACAGCTTTTATTAATCCATTTCATAGAAAAAGGTGTTTTTACGCCAGATACATTAAAAAATTGAGTGCACTTTTTGGTTTGTCTAAACTGCACTATTTTACGAATAAACTTTTCAATTTGCGTCTTATTTAATGCAACCTAATTTTCCACTATCCTAAAATACTATTTTAAAGTATTTTATTGATTGAAATAAATTACTTGCCAATTTTTGTGCTGTGAAGTATATTTGGTGGGAAATATTGTGTTTATAAAAGGTTTCTAAAATATGTGGATTAAAACTATTATTTAATAAATAGCATTCTACCCTCATCTCATTAAGAGCCTAATTAGAGTAGTTACTTTTAGAAATGATAGTAATACTTGCATGTAGAAACACATTCAAACTCATTAAAAGGCAGTGCATAAATTTAACTGCTCAATTGGTTTTGCTTTATCACTTAAAATTGCTCTGATCTTATATCTTCACCATTCTGAAATCATAGAGTATTTTTATAAATAGCTTATAAATCACATTGCATATTGAGTAATTGTCAATTCATCAATATAAAAAAAACACCTTCAAAACTGAAAGACTTCTAATGCGCTTACTTTGTAGTTTTTAATAACTAACTTCTACTTTGCCATTATTTCAGAGAGCTAACCAATAAGTTCACTACTATTGTAATTTTTTTTAAATCGATTGAGTACTGGGTAGAACTTTAAATTACTCTATGATTATATTGATTTCCTCTGTACTAATATTTTTATTGTTTTCCTTTTCACATACTGTTTATGTTTGATATACCTGATACATTTTTAAGTTCAATTTTGAGTCCTATCTTAATACTCAAGTGCAGTAATACTCCAACTTATGAGAATTTGTGTAGTTACATGGTTTTAAAATTTCCTTAAGAAAAGTTTAATTGCATTGCAAAAACTGTGTTAATTTTAATACCAGTGAGACTTATCAAATTAGTATTTTGATTGAAGAAATTGTTGATATAACAAAGTTTTAAAAAGATGATAATGTCAATGTTGTAATGATGCAAGCAAGACAAGAATTGTCACATAATTTTTATTTAAGCCAAATATTCAGGGGGAATTTAAATTGCTTGGGATTGACTTGCATGTTTTAAATCCCCAGAATAGTGTAAATTCAACTAACTGTCATGATTTTGACTCAGTATCTTGTATGATTGGGGTATTACTGTATTCAACTCAACGAATGATAAACCCAACTAGGGGTGCAGAATATGTACAATTAGGCAATGTAGAATATGGGGAAATTTGTGGGATTTTCACATTGAATCTCAAAAATTGTGGAGATGGACAAACTTTCCTGTCAGTAAAGGATTAATTCATTAGATATTCGACTCAAGAACTACAAAATATCGAAAGTGATTGACAACATCCTTGATGACTGGAATATTGTAGTTTCTCACTAATTGACAATTACTTGTAAAAGGAAAAAGCCCACTGCATTTGTTAGATAAAACAATGCATTTATTAATACATAATAAGTACTGGGCTGGCATCAGAATTAGATTAAAACTTTCATGCAATAACTTATTTTTTCCTTTAAAATACCAAAATGGGGTACAACTTCGGTCTCTATATTTACTGAGATGAAACTTGTATGTTGCAAAATGTTTTACACCTTTATAACATGTTAAAAATTTTGGGGATAAAAATATTTTTTGCACCCCTGAACCCGAGTGAGTTTTTCTTTAGTCATATCACTGTGTTGTTGGACTTGAATCGACAGGTTAAAAATATTTGTTAAATTTTTTAGAGAGTTAGTACGCTAGTGGCAGTGAAAAATCCTTTTAAAGGGCTTAACTCATAGGTTGTAACGGCTCATATAATTTATTGAACACTGAAAAATACCATTACCGTGAGCAGCTTTTTATTTATGTTTTTGAATCAATATTGATACTCTATACATGAAAATTCTATCTATAAAATACATAAGTAAAATATCTTTATTCTGATATGTGGAAATGTTTTTATTATATTTAGATTTTATTTTAAGTATTTTCAGTCCAAAGTGATACTATATTTTGGCTTGAGTGATGTTTAACATATGAAGAGTGACTGAAATATGTACAAAAATGTATGTTATGAGTATAGATAAAACTGATGCAAAATATTTGTATATGCTAAATGGTTTGAAAACATTATGTAAAGCATCAAATTTATCAAGTAACTTAAAGTAGTATAAATCTATTAGTGGAAGGGCTTGTATTATCTTTTTAAAGTTGGGTTAGTAAGCTCTATTAAAATTTTTATTGATTTAATATTATTTGAGATATTTCTTGACCTATTTTTCTAATATAAATTTATTTAAATTAAATTTAGTATTGTTAAGTTTGTTTTGTTATAGTTTGAAAAATACTATCGCTGGAAAATAAATTCCGAACTTTATATGCAAACAGTCCACTTAGTTGCAAATTATTCTGCATTATATTGTTTCAATTGTTAACACTGCAATATCTGAAACTATTTTCAACCTGCAATGTATGTTCAACTCAATAAAAGGTGTAAATATATAATAAAAAAAGGTTTTTCTTGTATAGAAGGAATGGTTATTTCAATTACTTGAGTTTTGGTTAAATTGACATAATACTAAAAAAGTGAAAAATCTGTATAAGAAATATTTTAGTTACATTTTAAAACAATTATCAAATTTAGGTTACATTTATAGATCTCTTTCATTCAGTAGGTCTTAATTTTTTAAAGCTTTTCCAGAATTTTTTTTTTTTTTTTTTTTTTTTTTTTTTTTTTGCAATTTACAACTAATTGTTAAATCAACTTAAAATCTGAAATAAATTCAATTTTAAAATATGTTTATGTTTTGTCCAAGGAAAAAATTTACTAGGTTTGTTTCAAAGTTGACCAACTCTGGCCATTTCTTGTTTTAGTAATGTTTTGCCGTTTTTTTTAATGTTGTTACTTTTAGGTATCTAAACAGTAACATTATAACTACTTCTTACAGCACCTAATATTTTGTTTCAAATTAGAGATTTAAAAAACAAAGTTTAGTTTATTCTAACTTTCTTATTGCATAATCATATTAATTTATATATTTTGGGTGGGAATATTTTCTTTGACTTACCTATTGAGTTTAGAAGATTTTTTCATTCTGGCATTCATTTTGTCTACATTTGATACAAATTGTGTGTTCATCAAAGTTTACTTTAAAATTTAAAAGAGTATTTTTTCAGGAATACTGTTCCTGACCTGTGCATTCTTAATTAATTGATGAATTCTTCATTCCTTAAATTTGTTTGAGCGTTATTTATTTTCCTCTCTCAATGGATTTAATCTAGAGGTTGTTTGCAAATAAAATATGCGAAACGAACTTTTGAAATAGCCATGTATAGAAAACTAAGTCAATTTGAAAGATTATAGTTTCCTATTTGTATTTCTTCACCAAATCAAATGTTTATATTTATATGGCTTGTTTATCATTCAATAAATGTAATTCAGGGTATTCCTGCAGTATGCGATCTACCAGTTTAGTTAGCTGGATTTAGGGTAGATGGTGACACCGGGCAACTGATGTTTTTTGAATCCTACTGAGCTAACTAAAGTTCATAAGCTAACTAAAATCTAACTAATCCTAATGAGCTAACTAAACTGCTAGATCTGCAAGAATACCTAATTTAGTTTTCAATCGCGAACATGCTCTGTAATTGTAAAATCATTGAATTATGTAGCTTTAAAAGGGATATTAGAAACTAGACGTATGAGAATATTGGATTAATTGAAGGAGGTGACAAAAAAAATTAATATGAAAATTGCGATGATAAAATTTAAGATGAAGTTGCTCACCAAACGGGAATGATGTAAAAGCAAAGCTTATTGCCAGTGAATTTTTAAAAAATTAAACCACTTATTCCATCCCAGCAGATTTTTCCTGGATAATCCCTTCATATGCTCCAGACCAGGAGTTTCCAACTGCCAGGCCGCATGCGTCCCGCCGGGTCATTTTGTGCGGCCCGCAAAGCTCCCTGAACCCCCCCCCCCCCAAAAAAAAAAAAAAAAATTATAATAAGTAGTTTCAGAACACTTTTAAGCATACTAAAATTCAAAAAATTTTCTGTGGCGGACTTCCAACCCCCCTAATTACCTCTTAGATTATGGAGTCGGTTGTTTTCTCTGGTGAAAAATGAAAAGTTTGAGGTTTCGAGGAGATTGTATACTCTGAAATTCCCCTTGGGCGTATCAAGGGGCTAGGTCAATCAGAAGGAGGGACAAAATGGAGTATTCAAAAATTAGGTGAAACACTATTTTTAAGGAAATTTACAAACATTTTCTGAAAAAAGACCACTTTTTAATTAATATTCAATATTAAAAGATGTCATGGGAGTCGAAAATTTATATATCCTCTGGAATTTTTGAAAATATAGTAGTACCTTCACAATATGTAAAAAACCTTCGTCCCTCTCTCGCCGGAAAAGTCCCATTTAAAGACTACCCCGAAAAATATATCATGGATAAAAAGGAGCCATATTACTTTCCTGCCCGACACTTGATTTGTAATTTCGATTGCGGCCCTCGAGTACTTGGAAGTCGGAAACCCCTGCTCCAGACGTTTCTCATCTCACAAGCGAAAGTAGAAAAACCGATGGGTATAAAGAATGGTGTACCATAAAGAATACAAATGTTCATTCATATTCGTACAATTGTATTTCTATAGCATTATACAGGGTGTTAAAGTTTGTCTGTCCTCGCTAGGCACGAGTGACAAACCTAAAATCAGTACCCACAGCAGAAAAAACAGTGGCGAGTGCAGGGTATCGGGTATCTAATAGAAGTGAGATAACCATCTTTATGGCTTCTTTAGTGCACTCGCCACTGTTTTTTCTGCTGTGGGTGCAGATTTTAGGTTTGCCACTCGTGCCTAGCAAGGACAGACAAACTATACAAACCTCCGTTTCACGGCTTTTATTTGGAAACTACGTCTCCCACTCCCATGGTCATGGAAGTAAGGTTCCCATGGTAAGTGACCATGGGGAATCCATTGAGATGGCTTACAGCGCCCCTAGAGGGGAAATAAGAAAGTTGAAAAATAAATAAAAAAGCTAAGAACAAAAAATTCAGTAAGAAAATAGTTTGCAATATCATAAAAACCCCGCAGAATAAAAAGTAGAAAACATTTTCAATATTCGAGGAGATATTTGGAGGGCTCAGAATTAAAGTGGACCAAGTCCACTTTTTGTCATTTTTGAGTTGGCAACGCTATAACATGCACCAACTATGTAAAATTTCAATGCAATAAAGAACCAAGTCCTAGTTCTGATAATATCGGCAAAAAATGTTAATTTTAAAAACTGTTAACATTAATTTTCCTATGTAGCTTGAACTTTAAACTTCTGTAGCTCAAAAGTAGCTAAAGTGGACTTGGTTCACTTCTATTCTGAACCCTCCATTTGCTAGTGAAAATAGCACTTTTCCAGGCCTCAAAAAAGCAAATATTACAGTGTATCAATGAAGATTTGGCGATTTTTAGCTAAACTTCTGAGAAATTCCATAAATTTTAACTAAAAATAAAAAAACGAACTTTCTTTTACGAGGCCTGAAAAGTGCTACTGAAATCTGCACCAATATTTAAGATATTTTCAAGAAACTTTTTTTCTGTGCGTTTTTTATGATAATACCAGCAATTTTGTCACAAAAGTTTTTGTTTTACATCCTTTAGTTTTTTATTTAATTTTTTAACTTTCTTATTTCGCCGTTAGGGGCTCTGTAAACCATCTCAATGGATTCAGCGTGATCACTTACCTAGGGGTACACTTTACTTCCATTTCCCTAGGAGATGTTAGTTCCAAATAAAAGCCGTGAAACGGACTTTTGAAACTCTGCATACCTCTCATACAACATCACCAGTAAAAAAGTTAATCTTGATTCTTGAAATGGCTGGCCAATGTTTTGAATAATCTTTGGAAGAACATGTTTCGTTTGGGAACTTATGAAAAGCACTCTATAAAAAAAGTGCTATTCTTGAGTAATTTGTTGAGTTAGCGATAGTCTCAGACGTATGAATGTATGTATTTGTAAAAACACAGTACATTAATAATAATCAGCACTGTTTAATATTTATGTTTTCAGGGCTACTCATCAGTTTTTACCAAAATAAAGTGTAAGGCAGCGTTTCCCAACCTTTTTACTCCCACGGAACCATTTTGACAATGCCCAAGTCAAGTTCCGCGGAACCCTAGCGTACATGTAACAATGTTTTTCTTACTATTTTTTAAATTTTTCAATAAAACGAAAATAAATAACAAAGAAATCAGTGGCGTATATAGGAATTTATTTCGGGAGGGGCCCAAAATTACTCCCCAGCTCCTCCCCCACATATTTAATAGGTCCGATGTAGCTTTTTAGGTGATAATTTAGGTCCTAAAAACTAAATATAGGAAAAGTTGTTAGTAATAAAAATACAAGTACCAAAGGGGGGTCTGGGGGTCCTCCCCCATAAAATTTTTGGAAGTTTGACTTTAAAAAAACAGGTTTTTAACTAGTTTTGGTACACTAAGACCGAGTTGGATGTACAATTATATGAACTTAATATTTAAAAAGTTATTAAAATAGAGTTCCAAGTACAGCTGAGGAAAAAAAACGTTACAGTTATTTTTTTAGGCTTGGCAATTTATCGATGATTTGGCGCTTTTTGCGTTTTTGTTTTTATTTACGCGTTTTCTAACAACACGAAAATTAGCTCAGTGCGATTTTTGACTTTGAAATTACTAATAAACTAATATAAATAAACAAAATTAAAATAATTTAATCATAATATTTATATGCTTATTAAAGCTTAAAATTTTTAAAAATAACCTTATCTCATGTTTCGACAATTTAAAACTGAAATATTAATGAAAATCGGTTCACTAGTACTGGTAGGTTGTCAGAAATCCGTGTTTGGCAGTCGGGTGTTGGCGACTAATTTCAGGCTTTTAATATGAATTTTTAAGATTTTGACGGTCTGCCATGGGTTTGTTTAACGTCCAAATTAAATGAAACTCGGTGATGAGAGTTAAATTACTATGATGTTTTATAAAATCGAATAAAAATTGAGGGTCGCCATGAAAAAAGATGCAGTTTTTATTGCGCTGCACCAGAAGACGACCTCTGAGAGAAAAATAGTCAGTTAATTTTTTCAAGCATTCACTAAATCCTGAAAAATGACACCAAAAGCATCTTTCTAACCCCACCCGTTCTCCCGCAAAGTCTACTGTAACGTTTTTTTTCCTCAGCTGTACAAAAGGGGATCTGGGAGTCCTTCCCCAGAAAATTTTTGGAACATAACCTCTAAAAAAAGGGTTATAATTTCAGAAGGTGGGGGGGGGGCATGGCCCCATCGGCCCCCTATATATGCCACTGAAAGAAATCGTTTATTTATTATATTTATTTATTCGAATCATTAGAATGCAGCTGTAAGGTTTCGAAAATACAATTTCAAGTATTTAAACAATTTTAGCAACTTGAAAAAAAATTTAAAACAATTATTAAATATTAATTGTGATAATTTGAGCCTGTTTTTTGGCACATATATTTTCAATTCTGGGTCTTATTTTCGAAAAGCATACCCAAATATCAAAATAGAAAGAAGACGATTTCTTCATTTGTCTTTTATGTTTGTTAACCAAGAAAAGGTTTGTTCACACATATAGGATGTGGAAAATTGCAATAGTATATTAATTATATTAAGAGGTTATATTATGGAAAAAAATTTTGTTCTAGATTCTAGAACAACAAAAAAAATTTGTTTCGAATTTCTCGCAGAACCCTTGAGGAGGCCTCGCGAAACCCCAGGGTTCCGCGGAACCCCAGTTGAGAAACGCTTGTAAGGCACTCACTGTTTCAAGAAATTAATGAAAATTTGACGCATAAAAAATTGTTTCAACTCATTTTCGAATATTTGGTTCTATTATAACTTTCACTTTTGGTTGTTATGAGTCCGACGGTCCCGTCCGCCCATAACCTTTTATTGCAGGAATTTTCGGGCGTTTTAAGATTGAAGGGGATGAGGAGAAATTCCAAAAATGAAAGGAACAAAAATTATGAATTTATTTAACTGCTGCAAATTATTTTTTTTAATAATTTAAAGATATTTAATAAATGCAACTGATCATAGTTTTTATAACATTTCCTCCTTATAAGGAGGAATGCTATAAAAACTATCGAGATGATAACCAAAACTGGAAGCCTAAACTAGAGTAGGACAAAATACTATGAAAGAATCGGCCATAAGGAAGATTGTTATTATGGTTTTCGCTCCTACAACTCGACGTTTCCTGACCCTATGACTTCTCTAACAAAGTAGTTCCTAGGGCGATGTCTAAATTTTGAGTGAAATGAAGAACTTCAACTTAAAAATATGATTATTTTGTTAAACCCTTGTATATATGTTTTGTCTTTTTATCCAGGGATGCAGAAAGTGTTTATACTTCCAAGATTTCCCCCAATCCATACAAAAATTTCCCCAAAATTTTAAAAAGTGATAAAGACCTACAAAAATTCAAAATTATCGTCGGTATCAAAAATATGATAAATAAAAGTTCTATCTTTAAAACAAATACACTTATTTTGTTAAATCCAAGATACTTAAGAGTTTAATAAAACTAATACAAGTATAAGTTTTAAAGGTCCTTTTTTTGTCCTGTTATTAGCAATTGCGATGATGCTTTTGTTCGTTTAGCAGGTCCATTCGCCACGCGCACCGCACCGATACGGGCACAAAAAAAAAAAAATTGGGCAAATTCTGGAAATAGAGCCTTGTGAAATCGCCCAATAAGGTAAAGCATGTGAAGGTCAGGAAGGTTTTGTTGAGGGTCGGAATTTTGTGAAAGGTCTGTAAACGCGGACCCGATTTTTTCCTAGATGAACTCCTGTATGTGATGGTGAAGGCAAAAATCGCCACGTAATTTTGATTACTGTACTGAAATTGAATTCAATAGTATATACTTTTCCACAAAATTTCCCCAGATGGCTAAAATTTCCCCCGATCCTATATCGCCGGATCGGACATATTCTGCATCCCTGTTTTTATCACGATTTGCGTACCGAAACTCCTCCTAGCAACCCGCCAATTTACACTTTTCACTTTGGATGATTCCTCCAAACTGAAGTGTAAATTGGCGTTTCCCTTTCAATGCAAACAAATGATTCACAGGAGGAATGAATGATTATTGAAAGTGAAACAGCGTAAATGAACCTTTAAGACCTTTCAGCAGCTCCCCGAAGCAATCCTGAGGCGCTAGAGAGAGATGATGATGAAAGTTGCCTGAAGCAATGAAAGATGATTTAAAGCTCATTCAGACTTACACTTTTTGTGTGTTCATTTTGGAAGAATCATCCAAAGTGAAAAGTGTGAATTGGCGTTTCACTCTTTACCACCCCCGCCCAATTTTACTTGGGATTCAATTTCACAATTTTGAAATGCACGAACCTCAAAATCTCTAGGGTCTAAAACTTAACGTACAAAACAACTCGTATGGAGATAAACTCAGGAATAATGTTGAGTCGAACTACGGCCCTGGCTCTGAATTCAGTGTAAAAGCGATTGTTTTTTAAAGGGAACACGCGGTCAGATTTCGTCTGGCTATTCTTTCGATAGTTTTGAATCATAATAATCTCTCTGATGGTTGCTCGTCGTCTATTATTTTGCAACCTGCTGGCTGACAATATCAAAACAGATTGCAGCGAACAGAATCATAGTTATTTCGTCCTGTTCGAATGCCCACCACTATTTTTCTCGCACTTTTTAATTTGTGTAGTGAGGATCTTATAATTGCCGGTATTTGATCTTGTAGAATTTGATTTGATTTTTAATCAAACACTGTGGAAGGTAAATTCCACCATCTGTAACAGCAACTGATACCTTCATAATTCTTTTACTTAAAATTAATTTGATATTTTAAAAATTAACTTTGATTGTTTTTGCCTGTGGAACACGATCTTGTTGATCGGAACAATAGTTGTCGCATTGTATATACGGCGATCTCCTATCTCTATATATTTCAGATGCGATCGAAGCGTCTCCAGATCAAACTTTGATCGAAAGACAAATTATTTACACTTGCAATTTTGAATTTTAGTGATATTTTTATTAGATCTACAAAATTTCATCTCTTTAGCTGTTTCCGATGTTTTCAACCCACCCCTAGTAGCACAAATCAGAGATGGGCGCAATCAGATTACTTTTGTAATCAGATTAATAATCTGATTGAAGTAATCAGATTACATTTGTAATCTGATTACATTTGTAATCATCAATCTGATTACATTTGTAATCTGATTGAATGTAATCAGATTACATTTGTAATCTGATTACATTTGTAACCATCAATCTGATTACATTTGTAATCTGACAGAAAGTAATCTGATTACATTTGTAATCTGATTGATGTAATCTGATTACATTTGTCAATCAGATTACTTTTGAAATCAGATTGACACAACTTAATTACAGTGGTCCGCAATTCACCGGAAGTGGTTCTTAGCTAACCGGAAGTGGTTCTTATAGCTAACCGGAAGTGGTTCTTATAGCTAACCGGAAGTGGTTCTTAGATAACCGGAAGTGATCCGAAACTTACCGGAAGTGAACCATACCTTACCGGAAGTGGTCCTAAACTTATCGGAAGTGGTCCAAAACTTACCGGAAGTGAACCATAACTTAATGGAAGTGGTCAGTAACTTACCGGAAGTGGTTCGCAACTTACCGGAAGTGGTTCACAACTTACCGGAAGTGGTTCACAACTTACCGGAAGTGGTCCACAACTTACCGGAAGTGGTCCACAACTTACCGGAAGTGGTCCACAACCTACCGGAAGTGATCCTTAATCTACCGGAAGTGGGTCACAACTTACCGGAAGTGGTTCGCAACTTACCGGAAGTGGTTCACAACTTACCGGAAGTGGTCCACAACCTACCGGAAGTGATCCTTAATCTACCGGAAGTGGTTCGCAACTCACTTCCGGTACGTTAAGGACCACTTCCGGTAAGTTGTGAACCACTTCCGGTTAGTTGAGAACCACTTCCGGTAAGTTATGGTTCACTTCCGGTATGTTTTGAACAATTTCCGCTAAGTTTCGGACCACTTCCGGTAAGTTGTGAACCATTTCTGATAAGTTTTGGACCACTTCCGGTAAGTTTTGGACCACTTTCGGTAAGTTTTGGACCATTTCCGCTAAGTTTCAGACCACTTCCGGTAAGTTTTGGACCACTTCCGGAAAGTTTTGGACCACTTCCGGCAAGATGCGAACCAACAAGTACCAACAAGAACCAACAACTGTGTGCCTTCACATTATCAATCAAAAAGTAATCAAGATTTATTATGATTACTTATTGTAATCTGTAATCAGATTACAGATTACATATGTAATCAGTAATCAGATTACAGATTACAATTGTAATCATTAATCTCCATGTGATTACTTTCGTGATTACAATTGTAATCATTAATCTCCATGTGATTACTTTCTTGATTACATTTGTAATCAGATTACAAATGTAATCAGATTACAATTGTAATCGTAATCATCAATCATTAATCTGATTACATTTTGCCCAACTCTGGCACAAATCATATCAAATATGTCAAGTTTACATAAGTTTAGGATGGTTCTGATCCGCTCAGATCAATCTTCATTTTAGCGTTATTATCAGTCAATCTGATTAAGACGTTTCGCCATTAGACTGTATAGCAAAAACTAATGATTCTGTATTCAAGTCGTCAAGTTAGTAGAGCTCCAAATACTAAGGAACCAAACACCTAGTGTTACTGGCAAGATCGCTAGTTGTATATCCTCGACAGGTTGTGAATGAATGGATTGTCCAACTGTCTCATTCAACTTTTGAAGCTGATTTTGCCTGAAAATTAAATGTAAGTATAGTAACAGTCAGCGACTGTTACTTTCCTATTTCTTAGTATGGTATTTAAAATACACGTTTATAAAACTAACATTGATTGTTCCAGTTGATATTATTGTCAACGCTTTTCCTTAATATGATGCAAGTCGTTATAGCTAATTTCAAGAGTGAAAACTAATTGCTTGCATAGTATTTAGAGCCTATAAATATTTATTTTTCCATTCCTACTTGATGATTTCATACTCAAAAATCAAATAGGATATGTGTATAATATTATTGTGAGTAAATCAATTTGGTACGATTCCGTTACATATCCAGTTAAATTTTGCCAAGCTGTTTTGAAGGCTAAATCGCCAATTTCTTTTGTTGTCATCAATATTACGTAACTACAATTTCATTGGATTGCTCGCAAATTTTAGTATTTGGACATATAAATTATTATTCTATTGTTTGGAGTTCAAAACTGCTTGGTGTGTTTTTGTGGGATAGAAAACGGAAAAGTACCATCATTTTAAGAAAGAGAGTAATAAATTTATGCTATTATTTTTTTCATTTTATCCAGAGATTTAGTTGTTTAATAGTGCGTATTTAAAATATTATAGCTCAGGTACTGGGGCTCGTAATCCAGGGGGTTCCAAAGCTGGTCCGTGGGGTAATCCAAAGAGTCCGGGCCTGATGCCAAAAATGGCTTTAAAATAGTGGATTCTGGTAACCCAGTTCTTAGAAGTTGAATGGACTCTAACCGTCTGACGTCACACGGAACCAACACGTGACCTACTGAGCTTGCAATGGACTCTAACCGTCTGACGTCACACGGAACCAACACGTGATCTACTGAGCTTGCGATTGGTTACCACAGATCAGAGTTGGGCAAAAATTAGTTCTGAAACTAAAACTAAAAACTAAAACTAAATTAGTTCCGAACAGGAACTAAAAACTGAAACTATTAGTTTCAGTTCGACTTTCGAAACTAACTTTTGGAACTAAATTAGTTTTAGTTTCAACGTTGAAACTAAAACTAATTTAGTTCCAAAAGTTAGTTTCGAAGTTGCGAATAAAAACTAAAGTAGTTTCATCTTTTATTCAAAGTTTGGAACTAAACATGAAACTAACTATTTTTTCCTCGCGTTTTTTACTGATTTGAAGGGGAGGTGTGTTTGTGTGTGTTTCAACGAAATATGGGTGCTGGGTGCGAACAATGAACCCTGAATAACAACAGTAATTCAGTTCTCAAATTATTTTAAGATAAAATAAATGTATTTTTATTGAATTTTCGGCAATAAGAGGTATTTTAACATGAACTAAATCGCGCAAATGAAGGAAATTATTATTTTTTTGAAAATAAATTAAATAGATTAGATTGTAGAAAGAAGATGAATATAGGTAAGGATTAAACAAACTTTTCTTTATTTCAACTAAAAGATAATAAAAAATACTTAGGCTTTGAAAGACATAAAAGTTGAAAAGTTTTTATAGTAGTGCAATATTTTTACAGTATAAGTGACATTATTTTATAAAAAATATTATTGAACTCAAAGATCTTAGTATCTAAACAGGTTTTTAAATCAAATATAAGAAAATAATAGTCTTAATATTCCGAACCGCATAAACATAGGCTCGACTGCAACACAACAAAATGTCAAATTTGTCGAACTTAACTAGTTATTAAAATAAATAATCAGCTAAAAATACTTTTAGTGTAGAAATAAATTATATTTTAAGGAAAGGAAATTTATGATATTAATATTTCTTTTATATGAACGCCAATATTTTTCTTTGCAATTTCTTAAAAAATACCAGTCAGATTACTCGAAATATACTAATTAAAAAAAGAACCATTGAATAATGCATATATGCATGAAAATATAACTAAGAATAAAAAAATCCCTCCTGAAAGCACGTCTTCCGAACTCCATGGGCGAGGGAAATGTACAGGTAGTTTATATGCAGCCAGGCAGGACCCACCTCTTCGACTGAGACTGACCTCGTCAACCAAGGTGTCCATTTATTTTATTTTACTTAATTTCATTTTTGTAAGGATTGGTCCCGTTAGAATCAATGTTTTCAGTCATGAGATTATTAATTTTACGATTCAGTCATGAGATTATTAATTTTACTTCCGAACACATCTCCTTCAAAGCTTCAAATTAGTAAAAAACGCGTGGAAAAAAAATTTAGTTTCATGTTTAGTTCCAAACTACGAATAAAAGATGAAACTACTTTAGTTTTTATTCGCAACTTCGAAACTAACTTTTGGAACTAAATTAGTTTTAGTTTCAACGTTGAAACTAAAACTAATTTAGTTCCAAAAGTTAGTTTCGAAAGTCGAACTAAACACTAAATTAGTTTTTAGTTTCACTTTCGAAACTAAAAACTAATTAGTTTTTAGTTTCAGCTTTAGTTCAACTAAATTTTTATTCGAATAATCCCAACTCTGCCACAGATACTACACTAGTAGATCTACTAGTGTAGTATCTGTGGTAACCAATCGCAAGCTCAGTTGTAGGTCACGTGTTGGTTCCGTGAAGTCTCGAACCAGATAGGCGGTTAGAGTCCATTGGTTACCACAGATACTACACTAGTAGATCTACTAGTATAGTATCTGTGGTAACCAATTGCAAGCTCAGTTGTAGGTCACGTGTTGGTTCCGTGAAGTCTCGAACCAGATAGGCGGTTAGAGTCCATTGGTTACCACAGATACTACACTAGTAGATCTACTAGTATAGTATCTGTGGTAACCAATTGCAAGCTCAGTTGTAGGTCACGTGTTGGTTCCGTGAAGTCTCGAACCAGATAGGCGGTTAGAGTCCATTGGTTACCACAGATACTACACTAGTAGATCTACTAGTATAGTATCTGTGGTAACCAATGGACTCTAACCGTCTGACGTCACACGGAACCAACACGTGACCTACTGAGCTTGCGATTGGTTACCACAGATACTACACTAGTAGATCTACTAGTGTAATATCTGTGGTAACCAATTGCAAGCTCAGTTGTAGGTCACGTGTTGGTTCCGTGAAGTCTCGAACCAGATAGGCGGTTAGAGTCCATTGCAAGCTCAGTTGTAGGTCACGTGTTGGTTCCGTGAAGTCTCGAACCAGATAGGCGGTTAGAGTCCATTGGTTACCACAGATACTACACTAGTAGATCTACTAGTATAGTATCTGTGGTAACCAATTGCAAGCTCAGTTGTAGGTCACGTGTTGGTTCCGTGAAGTCTCGAACCAGATAGGCGGTTAGAGTCCATTGGTTACCACAGATACTACACTAGTAGATCTACTAGTATAGTATCTGTGGTAACCAATTGCAAGCTCAGTTGTAGGTCACGTGTTGGTTCCGTGAAGTCTCGAACCAGATAGGCGGTTAGAGTCCATTGGTTACCACAGATACTACACTAGTAGATCTACTAGTATAGTATCTGTGGTAACCAATTGCAAGCTCAGTTGTAGGTCACGTGTTGGTTCCGTGAAGTCTCGAACCAAATAGGCGGTTAGAGTCCATTGTTTACTCGTCAATTAACGTCTTTGGCAACGCCAAATTTCGCCAAAAATGTCGTCCAGGTCTGGACTCTTCAGGCGCGGATTCAAGGGGATTCACTCTGGAAATTGCCCCCTCCTTGGGCTGAAAAAAAAAAGGAAAAAAAGAGAGAAAAGGCGTAAAAAGGAGAAAGTAGACCAAAAATATTTCAGTCCTTTAAAAGATGTACTTTTCCTTCTTTTTATCCTTTTTTCTCTTCCTTTTCCCTTCTTGGCCCCTTTTTTAAAGCCCAGTGGTCACTTTCCCCAGATTTTTCAAACGTTTGTTGGGGGGGGTTAATAATTAAATGATTAGTCCGATGATTTATAAAATAATAATTTACTTTTAATTTACACAATTTAAACAGATTTTAATTTACATCACATTCAATAACTGATCAAGATTTTCTAATAATTATTTCAAACAGATGATGTGGTCTCACTTCATGCTCTCACTGGCATGCGACATGAAAAGTGAGAAGCAGGTGTTAAAACAGTTAGTTGGCTTGCTTCCTTGGTATTGTTGTAAGGACTAGTATCGCTACACGTTTTCTTTCATTAAGTGCTTGCGTTGTTCAAAAATGAGTTATTAAAAGACGAAATCCCTACAATTTTCTGGCGGAGAAATTTCATGGGGGGTCTAAAGAGATCTTTATTGAAAAAAAAAAGGAAAATTTTGTCTATTTGCGTCCAAAGGTATAGGGGATCCTCAAAAAGTGCCCTCTCCTTGGAGTCCTGCTGGATCCGCGCCTGCTTTACACTCATGTGTGGAGAGCAGAGTTGGGCAAAATTCAATTGTGCAATTAACAATTGACGATTGAATCAATTGCAATTAACCTACGATTAACAATTAAATCAATCGTGAAATGATTCCGCAATTGATTCCACAATTGATTTAATCTCGAAATGATTCCGCAACTGATTCCACAATTGATTCAATCGCGGTTGAATTTATGTACGATTGAAATTTCAATCGTGTGAATGCCCAACACTGCTTTAGGACCACTTCCGGTGATTTACGAACCACTTCCGGTAAGTTTCGGACCACTTCCGGCAAGTTGCGAACCACTTCGGTAAAGTTGTGGACCCTTTCGTACGAACCCTGAGAATTTTCTAAGACCCTCTATAAGTACCTTCTGCAATCAATTTTATTGTCTGGTGAAATTAATTGCAATTAAAAAATTAATCGCCATCCACAATTAAAGTTAATCGCGATTGAATTTTCAATTGCGATTGAAAATTCAATTGTCGGTGACAATTTAACTTTAGTCGCAATTGAAATCAATCGTGAAATGATTCCGCAATTGATTCCACAATTGATTTAATCGCGAAATGATTCCGCAACTGATTCCACAATTGATTCAATCGCAGTTGAATTTAGTTGTACGATTGACGATTGAAATTTCAATCGTGTGAATGCCCAACACTGGTGGAGAGAAGCTTGGAGATTTTTTTTTTTTGCTAACATTTGGGTTTACCGTTCCGCGGACCATAAGTGGTCCGTGAAGGGGACGGGTAGCGTACAAAAAGTTTCGGAACAGCCTCAGAAACAGAACAGAAAAGTTTAGAAAGAATCCTCCAGCCGCCATGTATAACCACAGCTCTCACAGCAACATGCTTCAGTGTTATCATCTAGCAGTGGCTGATCCAGGGGGGTGGCACTCTGGATAGTGCCCCCCCTTGGACCTAAAAAAACACTCAAAAGTACGAAAAAAAGTCCCAAAAAGTACTCAAAATCAGTTAGAACCCTACTTTAACAGGTCAAATTTCAAAAAATTTTCTGGGGAAGGACCCCCATATCACCCAGCGGTACCAAAAGGGTATCTTGAGTGATAGATTTTTAAAAAATCCCGGTACTTACGTATTATCCCGTCGACCGTTCAGCGGCCGGCTAATTCAGCGGCATAGTAATAGTAAAGGAAGACAAGAGCCAGGGATCGGAGAGGGTGGAGCTGCCTTGTGAGGGAGGCCAAGGTCCTACATGGACTGTAGAGCCGAGGAGGAAGGAAGGAAGTAATAGTAAAGTCAATGGGATTTGATAACGTTTTCGGATTAAGCGTCACGGTCGACTGGATAATACGCAAGTACCAAAATCCCCAACATTTTGACATTTTTCCCAAAATGCAAAGGTGATGGTCTGGGAAAGTGCCCCCCTTGGAGCCGCGCTAGATGCACACCTGTCATCTAGTTACGGGTTAACTTGCAAAAATTTTTCTTGGGCCCCTTCCTGAATTCAAAAATTTAGGCCCCCATCATTGGCGTAACGAGGGGGGGTTATTGGGGTTGTATTGTAACCCCACCCCATTACATCGACGGTTTCTAAAACATGAAAAACTGAAAAAATTTCTCTTTACAAGGAAGGCGGTTCACAAGGAATTTTTCTTATGGGAACTAACCCAAAGGGCCTCAAAATGAATTTAAACACTACATTGAGCGACAATTTTTTTAAAAAATTCTGGGGGACAACCCCCAATCCCCCCCTCTAAAATTTATACGTCTGTTATACTGTGTTTTTCCCTTGAAAGTTAAGCCAGAAATTTTTTTAAAGGGAGTAATATGTTGGAGTTGGAGTGGTTGACTGGTCGGAATAACACCCCCCATGAGTCAACTCTAGTTACGCCACTGGCCCCCATGGTCAATGGGCTTTGATTGATAACGTTTTTGGATTCAGCAGCACGTTCAACAGGATAATTCGTAAGAAAAAACAAAAAAATTACTAAACACCTTCACAAAAATACAATGAGTTGCTAAACGATTTTTATCAAAAAAACAAGAAATTTGGTCTTGACCAGGCCCGCCGACAGGGGGGGGGGCAAAGGGGGCACTTTCCGTTGGGCCCGGGGACTTAACCAGCCCTATAGGGGCCCGTAAAGATACTTCTAACTAACCTCTCTTACTCAGAGGAATATACTAATTTTGAATACTTGGTAAATTATTTTATTCACTCTGAAGACCGCCGAAAATCAGTAAATTTCAGTTTCCAAGAGGCGTATTTCAAAAAATTTTCTAGGGGATACCCCCAGACCCCCTAGAAGAATTCATTACGAGATGGATTTACTTTTCTAAAATTTCATACTCAAGATAAATAATTATTTTAAAGGATCCTAGGCTTAGCTCCATTTCAAAAAAAGCTCATCCTTGGGTGTCTTTCAATTGTGAAAAGTATCCAAAAATGATTTTAAAATTTCTTTTTTAAGGATCGAAATTACAAATTTCCTGGGGATTCCCCCAGACCTCCTTTAGTGCTTGTTACTCATCCTATAATCAAGAAAACGAAATTTTTAAGTATATCAAGATTCTAAACTTGCATAGAAATGTTCAAAAACTGCATCTAGCTTATGCATTTACTAAAGACAATTTTTGACCCCCTCTCAAAATAAGAACTGGGGGCCCGCTTCTCGACTTTGTCCCCGGGGCCCGGCTTGACTCTCGGCGGCCCTGGTCTTGACTGATGGTTTCAGAAACAAACGAATGAAAACGTTTGTACATTTAGGGCATCAAAAACCAGCACTGATCATGGCCAATTGTGAGGAGTGTAAAAACCATCGATATTTAACGAGCGGACAGCCCCTCAAGGTAGATCAAGGTGGATAATTAAAAGTTGTCGCCGCATCCCCGCTGCCGGATCGTCACCAAACTTGTTCCAATCACCCAAAGAACCCGACACTGCCGCATCTCTGCTGTCATTCCCTCAGCGAAACAGGTGAGTAGCCCACTTTCGCCCTCGGATGAGCAATATTGTTATTGTCAGCATCGCTTTCGGTTTCATTATTGTTGTTGCTTTTTTCTCCATTGATTGCTTGCGATGTCGAAGTTGTGTGTATGATGGTTCTGATGGGGTCCACAAACTGGGACCGTAGCCTGAATTTATATTCAGGTCGGACCCCACCCTATATATGATGTATTAATGATCATATATTAACGAATATATGGTACGACTTGGTAATTTGATACATCATAATATAGGGTCTGGTGGGAAATATGGATATATGATTCATAAATAAACTTATGATCATACATTAACGAATATATGGTACGAATTGGTAATTTGATACATCATCTATGTAATAGGGTAGGGTGGGGTAAAATGGATATAAGGATTTTAATAGTTACATATTTATAAAATTTAACGTTTTTTGGCGTACTGATTTTTCTAGAGCCTCAATAAAAATCATTGAATTTTATAAATGTAAACTGTTAAACTCCCTATATTCATTTTATCCCGCCAGTCCCTATTTTTTTATACATTAGCATTTACTAATTGCAAAAAATGTGAGATGTGGGAGTGAATATGAATGGGTATTCACCGGAATTTATAGCCAATTGTTTGCCCAATTTTAATTATTTCTTTAGTTTTTTTAAATAATGAGGAATAATTGCTCATTTGGCTATATTAACACAAACTATGTCTTGAAAATTACTTTTTTGGGCAGTTTTATGTAAAATATTATTTATTTTCTGTTTTAGGGAAAGTTTTCTATTTAGTAATTTGGGGATATCTTCTAAGGGTTATACGAAAAAACCGGTCAGTAAAAACAAACTTATTACATGGGTAAAGCTATAATTTTTTTTTGTTATTTTGTGTGACCGGATTTTACTGATCGATTTTTACATTATAACCGGTATTTTCGCGAGGCCTCGGTTCTCAATACCATAACGGGTACAGTTCTGTACTGGGTTGGACACGGTGACAAATTTTTTTTTACCACCAACCAAGTTTAATATCCAAGCTTAATCATTGATGATTTAAAAATTCTAGGAAATGAAATTCTCCTATTTTGTTCTAATTTTTTTTCTGAAATTCAAATAGAGTGCACAAAACAAAACAATTGGATTTCAAATTCATTTTTGTGAAACGTGTCATTGTGTGAGAGAACAGAACTCCATGCTGACATTTAGAGAAGTTATTTGAAATTGCGGCAGACAGTAATTCTATCGCGAATCAAGTGGACGGTCTGCCTCATATATCACCCAAGAGTCCGAAAATGAGTTAAAATCACTCTCATTTGGGTGAAATTTTCAAAATCTCTCTGGGGATTTTCCCTCACAACCGCCCACTTTATCACACAGTTCCGAGGATTCAGTAACACAATTTTCGCATTTTATAGGTAAGCACAATCGAATCCTTTTTAAACATTCCACAAGAAAGCGTAAAGTTCTTAATTTGTGTTGTGGGCGCGAAATTTGTGTGTAAAAACAATATTAGGTCTAAACTATCTTTAAATAATAAGTGACAGCAACTATTCACAGATTATGCCCTTGATGCCCCGATCATTAAACCCAAAATTGAAAAGAACACATATTTAAAATTAAATATTTATACCCCAATTTAATTGTCAGACTCTTTTAGTGGTGAGTAAACTCGCAATAGTACTTCTATAGTGAACTAGGAACTTTATTTAAATGGGAAAGGGGGCTGAAAAAGTATAAAAAAAGAAGAAAGCCCAAAAAAGTTTGTATCGTTATGACTTTTTTAAATTTTAAAAGATATACCTTGGTTATTATCTTAAATTAGCATGATAAATTCCTTTTTAGTATTGCCCTTCTTTCTATGTAAAAAAGATGGAATTCAAATTGAGCAAGGAATTATAATAAATATTTGAACGAATTCTAGGGTGATCTGACTTAAAAGTGAAAGGTATAACCCAGGGGGTGGACATTAAAAGAGGGTGATTGGCCCTAGGTGTCACCCTCTTGATCATTTAACAGGATGAGGTCTTTGGTGTCGAAGATCAAATGACCACAAATGCATTTTTAAGGGTTTAACCTCAGAAAAAATTCTTTGGGAAGGAATCCTAAGACCTTTTTTTTACAGTGCTTATTTTTCCAATAGCTACGCCAAGTCCATGATCACAAGCACTGTCACAGACATAGTTTATCAGAAAATTATGGACCAAGATACAGCTTATCAAGCATTTGATGCATTAAGGCAACAGTTTGAAGCAAGCTCTAAAGATCAGTTATTTAAAATCTGTACAGATTTTACCTGGCGTAGCTATTGGCTTTGCGGTAAAAATCGCTCTCTTTTTTGTGTTGCTTTTTCTCAGCTTCTGTGGCTTCTGCAGCTAAAGGCTCTGGCTTCTGCAGTTTTCCATCTATAACATCGAGTGCTCCCTCGTGATAATCCAACACGTCGCGAATTTTATGCTTCCATACTGGCCAATCTTTCTCGCCCGTCAACGGTCTTTCCGCTCTGACTATCAGCTCAACAACGAAACTTGCTGCGACGAGCCGCCTATCTCTTTTCAATGACGGCTAACTTTCGCTATCTCCCGCAACTAAGCAGTACAGCGTTCACTAACTATGTCGTACCTTTAATGGTGGATTCTATATCACTTCTTCCCGCATCTACGCAGTACGGTGAAAACCGGCCATGACGACAACTTTTTCCGAGGAGTACATCTGCCTTAAACTATCTTGAAGAAGACCTTAGTCCTTGTCTATCTGCGCAAGTTGAGCTCGTACTATCACCCATAACCTTTAGTATTTTAAGCTAGCACAACTATGCTAAATTAGCAGAGATAAAAAGGCACAACGCTTACTCCATAGCTTTATTAGAACCGACTGATTTTGAATTTCTTAAGTCTCGTAACAATACATCACGCGTACAATAATGTTGCCATCCATGGCGGAATATATTAAACAAAAACAACTAACACTAGACGTTAACACTAGTACATTTATTTTCTTTAACAATTTTATACCATATTATATTATTACCATATATGGTAATAATACTGATTATAAAAAAACTTATTTCAAAGAAAACTACAACATTCGGGGCCTAAATTACACAATTCCGAGTGTTATTTTCGGTTAGTTAGATTTTTATCTAACGGAGGAGCTTGTTCAAGGAATCCGGATGAGATTTTCTCTTGAGATTTCCGAGAAATTTGGAAGCTTATCCTTTTTCACTAGGCCACTAGGGGAAAATGCACCAGAGATATGGATAATCGATAGCTTTTCTTTCTGCGATAATAAAAAAACTACGGAGAAGTTTCCACTATCTGGGCCAACCCTCAGCTGGCTGTCTTTGCAACTGGAAAGTTGCTCCCCGAACACAAATATCCAAATCCTACATACTATAGAATCTCGACATTGGTCAGTTTAACGACTTCTGATTGATAATTTAATTTCGTGACGTCATACATTTATTACTATTATAATGTCGTTGTATAGTTTATTACATTGTATTTTTATGCATTCTTTATTTCCATCATACTGTTTTTTATCCTATTTTAAACTTTTAATAAAAATTTTACTGAATACTCTAAATGAGGAACTGTTATATCGAAACTGTTTAGAAGTACAGTGCAACTTGGATAATTCAAATCTGCAGGGAACACTGTAAAATTTGAATTATCCAAGACTTTTAATTAAAGAAATTCTATCTTCTACCTGTAATTCTATTCATTGAATGATTGAAAAGATTCTCTATCTTTCGATTCTCTATCAACAACCTGAAAGCGAGGTTTACACACATACATGCAGAATGTCCCGTTCTGAAACTCTATTCGAAAAGTAGGGATGTTCTTTATGTGGTTCTGGTAAGAACTTTATGGCAAAAATCGTTGATTGTAAAAATTTATTAGAAAACTTCGAATTATCCACGATTTTTTAACATTGATTCAATAGAAAGTTCATGGGACCAAGAGACAACTTCAATTATCCCTACTTCCAATCAAAGACGTTCGAGATATTTAAGTTTCACTGTTGAAATCAATTGTCCAAGATTTACAATACAAAAATCTAATTTGTTAGAGATATTTTGGAAAAGGAATACCTACAAAAGCACCATTTCCTAATCGGAATAATCGGCTCTTGTTTCTCTGTAGATGTAATGAACTTTTCCTAGGTAGCTCATACCAAATATGTCAAGTTTACGTAACTGCTACAAGAAGTAAACGAAATTTGGCCATATACATGACAAAAATTCGACGAATCTTCAACGCTTGTGCTGCTTGGGTTATCACCTGGATAACTTGTACTTCTTTGGCCAACACGAATTTAACCTTTTTAACTCTTGACAACTATATTTAAAAAAAAAAAAAATTATCCTGGACTACAAGAACGAAAATTGTCAAAGCAATCCCATTACTCTGCGCTATTAAAAAATATATTTTGAACTATAAAAGGAAATGGTAACTTTTTTTTTGGGGGGGGGCTCCAAATTGTTCATGGAAACCTATGCCAATTTTTCTTAAAAATTGATGGCTAAAGCTTGATTTAATTTTAAGCCTAGAGCAGTGTTTCCCAACGTGGGGCGTACGCCCCACTAGGGGGAAATATGATTTTCTAGGGGGGCAAATTGAAAATTTACAACCAAATTGCCCCCCCAGGGGAGGCATGGACCACGAGGTTATATTTACTTTCCAAGAAGGATTTTCGAAAAAGGATTGGCTCAAGTTCTGAATCGTAGATTCGCAAAGTTGGAAGTTGAATTTTGAGCGATAAACAAACTTTTGTAGTTTACATTAAATGCAAAATTACTGCTTGGCTTAGTACGCAGAAAAGACCAAATATCGCCAACATCCGCGATTCCGAACGTGCGCTGTGAGTAATTCATGAATTTCCTCATGGAAACCAAAACAAAGCATTAGTAAAACCCTTTGATTGGCTTACAGACAATATAAAAAATTATGTGTAATCTTACATGGGGGGGGCATGGAAAATTTAGGAAGGTTTTGGTGGGGTATGGACCGAAAAGTTGGGAAACACTGGCCTAGAGTATAAATTTAATGAACTTCCGACAAAAAATGCTGAAAAATGTTATCGAGTACAGTAGACAATGTTATTATGAATGAAAAAAAAAATTCCACTTTTTATTTTTGAACAGCAGCAAGAAATAATTTAAGAATAAAATTGTTTGTACGAACAACACTTTATAGTGCCACTAAAATAAATTAAGTAGTAGTATTTCTAATAAGAAACAAGAACAGTAACCGTTTGACTGTCTGATGTTCTTGTTTTATGTGAGCTTTACATCAGTGATTGTCAAACTGTGGGGGGGCGTGGTAACTCCAGAAGGGGGGGGCAAAGTCAATTTTCCAAGTCCGGACCCCTCGCAAAATTTGGACTAACTGGATAAAAACGAGTTAAAACACTGTTTTTAAGGCTCAAATTTCAAAATATTTCTGGGGGGATCCCCAGTCCTCTCCTTTTGTACTTGGAATACTAAATACTGCCTTAATTTTTTTAATAGGAATTAGAATAATTTCATCCTTTCCACAACAAAAACCTAGGTATGGGTCCTGCGATATAAATTACTTAAATTCATACTGGGGCCACCCGGAAAAATTTCTTACACGCCAATGGTGTGAATGTATAAAAAAAGTTATAATATTCAGATCAGGACTAAAAACGGGTTAAGAATTGGTTTTATGACACTAAAATTTTGAAAATAGAAAGAAGTAGAGAAGTAGAACCTCCAGACCCCTATTTCCATTGGGCAGTTGTTCCTGACGGGTTTTCTTCATGTATTATAGCTTTACCGTATTGCTCTGCTTATATCACTGTATATGAAATGGGGCGCAATGAAAATTACGATTGAAAATTGGGTCACCAATATTGAAAGTTTGAGAAGCACTGCTTTACATTGTAACCAATCCATTCCATACCTTACTTGTAGTGTTCGGCAACTAGTGGTCAAAAAATAGTTAACTACCAACTACTAACTAGTTTGGGAAAATCTAGTTGCAATCAAGTGAAAATCTAGTTGCAACTAGTAGTTAACTATTTTTTCCTGGGACTAGTTACAACTAGTAGTTAACTGTTTCCCAAAGTAGTTAACTACTAGTTAACTAGTCTATTTAATTTCATAACCTATTTTTTGCCCAAATTCTAATTCTTCTTTCTCATCTATATCACAAAAAACACGCAAAAAGGGCCTTTAATTCTGGTTATGGTATTTTCAGTACTCTACCATCTTTATTAAATTTGTTACAGTACAATTTTTTCTATATTTTGATAAAAATTTTAATAAGAATTATTTTGAAAGTAGTTTCAACTAGTAGTTATTAAAAAAAGTATTTCAACTAATAGTTGAACTAGTTTAACCAAAAGTAGTTAAACTACTAGTTAACTACTAGTTGATCAGTAGTTAACTACTAGTTGCAACTAGTTCTAGTTAACTAGTGCCGAACATAACTTACTTGTGCCATAAAACAATAACCAAGCCAAACCATTCCATATTTTACACTGTAAGGTATGGAAATACTATGCCTTCCGCATTCTATTCATACCATAGGGTTCTATCGCACCCGATTCAGTACAAGTGCACCGAACTGATGGGACACTGACAAACTGGTTTCAAATTTTGTCTATCGATGTGTTCCGAACAATACGGTTCGAACGGCGCGTCTGCTGTATTAATAATGAAGCATCGAGATGATTAAATTAATCCCCGAACTAAATACCAGCTGTGGTAGCTTCAATGAAGTGGGATATACGGCTTTTTACTTTCCTCAAAAAACATCTTTGTAGCTTAAAATCCTTATCTTCATAAAATTGCACGATGGACATTAATTAACCCCTAATTAAGCAGGGAACTTTATAATATGCTCTGAAATATAACTACGCTTTCAGAAAAATTGAGTTACACACATCTCACGAGAATTAGTCATTTTTGTTGTGATATTTGTAAATCTTCGGAACCCACAAAGTTATTATGGTCGAGGTTTTCCTTTTAGCTATTCGTACTTTAAATATTTATATTACAAGGAAGTATTGTTAACAATTTAGTGGTGACTGTTATCCCCACAAATTTTACAGCCGAAAGTATAATTCAATCTTTTTCTTGTTCAATTTATTCAAATTTCTATTTTTCATCGGACATATTTTTGTGTGCTCCAGGCCAGGGTCCCTCCTTGGACCACCAATGATCCGCTGACCTCCGGTTGGGAACCACTGCTTTAATTGAAGCTCTAAGTAAAGGCTTATGAAGATTTCATGGCAACTACAGTGTTGAAATAGTTGGGAAATTCTTAAACGATCTTCTGATGTTCTAGTAGTTCCAGTTCCATATCGCTCAACCTTTTCTCAGACCGAAAGTGTTTTTTTTTCTTAGATAAGCTATAAAAACACCTATTCCAAGTCAATAAAGCTGGTTTCCATACTTTTCCTTAAGTGGTTCTTATCTCTATAACCAATTCGTGATGTTCTTGGCTTGGCAAAATTCTTGATGGTATTTTCAAAGAAATATTACCAGCTTGGAAGCTGTCTCCAAGAAAAAAAAACGGGTCAAGATAGTCGAACCTGTAACTGAGAAGAAAAAAGGTTCTTTATTTCAATATATGATTTGACTATAATATACTAATACTTCAGTATTTTGTAGAAAAAAAATTTAATGATCGCATAGCAAAGTACGTAGCATTAAAGCTTGATTCAGTCACCACTAAATAAAAAGATAAATATTTATATAAAATTATTATTTCTAAGTATGTTATTAATTGTTGCAAATTCATGGGAATTAAATTAAAAGTACTCATAACAACCTTGGGTTCTTTAAACTGAATTTAAAATTAGGTAAAGTAATAATTTAAGTAAATTCATATCAAGCAGGGCTCATCCAAAGCACAAAGAATACCTTGGGTGCTAATTCTTAGGGTGAACTGCCCAGTGAATGAACACTTAACAGTTGGACTTGCGTTTTCTGCTCTTTAGATATTTACAGGGCTTTTTTCGACCAAATCTTTAAAATAAGGTATGTTTCCAATCAGGCTTTTTTACTGTGGAGCACAGTCCAGGGAAAATACTTTCAGATATCACAATTGATTGTTTTGAAGTTATTTTGGTTTAAGTGAAAAAACAGCGCTGTGAATAAACAAATCCAATTTCCAAAATGTATTCATAAAAAACTAAGTTTGATGATTAAATGTTGATTTATATAAAACTCAAAATTCGGGCTTTGCGAGTGAAAATTAAATCCGACCGATCTTGAGTTTCATTGATTGGATTATTATTATCATAGGGTTACTTTTGAGCGATACAACTTTACTTAGGTATAATAATTAATTTTAAATGAAAAATATTTTGAGCGAAAAATTCAAATCAGACAGAGCCCAAACAAATCGTTCTCATCTTGCCAAAACCACCAATCTACTTTTTTAATGCGTTTCTTTTCAAATTTCCAGATTTATCGAGATACAACTCTGCTCTGATAGGGGACTTTCGATCTTCCTGAGTTTTTTTCTCCCTTACGATTGAAAAAGGATAATTCGTTTTTAATAAAAATAAAAAACTTCGACTTATTTTAAAAAAATAGAGGAAAATTTTGATCAGATTTTGATTTCTATTTTGGTTTCCATGATTTTAAATTTCAATCCTTGTTTTAGAAAAGACATTTAGACAATGCTAAAGGTTTATTTTAAGTTTATTTTAGGTTTTAGGATTGGAAAATTACTCGATTTGGCAGGTTAGAAATGAACCGAAGTTTCAACTCATCTCTTGGTTTAATGTAATAAATGCCTGAATAGAACGATTTTGCTGGTTTGGGAACGTTCATAAATTAGGTGTTTTTTCAAAATGTTTGACCCCTATCTCCCCTTTGGTTCATGAGATTTTGATGGACCCCCTTCCTCCCTCAAATTATCACATTAGATATTCTCTATACCTTTTAAATAAATAAATTTCTTTTATATGCTCTAGTCACATTTGTTTCGTCACACTTTTAACATACACAATGCAAAAGCTTTGATACAAATCCATGTTGAAATCCTAAACATGGTCTCAACTTGTAATTTTCATGACTATACTAGACTGCAACGATTCCTGACCCTATGATGTCACTAACAAACAAAGTAGTTCCCAGCGCGGTGTTTGAATTGATATTTTTTTAAAACCTATGTTAGAGCGTCTTTTTATCACGATTACCGAAACCCCTCTTAGCAACCCAACGGGCTTTCAGTTTACACAGTTTCTGCTTCCGTGTAGTGATGTCATAGGGTCAGGAAGCGTTGCTGCTGTCGAGTATAACTGACTAATGTAATGATTCGCTGTTTTGACTATTCTGCGCATTTTTCTAAAAATTTTGATTTGAAAGATTTGTGCTAAAAATGATAAGAGAAAATCGTATACTTTCTAAACTAAAAGTTGATGTGAGATTTTAATTGACTCCCCCTCCACTCTGGTGATATTTGGTGAGTGTTTGCTGGACCCCCTCCCCCACTTTTCGACGTCATGTAATTTATGGATGTCCCCCTTTTATTCCGATTTCAAAGGGTCACTCAATATTATTTAGCCTCTCCCATGCCGCCTTAAATAAAACCCCTAAGGGTGCGAGTCTTACGGTCTTACTCTCATCGCCTATCGGTTTCCTAGTCGTCTACAACCTCTAGCATTATTTACCTATAATTTTGAATCAGCTTTAGAGTAGACTGGTCTGGAAAGTTTAATTTAAAAGCCAAATTTATTCTCTAGCTAGTCCAAGGTTCATTAAACACTTAGAACTAACAACCTGAATGAAAAAAAAAATTGATATTATTTATATGGGATACGTAAAATATATGTCAGTAGTTTCAAAAGAATTTATTTAAAAGATATTATTTTGATGGCCTTAAAGTTCAGGGGAAAGAAAGAGGAAATTTGTTACCAATTTAAAAAAAAAAACCTAAAGTGAAATAGTCACCACTTAAATATTTAAATAAATTATTTACTTAAAATTCTAAATATGTATAAGTTTTAAGCATTGCAAAGAAAACAACATTATCCCTCCCGAGCAGTTCACCAACTGCTCAGAATAATTGTAAATGCAGTCACAGTTGGCCAACACAGTAAAAGACGCACAGGGGCGGTATTCCTCGACATAGCAAGAGCATTCAACAAGGTATGGCATAAGGGACTTATACACAAATTAAGAGCTCTCAAGTTCCCCACATACCTAGTCAGAATAATAAACTCTTTTCTAAAAGGTCGTGTGTTCAGAGTCCGAGTTGGATGTCAGCTATCTGACAGTTTTAAAATAGCAGCAGGAACCCCCCAGGGGGCCATATTATCCCCACTGTTGTACAACATTTATACCCAGCTCCCCAGGCACATTCCTCCATCTTTTTGCAGACGATACCGCAGTGATAGCGCAACACTACAGAGTACCAGTAATAACCTCCAACCTTCAAAAGGCCCTAAAAGAAATAGAAACCTGGTGTACTAATTGGAAAATTGCTATCAACACCAAAAAAACCCAGGCAGTCCTATTTAAGAAACAGGTCAGAAAAAAGATCGCACAGCCCCCCTTTACCTATTTGGCGACGTCATCGAGTGGACAAATAAAGACAAATACTTGGGTGTCCTCCTCGATGAGTGTCTATCCTTCACCCCCCATATCAATGAACTAATCAAAAAACATAAAAAGCAAAAATAGCAATGCTCTATCCCTTACTCTGTAGGAAGTCTGCGCTATCCCTCAAAAACAAAGTAACCCTCTACAAATCAGTGGTGCGGCCGCAATTCACTTACGCTTGCCCAATCTGGGCCATAGCCAATATTGGCAGCCTAAACAAACTAATAGTATGCCAAAACAAACTTCTTATAATGATTGCGGACGCACCCTGGTACATTAGAAATAAAACTCTGCAAGACGACTTAAAGGTGGAGGAATTGCCAAAATTTATCGAAAAACTGTCAAAAAGTTTCTTCGACTCAATACCTAACCACCCAAATGCTCTAATAAGCATCCAACCAATACATAATGAACCTGAATTCCACAGGAGATTCCCCTTCTCTACCACACACATAAGTGAACGGTTCCACCCCCCATAAAAAGAAAAACAACAGAAGATATATGGCTCCCTGGGTCTCCTATAGGACTCGAATAAATAAATAGCAACGAAGTCAAACAATAAACAAATCAAACATATCAAAACTAATAATATAAGTACAAAATAATTTCTGGCTAAAAGCATAAAATTAAGATGGACAGATCAAATGGAGCAAATGCAATTCCAATTTGCAGTGTTCTCCTTGAAAGATAGATTTCGTTGTATATGTTTTAAGGAAGTGTTTTATAAGGTCTAACAAATAAAATGTCTCAAATTTTGAGATATTATGATATGGAGTTATAAATCGCAGAGTTGGGATTATTCGAATAAAAATTAAGTTGAACTAAAGTTGAAACTAAAAACTAATTTAGTGTTTAGTTGCGAATAAAAACTAAAGTAGTTTCATCTTTTATTCGTAGTTTCGGAACTAAAAATGAAACTAAATTTTTTTTTTCCTCGCGTTTTTTACTAATTTCTAATTAAGCTTCGAAATGCGCGTTATTCGCAAGGCCAATCTACCTAAGTATAAGTAGGTACTAAGTAGGTAAGGTAGTAGGTAGTTCACCTGCAGCAAAACTCCAGATTCCTATTTAATTTTTTTTTCTAATCTGCATTCTGTGAACTTTTTTCGACAATTTCAAATTTCTGCTTTTTGCAACTAACTTTAATTTTTTTTATAGAAATGTGTAAGGCAATGACGTATTATTTTACAGCAGACATGTTTTGAGTTTATAAAACATCTTTTCATTATGTCGTTTTCCATTGTCTCAGGACTCTTCTGTTCTGTATTCTATTTTCCGAATAGTTTTGTCAATCCAATAAAATGTTCATTTTTTTTCCTCCAGACTTAATGAATGACTCATCACCCTCAATTCTTCGATACGTTTCTGAAAACGTTTGATGTACAACTCAAAAAGGTGAGGAGGGTAGCAAACTTGAATCTATTCTTCTACGACCCTGAAAAAGAGAACTTGTTCGCACCCAGCACCCGTATTTCGTTGAAACACACACAAACACACATCCCCTTCAAATCAGTAAAAAACGCGAGGAAAAAAATTAGTTTCATTTTTAGTTCCGAAACTACGAATAAAAGATGAAACTACTTTAGTTTTTATTCGCAACTTCGAAACTAACTTTTTGGAACTAATTTAGTTTTAGTTATTAGTTTTAGTTTCAGAACTGATTTTTGTCCAACTCTGATAAATCGTCGTGGAAGATGTTCAACCGCACTACATTACACATCTAACATTTGAAATAGCTGAACTCAGTGTTATTAAAAGTACTGCTTAGCTCAGTGTTATTAAAAATAAAATCGACGGCTCTGATATGGCGGAAAATTTTATTTTTACGTAATCAGACGCTGATCGTATTCTATAACCTTAAGAGTAGGGCATTAGTTTAATTTAATACAACGTACTGACACTGTTTGAGGGAGATGAAAATAAATTATTAATTAAGTTATTAAAATACTGGGGTTTGAAGGGCTAACGATCTTAGGAACTTCGTCAAGTATCCCCCTTGTTTTTTTCTTAGCTTCCTTTCTCCCCTCAAAAATAATCGCTTCTTCTTTCAAAAGCACGGCACCTTTTTACTGTCCTTGGTTCTGCAGTATATTCTTACATATGCCAAAAAATGAGTAATTAAAACTGTAATACTCACCAGTAAAATAGTCATCTAATTTAAATTATTTAAATCAAGTTTTTTATTCAATAATAGTTCAAGAACTATGAAATTTTTACGAAAGCACTGACTTTCAAAAGTTAAATAAAAATAATAGTAAACAAAAACTACATTAAATTGTAATGTGAAAGGGTGAAGTGTATATTGAACATACATTACAGGAAATACTCATTTCCGTATTATTCACTTATTAGTTATTTCTCTCAATACTATAGATAGGCAACATGAAATTCTTATATAGATATTTTGGCCCTTGAAAATAGGCCCAAAACGATGTTTTTGGCCCGCGACAAGTTTTGAACGCAAAATTTGGCCCGCATAGCCTTTGAAGTTGTGCAGGCCTACCTTGAACTTGATGAATTATTAATGATTGACGCATAGTTTTAAGCAGAAGTAAGTTCTGCACTAACTATCGTTTCTGGCAACCCATTCCATCTATCCACAACCCTGTTAAAAAATTGTTTTCTGCTTTCCCGGTTAAAATATGCCTTATTCAATTTGAATCTGTGACCCCTCGTTCTATTATCTGTTCTAAAGTCCAGACCCTCTGTGTCTCCTCATTTTAAAAAGTGTAATCAAATCCCCCCCTATAGCCTTTCTTTTCTCTTAAGAGTGAACATATATTTAACTTCTTTAAGCGTGTTCATCATAGTTTAAACTGGAAATACCCTTGATCATTTTAGTATTTCAATTAAAAATCAATGTATTTTTTAAAATATGGATACCAGAATTAAACCGCATATTCTAGACGAGGCCTCACTAAACCTCTGTACTGTGGCAAGATTGTGTTCCCTGTCCTTAAAGAAATAGGTTTTTATAATATAACCCAAGATCCTATTAGAAATTAAAAGGTGACAGAATGTAATAAAGTTTCTCTCAAAGAAACAAACAATACATTTCAGCCCAAAAAGCCGGGAGAAAAAAAAGCGCTCCCCGGAAGGAAACTAAAACTGGTTAAATTGACGAAGATAATAGTAGATATGGAGTGAAGCACTTAGTACCAACTATATAGGATTTTAGAGACATGAAAAAGAAATTAAAATAAATGAAGAAATTCGGTTTGGAAATACACTGCTTTTCCCTTTTTTTTTCTTCGAAAGATTTATTGAAATCTTAGAAAGACTTTATAAAGCGAATTTAGCTGTGAGCAACAATTTTCCCCCACATTTCTCGTATTGAATGTGAAACACTAACTTAATTTGCTAAGTCTTTTATGTTTTAATATTTGCGCTAAAGTTTTATTAATGTCCAGTTCAGTTAAGTGCCCAGTAGATGACTGACTGTATTGACATGCATTAAACTGAATTAATAACTATTTTTCATTCTATTTTATAGTAGAACAAGTATCCGAATGTTGCATGTTCATTTAATTAACTAAAACTCATTTTTAAAAAAATATAGTTTTTTTTTCTCCCATTTTCAACATACATACAGTAATTAATTAAAATACACCTTTTTCGGAAAAAAAAATCCAATTATGTATCCGAATTTTTGATAATTGATTTTTCACATCTATTCTTTGAACTAATGCCAAAAAATATGATTTAAATTTAGTTTTATACTTTTTAACAGTTTGAAACTTTTCAAGCTTAAAGGCGGAAAAAAATCCCACGTTTTTTTTTTTTTTGAGTCTATAATTTTTTTGGGATTTATATATTTTCAATGAAATATTAAATTGAAAAGATTATTAGAATAATAATTATTTTATTTATAGCTTTTTATGTTCTTGAATTTTATTGGAAATTCAGATTATCTTTATAGACGAGCTTGAAAGAAAATTACATAAGTATATTATAAAAATGCAGAAATAAAAAAGTTGTCAGAGATTTATTTCATTTTCAATTTAAAACAAAAACAACTTTTAAATTGAAATTATCTTTTTGCCTAAAACCCCGAGCACTTCCGGTGTATATTCCAAAAATCGTATTTCCGGTTTAAACTATTAGAGTCGCGGAAGTCACACAACTGAATTCGTAGATTAAAATCAAATTATGAACTCATTTTAATGAATGACAATTATCAAGTCTACTATCATTGGATAAAGATTGAGAAATAAAACTAATTTTTACATTCTAAAACAATAGTTTTAGTTTAACAAAGAGCGAAGAAAAGTTTTGTTACATTCTTAGTCCGTTCTTATATAACGTGGATGAATTTTTTATTTCTTTTAACTTTTTTCTGTTAAAACTCACGAGTCGAACGAAGCTCGTAGATACTTGAGATAGAGCACAGAAAGTCATTTCACCAGTTTTAGTCTCCCTTCCTTTTTGCTAACTGGCCAATTCAATCAGTTAGTTTCATTCATTGCTCAATCCGAGACGTAATTTATTAGCCCCTTCGAGCATTAAGATCATCAGCGGAAGCACTCTCTTAGATTGTACGACATAACCATTAGGTACTTCCCTCTGGTAACGAACGTGAGGAATTTTATCTGGATCCATATACTAGTCTTTGGCAGACCAGTTGAGAACGTAGAGGTAATACACAAAGAGAAAGCTTTTGATATGGCCGCCCATGGCAAAAAGAAAGCTGTAACATGGCATCTTGAAGCATGGGCGAAGCAGGTTTCATGTTAGGGGGGGGGCAAGGATATTGTGAATACTAGTGATAGTATTCGAGAGGGGCTGACTCAACATTATTTCCCAGGCCCCCCATACCCCATGGTGAGTACTTTCTCTCACTAAATTTTAGGGTACTACTTATACAAAGGATTTGAACTTTTGCACACAAAACATATGAAACGAAAACATATGGGTAATGAATGTGAGCTTAAAAATGGGGGTTCTGGGGGTCTTCCCTCAGAAAATGTTTTAAAATTCGCCCCTCAAAGTAGTGTTTTTGCTCATTTTGAGACTCTTTGGACTGAACTGAAGCGCTTCTTGTAAGCCACACAGTTTTCAAGGAAAATTATGTACTATTGATGTAATAAAGTTTTTCAAAAAAATTTTACAAGCTGAGAATTTGGGGGGAGGGAGGCAGCTGCCCCTCTCTGTACCCCCTTGGCTACGCCCATGTCTTGAAGTGATAATGCTCACCAGCAAAATGGTTAATAATTTTTTGTGCTGTATATAATCTCTACAAGTAATCCACAATTACTATTTTAAAAAATTAATCACACAACTTAATAATCAAGTCATATTTGTTTTTATTAAAACTGTAATTTTTTTTCAAATTCAAATTTATTAACAAGAACAATAAAACACAAAAACAGTACACTAACACGAATAAATACAAATACATATGACACATATACAAATCCCAAATTATTATAAGATGACAATATCCCAAAGGGGCAAATACCCGTCCATGGGGTCACAGAATATCTATAGACACACACCTCGCCAAAATCGCAAATCTAACTTTTCGAGGATAGGCGTTCTCTTTAGTATTTTTTTAGAATAATCGAGGTGGTCCTTGCGTTGATAAATTGGCGATCTTTCTCGTGACAAAAAAATATTTTTAAATTTTGGTACAAAATATATTACTCAGAAAATAATGATCACAGATAATCATTAAAATTCTGATCACCAGTAATGATTGCGATATGTGAGTTTTTCTTTTATAATCGCCAAACGATGTTCCGTGTTTGATGAAAAACGCTGCATGGTTTTTAAAAGTGGCAAATAAAAATATTTTGATTTGATTTTTAATTTTTTCTTCGGCTCCATAATCAATTTCCAACCATGAAATATAGCTGTGGCATACTTACTCACCAATTCGAAGTGCATTTTTTTTAAACAATTAAAGTTTTATTGTGTAAATATGATGCCAATCTAATAATCCTCTTCCCTTCCTCCAAGTACTACCCGTCATGACGGTACTGCAATACTAAAGCTAATACTAAAAGAAACTCTCCCCACATAGCAATACTAAATTCGACAGCTCAACGTTTCTTAAACCCAGTACGTCACAAATGCGGAAGGAGAAATCGGTGAACACACAGCCTGTTGAGTTGCTAGGAGAAGGAGTTTTGGTACGCAAATCGAGACAAAAAGACACAATATACACATGGGTTTAACAAAATAATAATTTTTAAATCGACGTTCTATTCATTTCACTCAAAATTCAGACACCGCGATGGGAACTACTTTGTTAGTGACGTAATAGGGTCAACTTAAGTTGCTGTCAGGTATAACGCCTCCTTAACTAAATGCCCAAGTAACTGGAATAAAACTAGAAATATCAAATATTAAACCCATAGCTACAATAACGCCAGTAGGTTTATTGCTAGACTTGCCGATTAACTGAAAAAATTACCACGTTTGGTCTACAATGAGAACAAGGTGTGTTCAAAGCTCTCGCATACAGTATACTACCTCTACGGTTGCGGAATTGGACGCAGAGCGGCTGTATGGAATTTTAAAAAGCTCTTTGTCTCACACGATAGCTCCCCGATCGCACCTTGGGGGAGAAACATCACCAAACGATAATTTGCGTCCTTCACCTACCTTTTCGGAGTGTCTATACCTCCAGGGATGTAGGAAGAAGATTGAAGAGAAATTTATGGAAGTCTTGAAGGAATTTATTGAAGCAACCTTCACCTATTATTTTGAAGATGATGGTTGTCTCTTATTATGTTGGTAATTAATTGGATCTTTTTGTCACCGTCGAATTATGTCAGCTGAAGGGGGTTATTTCAATTTTTACACAGGAAGGGAAAAAAATTTTTTTTGTGGGTATATAAATTCGAAGGTTGTACTTTACCAGAGGCGTATATGGAAAATTATTTCGGGAGGGGCACAATTCTTCAGCCCTCCCATGTATATTTAACAGGTCCAATGTAGCTCTTTACTACATTTTAGGTAGAGTTAGCGTCTTAACGAACTTAATGTGAGAAGAGTTGTTAGCAATAAGGTTCCAAGTACCATAAGGGGTTTTGGGGTCCTCCCCCAGAATATATTTGGAAATTTTAATCTAAAAAACAGGGTTTTAAATTGGTTTGGGTACACCTAGTCCGAATTTTGGACATACATTTTCAAACATGCATTTTGATGAACTTAATGTAAAAAGTTGTAAATAATATGGGGGGTCATCCCCCAGAAAATGTTTGGAAATTTAACCCTAAAAAACAGGGTTTTAACTTGTTTTTTTTACACCAAATCCAAATTTCGGGATCGACCTCCTTTATATACGCCCCTGGGCCCCTTTATCATGTTGAGTTAATAGTGATGATTCAGTTTATTAAATTGTCGAAAAATGCATTAAATTATAACTATATTTGAGATTTATTGGTTAACTGTGTAATCATTAAATTTCATTAACACTTTCAGTTCTAGCCATCCCAAATTTAGTATAGGATTTTATCGCATCGAGCGGTCTAGGACTAAAAGGATTAATGAATTCAACATTTTGTGTATAACATTATATTACCTGAATAGTTTCGTGGGCAACCTTCGTTAAAAGAAATTAGGCAAAAAAAAATAAGTATTTCAGAATTCCTTTAAATCCCCTGATTGTGGTGAAATAATATGGGTCAAAATAGTATAAAATAAAAATAAAGTAATAAAATCAAAATAGTATGTATTGCAATGTGAATTGCCGTATATTAAAGTATTGTAAGTTGTAATAGCTTGTGAGAGCCAATGTCTTTATGGTGCTTAATGATCGAAATCGTTGTAGTTTCTTGATTTGTTATGACTTAAACTTAATTAGATAGAAAAAAAATCGTATTCGTCGGGAGTTTTTTTTTATTTGGGACATTTTTCTAAATTTATTGATTTTGGTGATTTTCAAATATCCTAGTGTTACAAAATGCTTGAAAATTCTGCTTTTAGGGGAAAAATATGAGTTTATCCCGGTGAAATCTTTTTTGGTAGGGCAAGATAACAAAATAACAAGGTTTGTTTCCACCTACAAGGTTTTTTTCTTGTTATGTAGAGAGTAAAGACCAGTACCGATGCCGAAAAACGTTTTTGCAATTAAATTTTAGATCTGTTTGCTTAGTAATTAAAAAATTAGCGCCATATGAGAACAATACTACAAATTCTGCAAAGTTGAAAATATAGTCACCACTATATAAATACAAATGTAAGTAATATGAATTTAACGTTATTAAACCGTGTATGAATTAGTTCTATAGTATAGCTTAATAATCCCTTTAAATATAGGGAATGAAAACTAATATAATAGAGCATTTTCAATCACATGATTCAGACCTAACAACGGCCTTAGCAACAGAAGATATTACAGTTTTTTTGCCCTACAGAGGTTAACAGTTACAGAAAATGACTAGCCATGGAATTCTTCTATTGGAGGATTTGCAATCACGTGATCCCATACCTAAAAACCGCCTTAGCAACAGATAAACAATGGCCTTAGCAACAGTTAAAAGCCCTACAGTAGATACACAGTTAAAAGAAAATAACCGGTAGTGACGTCACCTGAAAACACTCTATAACCTATAATACAACTCAAAATATTTTACTCAAAGAGACAGTTACTTTCAAACAGACTTACAGAGTTTTACTCAACATTAAAATTATTGAAGCAGGTTTTGGCGATCAAGTGTAGTCATTAAATTCAAACCATGACTGTATCAAAAGTTTCCGCATCATCTAGTCCTAGTGAAATGCTGTATGCTAAAGCAGGTACCTTTTTCGAAAGCGTGCCACTATTTAGGATCCAAATATTATTCGTGCCACTCCTTGGAAATTGAAAGATTTTTAAACTGCCTTTTATTTCAATACATCAACCTTTACATATCTTTATTAGACGGAATTAATTTTAGTTTTCACCAACTATCCTCGCTACCCACCACACTTTTTTGTACTCCAATTAAATTTATTAATTTTCAAATGGCATAGGCATAGCTATTGGAATTTTTGTGCTAAAGAAATGTCCAATGATCGCTGTATACGGGGGAAGAGGAAAAAATAACTATCCCCTATAAATCCCTTTTGCATTTAGATAAATCTATGTCCATTCAATAATTTTTTCTATTTAATTTGAAATTTAAGTTTAGTTTAGTTTAAAAGTGTTTTCTTTATCTTTTCTATCCTTTTGAGTGACTCCATTGATATTTATTAAACTGCCTTAATGACTCAGTTGCATAATACTTTTAATTTTATTTGTCTTACTCTCTTTCTATTTCTCCCTTTCGTGCTGTGAACTAAGCAGGAATATTATTTAATTGTCAATTTAAGTGTTTTTTAAGATTTCTTCAGCTTAAGTTTTTGAAATTTCAAAAAGGGAATAAGTCCAACAACCTTTTTTAACTGTACAATATTTTTAATACAGTACTTATATATTTTTCTCGATGATCGTTCCGTATTCTAAATAGGGTCCTGATTTCTAGTAAAAATTTGGTAAAAGTTTGATAAATGGAATAAGTCCAACAACTTTTTTCAACTATACAATATTTTTAATACAGTACTTATAATTTTCTCGATGATTGTTCTGTTTTCTAAACAGGGTCCTGAATTTCTAGTAAAAATTTGACGTTTATAGAATAAAAGTTTCATTACTTATACATGGTTTTCTTCGCTATTGTCTCAAAATTTGGTTTTCGGACATTCCCTTTTATTTAACAATGAAGGCTTTCACGGCCCGAGTTATGACAATAATACAAGTTCTTTTCCGGGCAAGTAGGCCGCGGTCGAATGGATGATGGTAAAATCCCAGACGTTTCGTCTGCGACTGCGGCAGACATTTTCAATGGACGAAGTAAAAAATGGTGATGTGCCAACTCGTCCGGTGTCAACTGATCCGGTTGTCAAAAATTGTGCCAACTCATCCGGTGTGATGATTTATGATGGTTTGTTACTCCCAACTGATCCGGTGAGTTATTGTTTGGCGGTACAAACTAAGTTTGGCGTTAAAATAAATTTGTTGGCTCTTAGTCGGGTATACCACCCAATTTCGCTGAAAAAACTGTTCATCAAATACTTTTATTTTTAAGATTTTAACCTTTAGGTTCCTTAATTTTAAGTTTAATAAACTTATTTTACTGTTAAAAATAAAATCCTTGTCTCTGACTTTACAAATTTATGATTTTTTTGTAAGATAAATGTGCATATTTTTTTATTTGTACAATTGGCTACTACAATTGATATGTATTACAATTATAGAAACAACAATAATTTTTTTGTTTTTAGTTTTAAAATGTGTGTTAAGGTTTGGGCTAAGGGGGGGGGGGTCTGAACCCCTTAAACCCCCCCCCCTTATATACGTCCATGTGCGGATCCTTGTTTATAATTTCTAAAAATCCACATTTTTGGGGGGCTTAAAGGGAGATTAAATCGCCGTCGAACGCGCTTTTAAGCCAATTGGGGTAACTTGGGAACCCACCGGATGAGTTGACACAAGATAAGAATTCATATAACCCTCACCGGGTGAGTTGGGAGAATATTTCATTAACGGATCAGTTGAGAACGGATGAATCGGCACTAAACCGTAAAAAATATACCTAGTTAAAAAATTTAAAATTAAAAATTCCCTTTTACAACTGACGATTTATTTTCCATTGGCCCATTCAGTCAAAATGTTAAGGGACCCGAAAACATTAATTTGACCTGGATAACGACTTCAGTCACGTGACTTCAAATGTTCTTTCCCGGCGTCCTCACGTGTTATTCCATGCTCCTTTTACAACTTACTCTTCTTAACACAATGTAATTGACCCAATTTTTCCTTTGGGAAGATATGTTATCAAGATACCTTTGACTAAAATGTTTCACATTTATAAATTATTTTTTTTATTAGATTTTTATTGCTTAACCTCAATATCTTCGGTTTTGAGTAAATTCGATTTTTTTTTTTTTTCATTTCAAGTATACGTGTTAACAGAATTTTTCAGAATTCAAGGCAGGCCTGTAACTAGACTTTTTTTTCGGGAGGGGTTTGACTCAACATTATTTCTAAGGTAACCTCAATCGAGAACATTTATATGCTAAATTTAAGATCGCTTAAATTAAAAATTTTGCAATGAATGTGAACTCCAAGTAAATATGGGGGTCTCTGGGTCCTCCCCCAGAAAAATTTCGAAAATTTGTCTCTAAAATATCTGTGTACAAAAAAAAAAAAAAGAAGACATTTCTAATAGAAGACCAAACGAAATATTTCAAATCCCCCGTTTTAAAAAAGAAATTTTCCGTAAACATTTTTAGTATCTAGCTCCTAAATTATTCAATTCCTTACCTTTTGATTTACAAAACATTCCACTTAAGCAAAAATTCAAGAACTCATTATTTAATTTTCTTCTTGAAATTGAAGATTTAGATGACTTTTTCTTTTTTTTAAGTTAAAGAAGCAAAGAGAGTAATTTTTACGCCTAGTTGCTCTGCTGTGCCAATTTTTCTTTTCAATTTAAAAAAAAAATCTTGTACGCGTTGTATGTTATTATTATTGTTTTTTTTTTGTGTGTATGTGTGTGTTTTTTTTCTTGTTTTGTTATCCCCTTGTCAATTTTATCATCAATATCAGAAAAAACTTTTTTGGTCATCTAAATGGGTTTTAACCCCCAGATGACTCATATGTTTTGTTCTTTTCAAATTTTCCCATATGTACCGTCCAAATTGAAAATAAATAAATTAAATTATTATTTAAAAAAATAGCATTTTAGCTCCATTTTGAGACCCTTTGGGTTCCATCCGAAACATCTCCTCGTAAACTACCGATTTTTCAAGGAGGGAAATTATAAGTAGAAGTCAACATTTTGAGGGGTTCTCCCCCAGAAACATTTTTGAGATTTGCCCCTTTAAACTAGAGCTTTATATCATTTTGAAACCTCCTCTTTGGTAAACACTCAAAGGGAACTGCTTCTTTTAAGCGGCAAAATTTACAAAGAAAAGACACTGTATAAAAGACAACATATTTTTGGAGGGGGGGTTGGGGGTTCTCCCCAAGAAAAAATTTTGAAATTTGCCCCCAAAAGTAGTGTTTTAACTCATTTTGAGACCCTTTTGGTTACAACCGAAGAGGATTGCTCCTTATAAATTTGCAGAATTTTCAAGGAAAAGTATAGTATAAAAATTGATGTCAAGTTTTCGGGAGGGGTTTGAACCCCTACAGCGCCTTAGATACGGCCTTGGTTCCAGGAATAAAATTTCAAATACGAAACTGACTACAAAAATAGTCCTTATAGTTTTTGAAGTATTACATGAGAGTAATACAAGCAATTAGAACAGATCAGTAATTTTAACATAAAAAGTGGAAAACTAGTGTTCCATTTGAATTCTGGTTCTACGAAATAAGCTTTTTTTTTTCCAACCTTCTATGTTAAATTTTCGAATTTCTACGGCTCTTAACTTGCTTTTAAGATGTTCTATGTGAATGTCACTTGGTTTCTATGGGGTTTTGGTGTGATCTTTCGGAATATGGAATAATTTTTTTTTTGCATTTTTTTTCTCATTATTTTTCTTTTATTTCTTATTTCATGTATATTCATTTAAGTATAATTTTGGTTCACTTGGAAGGGCCAAGGCCCCTTAGTGAACAATATGTTATTTTTTTGTTTTGTTTGCTTCTGCTAAGATCAATACTTCTGTAATTATATCGGATGAATAAATTATTATTCTTAAAAACGAAAAAAATCGGGGTGCCATAGAAAAAGCAACATGTTCAGTTGCATTAAACATGAACATGGCCTCTTAGCAAAAAAGATTCATTTATACTTTTCAAGGACACGTTAAATTTAAATTGGCGTTTAAAGTAACCTTCTAACCCCAGACGTTCGCTCACAATGTCCGACTGTAACGGCTTTTATATCCAGTACTGCACTCTTAAAACGGCATTTTCAAAACAGAGCAAAAATTTCTCAAATCCGAGTATTTCACAAATTCAAACTGGCTCCGAATCAAATTTACTCAAGTTTGAAACATGCATAAAGTAATTTCTTAAAATATGCAGGTACTCAGATACATCATGGTTTTTGTCAAAATTACCCCCTTCGATGGTAGTACATTATTTGACCAGAACGTGACTAGTCTACTTTTAATAAGTGTGTGACGCCGCATCTAGGCGAATGGACTGTCACTTTTATAAAAGTTAATTATAACAAAACCAAGAGAAGAGGGGGGAACACGATGGAGCACCTAGGCCCGAGGGGCCTTCTATCTCCGGTATAACTGGCAGATTTGTTTTGCCTAAAACAGAAGGGTTAGATGCAAAGCATGGTATAACTAAAATATAAGAGGATAGGTAGGGACTACTAGCTCCACCTCGCTTTTAAAGGCATAAAGGACTGATGAGTCCACCGAGCTGTAGATACAGAGCTGAGAGGAGAGAGACAGAGCTGCTAGCTCGACCTCGCTTTTATGTAGGTATGGGAGCAGCAGTAGGGCATGAGATTGGTCAATCACATGCAAATCATTTGCTACTCAGTAGTAGCATACAAAATCTCCCGCAGAAGAGCTCTAGGGCGTTTTTTGTACCGCGCGAATCGGGGGTCATAGTTTTTGATGTTTTGTACACAGCTATTTTCGCTGCTTTCTACATTAGCAAAGAATTTCACCGCAAGTTTAGAGAAGAAGTCCCTAAGAGTGGGTACATCAAGGTCCCTACGTATAGCAATATTTCGATAGTAGTATGGTGCGTTGAGTATTAGCCTGAGAACCCTCATTTGTGAGGCTTCTAGTTTGTTGAAAGAGGTCTTGGCCGCTTGGCCCCATACACAACAAGCATAGGAGAGAACTGGTCTTAACACAGATCTATATGCCATCAGTTTGGTATTGATTGACACATGGGATCTACCATTTAAGAGGGGAAACAGTTCTCTGACTCCAACTCCAAATTTGTCTTTAGTGTTTTTTATGTGCTTGGCCCAGGTTAATCGCCTGTCCAGTGTGACGCCTAAATAAAGTACTTCGTTAGTCCAAGGTATTAGTGTATTGTTCAGCACAGGGGGAGGGGGGAGTTGTCTGTTATGCGAGAACAGGATTGATTGAGATTTACTTACATTGATATCTATCTTCCAGTGTTTTAACCAGATGCTAATTTCAGAAAGAGCATCATTTAGTTGTTTTACAACTTTATTAGGATCCTTATCCTGAGCCAGCAGTGCCGTATCATCAGCATATAGACAAAGCTGCACCAGCGGCTGCTTGGGTATGTCATTCACATAGATATTGAATAGGTGCGGACCCAGCACTGAGCCTTGCGGCGTTCCAGCGCGTATTACCCTAGGTGAGGAAAGATGATTGTTCACTCTCACTCTGAAAGTACGATTTGTCAAGTACGAATGAATGAGTTTCACAAAGCAGTGGGGTGTATTGGCTTGTAATAGTTTGTAAAGTACTCCATTTATCCATACTCTATCAAATGCCTTAGCTACATCTAAGAGGACCCCGCCAGTGGATCGTCTGGCGAGGAACCCATCATGAATATGTTCTACCACCCTTAAGAGTTGGTGTTGAGTAGATAACTTGGGACGAAAACCGAATTGTTCGGGAGCCATTATAGGGTTAACATGAACAAGGAGTCTTTTGACCAACAGACTTTCCGTTAGCTTGGCAAGAGAGGGAAGTAAGCTAATGGGACGGTAGCTTACCGGGTCAGCAGGGTTCTTATTTGGTTTTAACAGAGGCACAATTACTGCTTGTTTCCATTCTGTAGGAAAAACCTTTAGTTTAAACACCTTGTTTACGAGCATAGTTATTATGAATATCATTTTCATAGGCAAATGTTTAAGTATTTCGTTTGTCAGTTGATCACCTCCTGGACTCTTTTTTATTTTAGAGTTTTTGATATACGCAATTACCTCTGAGGGATACGCTTGAGGGATTTCTTCAATGTGCGTTTCAGATAGTTTTGATAGTACACGTGTGTTTACCTCATTTTCAAAATCAGCATCACCATTTTCATTTTCGCAAAATTGAGCCTCCAAGCTATCAGCTAGCATTTCGGCTTTTTCCGACACAGTAAAAGCAGTACTATTATTTTTTGACAACACTGGGATAGTCGTTTTCTTGTTTTTGGCACGTCGGTATTTTATTACCTTCCACAGTGAGTTATCTTGAGGATTTAGGGCCTCCATTTCCTCCCTAAATTTGCGTTCCCTAAATTTGTTTAGCGCCAGCCTGAATTCGGCTTGTAACCTGTTGAGTTTTGTCTTATCTCTAGGCGACCTGGTATCCTGCCACGTTTTTCTGGCCAGGTTCTTAGCTCTAAGTAGAGGACGTAGAGACATGGGCAAGGTATTTGCTTGCGTAGAGGGAACATATCTACCTGTATTTTCCCTTATAGTCATTATGTTAGACACTGTATTTTTCACAAGTACATCTAAGTCGTGTTCAGTTTCAGGCATTACAGCAGGAAAATCAACATTACTCAACTGTTCAGTAAATTTTTCCCAATTTGGGCGGAAAAAGGGTTCCGGTTTAGGCACCGAGAACATGGTTTCCACAATCACAGGGTTGTGATCACTAGATAATTCCGCTACGGACGTGAGTTTTAGATCATACGGAAACTCCCTTTTTACTAGAAGATCAATAATGGACGGGCTGCCATCGTAGTGGAAGTGTGTTGGAGAATCAGGCGCTAAAATATCAAGTTCCGCGGCTTTCGCAAAATTTAGCAGCCTTTTACCTTGCACGTTTGTGGATCTGCAGTTCCACTGACGGTGGTGTGCATTAAAATCTCCCACAAGCAGGGCTTCCCTGCCCAAACACAGTAGGGTTTCGAAATCTAGCGTAAACATGCGATCAGAACCTGGTTTTACATAGACCGAGGCAATAAGTAGGGCACCAGTAGGACCCATAACAGTTATAGCTGTTGCATCAATAAACCTAAAAGGCGGCAGATTAGTGAACGAGTGAACATGATGCGAAACACAGTTTTTAACGAAGATTGCTGTCCCTCCTTTCCAACCAACACGAGGGTTACTATACAGCACATAGTTGGGCATTTTTGGACTATCATTTCTACCAAAAAATGTTTCCTGTACACATACTATATCAGGGGAATGTTTATTCACAAACACACGCAGTTCGTTCATTTTGTTTCGTAAACCGTTAGCGTTCCAGTACACTAGTTTCAGACCTTTAATATTAGATATACACGAGCTAATATTGGCCCAGTAAAGCAAATAACTTGTCGTTTTGTGAGCTGGCATTTTCAGCCTTGGAGATTCGTTCCTCAAACTTTTCAGTGGAACCGAAAATACCTGTGAGGATGTTAGAAAACCTTATGAAAAGACTCATATTTTTAAGTACATCAGACATATCAGCAGTGATTGATGCAGGTGGAGTTTGATTTGGAGCATTTTGTACCTTTTTAAGTATATCAGAGTACGCAATACCAGGGTCAGCTTTTTTGGACGTGAAGGTTTTTGGTTGAGTATTTTCAGTTTGTTTTTGGTTTGGTTTTCCAGTCTGTTTTTGATTTCGTTTTTGATTTTTTGGTTTAGGAAACATTTCGCACCCTACCCAGTTAGCACAATGATCACCCTTACAGTTTGCACACGTTGGTTTAGCATCAGTACCCTTTTTGTCACAGTTTCCGACATTGTGTGCCCCAGCACAAAAAACACATTTTATTGGCATGGCGCAGTTGTGGGAGGAGTGGTTAAAACCCTGACAACGATAGCACTGAGGAACACCTTTCCTCTTAACATATGGCACAACGCTAACGATTAAGTTGTCTATCTCGTAGACATTAAATATGTCCCTAGCGCCCTCACACCTGGCAATGTGCACCTGGAATAGAGGCATAAATGATTTATTTGTAGTGCTGCGCATTTGGTTTATCTCAAGAACCTCGAAACCTTTATCGCACAAGTCAGTTTTGATCACGCTTTTATCAGCATTGATCGGTAGACCCCTGATTACGGCTTTTACCGGTTTTTTGTCACGTGGAACACGGAAAAAGTACGGAGATTCCCTTTTATCCAAAGTGGAAGTCAACACTCTATGTTCATTTTCAGAGTTTACATATAGATACAAGTTTGGACCTCGGATTTTAGCAGATAAGTCAGGGACAAGTTTTTTCAGATCGGCAACAAACAGCGAAGAGTTTGTGGGTAAGGGCATGATCACAGGTTGTATACGAGGAGGTTTGGGTTCCGTAATCACATCATCAACTTCAGAGTAAACAGACATGTTATCAGCACCATCGTAATTCGGAAAGATGGGCTTAAGGAGCGGGAGTTCGCCGTCTAATACAGTACGGTTACCAACATTAGTATCAGTCAAATCATCATTAACTACAGAACAATCCATTACAACATTATCAGAACTTCTGTTGTTGTTTGCGTTGTTGCTATGTTTGAGCGTCGGGCTCGACCGGCGCAGCGTTTTTTCTGCACGCGAGTCGGACGAAGCGGGCGCATTGCGTCGTTTTCGCGGGTTTACAGGCTTGAAGAATTTCTCAATGAGATGATTTAACATATTCAGCTCACCATTGACTTGTTCTAACTTTCCGATAAGTGCAGCCTCGATGCCGATCATCGCAGTCGCAGCCTGACGAACCTCGTCGTGGCGGTGTTGCAGTCCTCGGACGGCTTCTAGGTCGCGCGCGAGGGAATCCCGCTCGTTTTCCTTCGCGACCAACTGTGCGTTGATCTCCTCTGCGGACTTCTCCGGTTTCTCTACAGGTAACAAAACCAACAAGTTAATTTGATATAAACTGCAAAGATTAAACAAAAATATATATAATTTGAGTGGTGACTATTGAATTGTTTGAAACTTAGTATTTCTGGTAGGGGAGAGGGGGGCACCTTTCAACAGATTTCGGTTTTTATTTTTTGTGACCAAACGAATTGACGGATCTTAAAACTTTAACTTGCATATCCTACCATGGACTTTCGGACACATTGTGTAATTTTACCCAAGTTCCTTGAGAAAATTAAAAGGTCCAAAATTGCGTTTTAAAAAAGGTTCTCGGGTGGGGCAGGTTTCAACACAGGCGGGGCACGTTTCAACAGTGGGTTAATTTTAAAATTTTAAAAGTTTCAGTTGATTTTAAGCTTATTATATTGAAATATACACTATAGCAAATACATTTCATTAATTTAGAGTAAAAAAAGTGCAATTTTTTGCAAATTTTGGAGTTTTTCCACACAACTAAGTGTGATATTTCTTTATTTTTTAATTTAAAAGTTCTTTTGAGTTATATTCCGAAAATATATTGTTAATTCAACTGTTTTTCTTCAGAATTCACCAAAAATTTTATTTTTTTAATCGCTTTTAATTTATTTTAAATTTTGCTAATTACTATAGTCATCAAAGTGGTATATCTTAAATACTTTTATTTAAATCAATGCTGATAACTACTAAATGCATAAAATTGCTGTTGTGAATCGTATGGTAGCCTTACCGTTAAAAATTATATGTGTATTTGAGTAAATTATCTAAATCGATTTTCAGCTGTTTTTTCGCTAAAAATAAATAATTAACTTTAATACAATGCTATTATTTCTTGAATAAGTTATTTAAGAGCGTTTACTTCAAGAAAAAGCATTTCGAAAGCACAATATGCTAAGCAAAACGAATTTTTGTGGTGTTGAAACCTGCCCCGCCCTAAGTGTTGAAAGGTGCCCCACCTTTAGTCGTCACGGTTCAAGACCCCTCAAACGCTTTAGAATAAAGATATTGGTTTGAAAAAGGTATACATAGAAGCAGAAGACCTTATTCAATAACATGTGTAAAAATCAGTCACCTAAATTAATAAAAAGTTGGTAAAATCCTGTTTTTTAAAAGAAATTCAAAATTTACTTTTGGACGTCAAAAACGACTCCACTCGATTACAAAAAAACTAAAAGGTGAAATGGTAGGAATACCACGGACAGATGTTGTTATGATAAGAAACATTACTTGACACCAGGTGGCATTTAAATTAACCTCATAACAAACGAGAAAATGATTTTAATCGAAAACGAAACTGTTGAAAGGTGCCCCGCTCTCCCCTATTTTAAAATTGAAAGAATTGTGTTTCCATATTAGAAACAAACAGTTTCATATCAATATGAAACTATCGATGTAGTACTCAGACTTGAAATCCCCATTTTTCTCAAAATGTACCTCCAGGTTTTGCTGTTTTGGGGGGGTGAATTGAAGTTTCTCCCGTTTTTATAGTTTGCAATTTCCATCCCCCCCAGAAGATACCCGTTTTCCTCACTAGCTCTATATTGGATGCCGTACTTAAATCTGTCTTAAATCTAATTAAAAAAAATACTTGGACAACCAAAAACTGTTCAACGGGTTGGTTGTAAGGCAGGTGTTGGCACGTAATTTTACGTGCGGTCCAAATAATTCTGAAAATTTTTATCGAGGTCCAAAGAAAAAATAGTACTTATTACTTTTGAAGTCTTATCTTCAGATTCGCATGGAAAATAATTTTTAAAAAGTTAAAGGTAAATCTCACGTGGGGGGAAGCAGCAAAATCTCACTAAATCTCACCATCTCACCAAGGGAGGAGGGGGGATCCAGATTTTAGAAAAAACACCTCAAGTAATTTATGGATGTCCCCTCATTGTCTGTCTCTAACTGCGTAAAAAAAAAACTTATCCAGCATGGACTGTAAAGTCTTTTCTTCTCTTTCAGCTCATCATGATGTTCTCGAGTTGGTCCTGGTGGCTGAAGTCCTTCCACCCTTACCCTTACCTGGCCGTTGGCGTGCTCTTGTTCTATCTGCCTCTGTGTTCTGAAGCCATCCTCGCTTCTCCTGCCTGCAAAGTTCTGCTCTTCTCCGCTGCGATCTGCGCCACCTTGTGGTTGTGGATCACCAGATACAGGCTCAAGTACCTGCTCAGGGTAACTAGTCTTACTTGATGATTTATAGTAGGGGAGCCCAGAGTGTTTTTGGATAGTAACTCGAGCGCGTCAGATAATCATAAGGGGGATACCTTGCATGCTTTTGAGTAACTCCACCAAATATAAGCTCTCTATCTAGGGGGGTTTGTCTAGAACAGCCCGTCAGATTTGTAAAAAAAATTAGTTAAATGGACATACTCGAGCGCGTCAGATAATGATAAGGTAGGTTAGTTACCAGCTAAAAAGTGTACATTTTCTAAAATCTGCCGATTTTAGAGGTGGGTAAGGGAGCGGGAGGGTTACAAAGTTGCAAAGTAAAGCCAAGATCGGTAAGACGCTATCGCTCTTTTTGAGAAAAATGAACGAAACAAAATGTTTATAGCCAGGAAACTAGGCTCAACTAGTTGTAAACTGTCTTGGTAGCCAATCTGACGCGCTCGAGATGTCCATGTAACTAGTTTTCTTTCAAATTTTGACGGGCTGTTCTGAACAAATCCACCAACATGGAGAGCTTATATTTGGTGGAGTTACTCAAAAGCATGCAAGGTATCTTCCCCATCTGACGCGCTCGAGTAAATCCACATTTAGCATCATGGGCTCCCCTACTATTAAGGCCGATCTCACCAACCTTCAGTTAAAGATTATCTCCAGCAGAGATAGTTTTAACTCCTCTGAGAGAGTATTTCACTCCTTGAAAATCGGAATAACGCATTAAAAAATTAGCCAGGAGTATTTTTACTCTTTAAATTTTCACAAAGGTTTAGCTTAAAAAATCCATGCTTGCATTCGTTGCCCTTCTGAGTCATTTCGAGGAGTGTAGGATAGGATAGAAAATGAAATGAACTGTATACAGTGTTATTCCTAGAATTTTTTTGGAGGAGTAAAAATACTCCTTGGATTTTTTAGGAGGAGTGAAATTGAATTATGAGGAGTGAAATAAGAAAATAGCATGGACTATATTTACAGAGACACGAAAACCGCAATCAAACTCCCTAAGCTTCAGAACAATAAATGAAAAAAAAAATTACTATGGCTGTATGAAAACACAATTAAAAAGTATGATAATTATGATGCTGTGGATTTTGGCAATAGGCTTTTTCCAGAATTCGGGCGAAAATGTCTCCGCTGAGATCAGTTGGTGTTTAGAGTAGAAAAATAGTATTTGTTGATTTCGGTGGAGCACGCGGTGCATTATTTTTTAAGCTGTAAACTTTTGTGAAAAATTCAAAGAGTGAAAATACTCCTGGCTAATATTTTAAAGAGTATTTCCGATTTTCAAGGAGTGAAATACTCTCTCAGAGGAGTTAAAAATATCTCTGACTGTATAAATATGTAAATATTAATAGTTAGCTTGGAGCTTAGATAATAAACGTAATTAAGTGAGAAGTAAGTGGTAGTCATTGGCCTTCATCTTTGAGCGAATTTTAATTAATTAATTAAATGGCCAAAACACTACACTGTCTCTATTCGGGAACCCCTTTTTGGTTTCAGCCACGGCACCCTAATTATCATACTTTTTAATTGTGTTTTCATACAGCCATAGTATTTTTTTTTCATTTATTGTTCTGATGCTTTGAGAGTTTGATAGCGGTTTTTGCGTCTCTGTATATGTAGTTTATGCTATTTCGGTATTTCACTCCTCATAATTCAATTTCACTCCTCCTAAAAAAGTCGAGGAGTATTTTTACTCCTCCAAAAAAATCCAAAGAATCCTGATCTCCAGTTAAAACGTGTCTAACTGCCATTAGCGGCTAAACCGACGAACAGCGATTCTAAGGAACCAACAGGAAGCCTCGAAAACGACCACTTTAGTCGCTTCAGCCGCTAATGGCAGTTAGACACGTTTTAACTGGAGATTAACTTTAACTTAAGGTTGTTGAGATCGGCCATTAGGGATTTGTTTTGAGGGCACTGAACAGGGAGGGTTTTGAATCAACATTATTTCTAAGGTAACCTCAATCGAGTTCATTTTGTTAAGTTTAAGATCCCTTAAATTACAAATTTTGCAATGTGAACTCCAAGTAAATATGGGGGTCGCTGGGTGCTCCCCCAGAAAATTTTGAAAGCTTGCCTCTAAAAATAGCATTTTAGCTCCATTTTGAGATTGAGACTCTTCGGGTCAAATCCGAAACAGCTCCTCGTAAACTACCAATTTTTCAAGGGGGGAATTATAAGTAGACATCAAAATTTTGAGGGGGTCTAAGGGTCTTCCCCCAGAAACATTTTTGAGATTTGCCCCTTTAAACTCTAGTGCTTCATATCATTTTGAAACCTCTTTGGTGAACACTCAAAGGGAACTGCTTTTATTAAGCGGCAGAATTTACACGGAAAAGACACTGTTTAAGAGACGTATACATACTTTCGGGAAGGGGGGTTGGGGGTTCTCCCCAAGGAAAAAATTTGAAATTTGTCCCCCAAAAGTAGTTTTTTAACTCATTGTGAGACCCTTTGGGTTACAACCAAAGAAAATTTCTCCATATAAATTTGCAGAATTTTCAAGGAAAAGCACAGTATAAAAATTGAAGTCGGGAGGGGTTCGAACCCCTAGACCCCCCCCCTCCTTGGATACGGCCCTGGCACTGAATGATTTCGATTGCTCAAGCTGGGAGACCAAACCAAAACAAACAAATTCAAACATGGCTCCCGTGAACTCCGAATTCAGCCTGGAAAGGAAGTGTTGTGAGCATACTCACCACTATAAAGTTTAAATAATTGAATATAATTAAAAACTTCTAATGCTCCCATTTGGGCCACATCAGCAAAAGCCAACATAAAACGCCTCATCATACTACAAAACAAAGTCCTACGTTGCATTACCAACGCTCCTTGGTATGTATCAAACAAAGACCTCCATCAAGATCTCAAAATTGAATCGCTCACAAAATTTATCGGAAAAACAGCCAAGAACTTCTTCCTATCAATAGAGAATCACCCTAACTCCTTAATCAGCGTACAAACCATCTTTTCGGACTCAAATCCTGTCAACAAATATCCTTTTTCCACTACTGCAATTTCTCAACGATTCCAGCCTCCGTGATCCCCATTGCTCCGCCCACTAGCTGCCTGGCTCAAGTGGAGCACCAATCAGAAAGCTGTATTTCACAACAGACATCCAATCGACTCTTTCCCTGTCCAAAGTGCATTTTGAACTCATACCATACATTTTCCTGCAAATTCATGAAATTTAATTAATTTAGTACTAATGTTCGCTCTATTTTTCTGTCACATTGTATCGCTCTATTTTTTCTGTCACATTGTATCGCTCTATTTTTCCTGTCACATTGTATTGCTGTCTGTATTGTATCACTGTATTGCTGTCACAAATCGTGCCCAAATTCCTAATTCTGTTATAGAAACTCACCATCAATTATCAAGCTACTCTCGAGTAATTTGTTGGTCCTCGACCTTTTTCTTTTCTTCCGTGTGTTCTCGTCCCCCCCCTCTACCCTCTTTTCTTCTTTATTGGCATCATGGCCACACTATTCATGTTTTGTACCACTCATGTCCCCTATTTCCTGCGGTTCAAAAGCGCCTTACGGCGCTGTCAAACCACAAAATTGATGATGATGATGATGATTGAGGGTAGTAGCTGTTGCATATAATGTACTTATTTAAAAATGTGGTCAGATATCAGATTGACCATTACGTATGCACGGAAAAAGGGTGAGATTTGGGTCAATCCTGGCTAGTGTTCCAAAGGGAATCATTCGAGAATTTTAAAATCGAGTAATTTTTTGTGTGTTGATTCTTATACAATAAGAGAGACCAAAACCACAAGTTAAATTTTTTATTTCTATTTATTATTTCTATTTTTATGGCAGTCATCGATGTTCTACGAAAAATGCTAATTTTTGCGTTTGTAAGGATTTACGTTAACTTGCGTTACCCCTAACTTGTTTCACTTAAATTTATGCAACAAAGATAAATTTACTCAAAAAGATACAGCCTTTCCAATGTAGGGGAGACTAGGGATACTTGACCCCCGCTTTAGTTTTTAATTGTTTTCTTTGCTGCAAATAATCAGATTTCGGAAATTTTTGACATGAACAATGCTATGTTTTTCCTCTCACCAAATAAATTTTTTTACTTGAAATTAATCAGATAATTTTTTCAAAATAATAGTTTTTAATTTTATATATAGGGATCATGTATCCCCACATCAAGGGATACACCTTGATTGAAAACATCCTATCTTAAAAAAAAATTGGTCGGATTTACATGAAGACCATGTTGTATGTCTGAGAATATGTGAAAATACCGCCATGTCATGAGAAAGCTTTGGTCCTCACGTCGTACAATATTGTGGCGATATTTATGGAAACTGCTCGATTTTGGGGGTGATAGAAATTCATAAACGCTGAAAAAATGTTTTATCCCAAATCTTTGTTCTTCTCTTCACAATTTATTTTGTTTTTTATGTCTAAGTTTTCTCGTGGCTGTCGGATTATTATATTTAATTAAAGGTCAATTTAAAAAAAAAACAATATACATTCAGTAATTCTCTAAAATAGGGCGTAGAGCATTAAATCAAACAAATCTAGAATTAGAATTCCACAAAGTTTTGGTTTGATTTATACATTTGAGCAAAATTCTAATTCTGCTCGAAGTTGTTCTTTGAGTTCTGAATAATTGACTTTACAAAACTGATCGACTATATAATAAAAAAAGGTAAGTACTGTATTTATTCAACGACAAAGATATTCGAATTCCTGAAAGTAAGTACTACAGGTAAGTATAGTCAGTTCAAAAAAGGGAATACAACCAAAAAACAGCAAATTAAATTTTTTTACACAATAAAAAGCTTCATTCAACAAATGAGTGAGAAGAGGGGGAAATCTAACTACACCCTAGGTAGATATAGCCCCTTGATTTTAGCGAAATCGATGTCCATTCATTATATTTTCTTATTTATTTGAAAATCAAAGTTAATTTATCGTTCGGTTCTTATTCTTCGTGTTGTAAGCTAAGCCAAAACAAAATGTATTTTCAATTTGAACGTGTTTTTGCCATTTTTTATTCAGTTAATGTCGGACTCTATTCATTCGTACATTAAACTACTTATTTAATGATAGTTTCATTATAATTTTGAGTTTTATTTGTCGTCTTTCTATTTCTTCCTTTTGTGCTGTGAACTAAGCAGAAATGTAACTTAATTGTCAATTTAAGAGGTTTTTAAGATTTTTCAACATCAATTTTTTCAACTATACAATATTTTGAAACTTATATTTTTTTCGATGATTGTTCTTTTTTGTAAATAGGGTCTTGAATTTCCAGTAAAAATATTTTGGTTATACAATGAAAATTCCATTACTTATACAGTGTTTTTCTTATTTTCGTTTCTCTCAAAACTTGTTTTTTGGCCTTATCCCCTTTTTCAAACTAAAGATTCAAATGTATTTTCTTATATTCTTGTAACTCCATAATGGTCAAATTTAAAACTGAAAATTTTTAGTTGTCCATTTCTCTTCTTATTGGAAGTTAAATGTTTTTAAGATTAATTATTCATTAATTATTGCTGATGTTTTCATTGTATTTATTGATTGTTCTTTCTGAAAAAAACCCTTTCATCTTTATACTTCACTTCATGTTCTAAATTATATTTCTGTTCTAACCATTTTTTTATCTATCTTCTAGAGATTTTCAATTTCTCAATTTTCTTTTCCCCTTTTAATTAATGAAGTAATTTCTTTTCTAAATATATCAAAAAATTGGAAATAGAAAATCACGATGCAACTTAAATATCACATTTTTACTGTGGGCAATGATAAATTTAAGTTGATGTCAATTTGAAGCTTAAGAAAAACAGTAGATATTCATAGATGATAGATAGAACAGACCAAGCCTAAACTAATAGAAAAAGCAACAGAAAGCTTTGGTTCACAGTGAACATTCTATTTTAATAAAATTAAAATGAAAACCTGAAGACTAAGCATAGTAAATACATAACAGTAAATATGACAGACAAATTTAGATAATCTTTAGTTGAACATTTAAATTTAAATATCTGAAAAACTTTTAATACACCTTTGCAGTTAGCCTATTAGATGAAAAAATGAGGAGGAATCCCTTCAAAATAGGCTTCCCATACGTCCTGGTTTAGCCAGGACAGTCCTGGGTTTCGGAGGCTGTCCTGGGTCCCAAAATGTCCTGGGTTTTCGTAATTTTAAGACTGGACAAAATTTTTTGTGAAATTTTCGATAAAAATTTTCGAAATGCATTTTTTACCTACTTCTACGGCTTCACTTTACTCATATTTAGACTGCTGAAAGGGGCAGACTCTCTATTTGTACTGTCAAACACCTTTTAAATGTAAAAATTAATTCTGACCTTAATTATTGTGAATTTTATGATTTAATTAAATCTAACAAAGAATTTTTGAAAAAAGTGATGTCAAGTGAAAAGTACAAATGATTAAATAAAGTATGTTATTTCAGTTTAAATGTTTATTTTCTTTTATTTTGGGTGTTTATTTAGTTTTTAATCTTTGATGGACCGATAGGTCGACAAAGTGTCCTGGGTTGAGCTCAAGAAAATATGGTAAGCCTACTTCAAAAACATGCCCATTCAGAAGCAAATCTAAACATCCCTAAAAGAAATTTGAGGGAAAAGGTTATCTAGTAAGGTTTAATAAAAGATTACACTTTTGAAATTGTAAATAATATCTCATGAATAGTCTTTCAATGGATTTACAGTACTCAGTTTACAAGAAATCTTACTGACTTCTACCCCAGTTGAATTCACTTCCCAATCATCCCTACTGAAAAAAAAAATTGTTGCATGTAACACAAGTGCATCTTCTAAATGTAGATCAATCGTCCAAAGGTGCTCTGGAAAAAAAAAGCTGGAAGTAAGTATTTAAAGACTTGTTGATGATCAGTCAGTTGGAACTCCAGGGTCTCTTGCCACCTAACTGGGGTTCCGGAATCCATTGATGATTGCCTGAACATCACCATGGAAACTGGTATGTGAAACTTTTTTGTCTAACTTAATAACATTTAGAAGAAATTGTTCGTTACAAAAATGTATTAGGCTTCGAAAGAACCGAAAGAAGACTAAAGAATTATACAGCTTATTTCAACCGGGTTTTAGATATCCTTCACAAATTAATATCTGCTTTTAGCAAATAAATATTGTTTGGAGATTTAATAAACTTGAGTGAAACTTTATGAGGTTATAAACCAGTCCAGATGGCTCCAAATGAATGAAAGATTTCAAAGAAAAAGTGCATGTTAAATATTATTGATGAATAAAAAGTAAATAATTCTACTTACATTCTTTAGAGAAAGATGGATTTAAATCAGCAACAATATTAAGAAATAAATTGATATCGAACAGCTTACAAATTAAGCGAAGATTATTGCTGTCAGTAAATTAAGCGATTGGGAAAGATATTACTATAAAAAAAATAAGTACCAAACATTAATTACATAAAATATTAATACAAATAATTTTTGTTTAGCAATCAACAATCAGTTTGTTTACAAATCCTTTTTGTTTTGGGTGTAAGAAAATGAAGAAATTTTAGAGTTATTTGCACACTCAAGGATTTTTGAACTTTTTAGAGAGTACATAATCTTTAAAAGCTCAAATTTAATAAGATTATTTTGGATTCGCTCTTCGAGCAATTAAAAACTGAAAGATATTCATACTTTGTGTGACGCTAAGCAGGAGCTTCAATGGTTTAAAAATAAACCTGTATTTTTTTTATAGATTGCTAGGTGATCTATGGGACTTTCGAAACTAATCTTAATAACTACTTAATTTTCTTATTCCTTCTCTGTTATCCAATCATACTCTGATCACCAATTATCTTTTCTTTCATCCTGTACTGTATTTCATGGTTCTTATTTGAGAATTCATTTGATCTATTTCCACGTTTTGTAATACAAAATGTTAAAGACCTCTAAACTCATTAAACTTAAGTTTACACAATAGTGTCAATGTCTAGTAAAACTTCAGACGATGATGTGAAAAATAACCATTCCCTTTTCAAACCATTTATATTTAAAAGAGTTAATTTAAATATGAATGAGTGATTTTAGCTTAAAACGTTACATGTCAGTTATTAAACAGTAAATAGTCAATACTAATTGAAGCATTTTGGGAAAACTTAAAATTCAAGGGGGGTATTTGAGGGAGTACCTAGGTCGTTGGACCTTCAAACTCCAGAATAACTAGCCTCACTGGGTGAGGCCATGAGCTGAACTGTTACAGAACGTGTGACTTGAAAGTCACAGTCAGCTGAGGGGTGGCTAGCTTGATGCTAACCCCTTCTTGATTTCCCCAAGTAACCTTGGTACTCATTTTATCGACCCCGGAGGGATGAAGGGCTGAGTCTGCCTTGCCCGTGGACCGGGATTTGAACCCCGGTCCTGTGGTGTGGGAGCGCAAAAGCGCTTCCTCTACGCCACCGGGCTTTTACTTAAAATTATACCCTGAACCCTGCTATGCAGAATCCAATAATACATTAAAATCTATGATATTACAGTAATATGTACTACACTCACTTTGGATAGATAAGAGTATTTGGATCAAAGTTTGACAGAATTATACTGTTTATTTTTTTATAATTGCGGTAATTATAAAATGGTAATTTAAATGGTTCAAAATTAAACTAATTTACTTGAAAATTCTAAGCAGCCAGTTGAATCGTCATTTTGAAAAAGGAGAGTAAGACCAAACACCAAGTTTTGAGAAAATCGAAAAAAAGAAAAAAAAAACTGTACAAGTAAATAACCACCACATTTTAACTGGAAATATAGGTATGTTCAAAAATATTGTACGGTTGAAAAAAGTTAATGTTAAATGTTGATAAAATCTTAAAAATCTCTTAATTTGACAAGTAAATTATTTTTCTGCTTAGTTCACAGCACAAAAGTGGAAAACAGAAATACTCTAATAAGACAAATAAATTTCAAAATTATTGTGAAACTGTATAATTAAGGCAGTTTAAGGAATATCAATGGAGTCCAACATTCACAGGATAAAAAATATAAAAATACTTTTCAATTAAAAACTAATTTTGTTTTAGCTCTTAAAAAAAGAAAGACTAAAATTTCAAACTAAATAAAAAATATCATGAATTGACTTCGATTTCGCCACATTCAAGGGCTATATCTGCCTATAGGGGGTAGTTATTTTCCCCTCTCTTGTCACTCATGTGTAGAGAAAAGCTTGGAGATTTTTTTAACACAAAAATCAATTTCCCATTTTTTGTACTTATTCCCCTTTTTAAACTGACGATTCAAATATGCACAATTTAAATTTTCACATTTTAAACACCTCAGCTAAAGATAATCGGCCAGAAATTCTTGTTACATGAAAGATACAGGATAAAACAAGCATTTCTTTTGTGCACCATGTGTACTTGAACTATTAAAAAAAAACCTTAAATCAAATACTGAACTCTCTTATTTTTATTTTCAGACCTGTCTCCTGAGTTTACTTCTGCTGAATCTGATTCAGATGATGCTTCCCAGTCCCCAGGACAGCCTAGACATTCTCCAGTCAGTATTGATTATAGTGACAGTCGCAATGATGTTTGTGCGAATATTTTGGAGCAACCCAACGGAGATAAAGCGGGTAAGATATCCAATCTGTGCTTTCAGGGTTCGAAATTGATAACTATGGGGGTCGGGGAAAAATCTCAAAGTCGGATCAAAATGTTTTTGCGTAGAAATTAAAAAAATAGCAACAAATGAGATTAACTGCAAAATTGAAAATATAATCACCACTTTTTTAGCACAAATGTAAATGTAAATAAAATGATTTTAAAATATTTTGTTTAGTGCTGCATTTCACCAATTTATTGTGACTTCTGCCTAATTTACCCTTGTTACACAGGGGATATCAAGTAGGGGAGAGCGGGGCACCTTTCAACAGTTTCGTTTTCGATTAAAATCATTTTCTCGTTTGTTATGAGGTTAATTTAAATGCCACCTGGTGTCAAGTAATGTTTTTTATCAAAACAACATCTGTCCGTGGTATTCCTACCATTTCACCTTTTAGTTTTTTTGTAATCGAGTGGAGTCGTTTTTGACGTCCAAAAGTAAATTTTGAATTTCTTTTAAAAAACAGGATTTTACCAACTTTTTATTAATTCAGGTGACTGATTTTTACACATGTTATTAAATAAGGTCTTCTGCTTCTATGCATACCTTTTTCGAACCGATATCTTTATTCTAAAGCGTTTGAGGGGTCTTGAACCGTGACGACTAAAGGTGGGGCACCTTTCAACACTTAGGGCGGGGCAGGTTTCAACACCACAAAAATTCGTTTTGCTTAGCATATTGTGCTTTCGCAATGCTTTTTCTTGAAGTAAACGCTCTTAAATAACTTATTCAAGAAATAATAGCATTGTATTAGAGTTAATTATTTATTTTTAGCGAAAAAACAGCTGAAAATCGATTTAGATAATTTACTCAAATACACATATAATTTTTAACGGTAAGGCTACCATACGATTCACAACAGCAATTTTATGCATTTAGTAGTTATCAGCATTGATTTAAATAAAATTATTTAAGATATACCACTTTGATGACTATAGTAATTAGCAAAATTTAAAAGAAATTAAAAGCGATTAAAAAAAATAAAATTTTTGGTGAATTCTGAATAAAAATAGTTGAATTAACAAAATATTTTCGGAATATAACTCAAAAGAACTTTTAAATTAAAAAATAAAGAAATATCCCACTTAGTTGTGTGAAAAAACTCATAACCTACGAAACAACAGAAAAACTCCAAAATTTGCAAAAAAATTTCACTTTTTTTACTCTAAATTAATGAAATGTATTTGTTATAATGTATATTTCAATATAATAAACTTAAAATCAACTGAAACTTTTAAAATTTTAAAATTAACCCACTGTTGAAACGTGCCCCGCCTGTGTTGAAACCTGCCCCACCCGAGAACCTTTTTTAAAACGCAATTTTGGACCTTTTAATTTTCTCAAGGAACTTGGGTAAAATTACACAATGTGTCCGAAAGTCCATGGTAGGATATGCAAGTTAAAGTTTTATGATCCGTCAATTCGTTTGGTCACAAAAAATAAAAACCGAAATCTGTTGAAAGGTGCCCCCCTCTCCCCTAATTAATTCCAGTTTGTTTTGAGGAAATGGACAATTATGGACATGGAGAAAAAAAACACAAAATTTTTGTTTTGCCACTTTTCAAAATCAGGCAGCGTTTTTCATCAAATAAGGATCATCGTTTGGCGATCATAAAAGAAAAAATCGCACCGTTAATTATTACTGGCGATCATAATTTTAATGATTACCTGGTGATCATAATTTTCTGAGTAATATATTTTGCTCCAAAAAATGAAAATCATTTTAGTGATGTGAAAGATAGACAAATCGCCTACGGAGAGATACCTCGATTATTCTAAAAATTACTGAAGTGTTGAAGAAAGATTTAACAGAAGAAAACGCCTGTCCTCTGTCTTCAGATTGGTGGTTTTGGCGAGTTGTAAACGATATGTCTTTGGCGTTGTTTGAGTTTTAGTTTTTGATTGAAACATTTTTATCATAAAACATTCATTATTATCGAAGTAAAACCGTATCGCTCAAAAGCAAATATTATTTTAAACCGAAACCAATAAAACTCAAACCCCAATCCAAGTTTGTCCACGTACTACTTACGAATCAGCCTGTATATATTTGATTTAAAATAAACGGCTTTAAATACGGAATAATATAAAATATATTAGTAGTAAATAATATTGTTATGAACACTAACGGGGGTCTGGGGGTCCTCCCCCAGAAAATTTTAGAAATTTGACCAAAAAATTAGGGTTTTAACTCGTTTTGGTCCGAGCCCACGGGGGAAATTGACCAGTTGCCCCCCAAATTGCTTTTGAGTTCTGTGAACTAGCCTCTCTACAAGTCTTTTGTTTTCAAATTCAGCCATGGACAATTCCCGCATTTTTTTATTATTTTTTTTATTTGATAGACATGGTTGAAAAAGAAATTTTGTCGCAAAAATTTTTCGATTCTGATGCTTAGTTATTTTTTTATTTAATTTCAAAGTTCGTCTTTTAAAGAGGGCGCGAAAACGGCTGCTATGTCACAAATAGTTTTGTGACGTCAAGTGGTATGAAAAACACTAGCAACAGCCAATCAAGAAAATTCATTATTGGCTGTTACTAGTGTTTTTCATACATTTCATACCACTTGACGTCATGAGCGTTTAGAGGTCAACACAAATTTGGCTATTTTTATATTCCAATACCTAATTTAATAATTTTTTTGAAACTTTTAATACTGATTTTTGAAATTAGAACAAACAAGAAAAAGAAAAAGGGCTTTACTTCTATTTTTAAAAAATACAGGAATTGTCCATTGCATTTGAAGCGATCCAGCATCCATTCCAAATGGCTCAATGTTGCTCTCATATGTATTTGTGTTGAGAGGATTTACTATGAACGCGAGAGTTTGTTTTGAATTGCTCGATTCTCTCTGCGAATCCATCCTTCATGTTTTTTAAAGCTATGCGGAAGAAATTTGTGTCAATAGTTGCATTGGTCTCATCGCGATATTGCTTCAGATTTTTAAAATGAAGTAATTTACCGCTCTCCATATCTTCAACGAATTTTCTTTTTTTAAATAAACTACTTCTTCTAGCAAGGCGTAGGCTGGGCCCTTTTCTAGCAGTTTTAGATTTAGTTAATTTGTTTCATTGTGGTATTTACCATGAAGTTAAATTTTTGCAGCCATTTGTTTTCCAATTCTGGATAATCAGTGCTCTTTTCATTGTGGAATGGTTTTATTTCACACAAGCTATTTGTAATTAAAGATTATGAAAATAAAAGCGATTGGAAAAATTAGGTACTTAAAAATTTATTTTTAACTGCTAAAAACTTATTTTGAGGGTTTTGATAATAAATTATTTATTTTTTCGTATAGAACTGGAGAGCGGCAACTTTACATAAAAAAGGCGCATGCGGCTCGCGAGCCGCACTTTGCCGACCCCTGGGGTAAGCACTAAGCAGATCTCTTTTTGAGCTATTTCGGCAAAATGACCATAAAGCGGTCAAAAGAGGGTCAAGGAGTCGTTCTAGAACTTCGAAACATTGCCTAAATTTCAAATGGGATGTTTTTACGTCCAAGTTTGGTGCAGATCGGAAGGGAACTGTAGATTTGTATAAAAGACAAACAAACAGACAGACAAGATTTGACTTTTATTATATTAGATTTGTTAAACCATTGTAGGTATATAGCGTCTTTTTATCACGATTTGCATACCGAAACTCCTCCTAGCAACCCAACAGGCTTTCTGTTTACGCAGTTTCTGCTTCCGCGTAGTGACTTCATAGGGTTAGGAAACGTTGCTGTTGAGTATAGTTACGTTGGTTGTCTGATTAGAAGATGTGCTTTAAAACCGTTTATTTTACGTTTTTTATTTTGCAATTCAAATAAAAAAATTACTGAAATGAATTCCTAAAAAAATATGAATACTCTTGTTTTAAATTTTTAAGAAACTTTTGAGATTTTGGGGGCCCTAAAATTATGAGGCCACTAGGCCTGGGCATTAGAGGCCTAACGATAAATCAAGGCCTGGAATTGACTTAAAATAAAAACTTAGGTAGTGAAAGAGTGGTATACAAAAGGCTGAAGAAATCGATCAATAAAAAACAAAATTATTACATGGGTAAATTGTTTTGGTGTTTTGACCGGATTTTACTGACCGATTTTTACATTGACTGGTTTTTTCGCGACACCATACAAAGTTAGCCTAATTGAGAAAGGTAGGATATTCTTCTTCCTTATACGTTTTATTTCAGTTTCAACTCCAATCTCTTTTCAACACGATTGTCTTCAATAATCACCACTCAAAAGTTAAATAATTTTTATTTAATTTTCTTTTAATACGTAGTGTCTACTCGTTAGCCATTAAGATTATATCATTCCCTAAACTCCTGAATATCTCGGTGGAGTTCATTACTCTAGAAATTGCCTTGCTAATAAACCGTTTAATTAAACAACACTGGTCGTCTTTAACGGGCATTAGCATCAAAAGCTCGTAACTCAAAATCAGGCCTCTTCGTGACGCGTATTAGGCATAAGACACAAGCAGGGAAGGTGCTCATTATCTCCGCACGTGATGTCTCAGTGAGCTGAAGAGAAATAAGTAGAGTGGTCATTGATTGGTGATGATCGGAAGATTTCTTAACAGGGCCGGTCTGCATATTGCCACAATTTACTCTGAATATTGGACACCTTTAACGGCTTTTGATTGGTCGAATTGCTTGCTGTATATCTGTTTCAGGCAATGTGATCTGTCAAGATATAGATCTACAGGCAATCTATGTCTGTTACTCATTGATAAATGCCATTGAATTTATCACATTGCCCGCCTCAAATTCGGGCGTTATCGATCAGTGTTTACGTTATGCCTTTTTATGTCATGCTTCCATTGTCCTTTAATTTTTTTTTGTCCCAGTTTAAATAAATACTTATAACCAACATAAATTTAACTTTTAAAGATCTTTAACTTTAATACTTAAAATTTTTTCACGGACCACAGGTATGTGGTCCGTGAGAATCTTGGAAGTTGTCCTTGACGGGGCGCTCAAAATAAATTTAAAAAAAAAAAATTGAGTGCATTTAGAACGAGAACGAAGTGAATTAGTACATCCGTTCGGCTGACTGTGGAGATAAAAGTCACCACTAAATTCGCCTACTATATAAAAGTGAATTCAAGTTTTCAGAAATCAGAAAGGCGTCGTTTTGTTTCGGAGATAGCCTAGCAGAACTATTACCTAGTCGTGAGTAAATATCTTGCTGAGTCCTATAATCAATCCCTCAAAGTTAGTTGCACGTTTTAAAAAAAAAAACCCTCCGTTGTTTTTTTAAGTAGTGATTACTTTTTTCCTCAGTTTCGCCCATTTTGATTTCTTTCAGAAACCACTTGATCAGTCCGAAGACTGCCGTTCCAAGGGGCGCGTTCGAAAAAGAGGGGACCCAAACAAGCTCCCTCCCGTCTTTCCGAACGGCTGGATTCCCATAGCGCAGTCCTCCGATATTCCAAAGGAAGGGGTCCTCCCAGTTTCGGTCCTTGGTGAGTGTGTTCTTTTTTATACCAGATATTGTACCATTGCAACCGTTTGACCCAGGGTTTAAAATTGATAATTATGGAGACAGAGAAAAAACTCAAAATCGGATCAAAATTTTGTTTGCCCCTTTTTCATCAAAAGCAGATCAACGTTTGGAGATCAGAAAAGTAAAAAACTTGTTTTAATCATCACTGGTGATAATTATTTGGTTACTTTCGTATTAGCCCGTTCAGCGACCATCATAGTAAGAGGCGTAACTATAGCTCAGTTAACTGGATTTGATAACCTTTTCAGATTTAGCTCAGTACAGTCGACAGGCTAATACGTTGGTATCAGTGTTATTCCTAAGATTTTTTTGGAGGAGTAAAAATACTCCTTGACTTTTTTAGGAGGAGTGAAATTCAATTATGTGGAGTGAAATACGAAAATAGTATAAACTACATATACAGAGACACGAAAACCGCAATCGAACTCCCTAAGCATCAGAACAATGAATGAAAAAAATTACTATGGCTGTATTAAAACACAATTAAAAGTATGATAATTAGGGTGCCGTGGCTGAAACCAAAAGGGTTTCATAAATAGAAACAGAGCAGTGTTTTGGCTACTTGCCTCCTGTTTTGGGTACCCCGACCGCGAAAATCCACTCAAAGACGAAGACCACAATGACTACCACTTACTTCTCTTTTGAGTAGAAAATATTATTTGTTGATTTCAGAGGGGCACGTGCACGGTGCAAAGAGTAAAAATACTCCTGGCTAGTTTTTTAAGGAGTATTTCCGATTTTTAAGGAGTGAAATACCCTCTCAGAGGAGTTAAAAATATCTCTGGTTGGTATCCATAATCTAATACGTAAGTTTTCTGCGCCCATATCAGTTCATGCTGACACTGCCCTTTAAAATCCTCTGACCCCATATATCTAAGTCCATGCTGAAACTGCTCAATAAAGATCCTCTGCGCCCATAAAAGATTATGCTGACACTACTTTTAAAAATTCTATTCACCAGTAAAAGACCATATAATCCTATAATATCATCCTTAAGATCCTCAGTGGCAGTACTGGTCCATGATGCACTAAACCTGCGTTTAATAAATATTCTTCCAAGCTTCAAGCTGCGGGCAAGAATTAAAACATAATTTATAATTATTCAATCAAAATCTAAACGAAGTGTCTATTTGCACGATAAAACCGGCAGTTGGCTCATGCGCCGTAGGTCTCGCGGCCCCGGCGCTCCAATCAGAACCGTTGTCGGGTAAACAGGACTAGAGTTAGAAAGTATATCTGCCGGGCTAATAGACAGTGCCAAATCTAAACGTTTCGTCCGAACTTCGCCGGACATCATCAGTAGAAGGCGTTTCAAATCAGTATACCTATATCTGCCTCGATGAAATAAATGGCTGATCGTTAGGAAGGATTACAACCTAGCTGACACTGCCGTTGCTCTTTCAGGCCAGAAGCTGGTGGCGTTCCGAGGCAGTTCTGGCCAGGTGTTTGTCCTGGACGCCTACTGCCCTCACCTAGGAGCCGATTTGGGCGAGAAAGGGAGGGTGGAAGGCGACTGCATCAAGTGTCCCTTCCACGGATGGCGGTTCCGAGGGGAGGACGGGATGTGCTCGCACATTCCAAATTCCAACACCAGTAAGTGCCGATTCTTTTATCCTTAACAGTCGTATATTGGTCCAGTATAGCAGTTTTGGCCGCATTCAGAAACTTTAATTCGATGATGAAACGATACGAGAACGATCTATCGTAATGATCACGAACGATCATCAAACGAGAGAGCTTTCCAGCTTCGCAGCTCTCGACCGCCATTTTGTTCTAAACTTCGAACCGTATTCCGATTGCTTTTACACTTTTTGTGGTCTGTTAAGTAATTCCAAAAAGTCTAGAACAGCTACTAATTACCAAAAACAGTCCTCAGACATTAATGCATTACGAAAGTAATGGAAATCTAGTGTTAGTAAAATTTTTCTTGTATCAGCGTATAATTAATTGTAAATCTTTCCGATAGAAGGCAGCAGCCAGCGGACGATCGAGCTAGACGAGTGAGCTCGAGTGGTCGTCCCCAATTGATCGTTATCGTATCGTTTTATCATCGTGTTAAAGTTTCTGTTCAGTGGTTCCCAACTCGAAGAAATTGGTGAACTATTTAGCCTTAGGTGTTATCATTTACACTTAGTACTTTGTATTGGCTTCTTATCACCCTTTTTAAACTTCAAAGTATATTTTCTGATGTATCCTAGTAAAGGCTCTAACGCTAGAAAATTTTATGTCAGTCTGTCAGTATCTCTTTTATCTGAAAACTCATTCTGCTCTTTAGGCTGGACGCGCACTAGTGGCTAAAGTCACGGCGACCAGGATTACTAGTATCAAAAATATCACTAGAAAACAATGGATCTCTATGAAGAAATTCTTGGCAATCGGCCAAGTGTCACGTCGCCTAGTGCGCGCACTCTACCAATACTTGAACTTGTTTCAATAGCCAAGGCAACAATTTTGTCTTTGTCACCATGACAAAAGTCGCTCGTGCGCGATCAGCCTTAGTATCCCTTTACTCTTCAGCATCCTTTTACACTTTGTTTTCCATCTTTTCCCCTGGTTACCTTTTGCTCTCGAGTCTTTCGCTGATTTTTAACATCACTTTTGCTCTTCATCCTTTCTCCCTGATCTTTGTTGCTCTTGAGCCCCCCTCTCTGATCTTTAACATCACTTTTGAGCTTGAGCTTCTCTCTCATCTTTAAAATACCTTTTTTTTCTCCCCCCTGGTTTTGAAAGGTTTTAAACCTTCTGCAGGCTTTCTTGCAGCATTTTCGTTTAGTTTTTATGATTTTAAGGCTAAGACAACTGATATTTTAGTAAATAGTGAGTGTCATAAATGTTTTTTTTTCTGGTTGACTATACTACAAAGGTTTTTTAGATCACTTAAAAAATAGCAATAGAGTTTTTTAAGAACAAACATTTTTTGACTATTTCAATTAAAAATTATTTCAAGAATTTTCAAGTCCAATTTTTCTGAATGTTAATTTAACAGCGAAATAATATTCAATGCTTATTCATGACTAGCTGTTACGACCCGGCAAAGCCGGGTCTTACAGCTAGGCTAGCCTTTTATGCGAGCTTCGCTCGTTACTACTTCAAGTTCCTATTAATTATACATTAAATAAGAAGTTTAACTTTAATAATTTATTATTGTTGAATTAGAAACCAACTTCCCTAAAAGTAACTTTTTAACCTTTATTAAGTAAACCAACTTTCTTGAAAGATATTTAAAAGCTATTATATTATTTTAATTTTAATAAATTTTAATTACTTTTATTTATTTATTTTTCTGATTATTGCGAGATGGCATCGAGTCAGTGAGTGACGTGGGCTTTTATATTTTTCTGATTATGATTATGATTATTATTGCGAGATGGCATCATAGTGTGCGAGCGTTCCATTCCAGAATCAGTGAGTCAGTGAGTCAGTGAGTCAGTGAGTGACGTGGGCTTTTATATGAGAGATTCTTAAAAAAAAAATAGGACTTCACAAATTCATAACGTTAAAGAAATATCTTAGATATAATCTTCCTTTTAATAAAGAAAATATGTTGAGTAGTAAGACCACATACACTCAAACCTGTTTTTGTGCCTTATATGGAAATATGATTGAAATTCTCATATACCGCACAAAAAGATAGAAGTTCGCTTGTTTTATGAAGGCCATACTTGATAATATAAGATTAAAGTGGTGAGTATATTCGCCACTATGTCAACGGCAATGAGCATTCTTGCGAATGATTGTGTTTCTGGTTACAGTTCCGTCGGTGGCCAAGGTGTCCCCTTGGCATTGCGTGGAACGGAACGCCTTTGTGTTCGTGTGGCACCACGCGGAAGGGGAGGAGCCCTCCTGGGAGATCCCCGCCGTCCCCCAGGTGGAGAGCGGACTCTGGAAGTACAGGGGCAAGACGGAGCACGTGGCCTATTGCCACATGCAGGTGAGTGCCCTGCCCAATAGTTCATCATAAATGTTTTCTCTATTGGGAATTGGATATGGGGTGCTTTGCTTAGGGCTCATTTATAGAAAAACAGGAAATTCAGTAAGACGGAAACTCGATGATCTAAGGGTACGGTCAGCCACAAAATCAGCATGGTATCTCTTCAAAAAATCTGCCCTATGAAACAACCTAGCCGAGTCTGGGGAACAAGAACTAGTTTAATGAAATTCAACACAGGTTTATATACAATTACAAGTGCGCCAACTTGGCGCGTTTGGCAAGGTTTGGGGATATTACACTTTTCCCTCCTTTAAATTAAACATAAATAGGTTTACCAAATTTAAATTAAATAGAAGTCACACTTCAATAATTTTATCAAAGTTCACTTGTGCTTGTACTCTAAGCGCTCAGGTGGGCGCCTGACGCGAGTTGAACGTCTAGGAGTCCTCGGGGGTGACTTCGGTGCTTTCCTCGGACTCTGAATCAGTAGCGGACTCTGTGTAACCTTCGGACTGGGAATCTGTGATGGATACGATGTCACCTGACGCTCCTCCAGGTTTGGTTCATTCAGAGGAGGGGACGTCTGAGAGAATTCTGGAGGATCTGGCGGGGCCTGTGGTGGTGGTGGTGAGACAGGCGTTGCTGGTGACGGCGGAAGATTCGGAAGCGACTGGTTGGCCTCCGGTTGCATAATCGGCTGATCCCACTGTGCTGGTTCTATCCATGGCTCTTCTGTCGAAGGATTTTTCCGTAGATGATCAGCGTGACAGAACCTTCGCTGGCCACAGACTTCTACATCATAGGTTACCTCACTACGGCGATTGACGATTTCTCCAGGGAACCACTTGATCCTTTCTCCACGAACACTTCTTACATAGACGCTTTCTCCTGGAGCGAAAGAACGACGCTGCTGAAGGTCTACGTTCTCTGGCATGTTCGGAAGAATCAGAGATAAACGGGTGCGAAGCCTCCTGCCCAGAAACATCTCTGCTGGCGATTTCTTGGTGACTGTATGCGGCGTATTTCTATAAGACAATAAAAAGTTATCAATTTTATGTTGGATGCTACGTTTTTTTTTGTCTTTCAGATCATCTAGAACTTGCTTCATAAGGGAAGATTTAACCGTTTGAACGGTCTTTTCGGCCGCACCATTTGAGGCAGGATGATAGGGGGGAATTAACGCTTGTCGAATTCCATTTCGTTTCAAAAAATTAGAGAATTCTTCACAGGCAAATTGGGGCCCGTTATCCGAAACAACCAGTTCAGGTAATCCGTAACTTGAAAATAAGGTCCTTAGTTTAGTAATAGTATGTTCCGCTGTAGTCTTGTTCATTAAAAAGACTTCAACCCATTTAGAATAACTATCGATCACACATAGTAGGTAATGTCCTGCACTCGTAGTTAACAAACAGTTACTAGTATCTTTAGCATAGTCAATATGGATGCGTTGCCACTTTCGCTTAGATTCAGGCCAAGGTTTTGTTTCCACTTTGACATTAGAGTTTAACATACTTTGACAGCTTAAACAGTTTTTAATTTTACCTTCAATATCACTATCCAGGTTAGGCCACCACATATAATTTCTAGCTAACATTTTTGTACGAGTTATTCCTGCATGACTTTCGTGCAAAACTTCTAACATTTGAGATTGATATTTTTCGGGGATAATAACTCTACTTCCCCATGTTAAACAATTACCATCCAATGAAATTTCAAGTTTTCTTACCTCATAGGGCCTCAATGCAGGATTTTTACAACTTACTTCCGGCCACCCGTTTAGCGTGAAATGCAAAACTTGCCTCAAAACTGGATCCTCTTGAGTCGCTAGAGCAATTTCCTTTGCTGTTAGTGGTGCGCTTTCCACTGCATCTGAAGAGAAAAAGTAAACAAAATTGTCAAGTTCACTACACATAGAAAATTCAGAAACCTCCTCGGGAATGGTTTCTGGCAGTGGGATCCGAGACAGTGCATCGGCATGCGAAATGCTGCTTCCTTTCACGAAATGAATTTCGTACTGATAGGCAGCCAATATTATAGCCCATCGTTGCAACCTGGCAGCGGCGATGGGTGGAATGCCACGTTTTTCGCCAAATATGGCTGTGAGAGGTTTGTGGTCGGTTTGCAACACAAACTTGTGACCCATGAGAAACTTATGAAATTTCTTAACTGAAAAAATAATAGCGAGTGCTTCTCGCTCGATTTGACTATAATTCTTTTCGGACGAGTTTAGAGTTCGTGACGCAAACATGACAGGTTTGATGTCACCGTTTTCCATGACGTGCGACAACACTCCTGCAATCCCGTACTGAGAAGCATCACACGTGACTATGATGGGTTTGCTAGAATCGAAATGCGCCAAGACTGAATTTGATGTTAGCCAAGTTTTACTTTTCGCGAACAATTTTTCGTGTTCTTTCGACCATATCCAAGGAACGTCTTTTAACAAGCTATAGAATAATTGTAGCTTGGTAGACATATTCGGAATGAATTTTCCGTAAAAATTCAATAATCCTAGATAGGCTCTTAGTTCATCCACATTTTTAGGTTCAGGCGCTTGTTTGATGGCGTTCAACAACTCGTTTGTTGGCGAGATACCATCCCGATGGATTTGATATCCTAGGTAACTTGTTTCGGTGCACAAAAATTTACACTTGGGAAAATTAACCGTAATTCCCGTTTTTTCGAATCTATCCAAAACTTGATTCAGCAGTATTAAGGCTTCTTCTCTAGTTTTACTGATTAACAAAACATCGTCGAGGAAACATATTACTCCGGGGATCCCTTCTAAAATTTGATCCATGACTTCTTGGAAGAGGGAGGGGGCCGTGGAAATTCCAAAGGGTAATCTATGGTAGACGTAAAGACCTCTATGCGTGTTAATCGTTAGAAGCTTTTGCGATTTTTCACTCACTGCAAGTTGTTGATAAGCGCTGGCTAAATCTAAATGCGAGAAAATTTTACCTTTCGCGAGATGACTAAACAGTTCTTCCGTAGTGGGGAGCTTGTAATGTTCCGTTTCAAGAACCGGATTGAGAGTTACTTTGTAATCCGCGCACATTCGAATCGAGTTCGAGGTTTTCCGAACTACGACTATTGGAGTCGCCCACTCAGAATAGGGGACTCTCGAAATAATCCCAGCCTTTTCCAACTTATCCAGTTCTTTATCCACTAAAGGTTTTATTGCGTAGGGAAGGGGTCGTGCTTTACAAAATTTAGGCACAGTATCTGGTTTTAGATGCAAATTTACTTCTTTACCTTTAATTTCACCAATTTCCGGACTAAACACTCTTGCGTACTTCTTTTTGAGCTTCTGAACATCGATATCTTCGCTTTCGGGTTTATTACCCGTCACTGCATCAATTTCGAAAATTTGATTCCAATTTAACTTTAGAACTTCTAACCAGTTCCTTCCAATTAATGCAGATGCTGAATTTTTAGCGCTTTTTACGATCACAAGAGGTAGTAGAAACATGTTACCTTGATCTTGAATTTTCACTTCAATCTTACCCAGAACATCCAGTGGCTCTCCTTGGTAGGTAGTTAGTGAAACCTTGTCTTTGATCAGAGGCTTCCTCCTTAGCTCAGGGATGTTCCTGTAAAGATATTCAGGCAAAATTGAGACACATGCCCCTGTATCGATTTGCATCTTCAAATCCACCCCTTCAATATTCACAGTTGAAAACCACCCTTTCTTCTCTGTTTGAATATCGCGGATACCCAAAACTTCAAAGTTCTCACCACGATCGGTGGTTTCGAAAGAATTCCAATGTTCGATCTCTTGTACGCGTCTTTTTGGGTTACGCGTTCTGCATGCTCGGGCTAAATGACCTGTTATATTGCATTTTCTGCAAACATAGGTTTTAAACCTACAGTTCCCGGACCCGTGGGTGTTACTGTTGCACCTTGTGCAAGAATATTTAACTACTTTTTGAGATGCTCGCTGTACGGGCTTTTTCGTAAATTTAGTCTTATGCATCGCGTTTACATTCGGAACCGCTGCGGACATTTGACCAAACGAAAACCTTTGTTTTTCCGCCTCTTCAAATTTCTTTGCTTTTTCGCACGCTTGCTGAAAAGTTAATTCTTCGGAAATAAGCCTTTGTCTCAGTTCCTGATCTGCTACCCCGCTGATTAATCTATCCCTTAAAGCATCTGTCAGAAACATTCCAAAATTACAGCTGCTCGCGAGATGTTTAATCACAACAATATACTCGGCAATTGTTTCGTTAGGTTGTTGAATGCGAGTAAAAAACTTACTCCGCTCTCCTACCGTTATCTTCTCTGGCTTATAGTGACTTTTAAACTTTTCGATTATCTCAATATAAGTTTTAGCATCTAACTCCGCCGGAGAAAATAAGTCGATCAACGTTGATACCGCCTTGGTCCCTAAAATAGTGATTAAAGTAGAAACTTTCAACTCTTCCGTCACTTTATTCGCTTTTAAGAAATGCTTCACCCTCAATAAGTACGTATCCACGTCATCAATATCGGGATCAAAATCTGATATCTTCGACAGATTCATTTTCACTTTCAAATGAAGAAGGATCAAACTTACGACCTTTGCAAAACTTCAGAAAATCATCCGACCGATCCGACACTCTTGAAAAAACCAAGCGACCATCCCCGTCGCCACATGAAACAACCTAGCCGAGTCTGGGGAACAAGAACTAGTTTAATGAAATTCAACACAGGTTTATATACAATTACAAGTGCGCCAACTTGGCGCGTTTGGCAAGGTTTGGGGATATTACACCCTATCTCCCCATTCATGACCACTCCAACAATAGCGAAGGAGTCCGAAATCACCCCCCCCCCAGTCAATTAGCAGACACCCGATAGTGACTTCTCGCTCCTCCCCGAGGGTTGCTTTTGTTGGAGGGACTATTGAAGGGGGTTGATTGCGATTTTCCTATTGTCCGATAACCAGAAACAGCAGATTTTTTGAACAGATACCATGCTGAATTTCTGGCTGACCGTACCCTCAGAGATCCACATTCAGAAACTTTTAACACGATTATGAACCGATACGATAACGATACGAGACCGAAAACAATCTATCGAAATTATCTCGGAACGATCAATTTCAAACGAGTACTCCAGCTCACTCTTCTCCTCAAAAACGAGGACTCTGATTGGTTGAATAGAAAAGTAAAGTGACAATCCAAATGGAAGTAAACAAACCTGCCAACGATGACGCGAATTTCTTTTCTACCAGTCAGTCCGCTGAATTACTCGTTTTTGAGGAGACGAGTGAGCTGGAGTACTCGTTTGAAATTGATCGTTTCGATAGATCGTTCTCGTATCGGTTCATAATCGTGTTAAAAGTTTCTGAATACGGCCCTAAGAGCCACATTCAGTTACTTTAACACGTAGAAGAAACGAGATGGAAACGATACAGAAACGATCAATTTGGAAATGGTAGGTCTCTGGTTACTGTTTCTCACTCATGACTCCAGTTTAAGGTTAACCTATCGGAATTACTGTCGGAAAACCTACGGAATTTACAATTAACCTGTCGGAAAACCTTACAAGTAATTATACACTGATAATACAAATTTAAACATACACTAGATGTCCATTACTTTCATAATATATTAATGTCTGAGGACTTGTTTTGGGAATTAGAGAAATCAATATAATTATTTTATGAAATTGGAGTTACTTAGGTAAATAAGTTTTTAGGTTCCTTTGGTTTTTCGTGTACAGTAAACTCCCGTTAGTACGCCGTTCAAGGGGATTTATGAAAACGTCGTAATAAGCGGTACGACGCTATATGCGGAATTCCATAAAACACCGTTTCGGCGATATACCTAATACCCGTAATACCTAATCTTACCTAGACACCTTTTTAAGCGGGATTTTATCACTAAAATAGAAACGAAAGAACAATGTCTAAAAACAGAACAAACATTCTTACCTTTACAACTTTTATTGGCATACTATTTAAATATAACACTTGAAAATCATGACAAAACAAATAAAATGGTGTCTCTCATTTCATTTTGTGAGACTAAAAAGTTATTCTCCCCAAAAAACCCAAAAAACATTTTTTTTCCTGAATCTATCCAGCCAACCCGCAGTTCCACTAAAGTCTGTTACATTCAACCTTTTACCAATTTCTCGTTGTTCTACTCGCGTTTTCAACGGTTTATATAGCTCATACATTATTTGAAAGGAACTCGACGACGCAATTATCGGGATTTTTCTTCGGGGGACCGGAGAAAAGCGTCGAAATATGCGGGAAGTCGTTATAAGCGGGGGCGCTATAAGCGGATAGTTTTTAATGATAAAAGGCCTATTGGTACCAGGGACCGGAGAAAAACGTCGTAATATGCGGGACGTCGCACTAAGCGGGGGCGTACTAACGAGAGTTTACTGTATTTCAGGGAAGTTACTTGATTACTCTGATATTTGTCAGTATTTACTGTATACAGGTTTTGGGAAAGATTTCTAATAAATTAGTGATAAGAGAATTAAAATGCTTTATATTGAATGAGGGTTATCATTAAAATTGGGTTAAGCAACATACACCTTAGTAACCTAAATAGTTATTCGAAACGAAAATTCCATCCTTATATAGAGTGCACTGCATTTGCTCCGCTTGACCATGACTATGAGATTCATTACTAACATCTTAGCTTTTAACTTTATGTTACATTTACTTTGCTTTATTTTTATTTCTATTATTTTTTTTGTTTATAATTTTATTGGTTACAGGTACGGTCGTATCGTCCTTATTTGAGCTTTATTCAATCCTTTGAGAGGATTATTGATTCTTTCCTTTAATTAATTTATTTTTTTTAGTTTAGTTACACATTAATTTTATTTTTCCTTTAAGAAAAAGTGGGCCATGTGATGGAAATTCAGAGAGCCGATTTTTATGTTTTTGGGATGCTCAGATTTGGTTTTGGATGGCCAGTACCAGATTAGGGGGGGGTGGATCCGCTCGGTCAGTTTTGTGGTGGAGAATGGAAAACTCTCCTGGTTCGTTGTGGCTAGATTCTATGTTTACTGTTTGAACGATGCGTTGATACAAATAAGAAACAGATGACTTGTGGAGCCTTTTTTATTACAGCAGTGCACTAGAATATATAGCAGTCGGCGCGCTTGGCGCGGTAACAAATATCGACGCCAACTTGGCGTGAGTGTGGATAGTAATTTACATAAAATTGCAGTTAACATAACTTCCCGCCTTAGGACGGTCCAGTCCTAAATAAATTAAGTTTAAATCACAAAGAAATATAAAGTTCAGTTTTGTCTAGGCAACAGGCAGACCTTGCCTATTGGCCTCTTGTAGACACCTTTGCTCGTTTTCACCGTAACCACTCGAACGAGAGAGTCCTTTCCAGGATGTACGTCAAGGATGAGTCCGAGAGGCCAGGATGCAGGGGGAGAGTCTCTCTCTTTCAGGATTACAACGTCACCGACCTTGAGGTTGTCGGTAGGGTGCTGCCACTTACAGCGTTGGTTAAGTGAGTGTAAGTACTCACGGTGCCATCTCTTCCAAAATCCGCGTCTTAGATTCTGGATTAGCTCCCATCTAGTAGATAGCTTCATATTAGGTGTCGGATCTGGAATAAAAGTTGCTACTTCTCCTATAAGAAAATGAGAAGGCGTTAATACATGGATTGAATCCGGATCATTTTGATCTAAGGATGTGAGTGGACGGGAATTCAACAATCCTTCGATTTGACACAAGAGAGTGGATAGTTCTTCATAGGTGAGCAGGTTTTCACCGATTATACGTCTAAGGTGAAATTTGGTTGATTTAACACCTGCTTCCCAAATCCCTCCAAAGTGAGGTGAAGTGGGTGGAATAAAATGCCATTCTATACAGTCTTTCGCGAGAAACTCGCAAACAGAGTCATCTCTGGACAGTTCTTCAAGCAAGTACTCCAACTCTTGGAGATGGCGTTTAGCCCCAATAAAGTTTGTAGCGTTATCGCTGAAAATACCTTTGGGTACACCTCTTCGTGAAACGAAGCGACGTAGAGCTGCTATAAACGACTCAGTTCCTAGATCACTCACTATTTCTAGGTGTAGGGCTTTAGATGCGAGACACACAAATAAGCATATGTAACCCTTTGTGCTTTTTGCACCTCTTCCTTTATTGACCTTTACCGGAATCGGGCCAGCTAAATCAATGCCTACATTAAGGAACGCCCTTGTGAACTGAACACGTTCCTCGGGAAGTGATCCCATCATTTGTTTGCCGGTACGACCTTTAAATCTTAAACATTTGACACATTTATTAATGCAGTTACCAATAACCCTTTTGGCTCTTAAGATCCAATATTTTTGTTTAACTAAGTGGGACAATAATGTAGGGCCTGCATGTAAGTTAGCAATATGAGCTTCTTGGACAATAAGGGTTGCAATTTTATGCTTCCCTGGGATTATGGCTGGGTGTTTAGTTTCATATTTTACAGTAGAATTTTCAATTCTTCCACCTACACGTAAAACAGCATCCTCATCCAAAAAAGGGTAGAGTGCTTTTAATGGACTACTTTTCTTTAAGGCTAGATTCTTCTTAATGCAGTTAATTTCTTCACTAAAGTACTTCATTTGTACCCACTTTAAGATTATATTAAGAGCTTCGCTAAATTCTTTAGCTGTTACTGCCGTAGTTAACTGGACATTTTGAGAATAGGAAATCCATCTTCTACAATAAGTTATAACTTTACAAATTTTCGTTAGGGACGAATGGGCTTCAAATATGTCTTCTAAAGTGTCATTCTTGGACACAGTTAAAAAGGAATAAATAGAGTTTACCTTCTCTTCTTTGAAGGCATTAGAATTTAAATCATCCAAACCATTAGGGTCCTGGGGAGGAACTGGATTGGCTTCTGAGAGAAACTTTGGCCCATGCCACCAGAGTGTAGACTCCTTCAATTGTTTGGCGAGTAGTCCTCTAGAAGCAATGTCAGCCGGGTTCTCCTTACTCTGTACATAATGCCACTGGTCGTTGGAGATAGATTCCAAAATTTCACAAGTCCTGTTGCCGATGAACTGCTTCCATCTCCGAGGAGGGCTAGACAACCAGGTTAATACGACCTTCGAATCAGACCAAGCATAAATGCATGAGATACAGGAATCAAGAACAGTTTTTATAACATTTAGCAATCTCGTAAGTAATAAGGCTGCGCATAATTCTAATTTTGCAATAGTTAGAGGTTTGATAGGAGAAACCTTAGTTTTAGACACTAATAAATTTACCTTTGCTTCACCGTTTATAACTTCACGGCAATAAACAACGGCTGCGTACGCCAGTTCAGATGCGTCGCTGAAGCCATGCAATTCAACTTTACACGTACCTATTCTAATGCTACGTGGAATTTGGATAGTTTCAATTAGGTCAAATTGACCTTTGATAGTAAGCCATTTTTTAGCTAGATCAGACGGAATAGGTGTATCCCAATCTAAATTAAGTAACCAAAGTTTTTGGTATAATATTTTTAGAAGAATTACACAAGGTGCTAATAATCCTAAGGGATCAAACACTCTTGCTGTGTGAGATAACAAGCTTCTTTTGGTGACATCACCCTCAAAGTTCAAAGAAGACTTAAAATATAAAGTATCTGATTTGTTATCCCAGTGTAAACCCAGTACCTTGTTGTACTCATCAGGTAAGATCTCAAAGTCAACTAAGTTGCTTTCGCCAAAAGAAACTTCATTTAGAAGTTCTAAAGAGTTTGACCTCCATTTTCTCAAGTTTAATCCTCGAGTTTTTAGAAGCATGGATACCTCTTTACATAGTTTCACCGCGTCGTCTAAATTATCAGTACCTGAGATAAAATCATCCATATAGAAGTTTTTTTCAATTTCAGACGAAGCAGTAGGATATTCTAAATTACCATCAATAGCAATTTGCTTTAAACATCTAGCAGCCAAGAATGAGGAAGAAGAAAAACCATACGTTACGGTTTGTAGCTCGTATTCCTCCAAGCCTAGATCTGGATCTTCCCGCCAGACGATGCGTTGAAACCTCCGATCCTCTTCTGCCAGCCAGATTTGCCGGTAAAACTTTTCTATGTCGGCGGAAAACGCATACCTGTGACTACGGAAATTCACCAAGATTTCAAATAAATCACGTTGAATGGAAGGTCCAACTGCAAGAAGAGAGTTAATAGACTTTCCTGTGGAAGAAACAGAAGATGCGTCAAACACTACACGATATTTCGTAGTACTAGAAGAAGTTTTTGTGACGCAATGATGTGGAAGATGCAAGTTTTCTAAGCGCTTGTCTTCCAACATGGGATTAACTTTACACATATGACCAAGGTCTTTATATTCCTGCATAAACTCAATGTATGCTAGTTTCATAGCGGGATTGCGTTGCAATCTTCTTTCGGTTGCTAAGAAACGCTGAGTTGCTATTTGTTTTGATTCCCCGAGCTCAGATTGTGGCTCAATAAAAGGTAGTTTTACCATAAATCGACCATCTTTGTTAATTTTATAATTTTGCACAAAGTGATCTTCGGCAAACACTTCTTGCTCAGTTAGTTTACTGTTAGGGACAACATTAGGGACCTTTTCAATTTCCCAAAAAAGTTTCAAAACTTTATCAATATCTAAGTTTGTATTTATGCAGGTTAGGGACAACAGGCATAAATTTTGCTTATCCTCATTAGAAGGTTTACCTTTACCTGCCAAAACATATCCAAAAACAGTATTCTGAGCAACGATCGAATTATCCGACACTGACATTTTTTCAGGTTTCAAAAAATTGAACACATAATCAGACCCAAATAAAATGTCAATAGACTTTGGAATTTCAAACCCTGGATCAGCTAATGGGAGTGAAAATAAATAGTCTGGTTTAGACAGTTCAAGCCTTTTCAGTGGGAATAGGGTAGTTAAAGTAGCTAGTACATAAGCATCAACTTTAAACGCAAAATTTATATCATTTTTAGAGAATACAAAAAGGTGCACGATACCTTTAGTTGAGCATGTTATTAGAGATCCAATCCCACTTACAGGAAACCTTGAGTTAGAGCGTTTTATACCCAATTTTGATACACAAGATTCTGATACGAACGTGCATTGACTACCAGTGTCCAATAAACCAACACATTCGATTTTTTGACTTTCAGAATTTTTAACTAACACGACTGCTGTTGGTAGCAAGCAAGTCGAGGGACCATCTGCATACATTGAAACGCTAGGGCTAACTGAAGTTGACGCCTCAATTTTAGGATCATCAATCTTAGATACAAAGGCAGTAGCTGCTGTTTCATGCAGCATTGTATTATGTCTATGCTTACACACGTTACATATACCGTAACTAGAAGTACAATCCTTAACGTTATGTTTACCAAAACAACCCGTACATAGAGAGTGTTGGTTAAGGAACCTTCTCCGAGATGAAATAGATAGATCTTTAAATTTTGGACACTTCGATAAAAAGTGCGACCCAGTGCATTTTTTACACTTAGGATTAACAAAACTCCGCGTATTGTATGCGGGGTTTGTCTTCGAATTAAGACTTTCAGCTCCGTGGCCTTTGGATACATCAAGATACGAACAGCGATTGTTTAGAAATGTAATAAAAGTTTCAGCTGTAGGAAACTCTACATTTGTAGTTTCTTGTGCCCAAAGATGGCGCGTTTCAGCGTCTACCTTTTCTAATAGTAGGTAAACAAGCCAAACGTCTCTTGATGTAGCCCTTTCATCTAATGACTTTAAACCGCGGATAACCTCATCAGTTATATCAGCTAACTTACGCAAAGCTAACCCATCAGGATTTGATACTTTATTTTGTTCAAAGAACGTACTCAAAAGAGCAGAACAGATTTGCTTTTTATTATCAAAGCGTTGTACTAACTTATCCCAAGCCTCGTCATAGCTAGCTTCCGAGATCGGGATATGACGTATCAAAGAAGCAGGTTTTTCGGATAATAAACCCTTTAGATAGTGAAATTTTTGAATCTTAGTAATCGATTCATTAGAGTCGACTGTAGCGACAAATAAGTCCTTAAAGGATGGCCAATCCGTTAAGTTCCCAGAAAACATGGGTATATTAATTTTAGGCAACCTCACAAAATTAGAAGGGGGCTGCATAATACTTGAATTAGATTGATTCAACTGCACATACTGAGGTGATCCCTGATCAATCTTTTCAATTTTATCTAAGATAGTAGATTTGAGTTGTAAATAAACATCCTCATACGTATCATACTCCGATTGGTCATCTGGAAGTTGGTTATCTTGAGCTAAAAATTCTGCCCACACTTCATTTAATCTTTCGCATCGTGCTGATAAGTCACTTTTAGAAAAGCTAGTATTATTTTCTAAATAAGTTTTAAGTCTGGTGAAAGAGGCCTTAGCTCTATCTCGCAATACAATTATTTCAGAAGTAGTCATTGTACGAATTTAACAACTGAATCCAAACTTAAACTTTTATACTTATCTTCAATCTTCGATCGACTTTTGTATTCGTCGATACTTCACCCTTCAATCTTCGTCCCTGTTCGGGCGCCAGCTGTTTGAACGATGCGTTGATACAAATAAGAAACAGATGACTTGTGGAGCCTTTTTTATTACAGCAGTGCACTAGAATATATAGCAGTCGGCGCGCTTGGCGCGGTAACAAATATCGACGCCAACTTGGCGTGAGTGTGGATAGTAATTTACATAAAATTGCAGTTAACATTTACTATGGCATTTTGGATGCGTTTTCACGAATTTTGAAACAGTTATTCACTCAAAAACACTTTCTTGTTTTATTGACATATATTACAAAAGTGGTGACTATTCACCGATTTCGCCCTATGTTTGAAGTCACACGTCCGAGTTGTCAGTAGGTCATTCATAATAGAGGGTCTCAGAACTCAAACTTGAGGAAACGCTTCATGAGAGTCGGTTGTTTTAAGGCGTCGATTCCTTCCGGAAGCTGGAAATTCCTTCCCAAACGCTCCCTTATAACTTGCCGAGTCAGTTGTTTTAACGTCGGCTGAACCGTCTCCTCGCAGTCACTGGGATGTATACCACATTCCTCATAGAGTTCTATTATTTCGTCTATCACTGTATCGGAACTGCACACTTCTTGCAGACCCTTTCGGACGATTGGGGGAGGGACGGACGGCACACAGAAAGAACGGAGCAGCTTCCGGAACATTTCGACAAATCCATCAATGCAGGTGACATCGTCAAACACTTGGTATAAGTGAGCGAGAAACCACAACAAGCATCTGTTCGAGAGGTTGGGTCTGTCCCAAGTGATATCCAACTCATACATATCGTCATATACAATGACTTCACTGGAAAAAAGTTAAAATTGGAAATTAGTTCACAAAAAGAATATAGAGCAATATCACAAAACGAATATAGAGCACAGTGTTCGGCACTAGTTAACTAGAACTAGTTGCAACTAGTAGTTAACTACCGATCAACTAGTAGTTTAACTACTTTTAGTTTAAAGTAGTTCAACTATTAGTTTAACTACTAGTTAAAACTACTTTAAAATTTTTAACTACTTGACAATTTTTTTTATTTAAAATTTAAAAAGATATTTAAAATTTTTATCAAAGGTAGAGTACTTCAAATATCATAACGAGAAATAAAGACCATTTTTGCGCAAAGTATGAATGTTTTTTGTGATATAGATAAGAAAGATGTGTTAGAATTTTGCCAAAAAGTATGTTATAAAATTAAATAGACTAGTTAACTACTTTGGGAAATAGTTAACTACTAGTTGTAACTAGTCCCAGGAAAAAATAGTTAACTACTAGTTACAACTACAATTTCCCAGACTAGTTAGTAGTTGACAGTTAACTATTTTTTGACCACTAGTTGCCGAACACTAATAGAGCAATATCATAAAGAATATAGAGCAATATCATAAAGAATATAGAGCAATATCATAAGGAATATAGAGCGATATCATGGCCACAGAATAGAAGAAGGCAGAACGAGCACTTCTATACAGACAGGGTGTCCCATAAATGTTGGGTCACACTTCTAGGGGGGGTAGTAGACACCTAGACGAGTTCGAATCACATAGGATTTGGGGGTCCCGGACTAAATCCCAGGGAGTTAAAAATGGAGCGACACCCAAAAAATAATTATTGAAAAATTCAGTTTGTGGAAGAACTACTATTGGTAAAAATTTAATTATGGTCTCAAAATTTGTGGTTTAATATGATCTTTAAAGTTATTTAAAAAGTTTTCACTTTAAAATTTGTTTTATTACGAAAAAAGTAAAAAAAAACCACTAAAAAAATGCTAAAACTTTATTTTGTTTACGAAATCCTTTCTTTTGATTTCAGAATCTGAAAGAGCATAACTCAGAACCCTCTAACTCCAAAGTTTGATGCAAATACCATCAATATTAAACGCTTGAGAGCCTGTTAAAGTTTTTTTTTTTGCGTGCGAAAACAGCTGTTATAGGAAAACAATACAAAATAAAGTTTTGGCTGTTTTTTTCCCCCATTTTGTTTTTACTTTTTTTTTCATTGTAAACAAATTTTAAAGTGAAAACTTTCAAGATAATTTTTAAAGATCATACTAAACCACAAAATTTGAGACCATAATTAAATTTTTACTAATAGTTGTTCTACAAATTGAATTTTTCAATTATTATTTTGGGGTGTCGCTCCATTTTTAAATTATGAATGAAAATTGGGTCGCCAATAATTGAAAGTTTGAGAAACACCGTAACTGAGAAAAGTAAACACAAAATTGAATTTTAAGTTATTTAAAACATATTTTTGAACTTAAAAATCTGATATTTGAGAGTTTTAAACTATAACGTATCAAAAAAGTGTAAAATTAAACAAAACACGGTAGTACTGAGAATAGTAAAGTAATAAAATGTAATAAGTATACAGTACTGTAAATGCGATAATTTAGTAAGATTTATCTCGGGTCGTAACATTCGTCGATTCGGCTTAATGTAATCACTTCGTCCCATAGAAGGATGATAACAATATCCGATTGATAATAATAATAATAAGCGATTTGATACCAGAAAGTTTCAAACAGTGTAATTCGAGCGTTTGCTTTAAAATCCCAACTATGCAGTCCTAATTGAAGTATTTAATCGATTACCTAGTATTATTTTGCAACAATTTTTATATATAATAAATAAAAAAATATTTTATTTCCATAATGCACATAGAAATTTACTTTCGACAGTTGAACGAACAATCCAACCGTACATTATGGATCACCCACCACTATTTACATTGTTAAAGAAAAATATGAGATGGGAACATGTAACTAGTAAATTTATGACTTATTTTGTTTGATTATCTATTAAAATTGGCCTTAAAACGAAAAAAAGAGAGGTTTTTAAGGCATTATACCAGATTTTGATAACATTAAGCGATATACTGATAACATAAAGTGATATTGCGTTAAGTTAAATAGAAGTGACCGGTAAATTTTGATAACATTAACCATGATCATAACAAGCGGAGTCGACTGTAGTACTGAGAATAGTCTAGTAATAAAATTTAATAAGTATGAATACTTACGTGTGCCTTTTAACCATATTTTCAAATGTAAACCCGTAGTCAATCAACAAGGATATCCAGTCACAACAGTCATTCCATACATAGAAATTAAATATACTTTCCATGATGTCACTTTCACTACCATATCTAATGCCCCAGAAGTCAAACCTTAATGCGTTTCCCACTTTGAGGATAAACTCCAGATGCTCCTTGTCTGGCACGTCCATGAATAGTGTGGTTCTGGTGCGGTGATTAACACAAAACGCATCCATGAGTTTCTTCACCAGAAAGGGGTGCTCGCTCTGTTTTTTGTAGATTCCTCTCAGAAGGTCAGGATAATTTTTCCGAAAGAAAGAATCGAGCTTCGGAATCCCCTTTGTCATTTCACAGTGATCTGGTAGTGCAGGCCACTTCTCGACACCGAAGACCCTAACCATGTTCATCAGGAACCAGACAGCCAAATCCCCATCATAGTCCATGGAGAAATCGGTATTTTCCAAATACGTATGAAATAATGACCTTCCAATATAGTCGACTTTATTTTCTGTAGTGGCAGGGAGGAAATACGAATCGCTTCTGCGGTCACAACAACAATCGTCAAGAATGAAGCGTTCATTCTTTTTGCAGACATCAATGGTGGCCAAAGCGTCGCTTCCAAGCCATTCGTTATCCGGAAAAGGCTTACCGAATTGAATCTTTGGGAGTTTTCCGTTCGGGACGGCCAGATCCAAGTAATGCATCGGCATTTGCGATGTAGCCCATTCTTCTCGGTGCACCAGGAGACAGCTTCTGTATGCTGGTAGAGTTCTCTCAGTGACGGTCAATGATGCGACCATGGTTGATTTTAATTAATCCGGAAACGAATAAGCCTTATATATATAGAAATGACGAGACGTAAATCCACGTGGTTCTTGGAGGAGAGGGAAGTAACTGGGTATCTCACGCTCACGAAAAGCACTGTCGCATCTGTCCAGAGGAAGGGACAGGGTTGCCAGGTGAGAGAGCCCACTCAAAGCCAAATCGGGTTCGAGGCCAAATTTTTTCTCAAGCGAAAAATAGCTTAAAAATGCGTCTATTTCAATTTTTGGCGCAAGTTCAGACTTGCGTATGCGCCAAAAATGAAAATATTTATTAAAAAATAATAATTTCCATGCTTGTTCTGAATCTGAAATTCACTTGAAGCCCTCACAAAGGGAAGTAGGAACCAAAGTAACAAAACGTTTGTCTAAGAAAATTAATAAAAACGTTATTTTGAACTACTAATGACTATGAACTACAGAAAAAATTGTGGAAAATGGGGAAAACTGCTAAAAAATAGTCAAATTTTCAGGATTTAACAGAAAAAGGCAAAAAGCCAAACGAAAATTTCAAAGCCAAACGAGTTTGAAAAAAGCCAAATTTCTCGAATTTGGCCTTAAAAAAGCCAAACTGGCAACCCTGGGAAGGGAGGAGCTAACCCAAGGAATGCAGTTCAACCACGAGATAAGAGCTCTCCCCTTTTCAAAGGGGTGGCTAGGCAGACCACGACCGTCTCGCCGGTGTAAGAAGCCTGCCAAATGCGCATGCGTGCATGATACGCAGGAGGGGAGTGCCAACATTTGGCAACTTATCGCTTTTAACGGGTTTGTTTTTTACACTCGTGTTTGTTTTCTTCATCTCTGGTTCACTTTATATCTCGTTGCGCTTAGCTTAGGGAACATTAACGAACGTTTTATTATCATGAAAAGAAAATCTGGAGTATTTTAAACAACAGTATTTGTTAAGTTTGTCCAGTTTACTTATTTTTCATCAACACTTTTTAATTAATAGATTTACAAGCCTGAATATTAATAAAAACTGTAATTATTGTCGTTTTGTTTTTTGGATTCCGGTCACATATTTTCCGTCTTGTGTACGACTTGTTATAAAGTCCCTCTCTAATTGTCTTAAAAAGATCATTATTTACATTTTTATAATAAACTAAGTAGAGTGCATAAAATATACATTTCTTGAGAATCATATCTTTGGTTATGAAATGGTGTCTTTATGAATTAATTATATTTGCTTTAAGTTTGAGTTAAGTTTTTTCTTAAAATAATTTTATTGTTCTTTGTAGTACCACAAAACAAATAAATGATCCAAAGTCTGAGTGCTTATTTCGCAATGCTTTTCACCTTTTTCTCACAGCGGTGAAAGAGCAACTCAACCACGTGTTGTTGTGTTCGATCAAGTGCAGAGGAGACGTTTATCTATCCGGTCGCCAAATCTGTGCCTGAAACGCATCGCTATAATAGGGTTGCAAAAGAAGAGAAACAGCCACGCATGCGCATTTGGCAGGCTTCTTACACCGCCGAGACGGTCGTGGCAGACCGACACTGAGCCCCCAAAGAATCCCTGTTCATTCAGGCATGACAACCACCCCCCCTTTTGAAACCGACATTCCTCGCGCGCTCAAGTGCTAAAAATAGAAAACTCCCTCCCTTCCTCCTCTCACACTCTGGCATCTACTATCGTAGTAACATACCTTAGTAATATCAAATAGCGCCAGGGCCGTAACCAGACTTTTGTTTCGGGGGGGGGGGGGGGGTTTGACTCAAATATTTTCTGAGGTACCTCCTTACGTGTACTTTTATGTTAAGTTTTAGATAACAACATTGAATTGAAATTTTGAAGCACTAAATTTCAAAATTGTATATATATATATATATATATATATATATATATATATATATGAATTCGAAGTAAAAGGGGGGTCTGGGGGTTCTCCCCCAGAAAATTTTTGAAAATTTGCCCCTCAAAAGAGTGATTTAGCTAATTTCTGAGACCCTTTAGATTACACCCATAGAGCACCACTCATTGTAAGCTGCCGAAATTTCAAGGTAAAAAGAAGGTATATTGTAATAAATGGCGAAATGTTAAAGGGGGTTTTAGGTTCCTACTCCAGAAAATTTTTTGAATTTTCCCCCTAAAAGTGGCATTTTAACTCATCTTGAGACACTTCAGGTTACATTAAAGAGGACCACTCCTTGTAAATCACACAAGTTTGAAGGAAAAACCGTATACTTAATAGATTTCAAAATTTCGAGGGGGTTTGGGGGTCCTCCCCCAGAAAAATTTTGGAAATTTTACCCTTAAAAGTAGGGTTTTGACTCATTTTGAGACCCTTTGGGTTATACCCGAAGAGGATATCGCTCCTTGTGAGACATAATTTTCAAGAAAAATGAAAAATAGCAGTATAAAAATTGATGTCAAAATTTCGGGGGGGGGGTTTGAACCCCTAACCCCCCCCCCTTGGATACGGCCCTGAATAGCGCCAAGCACTATAAATAAAACCTCTACAAAAATTAATTGGATTTTTGTCCACTCATATAGACAGAGCTTGATTTCTGGGAGGGCATTCGGGGCATTTGCCCGGGGCCCCCAAAATGCTGGAAAATGTGAAATAAGTGTAAAATAAACTTATAAACCTCTTGAACGAGCAATTTTTAAGCAGTGGTTCTCTTGGTAAAGATAATTGATTTTGTTACTTTAAGTCAAATAAATTTAATCTTTATTTTAAGACATGTCGGGGGCCCCCAAATGGGTCTTTTGCCCTTGCCCCCAAACTTGTAAGTCGGGCCCTGCTCATAGATGTAACATATAAATCTAATGGTCAATCGGAGGAAATGCAGTCTATTGCAGGTACTCCATAAGGGCCACCGCACAGTAAAACTGAAAAATCTTGTTGAAAATACCTCCCATGAAGCCACGCGGTCCCCTCTCAGCCTTCCCAATGCAAAGAGAGGGGGTCGACCAGGGGTCGAGAGGTCTCTACACACGATGCATTTATCGCGATTTTCCCCTCCTTATCGGAGTCGCGACGCCGGGGTTTTACGGGGGTTGAGTAGAGAGTAAAACCGGTTATCTTTAGGGTGTAGGGTAGCTGACCTTGACTCCGCTTTGAAATAACTGTACCCATATTCGAATGGGGGAATTTTGCAATGTAGCAACCTTATTTCTCTTTAATCATGGCATTTATACATGATATGAAGGACTCAAAATTGTGTTTTATATCGAGAAAAAAAATTGCTTCTCGAGGCGGTTTTTTTTTGGATAAAGTTGAATTTTTTAAATTGTAATTTCAACACCGATGTAGTACAAAGACACGGCAAGTGTTCATCTAGTTTTGAGAATATATCAGTGGCGGCTCGTGAGTTAATTAATAGGGTGTTCACATATAAAAATAAAAACCTAAATTATTTAGTTATTCACTGCGTGCACTTTTATTTATAAAAAATATGCATTTATATTTGTCATAAATGTCATCTTTAAATTCTATTTTAAAGTCCCTATCTTTTTCTTTTGTAATTTGGACAATGGTCAGATGAGGTGTTGGTCTTTATTGAGCTTTTATTCATTATTTGAACTTTTTTTTTTCCAGCGGCAATTGGGAAAAATAAAGATGCTTTATCTCAAACACGGAAATTTTACTTAACGCCGTTACTTAAAAAGCATCCTAATTAATAACAAAAGTATTAAAATATTTTAATGAAAAGATTTATATTATATTTAAAAAGTGTTCTTACTCTTACTTTTCAATTAGCCGAAAAAATCAGTTCAATCAGACGTCAAAAAAGAAAGCTGTGCCTCAAAAGTGAAGGCCTCGGCACACTAAATCTGTGCGTACGGGAATCTAAAATGCGAGGACGTAAGCTCAATATTCTACCGGCGAACAGTCGAGGTTTCTTCGGAATCTCATATTTTTTACGCTCACACGTGCGAAAAAGGAAAGAAAAATAAGAGTTTATTCTTTTTTCAATTTCTTTCGCGTTTCCGGTAATAAATATTTCTTATTGACTAGAGATGGGGGGGGGGGGAGAAACATAATTCTAAGTATAAAAAAGAAATTGAGAATATATTTCCATTGATATTTATTTATCTTTATATTCGATTTTTTTTTTCTTCTTTTTCTGTGGGTGTTCACGTGCTCCTGTGCTCCTATGGACGAGCCGCCACTGGAATATATAATAAAAACCATTTACTAAAAATGTCGTTAGAACATAAATTTACAGGGAAATATTTCAGTAGGCATGTGATTAATAGGAATAAAAAGGATGGAAAATAACCCCTTTTATTCGAAAATATGGTCGCAATTTACAATGCTGGCCACTAGAAATTGAATAAGTGCATTTTCAACACACAGTGAAATATTTAGCTTATTTAAATTATTTTTAAATAACTTCTTATAGAAGTAAAACAAAAAAAAAGTTACTTTTGGTATGGGAAAACACATTTAGAGGTCCAATTTATATAAGAATGGAAGCTGATGTTAATAAACACATTTGTTGAATAGGCTATGTGTACTGCTATCCTCTGGGTGAAATATCAAAAATTTAAAGTGAAGTTAAGGTATAAAAAATTGAGTCGTCCCATTCATCCTCACTCTCCCCCAGTGGCGGATCCACGGGGGGGGGTGATTGGGGTGATCACCCCCCCCCCCCCCAACAAAGTGACCTCGCCGAATTTCCGGCAGAAAATCACATCTCCGATAACATAGTGATAAACTTGACTTGTGAATAATCTCTACTGAGAAACCGCTGTCACCGTCTGAGCGAGTATTTTTTCCGGTTTCTCGCAGTGCCCCTTTTCGGCAATAGTAACAACTCGTTAAATGATAACTTCAATGCATCGATCACTTTTCAGAGGGCTCCCTTCCCGAGCCCTGATAAAAGGGTTGACAGAGTGGGGTTCGGTACTCTTTGGTCACCGGAAATTTCTGCCGGTGTTAAAGAAATCTGTATCGGGGCAGGCCCGTGCTGGGTACGTTCAGAGGGCGGTGGACATTGGGTGAAAGGGCGCCGCCCAAATAATAATTAGTAAACCTAAAATCTTACTTTTCTGTTAAGATTGGCAACTATTTGAGATACATATTAATATTCTGAGGTGCACGTAATATACAAATTTTGTGTAACAATATGAGTGAAATTAAAAAGGGGGGTCTGGGGGCTCTCCCCCAGAAAAATTTTAGAAATTTTAATGTTAAAAGTAGTCATTTTGAGATATTTTGGGTTACAAATGAAGAGGACCACTCCTGATAAGCCACCAAATTTCTATGAAAAAAAAACTACAGTTAATAAATATACATCGAAATTTTGGGAGGGGGTTTGGGGGTCCTCCCCAAGAAATTTTTTAAAATTTGACACTTAAAAGAAATCTTTAACTCATTCTGAAACCCTTTGGGTTACCCCCTCCCCTAAAAAAAAAGACGCTCCTTGTATGTAACATAATTTTCCAAGAAAAAGAAAACACAGTTAATTAAGTATACATACATCAGTTTTGGATAGGGGCTTGGGGGTTCACCCCAGAAATGTTTTAAAATTTGAACCATAAAAGAAAATTTTTGGCTCCTCCAGCTCCGCTCCAGATGATAAGTTTTCAGTTAGTTCAGAAATTTTTCAAAAATTCATGAAAACAGTGAACCTCGGGCTAATCGTAAATCCTTCAAGTAATGTCTCACCAACCAAATGAAATAACCCATACCTTTTCAACCTAACCACTATTGTGTGTGACTCCACTTAAAAGAGTAATATTTTGGTAAAATACCTAGAAATATGAGGGATTGGAGTGGTCGATTTTCCAAATGAAATGATGTACAATCAGCATGTCTCCACCCCCTCGGAGAACAGGAAATGAGCCCCTGGCTAGCTGTCACCCATGTCCAAACAATCAAATGATTGAACACTAAATTTCTTTCGTGTATTCCGCGTCTAGTTAGCAACCTGGAGACCACTGATATCTTAAAATAACATTCCAGACTCTACAGATAACAAATTTTCACGTGTACATGAATGCTCTTTTGGTAGTACTACTAACTGGGGTAGGGGAACAACAGTATATGAAATTATAGAAGCAGTTTTACATTTTGCTTTTGAATTAGCTTACAATCAAAGAAATGATTAACATAGTTTAAAATTTAAATAAAACATTTGGTGCTTAGCCCTTGCATTTTCTGGTACGTGCATGAAGAAAGACGTACGTCTATAGTCTGTTCATTTAGAATTGGCGCCTGAAACAGGATCAATAATGCTTCATAACGGTCATCACACAACTTCAGTGACCGATTTGTTTACAGTATTTTAACTACTTCTGTTTCGGCTGCCTTGTCATTGCAGAAGAAAATGCTTTCGATGATAATTACAATAGTAACTGCTTATAATACATTTCGTCTCAGGCGCCAGTTCTAAATGAACAGACTATAAAAAACACCGCCCCGCCCTCGCAAATTCGAAATATTAAACAAAGAGCAAGAGCGGCATGAAAAATCACCGCAGTAAATTTAAAGCGGAGCTTTTAAAATTTCGCGCTAACTTGCATAAAAAAGAGCACCCTGAAAACACTTAAGGATCCCCTAGTGAAAAAAAAACACTACCTTGACTTAACACTTTCACTGCTGTTTTGATTAAGGGCGCCCTTTAGACAGTTTGAATTAGGGCGCCGTAGTAAAAATACCATGCCCTAGCAATTTCAACGTGTTTAACTAAGGGCTTCGGTGCCTTGAAAATTAACCACCTTGCCTTGTTAATGTATGATTAATCTTTAAGTAAAGGCGCCCTAAAACTTCATAACGAAATTCATGTTAAGGTAAAATGGGGGAGGGAGGGCGTTAAAAAACTTCTTGACGCCCTCATGCTTCAGACCTGATGAAGTAAAACTGAATTGCAAAATTACTAAGTTATAGTTTCATAAAAGTAAGGAACCCAGAGAAAACATTGAGAAGCACGAGTATTAAACAAAATATGTAAAAAAATTGTCTCTTCAAAAGGGCGCCTGAGCAAAGGGCGCAGGGGGACACGTCCCCCTGTCCCCCCTGGCCAGCACGGGCCTGTATCGGGGTGAATTGAACCATATCGAGGCTGATTACTGGTATAATTGCACACAAAAACCAGAGCGGGCGGCTTGTTTGTATATTTTCTAATCTCACGGTTTTTCAACATCTATTTAAGGGCCAATCAAAGCTTTTTCAGAGCGATTGGCAATCCCATATTGGGAAGGGATAACAGCTATTTGTTGGCAGTGGGATAGTCAAAACTTGTGGGCGGAGCATGTCGTACATATGCCAAGCTGTACTAGTAAAAAATTTAGTTGATTTTCTTTCCAACGTTTGATACTTGCCTCGTTTTTTACACTGATTTGCTGTTTTATTAAAATTTGGCGTTTTACTATCACAAAAAATGGATTCCGGAAATAGTGAACATGGTCGTGCTCAGAAACGAACAGTGGAACTCAGCTTTCGTTTTTTAAGAAAAAGCCAAGAAATGATTTTTTTGAAGATAAAGCTGAGGTAGTTTTGCCATTTTCTGCAACTTTTCTTTTTTTTTTAAACTATGTTCGATGTTTCATAATTTTTTAAACTCAATTATTAAGAGAAATTGCTATTTGAAATTTTCTTCTTGGTTGCTAAATTCGGAATACATATTCAAAAGAAAATTGTTTTTATCATTTAGTAATAGATTTCATATTTTTTATGTACATTTATTAAGTTTTTATTATTATTTTGAGAACTTAACAGGGCAGCTTTCAATGTCATTATTACTTATCATTTCAAGGTTCTAATGATTTCATCCGGTTTACTAAATTTCTAAATTGTGAAAAAGCTAAAAGAAATAATTATAAACAGCAAAAAGGCATTCGTGGCTTTGCGGTAATTTTACTTTTAGTGACTTTTCTGTTTCTCTAATTTTTCTTTATTTTGGACTGTCTTGTTATATATTAGTGTATACTTTATGCATTTAAGTAGAAGTTCCATTTTAAAAAGGGAAAATGAATTATTTTAATCATGCATGCATTTAATGGTTTACAATTAAATCAGTAGAAAGTGGAACTTTCCACCAAATATATTTTATGTGTCTTCCTCTTACGAATTGAATGTAAAAGTGAAAATTGATTGTAATGTCGAATGCGCATGTAGGTAAAATCACCCCCCCCAAACCAAGTCTCTGGATCCGCCACTGCTCTCCCCTTCTGATTGGGACTCTACATATTCTCTTTAAAGCATTGCAAAATCTTCAAAAGGAAATTTTTGGCAGCAATTAAAAGTTCAAAAGTGATCCGATTCACCCTGTTTTACAGTACACAGTTAATTTAGAATTGTATTCATCCAAGTTTAAATAATTATGAATAATCTGAAGTTTTCATTCCCCTCTTTTTTATTTTTAAATATTTTAGAAAATCAAAATATTTGTTAATCTTGTTAATTCACGCCACAAAAGGGAGAGAAAGATAAAGACGAATAAATTCAAAATTATAATGAAACTGAGTCATTATAAAGCAGTATCAATGGAGGGAGTGAATATGAATGGATTCAAGCATTCCCTACATAAAAAAAGTTGAAAACACTTTTAAATTAAGAGCAAATTTTATTTTGGCTTAGTTTAAAGAAAGATAATTAATAAGAAAAGTAAGACAAATTAAATTACGTCCAGAATTCTAAATTAAATTTAAAAAATACAATGAATGGACATCGATTTCGCAAAGTCAAGGGGCTATATCTGCTGATGGGGGTAGATATCCCCCCTCTTTTCACTCATGTGTAGAGCAAAGCTTGGAGATGTTTTTAAGCAAAAAAAGTCAATTTGTCATTTTTTGGACTTATTCCCTTCTTTAAACTGACGATTCAATTGTTTCTTAATCAATTGATTATCTTCTTTTTAATCAAATCGGACGGATTGATCATCTTCTGTCCATCTAAAAACAAGGAAAATGAAGTTGAATTTAGATAATTTTGTTCGCAATTCTCCTCAGTTTTATCGAACCCGACAAAGTAATTAACATTTTTTGCTTAAATAATTACTATTTAAATCAAAAATAATATGAATATATAAAAAACTGAAATTATTTTAAGTAGACACTCTTAAATTTATTATCAGTACTTCAAAGATATAAAACCAATTAAATTTTAAATAATTAGGCAATAACTATCGTAGTACGATAGCGCAATGTACGAAAATTTGCGAGGTGATTTCTTCCGCCATCGCCCCTTCTCTCTTCCCCTTTTTAACCCCCGCTCCTCCAACCCGAGACCCCCCACGTCCAGAGAGAAAGCCATTAAAAAGTCGTAAATGTCAGCCCATGATGAACGCGCCTGTTCGGTTTCTCCTTTGAAACTGGGGTCACCCAGGATCACGGCACCTGATGGCAGATACAGATAATTTTAACATAGGTTTCTATGGAGAAATACTAGAATTACTTAGCATACGGACCCCCTTACTGGATTCGACTCCAATGCACTCGTGTGTAGAGGCCTTAGTTTACACGACTGTCCAGGAGGATAATTAACGTTCTCAACCCCCTCTCTTGTATTGCGAAGGCTGCGAGGAGTCGCGTGCCGGGCACCTGTTTTGGATCGAGTTTCACACTGAAAGATTTTTCAGTTTTACTGTGCGGTGGCCCTAAGGATGATTTTTCGCCGTCGAGCCCAAAGGCCCTACTACGATTCAAACTATCCACAACGAGCCAGAGAGTTCGAGAGGTTTCCATTTCTCACCACAAGAATAACGGAGCGGTTCCACCCCCTAGTTCATGTACCCTGCTACGGCTCCCTGGTTTCTTCTACTAATTAACTACTACCTATTAAATAATAGCTAATTAAATCACCTACTAAAATAAGGCAGATAATCGCGCTATAATTAAAAATTAAAATAGAATATAAAAACATTTCTATAGGTATAAGACTACTAAAATAATTTCCTAATAAAACATTGATGGTATTAACAAATCCTCATGGTCTCTAAACTTCGGAAAAAATTCAAAGCTAAATGATAGCCATGCAGGCTCTTTTATAACCAAATGAATTATCCTTTCCCCCAAAATACAGTGGAATAACCCGTTTCCATCCATTACGACCTCTATCACACAGTATGACGTCTAGTAGTTTTTCTCCTGACGGTAATACAGTTAGACTGTACTTGTTGCAGGAAATCCCCGAGAACGGAGCGGACGTTGCACATCTGTACCAACTGCACTCCCGCTCGGTATTCTCAGGAGAGGAGTGGATGTCGGATCCGGGGTGGTTCGAAAAATTCATCGACCATGAGTGGACCCCTGATTGGCGGCCGGACGAAGACTGTGCTCACGTGGGAAGGATGACCCTCAGTCAACGCTGCTTGGTTCGCTTCTTCTCTGCTTCAGTCGCTCTGCCCCTCTCGAACATCGACATGGAAATCAAACAGGTGAGAACACCGGATTTGAATGTAATCACCACTAAATAAGTTAAAATTTTATTTTTATATAATTTTAACATTTGTATGACTGCAATTTCTGGTAAGGGTTTTCATAGAATAGTTTAACCCTACCTCCCTGAATGTCAGTGTTGGTGGGTGTTAACCAATGATATTAAAGGCTTTATTTGAAGCTCAAATTCTTTCTTCTCAGTTAGGTTAAATGTGGAATCTAGGAAGCCAAGGGGTACAAGTACAGTTTTTTAGTATTGGAGTTAGTGCACTGGTGCGGTGGAGTCAAATATTGTTGTGGTAAAGGGATACAAGTGAATCACCCTATGTGGGGCTGCCGTCTAGCGAATGGTATAAGTAAAACCTCCAATGTCAGCTACTATAAAAAATACAAAGAGAATTAATTAATGAAAATTTTTTTTTCATTGATATCATAGGAGAGAACAATTATTGAGGCCGTTGGTGCAAGAACAAGTTATCTCCACTTTCTATTCAAATTTACTTTAGACGATTTTTGGCATGCTTTAGGAGGGTTTTTGTATAAACTTTGCGTAGGTTAGGATAAATACGGGAGTCAAAACAGCAACCCTTGTATTGGTACTTTGATCCCTCTGTGCATTAGTTTGTTTGTCTTAGCGATTTAAAGAGGACGATATTGACCTCCTTCGATTCTTTTTTCAAATGTAGCTACTTATTGATTTCCTTTCTATCTTAAGGATATATTACAAACAGTTGATTTCACTCAGTTAGTTAAAATTAAAGCCCTGGATAAAATCTTTTAATATGCATGTCGTGGCCTCAAAAAACTAATTCAAAATATCTTTAAAATACATATTTGACAATAATATCCATCCAGTATTCAGTTTTCCATAATAAAGTTAAAGTTATAAAACACAGTCTGAGTAATTATTATTTCTTTCAAAATAACCAACTTCTCGCAGAGGTTGGAAAAAAAAAACCAATAGAGCATTCGCACATGACGTCACAGGCTTGTGACGTCAGAGGCTTGGATGACAGACAGTATGATGGAAAACTATAGGATGCACATCGTTTATTTGTTTACTTTTGATGTGAATTTTGAAAAATAAGAATGTTTTATGTTTTTCTCCAAAGTTTACTTTAAAGTAACCTTTATTTACTCTAAAATGGCATCTCTGCATATTATAAGTCATTCAATAATGCTACATTTTATATTTAGCAGTGTTCTAATTGCTGAAACCATTTCTGCCAGTGTTCTAATTGCAAGTACCATTCGCAATGCTACTAACATATTTTAAAATTCTTAATTATTTATTAATTATTCAATATTTAGTTTCAGTAGCATATTATAAGTATTTTACAGATGTATCGGACTCGCATATTGTTCTAACAAATGTAAACAAAAACATGTCACCTCGTAATAAGTCTTTTTCTAAATTTAGCTTACCACTAAAACACAAAAACTTATGCACTTACTTCAATAACTATTATTCTTTCGTTCCGGTCTTTAACCGAGCCTAAAGAATCTTTTTAAGTGAACTTTTTTTATAAAAACTAAATGCAGCGCGTATTCTCTATGGGAGCCTAATGTTAAAGAAAAGTTGTCTGTCCTCCAAGCCAGCTTGATCACGTGATCGGAGACACGTGATTGAAAATGCTCTAACAACGGCCTTATTAGCAACGTTGTTTTTCTCCTCCAGTGACATCATGTGCGAATGCTTCTATTGGATGCTTCTATTTCCCGCCCCTAACAACAGCCTTAGCAACGTTGTTTTTGTCCTCCAAGTGACGTCATGTGCGAATGCTCTATTATTCCCTAAACTGTTACTGTCTAAACCAATGGACTACTTGGTTTAGAATGGAGAATTTTTGGTTGATTTGACGTGGAATGATCCTCTTTCCGTAGATCGGACCAGCAGTCGTGCAGATGCATTTGAGAACGGCATTTGGCGATGGGGTGTTTCTTCAGCACGTCATCCCCGAAGGACCCCTCCAGATGCGGGTGGTACACCTCCTCTTCACCGAATCTAGATTCGTCCAGATATTCGCCAAGCTTCTGATTTATGCCGAAGCATACATGGTAAGGACGCATCTATTTTACGCATTTAACTGCCATAATATATAGGTATAGTGCTGTCCTTTAAAAACAACCCACTCTGTTTAATATTTTCTCCATTAAAAGCTTATTAAAAAGGATAATTAAATCGAACAAAAAACTGTTGTAACGGCTCATCCTCCTTAACATTTTAGTGCTTAGCATGTTAGTAATTCCAATTATCCATTACAAATTGGCAGTCAGTGAAGTAAGAATTTGAAAAAAAACCCACTTTTTCCTAAGGACTCTAATTGGGGGATTGAGCTAAAATTTTAATATTTTATTCTCATAGTAATGGGATAAAATAAAAACTCACGAAAAATGCTCTGAAGTCTTTATAACATACATTTTTACAAAATCTGTAAATCTGAAGCACATTTTTTGCCAAAAATCTACATTATCTCAGCTTGTTTAAAAAATAAGTAAATAAACCGTTCTTTGACCAGTTTTTACATCCCTGGCACTCTAAGAGCATAGAAGGACAGGGTATATGAGATGGTAAAATTATTTTAATTATGTAATTAAAAAATCTCAATGGGTTGTTTTTAGGGTACAATTTAGAGTGGGTTGTTTTTAAAGGACAGCACTTTACTGCATTTTAAATAAAGTAAGTCGGGCAGTGGCGTATATAGGAATTTATTTCGGGAGGGGCCCAAAATTACTCCCCAGCCCCTCCCCCACATATTTAATAGGTCCAATGTAGCTTTTTAGGTGATAACTTAGGTTCTAAAAACTTAATATAGGAAAAGTTGTTATTAATAAAGAGTACAAGTACCAAAGGGGGGTCTGGGGGTCCTCCCCCAGAAAATTTTTTGGAAGTTTGACTACAAAAAACAGGTTTTTACCTAGTTTCAGTACACTCTAAGTCCCCTAAAAACAGGGTTTTATCTTGTTTTTGAAACACTTAGTCTGAATTTTGGACATATTTTTTGGTAGGAATTGGATTTTGATGAACTTATTATAATAAAGTTGTCAATAATAAAATTCGAAGTACAAAAGGGGGGCTTGGGGGTCCTCCCCCAGAAAATTTTTTGAAATTTGACCCTAAAATACAGTTTTATTAACTTGTTTTGGTACACCTAGTCCGAATTTCGGGGGGGGGGCAGGGCCCCCTCGCCCCCCCCCCTTATATACGCCACTGAAGTCGGGTAAATGAAATAAAAGATACATCGAGTGAGTTCCGTTTTTATGCGAGTGGCATCTCAAGATCTTCTTTGGGGCCGTATTCAGAAACTCGAAAGGAGATGATGGATACGATACGGAAACGGGAGATTTCACACGGGAGCTCTGAACTTAACGTTTCTCTCTCACGTGCGTTGTTGATGCCTTCTGTCGCAAAGCCCTGCAAGTAATTATACACTGATTAAACAAAATTTTGCTAACACTAGACGTCCATTATTTTCGTAACATATTAATGTCTGAGGACTTTTTGTGGTAATTAGTAGCTGTTCTGGACTTATGGAACTATTTAACAGACCGCAAATCCGCATACGATTCGAATCACGGAACAATATGGCGGACGAGAGCTCCGGAGTTTGAAAATTCTCAATCTCTCGTTTCGTGAGCTTTTTCACCATTTCCGTACCGTTCTCGCTTCTTCTACGTGTTCGTTCGTCTTTCTGATTGTGGCCCTATATTTGTTTTTTCAGACTGTTTTATCCAACGTGAAAATGTATTTCAAAACTACCAGTGAAACAGCAAACATGAAAGCGATCGTAATCAATATGTTTGCAACCGTCAAGAAGGATAGTGGCGGATTTACACCACGCGACTTGCGACAGCGACAGAAAAGAAGCAATAAAGGAACGACCGCTGTCAGAAAGCCGCGGTTTCCTATTGGTTCTTTTCTGTCACTCTCATTTTGGTCGCTGTCGCTGTAGCAAATCGCGTGGTGTAAATCCGCCATTACCGTTTCTCTTGTCGGAGCTGTCTCAACTAACAACAAACAAAATCAAGTTAACAAAGGGAGAAAACAACAAGTTTGGATAAAATCACCACTATTTATACTAAGCTTCATTTTTTAAATATAAGTGATAGCCTTAAATTTTGGCAGTACTCGGTACAAGTAGTAATGACGCTAGTTACAAGCTCGCTTAACTGTTGAGCTTTAGAAAAAGCAAAGATCCACTTCACTGGAATATAATACAAAATTTCAAATCTTAAGTAAGTGTTGATAAAAATAAATTCCCGATCTTATCCAACACCCGTATTGAACTTGTACGGGCCATCATCACTGGCAGAGATTTTTTTAACTCCTCTGAGAGAGTATTTCACTCCTTGAAAATCAGAAATACTCTTTAAAAAACAAGCCAGGAGTATTTTTACTCTGAATTTTTCACAAAGGTTTTTAGCTTACAAAATTCACTGTGTGCCCCACCGAAATCAACAAATAATATTTTTCTACTCAAAACACCAACTGATCTCAGCGGAAACATTTTCACCCGACCTCTCTGGCCAAAGCAAATTGCCAAAAGCCACGGCACCCTAATTATCATACTTTTTAATTGTGTTTTCCTACAGCCATAGTAATTTTTCTTTATTTATTGTTCTGATGCTTAGGGAAGCGGTTTTTGTGTCTCTGTATATGTAGTTCATGCAATTTCCGTATTTCACTCCTCATAATTGAATTTCACTCCTCCTAAAAAAGTTAAGGAGTATTTTTACTCCCCTAAAAAATTCTAGGAATAACACTGATCACTGGTATCCCTTCGCTTTTCGCTCAACCACATTTTTAAAATCATAGTTAAACACTACAAATATACTTTGAATCGAGTTGAGGAGTCTCGTCCTTCTGTTTCAGTTCGACCGCGACGTGGCCGTGTGGAACCACAAGAGGCTCCTGCGCAACCCTGTACTGGTTCGCGAGGACCGGCTGATCGCTCGCTACCGTCGCTGGTACACGCAGTTCTACTCGGACAACAGCCCCACCCTCAGGGAAGTTATCGACCGCTCGCTCGACTGGTGACACCTCCTCTCGACTCCTTCTTTTGTTTTTATTATTTTATTATACACTCCTCATCCACTCATTATATCTCCTTTTATAATAAAGACCTCTTTGCAAGTTTTTCACGGTTTTCTGTTTGGTTTCTAATCGCTGTAGTAATCAAGATTCTTTTTCTTCCCATTTTTAAAAGCCACCACTTTTTTACTTATTTCCTTTTTAATATATTAATTGTATACCTCAATTAATACCTCAATCTGTATTTTATATAATTAATCTGTATTGTTTAATCAAGAAAGGGCATTCCCCATTGTATGCAAAACCTATGTTCTCAAAGCCATGACAGGAGATTGTGGCTCCCTTCGGGAGCCGGGTGCTCCATCATAAATAAAATGTTACTTACTTAATGTTATTTCTATATTCACTAGAAATTTTAATAATAGCAGGCCATATATGGAGTATACTGCTTACTAAAATATAACAATCATTAATTAATAGTTGCTTGCTATTAAAAATATAATTTTGAAAAATCTTTAACTAAAAAACTAAGATAATTTTAAAAAGTAAAAAAATAATTATTGAATGTCTTTTTTCCAATTTGTATGACTTAAGACTTACCTACATATTTTTATGTGTGTGTCTAATATTTTTTCACCACATTATTTCCAGTCTGTTACATAGAGTTTTAATATAAAAATTAAGTAATACTGAAGTTGACAGTAGTATTGAACTCTATGAAGTGATTTGTGATCATTGTCTAAAATCCCTATTCGATTAATTTAAAAAAAAAAAAAACATGGTAGGATAAAAATTTTGCCTATGATTGCTTATATGATGTTCCCAGGGCTCCCAGCAGGTCCCTTTTTTCAACCCAAGCCCCTAAAAGTCCTTTTTTCACACTTTTGGTCCCTTTTTCCCTTTTTTTATCAATTTTGATTTTTACTTTGAAAATTTCAAAAATAAAAATAATAATTTCTGTTCTTAAATATTAAAAATTCCGTTTTGTAAAAAAATAAATCTTCCATCTCCACTAGAGATCGAAGGAGCATCGAATTTAACTCAAAAAGTCCCAAAAGAAGTTAAAACACTACTTTTGAGGATCAAATTTCAAAATTTTCTGGGGGAGAACCTCCAAACCCCCTCCTGTGACCTTTGATGCCTGTTATACAATATGTTTCTCCCTTGAAAATTCTGCCACTTACAAGAAGTGGTCTCCTTTCGGAACCAAAGAGTTTGAAACCCTAAAGAGTTTGAACACTGGTTTTAAGGGGAATTTTCAAAAATTTCTACTGTGGGAGGATCTCCACCCCCCTTGAAAATTTAACGTTTATTTATAACTCCTTTACCTAGAAAATTCGATGCTTTACAAGGAACTGTTTTTTTGGATGAAACCCAAAGGGCTTCAAATTGTGCTAAAACACTACTCTAAGAGGCAAATTTCAAAAAATTTTCTGGGGGAGGAACCCCAGACCCCCCTTTAAAATTTTGACATATATGTGTTATACATCAGTGTATTTCCCTTGAAAATTTTACCGCATACAAGAAGCGGTTCCCTCTGGGTGCTCCCCAGTTGCAATGCAGATAAAACACAAGTTAAAAGGGAAATTTTCAAAACAAAATTCTGTGGGAGGCCTTCCGGCTCCCCTTGACACTTTGACGTTTATTTGTACCTTTTTTTCTCTAGAAAATTCTGTGGTTTACTGGGAACTGTTCTTTCCGGATGTAACTTTATTGTTGTAAAAATGAGGCAAAATTTCAAAATTTTTCTGGGGGTGACCCCCAGACCCCCCCCCCCCATTTCTACTTAGAGCTCATGACGTTGAGTTAACCCCCCAAGAGAAAAAACAAGTCTGGTTACAGAGTGGCCCAGCCCTACTTAAAAAAATCCTTGCCCCCCCAACCAAACACTCAAATGACGCCCCTGATGACCAATGCAACTTAAAAAGGAAAGCGATTGAAAGTTTAGGAAAGAAGGTAGACAAGAAAAAAGACTCAGTCATAGCAAATTTCCACCATTTTGAATATTTTTCTATTTTATTTTCATTCATTGGCTAATTTACTTCTACTTCAGTAACTATTTAATCGTGCTACTCTACTATTTGAGATTAATGTTTTAACTTAAACTTCAAAAAACTGAAATGAGAAAAATTGTCTAACTAGATTAGATAGTATTTTACTCCATTGAAGTAAACTAGTAACAGTAAGTAAAAGGAATTTTAACCTGCTTCCAGATTGATTTTAAGTTTGTTGGTTTTGATAACTTTACACTTGGATTTCCGCGAATTGTAATTTGTCATTTTAATAGACTTGAAAAAATTTTGGTCCCTTTTTTCCCTTTTTTCAAGACATGAGGTCCCTTTTTTCCCTAAAGACAAACCGAAAGTCTGCTGGGAGCCCTGTGTTCCACACTGTTAAACCTTTTTATAACAATCACATCACTACTTTTTATAAGTAGAAGTACATTAGAAGTACTTTTTAAATACTGCTTTGTTTCTTTCCCCAAGTTAAAATTCCAAGCCACAATAGAGTGTTTTCAGGTGACGTCACAACCGGTTATTTTCTTTTAACTGTGTACCTTCTGTAGGGCTTTTAACTGTTGCTAAGGCGGATTTTAGGTATGGGATCACGTGATTGCAAATGCTCCAATAGAAGTATTCCACGGCTAGTCGTTTTCTGTAACTGTTAACCTTTGTCGGACAAAAAACTGTAACACCTTCTGTTTCTAAGGCCGTTGTTAGGTCCGAGTCATGTGATTGAAAATGCTCTATGAGGTATTTGCACGTTTTGAGATTAAATTTCATTAAAATAGTAGATAAAAACCATGAAGAATGACGTTTAAATGAAGTTTCCCAGTTTCTGATATAAATTTTTGAAATTTCGTTTTGCGTTTTGGCGTGCAACACGAACACTTGTTTACAAGCACTGTGACGTCACATCCAATAGAGCATTTTCAATCACATGACTCGGCCTAACAACGGCCTTAGCAACGTTGTTTTTGCCCGCCATTGACATCATGTGCGAATGCTTCTATTGGATGCTTCTAGTTCCCGCTCCCTAACAACAGCCTTAGCAACGTTGTTTTTGTCCTCCAATTGACGTCATGTGCGAGAATGCTCTATAGTATCCCGTTTTCCGATCATTGGGAAACAGCAAAACACTAGTTTCGAGGGCGCTGTGATGTCAAATCCCTAATTTTAATCACGTGACTTTACTAGTGTTTTGGCAAAAATAAAATTGAATTTTAAATTATTTAAAACATATTTTTGAACTTAAAAATCTGATATTTGAGAGTTTTAAACTACAGTAAAAAAGGTGTAAAATTAAGCATATCCCTCTTTTATGCAAATACCTCATTCTGCTCTCAGTGGACAACAAAAGCCAAAAACAGAATTGTGACCAAAAGCTCTAACCCAAAGAAAATTAATAAGCAGTATTAAGGAACTTCGGTACTTACGTATTATCCCGTCGACCGATCAGCGGCGTTAATTCAGCGGCACAGTTATAGTAAAGTCAATGTGAATTGATAACGTTTTCGGATTAAGCGTCACGGTCGACGGGATAATACGTAAGCACCGAACTTTTAGCGTGATTATCCTTACAGAACAGAACAAAATTTTATTATTGTAATGAGTAAGTGCCCTTGGGGATTGAGATGGCTTACGAAAAAAGAAAGTTTAAAAATTAATGTAATAACAAAAGGGTATAGAACAAATACTTCAGTAAGAAAATTAGTTGCAATATCCTAAAAAACGCACAGAAAAAAAAATTCATGATAACATCTTCAATATTCGAGTTGATATTAGCAAGAAAAAAAACCCACTTTTTGCAGGCCTCGGAAAAGAAAAAGTTTGCAAGTTTCTTTGATTTTTTAGTTAAAATGTGTCTTTATTTAGATAAAAAACGCAAAAACTACATGATGTCAGCGAAACATTTGCAAAATGGGCGAATTTTTTTCTTTTAAATTTAAAATCTATTTAATTCTTTAAAATCAATCTTCTTATATTAAGTTTTATATAACTTCCACTTACCTTTAGAAGTCACCACTTTTTTTTATTAAATTAAAATAGTATATATGTAATTTTCCCGATTCTATGCATATGAATAACTAATGCCCCTTAGTATGTTAGAAATGACGTGCTAATAATGAAACCTAAAATAGAACCCATGTCCTAATATGTTGAAAAGGCCTCAATTAAATTCTTCGATAAATTAGACTCTCACCCAAATAACTTTATATCCTCCCAAACAGTACACAACTCCTTAAGTGATAGACACTTAATGCCCTTCTCGAACACCAACTTATCATCCCGCTTCAATCATCGCGTCCCTCTCAACCCTCCCTAGAACTGCCCCCTATACTCACAGCCAGACCCAGGTACCACGCGTGTGCTCCCTGCGCCAGCAAGCCCAATAAAATAAATCAACAGTAAATAAAATCCAAACCACAAAGATCCCCAAACCCCTTTGGGCTACCTCAGTACTCTTAAAATGCATCTCGTGCTCCTCCCTCTCTCAAGATTTGTAACCACTCAAGGCCTGTAACTCACACTGAGTAAAAGCAGGCTCCGCCTGCTGTGGACTCAATAAAATATTTATCTAGTAGTATGCATATGAATGCTTAATTAATGATCTGAATTTAAAATATATATCTGTGTGAGGTATCTGTAAAGTTTTGTAAAAACAGTAAGAGCTTAACTCTTAAATCTAGTTTGACCTCGAGTAAAATATCAAGACCACATAAAAATAACACCCTCAAACTCTATACACCTCTTCTGCAGGTGGCTATCTCTCAAGATTTACACATTCTTCGCATTAATTTTAAAAAGCTTTGCCAAATTTACCATTTTAACGGAGTTAGGTGCAGTTATTGAGGTGTTGCTCGAGCAGTATCTCAATACCGAAAAAATCATTTTTGTTCAGAATTAATCCTCATCGATTGCAAGCAGTGCGCTTTTGAAAACTGAACAGAAGTCAGGAACGTTTAGAATCGTCTCCTATTGGCTCCGTATGATTCTCCTGTTAGGATTAAAGGTTCATTTCCATTGACAACGTAACGTTGACGAATCATTAGCTATACAAAAGCACATTTTCTAATTGCACAGGATTTTCCCCTCCCAATACCAACTGAAAGTTGTAGGCCCCACACTACATAAATACCCTAGTCAATTTTACGCCTACCTCGTCAATTTTACGTAACTGCAACTAGAAGTACACGAAATTTAGCCATACATGACAAAAATTGTGCGAATCTTGAACATTTTGTGCTGCTTGGGTAGTTAATAACTATCAGATTATAAACTAGGGTTGATTTAAACACCTGCAAATCTGCGAACGAAATTTTGATTATTGTTTTTCGATAGTAAGTGGCAGTTGCCTTTGAGAAGAGTAAGTGTTCTTTTGTTTATAGAAGCATTTGCAGTAGGTACCATGAAGGCATAAATCGTATCTTCAATCAAGTGGTTCAACATCAAAATCATCAGTGGAACATCCATGGTAAGTGTCTAACAATTTCTTATAAATATTTCCGTGAACGTCTTCTTGCTTGAAAAAAACTTGATCACTTAACTGGAGCAGGGGAAAACCATTTATTGATCTACGTATTTGTTAACTATTAGATTAGACTTTTGCTTGTAGTTTGCTTGTTAATAAAAACGCTAAAGCCAAACAATTCGGGCCCTGGTGACTTTTGGTGAAATTTGCTTTGACGAGAAAGCAATACAACTTTTCATACAACTAGGTTGCCAGAATCTTTTACTTCGTTGCCAATTTTGGCGCCAGGACCGAATGGAGTGAGCAGTGGTAACCCAAAGAGTGGTTTTCCAGAAAGACCACCATTTTTTTTTTTTTGCTCAAAAAAATCTCCAATCCTTTCTTTACAAGAGTGGAAAGAAGAAAAGATAACTACCCCTATAGAAGAGATTAAAATCCCTTGAATGTGGCGAAATCGATGTCCATTCATTGTATTTTTTTTATTTAATTTGAAAGTTAAGTCAATTTGTCTTTCTTTCCTAATTCTTTGTGCGATAAAAACCAAGCCAAAATATTTTTTTTTAATTTTAAAACAGTTCCTTTTTTTATCCAGTGAATGTTGGACTCCATTGATATTCATTCAAATGCCTTAATGACTCTTCTTCTTCTTCTTCTTCAAAAGCTCAACAGCCTTTTACAGGCCAAGGCTGACTCGCAGATTCTCCTCCATCTGGCCCTGTCTGGTGCGACGGCCCGCCATCGGTTAATTCCCAGTAGCTTGAGGTCCCCCTCAACATCATCCATCCATCTTGTAGGTGGTCTTCCCCTTCGTCTGATCCCTTCAATTCCCTTCAAGTGGAGAAAGTCACTTTTTTGGTAGGGGCGGCATCGGGATATCTGAAGAGATGGCCCAGCCACCTAATACGTGACGCCTTAATAGTTCTCACAATGTCGGCCCCACCAAATTTGTCATATTTTTTGTGAATTTCGTGATTGTAAAGAATCCTTCTCACGTTGTTTTCTTGAATTGGTCCAAATATTTTCCTCAATATTTTTCTTTCAAACATCAGCAGTTTTTCCTCCTCTGTTTTATTGAGGGTCCAACACTCGCTTCCATACATAACTATAGGCCTGATTAAAGTTTTATATATGCTTAACTTTGTCTTCACACTGATGAACTTAGATTTGAATTGGTTTTTGAGGCCTTAAAAGCTTCTATTAGCCATGAAAATTCTGTTATTTATTTCGATTTTTAGGTTGTTGCGACTTGATATTAAGGTTCCTAAATACTTGAACTGGGTTACAGTTTCAAAAGAGTAGGTCATTATCTTGAGAGGAGATGGATCAAGAGTTTTGTTTGTTGCTATCAAAAACTTTGTTTTGTCTGCCTTAATAACAAGTCCCATATTTCTCGTCGCCCTCTCAAGAGCTACAAAAGCGTCGATAACTGAGCGTTTTGTTCTTCCAATTATATCGATGCCATCTGCAAAAGCGAGTAGTTGGACAGTTCTTTGCAAGATTGTCCCATTTGTGTTGATATTAGAGTCTCTAATGGCCTTTCTTAATGACTCAGTTTCATAATTTTACTTGTATTAGTCTTTCTATATATCACTTTTGTGCTGTGAACTAAGAAGAAATATAATTGAATTGTCAATTTAAGTGGTTTTCAAGGGTGTTTTTTCAGCTGAAATTTTATAAGATTGAAAAAGATAATAAGTTCTTTAACTTTATTTAACTGTATCATTTATTTTTGATGATTGTTCTGCATTCTAAATAGGGTCTTGAATTTCCGGTTAAAATTTGGTGGTTACACAATGAAAATTCCATTACTTTATACAGTTTTCTTTATCAATTTTCTTAGGACTTAATACCATTTTCAAACCCCAGTTCAAAAACAGTTGTTCCAAACCCCAAAAAGCATTTTGGTAAAATCCTATTTCATGGGTACACCTTGGCGCGTTTTTGGCGCAAAGTTTTTTTCGTCGCCAAATGCGAAAGGCGCCAAGTTTTTTTCGCTGCTAAATGCGAAAGGTGACAAATTTTATGCTGCGGAAAGCTAAAAACATTGTCTAAACTACTTAAACTGAATAAGGAAACAAATTAAACGCATTTTAGAGTATTTATCATTTGATTGACAAATTTTGAAGATAGTAATACTACGATACAATAGTTACCAAATTTTATGCTGCGGAAAGCTAAAAACATCCTAAAATGCGTCATCACTCTTCAATTCGCCATTTCGGAATGTTACAATACAACGCAGAAAACAAGAGCGCATTCTTACGTCATTTTAGATGAATCGCGCATTACCGTTCGTCATTCAACTCGCGATCGCCAGACTTGGCAATCTATCTCCGACTACGTCATCTATCGCCAACGTGTACCCATCAACTAGGATTCATCCAAGCATTTTCCCCAAAATTATTTAATGCATAAAAACATTAATTCATTTTCAATTCTCATAATTTATTCAAGTAAGTATCATGCAAATACGCACATAATGGTCTATTTCCTCCCAGTAGATCTGAGGAGTCTTTTTATGAATAAAATTTTTTTTCGATAAAAAACGCTTTGTAATGAAACATTGATAGATAAGAGTTTTTGATGTTTAACAACTTATTCTTGTCAAAAGCTTTCTTTTTATAAAGATAACTTTTATCAGCTTACTGCGCCAAAACTACTTTTAAAAAGATACGGAAATTTCTTCAAAACAACATCAAAACTATTGTATTTGATTTGTTCTCGTGATCTAAGGTACCGTGTGCAAAAATACTCTTATTGGCCAAAATGGAGTTTCGTGTGCAAAAATTTCCTCCCGAAACCCTCCAGAACCGTGTGCAGAATTTCACACGGCACCCCGATTTTGCACTAAGCAACTCTGGGGGGTCCACAAAAAGGGTGGGCCTACAGTGCTTTGAATACGTTTCCTACAAACCATAAAAAAGTTTGTTACTTAAAATCTTCCAGTTTCCTTATTCAAGAGAACCTATTACTTGGTATGTAGATAGTTTGATTTTCTTTAAGTAGGGTTCTGCCATAAAAACTAAACTAACATACCTACCCATTAAGGACCGACTTCAAAGTAACAAAAATAAATAATTTTTACTACTATTTATTCCATTTTCCGGGATTGATGTTCGTGGCGTTTGAACTTTAACTTCAAACGTTTCATCCTCTTCTTCGGAGGGCGTCCTCAGTGGCAAAAACATCGTTAAAATTATTAATAATTTTTTAATAAATATTTTTTTTCTTACACATTTTGTTTGTTGATTATACAGTCAATCAGTTTTGTAAAATCAACTATTCGGAACTTAAAGAACAACTTTCGAGCAGCAGAATTAGAATATTACTCAAATGCAGAGATATTTTTAACTCCTCTGAGAGAGTATTTCACTCCTTGAAAATCAGAAATACTCTTTAAAAAACAAGCCAGGAGTATTTTTACTCTGAATTTTTCACATAGGTTTTTAGCTTATAAAATTCACTGCGTGCCCCACCGAAATCAACAATTAATATTTTTCTACTCAAAACACCAACTGATCTCAGCGGAGACATTTTCACCCGACCTCTGAAAGTCACGACACCCTAATTATACTTTTTAATTGTGTTTTCATAAAGCCATAGTAATTTTTCTTTATTTAATGTTCTGATGCTTAGAGGTTTTTGTGTCTCTGTATATGTAGTTCATGCAATTTCCGTATTTCACTCCTCATAACTCAATTTCACTCCTCCTAAAAAAGTCAAGGAGTATTTTTACTCCTCCAAAAAAATCCTAGGAATAACACTGCTCAAATGGATAAATTAAACCAAAACTTAGGGGAATTCTAATGCTAGATGTGTTTGATTTAATGCTCCGCTCCCCCTTTTAGAGTATTACTGAACGTATATTGTAATTTTTTTTTAATTTGGCCTTTATTTAAATATTATAATCCAACCGCAACAAGAAAACTTTTGACATAAAAAGCAAAACTTTGAAAAGAAGAACGAAGCTAAACGATAGTCACACAGATTAGGCAAATAACTAGTTTCAATAAATATCGCCACAATATTGTACGACTTCCAAAGCTTTCTCTTAACATGGCAGTCAGACAATATTTTCACTTATATTAGTTTAGTTACATCAGACATGCAAAAGGGTTTTTCGATAAAATGACCACATTGCTGTGTTATACTTGAATTTAATTACTTGAATTTTATAGTGGTGATTATGGTCACCACAATACACCCTCGCCAGATTTCAGTTACGAATGAATTCGAATCATAGTTCACTAGAGGCCCACGTTCTTTTTCTAATTATTTGATAATTAATTGCAGTAAAAGATTAATTAAATAGGTTTATATAAACCAGATAAAATTGCAAACTATTTTACTAGTGATAATTGTTTTAGTTGAAGCTCTCCAGAGCATTTTCAATCACATGACTCGGACCTAACAACGGCCTTAGCAACAGAATTGTTACAGTTTTTTGCCCTACAGAGGTTAACAGTTACAGAAAATAACTGGCCGTGGAATTCTTCTATTGGTGCATTTGCAATCACGTGACTCCATACCTAAAAACCGCCTTAGCAACAGATAAACAATGGCCTTAGCAACAGTTAAAAGCCCTACAGAAGGTACACAGTTAAAAGAAAATAACCGGTTGTGACGTCACCTGAAAACACTCTATAGAGAGCTAAATAATCTCATCAGTGTAATGTAAAGACGATCTAAATGTGTCCAAAGAGTAAAGACGATAACATATCAGTTGCGTTGGAGGTAAAGAGTTGTTTTATCTCTTCACAGTGTTATAATTTTTTCTGAGCGCATCAGTATACAAAATAGACTGGGAAAACAATTTGCTATCAATCGGGTGGTAAAAGATTTAGAAGAGTTTCCAGGTGTAGTTTCTTTAAGATGTAATTGAAGGGTGGACCGAAAAAACACCTTTTTCAAAAAAAAGATTGCCACCTGGGATAAATAATTGAATCGTCAGTTAGAAGAAGGGAATAAGTCCAAAAACGAAGTTTTGAGAAAATCGAAGTAATGGAATTTTTATTCTATAGCCACCAAATTTTTACAGGAAATTTATGACACTGTTAAGAATACAGAACAATCATCGGAAAAAATATAAGTGTATTTAAAAAAAAGTTTCACAGTTAAAAAAAAGATGATGGACTTATTCCCTTCTTCAACCTTATGAAATTTCAACTGAAGAAAAATCTTAAAAATCACTTAAATTTAAATTGTATTTCTGCTTGAAAATTATTATGAAACTAGGTCATTAAGGCAGTATGAATGGAGTAAGTGAATATAAATGGAGACAAATATTCCCTGCATAAAAAAAGTTTAAAAAAACTTTACTTTCCTCTCCCGGTGGTGGCTCAAGCTATCCCACGCAATGAAGCATAGCGAAGCATTATTAATTTTTAGTACAGTATACTTTTAGACAATGAGGCATTTTCACGTTTTGAGATTAAATTTTATTAAAGTAGTTGATAAAAAACCATGAAGAATGACGTTTAAATGAAGTATTTTCGTAGCCTAGTTTATGAGATATAATTTTTTGAAATTTCGTTTTGGTGCGAAAACAGAAAAACTGTTGTTTACATGCGCTGTGACGTCACATCCAATAGAATCCCGCTTTCCGATCATTGAAAAACAGTAAAAACACTAGTTTCGAGTGCGCTGTGACGTCAAATCCCGTTTTTTGATATCGTGACTTTACAAGTGTTTTGGCAAAAATAAAATTGAATTTAAAATTTTTTAAAACATATTTTTGAACTTAAAAATCTGATATTTGAGAGTTTTAGGGCCGTATTCTGAAATTCTAACACGATACGATAACGATCAATTGGGGACGACCACTCGAGCTCACTCGTCTAGCTCGATCGTCCGCTGGCTGCTGCCTTCTATCGAAAAGATTTACAATTAATTATACGCTGATACAAGAAAAATTTTACTAACACTAGATTTCCATTACTTTCGTAATGCATTAATGTCTGAGGACTGTTTTTGGTAATTAGTATTATTAGGTATTTTGGGAATTACCAAAAACGTACAAAACTTTGTGACATAGGAAAGGGAGGGAGGGGGTAAAAATGTAGCAAAAAAGGGACATTATTTATGGCCGGCCCTTTTGAGTTTTGACCACAAATCACCCTACATATTCTTCTTCCAGACAAAATGGCCGAACCCTGCTGCAAGAGCGACAAACCCTGCAAGCTGAGCATCAGCTGCGACTGCAAGGAAGGCGGCAGCCTGCTGACGGCTGAATGCGTCTGCTGCGGAAAGTGCAAAGACGCCGAGGGCTGCTGCAGCCTCAGCGCTAGTTGTGGCTGCGGAGAGAACTGCTCCACTGGTAGCTGCAAGGGCTGCGTCATCACGGCGCGATGCCCATGCGCCAGGGACGGCTGCGGAGACTGCAAGGGCTGCGAGTTCACAGCCAGGTGCGATTGCAGCGGCAGCTGCAAGAACGGCAGGTGCAACGTCACTGTTAAATGTGCCTGCTGAGGAAGACTGCCCATAAGCGATGTCAAACTTTTCTTCTACAATTTTCTTTTTTATGTCACAAAGTGTCACTTTTCCCTACAAATTCAAATGTCCCGGTTGTCCTACAGACAGATTTTGCAACAAACCAGGTGACCTTTTTATTTCAATCTGTGGTGAGTGGGTTACCACATTATCCCCCATCCTTCAATTAAAAAGTATACTTCCTTTTTGTCTGCTTCAATAAGTATCTATACCCCAATTTAATAATCTCACTATTTGAGTGGTGAGTCAGTCCACCACAAACCCTTTAAATCTTATATACCACCTGAGATTATTATTAAATTCTGTTGAAAATTTAGGAGTGAGAAAGTGAAGATTAAGTGTACCCCACTCGTAATCATTTCTTAGTATTCTTTTTTGTCATAAAATCAGTTGGAAAATATTTTAAAATTTTCCACTGATTGGAGATTGATTTCTTCATGTGTTTCAATGCTTGCTCAGCTAATAAAGACATAAATTATGTGTTAAGACTATCTTTTTATTTAATTGGCAATTCTTGTAATATCTATTTTCTCCTTGTGACAGCTTTCCTTCAAGCATATAAATAGCTCTTACGATATTGGATTTGACTTGCATACATTTTCCGGTTTGTGTGCTTGATACAAGGATCTTCTTATAAACTTTTGTCAAGTAAGACAGACACTAACAGAATTTTTACTGACACAAAGAGAGAGAAAATACACCCAGTGTGCACGGCCGAGAATGGAACTTGGCACCAGGTAAGGTACAGTATCCAGACTGCTAGCGTGGTTGACTGCACGTAATACAACCAGGCCACCCTAGCCCGCTTACCCAATTAGCACAAACGCTCAAGATTCGTCTAATTTTTAACATGTATAGCCAAATTTCGTCAACTTCTAGTTGCAGTTACGTAAACTTGACATATTTGGTATGTGCTGTGCTACTAGGGTAGGGTATTGTCACCACTATACCTATATAGAGTAGGGTAGGGTAGGGTAGGGTAGAGTAGAGGGGAATAAAATATTCACCTCGCCCTAGCATATTCTTTTTCTTCGCCTCTCATGACCTGACAAGGGAGGCTTGAGTTTCATGAGTAGTGGATGCAATCCCAGCGCCACCAGGGCCCCTATCACAAGGCATACCCAGTGTTTTTTTATTTCCATTATCGCCTATGGCCCCGGACTCTCTGTTCTGATACTCTGTGATTCAAGTACTCGTATTAATCCTAATCTATCAACCAACCATCAATTCGATTTAATCGAAATCACAATACTGATATTTATACTTTAGTATCCGTTCTTAGTATTTTTCGGTGGCAACCAGTAATTCAGTTCGGTGACTGAAAGCAAGACCCTCTATATAATGGCCTCACAACTCGGACGGGTGACGTCACACTTTCCGCCACCTTTCCATAGACTTAACATGGGAAATTTAGCGGTTTTCCGCCACCTTTGACGTCACAGTGACGTAGTTGTCAGGCTTTGTATATAGAGGGTTTTGCTGAAAGAATGAAAGTGGGTTGTCATTCCTGTCGTAGATGATTCGAAAGGAGGACGATCCTGTTGCTGTTTTCTCTGATATAATTTTACGGTAATATTCATAAGCAAACTTTTTTTTTATTAAACTTAAGTTAGTTCTTAAAACGGCTTCAGTTAATTTCAATAATAAATAAATTAAAAGATTTAAAGATTAACTGGTAACTAATTAAATATAGAAAACATTTTCGTATTATTTGACTTTCTAGCATGCTGTGGTCAAACTTTCTGACCTGATTAAATTTTTAAATCTCGTATTTTTCCTTACCTTGAAACAATAAAGTTGACTATTGAAAGAAATTCTCGAATTGATCAGTCTCCTTTTGAAGGTATTCATATTTCAAATTAAAACCTCGGTTGTCCTGATTCAATTTGTATAGACTTTATTTTTACATTTAATAACTTTTGGTACTTACGTATTACCCCGTCGATCGTTCAGCAACCTACAGATTCATCAGTGGTACAGTCTATGAGATTTGGTAATGATCTTCAGATTGAACGGAATGATCGACGGGATGATACGTAATTACCAATTCTTGTATAGATTGTATACAATAAATTATGATAGTACGATAACTTTTGAGTAGAGTGTCTTAGGGCGTTGAAAAGGATTGATCTTTTAAGCAATTCGGAATAGCTTTAGAAAAAGTCCTCCAGTCGCCATGCGTAACTTCCACAGCAACGTGATTAAGCGTGTCAGCATTGAGATCTAATAGATCTTTAACAATAATCTACTAATTAATATTATTTGAGGATCTAAAAATAGTAATAATAGCTAGATCTCTATGGTTGTCAGTCATTATTTGAGCTGTGTGTAACCATGGCAGCTGGAGGACTCTTTCTAAAGCTGTGTCAGCAATTCTACATAATTTTGTGACGAAACATAGTTTTTAATCGTATAATTGGATCTGCACGTTTAAGGATTTGATATTTATTTGAAATATATAAAAAATTGTTTGTGTTAATTTTTGATTTGATTCTTGAAGTATCGTATGTTTATTGATCTAATATACGAAGTTTTCTTTTGAAAATTCCTAGAATATTGTTCACAAATTGACTGACTGGAGCGGTATCAATAGATATTAAAACATAGCTATTAAACTACAGAATCAGATAATTACAAGCATAAATTTCAAAACTTCAGTATTAACCAGCAAAAGTATTATCTGGTAAATACCATTTGTCGAGAGAATAAGCAAACCTTTGATCTATTCCTACTTTTTGTTATTCAGAAGCTATAACTCAATTTAATAATCAATTTAATGTTTATACCAATCCAATACTCCCTAAAAATTTTAAAGCTATTTTGCATCTAGTTTAAATTGACTTCATTAAGCATTGAAAACAAATAATGATGAAATCAATGTTGGAATCTTATTTTTACATAGTATAGAGGAGACTGGGGTTCTATATATGTTTTTTGCCACAAGGGAGATAGAGCCCAAAGATTTGGTGGTGAGTAGAGTACATAAAGGTACACTTTCTGTTTCGAAGCTTTACAAAGGAAATATTCCTTTTTAATTGTTTTTCTCACCAATAAGTAAACTTTTTAATCTTTATGATTTTTGATCAGTTGAATTCTTAAACTGAATTAGAGCATTACTATGACATTTTTCGAAAGAGGGGTTTACTGTGGTTCGATCGATGTATGAAACCTTAAGTTTCAAATGTTTGGGATTGCGAGGAATCAATTTTGTTTTCGATAACGCCATGAAGGTTGCAATGTTTCTTGACCCTATGACCTCACTACGTGGAAGGAAAAACTTAGTAAACAGAAAGCCTGTTGGGTTGCTAGGAGTTTCGGTACGCAAATTGTGATAAAAAGGCACTCTATATGCATGGGTTTAACAAACTAATCATATTTTTAAATTGAAGTTCTTAATTTCACTCAAAATTCAGACAAAGCGCTGGGAACTACTTTCTTTGTTTGCTCTCAGCTTGTTTCTCCAAGGTCAAGAAACGTTGCAGTCTAGGATAGTTGGCTCGGAGGTCAGTTGACAAAGCAAAATCACAGTTGATATCAATACCAACCGTGGAGTATAAAAGAAGGTGTGTTGCTATTTTAACAAGCACATTTATCTATACTTGGTTGCAACGTTTCTTGAACCCAGTACGTCACAAATGCGGAAGGAGAAATCGGTAAACACGAAGCCTGTTGGGTTGATAGGAGGAGTTTTGGTACGCAAATCGTGATTGAAAAGCTCTATATATACATGGGTTTAACAAAATAATCATATTTTTAAATTGACGTTCTTTATTTCACTCAAAATTCAGACACCGCGATGGGAACTACTTTGTTTATTAGTGACGTCGTAGGGTCAAGTTAAGTTGCAATCTAGTATATACTAGACAGCAACTTAAGTTGACCCTATGACGTCACTAACAAAGTAGTTCCCATCGCGGTGTTTGAATTTTGAGTGAATTGAAGACTCGGATAAATTTTTGAAATTCAATTTAACTTTTTGATGATTTGGGTTATGTAAAATTTTGTCTTTGAATTGTACAATAAATAATAGGTTTTTAATGTAGTTCACTTATAAAAGATATAATTACATGATTGGGTAAAAAAAAATTAAGTTTGAAAGTTTTTTTTAGACATTTAAAGAAACGATAAACTTTGTTCTTTGTTCACTCAGATACATTTTTAAAATTCAATTTAACTTAAATACTTTTGTCCACATCTAATTTTTTATTTGAATTGCACTATAAATAATGAATAAAGTTTAATTATAAAAGTTAGATGACAAAATATTGAGTAAACCCAACATTTAAAAAATTGAGCATACCTATTTTCATCTTGTTAAAACTTTTTATTTTGTATGTTATGAAACAAATTGCATTCGGAATCGGAGCAGTTAATATATACTCAATGAAAGATTTTCATTTTTAAAAAATTATTTTAAGATTTAAATAATTGTCTTAATCTTAATCCTGTAAAGATTTTCATAATTGAAAAATTATTTAAAGGTTTAAATATAACATGTCCTAATCCAAATCCTGTAAAGATTTACTCTAGAATTAAAGTTTAATCATTATAAAGTCAGTTTTATTGTTGAATTTGTGTCTGAATGTAAGAAACCTGAAACGAAAAATATCAGGGGGGAGAAAACACGTTATTTAAAATGTTTGTAACAATCACCAGTAAGTTTTTTTAATAAATAAACGCTTATAAACACATTAAACAAAATGAGTTTAATGATGTCAATGTTCATAAGTCCAATCAGAACTCACAGGATCACTAGACAGTAAGGGTGTCCCAAAAAAACGCTACTTTTGAAATGTTTAACTCTCACCCCCCAAAAATGTTCTTTATGTGAATATATGACACTGTGAATTTTTTTAGAATTTTTGAAAAATATTTAGAGGTCCCCCAAGGTCATTGAATTTTCAAAAAATGGCCAAAAAAAGGGTAAAACTTAACATTTTTTCTAATTTTTTTAAAATAACCATTAATGTTCAAATGGCATTATTTTCATTTATTAGAGCTATTTATATTGTTTTAAACCAATTCTATATTAATAATCTGGGTAGGAAATAATACGCATTATTATTAAAATCAAGAAACATGCGATATTTTTACTTTATGTATTACACTGTGCGGCAAAAAAATGAGTCAAAATGCCACAGAAGCTTTGAAAGCAGATTCTTATGTAAAATGACCCCCTGAATCCGAATCCGGCCCCCGTTTTTCTCTATCAACCTCAGATTTTCGGGGAACAGCCCCTCCCCCATTTTACGTTTTTCGACAACTTTATAACTTTGAACTTGATTTTCAGGGTCAAAAAGCATTGTTTTAGTATTCAAATTGCCCCCCAGGAGACAAGTAACAAATGGCTAGTAACAAATGGCTAGGTTTAAGGGGTAATTAACCCCCTAAAAACGTAAAAAAATCGCTAAAATTAATAGGATTTGTTATACCGTATTTATTTAACTTATTTTTGAAGCAATTCATTTTTAAAGGGTCCTTACCGTTCCCCAAAAACCCAAATTTAATAATGATATGCAGCAATGATTTTTAGGAAAAGCGGTTGGGGAGCTTTCGCCCCCGAAGCACCCGCGGAAGGGTTCGGAAGACCGCGTTGGCGCACGCGCGCTCAAGAAACATTGAATACCTCCATACAACCGGCCAGTTACTAACGAACCAAAGAATTTCTACTTAGGAAAGACTTATAATATACGAAAAATGTTATTTTTAAAATTTTCAAAGCATGAATATAGTTTCTTGTACACGCGTGCGCCAGTGCGATTCAGAGAGTCTTCCGGACCCTTCCGCGGGTGCTTCGGGGGTGATAACTCCTCAACCGCTTTTCCTAAAAATCATTGTTGCCTATCCTTAATTAATTTGGGTTTTTGGGGAACGGTTAGGACCCTTTAAAAATTAATTGCTTCAAAAATAAGTTAAATAAATACGGTATAACAAATCCTACTATATTTAGCGATTTTTTTGCGTTTTTAGGGGGTTAATTACCCCTTAAACCTAGCCATTTGTTACTCATTTTCATATTTTATTAATTTGAACCTTTCTTGTCTCCTGGGGGGCAATTTGAAGACTAAAACAATGCTTTTTGACCCTGAAAATCAAGTTCAAAGTTATAAAGTTGTCGAAAAACGTAAAATGAGGGAGGGGCTGTTCCCCGAAAATCTGAGGCTGATAGAGAAAAACGGGGGCCAGATTCGGATTCAGGGGGTCATTTTACATAAGAATCTGCTTTCAAAGCTTCTGTAGCATTTTGACTCATTTTTTTGCCGCATAGTGTAATACATAAGGTAAAAATATCGCATGTTTCTTGATTTTAATAATAATGCGTATTATTTCCTACCCAGATAATTAATACAGAATTGGTTTAAAACAATATAAATAGCTCTAATAAATGAAAATAATGCCATTTGAACATTAATGGTTATTTTAAAAAAATTAGAAAAAAATGTTAAGTTTTACCCTTTTTTTGGCCATTTTTTGAAAATTCAATGACCTTGGGGGACCTCTAAATATTTTTCAAAAATTCTAAAAAAATTCACAGTGTCATATATTCACATAAAGAACATTTTTGGGGGGTGAGAGTTAAACATTTTAAAAGTCGCGTTTTTTTGGGACACCCTACTAGACAGTGTGAACTGTGAAGAACATTAAATAAAGTAACTCAAATATCTACGTTATGACTGGAATGAATTCCAGCAAGAAACTAACCTAATTTTCACACAGGTACTTTATTAACCTGTTAACTAATTATTTAGTATTATGATAAAACAATTTAGTAATTAGTGATTATCTGAAATATGTAATTGAAATAGACAATTCCAAGGAATGGGGGGGGAGTGAAAATGGCCAAACATGAACTAAAAAATTGAAATCACTTCATTTGTTTTTGATTTTTAAAGAATTGAATAAATTTTAACTTAACTCAGTTAATCGATTCCAAGGAATCGAAATATTAAAAAAATTTTCAATTTCGCCCATTAGTTTGAAATTTTACTTTTTTTTACTCTCTATAATTTCAATATGGTTTTCATTCTTTTTAAATTTTAATTTCAATCATGTCATAGAATCCAAGCTTTCAGAATCTTAAGAAAGGTCTGAACTGAAACAGAGCGGCGTTTCTATGCATAGGCACTTAGTAAGGAATTCCTAGGGAATGCAGGGATGCCAACCTGTAAGTATCAAAATACTGATAAAAAATGCAAGGAAAATTGAATCATCAGTTAGAAGAAGGGAATAAGTCCAAAAACGAAGTTTTGAGAAAATCGGGGGAAAAAAACTGTATAAGTAATGGAATTTTTATCCTATAGCCTCCAAATTTTTACAGGATATTCATGACACTGTTAAGAATACAGAACAATCATCGAAAAAATTATAAGTGTATCTAAAAAGGTTTTACAGTTAAAAAAAGAGGATGGACTTATTCCCTTCTTCAACCTTATGAAATTTCAGCTGAACAAGAATCTTAAAAACCACTTAAATTGACAATTAAAAATATTTCTGCTTAAGTTCGCAGTACAAAAGTGAAAGATAGAAAGACTAAGACGAATAAAATTAAAAATTATTATGAAACTGCGTCATTAATGCGCTATCAATGGAGTGAGTGAATATGGATGGAGTCAAACATTCATTGGTTAAAAAAAGAAAAAACATTCTTAAATTCAAATAAAATTTTATTTAGGATAAGTTTACAGGCCAAAGAATCAGAAAAGAAAGAAAAATTAAGTTAAATTTCAAATTTAATAAAAAAAATACAATGCATGGACATTGATTTCGCACATTCAAGGGGCTATATCTGCCGATAGGGGGTAATTACTTTTTCCCCTCTTTTCACTCATGTGTAGAGCGAAGCTTGGAGATTTTTTTTGCGCACAAAAAGTTAATTTGAAATTTTTTGGACTTATTCCCTCTTCTAACTGACGATTCAATTAAAGCTTCAAAAAAGTATCAAGTAATTGAGAATTGAGTAAAACTTTCTCCTATTGAATAAATGGAATTTTAAATCGTACAAAAATAAATCTAGGCCTCAGGAAGAGGTTGAAACCCATAGAAACTATGTATGCAAGGTTGGCACTTTTCTCATGAAAAGCTATAATTTTATTTAAAAAAATATCATGAATATTTTTCTCTTTCCACAGGATTTTAACGGTATGTCAAGGCGAAAGGAGCGACAGGTCTTCTATGTCGAGAACTTTCAACTTCTTAGAATCTAAGACGAGGATTTCTCTTTGCCTCTGAGATAGATCTGTGCCTCTGTGTATACAGATACAGATACAGATCTACATAAGAACAGTAAAAACTTCATTAAGGTCAAACTAACATTGACTGGGACCAAAATTAAATTTAACTCATAAAATATCTAAAAGATTTGGTACTGGATATGAAACATTGTTCTAATTTGCTAAAGCTTTATTTTATAAAAGTGTTTGAGATATTAAAACCACAAGTATTTTTCAGCACGTTTTCTTATTTGTCCACCAGTGTATTCTCTCGGCTGACTGGTTTCTAGCTTTCCCTCTACTAGCCTTCCCAATTCAAGAAAGTGGATTTAGAAAATAGTTACGGTCTGTCTATCGCAAGTTGAGCTCTCGTTTACATTTCTGTTTCCAAGGCAACAGGACTCTCCTAATTTTCAACGGGGGAAATTCTTGCGTTGAATCACTAGTCCTCTTTATATATTATTTTAACAGTTAAAGTTCATTAATTCCAGCATTTAACATGCAGTGTGTAACTGCACCAATTCCAAGAAGACCGTGCTTTGTGATTGCCAAAAGTTCTGCCAATAATCCTCCTTCGTCTTTAATATCCCTGCCAAATCATGTTTTATCCCTATTTTATGTTGTCCCTATTTAGTTGTTATGGTTTATCCCTATTTTAAATGAACCGGTCTTGTTTCTATAGCAACCCCCACAACCATACAACTAGGTCAGAGCTCAACTTGCGGTAGACAGATAGTATTGTACTGGATGTTGGGTAAACAAGCCCCTTTTCAAAGAGATGGTGGGTGGTATTTTTGGGGATCTCAAATTTCGGTGAAGCCCTTATGCTGCAAATTTGTTTTGGATGAATTTAAAAATTTTAATCTCTCGAATCAATGAGTTTGTTAAATACCAACTAATCTTCAAGTTTACAGGGTTCCATTTCAATTTTTAAAAATTGAATTATTTAGATTAATTTTGAAGTTTTTCCCATTAAAAAAAAACTAGCTACTCACGGCCATTTTACTATAGTGCTTAGAAGGGAAATATTTTGGTCTCACCGTGATCATTTGTCAAAAGAAAGATGTTATAACAAGTTTTAAAGTTATTGAATCCCCGCTAGAGCAGTGGAAGGATGCTTGCTTAGCATGCGGCAGTTCCTGGATTCTATCCCCAGTTATTATGGTATAAAAATTTCAAAAAAATAATTTAAGTCCACACGCATGCGCTTTGGATCAAAACTTTATTTGCTCTTTCCAGAGCCAAAAAAGCAAACGTTGACATTAAACTTAAGACTCCTGGCGTTCTGCATGATATTTTTTTAGGTTTTTACAAAAATAATTTCCCTGACTTTTTTTGGTTTAACTAAAATTCATTCCCCGATCTGCAGGAACCGTGGTATATTAGAACAGCAATTATTTGTTACCCTGTACTACCCTTTTGCCAATAGCGATATCTATGAAGTACGAGATTCCAATTTTATAAGTCCACGCGCATGCGTAGGACAAATGTCCACCTATATCCAGAATATGCCAAGAGAACTTCTGTGTATTCCAGGATGATGGTTGAACATCAAGCAGTGTCTGATTCATTGTATTCCCAAGTAGCACAGCTCATACCAAATATGTCAAGTTTACGTAACTTCAATTAGAAGTGAACGAAATTTGGCTATACATGACAAAAATTGAATGAATCTACATTTGTGCTGCTTGGGATTTTATGTTACTACATTGTTACTTATATTGTTTGTATACAGAGTATAGATCTGCTTTTCTATAAACTGGTGAGCTAAGCCCCTACCTACCTTATAATTGGTGAGTTGTCTAAGTGACCTTACTAATGGTATATTTTCTTGGATTATTTTATTATAATCTACCTACCAAGCATTGCCTAAATTAGTGTGGCCTTACTTAGCTTCCGACCAGTACTTGTAAGTTAGTAATAGTAAGTATCTTCAGGCAGTTGAAAGTTGTACTTCTACTTAATAGGAAGCTAATCATCCTAATGGTGTTAGTGTGCTTATTAAGTTGACTATTGGCTTTAAAACTATCTTAAGTCCAATAGTCGGCTTAATACGTCAACTTACGGTATGGGACTAAGTAGCTTCATACTAACTAGAAGTCTAAGTCCAACTTCTACTTGAAGCTACTTACTTGATTAAACTCAGTACGGCCTGGAAACCACCGCTAGACGGCAACACTGTAATCCCAACTTGTAAACAGAAATTTTGTTTGTTTACAAGTTTGGACTTAGAAGAAATAGGGTCTCCCTCCACTTAGGCAACAGACTGATTGTTTTATGGACGTCCCTGTTTAGGAACACCCTTATTGTTACCTGTTTTTACCAATGTTTTCTAATGAAATAAATAAAATTGATTTTCAAAAACTTGTATTTTTATTTGACTCACTGAATAAATTAGTCTGCTCCAAACTGGGACAAAGTTGGCTGAAATAAAATTATGTAAATGACAGGTTATAAAGTCAGATTACAAGTACTGTTAAATTTATTAACTAAAATAGGATTGAATAAATTTGAAATTATCTAGACAAAATAACTATATTTCCACCTAAAACTTTTAATAATGTTAAAAAATGGTAAATTTCATATTAACTGGTATTTTAACACGAATATATGGTCAAACTAAATATCTATTAGGCTCCCAAGTATTGTAATGTTTTTTTAAGATCGCACATCTAAGCCATACCTACAGGTAAAAATATAAATTACATCTAGGTATTTTACAAATCGAGTTTTCTATGATTAAAAATATTTTATATCAGATCTTTGGATTTTACTATTAAATTGATTTACCATTTTCTATACCTAGGTTTTATTACCCAAAATTTGAAATTACCATCTATAAAAATTTAATCTTTAAGCAACTTAACCATATTCATAACACAGCTAAAGTATAAAATAAATCCCCATTTAATCTTTATTTTTTAAGTATTTAAGTTAGTTTTAATCATAATTTTAATATTTACATTAATTTTGCGTTCGTATTCCTTTAAACCTAAAGTTGAAAATATCATTTAGTATTTTATAAAGAAAGGTTCACTGGTAAGGATATCAATGATCATTTTGATTAAGCTGAAATCAGTTTAAAAGTAAGCTCAAATATTAGTAAATAATTTTCCAAATGGACTACATTGGAAAATTATATCTAAAAATAATACATTTGTTTTCAATATTCTATTTACATTGAATTTTCAGAACCTATAATGTAACATGCATGCATCTAATAACAGTCGATGGATAGGAATGTTAATTTTTACTGCATTACTTCTCATTAAACTCTTACTTTAAAGCTATTCGTTATTTTGAAATTTGATTATTTTAGCTAATCTGTATTAGTTCTATACAGCTCCCCTATACATTTATAATTTACTTCAGGAATTTTATAATACTATTGCAATGATTAGCTTTCAACGACGTGGATAATAATGTGCTCCTGGGGGTGCTGAATTTGAATAATTTAACATAAAATTATATTTTCAAAGTTGAAATTATTTTTAAGAAGCCTAACATTTAGCAATTTTATATAATAACGAAGTTATTTCTCTTTTCTGATATTAATTTTTAGGTGTATGGTTGGTTGGGTGAGGAAAAATAGCTCTACGGATTTTTAACAGTTTATAGTATTAATGTTTTTTGGAATGCTGATTTTTATTGAGACAAGTAAAATTAGCATGCCAAAACATATTAAATTTTATAAAATAAACATAAAATCCCTTGACCCATAATCCACGTAATTTACATATCGCGAATCACTTTAAATAACAATCATACTCACTCTTAAAGAATAGCCTCTAGGGATTATCTCTTCAGTTAATTATACTCAGTTCTATTCATGAAACCTGAAAATAAACATATACAACAAAAAAATATTGTACTTTTATTTTTTGATAACTCAAGGACTATTCTTCGATTAATCTGCTTTATAAGATCACCAGTTTTTAAACCTGCAAACATAAATACAGATCATTACTTTATTAAATTATATCTTTAAATAACAATGGCACACAAAGAAAATGATTTGATCAATTGACTACACCTACTTGCGGAGATGTATTTCGACGTGCTGAATCTAAAGTCCGTTTAAATTCGTACACCCTCAAAATATCAAGTTAAATCGAAAAAAGCTAAAAGTAAAATTTTGAACTCTCGTTAAGCAAATTTTGGAGGGTTAACGGGCCAAATAAACTTCAGATTGATCGAACTACATAAAAATCATACTCGATACAGGTCTGCAAATTTTCTTTCATCTCCATAACTGCAGGGGGGGGTTCAATTTAGTGGACATCCATAAATTACGTGAGGTAAAAAAGGGGGAGGGGGAGTCAATTAAAATCTCACGTCAACTTTTAGTTTAGAAAATATACGTTTTTTTTCTGTAATATTGTTTGGCACAAGTTCAGAAAAAATGCTCAGATTAGTCAAACTAGCAAATCATTAGCAAGTTAGAACCATGTTTTCGATTTCAATGTGTTTTTGTATCAAAATTTTGCGATCTGGATGGTAATAGCAAAATCTCACCAAGGGGGGAGGTGGCGTCAAGATTTTGGAAAAAACACCTCACGTAATTTATGGAGTCCCCTTACTCAAATTTTGGAGGATTAATGGGTCAAATAAAAACTTCAGATTCAAATTTAGTGTATCGAATTACATGAAAAATATTTTGTGTACCTGGGGGCCTACCACGAGCCTCCCGACAAAAATAACGACACCTTTACTTCTTCCGTGTCGAGAACGCTGAAGAAGCAAGCAAGTTGTCGACACCGCACTGTCGCGGAAGGTTATCCATAGGAAATAGCATTAGTGATCGCAAGTGAGGTCGAGAGTATGGGCTCACTTAACAAGAGGGTCTACCATCAGACTGTCGGGAAGTTTTTAACTGTCGTTGAGTGGTATCGAGAAAGTGAAAAACTCAACGACACCTCAAGAGGTGTCTATATCTTGTTAACGACACGAGAACAAGCTCTTTTATACGCTATAAATTATGTGTATTGTTTACCCTGTTATCATTGCACGTTTTTTGAGATACTTAAAGGTATTTTTAAAGTAAAATTGGCTTGCATTACTTCTTTTTTTTTTTAAATTATCAACTTAAAAATCGGGCCGGTTTTATGTACTAAAAATTAAAGTCGATTTGTGGGTTTTATTTATTAAGAGAATTGAGGATTACTCATACGTTTTTTTTTTTCAGATAATATATAAACAATCGTGCATCCAAAAAGCAGCTTTAAAATGATTATCTGATTTAAAAAATTTTAATCAGAAATAATCACCGTGGTGATGGGAAAAAATTTTGTTCTTTATCCAAAACTTATTTTTTTGCAATTAAAAAATTGTAATCAATTGATAACAAAAATTTCCTGAATTTAAGTTTGTCCTCAGTTATATGTTCGTAAAGGTATTCGTTTTAAGCGTCTTACGATCATCCCTTGTTTAGAGTGGGGAGAATTTTGCTCATGAAAAAACGAGTTCCTTCCCTTGCGTTGGTGATCATTTCAAATTACGCCAATGTAACTTAACTCCCCGCCTATTTCTGACGTACAAGATGACGAAAACTTTTTACACCAATCAAAAGCGTTATTTCTTCTCGACACCTATACTCTCGAACTCAGTTGCAATCGGTAAAAGCTTGCATTTGTCGACATTCAAAAACTACATCGTCGTGGTAAGCCACGGTAGGCCATCGACAATTTGATCTTGTTTTTTCAGCATTCCCTACACCATCGTGCTGCCATCTATAAATCGAAGGATGAAATCCACATGAAATCACTTCTGTGGTTATTCTACCTCCAGACTCTTTTTACTGTATTAATATAAACTTGAACCTTGTAAAAATATATTTTAAAAATGAAAGAAAAAATATTCCATCATAAATAAGTACCCAATGACGTGTATTTTTATGAATTGAATTTCCATCTATTTCATACAAAGCAAATAATGGCGGCGATTTGGGCTATTTGCAATGGAAGATCTGATGACTACGCAGAGAAAACATAGTTCCTACGCAAAATAAAAATATTGTTTCATCTATAGGTTGAAAAGTAATTCCTAAGAGCGCTTTTTAATGTACAATAGCTATTAATTTGAAAATAATGCTACAGCCCTCGATAAGAGGTGTCGTAGAGCTTTTTCGCCTTTCTGTCGTTTTCTCCTCTAGGTTTCTTCTCTCATGGTAGGACCTGTAGTTAAGTTTGAGGCGCATCACGTGACTGTCGATAATTTCGCCAATATTAACGATAACGACACGCTGGTGGTAGAGCCCCTGGATCGAGTATGTTTTTTATCTCCATAACTGCGATTTTTAGCAACCCAACATTCTTACAGTTTCTGCTTGCGCGTAATGACTTCATAGGGTCAGGAAACGTTGCTATTGAGTATATTATCCAAATTGGGAATAAATCTCAACGGATGAGAAGTTTTTTAGGATTTTTTCATTGATTTGGCAATTACATGTCAATCACTCAAACTTTTAAGGTACAATACGAATGATACATCTAAATCTGATATTTGTCTGCATTTAAAAATTTATCTTTTTACATAAAAGCCAGTTACTATATATTAACACAAATTACTATATTAAAATTATTCTAGTTAATTATACTATAGTTTCCCTTAAGTTTCAGTAAAATAACAGATCCTCACTTTAAAATGCAGTTATAAAATAAAACTTAAAATTGCGCATTTCAATTTTTTTTTTACTTTGCTTGGGAGAATACATCAATAAACGAAACTAAATTTGATATTTTTAATAGTACTAAAATTGTTACTGGTAGTTAATTTAAAAAGGCCTGGTAAAGCTAATTCATCCCAATGTCCTCGCAACCAAAGCTGCCCAAATATTCAAGATTCATCCAATTTTTGTCATGTATGGCCAAATTTAGTTTACTTCTAGTTGCAGTTATGTAAACTTAACATATTTTTGGTATGAGGGAATCATGACGAATTAAACATTAAAACATATTTACCTCAAGAGTCATCAAGCTTAAAATCAGTCCTCTGGTTATCTGTGTTTACAGCAAAAATTCCAGGAACTGGCAGTCATCAGATTCACGCACTTTAATATATTGATTCCAGACCATGGGGGGAATATTGAACAATTTTAATACGGCAATAAAATACCAACTGTTTTTAAAGTATTTAATATTCTACTTCATCTTTAACTCAAATAGTATTAAAAGGCAAATTAAGTAATCTGAATCTGTTTAAGTTTTAAATTAGCATTTTCACTTGACTTTAAAAATAATTCAAAAAAGTACCATTGAATTATTCTTAAACACACACTGAGTAACTTATAGGACGATTTAAAATCTAGAAGTTTAATAATTTAAGTTTGCGTACACTACTACTTTATTTAATGAATTAGCAATAACTATAAAGTACAGCAAGTTCTATTGATCCAATTGCGTGGTTCAAAGTGAAGTTTTTCTAAATTTTTCTAAGAGAAACACAAAAAGGTAAGGAAAACTTTCCCAAAACAGTATCTTTGTTCACTTTGAAACTTATCAAAATGACAGAAGCCCTTTTCAGGTAGCCAAAGCCTCGAGAGCTTACAAAGACTTTGATTCAAAAGATAAACCCATGTGTTATAACTTGAAATTCATAGCAGTTTATTTAAAAAGGTAAAAGAGAACTAGACTTGCTTTAAAAGTTATCTACATGAAAGATTGAGACTTACTTGAACTAGCTCCAACAGCGAACAACTCCCATCAACACGGCCACCTCCTAACTAGGCTGGCACGTGTTTGTTTGTGCTTGCGTCGACGCCCGCTCACGTGATAATTCTAGTGCGCATGCTCCTACGCAAGCTGCGCAGAAATATACTAATTAGCTGCCACCAAAAACGACAAAACTCCTTGGCTCGACGTACCTGGTTCAACCTTAAAAGGACTGTATGCTCCCGTTTAGGAGGGAGAAAGAAGTCCCCCGGCTTTCGCTTGAGGGGCCCCATGCGTTCACATTCAGTCCGGAAGGACCAGGTACGTCATCATCATACACATCGCCCTCCCAGAATTTAGCCCAACTGCAGAATTTTGAATTATTTCACTTAGGGTATTTAACTAGGATCGAACTCGGGAACTTCCTAACCACAGAGCCAAGGCCTTAACCACTGAGCCACCACCGGCTCGTCTAGTCGTCGATAAATAATGTAGCGGATACTAATTCAATGATATACGAAAAAAAAAATTGAAGTTATTGAAAAATTAAATAAATTTTTTTCGATATAAGAGATAAGCTTATTCATTTATGAAAACTTCAAGGAAAAAGATTAATTTTTCTTTAAAATGTTGCAATTTGAGATTATCTCTATTCTAAAGAATGGTTTTTGGTCAATAATTACCAGAAAAAACTTTTTTAATTACTGGTTGGAATGACATTTTTCGTTTATCATGTGTAAGTCATTTAAAACCTAACGTTAAAAGTGGTACCTTAAAAATAACGTTGAGTCAACCCTGTTGTTGAGTAATAGTTTTATTTTTTATAATTTGAGTACAGTTGTTAGTGAAACTTTTAAATTCTTTTGCTGGATTGCACCCCTTTGAGATTCGTTTGTTGCTCTCACACTGTAAAATTGTTTTTCTTCCAAAACATTATTTCTCAATGACCTATGTATCCAATTAATGTCCTAAGGGAATCTTTACCCTTATTTATGATTAACTACAGTGAGATTTTCCAGATATAAATTCAAACGTGGGTATAAAATATGAATTTTCAGTGATTTTCAACATCCTATGGCTTGGTACGACTAAAGAGAACCTTCTTTTGGGATTAAAACATTTTTATCGGTTCTATTTTCTAAAAATCCTCCAACCACTCTCCTACTAACCATTTCCAAGCTAATAATACGTTTAAATTACACTTTACTTCAAAGATAGGGTCTTAAATGCTTTTCTAACCAGAGGTTCATATTGAATTTGACTATGCCTTCACTTAATGGCGAAAAAAGTCCTTTTAAATGCTTTTTGAAATATTTTTTCTGTATTTGTCATTGATATAACAATAATTAAGATGATTTGAATGTTTTCCCCATGCTAAATGGGTAGTAATTTGCACAGAACTTCTGTTGTAGTCACCTAATTGGACCCAAATCAGAGAAGAGAAACGTTTTCCCACTTCTTTTGTTAAATATTACCTATGGGTTGTAATTTAAACTGCACCCAAATTTAGCAAAACGTATTGTGCATTAATGTGCCAAATCTACGCTGAAAATTCTACATTTTCAAAATGAACTGCAGTATAAAAACATTACCACGCTTTTAAAAGTATGTCTGTATATTGGGATACTAGAAATAAATTAATTGGACGGGGTTGCACGATTGAGACAAAAATGACACCTATAACGCAAAAATTACGAAAAATAGCTGAAAATCAAATTTTTTTGTTACACAAAAATAGGACGTGGTGGACTTTTTTACTTGCAGATATTTGAATAACTATATGAATTAGTAATAAAAATAGTAATTTGGTTGTTGTTAGGAAACCACTGTCGACTGGTGTTATTATTGCTCTTGGTTTGACCCGATCGCGCAACCTTTGGATTTTATTTCCCGCGTCTCGACCACCAGGCTAGTTTATTTGATGGGACCATTTGTTTAAAATATTTTATACCTATTATAGCGGATCCTTGACATCAAGCACAGAAAAGTTTTTCTATCTCATTGGACATGCACGCTAGATAAAGCTGTTCCGTGGATTTTAAATGCTGTGATTTAAGAACATTTAAAATGTTTATTGCCTTTTAAACGATTGTAAAACTTTTTTTATTTTAAGTATACAAAAAACACTTAAATGCAGTCTCAATGTGAAAAGTTTACATTTAGTGTTAGGCGTAAGAGAAATACTACACTGGATGAGTTCGTGAAAAATTTCACGGTGAAGTTCCGTTTTCTAGCTTACGGAATTAATCCGTGAAAATAAATCCTGTCTATACTAAACTCGGTGTGAATTGAAGAACATCAATTTAAAAATATGATTATTTTGTTGAACCCATGTATTCATGTATATGGTGTCTTTTTATCACGATTTGCGTACCGAAACTACTTCTATCAACCCAACAGGTTTTCTGTTTACCCTATTTCTCCTACCGCGTAGTGACGTACTGGAAACGTTGCTGTCGAGCATATTATAGCATAGATCTTCGTCTGTAAAGGTAATAAATATGCAACTAATGACCGATTATGATGAGTATTTTATTTTTTAGTATTTTTAAGTTTACTTAATTATTTCCACGGAGCTGATATTTTCCTCACCACTAATTTTAAAAATAATTTTTACATACTAAAAAAAATGAATGTCATGTTTATACTCGTCGCCAATTGTTGTAGATTCAGGAAATGCTCTTGAGTAAGATAATATATTACTCGAGCACATTAATTAATGTAATGCAAGTGGAATAAGATTGGTTAGAAATACTATATTATCACTCCTTCAAGTTAATATTACAAACACCGTTAAACGGAACGAATGGTTAATTCCCTTGAAAATTAGTGCATTCTCTCATATATCAATATTATAAGCATAATCAAGGGTAAAATCTGAGGAAGGGACTTTGGGGGGGGGTGCAGACTGGCAGCCCCCTAAAGTTTTATGAAAACCACAAAGAAATTAATTATATCATAAATCCTGCACTATTTGGGTTATAATCGCTAAACTTTAATGAAAATGTTGGTAGCAGAGTATTTCTTAAGTTTATTAATGAAAATAACTTCGTTTATGAAAAGTTAAGGTGACACCGAGTTTTTGGGATCTAAGCCTCTCCCCAGGACAAAATATAACAGAATATCCCATCAAAATTTATTGATGTCTGTTACAAAATCTGACATAGAAAAATAAAGATATTTTAACTTGTACTTCGATTCAACCCTACCTACGGGTGAATCTGAACACTATTAAAAGTAATACAACTGAGATTAAAAATGTTTAAAATATTTTTTTTTTTTTTTTTTACTCAAAATTGAAATAACAGAACAAAACCGAACATTCCAATAAAAAAATTTCACTAAAAAATGCTTATATTACTTATTTTTACATTGAGAGTAGCAAAGTGTTCCGATTTACTCCTATTATAGCTCAAATTTATTCAAATCTATATGAATGTATCAATTCAAAGTTTAACTATATTTTTTCTGCTGTAAATGAGCTTCAAGGAAAGTAAAGGAAAGATTGTTATAGCGCCATCTGTATGTCATTTGATTTACTAAACTTGCACCTATCACGTCTAACAAATATTAAATAAATACATAGCGATGGCCAACTCGCGGCACGTGTGAATATTTTAAAATTCGAACATGGTTTAAGGTATAAAACTCAAATATTATCTTTAGTTTTATTGTTTCTATTAAAATTCAGTGATTACTTTTTGCGATTAAGTATTTCGAATGTATTTAGAGGGGTTCGGGTTTGATATTGATAATTATGGAGGCGGTTTTTCCTTTCCAATAAAAGGTAGTACATATTTGATAAGATATGTGCAATATGAAAAATATTTTTTTTTCTCCGAGTATTCTAGCAGGACCGCCACTACTAACCTTACACCAGGAGGTTAATATGGAATTTTCATCTGTAGATTAAATGATAACACTCTTTGTGGTAAAGATTAAATAAAGTTAATTTATAATAAATACCCCAATGATGCCTGTTATTAATATTTTCAAGTAATAATTTCATTAAATTAACATTTTCATTCATTAAATTTTAAAGAAGGATATTTTTTTTCTATCACCAGTTAATAATTATATTTTTTAAATTATACTAAAAACCTCATTCCTTTCTTCTAATCTCCATCTCCAATCTCCATAAGCAAATTTTCGGGAATAGCTCTTGAGTAACTCTTTATTCGAGCTAAGATATCCATAATTATATCAATCTATACAAGGTGTGTTACAACTGCTAGGTCACTACCATCGAGAATACACAAGGCCCGCGCACGGATCTGTGACGTCACTGCGATGCGACCGCTGTTTCAGCGGAGAACGGAGAGAGCGATCGCGTCTGTCTTTTTACCTTCCTCAATTTTTTATTCAAATTTAATGAATACTTACATTTCTCCACATCAGCATATCCAAAGAATTTCAGGGATCCAATTATTAAATATTTTACCTGTTTTTAATAAATTGTTCAGAACCTAAAGAAACAAATTTAAAATCTTTATATAAATCTATAATATGTTCATTAAAAAAATTTAAGACTCATATTCCATTGTCCTTGTTTCATAATTGAATATTAGTTTAAGTTTAGTAAAAAATTCGAAATTCTGTATTAATAAATATAAATATTACATTACTTTATTAAGTATTAATATACACTCATAGTACATTTAAGTTTTATGATAATGATACTAATTCAGAATACTTTCTCTTATTTATGACTTTTATACCATCAATTAAGATTCCCAGCTAATGGATTTGGTTTGTTAAAATGAACACAAAAAACTACTTGATATTATATCCTATCTCACAATAATTAAAAGTCAATTATTAATAATCATTCATTAGTTTACACCAATCAAACTTTATTTTTTCAAAATAATGCAAAACAAATACAAAAATAGAAACGTACATGATTATGAAGAACTATTATAAAGGTAAGTAAATGATGGATATTTATAACAATGAAACTATACCTATAATGCATTTGAAATTTTAGGTTTTACTAATGTTTCAAGCTTTCTTTTTTTGGACACTTTAGTTACTGGTTTGTCATTCATTTTGATACAATAATTTTTTAATAAAATATTACTAGAAACCCATAAAACATGCTTAATGACATCTTCGCAACAATGTCCAGAATTACAAACATCATAATGATTTAAAATCTCTGCATCATTTACAATATTATAAGTAACAGATGTTACCACTAAGGTTTGAGGGATTCAAAGCCTTTAAAGTTAATTTATTTTCGTACTTAACAATGCTAGACTTCTCAAGATCATATAACTGTTTAAGGGTGTTGAATGAAGCATATTTCATAGAATTATTACTTATGTTATTACAATCACTGAAGTCTGGGTAAAACATATATTTATCATCATTTTTTTGGTTTATCCAATTATTACGAATGCATTTTAAAATATGAACTGAATCAATTACAAAAAATAATGGTCTTTCTGATTTAAATGGATGAGGATATACAATACTTATTTTAGATGGATTGGCAAAGTAAGACATAGCTTTTTTATTTATAGAATTATTGTCAGACACAACACAAATAACTACATACCCTATTTCCTCCAGTCCAATTATGATGTTCTTCAACACTTCATGCAGCTTTTCTGCATCAATTTTTCTAACAGGTAGAATGTGGACAACATCCTTATGTGATGATAAGAAGCTCTGCACCATGAAAGTATGAGCACTAGTTGCAGGCTCATTACCATCGTAGCACATCCCCACAATATTACCCCCCTTGTAGTCATAATAAGACTTTAGATGCATTTCGTCCATCATCAGAGAAACTGTTTTCTCGTGATCCTCTAAAGATTTGAATTTATGTCTTGCATAACATAAAAAGTTATCATCAAATTGTTCATGTCGAGGACTAAAGTTCATTCCTGTGCACACTTTTCTAATAGTACTTGGATGAGGCATAACAAGAAATCCAGATTGCCGCAGAAATTTATATCCATGAGGAGATATTGTGTAGAGCAATGTAAAAAATACCATAGTGTCAGCAGAGTATCTATATTGAGTTTTTGGGCAGTTAATTAGTTTGATTTGTTCAACAAGAAAATGTTTTCCATTTTCAAAGTCCTTCATTTCTAGTCTTTCTAATTCTTTCAAAATGATCGAAAGAGAAGTCACTATATTTTTTCTTTCCAATCTTACAAGTTGTAGAATTTTTTCCAAATTTCTGATATCGTCTATCTGCACGGGTAGCTTCTCTTTACCTAAATAAGTTAGTTCTGTGGGCCCACTATAAGCCGAGACTTTTAAATCATCATCTACAACAATTGAATAGATGACTGTAGGAGGTCCATCTGTCTTTATCATTAAAAATAGTACTTTTTTATCACTTTTTAGAACAGTCCACATAGGAGAGATTTCCTCTGCACTCAAACTCTTCAAAAATCCTGGAAAGTCAGTAAATTTGTAGTTTTCATTTTCCTTTTCCTGGGCATTTAGGCTTGCATTAATTGCTGCCTCTAATTGTTCGTTTTCCAATCTGAGTCTCTTTACGCCTGGCTCTTCTCTGGAACTGGCTGACGAGGACAAGTAGGACGGGCATCCAGGAAAGAGTGATGGAATAGCTGTTCTCTTTAATCTGGTCCGCCTCAATTTCACAGAAATTTTCTCTCCAGTTTTAGAATTGAAAATACTAGTCTCAGATTCAATGTCTGACTCCAGAAAATGCAGCTCACATATCTAGAAGTATAATGAAAACTAATATAGTGAAATACTGAAAATAAAACAAAATCAAATAGGTACAATATTTGCCAACATCAAACTAGAAGCCCAAAAAGTATAGTTCAGCTAACAAAAACTTACTAAATCTCAGTATATAATTGGCATTATTAATCCTTTTCTTAATTTTTGACCCCAGTATAATTAATTACATTATCTGCTTATGCATTTCACCTATCAGCTTTTCCCTCCCAATTGAAGAATATCCCAAAAAGCACACATAATTAAACACATAGCAGGGACACAATAAATGTAACACCAGAAAACCTAAATCTATTAAACAAATAAATGTTATAAACTTAGTTACTCCTTTCCAACAAAAACTAAAATAATAATCGGGTCTTCATTATGTACTTAATTTTCTAGGATAAAGATTTCACTTAAGACAAGACGATTAAATATTGCTTGACCTGTTTGTTTACAAACACAGTAAGTCACAATAAGCTATCTTTGACTCAGAATTTTGAAATACTATAAAATTATTACTTACTTTAGAGTGTTTTGTGACAATTAAATTTTCTCTTGGAATAGCAGCTGTTGGAAATCGGACTAGTAGCAGTTATCTATTTGTTTATTTTTAGTTAGAAACCTTTTGGCAACCAGGAAGTGACGCGTGATATTATTTGGTGAGCTTTTAAAATTTGAAATGAAAAATGTTTTAGATCAATAGAAAATATGGTAAAATGTAGTTCTTTGTGTAATAGTTAATTTTTGGCCCAGAATAAAATTTATTGTGCTGTACCCATCAAGTTTCCTTTATCTCAGATGTTAAATGTTCGGTACAGCTGCCCATATTATGAATTTGAAACCACATTTGGCGCCCCCGGGTGGGCGGCCTCGTACTGAATGTTGACTCTCAGGTGAGTGAAACAGAAACCGATTTCCATCTTGAAGTTTTTGAAATACGTTTGATTAATTATATGAAGAACATATCAGTATTTTGTTATGTATTTTTGATTTAAGAAGATAGTAAAGATGGAAAGTATTAAGCAAAACTGACTTCCATCTTGAAGATATTTTGTTATGCATTTTTGAATTTAAGAAGATAGATAGTAAAGATGGAAACTATTAAACGAAATAAAACAGCGCAACGAAAGGCTTTTAGTAAGGCGTATACTCAGCTAGAAAAATTATTAATTGAGGATATTATTGATGTAGAAGAAATAGAAACTTGTTTACAATGGTTCAAACTAAAGGCAAAATCTCTAAAATTGGCTCATACAGAATATTTAAATGCTTTAACTAATGACGACGAATACATGACTGAATTTGACGTAGTCGAGGATTACCAAGAAATAGCTGTAAGAATAGAACTGAAATCCAAACGGATATTAACTGATGCTTCGAAAAAACAAAGAGCTGTTAAGCTGAAGACAACAGGGGAGAAAGAGGTTAAAGAATGTCCAGAGATTCCTGTCACCTCTTCACCTGTTGAGACAGAGATCTTCAAGACGTCATCACCTTTGATGAAGATGGGATGTCGGAAAGATGAAGACCTGATTGAATTGAAGGAACAGGTCGAAGATGATGGAAAAGAAACCTGTGAGGTTATAAAGAATGTGACTGTTGAATCCAAGTGGTCCTCAAAAGACAAGAAACCAACCGAGTTGTGGCAAGATGAGGAGAAAGAGAGAATGGAAAAGCGGGTCGATAGATGGGATAAGAAACCACTAGAATTCGTTGATGAAGAAACCGAGAAGATCAAGACCCTAAAGATGTTTGAAAGAAGGAAGGGAGATGAATCTTTGGCGGTAAAAAATGGAGAAAGAACTGAAAAGGGAAAAGAAAAGATAGACGGCGAAAAAGACGAAGAGAACCATCCTATGAAGGTGTTGGTGAGAAGATTGAAGGATTCTAGAATAAAACAGACTGATGAGAAACAGAACAAGAAAGAAGTTGACCCGGACAAAACTATAGAGAAAGACTTGGAGAACTTAAAGGAGGAAGATGATTCTGTTGATAGAGCTGAAAATCTGATTCAAAAGAAGAGAGGGAAGACACAGGAAGAAGTGATGATTTCTAAAGGTAGAGAAGAAGAGGATGAAGGTACACAAGAATGTAAAATAAGTGGAAGAGAAAAGAAAAAATTTGAGGTGAAAAGATTTGAACAAGTAAAAATTGGACGAAAATTTATCAAATGGAAAGACCACTCAATGTTTTGGATCCCCCCCCAAGAAGTTTTACAAGGAAGAACATGGGGTTTGAGTTTGAATTGACATTCTCAAACTCAAAGTGGGGAGAATGTTGGAAATCGGACTAGTAGCAGTTATCTATTTGTTTATTTTTAGTTAGAAACCTTTTGGCAACCAGGAAGTGACGCGTGATATTATTTGGTGAGCTTTTAAAATTTGAAATGAAAAATGTTTTAGATCAATAGAAAATATGGTAAAATGTAGTTCTTTGTGTAATAGTTAATTTTTGGCCCAGAATAAAATTTATTGTGCTGTACCCATCAAGTTTCCTTTATCTCAGATGTTAAATGTTCGGTACAGCTGCCCATATTATGAATTTGAAACCACAGCAGCTATCCACTTTTTTTTCATTTCATCATCATTCGGGAAAGAATATACTTTGACATGTGGTCCTTTGTCGTAGTTACCTTTGCACCCAGGAGCTATACATCGAGACGGCATTATGAGGCAAGTTTCAATCAACGAATGCAGGTTTTAATCAACAAACACAGGAACGCTAATAATGAAAATGAATAACGGTCGTATGGTCGTATTCCATTTCCATCACTCGGCCCGGAATGAGAATGAACTTGAACATGCTCGTTCGAGTTTTGGTTCGAGTTTCGCGGGGTGTGTTCGGTCGCTTAAGGATGACGTCACGAACGATTTTTCTTCCGTGCGCAGGCCTTGTGAATTCTCGAAGGTGGCGGCTAGGTCCGAAGGTGGCCGCTCAGTGACCTTTTACTAATTCACAGAGCTGATATAGTTGTGAGATGCGGGCGGACCTCCATAGTTTAAGAAAACATACAAATATAACATCCATCAAAAAGTCATTTGAAATGAATTTTAAAAAACATTTTACTTATGAAGCATTTGCAGATTTCATCGAGGAACATAAAAACTGTACCGAGAAAAGGTAATTTTCAAATGAGCAGGTGCTGTTTTGAGAAGAATCGTCCAGAATATTTGAATTCTTTATTCTTGATATTCGTACAAAATCTTCAAATTAAAGTTTTTATTTTCGCTTGGTGGATCTAACCTCAAAAGAATGAACCTTTCCAATCGCAGATACTGTTTGTATGTAATAATGTAATTAAAAAAAACAACAGTTCCAAATTCCAAAACAGACTCAAGATGCAGATGAGCCGGCATGAACGAAATCTCCGCAGTTTATAACAGAAATCAGACATGCGACGTCGCTTAACTTGTTTCTGCACTAAAGCCGAAATTTAACACGTAGCAAATTTACTTAAAAATCACGTAATTTTAATAGAATCGTCAGTTAGAAGAAGGGAATAAGTCCAAAAAATAGCAAATTGAAGTTTTGTGCGCAAAAAAATCTTCAAGCTTCGCTCTACACATGAGTGTAAAGAGGAAAAAAAAATAACTACCCCTATCGGCAGATATAGCCCTTAGAATTTGCGAAATCGATGTCCATTCATTGTATTTTATTAAATTTGAAATTTAATTTAATTTGTCTTTCATTTCGTATTCTTTTTCTTTGGCCTGTAAACTTAGCCAAAATAAAATTTGATTTGAATTTAAAAGCGTTTTTTCTTTTTTTAACCAATGACTGTTTGACTCCATTGATATCCATTTACTCCATTAATATCGCAATAATGACCCAGTTTCATCACAATTTTTTATTTTATTAGTCTTAGTATTTCTATTTTTCACTTCTGTGCCGTGAACTAAGCAGAAATACTCTAATAATTGTTAATTTAAGTGGTTTTTAAGATTTTTGTTCAGCTGAAATTTCATAAGATCAAAGAAGGGAATAAGTCCATCATCTTTTAACCGTAAAACATTTTTAAATACACTTGTAATTTTTCGATGATTTTTCTGTATTCTTAACGGTGTCATGAATTTCCTGTAAAAATTTGGTGGCTATAGGAAAAAAAATTCCATTACTTATACAGATTTTTCGATTTTCTCAAAACATAGTTTTTGGACTTATTCCCTTCTTCTAACTGACGACGATTCAATTGTTCCTACACTAAAATGTGCTTTTTTCCCTCAGAAGTTCAGAAATTTTGACGGTGTTCGTCACGATTCTGAATTTAACGATTCGATTGAGGTTATCCCACCTGAACTTTTATCCTTTTCATCTTACTCAACATGCGCAGATTGCACATGTTTTATTTAAACATTACCAACAAATTGTTTGTGTATGCTTATCTTATAGATATTTCAAATAAAATTTATATATTTAAACATACTGGTGATAAACTTTTTAACTGTCCATCTTTTTTAAAATCAAATATAAAGGAATAAAATTAGTTGATAGGTGGGGTGAATTTTTTTATTAATACCTCAAAATGTATAAAAATAAAAAACTTACTAAATATCAAAATTAAATTTTACTCCACCAACCAGTTAAATAACCATTTCAAATTTTCATAGAATAATGGAATTGGTATTTAATCATAAGGATTATTTTCTGATGATATCGAATACTACAATTGGTAAGTTGTATGGTGGGGGTTATCTGTTACTTTTTATACCCATTAGTTATTCTTTTATCGTATAGATGGCGTACTTAAATAACCATTATGTTAATCCTGCTACTTGCTATTGGAGGGGAAGAAGCAAGTTGGTTTAGGGATAAATTTCGTTAAAGATACGACCAGTTATATTTAATATGCATGAGATCGAAATGTTCATGCGTAGTATTAGTACTTTTATAGGTTTTCTTAGTTAGCCTACAACTTCATAGATGACGATAGTAGTTATTACTTGTGCTTTTAAGGTTTCTGCTACTTGCTACTGTTCCCTGGGCTGGCTGATGCAGTATAAATAATAGGCGACGTCGTATTGGGTAAAACGCTCGCTGCTTGTTCTTTTTTACTTTTCCAATGTGCAAAAATGTAGTAGTTTTTTTCCATTTTAAATATCCGCTAATACTTTCTTTAAAATGAACCTATGTACGACATAAGATACTAAATTTTCGTTTCTTTGCATTAGTTAAGAGTACTTGGGTAGGAAATGCCAATCCTACCAAACAAGACTATTTTTTCTTAACTTCGATAATCATGTGTTCTTAGTTTTGTCGATTAATCACGGTCATATACTCATGTAAATTATAAAAAATGAAAGCAAATTTGTAATATGGTAGTGAAAATATGTATCCCGACCCTAGCTCTAAAAATGCCAGCTGTAGTTTACTGGTTTGCCTGTTAACACTAGAACGACGGGATGGGCTTTTTTGGCCCATCGTGCTGTTTGCGGCTTAATAATTTCAACTCTAATCAACCGAATGGCTTGAAATTTTCTGACTTTTCCTTATTTGGTTCAATTAAAGTGCATACCAAACCGTTTTCATTTTAGTCTCATAGGAGCAAAGATAGCGAACCGTATACCTAGAAAGACGGAGCGGGCTTTTTTGGACCGTACCACGTCTGCTGTGTTTTCCTTGCTTCGTTCCGCTCGTATATCCATGAAATTTTCCTATAGAAAGGGGATGAGGGGATCTTCTTTGTTTGTTATCTCTTACAAGTGTTATCTCTTTCAAGTTCCATTCAATTCGATTCGGTTTAGAACGCCCCTTTCTCAGTTGGGGTTGTGGTCGAGGGGAGGACGTTTCAAAGGATGAATTTATGGTGCCCACCATAAAGATAAAGGTTCTCACCATTGAATTTCGGTCAACAAGGTGACCAATAAGGTTTGTTTCTCACAAAAGAAATACATTTTACAACTTGAACTGTACCAGCTGTTTTCTTTGAATGGGGAAACTGCTAACCTTCATTCCCTGTTGAGGTATTGAAAATGATGCGTTGTGAAGTGTACCCAGCCATACTGGGGAAAAGAAAGGAACTTAACAACTGACAGCTAATTTTACAATATAAAAACTGTGTGAAAAACTAAAATCCCAAGCAAAACTAGCCTGGTTGGAACACTTAGAAGAAACCGTAGAGAGGTTCCGCCAACTGCAAAATTAGGAAAACAAAATCTTTATTCAACAATTGTTTATTTAAAAAAATAAAGACATAACCTTAACTGCACAACACCGTATTATAGACAACTAGAAGAAAAAGAAAAAGCCGGATACTATAGCTTACTACAACGAAACTAAGTATGGAATTGACATCATTGTGGATCAAGTGATACGACTGTATAGCACTAAATCAGGCTCTAGCTGTTGGAAGGTTGGCCTATGCATGTTTTCTATAACATATTAGATATCTCTGCTGTAAATGCATGGATCTTATACAAGGTAGTAGCCGGAAAAAAAGAAATTAAGTCGTAGAAATTTCATCTTGAGATTATGTGAAGAGCTCCGTGCCCCTTATGTGTCTGCCAAAGAAACAACCATTTCTACCATAAAAAAGGGGGGGAGCATAAAAAGAGAAGACAGCAGTGAGAAAAAGGGTTATTTGTGGAATTATGGTATCCTCTAAAGGAAACCATGCATTAAAAACATGTTTCGACAGTAAAAAATTGGTTTGTGGAAAATGCGCATCTAGAGAAATGCTTTGTATCCATTGCTCCAAATGTGCAAAATACGAATAAACAGGTCAGTTTTAAAAACTTTGCTATATTTATTGAATGGGTTTAATTAATTATTCCTACCAGTGTCATTTATCTAGAGTAGCAACTCATTTATCAGATCTATGGATAAAAATATAGCGAAAGCACTTTTCATGCCCATAATTACAAATTATTTTAATAATTAAAAATTATAAAATCCTATAGAAATCTGAAGATTGAGTCCCTATCTTATACTCTAACAGTTAATTATATGATATTATTACATTTTAGATGTATAATTAGCTCCGTATGCAAAAAATCAGAGATGGGCCAAAAAGGCCCACTCAGTCTTTCTAGGTATACAGCATAGTGCCGTCTTTCTAGTGTTAATGATAACATTCCCTTTTTTTTAAACAAATTTTAAAGTTATCTTTCAGCATATAAATATTGAATGGTACATTACAAGGCCAGTCAATGCAAAAATACGGATTAAAAATGTGAAACATTTTTTCAATTGAGAGCAAGGCTGGCAAAATGAACAAAATTTGTCTGAGTGATTAAGTTACTATGCCCAACGAGTACATTTAAGTTCCGGAATAAAATTTCACAAGATTTAATTGCTTCCCGGAACGAAATTTAAGGTATTATTGCAGTAAACTGGTAAATCGCATACTGCAAGAAAACCAAAATTTAACACTGAAACTTTAGTTTTGGAACCAAATTAAAATTTCAAACACTAATTTTGCTTCGGAACTTCATAGTTTTTTGGGATATATATTAATATACATATATTTTTGGAAGTTCTGGAATCGTTTTTTTTTGTGAAATCTAACTGGTGAAGTGAAAGTTCTTATCGAGAACACACGGAAGGGAAAGAACTCGGCAACTCTAAAATTGCTACAAAAAAACAACTTCCAAACAAGAGAATAAGAAATTTCACTTGTGTTCCAAACCCTTCATGTAAAGTTTAACAGAGTTTAAAAACAATTCCTGAACTGAACCCCTAGAAATTAAGTGGAGTTTTGATTTTATATCACATGAAAGGTATAGTTAAAACTCGTATACGATTTGAGGATGACCACTAGCGGCCATATTCACCACTAATCTAACCAAAGGGTAACCCGGAATCAAAACTTCTAATTGGTAGTTGAGAAAGGAAATTAGTTGTAAGCCAATCAGATAGTCGAAAAAGCTTGCTCTTTCACGTTAACATACATTCGATTACTCAATATAAATTGGTTGAAAATATTCAAGCGTTCTCAATTTTTTTTTATTTCAAGTAGAGGCGGCTTCTACTTCCAGAGATCCGATCACAAAACAAAAGTTAAGAGCAGTGTTATTCCTAGGATTTTTTGGGAGGAGTAAAAATACTACTTGATTTTTTTTTTAGAAGTGAAATTGAATTATGTGGAATGAAATTCGGAAATAGCATAAACTACTTATACAGAGACACGAAAACCACAATCAAACTCCCTCATTGTTAGATATTTAGATGCTAACCAGCAACGGATTTGCGTACTTTAATATTGTTCATTTAGGATATGTAACTGTAACTATTGATGTTTACTTCGTTTTCTACGTATAATTGTATTCTTGTTCTGCTCTGTTCTGTACTCCACGATGAGTCTTCAATAAACTTATGTTTTTACCGACTGGCCATTAAATTCAACATTAGAATTTAACATGCATTAGAACAATAAATTTAAAAAATTACTATGGCTGTACGAAAACACAATTAGAAAGTATGATAATTAGGGTGCCGTTGCTGAAACCAAAATGGGGTTCACAAATATAGAGACAACAGTGTTTTGGCCACTTGCCTCCTGTTTTGCTTACTCCGACAGCTAAAATTCGCTTAAAGATGAAGACAAATGTCTACTCACATCTCAATTATGTTTATTATCTAAGCTAACTATTAAAATTTTACACAATTCATTTCATTCTATCCTATCTTACACTCGTCGAAATGACTCAGAGGGCAACGAATGCAAGGATGCATTTTTTAACCTATACCTTTGAAAATTCAAAGAGTGAAAATACTCCTGGCTAGTTCTTTAAAGAGTATTCCCGATTTTCAAGGAGTGAAATACTCTCTCAAAGGAGTTAAAAATATCTCTGGTTAAGAGTGATTTTTTAAGTTAAAATATTAACTGCTTGTAACATAATTACTTAGACAATAGGAAAAAATATAGCCATTTCACTTAAATTCATAACTAGGCCATGCTAATATTAACTGAGTTTTCAGTGAAATACGAGTGGATATCTGAAAGGAATTTTAAAGCGGAATTTTAGTTTTGTCAAGCGAATTTGAGAATTTCTGGCGATTGGCGGAGGAATCACATGCATGCCGTTAACCTTTGGTCAAGTTAATGATGAATACAGCTGTTAAAGTTCTGTTAAATGAGATAATTGGTTTTAAAATAACAAATATATGGCTATTCTACGGGTTCCGCCCACGAATGTTCAGATCTAAGAAGCACTAAAGAAAAATCTCATTAAAAACCGAAATCCTTTATTCAAAGTAAACACAAATACATAGTAAGTAAAAAACGACTATAAAACCACATGTCTTAAGCTAAAAAATAAAAAAGTGTCCATCACTTCACCGGTTGTACACAATCCTGTACCACAGAACATAGTAAGCAGCCAACCTAAATGCGAAGAAGAACCCCCAAGTGGCAGCATAGGCGATGTACAGGTTGCCCCCTAACATGTCCATTTCCTTGAGAAAGTCCATCGGTTCCTAAGGAGAGAAAAATATATAAAAAATTACAACCAGCTCCCGATAAAGATTTGGAGACACCGGGCCAAATTCAGAAAGACAAACACGTAGAAGAAACTATACTGGACAGCAACTTAAGTTGACCCTATGACGTCACTAACAAACAAAGTAGTTCCCATCCGGGGTGTCTGAATTTTGAGTGAAATGAAGAACGCCAATTTTAAAATATGATTATTTTGTTATACCCGTGTATTTATAGTGCTTTTCAATCTCGATTTGCGTACCGAAACTCCTCTTAGCAACCCAACAGGTTTCGTGTTTACCGATTACTCCTTCCGCATTTGTGATGTACTGGGATCAAGAAACGTTGCTGTCGAGTATATAGAACGGTACGGAAACTGAAAATATTCTCGAAACGTGAGATTTCAAACTCCAGAGCTCTCGTCCGCCATATTGTTCCAAGATTCGAATTGCTTTTACAATTATGTGGTCCGTTAAATAGTTCTAAGAAATCTAGAACAGCTACTAATTACCAAAAAAGTCTACAGACATTAATATATTACGAAAGTAATGGATAATGTTTTATCAGTGTATAATTACTTTAGTTCAGAGCTCTCGTTTGAAATCTCGTTTCCGTATAATTTCTTCTACGTGTTTGAGTTTCTGAATATGGCCCACTGTTCTACAAGATGTCGTCAGATGTTGGTCATAGGCAAGAAACGTAAAAACTACGATTTGCTCAAGAATTTTGTACTTTATCACCTTATCTGTACTATTATACCGGGTGCATAGTAAAGTGACAATGTATGACCTAATGCGAGCAATCGCAGCGCCCCCAGTCGCGAACTTTGGTAGTTAGCCATTAAAATCGGGGGGAAAAAGATGCGAGCAAAAATTCCAATGAGAAAGTTGTTAGCAGTATCGTAAAAATATGTCATAAAACATCTTGAATATTCGAGGAGATATTAGCAAGTGAAAATAACACTTTTCAGGCCTCAGAAGAGAAAAGTTCCTAAATTTGTAAGTTTCTTCGATTTTTTTAGTCATCATGTCTTTATTTAGCTAAAATGCTAAAACTACTTGATAACAAAAATTTCGAAGTTTCTTTTTTGAGGCCTGAAAAAGTGCCCTTTTCACTTGCAAATATCTACTTTAACACTTAAGATATTTACACGAAATTTTTTACGCGCTTTTTACGATATTGCCAATAACTTTTTCATTGAACTTTTCGTTTTCTATTCGTAATTGCTAACTTTTTAACTATACTATGCACCCTGTATTTATCATACTAAATGTCGTGTTATCGTAATAAAAAATTAATTTCATTTCAGATACAAAGTAAGCCGTTCTGCAACGATACCATTTCTCACCTTAAACAGGTTTAATTTTTTTAAAACAATTATATCGGACTGAATATCGTTTGGTTCTCACCTGGAAGGGGCAGAAGATCTTGTCGCAGGCAAGCTCGGGGCGGTTGAGTGCGTAGATGCCCAGCAGCACGCTCTGGTAGCAGTAGCGGATGTAGGACAGGTAGGATAGCCACTTGAGGTAGGGCGGGATAGTGTCCAGGCTGATGAAGAAGCCGCTGAACAGCAGGATGGGGATGGACACCACGGGCGCCAAGAACACAGCGTTCTGAAACGAACAATACAACGTGAGCATGAGGGGCCACTCTTCAAAAATTGCAAGACTGAACCACGGCTTACTATAGATACTATACAGGCTAGCCGAGTTTTGAACAATGAAAACCATTTGATAACTTTTCCCGCTTGGATCGCCACAAGTCCTACCTATATAGAGACCCTATATATAGAGAGACTGGACAACGGCTCACCGGTATTATCGGTATTTCCGCCATTTTAGTTACAACTTTCCTATACTTTAACATTACGAAATGTTGAAAATCGTGGAAAATGCTGTTAAAAGTTTTGAAAAATACCAAAAGAAGAGTTAAAATGTAAACAAATAAGCTATTAAAAATTTATTTGTTTACTTTCTTTTATAAATATTGCCAAATAAATTCAAAAAACTAAATATTTTATTGTTTAACTGGTTGGCGACTTTATTGGCATCCGCCGTTGGCTACCAAGACTAGTGAACCATCTCTCATATAAAAGCCCACGTCACTCACTGATTCTGGAACGCTCGCACACTATGATGCCATCTCGCAATAATAATCATAATCATCAGAAAAATATAAAAGCCCACGTCACTCACTGACTCGATGCCATCTCGCAATAATCAGAAAAATAAATAAATAAAAGTAATTAAAATTTTAAAATAATATAATAGCTTTTAAATAAATATCTTTCAAGAAAGTTGGTTTACTTAATAAAGGTTAAAAAGTTACTTTTAGGGAAGTTGGTTTCTAATTCAACAATAATAAATTATTAAAGTTAAACTTCTTATTTAATGTATAGAGCATTCGCACATGACGTCACAGGCTGTGACGTCAGAGGCTTGGATGACAGACAGTATGATGGAAAACTATAGGATGCACATCGTTTATTTGTTTACTTTTGATGTGAATTTTGAAAAATAAGGATGTTTTATGTTTTTCTCCAAAGTTTACTTTAAAGTAACCTTTATTTACTCTAAAATAGCATCTCTGCATATTATAAGTCATTCAATAATACTACATTTTATATTTAGCAGTGTTCTAATTGCTGAAACCATTTCTGCCAGTGTTCTAATTGCAAGTACCATTCGCAATGCTACTAACATATTTTAAAATTCTTAATTATTTATTAATTATTCAATTTTTAGTTTCAGTAGCATATTATAAGTATTTTACAGATGTATCGGACTCGCATATTGTTCTAACAAATGTAAACAAAAACATGTCACCTCGTAATAAGTCTTTTTCTAAATTTAGCTTACCACTAAAACACAAAAACATATGCACTTACCTTCAATAACTATTAATCTTTCGTTCCGATCTTTAACCGAGCCTAAAGAATCTTTTTAAATGAACTTTTCTTATAAAAACTAAATGCAGCGCGTATTCTCTATGGGAGCCTAATGTTAAAGAAAAGTTGTCTATCCTCCAAGCCAGCTTGATCACGTGATCGGAGACACGTGATTGAAAATGCTCTATAATTAATAGGAACTTGAAGTAGTAACGAGCGAAGCTCGCATAAAAGGCTAGCCTAGCTGTAAGACCCGGCTTTGCCGGGTCGTAACAGCTAGTCTATTTGGATAAGAAATTAAAAACCAAGTAATACAACTAGGAATTGAGACTAGTTTCCTGGCTACTAGTCCATAACATTTCTCCTCGAAAAGAGCGATAGCGTGCCAAATGTTGCCTGTGGCAACCCAACAATCATTCACACTCACTTTGATTTTTTAAAATGCTTTTTCTAAGATAAAAATAATTAATAACAAAAAAAAGAACATCAATTCGTGTTCGGAATGAATTGTTGAAATTTTTGATATAGTTTTCGCTTTGATTTTTGTGCACTAATAAGAGTTTTAGGCGGATGAATTAGCATTACAGTCTATGGAGATCCATGCATTTTGTAACTAAAATGGAGGCGAAAAGTTCATTGTCCAGTCTCTCTATATATAGGGTCTCTATACCTATATCACCCACCGCCTTCAACACTGTAGATATGCTTTGCCAGTTTGTCCAGTATTGCCATCTGGATTTGCAATGATTTCCGTACTCGACTAGCCTGTATAGTATCTAGTAAGTCGTGACTGAACTATCTGGTTCAGCCATGGGCAAACTTTAAAAATATAGGCCAGATAAAGGTACAATTCCGTTAGAGTTCCCGCTACATATCGCCAATTATATCCAAATCGCTAAATGTATCCAAATATCAATAAATTTTTCTTATTTTTAAAAATAACCCGAATAGTTATTGACCTAATTAAACATTTTAATTCAAGTGTTTGAAATCATTTACGAATATTTCTACTTTTTGTTGTCTAAAAGAACCGGGCGATATTTAGCGGGAACTCTAACTGAATTGTACGCAGATAAAATAAAAAAAAACATCTAGGCGGGCCGAAAACAAAAACTTGAACAAAAAACTTAGATAAAACCCGGATTTCCGAGTTACCCCGGAAGCGTATATGACAAGTGCACATTCATCTTGCAACAGGGGGAGGGATCTCTCATTTCAACCAATCAGAGCGCAACTGAAAGTGTGTAAACAAAACAAACGCTTTGGCGCGCTGTTCTGATGTCTATTCGCGATTCTTAATAGTGCTGATCGTTGTGTTCTTAAATTTTTCCGATGTCTCTAGAAGAGTTATTGCCGCCTGATTACGTTTATAAATTCGTAGAAAAAGAATTTAAAGCTCTTTCCGAGTTTAAATGCGTGATTCGAGCAGATATAAATTCCAGTAAAAATCGCTATTAAAGAAATTTCTAGCTTAGAATACAGCTAACTTAGGTTCATCAAATTTTTTTCATCACTTATAAAACATATTTATATATAGTAGTGTAATTTAAATAGGTATCTTCTAGTGGACATTGTCTACCAGTCACAGAAATACTTTATCAATGGACTCTAACCGCCTATCTGGTTCGAGACTTCACGGAACCAACACGTGACCTACAACTGAGCTTGCAATTGGTTACCACAGATACTACACTAGTAGATCTACTAGTGTAGTATCTGTGGTAACCAATCGCAAGCTCAGTAGGTCACGTGTTGGTTCCGTGTGACGTCAGACGGTTAGAGTCCATTGAACTAAAACAGCAATCGAGCATTTTTAAGTGCCTTAAATAAAAACACTTAAAAGATTAGGTAATAAGGGAATTCTGCTCTATTGAAGATCACTATTTCTATTTATTATAAAGATGTCTTTTTTTTTTGTTTACATGTATGCTAAGTTAAAAGTACAGTGGGAAAACGTAGTCCATTATTGATTTATTTTTATCTGGTAAGTTCAAAAAGACTAATATACCACAAGCTAGTTTTGATTTCAAGTAAAAAAAATTTGCGCTATTAAAATCAATGACACAATACCTAAGCACGGTTTAAAATGAGGTTCATCGTTGATCACTAATGTTATATCCACTGACATGTTTTGGATTACATTTACAATTAATAAGCGTTTGCGTAGCAATGAATAAAGCAAAAACACGCTTGCATGTTTATTTACTATCTTGTTTCAGTCTTACTTTGATGCCGTTGCGCTCTGATTGGTTGAAATGAGAGATCCCTCCCCCTGTTGCAAGATGAATGTGCACTTGTCAAATACGCACCCCGGAAAATTAGCACCCTTGTTACATTTCCGCGTATAACAAGAGGGGGTACGTTTTTCCATAAAATTTTTACCAAAAAAACCCAGAGTTTAAATTTTCCTCCTGAGTTCTCGTGTATCACTAACATGGTGGTCTCTAAATTCAGAATTTCCGCCACAAGTCGCTGGGCGACTGAAGTAGCCTTATCCAACCGTATAGTAAGCCCATTGGCAGTTCATGGCTTATTTATGGGTGGTTCTTATCTTCGTACGAAGATGCTCTTTTGAAAGGCTACGACAAACTATCAATACAAAACCAATCCCCCCACTTTTGCATTGAAGATTTTACCAAAAAGTGGACAAAAAGAATTTCATTCAAAAGATTAAGACTTAAAAAAATGATAAATTTAATCATTATCTGTGATAATTTTTTTCCGAGTAATATTTTTGCTACAAAAATAGTTTTAGTCACTTGAAAGATAACCAAATTTCCAACAGTGAGATACCTCGATTATTCTACATACAAAAATATTAAAGAACGCCACTGTCCTCGAAAAGTTAGATTGGCGGTTTTGGCGCGGTGTAAGCGATATGCTTTGGCGTTGTTCGAGTTTTATTTTTTGATCGATACTTTTTCCATCATAACTTAAATCATTATTATCGGAGTAAAACCATAGTATCGCTCAAAGGTAATTTTAATCGAAAGCAAAACTCAAATCCGATCATACAAGTTTTTCGCCGCAAACCAGACCCAAATTTTTAGGATTTTACTTAAAATTTAATCATCAAAGCAGGTTTTGGTGATCAAGCACATAATCATTAAATTCAAAGTACTAATTTGAACGTGCCAATAGAGGTAGGATTTCCTACCTGAACACTGGTGGCCGCTCCGATGAGCAATCCTACAGACTGGGCGACCAGAGAAATCATGATGGACGACAGCAGGAAGAGACCGAACCTGACCAAATCGTTGGGCTGGGCCGTCATCCAATACACGATGCTGCAGTATATGACGGGGAAGAGAATCTGCAAGATGTGTTATTCGTTACTACTACTGCTATGATAGTAATAAAATAGTAATGTTGATTTGTAGTTACACTCACTTGGAAAGGAATTTCAGCGACAGTTTTTGCGATGTAGTATATTTTTGTACTGTACCAACTGTTTAAGTGCTCTCTAGCAAATATGGTCTTTTCCATGGGGACTAAATGAAGACAAAATACACGTAATTAGTACCTTACACAAATTTAATAATCGTTTAGCAACCCAAAGAAAACTATTCAAAGAACCTCCAAAAACTTTAAATTTAATCATCTTTAAAACTATTTGCATTCAGTTTTAAGTATTAAAAGAAAAAACCTTATAAAACATTTTACTACATATAATATGCAACCAATTAAAAAGAGGATCTTAAAAAATAATTTAAATAATAATATCTATCATAAATTACAAATGATATTTCACATTTAGCTATTCTTTCATACTATCCTTATAAAAAATTCACTGCATTAATTGCACTACAAATTTGGGTATTTGCAATTTTTTTACTAGTTTTTACTGGGTGTTTACTACTTTCCGGGCAAAAATACCTTTCCGCCGGCAAAATACCTATTCCTGGCTTGCATCTTTTAAAACAAGACCATGCATCTACCAGAAGGGCCGTGGGGGTGGTTTTCTCTTTCAAACCATCCAAGGGGGTGGTTTTAGGGGTTCAAACCCCTCCCGAAATATGGACATTAATTCTAGACTGTTTTTTCCTTAAAATTTATACGACTCGCAAGGAACGGTGTAACCCAAAGGGTCTCAAAATGACTTAAAACAACTTTTAGGGGCAAATTTCCAAAATTTTTCTGAAGTAGGTCCCCTAGCCCCCGTTAAAATTTTGCTGTTTATTATACTATACTGGGTTTCTTTGAAAATTCTGCCACTTACAGTGAGACGTGCTCTTAAAGTGTAATCCAAAAAGGCCTCAAAATGAGCTAAAACGCTATTTTGAGGGGGAAATTTCTAAAATCTTTCTGGGTTAAGACCCCCTAAGCCTAACCCTCCAATTTTACTCACCAAAATTAGTAAAAAATGTGCAAGTCACCTAAAACTTTACGCTAAATAGTTTGGTCAAAACCCCTCTCGAAACTAAAATTTGGCTCTGTCAACCATTTCAAAAGACCAACTTACAGGTGAGGACTGTGGGCATCATGGCTGTAAAGATGAGAAAGAGCAGGGAGAAGAATAGGAAGCCGGAGTTGTTGAAGATCTTGCTGGCGTCGTTGCCGATACCAAAGTACAGCAAGCCCAGCAGCAGTCCCACGACGACGTGAGCAAACATACGCAGCTGCGTAGCCATCTGTGAGGAAGAAAAGATTCACTTTAGAAAACAGGGGTCTCCAAAGTATGGCCAGAGGACCAAAACTATAGCCCGCGAGAATTTAAAATCTGTTGACGAAAACCTCGTAAGATTTAAGTTATCGGATTAGTGAGTAATTTTGAAAATTCCACAATGCTTTTTCTCCGAGGACTTCAATACAAATTTAATAAAAAAATAACCAAATGAAGATTGTTTTTTAAGAGTTAAGAATCCTTTCATTTTTACAACCTTTTGGAAAGGTGGAATAAGGGACCATAAGGGGTGTGTCATTGAATTTTATACCTTAACCCCCCCATACCTCAATATAAATTGATGAAAACTTCCCACGACCTGAAGAGTAACAATTTATTCCATTTTCCGGGATGGATAGCCGTGTTTGTTGGAATTTATTTCCGCTTTCTTCTTCGGAAAGCATCATGAGAGGCGAAAAGATCAACTACTAAAAATTGAAAACTTTTAACTGTAATTGTTTGTTATTTAGTTTCCAATTTTTAGCAGTTGATCTTTTCGTCAATGATGATGCTTTCCGAAGAAGAAAGCGGAAATAAATTCCAACAAACACGGCTATCCCGGAAAATTGAATAAATATACCTCAATATGTGCATCCAGATTACTGTAGTTACTAAAAAATCAAAACTAAGTTTCATAAACTTGTATTTACAGTTGACTGGAATACTTTTAACAGATTCCACTAATTTTTTTACTCTTCTCCTTTCAATGAAACCTTAATTGAATAACTGTTCTTTTGACCCTGCAAGTTGGTCAAATCTTTTAACGAGTACTTAATTTTATTTGTCAAGTTGGAAAACTCTTATAAAAATACTGCCTCTAATTTATTAGCGTCAGTGGGGTAACGCAAAAACCGCGAAAAATAGATATAAAAACCATACTTACAGGTTCTCTCAGTGTGCAGATTAGACTCCTGTAAGTCAGAACTTTGAACTGATTCCACGAGCTGGTAGCGTAGCCTCCATAGCTGCTTTCAAGAGAATTCGCCTACACAAAGAACGCAGATGTTAGAGCTAGAAATCAATATTAGGAGAACAATAGTTTTGAAAGTCTGCGAACCACGGAACCTTAAATCGAAATGTGTATGGACCCCCTTTCCTCTTTAACAGCAACATCCTTCCGCAACCAAATTAAAGATTATAAATATGCTACGAAAATTTATACTCCAGCTGTTGTTCAACTCCTCAGGAGCTTTCCCATTTGAGTGCAATGACCACCTCCCATTTCAAAATCTAGTCAAATATCTTGGTGTCATCCCCTATATATAACTTAAGCAAACTCCATTTGGGCCACCGCATCAAAGTCCCCCCAAAGAAGAAATAGAAATAATAGAAAACAAAATGCTAAGAATAATAACTAATGCCCCATAGTATGTCAGAAATGACGTTCTACATCGCGACCAGAAAACGGAACCCATGCCTCGATATATTGAAAAAGTCCACTATTTTACCAGGGTCCCAACTCAATTTCAGAAATAAAATTCCCTGACTTTCCCAGGTCAATTTTTAAGATTTTTTGGTCAAAAATACTATCAGTTCATGGCATTTTACGGATATTTCTTTGTTTTTTAAACACATTGTCAACAAATGGTATTTTTTTACTTTCTAGTGCTAAAATTGACTCGCCAACATTAAAAATTGTTCATTTTCCAGGTATTCTGTATGATTTTCCAGGTTTTTGGCCAAAACTAGCAACTTTCCCCGACTTTTTAGGTAAAATTCCCCGACTTTTCCAGGTGTTTCAGGTATGGATGGGTTTCACTATAGTTTCGTTCTGCATCTGGCAGTGCTAATACATAATTTCCGGGTTACCACATTAGCGTTATCCTTGGCATTGCTTTGGCATCCTTTTCATTCTTGTTTGTTTTTGTTTCGAAGTCAACTTCAACCACGTAAATTCGTTTTACTCTTTTCGAATGATTTTTTTTTGAATGTATTATTTTCTATTCATTCAGTAATCAGCCTTTTTTTGCATTCACTCTTTTATTATTATTATTTTATTAGCAAAGGGTTAGAGAGAAAAATAATATTTTTAACCTCGCCAAGTTGCGAAATGCATCTACTATGTTAAGGTTCTATACCGGAAGTCTAGCACTTTGTTTTTGTTTACATTTTTCAACCCATCCATTCCTTTTGACCCGTGGAACCCTGTTTACAGGTGAGGGCGGTTGGTTTATTAAGTATTTATGGCGCATGGTCTATACCACTATACCAGGACATTATGCACCTATTGACGATGTGGTGACCTCACCTTGAACATCGAGGGCCTCTGCTCCATGTCGTCCTCTAGCAGACAGAGGGTTGAGGCCTGCAACCCGACCTCCTGTCGCGTCGTGGAGACGTCCAGGGGGAGGGTGTCGTCTAGGTCGTCCTGCAAGTCCACCGCCTTCTTCAGCTTGTCGATCCAGTCGCCGTACTCTCCCGTCGCCACCTCCAAGGCTGAGGAAGAGGACAGTTAAGATACGGGGGTTTACAGAGATTACAAAATTTAAAACCAGAATGACAGAAACAAGTGACATTTCATGTTAACTTTTGTATAGGCGTTGTTTTGAAGGCGAACTACAAGTTGACAAGTTCTTTCTTTGTCATGTGTTACTTTAACGTTTGTCATGCTTTACTTTCTGCCAATATTTTCGAAAATAAAGCTTTTTTTCGGTGTACCCGACGTCAATTCAGCAGGGTGATGTGCGAAAAGTAGTTCTCAATAAAAGTTAATAAATTACGAAATTTGGAATTATGTCTAGGACGCTAGGACCAAATTCCTAAAAACAAGACTAATATTATATATTCGGTGTAATATTGAAAATACAAAGAAAAATAATGAAATTGATAAGGTTCCTAAATTGTTCAAAATATGTATTCAAAGGCAATATAGTATTTGTGTAGTCTAGTCAGTTACAAATTCAAGAGTTCATGCTTTGTTTGTTGTCATGTCTTAATACAATTACAATAAACAGTCCTTTTTATACTTGTTCAATAACCCATGTATTTAAAATCCTATCGGAATTATTTTAAATTAAAAACTAACCATTTACGATAACTAGACAGTTACATATCAATTAGAGATATGTAACTGTATATCATTCTCTAAAACAAAGAAATATAATTTAATAAACGTGGAAATAGTGTTAACGGCATACAGACAACAAACTAAATTAGTCACTTAACTTACCAAAATCTGTTGGATTATGGTACTGTGGGCAAGTCAACCCTTGCTCAGAAAAGAACGGAATAAGGTCTTTCGTGGATCCTCTATAAATACACAGGCCTTCCGCTAACATGTAAAGCTGCAAGAAAAACCAGAACAAGTTTCACCAAAATGACATGACAAAACCGTAAGTTGTTTTCTTCCAGAATTTTTACTACAGCAATTAAGTTGATCAGAATCCAAGCTACTCTTACAGCCATCAGCGCCAGTGTTAAATCCTAGGTCAAAGAAAGATTCCACCAGTCAGCAAAAAGCTAATTTTTCTCTCTTTAGCTGCTGGTTAACACCGATGCTGATAGTTGTGAATATGGCCATTGATGTTTTTGAAAACTCGGGATCATAAGATCATAAACTTATTTTTAAGGTATCCGAACGGTGGTCTAAAACATTTGTTCCGACTGGTTAGTCTACATAAAATTAGTCTAATTAAAATTAGTTAAAGTAGTATTTCATATCCAGTGTTTATAGCACGTTTTATAATTATGGTCAACAGTCATGCTACTAATTTACAGGTTTCAGGAAGAATCAATAAACAATCTTAAGCTTATATTGATTAAATAAGATTAATTTTTCAATTATGGAAGAGAGAATCAACATAAAGAGTTCGTTTAAGAGTCTTTAGTTTAAAATACTGGTCAAAGACCAGAGCTAAAATAAATATATTCAGGGAAATGAGGTACTACCTTGTCAAAAATTTCGAATATTCTTGAGCTGGGTTGATGGATGGTGCATACCACCGTCCGACCTTCTTGGGCCAAGGACTTCAACAGTTCGATGCACTGAAGACACGAAGAGCTGTCCAAACCACTGGAAATGAAGATCGCGATGAAGTTCATAAAGCAATACTAATTAAATGCATGGCAACATTTTAAATTAGAGGGCGAGAACCTAAAGTACAAGTTTGAACTGTCGATAAAACTAACCTAAGGTTAACCTGGAATCAAAACTTACGATTGGTTGTTGAAAACGGGAACAAGTTTTAAGACAATTAGTTGTCAAAAAAGCTCTATTCAATCTTGGGTCAAGCTAGTGGTGAATACAGCTGTAACTTATCCTCCAATTAAATATAGATATATATTTAGTTAGAGGATAAAATAAATTGATAACTGAATTACTGCTATTATTCAGGGTTTCTCCCGACACCTTTAACTTAAAGTTCACCAGTCGAAACATAAAAGATACCAAAATATACACGTCCCCCTGGCCAGCACGGGCCTGGCTGTAAGTAACGAAAATATGATCAAGCTACTGAGAGGGTTGATATTATTTTGTACTCCGATTAATCACTGCTGTTAAGTTAAAGTACCTTTCGAAGCAAAGGGAAACCTTTTATAAAAAAAGCACTCAAGTTTCGAAAACACCTCATGAAGTTTTTACCTCATAGTCCACTTGAAACCCTCTTAAGTTTCTAATCCCCTCTATATATTTAACAGAAAATGCTCAAAACATTAAATAGCCTCTAGAAACTTCAGGCATCAGAAAAATGTTGAATATATTTTTAAAACTAGGGTAAAATTTCCCTGATTATCATCAAATTTTCTAAAATTCCCCGATTTTCCCCTATAATTCCAGGACTTTAAGGTTTTCCAGGTCTGTGGCCAGCCTGTGTTTTAAATGCAGACCGAAGACGGTACCTGGTCGGTTCATCCAGGAATATGAGAGGCGGGTTGCTAACGAGCTCTTGAGCGATGCAGAGCCGCTTCCTCTGCCCTCCAGAGAGCTGGCACGCCTTGTTGTTCTGGCGCTCGGACAGTCCCAGAGAATCCATGCACTCGTCCACCTGAAATTAAGTATACATACTCTTTATAAAAGGGATTCTCAAACTTTTATACAACGCGACCCACTTTTTATGAACAGAACCTAACGCGACCCACCTTATCAGGGCCGTATCCAAGGGGGGGGTTTCAGGGGTTCAAACCCCCCCCCCCCCCGAAATTTTGACATCAATTTTTATACTGCTATTTTTCTTGAAAATTATGTCTCACAAGGAGCGATATCCTCTTCGGGTATAACCCAAGGGTCTCAAAATGAGTCAAAACCCTACTTTTAAGGGTAAAATTTCCAAAATTTTTCTGGGGGAGGACCCCCAAACCCCCTCGAAATTTTGAAATTTATTAAGTATACGGTTTTTCCTTCAAACTTGTGTGATTTACAAGGAGTGGTCCTCTTTAATGTAACCTAAAGTGTCTCAAAATGAGTTAAAATGCCACTATTAGGGGGAAAATTCAACAAATTTTCTGGAGTAGGAACCTAAAAACCCCCTTAACATTTCGCCATTTACTACAATATACCTTCTTTATACCTTGAAAATTCGGCGGCTTACAATGAGTGGTGCTCTATGGGTGTAATCTAAAGGGTCTCAGAAATGAGCTAAAACACTCTTTTAAGGGGCAAATTTCCAAAAATTTTCTGGGGGAGGACCCCCAAACCCCCCCTTTTACTTCGAATTCAAATTGTTAATACAATTTTGAAATTTAGTGAATCAAAATTTCTATCCAGTGTTGTCATCTAAAACTTAACATACAAAAGTACCCGTCAGGAGGTACCTCAGAAAATATTTGATTCAAACCCCCCCCCCCCGAAACAAAAGTCTGGTTACGGCCCTGCACCTTATCTTTAACTAAGGTATTAAAATCTTTTCATGACAGCAACAGGGCATAATTAGTTAAGTCATAAGCTTTTTGCTGAAAATTAAGTGATGGGATTTGAACCTCAGCGCATCATTATATCAGTTTTGTTTGCAACTCTCACAAAAAAAGGGGGAGTAGGGGTCCTTCCTCAGAAAGATTTTTGAAATTTGACACTTACAGCTTTTCAACTCGTTTTTAAGGGGACACATACCTTTTAAATGTCCAAAATGGAGGGGAGAAATGGGTATCTTTAAAGGGCTGCAATTTTTTAAATATTGCATACCTGGATTCGATTTCAGGTGATATGGTTAATCAAACATTCTTTTATTGAAAAAAAGTTCAACGAAAAAAATCTATTAATTTTTTTTTTTAAATAGAGGTTATCGTGAAACATAATTTTTAAGTCCATTTTTTAGTCCGCGCAGCTTTTTGAAAAAAGTAATTGATATTTTCACCCAATTTTTTTTCTGGAGAAAGGGATATATATAATCTTTAAATTAATGAAGCAAGAAACCTCTATGTTAAATTTTAAAAGAGTAATAAAATTTTTAATTTGAATTTTGTAAATTTTGAAAAAAAAATATCACTTTAAATGCTTATAAAATAAAATATTCTTATTCAAATGACAATCTGGTTCATTAATGTAAAGATAACCATGTTAAGAAGATATGGTGAAAGTGTCATTAAAATCCATCAAATAGATTTTAAAATATCATGCGCTGATTATGAAAAAAGGACATTCTGAGAAAATTAAAGTTAAAGATGAAATTTCTTACGGACAACCTCAAATTCGCTCTCACTATTTTTTTTATATTTTATATTTTTTTTTAAACGATTCAGAAAGGTTTGTTCTATTTTGTAAGACAATAAAAAAAAATTCGATTTTTTGAAGCTTTAAAAGGTATGTGACCCCTTAAGTAAATCCAGGGTAATTTAATAATTTGCAGTTAAAACGTTTTTAAAGAAATTACTTAAAATTAGTGTGCCGCCACGTTTAAAAACTGATTTGAATGAATTTCTTGAATCTTTATATTCGAATTAATATTTTGCTCCAGCAGCACATTAAGGCGACAGAAGTTTTTCTTAACTTATCTTTTACTTCCGACAACAAGTTTTTTTTTTGACTTGTTCTTTTTTACTCTGGCAAAGCCAACATCATGTTCGTAAAACATAAAAATACATTTATCCAAAATATTGTCGCGACCCAAAGTTTAAGAACCTCAGCTCTATAACAGGGGGACGGCAAGTAATTTTAGAAAAATCTCAACTTTTAATTCTGCATTCTCTAATATTGCGCGAAGAATTTTAAAAGTGAAAGTTCCTTATTATGAAAAGAATAGGTTGTTTTAAATATGAAAATTCCAGGATATATGGCAATTTAACTGTGACTATGCGAATACGGCTTCAATACAAAATCAAAGCGGAACAAGAAAAAAAAATCTCAGAAAGTCCGTCAGATTCGGAGCAGAAACCGCACTCTTCCACGACAACGTCTTTAGAATACCTCGCACGCGACAATGACATATTTCCACTCAAAAGTTGGCAACGCGTGAGAAATTCGCAGACGTCCGTTTCGACGAGTTGCATTTCTTCAAAAGAAAAAATGTTTTTTATAAAAGGAACAATGCTTTTTTTTGAGTTGATAGAACAGTCTGACGTTTAGCAGATGGGAGAGGTTTTGAGGTTTGTTGCGGCGAACAAGGAAATTGTCACAGCAGGTGGAGTTGGAACGTACGGGTTTTTCTTAATACAACAGATTCATTCATACAGTAAAATAGCGCTAGCTTTTCCAAGTCCGGTTATGATAATCTTTCGCTCTGGATGCTTTCTAGTTAGAAAAATCACTCAATTGAAGATACTCATCAAAATTTACAATATGCCACTATATCTACTAAATATTGAGAAACTTTTTACTTTTAAGCGCGAATTTTTTTCATTTTTATAAAAAAAATACATAGACCTTTATTTTTCGAGTTTCATGAGGCAACAGTAATAACAATAATCAGACTTTTGCCAATAACATTACTTAAATTTTTTACTTGTTACTTAATTTCAATGTGTTTTTTATTACTGAAAATAAATGGATTTTTATCATAACTAAATAAAAGTCTACTACGGACCTAAATCTATCTGTCGCTTGAACGGGTTAGGTTTCCCTTGATGTACAGGTGTTCTTATTAAAATACTTTAAGATTGGTTTTTGAAAAAGGGTGATACTTCAGTTGTTATGCCTTCGAACTCCAGTATAACATGCCTCACTGGGTGAGGCCTTGAGCAAAGCTGTTGCAGAACGTGTGACTGAAAGTCACAGCCAACTGAGGCAAAGTCCCTAGTTTCCCCAAGTCAACTTTGTCCTCATTTAACCACCATAATCCTCCGTGGGCTTAAATCCCCGCAAAATCACAATACGGTTTATCCCCATATAAAATTAACCGGTCTTGTTTCTATATAGCTACCGCCAAAACTAGGCCAGAAGTCAACTTGTGGTAGACGGACAGTACCACTACGCCACTGGGCTTCATTTAAATTACTATAATACTATACTAGACTGCAACTTAACTTGACCCTACGACCTCACTAATAAACAAAGTAGTTCCCATCGCGGTGTCTGAATTTTGAGTGAAATAAAGAACGTCAATTTAAAACTATGATTATTTTGTTAAACCCAGGCATCATATAGTGCTTTTCAATCACTATTTGCGTACCAAAACTCCTATCAACCCAACAGCCTTCGTGTTTACCGATTTCTCCTTCCGCATTTGTGACGTACTGGGTTCAAGAAACGTTGCAACCAAGTATAGACAGCAACGTTTCCTGTATGACGTCACTAACAAAAAAAGTAGCTCCCTTGTGTCTGAATTTAGAGTAAAATGAAGAACGTCAATATAAAAACATAATTTTGTTAAACCCATGTATAGGTTAAGGGCAAAGTCATTAATCGGGCATTATTAATAATGCCCGAAGTGAAAGCGGGCTAAAAGTGATAAATTTCATGGATAAATGCCATTTAATTTATCAGATTGCCTGCCTCCACTTCTTGCATGATTAATAATGCCCAGATTTATCACACTGTCCGTAACATATATATAGTGCTTTTCAATCACGATTTGCGTACCGAAACTCCTCCCAGCAACCCAACGGGCTTCGCGTTTACCCATTTTCTCCTTCCGCGTAGTGACGCACTGGGTTCAGGAAACGTTGCTGTCGAGTATAAACACATCATTAATTTTTACAGTCAATTGAAATAAAATGAGACAACACAGTGTCCACTTACGGCTCGCAGCCTGTCCTTGGTGGAGACCGAGGAGGGTATCTTGAGGCAGGCGGCCAGGTGGATGGACTCCCTCACGGTGAGGTGGGGTAGCAGGTGGTCATCCTGCATGATGTAGCAGGACAGCTTGCGGAACACTCGCATGTCGCGCTCCTTCCCGTTCACCAGGATCTCGCCGGACACCTGCTGACGTCTGCAAGGAGATACATATTAATCAACTGACCATTTTACAAGAGATGGGCAAAAAATGAGTAGCACAGTTAAAAAATAGCCGTTTCAGGAAAAAAACTATGTAGCGATATTTTTGTAGCCTTTCGATTGGTTAAAAAATCGCGGTTATACTGCTACGCGCTGACCAATGAGAATCGTCTAAACCAGTGGTTCCCAACTCAAAGAAGACCGCGGACCACTAAGTCTAAAATTGGAACCTTCACGGACCACCCTTTGTAGCTTAAAATCCTTATCTTTCCAAAATTGCAAGATAAAAGTTTATTATCCCCAATTAAGCTTGGAAATTTATATAATGCTCTGAAACGTAACTATACTTTGAAAAAACTTGCATCTAATTTTGCACTTGCATTTTGTTGTGATATAAAAAAATCTTAACCACTTAAATAAACCACAAAGTTGTGTAGGCGAGTTTTTTTCAAAACACTTACATTGCTTAAAATATTTATAATAGCAGAAATTATTAACAATTTGGTGGTGACTGTTATCCCCACAAGCTATACACAGCCGAAAGTATAATTCAATCCTTTTCTTGTTGAATTTATTCAAATTTCTAATTATTTACTGGAAATTTTTTGTGTGCTTCCGGGTCCCTCCACGGACCACTTCCAAGACTCTCACGGACCACCGATTGGGTAGTGGTTTTTGAAATAACGAAGGAAACTAAAAGAAATCTCGATCATGTCCCATCGGTCTCTGTCAGTAGCAGTTAAGCACAGTTGTTAAGCTGTAACCTCATCAAAAAGTGCCAATTTTTAGCAGCCACTTTTCTTCAACGAACGTAACGCTACGTTTACAAAACGTAGCACCCAGTGTTATTCCTAGGATTTTTTGGGAGGAGTAAAAATACTCCTTGATTTTTTTTAGGAGGAGTGAAATTGAATTATGAGGAGTGAAATTCGGAAATAGCATAAACTATTTATACAGAGACACGAAAACCGCAATCAAACTCCCTCATCAAAGCATTAGAACAATAAAATTAAAAAATTACTATGGCTGTACGAAAACACAATTAAAAAGTATGATAATTAGGGTGCCGTTGCTGAAACCAAAATGGGGTTCACAAATATAGAGACAACAGTGTTTTGGCCACTTGCCTCCTGTTTTGCTTACTCCGACAGCTAAAATTCGCTTAAAGATGAAGACCAATGACTACACTCACATCTCGCTTAATTATATTTATTATCTAAGCTAACTATTAAAATTTTACACAATTCATTTCATTCTATCCTATCTTACACTCGTCGAAATGACTCAGAAGGGCAACGAATGCAAGGATGCATTTTTTAACCTAAACCTTTGTGAAAATTCAAGAGTGAAAATTCTCCACTTAAGGAGTATTTCCGATTTTCAAGGAGTGAAATACTCTCTCAAAGGAGTTAAAAATATCTCTGGTAGCACCTCTACATTTAACCAGTAATTTAGTCCACCATTTAACAGCGATTATCAGTTGGGACTAATTGAGGCCTTTGGTACAAGAACTAGGTATCTATACTTTCAATTCAAATTTACTCAAGAGGATTTTTGGAAATATATCAAATTTTGGCAAATCTTTTGCGTGTCCTTTCGATTCAGAAGTTGCACTCTAAATTACAAGTTTCAGTTTTAATTAGTGTTCGGCAACTAGTGGTCAAAAAGTAGTTAACTACCAACTACTAACTAGTCTGGGAAAATCTTGTTGCAACTAGTAGTTAACTAGTCTATTTAATTTCATAACCTAATTTTTGCCCAAATTCTAATTATCTCTTATCTTATGTGATCTTATCGATATCACAAAAAACTTTATGCTTCGCTCAAAACGGTGCTTTATTTCTGGTTATGGTATTTGAGTACTCTACCATGACATTGTAGTTATAAATAGCAGTGTAATTTTTGTATATTTTGATAAAAATTTTAAATATTTTTGAAATTTTAAACAAAATTTTTTTTTAAAGTAGTTAAAAATTTGAAAGTAGTTTCAACTATTAGTTATTAAAAAAAAGTAGTTCAACTACTAGTTGATCGGTAGTTAACTACTAGTTGCAACTAGTTCTAGTTAACTAGTGCCGAACACTAGTTTTAACTGATAGGAAGAGACTTACGTGAATCCCGACAGCACGTTGAGCAGAGTGGATTTTCCAGCTCCCGAAGGACCCATGATGGCGCACAGCTCGCCGGTATTCACGCCCCCAGACACTCCTTTCAATATGGGCTTGCCTGATGAGAGGACGAAAAAGGATTTTTACTTTAAAGACACTGAATTTATGAGAAATTTTTTAATCCATAGAGGTGCCTTTTTCTGTCGAGATTTTCTCAAAAACATTGGGCACTTTAATTAAGCAGTTTTATGTATAGTGCTGTCCTTTAAAAACAACCCACTGTTTCATATTTTCTTCATTAAAAGCTTAATAAAAAGGATAATTAAATCGAACAAAAAACTGTACTAGCGGCTCATCCTCCCTAACATTTTAGTGCTAAGCATTTTTAATTCCTACTATCCATTACAAATTGGCAGCCAATTACGTAAGAATTTGAAAAGAACAACTTTTAACCAACTTCTAACCAACGGACTAATCGGCCGACTGAGCTAAAACTTTAATATTTTATTCTCATAGTAATGGGAAAAGATAAAAACGCGCGAAAAATGCTCTGAAGTCTTTGTAACCTGCATTTTTACAAACTCTGTAGCACATTTTTTTGCCAAAAATCTACATTATCTCAGCTTGTTTAAAAAATAAGTAAATAAACCGTTCTTTGACCAGTTTTTACACCCCTGACACTCAAAAGGGCATAGAAAGACGGGGTATACGAGATGGTAAAATTATTTTAATTATTTAATTAAAAAATCTCAATGGGTTGTTTGCTCAATTTGGAGTGGGTTGTTTTTAAAAGACAGCACTATATATGTTACGGGCAAAGTGATAAACTTCATTGAGAAATTCCATTGAATTTATCACATTGCCCGGTCATTTTAATAATGCCCGATTTATCACATTGCCTGTAATAATATACTCTACCTAATTGTGTAAAGTCGTGCAGTTTGTAAAGTCTTAATGAAACACCTTTCTCACTAGTACTTCAGAACTACAGAGTACATGCGAGATTTTTCACTCAACCGTAATTCAGTTTAATCAAAATATTTATTTAAATGTTTATTGTATTTTAACTTAACAATTTTGAGTAGGAACTTGCTTATTAAGAGTGGAATGAAACTACATGTAATGTTTACCGATCTATGAAATTATTTACTGAAATGCTTGAAGGAATAAATAGTATTTAAGGATGAAAATTTATCTTGGTTGCGGTAATATATAGACTCTTTAACTTGGGCATATCTTCAATCCCAAGTTTCACACACAAAAAAAAAAAAAAAAAAAAAAAAAAAAAAAAAAAAAAAAAATGTCACAATTCTTCTTAAACCAAGTTAGTATGTGAACACTGGTGACCAAATATAGTTGAACCGTGGACTAGCGTTTCAGTAGTACTTTCGACTCCCCTTAATATGATCACCTTTGTCCAAGAGTAGAATAATATCAGATTGATAACAATAGGCGATTTGATACAAAAGTTTCAAACATTGTAACTAGTTTTGTATTAGAATCACAACTATGTAGTCCTAATTGAAGTTTCAAAACAATTCCCTAGTTTGTAGTTTGCAAATTATACAAGAAAAATACGAGAGTGGAACATTATATTACTAATAAATTAACGACTCATTTTGTATATTTATGCACTAAAATTGGCCTTCAAACAGGAAAAAGGGAGTGTTTTAGGAGATATTACCAGATTTTGATAACATTAAGCGAAATGTTGATCACATAAAACGGCGCATTTTACATTAAATTAAATAGAAGTGATCGGGACCGGTCAATTTTGATATTATACGATTGATAACATTAACCGTAATCACAATAAGCGTAGTAGACTGTCCAAAATTTGAAAACCAATTGAACAAGTTTAAACTTTGAATGAGCCGAAGATTAGGGTGAAATAAATCTTCGGTTATTTCTTATTTCACAGCCCAGTAATTCGGACCCAATGTTGCATAAGAAACAGCGCTACAGAAACCGAAAGCGGTAGTAAAATCAAAGCCCACAATGGAAAAGGAAGCCATAAACTTCGTCAAGAACATTCCGCTGCGTTGTTTTGACTTTTCATCCGAGGGAGGAACTCCAGGCTTTTTCTTTTGTAACTACAGACACAAGTAAACACAGTGATTTTATGAGAGTATAATGCATAGAGATTCTTTTAAACAAGATCCCTTGTGCCTATATGATTACGATTACAATAACTTTGTATCAATTGCAGCGATAGACAAAAACTAATATATTAGGTCTTTAATAGTTTATCCCTTATCACAGGCTAGCACAACAAGAGACCTCACAGGTCTTTAATGATTTTTGGTTGAAAAAATTATTTTACTTATAAAAATCTGGCTGGATCCCAGTGGACACTTTTCCAGACCTTTACCAAAAAGTGTCTAAATGGATTTTCTAAAAAGTATTACTCAAGATCCCTTTTGGTACCGCTGGGAGGGGGTCATCCTCAAGAAAATTTTTGAAATTTTGCCCGTAAAAGTAGGGTTTTAACTCATTTTGAGTACTTATTTTTGGATCCAAGAGGGGCAAAAACCTAATTATTGCCAAAATATAGTAATTGTACCAAAATTTAAATGAAGAACCTTAATTATACTTTGAACACTGAATATACGTAATCGTTTTTCCCTATTATTTAATTAAAAATTTCCTCAATGTCAAGCAATAGATCATTTAAATTGATCTTTTGACCAGAAAAGATCGGCCAAGATCTATTTCTTGGCCCACAAGTTAAGATGGCAACTTTTGGCTGTGAATTTTTAAGTTGTGCCTGCCCTATCAGGTTTGCAGAGTGTTACGGTCAGCATCGGAAGCCTTTTGTGGCTTGTCAAGTCTTGAGCGATTCCAAACATTCAAGTTATTAAATAGATTCTTTTCACTAGCTAGTAACTTCCAGAATAATCCGACAATTTAAGATTGTAAACTACTAGTTAAAAATGCAAATTTCCAACTATTGAAGATTGCTTAAAGCATATAAAGGGGGCGGGCACCCCCTTCGAAATTTGGACTATGTGTATACCAAAACTAGTTAAACCTTTTTAAGGGCTTTTCCCAAAATTTAATGGGGGAAAAGGCCCAAACCCGCCCTCTTTCACTTTGAACTATTATTCACTATTTTTTCGGATTAAGTTCAACTAGATGCGAGTACAGGGTGGCCACAGAAAACTCATTTCAAAATTACCTAATAACTCCAGGTTTTCCCTAATAATCTGGTATCATTTTCCCTGATATTTTAGAAGCATACTCAATTCTAATCTTCCAGAAAACGGGAGAATGACCGTATAAATCGGCAATGCGTGAGAAAGAAGGAATTTAAATGAGATTATTTCCAGACTTTTATCACAAAGGAACCCTATTATGAACATTTGCTTTGACCACACTAATTTATACGCTTTCGAGATTTTATTCTGTAGGAAGGAGAACAGAAATGCACATTTCAAGATTCGGAAATCAGAAAAATGTTGAATATATTTTTAAAACTAGGGCAATTTTCAAAATTTCCCTGATTATTATCAGATTATCTAAAATTCCCCGATTTTTCCAGGTTTTTTTTATTTTCCCTGACAATTCCAGGTTTTTAAGGTTTTCCAGGTCTGTGGCCATCCTGAAGTAGTTCAACCTACAAATGCATTAGAAAGCTACATTAAGTATTGAACATGCATGGGGGCCTTAAGGGTAATTTTGGAGAATCCGTTCATTTGCCCGACAATTCTCCGTCCTTCCATCCCGTTGTTTCTCATTGACTATATGTCGGGCAACTGATTGTCGGGATTTCCGAACCAGACCCAATTTTGGGTTCTGTTCATTCATTACTTTAGTTCCCACACTAATCCAGCGAACAGTGCTATACTAGACAGCAACTTAAATTGACTCTACAACGTCACCATAGTCTTTAAATAGAATCGGCGGTTGACCTTTACTTTTTTTTCTCAATGTATTTCTTCTGCGTTGCCATGGTAAAGAATGACGTTTAACCGCCTATTTTATTTACACAGACTATAATAAACAAAGTAGTTCCCATCGCGGTGTCTGAATTTTGAGTGAAACAAAGAACTTCAATTTTATTTTGTTAAACCCATGTATGGATAGTGCTTTTCAATCACGATTTGCGTACCTAAACTCCTCCTAGCAACCCAACAAGGCTTCGTGTTTACCGATTTCTCCTTCCGCATTTGTGACGTACTGGGTTCAAGAAACGTTGCTGTCGAGTATAGACAGCAACTTAAATTGACCCTACGACGTCACTAATAAACAAAGTAGTTCCCATTGCGGTGTCTGAATTTTGAGTGAAATAAAGAACGCCAATTTAAAAATATGATTACGTATTTTGTTAAACCTATGTACTATTAATAGTGCTTTTCAATCACGATTTGAGTACCGAAACTCCCCTAGCAACCCAACAGGCTTCGTGTTTACCGATTTCTCCTTCCGCATTTGTGACGTACTGGGTTCAAGAAACGTTGCTGTCAAGTATAGTTTTACATAAACCCAACAAAATGCCACATCTTACCAGTTTTGGTGGTGAGCTCCACATTTCTCCACTGTACAGACACCGGGGATAGTCTGGAGCTACCTCTGGAAGGGGTCTGACCCCCCTCGGGAGACCCGATGTCGTAGGAGTTGGCAACGGGGGAGGCCGACCATATGACGCTCTCCTTGCCCCCTCCCTTCTCGTTCATGTGGACAAACATGGCCCGCTGAGCCCACTTGGCCGCGCCATCCTGCGGCGGAGAGTCTAACTTGTGGATGGATACCAACTCTGCCATTTCACTCAATCACCACTAAAAAAGTAATAAACGAACATGTAATTAAAGTTATAACTCAAACAATAAACAAATCAAAACTAATAATATAAGTACAAAATAATTTCTGGCTAAAAGTATAAATTTAAGATGGACAGATCAAATGGAGCAAATGCAATTCCAATTTGCAGTGTACTCCGTGAAAGATAGATTTTGTTGTTGTTGCGGAACGTATTGAGGCACACTTGTTTTTATTACTAAGAAATGAATAAGAAATGCTTAAACGCGCATTTTATGTATATAACTGACATTCTTCCATGCCTGATCCAGAATACTCCAGGTATACTAGAGTTGCAGCACTAAAAAAATGTCCTGTATCATAAGGCATCTTCTATTCTTAAAAAGTCTCGAATATAAAAATTTAGAAAATTCTACCCAAATTGCGATTTGATGCTGTGATATTTTAGAACACTTTAGATTTTGAGTCTAAACGAAAATCTAGTGAAGGAACTTTTCTTAGGTTTACTGAGCCAGAAGTAATTTTATACAATCTTTCAGTTTAATACGTAAGTACCCATTCGGTATATTTAAAAAACGTAAAGAATTGGCGTTCCTCAGTTTTTCGGTCAATTTAATAAATGCCTTTTAGTCATGTTCTCCCAAGTATTATTTCTACAGGTTGTGATACTTTTTAAGTTTAAATGTTCTACACTTTATGCATGGGCCCAGAGGTCCGTGGATCGGAACAATGCTCTGAAAACACCATGAATTCTGAAATCCATTCTTAGGAGCAAAGGCCCTTCTGTGTAAATGGATCTTGTGGATTAAGATTAAGATTAATTCAAACGGCAAAGTTTAAAATTACGAGACTAGTCTTGTAATCAAAGGAAAGATATCGATTACAACCAGACTTGGCCCGATCATGAAGTTAGGACCAGGGACGTTCTCTTTCTTAGAACTCTCCATAGAACTTTTAATTTTGGAATGCAAATTTAATAAAGATAAATATTTTTCTATTGACAAGGGGGTGTTAAAGTTTATAATTTATATTGTAACAAAGAAAAAATATTTGGTTCAACTTGTATTAGATACTAGTATGTCACGCTGCACGAATAAGCGTTATATTTTTAAAATGTAAAGAATTAACAATCTCCATTACCCTTGTTTTAATGTCGAAGTAAATTAATAAATGCCTTTTAGTTAACTGTTATATTCTCCCAAGTAATATTTCTACAGGTTTTGATGCTGTTAAAGTACAGATTTCTGCAATTAAGTGAAAGCTTTTCGGTCCTTATTACTCCTCAGTTACTTAGGAAAAAGGAATCTTAAATAGGGACCTCTAGATATGCATGCTTCAATGATTCACAAAAACAGGGGCGTAGCAAAGAACTACCTAAATTATAATTACCCAAGTCTGGAATGTGCAACTTTTGCATATAAAACTTTCTAATCTCCAAATATTATTCAACACAAAAACATCATGTTTTAACACTGAAGAATATTAAGTGTTACAAAAGAAATCTTTAAAATTGTTACAACTGAAAAATTTTGCTACACATTCATGGTTTGGTAACTGTTTTATGGTGCAAGAAACAGGTTAGGTCATATTGTGCCAAGAAAGACATTCGGTGAAAGAAATATAAGCAGGCGTGAAAGCCGTAGTCGACTACACAATTACAAATCCATGAAATAACAAATTCAAGTTTTACAACTTCAAGTACCCAAATCTTCGAATTAAAATTTAAGAGAAAGTTCTTTCTTTGAATTACCCACGATTTTGAGTAACAAAGTTAAGAATTATTTAAATTGCACACATTCTCCAACTAGTAATTTTGGATACCTAAATTTAAGCACGAACAAAGTAATTTACAGAAAATTTTATTCGGGAATTTCAATATTCCTCAAAAAAGAATCGCTAATCTAAAACTGCCTTGCAATACCACTTTAATCACTAACGCTTATACTGTTGTAATTTCTCTTTACATGCAAGCATTCTGTTCATCAAATAGTCCAGTAACTTTGTCGCCTGATAGTATGGGGTAGTATGCGTCAAATCCGGTAGTTCTGATTTTTTGCAGACTTGTTTATGATGTTGGCCTAATGAATAATCCAAGTTTGTGACCTCGAGCGCCGAACGCAACTTTGTCAAAAATCGAAAAAACCGAGAAAAAATCGTTCTTTTTTCAAATTTTGGCGATTATAACCCTAAAGGACTAGTTTTTGAAAAAACTTTCCATGGACATTTTTAAAGTAGACTAAATTTGCTACAAAATGCACTGCTCAACTTTGATTTTATGAAGAGTGGTTTGGACGCTAGAGCGCGCTGAAAAACAGCGATTTTTTGGCCTTTCCGCAAAAAAAGGAAAAAACGCGCGCTTCTACCCTCTACAAAATGAAAAATATTCACGTTATCAACACAAAATTTATACCACGTGAAAGAGAATTTAATTGTCTATAAATAACCTACCTTACATTATTATTTTTTGAGAATGGGGAGGGAGCGAAGCAAAGATCGGAAATAAAACTTTCGCGCCTTACAGCCAAAACGAGCTCTCGCAGTTGTTAATTTCCAATCTGCGCTTTAATTCCGGTATATTACCAATAAAATTGGTTGTTTTGGGTGAATCGTTGACTAAGCATGTTTAAAAAAATATTTTTTTTAAATTTATTTATGAAGTATTAGGTATTTTAGGCGAAAATTCGATATTTTTAAAAAATTCATACATTAAATTATGGGAATTTTTTAATGAACGAATTTATAGGTTTTTTGCATTGCTGAATCCGAATTTCAAGTTTATTTTCATTTAAAAAGTTACCTTCACATCAAAAAATGCAAAAAATCTTAAATTTTCGCTCTTTTGTTCGGTTTTTCACCGATTTATTGGTTTCTCGAAAAATAGCAGTACATCAAATTAAAGTACGTAAAATTTCCTATAAGATGCACGGGTTTGTTTTTATTTTGCATGGAGCGGTGTACGCTTTAGAGCGTTCTGAAGAAAAATGATTTTCATGTTTCTGTGTAAAGTCAAGAAACAGCTGTAATTCAGCGCGCTCTAGCGTCAATACCTCTCATTATAAAATGAAAGTTGAGGAGTGCATTTTGTAGGAAATTAAATGTACTTTCATATGGTATAAAATATTTGTCTGTTACGTGTATATATTTAGATCTGTAGTGGGGGAAAGCAAGCACACTTCACTTTTTTTGTAGAAAGGCAGAAAAATCGCTGCTATTCAAAACGCTCTAAGCGTATACGGCTCCTTGCAAAATAAAAATGAATCAGTGCACCTTATAGGAAATTTTACGTACAATAATTTGGTGTACTGCTATTTTTTGAGAAACGAATATTTTCAGAGAAAATCTGTGAAAACCGAACAAAAGAGCAAAAATTTGAGATTTTTTGCATTTTTTGATGTGAAGGTGACTTTTTAAATGAAAATAAACTTGAAATTCGGATTCAGCAATGCAAAAAAACTATAAATTCGTTCATTAAAAAATTCCCATAATTTAATATATGAATTTTTTAAAAATATTGAATTTTCGCCTAAAATACCTAATACTTCATAAATAAATTTAAAAAATTATTTTTTTAAACATGCTTAAACAACAATTCACCCAAAACAACCAATTTTATTGGTAATATACCGGAACTAAAGCGCAGATTGGAAATTAACAACTGCGAGAGCTCGTTTTGGCTGTAAGGCGCGAAAGTTTTATTTCCGATCTTTGCTTCGCTCCCTCCCCCATTCTCAAAAAATAATAATGTAAGGTAGGTTATTTATAGACAATTAAATTCTCTTTCACGTGGCATAAAATTTGTGTTGATAACGTGAATATTTTCATTTTGTAGAGGGTAGAAGCGCCCGTTTTTCATTTTTATTGCGGAAAGGCCAAAAAATCACTGTTTTTCAGCGAGCTCTAGCGTCCAAACCACTCTTCAGAAAATCAAAGTTGAGCAGTGCATTTTGTAGCAAATTTAGTCTACTTTAAAAATGTCCATAGAAAGTTTTTTTCAAAAACTAGTCCTTTAGGGTTATAATCGCCAAAATTTGAAAAAAGAACGATTTTTTCGCGGTTTTTTCGATTTTTGACAAAGTTGCGTTCGGCGCTCGAGGTCACAAACTTGGATTATTCATTAGGCCAACATCATAAACAAGTCTGCAAAAAATCAGAACTACCGGATTTGACGCATACTGTGATGTATAAAGTTACTGGACTAAAAACAACTTGCCAATTTTAGGTTTGTATGATTACGATTTCAAATCAGATATAAACAATAACTAGTTATCGTTTATACGCAAGTCAAACAGCAAACTATCAAAACTTTAATCTTTTGAATTTAACAGGACGAAAATAACTGAAGTTTAGTAGAGCACTGGTCATGGTTGACCACTGCTCTAAACAAGGCTTTCATTTCAGATGATCCAGTGATTCCCAGGAATTCATTGATCTGAGGGTTAAGTTTTGGTTTAAAGTTAAATTTAAAGAAAAAGATTACGTTAAGAGAAATTCCTAAATCACGCAACAGAATTTTCAGGAATTTTCTCAGCCCTACTAAAAGTTGATACAAATGCCTTCATTGCAACTGCATTAACTCTATTCAAAACCTTAAAATTTTGTTGCTTGAGAATTTGCAATAATTACTAAATTAAACTAAATGTTTGGGAAACCTTCAGGTAAAGAAACCTCGAGTTTGGGAATTTCATACAAGTTTACTTCAGTATCTTTAAATTGGTTAATCATTACATATTTTATTTATAATTCGTATTATATCTACACAGAAATCGCTTTAATTAAGAGGAAGTTACGTATAAAAAAAAGTCATAAGATTAAATTTTTCTGAAGCAATTAAAAGAGTAACACAATACTATGATCAAGACTAGAAGATTTAGACGCAAAATCCAGTTTTAGTTTACATAACGCTAAAAGGTAAAGTAATACTCGGTTTGCAAAATGTACTATTTTCAAAGAACAAATTATATTTTAAAAGGAACATAACTAGGTTAACATAATAACTTAAAACTAAAATTTATAAGATCTAATTGTAAGATCACACGGTAACTAATACTTTCAAAGGGATCCTCAAAATAAAGTTAAAAATGCATACATTAGCATAGAAACATTGAAAACGATGCCCAATAAAATTATAAGTTTTATGAAATCGGAAAATACAGTAAATCAAAAATCCAGATCAAACAGCTAAAATATCAAAATAATTACATAACAAACTAATGCTAATGAATCTAAACGATTCACATTCGAAATCTTCACCTCAAACATCTAAATTACAGCACCACATAAAAACAATACCACATGCCGGGCTTGTCAGCACAAATGCGAACAGCGCGGCGAAAATATCACATGCTACACGGCAAGAGTGTACTCACCGAAATGACACGGCAAACGACAACGTTGGCGAAGCTAGGAACAAAACAATGTGATCGGATGCACCTGGGTTAATATCCAAAAGCATTTTCTCCGGCCAGCCGTGGAGTTGAGGGCTCTGGACAGTGGAGAAGAAACGGCCACCGTGCGGCACTCGCGGCACTAGGTAGGATGAGTTTTCCCATGCCGATGTTACTTTTCATTGCTGATTTGGAGGAAGCGAATACGGATTTTTGTGTTTAAACTGGTGGGCAGTTTTTGGAATAGCTGCGGCGGGTAAATAAGTTATATTATTGTGAATTGGTAACTAATGATATGGTATTTTAGGGGGGGAGTAGACACCAGAATGCGAAGTTCAAATAATACAGGAGTAGATGATAGTTTTATTTTGTACTTTTCGATTAACTCGGCGCAAGGTTAAGTGTTCAGAAAAATCGGGAAAAACACTAGAACTAAAAGCAGAGGTCTGTCTAAGTTTTTTAAGAGGTACCTATTTTGTTCAAGGTTTGTAGAGAGAGAAGGTTGGCTCATCCGTGACGTATTTTACCTTGTATTTTGTTAAAATTTAGTGCCAATTTGTGAAAATTAAGAAATTTTGTGAAACATTTTCTGTAAATTTGTGAAAATTTCAGTGCAAAATCAACATAAAAACATCTACATAACTTTTTAAACATAAAAACAAAATAAAATTTAGTCTAGAATGGCTAAAAATTTAACTATTGAGAGAATATAGCTTACTAGAGAACTTTAAACTTTAATTCAAAAATGTATTGTGAAGGTACCTTTTCCCTAAAACTGAATTTGTGAAAGTACCTATTTATCAAATTATGAATTTGGGAAGGTACCTAAAAACGGTAGTAAAATTGTCGTGGACAGACCACTGAAAAGTGATACTTCTTTTTGTTTTTACATCCTACAGTGAATGCTTACTGCATAATTGGGGTTTCGCTGGATTGTTACGCGTAAAACGTCATCGATTAAGTCTGATTAGAGCAGCCTATATGTTCAAGATTCGTCGAATCTTTGTCATGTACTTCCAAATTTCGTTTACTTCTAGTAGCAGTTACGTAAAGTTGACATATTTGGTATGAGCGCTGTGCTACTAGGGTACGTCCGGCTAATTGAAAGGAAACTTTCATTTTTGGTTGTACAAGAAATGTATGCTTTCACTATTATGCTTATTGATTATATACCTCACCAGTATATATGTTATGGGCAATGTGATTAATCGGGCATTAATTAAGAATGCCCGGAGTGGAGGCGCGCAAAGTGATAAATTTCATTTATAAATGCCATTGAATTTATCACATTGCCCGCTTCCACTTCGGGCATTATTAATAACTAGATTTTAGATTTAACTATTTATTTACAACAACAAATCAATCAATCAAATTTATTTACAACAAGACACATAAAAAAACATACACACAAGAAAAATAATAATAAACATTGATCATATATGGCTATCCCAAAGGAGCAACTGCTCGTCCATGGGTAAATGGCATATCTAGTATTAAAAACAGTGGAAGAATTGGAGAAAAATTTATTTTTATTTACGAAGAAAGAAAAAAAAAATATAAAATAAAATAAAACGAGAATGGCTTGGCTGGCAATTATATTTATATTATAGGAAGAATGAGAGAACAACATAGATAGCTTGTTGAGTTGTTGTTGTAAGTACTATAGCTGGTTAAAATGCTTGTTTCGTGTGTGCTAAATAAACATTGCATATCATATTATACAGCTTGTTTTTTGTGAAAGAATTTTTGAGGATTGTGAATAAAATCTGTAAACGTCTCAATAACACATTTTGTTCTATTCTGTATAAATAACTACGATGAAGCTGCTTCATCTATATTTTATAATTTTTTCTTCTTCAAAAAGCATCATACGCATTTAATTTTTTCTTTTAATTACATTTTAATAATTAAGTAAGAAACTGGTAACAAAATATATAGTATTATGAATATATGGGGACATGATATAAGAATAATTGGTTTGTTTAACTTTCAGAGATCTATAAAAAATAATGCCCGATTTATCACAGTGCCCGTAACATATATATACAGTGTGAAACCCCGATTTAACATTATTTTTTTAAGGAATCAATCAAAATACGTTTTATGATAGAAAATATTTAATAAGGTATTTTAACATTTACAAATGTAGGAAATTAATGAAGTTAAATGCGTTTAATGTTGTACTGGGGATAACTGCTCATTAATCTGAAATTATATGCTATACTTAACGCCCTTTTCACTTAAACAATCCTAAAATAAAAAAACATGAAATAACCGCAGAAGACTGAATTGGGGTTACGGGTTAGATTATACCATGAGAATTAGAGGACTAGTGTGTGTTACACTAACATTCTGCGCTCTGTACCTGGTGTCGAGTTCGATTCTCGGCCTTGCCCTGGTGTATTTTCTCTCTCTTTGTGACGAAAGGTTTATAAGTGGATCCTTGAGTTAAAGTTCCTTCTGATCCGAACGTCCGTAATACCAATCTATCTGATTGGCTCAAAGGAAAGGGGATTATCACGTGGTATATATTTAGCCAATAAGCCAATCCTATAACACTAGTATTTTCAACGTTCGGCGCTAAGATCTATTTCACGACATCATCGCTTTTTGGACAACAGCGCAACCATGGGCGCCTATATGTTTGAATTCAGGAGGGGGCCCAAGAAAATTTTTGCAACCGAAGTTTCTTTTTTAGGGGGTTGGTTCATAATTATTTCAAAGGGACCCCTAGTCCTTCTTGCTAATTCCTTTTTTGTAAAAAATGTCTTATTTCCTAATGTCCTATTTTATAAAAAAATACTGGAGTTTTAAGCAAAAAGGGGTGTTTAAGAGTCCTCCCCAAAAAAAGTTTTGAAATTTTATTCTTAAAAGTAGTGTAAGGGGACATGGTACCTTTCAAACCAAAATCTTTAAAATCATTGTTTTTTAATATGTTTTCCCGTTATTATATGTATTTGCTTAACGTAAAAGATATTACAAACTCAAAATGACTCAAAATTCAAATTTTATTAGTTTTTTTAAAAAAAAACTTAAAATTTAAGAGGTATTTTAAAATGCTACTCCTCCTCCAATAATTGACCTACACTCATAAAATTTGGTGCTAAAATACATCAAACTATGTACAGTCGTGGAAAAAAAAAACCGTTACAGTGGACATTGTGAGCGATCGGCTAGGGTTAGAAGGATAATTTAAACGCCAATTTTCATGAAATAATGTCTGCTTGAAAATAAGCTATAATTTAAGTTCTTAGGGGGTCGGTTACATATTAAACGAAGCACTAACTTTTTTTTTTCTACGGACGCCATCAACGATCATTAGAGATCCAGAAAGTGCACCCCCTAAAACCCCTAAATACCAAATTTCATATAATTTGGGTCAAAAACAAAGCCCTGGGGTGAATATGCAGTTGGAAGGAATTTAGCGGGACTTAACTTCTAAGAGGAAAAAATTGGCAACAATTATGTTAAATTCCGAGGAAGTTAAAACAGATTTGGCTATTTATCTATGCTTTGGCGCAATTTTTTCTTCCGATTTGAATTTCCTAAATGGTAGCCTAGTCGGTAGAGTAACAGGCTCGTGATCGCTAGTTTGCAGGTTCTGTCCCCGTTGTTAAAAGTCTTTAAAAGTCCAAAATCTCAATGTTTTAAATTACTCCATAGGGATATAGACAAACTTAAAGCTGAATAAATGTTGGATACCTTTTCATATTTAAATATATTTCAAACAAATTTATACAGTTTTATTACCATTTATTAAAAATAAATTAACAGTTGGTTTTGAAAAGGCAAAAAAATTTAGTGGTCTTATTTATAAAAGCTAGAAAATTTACTAATTAATAAAACAGATTTTTGCGCCTTAGAAGTTCTTGTGAAAATACCTTAATACAGAAAGCTTGATATTTTTTGGTGTTTTTTAAATTAATAATTATATAATAATTCTAATAGGATTTTCTAGCTAAGAAATAAACATTTTCTTTGAATATTCATGAAATTAGCATGTTTAAAATATGTCCATATTAAGATATAAAAATGAAACATCAATTAAAATTTTAAATATAATGCTTATTATTGTAATTATTAACTAGTTTATAATTCTTATTTAATATTGAGATTTCATTAGATTGGGTGCATAGTTTAAATCACATTAAAGAGAATTTTTTAAATTTCGAAGCGTTGTGCTCAGTGAATAAAATTCCAAATTAATATTAATGCTGATGACAAGACAAGCTTTCAATATTAAGTTTAATGGTTTTGAATATTTAAAATGATATAACCTTCAGTGTCATGAAGAGAATAATCTTAACTAATTAATCAAGAATAATCAAGAACTTAATTTTACTGAAGTAAATTTTTTTCGATCTGTATATATTTTTGAAATATACCTTTTTTAAACCTATTTTCAGAACAATCTGTTGTAATTAACTGTGATTAGAAATTAAGACATCTAATTTGGCTGTAATTTTTCTGCCCTATAGCCCTTTCTGCACCACCCAGGTCTAAAAACTCATTGATAAAATAATAATCCAAGTAAATATTCTCGGAATACATTTTTGTGATATAGGGTGTGTATGTTTTTAGGGAATCGATAACTTTTTCTACAACACAAAATAGGGTGCAATAACACGCTTCAGCTGAGAATTGTGTAAGGGGACATCCATAAATTTACTCCCCCTCTCGTGAAATTTTTCAATCACTTTTTGACTAATTTTCGCATTTTTCCAGTAGTTTTGCTAAAAAAAATTTAAAGAAAAAACGTGTATTTTCTAAATTAAAAGTCGACGTGAGATTTTAATTGACTCCCCCCTCCCCCCAGGTGAGATTTTGCTTGCCCCTCCTCCCCGTTTTTGACCTCACGTAATTTATGGAAGTCCCCTAATTAACTGTTTTAGGGCTTTAGCACCTTAGGCTACTATTGCCCCGATTTCTGAGCAATGCCAGCTATTTATTGATTATATAAGAAATATTGTTAAATTAAAAGTGGTAATTGAATTTCAATTATAGTGTTAATCTTTTTATTTTGTGGTCACCGCTATTTTATTTATCATTAAGTTAATGATGTCAGTCTATTTTAATTTCCTTGCACATTGTATCAGACACCGTTATCACAAACCTCTTTCCTCAAAGGTGGTTTTGGATGTCGGGATAGTTGGTGCTGCTGGTCTCGAAAGGTCCTTGCCAAAACACAACATGCAGGAATGTCATACCATGACAAAACATCAGTTTCGTGGGAATTCACGTCCGCTAGAGGACAATGTTCGCAGGCGAAGAGGAAAACGTTTAACTTCTTTATTCTACGAAAAAAAATAACATTTCTTTTTATATATTTGGAGAGAGCACAAGTAAACTCCTGCAAACCAAATTTCATTAAATTCTAATGATAATTAGTAAAGCAAATCCCTTTCCAATTTAAAGACGATCTGTAAAATAATGAATTGAATGTGAAAAAGGAGGTTAGCGGCGCTTTCTCCAAATATATGTAATAAAAATTGATACTACAACATTTGAACCTTGCCTCTTCACTAGCGAACATTGTCCTCTAGCAGACACAGTTTACATTTGCGGCCATTAATAATTCCTATAAAAATCATGTTTGCCATGGTTTTATAAAACTCCATGTTAAGTTGGGAAAGGACCTTTCGAGACTTCTTGTAAACGTGCGATTAATGGGTCGTGCAAATTACATAAATGCTGTGATTACCGAATTAAATACGTAGTATTAAACATTCCACAATTTCTTTAGCTAGCTGATTATTTTTTCTATATTTTTTTATCTTGATTGCAATTAATATCAAAGTCTTAATTAACTGAAATTTAAAACATTGAATTAAATTTAATAGACAATGAATTTAAGATAATACCGTTCTTATTAAGTATAAAAAAAAATTCTTAAAACCTGACTTATATTTAAAATCAAATTCCTTTCTGAAATTTATGTAGAGAAAGCATGGGCTTTACTAAATTTGAAATTGTTAAAAAACTAGGAAAATGTCTGGCTTTTTTTGTATTTGTGACTTTTATTCATTTCAAACATACTTCAAATTTAAAAATGCCGCTGAAATTTTTAGTTGAATATTGTTAAGTATTTTTTTGTATGAAAGTTGTTAAATTCCTTAAATAACTTAACAATGGTAACAAAAATATTACATATCGCAAAAAAGTTCTAATTTGTTTTTCTTTTGCTAAAAATGATAGTAAAAAATAAGAGTATTGTAACAATAACTTCAAATATAAGTTTAATAAATTTGAGGTATCTTTAAACTTTTTAAAATTATATTTGTAAAATGAAATCACCCAGGGTTGGTACGGGATTTGAACCTGGGTCTAAATCCTTGCGATCTAGCACACTAACCGTTAGGCCACATGGCTACATTTACAAGGTGTTAATAACAAATGTGACCAAAGGTTTGAGTTAATGTACTATTATGTTTTGCGGGTTACCGTAATTTTCATAAGCTATATAACTTTGGCGATTAGAGGTTGGCGGAAATTTTCTGTTTGAAATTTCCTACTACTTGCACGGGGTTAATGGCTATAGGGATCAAAATCTACGAGATACGAGATTTCGACCTAAATTCTACGTAGTTCAACCCCTCCTCCTGGCTTTATTTTTGGCCAAAATTATATGAAACTTGGAATTTAGGGGTTTTGAGGGGTGCTCTTTCAGAATCAAGGATAATCTTTGTTGGCGTCCGTAGAAAAAAAAAAGTTAGTGTTTCGTTTAATATGTAGACGGCCCCCTAAGGACTTATGTTATAGCTTATTTTCAAGCAGACATTATTTCATGAAAATTGGCGTTTAAAGTACCCTTCTAACCCTAGCCGTTTGCTCACAACGTCCACTGTAACGGTTTTTTTTTCCACGACTGTACAACAAGATGTGGTATCGGTTTAAGGTTTGTACAACTTTGAGTACTGAAAATGATTTTTTCCTTGAATCACTAGCTAAAAAAGCCATAAAAATGCTAAAATTCACAATTCAGTAATTTTTTTAAAAATATCTATCATGGATATCCAAAAACCCATACCGCATTTTGTTACACATACTTCCAACAATAGTCAGAAAACGTTTCAAGAGATTTGATCCAATAGATAAAAAGCCTTAGCATTTTAAACAATGAAAAAGTGGTTCTGAGTAAAAAGACTGAAGTTTCCATTTGCCATAGAGACCTTATTACTTTTACACATGAAGTTAACTACGACTTAAATATTTTTCAGTGAAAAGTTTTGAAAGTTCATAGGATGATAGACGGATGCATACAGATAAGTTTGGACGATAAATTTTTTTTTCGTAATTTTGTCAAAACAGAGTTAACTCATCATTTGGGTGACTTCTAAATAGGATCGCTCCTACGCCGAGCCGCAAAAATTCACGTCAGAAGCTAAAAGGAAGATTTAACGTAAACTTTCGGGGTGCAAGGGGGGGCCCGGGCCCCCCTTTGCCCTTATGTATGAGCGCAACTCCAGTCTGACCCTTCAGACTGGAGTTGCGGTGTTGTCCCAAAAGCGATGATGATGCGCAATGAACTCCTCTGGACCAAACGGATGGGATATGGGAATAAGCATGGCCACCTAAACTAATAAGGCCGTAGAAGCTTGAAATCTGAGTGATGTCATGCCTTCTCTTCCACGTCATCGACGCGTTTAAGACAAGAGCGCAACTCCAGTCTGGAATCTTGATCGCCCCACCCTTTACAGCTTGATTGGTCTCCACAACTACGGTGAAAATGTCACTTGAATAGACGACATTAGTCATTACGTCACTTGCTTGTTTGGAAACGTTGATTCCATCCGTGATTGGTTCCGTACGGATTTACTTCCAATCACGGATAGAATCAACGTTTCCAAACAAGCAAGTGACGTCACACTAATGTCGTCTATTAGCCACACCGACACACGTGCCGAATATTTCAGATGGGAGAAAGTTTGATCTGAATTAGGATTGATTTGACTTAGGATTGCTAAGAATTACTCTCCTAATGACAGATGGGGTTAAAGAGCAGAACAATCCTGATCTGAAATTTGCACACAATCTTTGGATTGGACACCTTAGATTGGACCTAAAACCAGCAAAATCTTTCTGTTGATGATAACATTGTAAAACTGATCGAAAAGAGGAAACATCAGTTAATATTTAACCCCCCCCCTCCATTGTAATCGTAAATTTGAAGGCTTAAAATATGTCCGATCATGAGTTTTAAACCAGGCCCGATTTTTACAATTTTATTTAAAATTTAATCATTAAACCAGATTTTAGTTATCACTGATCAAATATGATCATTAAAATTAACTCTGCATAAAACCATTTTCAGGTCTTAAGGGAAACCTCTTTTTAGTTTTGCAAAACGAAACTTCACAACATAAAATTGTTTATAATAGAGCACGGAATCAACTTGAGGTTCGCGATCTCTAATTCACTTTCTCACTTCTGAAATATTCGACACGTGTGTCGGTGTGGCTAATTCAAGTGACGTTTTCACCGTAGTTGTGGAGACCAATCAGGCTGTAAAGGGTGGGGCGATCAAGATTCCAGACTGGAGTTGCGCTGTTGTCTTAAACGCGTCGATGACGTGGAAGAGAAGGCATGACATCACTCAGATTTCAAGCTTCTACGGCCTTATTAGTTTAGGTGGCCATGGAATAAGCCTCCAGAGTATATTTGGTATCTCCACCTGAAAATTTTCCGCTTTCATCTTAAAAATTATATAAATTATTGCCTTTTTTACCTTCTTTTTCTAAAATTGTTTCCATTTATAATTACTTTTGTACATAAAATCGAGAATACATCGATCATCATTTTAAGTGGAAAGATAAATTCAAAACTAGCCCGTTTAAATTTTCAAATCTAAGCATCTACTGTTCCTCAATCAGCAGAACTTACTTAAAGTCAGCACTTAAAAGTAAAATTAGCAATAACATAAAAACACTTGTATTTTTAACTCTTAAAAGATCTTGGGAGCATCGTAGTAAGAGAGTATCAGAGTGAAGCTATACTGTGCGATTCAAAACTAGGGGACCAAACCTCTTATGGGAGAAATAGGTATATAGTGCTGTCCTTTAAAAACAACCCACTCCAAATTGTACCTTAAAAACAACCCATTGAGATTTTTTAATTATATAAATAAAATAATTTTACCATCTCATATACCCTGTTCTTCTATGCCCTTTAGAGTGTCAGGGGTGTAAAAACTGGTCAAAGAACGGTTTATTTACTTATTTTTTAAACAAGCTGAGAAAATGTAGATTTTTGGCAAAATATATGTGCTTTAGATTTGCAGATTTTGTAAAAATGCATGTTATAAAGACTTTAGAGCATTTTTCGCGCGTTTTTATGTTATCCCTTTACTATGAGAATAAAATATTAAAGTTTTAGCTCAGTCCGCCAATTAGAGTCCTTCTAGGAAAAAGTGGGTTTTTTTCAAATTCTTACTTAATTGGCAGCCAATTTGTAATGGAGAGTTGGAATTAAAAATGCTTAGCACTAAAATGTTAGGGAGGATGAGCCGCTAGTACAGTTTTTTGTTCGATTTAGTTATCCTTTTTATTAAGCTTTTAATGAAGAAAATATGAAACAGTGGGTTGTTTTTAAAGGACAGCACTATACACCTCTGACTATAGGAATCGCATTGCGATGTAGGGTCGGATATGCAATCCTAAAAAGATAGGGGATATTCAAATACTAAATCTTATCGTAATAATTGGCATTTAAAAAAAATAAGCTACAAATTTCTTCATATTATAAGTTTCTGGATGCTTCCTGGTTTCATCATCAGAAACTCCGCGCAACTTCATTTTCAGGAAAGTCATTACTTAGTTTAAGCCTATTTTCTTAAACAATTTAAAACTGAAGGTGAGAACTCATGTACTAAAGATTTAATTTTCAATTTTGTTTTGCTATTGATATTGATATTCATCCCCCAACAACTAGTTTATCGTTAGAAGAGATTGCATTTCTGCCTCTGTATTAATTGGCATTCCAAGTAGTCTATACTAGATACTATACTGCAACGTTACTTTGCCTCTGGAGAAACAAAAGAAAGCAGTTCCCACCGCGGTGTCTGAATTTCGAGCGAAATTAAGAACTTAAATAGACATTTCACTAATGCAACATTTCTTGACCCTATGACGTCACTACGTGGAATGAAAAACTGAGTTAACAGAAAGCTTGTTGGGTTGCTAGGAGGAGTTTCGGTATTCAAATCGTGATAAAAAGACGCAATATATATGTTACCGGCAATGTGATCAGGCATTATTAATAATCCACAAAGTTGAGGCAGGTAATGTGATAAATTCTATGATATTTATCAATGAGTATTTATCACTTTGCCCGAAATATGCGGGCATTATTAATAATACCCGGAATTACATTGCCCGTTACATTACACGAGTTTAACCATGGTTTAACAAACTAATCACAATTCTTAATTGAAATTCACACTACTTTCTTTGTTTGCTCTCTGCTTGTTTCAAATTTTCTTCCCTATACTCGACAGCAACGTTTCTTGAACCCAGTACGTCACAAATGCGGAAGGAGATATCGGTAAACGCAAAGCCTGTTGGGTTGTTAGGAGGAGTTTCGGTACGCAAATCGTGATTGAAAAGCACTATTTATACACGAGTTTGACAAAATAATCATATTTTTAAATTGACGTTCTTCATTTCACTCAAAATTCAGACACCGCAATGGGAACTACTTTGTTAGTGACGTCGTAGGGTCAACTTAAGTTGCTGTCGAGTATAGTTTTGAATCATCCCAAACCCTCACTTAGAAGTCGACATATTCCCGTAACAAAATCAGAACAAAAAAGAATGGACTCAAACTTGTTTTAATGCAAATTTCCTAAAATAAACATCTTGCATGCATTTCCTAAAATTACTGCAGTACCAAAAACGCTTAAACAGCGGCAATGTTGCGAAAGATAAAATATCTTTTCCATGTCTTGGCGAAAGTAAAAATCCATAAAAAATTTAACACAGCATACAGTAAAAATGATCAAGAAAGTTTAAAATGTACACTTAAAATTGGTCATAAAAATATTTTTTTTCTTGCATTCATAGGGTTTTTTTCCTCTGCCTCAATTTCGTCATTACCGGACTGCCTCCTTTACTTTTTCCTCTTCAGAGTAGGCCTTTCCATCATTTCTTCTTCGTCTGACTATAAACCCACACAAATCTATCGATGAGGGTTTCGTTACCCGGAAAATAAGTCTCCGCTATTCCGTGCAAAAAAGCAACTCTCTCCTCATGATTGAGCTCTCCCTCTCTGTAGTAGTATTCACTTAGCTCTCTTAAGCAGTAGGCATAACTAATGCTATTAAGCAGGACTGGCCGCAAATCAACCAAAAAATTTAATTCATGGAAGTAAGGCTCGAATCGTAACGCTTTTTCGCGTAACCACTGCCTCAGGGTACCGATGTGCCAAACTTCATCTAACATAATTAGCCATAATCGCATCCCCTCCTGTAGATCGTTCTCGTTCTCGTGCATCAAAAGCAAAAACTTCAAAACTTTCATATAATTGTCGCGATCGACTAATATTACATGTGTATCAATAGCATGAGAAAAAACAGGATTCGTGGTGTAAAAATTATGTGATCGCACGTACTCGTGAAACTTCAGCATCAGTCTGTCGCTCTTAAAGCTGGTTATCATCATTGACATCAAGATTACTAATTGTTCAAATCTCCTTCTTTCAAGACCCAGTGTTCGAAGTTCCGCGAACATACACTCGAAAATTGATAAACTGTCAGGATCAAAGACGTCCCAGGCATCGTCTAGAATTCGTGCTACGTCGTCCATGAATATTCGGAAATAATATGATTCACGCTTAAGAGATGAGCTTTCAGCACCGACAATTCGTTCCAGTTTTCAAATAGAATAATGCATCATACCAGCAGGGCGAATAGACGACATTAGTCATAACGTCACTTGCTTGTTTGGAAACGTAGATTCCATCCGTGATTGGTTCCGTACGGATTTACCGCCAATCACGGATAGAGTACACGTTTCCAAACAAGCAAGTGACGTCACACTAATGTCGTCTATTATGGTTATAGTTGGGTTGAGTTGATAACGCCTTCTTAATGGGGATGATGCAATTGACGTAATTCTCACCCGACGAAGGCATAAGAATTTAGGCACTGTCTATTTCGCCGGAAAATATACAACTAAACTCTACTCTTTTTTACCTGGCAACGGTTCTGATTGGAGCGCCGGGACTGTACGTAACCGCGAGAACTACGGCGCATGCGCCAACTGCCGGTTTTGCCGTCCAAATACACTTCCTTTCCCCAAGGCCGGGATCACAGAGTGCTAGAATAGAGAGACCACGGCCATAGGCGGTAATGAAAATCGAAAAAGCATGGAATATTGCATAAGTTAGGGGCTATTTTGACTCTGGGATCGCCTCACGTCACGAGTGGCGAAGAAAAGAAATTGAATGAGCACGTCACAGCCAATCACAGCTTTGACCACCAAAATGAACTGCCTACTTCTCTGTCAATCATCAAATTTCCCGTGCTGCCCTCTACCTTGTACGGAATTTTAAATAAGCCTTGTGGGCCCTCTGTGGCCGGGATGGCCTAGTGGGAATCGTGCAACCCACTACGCTATTATGTGAGAAAATTTTCTGGAAAAATAGTTAAATTTTTAAGCCTAGTGAACTTTGTACAAAATAAATAAATATTTAAAATAATAATAAGTAGAAAGAGAGAAACTTGAGTATTTGAAACTGAATCCTCCAACTTGGTCTATATTTAGCTACCCTAGTAGTACAGCGCATACAAAATGTCAACTTTACGTATCTGATACAAGTAAACGAAATTTGGCCGTACATGACAAAGATTCGACGAATTTGAACATATAGGCTGCTTGCTGCTTGGGTAGCCTTTTTGTCCCATTATGGGGAATGGGAGTTTTTCATATAAAGATGTATAGAGTGTTTTCAGGTGACGTCACAACCGGTTATTTTCTTTTAACTGTGTATCTACTGTAGGGCTTTTAACTATTGCTAAGGCCGTTGTTTATCTGTTGCTAAGGCGGTTTTTTGAAATGGGATCACGTAATTACAAATGCTCCAATAGAAGAATTCCACGGCTAATCATTTTATGTAACTGTTAACCTCTGCAGGGCAAAAAACTGTAACTTTTCTGTTGCTAAGGCCGTTGTTAGGTCCGAGTCATGAGATTGAAAATGCTCTATAAGAGTAAAAGTTACGGATGTATTTGGAAATATAATTATTTCTTACCAGTTTATAATTAGATTATGAACTGATATTACTTGGCCTCGCAAACCTTGGAAACGACTAAATTTAACATAAACCATAGCATAGTTCAAAATAAAGAAAGTAAAATTAATATATTTTTTAAACAAAAATTTTATTGAGCTAAATTAAATTATTAAAATTACTCAACTGTACGGTGGTGTATTTATAACTGCTCCATGTTTAAAGGCTTTTAAATTCGAATGTAATTTTGGCTAATCATAATTTAGGAATAAATAAGACAACTGAACAAGTTTAAACTTTGATTTTATTGAACTAATACAAAGAAACAATTAAACACACACATGGTACAAAATTACATAAACATCAACATGTAAGAAAAAACGTACATTGAAGATAATAAAGAGAAGTTCAATCTCCTAGACGATTAAACATTAATTTGTTTATGGGAGAGATATTTTTTGAACACAGGTAGCCAAAATCTTAAATTTCATTGAAATTTCTCAAACTTTAGCTTTAGGGCATTGTAGCAAAAAGAAGTTCACAGGATTTTAATAAATCTAAAATGATAAGTTATATGGGTACCGTTTTTGAGTGTCATTTTAGCACTTGGGTATTTGGAATAGGTTGGTTACTTGGGTTTATTTTTGGTGCCCTTTGCTTTGACTTGGGCCGGCATATAGCACGCATGGAGTAGAGATGAGAATCATATAAGTGCTTGATAGAAGACTACGGACACAAGGAGAAAAGTCTCGCTGGGGTAGAAGAGGAGTCTTTAGTTGGATTTATAAGGCTTAAGAGACGATGAAGGGAAACACATCAATAAAACCCAAAGAGCTGAATTAAATGCATTGTTGGAAGATTTCTCCCATATTTTCAGTCTAGGGGAAGAAGCAAACCCCAAGATTAAACATTTCATTAATGCAGGAGATAATCCACCAGTTTCAATACCTCCATATAGGATATCTCTTGCAAAGAAGGAAATTTTAAAAGAAGAAACCCTGGATTGTCACAAATTTTATGCTGATGAAAGACGTAAGTCATCATTCCAATTTAAAATAAGTGATCACGTGTGGGTGACTTTACATCCCATTAGCCAAGCTGAAAAGGATTAACCACTAAGTTCATGCCAAGTCGTGATGGTCCATATGTCATCGGTCTGCAACATCTTATACTGTCGCCCCTCCAAATATGACTTATCGTCCCCTTTGGGAGATTATCATGTCACGTTCCTGTCATGGTGCCTTGTAATCGTCCTGATGCCACCCCAGTTGATCCGATCCGAAGGCGGGACTGGCCCAGAATGTAGATGGAGAATCCGATCTCTTCGTCTTATCCAGCCTCCAAGACATGCAACCCGCTTTTCGAGAACGTTTAGACCGCAGGTTGAGGGGAAGTGGGCAACAGATGAAAATGCTGCTTTACAATTAAACCCTTTATATTTTATTCACGCGCACGTGAACTTTAAAAAAAATAGTTAGAAATGAAAATGCTGTGTTGTTCTGGTCTTGTTTTATGTAAATTGTAAATAGTACCAAAATTAAATGAAATTGTTTTCACAAGGATTTAGTTAATTCGTAATGCAGACGTTGTGTTAAACCGGTACTTTTTCTTTAAATCACCGAAGATACTCTTCCCTGTTTATTTGGGGGTTTATAATGGTGATAGACTTCTAACATATTCTAACTATATTTATAGGTTTAAATTTTATAAGAGAAACCCAAAGCATGAACTGTTGTAAATCGTTTTCTTGACTCCGGTCTGTACTTGCTGTTGACAAATCAATCCATTCGGTCTCAACTATAAGTGACGCTGGTATTTCAAATGCACTTCGCCCGGTCGCACTACGACCCTATATGAAGTAATGAAGTATGCTACCCGAAAAAACTTGAATAACAGCTTAAATATCTATATTACGTTTTTTTGTGTGCTCAAATTTCGTTGAAAATCGCGTATTTCCAAGATCCCACAATCAACGAAATATAGATACTTAGGCTATTATTCAAGTTTTGTCGGATAGCCTAGATCAGTGTGGTCCAACCCGTGGCACGCGGGCCACAAGTGGCACTCGAAGAAATATTCGTGGCACTCGGCCTCAAAATTAAATCCGTGTTCTAACTATATAGAACAGTGTGGTCCAACCCACGGCCCGCATGCGGCCCTCGAAGAGATTTTTCAGGGCACTCGACCACAAAATTAAAAGCTTATTCAAACTTCATAGAATATAATCCACATATCACTTTTTATTACAGAAATCAGCTAAAAAACTGTTTTTTTAGGTCTAATTTTCAAAAAAAAATTTCAGGGGAGAACCCCTGAACCCCCTTAGGAGTTTTCTTGACTTAAAATTTAAAAGGGACATTAAAACCCCATCATTAGTTTATAAATTATATTTTATCTTCACTTATGGCTATACCGTTTCAATAACTTATTAGTTTCTTTTAAAAAGTACACATCAAATCGAAAGGAGTTATAAAATCAGTAGATGCCGTGAGTTGTAATTAAAGTTTAATCTATAAGTATTATTTCATAAATGTTCATTGCAGGGCGACAGTTGTTTTATATGTCTATCTATGTGTTTACAACTCAGTTTTGAATTTCTTTCTAACCTCTTGAGAAAAAAACCACTCAACCTATTCTAACCTTTTTTTTACCAGTAAACTTAAAAAACACTTCTTGCTCTTTCATTTTCAAAACATTGTGAATGGCCTAATTTCTAAGAAAGGTTTTTCTCTTTACTTTGGATTAATTATTCTTTTAACAACATATTTTCAATTCGATTAAGCAAGAAATATTTTTTATTTAAATTAAATTTAATAAATATGAACATCAAGAAAATAGTTTTTAAAATATCGCACCAACTATATCACTTGCATACATAAGAATAGTTTTAATGACCCAGCCAATATTTTTGCATTGCCTATTTAAAGTGAGAAAATCCTTAAATGAAACCAATCTAATCATAGTCGAAATAAATGTTCCAGTGTTGAAATAAGCTTGACTTGCCTGTGTTATATAAACTAGAGATGTGTAATTTTCGATTTTGATTGTCTGTTTTTGATTGTCTAAAAAGGCCTTTAAAAAGTTAAATTGGCCCTCGGGTAACTAAAGGTTGGACCACACTGGCCTAGATCATATAGGGTCCATAACTCGAGTGAAGACATTCGTCGTGTGATTAGGGTAGAAATGAGGGGCGAAAAACCGATTTTCGGCCTTTTTGGCTTGGCGCTCCATAGGATTAACATGGGAACCTTCGGGGGCTTTGCGGCACCCCTAGATATTATCCGAAAATTCTGAAAAAATTCACAGGTACTCTCTGCCAGTGTTGGGCATTCACACGATTGAAATTTCAATCGTCAATCGTACAATTAAATTCAACCGCGATTGAATCAATTGTGGAATCATTTCGCGATTAAATCAATTGTGGAATCAATTGCGGAATCATTTCACGATTGATTTAATTGTTAATCGTAGGTTAATTACAATTGATTCAATCGTCAATTGTTAATTGCACAATTGAATTTTGCCCAACTCTGCTCTCTGCCACCTTAGACAACTTTTTTTTTTGCTAAGACTTTATCAAAATCAAAAAAAAGTTTTTTTCGATACACCCTAATGAATAACTGCGTGCCTCCATTGAAAGCAAAGTTGGACCTGCTACCATTGTCCTGGGATCTCTTGGATCCTGATAATGGGGTGTGCTATAGGTGTTTCAAATACAACTCAAGTGCATCAAAAGATATCATAGAACAAGAACATATTACTTCAATGAAACAACATATAATATCAAAGCATAAACCCCGACATAAAGATATACACACACACACACGCCAGCACCGCCATTCGCATAAAGGGAGAGAGAGAGAGGAAAAAAGGGGCACAGAGCTCTGAAAGACAGAGCTTCAAATACTAGCTAATGTCGGTCTGGAGTGCAAACTTCTTATACTTTAACATCACAAATGAGCAAAACATTAACGCTAAAATAAGGTAGGGCTTTTGTTAAAAATAGTTTCCTTAAAAATCTAATACACTACTTATATTTAGCTGTTGTTTATTCGTCGTTTCTCAAAATAAATTTTGTAAATATATCGTTCTTATAGCTTTTGCGCTGCATTTCATCAAATAAATAAACGTTAAGTTGGATTCTGTTAACATGCAAGCAATAGTTATTGTGTATATCAGGGGTTCTCAAACTTTTGAGCATCGCGACCCACCTCATTTTTTCAGACACTAATTGAATGGAGAAGAACATTTACATCAGTGTTTCTCAGCCTCTTTCAATCCATGCACCCCGTTAGTCCTTCTAACCAATTATGTTTCTTTATCTCACGCACTTATTGGAGATCAAATGCAGGTGTTCATAAAAATTAAAAGGTATGAGTTTAACATATTAGCGTATCGAATAATTAAGATTTTTTTTTATTATTATCAGCTGCACATCGTAAATGGGGGTCTGGGGGTTCTCCCCCATAACATTTTTTGAGATTTTGATTCTTGAAAACTGGGTTTTTGCTCGTTTTTTAGTAATTTGAGATAATTTGCAATTCCAATATTTCTTCCAATAACACAAAAAGGATTGCGATGTTAAAAAAAAGTTGTTTAAATGTGTTGAAATTGGATGTCGATTCAGTGCGAAATTTTCCCTTGAACTTTCAGAGCACCTAGAGAAGGAGCATGACAAAAAATCGGAGGAGATGGTAAAAGAGTTCGAGAGTTATGCAGGTATGTCTTCGAATTAAAAGTTAAGTGTAGTGTGTCATATTTTGTTAATTTATCTGAAGTTTTTGCAATCTATGAGGTAAAACAGAAATAAATTTATAAATATTAGTGACAAGCAATGCACAAGACCCTGTCTTTCTATGCCATTTAAAATGGCAAAGATGTAAAAACAAGACTACGAACAGTTTAATTATTTATTTTTAAAAGTTAGCAGATAATGTAGAGTTTTCACAAAAAAATTGTGTTGTAGTCTACAACTAATAGATCTAACTATAGACTAATATCTATGTATTAAAACTGGATGTTATTATTAGAGGAGGGATTAGTGAATTGTTTAAAAAATAAACAGAGAGAGGGCTAGTAAATCATGTGCAGCATTAAAATGCTAAGCACTAAAGTTCTCGGGATGATGAGCTGTAACAGCACTTTTTTGTTCTATTAAGTTATCATTTTTATAAAGCTTTTATCGAGAAAAATTGAGAATGTTTTTTTTTAAAGGACAGAAGGATATGACTAATGAATTTGTATTAGTATTACCGTTTTTTTTTTTTAAATCTGAATTTAGTGATTCATTATTTAATAACAGTAAATTCTATCTTCACATTTAAAATAATTTCGAAATTCTGCTTGTGCTCTTAGCAACTCAATGACAATTGTAAGAGATGATAGTGTTATGGAAATCTTTTTTATGATCTTCAGGCGTTATTATTTGTGTTGTGGTATTATATACTGTCTCTTATCTGTTTACAGAATTCATCCTTTGGAAAAGAGAATATGAAAATTCAAACAAAACATTATTTCTGAAGAAAAATTCTAGAAAAACTCCATCTGGCAAAAAAGTAGAATATCACTGCCACCCCAATTGATCCGATCCGAAGGCGGGACTGGCCTAGAAAGTAGATGGAGAATCCGATCTCTTAATCTCAGGGGTCGGCAACCTTTTGAAGCGGAAGAGCCAAAAGTTACAATTTACAAAATTTCCCAGTTTTTAAAGAGCCGCACTAAAAATTTTCGTTTCCAAATCATATAGTATTTGCTTATATATATTTGATTTTGATTTAAAATAAATGGCTTTAAATACGAAATAATATAAAATATATAAAAGGTAATAAATAATATTGTTATAAACACAAAAGGGGGGGGGGCCTGGGGTCCTCCCCCATAAAAGTTTAGAAATTTGACCCAAAAAGTAGGATTTAACTCGTTTTGGTCCGAGCCCCAAGGCGTAGGCTAGGCCCTTTCCTAGCAGTTTTAGATTTAGCTAATTTGTTTCATTGTGGTACCTACCATGAAGTTGAATTTTAGCAGCCATTTGTCTTCCAATTCTGGATAATCAGTGCTATTTTCATTGAGGAATGTTTTTATTTCACTTAAGCGATTTGTAATTAAAGATTATAGATATAAAAGCTAATGGAAAAATTAGGTACTTAAAATTATATTTTCTTATATTTAAGGGTTTTGATATTAAATTATTAATTTTTTCGTATAGAACTGGAGAGCCGCAACTTTACATGAAAAGAGCCGCATGCGGCTCGCGAGCCGCAGGTTGCCGACCCCTGTCTTAATCTTATCCAGCCTCCAACCCGCTTTTCGAGGACGTTTAGACCGCAGGTTGAGGGGAAGTGTGTAACAGATGAAAATGCTGCTTTACAATCAAACCCTTTCTTCTTCTCTAGCATTACTACCCAGGGTGGGTCAAGGCTTTCCCAAGAACATTTCTTCATCTTGATCTCTGTCGTTTTCCAATTCGTTACCTTCAGTACCTTAAAGTCATCTTCCACACAATCAAACCCCTTGATCTATTAAGATAGGTTTGTATATAGTTAAAAATTTTAGACGTATATGGCCAGCGAATCTCAAACGACAAAGCTTGATAGTCTTTAAAATATTTGAATCCTTAAAAAGTCTGTAGGGCTCGAAATTGTACCGGTGCTTCCAAAAACCATCTTCATAAACAGCACCAAAAATCCTTCTGAGGACTTTCTGTTCAAAAATAACCAGTTGATTTGACTGGGCTTTAGTTAATAAACCCTTTATAGTATTTTATTCACGCGCACGTGAACTTAAAAATAGTTAGAAATGAAAATGCTGAGTTGTTCTGGTCTTGTTTGTTTTATGTAATTTGTAAATAGTATCAAAATTAAATGAAATTGTGTTCACAAGGATTTAATTACTTCGTTACGCAGACGTTGTGTTAAACCTGCGCTTTTTCTTTAAATCACATAAGATGCTCTTCCCCGTTTTTATAATGGGGATAGACTTCTAATTTATTCTAAATACATTTATAGGTTCAGTTTACTTACGTGGTATCTGAGATAGAATACCGAAACGAAATCATCCCTGAGTTTCGAAAAAGAATAATTGCTGCCAATAGATGTCTATTTGGTCTTAGAAACCAATTAAAATCCCACCTTATTAAAAGAACTAAAATTTTACTGTACGAAACTCTCATAAGACCAGTATTAACATATGCATCTGAAACATGGTCACTAACAGCAAAAGAAGAGAAAAGGTTGGTAATCTTTGAAAAAAAGTGCTAAGAACTATTTTTGGTGGTGTTAATGACAGTGGAAATTGGCGAAGAAGATTTAATTTTGAACTATACAAACTTTTTAGTGATGTTGACATCGTAAAATTTATTAAATTAAACAGAATGAGATGGGCCGGTCACCTTATGAGAATGGAAGGTGATAGGGCTGCTTTGAAGGTTTTTAATACAGTTCCTTTTGGACAGCGACCAAGAGGTAGACCGAAAAAGAGATGGGTTGACTGTCTGGATGGCGATTTTGAGGTCATTAAGATCAAAAACTGGAGGTCCACGGCCATGAGGAGAACAGCCTGGTCGGCTCTTTTAAAGAAGGCCAAGGCCCACAAACGGCTGTGGTGCCAGTTATGATGATGATGGCATTTATAGGTTTAAAATTTATAAGAGAAATCCAAAGCATGAACTGTTGTAAATCGTTTTCTGGACGCTTGCTCTCCGGTCTGTACTTGCTGTTGACAAATAAATCCGTCCAGTCTTAATTTTAAGTGACGCTGGTATTTCAAATGCACTTCGCCCGGACATTAGCCTTTTTTTATTTGAACATCGCTATTTTCTCATTGACGTTACAAGTTACAATCACATTTGAAAATAAGCAAAAGGTGTTGATGGAAAGAACGTGTTTCAAATTGCGAGGGAACGAAAGATCCGGATGTTTGGAATAACTGCGTGCCTCCATTGAAAGCAAAGTTGGACCTGCTACCATTGTCCTGGGATCTCTTGTATGGGGTGTTCTATAGGTGTTTCAAATACAATTCAAGTGCATCAAAAGATATCATAGGTGATGTAGGCCAATGCTATGTGATCCCAAGTTTCGTCATTTTGAACTGGATGAACTGCACGCAGCCCACCACGGTATTTCTGCCGTGAAATCGCTAGCTCGCTCACATTTGTGGTGGCCTGGAATCGATGCAGATCTTGAAGCAAGAGTAAAGGGGCATGCTACTTGCCAACAAAATTCTTCTGCTACTCCAGTTAAACATGTATCTAGGCCAGTTCCAGAACAACCATGGGAATGAATGTGAATAGGACAAGAACATATTATTTCAATGAAACAACACAATATAACCAAGGTATAAACCTCCACATAAAGAGATATACACACACGCCCGCACCGCCATTCGCATAAAGGGAGAGAGGGGAAAATGGTCACCAAAGACAGAGTTTCAAATAGTAGCTAAATGTCCGCCTGGAGTGCTGGCCAATACTTTTCAACCAAATCGTCACCTCTGCAACCCAACCAACGACATCAATGTTTTGTTCTCATCCTTCCCCAGCACAATTCTATGTCACTCCTAAGCAAATTGCTGATATCATAAAAAAAACTCAAGAATAATGTGGTGACTAACTTAACGAAAGTCATCAACTCCTGCCTCAGACTCAACTACTGTCCTGGCGCCTGGAAATGTGCTCATGTCGTCATGATCCCCAAACCTGGTCAACCAAGGAACTGAACATCAAGCTACAGACCCATCTCACTATTAAATAGCTTCTCCAAAATTTTTGAAAAAGTTCTCCACCCTCACATTCTACAACATTGTAAAAGTAATAATATCCTTCCCCCTGAAACAGTTTGGGTTTCGAGAAAAACATTCTAACATTCATCAGCTGCTGAGAATCGCCAACGCTATCAACGCTGGCTTCCTCCAGAAGAAAAGTACGGGTGCTGTCTTTCTCGACATTGTCAAAGCTTTCGACAGAGTTTGGCACGAAAGTCTTCTTTTTAAACTCATCGCTCTCAAATTTCCTACTTACCTAATCATAATCCCCATTCCGCCACTCCCACATTCTTTCTGGAAAGGAAAGTAATTCTTTCGTTGATTTCGTCTGCTATCTCTGTCGTAGTCATTTTTACTCGCATGATGAAATTATGGCGGATAAATTTGAATTCAGACAAAATACTGACTCAGTTATCAAAATAATAACTCACGAAGCTTTAGGAAATGATAATTTCTCAGTGGAACTTCGTTCTAACACCAATGATTCAGAGACATTCAACAGATGGTTGAACTCTTTTTCAGAGCAATCCAAGACTAATTGGATTGCGACATGTCCACAAGCAGCTTTTCAACCATTTTCAGCAGCTACACCTTCAACATCATGCACCAATCAATCAAATGACCAAGAAATTCTATCACTTGATCAAGATTTACATTCTAATAATCAAAATCTGGTAGATAACTTCCTTAGCATCTTAGAAAAACTCAGTAATACCGTAAAAACAAATAAAAACAACCCAGAATTGATAAAAGCCATAAAAAGTGTGAACTCTAAACTTGAAAAAATCAATAGCCCTGAAGTTGCTGCTTCATTTTTGTTCACTTTGTCCTTAGGATCTAGAGTAAAATTTGGCAAAAAAATCAATGTGCAGTAGGCTGGGTCGAAAAAAGCAAACTTTCGAATTTTGAAACGCTTTAGGTCTCAACAGTTGCGTCTTGACATGCTGATGACTGGAAAAATACTCCATCGGGCCTAAAGTTTGAGAAACTTACAAAAAACACACTGCATTGGAAAAATTCCCTAAATTTTAAAATTACGTTCACAAACTTCAAACTAGGTGTTAGTACATTCTTTTAGATACTTTCAGTCAAATAAAATATTTAAAATAAATTTTCCTGTTATATCATATCAGGATAAGGCCTAAACTTAGCGAATTTCAATGAATATTCGTGGTTTTGCGCACTCTGGGTACGTTCCCTTTTGGCATGAGAATGATCTGAGTTAAGGATGCAAACTGTACAAAAAGCAATGAAGTACTCCGTTTAATGTTGTTTACATTTGTATGTGATTTATGACCCAAGTAGTCAATACTGAAATGCCCCCCATGACGCATCTAAAGTGATGATATATTCTCGCCATCACATAAGGTTTCTCATTTACTAATCGGGCTTGCTGTGTGTGGTTAACACGTTATCTTATCTGAAATTTCTGAGGTAATAATGGAAAAGCAGAAAAAAACCTTTGTGTACAAGACAGTCAGAATGTTGTCCTCTTCTTGGTTCCCCGAAATCACTCAGAGGATCAAATCTACCGACTGTCGAGGACATGCTACTTTGATTGTTGGAGGTAAGATCACAGCTTAAAATATCATCTGATTCAAAGAAAGAACCTCCGTTTTAAAAAATAGCAGACAGTGTTGCTACTCAAATTGAGAGGATATACATTAATGCTTCGATACCTGTACTATCTCGTTGTCGAGTTATAAAATGTATAAGTAGATACTACCAAGTCTATTGTAAATTCAAGAAATCTTATAATAGAGACCGCAACAAAGACATTTATAAAAAAAATGTAAGAGGGTTCATTGATGAAGCCAAGACAAAGTTGTTTGATATTGCAGCATGTAAATGCCCTATGACATTTTCTTGTGATTGTAACAAAAATCCAAGTACCTGTGATTGCCCTGTAGTTGTAGAATGTAAATGTGAAAGAGAAAAAAATTCCTCTCATTGAAAGAAAACTTATGTATGACCAAAGAACTGATAGAATACGGTTTATTGGAACTGTGTATAAGATAACTACCAATAAACTATTAAAGAGAAAGAAGAGGAAAGAGCAAGTGCTTAGAAATAAAGTCCTGTCTAGTGTGTGTAACGAATCCTCCAGCAGCAGCACCATGAGAAAATCTCATAGAAGAAATGAATTTAACTTAGATCCAAATCCCAAAACATCTCAAATGAGATCAAATCTAACATCTACTGCAACTGAGAGCCAGAGTGGACCAACCCACAAATCCACTTGGTCCACTCTGGCTCTCAGCTCCTCATTTATAAATTAAAGACGATAGTACAAAAACTTCATTTAGAATTTTTTTTACTGAAATCAGTCACCAGTTTTAGTATTTTGGAAAAGTTTATAAGACTTATTTGGTTTATTCAACCATGTATAAACCATAGTCTTATAGACTTTTCCAAAATATTAAAAATGGTGACTAGTTTCAGTATTCATTTACTGGGAAAACTGTGTTCATATTTGAGGAGCTGAGAGCAAGAGTGGACCAAGTGGATTTTTGGGTTGGTCCACTCTGGCTCTCAGATCCTCAACTATAAGCGACAGATTTGGTGTTTCGGATAGAGCAACTGTGGGGATCGACAAAAACAAGGTGAGAAGAGAGAAAAAAAAAAGCACGCAAGGGTGCAGTTCAAGAAATACGCCAGGTGAGCGTCTCAAAAAAAAGTGTTTACTTTGATGGTAGAAAGGATAGTACTATTAGCTATCATTGAAAACACATACTAAGCATTATGGAGCAATACATGAAAAATTGAATGGTGCAAAACCTGTGGGTGATGGAAAAATTCTGATTGCAGATTTGAAATCAACCTAAAAAGTTACCCACAAGAAACACTATAAAAGTATCTTGTGCCAAAAACTTTGTTTACCAGTGTTATTAAAAAGATCGTTGGATTGGAGAAAGATGATTCTGGTCACTGACACAGAAGAATCTTAAAGAGGAATGGTTGATTTAGTTTTGTGAGTTAACTTTCCACCTAAATAGATAAGGCATGCAAATACTAAGAGGTTTTTTTTATGAATGTTACTAACATGAGATTTTTTTTCTCTTCAGGATTTGAAGTGCTGATTTGGATTTACTGAGTACTGAGGATTTGAGACAAGAGGAGGGTAACTGTCTTGTGACTGAATATTAAAACATTAAGACAATATTGTATTAGCAAGGGTGAGGTACATGTTACATTGTACAACTTATCCCTGTTTTATACATGTGATAACTTAAATTGATTTTTTAATACTTCATTTTCCTTTTTTTATGTAAATCTCATCCCTGTTTTAAACAAGATGTTTAAAATTTAATTTGGTTTTTGTTAGAGTGGCGTTCAGTTGTCCAAATGTAACGTTCAAGAAATTTACTAAAAATTTAATTTGGTTTTTGCAAGACTCCAACATGCCGTTCAGTTGTCCTAATTGTCCAAATGTAACGTTTAAGAAATTTACCAAGTATCTAACTCATATTAACCTGGTACATAGTCATGAAAATAATTTTAATGTGAATTGTAATCTTAATGACTGTCCAAAATCCTTCAATAACTTTCCTGCATTCAAAACCCATGTTTACCATCAATACCTTGACTCTCGAAACAGCCACAGTATGATTGGCGCAGCAGTCATCCTTAGAGAGAAAAATTGGACCCAAATTACCTTCTATATAAAAGCCGGTAGGAATAAAGAAATGGGGTTTACTACAGTAGATATCGATAAAAATCATCAAACAGATAATTTAAAATTTTATTTTGAATATATTAGCTATCATTGAAAACACATACTGAGTATTATGAAGCAATATATGAAAAACTGAATGGTGCAAAATCTGTGGGTGATGGAAAAATTCTGATTGCAGATTTGAAATCAACCTAAAACGTTATCCTAGAAACACTATAAAAATATCTTGTGCCAAAAAACTTGTTTACCAGTAGGTATTATTAAAAAGATCACTGGATTGGAGAAAGATGATTCTGGTCAGAATCTTAAAGAGGAATGGTGCCCATGGGTGAAAGTTAGAAAATGTTTCAAAACAGAACCTTTTTCATTGAAAATAATGGTATCTTCTAATTACAGGTATGAGAATTTTTCCATACCACTCCATCCAGAAAAAATACCTAGGACAGATTTCTGCACTTTAAGGGAAAACTTTCATCAATGGAAATTCCTTTACTTTTTTGAATTGCACTGTCCTTAGAAGGATTTTCCCAAAAGTTATTTATTATTTGTTTCTTTCTTAAGATATATAAGAAATTCTCAAATAGTTTTCTTCAGTAGAACTGAGGTATTAATACTGTTCAAATATACACCAAACATACTAAAGAAATGGTTCAACGGGGAATCTCTATATGGGTTAGAATTCTAAGGGAAGAGTTTTTGTTATCATAAAAAATTTGTAATCAGGTTGTGTTACAGCTTTCAGTTATAAAATCACAAGTTAAATACAGGTCCAAGCCTTCAAAGTGGTCTATTTAAGTTGAGTATAAAAATATAAAACCTTCTCATTAACAAAATATCATAGTAAAACAAGAATATCTGCTCCATATCCTAGAGCAGGGGTTCCCAATAGGTGGTCCGCGGGCCGTATCCTAGACAAATCACCGAGAAATTAAGTATTTTTTTATTTTCCTTAATTTGAAGTAACCATTATCCTACTCAGCAGTTCATTCGTTAGTTAATTGTCATAGTACAAATAGATTAAATTTTTCAATAGCGAAAATATCGTATAATTTTGGCTCACAGCTCGTAAAGACTGCAAAGAACTCGGTAATAAGGCATTATAGGTAATTCTTCCTTTTCCGACCACCTGCCGATGTGAAGAGGCCTTTTCATTTATGTGTTCCATGAAAAACAAATATAGGAATAGACTTGACTTGGGATCGGATAATAGAGTTAAGGTTTACGGAACCTAACATTTTAGAAATAAGGAGCACGAAGAAAAGACTCCACTTATCTCACTAAAAATGTAGAGTTATAAATTATATTGATTGATTTATATTTTTCATTTAACTTGTGTTGTATAAAATTTCCTTTGTATAGTATAAAAATTTTCCACATTTTCCTTCACCATTATACTTACATTATAAATTACTTCATAATTTAACTCAAATTATAATGAGTGTAATATTCATGTAATGATTTGAATACATTAGTAATTTGTAGTAGATTCCATATAATCTACATTTTTTAAAAAAAATTTAAGCCTTTAAGTTCAAGGGGTCCTCGTCAGTAAATTAATTGTAAAGGGGGTCCTCGGCAAAATTTTATTGGGAACCCCTGTGCTACGTGATTGAAACCTCTACCAGTCCGTGGTCATCGCCCATCGTACTAGTGAAGAAGAAAGATGGCTCTACGCGCTTTTGTGTGGACTATCGGAAGCTGAACGAAATCCAACACAAGAAAGGAGCAAGTAATGGAAATGCTGATGCACTCTCTCGTAGGCCTTGCCCTGCAGACTGAAAGCATTGTACCCGAGCTGAGGACAACTACGAATGCTTCAAGCCAGTTGTGCGACGAGTTGTCTCGACGTCTGCTCCTCTGCTGGATTCATGGAATGACCAAAACATTCGCCAATCACAGTACAGCAGCAAATCCTCATTGCCACACGGTAGCACAGCGGAAGAACACCAAACCCCACTGCCCGAGCTGCTGACCGTACCTACGCCGTCGACCAGTGGAGGCCAAGCCATTTGTCGCGTCTCTGCCAAACTACCCCCGTTCTGGGCGGAGAAACCGGGCCTCTGGTTTGCTCAGGTTGAGTCTCAATTTATTCTTTCCGGTATTTCGCAGGATTTTAAGAAATTCCACCATGTTGTGGCAAGTGTTGTGTGCTTCGGAGGTTGAAGATATCATCAGTTCACCCCCAGTAAAAGACGCATGTGGACATTTGAAGCAAGAGCTGATACAGAGATTGTCCACATCAGCGGAACAGCGTATTCGCCAACTATTAGATGGAGAAGAGCTAGGAGACCCTACGAAGTAATAGTACCCTATACCCTACGAATAGGACCCTACGAAGTCGGCGGTCGCCACAAGTCCAACAACGAAACGCTACTGGGCGCTTTGGAATTCGTTACTTCTACAAGACGGAGTTCTCTATCGCAAGTGGGATAGTGAGGACGGAAAAACCACTAGATGGCAGCGGATCTTGCCTAAATCAAGAATTCTTAAAGTATTTAGAGAACTACATAGCAGCGCAACGGGGGGTCAATTTGGCTTTGTGAAGACTCTGCGAAAAGTTCGAGAAAGATTATACTGGGCCAAAATTCGAAATGGTGTTGAAAATGAGACTGGTGTGCCACGTGCAGTTTCAACACTGAGATAGAACTGTAGTTCACGGAGCTATAAGGACTGCTCGTGAGGTTTGTTTTGAAGAGAGATTAGGATTTTGGGGATGGGTGATTATATTATTAGGGAGGGTGTACTAAATTCAACTAGCATTTTTGTGGTATTTTTATGGCTGTATAATTTATTGTAAATAATCGAAATTAATAATTAAATGCCTGATTTTTTCTTGGTTACTTCCTGTGTTAATTATTGGGGAAAAAGGGGACCCTCAGAAATTTTTGTAACACTAGTTAGCCTGTTTGTGGGAAAACGGACATCTCGCGCAGCACAATAGAGCATTTTCAATCACATGACTCGGACCTAACAACGGCCTTAGCAACAGAAGTGTTACAGTTTTTTGCCCAACAGAGGTTAACATTTACAGAAAATGACTAGTCGTGGAATTCTTCTATTGGAGCATTTGCAATCACGTGATCACATACCTAAAAACCGCCTTAGCAACAGATAAACAACGGCCTTAGCAACAGTTAAAAGCCCTACAGAAAGTACACAGTTAAAAGAAAATAACCAGTTGTGACGTCACCTGAAAACACTCTAGAGGACAGTTCTAAAAGTAATTCTGCGAGTTGAGGCCCTCATATTCGGCGCATGGAATAGTCTTCCAGAATGCTACAGTGAGGTGAAGAAGTTAGCGTATGGAGTGTAGACGATCTTTGGTTCGACATATTCGTGCGAGCAAGCATTATCTTGCGTGAATACAATAAAAAGTAATGTTAGAAGTCAACTAACAAATAAAAATCTAGAGTCGTGCTTAAAACAACAAGTTATAAGCCAGATTTAATCGAACATTCAAAAGGCATGCAAAGCCAATGCTCCCATTGATGTAAATATCTACTATATTTGTGTTTTATATGAGTGAGGCTTTTCCTCTGCGATTAAAGCTTCCTCCCGACGCGACGGTTCACAGAAGAAGCCTGGGGAGGAGCTACCGTAGTACTTGGAGTCTCTGTGAAACTAACATTTTGCCTGTGGGGATTCAAGGCAAAAAGAGATTTTTCATCGGGAGCAGGAATTTCCAGAAGAGATTTTAAAAGCCCCCAAAAAATAGAAAGATCACTGACTGTGTTGCTTGAAACACTACAACTACGGCAAATTAAACTAATGAGGAGACTGTAGTGCCGTTTACATGGGAAAAATACTACCCGGGTTGCTACCCGGGTTAAAGGTGGGTTCAAGGGAATTTCCAACTCTACCCGGGTCACGAAATTTGAAGGCGTTTACATGAGACATGATCTAACCCGGCTTTTTCTCGGTCACGTGGTAAGAAATAAGTGATCTGCCTGTTTCCATGGTTTCCAAGTTTGTTAACAAATAGTTCATTTTTGTTCTTGCAAGAAGCATCAAAATGAATTTTAAAAGAGCGTTGGCGATATATGCAAAAAAAAAATCAACGGATGATAGCAGATTTGCTTACCGAAGACCTGCGAAGATGTATGAAAGTAATCTTGTATTATTTGTTGAATATTTTGTTTATTTACTAGTAACACTTATACAATTATACAAAATTGTGTTGGCAACATTGTTTCAATTCCATCAATGTTTATTGTTTTGATTTCTGTTTTTCATCATGTTTGTAAGTTGTGCTTGTCTTAAAAAATAAATGGATGTTTATTAAACTTAACGTTTTATCTTCACATTTCAAACTGCATTTGCTACTTTCTACGTTATTGATGTCCATTACAAATTATATCAAAACAATCAACAGAGCACACACAAACAATTAAATGGCGGACTACACAACACGCAAGGTAGTGTGGGATGGGACACGAAAGGCATCCCCGGCAATTGACTAGGATTGAATTCAACTCGGCTTTTTCCTATCTTTTTCCCTTCGTAGGGAATGCCGGGTCGAAAAGAGGAGTTAGAGCCGCCTTTAACCCGGGTAATTGGCTCATGTAAACGGCACTTGTGTAAAAAGAGCTGCCCAAATTAGTTTTTATGTTAAACAAACGATTTTTAGTTACCAGAATAGTGTTATCAGCTTTGCAAAGATACATAACGCGAGGAGTTAAGAAAGTAAGTTTTTGTGCTCCATAGACTTAAAATTAAAAATTCACTAATTTCGCCTTACGTGTGACGTCAAACCTCGTTGTTGTGTAATCAACTTAACTCGTGTATACTTAATAATAAGCCGAGAGCAACCATTAAAATGCCTTTTTTATTGCTTTTATTAGGAGGAGTATTGCAATAAAATAACAATAAAAAGACGAAAATAAAATATTGAGATCCATTTTTTTTATAAGTTGCCCCAGAGGTGCAACAGGATGTAGTAGATTGATTTCAGATGATGCTGAAAATACACCATCGCAACTTCAGTCAAATAATATAGAGACGTAAAGTGGTTCTCTTTAGTTTTGGACAGGTGCTTCGGACGCAGCTCATGTTTTTATATTTGTCCGAGACATTCTTTAAAGTTTTGGTAAGTTTCTCTACATGTGCATCGCATTTTGTTCAGTAATAAGACTTTCGAAGGAAAACTGAAGATTTGATGCAAAATTTAAATGGTGTTTCCTTAATTTCAAGCGAGGTCGTCTGGATGGACCTCCTAGAGAAGATATGGACAACTAGACATACCATCACCTTCTTCGTCTCCTCAAGCTCCTGATATCCAACGTTACATTGTCGAAAATGGAGCTTGTGAAAATGGGACCACTAGTAGGCTGTAGTGCTAGTTAATAATTTGGTTGAAATTTATAGTGACCTGACCATAGTAACGCCGGAATGACTTCCCTAGCAATCGTTACCGCAGGGCAAACAAGGGCGTCTGTTCCATTAGTTAGCATGGATGCATCAGTTTCAAATCGTTGTAATATAAAAATATCAGTTATCAATGGAATAGATCCATATTACTTGGATAATGTAAATTTATGGTGCATTGGAAACTATTAAGTTTACAAAACTTCGCACTACACATCCCAAGATTTCAACGCATATAAAAGTTTTCGGGCATTTTGCATGTGGATGGGTGCGTGAAGTTTTTGTCCATAATACCATATCCATAGTTTTTTTCCCTACGATAATAAGCTCTAAGCCTGGACCGGACAAAGGCGCGGATATACAAAACAAATAATTGTTTACAATTTGTTTGCCCTGCAGAAGGTTGACAGTGAAAAGAAAATAACTGGTCGTGACGTCACCAGAAAACACTCTTATTATCCGTGTAGAAATTTTTGGCAATGAAAAAAAAATGTTTTTAAAAACTATGTGAAAATGTTTTAGTTGATATTTGAGAAACTACAAAGAGAGATCATGATTGAAGTTAGAGCAGCAGAGAATAAAGGGAATCCATCAAAAAGCAGAAGTATGGACTTCTTCAACCGGAACTTGGTGGCGCTACGATCTGGGCGGTGGCTTACTTCCGGGTTACTTCTTTTGGCGTTGTATTTGGCTATTCTTTGATTTGGCTATTATTGGCGTTGCGTCGTTCTTGTATTTGTTTGTATTCCATCGTGTGTTGTTTTTATTATTCTGTAGATTTTACGAGCATTTCGCTAAATACATTATTAATTTATTCATATTTTCTTTAAATTAATCAAAAGGTACTATTCATATCCTTTTTTCTTGGCTATTTAATTTTCAGCCTGAATAGGAAAGGCTATGGATCCACTTGTTTTGCTTTTGGATGCAGTGTCAAAGCAAGTACAAATTTGTTGTTATCCACTGTAAAAAATGTTTAAATTTCCCCGTGATATAGAGCGTAGTGATAAGAGAAGATCAGACGGAGTTACTGTAGATAGAGGAAAAGACCTAGAAACATGAAGTTCCTAAAATAGAAAAACACAAATTTGAGATAAAGAGCTGAAATAATTAAAATCGATAAGAAGTTTATAAAGTGGAAAGAGGATAATGATATACCGGATGATATTGATGTCCTCTCACAAAGAATTGGTGAGCTTATACGTATATGGAGATCATGAACCCAACAGATCTACCACCGTCCGTCCAGAGAACTAGACAAGTATATATACTCAAAAGTGGATCTCGTATTGAGTATTGAGATTTCGTTTAGTTAAACTCAAACTCAAAGTGGGGAGTGTCGAAAATGGAGCTTGTGAAAAAGGGACCATGACAAAACTATCAGAATTTTTTAATTGATTCAATTAGAATATTTGATCCGTTTGCATCAAAAATGAAAAGAAATCAAACCAATTAAGTTTCAAGCAAACGATTTTAATTCATAAGAGAATAACTAAACAGTGAAGGATTATTTAAAGGTCTGTCGTAAATATGTCTACTACTATTCCTAACTCAGAGTTATGGGAAACTTTTTTGAGGCACTAAAAGGCCTCCCTGAGCTCTGGAAAGTCAAGAAAAGCAAATGCATGGAAATAGCTTCTAGATGTGTACAAAAAAATTGATCCTGGGGTCCAGAATAAATTTATAATAAAACAATAGTATGTTTTCTAAAGATAGTTGTTTATAAAAAAAGTCATAGTATATCCGGTGACAGGAAATATAATTAGTTGATTTGAATATATCGATGGAAAATACCAAAATACATACATACAAGCGAAATAGGCGTAAGGCTCATCTTGGAGGATCAGATTCCACGATGCTCCATCTCAAGAAAAGAAGTTCAACATCACTTCTCGCCACCCCTCCTGTGTCGTCGATCCTTCAATCTTCGTGACGCCGGGGGTTGCAGGTACAGCTGCTCCATCAGCCAATTTTTAATGGAGCTCTTTAGGCCACAGGAGGTGATCGTCAGGATCCGTAGATTCGATATTACAAATTAGGCTTTTAAGGAATCGAGTAGATGAGATTTTTAGGTCCTGGCCTACAGGTCTCAAGGAAGTTACCAAATTAATTGGGGGGTTTTGTGGCGCAAGGTCCATTATATTATACAGACATACTGCGCCCCCCTGGTTTTGAAAGTTCAATATGAAGTATCCTCAGGTAGGAGAATCCATGAACAAGGTGCAAAAAGATTAAGATAATTAAAACTTGTTAGCTATGAAAGATTATTTTAAGCCTTTGTAAAATCACATAACAGGCGATACATCGCCAATTAGTATATGGAACTGTATTATTAATATGTTTTGTACCTATTTTAGTTCCTGGTTTAGTTCTTTTTAACTTCCTTCTTTCATCAAATAAGCACTCTTATGTCTCGTCCCGTAATGTAATAGCTTTATATGTTTTTAAAATCAAATTAAACTAAATTTAATCTTTCAAATATTGTCGAGTGTTCTTCTGCAATCTATAGTTATCCTTAAGTTCCCACATCATCAAGAGCAACTACTAGATCTTCACAAAGGTAAGCAACCTTTTATTTTATGATATTCAGAAAACTTCAATATAATAAAAGCTACCGAAGGCACAATACCAAAAAAACCCTTACTTTCTCCTTGGACAAGGATTTTTGAAGTTGACTTCATAGACGAGAAAATATATTGTATAATTTTTCATACTTTTATCATAACAGTAGAAATTATCATCATGTATAAATTTTTTTGGGGAAAAACCTGTTGGACCCGCACCACGCACACAGGGGTGCGTAAATTAAAATTATATACAATGTCCTGCCACATTATAAACAAATGGCACAAAAATACGTCGCTATTGGAGGGCTATAGGGCCCAACTCAAGAACAAATTAACAATTACTTAGTAGACATGTACTCTACTCTTTTGTTGTATAATAGTGTTTAGTATTTGTTGAATAATTGTATTGTAATCTGTATTTAAAAGAGAAGAGGGTTTATGCAAGTCCCTCTATATATATATAGCCTCACAACTCGGGCGGGCGACGTCACACTTTCACACATTTTTTTGTAATCTTGTTATTTTTTGTGGACTAAGTTAATTTCAGTAGAAGGAAAACAACCTAAAACTGGGTGAGGTTTGTTTTTGTATGTTTGTTTGGAACATCAATTACAAACTTTTCTCAGTTAACCGATTCATCAGAAGAGTGTCATCAGAAGATCCTTTAAGAAATAGATGGGTTGAGCCCATATCATCCTGTTTTTTAACACAACTAAACAATTGCAACCTTATTTTGAGATAATGTTAACCTATTAAACAAATATATTACAATTTCCTTTTAATAACACCTTTATATGATGATCCTATTAATGATTGTTTAATTAAGGTTTAACCTGAGCATTTAAAGCAATATTAAAATAGAAAGTAATAACTTGCATTTATACAACTGCTAATGGTAATGTTGTTTTTCTTAGATTCACAGACCAGCCAAAATTGAAAAAAGTTGATGAAGAGACAAAAGAATAGTACCCCTGCATTGTAGATTTACCCTATTGGCATAATCACTTATCTTCAAGTCCAGAAGCATTGAAATTTCGGGATATGTCATATGAAACCATTGAGAAGTTGTTGAACTATTATCAAAAATTGACAATCAGCAGTGAGTGCTAGACATGAGTTGCAGACTTTTAGAGCACTAGAACTAGTTTAACCATATACAAAACATATTAAAAATTCAAATAATATAATTGTGAATCTTAATTTAAAGGTAAATGGTGCAAACGGAATTCCTTGTTCTATCTGAAGTGAAAGAATATAAAATCATATAAGGGATGGACTTTCTCCATAAAGCTAGCATCGTCCAAGATATCGAAGGCGAAAAATGGTGTTACTGTGAAAAACCCAGGGTTCGTCCCTTTTTCTTCAAGAAACACGACACACTTTTATTCTAAATACTGAAAAACCATTTCTTTAAATTAAATATTATAAGAATTATAAATGGTAATTACGCAAGGAAATTTCAGTCCAATACAGAAAAACCTCTAACATCCATATTCGTAATCAGTGTCCTTAACACCGTTTCTTTCTCTATGAATCCGTAAAAATAATGGATAAATCGTAATTGTGGTATGGCAACACTAGAGCTCCGCGTGTGAACCTTTTTCCACGGCACCGAATTAAGTAAAGAACTCACAAAGATCCTTGAGGTTGGTATTTTGTCCGAGTCTGTCGACGTACACGGTTCCTCTGCAAGACCCACTCTCGGACGTATCATAGCCGATTTCACCGCCATTGAACACTTTCCTGTATTTCTTGCTCCTCCTCGTTTAAATAATCCCTATCATCACAATCATTTTGATCATGGTCTTGACTAGGCCTGTAACGTCTTACTCTTACTTTTCCCCCTCTAATTCTATAAGGTTTATCGAATGTATAGCGAAAGCAACAGAGTCTTTGCTAGCAAAAGTAAAAAAGAGGCTCAGAGGCTTGCTATCAGAATCCCTCGTTGCAATACCACATAGGTTTGTAGCTATACTAGTCCTCATAACAATACTAATGAAGCAAGCCATCTAATTTCGTTAACACCGGCTTCTCACATTTCATGTTGCATGCCATTCAGATCATGAAGTGAGACGACATCATCTGTTTAAATAATTATTATAAAATCTTGATCTGTGATTGAAAGTATTGAAAATCCAAATCTATTTAAATTTTGTAAACTAAAAGTTAATTACTATTTTATAAAGATCGGACTAGTCATTTAATCAATACCCCTACAGGTTCGTCGTGCCACCTTCTAGGTACCGTCTTCCGGACTCAGAGTGGTGGTTTCTAAATAAAGATATAATGTTTTATATTTTAACTGGTGAGGATTTAATGACCAAGTAAACAACATCTCCACATAATATTGGCACCTCCGGCACCTGCACGTGACTATTTCAGTCGGACTACTATAATAATGAATTGCATAAATACAACGACTTGGAATGGTATTCAAAACCAGCAGACAATAACACTCTAGGGAGCTGTGACCTCAATGTTCAAAAACCAACATTGTCACAACAGAATGAGAAGATCAAAATTTTAAAAATCACCAAAAGGATTGATTTAATAAAGGTTTATAGAAAACTTGCATTGACTTCAAGATCGAATAATGTTGAGATTAGAAAATAAACTAACCAAAAACCACATTCAGTTTTCTAATAAAAAAATAGTTCAAATGAAATAGTTCAGCATAAACAAACACATATGCTCACTATGGGGAAAATGAAAGTGATTATAAGATACCGAATTTGTAATTGTAAACAAATCTGTTGCCAGTGCTTTAAAGTTTTTACAGAAAAAAGTTTTGCGAACTGTAAACATACCTGTTGTAGCTAGTGCCATCCAGGAACTGTATGAGCCAAGGAAGTTCATAATAGAGTTAAGAACCCTTTTGGCAAAAAAAATTGTTTAAAATTCAAATTACGAGTTGGCTCTCTCTATCTCGCTCGACAATGTATAATTAAGTTGTGTTTATATTTGTAACCTTTTCTGGCTTTAATTATATCAAGGGGCAATAATCAAATTAATAATAACATCAATACCACACCTGAGTTTTTTTTTTTAAATTATATGATAGTTTGTGTTGATGAAATCAATATTAGATTCAAATATAAATTTGTTTCCCGAGGTTGCAAAACATTGTAACTTGTACTATGTTACTCAAGTACACACTTTCGATAGGTATTGATTTGATATATACGAACTTTCTGCATTCGTTACTTGTAGTAAGGAAATATCAGGCAACCAAAAATTCACAATATTATCGGCAATTAACCATATGCGCTCAGTGTACAAATTAATCGGTATAATATCGGATGTCTGGGTTTTATTTCATTATTAACTGAGTTTTGTCCAAATATCTTGATACTTGATACCAAATACTTGATATTTTAATTGAATGTTTATTGTCTTGTCTGTAATTGTCCCTTTCCTGAGTGATCCCAATAAACGTTAGTCTTGTATATCCAATGCTTACTCATTGAGTATCCATCCCCATACTATGCCTTACCGCCCAGTGTCGCCTCAGCTGATGCAGTCAGATGAGTTTCGATTAATTGTAATGATTTTTATAGCACAAAGCCCATATTAGGGCATAAAGCAAAATTGGTTTCCCTTCTAAAAACAAATGCTTTGAAATTTAATTTAAATATTTCGTAAAATTTTACCTAAAATATAGTTCTCCATTGGATTCAAAAGTCATTTTCCTTATTTTAGCTCACCCAGACTGACCACCACATAACAGACCGTTGCAAAGGCTTCTGCTCTGGTAGGACATCATATTGTCGCCAAAATCCACCATTACCAGAAGAAATAAAACTGAACTGTACAGACTTCCAAATATTAAACACAATGGTGTGCAACACGAAAATGTATATGAGGAATATATGCCAAGATGACATCAATACAATTCAATCCTTGGAAAATGAAATCCAAGCAATAGAACTTTTCTTCAAATTTAAAGTTTTTAAACATACGTATACTCTCCTAAAGGGAAATATTCTGATAACGAACTGAATGTACTTAAGCAAACACTTTCCCCTCCATACATCGTTACAGGAGATTTTAACATCAAACATCCTATACTAGGATCCAACAATGAATCTCCAGACGCAAAGAAGTTATTAGACTGGATAGATGATATAAATGGTTTCATTCTATACATAGTGTATTGCTATACGAACTTTCTGCATTCATTACTTATAGTAAGGAAATAGCAGGCACCCAAAAATTCATTATATTATCGGCAATTAACCTTATGCGCCAAGTGTACAAATAAATCGGTATAAGCTCGGATATGTCTTTCATTATTATCTGAGCTTTGTACGAATACTTCTTATTGAAAAGAAAATATTAAAAGAGTTTTCTGTGTGTGTCTTGGTAACAATTGAATTCACTGTACTTGGAATATTTCTTGCAAGTCTGTTACTTGAAATAGGAGTAAGCGTGAAATATATCCAGACACCTATGCCGTATCACCCCGTGTCGCCTCCGCTATAGCAGTTAGATGGGTTTCGATTAATTGTAATGATTTTTATACTAGTACAAAGCCTATATTTGGGCATAAAGCACCTAAAGATATTTAAGTCAGCTAGGCGTGCTGCTTAAGTTATCCACCCGGGGAGAATGAAATGGGGAGAAAAGCAATTCTGCTTTTGGACAGGGGGGTCAAAAATGTCGAGAGAAAAAGTCATATATTCCTAATTAATCACGGGTTAAGAAATGTTCGTTATATTTTTTTCTATATCAATTTCTTTTTTATTTTATAGACCTTCAAAGGTTGTTCATTTGATGACTTTTTTGGATTCTTTAAAAAAGAAAAAAAGCTGCCAAAGATAGGGTAAATAAAAATGATGATGATTTCTAGATGATTTCAGTGCTTAAGTGACATTGAGGTGCTTCGAGATTACATGTTCTAAGTAATATGTTATTACTAATATTGTAATTGTTTTGTTATAAAACTGGAGGTAGTGAATAAGTTACAAAAGTACCTCTTGTTTTTTCTCTATCACTCAAAACTTCCAGCTCCATTTAATTCAATGTTTCTTAATATTTTGTATCCTCAGGGTCGTAACTAAACTAAAATTCGTAGGGTGTGGAATTTCGACTCCTAAGTATTTTTCCGACATTAATTACAGGCAAGCATTACAAGCGAAAAACAAAGGTAGGATTTGAACAATCAAATAAAGAAATTTCGTGGGAAATACATAATACTTCTTCCAAATTGAGTCCATTATCAATTTTTATGTCTTTTAAAACGACTTGTTTTTTATACGTGGGTAATATGCAACTCAAAATACATTTGGAGCTGTAAATAAAAAGATGTCAAGTTTGGGGGGAAGAGAAGAGGTCTGGCCCTTTATATTTAAGACCTGGCTCAAGCTCTTGCCGACTAATGCGAACAATAACAATAGTTTAAAAATCACCAAAAGGATCGATTGAATGGAGTTATATAGAAAACTTGCATTTACTTCAAGATCGAGTGATGTTGAGATTAGGAAATAAATTGACCAAAAACCACATTCAGCTTTCTTATGAAAAATATAAATAAATAAAAGTGAAATTAGCTGAACAAATTGTAAACAAATGTTGCCAGTGCATTAAAATTTTTACAGAAAATAAGTTTTCCCGAACTTCAAACATGCTGACACTACAGTTGAATTCATTGAGATATTCAATCATTCGGTTTGATGAAATTAATATTAGATTCAAGTAATTTGTTTCCTGAAGTTTCAAAACATTGCAACTTATACAATATTTTGCCAAGTACACACTATCGATAGGAGGAAAGATCAATGGGTAACGAAGCTGTAGGTAGTAGGAATGAAAATGGAGAAATGTTTGTGTCATTTTGCGAATTAAATGGACTTGTGATTGGCGGATCAAGATTCAAACACAAGGAAATTCATAAGGTGAACGAATGTTGAAAATAGAGCAACTCAAACGGATGGCCATTTAACGGAAAATAGAGAAACACAGACCAGAGAAAGCTCGTCTCAATCAATAGAAACTCAAACTTGCCCGTTGCTCTTCAAAGACGTCCATTGCCTAACTACAGAGTCATCACTGGAAAACAACACATCAAAGGCTGCAACTGATGATCATAACCTCAATAAAGAGTTTCCCCAAAAAACTGTCCACCAGAACAAAATGACGAATCCACAAATACGAATGTTGAAAATAGAGCAACTCAAACGGATGGCCATTTAACGGAAAATAGAGGAACCCAGACTGGAGAAAGCTCATCTCAATCAATAGAAACCCAAACTTGCCCGTTGCTCCTCAAAGACGTCCAATGCCAAACTACAGAGTCATCACTGGAAAACAACACATCAAAGTCATCTAAAGCAGCAACAAATATGGGAGAAACGGACAATGCCATAAAAGTAACAACATTGAATATTCCACCTAAAATTTCTCTTCTAAAAGATTATACAGGCGATGCACAAGCACTCATAGAAAATGTCAAATCCATATTCAAAAATGAAAATACGTCTGTGCCAGCTTTAAGCTTCCAGTCCAATGAAAAAAAAAATATCAATACCCTCGGACATCCACGTAGAAAAGAAAAAGTACAGAGTTCTGCAAGCCAATGTCCGTACGGAAAAGATGAGGATCCGCAGGAAGGCACATCTAGTGGACACATGTCAAGAATTTGATTCAACGAGTATGGATGGTTTCGGTGTTACTTTTAGGTACAAAATAAAAATAGAAAACTTCTTACCAAAAGATTCAGAATTATGTGTGGTTGTTTTGTATTGGTCCACAATACGAGACAGTTGTAAGTAATTATTACCTTTAACATTACTTTCTTCTACCAAAATAAAAAAAAAATATCGAACATCGCAAAACAAGAAGTTTATAGGTTGGTTGGTTGTTTTGGGTTTCATGGCGCAAGGTCCCTATATCGGACATTCCGCGCTAAACACAAGATTAATAGTTAAAAATATATTTAAATTAAAAGTCATGTCTGTTTCCAACCAATATTAAAAGAAGGAGTTATTCGAAGTAACATCCGAAATTTAGAGGAGGTTAATAAATGGATCAATGAATTTTGAGTATCAAGTAAGTATAGAAAAAGTTCTAAAAAACCTAACGTCTTCCACACAAACTCAATGTTGTGAAATAATGTGCAGTTATTTATATGCGACCGGCATCGCTTTGCACTGAAGTTAGTAAATTATACGAGAGAAGAATAAGGGTCGACTGATCATCAAGGACTGACAGCAGGACTTTCCGGCAGTTCGTCATTTACATGTACACCGAGAAGACGGAACCGCAAGCGGATATGGTTCGGATTGTTTTAATATTTCGGCAGTCACACACAGACACTTCTGCAACCCAAATTTTAACTCTCTCTAAGATGTAGGCCCCTATAAGGAAATTCTTATCATCACTTATTTTTCTTCCAATTTTTTTTAGTTATAATCTGCCAAGTCCTAGGCTCTTGAGTGATGCATTTAATTTCCATTACAGCTCTTCTGATTCCGATAGCAGTGATTGGGAATCTAAGGTATTGCCTGTACAAAAACTGGAAAGATAGTGGAGATCCCATACTTACTTAAACAATTTGTTAAGTTTATTACGTGAGAACGAAGTGCTTCGAATCGTTGCCTCAAGATGCTCATAACTATTGAAAACTACCTGAAACACTCCTGCGGAGTATTGCCATTTTGGCTCGGTTGCAGGCTTACAGGATATTTTACATAACAAAATTAATTCTACTGTTGAAAAAATTAATCTCTTAAACCGATATAGCTTGCCTTTATATAAAAGTTCAGGAAGCCAATTTCGGCTCATCTTTGGTATAATTACGTCTTCAAAATGAAAGAATTGTATTTCCAGTTGGTTTTTAACGACGTTTGTTAAGGAGATTAATCCAGTTTTGATCGAAGGGATAATGGTTTAATAAAAAAAAAAATAAAATAAAAAAAAAAATAAATAAATAAAAATAAAAAAAAAAACCCTTTTTTTTTTTAAAAGGATTGATATATGATGCTCCGGCAAGATCTTTTATTGAATACATCAAAGGGCACTCTGGATATTTTGGATGTGAATAGTGTTGAACCGGTAATAGTAAGAACCGGTGAATAGTAAGAACCGGGATCAGAAAGACCCTTATAATGGGGATCCTATATTTTGAGGAGCCAGATTTTGGTTTACTTTCAAAATTTCCATTAGACTACATGCACCTTGTTAGTCTGGGGGTAATGAAAAAGCTTTTCAATTTTTGGTTAAGAGGTGAATTAAAGTATCGAATCCCTCATACTGTCATGAGTATATATGAAAATCATTGCCAAACTTGCACGGATGCATCATCCCCTTTGAGTATTTACGCAAACCTCGCTCCCTCAAAGAATTTGATACATGGAAAGATATTTATTTTATATACAACCCATCATTAAAAAGTAATGAACGCCAGCTCAACTATGCCCATTCTTTGTAAGAATACTTTATTAAAAAATTTTGCACCATCTATGGGAAAGAATATCTATCTTATGATGTGCGTGGGCTGCTGCATCTATAGTTGATGACTGGAAATATTTCGGTACACTTGATGAATTCAGAGCTTTTAATTGTGAAAATTTTATGCAGCAGATTAAAAAAAAATTAGAAAGTCCGAAAGACCTTTGCAGCAAATTAATCTAAGGATTTTAACTTCGGAATACTCTACAACTCAACGAAAGCCTTGTATTGCCACATAAATCATTTGTACTAAAAATGACATTTCTTTATCATCATCTCTTTCTAAAAAAATACTTTTGTCTTTCTGTGATATCTCCAGATAATGTTTGTAGTCTGAAGAATGACAGTATTGTTGACATATCAATAAGTATATTTAAGGGGAGAAGGAAAACTGGACGCAGACGGATTTATTGATATTCAGGATGCATATGAAAAGCCTTGCAATTCATCTGTACTAGGAGTATTTAGAGCTAGAAAAATTACATAGGCCTGTGATGAAAAAAATACATGGCTTCGAGTTCAAGACGTTGCGAAATTTTGCCAGATGACTTTTGTTACACATGTGGCGAAATAGTGATTTTAAAAATTGCACGATTAAGATTTCAGACTATGTAAGACAACCTTATCTTGCGTATTTGGTATTTCGACATGAAACTTGGAGATCCAAGACAAATTGTGGGGTGTTCCTGTTCAGGGTATGAATTATCTATTGTTCTAAAAAAACATACTATGAGACTAGAGTGCGTCACGTGGAGAGAGAATGGTGTTTTAAATTCAACTAGCATACCTTGTGGTCCAACCGGCTCTCATATTCATTGATGTATTATTTATTGTACATAATGTAAATTAATCCTTAAATTCCTTATCTTTTCTTTGTTTACTTCCTGTGTAGTGAATTGGGGGAAAAGAGGACCTTCGGAAATTTTCGTAACACTATGCTTTTGGCTCAAAGGAAAAAAGACAGCTTTACGATTTGGAACTCCTATGAAATGGAGGGAGCAGAAAAAGCGCTCTGATGATTGTTGCTCCTGTTCCTACCATATCCGTGGGTATAACAGCTAAAATAAAAAGACCCCGCTGAATATAACATTAGGCGTGATAAGGATAGTATGTACATACAAATTATTTCGCTAGAATTCCTTTTCAAATAGGATTTACTGTGTTGTTACTGATACACAATCATGACCAGTAAAAACCAACATGATGCTTCTGCTAATCTAAACCTGTAGTACTGGAGCTGCTATTCCTCTTTTGATGTTTAGTAAAATAAAATGATTATTTTATAAGTGACTGTGACTTTTTTTTTCCCACTATGCACTTTTCCTGAAATCGCTCGTATCGTTTTCTAGGACCCAAAGAGCTGAGTCTACCAGCTAGGGAGGAAACAATTCCAGTAGGATTTCTTACCTGCCCCGGACCAACCTGCTTAGAGGCAAGTTCTGTGACAGTTGTTCTACTATTTTATTAATTACCCCTGCCTGCTTCCTTGAAAATTTTAATCCATTGCCAGTAAAATTAAGGAATTTGCTTTAGACCAATGTTCCTCAACTTTTTTCGTGCCATGCCTCTCATGTGTTTCTATAATTTCCACGTCCCCGTGATTTGATTGATAAGATTAGTTCTCTAGATGGCTTTTATATTTTCAATAAATGTTTTGAACACATTTTTTGATGGATCCTGACAGTTGCTAGCAATAACTACAACTGTATCCACTATTTAAAAATTGATTACATTATGAAAATGTTGATTGTAACCTCGTTTTACCCACGCTAGGCCGTTGCTCAGTAACTTTACCAACACTGTTGAACGGACTTTGAGATCGAAACTGAAGAGATGTCTGATTTACTTCACGTTTTACGCGCCTAGAATGTGTAATGCTGAGAAAACTCTTTGTTTATCTTTTAAATTGTGAATATAAAATGTATATGCACTTTTTTATTGGACACAAAGCCCAATTAGGACATACTGCGCCAAACAAGACTAAAAATTTATAAAAATTAAGAGGAAAGGATGGTTAACAAAGACAATCATACGATATGAAATTTTTAAATTCTTATAGAAAAATATACTCGGAATTCTGAAATATAAATCTGGACATTTTCATATCATAAGTGTAATTCTAGCCATTTATTATAAAGGTTTTTTATTATTGAAAACCTTCACAACCTCTATTGGTCACCCAACATTAAATTGTATTGATGCAGTAACTCAGAGATGCAATATATCTTCGATACTTTTTCACAAGCACAAACATTATTAAATGAGAAACTTATTCAAAATCAGATGAAAGCATCAATGCAGAGAATCATAATTGATCTAAAGAAGAGGATTGTTAAAATTTCTTTTTCAATTTTCTAACTCTGTCTAGGTATCACCCTAAGGGTGTCTTCTTTCTGTCCAGGCCGGAGATTAAAGTGCTGAAGTATGCAGCCGATCATAAGAAATACTTCCATCTGCGCTAGAGACTCGCCCAGGCAAGAACGCTTACCTAAAAATATATTTTATAATTGAAATATATGAAAATTATGAGTGTAAAAATGACATAACAAACTACCTTGAGACATATTATGTAACAATAGACACATGAGAGAATTTGTCCACTGATTGGGTTTCAGTTTTTCAGGAATGAAAAGTTTTGTATATTATTGATAGGGTGTTCAAGGTGAAAAGGGTTCAGGAGTAAGAACAGGCCTGTATAGTTAAAGAATTAAGACAAATATGGAACAAAAACGGATGAAAGCTGCAGAAAGGAAAAGAAAATCAAGAAAGAATGTGTCTGAGGAAAAGAAGAATGGCCAAAGCTCGAAATTTAGAAAAACCTTTAAAATAATACCTGTGTTTGTAATCGGGTAATTTTAAATGATTGCTTAGAGAAAGGGATTAACTTAATTGAGCTAATCCCGGATATTATTGATTATTATTACACAGAGAAAAGGTTTTGACAAAAATACGCATACGTATAAATTTTTTATAAACAATTAAAAAACTTTTTGTAAACAAATAATGTAAAATTTTGATTATTAGTATTTTTTATTGGAGTTTTATTGCTGCCCTTCTCTTTTTAATCTGCTGTTTTATTTTCATACATATCACAACTATGTATTACTCTACGAAGTAAAACTTATTCTCCTTACCAACACCAAAAATGTAAGGTCCGTCTCTCTTCACCCTTTTGCCGTCGGCATCCAGGAACCTCCGGGGGTTGAACTTGTAAGGGTCCGGAAAGAGCTCGGGATCGAAGTGGATGGTCCCCAGATTGAAAATGATGACGCTTCTTTTGGGTATCGTGTATCCCTCAATCTTGGTCTCCTCTAGAAAATATAGGGGAAGACATTTTTGAACAGCCACATCCGGACCACGTGAAGTCACTTCTTGGACCGCCAAAATTTTTAATGTGAATGAAGTTTTTTGATACTTGCATAAAATAGTAGATACGTATTAGCCTTATCAATACTATTTTCTAAAGCATTTTGATAAATCTTCAACTTTTTGATGCTTTAAAAAGAATATTTAAACATTTAAAATATAAATCATCACACAGAATTAATTTCTATGAATTATTATTTAATTCTATTTATTCATCGCATACATATTTATATTTCACGTCATAATCATAATATATTTTAATGATATCTGTATCGCTATTAAAATAACTTATATAGTCTTGCTTATAAACATACGCATGGATTTCGTTCGACAATGGCTTCTTCGCTTTTTCTGATTATGTCTCTCTCTATCCAAGATTATAAAAATCTCTATTATAAAAAACATGCATTCATTATTTGCAAACTGAACCAACAGCCATTTTAGTCCTAAGGCTAAAAAACGGAATGAAAATACAAAAAAGCTGAACAAAATTTTGATTGAAACAAAAGATTTTGAGTTTCCAGAAGTGTAAATATCAACCTTGAAGAGATACATAACGCAAGGAGTTAAAAAAAGTTATTTTTGTGCTGCATAGACTTAACATGGCAAATTCACCGATTTTGCTCAACCTTTGACGTCACACGTCCGCGTTGTGAGGCTATATGTATAGAGCAGTGGTTCCCAACTCAGAGAAGTCAGCGGACCACTAAGTTAAAAATTGGAACCTTCACGGACCACCCTGTGTACTATAGCTTAAAATACTTTACCCTCACAAAATTACAAGATGAAAGTTTATATTCCCGATTTAAGCCTGTATACGATGCTCTGAATTATAAATCTATTTTAAGAAACTTTTAATTATATCTTTTGTTATGATATAATTAAATCTCTGGGTTGAGTTTTTTTCTCTTAAGTTCACTTCAAATATTTATAGTACACAAAAGTATTGTTAATAATTCAGTGGTTGGTGACTATAATGAGGGAATTGCATAGGTGAGGGATTTGCTTCATTTTACACTTTTTTGATACGTTATAGTTTAAAACTCTCAAATATCAGATTTTAAAGTTCAAAAATATGTTTTAAATAACTTAAAATTCGATTTTATTTTTGCCAAAACACTAGTTAAGTCATGTGATCAAAAAACGGTATTTGACGTCACAGCGCCGCGCCGTCGAAACTAGTGAATTGTTGAAAATAAAAGAAATCAGACTTATCATAAAACCAAAACACGCTAAAACTCGTCTGTTTCTCTAGTTAACGGCCAGAAAAAGAAAAAATTAAAACTTTGAATCCTAATAATTCCAAAACCAATTAATATTTTTTGAAAAACAAAATGCCAATCTTTTTATAAAAAATATTTGTATGTGTCTTTAAAATATCATAGTTTTTTAGTTAAAACTTTGTGAAGAATAGCAGAATGAAGCAAGCTAAGCATACAATAACATGGCGAAACCAGTGGGTCCAAGCGCTGTGACGTCACACAGCAGCCATAACGAAATTACTGTTTTTCCCGCCAATACTGGAAACGACATTTTAAAAATTAATATCTTGGGGAATAGTTTTCCGATTTCAATAATTTTTACGTCATTTTTCATGGATTTTCATCCTCTATCATAATAAAATTTAAAAAAAAAAAAAACGTGCAATTCCCTCATTATCCTCACAAATTACTCAACCGAAAGTCATCTTCACGGATATAATTCCATCTTTTTTCGTTCAATTCGCTCAAATTTGTATTTATAATTGGAATTTTAAGCGGACCCTTCACGGGACCACTTCGTAAGCCTCGCACGGACCACCGGTTGGGAACCACTGGTATAGAGGGTGTTGGTTAATGTCTGCACAAAGAAGACCACTGAAACTCACTGAAGTTGGAGTACATGGTAGAGAGCAGGAAGGGCGCTGCCATGCGCTGGCACTCGAGGATGGTGGCTTCGAGGAAAGGGAGTTTCTGGCGGTCTACCCAGGAGGGGAATCGCTCCGCCCCCACCACTTCGTCCAGCTCCTTCTGAACCTCCCGCTGCACCCCCTCGTGCTTGCTCAGCTCTGCCAACAGGTGGGCGGTGGTGAAGCTCACCGATTCAGTGCCCTCCAGGAACAGGTTCAGAGCGTTGGCTTCGAGCCGCTCCACTGTGAATGAAAAAAGAGAATGAAGCAGCCTTTGGGCGGCCGATACAATAAGCTAGAATAAATTACCATAACACTATGCTTATCAAAAAGTCTAAAACAGTGATCGCCAAAATGTCTATCGGGAGCTACTAGTACTTGTCCCTCGCAAGGACATTTTCGGTAAACCGCGCCTTAACGTTGCAAGATTTCAACTGTTACAAAGTTTGTCAAGTTTTCATCACTTTCACTCAATTGGCATCAAGTTTTAAAAAATGATTAGATTAATTTCTGTAAATATTCGTTTTGTATAAATGTATTAATTAAAAACCCATAGTCTCCTACTCTAATTTTACCTCCAAGTTTTTACCATAGGATTCTTCACACTCCGGGAGCTGATAGTCTGAGGAGGTAAGCGGAAGGCTTTATCTCTTCGGAAAATTTAATATAAAGTTGGAACAATATCATTTTATTTTTAAGAGAGATTAACGAATAATGAATAATACCTTCCAATACAACATGAGACTAGTTAGAGAAGCAATCGAAAAACACGCAAAATAAATATAGAAAAGAGGAGGGACTTAATATCCCACCCATTTCGCCACCCAAAAACTAATTTTTCTTCTTTTAGCTGCTGGTTAACACCGACGGCTGTAAATATTGCTGCTACTCCTGCTGATGATGACCTCCGTTAGTAGAGGTCAAAACGTTCAGTGTTTTATCATCGCCTAGACCACGATCCAACGTGTAAGCAAAAAATATCCATCCTTTTTATATTAACTTCTACAAGCCTAAGATTCGAATAATTGGGAGTTCTACTATGATTTTTTCAGCTCTCAAAAAAGAAAATGTTTGCAAGTTTCTTTGATATTTTTAATCAAAATTTGTCTTTATTTAACTAAAAAAACACAAAACTACTTGATAACGCTGAAAACATTGTGATGTCATTCATTTGAATAGAAGGCAAGCTCATCCCACAAAAGATGAGGGGCACCAAAGAACAGAACGAAGAACAAGGCAGAGGACGAAACCAACCTCCCAAAAGAGGTGCCGATTAAGAGGCGGAAAAAGAGCGAGACATCAGAGGACGAGACCAACCTTCACATAGAGCTAAGCAAGGAGCAATTGGACCTGACAACCCAACTCGTCCACTTCCAGGCTCACTTTGAGTTGTTTTCCCAAGACGACCTAAGGATATCCCAGTAAGTACTATATACTACCATCGTTTTATTGGAGAAATAAACTGAGTAAGGGACCGTTCAAATATTGCGTAAGCTAACACCAATGTCGGAAATCTGGAAATCTCACTAGTATTAGCCACTCACTAGTATTTGTTTAGTAACTAACATTTGGCAACGAAAGAGTGGCTCGTGATATTATTTTGTTAGCAGTAGAAATTTGAAATGAAAATGTTAGATCAAATTTGAAAATGGAGTCTTGTGTCATAGTTTATTTTTGGCCTGGAATTAAAATTTTATTGAGCTGTCCTCAAGTTTCCTTCATCTCAGATATTAGTGTTCGGTACTACATCCCCATATGCAAGAATTGAAACAACATTCTTTATAGGTATAAGCCTCTTGTAAAGGCACAAAAAACCCCGACAAATTTTACTACTTGAGTCCGTTTACTTAAAGCCCTGGATGAAGACGTTACTTAAGTAGCGACATACTTTGATCTTGCTGATCTTGCCGCTTTTGATTTTTATTGGACGTTTAACAGTCACGCATGTAAACGGCCGCCATTGTGGTGAAATGGGATTTAAGCCCAGAGCCAGTGCGATAGATTTTCATACTAATACACCTTGTGAGGTAAGTTTAAAATAATTTAAGTATATTTATCCTAATCAAGTTTTACGGAATTATATTAGTAATGATGCGCAAGTTATGTATTGCATTTATCGTGCTTACTCGTTAAATTAATCAACCCGTATTGATTTTGTAAAGTGATCAGGTCATTATAAAAAAACAACACAGTTTTCATTAATCGTTTTTGATTAATTCTTTAACATACATATGTAGCAGATGGTACAATTCCGATAGAGTCCCCGCTAAATATCGCCAATATCCAAATAGCTAAATATATCCAAATATCAACACATTTTTCTGACTTTTATTAATAAACTGAATAGTTATTGATCTAATTAAACAGTTTAATTCAGGAATTTGAAATTATTTATGAATATTTCTACTTTTTGTTGTCTAAAAGAACCGGGCGATATTTAGCGGGGACTCTAACGGAATTGAACCCAGATTTTATATGCATGTCGTGGCCTCAAACAACTAATTCAAAATATCTTTAAAAATACAAATTTAACAATAATATCCATCCAGTATCATAAAATCAAAACTATAAATAAACAATGCTTAAAAATCGTTTTCCCTAATAAAGTAAAAGTTATAAAACAGCCTGAGTAATAACTATTATTTCTTTCAAAATAACCAACTTCTCGCAGAGGTTGGAAAAGAAACATTTTTTTTTCAACTATTGCAACTCCTTTCCCTCATAGCGGATTTTATGAGAGAATAGCGCATTTCACCACAATGGCGGACGATTGAACTCATGTCGCTATAACGTCTTCATCCAGGGCTTTACGTTTACTCACGTGTGAAGGTGCCTTCATTTCCAGTTGTTTTGATCACCTGCTCTCTTGCAATCAGGTATGCATCGACGTAATCTCTAGAGTGGTTGGGATCCAGGGTTTCCACATGATCCTGGACTACCTCGTGCGCGAGAGTCTTCAGAATTTCTTTCCCTTTTTTGGCTTTCCTCAAAGAAGGAGACAGCATCAGATCAAGGCTGAAATCAACACGAGATTTTACAATTCCATATATTAAGCGAAAAGAAAGGAATGTAATGGCAAAATTTTATCGTTCTCTCACTTATAGTGTGGTTCATTTTTTTAAAATGTTACGAAGGTTACTTATCAAAACTAGTCAGGATAAATTTGAGCGTTTAGTTATTGGTTGGATAATTTAAAATTAGTATACGTACATCTGTGTTGTTTTAGACACAAATACCCATTTCTTTATGGGAAAAATCGCAAATTCGAAAAAAAAAGCACCAAAACCCAGGCCGTTATCTTAGTACGTATATCCCAAATACTGTTTAGAATTGGAATAGATTTAAACGTATACTTTTATAAAACAAAGCTCAAGGCTTTGTTTTTTTCTGCCTTTCATTATGTCCTATACCGAATTGGGAAAATATTACAATGCCACAACACGAAGCCTATATTTCAACCAACCAATAAAATCTGCTCCTTCCTCAGGACTATCTATTAGAGAGTATATATAAATGCGTATTCTTGTAGGACAGTCTACATCGAAACCATCAGACGTTCAACAAACACCAGAATAAACGAACTTAAAGAATCGTCGCCAATTCACCGGAGAAGTCAGCCGTTGATGATCATGCATAAGCACAAAGCCCTATGTAGGGCATAGAGCACCAAGCATGATACATTTAAAACATTAACTGAAGGCTTATTTTGATTTCGGAAAAATTATATCCTGAATAACAATAATTATCTAGCTAGTTTTTCTACTCTTTGTAATTAATTCATTTGTCTGAACTGGATAGCTATTCCAAATTAGTGCACTATTGGAAAATAGTAGAGTAGACCCTGTTCTGATGTTAAAGAAAATAATCCAGGTGATTAGTTCATAAAAAGTTGGGTGAAATTGGTGGATAAAAAAAAGCGTTGACTAAGACGTTAAGAAAGATATTCGGTCCCTTTTTAACATGCTTAATTTCAATAATTTTACGGGGATATCGGATCTATGGGAATTCCCAAGTTAAAATGTTAAGGGAATTATATGTTATGTTATGTGAATTCCAAGGTAAGTCCCCTTGGTGATGAATATGCTTCTCCTTCATAAATTTCTGTAATTAATTTGCTATGTTAATAAAGTTTGCTATATATTTTTAAAAAATTATAGCATTACGGTCTATGGAACTGCTCGTTCGGTCTTTTCAATTCTGTGGGTATAACCACATGAATCAACTTATTCCAGCATGTATCTGTAAGCGGGGGGAGCAACTCTGTGGCTGACGCGTTGTCTAGAATAAGTACTATTGAGATTCTTAAAGCTATCGATTATCATAACATGCACTTGCCCAGACTGATGACGATGGATTGGGCAACTTGAAAGCTGATAGTAAATTTGAATTTACTATCACCTATATACCTACCACCCTCAAGCTAATGGCGCAGTGGAGAGGTTCCACCGGCAACTGAAAGCCGCCATCCGAGCACATGCTACTGAGAGATGGACTTATTGTGAGATCCTCCTGTTAACTGTCACCTTTAGTATTTTAACATATACTCCTACTTTAACTTCTTATGACGTAATATCTTTTGTATAAATACTGTTGTGTTTGTAATAAATAAGATTGATACCGAAACTTGTGTGCTTGATTTAGCGTCACTTTTCTGCCCCCTTTTGCCATACCATTATACTCCTGACCATTCTGCTTGGGATCCGTGCATCAGTTAAACAGGAAATCTCCACGTCACCAGCGGAGAATGTCTATGGGAGTGCTTTCCAACTTCTTCCGTGATGAAAACCCAGCATCCTGGAAAATGAGTTTCTTCGAAGACTGCGGATGAAGATGTCAGAATTTAAGCCCACCCCGATGTCCCGACACGGTGAACAGAAAGTCTTCATCCATAAGGACTTGTTGACAACTTCTCACGTCTTTTTATATAAGACAGGACTGCGTCCGGAAGCCTTTACCCCAACCGTTTAACGGTCCAATCGTAGTGCTTAAGCGTAATGAAATTTTTTTCCTTTATTAATTATTAACAAACATGTAGTATAGTGAGCGTAGACATGTTAAAACCTGCATTTCTTCTAAACGGTAATGACTGTGATAACTTAATTATACTAATCAGGGTTAACAGTATGTTACTCGAGCTGGTTGCAGAGTAAGAGATGCTTCATAATCTTATTTTTAGTTCTTTCCGTCTTAAAGACTGGTGGGGGAGTCCTGTGGCTACAACGGAATCTATACTGTAAGAGTCAAGATTAACAGCAATATAGACAAGACACGCCATTGTAGCACTCGTTTTTCACATTTTATTTTTACGCATCATTATTATGGGCCAAATTCAGATGGCGAATCTGCCGAAATGGTATTCAAATCGCCTCTTCGAACTTTTTTGTTCTTTGTTTACATTCGGTCCTTCGTAGTAGTCGTATTTCTCATCGTATGGAAGTATTTGAATTATTAGTTGGATGTATTTGGGTCTTTGGAAAGATTATTTTGCTGAAGATGAACGTGATGACGAAAGAGTACCGAGGAATTATTAATTCTGAGCGATCAAATCCTTTGTATTTACCAGAGAAGTCGTTTATTTCAAGATATCGTTTAGATAAGCATTGTTTATTGTATGTTTGCGACCTACTAGAGGACGAGTTGCAACATGCATATAATGGACATAGGTTACTTGGCTCTGGTTCATTCCAGTTAGTGACGAGCATTTCCTTATGTTGTCACAAGCTACTGTATCTAGGAATGGAACCAGAGTCACAGAAGTTCTTCATAAGGTGGCGCGAAATTTTATTAAATTCCCTGCAACTACTGCAGAGTAGTAGCTTAAAGTAAAGAGGGATTTCTATAGTAATGAAGCCTTTCCCAACATTCTGGGTGTCATCGACTGTACCCACGTCACCATCATCAAATCTAGGGTTGAGGACTGGTTTGTCAACATTAACAGAAAAGGAAAATTTACCATAAATGTTCAACTGGTGAGCAATGTCATTGAGTATTTCTACCCATAGTCGTTAATAGATGTCATTAATTTTGAAACTAAAACCAGTAAAATACCTTAATTATCTGGCGATTTTTCACTTGCTCCCGACTAATGGAAAAGTACCCATATATAATATAAAAATTTAAGTTCCATTTCATTGTTAGTGGTTTTTGTAACATGTTTTTGTGCTTTTCAAACACATATTTTGCATAAATTTTATATTTTTCCCTTTCCAGAGCCTAAAAAGAGATGAAGTCTAGGTGTTTTGTAGGATTTTACAGGTGTTAGGTAAAAATGAGCAATTTTCCCTGACTATTCCTTGACTTTTTTGGTCTAATTAAATTCCCTGACTTTTCCAGTATAACCTGACATGTGGGAACACTGCTTATAGTTTGTACTTTGTAGTGTCTTTTGTTTGATTTCAGAAGAAGGAACACAACATTAACCGGGTGAGGTTTGTTTTTGAATGATTCTTTGAAACATCCAATAACAAACTTTTCTCGGTTGTCTCCTCATCGGAAGAGTGTACTAAAACTGAAACCTGTTATTGTGAAACCATCATTTGTGATCTCAAAAAAATTATTGTCGAATTTGCGTTGTTTAAAAAGACTTGTAAAAACCTCTTTTGTATATTATATTAAACCATAGCTTTTTTTATGTATCTAAAACAGTGGTTCCCAACTGGTGGTCCGTGAGAGTCTTGGAAGTGGTCCGTGAAAGAGCCCAGTAGCATACAAAAATTTTCATTAAGTAAAAATTTAAGCTCAAAAAGAAAAAAGAATGAATTATATCCGTGACGAAGACTTTCGGCTGAGTAATTTGTGGGTATAATAGTCACCACTAAATAGTTAACAATACTTCTTCTAGTATAATTAAGTGCTCTAAAAAAAAATACGGCCACATTTTATGGGTGATTAGGAATTTAGAATTAGGAAAAATAAACTTTCATCTTGCAATTTTGTGAGGGTGAAGGATTTTAAGTTATAAAGGGTGGTCCGTCAAGGTTCCAATTTTATACTAAGTGGTCCGCGGACTAATAAGAGTTGGGACCTTAGGATAGCCATTATAACTAAACCTCCTCCAAGTTGGAGGAATTGGTGGATAAAAAAAGGGCGTTGACAAAGACGTTCAGAAAGATATTCAAACCCTTTTTAACATGCTCAATTTCAATAATTTAACGGGGGAACGCGGATCTATGGGAACTCCCAAGTTAAAAATTATAGCATTAGGATCTATTGTTTTGGGTTTTATGGCGCAAGGTCCCTATATCTGACATTCCGCACCAAACACAAGATTAATAGTTAAAAATATATTTAAATTAAAAGTCATGTCTGTTTCCAACCAATATCAAAAGATGAGGTTTATTAAAAAATTTTATAAGATGCGGGCGTGAAGCCCGTAGTCGAGCGTAGTCTATACGCCATTATTAAAAGGTTGATAGGTTAAAAACAATTTCATAGATGCCAGCATCTTTTCAATTGTTTATGTAATTAAATGTCGTTAAGTATTCTAATAGCATTTAAAAACTGAAATAATAATCGATGATGTTGTTTGCCTAAAAGTTCAGTTAATACTGGTGATTGAGTTTTAAAATAACGAACATAGTAGTAAAATAATAAGTTAGGACATGAGATTACGGTCTATGGAACTGCTTCTTCCATTCTGTGGGTATATAACCACACGAACCAACTTACTCCAGCATGTATCCGACGAGGATGTGTCGCTTTCCGACGAACAACTTGACCAGATCGGTCATGGCCTTGTAGAGGAGTCGGTAGAACTCCTCTTTGGAGAACTTGCGGTCGAAGAGCACGTGCGAGATGATGGAGTTGTTGGCGTAGGCCACGTGGAACTGGAGGTCCGCGTCCTGCCCAACGATTTTCTTGAAGTCGGAGAGCATTTCCTGGATCTCGTCCAGGATCCGGCCCTCGAGTTCCAGTTTCCCGAAGCCGAAGTTCTTGGCGGACTGCAGAAAGAAGCGCCGTTGCTCGCTCCATTCCTCACCTTCCTCCTGGGTTATGCCTGAGGAGAAATTAATACCATAGATATTGTCCCTTAGTATAGGAATATTTATACCTTAGTTTTCTGTAAATAGCCCTGAATCTGTTGAAGTGTATGATTATGAAATGAAAAAAGAAATATTTATGTTACTACAACTTTTCCTTGTACAACTTTTCCACGCTCACGCGTTATTATTGTGAGTGATATGGTTTTGTAAGAAGAAAGTAGAGGTATAGTGACTAGAATAAGGTAGTGTGTTTACCGCCCATAGATACCATTGTAAAAAAGTGTGCCCAAAAAGGGGCGAAAAATCCAGGTGGTGAATGATCGCTAGTTTCCACTCTCTATGAATACTATTATCTCTGATTTGTGCGGTGCCGTGTCCGTGTGGTCCTTGTTTGTTTACATTCTTATATTCTTTTTCGGCGTTTTCTGGTGTGGTTTTTCGTTTATTACGTTTTACAATTATTACGATGAAATAAAAAACAGAAAGAGTATTGAATTAAATGCTTGTTGAATACCATCTAGATTATTATACTGAATGGGGTATAGTTTTGAACGCTTATTTATTACGGGCATCAATTATAAACTCATTTCAGTACGAAGGAACTTTAATGCAGCTCACAAAACATGGGTAATATATTGGTTGTAGTATAAAAAATAGTAGTGGATTCAAAATTTATTAAACGAATTGAATTAGGTTTATATAATTTCTACAGAATCTAATTAAATCCTACTCTTTCGACTTTCTGTGTTCTTCCTGAGTTCATTTGTGGAAAAGAGGAACCCTGGGGATTTCGTGACAGACAATATTCAATGTTGGAATAAACTCATACTAGTCTCACAATACCATCAATAACTAGTAGTCACTGTATGTTGTATCTTCCCGAGTCTATATCTTGGGAGTTTTGTGTAAATTTGTGAATAGTTTTAAGTCCATTACCACCTTCAAAATGGGACAGAGACATATGGGACATAAAAGAGAGAGAACATATAGGACATAAATATAAACCACATAATAAACCACAAAACTTCGAAATAACATTTTAAGGGGATGTAACCGAAGAAAAGGAACAAGAATTGGAGAAATTTTAATGTCCGTTAACCCCTTCGAAATGGGAGAGTTGGACGTGTGGCAACACAAGAGCTCCCCGCGTGTGAACTTTTATTCACGCAACTTTATTTATTAACTGTTTTAAAAATCTAGCAGTTCCACTGTTGTTTTGTAAATAAATATGTTTTATATTTAAATTTTGAGCATTAAATTACCAACTAAACGATGCCTCCACAGTTGTTTAAGGGTTTAATGGCACCAGGCCCATTTAAGGACATATGGCACCAAACAACTTTTGCAGCACATCTACTACGAGAGCATTTGAAACAACGTCCAACGCATTCTTACAAATGCACAGGGGCAGACAGATTCTTACTTTCCTTATCATCTTGAATACGGCTACGTTGCAAGATCAGTTTATTCGATATCAGCTAACCCCACTCTGTATCTCTGGATACACACCATAGGATGCATGCTAGGCTCACCTCGTTCCATGAATGCCAAAGTCGGCGATCACACAGATCAAGGACATGTTATGGAAACCGCTCTCGCGTCGTTGCAGTTGAGAGCACGACAGCCCGACGTGAGAGAACACAAGTGTATTCCTCAGCTGAACAAAGGGTAATGGTGAACAAGTTACATGAAGATGCCGACAAGATCATGACCACAAAAGTTACCACCCCATCTTCCTGAGTTATGCCTGAGGAGAAATTTATACTATAGACATTATCTCTAATCGAAATACTTATACATTAGATTTCTGTAAATAGCCTTGAATACTACGTTTTGTGTCTTCTTCCCGAGTTCATTTGTGGGCAAGAGGAACCCTGGGGTATCGTGACAAACAATATAAACGTTGGAATAAACTCATACTAGTCTCAACGCTGCTTTCATTAACTAGTAGTCACTGTGTTAGATCTTCCGAGTCTATATCTCGGAGTTTTATGTAAATTTGTGAATAGTCCGTCCATCACCCCCCTTCAAAATGGGCGAGTGGACAACGGAGGACAGACTCCCAATATGACACCACAAATCTTCCGAATTAACTTTTTCAGGGGGTGAAGCAGAAGAAAAGGAATAGATCCAATAATCTGGTCTGCTAATCCAGACCCAAATCACAGATGTATATCTCACGTACGCTGATGATATCTCACCCATAGCTAATACAGCTGCGGATCTACAAGAGCTGATGGATATCACGAGGGGCAGCCGGGCCCTGGGGCTAGAAATGAACCCCCGGAAGTGCAAAAAGTCTACACCTCTCACCTGATAAGATTGGGAACTATGAGCTTTTTTAAATTTATCACTTTTCTCTCATATTCTTGGAAAAATGGTGAAGAGTTGTGGCGCATTCAATTGCTCTGAAAGAACTAAGAAAAATTCTCTCTTTTCTTTTCACCGGTATAAATCTTTTTTATCTTATTATATTATATCAATTGAATTAAAAAAATTTAAAACAAAAAATCACTTGATTTTCAATCCACTGAAATACACTCTATTTTGTTTAAGTAGTTTTGTTTAGTAGATAATTTAAATAAATAATATTTTCATACATAGAAATACATCACCCCTCTTCAAAATGAGCCAGTTAATAACGAAGGATAGACTCCCTATTTGACACCACACAACACCGAAAAAGATTAGGGAAAGTCGTCCAAAACGGGGACGGCGGGTCAAATGGGGACATTCGGTTTCTCACTGGTAAGTGCTGACATCTGGTGATCCAATGTACTACTATTATTCCTTTACATCAGATTGCCATTTTGAAAAGATTTGTTGACGCCATTTGCTGTTATTCTTCCTGCTACGAAGTTTTGAATTTTTAGCAAGAAAAAAGTTCGATTTTGCCCCTGCACTATATTGAGCTGTATGAATTTACATTTGAAGATTCAATTTTGGTAAGTAATCATTTTTTTCGATCTAGTTTTAAGTTATATTCTGATATGTTTCTTCATTTTCTATCTTACATGTGTGTGAAGAGATGCCATGTTTTCTAGCGTTCGTCATGGTCGGCTCAAATGGGGACATAGAGGGTAGTCCAAAATGGGGACGTCCCCGTTTTGAACGTCTCATAACAATTTTGAAATATGTTTTAATTTGCTTTAATTCTGAGATATTATGTTGTGAATTAAGTGCTTAAATTGAGTGTAAGATATTATTTGTGTGCATAACGAATGTAGATTAAACAAAATTAGTTTTATAACGATTAAATAAAATTAATTTTATAATGATTAAATGTAATTATTTTTACAAAGATTAAATAAGTATAATTAATTTAATATAGATTAACTAAATTAAATAAATATTTAAGTTACAAAAATAAAATTTAATGTATAATTTTTTTTAAATGTCAAAATGGTAATTTGTTCTGTTATTTACAGACCTATCATTTTATTTGAAGACGAGATGGGGCGCTATCAAAGGAAAAGGTTGTCGAGGTTGGGCCCATGAAGCATGTTCAAGTGTTGACGAAAGCGATGTCAATTTTATATGTGACTTTTGTATTTGATTACTTTTTGTGACATTCTAGTAACTGTTAAAAAAGGTAAAATTCCTTATCTGCATTTTGATTTTGCATTAAAGTCAATCTTTCTTTGTAAAACAAGTTTTTCTAATAAAATTTCGCAGCAGAACTTGAATTTATATGCTATTTCATATGAGTACCCCATTTTACCCACCCGGTTGTCCAAAACGGGGACTTCGAACGTTTTTCAGAAAAATGTTTTTTTTGCCTATACTAAGGATTTTTTTTAAAAAATCGCCTTGCCATCTCATAGTCTAAGACATGCTCTAAACGGGAAATGCTTTGCCACATTTTTCTTATTTATAGATTTTTTTTGCAGACAGAAATATGTTAGCGTCCCCATTTTGGACAACTTTCCCTACTTTTTTTAAGGGGTGTAGCAGAAGAAAAGGAACAAGGATTGGAGAAATTGTAAGATCCATCACCCCCTTCATAATGGGCGGGTTGGTTGATGGTTTACGGTTTAATGGCACCAGGCCCATAGAAGGACATAAGGCGCCAAACAAGTAATGGGTGATTTGACAAAGGAGGATAGACTCCCTATTTGACACCACAAAACTTCGAAATAACTTTTTGAGGGTGAAAGAAAAGGAACAAGGATTGGGAGAAAAATTGTAAGATGGTCAATCAGCCCCTTCATAATGAGGAAGTTAAAAACTAAGGAGACGCTTTACTTAACACCGCAAAATTTGGATCGAAACCCCAGATATTCCTCGTTTATACAACATACCGCCTCTCACTAGAGCTAACCCAAGTGAAAAGGATTGGTTAATATCATGGCAAGGGAAGGAAGGAACTGCAATTGACGTCACTGGTTTAAGATGAATACGTAATTGGAATTTCTATGAGATAAGATACAAACTAGTCTTATCCCAGATACCATATAACCTTACGGTTAACCTTATCTTTTCATTGTAATTGCGTTTTTCAAAAAAAGGTTTACCGAAAAACCTTTGCGCAATACTTTAGTCGAAAATGGAGCTAGTGAACCTTAACTATGCATGTAGTATCTGCGATGCAAGTATCGTTAGATCTGTTGGCAACGGAGCTAGGCAAGTATGTTAAAATGTCGGAGTTGGTTTTTGTATCAGAACAGAAAGAAAGTGAATGTATTGATAGTTTTTTTCGTGAACCTTTAATACTTCTAAATTTATAATAAAACAATATTATATTTTCTTAAGTCTGGTGTTTTTTTTTAACAGTCATAGTATATTGAAAGCTTCTGTAGCTACTGAGTAAAGCAGACGCCACTAGACCGTCAGGCATCACATTATACACTTCACGCATCAGTATTGAATAGCACATCTTTTAAAATAATAATCACTTCCTCAATTGTTTTCCAATCTTGCAACAGTAAATTTAATCCCAATGTCTATAATTTAATATTAATTATGAAAAGAAATTTATGGAGTCAGATTAGCCAGTCGCCAAACTTCCATCCGGTGACAGAAAATAGAATTTGTTGATTTGAAACTCGATGGAAAATCGACAGTTTGCATGACAAGATTGCAGAAAGAAATTATAGTAAAAACACCCACGCAACCAAAATCCATATGGGCAATTCCATGAAAATGTCAACCTGAACATCAAAATTTTAAAAGTTAAGAAATGTTAAAAGTAATGATAAAGTTATATGGAAACAAAAATTGTCAACAGAATATAACCTATAATTTTCTACTTTAATTGCTAACCTCTTGAGTTATTAAATCATTTTAGTACACTATTCTGAATTTTTGCATTGGGAGATTCAGAAATGTCAGTCAGTTACCATATTGTTGTAATTACTATCATTCTCTATTGTAGCAACATTTTTGAACTCAAATGTCATATTCTAAAAGGTATTGTTCTTTATCACCTTTGTAACTTAATAGAAAATTCCAGTAAATTTCAGAGGAATCTCGTATTGACTGTGTTACACTTTTCATAGAGGTTGCATAAATGTCAGTCAGTTACCGTGTGTTTAAATATTTTTCCAAAATAAATAAAAATATTTTTTGAAAATTTAATTACGCCATTATATATAGCTAATAAGAAAGCAATAAGCTGGGTGGAAAATATTTTTTTTTAAATTTATTTTGGGGAAGTAAATTACAAAATACTTATTATTTTTCTTTGTGAATTTCCCGTGGAATTGCCCACACACTAACTCACCAATGCCATCGGACACCCACGACACTAGACTGTTCCCGCTCGGCCTTCCCACGAACTCGTCCCCGCGGTTCACCAGAACCTCCTTGATGGTCTTGGAGCCGTTCAGCACGATGACCAACCTGCCTCCCAGAGTGCGGAAGCTGAACACTTTCCCGTAGCGACCGGCAAGCTCCGTCATGTCTTTGGAGGGCGGCGCGGAGATGAAGGGGTAGTAACCGAGAAGGGGCAGACCCCAGGGTCCAGGGGGCAGCTTCCGGTTGAGGTTAAACCAGGTGATCAGCCGCCATGTCAGGGCCAGGACCGCGACGGCCACCACCAAGGGGAGAGACAGCACCGATTCCATGGTTCGCAAGGAATGATAGATTTGAATCCTCTATCGGCGGTTCAAATATTTACAATTGTTTCAAAGCCGTCAGAGAGTGTAGACGATAAACGGATTGATTGAATGATTGTTTGAATTCGGAGATATCAGACTTGGCTCCGTCCCAAGAGCGTTTTATATGCGAGTGGGGAATTAGATAATAGTCACTTAAAACTGTTATTAGTACCGGAGAAAGGGTGCTCGATTTTCGTTTTTCACGAATACAAGTTACATCAGAAGAATGTCTTTATAGGGGAATACTGGCTTTTAAAAGGGAAATTTAAATTTGGAACCACACAGCGATATTCATACATTTTTTTTTCGTGCATTTAAATTATTATCTTCCATACATAGTGGTGTTGAACATACATTACTGATAATGACTACAAAGTTATAAGTGATTTGGACCATTTAAAAATAAAACCATATGATTTTAAACGACGAAAACCTAGTGTTTACTAACCTTAAACTCAAGCTAATCTAGTTGCAACTCACTAACCACATCTTCAAATACTGGCCTGTGCAGGGGGACTCCAGAGAAAACACCAAAGGTAAAAACCACCTCGTTTATTCCGAGTTTCACACGTTACATTTTAAAACAAAACTGAATCAAACTTGAACAAAAATCAACATAACAAGATATATATACAGATAAATCAACAGTAGCGCCACCTGGCCGTTTTACTGTGGCTCCATCTACTAACAAAATTATTAACATTCGGCCCCCATGACTCCGTCATACAGCTGAAATCAAGAATTAGCTGAAAGTAAATAAATCAATTAGATATAACAATATCTCACAACTAAAAATAAAACAAATTAATCATCCACTGGAAGTCTGACCAATTTGTGAATTGGTCTTTTAAATTCTCCTGTAGCCGTTCTCAAAGTCACAGTTCGCACTTTATTGTCCGTTCCTTTAAAGGTATTAGTCACTCTTGCCAGTCTCCACTTCAGTGGTGGCAAGTTATCCTCTTTGATTAATACTAGATCGTTTACCTTCAAATCAACACTTGGATACTTCCACTTTGTTCGCACTTGCAACTGTGTTAAGTAGTCTTTGGACCATGACTTCCAAAACGACTGGGAAATCTGTGAAATTAACTTCCACCTCTCACGTAAGGTTAATTTCTGCTCATCAGGTTCGGGAATTCTCTTCATTTCTGTGCCGATGAGGAAGTGACCAGGTGATATGATGGAAAAGTCACCTGGGTCCTCCGAGGCAGCCACCAACGGTCTCGAGTTAAGTATTGCCTCTATCTCGGTTAAACATGTGTAAAACTCTTCTTGTGTGAGGATCTGAGATCCAATCACACGCCTTAAATGGTGTTTCATAGATTTTACAGCAGCCTCCCATAAGCCACCGAAATGGGGGGCTGACGGCACGATCATTGACCATTTTATTTCTTCATTACCCACGTAACTACCAATTGCCTCTACTTCACTGGCTTGAAGGTAGTTTTTCGCACCAACAAAGTTCGTGCCGCAATCACTAAATATTTCAATTGGCTTCCCTCGCCTGGCTATGAATCTCTTAAGAGCCGCTATGCACGCTTGCGCAGTAAGATCACTTGCCAATTCAAAATGTACCGCTTTCGTAGTGAAACAAACGTATACACATACGTACATTTTTACAGGCTTGATTCCTCTACCACGCCGAGGCGTGATTAGAAATGGTCCTGCATAATCAGTACCGCTCCTAAGAAACGCTCTTCCCGGGTTTACTCTCGCAGAAGGCAAGTCTGCCATAATCTGTTTTGAGAGCTCAGAGGAAAATCGGGCACAAATAACACATTTTCTTAGTTCTTTACGTATTGCTGATTTTGCCCCCATAATCCAATACTTCTGTTTCATAGCAGAATTAATTAACTGTATCCCTGCATGCTTGTAATCATGATGGTAAAATTTAATCAACAACACTGTAACAGGGTGGTTTTTTGGCAATATGAGCTGATGTTTTACAGTCTCTTCCAAATTTGCATTCCGTAATCGTCCTCCAACCCGTAATAAACCTTTACTGTCCAAAAACGGGTTCAACGAATTTAATGAACTTTTCTTTACGACTTTAGATCTCTCTAAGGCATCTATTTCACTTTTGTACGTACTCCTTTGAACTACTTTAATAATAACATCATGCGCGTGTCTTAATTCACACCACTGCAAAAAAGGAGTTGAGATCTTGTTTCCCCTCGCATTTCCGACGAACCTCAACCACCAAGCAACTACTCTTTTTAGTCTATTCCAGTCTGAAAATCGGTCCCAAAGGTTATCATCTGACTCCAATTTAACTACAAAGGTATTAACAAATTCCTTTTTTTTCTCTCTCACCACCTCCTCGCTTTCTACACACCAATTGATCCACTTTTGCCACAAGTCCTCTGGCAAATCCTCGTCCCACTCACATGCTTTCTCCCAAATTTCCTGTAACAACAATTTTACACGTATCAAAAATGGTGCAATTAATCCAAGAGGATCAAAGATTTTTGCTGCCGTCTGTAAAACACTTCTTTTACTAGGCCTCAAAGTTTTCCAGGAATCGCTTAAATCGTTTAACTCTAGCGATAACTCGTCTTCTAAAGGGTTCCAATTTAACCCTAAGACCTTTAAAGGTTTAACTCCTTTGGTCTCACCCTTACAAAGTCCATTTTCGATCCATAATTTTTCTAACTCCCTACTATTGGATCTCAATTTCCTTAAATTGAATCCACCTTGTTTTAGGATTACAGCAGCATCGGATGACAACTCAAACGCCTCGCTAACAGTATTTCCACCAAAAAATAAATCATCTACGTAAAGCGATGTATCTAACATTTTGAATACTTGCGGCTTACTCTTCTCAAATTTTCTAATATGATATTTTATCGTGGCACTCAAAATGAAAGGTGAACTTTTACAACCAAACGGTAATCTGTTCATTCTCATAAATTTGTAATCTCTACTAGGACTATCCGCGAACCAAAGAAATTTCAAAAACTTCCTGTCCTTTTCCGAAATTCTTATCATCAGGAATGCTTTCTCTATATCACCATTAAATACGACCTTGTGACTTCTGAAACTTAAAATCACATCTAGGATATTGGGATTTAAGTTTGGGCCTGTTTCCAAGCACTCGTTTAGTGAAAGATTATTCTTAGACTTGGAACTACAATTGAAGACTATCCGAACTTTAGTTGTCTCCTTGTCCTCTCTCACTACCGCTCTGTGTGGCATAAAATACTCCTGCTCATCTCTGCCACATTCCTCAATAATTCCACTTAAATTTTGGCTATTTATTATTTCCGCATACTCATCAGCAATCCAATTATTTTTCGAAAACCCCTTTTCTAACTCATCGAATTGCTTTTTAGCCAACTGGTAATTATTTCCCAATTCCTCAGGAGGTAATTTCCACAACAAATCCGTCTCGTACCTTCCATCCACGAATTTCAAATTTTTCTCAAACTCATCAGTTAGTGTTTTTTCAGCAATATTCATACCTTCCTTTTCTTTGATTCCCAAGCTATCCAATTCCCACAATACTTGAACATCTGTAGGAGCTACAAAACAATTTGTGAACCCTGGCATATTAACTTTATGATCCTGAGCCTTAAGACTTCCTTGTAACGCAACTCCAAAAATTGTTGGTACACAAGTTAAGGTTTGGTTTATTTTGCCAAAAGAAGATTCAACAATCTGCCAAAATACATCGGCTCCAATTAGTACCTCAATATTGCTTTCACAGCAATCAGCCAAATCCAAACCCTTGGACTGCACAATTTTTTGCACTTCTGCATTAGGAAGAGAAACGTGTGCAGCAGTAATTGTTTCAGCTACCAAAACTTCAACCCAAATAAATTGATTTGAGTTATACCTACTAGTTAGTTTCAACTCCACTACATCGTACAATTTTTCAGATGGCTTTGTTGAGCCAAAGGAAAACACAGTTAACCTCTCTTCTCTAATAGATTTTAGATTTAAGGTGTTAACTAAGGATTTAGTACACCAACTTCTCTCTGAACCGTTATCACCCAAAATACGTACCATTTTACTTAAATTTGGTTTATCTACTCCGCTAGCATATACAGTACAAGTTAGTAACAACACTGATGGTATCTTGGTAGGTTTGGAAACTGAGGAATTACACTGAGTTGTTTCACTCGTGTCAACATTGGGTTTGTTACCCTCACCCTTTAGACAAGTCTTGGTTGTCTTTGGAAAATGAAGCAAGTTATTATGTGGTTTCCCACAAAAGCAATTTTTAGCATTACATTTTTTTACGTAACACTCAGCAGACAAACACTTAAAGCATAGCTTGTTCTGCCTAACAACTTCAAATCGCTCGTATGTTGACAAAGCCTTAAAAGTAGGACAGCAATTCAGCAAGTGATTTTGATTTGTTTTACACAAGATACAACCATGCACCTTTATACCCGATACATACACATTTGATACATTCTTGTTATACCGAAAATTAGGGTTTCTAGGTTTAGTTTCTTCCCACCTAGCTTTAACATTTGAACCCCTTGTATTGCAATCATTGTCGATCCTTGATCGCTTAGTAGACAAAAATATATCACATTCACGTGCCATTTCTTGTGGTTTAAAATATGACTCTCCTTGTTTAGTTCCGATATGACTAGTTAAGTCTTTGTCTAAAGACATGAATATTCTATCCGAGACGATCAAATCGCATAGAGAATCAAAAGTCTTAACTCCTCTCAATTGACAATAATAATCAAAGATTGCCCCCAATCTTGAGGCAAATTGAACATAACTTTCTGAAGGGGACTTAACTACCTTGCGAAAGTGATTTATGCAGTCTTGCGGTGTTGTTTGAAATTCTTTGAGCACTAGAGATTTCAATTTATCATAATCCTTTAAATCTTCCGCGCTTATGTGAGTCATCACATGATTAGCCCTTTCCCCCAAAACGTTAAGAAGAATTTCAGATTTGAGATCGTTGGGCACATTTTTAATTTCAAATGCTTTCTCAAGGGATTGAAAAAACAAATGAAACGACTCTGCTTTTGCTGGTACGGGAATGCTAAGTGTTCTAACACTTTTAATCAAGGTTTCTAGCACATCTACCACCGGTCCCTGGTTTGATAACAGTGGTTTGTCCCTACGTAGTGTCTCCAGCTCCAATTCCTTTTCTATCTGTTGCAGCCTTAATTTCTCAACTTCAGGATTGATCGGAGAAGCTTTCAGTTTCTCGATCTCCAATCTACTCTATTCGACACAAACTCTTTCCATCGCTTTGCACTCCCCTTTACCCAATGTAACGCGATACACGAATCACTCCAGAACACTATTTTACTTATTTTATCCTTGAAAACATTCTTAAGGTAACTACCTACTCTAGCACCTATCACCATGGCCATAAGTTCCAACCTTGGCAATGTCAACTTCTTTAGGGGTGCAACTCTACTTTTTGACATTATAAAGGACACCTTATAATTGCCGCTTACTTCAGTATATCTAAAATATACAACTGCTCCATAAGCGTTTGGAGAAGCGTCGCAAAACACATTTACCTCTATTTGCACATCCTTACAATCCAGGAAGCAATTTTTTGGGATCTTTATGTTTACCAATTTCTCGATTTCTCCAAGGCTAACCTTATCAATTCGTCTCTTCTCAAAAAATTTATGGATGTAGCCATAATTATAAAGGTCACTACTTCAACCAACAACTTGAAACACAAACCTCAACTGATCACCTAAGTTTCAACAAACACACCTTAAAGTCCAATACTACGACTAAGCCTAACCTACCCTACACGAAGTCTCAACAAACTAACTCAACGTCTGAACCATACCAACACAAAAGTCTAAACCGCAACTTCTTGAAGACTAAACAACTACTTGAAGACTAAACAACAACTTGAAGACTAACCCAAATACTACACGAAGCCTAACCCCAATACTACGCGAAAACTAATCCAAGTTCTACGCGAAGCCTAACCCAAATACTACACGAAGACTAATCCAAGTTCTACGCCTAACCCAAATACTACACGAAGACTAATCCAAGTCAACTACACAAAACAACACTATGAACTATACAACACAAAAGTCGCTACAACAAACTACTTAACTAACCAGAATTCCACGTAAACACAATTCAAAATCAATCCTGATCCCCACAACACGAACCCGCTACAAACTAATGCAATAACCAATAAACACTGCACAACAATTATCAATACACAAATTTCACCAGCAATCTAAACAACAAGTCAATTCTAATTCAATACCAATAATTTCAATCCAACTATACTAAACACAATAAACAAGTCACAACTAAATCAACTCGATCCCACTTCTGACACCAAAAAAATGTTTACTAACCTTAAACTCAAGCTAATCTAGTTGCAACTCACTAACCACATCTTCAAATACTGGCCTGTGCAGGGGGACTCCAGAGAAAACACCAAAGGTAAAAACCACCTCGTTTATTCCGAGTTTCACACGTTACATTTTAAAACAAAACTGAATCAAACTTGAACAAAAATCAACATAACAAGATATATATACAGATAAATCAACAGTAGCGCCACCTGGCCGTTTTACTGTGGCTCCATCTACTAACAAAATTATTAACACCTAGATTTAAGAAAAACCCGTTTACATATTGAAAGCTATGCTTCAGTACGCATATCTATGGTTCAGATAACCTCATAAATGTTCAACTTAAAACCATCATATCATTATGAAACTTTGTAGGAATAATTCTGAGGGTATTATCTTCATTTAAATGAAGATAATACCATATGATACTAGTTATAGACTGCACAATTGAGTACAACTACTTTTAATTAATTTTTTACTTACAAGCTTCACTATACTTCTAAAATTGAGTTTTTTGAAGATTGGCTCAAACTCGAAAGAACAGTCTTTTTGCATTTATTTCATCTAAATTCAACTTAAATAATATTAATAAAGACTATGAAAGAGATTTAAAATGAAGTAGGCCGAATATTCTTCTAAAATCAGTATAAAATGAATTTCTGTGGAGTCCCAAAGGAACGTTTTTTAACTAAAAATAAAACATGGTTCACAACACCAGGAAACGTTATTCCCACACATAAAGAGACTTCTTATTTATGTAATTAAAACTTAGGACCCTCTCATCAATTAATAGCCTTCGAGGGGTTCCGAAAAAGAAAGCAGGAAGACTATGTCCAGAAGTTTTAGAGCTTCTTATAGTTCCTCCAATAGAGCCTCGACCTTTGTCTCAAATAAACCTCCAGCAATTTGAAGCAGATTCATCTAATGAAGATTAGAGGAGAAATCGTTCATTTCTAAAAGTTTTACTTATTTAATATTGATTTCTTTTATTACATTATGATAAAATCTTTTTAAGGTTTTACTGTCTTATTACCTTTTAATACAGGTACTAAGTAAAAAAAAAGTCATTACTCTCTCATAAAATTATCAAAAATGTCGATTTATCTTCAAAACCGGCGAAAAATAATTTTGTTCACCTAGCTTGTATTAAACGAAACACTGTGCAGCCCATAGAGAATTTCTCTTCCTTTAAAGTTTAAACTCTGTTCGCATTAACAATAGACAATCGGCAGGCAGGTGATTTTTGCAGCATGCAATTGTGCATGTTTAAAACCATATGTTTTGCATCTTCCAAGTTCCAGCCATTGGGTATTCTAGAATTAAAGCCACAGTAAACAAGGCAAGAGGCAACATCGATAAATTCGAAGGCAAAGTGTGCGCTGAGAGGGAACACGGCTGATGTCCGAACCGATGCGAAGCTCAACGAAAAATCTAACTTTTCATGAAGCGGGATCGAAAAACTTGTGAAAAGGTACGATAATAGTCTATTTAAAGGTGATTACGTTGAAAAGTAATTAAAGATGTATGTAACTTTCCATAATAACCATGGTCATAACCATAATAGTCGTCACATGCGAACAATTGCTTCAACGGCCGAAAAGGAAGGGTTTTTTGCACCGTATCGTAACTGGGGATGAAAAGTTGATCCATTATGATAACCCTAAGCGCAAAAAATCGTGGGGCAAGCCTGGCCATGAATCAAAATCGTTGGCTAAGCTGAATATTCATGGTTCCAAGCTTCTTCTCTGCATATGGACGGACCAGCTCGGTGTAGTTCATTATGAGCTGCTAAAATCAAATGAAACCATCACAGCAGACCGCTATCGCCTGCAATTAATGCAATTGAGCCAAGAACCCTATTGGAAAAATTTTCCCAGTGTTCCATAAACCAGTATCAAATTATACTGGATCCAGTATAAATTATACTGGATCCAGTATAAGTGATACTGGAACCAGTATAAATGATACTGGATCCAGTATGATTTGATACTGGTTTATGGAACACTGGGAAAATTTTTCCAATAGGGAATTGAAGAAAAACGCCCCCATTATGAGCAGACATGACAAAGTGATTTTGCAACATGACAATGCTCGACCCCATGTTGCAAGATCGGTGAAAACCTACCTGGAAACACTGAAATGAGAAGTCTTACCCTACCCGCCGTATTCACCAGACATTGCCCCTTCGGACTACCACTTGCTTCGTTCGATGGCGCATGGTCTGGCTGAGCAGCACTTTCGTTCCTATGACGATACCCAAAACTGGGTTGATTCATGGATTGCCTCGAAAGACCAGTCGTTTTTTCGAAGAGGAATTCAACTTTTACCAGAAAGATGGGAGAAAGTGGTGGCAAATGATGGTGTTGTGTGCCCCTTTTTAATAACATTAAAAATCAAGGGCCAAATGTTCTACTTCAATTTTAGAATTTTCAATATATGAAAAAATGGACCAGGCACGCTTGAGATCCCTGACAAGCCATTAATTCAAACACGACAATAATAACAATAGGTAAGAATCCAACATTTAATCAATGATAAAGTTTGCAATGGTACAAGTCATAATTTAAAAAAACACTGGTTATAAAGATACATACCAATTAAAATTTGATGCGGCCGCATCTCAACCAATAATACGATTTAGACGGAAAAAAGGTTCAAGGACATTGAGGGGGATAAATTTAAGGGACTGGGGATGGACGGGCGGAGCAATGGCGGCCCCGTTAAAAAATTACCCGCTTCGTCGGGAGGACGAGCAGCCGTGGGTTTTTTTTGGAAGAGCTACAAAGTACAAAACAGGTTCTGTCGGGGGGTCGGTGTCATTGGGTATATATGGGACCACCATGACAGCAATTTATGGGTCCTCCGTCCCCCAAGGAGAAGGCTGTCATGGCGGAAAACTCGAGGACATGACAATGGGCAGTATTTTCAGTGAAATGGTATTTAAAGTGTTCTTAAAATAAAGCATCAAATTTCACCACAAAACGACTTCCATATAAATATTAATTAGGTTTTTTTATTTGTTTGTTTTTATGGCGTTAGACCAGAATTAGATGATACAGCGCCAAATGAAATAGAGCTGAAAAGACAAGACAAGAGAAAAATGCCCTCGGTTAAACTGGTAAAATCGATCATGAGATGACACTGATGAGTGTGAAATTTGAATAGAATGGTGAACTGAGTTCGTGGTCGAGCCTTATGGTAAAAATTATAGTTGGTTGGTTAGTTATTTGGATTTTTATGGCTCAAGGTCCCTATTGAGACATTCTGCGCCAAACAAAACGAGAAAAAAATATACCGTTGTTCTCTATCTCTCGCTCATGTAGCAGCGTTGTAAAGAATAAAGCCGTTTCCATTTTCATACCTTCTGGTTTTTTAGGTTACTTCAAATGTGGATTTGGTATGTCAGTTTACATTCTATACGATTAAAGGGTAGTATTGCACTTCTCCATCGAAATGAAACAAGCTTTTTTTTAACCTTTTCCTTCATCGCACGTGCATTTCCCCCCTTCCCTGTGGAAGCACACTGCCCAGGATGGCGGCACCAATTCACCTTTTGCTAATAATAAATGGTTCAACAGTAAAATGTCAATCGGAAAACACTTCAAGAATAGCCATTAAGATCGAGTTGTGCTCTTGATTGTACCCGCCCCAGGAAATGGATCCTCCCCTCCTCCTGTCAATTTTTTTGCTTCTTTCTTTTTTAACAGCTCATTTACCCGTTTTTTCTCCTGGATTCTCTTCCCTGGATGTTTGCAGCTTGTATTTAGAAGCGAATTTTTCTATTCAAGCGGAATGAGTAATAAGCTTGCGGGTTTTTTTCTCACCTTCGTTCGTGTGGAAATAAGAGATTGATAGTAAGTCACGACGATGGACAAGCGAAAGACTGTATCCTCCCGAATGATAAAGACACGCCACTTGTTGAGTGCGACAGTTCTTTGCCAGATTGCTGGTCGAATTAGCAAAGAAAATAGTGTTGCAGAAAGGATGACTGGTTGTTAGTTGAAAATGGAATGCTAGGATGTAGTGTGTGCAAAAGAGTTGGTCCGTCAAGAGAGTGGGTAAATGGAGAGATAAGTTGCTACGGGGACACTAAAGACAAAAAGCAAACTTCCTTAAAGAAAAAAAATGTATGAGCACAAAGATAGTGTGGGTCATAGAATTGCTATTAACATTTTAAAAGAAGGTGAAGCCAAAGTAATAGAGAATGATATTTTGAAACAGCGTGCGTAGGAAAAACATAAATATAAATAGTTTTAGGAAATTGTTAGATCCCCTAAACACGCAAATGAGGAGCTTAGAATCTTTGGATATACTGACTGATAATTACGGAAGCATTCTACTGCCAGTGATTTTGAAATAGTGCAACAGGATTTGTTGCTCAACTTTCATAAGAGTCAACATACCGAATATTTCTATTACAACAGCTGAGTGCGAGATTTAAGGTGCCCTTTTGTTTTTAAACAGGGAAAGTGATGGTAAAGAAAGAATAAGTCATTACCCGATTCCGATACCTCTCCACTCTGGAGGTAATTTTAAAAGAAATATAAGATCGGAAAAAGGATGATCCTCCCTCCTTCAACTGTTCCACAACATGAACTCCTGTCAGCTTAGGCTAGTATAACTATATTAGCATTAAAAAATTATTTTCTAAATATTCAAACCTCTCTAAAGACCATCTTGATTTTTAATTTTTCACAGCAGTTACACTACTGCTGCAAAGAGAGCATCTGTTCCCTTCCCAGTTATACCTAACTGGCCATCCTTATGTCACCAGACTTTTTTAAAGATACTAGGGAGCTACCGCCTCCTTCTCCCTATCGTTCATCAACCCCGTAAACAGCTTACGCTGGACCTTTTGGATTGCTTCGCAATCCTCACAAACCCAGCTCACTGAACTTAACTCACTTTATAACACAATAAAAACAATTAGCAGAAAAAAAGTTAACCAACTTTAAAAAAAAAACTTTACAGGTAATCTCAACGAATAACATTCTTTTAAAAGTTTGCATCAATGAGAATTGAATTGAAAATTGAGTTTGTGCTAATATATGTAGATATTTATTTTTTACCTATTTTTAACTTGCACTTTCTACAGGACCAAAGAAGAAAACGTTCAAGTTTATCTTTGCATTCTCAAAATCAAAGCTGTTTAATTCATCAAGGAAGTCAACAAATGATTAAAACAAAAGACAAGGTACTATAACTTATCTATAATTTAATCATGTTTTCCTTAAAAATATCCAGCACATCATCTATTGTTAATAAACATTATGAAAGAAATGTAAACCAATGAATCTTTTAAATTCAATATGGTAACTTGTTAGTATACCTAGTGTTTTATCATTCATATTTTTGTTGCAACCCAGACAACTTGTAAAAAGAATAAACCTTGTTTGAGCTATTGAAAATATTAACGAGACAAAACCAACATGACACTCAACGTTTACAATTAATTACGATTATCAGACTAAAAATTATAAGTTTCAGAGAAATGTGTGAAATTTTAGTATGAAATAGCACATCTTTAAGTTTTTAGAATACAACCAGTCTTTGAATGATATTTAATTTTGACATATTGCAATCAATTATCCCATACAAGTTACACACAGACAATAACACAAATGAGATATATGTAGAATGTTTAACCATGAGTAAGGCTAATTTTATTAAACTTTAGGCAATCACATCTTTAAGTTCAAAAGGAAATCCCAGTCTAAACACCCACAAATCATGGGTAATGGGAACACATCACCTCACCTTTGTCACATAATAAGCCTCATTTCAGACATGGGAGAAAAACCAGCAAAGTCTACTAACACCAAACTGTACACCAATTTTTCTTCAGTTGCACCATGATAATGAGAAAAATTTAATAAGTTGATGAATAGTAAAAACACTACTTATCAGGGCAGCATGTTATGTAATGTGAGGAACAAAATCATGGTCAGATATTAAGATTTAACTAGAGCAGTAGCCATTCCTGGCCATTATGCCCCAAACAACACAAAGTAATCATGTGGTAGAAAAAGTTACAATTATTCTCTACCCATTTTGATGGCATATAGTAATCATCCATGAGAGTTAGTTAAAAAAAATTATTTAACTCATTTTATAAATTGTAACCCTTTCATTTAGAGTCAATACCTGACAGAGGAAGGACTACTTTGTCTGTATTAGAAACTGTGATTTATATTTATGCATTCCATGTATTAATGAATAGTACAAGCACTACTTAGCAGAGCAATAGCATGTTATTTAGTGTACAGAATAAAATCATGCTCAGATATTAAGATTTAACCAGAGCAGATGCCATTCCTGGCCATTATACCCCCAAACAACACAAAGGAAGTAATTATGTGGTAGTGACAAAGTAATACTGATTCATTACCAATTTTGATGGCCTATAGTAATTCATCCATAAATGTAGTGAAGAGATTCAACTCATTTTATATCTGAACCCTTTGATTAAGACTTAATACTTGCCAAAGAAAGGACTACCTTGTTTGTATTGCAACTGTGATTTATTCCAGAATTGTTAAATTTGGTGAATACACTTTTTAGCAGAGCAGCAGCATGTTATTCTGGGTGAAGAACAGAACAAAATCCTGGTCATATATTAAAGCTTAACCAGGGCAGTAGTCATTTCTGGCCAATATGTCTCTAACAACACAAAGGGACTAATTTGTGGTTATTAACCATTTTGATGGTCAATAGAAATCCCTCATTAAATTGGTGTTGAATTAAGAGATATTACCTTAAATAGCAAGGACTACCTTAACTTAATTTGTAGGCTGTGCAACTCTGATTTATTCCAGAATTGTTAAATTTGGTTATGGTTAGTACACTTTTTAGCAGAGTAGCAGCATGGTATTTAGGGTGAAGAACAGAACAAAATCCTGGTCATATATTAAGGCTCAACCAGGCCAGTAGTCATTTCTGGCCAATATGCCTCTTACAACACAAAGGAACTAATTTGTGGTTATGAAAAGAGTAAAAGTTGTTGGTTCACTGACCATTTTGATGGTCAATAGAAATCCCTCATGAAATTGGTGTTGAATTAAGAGATATTACCTGATATAGTAAGGACTACCTTGACTTAATTTGTAAGTGCATCTATGATGTATGCATTCCATGAATTAAATACTAATAATAAAAAAAACCACTACATTGCATAAGATTTTTAATAAATATTCTGATGTTTAATCAATTAATTTTGAGATCAAATTTCTATTATAATTTAATAATTAATAAAATTCATTCGAATTTGGTTTTTAAGAAGGTGCAAGGCCCCCAACAGGACTTTTTCTTTAGTTGCACCATGATAATGAGAAAAATTCAATACTTGAAGAATAGTAAAAACACTACTTATCAGGGAAGCATGTTATGTAATGTGAGGAACAAAATCATGGTCAGATATTAAGATTTAACTAGAGCAGTAGCCATTCCTGGCCATTATGCCCCAAACAACACAAAGTAATCATGTGGTAGAAAAAGTTACACTTATTCTCTACCCATTTTGATGGCATATAGTAATTATCCATGAGAGTTGTGTTAAGAAAATTTAACTAATTTTATAAATTGTAACCCTTTCATTTAGAGTGAATACCTGACAGAGGAAGGACTACCTTGTCTGCATTGGAAACTGTGATTTATGCATTCCATGTGATGAATAGTAAAAACACTTCTTAGCAGAGCAATAGCATGTTATTTAGTACACAGAATATAATCATGGTCAGCTATTAAGATTTAACCAGAGCAGGTGCCATTCCTGGCCATTATACCCCCAAACAACACAAAGGAAATAATCATGTGGTAGTGACAAAGTAATACTGATTCATTACCCATTTTGATGGCCTATAGTAATTCATCCATAAGTGTAGTGTTAAGAGATTCAACTCATTTTACATCTGAACCCTTTGATTGAGACTTAATACTTGCCAAAGGAAGGACTACCTTGTTTGTATTGCTACTGTGATTTATTCCAGAATTGTTAAATTTGGTGAATACACTTTTTAGCAGAGCAGCAGCATGTTATTCAGGGTGAAGAACAGAACAAAATCCTGGTCATATACTAAGGCTTAAACCAGACCAGTCATTTCTAGCCAATATGCCTCAAACAACACAAAGGAACTAATGTGTGGTTAAGAGTAAAACTTGTTGGTTCACTGACCATTTGGATGGTCAATAGAAACCCCTCATGAAATTGGTGTTGAATAAAGAGGTATTACCTGATATAGTAAGGACTACCTTGGCTTAATTTGTAGGTGCATCTATGATTTATGCATTCCATCAATTAAGGAATAATAAAAAACACTCAGTTCATTCACTCAATGTTATTCAGTGTACAGAACAAAATCATGGCCAGATATTAAGGTTTAATTAGAGTAACAGCCATTTCTGGTCATTATGCTCCTAAACAGAGCAAGGGTTTGGCTGTCTGTCCAGACTTTTTGTAGAAGTTCCTATTTTTGTGAAAATAAATTCATTTTTTTTGTAAATTAAAAATTGGCTCCTTTGGGCCAAAACCCTGATTGGGTGATACAGTAAATTTTTAAAATAATAACTCTGTAAAGTATTGTGGTAAGGAAAGCTAAAGAGAACTTGTTTTTGAGTGAAAAATATTGTGAAAGCTATTTATAAGTGAAGCTAAAATATTTTGAGAGAGGTCAGTTTGAAAGCTTGAATATTTTGTGATGAGTCCTTTTTCCAGTTAAAATACTATCTATTAAAAAGTCCTCAAAATAAAAGGAACCAAAATTTTTCTAAATAGACCCCTGACAACATAAAGGAATAAATGAAGTATTAATGTGGTATTGAAAAAATGATACTTGTTTACTTAACTTACTCATAACTCATAGTTAATAGCAACTCATCATGAAAGTGGTTTTAAGAGTAACAAATGGTGTTCTCTCTCTTTTCTCTTTGACTATGAGTGATAGTGCCACTTAAGGGAAGCTCTTTTTGCATTGGCAACAGTGTTTTATGTATTCTACTGCCTTGTGTTTTTGGATCTATTAAAAAACACTTAGATCCTTTTAAACCTGTTTTGTGTTATCACTGCGTCAGCTCACACACTAAATGCACATTTCTCTATTAAAATTAACAGGTGGACTACTTCAAAATTAGAAATTATTTTACATCTTCATTTAAATAATTTTAAAGCCAACATCTGGTTTCTGTATTGCTTAGATAACCACAAACCAGCTTGTTCTATGCCTATATGATTTTTAACTACAAATGACTAGTTTAATGCCCTGCATCAAGATTTTTAATAAATATTCTGATTCTGGAGTTTTATCAAAAAATTTTGAGATCAAATTTCTATTATAATTTAATACTTAATAAAATTCATAAGAATTTGGTTTTTAAGGTGCAAGGCCCACAACAGGAATTCGTGCACCAAAGAAATCTGAAAAACATGGTAATCATAATTTTGGAAACATTCTCTATTTTGTACTACCTTCAAAATCTATTTCTTCTTACAATAGTAGTTGGAATTAGTACAACTTAATAAACACACTTTCAAACCTTAAAATCTTGTGTCTGGTAAGTAGAAAAACCTTCCTTGCCATAAGACCACAAAACAAACCCTAGCAATATATGCATCAGTGTCAACCATCTCCAAGCTTACAGTAAACCAATTTTAACTCCTGATTCAAGGCAATAAGCATTAAGGGAATAGTCTTATAGAACATGCCATGAACAATAATTTCTTGATAAACCATGCATGTAGGTAAAATAAAGAGTAACAGATATCTTATATTTAACTTGAAAAGTTAATTGCTTTTGAGTATCTTTAATCCTCATCATGAAGAGATGGAAATATTCCATTTTCCATTAATGAAGAGATGGAGGTTCATTGGAACTCTGAATCATATTTTAGGTATAAAGAAATATAGAAAATTAAATGAAAACACTTATAAGAAAACATATTCCTTTCCATAGTCCAAAAGACGAATGTGTATAGTTTTCATAGGCCTAAAAGTTATATGTACCATTATAGAAGAGAAAATAATTGCAGCTCATAGTACCACTTTTTTCTTTCAGAAGCACTCTCATATTTAAGAAAACTCGAAGAATAATGTGCTTATTTAATGCTTTCTTTGCACAAAAGATTTTTATTAAATAATGGAATTTCTAATTGATCATTGCAGCAATGTCAATGACAAAAATTTTTTTATATTCTCGAGATGAGTCGAGTTCAAGGCAGAAAATAAATATTCTAATTCTAAATTATAATTACAGTAAAATCCAACAATGGTACTCATTATAATATTATCTTTAAATTAGCTTTAATTAAAAACGAAACTTATTTATTCTAATACATTTCATAAATTCAGTAACCAAAAAAGTCAATATTAACTTTAATACTTCTAAAAACTCTTAATCAGACAAATTATAGGGATTAGCATCGAACAACAATTACTACATTTATACAACCATGAGATAATCAGAATTTCTTAAAAAAACAGAACTAACGTTCGTGATATAACATCCGATAGGTATTAGTTAAATATAACAGCCTTTCCAAATCATACATTTTACTGAACAAGACTAATTAAGTTATTAAATTAAATATCAATATTTTCGTTATCTTATTAAAGAACTTACAAAGAATTTATACGTTCACAAAACTCGAAGAACGTAACTGAAACATTTAATTCGAAACACAAAAGAATCGAGAACGTGAAATCGAAAACGATTTTCAACTGTTGCCACTCAGCTCTTTAAACTGGTAAACGTCTACATAAAAAATTCTAATCATGTAAAAAATAGTTATAAATATTGCTTTATAGTTCTTTGATTTGTACTTGCTATTTTTTAAGATGATCAAATTATTCGGATACACAAACTTATTTTATATCAGTTGAAAATTATTCAAGATAGCTACAAGGATTTCCACACAGCTAAACTCAAAGAAGAAATGTGAAATCTGAGAAGAAAAAGAGTCGAAGTGAAGTTAAAGTTTCTACTTTCTATTTGTGTTTTTGTTTATTTTAAAACGTCCTAGATACAGATTTTATTTTATAGTTTACATGTGTTTTTTCTTCCTGAAGTTTTAAAAGATTCCCAAAAAATGGTCAATGAATATTTCTTACCATATTTACTCCTCTTTAGTTGTATTCGTAGCTTCTTTCTTTTAATATAACATCGAAGTTATCAGTGTTAATCACCGGTAGTTTGTCCGACGAAGATAAATCTATAATTTCTTTCTTTCAAAGCTTTTTTCTTTTTTAAATAACTAGTTTCTTTGTTATGAATATCTTATCACGATGTTAAGTCATATAGTCCCTTCCAAAATTATTGTTTATGAATAAATCCCCATGTATCATGTATTTAAAGTATAAAATAATTAAACAGATTTGATGTAGGTCCTCCATGGCGACTGCCAACTAGGCGTATAAATCAGTCACCATCTTTGCAACTGCTCTATAGCAGCAGCCATTCGGCTGGTCTCCAGTTCCTGGTAACTATCAGCTGTTTCCTCATGAAAGACTTACATTATATGTGATCCGTAAAAAATCCCTGATGTACTGTACAATTCATAGTTTTTTTAAATCTTGCTAAATAAGTCTTAGGAACAGATGTGAGCGAAAAGAGTGATGGTCGCCAAGAACTGGAGACTGGTCAAAGGGCTGCTGCTATAGAGCATTCAGCAAGTTTGATGACTGTTTTAGTTCTATTTGATGATCGACCGCAAGGACCTGTATCAAAAATGGTCCAAGTCTTATGCTATCATGTTGAAAGTCCTTTATTTTCTTGGTTCAATTCTGTTATCTGTCTCATTAAAAATTGAAAAACTGTTTCAAGTGCCAAATAACTGAATTTAATAAAAAATGTTTAGTTCAATTCCTTTAACTGTCCTATTAATTATTGCCAAGCTGTACGTCAAAAATATTCCCAAAATTTGCAAACTAATGGATAAAAATATACACTGTTATATCAATGAAAATCATTAAAAATTGGCACTATTTGCTATTTGGCATCTAAACCAGGTTGGCAATATGTAATGGAATTGAAGCATCTTGATCATTTTTAGCTTTAACAGAACTAAAATTCCCTTTTCTTTTCCCCTATTTTAAAATTATGGTCTTTGCAAAATGATTGTGTCTTGGTAACATGTCAGATCTATCTAGTGTGTTAATTCTGTTTGTATTTATTGAGCTATTGAGCATGATATTAAATTTTATCTGTGAATATTTCAGGCTATATTTGGTGTTCAACTTGTGGTTACCATGGTTATGGCCAGTGTACTACAGAAGATTTCTGCACATTTTTCTATTGCACGATGGCTGTTGTCATACAGGTAGCAGTCATTATATTTATTAGACACATGTCCTATGCATTAGATTCTTATGTGGAACAGGATTATTAAGTTCCATGTTGTATTTGACAGAGTTTGTACACTCCTTAGCATAAATCCTTAGTTTGCTCTATTCCTGTCAAAAGGGCCTTTTAAGTAATCATTTAAGTCCTTCAGTTAACTAAGGGTTTTTTTTATTTAGTTCTCACTTATTTTTTAATTTATATCATTTGTTTATTACTAAGGTAATCAGGTACTTACGTATTATCCCGTCGACCGTTCAGCGGCACAGTAATAGTAAAGTCAATGGGATTTAATAACGTTTTCGGATTAAGCGTCACGGTGGACGGGCTAATACGTAAGTACCGGTAATCATAAGAAATTCTTGTTGGCAACTAATAAAGTTTTCTTTAGTATAGCAACTAGAACTTCTTGAATGGGGCTGTCCATAAATGATGTCACTCTGAGAGGGGAGGGAGGGGGTTCATCAATCTGTGACACTTTTTGACGAGGGGGGGGGGTTCAAAAATTGTGACATCACACATTGAAAATCAAAAATAAAACTAAATAACAATTTTTTTCTAGAAAATGTAGCTTAAATGACATTATTATAAGATTCATACCAACGAAATAAGAGTTCACTTTGAACTTGTGAAGTGTGACACTTTGTGGCATAGGGGAGGGAGGGGGTCAAAAATGCTGAAAAAAAAGTGTGACATCATTTATGGATGGCCCCTATGGGTTTGTGTTACAATTTATCATTAACAGCACAAATACATATACATATTACCTGCATGTCATAGGTATCCTTGGTGTCTTTTTCAAAAACAAAATGACTACAAGAATTCAATATTCTCCACTTCAAGGTGTTTATTTGGAATTAACACAAACAAAAGAAGTTTTACTAAAAAAAAACTTATTTTGAAGGGATTAATAAGAAAAGTGTTTTATAGGGGAAACTATTTTTGGAAATTATTATAAACATGTTTTTCTTAACAATGGTGGATTTATTTCTACAATTTTTTCGAATTTTATTCACTTAAAACTTATTTATACCATTGTTTTTTAAAATAAATATTTAAACTTTGCTAATTAGGATTAAATTTGGTTAATTGTTTGATATACTATTTCAGATTAATGCGTTATTTGCATCCATCTGATGAAGAACTACTAACAATTGCAGGAATTCAGAGAAATTCTGGAAAATCTAAAGGAAAGAAGGGTAAAGAAAGGTATGTCATTCCTTAAAAAGTTCAAATTGAAATCCTTTCCATAAATTATTGTTAATACTATATTTGAGAATACTTTAACATTAACACATTTTTGACCTTTAATTGTTAAAAATATTGATCATAATTGTGGCTTTGCAACCTAGCATCTGTTCACTGCACCCACTTTGGGCACCACTGGTACTAATAACTTAGATCAGTGTAGTCCAACCCATAGGCCACATAATTTTTAATAGTAAGTAATAATTTATTGTATAATCAATAAATTCCATATGCGCATGCAATAAGCAAACAAAACACATACACTATAAAAAAATAGGGGAAAAGTATTAAAGTGGTAAAACTACATGTGGTTATTACACTGAAATATTAAATGCTTATTTAAACTACATTAAATATATTCCATAGATCTCAGTTTTTATTACAGAAATGTTTTAAAATCCTGTTTTACAAGGCTATGGTTTTTTTTTAAATTTAAGGGGAGAACCCCTGAATCCCCTTAGAATGTTTTTGGCTTAAAATTCAAAAGGGACATTAAAATGTCATCAGTAGGGACTCCTTTAGGGGTGGGTAGTTTTTTCATTTTAAATTAAATTATGCTGCCTTTTATGGTTTCATTGTTTCAGCAACTTTATAGTTTTTATAAAAAGTATATGCAATACTTCAAAATATCTGCTGTAGTAGATGCTGTGAATTGTAATTAACATTTCTTCTACAAATGTAATTTTAGAAATGTTCAGTACATTGCTGCAGTTGGCTGTATGTATCCAGAACTTAGTTTTATAAATTTTTCTATCCCCTTGAAAAAAGAATCCCCCAACCTCTTCTTTGGATAACTAATTTAGCAATAATTACACTTGTAAACTTAAACACAAACTCAACTAACTCATTTTCAAAACATTGCGAACTGCCTGATTTCCAAAAAAAAGATTTTCTCTCTACTTTGGATTATTATTTCTTGTAACATATCAATTTGATTAAACAATAAATAATTTGTTTTTAATTTAATAACTATGAACATTGAAGAAAATAGTGTTTAAATTCTGGCACAAAATATATCACCTTAGATAAATAAGAAGTAGTGTTTTAATGTCCCAGCCAAAATTGTTGTATTTCTTGTCATATGCAAATTATGTTGTGTTCAATCAGACCAGTAATTATGTTTTTATGCTTTGGCATCGTTCATGTAGAATGTTCGAGAACATTCCTACTGTTTATATAAGTGTGGGTTGTTCCCGTGTATTAGAGGATTTTTGCCATTATGAACTAGTGCTCAATATTACTTTTATTGCTTGCTATTGCTTGCTATTACTTTTTACTCTGCTGGTTGGTTTACTTTTATTAGCACTCTGCAACAGTATTGCATATTCAATGTAAGTGAAATGCATCTTATTGAATCTTCATTGTTCAAATAAACTTAATTTACCTGTATTAAAACTTCAACTTCACAGCCCTTTGTGGGCCAAGGCCTTCTTAAGAATCCTCCTCCATTCTGTTCTTTTCTTGGATAGGGTTCTCCAATTGCTAAATCTTTTTTTTTAAATCCTCATCAACACAGTCCACCCATCTAAGTTTGGATCTGCCCCTTAAACTGCTCCCAACTGGTTTAAAATGAAAGATCATTCATGTTAGAGAGGAAGGATTTAACCTGCAGAGGTGTCCAGTAAGTTTCATGCGGTTGACTTTTATAAAGTTGATGATGTTTGCCTCTATAAAGGTTATACAGCTTGTTATTCTGTTGGTGCCTCCATGTGCCATCGATGTTTACAGCACCCTAAATCTCTTAAAACCTTTCTTTCAAATATAGCCAGCCGATTTTCATGAGATCTTGTCATTGCCCAGGTTTTTGAGCCATATGCAAGTATCAGTCTAATAATGGTTTTATATAACAAAATCTCTGTATTAAAACAGTAAAATATAATTTTCCCTTTTTGCTGTCTCTGGCTCTCACCTAAATGTAATAAAGTTCGATTGGCCCTCTCGTAGCTAAAGAATTGAGGACACTGACTTGAATCAATCATCATGTTTATTTCTTCCCCTCTGCAGAAAAGACGATCCGGGGGACTCTGAATTCCTGGTTCCGAAGAACATTGACCTCCAGCTGGACATTGCAGCTGTCCAGCCAACAGACATGTTCCAGCTGCAGTACTACACAGAGTACCAGTGGCTGCTGGACTTCTCCCTCTGTGCCCTGATTGTGTATGTCATCACGGAAGTCTACCTCTATCTCCTCCCAGCCAATGCAATCAAGGACGAGGTCAACTTGAGCATGCTCTGGTGTGCCCTGGTGCTTGGGTTCTCTGCGTATCCTTTCGGCTTTGTTTTGCATTTTATATTAGAAGCTGTGGAGCAGAAAAAGCCCCCAGGGTTGACTTCTTAATGAAAATTAATAATTTTAAAACATACTTAAAATACCATTCATTTTCACTTAAGGATGACTCGCTTTTTGCCACTTAACCTAATATTTACTTTTAGATTATAATTACAAAGAGGGGCAAAAAGTAAAAAGCCAGGCACCTCAACCAAACGTCTATTGTGCCAAAATATTTACTTTTAATAATCATTTGAGAAAATTCACTATTTAACTACTGTAGGAGAAATCATACCTATTTCCAATTGCTTTCAAATTCCACCTTTAATTGTTTTTAAGTAAACATTTATTTGAAATGTTAATTAGGCTGCCAAACTAGTAACTATTTTATAAACATGTATTAATTAATTTTTATAAGAATAATCACTTCCTTCTTCAATATTTATGAAATTTCTCTTCAATGTTTCATTTATACTCAATTTAATGAAAATCTGTTGCATGGAGGGGAAAAACATTTCAAACAAAAAAGCAGGGGTTTTTTTTGGATGTTTGTAAATACATGTTTTTATCCAAACCTGAAAAAAGCATTTTGGTGTGAACAAATTATAACAAAAGTTAATCTTTGTAATAAACATGATCCCAATAAACATATTAAATTTATACATCTGTTCTACAGTGGTATAAACCATTGGGAATACCATTTCCAATAAGAATTACTTTTGTTGCTATTAGTTTTACTGCTTTTTTTTGCCCATCATCATTTATAATTATTTTCAAAAAGAAACATGATATTCTCTCCCAGCACTAAATTCCCTTCAATTTGTAATTTTTGATATTATTATGTGGTATATTTTCCCAACTAGTACATTGCATAAGTACTCAGCAACTAGTAATCAGTAGTATTTTTAGTATGTTGATCTTCATATGCAACAAGAATCACTTTAGTTGCAATTTGTTCACTCTCAAGGTGTTTTTCATCTTTATTCACCCCTCTTAGGCATGGAACATGAGTATTTATATTTTTCTTCACCCACCTGTGTGAAATTGTTTTTAAATTTTATACCAAGGCATCTGTGAAATATTTTGGATTTTCTTCTGTGCATGACTGATAATCTGAAGTTCACAGAGTCAAAATTATTAAATCATCAAACATACTTGATTCATTATAATATGAAGTAATTAGTTTTTATAGCTTGGCAGCCTCATTTTAAATATATTCTCTGCCATTAGTGTTTTCTCATTTTAGCACAATGTAATTTGGTACTAGTACTTTTCAACTAGGAGAATAAACTTTTAGCAGATGCAAACTACCTAGAAAAAGTCAGGATCAATGAAAGTATTAAAAAGCATTAAATATATGACTAACAATGTTTTTATTGTCATATTTGAAAGATAATTAACAGTGGAATTTTATTTTTACCTCCAGCCTTTTATCCTCAACAACATCTTTCATTGCTCCTGACATCTTTTTATCTACTAGCATTTAAAGATTGGGGACCATACTTTTCTAAGTGATGTCAAATTGTCTTTGCGTAGTATCCACTCTATGTATAGTTTTGAATCCCCCTCTGCGTAGATTAAATGAGTAATGAGAATTAAAAAATAAATTGATTGCAGAATTTCTTTTCTTTTCATTCAAAAACATCATAGTTTTAAAACTGAAGTCACAAAACAATTTCAGTTGAAACTTATGAAGAAATCAAACATTTAAAAGTACCAAAACTGTTTTATTTTAACCTCTACTTCTTCTTTGGCTCCTTAACTCTCCCTAGAAAGATACTGCTGTCTCTTACTGCCCTCTACTTCAGAGGTAAAGAAGCAATCGGTGAAAGGTCCCTTTGCCTTACTGCTGGGTTCTTCTTCTTTTTCATTGCAATGGTTGTTCTGATTGCCGATGAAAACCTTTTGGAATTTGGACTGGAACCTGGTAAGCTGCATTATTGTTACATTTTATGATTGTTCTTTATACAGTAAAACAGGATTGCAATGACTCCCGATATAGCGACTTCCAAGTTACAACAACCAATAATAAAAGTACCAATTGTTTATTCATAGAAATATTTTTATTTCTTATAACATCCTTTCATAAAAACAACTGTTGTTGGTCCCTGAAGGGTCTCCATTGCGGTTCTGTTGTATTCTATATAAGTATACTAGGTACTTATATTAAAGAATTTTTACTTTCTTGTTTCTTGCCTTCACATTTAAAGAAGTTAAACTGATTGTGGATTTGTCTTAGCTTAGTAGTTTTTGGATCTGACTTAGTTTTTTTTTTTTAATTAAAAAATTCCTGTAGTGTAAACAGTTATGACCTAAGCCTTTGTTTAATCTTAAGCACAAACTAGTTTTACCTGCAAAACTTTAATATTCATCCTTTTTCTCACAGCTTATTCTAGTTTCAATGCTAGTGCACATACATTTTTAATGGTTCAAGGTTTAGATTCCAGGTATGTTTTCTCACATTTTGTTAATAACATTTGTGTTCTAATTCAAACATACTTTTGAATTTGTTCATCTAATGAGATAGTCTAGTCATTTTTATTGATTGTAAATCAAAGACTCAGAATAAAATTTTCTAAAACACACTGTAAAAGATGTTATCATTTTAAATTTATATTGACCAATTATTCAACTTAAAATGTTTATGAAATGTTTTAGTATGTTACTTTACTTTCCTTAACTTAAATTCATGTCTTTTTTGTGTACCTTAGGATTATGTGTTTTTAGCAACTGTTTGTTAATACTTTTCTTTTCTTATGCAGTGGACCTGCATCAAAGCTAATGTTCAAACTTAGCTTAGCCTTGTGGTGTGGATTCATTGGATCATTTTTCACTTTCCCAGGATTACGATTTGCCAGAATGCACAAGGATGCATTGAAGTACTGTGCAGAGAAACCTTTTTTAAAGTGAGGTCTTCTTTAATTTCCCTGTTCATTGAAAATTTAAAGTCATCAAACATTGAGTTTTATTTAATTGTTGTATGAGTTTGTTTCTAATGCTGTGTGAATAAGTTTTAAGAAATTGATACCTTTTAACTCTTGTCTTTAATATTCTTGGATATAATCAATTCTTTTAGGAAGCCTCATTGTAGTTGTCCTAGTCTTTTGTTTTCAGTTTCATTCACAGTTTGACTCCCACTATCCAAATCACTTAAAGGAAATATTATTGCATATTTTATCAGCAAAAAAAATGTAGAAAATTTAGACAAGACTGTTTTTAGTCAGTATGACTACTACACAACACTATTCAGTGCAACTGTATATTTTGTGTTTCTTTTTACAAATGCCTTTCCCCCATTCTGATCCAGTTATCTGAATATTTTACCATCATAATCAATTTTGGTCTCAGTCAATTGGAATAATTTAAATTTTACTGTACTTATTTATGTTTGAACATGAACCTCTAGCCAATATTTTTAATCACACTTCTAGGGGAATATATAGCAAAGTAAATTCCATCTGTAATCTACACAAACTGAAAAATTTTCTTAAAGATTATTTTAAGAGTTATGCTATTGCTGCTACTACTAAAAGTTTATGAACAAACCTTTACCTCTAATCAAGTCTTAAAATATTTTCTTTATATTATAAGAATTCAGTTGAAAGTCTGCACCTAAAATAGCCAGTTTCATAACTTCATACTTTGGCATTTGTGTTGAAAAATTTCTTTCAACTCCATGACTGACAGCTTTACCATGTGAAATTCAGTTTTAGTTGTTGCATTTTATTTATTAAGCTGTTTTTAATCCTTATTTTTCCTACAACATTTGAATTTTTTTTTCTAGAACTCTTCTCCACATAAGCTTCATTTCACCAGTTTTCATTCTCCTGATGTGGGTCAAACCTGTTGCCAGGCATTATTTTACTGAAAGAACTTGGCCTGGAATACCCAATGTTTTGTAAGTATCTATTCATTATCTAGTTTTAATGATTTTAGTCTTCTGATTATGTAGAAATTTTGTTGTAACATTAATCCTCTTTTTTATTTTTAAGTTCTATTCTTGTATAATATCTTTTGTTTTTACTGTTACTGTATTTAGTGTGTTGTGATCAATTATGATCTTCCATATACAAAGAATTAATAAAATGTTTTTGAAAGTATTATCTTTTGAATCTAGACACTTAAGAAAACTTCTGATACATTATTATAATTAAAACACCCTTCTCTCCTTCTCAAAATACAGATGATGTCATGCTATTAAGTTTCCCATGTTAGGAAACTTTTTAAATGTGTTTCTCTCAAAACATTCTTTGCAGAGTTCACCTTTCATATTAAGCAGGCCTCAATTTTAAACCTGTTCTGTTGTAAGTTTCATGATAGGCTTTTAGTGAGTTCTTTATAACCCAAGTCAATGTAAAGCTATATTTTTAGCATGCACAATCTACTTTTAATCAGGGTTGGCACGGTTTAAACCACGGTTTAAACCAAATGGTTTTTTTCATAAAAAAAACAAATGGTTTTTTTGGTTTTTTTCCAAAAAAATTTTAGCTAAACTTTTGGGTTTAAAGTCATTTATTGATTCAAATATTGTCTTTTGAACAAAATATGTTGAATGCTTCTGACATTAATGCTGTAAAGCTATGCAATTTTTTGAAAACAATTAGCCAATTGAAATTTTCTTAGAAAGACTCCTGGTTTTTTTTATAAAAAACCTGGAGTGGTTTGGTTTTGAAACTTGTTTTTTTTTTTAATTCATTAAGAACTAGATATTTGAATGCATAATAAAAATCAATTGGTTTTTTTATCAACTAATCACCGGATTTTTAAATTTGCATTATAAAGAACCACTTGGTTTTTTAATGCTCTAAAAAGACTCCCTTGGTTTTTTTTTATAAAAAACCAATTTGTTTTTTTTAATTCATTTAGAACTAGACTAGATATTTGAATGTATCATAAAAACCGATTGTTTTTTTTTAATCCATTGGATTTTTAAATGTGCATTATAAAAACCAGTTGGTTTTAAATGCTCTAAAAAGAATCCTTGGCCTTGGTTTTTATGAATAATGCCTTGGTTTTATTTATAAAAAACAACTATTTGTTTTTTTTAATTCATTAAGGAACTGGATATTTGAATGCATAATAAAAACCAATTGTTTTTTTAATCAAATAAGCACTGGATTTTTAAATATAATATGCATTATAAAAACCAGATGGTTTTTTAATGCTCTAAACAGACTCCCTTGGTTTTTTATGGTTATGTATAATTTTAACTTTTTTTAATTAAATAAAATTAATTTTAATTAATTAATTAAGTCAGTTAATAGCTGAATTGATGAACTATTTATTCAATGTATTCATAAATGAAAACAATCAGAAATATTTGTATTTGTGTATTAGGGAAGAATTTCAGTAAAAAAACCCGGTTTAAACCAAAAAAACCTGGTTTAAACCAAAAAAACCGGGTTTTTTAGGTTTTTTTGAAAAAAACCTGTTTTTTTCCAACCCTGCTTTTAATATCTTTAAGTTAATCATAATGACATAAAAAGTTGTTTTCTAAGTATTGAAGCAAAAGTTTTCAGTTGTCAATAGCTGGCCCTGATTAATGTTTGTTTTGATAACAATATTCTTAGTCACTAATTGATGTCAGTCCAGTTTTATTTGATACATGTTTGTGATCAAACTAAGATGACTTACTATTATTTCTTACCCTTGCAGAATGTCTCCAGATGTATTTGACACAACACGGCTTGTAATGATTGTTGTCACTGTTGCTATTAGATTTGTTTTGATGCCACATTACTTGCAATCATACCTAAATTTGGCTCCTGAAAAGATCAAGAACCTCAGGAAAGAAGCTGGCCGTATTAGTAATGTTGAATTGCAAAAAATGGTATGGATATTTTTGTTTCCCCACTTCAGTTTTTGTCTTTTGTTTGTTAGATTAACTTATGTGCCTGGGTTCTTAGATTTTTTTTTTGTTGTAAATCTCAAACAGTATTTATGAAATTATAATATATTTTAACCTTAAAATCAACTGTTATTTATTTTTCTAAGACATATTCAATTATTAAACTTCAGTTGTTATTAAAATTTAATTATTAAACTTAGATAATTAAGGCTTATTGAAAATAGCATCAAAGTTATGAAAAGAAATATATTGATACTAAATTACAGGATCATTGAGAAAATAAAGTTTTCTTTTTTGTTAAACTATTTGAAATAAAAAGAAGCTATTGAATGAAATTGTTCTTAAAATTTAAGGTATTGGTATTTGTTTGAAATTTAAGATTGTTTCAACTCTTAATTTTTTGTTGATGTTTGATATTTTTTTTTAAATTACTTAGGTGGCTCGAGTATTTTATTACCTCTGTGTGGTAACACTGCAATATCTGACACCATTAATGCTGTGCTTGTTTTCTACACTATGTCTCAAAACATTAGGTAAGTATGGAGACTTTTCAAATCTCTCCAGTCTTAATAAATTTGGCCAAAACAAGATAATTGTTGCACAAAAACATCTTGAAAATCTTAATTAATGTTTACCAAATTAATATGCACACATAATTTCCAGATTTATATATAATCATACCTATTTATGGTTTTTTATGTGCATTAGAAAAGCCTTTATTTCTTTGAACCATTAAATGTTTGCTAATTATATCATTAAATAAAATACACCTGTAAAAAGCTTTGTTTAGAAAATTTGATTCAGATATATCTAAAACATTTTACAAAAAAGTTCTTTAAAATAATAGTCAAATCATTTGTTGAAGATTTGATAAAACATAAACTTAAAATTTTAAAAGATTTAAAAACTGGTTTTAGACTATCCCTCACTGAACCACCTTATAAGAAATACACCTGTTTAAAATTTATCCTGATTACCTCATTAAAACTTTTTTTACTGATTGAAACAAAACAAAGTATAAATGTTTTTAAGTTGAGCAAATTCATTGTATTCAGAATCCTGTTTTATTTTAGTTTTTCTAAGAGTTTTTTCAATAATATCTTTTCTGATAATCATTTGAATACCCCTATCTTAAATAAAATTGCCTTAAACCAAAGAAAATTTAACCATTTCATCTTTAAACATTATATATTTGACAGTAAAAATACAAGTGACATGCAATTTAAGTTTCATATTTGTCTTATTTAGACTTTAAATTCATATACACAGCAACTTGATATAATTTGAAGCTGAAGAAACCACTAAAAACTTCAATTTCGAATTAAAGAAGTTGAACCTTCTACCTGTAATTCCAGCTTCACTTACCAATTAAAAGGATTACTTTCTGTCTTTCGACCTATCAGCAACCCTTTCTACTAAAAAAAAAATCATTAAATTCTTGTTCTGATTAAGTTTACTCAAGAACATGGTGGTTTGTTGGAAAAGTCAGGATGTTCCTTTTGTGATTCTACTAATAGTTTTATAACAATGAATGGCAAAAAAAAAAAAACATTTTGTGAGAAAAGCTTTGAAGGAAAAAAGTTCAACTTCCAATTTTTTAACATTTATTGAATAGAAAGTTCAGAGAACCAAAGAGAAAACTTTGAGTTATCGAAGACATTGAATTATAGCATTATCCACATTGCATTGTATAATATTTTATCAATTGTAAATTTTCGAGATTTATATGACAGTTTTTTATAATTTAAACTCCACACATCACAGATATGTTGTTTTTAACTACTTCACTTTTGGAAACACTTTGTGTAAATTACACATACTATGCCTTTGTGTAAATGAGAAGGTAGGAACAGGCAAGGAATAACATTTACTAGACAAACAAAAGTTTATAAGTGGCCTTATCAATAAAAGTTAATTTTTGCTGGTTGCATTGTCAAGAAGAAATCTTGTATTTTTCCCCAATTTTATGTAAGTTTATGTGTCAGGGCTATATAACCAGACTTTGTTTCAGGAGGGTTTTGACTCAATATTAACCCCATAAAGAGTACATTTATACGTTAAGCTTTAGATCACTTAAAAGTTGTATTTGAATTATGTTGCACATAGTATAAAAATTATACAGTGTGAGCTCAAAGTAATAATAGGGGTCTGGGAGTGACCCCAGGAAAATATTGAAAATTTGCCCCAAAAAGTAGTGTTTCAGCTCATTTTGAGACCAAATTACATACAATTACATCCAAATAGAACAGATCCTTGTAAACCACAGAATTTTAAGGGAAAAAATTATAAATAAAAGTCAAAATTTCAAGGGGGCTAGTGGTTCTTCCCCAGAAAAATTTGGGAAATTTGCCCCTTTAAACTAATAGTATTTTATCTCATTTTAAAAGTATTTTGAAAACATTCAAAAGAAACTGCTTCTAGTAAGTAGGAGAAGTTTCAAGGAAAAAACACTGTTTAGACGTCAATATTTTTAAGGGTTTTTGGGTTCTAACTTACTTGACTTATTCCTCTCACACTCCATTAGCTGTAGCATAGGGCCTCTGTCATAAGTCTCCACCTGACTCTATTGGTGGCAAGATGCTCCATGACATTCCAATATCTTTAAGTTCTGTTATTTGGGTTCTCCACTAGAATATTTTTTGAAATTTTACCCTTAAAAGTAATGTTTTAACTCATTTTGAGACCTTTTGCTCTACATCCTAAGACACAGTGTGAAAATTTTATGTCACAATTTTGGGGAGTTGAACCCTAACCCCCCCCCTTGGATAAGACCCTATTATGTGTGTTATTTTCGAAAAGGGGCCAAGATGGAACTTCGATCATCAAAAATTTCAAATTAAAGACCTTATCCTAGTTGCCCTGTACATTAAAAGGTTTATTATGTTGCGGAATTCCCATACCCATATGAATTGATGGAAGATTCTGGTGAATGTTGAAAAATGTCAAGCTATTATATTTACAAGAAAGATTAAACTACCTCCTCCAGTTGAGCTCTTCGAAAGACCGATTCCATGGACTAGAACAGTTCTATACTTGGGTGTGACCTTAGACTCAAGACTAACTTGGAAACAGCATATAGAAGTTATTAATTAAAAAGAAATTCAAATCAAGACTAAACCAATTATATCCACTCCTTTATAGACTCCTTTCTTTCCTTAAATAATAAGGTACTTATCTATAAAGCTATCTTTAAACCTACAATCAGTGTTATTCCTAGGATTTGTTTGGAGGAGTACAAATACTCCTTGACTTTTTTAGAAGGAGTGAAATACGGAAATACAGAGACACGAAAACCGCTTTGCTTGGGTAATCCGAACGACTCAAAGACGAAGACCAATGACTACCTCTTACTTCTCCCCTAATTACATTTATTATCTAAGCTAACTATTAATATATTTACATATTTATACAGTTCATTTCATTCTATCCTATCCCCCCGAAGCGGCTCAGAAGGGCGACGAATGCAAACATGCATTTTTTAAGCTAAACCTTTGTGAAAATTCAAAGAGTGAAAATACCCCTAGCTAGTTTTTTAAAGAGTATTTCCAATTTTCAAGGAGTGAAATACTCTCTCAGAGGAGTTAAAAATATCTCTGCCTACAATTACATATGCTTGAAGCGTTTGGGGTTATGCCGCCAGAACCAATATCAATAAACTAGAAGTCCTGCAGAACTCAATCCTCAGAATAATAACCCATATGAATTGATGCACTGTATTGATATCTCTTCCTCCATTTCAGGTGATTACACGTGGAGCAGCTACATCACCGACCGGGTGTCCTCCACCATTGAAATCAACTCCACTTTGTCCACTCTCCCTCCCTCCTCTCTCCCCATTGGCGGGGACATCCTGCAATCTAGTCAGCACTTCTCACTGACTCTCCTAAGCCTGAAGAAGGTGTTTACGCCCGTCCTGTACCGCGGTATCCTCGGATTCATGACATGGTGGCTGTGCGCCGTTTGGTTCAGCACGAGTGCAATAGGATTGGTTTACTATTCCTATTCGACCTAAAAGAACGGATGTTTTGCTTTGTACTGATGTTGATCTGTAGCTGCTCTGGGCATCTCATGCTGTTTGCTTATTACGTAATGAGTTATTTCATGCATACCAACCACCAAGTGGTTCTCTAGCTATAACTGTTGTGAAACTCCTTGCTTTAAAAGTTCATTTTAGAAATTTATGTTGTTTTGAGAAGTGCATTTAATCAATGGGAATGAAGACATTTGTTTTATAGTTTTAGCATGTGGCCTAGTTCTTTCTTCTGTAATTTATTGAAATTTTTGTGTGATATTACAAACTTTTATTTCGTGAAAATGTTTTCTGTGATTTGTAAGTGGTGCTTTATTTTATTTTCCTAGTTTATTTTTGTTTCATTTTGAAATTTTTTATGGTAAATTTGATGTGTATTAAGAAGTATTCTGATTATTGAATTGATTATCTGCAAATAGTAGAATGTAAAGAAACCTTGATTAGAGCAGCATTGAAGAAAAAATATATTCACTCTGAACACATAAAATTCATCAAATCGAATTTAAACAGCATACCTGATGTCACTGCTGAAATTATTAAAATAGGTGTCAGTATAAGCTCTAACAGCCATATTTGCATCCATCAGCATCAGTGTCAAATCCTTTCTCAATGAAGGATTCCACCAATCAGAGTCAACAAAAAGCTAATTTTTCTTTCTTTAGCTGCTGGTTAACACTGGCGCTGATGACTGCAAATATCTGTTTGTTTTTGTTCAGTTGAACCCCAACTTAGAAATTTTTCAGAAGGGGTGTATTTAACTGTCTCTGTTTCTTAATTAATATTAGTTATATTGAAACTTAATCGAACTCTCACATTCATAAATGTAATATAGATCAGTTATCACCATTATTATAGAATACCCTTGAATTATAGATGACAAAATTGCTGTCTTTTCAAAGCTTATGGTTCAGTGATACAGTTAGAGCTTGAAATCAATAAATCACTTCATGCTTTAATGTTTGCTATAATAAAATCTTAATTTCAATTTTTAGTTATTTATCAATAATTATGTGCAAAATCAGTATTTCTGAATGCATTTATACTTTCAAGGTATGTGAAGTCAGTTAGGTACCTAAAAGTGAATAAAAACTAATGTATCAATTCCTAAAAAGAAAATATAGATTTTGCTTTATCATTTCTCATCACTCAAATCATCATCATCATCATTCTTTTTCTCAATCATCAACTATTTTTGAATGCTCATTGCAGTAAGCAAACAGTGTTGAAAGCTCATGGGCACACATTTTTTATCTCCATGAGAAGGGTTACATTTCATACTTTGTTACTTTTTCTAATGCTCAGAGTTCATATGGTTAGTTGATGTGGAATGTTTTAGGGATTATTCTCAATCAGTTGTTTCCTTTCTTTTAGCTCATACATTATATTATGTTTTAGAAATATTATGAGTATGTGTTGTATCTGTACTCTGTTAGGTACTTATTTATGTTGTGTGTTTTCATTGAAAACATTACTCCTTTGACCGAAATGTATGTATTTAGGCAAATAAATTATTGAATATAGCTTTCTGAAGTTTTTCTTATGCTATTGTTGTTGTTGTTTTTTTTTCATAATATATGGGCTGCAGTACCGAACACTAATATCTGAGATGAAGGAAACTTGGGTACTGCACAATAAATTTTTATTACGGGCCAAAAATTAACTATTACACAAAGAACTCCACTTTTTCCATTTTCCAAATTGATCTAACATTTTTCATTTCCAAATTTGAAGAGCTAACCAATAATGTCACGAGCCACTCTTTCGTTGCCAAATGTTAGTTACTAAACAATAAATACTAGTGAGTGGCTAATACTAGTGAGATTTCCGACAATGGACTCTAACCGTCTGACGTCACACGTGACCTACTGAGCTTGCAATTGGTTACCACAGATACTATACACTAGTAGATCTACTAGTGTAGTATCTGTGGTAACCAATGGACTCTAACCGCCTATCTGGTTCGAGACTTCACGGAACCAACACGTGACCTACAACTGAGCTTGCAATTGGTTACCACAGATACTACACTAGTAGATCTACTAGTGTAGTATCTGTGGTAACCAATCGCAAGCTCAGTAGGTCACGTGTTGGTTCCGTGTGACGTCAGACGGTTAGAGTCCATTGCAAGCTCAGTAGGTCACGTGTTGGTTCCGTGTGAAGTCTCGAACCAGATAGGCGGTTAGAGTCCATTGTGATAATCTTAAGCATTTCGTTCTACTAGTTGTGCATAGCATTATCAGAGTTAAAATAACCTGTTTTTTGAATGCATATCATTACATTGATTTACTAGGATTTACTTCATATTTTACATGAAATATAAATCAGTGTTTCTTTATTTTGCTAGCCATTTCTTAACCTAAGGTTGAAGGAAAAATATTTGTAGTCTTGGATTCATAATAATTAAAAACTACTTTCATGTAACTTCCATTCCAAAAAATTAATCGTACAAAATAAGTTACTTGAAATTTACCTTTTCTCCTCAGTAGCACATATGCAGCGCGGCACTGAGTACTGAAAAGTGCCTTCAACTTTTTTTTATTTTTTAAGTTATCCTTTTTTACAATCAGATGTTAATTTTCTTTTCTTTTACTGAAATTTCATTTTGACTGTTTAAATATGTATTAACCCGTAACAGGAGAGGTGAGAAAATAGAACATACCAGGAGACGTGGGGTCTCACAGACCACGCAACATTATATTTTTTTAAAAATTTTCTAATTAAGATATGATTCTGATATTTCAGTACATAGTTCTTGGAACATTTATCTCTTCATAGAAAAATATTTATTAACTTTATGATAAAATAAAAGTTTTCACAGACAATTTTCCAAGAGCCTTAAATTTTTCGATAGAAACCACATGGTGCAGTAAATTCTTTATAATTTAAAATAAAACTCATCTATTATGAATTAATTGTTTTGCTTTTATTATTTAATATGTAATGCAAGTTTTAATTGGAAAAATATCATTGTAGAACAATACAAAAAAATTTTGACACTACCTGAAGTATCAGTTTTTCACCAGTGTTTTAGAAGCAAAAAATTTAAAATTTTTCATGGAAATCTTATTAATAGTAATCTTTACCACTCTAAAATCCCTCCCAACTTCATATAATATTTTTTAACTCTTCCGCATAACCCGGATCAGAAGGATAAATTAATCTCCGCGGACCGAGCTTCAAAGCCATGCGCGTACTAAGTCTGGACGACAACCGTTACACTGAGTGGGACCTGAGGTCTGCTGGACCGCGTGGGAAAGAATTTGTGGAATTTCGAACGGATGTTTTTGGAAAAACTTGCTGATAAGAAGGGGTCAGTCTCAAGGTCATGTAAGGGGAAGGTAGGAGAAAATTCTATTCAATTCGACCCAGCATGTGGTAGGGGGAAGGGGAGGGAAATGTTGCGCGGTCTGTGAGACGTCACGTCCCCTGCTACGGGTTAATGCTATGCCTGATCATGTGATCATGCTATACCTAATGGTGTCTGTCATATCTTAAAATGAAATTCTTGGCCCTGCATCATTTGGAGTTGCAGATAACCTTTGGTGTCTGAAACTTGTGCTGCAGATTAATGCAGAAAATTCTGATACCAGGCTTCTCTCTAGGATTTATGAGAATCATATCCCATTGCTTGGGTTAAGTTAATTATTGCAGATCTCAAAACTTCGTTACAGCAGAAATATTAAGTATGCAGTACAATTTCTTTTTAAAAGTTACTAAGACTGTTCCACCCTAAGTTGGCACAGAAGGAAAGGCTACGAGGACCGGATTACACCCGTCGAGGTTACAATAAAAAAATTGGTTGCCATAAGCACGGCTTACTAGATACTTATACAGGCTAGCTGAGTACGGAAATCATTGCAAATCCAGATGGCAATACTGGACCAACTGGCAAAGCATATCCACAGTGTTGAAGGCGGTAGGTGATATAGGTAGGTCTTGTAGCGCTCCAAGCGGGAAAAGTTGTCAAATGGTTTTCATTGTTTAAAACTCGACTAGCCTGTATAAGTATCTAGTAAGCCGTGCTATAAGTAATGGAATTTGCTGATTTTGGTGAGAATGAATTTGCTGATTTTGGCAATACGCTCAAAAATTTCTTTCTCCGTCTTGATTCTACTAGTATAGGCTTGCTCCTTTGAGCACCGATTCGTAAAATTAATCGTGCCTGAATTACAGGGTTGCCACAGTAGAAGCACAACCAAAATAGTTGCTTTAGTAGCCTAAAATCCCCAAAATAGTTGCCTAAATAGTAGCCTATTGTCACCAAAAAAGTTGCCTAAATACGAGTAGTAGCCTAATATTACTAATTAGTAATCTAAACAAAAAAACACAAGCAAAATAGTCATTTAAACTTCAATAATATACGTTAACTTAATAACTTTACAAAGAAAACAATTTGACTAGCTATACTTTAAATATTATTGCTTTATTTATAATTTACCTACTATTTTTCAGGCCCAACGCAAACGAATTTACAGTAAAAATATTAAAGCTAATACCAGATTACGTACCGCTGTTAAAAAACTGAATATTTGTTAAGAAAAAATAATTACTCGAAACATATAATAAATAAAAGTTTCTTAAAAATCTAGAAATGGATAAATAATATTGTGAATAGGTTAAAAAAAATAAGCAATTTTTAAAAGTTAAAGCAATGATCGAAACTTTAATATTACTAAAGAATGTTTGTCACAAAAATATTATATGTAAAAACAAATTATTAAGGTAATAAATTTTAATATCTGTAAAATAAAACTACGGCCTCAAAATATATTCAATGTTAAAATATCTTCTACGAAAGGGGGTCTAAGGATCCACCTCAGAAAATTTTTAGAAATTTGACAAAAAAACAGGTTTTAAACTAGTTTTGGTACACCTAGTGAAAGTTTTGGACTTACATTTTTAGGAAATTTTTGCATTTTGGTAAATGCTATAAAAAAAGTTGTGAATAACAGAGTTCCAAGTACAAAAGGGGGTCTGGGGGGTCTTCCCACAAAGAATTTGGAAATTTGACCCTAAAAAACAGGTGTTTCACTTGTTTTGAACACCAATTCAGATTCTTTTGGGAGGGGGCGAGTCTTGTGGCTCCCCCCTTACATACTCCCTTGATACCATATTTTTGAAATAGGTTAAAATCTAACAAGATTTTTAAAAACCACTGCATTATTATCTTATCAATTTGCTTCAAGCGACCTATCAGTAAAAATTTACAATTTGGAAAATCTTAAGAAAAATAAGTTGGAAAATACTGACTAAAAGCGACAAAAATGCGATCTGAGAGGCAGTGGTGGATCCAGAAAAATTTGACGGGGGGCACCTGTCACATATAGAACAGTAGCCAACCAGTACAGTACAGCGGCCTGCGACATTCCGGCGTCCGATCTGTGTACCAAGCATCGTCTATTTTGGTCTAGTTTTGTTATTTGTAGCCTTACGTTGTGCAGAAAGTGCAAAATTTGTAAAAGATCACTCTTCATAATCATTAATAGGAATTTCGGTGAGTAAAACTCTTATAAAGTGCATTTTATTTTATTGTAATATATTTTAATGAGGGGGATTGCAATGATTGCGCCAAAACAGTTTCTGGGTAACTATCGAAAATCGTGTTTTTTAAAGTATTTGTTAAAAAATTTCGTGCTAAAATTATTATAGCACTTGTTTGTTTGGGTATATTTGTTACGTTACGGGCAAAGTGATTATAATGCGGGTGCCAGTGGCGGATCTACGGGGGGGGGAGGGCTTTCGGGCTGAAGCCCCCCCCCCAAAATGAAAAGTTCTGCACTATATAATATGGAATTTTATGCACCAAAATGAGTTAAAACCTTGTTATTTTAAGGTCAAATTTATAAAAATTTTCTGGGGGAGGACCCCCAGACCCCCTTGGTATTTGTAACTATTATTACAACTCTAATTTATATTAAGTTTGTCAAAACGCACAAATTCTACCACAAAATCTATGTCCGAATTTCGGATGAGGCGTTACCAAAACGAGTTGAAAAGTGTTTTTGTTTTACTTAAATTTCCAAAAAAATTCTGGGGGAGGACCCCCAGACCTTTTAGTGGTTGGAGCAGGATAATTCACTACCTTTTCCATATTAAGATAATCAAGAAGATGTAATTGGGTTATGAAAATTCTTAGCCCCCCCCCCAAAAAAAAACCAAATCCTGGATCCGCCACTGGCGGGTGCTATTAATTATGTCCAAAGTGAGACGAGCAATGTGATAAATTCAATGGTATATATATTTAGCTATGTGTAATTATCACCTTTCCCGAAATACACAGGGATCATGTATCTTTGTGTTACTTTAGCAGATTTATGTTAAACGTTAACATTCTAATCTAAGTTATAATAGAAAACTATTTTATCCGAATACATTACTTTTTGGCAAATTTGCCTCTCTGAACTTGCGTCAAATTTTTCCTTAGAAATGTGACCAGTGGCGTCCCTAGCACCACAAGCAGTGTCGGCGAAACTGGTTTGCGAGGCCCTAATACCAGATTTAAAATGAATTATTGTAAAATAATTGAAATTTTTTGCAATAAATAGTATTAATAGCTTAATTAATTAACAACTTAATTCATTTTCCTTAAGATTAATTAAAATTTTAATTAATTTAATTATAAAATCTAGGTACTTTAGGATAAACAGAGAGCTAATGGCAATTTTACTCACAAAAAAAATTAAACTATTAATTACAGAAATAAATATTTTAACTGATTATTGCTTTTTTACTTTTTATTCATTTCTAAATTAATATAAATAGCTTAGTCCAGGTAATCTGTGACTTAACTGGTAAAAAATTACTTTTGGTTTTTCAAATTACTTTGGAGAACACCCCCTTGTCAACCCCATAATGTTCAAGGGAAAAAACATTTTAAATAGACGTCTTAATTTCTAAGGGGGATGGGGGTCCTCCCCCAGAATTTTTTTTTTGAAATTTTCCCCCTTAAACTATGTTTTTAAATCAATTTGGGAAACACCCGAAGGGAGCCATTTTCAAGGTAAAAGTTTTTGAGGGGGGTCTGGGGGTTCTCCCCCAGGAAAATTTTTGAAGTTTGCCCCTAAAAAGTATTGTTTTTACTCCTTTTGAGACCCTTTGGGAGAATTTACCCGAAGAGGATTTCTCCTTATAAGTTGCAGAATTTTCAAGGGGAAACAATTCATTTCAACAATTCAATTTCAGAAAACAATATAAAAATTGATGTCAAAATTATGGCCCTGAATTGGGAAGCCATGATACCCTCAAAAACTATTACTTCACTATGAATTATTTAAATTTCATTTTGAAAAATGATAGTCACTATCAATAAATATTAAAACACTGTTAAAAGATGCCGAAGTTTTGGAAGGGGGTCTATGGGCTCTCCCCCAGTAAAACTTTTGAAATTTGACCCTAAATTTGATCTCTTTGAGCCATTGGCGGTTTTTTTTTAGCTACTGCATTTTAGGAGGATAATTATACTCATTACTCCTTAAACCTATCCATTTTCTACAAATTTTCATATTTTAGAAACTTTAACCTTCCTCTCGGGTATAATTTAAAGACTAAAGTAATGGTTTTTGACCCTAGTTTAGAAGTTAGATTTTTGATTGTTTTGAAGAAAGCGAGGATTTATTTTGTTTAAGAGCTCATTTAAAAAAATGTTTAGAGAGAAAATTTTCTGGAGCGTGCTGCGCATCCACACAAAAATTATGGGGGGTGCTCGAATACCCCGCTGTAAGTACCCCTGTATAATGTACTAAAAGAGGCCTCAAGCTTGGACTCTGTCTAAAAAGGCCTCGCGCTTCAGGTTCAGCGCTAAAAAGGTTTCGCACCTGGGCTCCACAAAATGCCTCGCGTACGGGTTCCAGATAAATGAAGACATGAAAAACGTAATTGAACAGACATTATAACTTGTATTTAAACATGGAATCAAATATAGTTTAAATTCTTGCGAGGCCCTTAAAGTGCGAGGCCGTCGGCGGGGGCCGACGTCGCCGGCGCCTAGTTACGCCTCTGGTTCTAATAGGTAGTACTCCAGTCTTTAAAAGACATTGGAAATCGCATGAAAATTAACAAATTTGATCAAGTATTTGTGTGTACTACGTTGAAATCTTCTACTCCAAATGATTTCGGGTAAAGTAAATTGTAAATCAGAAGTTAGGAAATACTAGTAGTTTGAATAAAAAGAACAGATTGAAATAACAGATTTCTGTGATCATTCTTGCACGCATAAGCGAGGGTTAAGCAAAATTAAATACCGTATTTGAGCCGTTTAAAGAAATTTAAACATATAAATATGCGATAAACACCGTCATGGGGTAATATTTTATACTTCGGATAATACTGCTATTTCGCAGTCGTAAGTAACAACGGGATTACACTGGGCACGCTCAGGAGTACTTTCTCAGAAAATATGAAAGTTATATTATTTTTGATTATAGAAAACTATATTGCTTCAATAAAATCCCACAAGTTCACTACATTTGTAAAATGAAGCGAGTTTACGAGGAACAGCTTCTTTCTATAGCAACGCAAAGGTAGCAGAACGCGAGCGAAAATTCTTAAGATAGAGCGCCATCTATGAGAGTTTTTCTCATATATGGAAGAAGATTGTGTATTAAAAAGTTGACAAGAAATAGAACGGTACTTTTGTAGCTGCGGGTGTGTTTTTAGTTAAAATAAGACTCAATGCTATTAAAATGTAGAATACATTTATATTTAATCCCATATTCAGCTGCCTGTCTCATTGTGCTATACTCACCACTTTTTCAGAAGGCATCAAATGTGTTGGGATCACGCATTTCAGCAAGATTAACTAAGATCATACTTCATAGGATCATTTCTATAGTATGATTAGCGAGTTCACTCACCGAACTTCGCAGGCAAACCATACCGCGATGACGAGATATGGAGTATCGGCCTGAGCGTGATCGTTGTCAGCGTTCCTCTTGGGGAGCCTGGCTAGAGATGACCGCACTACCCCTCTTATCTGAGGGGTGGATGGCTTATACTCGATCAGAGTGGTTTTTTAAATTAAAAAATTAGACTTTACATATTAAATCTAAAACTTATTCTATAGAATGTTTACCGTTTCGCAACACCTTCTAATTGTTTGTTTAGAGGTTCTTGAAATTGGTATATCACATCGACCCTTATGTCTCGGCAGTGATAATGTTGGCCGTTTGAGGCAAGGGAAAGTTAATATTAACAGATTTTAGCACTTGCCAATGCATTCTATAATGAATAAACGCTTCACCAAGGCTTCTATAGGAGGTCGTTAAGAAGTAGAATAGATTAATGACACATTCAATATGTTTTGCACTTATATGGAATTTTCTATGTTGAAATCATGTAATATTTACTGTAAGCAGTGTAATTATAAAACAATTTCAGTAAAATAACTGAATTATAGAATCCCCCGAGAAGGAATAGGTGAGAATTTTCAACAGGGTATTATATTTATTCGATAACAAGTCAACACTTCAAGAGCGTCGACTTTCACGTGAAGCACCGAGAGCCGCACTCTCGAGTGGCGTGGAAACCGTTCAAAATTTTAGAAATTTATAAATATATTAAAAGTAATTCACATATATACTGATGAACACAATCAAATTAGCTTCTTATAATTGTTTTACCTTGAAATAAGGAAGTAAAGGTTTGTAAAATGATTACTGCTTTTCTTAGGAAATATAGGATCAGAGCAATGAAAGCTAAGAGGAGTCATGAAAATATCTTTGAATTCATGTACCTTCGTAGAGAGTAGGAGAAACTCATTTGATTGGTTCGTAAGCTCTGACCTTATCGAGTTGGAAAGATCAAAACCAATCCAATAAGCTTCTCTAACTATCCGATCACCGAGGATCGCGATTCCCGAAGTTTGTCGAACGTAGATAGTAGTGTTTGATATTAAGGTGACGATAAAATAGTGCAATTTTAATAGTTCGAAGATGAAAGTTGATAATACGCAAGTATTTTTGTTCTGTCTGTTTTGTTCTGTATATGTTCTGTTTGTAAAATATCTGTCTGGCAGAATTATCGAAGTCTTTTTACACCATATAAAAAATTTGACTTTCCGATTTTTTCACAAAATTATTAGTTAAAGATATTATAATAACACACAAGCTGTTTTTTTTTTGGCTTTTCTGCACTTTCCTTTTTTTATGACTGTTTTACTTTCATCGACCCCTAAAGCTTCATCGACCCCCAGGGGGTCGGTACCGACCACTTTAGGAAACCCTGATTTATACCGAATAATTACATGACGAAAACAAAATATTTACTTTTTGGCTATTTTTGTTCATTTATTTTTGTAACTAAGTGTAACTTCCTGAAAAACATTTTTGGAGGAATAGTGAAAACCGTGTGTGGCTGAGAAGATCAAACATGGAACTTTATCTCTCATTCCGAGAAACATCATAAATTTCATCAAAAGACAAAGAATGAAATGGGCAGGCCATATTATCAAAATGGAGGAAGACCGTGTCAACAAAAATAATTTTATAAAATTCTTCTCGAGAAATTATACTTAGTGATAAAAATAAATGAACAAAAATAGCCAAGCAATAAATATTTTTTTTCCTCAGCTAATTATTTGAAAAATATGTTAAACGAATTGCTTAATTATTTTAAAACGAAATTATTGAAATCAGTTCCGTTGGTGGCAACACAAAAGGACGAAAGATTGAGTAGCGAGGGTTTCCAAAAGTTTCAAAGCCATCTATCCTTGGCGGTCGGATGTTGGCGACTGATTTCAGGCTTTTAATATGGCTTTGTTTGATGACCAAATTAAATGAAAATTTGGTTTTTAGGGTTCTTTCAGAAAATCAAATAAAAAACCCTGGACTCTTTATTGCGTTGGGCATGAAGATGGCATCTGATAGGAAAATAATCAATTAGTGTTTTCAAGTATGTACTAAATCCTGAAAAATGATACCAAAAATATCTTTCGAATCCCAACCGTTAACGTTTTGGGCATTTTATATTTGCGGGAGCTGCACACAACAATTTTACTATAAGTCACCACTTTTTATGCATGTAAAATTTACGTATATAATTTTCCCAACTTCCCCACGTATGCTCTGGTTTCTCTTCAACATCGTGTAAATCTTTCGCCTTTTACTAAAGATTTCCGTGGAGAGGAACATTCTAATGAGCCTCAATAGAATTTTTGGAATCCCCTCTGGGGATTATAATCTTAAAAATAGACTTAGAAACTTCACTCTTCACTTAAGATCTCTTACAGACATGCCTAATTTCAGCGCTACGAAGATTTGCAGCATAGGATTTTTTCAAACACATTTCCAAACTGTCTGCACTGAGAGTGCATTTTTTAAAATAAAAATGGCTGCCAACAAGGAAGTTTTGTAGATTTTAGGTCAGATGAAAATCCACACAGTAACCAATCTTCCGATACTGTAAAGTTAGCAACTGTCTACAACGACACAAAAATATATTTATGTAAGTAAAAATTTACTTTTATATAAAGTATAACTATGTAGCAAAGTAATAATTAACGAATAATTTATTCATTAAGTAGATAAGAATAATTAAATATCCTGAACTTAATTTTCTTAATTACAGCTACTTAATTATTTTTAATGATAAAAAGTTGCATCGGGCTCTAAACGAAATCCCAAACTACAACATTAGCAACCAAATTTCACACAATCTCTTCTCTCCTAGAATACAACTCTCACCCAGGTGAGAGGCAAGGAAATTCTTTAAAGTGGCGAGTACCTGGCTCCGAAGGGGCCGCACCTCGCTTCCTGGAATTTGGTATACCTAGACTTCGATGCTGAGATTTATTTTATTTCCAAGTTAGATGCCTCCTCAATGCCCCTGGGGATGCGGTGAAAAAGACCGGCCATGCCGTTTTACTTGGTTATTTCTTGACTAAATGGAGAGGAAGAAGCGCGGGTTTACTGACCTTGAATGCCTGTTAGGCTATTCTTTTGTACTCTGGGGGGTGCCATCTACAAAGCCCCCAAGGTTAATAGAATAAGATAAGGTTGGCTCTTCACATAGGAACGAAAATTCGTGTGACGTACTGCTCTCCAGCAGGGCCGCCGAGAGCCAAGTCGGGCCTCGGGGTACAAGGTTGAGAAGCGGGCCCCCAATGACATATTCTCATTTCGAGGTAGGGGGCGAAATTTTCTGAAGTACCTCCACCCATGCATTCATAGGCTTAATGTAATTTTTAAAATATTTCCAGGCAAGATCTGAATTTCACTCAACTAAAAAGTATCGTTTTCTTGATAATACGATGAGTAACAAGTAATAAAGGGGGTCTCCCACCAGAAAATTTTTGAAAATATGCCCTAGAAAACTGGGAATTTACTCAGTTTTGGACCTTTATGTAAACAAATTGATTTCAAAAATATTCAAAATGATATCCGTCTTAGTACTCAATAAGAAAAGCTTTGGGTACCGGGCCCCCTACCGGCCCGGGCCCGGGGGTATCGTACCTCCTCGCCCCCCCCTCTCTCGTCAGGCCTTTTTGGTTTACTATGTTTTGGTTACTAGTTCGTCAATCTCACTGGGGGATTTGGGCTTTAATTTAGGTATTAGGTATGAGTTCTCCATTAAGGAGGGAGGGGAAAGATTCCCAATTATACATTTTACCTAATCTATTTTCTCTAAGCATGGGGGAGGAGTTTTGGAATTCTAGGAGTACTGGATTATGGTCTGAGGAGAGCTCAGGGAGGCTGGTTGCCACGCAACCCGTGAATACGTTGCTGTATATCGCGAAGTCAAGAGTTGATTCTGAGTGCGAAGTTACTTTTGTAGGCGCGTTTGGTGCTGCTATATTTAGCAATTCTTCATTCATCAATTATTTTTATTAGTTCCGCCCCGGATTTGTTTGTACTGAATTGTTGGATCAAAGTTTAAATTTCCCTCTCTCCTGTCAAAAAAAATCCCTATTCTATCTGACCCAATCGAAGGAGAAGCTGGGGTATCACGCGAATTACGTAATCGGCTGGAGGTGGAGAGCAGTACGTCACACGAATTTTCGTTCCTATATGTGAAGAGCCAACCTTATCTTATTCTATTAACCTTGGGGGCTTTGTAGATGGCACCCCCCAGAGTACAAAAGAATAGCCTAACAGGCATTCAAGGTCAGTAAACCCGCGCTTCTTCCTCTCCATTTAGTCAAGAAATAACCAAGTAAAACGGCATGGCCGGTCTTTTTCACCGCATCCCCAGGGGCATTGAGGAGGCATCTAACTTGGAAATAAAATAAATCTCAGCATCGAAGTCTAGGTATACCAAATTCCAGGAAGCGAGGTGCGCCACTTTAAAGAATTTCCTTGCCTCTCACCTGGGTGAGAGTTGTATTCTAGGAGAGAAGAGATTGTGTGAAATTTGGTTGCTAATGTTGTAGTTTGGGATTTCGTTTAGAGCCCGATGCAACTTTTTATCATTAAAAATAATTAAGTAGCTGTAATTAAGAAAATTAAGTTCAGGATATTTATAAAAGAAGACAGGCTTTCACGGCCGGATCTATGTACATAAAATGAAGGTTCCGGGTTATTATGCGGTGGTCTAGTGAAAGCAAAACTCCTTCCTGACGTTTCGCCAGCATCTTTGGCCGGCATTTTCAAAGGGTATTAACTACCGCCTATTTCTGGGTCGAAAGTTATAAGGCGCTGCTGAGCCACGTGGTTCATCGTCATCAACCGGCAATAAAGAGAGAGGTGATTTGGTGACGTTTGATTGGTCTCCGTGTTGATGTTTTGCCGCTGCGTCATCAAGTTGCTCCGATGGCTGTGTGTTGACGATGTTTTTTGTCAACACCGGAAACCAGGCTTTGTTTACTCGCAGAATTTCTTCTTTTTTATTAAAGTTATTAGGGTGTTTGAATATTTCAATGGCTTCCCTTTGAAGACGGGTGTAGTAGTGCTTGGTTGTCGTGAGCCCTCTAGTTTCATCATAATGAATTACATGGCCATCGGAAGTCAACACGTGTTCGGCTATTGCCGACTTTTCAGGTTGGAATAAGCGGCAACTACGTCTGTGTTCTTTTAGACGTGTCGCAACGCTACGGCCCGTAGTACCGATATATACCGCCCCGCAAGAGCAAGGAACCTGGTATACGCCAGTAGCCGAGAGAGGATCTCTTTTGTCCTTAGCTGACCTTAGTAGATTTTTAATTTGCTGAGTTGGTTTAAAAACCGTTTTTAAACCGTGACGCTTAAAAAGCCTTCCCATGCGATCCGTCACATCCTTGATGAAGGGCAAGTAAACTGTGCCAAGAGTCTGATCTTGATTTTTAGTGACACCGGGGATGTTTCTGCGAGGATGCAAGGCTCGACTTACTTCACGCTGAGAAAAACCATTGGCGAGCAAAGCACGTTTAAGATGCCGCAGTTCCCTGTGAAGTAGAGAAGGGTCACAAATCCGAGTGGCTCGGTGGAGAAGAGTCTTCATCATGGCCCGTTTTTGTCCCGGGTGGTGATTTGACAAACCATTTAGGTATCGATCCGTGTGGGTAGGTTTTCTATATACAGAGTGCTCAAGACTTCCATCACTTTTCCTGGCAACAAGTACATCCAAAAAAGGAATGGACTGGTTTTCCTCTTTTTCCATCAAAATGGAAAAAGAGGAAAACCAGTCCAGAAAAGTGATGGAAGTCTTGAGCACTCTGTATATAGAAAACCTACCCACACGGATCGATACCTAAATGGTTTGTCAAATCACCACCCGGGACAAAAACGGGCCATGATGAAGACTCTTCTCCACCGAGCCACTCGGATTTGTGACCCTTCTCTACTTCACAGGGAACTGCGGCATCTTAAACGTGCTTTGCTCGCCAATGGTTTTTCTCAGCGTGAAGTAAGTCGAGCCTTGCATCCTCGCAGAAACATCCCCGGTGTCACTAAAAATCAAGATCAGACTCTTGGCACAGTTTACTTGCCCTTCATCAAGGATGTGACGGATCGCATGGGAAGGCTTTTTAAGCGTCACGGTTTAAAAACGGTTTTTAAACCAACTCAGCAAATTAAAAATCTACTAAGGTCAGCTAAGGACAAAAGAGATCCTCTCTCGGCTACTGGCGTATACCAGGTTCCTTGCTCTTGCGGGGCGGTATATATCGGTACTACGGGCCGTAGCGTTGCGACACGTCTAAAAGAACACAGACGTAGTTGCCGCTTATTCCAACCTGAAAAGTCGGCAATAGCCGAACACGTGTTGACTTCCGATGGCCATGTAATTCATTATGATGAAACTAGAGTGCTCACGACAACCAAGCGTTACTACACCCGTCTTCAAAGGGAAGCCATTGAAATATTCAAACACCCTAATAACTTTAATAAAAAAGAAGAAATTCTGCGAGTAAACAAAGCCTGGTTTCCGGTGTTGACAAAAAACATCGTCAACACACAGCCATCGGAGCAACTTGATGACGCAGCGGCAAAACATCAACACGGAGACCAATCAAACGTCACCAAATCACCTCTCTCTTTATTGCCGGTTGATGACGATGAACCACGTGGCTCAGCAGCGCCTTATAACTTTCGACCCAGAAATAGGCGGTAGTTAATACCCTTTGAAAATGCCGGCCAAAGATGCTGGCGAAACGTCAGGAAGGAGATTTGCTTTCACTAGACCACGGCATAATAACCCGGAACCTTCAGGATATTTAATTATTCTTATCTACTTAATGAATAAATTATTCGTTAATTATTACTTTGCTACATAGTTATACTTTATATAAAAGTAAATTTTTACTTACATAAATATATTTTTGTGTCGTTGTAGACAGTTGCTAACTTTACAGTATCGGAAGATTGGTTACTGTGTGGATTTTCATCTGACCTAAAATCTACAAAACTTCCTTGTTGGCAGCCATTTTTATTTTAAAAAATGCACTCTCAGTGCAGACAGTTTGGAAATGTGTTTGAAAAAATCCTATGCTGCAAATCTTCGTAGCGCTGAAATTAGGCATGTCTGTGAGAGATTTTAAGTGAAGAGTGAAGTTTCTAAGTCTATTTTTAAGATTATAATCCCCAGAGGGGATTCCAAAAATTCTATTGAGGCTCATTAGAATGTTCCTCTCCACGGAAATCTTTAGTAAAAGGCGAAAGATTTACACGATGTTGAAGAGAAACCAGAGCATACGTGGGGAAGTTGGGAAAATTATATACGTAAATTTTACATGCATAAAAAGTGGTGACTTATAGTAAAATTGTTGTGTGCAGCTCCCGCAAATATAAAATGCCCAAAACGTTAACGGTTGGGATTCGAAAGATATTTTTGGTATCATTTTTCAGGATTTAGTACATACTTGAAAACACTAATTGATTATTTTCCTATCAGATGCCATCTTCATGCCCAACGCAATAAAGAGTCCAGGGTTTTTTATTCGATTTTCTGAAAGAACCCTAAAAACCAAATTTTCATTTAATTTGGTCATCAAACAAAGCCATATTAAAAGCCTGAAATCAGTCGCCAACATCCGACCGCCAAGGATAGATGGCTTTGAAACTTTTGGAAACCCTCGCTACTCAATCTTTCGTCCTTTTGTGTTGCCACCAACGGAACTGATTTCAATAATTTCGTTTTAAAATAATTAAGCAATTCGTTTAACATATTTTTCAAATAATTAGCTGAGGAAAAAAAAATATTTATTGCTTGGCTATTTTTGTTCATTTATTTTTATCACTAACTAAGTATAATTTCTCGAGAAGAATTTTATTAAAATTATTTTTGTTGACACGGTCTTCCTCCATTCTGATAATATGGCCTGCCCATTTCATTCTTTGTCTTTTGATGAAATTTATGATGTTTCTTGGAATGAGAGATAAAGTTCCATGTTTGATCTTCTCAGCCACACACGGTTTTCACTATTCCTCCAAAAATGTTTTTCAGGAAGTTACACTTAGTTACAAAAATAAATGAACAAAAATAGCCAAAAAGTAAATATTTTGTTTTCGTCATGTAATTATTCGGTATAAATCAGGGTTTCCTAAAGTGGTCGGTACCGACCCCCTGGGGGTCGATGAAGCTTTAGGGGTCGATGAAAGTAAAACAGTCATAAAAAAAGGAAAGTGCAGAAAAGCCAAAAAAAAAAAACAGCTTGTGTGTTATTAATAATATCTTTAACTAATAATTTTGTGAAAAAATCGGAAAGTCAAATTTTTTATATGGTGTAAAAAGACTTCGATAATTCTGCCAGACAGATATTTTACAAACAGAACAGATACAGAACAAAACAGACAGAACAAAAATACTTGCGTATTATCAACTTTCATCTTCGAACTATCAAAATTGCACTATTTTATCGTCACCTTAATATCAAACACTACTATCTACGTTCGACAAACTTCGGGAATCGCGATCCTCGGTGATCGGATAGAGAAGCTTATTGGATTGGTTTTGATCTTTCCAACTCGATAAGGTCAGAGCTTACGAACCAATCAAATGAGTTTCTCCTACTCTCTACGAAGGTACATGAATTCAAAGATATTTTCATGACTCCTCTTAGCTTTCATTGCTCTGATCCTATATTTCCTAAGAAAGGCAGTAATCATTTTACAAACCTTTACTTCCTTATTTCAAGGTAAAACAATTATAAGAAGCTAATTTGATTGTGTTCATCAGTATATATGTGAATTACTTTTAATATATTTATAAATTTCTAAAATTTTGAACGGATTCCACGCCACTCGAGAGTACGGCTCTCGGTGCTTCACGTGAAAGTCGACGCTCTTGAAGTGTTGACTTGTTATCGAATAAATATAATACCCTGTTGAAAATTCTCACCTATTCCTTCTCGGGGGATTCTATAATTCAGTTATTTTACTGAAATTGTTTTATAATTACACTGCTTACAGTAACTATTACATGATTTCAACATAGAAAATTCCATATAAGTGCAAAACATATTGAATGTGTCATTAATCTATTCTACTTCTTAACGACCTCCTATAGAAGCCTTGGTGAAGCGTTTATTCATTATAGAATGCATTGGCAAGTGCTAAAATCTGTTAATATTAACTTTCCCTTGCCTCAAACGGCCAACATTATCACTGCCGAGACATAAGGGTCGATGTGATATACCAATTTCAAGAACCTCTAAACAAACAATTAGAAGGTGTTGCGAAACGGTAAACATTCTATAGAATAAGTTTTAGATTTAATATGTAAAGTCTAATTTTTTAATTTAAAAAACCACTCTGATCGAGTATAAGCCATCCACCCCTCAGATAAGAGGGGTAGTGCGGTCATCTCTAGCCAGGCTCCCCAAGAGGAACGCTGACAACGATCACGCTCAGGCCGACACTCCATATCTCGTCATCGCGGTATGGTTTGCCTGCGAAGTTCGGTGAGTGAACTCGCTAATCATACTATAGAAATGATCCTATGAAGTATGATCTTAAATTACCTTGACGACGAAAAATCATCCTTATGTTTGATGCTTGTTTCTGAGTTATTGATTACTTACAGTCATAAACTTTCTACTGCAAACAAGTTTCATATTACTTTTTAGGTTAAGTTTTTTGTCTTTAGTAGATTTAAGGAACTTCTTTTTGAAACTCATCTTGTTAATTTTAATTCCGTGTAGTGTTTGAGTGGTACCAAGACAATCAACTACTTAATGCTTGTCTTCGAATTCTCACACACAAATATAAACACGTCTAGTTGAGTTAAAGTTTTACATGTTTTTGTGCTATTCTAATGTTAAGTAAACTTTCATTGCAGATAAATGGAATTTACATCATTCTGTATCAGTGAAAGAAAATTCATGAGCTGTGCTGTATATGAGATGTAGACAGATGCTGCAGTAGTTGATATGAAAGTAAGTAGTTCTTATGTTTATTTTCATTCCTATACACATATAGGTATTATACAACCTCAATTCCTATTTCATGCTTGTCATAAATTTCTGACTTTCGGGGGGATATATCTCCAACCCCCCTTGGTTTTGTATACTTTATATTTGTTGATTAAACATTTTTGTGTGTAGTAAGATTTGAAAAACTTCTTTTCTGATTCAATATGTTGGTTTTATTTAATTCCTTGTATTGTTTGAGTGTAATGTTCGTCTTCAAATTCTAGAATACAAATATAAACACATAGTTGAGTTAAAACTAAGAATTGTTATACATGTTTTGTTGCTACTATGATATAACACATTGATAGTCACATTGTTCACTGAAACTGTACGATGATGATTCTTTAACTTAACTGTAAGAAGAATTTATATTCATCAAAACTTCAGGGACCTTGTTGATCAAAAGTTCGTTATTTTAAAAAATTCTGCAAGATTCCCAAGTTGTGCAACTATATTATCCAAGTCTGCACATGTCTCGCCAATCTGACTTCATTCTCACTTACAAATATAAACACCTAGTTGAGTTAAAGTTTTACATGTTTTTGTGCTATTCTAATGTTAAGTAAACTTTTTTTGCAGATAGCATGGAGCTGCATCATGCTTAAAGTAAATAATTATTAAGATATGCAGCGACGTGTGTGAAAGTGAACCATTCAAGTTATTATTGATTCCTGCCCTATTAGTCGAAAGATGTCTTGTCTGCACTTGGCTTTATAAAAGTGAGTAAATTTATGGTATTTTTTTCACTCCTATACACACATGTATTATACAACTTAAATCAAGTATTTTTCAATTAGCCCGGCACATGTCCAGACTTGGATATAAAACAAAAAACATTCTGTACACAAAATTTTCTTCAAATGTCACAATCCCTTAAATTTGACTTAAAATAAGACAGTCACATTGTTCACCAAAACTGTATGATGATTCTTTAACTTAACAGTAAAAGAATTTATAAATCAAAACCTAAGGAAGCTTGTTTATCAAAAGAAGACCGATGTTTAAAAAATTTCTTCATAAACTCCCCATATTATCCAAGTCTGCACATGTCTCGCCAATCAGACATCATCAACAACATTTTACAAATTACAAAATTTAATATTGTTATAAGCAACACTTGAGAAGAATTTTTGGTGCTGTCAACGAAAACAACAGATGGCGCACCCTCTACAATTTTGAAATTTACAAGAAATTATATAAGCAACCAGATATCGTCCATGTCATTAAAGCTAATCGTATTAGATGGCTAGGACACCTCTACTGATCAGAAGACAATGAACCGTCCAAGAAATTGACCTTATCAAAACCAGATGGAGCCCGAAAAAGAGGCCGACCACCCATTAGATGGCTGGACAGCGTAGAAAAAGACCTTCAAGTGAGGACGGTCGTATCTAACAGGGCGAGATGGCAAAGACTTGTTGAGACGGCCTTGGCCTGTCCTAGGCTGTAGCGCCAAAGAAGAAGAAGAAAAGCAACACTGTTGAGATGTTTCAATTATTTCATTTTGTCCGTTTTATTTTTTCGGTGATTTATCTTATATCCCCTTCGATAATTTCTTTTTTTTTCTAGCCATTGGATCTTGAATTTCTCAAACTTAAAATAACCGAGAGTAGTGTTCTGTCCCACGTTTTGAAAGTTTTTTTATTGCTCGATAGAAATGTTAGTTATTGGGAAATCTATTATACCTAACTTAATGAGTCTTGATCTGTGTTGATAAGGGGACATCCATAAATTACGTGAGGTGTTTTTTCAAAATCTGGACCCCCCTCCCCCCTTTTTGACCTCACGTAATTTATGGATGTCCCCTAAAGGGACATCCATAAATTACGTGAGGTATTTTTCCAAATATTGGACCCCTTCCTCCCCTTTGCCGGACTCCTCTTCCCCACAAATTCATACATGATATTTTCTTCAACTTTTAATGATTTTAAATTTCTTTGAGATATGTTCTAGCCACGTTTGTTTCGTCATTTTAGCTTGAAGCCTAGCATATACGCTGCAAAAGTTTTGATAAAAATCAATGTTGAATTAATAAAAATTATTTTCTTATATATATTTTGATTATCATGACTGACTGGCTAATGTTTTGCTGTTGTAACTAATTTGTCCAGTTTTCCTGAACATGTGCTAACAGATCAAAGAAAAAAAATGTATATTTTTTAAACTAAAAGTTGATGGGAGATTTTAATTTACTTCCCCCTCCCCCTTGAGATTTTGCTGGACCTCCCCTTTTTGACTTTGTGTAATTTATGGATGTCCCTTAATCAATGCATTAAATCTTAACAGCTACTTTCTGTCATATTCACAGCCATCAGTGTCAGTGTTAAATAGTATCTAAAGAAAGAAAAATTAGCTTTTCGCTGTCTCCGATTAGCGGAATCCTTCGTTGACAAAGGATTTAACACCGACGGCTATGAATATAGCTGTTGGAGATCTTTCGAACATATGGTTGTTGTCAGTTGTACCTCTTGTAATTTTTAAATTGAACACCAACCAGTTTGAGCTAAACAATTTTGTGTCACTGTGCTAGTCAGGGGTGGATCCAAGAGGGGCACTCTTGCCCCTCTTGGATCTTGCCCTTTGCTTATGTTATTTTTTTTTGACAAGAGAAAGGAGTCAAAAATGACTTCAATCCTATTCCCTCCGAGATTACCATTGAATCATATGGAAAATTTATGGGAACTAGGTTTAAAAGTCCAAAGAGTAGACTTTACTCATTTTCCCATTTTGTGATTGCTACATCTATTTTAAAATATCTGGTACAAATTGGTGAAGCAGTAAAATTAATACCTGTAGATTAAAGTAAATTTTATAGTTTTTAATTAGTGATACAATATTTCGTCCTTTACCTTAAGTTAGAATGAGATAGTATTTTAACGGAATAAAAGTTCTACCTAAAACTATATAAGAAATTGAACTCTCCGACTTCAATTCAAAATCCCGGAAAAGTAACGAATCCAGAATCGCAATTCCGTAATACTCCAAAATCTGGAAGGTTTCCAGATTTAAAATAAAATTCACTTTACTTGTTCTGAAGGCGTTTTCCGAAAAAAAAAAAACTTTTCCGATGATGAGTCGGAAAGGTCGAACCACACGGACTACAGCCATATGCATTCAGAAAAAAAACCCAGCTGAACATTTATTATTTTTTTTAATTGGATCTGATCTGATTTTGCACTTCCTTGTTGAGCTAATTTTCGAAAATTCAGATAAACCAAGAATTTATGCTGTTAAAAAGATCGGATTTCCAGGATTATCCCAGAGAAGTAGCACCCCTGCTAGTTAAATTATCTACCAACACATAAATGGTCCATCATCAGACATTTAAAGCTAATTAAGGTTAAGCATAAATTTTAATATTTTCTGTGAAATTAAAAGTAAAAATAAGTGATTTAAAACTAAAAAAAATTCAGACCCTGATAGCCTTAGGTTAATGCGGTATAAAGTTTAAAATTGTTGTTATTATTATTATAATATTTTTTTTTTTTTGAGATCACTACTTATATAATTCTCCCATTTAAATAAATATTTCATTAAACCTTTAAGCACAAGAAAGTATGATTATTTGGCTCAGTCATTGACTTAAGTTTTAGCCTTTCCATTGGTTTTATGTACTAGATATTTAAATACTAGAATTGACGTCAATGTCAAGAAACGTTGCAATCTAGAATATTCTTAAAGGGATAATCAAATTCGTTTTTATAGAAATTAGCGGATAAGACAATATGTTGGTCGTAAATCCTAGCAATTGTAAATGTTACATACAATCTAGCCAAAGAAGGAAGCTTTTTGTGCATGACACAATAAAAAAATTCATTTTATTGTTGAGACAATACTCTTCTGAAACAACTAAAAAGTTACAGGGTATTCAACATGAAATCCAACACTTTAAGAAATCTGCATGACAGTTTATTCGCACACAGCTGGTGCTGTATATAGTTCTTTACACCCATCATACAAAGCAATCCATTACAAGGAGTTTCATAAAAGAATCTTTGAACATGAAGGAAACAATAATTAAGTACAATTTTGTTACACTGGTGGAGGTCTTTAAAGTAACACACTAAATCAAACTGCATTAATTAATTTTGATATTATCATACTTAAAAGGGAATAGAGACACTTATTGGTTATTAATGTACTATGAATTTTAAGTCATTACCATTTTAAGGTGGTGATTCAATTATAAACTCCAGTAAAGTAAACTGAATGAACTTTGCATTACAGAAAAATGACACCCCTAAAGAAAAAATCAATATATCACAATGCCAATCATTCAGCTACTTAGTAACAAACTACCAAAGTCAAACTAAAATAGCACTGAATTCTAGGACAAGGTCATTGAAGTTGGAATGATAACTCGTATATTTCAGGGTTTCCGCTTAATTTTTTAATTTAATTCCTTGGTATCCCCTGACTTGCAGAAACCCTGTTTATCTTATGAAATCCTAGAAAGAAAAATACATAGTAAATATTTATTACTTCAGTTTGGGATGGATTCCACAACCTTAATTCCAGATTCAAAAATCTGAATAAAGAAATATATATATTTTTTAAAGTTTTGAGCTAAAATACAACATTCTAATTGTATTATTTTTAAGTAAGAGTATAACAGCTGATTTGGTTAACATTTGCACTGCTCTTAACACTTGCAGTACACAGATGTCCAATACATGGCACTAAGTTATGAAACGAAAATGCCCGGCTCAACACAAATTACAAAAAATAAGTTAAATTATCTAACAATATCAAAAATAATAGTAAAATATTAATTTCAATGTTTTTTTCTGGCTTACAAGATCTAAAAAACTGCATTCTGTTTAACATAAATACCTTCTGTTATTTTAAGTAATAAAAAGGGATAGACGACAGGTTTTCATAAACTTTGAAATTCAAACTGAAAATTGCTTGAAAAATTGACAGGAAACAATACATTACATACAAAAGGAAACAAATAGGCTCACATTAACTTCCAAGATTGCAAAAGATAAAAACTAAAATCAGTTGAACTTAAAAGTGTAAAGAGTTAAAAATTTAAGTATCCAGAGAGAATTGGATTGAAATCAGGAATAGGGCTCGGATTTATTTGATACAGCATTCTTTAAAATAGATAGGGGGTATGATTAGGACTAAGAGTCAAAATCCTGGAAATTTTCCATTAATTTACTACAAATTCAGAATTGAAATGATATGCTTATTTACTGACAGGTGTAAAAACCTGCAGGCAAATCTGTATAAAAATAAATACAAAGGCTTATACATGCAGATTTAGTGGGATAAAAACTATCTGGGCTTATGCTTGCGGCCCCAAGTGCCACAAAAGAAGTAGTATAAAGATACTTAAGTCAAGTAGATACAAGTCAAGACTGTTGGAAAGAAGTCCTATTTTGATTGATTGTTTGAATTTGGCAAAACCCTAAACAATGCCATTGGTATGAGTTGTGATTTGTAATTGAACTATTTACTATCCAATAATAAGTTTCTGATATTGAAGGGATATAATAAATTTGTGTTTAATGGAGTCCATGACTTAATAAGTGAAATAAATAGGGTATAACTAATCCTACTATTTTTAGCAATTTTAGGGGGTTAATTACCCCTTAAACCTTTTCATTTGTTACAAATTTTTATATTTTATTAATTTGAACATTTCTTGTCTCTTGGGGGGCAATTTGAAGACTAAAGCAATGCTTTTTGACCCTGAAAATCGAGTTCAAAGTTATAAAATCATTGAAAAACGTAAAAAGGGGGAGGGGCTGTTCCCCGAAAATCTGAGGCTGATGGAGAAAAACAGGGGTAATTTTACATAAGAATCTGCTTTCAAAGTTTCTATGGCATTTTGACCCATTTTTTTGTCGCATAGTGGTATCCAAGAATAAGTTTAAAATTTCTTTTTTAAGGGTCGAATTTCCAAATTCCCTGGGGATTCCCCCAGAACTCCTTTAGTGCTTGTTACTCATCCTATAATCAAGAAAACGAAAATTTTAAGTTTATCAAGATTCAAATCTTGCATAGAAATGTTCAAAAACTGCATTAACCCTATGCATTTACTTAAGACAATTTTTGCCCCCCCAAAAAAATAAGAACTGGGGGGCCCTGTTTTGGAGTTATAAATCCTCTCTTAACGGGATACTTTTAAGTTTAATTGTTAAAAAAACCTCCAATAAAAACCCAAGCACAGGGCACCTCAAGAGTAAACAAAATAAATACACATGAGCGGGCATTGCGTCCCAGTTCCTCTCTTCCGCTGCAAAGAAAATTGGCTCTGCGATCTCTCAGAAATTTGAAACTCCAGCTACAGCTTGCACTAGTTGGACTGCTCTGGAGGTCCAGTAGAGGGCTTCATCCTGGAGTTTCCAGGGCTGGACTGCGTAACTGCTCCCAATTTCTCTTTCTTTGTAGCAATTCTGCGCTTAAGAATAAGGGCTTGTTGCAGTGTTTGCTGGATCAGCGGGTCTTCCAATTTAAGCTTAATCTGGCAACAAAATGGCACTGGGCACGTATTTTTCTAGAAGAAATCAAGTTACACATTTTAGGCTAATGTAGATCATATGAAAAACAATTTCCATACACTCTTTATTACACATAAAAAGTAAGGGTTGATAATTAAATGTGCCTAAATAAGTACATAGTTTTAAATCTAAGGGTGAGGGTGAGCTAATAAGAAAAAAGGATGAACATTATTCTGGTGGTTCCAATTGGTTGCTTGCCAACGACAAATTTCACACAGTCATGAGGCAGTTCAAATATTACGTAAACAACTTTTTGGTCATTTTTGACCCCCCTCCCCCTTTGTCAGCAAAAATAAGCAAACTGAACCCCCCCTCATAATTATGTAAGAAAACTGCCCAACCCCAACTTTTTTTTGTACAAAATCTTTAGTAATGGTTAGATTTCTGAAATTTATTGTTCTCCATGAGCCCTTAACCTATCGTTAAAACTTTCCTAGTGAAAAATGCTTAATCTTTTTTTCTAGTTGTTTTTTTTGTTGTAAAATTTATTTTTGGTTGAATTTTGAAAATATTTATGCAAGAAACGAGAGATTTTTGAAATTGCTGCATTTGTAACATCTTTCGTAAGCATCTATCATACTCCCCCTCCCCTTTGTCAGGAAAAATAAGCAAATAGCAAACCACCTTCCCCTTAGGGACAAGCCACACCAGTTTGAGCGGTGACAAGTGCAATAAAAACGGTTATCTCACTTCTATTATATACCCTGTCTTAGATAACCATCTTTATTGCGTTTTTATTGCACTTGCCACCGCTCAAACTGGTGTGGCTCGGCCCATAGGGTACAGTCGCCGTGTTTTTCAGGATGGTATCAGTTAAGAAAATCTGCTGTTTCTTGAAATAGGGCAATAGGAAAACCGCAAACAACCCCATTCAATGGACCCCTCCAACAAAAGAGAGGATAAAGAAGGTACCTAATTAGCAGACCCCCAAGTGACTTCTCCCTCCTCCTTTTTGTTGAAGGAGACCATTCAATGGGGTTGTTTGTTGTTCCTCCTTCGTCCCATACCAAGAAACAGCAGATTTTCTCAACTGATACCATCCTGAAAAACAGGGTGACCGTACCCTTAGGTCCTTACGTAATATTTGAACGGCCCCGAAGGCTAGTGGAATTTCACTTTCTTCTTTCTGAATGCCTCCCTTAACTCTTTCTTAGGGTATGGTCACCCTGTTTTTCAGGATGGTATCAGTTGAGAAAATCTGCTGTTTCTGGTTATCGGACAATAGGAAAAACACAAACAACCATATTCAATGGCCCCTTCAACAAAAGGGAGGAGGGAGAAGTCACTCAGGGGTCTGCAAATTAGGTGACTTCTTTCTCCTCTCGGGCTATTGAATGGGGAATTGCATTTCGGAAAGGCCCCCTATCACGTAATTCCTGGTTCCCGGCTTAAAAAATTCGATATGTTGCTCGGACTTTTTTACTAGAATTCTTTGTCAAAATTCCTTGGAAAACCATATTATTATTATTATTTAGTATTTTTTAAGAAAACCTCTGTTTCTCAATAGTGTACTGCAGTACGCAAAACAGTATAAGGGCCGTATTCAGAAACTTTTAACACGATTACGAACCAATACGATAACGATTCCAGACCGAGAACGATACATCGAAACGAGGACTCCAACTCACTCGGTTCTTGATCGGCCGCTGGTGCAGCCTTCTATCGGAAAAATTTTACAACTAATTAAACGCTGAAATAAGAAAAATTTTACTTTCCATTACTCTGTTTTTGGTAATTACCAAAAACAGTCCTCAGACATTAATATACAGGGTTCCCACTCAATTTCAGAAATAAAATTCCCTGACTTTTTCAGGCTATTTACGGCATTTTTCAGATATTTCTTGCTCTTATGAACATATATTTTCAATAAATGGTCTATTTTTTTCCACTATCTAAAGCCAAAATTAAAAACCTGGAAAAGTCAGGGAATTTTAATTTCACCTAAAAAGTCAGGGGATAGTCAGGGAAAATTGCTCATTTTGGCCGAAAACCTGGAAAATCATACAGAATACCTGGAAAATGAACAATTTTTAATGTTTGGTGTCAATTTTGTAAATTCTTAAAATATGGACCACGAAAGAATACAAAAGAAAGAACCTAAAAAAGATTATATACCTGACAATATTTTGCATGATAGCAAGTTAACGCAATCAGCTGTGTGCAAATGGGACACACTCCATTAACTTGTCGCTTGCAACACTTAGCATGGCGAATAATACGTTTCATACCCTGACAGCTTGGAAAACGGCAGTCAGTATCTCGGCATGGACAAGCATGCATAAGTAACTGTAAGTAACGCTGTATGGACAATCTTCTACACTTTTTGGTATTAGTTTGGTTTTGGTCGCAAGTTTCAGAATCATCCAAATCCAATTTGTCAAGACAATTAACACACAAATCCAATTCCTGAAACAAAAATAATTTTAAAAAAAGGTTCTGTAGGGAAATAACTGAGGAAAACAGGAAACTACAATTAGTGAACGTATTATGCATAAACCAACTATAATATTCCTGTTGGATTTTTATATCTACTTTAAAGATGAGAAAATATCAATGTTTTTAGACATCAATTAGTTTTTCTTTTATTTTTATGAAGATTGTAGCATTCAATACAAAATAAAAATATTTGTGAAATTTTTTTTTAATTAAACAGAGAGAAACAATGAGATATGAAATTAAAAGTCTGTACAAGCATTTTTAATATACAGGGTGATTCAGAAATAATCATCAATAATTGAGGGGGAGGTAGAGGGGCCCTAGACAAGCATATTTCGAATAGGGATGGTGGGGCGCATCCTTACCGTTAAAGAGCTAGGACCTAATGTAGTGCGAGTGCATTTCAAAAGGCCGTTTTTAGAAGGCCCATGTGACGAAACAAAACATAATAAAATGAAAAACATTATTGCATGAGGTACAGGAGTATCCGTACTACTTAAATCCTCAATGTGATAGAAATTGGACCACTTGCTAAACCGTGGGGTGAGTTTTAAGACGTGCAATATTAATCTTTTAGCCTAAGAATGGAGTTCCCTTACATTAGTGCAATGGTATTTAGAAAAATGATGATCGGGGAAGGAATTTTAAATGATCATACATTGATTATTGAAACTGTATGATCATTGTATACCTTGAAAACTGTGTGGCTTACAAGAAGCGGTTCTGTTCTGCCCAAAGAGTCTCAAACTGAGCTAAAACACTACTTTGCAGAGCGAATTTTAAAAAATTTTCTAGGGGAGGACCCCTAGATCCCCCCATTTTTAAGCTCCCATTCACTGTACTCATATTTTTAAGTTAGGTGTGCAAAAGTTCAAATCCTTGTACCCTAAAATTTAGCGTGTAAAAGTACTCGACATGGGGTATGGGGGGCCCGGGAAAAAATGTTGAGTTAACCCCTAGTCACTAGTATTTGCAACATCAAGAGCAAGGTAAGTATCCTCTTGCCCCCCCCCTAACATGAAACCTGGCTACGCCCATGGTAACACCTGTAACACCTAGTGTTCGGCAACTAGTGGTCAAAAAATAGTTAACTACCAACTACTAACTAGTCTGGGAAATTGTAGTCGTAACTAGTAGTTAACTATTTTTTCCTGGGACTAGTTGCACCTAGTAGTTAACTATTTCCCAAAGTAGTTAAACTAGTCTATTTTATTTCATAACATACTTTTTGGCAAAATTCTAATACATCTTTCTTATCCATATCACAAAAAACTTCGCACAAAAATGGTCTTTATTTCTGGTTATGATATTTGAAGTACTCTACCTTTGATAAAAATTTTAAATAAAAATCTTTTCTAGTTAACTAGTGCCGAACACTAGTAACACCCAGGGCCGCCCATGGGGGGGGGCAAACCCGACAAATGTCGTGGGGCCCGGAGCTTTAAGGGGCCCGGGCCCACGAGTTCTACGTTTTTTTAGACAAGTTCTGTACTCTAGAGGTTTTTTGAACACGTAGAATTCATTTCATTCAGCATTTTTAGTACCCCAAACCCCAAATGACCGGGCCCGTCAAAAGTGGTCTCTTTTTCAGTAGTTTCATCTCTGGCTGGAGACAAATTCCGAGACACGGAATCCCCCCCCCCGAAATTCAGACTAAGTGTGTAAAAACCCCCATTGGGGAATATACAGCGTATAAATGATAGAATCCATGGAATCATTTTAAGCCCTTCTCCCCATCCCTCACGGTTGTGTTTTTGTGTGTCTGCTGAGGAGACAGATTGGTTTGGTATTCTTTTAATGTTTTATTAATCTTTGTTCTTTTATGTAATTAAATGTTTATATCTCTTAAACTTCTGTTTTCAATTCTGTTTCCAGTAGACACATACTCTGCTAGTTAAAGTAATAATTTAAAGGTTGGATACCAACTGGTGAATTATCATCACCACTTGGTATCAAGGGTTATGGGCCCAGTCCCTTTCCCTGGTGTCTACTGGATGGATTGAGAATTTTGGAAGATTTGAATATTTGATTAAAATGAGTCGAAATTGTTTTAAGAGATAAAAATTGTTTGAGAGTTGAAATATTGTTTTGAGAATTTAAATGTTTGAAATGAATTGTTTTAAGAGTTTAAATATTTGAAACTTAAAGGTTTTGAAATGAGTTGAAATTGTTTTGATGTTTGAAACTTAAAGCGTTGAAATGAAATTCTTTGAGTTTCAAAAAAAAACCTTTCTTCTTTCAAAAAAACCTAAAAAACCCGTTTTTTTTGGTTTAAACCGGGTTTTTTTACTGAAATTCTTCCCTAACACATAAATACAAATATTTCTGATTGTTTTCATTTATGAATGCATTGAATAAATAGTTCATCAATTCAGCTATTAACTAAGTGACTTAATTAATTAATTAAAATTAATTTTATTTAATTAAAAAAAGTTAAAATTATACATAACCATAAAAAACCAAAGGAGTCTGTTTAGAGCATTAAAAAACCATCTGGTTTTTATAATGCATATTATATTTAAAAATCCAGTGCTTATTTGATTAAAAAAAAATAGGATGAATCCTAGTTGATGGGTACACGTTGGTCGTTGGCGATAGATGACGTAGCGGAGATAGATTGCCAAGTCTGGCGGTCGCGAGTTGAGTGACGAACGGTAATGCGCGATTCATCGCGTTTCAAAGTACCGATAGATGGCGCTGCCCAAACTATAGCTACAACCTTTAGCAGGTGCTTTTTAACAAAGGAGTTTCGCGGAATTTCGTACTCATTTTAATGTCCACTTATTTAGATGAATTTAATTTGGATTTTTCTCTTTTAATTATCGAAATATTGTCGAAGTATATCAAAAGAACCTCCCGAAGTAAAAATTTAATGCATAATAATAAATATAATAATAATATAATAATAAATATAATAATATAATAAATATAATAATAAATATAAGTATAATAATAAATATAAGTATAATAATAATATAATAATAAATATAAATATAAATTAAATTATTAAATATTATTACTATATAAATATAATAAAAAAAATATTATATTATAGTCGGCAGCTATCACCAGAGGGCTAAGAGTGATGACGCAATTGATTCGGAAAACCAATAAGCTGTCATGTTGCGCGTTAGATATGCGCGCTTTTTTTCAAATCTTGTGATCTCTGCACATTTTAAAAATAGGTTTTGATTCAAATCTGAAGCTAAAGTGAAGTAACAACATTTGTGTTTGGTATGTTTTTGTTTTTTGTACGTGGCGTATTCTTTGTAACTTCACGGATTATAATAGGTAATTAATATTTTTAAATGTTATTCTTTGCATCTTATTTTATTCTAAATGAACCATTGCTTAATTTATCGCACGACATACGACAAGATGTCGGAATTATATTATTATCGTATCGTAGTATTACTGTCTTCAAAATTCGTCAATCAAGTGATAAATACTTTAAAATATATTTAATTTGTTTCCTTATTCAGTTTAAGTAGTGTAGACAATGTTTTTAGCTTAATTTATCGCGTGACATACAAGATGTCGGAATTATATTATTATCGTATCGTAGTATTACTGTCTTCAAAATTCGTCAATAAAATGATAAATACTCTAAAATATGTTTAATTTGTTTCCTTATTCAGTTTAAGTAGTTTAGACAATGTTTTTAGCTTTCCGCAGCGAAAAAAACTTGGCGCCTTTCGCATTTGGCGACAAAAAAAACTTCGCGCCAAGGTGTACCCATGAAATAGGATTTTACCAAAAAAATAATTGGTTTTTATTATGCATTCAAATAGTATCCAGTTCTTAATGAATTAAAAAACCAAATAGTTTTTTTTATAAATAAAACCAAGGGAGTCTTTTTAGAGCATTTAAAACCAACTGGATTTTATAATGCACATTTAAAAATCCAATGGATTAAAAAAAAACAATTGGTTTTTATGATACATTCAAATATCTAGTCTAGTTCTAAATGAATTAAAAAAAAAAATTGGTTTTTTATAAAAAAAACACCAAGGGAGTCTTTTTAGAGCATTAAAAAACCAAGTGGTTCTTTATAATGCAAATTTAAAAATCCGGTGATTAGTTGATTAAAAAAAAACGATTTTTATTAAGCATTCAAATATCTAGTTCTTAATGAATTAAAAAAAAAAACAAGTTTCAAAACCAAACCACTCCAGGTTTTTTATAAAAAAAACAGGAGTCTTTCTAAGAAAATTTCAATTGGCTAATTGTTTTCAAAAAATTGCATAGCTTTACAGCATTAATGTCAGAAGCATTCAACATATTTTGTTCAAAAGACAATATTTGAATCAATAAATGACTTTAAACCCAAAAGTTTAGCTAAGTTTTTTTCGAAAAAAAAAAAAAACATTTGGTTTTTTTATGAAAAAAAACCATTTGGTTTAAACCAAATGGTTTAAACCGTGCCAACCCTGATCAGACGTTAATAATAATTTCTCGAAAGAGAAAAATTTCATTAGGAACGGTTTGAAACGTTTCCGGGTCCCGAGTACCTTCAGCCTCTGGGGGGGGGGTCCAGACCCCCTGGACCCCCCCCCGTGGCTGTGCCCGGGAAAGTTATGGGCAGCCCTGGCAGTGGCGTAGCCAGAAAAAAATTTCGGAGGGGGATATTGATATTTGGAGGGGGGGATATGGGGTATTTTAAGTGGTTTTCTATGGTCAAAAAAAGAAAATTTCCAAGTTTCGGGGGGGATATATCCCTAAATCCCCCCCTCTGGCTGCGCGCCTGACGCTTGCATTCTACACAATTGAGTTAACCGCAAGGTAAATGAAACCCTGTGAGAATGAGTTTCAGACAGAGTGAAAAATCGATATTCTACTTCCTATATTCAACTGAGTTTCACTTACTCTGGTGGTAACTTGTGCGACCACATGCGATTGGCTACTCAGCCAAGTGACGTAACAAACAAGATCAGATCTATTCCAAGCGCGGCAGCGGACATTTTAAAAATTGTTCAAAATCAAAATAAAGAATGGCTAGCAACAACGCACAGAAGAGAAAACAAATCGGAAAATCTTTAAGGATTATGAGCGACATTTTTTGATAGAATGTGTCAACAGATGGAAGAATGTTGAATCTTTCAAATCGCCTGGCTGGAAAAATCTAGACTAGAAAGGATCTTCAAATTTGAAAATTCGTAGGTCCCGAACGGAGCGAAATAAAATTACGAAACAAGTCTCTAAAAATAGCTTGGTTACCATATAATAGCAAATTAAAAGGAATAATTCGTACAAATTCGTTAACTATTCAAAAAAAGAGATTCAAATAGTCTAAAGACGAAATAGCGAAACTGTGCTGCCATCTATCAAATAAAATACGAACATGATTGTCAACCTATTTTTTGGAAAAACTAATTGGCATTTCTTTAATAATTATCGCAACGACTCCATTTTTGGATATAAAATGAATCATTGAACCCTCTTTAAGGGGGAATAGTCGAAAAAGATTCTTAAAGGGTTCCCAAACACTTCGTTCTGCATGCCCGAGAACTGAGTAATAGGATTGAGTTCGACTTACCACCCAAATTTGGAGGGTTACATTTTACTACATGAAACATGGTCTTATGGAGGAGTAGAATACGAAAAAGTCCAAAAAACAGGGTAACTCACATGGTAATGAGTTACGACTTTTGTGTAGAATACAAGCGTAGCCCTGGTAAAACCCCCACATGAGTCAACTCTAGTTACGCCACTGTTGGTGCGTTTACCCAATAAACACTCGAAGTAGGATTTTAAAAGAATTGCAAAAATACTCACATTACAACTGGTACAATTATATCGTGTTTCAAAATTACGCTTACAGTTATTACAAGAACAAACAATTCTTGGTTGGGCCTCATCATTGAGTTCATTTAACTTATCTTTAGTATCCATGATCTCCGAGACAAGGGACAAGGCTTTATCGCGTTCGCTTGAAATCCGTGATTCCGTGAAGGTGAACGTGAACGTGAACGAAGGGAGGAGAGTTATGTTTATTTGAGGCATTCCACGGTTACAGTTATACTAGGTTGTATTTTAACTGTGTACTTATTTTTAGACAGGGGACCCAGGGGACGCGCGTTTTCCTTTTGTTTTGCCTCTGTACCTACCTTTTAATTGGAATAATAGATCTAATTATCTTTAATTTAGATCTTATTCAACTTAAATCCTTTGATTTTGTTTCATATTGCTCTTTCACAGCAATGCTTTTTGTAGGATAAGATACAAATAATACAACAAGAAGCAGGACACTACAACTAAATAATTTGTTTAGTAGATCGAATGAAAACCATGAAAACCGAATTTTCAGCGAAACTCCTAAAGAATTCTTAAGAATTGAAGTTTTTTCTAATTTAAATTTGTATCGTAATGTAAGCTTATTTGTTTTAAATGTAACTTGCTTTGCTTATTTAGTTATTAATCTCTATAGCTCCTAATTTTAATTATATCGTACCTCCTGAACAGTGGCGGATCCAGAAAAATCCAGGGCACCTGTCACATTTCTAAGGAAAAATTTGGCGCAAGTTCAGAGAGGCAAATTTGCCAAAAAGTAATGTATTCGGATAAAATAGTTTTCTATTATAACTTATAGACCGGGAGCCAGCAACATATTTTGTCAGTCATTTCCTCTCAAGCGATATTTGGTGGAAAATTTCAGGGAGTTGTATCATAATGCCTGGTGAGCGTCAGCTGCTTGTCCGTGGGTGGGTTGAGCGGTGGGAGCCCCCCAAACACTTCCCCCCACACAAAGTCAAAGTCTCTTCAAAGATTGGTCAAAGATTGGATGAAAATAGCCATAACTTGAAGTATTGTAGAAACCCTACCGCTTCATTCATTGATAAGAATCTTTGAGGAAGACGCTCCAAATGTTAAAACGACCAGCTGACGTCTATTTCACCGCCCTACAGCCAGCTGACGGATTTTTTTCTTCTAGATATTGGGTCTACTATAATGTATCAAAGTTTTAGCCGGGAGGAAATGACTGAAAATTTTAATTTTTTTTTGTGGGGGGGGAGTGTTTGGGGGGCTCCCACCCCTCAACCCACCCACGGACAAGTAGCTGACGCTCACCAGGCTTTATGATACAACTCCCTGAAATTTTCCACCAAATATCGCTTGAGAGGAAATGACTGACAAAATATGTTGCTGGCTCCCGGTCTATTAGATTAGAATGTTAACGTTTAACATAAATCTGCTAAAGTAACACAAAGATACATGATCCCGGTGTATTTCGGGAAAAGTGATAATTACACTTAGCAAATATAAATACCATTGAATTTATCACATCGCTCGTCTCACTTTAGACATAATTAATAGCACCCGCCAGTGGCGGATCCAGGATTTGGTTTTGGGGGGGGGCTAAGAATTTTAATCCAATTACATCTTCTTGATTATCTTAATATGGAAAAGGTAGTGAATTATCCTGCTCTAACCACTAAGAGGTCTGGGCACGGCTTACTAGATACTATACAGGCTAGCCGAATTTTCAACAATGAAAACTTTTCCCGCTTGGATCGCCACAAGTCTACCTATATATCACCCACCACCTTCAACACTGTGGATATGCTTTGCCAGTTTGTCCAGTATTGCCATCTGGATTTTTAATGATTTCCGTACTCGGCTAGCCTGTTTAGTATCTAGTAAGCCGTGGTCTGCGGGTCCTCCCCCAGAATTTTTTTGGAAATTTAAGTAAAAAAAACCCACTTTTCAACTTGTTTTGGTATGCCTCATCCGAAATTTGGACATAGATTTTCTGGTAGAATTTTTGCGTTTTGACAAACTTAATATAAATTAGAGGGTACTTACGTATTATCCCGTCGACCGTGACGCTTAATCAGAAAACTTATGAAATTCCATTTACTTTACTATTACTGTGCCGCTGAATTAGACGGCCGCTGAACGGTCGACGGGATAATACGTAAGTACCAATTAGAGTTGTAACAATAGTTACAAGTAAGTACCAAGGGGGTCTGGGGGCAGGGCCGGATTATCCAATAGGCAAAGTAGGCAACTGCCTAGGGGCCCATCGTCAGCTAGGGGCCCCGTCCCCAGAGGGTGGGTGCCCATATGTTTGAATTCAGGAAGGAGTCCAAGAAAAATGTTTGAAAGTACTAAGTAACTATTTATATTTTTTTCAAGCAGTAACTAGACTATTTTTATGAGGGGTTGGTTCATAACTATTTCAAAGGGGCCCTCACGAGTACTTAATGCAAAAATTCTTGCATAAAATACTGGAATTTCAAGCAAAAAGTGGGTGTCCTCCCCAGAAAAGTTCTAAAATTTTATTCTTAAGAGAAATGTTTTAACTCATTTGGGTGACTTCTAAAATGGATCGCGAGGGGGGCCTGCACATAGGCCCCCTTTGCCCTTTTGTATGGGCACCCATTCCACAGAGAATTTTTCTTATAAAAAAAAATTTATGCAAGTCCGGACCTAAGCAAGGGGCCCATGAAAAAATCGTCTAAAAGGGTTCCACAAACGGACCTCTCAGATTCCTTATAAATTAGCTTAAAAATTATCTTTTGCATGCTAGAAATGCAAAAAACAAAAACTAATGTTTTGAAAAAGAAAATATTCTTTAATATACTTAGGATTCCTAACTTTTTAATGTTCTTTCTTCCGGTTCCCCACTTTTCCATAGTTTAAAGCACTGGTGGTTCATACAGAACCCCGGTGGTTCACGGTAAAAAATTTCATTAAAATAAGAAATTTCATAATTTAATTGTAGTCCGCACATCGCGAACAGTGGTGATGTTTTTTTCTTCAGTTCCCTGTCAATCCCCTTGAACTGCTGCGAGTAAATCCGGTATCGGACGTTGTTCATGGCCGTGGACTGCATACTATCCCTATACATATTGTTAGAAGAGTAAATTTTTAATTTTTTTGTACTTTAAATAAATGCTATAATAAAAAATAAGTTCATATTGATTTGTTTATTTTTTTATTGAATATGGTTTGGTTTAGCTAACGTTTTATAACAAAAAATTATTGAATATGAGCCTTCTTATTATGAAGCTTATGAGCTTTGTTATTGAATAACAAGCCTTCTCACCACTAGCGGATCCAGGGGGCTTGAGCCCCCCCCCTCCCAAAAAAAATGAGAAGTTTTACACTAAAAATATGGAATTTTATGCACCACAATGAGTTAAAACCCTGTTATTTTTCAAATTTTCAAAATTTTTCTGGGTGAGGACCCCCAGACCCCCTTGGTACTTGTGTAGGCCCCCTTGTACTTTTATTACGACTGTATTTTATAATAAGTTTGGCAAAACGCAAAAATTCTACCATAAAATCTATGTCCGAAATTCGGATGAGGCATACCAAAACGAGTTGAAAAAGAGTGGTTTTTTTATTTAAATTTTCTTGGGGAGGACCCCTAGAGCCCCTTAGTACTTGAAACTCTATTATTACAACTGTTTTATATTAAGTTTGTCAAAACACAAAAATTCTACCATAAAATCGATATCCGAAATCGGATGAGGCGTAGCAAAACAAAATGAAAAGTGGGTTTTTTTACTTAAATTTAAAAAAAAAATTCTGGGGGAGGACCCCCAAACCCCCCTTTTAGTGGTTGGAACAGGATAATTCACTACCTTTTCCATATTTAGATAATCAAGAAGATACAATTGGATTATGAAAATTAGCCTTAGCCCCCCCCCCCAAAAAAAACATCCTGGATCCGCCGCTGCTTCTCACTGTAGTAAAAGCATAATTATAAATAATATTGCGATGTGGTTTTAAAACATATTTTAGAAAGGAAAGAGTAAGAGAAAAGGGGCCCCCGAGAGTGCATTGCCTAGGGGCCCCGACATGGTTAATCCGGCCCTGTCTGGGGGTCCTCCCCCAGAAAATTTTTATAAATTTGACCTTAAAATAACAAGGTTTTAACTCATTTTGGTGCATAAAATTCCATATTATATAGTGCAGAACTTTTCACTTTGGGGGGGCTTCAGCCCGAAAGCCATCTCCCCCCATAGATCCGCCACTGGCACCCTCATTATAATCACTTTGCCCGTAACGTAACAAATATACCCAAACAAACAAGTGCGATAATAATTTTAGCACGGAATTTTTGAACAAATATTTTTAAAAACACTGTTTTTGATAGTTACCCAGAAACTGTTTTGGCGCAATCATTGCACTCCCCCTGATTAAAATATATTACAATAAAATAAGATGCACTTTATAAGAGTTTTACTAACCGAAATTCCTATTAATGATTATGAAGAGTGATCTTTTACAAATTTTGCACTTTCTGCACAACGTAAAGCAACAAAGAAAAAAACTAGACCAAAATAGACGATGCTTGGTAAACAGATCAGACGCCAGAATGTCGCTGTACTGTACTGGTTGGCTACTGTGAGAGAAAGGTAAAACAAAATCCTGGCACCCCTCTAAAAAAGCAATTGCCCATTCCGACAACCCCCCTGTTTTACTTGGAAAAGTCCACATGTGGTCTTTCATCCTTGGAGCTGGAGTAGTATTGCAAATTGCAACCAGATGAATCGTCGGACTCGGACCGGTCCCTCATTCACAAGGGGACTTTATCAGTTTTTTCTGAATTCTGACTCCACGGACTGTATGTCACCGAAGCCTTCTTCCTGGAAGACAAGTCGTTTTTACCGTTGGCCTTATATGAGAGACCACTTGGAAGACAGATTTTATGCAGAAGCAAGGCCTCTGTAAACAACTCCTGGAAGAAAGCACCAGAACATCCATGGTACTTAAGTGAGGGGGAAGTGAGTAAATTGAGCTGCAGCTCTAATTCATTTTGTTGGTGACAGGAGTGATCAAACTGCTTTGGCTCGCCTGTACACCGGACATCTAAAAACCATCAGGTTTTCAAATGGTACCATGACCTTCCCTACTTGCATCAAGTGCAATGTTGAAGAGGCCACCGCTCAACACCTAATTGAGTGTGTAAATTTGGTGCGAGAGGATCTTAAAAGAAGAGCCTCTTTTGTCCTCGATATTTTTAAGGCGAACAACCTCATGGATCTGATCTGATTCAGATCAGAGAGATAAGTAAGAAGAAGAAGATTTTATGCTTTTCTGAGTTGCAGTATTTTCAATTATATTATTGCGTACAGTATGAAACACAAGAAATATACACAAACATTAACTAGGAGGGGGAAAACCCCAATTTCAAACGAAAAAAAATAACGTTAACAAATATTTATTTAAATTTATGTCTTGTCAAAAAAAAGCAAACGCTCTCCCATCGCCCATAGTGTATATATACATCCCTAATAAAATTATAGTGATGAATAGAATAACTTAGGATTTAAGTATGCTGGCTATATCGTACCTCCCGAAGCAGACTGCTCCAATATCCGAATTTGAAAGATCCAGTTCTACTTTCCCCTTGGCGATCGTTTGTGGTTTTCACTGAGTTGGTGAAGTTTCATGAACAATTTAGCTTGACCATTCTCGCCATGTTTCACCAAGCATTAACTAAAATTAGGTGATCGTTTAGAAGCGGACCTGGAAAAAGTTGTAACCTTCCCCCGAACCTTAATAAAATTTACCCGAACCTAATGTATTGCTCCTATGAAGCTGGCAGGGGCTTCCCCCGAACCAGGTTCGTAGGTTCGGGCACTTTTTCCAGGTCCGTTTAGAAGAAATAATCAGCAGATTTCTGCCACCATAAGATTATTACGAGAGATCAAGTCAATATGATCTCTGAAAATAAAGCAATCTGTCCTCCAACTACTGACACTTTCCCCAAATGCTAGTGGGTTTCGTGAATTCCAAACATAAATTGTTTGAATTGAAAACAAACTGAATATAAATAAGGAGCTAAAACTTTTGTTAATGTCTAACACAAGATCATATTTTCTTGTCACAATTTAGCTTTTTAATTGGTTTTATGTAATAATCAAACAATTTTACTAGATTAGATCTGATTTTTAAAAATCTTTAAGATCAATTTCTAATTGGTGTATATGAATTAGCCCTTATAAAATCTCATATCTTTAGGATTGCATTTCCAACCCTTTCCATTAACTTTACTTAGTTGTGACAGTCGTTTTCCAAGTAGCAGATCACTTGATTTTGAGTTTACCCGAGGTTAAACATGGCTGGATTGGGCAAGCTAAATTGTTCACGAGACCACGCCAAATCGGCGATAGCCACAATCAATCGCCAAGGGGAAAGTAGAAATGAATCTTTCACATTCGGATATTAGAGCAGTCTTCTTCCGGAGGTACAATATGATTTCTGTTTATGTAATATACATGACATAAAAGTGATTATTGTTAATTAATAGTTAGTTTAAAAATTTAAGCTAGACTATTTCGGTAAAACTTTTTATCATTATTTGAATAGATTCATAGAAGTTGATAAATTTTATGGAAGTTTGCTTTATAAACAAAGCCCTGTAAAAGATTTCTAAATTAGTATTTATTTTCTATAATTACAGGTTCCTTCCTTACCTAATGTAGATGTTTCTTACTTCATCCAGACTTTTCCTGCGCCTTACTGTCCTGAATTTTGTGTTTCGTTTACCAATGGCTTGGCGTTCTCATGGGAAAAATAATGAGGAACTTGTGCAAAATTTAAAACGTGAGTAAAATGTACTTTTTACATACTTTCATGATTTGAAAGTGCCTTATAAGAGTAATAAGCTTCTAGTGAAGCCATAAGTACCACATGATATTATCTGTCCAAAACAAAGAAGCTAGCTCTTCTTGAATTTTAAACAGTTTTTATTACAATTTGACCCATTGGCAACCTTTATCCTTTTTGAGTTCAAATGATAATGAACTTTCTGTTAGATCATAACTCATAGGAAATGCGTATAGTAATGTAATTTATTATTGAAGTAGTTTTTGAAACATTTGTAACATCATTTTTTAACACTTGTAGCCTAGTTATCCAAATTTTTAAAATTCCCCACTTCCTTTTGTAAAAATAACTAACTGCATTTTTAATTAAATGGGAATATTTTGAACTCAAGTTATTTATTCAGATCGAAATATATAGCATTTTGTTGCATAGAAGTGAATATTTTAAAATCAGATTGTTGTTTTATAGAAGGAATGTTCAAAATTGTATTTTGAAAGGTTTTGTATTGAAAGGATATTTGACAAATTATTGCCATGGTCAAAATTAAATTTAAGGTAGGAAAGTTCTATAAGATGTACTGAATATGTCCTGATCTTGGTTATTGGGACACTTTTTTTTGGCTAGGCTTGTACATTAATGCTTTTTCAAAAATGCCGCATTTCAACAGGTTCTTTATTTCGCTTTTTCTTTAGGGAATGGCATCATCAAAGACCCAAAAGTAGAAAGGGTTATGCTATCTGTTGACAGAGTGAATTACTGCAAGAATAACCCTTATTCAGATTCTCCTCAGGGAATTGGTTATGCTGTCACGATTAGTGCCCCACATATGGTATGGTTATTACTTTTTTCTTTTCTTTACTCAGTTTGTGAATGATCGGAGGGTTACCACTGTTAAGATAAAGGGTGGGAGAACTTGTATAAAAGATTTTAAAACTACTCAGTAAATTGGGTTTTCTTATATTTATTTTTCTGGAAATTTTATCTAAATTATAAATACCATAATACAAGTCCATTCTTGGTAACTATTTCAAGTGATACCTTTACTGTGTTTAGCACGCCCATGCATTGGAGCTCTTGAAAGACAATTTATACGAGGGTGCAAAAGCATTAGATGTTGGATCTGGGAGTGGTTATCTCACAGCTTGTATGGCTCTTATGGTAAGTTTATTTGGTTCTTATGTATTATCTCGTTAAATGGTGCCATTGAATTTGAAAGGGTATCAAAGTCCATTGAATGTTCTATAGCTGTAACAGTCAACGGGATAATATGTAAGTGCAGTTTATTTTGTTTGAAAATTCAAATTCCTGTTGTGAAAATTAGTGTAATCAAGTTTTGTATTCATAAGATTGAAAGCGTTAAATTGACCTATCTAAAAAGAGTTGCTGTTACTGCCTCTCTATATTTTTGAGTACTCAATTATATTTTAATTTTATGTTTCTTAAAATTTCAGTTATTTTGCAAATGTGACACAATTCTTAAATTATGAACTTGTGGTTTTAGGTTGGGAAAAGTGGACTGGTAGTTGGCATAGACCATATTGATAACCTGGTGAATACATCGATTGAAAATGTTAAGAAAGATCAACCCGGTCTTCTGGAAAGTGGTCAACTAAAGTTAGTGGGTATGTATAAGTTGTATTCCATCTTTGGCAAATGAAACAACATAAAAAAAAAATTATAGACATAAATGCATGCATTTAATCATTGTTGTTAATGACTGTTTGATAATCATTTTCTTTGAATTTAGCCTTTGTGTTAATGTTAAACTGTGGGACTGATAGGCAGTAGAATAGAAACACATTTTGTTTGCAGAACAGCACCAGTTAAGGACCATTGTTAGTTATGGTTACTATTGCTTAGTGTTCGGCACTAGTTAACTAGAACTAGTTGCAACTAGTAGTTAACTTCCGATCAACTACTAGTTAACTAGTAGTTTAACTTCCGATCAACTACTAGTTAACTAGTAGTTTAACTACTTTTAGTTTAAAGTAGTTCAACTATTAGTTTAAATACTTTTTTAATTAACTACTAGTTAAAACTACTTTAAAATTTTCAACTACTTCAAAAAAAAATTTATTTAAAATTTAAAAGGATATTTAAAATTTTTATCAAAGGTAGAGTACTCAAATACCAAAACCAGAAATAAAGACCATTTTTGCGCGAAGTATAAACGGTTTTTTTGTGACACAGATAAGAAAGATGTATTAGAATTTTGCCAAAAAGTAGGTTATGAAATTAAATAGACTAGTTAACTAGTAGTTAACTACTTTGAGAAATAGTTAACTACTAGTTGCAACTAGTTCCAGGAAAAAATAGTTAACTACTAGTTACAACTACAATTTCCCATACTAGTTAGTAGTTGGTAGTTAATTATTTTTTGACCACTAGTTGCCGAACACTACTATTGCTACTTAACTTTATTAAGATAAAAGAGCATTTCACATTATTTATGACATATTTGGAGAGTGTAATGTGCGTATTTTTAAACATTATGTCTTCTATGTGAAATTTATTTATGAATATTTTTGTTCACTTTATTGATGCCTGGCAGTTGGAGATGGCAGGAAAGGTTATGCAGAAGAAGCGCCCTATGATGCTATACATGTTGGGGCTGCAGCACCTGAACTTCCTCAAGAGGTACTTGGTTTCTTTTTTTGCTATGTAATTTTCATTATTTTAGAACATATTTTATTCTTTGTTAATATTTAGTATTTTAAATTTCTTGAGTCTGAAAAAAATCTTGAGAAAGTATTAAAAAATTACGAATTTTACTGTTTAAAATTTTAAAGGAGAAAAATTTAAACTTGCTGTTATCTTGTGAAATACAGTATAACCTCCTTATTTTATGTCTTGAAAATCTTTATTTAAAAAGGGTTTTTTCTCCTTTGAAATTAAGTATTTTGTTACTTTTACATTACAAATAAAAGCAATAATACACTACAAAGGATCAAATTCTGAGGTCATGGTCCAAGTTTAAAATAGAACGAATAAAAACAGGTAAAGTAATTAAATAATTTACATTACATACAGAATTTCACATAAAATATGTTAAGAATTTAAAATTGAAATCAAAATTCTCACACTATGCATTAAGATAACAATTTAGATTAACTGATAATAAGGATTAACAGGCACTTAAAATCCATTAATACCTTTAAAAATGAATTATTCATCTAAAAACTAATTATTAATATCAGAAAAGATACAAGAAGTATAAGTTTAAAGTTAAGAAGTATGAGTTTTAAGAGTTTCCACACAGTAGCTTTCAATTTTAAAAAATTGTCTCTACATTGCAGTTGGTGAACCAGCTCAAACCCGGTGGCAAGCTGATCATCCCGGTGGGCCAGGAAGGCCAGAACCAGATGCTGGAGCAGATCGAGAAGCTCACAGATGGCTCCGTGAAGAAAACAGCGCTCATGGGGGTGGTCTATGTCCCACTCACCGACAAGGAAGCACAGTGGCCCGGGAGGTGCTGTCATTGTTCCATTCTCTAGACTTCTTACTAATCTTTTTATCACTGAGAAGCCATTCGCAAAATACAGGGAGGGATATCCTAAGTGGTTGATAGCAAACCACCAAGTGCCAATCAGGCAGGGCTCCTAGGGGAGGGCACTTTTTGAGGATCACCTCTTTACCTTTGGAAGCAAATACACAAAATTTTACTTTTTTTTTCTATATAGATCTCTCCAGATCCCCCCATGAAATTTGACCCTAATTATCATTTTTGTTCAGCAGGATCACTTAATGAACAAAAAAGTTTGAACAATCTAGGGAAAGTGACCCTTTGGGCTAAAAAAAGAGGCCTAAATGACTGAAAAATTTTTGGTATTTCAGAATCTTAATTTCCTTTTTCTCCTTTTTATGCCTTTTCTCTCTTTTTCCCCTTCTTTCCCATTCTTTTTCAACCCAAGGAGGGGGCACTTTCTTGAGTTCTCTTTGAATCTGTGCCTGGTGCCAATAAAGTTTAGGGATTCAAAGGGTTCATTTAAATTTCTAGGCAAAATTAAAGCTTAAAAAACTAACTTTTGTAAGTTTTTTGACCCATGATCATTTCAAATACTTTTTAAAGAGAAGAGAGGGAATTAAAGATGTCTTTTTTGCTTCAGGGGTTTTTGTCATTGTTGCATTATCTAGACTTTTGACTGAGATATCTTATGCAAATTGCTTCATTTTTCAGAAATAAGTTTTCAAAACTTTTCTTAGCATCTATCCCCATTACTACTATAACTATTCCTAACCCATTCTTTAAATGTGTATGTTAAAGGGTTACATTTTCACATTTGCATTGGATCTTTCTGATGGGCTGTGTAAACCTTTTTTCAAATAAACAAGACACCTTCAATTTCTTCTCTCTCTTCAAAAATATTGTTCAAACAAAATTGTCCTCTTTGTGACAAGGGGATAGGGGAGTTTAAAACTTGTTATTTTATGGTCTTTTACAATGCTTAAGAAAGCATTGTTTTCACTTCCAATTTTTATTTAACATCAATAAAACTCCCAATTTTAATTCTAAGTGGCATAAAATTTGAAGTGTGAATTAATGTTAAAATTTAGCTTCAAAAGTGTGGCATCACAATGTAAAGGGAGATGTAACTGAAATTTGGAACTTATGAGGCAGGAAGAGAAAGGGTTTTTAAACCTCTTAAAATTGTTTGGTGTGATTTATGACTAGTTCATTAAGTACTTTTGTTATTGACTGCATGCTGTGACAATTAATCCCTGGGGATAAAACTAAAATTAAACTTAACTTTTTCTCTAATAGACAGCAACCCAGCTCTAATCCAGGGTTGAAAACGCATTGTGAACTTCTTGTTATTTATTATGTTAAAATAGCCTCAAAACTAATTATTTTGATGATTTACTTTTATGGTTTAAAATGCATGTCTTCACCAAAAATGGAGTAAAACCAGAGTTGGGCAAAATGTAATCAGATTAATGATTAATGATTACGATTACAATTGTAATCTGATTACATTTGTAATCTGATTACAAATGTAATCAAGAAAGTAATCACATGGAGATTAATGATTACAATTGTAATCACGAAAGTAATCACATGGAGATTAATGATTACAATTGTAATCTGTAATCTGATTACTGATTAAAAATGTAATCTGTAATCTGATTACAGATTACAATATGTAATCTCATAATAAAAATCTTGATTACTTTTTATGATTGATAATGTGAAGGCACACGGAATGTACTTGTTGGTTAGGATCTTGCCGGAAATAGTCCAAAACTTGCCGGAAGTGGTCCGAAACTTTCCGGAAGTGGTCCAAAACTTACCGGAAGTGGTCCGAAACTTAGCGGAAATGGTTCAAAACATACCGGAAGTGTTCCAAAACTTACCGGAAGTGGTCCAAAACTTACCGGAAGTGGTCCAAAACTTATCAGAAATGGTTCACAACTTACAGGAAGTGGTCCAAAACTTATCGGAAGGGGTTCACAACTTACCGGAAGTGGTCCAAAACATACCGGAAGTGAACCATAACTTACCGGAATTGGCCAGCAACTTACCGGAAGTGGTTCTCAACTAACCGGAAGTGGATCACAACTTACCGGAAGTGATCATAAACTTACCGGAAGTGAGTTGCGAACCACTTCCGGTAAGTTGTAGACCACTTCCGGTAAGTTACTGACCACTTCCATTAAGTTATGGTTCACTTCCGGTAAATTTTGGACCACTTCCGATAAGTTGTGAACCCCTTTCGATAAGTTTTTAACCACTTCCGGTAAGTTATGGTTCACTTCTGGAAAGTTTCGGATCACTTCCGGTTATCTAAGAACCACTTACGGTTAACTAAGAACCACTTCCGGTGAATTGTGGACCACTGTAATTAAGTTGTGTCAATCTGATTTCAAAAGTAATCTGATTGACAAATGTAATCAGATTACAAATGTAATCGGATTACAAATGTTATCTGACTACTTCAATCAGATTATTAATCTGATTACAAAAGTAATCTGATTGCGCCCATCTCTGAGTAAAACACATTAGTAAAACTTTTTCTCCAAACTTTTACAGACATTTTCAAAAAGGTTTTATATTGAAATTTCATAATTTGCACCCTTTTAAGATGTTTCGTTTACCTATTAAATGCTTTTTAAAAAGTTGTACCTCACCTCAGTTCCACACCTCAGTTTTTTAGTTTCATAAACTAGAAATAGCTCTAATCTGGCAAAGCTTTTAAAAACTTTATAAAAATGTGCCAAAATTCATCTAAGGATGTTGTTTATTACATTCATCTAGGGTTTGATTTTTACCTTTTGTTTTTAAGTAAATAGATTTGAAATAAAATCTTTAACTTAGTTTTTTGAAAAGTAGTTTATTGTTATTTAACTTAGTTCAGTATTTTAAAACTGTTTTAGAATTTACCATTGATATATTTTGAACTTTCAAGAAGAAAAAATGTAGTTAAAAATGTGTTCAAAACTTAAATGTGTGGATAGAATATATTTTTTAGACTGTACAATTTTCATGCTATGTATGTTGAATGTTAAAAATAAGGGAATAAATTTTTATCACAATTTTTATTGTTAGTTTCTCTTTCTTTAATACTTCATACTTGTACTAACATTTAAGTTACATCTATCTTAATGTTGTTTTTGCTTGTCACTAGTTATATTTTGTTCAAGTCTTAACATCTTAAATCTTAAGTTTCAGCTATCTTAAGATATGTTTTATTTAGTTTTTTTTTTGTTGTTTTATATTTAGTTCAGTTGTTGCTTGTTAGTTTAAAACATTTAGTCTTTATCATTTTCATTTATTCAAAATTGTTTTATTAACCTTACTAAACCTTGTTTTTCTAGATAAAACTACTTAATACTTAAATAATAATTTATATACACTAATAATACTAGTTAATACTTTTTAGTTAATATACTTAGATTTTATTTTATTGTAAAATCAAACCCTATTCTAATGAATGTCCTAGAGACCTAGAAACTATTTACAGTTACTGTTTTTTGTTTATATTTTCAGTATCAATAAATATAATGGTCCCCCAATAATGTATCCCTAACATATCACTGAGAATGTAAAAAAGTTATAACAAATGTTTTCCTGAAATCCTGGGTTCAGTATAATAGATTTTAAGTGTTAATTGATGCTTAGTTATTACAACTTTGGTTACTAAGCATATTGAACTTAAAGGCAAAACCTTAAGATTTTTGTCTATCTTTTATTCTATTGGAACATATACACTGAAATGTTACTAAAAATGAACCATTTTAAAATAAAATCAAAGAAATTCCCAATTTTCCAATGGCATTAATTTATTTCATGTTTAATAATTTTTAAGGATACTTTCAGTAAAGTTAATTAAATTATTCTAATTGTAAAACACTTTTTAATAATATTTGCATACAGTGAGTATTATTCAGCATAGAAAAATCTTTTACATAAATCCTCTATTTCTAATCTATCTGAAGACATATTTTCTATTTTATTACCATAGGTTGTAAATCCAATCACCTTATAACATTGTTTTAATCACACTTCTGTTTGCATAAGGTAATTTTTTACACCTCTTTATATCTTTATTACTTCCATCAGGGTTGGCACGGTTTAAACCATTTGGTTTAAACCATGGTTTAAACCACGGTTTAAACCAAATGGTTTTTTTCATAAAAAAACCAAATGGTTTTTTTGGTTTTTTTCCAAAAAAATTTTAGCTAAACTTTTGGGTTTAAAGTCATTTATTGATTCAAATATTGTCTTTTGAACAAAATATGTTGAATGCTTCTGACATTAATGCTGTAAAGCTATGCAATTTTTTGAAAACAATTAGCTAATTGAAATTTTCTTAGAAAGACTCCTGGTTTTTTTATAAAAAACCTGGAGTGGTTTGGTTTTGAAACTTGTTTTTTTTTAATTCATTAAGAACTAGATATTTGAATGCATAATAAAAATCAATTGGTTTTTTTAATCAACTAATCACCGGATTTTTAAATTTGCATTATAAAGAACCACTTTGTTTTTTAATGCTCTAAAAAGACTCCCTTGGGTTTTTTTTTATAAAAAACCAATTTGTTTTTTTTAATTCATTTAGAACTAGACTAGATATTTGAATGTATCATAAAAACCGATTGTTTTTTTTTAATCCATTGGATTTTTAAATGTGCATTATAAAAACCAGTTGGTTTTAAATGCTCTAAAAAGAATCCTTGGCCTTGGTTTTTATGAATAATGCCTTGGTTTTATTTATAAAAAACAACTATTTGTTTTTTTAATTCATTAAGGAACTGGATATTTGAATGCATAATAAAAACCAATTGGTTTTTTTAATCAAATAAGCACTGGATTTTTAAATATAATATGCATTATAAAAACCAGATGGTTTTTTAATGCTCTAAACAGACTCCCTTGGTTTTTTATGGTTATGTATAATTTTAACTTTTTTTAATTAAATAAAATTAATTTTAATTAATTAATTAAGTCACTTAGTTAATAGCTGAATTGATGAACTATTTATTCAATGTATTCATAAATGAAAACAATCAGAAATATTTGTATTTATGTGTTAGGGAAGAATTTCAGTAAAAAAACCCGGTTTAAACCAAAAAAACCTGGTTTAAACCAAAAAAAACCGGGTTTTTTAGGTTTTTTTGAAAAAAACCTGGTTTTTTTCCAACCCTGACTTCCATTACATATTTTCACTCAGTTCCACTAACATATTTTATAATTAATATGCATTTCTTGAGGATTCAAAAACAAGACCTTAAGAATACCTATGAGTATTTTGGATTGTTTATTTTAGCTGTGAAATTATGTAAAGTTTTAGGAATATTTTCAAGCTCGGTTTTAAAAAAAAATTTCGGGTGCTATATCATGTAAAAATACAACTTAAAGTATCTTATTATTTAAATTTCATACTAATTGACAAATAGTTGGACAAATTTAAAAAAGAAATTTAAACTTCTGAAGGATGGTATAGTAAAGTTAAGTGTAAAAGTTATTTCGTTTTTGATGATATTTCCATTTTTAGGCTGATCAGAAAAATCCTTCAGCGTAAAAAATCCTCTACTTGAATCTTCTCTATTTCTAATCTACCTGAAGACTTTTCCTTTTCTCTTTTATTATAATAGGTAATCAAGCAATCACTCTGACTTATTCTACCTGTATGAAAGAAGCATTTATATTTTTGGAGTATAGAAACAGATCTATTATTTGCCTATGAAAAGGGGTTAAATAGTCAGTTTTTCAATTTGCTGACAACTTTCCCCCTAACATTTAAATAATGATTTTTAACCTCTTTCTCAGTCCTTACAAACTAGAATCTTAAAGGTTTTTTCTTTCACATTAGTAGGACTTAATACAATACTTGAAAGACATTTATTATGTTTCACAGACAGTGTCTTATTGAAAAAAGAAACTTTACAAAACAACTAATGCTTGTTTATTTTCAAAATAAAAACACAAATTAACTACGCTGATTTAAATTGTTTTACAACAGTGCAAATTTTACCAGAAATTGAACTATTTATTTTATCTGCTGAAAAACTATATTTAACATTTATAAAATTATTTTGCTCCACTGTTATTTATTTCACTAAACTTGTTAAAACTAGAAATTTAATGATAGTTAACATACTAATCAAGTCATTCATATTCCTGATAAAAGAAACTGTTAGGCCTTTTTTATTATAGTCCACAGATGTGTTAGTTAAATTATGTAAAAAAAAAATATCTTAATTAACACTGTAAGACCATAAACATGTAAAGAATATTCTAAAATAGTTTGCTTTTTCCCATATTCCTTTATCCCCTTTTTTAGTTAGATATACTTGAAACTTCAGTACATTCTTGATTATTATTTCACAGCTTATTAAATGCCAGTGAAAGGTAACAACAAAATATAATTTTAATTTTCATTAAGATAGTCAATCATTCATTCTGTTCTATCAAAAATCCTACTTATGATGTAAACTAAGATTTTTTACATTATTTACTGATTTGAAATTTCAAGACAAATACTGTTGCAATTAACTATTAATTCATTGCAAAAGCTTAGAATAAGATACCTTAACTACACTTGTAAAACCAATTCCTTTGCTTATGCTGTTGACTTATGAATCCTCTTCTTGAAGTCTTTAAAGCTGCACCTCTTAATTATTGCTTGTTTTAATTGAGCTAGATTTCCTTTATTTCATCAGGATGAATTTTTTGTTAAATGAAGCTGGTTAAATATTATTCTATCTCATGTTTGTTCATTTGAGATTAGAGTTGAAATATCAAAGTAAATGTAAAGATTCATCAAATATTCACAAATTAAGTTAATGTACAGCTTAAGCTTTAAGGAACAAGACATGGGTAATATTAGATTAATTGTAGTTTTTGCAATTGTTTTATGTAGTTCTGTAAATATTTTAGAAATACTTTGAATCTATATGTTTAAAAAGTATTTTCCCTTTGGTCTTGTTCAATTCCAAGTTGAAAAGTTTTATTCAGAAACCAAACTAATTTTAATTTTTGAATTTCAGAGAAGCAATATAATATTGTATGAACATTAACCTCTTAACTGCCATAGAAATCCAACGCAACTGGTTCCCAGTGCCAGCATATTTCACCCAGGCACGCGTACTTACGCCTTTTCAGGGCATGCATATTTTAATCAATGCATAAAACACCCTAAAAACGGTTTGATTTCACAAATAAAAATACATTACATCACTCAATGAATAGAGAAACATGAATCACCAGCTGATCAAGAAAAATAATAAAGAAGTAAATTGAATCAATCCGGTTATCTTTATTCCTGGTTGTTAAACAAAAGTAAACGCACAGTAATACACATCCCTAACTAAAATTGAAACAAAATATTCTCCAAATAGATTCTCCAAAATAGAGAAAGAAAGAAAAAAGAAACTGTTGCAATACCTTCAGAGCCTGTAATTTTCTTCGTTATAGAAAAAAAAACTTTTCCAATTCATACCCCTTCCCCATTTCACCAAAATAATTAATTCCTTAGAAAACACAGTCAAGGTCATTCTTATTGTATTTTTTTTTTGGTAGAAACTCAATGGCAAAACATTACTTCTAAAGAGGATATATATGCCAGGGGCACTTAATGCTTTGGATTTCCGAAACGGATATATACAACAATGGCAGTTCAGGGGTTAAGAGTATGCTATTTATTCAATATTAACAGTAATTATTCTCTTTCAGGAGCCGACTAAGTGAACTTTAACCACCTTAGCAGGACTTAATGCTGAATTTTTTTTCTCCCGCCGACCTAACAGCCTTTCTAACCCAACACACATGGATCGCTGCCAAGCAAGTATGAGGAAAGACATTGCTTTTGAATACCAGCACCTCAATTCACGACCATGTTCATAAACTTTCTCTGAATGAGCAAGAGCCAAATAAGTATTTGTTTTTGTGTTTATAAGAGTTAAAATATATCAAGATGTTTGATTGGATTGAACTTGATTCTTAACTGTGCATTCAGCCTTTCATATAAATGGCTTAGTGGACAAAAGAAGAAAATACATTTTAGCCTTAATTCCACATTGTTAATTAATTTAATCAATATTTTAAAAAAATATTTGGTAAAAACTTGAAGTAAACCTTTTTTCCAACAATCATACAAATATTCCATCTGCTTTGAAATAATACTTTCTTTTATTACCAGCTTTCTTTTTTAAAAGTTATTTTAAAGTGAAATTGCTTTGGGCTGTAGATTCTGGTGTAGTGAACTCCTCTAAAATATTTGCTCGTGTTCAAAAATCATGCTGAGATTAATTAAATTCAGTTGTCCTCTAAACCATTGATTGATTTTTGCCATTTTATAGACTATTTTTCTGCAGTTGTTTTTAGTTTGAAAATTTTGTTGATTGTCAGTTACTATGTGCATTTTGATTACTTAAGCAATACAATAAAATAACTACAATTTAAATATATTCTTTGCATTTGAGTTTAATGACTTAAATCCCATTAAACTTAAATTAAAAGTTTTAAGTTATTGACCACACACACTATCTCATTATACCCTCAAGCAATTAATTATTTGTATTTAAATTAATCCTTGCCTAACCTTAATACATTAAATACCCAAACAGGACCTTATAACTCATCTTTGGTTATTTAGTGAAAAATGTCAAATTTTATAAAACAAAATTTGTTTTAAATTTGTGGCATTTTTTTTATCTAACAATTCTGAGTAAATGATTTTTGTAGTTAGGGAACTAGTCTAACAATAAGAAGAGTTAAGTAATAAACTTTTTTATTCCAAGCTTGGTGATTGTAGCATCAGCATCATCTAAATTAAGATGTGTTTGGAATTTTCTTGTTTCAATGTTTGAGGCACATATTTTTTAACATGCCCCAGTTTAAGTAGTCAGTGTAGGCTTTTGCTTTAACAATGTTGCAATGTTTTCCACTGGTTTGTTTTCTTCAAGAAAGACGCCCAATTTCATACAAAGATTTAATAACTGGACTGAGTGATGAGTGTGAGTTTCTTGTGACTGTTACACAAGTTTAATTGCCCATTTGTAAATAAAATTGAAGCTTTTTATATTGACTATTCCAAGCTTTTCTATGTAATAAAAATTTATCATTCTTAACTTAATGGTTATGTTTATACAAACCCATCTTTGACTTCTCTAATTTTATTTTGTGTCCATATGTTCTATATTTGTTAAAATATCTCTAGTCCCATTTTAAATCTTAATTTGTTAATATTTTCCCAGGGGTTCCTAAACTTATTTTAAGTTACAACACAGCTAGAGGTTTTAAAATTTTCACATGGCAACCCAGTCATACAAAATTTATATCATGTACTATAAGTGATATCTAGGGTGTTTTATATTTATATTACTATACTTTTTATAGGATGTGTATCCTATGAAAAGGATACAAACCAAGTAAATAAATACAGAAATATTATATTCATACTTATTAAAGTTCCTAACCATGAGAAAATTAGCTAAAAATACAAATAAACTAGAATGAAATTACCATTTAATTGGTGTTTACAATGCAATGGAAAAAGTCTACTGTTCTTGATATAGGTGCAATTGTTCCAATCACGGCTTTATAATTCTAAGACTTGATTGTTTGCTACCTTTTAACAACTGATAGCAACTTCCAAACACTTTGGGAACCCCTGATCCTGATCTATTTCATAAAAGGATAATTATCCTTTGGGGGTAATACATCTATATCTGTGAGTCTATTAGTTGGCTGTGTGATGGGGAATGTTTGATTTTTTTTTGTTGATTTTGAAAATGTTTAAAGTTATGATGTGGAAAATATTTAATAAATTGTTTCTTCTGGCAAATCTTTGGATCTGGCTTCTTTTGAATTTCCATCTTGCTCAATTTATTTTACTATGATAAATGTAACTCATTTTTTACAAATATTGATGACCAACTACAGGCATAAAGCCTAGTATTTGTCGATTTTTTCCTTAAACTCCTTTACTCCAGTGAAACTAACTATCATTTCTGGCAACCCATTTCATCTACCCACAACCATGTTAAAAATGTTTTCTGCTTTTGGTTAAAATGTTCCTTATTCAATTTGAATCTGTGATCCCTCGTTCTATTATCTGTACTGAAGTCCAGACCATGTGTCCCTTGCTTTATCATTTTAAAAGGTTGAAACAAATCCCACCTAGCCCTTCTTTTCTCTAGAGTGAATATATTTAACTTCTTTAAGCGCTTATAATTTAAACTGGAAATAACCTTGATCATTTTAGTAGTCCTATGCTGAACCCTTTTAATTAAATCATGTCTCTTTTCAAATATGGAGATCAGAATTGAACCACATATTCTAGATGAGACCTCACCAAACCTCTGTACAGTGGCAAGATTATGTTTCCTGTCCTTGAAGAGATAGTTTTTTTAAACCCAATATCACAGTAACCTCAATATCACAATTAACATTAATATAGTTGTAAACATCCTCAAAAATTTCCTATGTTTATCTAGACTAGAAGTTTAACTAAATAACTTTATCCTGTGATTCTGGCTTACTGCAGTAAATAGAACTGGTTGCAACTCTGTAAAACATGAATGCAGGCTTATATTAATCTACAGCCTGAATTATAAAAGTGTGGCTACCACTATCACTACAAAAATGTACAGCAAATTAGACTGCTGTATAAAGATGGATTGAAATTAATAATTTTTTAGTTTCATTTTATTAACATTATAACTGTGTATGAAATACCTCAAAACTTTAATATAGATTCACAAGCCTACTTAGTGTTAAAAACATGGATTTTTTAGAAAATCTTTTTAAAAATTTAGATTTTTGATAAATGTATGGACCTTTTTACAGTTGTTAAGGAAGCATTATCATAATGTATTAATTAACTGTGTAACTGGTATTTGTTAAGTCAAAATTTAACAGAAGAATTAGAATTTAACATTAGAATTGGAATGAAGAATTTAGCAGTTGTACATTTAAAATTTTGAAAGAAGAAAATTTTCTGCACAAAGGGTTTAGGTTTTTCCAAGTCTTTTAAGACATTTATTACAAATTGTTCTATCTGGTTTATTAATCTACAAAAATGCATTCCAAAACATACAGATGTAAAATATATTTCTCTATTGAATTTTCCTATCTTGCATAAATTAACTATTTTTGAGTTATTATTTTGAGTTATTAACTGAGTACAGACTTCTTGTACAATGATCTATTGCAGTGTGGTCCAACCTTTAGGTACCCGAGTGCCAATTAAAATTTTCATAAGGAGGCGAGTGCCAGACAGGAAAATTTACAGTTTACTATTTTAAAACAGGCAAATCAAGCTTATATTTCAACACTGGAACATTTACTTCAACTACAAATACTTACTAAGACACATTTTACTTAAGAAATATCCTTCCTACATTTAAAATGCAATGCAAAAATATTGACTGGGTCTCATTAATATATTTTTTATTTACTCAAGGGGATTTATTTTGTGCCACAACTGAAATACTAATTTACTTGATGTTCAAATTCATGAAATTAAAATTTAACAAATTATTTCTTGGATATTTTTCCAAATTGATTATTTTTGGTTAAAAGGAAAATTAGTCTATTAGTAAGGAGAAAACCGTTCGTAGAAAACAGGCGATTCTTTTCCTCTCTGTGGGGGGTGTCTTGAAGAAACTTTTTTGAAAATTAGACTCTAAAACCGGGTTTTTAACACTTTTCTGCAATAAAAATTGAAATGTGGATTATATTCTATTTAGAATACGAATTTAATTTTGAGGCCGAGTGCCACGAATATTCCTTCGAGTGCCACTTGTGGCCCGCGTGCCACGGGTTGGACCACACTGATCTATTGTGTGCCTTATATCAAATTGTTTTGTTTCTCAGCATCAAAAATCTTGTTCAATCTTCTCTTTGCCAAACAACAGGGAACACAGGACTGATGGCACGGTCTCCGAAGTTCAACCCTCCGTAAATGGGTGGGGAGGGTTTCCAAGGTCTTTGAGCTAACACAGCATCATCTCCTGTTAGCAGAAATACAAAACCGTACATTTCAATATTTAATATTGTCAATAAATTGCTTTATTCATGATAGAAATCAAGTTAAACCAAGAGATGTATTTAAAATGATATTTGGTTCTTATGAAGTGAAAGTTCGTTGCTCAAAAATCATCATATTGGATGAAAAGCTTTTACTATAGATTTAAATACTGAGTTCTTAACACTTACCTAACCATCTGGTAGACAATACTCTTCTGGAACGTACCATTGACTTGTTTCCTGGAGCTCCATGGAGACATTTCATGTGAAACACAATGCAATCTCCTGGCTGGAATGGAGAAAAGCATTTGAAAGCAGCTTATAATAAAGCATTATTATCAGACCCCCACTTAGAAATTGGTAGTGTTCGGCAACTAGTGGTCAAAAAGTAGTTAACTACCAACTACTAACTAGTCTGTGAAAATCTAGTTGCAACTAGTAGTTAACTATTTTTTCCTGGGACTAGTTGCAACTAGTAGTTAACTATTTCCCAAAGTAGTTAACTACTAGTTAACTAGTCTATTTAATTTCATAACCTATTTTTGCCCAAATTCTAATAATCTTTCTTATCTATATAACAGAAAACTTTATGCTTCGCTCGAAACTGGCCTTTATTTCTGGTTATGGTATTTGAGTACTCTACCATGACATTGTAGTTATAAATAGCAGTGTAATTTTTGTATATTTTGATAAAAATTTTAAATATTTTTGAAATTTTAAACAAAATTTTTTTTTAAAGTAGTTGAAAATTTGAAAGTAGTTTCAACTAGTAGTTATTAAAAAAAGTAGTTCAACTACTAGTTATACTAGTTTAAACAAAAAGTAGTTAAACTACTAGTTAACTATTAGTTGATCGGTAGTTAACTACTAGTTGCAACTAGTTCTAGTTAACTAGTGCCGAACACTAGAAATTGGGTATGATTATGTTATCTGTCTCTCCTAAAATTCATCAAATATTTAAACATCAACAATTCTTTATTGCTTTCATCAATATATCTGTATATTTTAATGTGTTGGTTTGCAATTTTTGCAATAATTTTGTTATTTAGCATCCAAACCAGCTTGGCAGTTTTTAATGGGAAAGATAATGGAATTTAATCAGAAATTAAGGTAAGAATGTCTTATAATGCATAAGGTTCCTCTGGATGTGTAGAACTAGGCTATTTTTGATCCAAGCAACAAAACTTGTAAAAAGTATAAATTGTTACAAAAAGTAAAGTAATTAAAATATTAATTAATATTTTGTCATTATATTCCAGTTATGATAAAAGATGACAGTAAAACATTTAACTACTATAGAAAATATAAACCTTTTCTTTTTTTTAAAGAGAAGGATAGGGCCTATTTTTTCCCTCAAAGGTTCAATTTTAATCGTCATTTTTATGTTTCCATTTATTGTATCCCATCTTAGAAAAATGCTAAGATCTTAGTTATAAAAAGATAACTCTTCAAATCTTCTCTTTCTTTTTGTCCGAGGGGCACAAACTCAGGTTCACTCATTTTTTCACAACTAACATTAAAAAAAAGTTTATTTTCAAATGTACTGAGTTAAATAGCTTTAATATTAACTTTTAAGTTTTAATAGTGTGACATAACAAAGAGGAGGAGGTCACTATAATGAGACAACTTATGATATGCAGATCGCACAGTCCTTAATAACTTTTTAGTTTGTCTTATATCCTACAAAAGGGTTCTCTTAAGTCCTTTTCAGAAGTAAGTAGTTGTGTTTTCCTTAAATGAGCGATTCCGTTGCTCTCTGTCGGGAAAAACAATATTCCTTACTATTGCAAATGTTTTTCAGCCAGTTAGAAGGTGAGTTTAATTTCTCAAAACTGTGGAAACTAGTATAGCTAAGTTAAGATTAGAAATTAGCTCGCCCCTTTTCTGCTAAAAAATAGAACAATTAAGGTATTGGAACACTATAAGATCATTACAATGCTAGTGTGTAGCTCATTGATGTTATTCTTATACGAGAGACCAAAATATATAGGTACTACTCTTATATTCTGGGAAAGTCGTTGAAAACAATTTAGTGGCAGTTTTAAATAGCATTCAAGAAGATCCTTACTCAAAAACGCCTTGGAAAGTCCTTAATTTTACTCTTCAAACTTTTGTACGAACCCTGTCCCCTGAAAAGTGTGTGTGTGACGTAATTTTGGAACATCCCCTGGTTTAAACTCAAACTATCGGTATTCCTTTAGCGTTTTAGCTCCAACAATTTTCCACCTGAGCTAAGTCCCCTAAAAAAACTCACCAGTAAATCTCACCACGAACCAGACAGACTTCCCAAAAAGAACATCCATATCTATCCCGCCCCGCAGAAAAAAAAAACGTTCTGAATGCCCCCCGTACTACTCTTTGAGCCCCACGTCTCAATTTTATCGCCTCCGAGACTTGTCTGCTTTCATTTTTTTCTTAAATCTCTCTGAATTCTTTGCTCGGAAGGCGTATTCCGATTTCTCTGTAAAAAGCCGTTTTTCTCAGCCCCCGGCGGTGGGTGTGTGTTATTCCGATCGCGATTCTGGATATGCCGAAAGCGTAGGTTTCATTTTTGAGGTTTAGTGGTGTAAGTCGGTCTGTGGATCGGGGGGCAGTGAACTCGAGTTCAAGACATGTCACCCCCAAAATAATCAATGTAGTTTATAATGCAGACGAACACAGCTGTAATGAATAATCGTTTTCGTAGAGAACCTTATTACTTCCGACTGAACAATCGATATTTGCTCACTCCTTTCAACGTCTTTATTATCTCATAAAACCTGATTTTACAGGAGAGTGATTTAAAAATAGTAGATTGAAATGTATTGAAAATAAATATTAAACATTCGGTTGAACTTTTTACCATGCAGCATAAAGATATGACGATCTTTGCAGGGTCTTTCAGGGCTTTCTCAAAACAGTCATAACTAAAAATCGCTGATTTTTGAGATATATGACTTTTTTGAAAGGAGTGAGTATGTTCACTCTTTATGTCACCGAGCTTTAAAAGTAAATTAAAATTGCTATTAAGAATTTTTGTACTTTTCTACTGGAAAAAAACCTGAGGAAAATTTTATCATTTTAAAAAATTATTGCAAATGCTGAAATAAAATATTTGTGTCATAAAAAATTATTAAAAGCTATTGCTAAATATATTTTACCATTTATACTTATATAACTTGGAAAATCTAGAAAATTTCAAATAAAATCTATTTTTTTTAAATTCTGACTTGTAAAGATAGATTAAAAATTTACAAATCAGCAAAACAAGGCAACTTTCTATACCTATCAATAAAAATATTAATTAATATTGCGTTCTTGCAGAATAAAAGAACTGTGTAAGTTCTATTTATGAAGAATTATTCCATGAAGTGAAAAAAAAAATACCTGCGCCGATTTCTAGAAAGTTTCAAGTTTATCTTTTGGGTAAATGGTAAAATTTTTATCCAAAGAGAAGACCTTGCGATTTTGCATTCCTCGATCTTGCTTATTTTCCCTTCCATGAAATGAACATTCCTCATTTCGATCTATGAATCCAGTCAAAACAAAAACATGTTGAAAATTAGCCATTTTAATTTTTCCCACTGAATGTTGTGGGTGAGTTGGTTCACTTTTCTTGTTGGCCAGACCCGAACATCTGCCGGCCTCTTTCACCGACAGGAAGAGGACTTTTTGAGGGTTTTGAAGATAAGAAGTTCAGGTCTAAAAGTTGATAAGAGTTTGGCATAGACATGTGAAACTCTTGGCGACATAGCTTACACCTAAGAAAGGCAACTTCCTGAATTTTCTCTACATACGGACGTTATTACGTAATTTAATTTTTGACAGTTCATTATAATATTATAGTTTATTTGAATTAATTAAAACGCTAATTCAGAAAGCAAATCGAGTAATCCAATTTTTTAAAACTTTAATGAAATTTTTTATTAATTTACTCAACAGATTATACCAGAAATAGATTTAAGGAAAATTCTCAATTTTTAAATCTATTTAATCTTTTTTTTTAATCTTTCTCACCAAATTTTAATTTTGTTTACTCTGATAATAAAAAATAATCTATAAATATCTTAATTAAAAGTTTCTACCAAGTAGATATCTAAAAAAATTTCATATCTAAAATTTAAAACATCGGGTAAAGGTTATCCTGGAGTTTAAAGCTCTAACGACCTAGGTACTCCTTCAAGTATTCCCCCCTTTTTTTTAAGTTTTTGTTGTTTCTAATGCCTCTTAGAATATTCAAGCTCCATCCGCAAAGGGAATTAAGGCAAAGGGATGAGGCTCCTGAGAAAGTGAGGCCCATATAAATGGCAGAATTCCGACTGATGTCTCAGATGATAGAACTATCATCACTTCCACAATTTTGCCATGTCTCTGAAGGGGAGGGAAATAGTCTCCAGACGACCATGGTAAACTACGCCATGTCCGACCACATGACTTTCAGACCCACAGATTGGAGTTTTTTCTACCCCTAACCGTTTGCACTCAAAATAACCCATCTTTCACTGCTTCTGGTAGCAACTTTTACCCGCGCCTGAAGATATTTTCCAGAACTATCTTTGGATATATCCCTTTCATAAGTCAGCCATAAGTTTTGTGTCATCCGATCCGAGGAATTTAGCGATTCACTGACTTTAAGGCGGGTTGACCATCGACTGACCTGAAGGTCCCAGCACAGGATGTCCCACTTGCCCTCTTCTCCGTTTATGTCCGGCATTGTCTGGTACACGCGGCGGTCTTTCAGATTCCCCTGCTGGAGCACCTCATAGGGGAGGTTGGTCGCGAACTTGATGGGCTCGAACCACCCCCACTTGTGCGAACCGGACACGAACTGGACGCACGTGTCTCGAGGTACCGGGTCGATGGGCATCCAGATGGAACACACCTGATGGAATAAGAAGGTAAACGAAATAAGTACAGTCGACTCCGCTTAATGTGATCACTTTTGTCCAAGAGTAGAATGATAGCAATATCTGATTCATGATAATTAGCGATTTGATACTAGAAAGTTTCAAACAGTGTCACTAGTGTTGGCTTTAAAACCACAACTATGTAGTCCTAATGGACTCTAACCGCCTATCTGGTTCGAAACTTCACACGGAACCAACACACGTGACCTACTGAGCTTGCAATTGGTTACCACAGATACAACACTAGTAGATCTACTAGTGTAGTATCTGTGGTAACCAATTGCAAGCTCAGTAGGTCACGTGTTGGTTCCGTGTGACGTCAGACGGTTAGAGTCCATTGAAGTATTTAAAACGATTAACTAGGATGTATTTTGCAACTTTTACATTCTTAAAGAAAAATATGAGGATGGAAAAATAACACTAATAAATTAATGACTCATTTTGTATGATTATGTATTAAAATTGGCCTTCAAAAAGGGGAAAAATGAGGTTTTTGAGGATTTCACCAGATCTTGATAACATTAAGCGATATATTGATCACATAAAACGATACATTTTGGGTTAATTTATATAGAAGTGATCGGATAGGAGTTTCTGAATACGGCCCTTATACTTATTCCCTTTTTCAACTCCACGCTAGGAATCTCTGTGTAGAGTGTGGGCGGACTTGTTGAACACCCTGTATAACATCTAAAAACAGAAATATTTTCCTATTCGTTAAATGCTACAACTCGTGTCAAAACGTCAAAAAATGTATCATTAGTCAGTATCACAAATCCTGCATTCCCATTACGAGCGAAATTAAGATGGATAACTATCCCCTCCCCTCCCACTTTGAATAAAAACAGAAATCGTTCATCAACTCCCCGAAAAAATTCTGCGTGACTCTTACCGTATCAGATAACACTGACAAGAGCAATGAATAACTGCGGCCGGAACAAAAGCTACCTTGCCACCCCCCCGGGTGTGCGTGTTTATTCCTATGGTTTATTCCCCACCCCCTCGACGAAAAATCGATACTCGTAATCTCGCAGGTGGTTCACAGTTCTATTTTTTTCATTCTAAATAACTTCTGGAAAAGCAGATGTTCAGTTAAAACAGTTCTTTCAATTGTTCGTTGGTTATTAGATACAATTGTGCGTTGCGTGCACTCTAAAACCACCCTTATTTTTTCTCTCACTTTTAATATTACACAGACGAATGCTCGTTATTTAGTAACAATAATAGCTCTAACCATTTATGAAGGTGAGAGAAAGAGGATAAATGAAATGTAAAAAATTATTCAAAAAAAAAGTAAATTTTTTTGAAAGACCGAAAAATTTTATATCCATGGGAAAGTGCCCCTCTGAGCAGGAGAGCAAAGGAGAAAAATCATGGTGTAAAAAGAGAGAGAAAAAAAGAAAGTACATTTTGAACTACCGAAAAAGTTCTAATAACCCAGGTAAAGTGCCCTCTGGAGTAAAAAAGGTAAAGTAAAAAAGAGAAACTATATCTTTCTTTCTCCTTTATTTTGCACCTTTTTTTCATATCTTTTCCCCTTCTTTCCCTCTTTTTTAGAGCCCAAGGGGGAGCACTTTCTGGAGTGCCACCCGGAGTTTTAAATAAAAAACAAACCATCAAAATCAAGAACAAGAGTATAAACAAACTAGATACTTTTATTTTAAAAATGCCTTCAGAAGATTTTCTCTAAAATTAAAAATACTGAACTATTATTGAGGTATAGAAACAAAGGATAATAGATTAACGAAAGAAAGTAGCAATGGATTGAACGCGTTGTTTTACAAACCGTGAGAAAAAAATAAAATTTAAACTAGCACAGGCAGTGTATTGTAATCCTCAAGGAAGAACAAGGAAAAGAACAAGATTAAATTGTTTTTTAAAGTTGTTTTTCTTCTTATAACTATACTTGACTGTAAATGTTGTTTTTCCTTTATTCTTCATATAATGCAGTGAAAAATAATATTTCTGTAATGCAGTGAAGTATTACAATATTCTGTAAATGTTGCTTTTCCTTTAGAGTTCATTTCTTGCAGCAAAAACAGCACTACTTTGATGATTCCAGTGCAATACAAAGTTACATAACTAGGAAACCGCAATTACTCCTAAAATTTAATTTAAAAACCTAAGAAAAAAATTATTTTTAACAAAAATTAATAATTTTTAAAACATTTTATTTGAGACATTTAATTTACTGAAAGTTTCCATGTAATTAAATATGATTAGCAATCAATCATTTATTATATGTATATTTGATTCTGCACCTACAAATTTGTAGGTGCAGAATCAAATATATCATTTCTGCATATCATCAGATCATATATCAGAATATATCATCAGATGCATTTCATATGATAGGTTTAAACCTATCATATGAAATGCATCCATAAAAATATTTGTTAACTTCTTGTTGCGTGAAATTACAAAGGTTCTTCTGGTAAACTTGAGCATGATCTTAGAAGTTACTCATCTCTGAAACTATTAAACTAATATGAATGCATTTAGGCTAAAAATATAGGTAACTTATTCTTCCCTAATCTATCTAAATCAGTGGGTTCCAACTCTAAGTAAATCTTTGGGAAACCACAATATTGTGCCCAACTATGTATTTATAGTAGAAGAAAGTATTGTTAACAATTTAGTGGTGACTGTTATCCCACAATTTAATTGCCGAAAGTATAATTAAAAATCTTGTTTTTGTTCAATTTATTCAAATTTATATTAGTATTTATAGGAATTTTTTTTGTGTGCTTCCAAGACTCTCACGGACCACCGGTTGGGAACCACTGATCTAAATACAAGTTTGGTTGAAATCTCACCATTTGGTTTACATTTAGTAATTTTATTAGAATGGTAACAAATTCTGATTGCTCATTGGTTGCTATCGTTTATCACAACTGGTTTGCGCTGATGTCTAACTGGCAAAAATTAAGTTCCTATATGAAAAAGGTTTAGACAATTAAATGTAAAACGATTTTCGATATTGCGTCCTTGGGATTGAATCGGCAAGTAGCGAGCTTTTGGACTAAAAATTCGTGTAAATTGAACGATCAACGCTTCAGAAATGTGAATTTGGGATTCTCAAAAGTGTCTGGCTTGATGAACTCCTATTTCAGAAAGGTATGTGGTCTTACAATTTTATAAGCTTCATTTGAAGATAGGGTTTTAACATTATTTTGTGTTTTGATTGTGAAATATGATGTTGAATGGTCTCAAGTATTAATTGAACTTTGGAAAATAATGTCGTTTTGGTGTATGAATAGGATCGCAAAGCTGTCAAGTCTTCTGATCCTTTCGGGAAACTCGCAAATTTCGATAAATTTTTCCAAATCGAAAATGATTCTCCAGAATATCACCAAAAATCCAGAAATTACCTAAAAAAGGATTTGGTTAAGTTATTTAAGTGATCTAGTAGGATTTTGCTTTAAAAACTCCTCATGCATTTTGCATTTATAAGTGATCCGGCCAATATTGTTGTGTCAATTATAAGCTTTGTCGGAACAACTCCTCCGAAATATTGGCCAATATCATTGACATTTCGCTGTATTAGTTTTTACTGATGACTTTAAATAATCTTACATTATAATTCGGGAATTTTATTTTTCGTTTTGTAGGCTGGCTTGTTAGATCACGATCTTTCAAAATTATACGAGATTTTACTGCTTAGGGAAGGTAGTACTTTTTATTTGAGTAGATTCAGTATTACAAGATGCTATTTATTTGCATGTTCTCCATGGATTAGTGGGAATTTACTTACTAGGAAATATAGTATGTACTAATATGTATTTTTTCACTGCTTATTGAATTTAGTAGTTACGATTCCTTAACTCAGGCCTTTACAAAATACGGGCCGCATGTGGCCCGCAGGTCCTTGTTTTGCGGACCGACAAGTTTTGAATGATTCTAAAATTTTAAAAATGAGGAAAAATTTCATTAACAAATAATTTTTGTAAGGCTTTAAAAAGGCAGCTTTCAAATCATCATAAACTTTATTAATATTACAATGTAAACGCTTGAAGCATGTTTTGAACATACATTTTACGAAATAATTATTTCCCTATTATTCACTTATTAGTTATTTCTCCAAATGCTATGGAATATGGATAACCAATAAGAGTTTCAGATAGATTTTTTTGACCCGCGACAAGTTATGAACACAAAATTTGGCCCTCATCGCATTTGAAGTTGTGCAGGCCTGCTTTAATTAAATGAATAACTGAGTTTATTTAATTAACACTTTACATACCTGATCACCGTCAATAGGGTAGTATGACTGGTCGTGGTGCCACGGGGTTTCTTTGTCTGTTCCAGGCTCTTTGACAAGCACGTGTTCGTGGTAGAAGGAGATTACCTGCAATAATTATAATTAATTATGAGATATCATCAAATAATTATATTGCTCGTTCTATTACACTCTGCGGGAAAAAAATATTTCTCAAATTTAATGACTGCTTTGAAAGTAGGAAAAAATAATCTAATAATAAAATCCAAGACTATAAGGGGTAATAATTAAATTGGGTTCTAAACGTATTATCCTGTCGGCCGTGCCGCTGAATCTGAAAAAGTTGTTGTGCCGCTGAGTTTAACGGTCACTGAACGGTTGACGGGATAATACGTAAGTACCTGAAATTGTTTTGTATTTAACTTTTATATGTTTGGTTAACGCATACGGTGAGTTTAGATTTGAGGCTATCTCAACTTTTTGAAATGAATATGACATTTTCTTCAGGTTTTCATCTTTTCTTTTAACTTTATGAAATGATTGAGAATAAAATTTTCGGTACTTACGTGTTATCCCGTCGACCGTTCAGCGACCGTCAAATTCAGCGGCACAGTTACGGAAAAGTCAAGGGGCTTTGATACCGTTTTCGGATTCAGCGGCACGGTCGACGGGATAGTACGTAAGAAACAATTTTTTTGAGATAAAATTCATTCTCCAATAACGTTCTAATCAATAATTCGCTTCAGGAAACATCTAATCTATATGAGGGCCAACGGATCACGACATATTTTCTAGAATATTTCCTTCTTTTTCATGGTAAATGATGTTTCTAAAGCTATCAAAAATAGCATGCCCTCCTTAAATAAAGTCCCACCTAATTAATTATAATTGAAGACAAGATTTATTACTAAAAGTAGAATAAAACCAGTAAAAGTTGGTAGGGGCATTGCTGATTGCTCCCCAACACCCCATAAATTTTCTCATACCTTTTAACACGGGCTGAGGGGGATTCTCCTCAGACTAGAGACTTTAGGGGGATCTGTTGTTCCTGATCGCATTGAAAATTTTTTTAACCATTTAAATATTGAAGTATATCCACGATCTTATTCTTTATTTTCTGAACTAATTAATTAGATACTTTAAAAATATAATTTGAAATTTTGTAAAATATATTAAGAATCTTTCAGAAATAAATTTCGGTAGGTTTTTTTCCCCAAATTTTTAAGAATCTCCTAGGATTAAAATCTGAAAATTAATATCGAGTTTTTAAAATTAACTCTTTTGATCCTTTTAGACCCGACCCCCCAAATTTCCACAGCATTTAATTGAAATCTCGGGCGGATTTGTTTTGGAAGGAATAAAACGTTTCTCTTCAGGGGGAGATATTAGGTACCACTTTAGCCGTGCAGATGGCGCTAGAGAGTCAATTTTTATTAAAGTGGAAAGGAAGGGCTCTTCCAAACTTTTATGACGGCCGGAGAAACGCCCCTTCACGGAGTAGCGGGAGTCAGTTTATGGCCCCGGTTTCTTTGTGTGGTCAATTACCGAACAATAGAAAATCCTCCCGTTTGGAAGGGCCCAAAGGGTTATTTTTCGTTCTAAAAATAAATAGCATTTTCTGAATCCGAACCAATTGGTTTATATGTCCCTTCTGTTTTTCTATTGAATTTGAAAAAAAAATTCTGAAGGATGAAGGTGACAAAGATTAGTCTATGTTGCACGTTTTGTGTAGAGATGCATTTTGAGGGATGGCTATAGTATAGTATAGTTTGTCATTTAAAAAAATAGTATTTTGCCAGTGGGGGTTACATGCCCATTGGCTACATGTTCCTGTCCCAGGCCCGTAAGCAGACTTTGGTGTCGGGGGTGGGGTTTTGGCTCAACATTATTTTTGATTTACTATCTTACAAAATCTTTCATACGCGTTTAATTTCATATGACTTCCACCTTCCACGTAGATATTTTGTAGCACATTTTATAGTTCAACTAAAAAATGTAATTTCTAAATAAAATCAATTTTACCCTTTAAAGTGGTGATTTTTCTAATTTTGAGAAAATTTGGGTACACCGCTCTTTGTAAGTCATATAATTTTCAAGGGAAAAACAGTTTAAAAATTTGAGGGGGGTTGAACCCTAAACCCCCTTGGATACGGCCTTGCCCTGTTCTAACATAATTGTAATTCAAGCCACCCTTTCCTGGTCCCCCAATGTTTGAAAAATAAGTTTATTTAAATCGCTTTATAAGATAATAATTTGAAGTTTAGTAAAATTTCCAAAGTGTTGCCCACGGTGTCTGGACTGTTTTTTTCTGGTAGCTAGTCCGCTTTTTTTCCCTACATAAAATATCACTTACAAGTTTGTAGGTAGAGTCATATTTGAATCTACAAATCGTACTATTTTGTACGAAGGATTTAACTCGCAGATAGGGTTCTGATGTACGATGTAACCAGTCACAGATTATATGGGATAGTTTTTTTATGGCAAAAAAGGAACATTTCTGAACTTTGGAGTGGGATATATCTCCATATCTCCCCTTATACTATCCCCCGTGTATACCCCGTGTAACACCCGTGTATGTAATTTCCCTAAATAAACTGCGTTCACCAGTAAATGATTTAATTTTTTAAATATATCAATGGCTCCTTGGTGCTTACTTAATTTTTCTCTCGATTTGTTAATTCGAATGGCAACCACGCTAACGATTTTGATTTAAAGACTTGAAAATAAAATAAATGTTAATTTTTGTTCAAAAACTTCCTGATTACTATCGGATTATTTAAAATTTCCTGATTAATTCAGGTTTTTAAGGTTTTCCAGGTCTTTGACCACCCTGAACTTGCTTTTGAGACCTAAAATTGCCAAATGAATAACCAACAGAGTTCATATCGGTGCGATTTTCAGCATTTGTAATGTCTGTAATGATGAGGGAAAGTCAAATTCTCATAATTGGATCATGTCAAATCAACCAAATAAAAATAGTCACCATGCTTTTAAGTCATGGATTTTTTTTTTCAAAATTTTTCTATAGACAGGTATCTATGAGAAATGCCACCAGGAATTTTCCTGTGGGCCGTATTCACAAATCAAACACACTAATAAAAACTAAGAGACATTACAAAGTTGTTTGATTTTCTCTAGAATAGGCCATGCTAAAAAATATTTGAAAAATTATTTTAATTAAATCGTTTAATGTAAGAATAATTTAAAGTTTAGTTAAATGGCCCAAGGTTTCTGGACTGTTTTTTCTCCGGTAATCAGTCCGCTATTTTTCTTCATAATATCCCTTACAAATTTGTAGCGTCATATTTGAATCTACCAGTTATTATAACATTTTGTACGAGCAGTTATGGTCCTAATATACAATGTTCGTCACTCGCAGGGGGATAGCTTTTTTCATGATGGTCAAAAAAGGAAATTTTTTGAGCTTTGGGGTTAGGGTATATCTCCGAATCCCCACTTATACGTCCCTGTTAGGACTGGGCGATATTGAAATTTTGATATCGCGATATATCGTCGATCAAATATCGGTATTTCACGATATATCGATATTTCGTCAAAATATCGATATATCGTGAAATATCGATATATCGTCAATTTCGATATATCGTCAATTTCGATATATCGTCAATTTCGATATATCGTCTATTTCGGTATATCGTCGATATATCGTCAATTTCGATATATCGTCTATTTCGGTATATCGTCGATATATCGTCAATTTCGATATATCGTCTATTTCGGTATATCGTCGATATATCGTCAATTTCGATATATCGTCTATTTCGGTATATCGTCGAAATATCGTCAATTTCGATATATCGTGGAAATATCGTCATATCGTCAATGCTGTGGGGGCTCCATGTTCCTCCATGGGGGGCTCAAACCAAACGCCTTGGGACGTGCAACATTTTGGTCTTGAGAACTGGTCAAGATCTTTTGACCAGTGGTCAATCCATTTTTTCTCGCTATATGTAACCTTTCTGACCATCTGTATGTGGTTGTCTCGTGGTTGTTTTGGGGTTCCCTGATCTTTGGAAACCCCATTTGACCACTGGTCAAGATAGCTAAAATTCATTAAAAAATAAATGTTGGAGTTGCTAACTGATATTTTGTAATCTCTATTGTTATGACATGTGTCTTTGGTTACGACTGATGTTTTTCTGAACTTTAATTTTTTTGAATTTTTGGCTGACCCTTTTTGAGAATATCCGAAAGTAAATCCGCGCTTTAGAAGATTAGGCGGGAAAGACCTATGAAATTCAGGGGAGTTCCATGGTCTCAACAAACTATTGTCATGTCTCACTTTTATGATGGATGGCTAATAAAATGTAGTGCACATACTTAAAAAATTATAGGGATTTTATATTCTTAGGATCCTTAACTTCAAGTAAACATAAATTATTTAGAAATTCTAATTAATATTTCAAGGATTAAAAAAGATTGCAAAAATGAGAATTTCGTTAAACGAGCTGCCAGGATAGGAAGTACGAAAATTTCTGAGGGGGCATTATTATTACGTATTTAAATTTAATAATAAAAATACTTAATCTAAAACAAAATTTATGCTGTAAATATTTGTATTTTAATGGTTAATCAGTGTTTTGCATAATTAATGAGGCGATTGATTTGGATTTGAAAAGTATATGTATCTTTTCAACTGTTTTGATGATCGAAACGCCAGTCTTCTTAAGCAATGTAGTATTTGCTGTTGGATGATTTGATTAAAATTCTTTATCCTACTTGAAAAATTATACTGTACTTATGTTCTTACAGCCTTTATTTTCAAATATGTCTAAAAAAAGTTAGGACATGCATAACAAATTTCGACGATTAATTAAGATTGCTAAAACGTAAATTCAGTTCAGAAGCTCTTCATTTCGAAAAAGGGGAATCCCCGCCGCGCCGCCGCCATTGCTGAACTTCTTTGTGTATGCCAGCAGGGGAGTTCCTTTTTCGAAATTGAATTTACGTTTCAGCAATCCTAATTCATCTTCGAAATTTCTCATGAAATTCGAATATTTTTTACGGAAAACTGAATATAAGGGTCGTAACAACATAAGTACAGTATAATTTTTCAAGTAGGATTAAAAATTTTAAGCAAATCATTTTTTTTATAAGGAACAGCAAATACAACGCCGTAACTAAAGATCTGCGTTTAAATCCTCTTAAGTTGTTGAGAAGCGACTTTTCAAATCCTAATCAATCGGCTAATTAATTATGTAAAACCCAGATTAAACATTAAAGCATAAAACTATACTGCATACATTTTATACAAGATCAAGTATTTTTTTGTTACTAAAAATATTTAATTAGTAAAAATGCCTTCTCATAAACCTAATAGCTTGTTTACCGAAATTCTCATTTTCGCAATCTTTTTTAATCGTCGAAATTTTTAATAGAATTTCTGAATATTCTAGGTTAACTTGAAGCTAAGGACCGTAAGTATATAAAATCCGAATTATTTTTTAATTATGTGCTCTATAAACTTTGCAGTTAGTGTTGGGCGTGAAATTGGCTTTCAGAGAACAAAGACGAGTTATCGAAAACATCCCGATGTTTCCAATCATCGTGAGAACCACGATATATCGAAATTATCGATATTCACGATATATCGATATATGACCACTGGTCAAGACCAAAATGATGCACGTCCAAGGCGTTTGGTTTGAGCCCCCACTTGACCTACTTCAATGCCAAAGCATAGAAGTAGTAAAAACTTGATCGGATTGACCAATGGTCAACCGGAACAAAAGAGACATGTTATAAGAATAGGGAATTCAAAATATCAATTAGCAACTACAACATTTATTTAATAATGAATTTTAACCATATAGAGCAATCTTGACCAGTGGTCAAGCAACACGAAACCTAATTAGAAAGCCCATATTTATAATTAGAGACCAAAGTGAGTCGGGCAAACGCTCCGTTATGGAGAACATCACGATATATCGAAGTCGACGATGTATCGAGAAATATCGCCATTCACGATAAATCGAAGGCGACGGTAAATCGAGACATACCGATAAAGACGATATATCGTGAGTAGACGATATATCGTGAGTAGACGATATATCGTGAATAGACGATATATCGTGAAATGACGATATATCGAAAAAATACCGAAAAGACGATATATCGAAAAAATATCGGTTTGACGATATATCGAAAAAATACCGAAATGACGATATATCGAAAAAATATCGATATGACGATATATCGAAAAAATATCGATATGACGATATATCGAAAAAATATCGATTTCAATATCGATATATCGATATTGGATTGATATCGATATTTTTCGATATATCGATATATCGCCCAGTCCTAGTCCCTGTATGTCACTAAGAATTTTCTCTGAATAAACTATATTCACCAGTAAATAATTTAATATTTTTTGATTATGTCTCATGCTAATGCAAATAATTTTAAATCATCCCATTATTGTCACTATTATATTAACTCAACTTCGGAATTCTAGAAATTCTGAAGACAAAAATAATTTGATGTAACATTCGGTATGGTAGGGTTCCCCTGATAGCAGTTTTCATGTCGTTTAATAAATGGGGGTGTCACCTAGATTCCAGCTAATGCAGTATAGAAAGTGAAGCAAGCAATTCTATTTTTTCCTGGTGGGCCACATTCACAAAAGTCAACTATTTCAACTGGGTCGCAAACGATAGGAGATTATGTAGTGATCGAAGGGCTTGAGAGAGTTAGTACTCTAATGTCTAATAGATCAGTCAATAAATTGAAAAGAGTAAATATGTTACGGGCAATGTGATAAATTCAGTGGAATTTATGAATGAAATTTATCACTTTGCCAGCCTCCACTTCGGGCATTATTAATAATGCCCGATTAATCACTTTGCCCATAACATATATACATGTTTATAGGTTAATTTTCGATTGCTATGCAGAAAAATTTAATAATAATAATAAAATAGACTTAAAATTAAAAAAAAATCTTAATTATTTCAAACTATTCTCAACACCTGAAACAAATTGCAGTAAAAGCTTTTACAACGGTTTTAAACTTACTATCAACATACTAAAAATCGGACAAATTCGGGCAATGGTAAATTTAATATTTTAATTAAAAAAAAAGACAGTCATTCTGGAAAAAAAGAGTATTAAATTTTTTTTTTCTAGAGGCATGTAAAACAATGTTTATAGGTTAATGAGCCAAAGCGTTTCAAGATCCCGGTGATATAAGGAGATTAAATTCCCTTCACTTTAAAAGAGGTTTTCTAAAGCATCTCCGTGTGTGAGATATGCTTTCCGCTTTTTGAACTTGGGAGTTTCTCACAGGCTTTCCACCTTTTCTGTTTAATAACCTTGAAGAAAAAGTTAACTGGTCAGAATAAAAGTCAGGGACGTTAGTCTCTTAAGGTCATGGAAGTAATGTGTATCCCTAGGTAAGTGACCATGTAAAAAATTATTTGAAAAAATATTTTATAAAAATAATTTAAAGTTCAGTTAAATTTCCAAAATGTGACCCAAGGTTTCTGTTTTTTTCCGGTAACCAGTCAGCTTTTTTTCTTCATAATATCTCTTACAAGAGTCATAATATTTTGTACGAATAAGGGTTTTATTTAACTCGCAGTTAGGGTTCTGATGTAACCAGTCGCAAGGTATATGGGATAGTTTTGTTCTATGATAGCAAAAAAGAAAACTTTCTGAGTTTTGGGGTAGGATATATATCTCTAAACCCCCACTTATACGTCCGTGTATGTCACTAAAATGTTTCTCTGAATAATCTGTATATTCACCAGTAAATGATTTAATATTTTATAAATAAATCTCATGCCAATTTTTTAAAGTATTGTCTAGCCTCGTCATAAGAATAAAAAGCTATTTAACTTCAGAATCGGAGAAATTCCGAAGGTGATAGATGTTAATAGTAAATACGGGTAAGCGTACCCCTGATATTAAGTAACAAGGAACAGCTTTTCATGCGACTTAATACCAGACTGTGGGGTGTCACTTAGATTCCAGCTAATGCAGTAAAGAAGTGAGGAATCCCGTTTTTTCCTTGGTGGGCCACCATTCACAAGTCAACAGTTTCAACTGGCCGTGAATGATGGCCTGGGTGAGTCAATACTCTAATTTCTAATAGGTCAGTCAATAAATTGAAAAGAGTATTGTAGAATTGAGAGATATTTTTACGAATTTGAATTGAATTTGGCTTGACGAAGAAGATTTCACAAACTGCTTTGATAAACATATCGTTTAAACTTAAAAGTGGAATTTCAAGAGTTTAAATGTAAAATTATAGGAAAGACGAGGGCGTTGGGAGCCTCTTGACAGTGATTTTCGAAAATCACGGTCAATAACGAGTTTTTAAGGTATTTTTTGTCTCTACTTCTTCATCTATTTCCTTCCCCAAATGGATGATCTAATAAGTTAGTACTGCTTTCTCGCCTCAAACTGAGAGGGAGGGAAACTTTACCCCTGTTGCAGTTCTTGTAGAAAGAGAAAGGACGTGAATTGAGGTAAGATAAAATCAAAATAGCACCATATAGCACTGTCTAAAAAATCTTCACTAAATCCTTTGAAAAAAATGATTGTATGAGAAGATCTCTAAGTCATGTCCCTTCGGTTTTAATAAAGTTGTCAAATTGACGCTTATTAGACCAAAACGTTTTGAGATCCCTGTGATGTAAGAAAATTAAATTTCCTTCATTTTAAAAGAGGTTTTTACAAACATCTGGGGGTGGCATATTTACAAAGACTCAAGACTGGGTGGGGAACAAGTGGCGCATTCTCATTAATTGTTTAATGGTTTAATTAATTTAATATAATGATAATTTAAATAGTATTTTTTCCAATGGTTCCCTAGTCTTGAGCATTTGTAAATATGCCTCCGGGTGTGTGATGTGCTTCCGCTTTTCGAACTAGGAAGTTTCTCACAGATTTTTCACTCTTGCAATTTAATAACCTTGAATAACAAGTTAACTCACTGGTCAGAATAAAAGTAGTCAGAGACGTTAACGTTTCTTAGAGTCATGGAAATAAGGTGTATCTCTAGGTAAAGTGACCATGTTAAATACATTAGGATAGCCTAGAGTGCTCTTAGTGGCGAAATAAGAACGTTAAATAACTGATAAAAAGCTAAAAGAGATGGAACGGAAATTTCAATGAGAAATTTGTTTGCAATATCATGGAAAAACGTACAGAAAAAGTTTTAAGAATATATCTTAAATATTCGAGGAGATATAAGCATGTGAAAATTGCACTTTTTCAAGAGTCAAAATTGAAAAGAAAATATCACAAATTTGGAAGTTTCTTTGATTTTGCAATTAAAATTTGTCTTTATTTAGCTATAAAAAATACAAACATACATGATACTCTCAAAACTGTGTCATATGTATGTTAAAACGTGTTTACGTGCGGCACAAATACGATTTGAGCGGCAAAAGCGGCTTCGCAAAGCGAAATGTGTGGTAAAAAACTTTGCGAATTTGTGAATTTTTACTCTTTTGAGTCCCGAAAAAGTGCTATATTCACTTGCTAATATCTCCTCGAAATTTTAAGATATTTTCATTAAACTTTTTTCTGTGCGTTTGTCATGAAACATTAACAGGTCATTTTAAACAATTTTCTCAAAATAGAATTTTTGTTCTAGCTTCTTTAGTTTTTTAAATAGATATTTTAAACTTTCTTTTTTTTCTGACAATTGGTGCTGTAAGCGGCCTCAATGCATTCAGCATCGTCACTTACCTAAGGGTACATCTTACTTCTAAAACCCAAGAGATTCCAAATAAAAGCCGTGATACGGACTTTTGAAACACTTTGTATAGACTCGTAGCGGATATCTAATTTGGAGAAGTTGGTCATTAGTTCTTGTTGAGCAGAAGATATGACATCACGAGAGACTTATATGGCTGTTTTCGAGGGTCATACATAGCGACAGGGGAAGGAAGGATTGAGAATTATGGTCAGGAAGGAGGAGAATTATCGTAACTTCACAAATGCATAATCTCCCATTTTAACAGCTAAGCTGCTATGAAATGAATTTGATTAAAGGATATCCTCAATTCTTATGGTCGTTTAAGGTGCATAATGGGGTAACGCATTGTTTGGCCATTTTGTTCATTCATTATACTAATCTGATGAATCACCTGTAATAAATTGTTTTTTGGAGAAAAAACCCTTTACTCTCATATTTGGCGATATTTTATTCACATTGTTGTTTCCCATCAGTTTTGGTCTATAATTTTAAGTGTCTCATTTATCCTATTATTTGTCTATTATTTTATCATTATTTAAATTTAGCATTATAAATCTAAATTAGTTCTTCCGTAGCCGTTCTTTGAAACGACGACATTTTTCTGCGCTTGTTTTCAGTTTTTGATTTTATAAGGAAAAATCCTGTGTTGTACTAAAAAGGAATTTCATCTTTTCAGATGGTGTGAATTTATTTTTGTTTTGTACTGTTTTTAAGAGTCAAATTTCAAAAAAAAATTTCTGGGGGTGAACCCGCAGACACCCTTTTTATTGTGGAGTTCATTGTTGCTCCCACAATTGAATAATTTGATACAATGAGGTTTAAATCGTTCCTTTTTATTTCCGAAAAAGGTTAAATTAATCTCTAATACAGGGGTTCCCAAACTTTTTAAGTAGCGGAGCACTTTTCAAGAGACAAATTCGTAGCGGAGCACTTTTTGAAATTAATTTTAAAGGCGTTAAGAGATTAATGCATAAAACCTATTGCTAATAGAAATAACAGCATGCATACAATGTTTTTAAGCAATTAAATATATTATATACTTTTTAAATGTTTAACACTACTTGACTATTAGTACCAATTTGACATTAAAAAAAATATTTTAAATTATTTTCATTAAAATTCACAGAAGAGAGAATACACAATACTTCCTAACCGGCGTTAACCCGCCGTATTTATGTAGTACACTGAGACACTCCACATCCCATAAAACCAAGACGAGTAGGTATTTCACAAGTTAAGTTTTAAAGTAGTAATTAGGGATGTCAAAAAAAAACCGGTTTTTAAAAAAACCGGTTATTTTTGTCCCGGTTTTCGGTTTTAACCGGTTATTTTTTTCTTCGGTTTAACCGGTTCGGTTATTTTCAAATTCAACAACCGGCCAAAAAATAACCGGAAGGAAATTGAAAATTTCCAAGTTAAAAAGTTGCTCACCACTATAAAAGTCAGATTATTTAAATGGGTTATAAATACCATTCATTTTCATTTGATTTCAGGGGTTTTTTTTTTCATTTTTAATAGATCACAGCTTCTTGTGATCAACTTCTTGAATTTAGTAAGATTTCAGTCGCACAACCGGAGGAAAAAAACCGGTTTTTCATTTGATTTTTAGGGGTTTTTTTCATTGTAAATGATCATGTGAAGTGGATTTAATAAGATTTTTGTCTCCTAACCGGGAAAAAACCGGTTTTGTTATTAGACTTTTATATTTTTCATCGGTTTTATGGATTATATAAGTTCTGAGTCTCATAACCGGAGAAAAAAAACGGTTTTTCATTTGATTTTCAGGGTTCTTTTTTTTTTTTCATTTTAATTAGATCACGAGTAGTGAATTTAGTTAGATTTCAGTCTTACAACCGGAGGAAAACAACCGGTTTTTCATTTGATTACCAGATTTTTAATCGGTTTCATGGACTTAATGAGATTTGTGTCTCATAACCGGAGAAAAAACCGGTTTTTAATTTGATTTTTAATTGCTTTCATGAATTTAATAACAAAAATTCTTAGAACCGGAGAAAAAAACCGGTTTTTAATTCGATTTTTAATTACTTTCATGGATTTAATAACATTTTTGTCTCATAACCATAGAAAAAAACGGTTTTTAATTTGATTTTTAATTGTTTTCAAGGATTTAATAATATTTTTGTCTCATAACCGGAGAAAAAAACCGGTTTTTTCATTTGATTTTCAGGTTTTTTTTTTCATATTAAATATATCACAAGAGGTGAATTTAATTAGATTTCAGTCTCACAACCAAAAAACGGTTTTTAATTAGGTTACCACATTTTCAATCGGTTAATGAATTAACTCAGATTTGAGTCTCACAACTTGAGAAAACACTGGTTTTTAGTTTGATTTTCAGGGTTTTTTTATTTTTAATATTTCATATGAAGTGAATTTAATAAGGTTTGAGTCTCACAAAAGGAGAAACAACCGGTTTTTAAAGTGATTTTCAGGTCTTTTCTCATTTTTAGTAGATATGAAATAAATTTAATAAGATTAGAGATTCTGTGGCGAATTTTTTTACTCACCACTATAAGAGTCAGAATATTCAAATGGGTTATAAATACTGACTGACTTTCGCTTCTACGCATTTTTTTTTCACATTTAATAGATCTTATGAAGTAGGATTAATAAGATTTTCGTCTCAAAACCGGGAAAAAAACCGGTTTTTCAGTATACTTTTAGATTTTTAATCGGTTTTATGGATTTAATGCGATCTGAGTCTCATAAATGGAGAAGAAAACCGGTTTTTATTTGATTTTCAGGTTTTTTTCATTTTTAGTAAATATAAGAAGTGAATTTAATAAGATTTGAGCCTCACAACCGGAGGAAAAAAAAACGGTTTTCAATTTGATTTTTAATTGCTTTCATGCATTTAATAAAATTTTTTCTCATAACCGGAGAAAAAAACCGGTTTTTAATTCGATTTTTAATTGCTTTCACGGATTTAATTACATTTTCGTCTCATAACCGGAGAAAAAACCGGTTTTTAATTTGATTTTCAATTGCTTACAGGGATTTAATAACATTTTTGTCTCATAACCGGAGAAAAAACCGGTTTTTAATTTGATTTTTAATCGCTTCCATGGATTTAATTTGTCTCATAACCGTAAAAAACCGGTTTTTAATTTGAATTTTAACTGCTCTCATGGATTTAATAACATTTTTTTTTCTATAACCAGAGAAAAAAAACGGTTTTTAATTTGATTTTCAGAGGTTTTATTCATTTTTAATACATCACAAGCAGTGAATTTAATTAGATTTCAGTCTCACAACCGGAGGAAAAAAACCGGTTTTTCTTTCAATTACCAGATTTTTAATCGGTTTCATGGATGAGATTTGTGTCTCATAACCGGAGAAAAAAACGGTTTTAAATTTTATTTTTAATTGCTTTCATCGATTTAATAAAATTTTTTTCTCATAACCGGAGAAAAAAACCGGTTTTTAATTCAATTTTTAATTGCTTTCGTGGATTTAATTACATTTTTGTCTCATAACCGTAGAAAAAACCGGTTTTTAATTTGATTTTTAATTGCTATCATGAATTTAATAAAAAATTTTCTTATAACCGGAGAAAAAACCGGTTTTTAATTTGATTTTTAATCGCTTCCATGGATTTAATTTGTCTCATAACCGTAAAAAAACCGGTTTTTAATTTGATTTTTAATTGCTTACAGGGATTTAATAACATTTTTGTCTCATAACCGGAAAAAAACCGGTTTTTAATTTGATTTTTAATTGCTTTCATGGATTTAATTTGTCTCATAACCGTAAAAAACCGGTTTTTAATTTGAATTTTAACTGCTTTCATGGATTTAATAACATTTTTTCCCATAACCAGAGAAAAAAACCGGTTTTTAATTTGATTTTCAGAGGTTTTATTCATTTTTAATACATCACAAGCAGTGAATTTAATTAGATTTCACCTGTTTTTCAAACCGGTTTTTCATTCAATTACCAGATTTTTAATCGGTTTCATGGACTTAATGAGATTTGTGACTCATAACCGGAGAAAAAAACGGTTTTTAATTTGATTTTTAATTGCTATCATGAATTTAATAAAATTTTTTCTTATAACCGGAGAAAAAACCGGTTTTTAATTCGATTTATAATTGCTTTCATGAATTTAATTACATTTTTGTCTCATAAAACCGGAGAAAAAATAGGGTTTCTCATTTGATTTCCACTGTTATACCGTTCATTGGATAGTGTATATCGGAGGGTTTTTTTTCGAATTTTAAATTTTTTTTTAAAATAGTCACGAGTTTTTTACGCTCGTTTCTAGTAAAAGGCTGTATGAAAAGTAACATATCAAATTTTTAAGTCATCGTACTGGTAATTTTGAGTTCGAGCCCCCTTTTAAGGTCCGGTTTTGACATGTACCTTAATTATCGAAAAAAAGCATCTTAACGAATTTTCACCAGGTCGGTGACCTTTTACCCTTAAACTATGAGGAAATATCTCGCAGAATATGTAATTTGAAGAAATTGGAATAATAATCCAGTCCTCGTCGGTCGTGCGTTCTTTTCCGAGAAATTGCCGAATTTCGCGTTTTAAATACAATTAAATTTAAACTATCGTTTTTTCGTTGATTAAATCTCAAACTAGACACCTATTAGTGGATCATATTCAATTTTTGTGCGAATAGAATAGTAATCTAGAGAATAATCAAAAAAATTAAATTCCGAAAAAAATTTCGAAATTCAACCTTGAAACACAACTCCGAATAAAGCTAATAACCCCTTATTAAATAATATTACATTTTTTTCGAAATTTTTTCATAATAATATAAGGTTATGGCAAGGTTTTTCCAGAATTACGGGTTTCCATGGTGATTATGACGTAATTGAGAATTTTTGAGAGAAGAATGGAGCTTACTGGTCCTTAACGCGAATGACTCTGGAATATTTCCCAGATTTGATTTCTCGGTTTGTTTACTTTTAAAGGTAGATTTTAATGCTTTACATATTTAGAAAGCTTATAAAAATGGTTCCAGGAATTGGAAATTTTAAGGGGAATATATACATATTGCGCTTGTAATTTAGGTTCAAAGAATTTTTGTTTTTCTTGAAATTTTTCCCCAAATATAGAGATAAATATGTAATATTTTAATATGTTGAAGTAGACCTTTAGGCAATAAAAAATATGTATCTCAGTAAGGGGTTGATGAATTAGTTCTGGATTTATAAGTTATTCAGGTTTATTACTGTATTTATTATGTATACGGCCCCCTAATTGAAATTGGACCCTGAAAATTGAATAGATTGTTTGGATTCACATCATGAACAACATATTAAAATTTCATGGTCCTAGCTCTATGGGAAGTCCCTTAATTAGCCTAATTACATGCACATCCAATGTATTTTAATACTTGAAAAAATTCCAGTTCATAAAACTTCGTACCGATTTCGATGCAAATTTAGTATGTTGTGCCACTCAAAGAGACGCTTCGCACTAATGTGGCGGTTTTTCATTTTGTTTTCAGGTTTTTTTCATTGTAATAGATCATATGAAGTGGATTTAATATTTTTTCCCCATAACCGGAGAAAAAAAAACGGTTTTTCATTTTATTTTCAGGTTTTTATCATTGTAATAGATCAGCTGTTCTTAAACTTTTGATCACCGCGGTCCCCTTTATGTAACAGTCGGGCATCGCGCCCCCCCCCCCTAGATTTTGAACACCCAGAGCAGTAAACAGACTTGTTTCAGGTGATTGACTCAATCTAATTCCTAAGGTACCCCATAATATTTCATATTTATGCTAAAATTTTACAATAAGTTCAAGGGGGTCTGGGTGTCTCCCCCGGAAAAACTTAGAGTTCTTAGTTACACCCAAAAAACAGCTCCTTGTAAACCACAGAATTTTCAAGGAAAAATTAGTATAAGTAGGAGTCAAAATTTAGAGGGGGCCGGGGGTCCTCCCCAAGAAAAAGTTTTGAAATTTGCCCCTTTAAACTTAAACTTTTTATCTCATTTTGAAAATCTTTGGAAAAACTCTCAAAGGTAACTTGAGTATTCCCCAAAATTACTCGCGGACCCCCAAGGAAGGAGCTGAGGACCCCTGGGGGTCCTTGGACTACAGTTTAAGAATCGCTATGAAGTGGATTTAATATTTTTTTCCCACAACCGGAGAAAAAAAAACGGTTTTTCATTTGATTGTCAGAGGTTGTTCAATAGGTCCGATGAGATCAACATTTACACCCTCAAATGGGTACTCCGGTCGAGTAACTGGAGTAATAGGTGCTCTGTCACTGACTTTGTCCTTCCTTCGAAGTTGGCAACCCGAACATGATAACAGTAATAAACTTGAATAATTTATGAATCCATAACTAATTCATCAACCCCTTACTGCGATGCATATTTTTGTTCGTCTAAAGGTCAACTACAACATATTAAAATATTAAATATTTATCTCTATATTTGGGAAAAAAATTTCAAGTAAAACGAAAATTCTTTGAACCTAAATTACAAGCGCAATATGTATATAACCCCTTAAAATTTCCAATTCCTGGAACCATTTTTTATAAGCTTTCTAAATATGTAAAGCATTAAAATCTAACTTTAAAAGTAAACAAACCGAAAACTCAAATCCGGGAAATATTCCAGAGTCATTCGCGTTAAGGACCAGTAGGCTCCATTCTTTTCTCAAAAATTCTCAATTACGTCATAATCACCATGGAAACCCGTAATTCTGGAAAAACCTTGCCATAACCTTATATTATTATAAAAAAATTTCAAAAAAATTTTAATATTATTTAATAAGGGGTTATTAGCTTTATTCGGAGTTGTGTTTCAAGGTTGAATTCCGAATTTTTTTTCGGAATTTAATTTTTTTAATTTTTCTCTAAATTACGATTCTATTCTTACAAATATTGAATATGATCCACTTATAGGTGTCTAGTTTGAGATTTAATAACCGAAAAAGCGATATTTTAAATTTAATTGTATTTAAAACGCGAAATTCGGCAATTTCTCGGTAAAGAACGCACGACTGCCGAGGACTGGATTATTATTCCAATTTCTTCAAATTACAGATTCTGCGAGATATTTCCTCATAGTTTAAGGGTAAAAGGTCACCGACCTGGTGAAAATTCGTTTAGATGCTTTTTTTCGATAATTAAGGTACATGTCAAAAACGGACCTTAAAAGGGGGCTCTCAAAATTACCTGTACGATGACTTGAAAATTTAATATGTTACTTTTCATACAGCCTTTTACTAGAAACCAGCGTAAAAAAACTCGTGACTATTTTAAAAAATTTAAAATTCGAAAAAAAACCCTCCGATATACAGTATCCAATGAACGGTATAACAGTGAAAATGAAATGAACCCTTATTTTTTCTCCAGTTTTATGAGACAAAATGTAATTAAATCTACGAAAGCAATGAAATATAAAATTAAAAACCGGTTTTTTTCTCCGGTTATGAGACAAAAATGTTGTTAAATCCATGAAAGCAATTAAAAATCAAATTAAAAACCGGTTTTTTCTCCGGTTTTATGAGACAAAATTGTAATTAAATCCATGAAAGCAATTAAATATCAAATTAAAACCGGTTTTTTTCTTCGGTTATGAGACAAATGTTATTAAATCCCTGTAAGCAATTAAAAATCAAATTAAAAACCGGTTTTTTTGTACGGTATGAGACAAAAATATTAAATCCATGAAAGCAATTAAAAATCAAATTGAAAACCGGTTTTTTCTCCGGTTATGAGACACAAATATCGTCCATGAAACAGATTTAAAATCTGGTAATTGAATGAAAAACCGGTTTTTTTCCTCCGGTTGTAAGACTGAAATCTAATTAAATTCACTGCTTGTGATGTATTAAAAATGAATAAAACCTCTGAAAATCAAAATAAAAACCGTTTTTTTTTCTCCGGTTATGGGAAAAAAATGTTATTAAATACATGAAAGCAGTTAAAATTCAAATTAAAAACCGTTTTTTTACGGTTATGAGACAAATTAAATCCATGGAAGCGATTAAAAATCAAATTAAAAACCGGTTTTTTCTCCGGTTATGAGACAAAAATGTAATTAAATCCATGATAGCAATTAAAAATCAAATTAAAAACAGTTTTTTTTTGTACGGTATGAGACAAAAATGTTATTAAATCCCTGAAAGCAATTAAAAATCGAATTAAAAACCGGTTTTTTTCTCCGGTTATGAGAAAAAATTTTATTAAATCCATGAAAGCAATTAAAAATCGAATTGAAAACCGGTTTTTTCTCCGGTTATGAGACACAAATCTCATCCATGAAACCGATTTAAAATCTGGGAATTGAATGAAAAACCGGTTTTTTTCCTCCGGTTGTGTGACTGAAATCTAATTAAATTCACTGCTTGTGATGTATTAAAGATGACTAAAACCTCTGAAAATCAAATTAAAAACCGTTTTTTTTTTCTCCGGTTATGGGAAAAAAATGTTATTAAATCCATGAAAGCAGTTAAAATTCAAATTAAAAACCGGTTTTTTTACGGTTATGAGACAAATTAAATCCATGGAAGTGATTAAAAATCAAATTAAAAACCGGTTATTTTCTCCGGTTGTGAGACAAAAATGTTATTAAATCCATGAAAGCAATTAAAAATCAAATTAAAAACTGGTTTTTTCTCCGGTTATGAGACAAAAATGTAATTAAATCCACGAAAGCAATTAAAAACTGTTTTTTTTTCTCGTGTTATGAGACCGAAATGTTATTAAATCCATGAAAGCAATTAAAAATCAAATTCAAAACCGGTTTTTTTCCTCCGGTTGTGAGACTCAAATCTTATTAAATTCACTTATGATATATTAAAAATGAAAAAAAAACCCTGAAAATCAAATTAAAAACCGGTTTTTTTTCACCGGTTATGAGACACAGATTAAATCCATAAAACAGATTAAAAATCTAAAAGTCTAATAAGAAACCGTTTTTTCCCAGTTATGAGATAAAAATCTTATTAATCCTACTTCATAAGATCTATTAAAAATAAAAAAAAATCCGTGGAGGTGAAAGTCAGTCAGTATTTATAACCTATTTGAATATTCTGACTCTTATACTGGTGAGTAAGTAAATTCGCCACAGAATCTCTAATCTTAATAAATCCATTTCATATGATCTATTAAAAATGAAAAAAGACCTGAAAATTACTTTAAAAACCGGTTGTTTCTCTTTTTGTGAGACTCAAACCTTATTAAATTCACTTCATATGAAATATAAAAATAAAATAACCCTGAAAATCAAACTAAAAACCAGTGTTTTCTCAAGTTGTGAGACTCAAATCTTAGTTAATTTATTAACCGATTGAAAATCTGGTAATCTAATGAGAAACCGAGTTTTTCTCCGGTTGTGAGACTCTAATCTTATTAAATCTATTTCATATTATCTATTAAAAATGAAAAAAAACCCCTGAAAACTAAATGAAAAACTGGTAAAAATTAGAAAAAAACCTGAAAAGGAAAATAAAAACCGGTTTTTTTCTCCGGTTGTGAGACTCTAATCTATTTAAATCCATTTCATATGATCTATTAAAAATGAAAAAAGACCTGAAAATCACTTGAAAAACCGATTTTTATGTCTGTTTGTGAGGCTCTAATCTTATGAAATGCACTTAATATGATCAAAAAATGAAAAAAAAACCCTCTGAAAATCACTTGAAAAACCGGTTTTTTCTACAGTTTTGAGACAAAAACCTTATTAAATTAACTTCAAAAACCTGAAAATCAATTGAAAAACCGGTTTTTTCCCGGTTGTGAGAAAAAATCTTATTTAATCCACTCGATCCACTCTGTATGATCTATTAAAATGAAAACAAAAACAGATCTTCTATATACAATCAGTTGGTATTTATAATGGATTTAAATAATCTAACTTTTATAGTGGTGAGTAAATTTGCCATAGAAATTTCTCTGGTTGTGGTCATTGGACTAAAATATAAAAAACCGGATCACATCAAAATACTAACCGCCTTTTCATTCCGGTTTTGTTAATTAAGAAATTTTTTAAATATAGTTAACGAATTTATATGGATTATTCCTTTTAATATGTAATGATATGTGAAATGGGCTTTTTTTAGAGACCGGTTTCGTAATTTTACCTTGCAATTCGGGAACTACTAATTTATTCGGTTATTCAAATAACCGGTATTTTTTGGACGGTTATAACCGGTCGGTTAACCGAAAGGGAAAATAAACCGGTTAACCGAAAACCGGTTATTTTGATCTTTTTGACATCCCTAGTAGTAATACAAAGTATTTGAACCTTTGTGCACTCACCACTTTAAAAACTAAAAAGTAAAGTATATAAAAACCTGAAAAGTTAAAATTGGTTATATACATTACTTTACTCCATTTAATACATTAAGTTTCTTTCGAGATCGAGAGAAATACAATGGTAAATTAAAAACAGATTTTGTAACAACATCATTTGTTAGAAAAGTGGGGGGTCTGGGAGTTCTCCCCCAGAAAAAATTCGAAAATTTTGCTCCATAAGGTAGTGTTTTAGCTCATTTTGAGACTCTTTGGGGTTTTTTACAATTAGGGAATTTTCAAGGAAAATTAGCATAAAAATAGGTTTAAAAATTTTAAAGGGGGGTTGGGGGCACTCTCCGCAAAATACTTTTGAAATTAATCCCTTTTAAGTACTGTTTTACCTTATTTAGAGCCCTTATTGGTAACCACCTATGAGGACTGCGCTTTGAAAGTGGCAGAATTAAATATTAAGGAAAAAAAACAGTATTAAATTATTTGAAAACTTCAAGGGAGGCTTGGGGGTTCTCCCCCAGATATTTTTTGAAAATTTTACAAAAAGTAGTGTTTTAATCCATTTTGAAACAACGAAAATTGATGTCAACATTTTTTTTTGGTGGGAGGGGTTGAATCCTAAATTACTACATGAGTGCTTCCTCGAAAGATGAGCTTGTTTTGACGAGCACATTGAGTCTATATCTGGCTTAATTTCTGACTATTTCAGAGCAACGCAAATTAGAAATTTAAAAAATACCCATTCATTTCAAATTTATTCGCGGAACACCTGGAAATGCTTCGCGGAGCACAGTTTGGGAACCGCTGCTCTAATACATACATGTAATTTATTCTTGTAACAAAATAGTAGGTGACCAAACCCCACACCAATAAATTTTATGGGGGGATGGGAAAATTCTCTGAAGATGATGTGGATCGCGTTAGATTTTGTTTATTAAAAGTGGGTCGCGATGTTCAAAAGTTTGAGAACCCCCTGCTTTAGGCTCCCACAGCATCAAAATTCAATCATATCGACTCAAAACTAATGAACCGAACCACTTGTTGAACCACCACACCAAAACAACCTCCCCCCCCCATCAAAATAGAATTCCTCTTCCGGTTCAGCACCCGACAACAAAACCCTTCCGCGATGACAAATCCGGGGATGACTCAAGCACCCCTCTACCTGATCCGGGAGGGGTGAGTAATAAGAGGGGTCGTAATGTCCCGAAAACACTCCTCCTTCCTCCCCCAATGTGGGTGACGCAGTTTTGTATGGACCTCCCACCCCCGCATACAACAAGTGTATGATGAGGTGTTTAGCGAAAATCGATTCAGGTGAGATAGCGGGATCGGATGCAGAAAGATCGATTCTCGGAGAGCTATTTATTATTTGAACAATGATGATATCAAATCAAATTTATTACAACAACACGACACAAAAAAAACATACACACAAGAAAAAATAATAATAAACATTGATCATATTTGTCTATCCCAAAGGAGCAACTGCTCGTCCATGATGGGTAAATTTAATATAAATAACTATTTAATTTAATTTAATATAAATAACTGACGCACATTTAAAAGATGATTATTCTCAGGAAAATAACGTAAAAATTTCTTTTGTAAGTTAATTAATGGTAAAACGTTGGAGGTGTTTGTTGAAACGTTGGAGGTGTTGGAGATTATTTGAATCATTAGTTTGAAAAAGGCAATAAGTCATAAAACCAAGTTTTGGGAAATTCGAAAAAAAACCAACCTGTGCAAGTAAGGGAATTTTCATTGCATAGTCACCAAACCTTTACTTGAAATTTGGGACGCTAATTGGAAAACAGAAAAGCCATCGAAAAAATGTAAGTAGTATATCCTAAAATATTTTACAATTGAAAGGGTTAATGGATTTATTCTCTTTTTTAAACTCGTGAAATTTAAGCTGAAAAAAATCTCATAAACCACTTTAATTGGCAATTAAATTATAAATCTGATTAGTTCACAGCAAAAAAAAAAATGAAAATAGAAAGGCTGAGATCAATAAAGTTAAAAACTAATATGAAACTGAGTCATAAAAGCAGTAATAATGGAGTAAGTGAATATCTACGGAGTCATACATTCATTGAATGAAAAAGGTTAGTAACTCTTTTAAATTAAAAACAAATTTTCTTTTGGCTTAGTTTACAGCACAAAGAATAAGAAAAGAAAGATAAATTAACTTAAATTTCAAATCTCTCTATCTCTCTATATTAAAAAAAAGTAACAGTCGCCGCCGCCGCCGCTGCCGCTGCCGCCGCTGCCGCTGTTTCAGAAAATCTTCACTTTGACAATTTTGAACTGTCACTATGCAAAAACTATGGAACGGAAATTATTAAAATTTTGACCATTTGTAGATAAATGTATGAGGGTCCTTTTCGTTTCAATAGCTAATTAATGAAATAATTAGTTCTGGAATTATTATATGTCAAATTTGAAAATTATTTTTTTCTGTTGCGAGTTCGCCCCCAGCAAAATCTATTCGCAGCAGAAATATGATTTTTTGCAGCCGCATTCTCTTAGGTGTGAAGTTTTGCACCTCGTCGCCCTTTTTTCGAATTTCGAATTAGTTTTGGAGTAATTAAGTTTTAAAGTTTCGAAATTTTTGACGGGTTTTCGGTTTTTTCGTTATAAAAGAAAAACTAATCACAGTAGAACTATGATATTTTAAACACACATACAATTATTTTTTATAAAAATATTGGCGTTTTGTTTTTCAAAAAATTCTAACTAGTTTTGGAGTTATTAAGATTCAAGGTTTTAATTTTTTCTTCTCATTCTGTGGCCGTTCACTAGAGAAACAGGCGAGTTTTATGATGAGTCTAATTTCTTTTATTTTCAACAATGTTTTTTCTACAAAATGGTTGATGATTATTAGTAGACTTGCTGGATATTTTTTAACATTTCGATTAAATTATTGATAAGCTAAAAAAGGAATGTATTTCAGCAACATTTCTGTTGTTAATTTAGGGGAATGATACGAATTATATTATTTATAAGCAAGAGAGAGGTATTTTAGGTATTACAAGAGGCTTAATTAAGTCGAGAAGAGTGTTAGGCTGGATTGTTGAGATGAACAAGCGAGCTCTGCTCGCTAAGATCGCGAAGCGATCTGAAAAGAACTGCGAAGCAGTTACGGGGGTTGGTGAGCGATAGCGAGCAGGGGGCAGGCCCCCTAGTATTAAAAAAAAAGTAACAGTCGCCGCCGCCGCTGCCGTTTCAGAAAATCTTCACTTTGACAATTTTGAATTGTCACTATGCAAAAACTATGGAACAGAAATTATTGAAATTTTGACCATTTGCAGACAAATGTATGAGGGTCCTTTTCGTTCCAATAGCTAATTAATGAGATAATTAGTTCTGGAATTATTTAATGTCAAAGTCGAAAATTATTTTTTTCTGCTGCGAGTTCGCCCCCAGCAAAATCTATTCGCAGCAGAAATATGATTTTTTGCAGCCGCATTCTCTTAGATGTGAAGTTTTGCACCTCGTCGCCCTTTTTTCGAATTTCGAATTAGTTTTGAAGTAATTAAGGTTTAAAGTTTCGAAATTTTTGACGGGTTTTCGGTTTTTTCGTTATAAAAGAAAAACTAATCACAGTAGAACTATGATATTTTAAACACACATACAATTATTTTTTATAAAAATATTGGCGTTTTGTTTTTCAAAAAATTCTAATTAGTTTTAGAGTTATTAAGATTCAAAGTTTTAATTTTTTCTTCTCTTTCTGTTGCCGTTCACTAGAGAAACAGGCGAGTTTTATGATGAGTCTAATTTCTTTTATTTTCAACAACTAGGGGGCCTGCCCCCTGCTCGCTATCGCTCACCAACCCCCGTAACTGCTTCGCAGTTCTTTTCAGATCGCTTCGCGATCTTAGCGAGCAGAGCTCGCTTGTTCATCTCAACAATCCAGCCTAACACTCTTCTCGACTTAATTAAGCCTCTTGTAATACCGAAAATACCTCTCTCTTGCTTATAAATAATTTAATTCGTATCATTCCCCTAAATTAACAACAAACAATTTACAAGAGGCTTAATTAAGTGGAGAAGAGTGTTAGGGTGGATTGTTGAGATGAACAAGCGAGCTCTGCTCGCTAAGATCGCGAAGCGATCTGAAAAGAACTGCGAAGCAGTTACGGGGGTTGGTGAGCGATAGCGAGCAGGGGGCAGGCCACCTAGTTGAATAAAAAGTACAATGGATGAATATCGATTTCGCCAAATTCAAGGGGCTATATCTGTTTGAAGTTATTTTTTTTTCTTTCCTCTCGTGCGTAGTGCGAAGCTTCTTGGAGATTTTTTTTTGCGCACAAAAAGTCACAATTTGCAATTTTTTGGACTTATTCCCTTTTTTAAGTTGTCGATTCATTTTAATACGGGGAGGATTTTAAATACGGTCTTTTTTGATAGACCGCTCCAAAAAAGTATTAAGGAGCTTACGAATAAGGATTCATTCATCCCCAAGCTGTTTTGGATGCATTATATTCAAATATCACTTAAGTTTTGTGGTTTTCATATTGTAACTATATATTTTAATTAGTTAGTTTACAATTTTTTTTCCAGTTCGTTTAGTTCAGAAATTACACACCTCCACCATCTCATGTTACAAGCATGGGTTATGATGTCAAACTTAAAAATTTAACATTTCGTATTTTATGTCATCATTTTATTTTTTAAGAAGGTATTTCATTGATTTTTATTTCATTCAAACAAGCAGACTTTAAAATTATTATAGCAGGGAAATAACAATTTGTTGGAGAGAGCTCCCGTTCCAACACAAATACAAGTGAACTGAACTGAACTGACTGGACTACTGACGTAGCGAGTGATCTACGTCACACGCATTACAGCTTATATACTTGGACTGCACTCTGTGATGTGATCTAGGTCTTATGAGAGTTATTCCTGTTATGCTGGCAAAGATTGACTTAATTTTGTTTCGCTATTTTAAACTTAGTCATCTTTTATGATTTAATAAAGTATATTTATTTCGATCCACTGCCTCTGCCCTTATTGGACTTTCTTCACAATTTCTAAAGAATATTACACAAAATTAACTCTTTAAAACTGTCCCCTTGTCCCATTGTATCAGACAGAGACCCCTTGGCCCCCATTACACAAGTGACGTATTTTAGGAATAACCCATAAACGCATAAAATTAGGTTTTACTGTTATACCTTTGGGGGAATAAATAGTTCCAATAAAGAAATTAAAAAATAATGGTCTAACCTCTAACGAATCAGTAATTTAAAAATCCATGACGCAATTTTATTTTTAAAGATTGCTACCAGTCAAAATGGGATAGTAAGATTAAAATTTAGACCTAGTCAATTAGAAAAATCTGACCATAATAAGTTCCCTTATTTATGCGATAGAAAAACAGATAATTATAACCAAATAAGAGGTCGTTTTTTATTTTTTTATTTCAAAATTAAGCTGTTAATAAATTTATTCAGTTTTAACCAGAACGTATAAATCAGTTTAACCTTAATATACATTTACTTTTCTGAAAATTAACCTATATTATATCGAATAAGGTCTATTATTGAGGAGGTATGGAAGGTCTGTTATATCTGAATCCTGAATCAGCGCATTCGATCTTTTTTTGTAGTATCGATTTTTTCGGTCGGGGGATAGTGGTTTTATCGGTGGGTGGGTTTATGCCCGAAAGAGAAGGTTCTGTTTAAGCTCTCTTAAATGCCCCCGACTGGATTTATTCTGGAATTCGAGAGGGGGGACTGAGGTGACGTGTTAAGAGGGATCGGTGGTTTCATCTTTCTGAAAATGTTCCATTGAGCATTAATCATCCTGAAAATTGATTTTTGTGTTACATTTCCCCTTACATAAGCAGTTTTTTCTTTGAAGTGTGATACGATTTTCCCCCCACATTGTACTAAAATTCCTAGCTTTTGTTTTGAATTTTTTTTATGATTAGGTATTGGAGTTTTTTTATAATCGATACGTATCAATGGAGGTTTTATTTATAGTTGTTTTATTAGAATAAATTTGGTTTTAAAATGAAATAGTTATCATTAGTGTACTAAGATTATTTTTTACCTCAACGAAAATGGGGTAAATTGAGGTAAAGGCACTTTATGTATGCTTTATGTGTAGCTAAGATTCGTCATATATGAGCGGCGTATAAGTTAAGGGTACAAGAGATAATGCTAGATAACTTTTGTGTACTAAGTTCTGTGGGCGTTTTTGATAAGAAATTTTACTTATTTCCGATAGATCAGTGGTCCCCAACTCAAATATGTCTTGCGGACCACTTCACTTAAATTTAAACCACGAGCGGACCATCCTTATCCCCAACTTAATCCTTAAAAATTTAATCTTTTTTCAATGCATTCATTTCTCAGAAATGGTCTGAATTATGACTTTTTTCAAGTAAGTTAAACCGAGTCGGTAAATATATGTTTCTTAATGAATGAATTTTGTGTATGTGATAAGGAAAACTATTTTTTTTTTAAATTTTCGCTCATTTTAGGATAAGTTCAAGTTTTTACGGACCACCGCTATAGATAGTAGACAGTATTACAAGAGCAATCATCTTGATGTAAACTGCGAGTATGCGCATCTTTAATTGAACCATATTTCAGGTTATAAGGTTAAGTTTCTTTGGTTAAGTTTCATCATCATCATCATCAATTATATGGTTTGACAGCGCCGCTAGGCGCTTTTGAACCGCAGGAAATAGGGGACATGAGTGGTACAAAACATGAATAGTGTGGCCATGATGCCAATAAAGAAGAAAAGAGGGTAGAGGGGGGGGGGACGAGAACACACGGAAGAAAAGAAAAAGGTCGAGGACCAACAAATTACTCGAGAGTAGGAATTTGGGCACGATTTGTGACAGCAATACAGTGATACATACAGACAGCAATACAATGTGACAGAAAAATAGAGCGAACATTAGTACTAAATTAATTAAATTTCATGAATTTGCAGGAAAAATGTATGGTATGAGTTCAAAATGCACTTTGGACAGGGAAAGAGTCGATTGGATGTCTGTTGTGAAATACAGCTCTCTGATTGGTGCGCCACTTGAAGTGGCTGTAAGGTAATTTCATTGTTTTTGTATCTTTTTTTTAGTGGTGACTAAACTGAAATGGCAAAGAATGGCGGGCGAAAAGGGAGGTAGCAAGGATACTATTTCCAGTTTTTTTAAAAATTAATTCAAACACGAACCTTCCGGATGACCTTATACTTCCTGAACAATTTTTATAGCAAGGACGTCTTCGGAATATACTAAAATATTTTTAAAGGTGCTTTTTACGACATACGTATTTAGTGCTACACTTTTATTTCGTGAACCACCATAAACTCGAGATACAACGAAACTTATCTAATCTTGAGTCAATAGATGACTATGAAAATATCTTTATATCACTAGTTAAATCGCTTATTAATTTAAGTTGTTTTCTTTTAGTGTACACTGTAAACCGCAATTTTAAGGTATTCTGGTTTAGTGTTCTCTCATAAAAATGTCTTCATGGCATACTTTAACCCCCCCCCCCATAAATCCCAGAATCCAGATACATTAAACAATAGAATAATGCAATGATAAACTGTGAAGTAAACAACAAACATTTTTCCATTAACGAATTATTCTGATTAAACTATGGGTTTTGAAATTAAATTTCCACAATATTTCTAATTTTTTGAATAATTTAAGATTTACTTTACCACAAAAAATATGATTGACATATTGTCTTTACGACTAATAAAGTCAGCTAAGGATCATAAGCTTAAGATCAATCATATATTTTATGGGATCAATCAAGGAAAGGGGAAAGCGGTAGCTAATGGGACATTTTTTTAATAAATGCTAGTATAAAAGCATAATTGCATTTTATAATAATTTTTATAAATTTAAAACTACATTTAAGTTTATAGAAATATTCCTGAGAGGTAAAAACACTATTCATCGTTGTGTTATGTCAACTTTTGTAATTTAATACTTTTGTCCCATCAGCCCCCACTTTCCCCTATCCCTGAGTTATTGACCTTTTGAAGGAATTTTTTGTTTAGAATAGAGCGAAATACGCAAATAGGCAGTGTTATTCCTAGGATTTTTTTGGAGGAGTAAAAATACTCCTTGACTTTTTTTTGGAGGAGTGAAATTGAATTATGAGGAGTGAAATACGGAAATAGCATGAACTACAGATACAGAGACACGAAAACCCCAATTAAACTCCCTAAGCATCAGAACAATAAATGAAAAAAAAAAAATACTACGGCTGTATGCAAAAAAAAATTAAAAAGATGATAATTAGGGTGCATTAGCTTTGGCCAGAAGTCGGGCGGAAATATCTCAGCTGAGATCAGTTGGTGTTTTGAGTAGAAAAATATTATTTTTTGATTTCAGTGGGGCACGGTGCATTTTTTAAGCTAAACCTTTGTGAAAAATTCAAGGAGTGAAAATACTCCTGGCTAGTTTTTTAAAGAGTATTTCCGATTTTCAAGGAGTGAAATACTCTCTCAGAGGAGTTAAAAATATCTCTGTAAATAGGTATATACTTTAAACTGGCTCCAAAACGCACAAATCACTTTCAGCAAACTTATTTTAATAGCATTCAATCAGTGATTCTTCTCTTCCTGTTATCTTCCCACTCATTGCCAAATAAAAGGTCTTTGACCACACTTGGGCTTATTGTTACCGCCTTCTGAAACCAGTTCACTTTTTTCTTGCTAAAACTTTTCTGGTGGTTGAAACTCAAACGAGTTTAAATAATCGAAACCTTGGCACTCCCATGGAGCGTCATTGTGCTTTACGTTCAAGCTTTTTAACCCTTTGAATCCGATGACGCCCGAAATTACTATTGAATCCTATAGAAAATTTGGGTCGGCTAGATCTGAAATGGTTTAAAGGAAGAGATATTATTAATTTTTCGCCCATGAGTTCAAATACCTTTTCCAGGCTTTGTTTGGATAAACTGTCACGTGATATCTTTTATGTCTGACTATGCGATGCTGGGGTGTAAGGGGGCAGGGCCGTATCCAAGGGGGAGATTTAGGGGTTCAACACCCACAGAAATTTTAACATAAATTTTTATAATGTTATTGTCCTTAAAAATTATGTATTGTATGTATTTGGTCTTCTTAATATTTATTTCTAAACCAAACAGACTGGCCTCTCTGGTCATTTCTTTAGAGAGGTCAACAAGTGCATCTTTACTTCTTGCCATCAACACAACATTATTGGCAAAAGCTAGAACCTGCTTTGTTCTATTAAAATAGTTCCACCCCTACTTGATATTGTGTTCCGCATCAATTTTTCAAGGCAAACATTAAACAACAAGGTCGATAGAACATCGCCCTGTCTTAATCCAGACACAATTTTAAATTCCCTGGACAATCTGTTTTGTATCTTTGTTGCACCTTTGCTTTAGTTGATGTAGTTGTCATTTTAACCAACCTGATCAATTTATGGGGTATATTGAACTCGTGCAAGGTCTTTAACATCAATTCTCTATTTATTGAATCATAGGCTTGTTTGAAGTCTACATAAAGCTGATATACATTCACATTTCACATTCATTTCACTGAAATTTTCCAGGATATTTCTTATGCTATATTAATGTAAACAGTGTCAATATACATTAAAACTTTTTTTAGTTATGAATTATGCGTTCTTCCTAGTTTTTTAAACAAAAGAAATTTTTTTTTTTACTAAAATCGCCGTTTGCGGTCTTTTATTCCAGCCGCCAGTTTGAAAAGAAATAATACCACCAGAACATACCAAAACCATACATTATATTCATACCTATTACTCCACCTATTACCAGTTTTTCATAAAAAATAAAAATTCAAACACGAAACTTTGTAAATACAAACAGAATTCTTTCCGGGTGACCTTATATTTTTTCCCTTGAAAATTCTGCCGTTTACAATGAGCAGTGCTCTTTATTTTGTTGTTATTATTGTTATAATTATTATTATTATTATTATTAATATTTACACTTTACACAATTTGGAAATTTAGTGCACTAAAATTAAAATCCTATGTGTAAGCCATCTAAAACTTAGTACCCCCCCCCCCCTCCCCGAAACTAAAGTCTGATTACTGCGCTGTTCTGACCTGCCTTTCAATTCTCCAACCTAATCAGGAGCGGATTCAGGGGGAGGTACTCTGGAAAGTGCCCCCTCCTTGGGCTGAAAAAGAAAGGGAAAGAAGAGAGAAAAGGCCTAAAAAGGGAAGAGAAGTAAGTATAGTGCTGTCCTTTAAAAACAACCCACTCCAAATTGTACCCTAAAAACATTTTTAATTACATAATTAAAATAATTTTACCATCTCATATACCCTGTCTTTCTATGGCCTTTAGATTGTCAGGAATGTAAAAACTGGTCAAAGAACGGTTTATTTACTTATTTTTAAACAAGCTGAGATAATGTAGATTTTTGGCAAAAAAATTGCTTCAGATTTACAGATTTTGTAAAAATGTATGTTGTAAAGAATTTAGAGCATTTGTCGCGCTTTTTCATGTTATCCCATTACTATGAGAATAAAATATTAAAGTTTTATCTCAGTCCGCCAATTAGAGTCCTTCTAGGAAAAAGTGTTTTTTTTTTCAAATTCTTACTTAATTGACTGCCAATTTGTAATGGATACTTGGAATTAAACATGCTAAGCACTAAAATTTTAGGGAGGATGAGCCGCTAGTACAGTTTTTTGTTCGATTTAATTATCCTTTTTATTAAGCTTTTAATGAAGAAAATATGAAACAGTGGGTTGTTTTTAAAGGACAGCACTATATATTCTGACAGACCAAAAATTTTCAAGTCATTTAGGCCCTTTTTTTAAGAACAAGGAGTCACTTTCCCCAGATTGTTCTACCTTTTTCATTCATATAAGTCATTCTTCTGATCAAAAATGAGTTATTTAGGGTCAAAATCCCTACAATTTTCTGGGTGAGAAATTTCATGAGGGATCTGGAGAGATCTTTACAAAAAAAGTAAATTTTGTCTATTTGCGTCCAAAGGTAGAGGTGAGCCTCAAAAAGTGTCCTTACCTTGAAGCCCTGCTGGATCCGCGCCTGAACCTAATATATCAAAATATAGACGTGTGAGCTGAGCGAAATTTATTTTTGAGAAATATGAATATGTCTTTCAATTACTCTTAAACCCTTAATGAGAGGATGTTTTTCAAACAAATTTGATAATGTAGCGCTTTTGGCCTGAAATTAGTACAATCAGGGACGTTGAATTCTGATCAGAATAAACACAATTCCCAAGAAAAAAAAAGAAAGGTGAAGTAAAATTGAGGAATTCGGTGCAAGAACCAGGTTGGAAAGTTCTAGAACCTTATCAATTCTTATCTTTTCAATACAAATTTATTTTAGATGATATTTTGAGATATCTTAAATAGACCGTTCTTTTGAGTTGCTGAATAAAAAAAAGTTAAGGTAAAGTAAATGCTTGATCCAAACAGCAACCCTTGTGTTTGTACTACTATGAGATCCTTAAATTACGTGAGGTCAAAATAGGCAGGTCGAACAAAATCTCACTTATATGGGGTAGTTAAGTAAAATCTCACTGTCCCCTTTTAGTTAAGAGAATGTACATTTTTTCTTTTATGATTTTTAGCAAAGGTTTAAGAAAAAAGCTCCCTCATTAGTCAAAATATGGAATCCTTAGCCAATCAGTCGTGATAATTACAAGTGTAAGACCATAGTTTCGATTTCAACATGGATTTGTATGAAAACTTTTGCAATGTGTTGGTATGTTAAGTGTCATGTCGACTAAGACGAAACAAACGTGGCTGGAATATATCAAAGAAATTTATTTCTTTAAATTTATTGAGAAAATCTCCCGAGAGAATTTGAAAGGGAGGGGATGGACAGCAAAATTTCTTTAAATCCCACCAATGGGGAGGTAAGGGGTCCCAAATTTGTAAAACCACCTCACGTAATTTATAGGTGTTAACTTACAAATTTATTAAGAAGCCACCACTTTTATATCTAAACTAAACTAAAATAAAATAATTATATTTATCAATGCAATCATATTCGTGGCCACTCATAATTGAATTTAGATTTAAAGAAACCATCTCATTGATGTGTGAGAGGTTCTATAAACATTGTGTCATTGACGAAAAACATGCACTTGCAATGGATTTCTTAATAAAATATTGTTCTAAATCGAGTTCAGTTGATAACACAATCAACAATGCGTTATGAAAGGGGGGTAGAGCATCTATATGTTACGGGCAATGTGATAAATTCAATGAAATTTATCACTTTGCCCGCCTCCACTTCGGGCAATAATGCCCGATTAATCACTTTACCCGTAACATTAGGGTGTTTCGAAAGTCTATGGTAAAATTTTTTTTTTCGAATTTCCCAGATGCCCCCCCTCAAGTTGTTACAAATACTAAAACATTATTACCTGCAAATTTTCAGGTCTCTAGGACGATTTTTGACCCCCGCGCCCTTCAAAAGTAGGTTTCCCATGTTAAAGTATAGGGAAAATATTGAAAATATCGTCATTTTTGGTTCTTTTCAATTTTACGAGCCTGAACGCAGTCAATAACGAATTAAAACCTATACATCATCTTTGGGACATCATTGCCTCAAGATCCTATGGGAAAAATATTCCATAGCACCTATTGGGGGGTAGTTACACGGGGGTGAAAAGCGAGCTTTCACCGAAAAACGAGGATGCTTGCCGCGGGTGCTGGTTATGCTCGCCGGCGTTTGCGGAGGGACCTGGATAAAAGCCTATTTAAGTGTTTATTGAACCTTTTTCCTAAGGTACCTGGTCATTTGGAACCCATCTGGCGGGAGTTGTGTCTGGACCCCCCATGAGAGGCCTTCATTCAACACCCGCCGCAAGCGCCGGCAAGCATCCTCGTTTTTCGGTGAAAGCTCGCTTTTCACCCCCGTGTAACTACCCCCCAATAGGTGCTATGGAATATTTTTCCGATAGGATCTTGAGGCAATGATGTCCCAAAGATGATGTATAGGTTTTAATTCGTTATTGACTGCGTTCAGGCTCGTAAAATTGAAAAGAACCAAAAATGACGATGTTTTCAATATTTTCCCTATACTTTAACATGGGAAACTTACTTTTGAAGGGCGCGGGGGTCAAAAATCGTCCTAGAGACCTGAAAATTTGCAGGTAATAATGTTTTAGTATTTGTAACAACTTGAGGGGGGGGGCATCTGGGAAATTCGAAAAAAAAAATTTTTGAAACACCCTACCGTAACATATATGAGGAGCAAACAATCAAACCATGCTTTCTCCTTCGGATACAAATTTTCAGGAAACACAAAAAACTAATAACTTAAAAAATAACTAATTTTTAAATATAATGAGCGTTTGTTTACCTATATTTCTAGTTTCTATACTAGACTGCAAATTATCTTGACCCTACGACGTCACTAATAAACAAAGTAGTTCCCATCGCGGTGTCTGAATTTTGAGTGAAATAAAGAACGTCAATTTAAAAATATGATTATTTTGTTAAACTCATGTATTTATAGTGCTTTTCAATCACGATTTGCTTACCGAAACTCCTCCTATCAACACAACAGGCTTCGTGTTTACCGATTTCTCCTTCCGCATTTGTGACGTACTGGGTTCAAGAAACGTTGCAACCAAGTATAGGAAGATTTGTAGTCATAATTTACCTAAAAACTGAAAATTAATTATTGAAAATGCATTTGAAATTTGGAGAAAGCACGTTTTGACCGAACACAGTGGAGGAAACATGGTTTGATTGTTTCCAGCATGGATAAAACACTTTTTGAATGAAAATAAGTTTACACACATTTTATTAAAAATGTTATTTAATGATTTTGTAATTGAATTAGAGCAATATTAACTTAACAATGCCATGTTAACAATATTAACACAAAAATATAATAGAAAAATAATAGCAATAATAACATGAAAATGATATTTGATATAATTTTTTACTTGAACATTATCAATATTAATATGTGAATTATAAAATGAAGTTAACAAAATAAGGACATGGAAAATATATCTGAAAATTGTAGAGACCCTCTAAATTTTTAATCCAATATCTTCATCCAAACAATCACATACTTCCTGCGTTTCCTCATTGCCTGCTATTAAATTATTGTTAGTAATAATTTTTTTATGCCAAATGAAATTGTGTTGATTTTGCCACTCTTCGCCATACATTAGTTTCAAAAGCTTATCAACATCTTTTTTCTTTTCAAGTGATGACTAAGAGGAAGAGGTTGTAAGACTAATCGTTTCACGACAGCAGCATTAATCCCCTTTTTAAGAAGACTTGCACCCTGCTGTTCACTTTTTTCTTCAAATTTGTAGTTTTTGAAGCCTTTGACTTTGACACTTCCTCTACTTTTCTCTAAAATCTACTGAAAGCTACATTGGACCTATTAAATATGCGTTGCGAGCAGGGTTGGAAAAAACCAAGTGGGTTGGTTTTTTCGGGGTTTTTTTTCAATAAAACCCTTAAAAAACCCACGGAAAACTGGATTTTTACGGAAATAGTGTGGGTTTTTTCAAAATTGAGTTTATACTAAAAGTAAGTGGGTTTTTCAAATTTTAGCAAGTTCTTCCATATTAAAAGTATTCCACATTTTCAGGGCAATTTCCATAAAATTTTAAAGCTTTTTTCATATTTAAATGTATCTATTTTGGGTATTTAAATGTATCTAGTGGGCTTTTTCAAAGCTGACTGTGGAATACTTAAAATTTAAGTTTTTCAAAGCTCCGTGGGCTTTTTAAGAATCAAGTGGGTTTTTTCAAAGCTCCCATGGGTTGTTTAAAAATTAGTTGAGTTTTTTTTTCAGAGTTTGGGTTTTTCCAAGTGTTTTTTTTTTTAAACCCATTGGGTCCAACCCAAATGGGTGCTCTCTTTTGGGTCACTTTAAGCCTGTAATTTGGTACTGATTATGGACTATATTTTTTGGACAGTATTTGGGCCCCTCCCGAAATAAATTTCTATATACGCCACTGTCTCTTGGAGTATGGTGCCATGATAGAAAAATATTTTACGAGCGTTTAAATTCCAAAAATTTTCTGGGGGAGGACCCCCAGTCCCCCTTTAAATATTTTAATCTCTATTACTCAAGGTTTTTTTTCCGAGTTAAAATAAGTACTTCAAGATACAATATACCCAAAAAGATTAAACAGCTACATTGAATGTATTAAATATGATTAAAATTCACATTCTTAAAAGGCACTGTCTATTTGGACGGCCAATATACATCTAAACTCCACTCTTATTTCTTAGAACGTAATAATGATATGTTTTCTGTCTAAAATTGTTCTAATTAATTTTTAAAAGATTCTTATAGAAGTTTATGCAGTAAAAAACTGGATTTCTGATTGATAGTTATTTGTAATTCCTCCACAACAGAGCAAAGCGCATGCGCGTAGCGATGTGGACTACAATTGCAATAAATTTAGACGCTCGCGCGTAAATATATTCGGTTTGCTAATTCGTAATTCCGAAAAGTTTAGGATTCGCGTGCGATCGCACCGCCCTCTGCCGATTTTCGGTCTTAACACTTAACAAAAGCTCGTTTACGCCGATCTGTCATTAGGGCTATCAGCCGAAGATAGCTCTGAGGTGACACGAGTGTTGACACACAAGTCTCTCAGAATGACAGTGACACAAGTCCACAGAACGTCCCTAATGATAAGGTGACCAAACGTCCTCCTTTGGGACCATCCATAAATGATGTCACATTTTTTTTCTTAGAAAATAACAGATTTCCAAACTGCCACATTTCATGTCTATTCTAACGTACCGTTTGTTCATTTTAATCAAATTTCTACATCTTTCAGATAGCCTGTTTTATAAAACTTTATAAACTCTCTTTTACGTCAATGTCATGGGTGCTTTTGGACCCTAAAAAACAACCAACCACGGGTGAATTTAAGTATAAATCAAAAAGTCAAATCTTATTGGGCTTCAAAACGTAGGATTTTGGGGCAATAGATGGCTCATGTTTAATGGCTCATCCTATCAAAACTCACCAGCATAAGAGTAAATGTTTTAAAAATATATATACAATTTTTTACTCGTCACACTATGGAACGGAACAATAGGGATCGTCACTTCTATAAAAACCATCCTAAACTATTGGGTGGTTTGAATATTATGTAATCTTGAGGATTGAGTTCTGAGCTTGCATTCGTTGCGTACGGTTGTGTTTTTCAGTTCTTGTGTTAAGCCTATTTAGGCCTATCTTTATATCTTCTCCGTTCAACTTCCGTTTTGACCGGTTTGTTTCGTCTTGCGTTGACGATTGAATCTTCGGGTTCTTCACGCCATCTATGGCGACCCCGCCATTGAGTGCTTCTTCGGGTGTCGTCCTGGCCCCGGCCACTTTGATTATCCCGCAACAGCCACCTGCAATGGATACTTCGACACCACTCGAAGAGTCCCTTCCGATGCCATCAGCCTCCCTCTACCCTGACCTAGGTGAGTGCGATCTCAATGAATCTCTAATTGGTTACAATAAATCGATGTTAGTCAAATTTGTCAAAGCTTGTTCATTAAAAGACTGTTCCTTACTTGCAAAAGCCCGCGACAATGTTAACCTGCTTCTTGCCGCACTAACGGAAAAAATCACGTCCAACACGTTGCCAAATGAGATAAAACCCGACCTCATGAGTGATCTTCTGCAAGCTACTACTGAGTTAAGTAATAGAATGGTTGAAGTAGTAATGGGATCTGACCTCGGTAAAATCGCGAAATATGTATCAAAGCATCACAATGAAGGTATTCCACGCAGCCAAGCATCCGGCTCCCCTAACACTGGTAATACTGAGGACAACATGGAGTTTAAAGTGCAGAAGGGTAGCCGCAAACGCCAGCGCGACCAAAGAGCGATGACCGAAATTACGACGGTAGCTAATAAATATCAATGTTTAAGTATCAACGAACAAGATGGAATGCAAATTCAAAACGAAACTAATGATGATATGGAGGCTACGAACGGCGAAGAGGCCCCGCCCCCTGTCAAAAAGGGCCCTCCCATAATTATTGCAAATGCGAGAAATCCTAAGCAACTTCTGCAAGAACTTTCGACAGTAGTAGGACAGCCAATTTATGGCATTATGCAAAGAAAAGACCTCAAAATCACCCCACCAACTCCTGAAGCCCATCGATTACTGAAAAAGCATCTTGCAGATCAAAAGATTCAAAGCCACTCTTTCCCACTTAATGAGGAGAAGCAACTCAAAGTAGTTATCAAAGGGCTGGACGTTGACTACCCCATCGAGGAGTTGCGACAGGAACTTCTTGAGATCGGTTTTCCTGCGGAAAACATATCCCAAATGCCCGACAGGAAATTTGATGAAAATGCACAAAAGAAAAAATACCTCCCTATCTTCATAGTTCACATGAAAAAATCACCTGAAACAAAAGAAATTTTTAACGTAACAGCCATATCCCACATCAGAGTCAAAATTGAACCGCTACGCCGTCGGAATATCGCGGCCCAATGTTTCCGCTGTCAATTATTTAATCACTCCTCTCTTTTCTGTACTCGAGATCCAGTTTGCGTGAAATGCGCGGGATCTCACTTTTCTTACGAGTGCAAAAAGACCAGACAGACCACTCCCAAATGTGCGAATTGCAAAGGCGAGCATACTGCAAACTTCTCGGGCTGTCCCAAGAACCCTTTTAATCAGCCTCCTTCCCAACCACCTAAAGTCAATTTCTGGACCGACAGAGAAACGAAACGCACAGCACAGATCAATAACCCCGCCCCTCCGCAAACACAGAGTCCGCCCCCAACCAATCAGAAAACTCCAGATCCCGCATCTTCAACCAACCAATTCAATACAACTTTCCTCGACAGTAATTTCTCCACCAAAATTCAAGACACTATTGAAATAGCCAAGAATATTTTCCAAACATGGAGCTCAGAAGTATCAATAATTATTAAATTCGGATCTACTATCCAAGCCATTCAAAATATACTAAACATCTGGAAATAAATGTCTCGACGCCCACAAAGAAACTCACTTTGCATCATCTCTTGGAATGCTAACAGCATCAGAGGGAAAATTCAAGAATTCCGGCTCTTTGTCACAGAACACAAACCAGACATAATTTTAATACAAGAATCTCACTTGCGTCCCAGTGATGGCCTTACCATTCAAAATTACATCATCCATCGTACTGATCGTCTTACTCACCGAGGTGGCGGCACAGCTATAGGAGTCAAGATTGGTCTGCAGCATCACCTTCTACATCTACACACCACCACCTTGGAACACACAACAATAGCCCTAAAAACCAGAAATGATAAGCACTACACCATCTCTTCAATCTATAAACCACCATTAAATAAATTAGATCTAAACGACATCATAAATTTAACTCAACTAAACGAACATTTTCTGTTATTTGGAGACTTCAACTGTAAACACCGTTCCTGGAATAATCCCATCAACAACACCGACGGCAATCAACTGTATCAATTTTGCACTAACCACTCGTACGAAATAATTGCACCACCAACTCACACTTATCACGGCGCATTTAGATCCTCAACACTTGACATCGGCATTTCATCTCACCTGCTTCCGTCCAAGATCCAAAGTTTTGCAGCTCTCACTAGCGACCACAACCCAATAGCAATGACCATACATGATTCTACACTAATTTCTCCTGATGAACGTAATATAAGAATAACAAATTGGCAAAGATTCCACGACATTCTCGCAGTCACTGTTCCCGGAAATCCTTCAACTAATTCTATAGTCGACATTGATGACACTATTGAAGCTCTCACTGACTCCATTTGCGCTGCTCGCGAGTCGGCTAGTCGTTACAGGCAAATCTATCACCCTCAAAGAAGTATTCCACCAGACATAGTTTCTCTCATCCGCTACAAAAATACCATCAGAAAAAACTGGCAACAAACCCGATTCCAACCATTTAAAACTCGCCTCAACAAGCTACAAAGGGAAATAAAAAAGAAGCTGCAAACCTTTAGTAACCAAAGCTGGAACAAATTTTTAAGCCAACTAAACACAGAAGATGGGTCCTTATTCAAAATCAATAATAGCTTAGTCAACAAATTCCAACCTACTCCGCCTCTCATCCATCCAGATAACAATAACATCATAGCCAACACGGACGAAGAAAAAGCGGATCTTTTTGGCTCTACATTAGCAGCGACGTTTAGAACCAACACCCACCTTTCCAATCCGTTAAATGATATCAACGTATATGGTACTAAACATGCCTTTTTAAGCTGTACCCCTCCCTCTCCAGCACCTTTCTTCATTTCACCTTTCGACATCGCCAATATCATAAAACTAAGTAAATCAAAGAAAGCCCCAGGCCCTGATACCATAACCAACCAAGCTCTGAAGCAAGTCCCTATTAACGTCATAACTAATCTCACCAAAATTATAAACGCCTGCCTACAAAAGAACTACTTTCCGACTGACTGGAAGAAAGCTATTGTAATCATGATACCTAAGCCCGGACAAAAGAAAAATGAACCAAAAAATTACAGGCCAATTTCACTTCTAAACGTCTTCTCAAAAATCTATGAAAAAGTCCTACTACGGAAAATTAACCTGCACTGCCAAGAAAACAACGTCATCCCTCCGGAGCAATTTGGTTTCCGCTCCAAGCACTCGACGGTTCACCAACTGCTCCGTATAACAAACGCTATTACTGATGGTTTTAATTACTCACGTAATACCGGAGCTGTTTTTCTGGACGTAGCCAAAGCGTTCGATCGAGTGTGGCATGACGGCCTCATTTTCAAACTCATAGCAGCCAAATTCCCTCCATATCTAACCAAAATAATTCACTCCTTTCTACAAACAAGATCTTTCCAAGTAAAAGTAGGCAAGTCTCTTTCATCACCATTTCCCATTCAGGCAGGTACACCCCAAGGAGCCATTCTTTCACCAATTCTTTACAATATTTACACCCACGACATTCCTAAAACTCCCAAGACATATCTACATATCTTCGCTGATGATACAGCCATCATTTCACAAGCCTACAAAAACGTCTCCATCCGAAAGAATCTAAATGAAGCCCTCCAAAGAATTGAATCCTGGTGCAGAGCGTGGAAAATTGAAATCAATACTAAAAAGACCCAGGCCATCATCTTTTTCAAGAAGAAAAGACGTAAAATCCCAAAACAACTTCAACTATTTCAAGACAACATTAAATGGACTAACACAATTAAATACCTCGGAGTGCATCTGGACAATAAGCTACTTTACAAAACTCACATCAACGAAACAATCAAAAAGTACCAAAGGAAGATTCATATGATGTACCCCCTCTTACGCGGAAATTCTGGTTTATCTCTAAAAAACAAAGTCTTGCTATTTAAATCTATCCTCCGTCCTCTCATTACCTACGCTGCCCCCATTTGGGCCACATCAGCAAAAGCCAACATAAAACGCCTCATCATACTACAAAACAAAGTCCTACGTTGCATTACCAACGCTCCTTGGTATGTGTCAAACAAAGACCTCCATCAAGATCTCAAAATTGAAGCGCTCACAAAATTTATCGGAAAAACAGCCAAGAACTTCTTCCTATCAATAGAGAATCACCCTAACTCCTTAATCAGCGTACAAACCATCTTTTCGGACTCAAATCCTGTCAACAAATATCCTTTTTCCACTACTGCAATTTCTCAACGATTCCAGCCTCCGTGATCCCCATTGCTCCTCTCACTATCTCCCTGGCTCAAGTGGCGCACCAATCAGAAAGCTGTATTTCACAACAGACATCCAATCGACTCTTTTCCTGTCCAAAGTGCATTTTGAACTCATACCATACATTTTTCCTGCAAATTCATGAAATTTAATTAATTTAGTACTAATGTTCGCTCTATTTTTCTGTCACATTGTATTGCTGTCTGTATGTATCACTGTATTGCTGTCACAAATCGTGCCCAAATTCCTACTCTCGAGTAATTTGTTGGTCCTCGACCTTTTTCTTTTCTTCCGTGTGTTCTCGTCCCCCCCCCCTCTACTCTCTTTTCTTCTTTATTGGCATCATGGCCACACTATTCATGTTTTGTACCACTCATGTCCCCTATTTCCTGCGGTTCAAAAGCGCCTAGCGGCGCTGTCAAACCATAAAATTGATGATGATGATGATTGGGTGGTTTAAATTTCTTCTAAATGACAGTTTCTGGGAAGTTTTGTGATTTGAACTTCCGGACACTATTTGCAATTTTTTCACAAAGTATTCAATAAGAATTTAAGTACCCAGAATTGAATTTCAACATTAGGGGGTAATTTATGTAAAAAAAACCTAAACATTTTTGCAAATTGGGTTTCTCTGTTCATTTTGGTAAGTTATATGTAATCTATTTTTCTCAATCTGTATGAGACTTTCCTTTATATTTCCATTTGAAACGAAGAAACGTCTTTGAATAAAGCACTATTTCTTTTTCAAAATGGCACCTTCGTCATCGAAGTTGAAAAAAGCCCTATTCCTCCTTGGATCCGCTCTTAAATTCTTCAGATAATTCCTAACTTTTCTTGAAACTTTTTTTTAAAAAAGTCATCTTTCCTCAGCCGCGTGTGCGCTGACGTAAACACGGCTCTGAACGCTGAACCGTAATATTTACGTTTTCTCCGGAAAGAAAAAGGGAAATAAGACCGCTTGGTTTAGTTTAGATTTTACTTTGTTTCTTCTCCGGAACTGAAACTGAGCAGGAGGCGCAGAAATACACTGCCGAGAATAATAGAGGGATTATATACAAAGATGGCGCATTGTCATGGCAACCTAAGATGGTTAGTGGTAGGCATCCGTACACCTTTGATCATTTTTTTTTTTTTTAATTTTAATAACCTAATTTGTTTGTCAAAATTTGGGGTGGTGAATACAAAAGTAATTTAAATCCATTAATTTCTCTTCAAAACAAACGCTTTAAAACTCTAAATTTAAAATCTCAACGCCCTTATAATTCTCAAGATTTAAAATTTCTACCTTTACGTCACTACGCTTTTTTCGCATGATTAGAAAGTTTCAAACACTGTAACTCGAGTGTTAGTTTTAAAATCACAACTATGTGGACCTAATTGAAGTATTTAAAACGATTACCTAGATTGTATTTGGGGGCCACTCATTATAATTACGTATGGATGATTTTGGCAATTTTTGACCCCCCCCTACCTCCACGTAAGGGTACGTAAGATTTTTCAACCCCCTCCCCCTATTCTTACGTAAGATTCCATTTCGTTTTTCAAAATAATAAAATGTTAGAAAAGGATCAGTTACACTAAAACTCTCAGTTTGACGTAAATCAAAGATTTTTATTTTTCAACAGATAAGTAATATTCTTGCTGTCAACTACACATTTTTAAGTTTTTCTGGGGTTATTCAATAGTAATTTGATTAGAATAATTGGAATTTGTTTACATTAACTTGGAAAATCTTACGTAAGAATGGGTTTGACCCCCCCATCCCCCAAGTAATGGTATGTAGAGATTTTTCCAACCCCCCCATCCCCTCGGGACCCTTACGTAATTAATGAATGACCCCTTGGCAACTTTGACATTCTTAAAGAAAATTGAGAGTGGAACACTTAACACTAGTAAATTAATGACTAGTTTTGTATGATTATAGAGTTTTTTCAGGTGACGTCACAACCGGTTATTTTCTTTTAACTGTGTACCTTCTGTAGGGCTTTTAACTGTTGCTAAGGCCGTTGTTTATCTGTTGCTAAGGCGGTTTTTAGGTTTGGGGTCACGTGATTGCAATTGCGCCAAAAGAAGAATTCCACGGCCAGTCATTTTCTGTAACTGTTAACCTCTGTAGGGCAAAAAACTGTAACATTTTCTGTTGCTAAAGCCGTTGTTAGGTCCGAGTCATGTGATTGAAAATGCTCTATGTATTAAAATTGGCCTTCAAACGGAAAAAAGGAGATTTTTAGGGAATTTCACCAAGTATTGATAACATTAAGCGATATATTGATCACATAAAACGAAACATTTTGCGTTAAGTTAAATAAGAGTGATCTGGACCTGTCAATTTTGATGACATTATCCGATTGATAACATTAACCGTGATCAAAATAAGCGGAGTCGACGTAGTTATGTGGTAAATTATACAAAGCGTAATTAACAAGGAATTCCTTTGAATTCCAACAAATTGTTTTATAATTTATATTGGGGTAGTTTTTGCTGCAACCTACACGGGGGAACAGCTTAACGGTTTATGTGTGCCGAGTTCTTGTTGTTACTCCTTTATTAAATTCTTGAATTTAAAGCAGTTTTCAACTTTTTTTTATGTCAATCTTATCAAGGCAAGCAGTACTTGTGTCAAGTTTCGGGGATCAATGGATTCCCTTCGTCAGTGCATAAAATTTATAAAATGACAAGGCATCGGTATGTATACAACTCAATATAACGACCTTTAGGCAAAAAAAAATATTACATTTTTTGAAAATATAACCTTGTTCCTCTCTTTTTTATACATTCTTTGATGCTTAAATTTGATTGTAACTGTTACTTGTGTCTTTTCACCAATAGTTCCCCTCCCCTTTTTTTTTGCCTAGAGGTCGTTATTGTAGTTGTATATTATGTTACGGGCAAAGTGATAAACCGGGCATTATTATAATGCCCGAAGTTGTGGCGGGCAATGTGATAAATTCAATGACATTTATTAACGAGTATTTATCCCTTTGCCCTAAATACGAGGGCATTGTTTCACAATGCCCGGATTTATCACATTGCCCGTAACATAATATACCGATTCCTTGTCATTTTACACTTTTTATGACGAAAGGGATCCATTGATCCCCGAAAAAATTGTCTGCAAACTTTTATTAAATTTATTGTGGATTATATAACGTTGTTTTTGGATTTTACTCGTCAATAGAGCATTTGCAATAACATGACATGGACCTAGCAACGGCCTTAGCAACAGATACCACCACACCTAGCAACAGACGTGTTGACCTACAGCAGTTAAGAATTAAAATAAATATTCCATAATATGTATAAGACGTGTTGACCTATAGGGCTATTCCATATGAACAGGGACATGATCATTAAAAATAAAAAAATAAAATTTTCTAATTATTTTTGGGAATAACTATGCAGTATTGATCTATTTGTGCTTCCATAGTTTAAATTTTGTGTAAGTTAATTTTTATCGGAATATCAGCATCTAAAAGTCAATATTTCAGAACTGCTTGTTTTAAAGTTTAATCTTCTAATGAAAAAGATATGTTTAATTTTGCAAATTAAAAAAAGAATTTATTTGTTTTTACAATTTTTTTGTTAAATATACACATAAACTTTAGAATAAAAATGAAATTAAGTGTTTAAATTTATTTTATCACATTTATATTCGAAAAGTTACTATTATTATGAGTTACGAAAAAATAGGTTATAGTAATATTACGGATCTAATAAAGCATTAAAAACTTCCAAATTTTTTATTCTCTTCAATTTTTAGCATCGTAATTCATAATTCAAGTTAAATATAAGTAATATCCAGTTTTACTTTGTTCTAAAGCAAAAAAACTATTGTAGCGTGAGTTACGGTTTTCGGTAACATAAGCAACATTATTGCGGTAACTCATCTGAATTTAAAAATTTAGCTATTTGTTGACTTTTATAAACATAACAGTAACGTCAAATTCTAAGTTAAGGAATTTGTATACGCCGGAATTAGAAAAAATATTTAATAAACTACTGAGTTTTACATTTGAGAATGTAACTCCATTTCAAGATACCATATCATAAATGCATTGCATTTAAACTACAACGGGACTTGTTGAAGGTGCGACATTCACATCTCAGAGACCCAAAATCTAGGCAAAACAGAACAGGTCTCTCATCAATTGGTAGTATCGCAAGATAATGTTCGAGTAGGAGGAACTTTTCTTCTGGAAAAATGTTCTGGGAAAAAGTTTTCCGATATGCTGCAATTCTCCAGAACACGGAGGATGTAAAAGTTTTATTTTTGTTAAAGAATTCAGAAAGAATAATTTTTAAAACTTTAAAAAGTTATTGAAATACGGCCAAGTAATTAAATTTGATCAAATGCCATAATAAAGGAGCGAACAACATGGGTTTAGTATGTTACCTGGAACTATGGATGTTTTCGAAAAAATACTAAAAATGTACAAATATTTTATGATAATTTTCTTATTTTTATATCTGATTTTTCGTTCTATGATGAATAAATATGCTCAAGTAATATTTCTGGACGTTTTCTTTATGATTTTCAACAACTATTTTTTTGATATGTAGCGTGAGTTACGAAGTACTGTAGCGTGAGTTACGAACAACTTTCTAAATTTTAATTAGTTTCTTATTTTCTTAAGTACTCCCAGTAAAATTGTTTGCTATTTTAGAATAAGGGAAGTATATTCAAAAACCTGACAAGCGTATAGCATCATTGAAACACTATTTAAGCAGAAAAACAAATTTGAATTTTATACTAATAAATCCATGTCTTTTTCTTGTAGCGTTACGACTCTATTTTAATTAATATTTAAAAAACTAAAATTTTTAAAAGATTCGCAATACTTATTTTAAATTAAAAGCATAAATTTCAATATGCATGATTTTTTTAGAAAGAAAATAATAGTAATTTCTATTTTAAAAAATTACTTTAATTTGTAATTTCGAAAAAAATGTAGCGTGAGTTACGGTGGAATTGCCCTATAGCAGTTAACAATTAAAAGAAATATTCTAAAGATATATTCATGTTTGCAATTAAAAGAAATAACTGGTAGTATAATGCTTCTATTGGAGTATTTGCAATCACATGATTCAGACCTAGCAACCACTGTAGCAACCGCCCTAGCAACGGGCGCTTTTACCTACAGCAGTTAGTTAGCAGTTAAAAACCCGTAACACCTTAAAAAAACACCTGAAAACCCATGACGTCACCCAGAGATATTTTTAACTCCTCAGAGGGAGTATTTCACTCCTTGAAAATCGGAAATACTCCAAAAATTAGGGAGGAGTATTTTCACTCCTTGAATTTTCCCAAAGGTTTAGCTTAAGCAATGCACCGTGCCCCACCAAAATCAACAAATCGGAACAAAAAAACTTCCGAAGAAAGAAAGAAGGGTTCGTGACGTCATCCTTTTCCCTTAATGTAAAATTAATTATCCCTTAATGTAAAATAAATTGTTTCATTTATAATGTTTAATATTTTCTATTAATACTTAACGTATGCTATAATTGTTAAAACCGAAATTTCATTTTATTCATCAAAAAGTAAGCGTTTTTAATAGAAAATTTGTCTATGTATATGTAGTTTATGCTATTTCCGTATTTCACTCCTCATAATTGAATTTCACTCCTCCTGAAAAAGTCAAGGAGTATTTTTACTCCTCCAAAAAAATCCTAGAAATAACACTGACGTCACCTATCTTCAGACCCTGATTTCTGAGAGGGCATTCGGGGCACTTGCCCGGACCCCATTTCAAAATGCCACCCAAAATGCTTGAAAAGCTAAGAAAAAAATGTGAATTAAGTGTAAATAAACTTACTAAGCTTATAAAGCTTTTGAACAAACAATTTTTACTCAGTATTTGCACTTGGTTTAAAGATGATTGATTTTGTAATTTTAAGTCAATAAATTTAATTTTTTTAAAACATGTGGGGGCCCCCAAATGGGTCTTTTGCCCTGGGCCTTCAAACCAGTAAGTCGGGCCCTGTCTATCTTATCATTGGTCGTTACCCCACGTAAAAAAAAATTTTGCCCTCCAACCGAAAACTGAAATGACGCCCCTGTGCTCTCCTGAAAAAATATGAAAAAAAGGGGAGATTGCCTCTTGTGCTTCATCCAACCCTTCACATGCCAGACGTAAAAATCTCGAAAGTCTCAAAGAGCTTTCTACATCTAATACCTCTACGGGTTGTTATTTCTCTTTCTGCTCTGGAATTTTAAAAACTTCTCTTTTGAGAAAGTCGGTTGTGTCCGATTTGTCTGTTTTCTGTACCCGCTGACCTTGTTATGAATCAGATGTTAGTATTTTTCCGTAGCGGATGTTATTTTCAAACAGTGGTGAAGAGAGTGAGTGTTTATTTTATGCGGGCTGACTTCAGAATATTCCTGGAATCTGGTGGTAAAATATGATCGTGGATTTTTCCGATTATTCCCAGTGTGAAGAAACACTCACCACTCTAAAAGTTTGTAATTTTTTATTATAAAATTCAATTATAAATTTTGTTACGGGTAATAAAACTCTGAAACTCCAAAATTTGCAAATATGTATTTTACTCTAAAGTAATAAAATATCTTTATTATATTGCATAGTTCACTGAAAATTTTAAAATCTGAAATAGACTCACTGTTGAAACCTGGCCCACCGAATAGGACAGCTTTTAACAGAAGAGAACCTAACGCAATCTGAATCTTTTATTGTTTGGTCACAAAAAAAAAAACCGAAATCTGTTGAATAGCAGCAGCTTTTAACAATACTTCGAACTTGTTATCTATCCGTACATATACCATAATTAAATAATTTTTCTTTTAAAGTGGTGAGTCCTCTCTACCTTAACTATTGCTCTGTTTTTTTTTTTTTCCTGAAATGGGATATCCACTTAAAGGAAAACTTCACAAAATACGAAGCATTTTTGAAACCGCTTGCCAACAATAAAAAAGGTTAAAGTGGACAAATATTATACAGGGTGTATCATTATCAATGCGACAAACTTCTAGAAGGGGTATTAGAGCCCTCCTAGATGACTCTGAAGCTGTACTACTGTTCTATAGTCCTAAATGTAACGTCATATATGATAAAACATAATTATTTCACTCCACGGTGGGCGCATGCATGTCAGTGGATATTTTTAACGTCTTGGTCTGCTATCATATCTTAATAACTGTGTTCACGCTTTCTAGAACCCTTTTTAAGCGTAAAACGTACTATATAATGGCATACCTACATTTTTTCTGTCCCAATATTTTCAAAAACTAAGGCTCGTAATAGGTATTGCTCTTTGAGTATTTTTTGTTTACTCCTATACAAGGTATCTCACTGTGTTAAACTTTAGGTAGGCTTGTTGAACCACCCTGTATATTGAATATACTATACTAGACAGCAACATTTTCTGACCCTATGACGTCACTACTCTGAAGCAGAAACTACGTAAACAGAAAGCCTGTTGGGTTGCTTGGAGGAGTTTAGGTATGCTAATCGTGATAAAAAGACGCTATATATTACATGGGTTTAACACAAAATAATCATATTTTTAAATTGACGTTCTTCATTTCACTCAAAATTCAGACACCACGCTGGGAACTACTTTGTTTGTTAGTGACGTCATAGGGTCATGAAACGTTGCTGTCTAGTTATAGAGTAAAGCTTTTAGCAATATTTCTTTTCACCTCAACGAGATTGGCATGATGAAATTTTAATTACACAGCAGTGGGCTCTTGTTCACATACTGCTTTTGTAAATATAATTGTTTGAATTAGTTGTTTATTATATAAATATTTATGCACCGTGACCTTCGTTTTTGTTGTGGTGAAAATTGTTACTTTGGCTTTTACAAACAAATATTAGCATAACTAAATAGGGCAGGAGTCACGTTAAGAGTAAGTGATACACAAACAGCTGAAAAAGTAAATTAAAGCGGGATTAATTCATTTTTGTTGACCAAACAGGTAAAACCATCCATTTCGGGGTTGTTTTAAAGTTCCACTCAGGCGGTGTTAGTACACTTACACGCAAACATGTTAATAAACGTCGGGTGTGTCAAATAAACAGTCATTGATTGCTAAGTGCAGAGAAATGGCTGCGTGAAAAGAGTGACAGTTTTTTCCCCCTAATTTAATTTATCTTATGAGTGGCGTCGGCCATTCTGGAACCTTTGAACTTTTCACAGCAGGTTACATAATTTTTCAAAGTTTAATTTTAATAAGCGTACAGGGTGTTTCCAAAGTCCGTTTCACGGCTTTTAATTTGAACCAACGTCTCCTAGAGTCATGGAAGTAAGGTGTACCCCCTAGCTAAGTGACCATGAGACTGCTTATAGCGTGGGAAGCGGCTAAATAAGAAAGTAAAAACAAAAGAATTATAAAACTAAAGGACATGAAACAAACACTTCAATGAGGAATTTGTTCGCAGTAACATAATAAACGTTAAGAAGAACAGTTTCTGGAAAATACCTTGAATATTCGAGGAGATAATAGCAAATGAAAATAACAATTTTTCAGAACTTTTTCTTTTTTGAAGAATGGATTCTGTGCCTTTTTCATGATATATTGCAAACAATTTCCTCATTGAAGTTTTTGTTTTATCTTTTTTAGTTTTGTAATTAAATTTTTCCACTTTCCAATTTTGCCGCTAGGGGCTTTGTAAGCCATCTCAATGGAATCAGCATGGTCATTTATCTAAGGGTACATCTTACTTCTATGACCTTAGGAGACGTTGGTTCCAAATAAAAGCAGTGAAACGGACTTTTCAAATACCCTGTATAGGAGGGTTACATAAAGAGACCTCCAGAAGTTTTCTCTTGCTTTTCAATTGCAAATGTGGTCAGAGCAAGCAAGGGCAGAAAAATGCTATTTTTACTCGTTAATATCTCTTCGAATACATAGAATGTTTAAACGAGTCCGCTCCACTGAAAGATTCCTTGCTTGGAATATATAAAAAATGCCCATACTTTACCTCTCCGACGTCTTTTTCGAAAAATGTGACGTCATATCCGATGAAAATGTAATTATTTCACTACACGGTGCACGCATGCATGCGTAATGGATCTCTTCAATATCTTAAAGATCGATTTATAATCTTATATCGATTTCACCATGTTCATGTTCACGTTCTCATTAAAAAAATTATGTGAACCAAATGTGACCCCATGCTTTTTTGTCGCGATTTTCTCGAAAACACTATGGGTCGTAGAGTTATTATAGTTCTTCGTGCATTTTTTGGGTGGACTTTTTAGAACACCCCACATATTTCCATAAACCTTTTTCTGTGCCTTTATGATATTGTTCAAAAATTTTGAATCGAAGTTTTCGTCCCCTTTTTTTTAATTAATTTATTTTACATTTAGGAACGGGTAAACATCTCAATATGGATTCAGTAAGGTCGCTTAACTTTGGGTCCTAGTTATATGACCCTGAGACGAGGTTTCGAAGTTGACCTCATGGGAATGTTTTTACGAAATAGCAAACCCACCGACATTAAAACATAAGGGGGACAAGCTAGGGGGTGCTTTAGGGCACTGTTCTTAAATATATATTGAAAAACACCCTTTACTATCAAAATGAAATATCTATCCTAAAAAATGTTGATGTACCCCTCATAAATTCGCAGATGCGCTGAAGAAAAATTGAAATGAAGATTTTTGTGCTATTTACTACACATTGTAAACCCAGAGTAGAGTGATAACATGTTTTATATTGGGGATTATCAATTTTAGACAATAAATGGCACCCTCATTTTTAATTATTCACCAGTTAAAAAATGATAGTTAGAAATGTAATAATAAGCAATAGCGACGATTAACTTTATTCAGTTTTTATCTCTAAAATGAATTTGAACTGCATACCACTGTGATCGTGGTTGCAAAGTAATACTTTAAAATTGTGGTTTTTCACTCTAGGGTACGCGCATAGTGCCGCCGATTTTCAGATTCTGAAAACCAGCGAAAATCGGAAACCAGAATTACCTAGCGTATTTAGTGGAGAGTGCTCATAGTGGCCGACTTTCATAACGTTTCATAACTTTTATAACGTGGTCATTGTTTATCGCATTTCCATGGAGATTATTTTAACAACAATGCCATTCCATGAAACTTTTTATTTAAAAATTAAACATTCAAATAAAATTATTTTAAACTATATTTACCAGTTTTAAAATTTAAATTTCGTTGAAATATATTTTTAGATCATTAAATATGATTTTTAAATAGACATATATAGTTTTTCTTTTAATAATTTTTTATTTGCATTATGTTTTTTTTCGTAACATTGGGATAAGCAGATCTCTTTTTGAGCAGAAATAAAGCTATTTCAGCAAAATGTAAACAAAACGCTTTCCGAAGAAGCAGGCAAAATCTGATGCACTATGCGCACTCACCGGCGCTGACAAATTCTGAGAGCAGATTTCCGAAAATCGGGAATCTGATTTCGGAATCTGAAAATCTGCCGCACTATGCGCGTACCCTTAATCTGGATTAAGAGAGATAAAGAGATATTAAACTGCCTTTTTGATAAAAATTGGAAAATTAAGTTTTAATTTTTCAGTTTGTGTGAATTTTTTAAAGTCACGGAAGTGCAACATCACAATAGCCAAAGATGGTCACTGAATTCCGAAGAACTAAATTAATTGAACCCATTACTTAAGGGGGGGTAACTATCATTCCCTGGAATATATACTGGCTACTCCCTTGCATTGGATATTTTTAATTATAATTCGTTTATTCACTAACTACTCAAGAATTTTTCTCTTGCGCAGTGTTTTTTAAGGAAAGGATACATTCGTTTTCCTAGAAGGACATCCAGGAATGCATTTTTCTTAGTCCAAGTATATTTGTCTTTCAATTTGGTATGAACAGATGGATTTTTAAATAGATGGAATCTACGAAGTAATTTAGCCCGGATTCATGTTAATTTGTTGAAAACTTTTTTTTGTGCCTAAAATCAGAACAATCAAGAACATTGATACCTGATAGTAATTAATGAAAAAAAGTAATATTTTCTTTTAAAAAAGTTGAAGTTAGGGGTCACAGGGTGGCAGAAACCTTAAATATGGGCCTAACCTAGTTATCTTAAGACGTCTCTACATAAAACACCCCAAAAATGGCCCCTAAGTTACGTTTCTCGTAAGAAGTTTGTCATTAATTGAGTCGCCAGTTTGAAAAAGGGAACAAGTTCGAAAACCAAGTTTTGAAAAAGAAAAAAAAATTAAGTTAGTAATTTTTTTTTTTGCAGAACCACCAAATTTTTATTGGAAACTCAGGATCCCTATTTAGAATACAGAACAATCATCGAAAAGAAATGTAAGTACATATATCAAAAATATTGTATAGTTGAAAAAAGATGATAATCTCTTATTCCCTTTTTCAACCTTATGAAATTTTAGCTGAAAAAAACTTAAAAACCCCTTTAATCGACAATTAAATTATATTTCAGCTTTGTTCACAGCATAAAATCGAGAAATAGAAAGACTGAGACAAATTTTTTTTTTTATGAAACTGAGTTTTTAAGGCAGTGTTAATGGAGTCAAACATTCAATGGATAAAAAAAGGTAAAAAAAAAACACTTTAATTAAAATCAAATTTTACATTGGCTTTGTTTACAGCTCAAAGAATAAGAGAAGAAATACAAATTAACTTAAAATACAATTATTGGACACAGATTTCACCAAATTTAAAAGGCTATATCTTAATAAGGGTGTTTATTTTTACCTTCTTTCCACTCTTGTGTTCACTCAAAGGTATATTTTGAGCTCAAAAAGTCAAAATGCCATTTTTTTTCTTATTCCCTTTTTCAAACTGACGACTCAATTCTTCTACAAACCCATTTTGTCTTATACCTCTACAACACCAACACCACACTCACACACCACACATACCAACCGGATTATCTACCAGATTTTATAATGAAAATAATCTGAGCCTTAATAATTTTTAAAATGAGTGTTATTTTTCTTGTCTTGCGTTTTTGTATTTTCTATAGCGTTTGTTGTGATATGGAATGAAGGTCACAGCGCTTGGACCCACTTGGACCCGCTATGTTATTGTATACTTAGCTTGCTTCATTCTGCTATTCTTCACAAAGTTTTAACTAATAAAAAAACTATGATATTTTAAAGACACATACAAATATTTTTTATAAAAAGATTGTCATTTTGTTTTTCAACAAAATATTAATTGGTTTTGGAATTATTAGGATTCAAAGTTTTAATTTCTTCTTTTTCTGGCCGTTCACTAGAGAAACAGACGAGTTTTATGCGTGTTTTGGTTTTATGATAAGTCTGATTTCTTTTATTTTCAACAATTCACTAGTTTCGACGGCGCTGTGACGTCAAATCCCGTTTTTTGATCACATGACTTTACTAGTGTTTTGGCAAAAATAAAATCGAATTTTAAGTTATTTAAAACATATTTTTGAACTTTAAAATCTGATATTTGAGAGTTTTAAATTATAACGTATCAAAAAAGTGTAAAATTAAGCAAATCCCTCATCTATGCAATTCCCTCATTGTGTATATTTTGTTTTGTAATCTATTGTATATGCACGTATTATGGCTCTTTGTCATGGTGCATACATTATTTTAACTCTCCATAAATAAAAAAAATCCCCCACACAAAAAAAAATTCGTACTCTATACCAGAGGTTCTCAAACTGTGGGTCGCCAGTCAATTTTTGGTGGGTCGCGACTATCTATGGTCGCGACAAGATTTTGAATTTAAGAATTTCCTTAGGAAATGATGTTCTCTAGTTGAAATTTTTCCCAGATTGGAAAAAAAAGAGTTAAAACGCTGTTTTTAGTAATCAAATTTCAAAAATTTCTCTGGGGGAGGAACTCCAGACCCCCTTCTAATTGTGGAGCTCATTGTTGTTTCCACAATAACACAATTTTTAGGTTCAAATATTTTTTTTAAAATTTCTATAAAGTTAATATAATCTCCAATACTTGCATGTAAATTATTAATGTAACAAAATAGTTGATGGCCAAACCCCACACGCATAAAGCTAAAGTCTTGTAGGGGGTATGGGCAAATTAACTAAAAATGAGGTGGGTCGAGTTAGATTTCATGTGGAAAGTTTGAAAGCCCCTGCTCTAGACTCATTCATCCACAGTTTTTTACGGTCACTCTTACTATACCTGCATGACACCCCTCGATGCAAGCCAAACTTAGAAAGCTGAGAGTGGAGAGGGAAACCGGGATATTGTTTATGTTCCAGAACAGCCATCATTAACGCAAGAGTATCTATCTCCATCTCTGAGAGATCTTACATAAGGAATATGCTTGTGCGTACTCTGTTGCTTGTTACTTGGACTTCTGGGAAATAACAGGGAAAATGAACAGAGAAAAAAAAATAACATTCGCCGGGATTTTTTTTAGAGGATCACTGTCGGTCGACTCAACGGAGCTTTTTTTTTTTAAAGGAAGTTGGTGAATGTTATTTTTGGGAAAAGTCTGTGGGCTTCAGAGTATAAACTTGTATGTAATGCGTGACTTTCGGAATCATAATAATTTCATGGAAATGAAGTATACATGTGGTGGAGTTCCATCCGTTAAATTAGCTACGCTTCGAGCGCCGTTTAAAGTCTGAGTTTAGCCGCATCCGCTTTTCCTAACAAAATAGTAATCATCTTTATGTAAATTTAATTGAAATTAGACATTCCTTTTCTTTAAAACGTAGAATTATCCCACTTCTGTAATACAGAAGTGGGATAGAATTTATGTGGCTTTTCATATGGTAAACACTTGAAGCATTGCAAAAACTCATAAAATCAAAATCACGCGATTTTCTTCATTATTTTTAGATTCCACAGTTGAAACTGACATCTTGTCGTTGTCTTTCTATGAAGTAAATATCTCAAATCTTACACACAAGTCGAGAATGTGTGCGCAAATCTTGGCTACTTTATTAACCGTATTTTTGTTTGAACCATTAAACTATTATGGTAAGATCATCACCAGTCAAATAGTAAAAAGTATAATTATATTTGTTTAATTGAAAATTTTTGGTTTGTATATCATCGTCTGTGTTTACTGCATTGGACAATCGCCTTGGTATTTCGGAGCAAGGCGAAAGTTATGATATCAAGTAGGGTACGTTTACAATTTTGGTAAGGGCCGAATATTTACGCTTGAATTTGAAGACTAATTCAGTGAATACTCCTTCTAGTTTTTTTCAATGTAATTTCTCATAGTAGATGTAAATTTTCTAATATTAGGAACTGTTTTAGTAGCTTATTTATTACAAAACACACACTCCTCAAGATATTCGAACGGTCGCGAAATCATTCTAAAAATGTAAATTTAGACTTGAGAAATAAATTTTCAATTATATTTTTACGAGTAAAAAGTTCCACTTAAATAGGTTTTTGTTGCTCTAGCAGTTGGGACCTAAATTTTCGTTTAATTTATGAAAGAATTCCACTTACCCAGGTTCCACTCAACCTTTATATTTTATCGGCCCCTAAATGTATTTATTGATTTCAAACTCTGCTTGCAGAAGACATGCAGAATCACGGCTAATACACCCTTCCCCCCCTCAAAAACATGAAAGAACCTATCACTCAAAAAAATGACCCTATACGTAATTTATTATTCCTTTTTCTGCACTGCTATAGTTTCGTGCAGCATCGTGTTTCACTTCTTCGGTAATACATAAAATGTCTTCCGAGACCAACCTTTCGCAAAAGCCCTGTGACGTACTATAGGAGGCACGTTTTTCTCAAACGTTGTCATAGCGTTTTTTTAGAAGAGTGTTTCCAGTTCCATGTTAAGTGTAAGAGAACACGATTTTTGGAGTGCTTTATATTTTTCAAGGGCAGAGGTCTCTGTGAGAGTGAAATTCGGTTGACTAGGTTTTTAAGGTCAAGTTTTAGTCTGGTTCTTCTAATTTTGTAAACCTCGGATTAGTTTATTATAATTATTATCTTATATATTAAAATAATTTGGTTTTTCTTTCGGCCGGCCGCCAGGCCGCACCCCCGTTCCGATTTGGACAAACTCGGTCTTGATCGAAAGCTCTCCACCCCTAGATGAGCCAATAATATATCACGTTCCTCCAAAACATTCCATTTTTAAATTATGCGGTTTTTTCGTTTTGCCCCCATGTTAACTCTATGGGGAGGTTCCGTTCGGCCGGCCGCCAGCCCAAACCCCTGAACCGATTTTGACAAACTCGGTCTTGATCGAAAGATTTCCAACCCTAGATGAGCCAAAAATGTGTCACGTTCCTTCAGAGCATTCCATTTTCAAATTAGGAATTTATTTCAATTTACCCCATTGTTTTCAGTTAATATTTTTACCAACACAGGCAAAACGACTTTTAAAGAGCGTGAAGAAAATCTACTTTGAAATTATCAAACTTCAATTTTTTGACTTTTAACTAGATTTATAGCAACAGGATACCTACTAGGCATATTGGATTTATAAAAAAATTACTGGTACAGGTTTAATTGAAGTATTACTCCTTTCTCTTCAGATGACGCATAAGAATAAATTAGTTGTGGTTAGAAAAACCTATAATTTGATTGAAAATATTGAACAGTTTAGTTCTGACAATGCAGCTTAAAAAAAGTAATAAATTGTAAGAAATTTAACTGCGCTGCAAGCGTGTAGTAGTAACGAGCGAAGCTCGCATCAGCGCCAAAGGCGCGTTATCTAGCTGGTAAGACGCGGCTTTGCCGGGTCAAACCAGCTAGTAAATTTTATTTTATAAGTTGCTCTACTAAGGATAGTGTGGCAAGATTAGACTTTCGGTCGAAGTGAGTTCTGAGCTAGCATTCGTTGCGTACGGTTGTGTTTTTCAGTTCTTGTGTTAAGCCTATTTAGGCCTATCTTTATATCTTCTCCGTTCAACTTCCGTTTTGACCGGTTTGTTTCGTCTTGCGTTGACGATTGAATCTTCGGGTTCTTCACGCCATCTATGGCGACCCCGCCATTGAGTGCTTCTTCGGGTGTCGTCCTGGCCCCGGCCACTTTGATTATCCCGCAACAGCCACCTGCAATGGATACTTCGACACCATTCGAAGAGTCCCTTCCGATGCCATCAGCCTCCCTCTACCCTGACCTAGGTGAGTGCGATCTCAATGAATCTCTAATTGGTTACAATAAATCGATGTTAGTCAAATTTGTCAAAGCTTGTTCATTAAAAGACTGTTCCTTACTTGCAAAAGCCCGCGACAATGTTAACCTGCTTCTTGCCGCATTAACGGAAAAAATCACGTCCAACACGTTGCCAAATGAGATAAAACCCGACCTCATGAGTGATCTTCTGCAAGCTACTACTGAGTTAAGTAATAGAATGGTTGAAGTAGTAATGGGATCTGACCTCGGTAAAATCGCGAAATATGTATCAAAGCATCACAATGAAGGTATTCCACGCAGCCAAGCATCTGGCTCCCCTAACACTGGTAATACTGAGGACAACATGGAGTTTAAAGTGCAGAAGGGTAGCCGCAAACGCCAGCGCGACCAAAGAGCGATGACCGAAATTACGACGGTAGCTAATAAATATCAATGTTTAAGTATCAATGAACAAGATGGAATGCAAATTCAAAACGAAACTAATGATGATATGGAGGCTACGAACGGCGAAGAGGCCCCGCCCCCTGTCAAAAAGGGCCCTCCCATAATTATTGCAAATGCGAGAAATCCTAAGCAACTTCTGCAAGAACTTTCGACAGTAGTAGGACAGCCAATTTATGGCATTATGCAAAGAAAAGACCTCAAAATCACCCCACCAACTCCTGAAGCCCATCGATTACTGAAAAAGCATCTTGCAGATCAAAAGATTCAAAGCCACTCTTTCCCACTTAATGAGGAGAAGCAACTCAAAGTAGTTATCAAAGGGCTGGACGTTGACTACCCCATCGAGGAGTTGCGACAGGAACTTCTTGAGATCGGTTTTCCTGCGGAAAACATATCCCAAATGCCCGACAGGAAATTTGATGAAAATGCACAAAAGAAAAAATACCTCCCTATCTTCATAGTTCACATGAAAAAATCACCTGAAACAAAAGAAATTTTTAACGTAACAGCCATATCCCACATCAGAGTCAAAATTGAACCGCTACGCCGTCGGAATATCGCGGCCCAATGTTTCCGCTGTCAATTATTTAATCACTCCTCTCTTTTCTGTACTCGAGATCCAGTTTGCGTGAAATGCGCGGGATCTCACTTTTCTTACGAGTGCAAAAAGACCAGACAGACCACTCCCAAATGTGCGAATTGCAAAGGCGAGCATACTGCAAACTTCTCGGGCTCTCCCAAGAACCCTTTTAATCAGCCTCCTTCCCAACCACCTAAAGTCAATTTCTGGACCGACAGAGAAACGAAACGCACAGCACAGATCAATAACCCCGCCCCTCCGCAAACACAGAGCCCGCCCCCAACCAATCAGAAAACTCCAGATCCCGCATCTTCAACCAACCAATTCAATACAACTTTCCTCGACAGTAATTTCTCCACCAAAATTCAAGACACTATTGAAATAGCCAAGAATATTTTCCAAACATGGAGCTCAGAAGTATCAATAATTATTAAATTCGGATCTACTATCCAAGCCATTCAAAATATACTAAACATCTGGAAATAAATGTCTCGACGCCCACAAAGAAACTCACTTTGCATCATCTCTTGGAATGCTAACAGCATCAGAGGGAAAATTCAAGAATTCCGGCTCTTTGTCACAGAACACAAACCAGACATAATTTTAATACAAGAATCTCACTTGCGTCCCAGTGATGGCCTTACCATTCAAAATTACATCATCCATCGTACTGATCGTCTTACTCACCGAGGTGGCGGCACAGCTATAGGAGTCAAGATTGGTCTGCAGCATCACCTTCTACATCTACACACCACCACCTTGGAACACACAACAATAGCCCTAAAAACCAGAAATGATAAGCAATACACCATCTCTTCAATCTATAAACCACCATTAAATAAATTAGATCTAAACGACATCATAAATTTAACTCAACTAAACGAACATTTTCTGTTATTTGAAGACTTCAACTGTAAACACCGTTCCTGGAATAATCCCATCAACAACACCGACGGCAATCAACTGTACCAATTTTGCACTAACCACTCGTACGAAATAATTGCACCACCAACTCACACTTATCACGGCGCATTTAGATCCTCAACACTTGACATCGGCATTTCATCTCACCTGCTTCCGTCCAAGATCCAAAGTTTTGCAGCTCTCACTAGCGACCACAACCCAATAGCAATGACCATACATGATTCTACACTAATTTCTCCTGATGAACGTAATATAAGAATAACAAATTGGCAAAGATTCCACGACATTCTCGCAGTCACTGTTCCCGGAAATCCTTCAACTAATTCTACAGTCGACATTGATGACACTATTGAAGCTCTCACTGACTCCATTTGCGCTGCTCGCGAGTCGGCTAGTCGTTACAGGCAAATCTATCACCCTCAAAGAAGTATTCCACCAGACATAGTTTCTCTCATCCGCTACAAAAATACCATCAGAAAAAACTGGCAACAAACCCGATTCCAACCATTTAAAACTCGCCTCAACAAGCTACAAAGGGAAATAAAAAAGAAGCTGCAAACCTTTAGTAACCAAAGCTGGAACAAATTTTTAAGCCAACTAAACACAGAAGATGGGTCCTTATTCAAAATCAATAATAGCTTAGTCAACAAATTCCAACCTACTCCGCCTCTCATCCATCCAGATAACAATAACATCATAGCCAACACGGACGAAGAAAAAGCGGATCTTTTTGGCTCTACATTAGCAGCGACGTTTAGAACCAACACCCACCTTTCCAATCCGTTAAATGATATCAACGTATATGGTACTAAACATGCCTTTTTAAGCTGTACCCCTCCCTCTCCAGCACCTTTCTTCATTTCACCTTTCGACATCGCCAATATCATAAAACTAAGTAAATCAAAGAAAGCCCCAGGCCCTGATACCATAACCAACCAAGCTCTGAAGCAAGTCCCTATTAACGTCATAACTAATCTCACCAAAATTATAAACGCCTGCCTACAAAAGAACTACTTTCCGACTGACTGGAAGAAAGCTATTGTAATCATGATACCTAAGCCCGGACAAAAGAAAAATGAACCAAAAAATTACAGGCCAATTTCACTTCTAAACGTCTTCTCAAAAATCTATGAAAAAGTCCTACTACGGAAAATTAACCTGCACTGCCAAGAAAACAACGTCATCCCTCCGGAGCAATTTGGTTTCCGCTCCAAGCACTCGACGGTTCACCAACTGCTCCGTATAACAAACGCTATTACTGATGGTTTTAATCACTCACGTAATACCGGAGCTGTTTTTCTGGACGTAGCCAAAGCGTTCGATCGAGTGTGGCATGACGGCCTCATTTTCAAACTCATAGCAGCCAAATTCCCTCCATATCTAACCAAAATAATTCACTCCTTTCTACAAACAAGATCTTTCCAAGTAAAAGTAGGCAAGTCTCTTTCATCACCATTTCCCATTCAGGCAGGTACACCCCAAGGAGCCATTCTTTCACCAATTCTTTACAATATTTACACCCACGACATTCCTAAAACTCCCAAGACATATCTACATATCTTCGCTGATGATACAGCCATCATTTCACAAGCCTACAAAAACGTCTCCATCCGAAAGAATCTAAATGAAGCCCTCCAAAGAATTGAATCCTGGTGCAGAGCGTGGAAAATTGAAATCAATACTAAAAAGACCCAGGCCATCATCTTTTTCAAGAAGAAAAGACGTAAAATCCCAAAACAACTTCAACTATTTCAAGACAACATTAAATGGACTAACACAATTAAATACCTCGGAGTGCATCTGGACAATAAGCTACTTTACAAAACTCACATCAACGAAACAATCAAAAAGTACCAAAGGAAGATTCATATGATGTACCCCCTCTTACGCGGAAATTCTGGTTTATCTCTAAAAAACAAAGTCTTGCTATTTAAATCTATCCTCCGTCCTCTCATTACCTACGCTGCCCCCATTTGGGCCACATCAGCAAAAGCCAACATAAAACGCCTCATCATACTACAAAACAAAGTCCTACGTTGCATTACCAACGCTCCTTGGTATGTGTCAAACAAAGACCTCCATCAAGATCTCAAAATTGAAGCGCTCACAAAATTTATCGGAAAAACAGCCAAGAACTTCTTCCTATCAATAGAGAATCACCCTAACTCCTTAATCAGCGTACAAACCATCTTTTCGGACTCAAATCCTGTCAACAAATATCCTTTTTCCACTACTGCAATTTCTCAACGATTCCAGCCTCCGTGATCCCCATTGCTCCTCCCACTATCTCCCTGGCTCAAGTGGCGCACCAATCAGAAAGCTGTATTTCACAACAGACATCCAATCGACTCTTTCCCTGTCCAAAGTGCATTTTGAACTCATACCATACATTTTTCCTGCAAATTCATGAAATTTAATTAATTTAGTACTAATGTTCGCTCTATTTTTCTGTCACATTGTATTGCTGTCTGTATGTATCACTGTATTGCTGTCACAAATCGTGCCCAAATTCCTACTCTCGAGTAATTTGTTGGTCCTCGACCTTTTTCTTTTCTTCCGTGTGTTCTCGTCCCCCCCCCTCTACCCTCTTTTCTTCTTTATTGGCATCATGGCCACACTATTCATGTTTTGTACCACTCATGTCCCCTATTTCCTGCGGTTCAAAAGCGCCTAGCGGCGCTGTCAAACCATAAAATTGATGATGATGATGATAGTGTGGCAAGCTTTTAGTCACCACTAAAAGAGTCAGATTATTTATATGGAGCATAAATACCGACTGAAGCAATAATATAATTTAAAATTGTAAGTATATTTTCGAGTTGTAGTAAATCGCATTTTTCGACTCCGAGTAGTATTATTTTCGGATCGGTATCTATCTCACCGTGGCTGGCATCTTGCCACAATAGAAATCTCTACCGAAGTTACAAAAATTGGTTGTTAGACCAAATTATTTCTTTTCCCTTTACGCGTGCATTATAGGTCACTTGTTTCAAACAAAGATGGGGTTCTGTTCTAACCATCCATTAAATTTTACAAAATCTGACAGTTTTTGGATAGTGGATGAATGCTACAAATTGAATGGGTGGTGCAAGTAGGCCCTGCTGATTTACCATTAGGCTCATTGCTTGGACAATAAGATTGAATTATTAGGATATTAAGGTTTTAAAAGCTTATTACAAACAAATCAAAATAACTGTGTAATATATTTCAATATTTCGTTTGCCATTGAAATAATTTTATTCGCGCATATTTCTTCTAATATTTCACCTTAAAACTTCTTGGGCCCATCTTAAATCGGTCCGTTGGTGATTGAAACTTTTCTCCATGACGAAGTCATATGGATTTATGTTTTTTATTGCTCTACAATCTTTTCTGAGTAAAAGTCTCTAGGTAAAAGGAATTAACCTTTGGGGTCATCCATAAATGATGTCACACTTTTTTTTCAATATTTTTGACCCCCTCCCCTCTTTGTCACGTCACGGACTGCTACCAATATAAGTTTAGAATAAGGTTGGTAAGAATTTGGGACCCGAAATTTTTATTGAAGTTAAAGTGTACCCCACCTTATATTAGTTCAAAGTGAACCCTTTTTTGGTTGGTATGAATCTTATAATAATGTCATTTAAGCTATATTTTCCTAAAAAATTTCCTTATTTAGTTTTATTTTTGATTTTTAATGTGTGATGTCACAATTCTTGAACCCCCCCCTTGTCCAAAGTGTTGTGTTTTTGTATTCTTTTATGACTATTATTTGGTCACCTAAATGGACCAAGAGGTCCCAGGTGACTATATGTATTGTTCTTGTGTATTTTTGTTCTCAAATAAATGAATAAATAAATAAAAAAAAAAGTGACACAAATTGATGAACCCCCTCCCTCCCCTCTAAGCGTGAATCGTGCGCCATAAAAAAAACCAACCAACCAACCAACCAACCCTCTAAGCGTGATCTCATTTATGGACGGCCCCTTTATGCTCTGGAGACCGACAATATTAGCAAGTAATTAAAGACTTAAAAAATTAAATAAGAAATTACGAGACGCCAAAACTGCATGACATCTTTTTAACAAAAACGGCTTCCCTGAGAACAAAATAAAAAGAGCATGAAATTTCAATATGTGATGTGTCAATTTTTATCGCCCCTAAAAATATTTGACCTAAAAATTTCTCTTTAAAGTTGATTCCTCCATAGGTTATCAAATTGCAGATGCACCACATAAATGACGTCACATCTGAGCGTTGCATGGCCTTCATATGTATAAAAGACCATTTTAAAGCCTAGGGGAGAGCGGGGCACCTTTCAACAGTTTCGTTTTCGATTAAAATCATTTTCTCGTTTGTTATGAGGTTAATTTAAATGCCACCTGGTGTCAAGTAATGTTTCTTATCATAACAACATTTGTCCGTGGTATTCCTACCATTTCACCTTTTAGTTTTTTTGTAATCGAGTGGAGTCGTTTTTGACGTCCAAAAGTAAATTTTGAATTTCCTTTAAAAAACCGGATTTTACCAACTTTTTATTAATTTAGGTGACTGATTTTTACACATGTTATTAAATAAGGTCTTCTGATTCTATGTATACCTTTTTCGAACCGATATCTTTATTCTAAAGCGTTTGAGGGGTCTTGAACCGAGACGACTAAAGGTGGGGCACCTTTCAACACTTAGGGCGGGGCAGGTTTCAACACCACAAAAATTCGTTTTGCTTAGCATATTGTGCTTTCGCAATGCTTTTTCTTGAAGTAAACGCTCTTAAATAACTTATTCAAGAAATAATAGCATTGTATTAGAGTTAATTATTTATTTTTAGCGAAAAAACAGCTGAAAATCGATTTAGATAATTTACTCAAATACACATATAATTTTTAACGGTAAGGCTACCATACGATTCACAACAGCAATTTTATGCATTTAGTAGTTATCAGCATTGATTTAAATAAAATTATTTAAGATATACCACTTTGATGACTTAGTAATTAGCAAAATTTAAAATAAATTAAAAGCGATTAAAAAAATAAAATTTTTGGTGAATTCTGAAGAAAAACAGTTGAATTAACAATATATTTTCGGAATATAACTCAAAAGAACTTTTAAATTAAAAAATAAAGAAATATCACACTTAGTTTTGTGGAAAAACTTATAACCTACGAAACAACAGAAAAACTCCAAAATTTGCAAAAAATTGCACTTTTTTTACTCTAAATTAATGAAATGTATTTGTTATAATGTATATTTCAATATAATAAGCTTTAAATCAACTGAAACTTTTAAAATTTTTAAAATTAACCCACTGTTGAAACGTGCCCCGCCTGTGTTGAAACCTGCCCCATCCGAGAACCTTTTTTAAAACGCAATTTTGGACCTTTTAATTTTCTCAAGGAACTTGGGTAAAATTACACAATGTGTCCGAAAATCCATGGTAGGATATGCAAGTTAAAGTTTTAAGATCCGTCAATTCGTTTGGTCACAAAAAATAAAAACCGAAATCTGTTGAAAGGTGCCCCCCTCTCCCCTACTCTGTATAATACGAACTCGAAAACAAACGCGTATCCGATGTCCCCCATTGTTTCATTTCAATGAATGATTACTTCCCAATTAACCAACCCCCTTTTCATCGTATCGTATCGTGTAGACAGTAATCGATACAGGAAATGAGGAGGTCATCGATCTTTCCATAAATCAGTCGTATTTCCTCCTCCCCCCCACTTGGGGTAATCCCCTTAACTGCGTTTACAACTCTCGGTTCTTGGCTGCTTTTGGGTTTATTGGAATCAGCAATTTTCCCCTCACTGTTACACTTGAATGGCTTGAACCAGACCTGCTCAACACTGTAAATTCTTTATTCAAATATCGGAAATTGACCGACAACACTGAATTTCTGTACTTTGGGGAAATATCAGTTTTTTCTGTCTCTGTCGAAGGAGAGAAATTTTCCGTTATTTAAAGAAATTTTAGAGCTCAGTAATGGAATCAGCCTTTACATGATAGTCTCTGATTGTGACGAAATAGAAGGGACGCGGGTAAAACATTTCGAGATAAAGAGTTTTTGACATAACAAAGAGGTCTCAGGTTATAACTTTGTACATAAGTTAACGTATATTGACTATTTGTACAAAACAATATATCGTGTTGAGAAGTTTCATTCTTATAAAAGAAGTCCTCTTGAAAATTAATACATTTTGAAAAAAGTTCCTTTATATTTTGAATTAAATTTCTTACAATAAATATTTGTTTTAGGAAAACAATTTTTGCATCAGTCTTTTAGACAGTTTTATTCTGAACAATTTTCCTTCAAATTCCATTTGATTTGGAGATTTTAAAGAGGAGATATTCGCCTTTTTGTAAACCCTTAAATGAGCGAAAACTGTTAAAAAGGACGAAATATGGAGGAATTTTCTACGACGAGTTGCGTTACGCAAATCGTGATAAAAAGGAACTACATACACGGGTTTAACAAAAAAAAAATCCTATTTTTAAATTGACGCTCTTAATTTCACTCAAACCGACCGGTTCTTTTTAAATAGGGATAAAAAGCACGGTCTTCTCAGAATTTATGCAGTTGCACGCATGCCGGGATTAGTGAACTGTTAAAATAATAAACAAAGAGGACAAGTGATTCAACGCAACAATATCCCCCGCTGAAAATGAGGAGAGTCTGTTGCCTCGGCAACCGAAATGTAAGCGAGAGTCCAACTTGTAATAGACAGACAGTCCCCACAGTCAGAGATATTTTTAACTCCTGAGAGAGTATTTCACTCCTTGAAAATAGAAAATACTCTTTGAAAAACTAGCCAGGAGTATTTTCACTCTTTGAATTTTTCACAAAGGTTTAGCTTAAAAAATGCACCGTGCCCCCACCGAAATGTACAAATAATATTTTTCTACTCAAAACACCAACTGATTTCAGCGGAGACATTTTCACCCGACTTCTGGCCAAAGGCAATTGCCAAAAGCCACGGTACCCTAATTATTATAGTTTTAATTGTTTTTTCATACAGACATAGTAATTTTTTTTTCATTTATTGTTCTGATGCTTAGGGAGTTTGATTGCGGTTTTCGTGGCTCTGTATATGAAGTTCACGCTATTTCCGTATTTCATTTCTCATAATTCTATTTCACTCCTCCTAAAAAGTCAAGGAGTATTTTTACTCCTCCAAAAAATCCTAGGAATAACACTGCCCGCAATAAATCTTACCTTTGACTTGGTGAGAGCTCCAGCAATAGCAGCTGCGGGGGACTCAAAGGCGAACTTCTTGAACTCTTCGAACCTCTCCCAGTTGCAGTAGTCGTCGAAGTAGTGGCCGTCTCCCTTGCTGCTTTTCAGCTTCTCCCCGAACCGACTCGGCGATGCCAGATTCTTTTCGATCCCCTCCCTCACCAGGTCCAGCCAGCTCTGGTGGAACACCCCCCTCAGACAAACCGCCCCTTGGCGGTCGAATTCTTCAATGACCCTCGCTTCGATCTTCATATCTTATTCCCCTTTGATTCCTTTTTATCCCAACACAAAAATCGACAATTTCTTTGCACAGGCTATCAGGTGCCGTTCCGAAATATCCTTTTAATGGTCACAGCAGTACACTCAGATCGGAGTCACGTCTGGGCAGAAGAATTTGTTGTTTTCGTTTTTATAATATCGCTCGATGGGAAAGAAGAAGAAAAATTTCCCAGCCGCTTCTAAAGTTGTCGAATGAGGTGTGTTTAATCGGAGGGTTACGTAATCCGCCATTCGGATTTGGGGAAGGAGGTTGTGTGAAAGGGTTATCTTTATTACATCGATTATTGAAAGATGAGGTCGAAGAAACTGCTCATCGTCATCATCACGCCTTCGTTTGACAAGGAACAAATTGGATAATAATTTTGAAATGATATCGCTGCTATTACGTCACTATCGGAAAATCCTTCATCTTCAGTACAAGGACACATCGAGTAAGCCCAGGTTTACATGCAACTATATGAAACTTCCCTACACGAGTATACATATATGGCACAACCGACTCGTCGCTAAAGAGGCGACACACGGTGAAAAGCTGTCGGATTCTTGCCAATCTTTTTATGGTGTTTGATAGTACTGTTTTGTTTTACTACTTACTATACTCAACAGCAGCGTTTCTTGACCCTATGTCGTCCCTACGCGAAAGCTGAAACTGCCTAAACAGAAAGCCTATTGAGTTGATCTACATTAGTGGAACTTACATTTACTTTAATGCGCAACTGTTACGCAGGTATGAATAAATATGAAAATTACAGTTTCGTAGCTAAACTTTTCCATAATCGGCTTTCAGGTATAAAATGAAGTTCAGTACAAATAGTGGTGATTTTATCCAAACTTGCTGTTTTCCCTCTTGAGACAGCTACGACAAGAGAAACGATAAGTTTCTTGATAGTTTCAAATAGATTACACACATTTCGCGTTCATACTATACTATACTAAGCAACTTAAGTTGATCCTGCATGCAATTTTTTTAAAAGCACATTTTTTGCCAAAAATCTGCATTATCTCAGCTTGTTTAAAAAATAAGTAAATAAACCGTTCTTTGACCAGTTTTTACATCCCTGACACTCTAAAAGGCATAGTAGTACAGGGTATATGAGATGGTAAAATTATTTTAATTATGTAATTAAAAAATCTCAATGGGTTGTTTTTAGGGTACCATTTGGAGTGGGTTGTTTTTAAAGGACAGCACTATATATTTTTAGAATTTTTTGTTTGGGCAACAAAGCATGTTCCCATAAGCACGGCTTTAATCCTTGTGAAATAAAATTCCATAGTAGCAAAAAGGTAGTAGCACGTGTGGCACCGTAAGTGACGATATATGATGCTTCCCACAAGGTGCTGTTGTAACTCTTTAAACCTAAATCAAATCCTTTACAACAATCACAGACCTTAAGATCTGTTCAAACAGGAAACAACCTTGCGTCGGATAAGACCTCTCACGTAGCCCATTCATAAAAAGCGATAAAATAGTTCAATTCTACCAACACCTTATCTGGCGCAACCTGTAATCACCTATACACGAAACAATACGGCACACATTTATCAATTGTTTTCATTGATAATAATTACTAGTGACCGAAGCCACAGTAGTCTTATTGCAAAGTAAGCGTATCGGAATGGATTGATTTTCGGGGAAATATATTCGAAAATGTGTCCGAAACTCTTGTCCCGGGATGATGGATCCCCCACAGAGGGCAAGAAGAAGATTTTGTTCTTGGTACTGCCACTGGTGGCGCTGGGAGTAGGTCTGTACAAGCAGAAGGACACAGAGATACAGAGGAAAGAGGGGCAAATATTACCCACCGTTGGTGAGTTTTTGTTTCTATGAATAAATAGGTGAGTTACGAGCTGTAGACAAATACACCCAAACAGCACAAACGTTCAAGATTCATCCAATTTTTGTCAAATTATGCTTACTTCTATACTAGACTGCAACTAAGTTGACCCTATGACGTCACTAACAAACAAAGTAGTTCCCATCGCGGTGTCTGAATTTTGAGTGAAAGGAAGAACGTCCATTTAAAAATATGATTATTTTGTTAAACCCACTTTTATGTATAGTGCTTTTCAATCACGATTTGCGTACCGAAACTCCTCCTAGCAACCCAACGGGCTTTGCGTTTACCGATTTCTCCTTCCGCATTTGTGACGTACTGGGTTCAAGAAAAGTTGCTGTTGAGTATAGTTGAAGTTACGTAAACTTGACATATTTGGTATGACTATATAAGACTTCAGATAAACTTGTATATTGGGATTTGAAATTTTTATCGGTCATATTTTCTAAAAATACCATTACTACTCTCCCACAAACCATCTCCAAGCTGATAATGCGTTTTTATTAAACTTTCCTTCAAAAGCGTGAATCCTTTTCTAATCAGAGGTTTTTACTGACTTTGAGTATGCCTTCTCTTGGTAGGGAAAAAAGTCCTTTTAAATATTTTTTGAAATATATATCCATAACTGGGATTCATATAACAATAATCAAGATAGTTTGAATGTCCTCCTCATACTAAAGGGAAAGTAATTTGTATAGAACTTCTGATGTCTCTATCCACCGAAAAAGAGCCATATTCTAACTTATGCAACACATGTTGGGAGCCCGGATTTGATTTTGGTCACCTTTTTGGACCCACATTAGAGAAAATAAACTTTTCCCCCTTCTTCTGTTAAATATTACCATTAGATTTTAATTTAAACTGTACACAAATGCAACAAAACTTCTTGTACATAAATATGCAAAATGTACACTGAAAACTCGCCGTTTTTAAAATAAACTTCAGTATAGAAAATAACCACACTTTAAAAAGAATGTCTATATAGTGGGATACTAGAAATAAATTAATTAGAAAGGGTTGCAGGGTTGCTATTAGACAAAAATGAACGTTGCAACGCAAAAATTAAGAAAATTATCCAAACATCCAAATTTTTTGTTACACGAAAAGGAGAGGTGGTGGAACTTTTTTTACTTGCAGATATTTGAATAACCGTATGAATTAGTAATAAAATTAACAGTTTCGTTGTTCTTAGGAAACCGTTGTCAACTAACTAATAACTCTTTACTCAAAGGAAATATTGAAAAAAATTTGCGTTTTTGTCTATAGTTTGGAATTATGTCAGTAAATCGAGACTTTGGCCGGACTTAAGCAAAAAAGCGGGACATTTAGGCAGGAAATTTAGCCAACGGGGCAGACAAGCAAAAAGCGGGACTGTCCCGCCTAAAAAAAAATAAACAGTAGATATGTTACAGGCAAACCGGGCATTATTAATAATGCCCAATGTTGAGGTGGGCAATGGGACAAATTCAATGGCATTTATCAATATGAGTATTATCACTTTGCCCAAAATACGCAGGCATTATTAATAATGCCCGTATTTATCACATTGCCCGTAACAGATATGTATCAATATGAAATTTGTTTTGATGCCTTAAAAGAGAAATGTTAAATTCATTTTAAAATGTGTGTTAGTAAAAGAAAATAGTGGACACAAATCATTTTTATTCGGAATGGGTAATCTTATTTTAATATTTATTAACCCTTTCAGTCCTAGCCACCCCATATGTTCCATTGTATTCAATGGCAATCTAGGTCGTTCTAGGATTGAAAGGGTTAATGGTTATAAAAATACTAAAATAAATGATACATTTTAATTGTTGTTATGCCAATATTAATAAATAGAAAGCATCAGTCGATTTGGTATTTAGTGGTATGAAACAAAAAATATATGAATATATTAAAGAAATTTATGTATATATTTAAAAGTTCTATTATAAGGGGAGTGGGTCCAAATTTTAGAAAAACAACTCCAGTATATATTGTGATGATTTCTCTTTTAGTTATGCTTCTTCCAAAACCAAGATCAAAGTTGAATTCATTTACCTCTTGTAAAATGGTTTCGAAAATTATTTGTTATGAATTTGTGGATCAAATTTAGATTGTAGATAACTTTCAAAACCACACCTATGCAGTATTCAAGTTAGTCACCACTAAATTATCAAAATCTAAAATTTAATATTTATTTGTATTTATGATAATATTAAATCTGAAATATTTTTTACAGGGCTTTTTAAAACCTTGTTAGTAGTAAACAAGGTGTGATAGTAAGAAATGTGCGATCTTCAAGGATTTTGGAATTATTCCAAACGTCGTAGTTAGGGTTATGGGAAGGTTAAGTATTGTTATGCAGTGATATAAATACTGCTTATTAGTTAAGAATCAGATAAATATCAAAGCAATGATCAACTAACCGATAACTGTCATATCAAGAATTTCCGAAAAAGAAAAAAAAATTATCCGATAATTTTCTGAACTTGAAACATATAGTGTGCAGACAGATTGGGTTTTGGATACTGTTAAAAGGATCAACTCTCCTTTCCCAAAATCTTGATAGTTAATTAGTAGTTAGTTATACAGGGTTTCAAAAGTCCCTTTAACGGTTTTTATTTGGGAACGTCTCCTAAGGTCATGGAAGTAAAGTCTACCCCTATAGGATTGTGACCCTGGAGAATCTATTAAGATGACTTACAGCCCCCCTAGCAGTAAAATAAAAAACGTTAAAAAATTAATTTAAAAACTAAAGGAGATAGACTGAAACTTCACTACAAATATTATTGCCAATATTATGAAATATTCACCGGAAAAAATTTCATGAAAACATCGTGAATATTCGTGGAGATATTAGTAAGGGAAAATAGAACTTTTCAGGTCACAAAATAGAAAAAGTTCGCAAATATGCTCGTTTTTCAGTGTTGTTATGTAGTTTTGTTTTTAAGTTAGATGAAAACAAAATAAATAAATTTTTAATGATTTTTTTTTTTTTTGATATTTAAATTTGAATAACTTTTACGGTCGACTCCGCTTTATGATCACGGTTAATGGCATTAAAATATCATTTAATGTTATCAAAATTTGATGAAATACCCTATAACCTCCTTTTTATCCGTTTGAAGGCCACTTTTAACACATAAACATACAAAATGAGTCATTAATTTACTAGTGTTATGATATCCGCTCTTATATTTTTCTTTCAAAATGTTTTAAGTTGCTAAATACATACTTAATGGAAGAAAATTTTACATGGGGCAGGCGCGGGAGAAAAAAGGCTGTTGACCGCGTTTCCTCTGAAGCAGTTTAATTGGCCAACCAAAAAAGATTCATCCGTATTTTGTGACTTTAGCGAGTGAGTATTTTGTGAAAATATTTTACCTGAGTTTTGAAACTGGCATTTCTCTGAAACTAGATTTGGAAAAATATGGTATTTTACCTTATCTTTATGCATAAATTGAGCATACAAAATTTCATGAGAATCTGCGTTAGGTGGGTATACCAACAATGACCTACGGGTTATTTAGACTTTTCTCTTTTGCTGTTCCGTTGGAGCAATAGTTCCCAACTCAAAGCAGTTCGCGGACCACTAAATCTACCCCTTTATAGCTTAAAATTGTGACGTCACAGGAGTCGGCGTAGGAAAAATTGCGTTTTGGTATTGAAGTAAATAGTGCGCAATTTAAACCCTTTTATTTTGTCTATTCAGGCCTAAAAATTTAAAAAAGAAGATGCTTTCTGTCATAACTTGAGTTTTTCTACATTATAAAATCAAAATTGAAAAACGAGTATGTTGTCCATTGTGAAGTTCTGCCGCTATCTTGAGTAATGCATTGCGTAACCAACCAAACTTATAATTTCTTTTAAAAAACTATTACTAGTGAGTATTATTATGTTGCATAAAACTTTTTATTTAATATTAATACATAAAATTAGTAAACCACACACGTTTTCAAATAAAATATTTGCCTCCTTTTAAATCTTTCTCCTACTTTGCATCTTACTTATTATTCATGTTTTATCCAGAGAGGCAAGAGGTCTTCTGAAATGTGAGAAACCAGGGTTTGAAATTAATAATTATGGAGCCGGAGAAGAAAACTCAAAATCAGATCGAAATTTTTATTTGCCACTATTAAAAATCAACGTTTTTCATCCAACACGGATCATCGTTTGGCGATCAGAAAAGAAAAACTCGCGTCGTAATCATTACTGGTGATCGTTATCTTAATGATTATCTGTGAGCATTATTCTTGAGTTTTATGTTTTGCTCCGAAAATAAAAAACATGACATCTCCAAAGGAGAGATATCTCGATTATTCTGAAAAATAACGAAGAGAACACCTATGTTCTAAAAGGTAGATTGGCGAGGTATGAACGATGTGTTTGGCATTGTTTGAGTTTTATTTTATGATCGAAATATTTTCATCGCGAATAATGATTATTATCGGAGTAAAACCGTATCTTTCAAATTAATCATTATTTTTAATCGAAACCGATTAAACTCAAAATCTGATAATGAGTTTTATGCCTTAAAACAAGCCCGATTTTACTCAAAATTTAATCATTAATCGAGGTTTTGGTAGTTTCATGGAACATAAAGTCATTCATCACACCAGTTAATTTTTGAGAGAAATTGACAATAGTACAAGTGAATAATATCCCCTCCACGCCTTCACCCAATCCTTGTTCCACACAAGGCGCTAACTTTTGAGCTGCCATTGTTAATGAATCCGAACCTGAAACAAGCATTGATAACTGTATAAGTTCTGTTTGCTTTATTATTTTTTAATATTTAGTTTATTTAGTGGTGAGTGTTGTTGTTTGTGTTGCACCTCCTCGCAGCAGCTTCTTTTTTATTCTTTCCTTTCTTTTATTTTTTTTTTGTTCTTTTTTTTATTTGGACCTCGATTATATAGTCGGCCCCCAAACTGCTTTTTAATAGTTAATGAGGCTCTCGGGCTGAAAAGTTTGGAGACCCCTTGGACCGACTCGACAGCAACGTATCTTGAACCCAGTACGTCACAAATGCGGATGGAGAATTCGGTAAACACAAAGCCTTATGAGTTGATAGGAGGAGTTTCGGTACCCAAATCGTGATTGAAAAGCTAAAATTCAGACACCGCGATGGGAACTACTTTGTTTATTAGTGACGTCGTAGGGTCAACTTAAGTTGCTGTCTAGTATAGACCATTAGGAATAAGCAACAACAACATAACGTTACAGTTTTGGCACTGATGGTTATTGCTACGAAAGTAACAACTCAACTCTACTCTAATCTCGCTATTTTTTTTTTTTTTTTTTTTTGAAAAATGTTAAATAAAAGCATCATAACAAAAGTAGCAACCAGGATCCGAACCGGGGAGCGTATTTCAAATTCCCACATGGATAAGGAACTTAGATCAAATGCGCATGCGTGTGGACTTCATTTCCGCTGTTTTTCTTGAAAATTTTAATAAAATAACAACTGGGAATAAAACCCGCGAACTGGCGCATGCAACGCAAGCACGCTACCACTGCTCCACTGGGGATTCAGAAACCTTAAAACTTTTTAAACCTTGTTCATTCTTTTCGTCTACACGCATGCGCATAAGCGCTTGTTCCATACCCATGTGGGAATTAGAATTACGCAACCGGCGACCATTGGGTTACTACCCACGCAGTATACCACTGATCAGAGTTGGGCAAAATGTAATCAGATTAATGATTGATGATTACGATTACAATTGTAATCTGATTACATTTGTAATCTGATTGCAAATGTAATCAAGAAAGTAATCACATGGAGATTAATGATTACAATTGTAATCACGAAAGTAATCACATGGAGATTAATGATTACAATTGTAATCTGTAATCTGATTACTGATTACAAATGTAATCTGCAATCTGATTACAGATTACAATAAGTAATCTCATAATAAATCTTGATTACTTTTTGATTGATAATGTGAAGGCACACAGAATGTACTTGTTGGTTCGCATCTTGCCGGAAGTGGTCCAAAACTTACCGGAAGTGGTCCGAAACTTAGCGGAAATGGTCCAAAACTTACCGGAAGTGGTCCAAAACTTACCGGAAGTGGTCCAAAACTTATCAGAAATGGTTCACAACTTACCGGAAGTGGTCCGAAACTTTGCGGAAATGGTCCAAAACGTGCCGGAAGTGAACCATAACTTACCGGAAGTGGTTCTCAACTAACCGGAAGTGGTTCACAACTTACCGGAAGTGGTCCTTAACTTACCGGAAGTGAGTTGTGAACCACTTCCGGTAAGTTGTGACCCACTTCCGGTAGATTAAGGATCACTTCCGGTAAGTTGTGGACCACTTCCGGTAAGTTGTGGACCACTTCCGGTAAGTTGCGAACCACTTCCGGTAAGTTGCGAACCACTTCCGGTAAGTTGCGAACCACTTCCGGTAAGTTGCGAACCACTTCCGGTAAGTTACTGACCACTTCCATTAAGTTATGGTTCACTTCCGGTAAGTTTTGGACCACTTCCGGTAAGGTATGGTTCACTTCCGGTAAGTTTCGGATCACTTCCGGTTATCTAAGAACTACTTCCGGTTAGCTATAAGAACCACTTCCGGTTAGCTAAGAACCACTTCCGGTTAGCTAAGAACCACTTCCGGTGAATTGCGGACCACTGTAATTAAGTTGTGTCAATCTGATTTCAAAAGTAATCTGATTGACAAATGTAATCAGATTACATCAATCAGATTACAAATGTAATCAGATTACTTTCAGTCAGATTACAAATGTAATCAGATTGATGGTTACAAATGTAATCTGATTAAAAATGTAATCTGATTACTTTCAATCAGATTACAAATGTAATCTGATTGATGATTACAAATGTAATCAGATTACAAATGTAATCTGATTACTTCAATCAGATTATTAATCTGATTACAAAAGTAATCTGATTGCGCCCATCTCTGCCACTGATGGACCCATGGGCGTAGCCAGGGGGAGGCAGGGGGGGCAGCTGCCCCCCCCTAAATTCTCAATTTGTTAATTATTTTTTAAAAATTTTCTGGAATCTACAAATCTAAATTATTTTTCTTACACTTTTGGTTGCTTTCAAAGTTAGCTGAGCAATGTCTGAACCTTGACCAAGGTCAAAGAGGTCAAGTGTCAAGCAATGGCGGGGGAGAAAAGTTCTGATAAGACCATGTTTTCACAAGGAGGATACCGTAATTATTGGTAAACAGGGGCGTCGACAGAGGACCTCCCCATGTTTATCTTGGAGTGTGGGCAATAGTTGAGCTTGTTTATCACCAGTGACACTTGTAACCTCCCACTGACACGCTTGAATGAACTCAGATGTGTCCAGTGTTGATACAGTGGAGTCTCAATAGCATGGGCGTAGCCAGGGGGGTGCAGGGGAAGGATTTTCATTTCTCCATAAAACTAGATTTCTTGACCTGAAAATTCAAGTAAAATGCTGTGGGCGGGCCAGGCCGTCCAAAGGAATCAATTATAAGGATTCGCAACGCCTCCTCTTGATCTCTTTATCAGCTATTGGTTCATTGTACGAAGAACCAATCCTGTGTAACTAATGAAGAATTCCCGGGTTTTTCACCCCCTTTCATTGTTAGTTTTTACGTCACCTGTAAATCTCCATGCAAGCTGTTATCGCCTGAGATTTTGTTTGACAGTATAGGAGAGATTGCTACAACATTGAATTAGAGAGAATTTACTCAATTTGAATCAGCTGGAAAATAAAAATTGGTATAATTTTTCTGGTAAGGTTCTAATTTATTTTAATTATTTTATTGTAATCAAATAAATTTCATAATTTATTATTGTTATCAATCAACTGGGGGTCCAGCGTCGGGCTATTCACTCGACCTGGACACAAGCTACGTAATAAGCATCCCAGGCCCAAAGGCTAATGAAACGGAGATGAGTACCGCCTGTTAGGCCACTAGGCCTGGGCAGAATTTGATTAAAGAATACTGTCGGAAATGGAGCTTGTGGCATTAAAATAGTATACAAAAAAAATTTGGGTAGCAACTTGTGGGTAAAGGGTTTTTAAAAAGATTTTGAATTTAAATAGTTTTGGTGTTCTTATGGTATTAAATTTGAAAGAGATGTCCGAAAAAATAATTTCATGTAACTTTTTATTCTTCTTTATTCTTTTCTAAATTATTATGTAATTAAAGCAGTAGCGTATCTTCCTAAAGCTTGATGTTTTTTTAACGTCCAAACATACGAAAGTTTCATCCAGTGACATAAAATAGAATAGATAGTTACTCGATTCGACTCGATTAGATTCTACAAATTATACTTTTAGTCATAAGCCACATAAATTTCCTTGAAAATTATGTGGCTTACAAGAGGTGGTTCTGTTCGGGCTAGAGTCTGAAAATGAGCTAAAACACTACTTTAAGGGGTCAATTTTAAAAAATTTTATGGGGGAGGACCCCCCCCCCCTTTTTCTTAGAGCACACATTTATTACACTATTAATTACGTTAAGTGTGCAAAGTGCAAACCCTTCGTATAATTACTCTAAAATTTAACGTGTAAAAGTACTCCCCATGGGGTACCTGGGACCATGCCATGGGGCAAAGGGAAGTATCCTTGCCCCCCCCTAACATGGGACCTGGCTACGCCCATGGATGGACCACTATCGGTGCTGATGCCAGGATTGATAAATAACATAATTTTAATGTTATAAAACACTGCTAATACTGCGCATGCTTCAATTGTCTTATCATTAACCACCTCGTACAGATTTTGAGAGAAGTTGGCAAGTTTGATTAATTTTCGATGCATTACACAAAATGGGCACCAGTCATGGGCGCCCTTACATAAGGGCAAAGGGGCGCCCGGGCCCTTCTTGGACCAGAAAAGTTATGTAAAATCGTCCTTTGACTATAATAAATCGGTTTTTATTAAACGGGTTTTTTTTCTTCATTTTAAATTTCAATCTGCATTAATCTTTTAAATTATGATTTAAGCTAATTCAAAAGCCAAATGTAAATAGTTTCTAACAATGTTGACCACTGGCTTGAGTGGCTAATTTCCAAAAATTTCACTGGGCCCCCTACTGAATTCAAACATATGGGCGCCCATGGCACCAGTCAACACAACACAGTGACAATTAGCCCATATCCTCCCCTCCATCTAATCCAGTGGTTCCCAACCGGTGGTCCATGAAGGTTCCAATTTTAAACTTAGTGGTCCGCGGACTTCCCTGAGTTTGGAACCACTTATTCTAATCCTTGCTCCTTGTGATCTATACGTATCCCCATTCAATTACAATACAGTGCCTCAACCTCCAAGAGTAAAAAAAACTTCATTTGTTAATTTATTTACATTTTAATATTTAGTCTATTTAGTGGTGAGTGTTGTTGTTTGTGTTTCCAGCTCCTCGCAGCAGCATCGCGGCTTTAGAGTGCGTCCCGGCGGCCATCCACGAGTTCCCCCCCGACCTCTTCACCCAGGAGCAGAGGCGCGGGGGGTGGGTGGCGCTGCACTTCCTCGCCACCGCCTACCTCTGCGTCGTTCTGGCAATCGTGTGCGACCAGTTCTTCGTCCCGACCCTCGAGATCATCGCCGAGTGTGAGTATAGAAACCCATCATATCGGGCAGTATCGCATAGTGGCGTAGCCAGAAAAAAATTTCGGAGGGGGATATTAGGGTGGTCCTTATTTTTAAAGTTTGGAAATCTTTATGCGTCGCCCCCCAAAATTGTTCCATCATACAAATAAATGATTTTTGCAAAATTTTAGCTCAATCAAAAAATAATAACACGTGCCCCCCAGGCCTTAAAGTTTAAAAAAAAAGCTGATTTTTTAAATTTTTTTTTAATTGAATTATTTTTTGAGCTGAATTTTTTTGCATGGTACAAATCGTATGAACACCCTCAAGGGAGTTTTTGAATTTCCCATGAGTGAATCGCTTTTTTTGTTAAATTACATAGAATGTTAAGGGACTTGCCAAAATTTCGAAAATTTTTATTTCTTTCTACATGATCAAATTTTATTTTCAGCTTTAAATTCGGCATAAATGTTTATTTTGGGAGTTGAAAAACTTTAAATTTACTTAATAAAATTTCCTTTCAGAATTTTTTTTATTTAATTTTTTCCCCATTTTTTTGAATTTTGAAATTTTTTTTTAAGAAAGGCAGTTATGTTGCACATCAAATCAAAGATAATAAAATTACAAACAAAATGGTACTAATTTCAGGTTTTTAAGTTGTATAGTTCTGGAGTTGTTAACTTTTTTAAAATGCAGAAAAAACAACTTTACAAGAGTTATTTTTACTTTAAAAAATTTTTGCTACCGAAAGAGGGGTGATAGAAGAATGGAATCTGGAACATTATAACTATAACTATATTAGATTTTCATAAAAAAATCAAGAAGAATATGGGAGGGTTTAATCTTTGGTTTTTCTATGTTTTGTAAAAAAATCAGCACTTTTTTGAAACTTTAAGGCCTGGGGGGCACGTGTTATTATTATCCGAATGAGCTTAAATTTTGCATACATTATTATTTGCTATAGTGACAAAAAACTAGGGGGCGACACCAACGGAATTCCCCCCAAAAAATTTTACCATACAAATAAGGACCTCCCTAGGGGATATTGATATTTCGGGGGGATATGGGGTATTTTTAGTGGTTTTCTATGGTCAAAAAAAGAAAATTTCCGAGTTTCGGGGGGGGGGATATACCCCAAAATCCCCCCCTCTGGCTACGAGCCCGGTATCGTAGTAGTGTCCAAAAATTAAGGATAATGCGATTTTGAGGGAGTAAAGACACAAAATCTATGTTTACCCATTTTCTCCTTCCTCGTAGTGACGTCATAGGGTCAACGTTGTAATCTAGTATAGAGACTTCGTAGAGAAAACATTGACATGTCGCTATCTCGGAGCAACAGTGAGACATCTTCCATTTTTTGTGTTTTTAAGGTTATGATGGTGTTCAAGATTGCAGATGTAGATTTCATAGTGCAATAGTGGGTTTTCCAATAACCCTAATAGTAAACAGAATAGAAAAGATATCCTGGTGTAACACTCCATTGATTTCAAACTTCAATTGCTGATTACCGAAAGTAGCATGTTTTGTAGATGTCCCACTGTTGCTCTGAGGTAGCGATGTGAACTTTTGATAAGAACTTTCCCTTAGAATACCGATTTTGAGTGAGGTTTGAACACAACAAAGTTTAATTGCAAAAAAAATATATTCTAGAACTTCTTATTCAAGCATGGAATATTATATTGTATGCCAACCATTTGAAGAAAATATTGAGGCAAATAAAGACGGGAAAAAAGAATTGCATAAGATAAAGATGCGCCTCAAATTCTCAAATCAGCAATATAGCGTTAGGTTGCGGCTTGGTCAAAAATCTGTGATTGCTCCTCACAGGGGGCGTATAGAAGAGGGACCGAGGGGTCCTCCCCCGAAATTCGGACTAGGTATACTGAAACGATTTAAAACCCTGCAGAGGGGTAGCCAGTAAAAAATTTTGGAGGGGGATATTGGAATTTCGGGAGGGGATATGGGTTCAGTTTATTTCTTTCCTATGGTCAAAAAAAGTAAATTTCTGAATTTCGGGGGGATATATCCCCAAATCCTCCCCTCTGGCAACTTTTTCACACATTTTCTGAGGGAGAACCCCCAGATCCACCTTTTGCACTTGGAACGATATAATTCAATTTTTTTTTTAGATTAAGTTCATCAATATACAAATCCTTCCTAAAAATGTATTAAAAAGCTACGTTGAATCTAATGGAGGCATGGGCGTATATAGTGGGCTTAAGAATAATTTTGGGTCATAATTGTCACATTTCATTCACTTCCAAGCCATTTACACCCCACAGCTGAATAAATTCTAACCACCCCTTCGAGTTCCATATATTGATTCCGTTTCGACCAACTCCTCCCTTCGTAGAGCAATAAAGTTATTACAACAACCTCTCTCAACCCACCGGTTGCATCCATCGATCGGCGGTTATGGTCGCAGTTACACCGCATCCAAAGGAGTTTTACGGCCGACGGAAGTGTCCGGGAGGAAGTCCGGGAGATGTGCCGGACAGGGAGCTTGACATATCAGGGGCTAGGCGGATAGCGTTCCATCCAAGGGAGAGTAAGCAACCTCTAGGGCTAGCAGGCTAATTTAGTGTTAAAGATTTAGATCATAAATCCATATGATAGTTATATCTAATGTTTGAAATTGCGGTGGGATTGGTGGTCCGGGACAACTATAAAACGGCTTGGACCAGTCAACGGCTTGGACAGAATCACTGGTCCGCCGGAGCAGTGTGTGTGTGTGGTGAAAAAATATCCCACCATCCAGTTCTAGCAGCGTTTTTGTAAAAACATTTATACTCGACAGCAACGTTTCTTGAACCCAGTACGTCACAAATGCGGAAGGAGAAATCGGTAAACACAAAGCCTGTTGGGTTAGCTAGGAGGAGTTTCGGTACGCAAATCGTGGTTGAAAAGCACTATATATACATGGGGTTTAACAAAATAATCATATTTTTAAATTGACGTTCTTCATTTCACTCAAAATTCAGACACCGCTTTGGGAACTACTTTGTTTGTTAGTGACGTCATAGGGTCAACTTGCTGTCTACTATAAACGAGTTGTTCAGTGATAGCGATATTTTAATTTTTAAGTGCGTTTGACTGAACATAGTACATAGAAGACATATTTTTGACCGAACCCCTAAATGTGGCGATATGGGATAGGGGAGCCCCTGGCAAAAAAGAAAAAATATTATTCAATATGTTTTAATTTTTAGCATTACTATTTGGCACTCACATTCAGTGCAATAATTACTGTATAATAATATTTAAACCAACCTTTTTAATTTGTCGGAACAGTAATTTTTTTTGCGGACCAGTAAGATTGGCAAAGCACCGGACCAGTGTTTTTTTTTTCAATTTCTAACGCTGGTTATTTCATTAGATAATTACAATGGATAAAAGGTTATGCAGGGGGGATTCATATTTATAGTAAATTTCTTGGAGCCAAACGCTATTTAGAATTTATTTTAAAATCACTTTAGATCAGTGCGGTTCTCAAAGTGGGCGGTACTGCTCCAGGGGGTGTTGAAGCATTCTAGGGGGGCAGTGATGAGTTGATAGAAAATTATGGTGAGGGTGTTGGTAACAACCTGTTTTTACTTTAACTTTTAAAACTAACTAGTATTATTAACTTTTACTATTACTAACAACTTTTAAACGATTGCTTAATGTCATTTTTGTGTATATAAAACATTCATAAATCCCGTAAATGCAGCTTAAAATCACTTTTAAACATGATAAAATTCAAAAACTTCCCGGGGGAGGAACCCCATTACCTCTGGATTGAGATATCAATAATTTAAGTAATTTTTGAAATGAAAAACAAGAAATTTTTAGGTGGGGATACCAAATTTCCTTTGCACGTATGGCAAAGGGGATATACGCCGTAGGAATCACACATAGGTGAAAGGACTTTCTCTTCTTTCTTTTCTCTTCTTGGATAGGGTTCTCCAATTGTTAATTCTTAATTTTTTAAAATCCTCATCAACACAGTACGTCACTAACAAACACGTCATCCTACTACGTCACTAACAAACAAAGTAGTTCCCATCGCGGTGTCTGAATTTTGAGTGAAATGGAGAACGACAATTTAAAAATATGATTATTTCGTTAAACCCATGTATATATAGTGCTTTTCAATCACGATTTGCGTACCGAAACTCCTCCTAGCAACCCAACAGGCTTTGTTTTACTAACCGATTTCTTCTTCTGCATTTGTGACGTACTGGGTTCAAGAAACGTTGCTAAGGCTGTTGTTAGGGGAGGGACATAGAAGTATCCAATATAGCAGCATTCGCACATGATATCACTGGAGGAATAAAACAACGTTGCTAAGGCCGTTGTTAGGCAGAGTCATGTGATTGAAAATGCTCTATAGATTATCAAAATTTTATTTTGCCTGGATATAAAGTATATTTTTATTACAATACAAATACAGTTGATACAAGGTTCTATGAAATACAAGCAAATACGGGAGGAAATTTGTAAGGGGGTGGTGGAAAATTTAACTCTTTAAAAAGTTCGTGGTGGTCCCGAAAAGTTTGGGAATCCCTGTTCTATTGGGTTCCGACACAATTATCAGAAGTAATGAGATAATGCATTAATTACATTCACCCATATCTATGAGGGTGATTTTATAATTAGCTACATAACAACCAGGAACCAATTTTTATATATTTATGAAAGTCTTAAGTATAATTTGTTTTTGATTTAAAAGTGGTGATCTAAAATTTTAACATTTTTTTAAAATGAATTTCGATTACTGTATGCTTCTAAATTAGGACCAAATTTAATTAGAATTTGATTTAAGGTTCATGTTTGATGGGGTTTTTTAACTACAGAGAGCAGTTGTCTTTAGAGTTTGTTGTCTTCATAATAAAAATGCACCACAAAATTTATATTTTTAATCTTTTATATCTTTAAATAGTACTTATGAAAAATCTGTTGGGTATACATTTTTTTCATACTTTTTTTTAATTTATAAACGAAAAATTTTTTGTAAAGAAATTGTAGTAAAGTCATAAATGAAGGGTTTGGGGCACAAGTGAAATTGAGTTAAATCTTTACTGATAGTGATGAGTACGATAAGTCGCCAAATCTACGCGGGTAGGCAAATTCCAGGCAACCCTTCGTTGCCATATTTTCGATGTCTATTAGTTTCCGTAATTCATTATTTAAAGCTCAGAAGTGTTTATTTTTTGGTTTATTCACGGTTTTTATAATATGTCTTTTTATAATTTATTTGGGAATCATTGAAGTGACACAGGGAATTCTTAATAACATGAGAACTATAAAGAATCCAAATACTTCAACAGCTTTAAAAGCGTGAAACGCACTTAAGTAATTATACGTATTTTATTTGACCGAGAAATATTTTTCTGCGGTACTTATCCGTTAGCCGAGCTCAAGCGAAAAATTGCCAAATAATGTAGAATTAGGGTTTCTGATTTCCCGGTGTTTTTGTCTTCCCGGGAAATTCCGGGAAATCCCGGGAATAACAAGATCATTCCCGGGATTCCCGGGAATTGATTAAAATTTTAAACTTCTTCATTTTAAGTTATTTTTAAACATCAAAATTATTTGAAGGTTCCTAGGCGGGTGCATAAATATTTCTTTAAAAAGGGATTCAATTTGAGTAATTTTGCTATATTAATTAGTTTTAGACAAAAAATATTTTTTCATGATTCCAGGAAGGATTAAAATCTAATAAAATTGAATACAAGTTTTTCACAAGCACAGAAATTATTGCCATGTCTGACAATAATTTCTCTGAAAAATACTTTGGCATTTCCCGGGAATAGTTTTAAATTGGGAATTTAATAATAGTATTTTTTTTCCGGGAATGCATTTATAATATTTACAGTGAAACCCCGATTTAACCTCTTTCAAGGGACCAAAGAAAAATAACGTTATATGCGGGAAAACGTACAATCGGAGTAGGACAGTAACGTAATACTCATTTGGGACCAATGAAATCTGACGATAAATGCGGGAAACGTTAAATCCGGTTAATAAAATTTGAAATATTAATATTTCTGAGTAAACTTCAATATAAATTTGAAGTCCAATGATTAATAATCCAAAGTAAAAACATGTAACAAAATTTTTATTTCCTTATAATATTACCATAAAAAATGAATTTTCCTATTGATTTTCACTCTTTTTCATTTCCCGGGAATTCCCGGGAAATAATCTTATTTCCCGGGATTACAAAATGTAGGAAAACTTAAAAATGTAGGAAAACTTATCCCGGTTTCCCGGGATCCCGGAAAAGAAACCCTATGTAGAATGCATTAAGGAATTTTTTGTTCCAACGGTCGCCTCCTGCAAAAGAACATCAGAACGTCATGAAAAAACATACATCAGGCAGGTTCTGTCTCTTGCAAATTCGTTTCCTTTTCCGTTGACTGTTTCCACATTCCCTTCGCTTAGCGAGCGTTTGTTTCACAATTGGCGATATATGCGCCCGGCTAACGGATAAGTTCATTTTCTTTTTACAGAAACCAAATCTTTATCATCCTGAATTAATGCTGAGTTTTTCATAAGTTAAACTAAACTCGCTTCTTAGAGCAGTTAAAATAAAGGTAATTATATTAGTCACCACTTAATAGTTAGATAGTAAATTTATATCAATATTAAGCTATGAATTTATCTTGGAAATATGCATGTTCGTCATTGTTAATAATATCGTTACTGAAATAAGTATGTGATTCCTTACGTTCTATAAATGTAGTCTTGGATGCGCAAGTGACAGGTAATATTCTTGACTAATGGTCATGGATACGATTAGTCATCAAATCTACGGAGTTTGTAATTTTTAGGAAACCCTTCGTTACCATCTTTTGGCTAAATTCATTGTTTCAAGCTCAGAAATATTTACTTTTTTTTTAGTGAAATCGTTTTATTCACGGTTTTCATAACATGTCTTGTTCGTTAATTAGCTGGGAATAATTGAAATAACACAGGGAATTCGAAATAACACAGGGAATTCGAAATAACACAGGGAATTCGAAATAACACGACGAGAACTATAAAGAATCAATAACTTCTCAACGAGTCCAATGTCCGTAGCTGATTTGAGATGAGTTTTTTATTTCATGCATTTCCTTATTTTGCCTCAATGTTTTCTTCAAATGCTTGGCATACAATATAATATTTTATTATGTTTAAATGGACAACTTGCACGTTTTTCAATTTTGATTTTATTACATAAAAAACTCAAATTATGACGGAAAGCATCTTATTTTTTAAATTTTTAGGCCTGAACAGATACAATAAAAGGGTTTAAATTGCGCACTATTTACTTCGCTATTTTGCTTCGCTTGCGCGCTATTTTTCCTACGCCGGGGCCCTGTGACGTCACTGCAAAAATCGTTGCTTCGAAAAACCATTTTTTGAAGCATTTTTCTTCACATAAAACTTTTTAAGTTCTTATACCAATCATTTCAACTTACCTTGATCACTTGTCAAAACTTGTGCGATACCAAAACTCCTGTGAATTAGAGATGAACTTTTGCATCGGGCCCAGTGACGTCAAATAGCGTTTTGAGGTCACGTGATTTTTAGGCAATTTTAAACTTAAATAATAAAATATTTAAAACATAATATGAGTAAAAATTGATGTTTTCCAACATTTGAGAAGACAATCTGTCGATATAGTACAAAATTGGGCTTTTTCGTAACAGGTGCAGGTTGTCCATTGGAAGTTCTGGAATCTTTTTCGGGCAATTTAACTATGTCGTATTTAAAACTTACTCAAAATCGGGATTCTGAGGGGAAGTGGAGGCTCTTATCGAGAACACATGGCAGTGAAAGAACTCGACAACTCGCCTACAAAACAACTCCTATACAAAAGTTCCGCCCGCGACACACCGCGATGGGAACTATACTTTGTTCATTAGTGACGTCATAGGGTCAACTTAAGTTGCTGTCTACTATAGTAGTATATGGACAAAATATTCAAAAGTCAAGTTTTCTATGCCCCTTAAAATTTAATTTCAAATAATTTGACTCTACCCTTTTATAAAATTTGATTCAAAAATTTGAATATACTTAAACCCTTTCCCTTTGTATGATTCCCAGGGCGTACCCCCTTTGTCATACGTGCAAAGGAAATTTGGTTTACCCAACTGAAAATTTCTTGTTTTCATCTCAAAAATTACTTACATTATTAACATCTCAATTTATAGGTAATGGGGGTTCCTCCCCCGGGAAATTTTTGAATTTTAGCATGTTTAAAAGAGATTTCTTTCCTGACTTCTTTAACTTTAGCCAAAGAATCTCCCATTAGGGTGTTTCAAAAGTCTATGGTAAAATTTTTTTTTTCTAATTTCCCAGATGCCCCCCCCTCAAGTTGTTACAAATACTAAAACATAATTACCTGCAAATTTTCAGGTCTCTAGGACGATTTTTGACCCCCGCGCCCTTCAAAAGTAGGTTCCCATGTTAAAGTATAGGGAAAATATTGAAAATATCGTCATTTTTTGTTCTTTTCAATTTTACGAGCCTGAACGCAGTCAATATCGAATTAAAACCTATACATCATCTTTGGGACATCATTGCCTCAAGATCCTATCGGAAAAATATTCCATGGCACCTACTGGGGGGTAGTTACACGGGGGTGAAAAGCGAGCTTTCACCGAAAACAGAGGATGCTTGCCGCGGGTGCTGGTTATGCTCGCCGGCGTTTGCGGAGAGACCTGGATAAAAGCCTATTTAAGTGTTTATTGAACATTTTTCCTAAGGTACCTCGTTCTATTCTGTTTCTATTAGTAAAAACCCGTTAGTTAGCTCCCGCCGCTAGCGCCGGCAAGCATCCTCGTTTTTCGGTGAATGCTCGCTTTTCACCACCGTATAACTATCCCCCAGTAGGTGCCATGGAATATTTTTCCGATAGGATCTTGAGGCAATGATGTCCCAAAGATGATGTATAGGTTTTAATTCGATATTGACTGCGTTCAGGCTCGTAAAATTGAAAAGAACCAAAAATGACGATATTTTCAATATTTTCCCTATACTTTAACATGGGAAACCTACTTTTGAAGGGCGCGGGGGTCAAAAATCGTCCTAGAGACCTGAAAATTTGCAGGTAATAATGTTTTAGTATTTGTAACAACTTGAGGGGGGGCATCTGGGAAATTCAAAAAAAAATTTTTTTGAAACACCCTAATCTCCCATTCATTCCCCTCTATGTTCACATGTACAGGAATCCACTGCAGAGAGTAGGATTTTCCTTCACTGTCCAGTTCTTCCAGCAGGATATTTATTGCGCGGAGGGGATGTTGGTTTCTCCATTCTTTATAGTTGGAGATGGAAATTTCACTTTTGCAAACCTTAAGGATTCACCTTTAACGAATGCTTTTAAATTTCCTAAGCATGAATTTTTTTTTTAATTCTTCAAAGTCTTGTCGAGCCACGAAAAGTAGGTTGACGGGTCCCCGTATGTTGAACAGGCTTGCTCTAACCCTATTTATCCTAAATTTGTGTAAAAAAAATTCTAATATTTGTATTTTGTGGTTTCGTTTTAGCTTTAAATGTTCCAGTAGATGTTGCCGGCGCAACTTTCATGGCGATTGGTACATCTTCTCCTGAACTTTACTCCGCCGTCATCGGTAGGTTGTCTTTTTTTTTTTTCAGAACCGTTCCGAATTTTCCTGCTAAACACAGCTGTATTCACCGCTAACTTGACCATCGGTTCAGTCAAACTTCTGATTGGCAGTTAAAGAAGGAAAAGCAGTTTTCAGCCAATCAGATGGGGTTATCAACTCTAGATTAACCATCAGTCAGGTTAGCGGTGAATATGGCCGTTATCCATTCAAGAAAGCCATCCATTCAACCTTAACTCTTACAGCCAATGGTATATCAGTCTCATATTTTCAATCGCGGATTTAATCATCTAAACAAAGAATTGGAATGGTTTTGATCACAGTCGGCGATTCCTTCCTTGACAGCCAATGGGATATCTGTCTCATATTTTCAATCGCGGATTTAATCATTTAAACCTAAACAAAGAATTGGAATGGTTTTGATTTCTCAAAGCAACTTACTGATATGTTACGGGCAATGTGATAAATCCGGGCATTATTAATAATGCCCGATTAATCACTTTGCACGTATAACAGATGTTCCATTTCCAATATTTGTTTTAACAATTAGTCACCAGTAAAATATAAATAATATAATATATAAATAATTAATTATGTCTAATTGTAACCAGGCTTGATTTTGCGCATCAATTAAACAAAGCTGCGTTACCATTGTGTTTCGTACAGCTGTCTTTTGAAAGAGTCGCGAATGACAGGGAGGATTGAATGTGGTATTTGTAAAAATACAACTTTAACGGGTTGACGTTTTACAAGGGCTGTTCCAAAAGTAATGGACTGATTCCATAAACCTGACTTGCTTGATAATTGTACAGACACTTGATATTCTAATATTCTTCAAAGTAGCCATCTTCTGCATTAATAAACAGTTTTCAAGGGCTGTGCCAACCCATTTATGTTTTTCTAAAAGTCTTCAACAGATGTGATGCTCAGATCCCGAGTTAGGTTTTTCTCCAAAGGGTCTGAGTTGTCAAAACGACCAATTTTAACCAAAGGAATCAGGGCCGTATCCAAGGGGGGGTTTAGGGGTTCAAACCCCTCCAAAATTTTGACATCAATTTTTATACTACTGAGTTTTTCCTTGAAAGTTCTGCAACTTAAAGGAGCAATCCTCTTTGAGTGTAACCGAAAGGGTCTCTAAATGAGTTAAAACACTACTTTTGAGGTCAAATTTTAAAAATATTTCTTGGGGAAAACCCCAAACCCTACTTCAAAATTTTGATTCTTTTATGAAAATTCTGCCGCTGAAGGTGGACATAAATTAGAGCCGAGTGCCGTAAGCGAACAGCCGCGAGCGCGCTCTTCAACGAACTGCGAGCATTCGCGGCGAATGTGTTTCAAAATAAAACACTAGGTTAAAGGTCTCAAAACATTTCTAGTTGAAGACCCCCTAGAACCCTCAAAATTTTGACCTCTATTTATAATTTTTTTTTCCGTTGGGGGACATCCATAAATTACGTGAGGTCAAAAAGGGGGGGGGAGGGGTTTGGAAAAATCTCACCAAGGGGGAGGGGGGGTCGATTAAAATCTCACGTAAACTTTATAAGTTAAAAATTTTGGCTTTTTCCATTCAAAATTATGCGGTTTTGCGTTGAGGTTACGTTTAAAAGTTGTAGGTAAATCTCACGTGGGGGGGAGGGGGGTCCAGCAAAATCTCACTAAATCTCACCAAGGGGAGAGGGGGGGGCCGGATTTTGGAAAAAACACCTCACGTAATTTATGGATGTCCCCTTGAGAAATCGGTAGTTTATAAGGAGGTGTTATTTTCAGATGGATACCAAAGGGTCTCAAAATGGAGCTAAAATGCTACTTTTAAGGACAGATTTTCAAAATTTTGACATTATGTGCAACACAATTCAAGTACTACTACTAAAAGAAGTAATTTTAAGGGATCTTACACTTAACGTTAGGGGGTAACCTTAGAAATAATGGTAAGTCAAAACCCCTCCCGAAACAAAAGTCTGATGGTTATGGCCTTGAAAGGAATATAAAAATAGGGTGGTTGATTAAGCATTACAATGCTGTAATTTACCAGGAACTCGTTTAAATAGTCAGTTTGTGAACTCTGGGCGGACGCGCGCGATTTGATTCCTCAATCTTTAAACCATTTCGATGAAGCAAAGCATGGACATCAGTTTTAATTTGCTCATTTGAGCCTTTTTTGGATGAACGGCCTTATTCACTGCTTCTTGACCAGTGACCAGAAGCTAAAGAAAGGTAATGAGCAGGGGCGTATCCAAGGGGGGTTTTTTAGGGGTTCAACCCCCCCCCCCCGAAATTTTGACATCAATTATTTTTCTTGAAAATTATGTCTCACAAGGAGCGATCCTCTTCGGGTATAACCCAAAGGGTCTTAAAATGAGTCAAAACCCTACTTTTAAGGGTAAAATTTCCAAAATTTTTCTGGGGGAGGACCCCCAAACCCCCTCGAAATTTTCAAATCCATTAAGTATGGTTTTTCCTTCAAACTTATGTGATTTACAGGGAGTGGTCCTCTTTGATGTAACTTAAAGTGTCTCAAAATGAGTTAAAATGCCACTTTTAGGGGCAAAATTCAAAACATTTTCTGGAGTAGGAACCCAAAAACCCCCTCAACATTTTGCCATTTATGACAATATACCTACCTTCTTTTTACCTTGAAAATTCGGCCGCTTATAATGAGTGGTTCTCTTTGGATGTAATCTAAAGGGTCTCAAAATGAGCTAAAACACTCTTTTGAGGGGCAAATTTCCAAACTTTTTCTGGGGGAGGAACCCCCAGACCCCCCTTTTGCTTGGAATTCATATTGTTCATACAATTTTGAAATTTAGTGCATCAAAATTTCAATCCAGTGTTGTCATCCAAAAATTAACATATAAAAGTACTTGTAAGGAGGTACCTCAGAAAATATTTGAGTCAACCCCCCCCCGAAACAAAAGTCTGGCTACGGCCCTGGTAATGAGCTTTTCGCTTACTCTGATTGGTGGAACCCTTCTTTAACCGCTGGTCAGAGAGCAGTGAATAAGGTCATTAATCATTTATCTAAACACAGAATTGGAACACTTTCGATTTCTCAAAGCAACCTATAAACCTACCGATATACCTACCCATTTCCAATTTTTGTCCTAACTGTTAGTCACCAGTAAAATATAAGTAATATATCAAATAAAAAATTAATTATTATAAATTGATTTGTCTGAATATTTGGTGTAGTTTTGCTTTCAATACAATTGAAATACCATTACACATGGTTCAGCTGCAAGGTTAGTTCAGCTGTCTTATTTTTTAAAGTTTGTGATTGTCAAGTACGAATGAATCTAACATTCGTGAAATTGTAACTTTTATTAAGTTGTCGTTATACTTGTAAGTTCATTATATAATTTTCCGCACACAAAAGAAAAAAAAAACTAATTTTAATCTTTTAAAAAAAAATTTAAGATTAACAAGGTTTTTATGTCTTAGTAAATTTTTTTTTTTTGAATTAGAAGTAGGTATGAATAATTTTATGGAGTTCTTGAAAAAGAATAATTGTTTGAACGTCCGAACTAAATGCTGACGTGAAACTTGTACTGACCCAATATTCCTCTTGGTGAAATTTTGTTCAGTTCTATTATTTCGAGTTCATTTTAACAATAGACACTTCCGAAGGCAAAATAGTTTGTTTGACCTTCCTGTCTTTTTAAGGATCGTTTGTGACCAAAGGTGACATCGGAATCGGCACGATCGTCGGCTCGGCAGTGTTCAACATCCTCGGAGTCACCAGTGTCACTGGGATTTTTCTCTGGAACACAGTAAGTCGATAAATGACTCTTTTGTTTCTTCTTTTATACTAAGGGCCGTATTTAACACGATACGATTATGATACGATAACGATCAATTGGGGACGACCACCTTAGCTCACTCGTCTAGCTCGATCGTCCGCTGGCTACTGCCTTCTATCGAAAAGATTTACAATTAATTGTACGCTGATACAAGAAAAATTTTACTAACACTAGATTTCCATTACTTTCGTAATATATTAATGTCTGAGGACTGTTTTTGGTAATTAGTAGCTGTTCTAGATTTGTTGGACCTATTTAACGGACCACAAAATGTGTAAAAGCAATCGGAATACGGTTCGAAGTTTGGAACAAAATGGCGGTAGAGAGCTGCGAAGCTGGAAAGCTCTCTCGTTTGATGATCGTTCGTGATCATAACGATAGATCGTTCTCGTATCATTTCATCTTCCTGTTAAAGTTTCTGAATGCGGCCCGTATCCGACTGCTTCCGCGTGTTCATTAATGATAAGAAGTGGTTATTTCCAAGAAGGTTGAAGCGTGCTGCGCTGTATTAGGAGTTTGTTATTACGTGTTTTAAAACATTGAAATTATGTTATTTATCATTCCTGGCATCAGCACCGATGGCCTAATGGCAGGGTGTGCGTCTAGTAACCTAATGGTCCCCGGTTCGATTCCTGGCGGTTCCTACTTTTGAGTATTTTGCTTAAATTTAACTTGTAATTTTTCAGAAGTAGCGAGATTAGTTAGAGTTGAGCTGTTACCTTCGTGGAAATAACCAGTGACTTAATGATATCGAATTTTCTCGATTTGATTTTGTAGTCTGTTTAAATAGCTGTTCTAAAATGGCTTATTTTAACTCTGAGTTAATGAGAGCAAACGTTTAAGCTGTCTTAATTCCGATTTCTCAACATCGAATACCTCCATAAAACCGGCCAATTACCAACGAACCGAAGAATTTCCACTTATGAAAGACTAATAATGTAAGAAAAACGTCATTTTTAAACTTTTCAAAGCATGAAAATAATTTCTTGAGCGCGCGTGCGCCAGAGAGTCTTCCGATCCCTTCCGCGGGTGTTTAGAGGACGCTTCTCAAGGGAAAACAGCAAGTTTGTATAAAATCACCAGTTTTTTTTACTAAGATTCATTTTTTAAATATAAGTGAAGGCGTTAAAAATTTTTAAAGTTCTCACGAAAACCTATAGTTGAGTTTTCAAGCTCGCTTGATAGTTGAGCATTAAAATGATCTAAGAATAGGTTTACAAGCTGTGCCGCTTTTAGTAAATTTTATTGCTACCTAAAAGGGGAATTGCGTAATAAATAAGAGAAAAAATTAGCGTAAAATAACCTCTATAATTTTTAACGTTTTCTCTTGCATTTTAGGGGGTATAATTACCTCTTAAACCTATCCTTTGGCTACAAAGTTTCATATTTTAGAAACTTTAACCTTTTTTGTCCTCTCGGGTGTAATTTAAAGACTAAAGTAATGGTTTTTGACCCTGAAAATCGAATTCAAAGTAATTTATTTTGCTTTTTATTGGGAAGAGTAGAAAGTATATCTAGAATCTAGGGGAAAAAAACTTGACGTGGTAGAAGAAAACTAACAACAGTTTTGTAATCGGTTTAGTCCTCTTTCGTCTCTTCCTGATTCGTCCCCTTGTCAAAAATTATCCTGTTTGATCCCTTTAGGGTTAAATGAAATTTTGGTTATTCCTGTTTGATCCCCTGAGTGTTGAGTTCACCATAATTGGCATAAAACCGCTAAAAAGGTGAACAATTGTTAGTTACGCTTGTTTTTTCTTGGATATCCTATTAAAATTATTACTAAAATAAATAACTTTTAAAAAGTTTAGTTTTTTAAATATTATAATGTATGTCAAGGTGTTACCTGTTAGTTACTTTTTACACTGTTAATTAATAAAAATACTTTAATTCACATTCAATTTGTTGATATTCTTAAGTTTATTTTGTCTTGATTCAATACAAAAATTATTTTAATTTACACACTTTTCAATAAAAATTGAAAGGAAAAAACTTTAGCATAACATCTTCATTTCCCATGATATCTTACTAAAATTCTATACTATACTATACTTCTTTATATACTATAAAATACTATCTTTACCATCAGTTTTTCCTTTTAAAGTTTTTACTGATTAATGAATGCCTTGAAATGCAAAACTGGGTACCTAAATACACAGTGAATGGATTAATTTACTATATATTCCTACCGGAAAGGTTTGAACATTTTACTTCCAGTCAACTTACAGTAGAACTCGTCTATGAAAGAATTTTTACAACTCCTTGTAAAACGAAAAACGTGGGGACCATGCATTATGTATCTGTACACAATAAAAAAATAGCAGCATGGGGAGTGCTGAGAGAATCAAATATCTAATGCTTGATATCCACGTTTTTAGTCTTACAAGGAGTTATAAAAATTATTTGATACTTATTAGTACATTTTAAAAACGTGTTTTTTATAATTTTTTTTTTATTTCATAAATTAGTATATAGATAGACTTGGTATATTATCATTATCTGATATAATGGAATTGTTGCAATTATCCTTGTATTATGCTGCCCGCGACCACTGGTCACTTGGAAAGTACACATTCGGGCAAATGAGTGCAGGGAGAACAAACGAGCTGTTTAGATTGATATTTAAAAAAAAGGACGGATATCGGCCTAATAATGCGACTTTCTGGGAACAGAACAATTTTTTGAAGCCAAACTGCATTGATTGCGCCAAATTTGAAGGAAGGGACGAAAACGGACAAATAAATAGTAATAAATTATCGAGGGGATGAAAGAGGACAAAATTTGTCAAGGGGATATTGATAGGTATATTCCAAAACTTTGGAAATAGTTGGTATTTATTCTGAATTTTTATTTTTCAAATTTAATAGTGGTGAAGAATTTTGAAGTGGTGTCTACACTGTCACGAAACTTCTATAAAGCTAAACTATGTTATACTCGACAGCAACGTTTCTTGAACCCAGTACGTCACAAATGCGGAAGGAGAAATCGGTAAACACGAAGCCTGTTGGGTTGCTAGGAGGAGTTTCGGTACGCAAATCGTGATTGAAAAGCACTATATGGGTTTAACAAAATAATCATATTTTTAAATTGACGTTCTCCATATCACTCAAAATTCAGACACCGCGATGGGAACTACTTTGTTTGTTAGTGACGTAGTAGGGTAGTCAAAGTAGTGACGTACTGCGTTGATGAGGATTTTAAAAAATTAAGAATTAACAATTGGAGAACCCTATCCAAGAAGAGAACAGAATGGAAGAAGACTCTTAGGAAGGCAGTGGCGTATATAAGGGGGGGCCGAGGGGGCCCTGCTCCCCCCCCCCGAAATTCGGACTAGGTACACCAAAACAAGTTAAAACCCTGTATTTAAGGGTCAAATTTCGAAAAATTTTCTAGGGGAGGACCTCCAAACCCCCCCTTTTGTACTTAGAATTTTATTAGCAACATCATTATAATAAGTTCATCCAAATCCTATAAAAAAATATTTCCAAAATTCGCCAATATGTCCTCTAAGTGTACCAAAAACAAGATAAAACCCTTTTTTTAGGAGTCAAGTTCCAAAAATTATCTGGGGAAGGACCCCCTGATCCTCTTTTGTACTTGGAACTCAATTTTAATAACTTTTTAAATATTAAGTTCATAAAAATGTATACATCCAAAATTCGAGCTTAGTGTACCAAAACTAGTTAAAAACCTGGTTTTTTTAGTCAAACTTCCAAAAATTTTCTGGTGGAGGACCCCCAGACCCCCCTTTGGTACTTGTATTTTTATTACTAACAACTATTCCTATATTAAGTGTTTCGGACCTAAATTATCACCTAAAAAGCTGCATTATTGGACCTATTAAATATGTGGAGGAGGGTCTGGGGAGTAATTTTGGGCCCCTCCCGAAATAAATTCCTATATACGCCACTGTAGAAAGGCCTTGGCCCACAAAGGGCTGTGGAGTCAATAAAGAAGAAGATACTTAGGTTTAACAAAATAATCATATTTTAAAATTGACGTTCTTCATTTCACTCAAAATTCAGACACCTCGATGGGAACTACTTTGTTTAGTAGTGACGTCATAAGGTCAAGTTTAGTTGCTGTCCAGTATAGTCCCGCATAATGGAAAAGAGCTAAAAAAATGTGCTAGATACAGACGCTCCCAAAAGTGATAAAGACCTAAAAAATATCCTTGCATTTCTCCTCTAATAGTTTTGAATAACTTTGCGTTAGTCGTATGTTTCATAGGGGGCTTATAAATTTGAGGGGGCTTTCAGAGGGGGCTCGTATGTTTCAGAGGGGACTGTCAAACTTAGAGGGGTGAGAGTAGGTCCACCTGAATTTCTCTGAATTTATTGTCAACCATAAGGGGCTGAAAACCTCTAAAATCTAGGTTTTCAGTACTCGAAATGGGAGGTTTAGGGGTATTTCGGCCAAGAACTCGATTTTTTTTTTAAGTTGGGTGATAAAGGTATTTAAAGCAACGAATTGGATTACCGAAAAAAAAATTAATAGAAGAAAAAAATGTTTTTCTTTAACTATCATCCAATTTGATTTGAATGAATGCAGCCTAAATATCCCGATTGAAATTATATAATGGAAAATAATAAATATCTCATTTGTCTACTAACAAAACGAACAAGATTTTTAAGTGCATGAAAGGAGAAAATGATGATTCGAAATAGATAGTGCAAAATGCAGAAGTAGGTACTTAAGATAACTTAATCGTACTATCCGTTAGGCTATATAGTCCAGGCAAATTAGACATTGACCCGGACATTCAATATAACAGGCTGAAAATTGGTGGAAATGTAGAGGATAGTGTTCTGATAGATATCCTGAAATTCCAAAAAATTCTATGTTGGGGAAAATCCGCCATTTTGAAAAAAACCACCGCCATCTTGGATTGCGTTTTCAAGCATAGAGACTGAACCAAGCGTTTGATTGTGTTCGTTTTTGTCCTAAATTGTTTAATAATGAGTGTATTAAGAGACAACTTCAAAAATTTCGAAAGTTAATTTAATTAGAATTAAATTTTATTTAATTAAGGCTTTGCTGCGTTAAAAGGTAGGTAGACAATCCAAATAACAAGCTGAAAATTGGTGGAAATGTTGAGGATAGTATCCTGATTAATACCTCAAAATTCCTAAAAAATCCATCCAAGGGAAACCGCCATTTCGAACAACCGCCGCAATCTTAGATTGCGTTTTCAAGCATTGCGACTGTACCAAGCGTTCGATTGTGTTAGTTTTTGCTCAAATTGTTTAGTAATAAGTATTTTAAGAGGCAACGTCAAAAAGTTCGAAATAGAAAAGTCAATTTAATTATAATTAATTTTTATTTAATTAAATTTTTGCTGGGTCAAAATACAGATAGACATTCAAAATAACAAGCTGAAAATCGGTGGAAGCGTAGAGGATAAAATGCTGATTGATATGCCAAAATTCCCCAAAAATTCCTCCTGGGGAAAATTCACCACTTTGAAAAAACCAACGTCATCTTAGACTCGCAGTTTAAGCATAGTGACAGTCCAATTTTTCTCTTTACACAACAATGAAATTTCCCCAAAACGCATTATTGTAGCCGAAAAAAATACTGGAATTTTAAAGTCGAATATTTCAACCAAACAGTGATATTTTTGACCATACACGTAAGGGCATATTTTAATTGAATAAATAAACTACATTTTAAGCCCAAATATACTTTAATCGCTTGAATAGTTTTTGAAATATTCGACTTTAAAATTCCAGTTTTTTTTCGGCTACAACATTGCGTTTTGGGGAAGTTTCATTGTTGTGTTAAGAGAAAATTAGACTATCGCTATGCTAAAATTGCGGGTCCAAGGTAACGATGCTTTTTTCAAAGTGGTGGATTTTCCCCAAGAGGGATTTTTTGGGAATTTCGAGGTATTAATCAGGATACTATCCTCTACGTTTCCGCCAATTTTCAGCTCGTTATTTTGAATGTCTATCTGTATTTTGACCCAGCAAAAATTTAATTAAATAAAAATTAATTATAATTAAATTAACTTTTTTATTTTCAACTTTTTGAAGTTGTCTCTTAATATACTCATTATTAAATAATTTAGGACAAAAACTAACACAATCAAACGCTTGGTTCAGTCTCTATGCTTGAAAACGCAATCCAAGATGGCGGTGTTTTTTTCAAAATGGCAGATTTTCCCCAACATAGAATTTTTGGGAATTTCAGGATATCAATCAGAACACTCTCCTCTACATTTCCACCAATTTTCAGCCTGTTGTATTGAATGTCCGGGTTTGGCCCTTATTTTGTCTAATTTGCCTGGACTAATAAAAACTACTCAAGAGTAAGAAATACAATTACGTAGAGTAGAAAATTCATCAATATGTATATTAGAAGAAAAGGACAGTGGGATTGGGATAGTTTTTTAAAAATTTATTTAAACTTTCGATGTTTTATATTAGAGACAGCATAGTAATTTCGAAACAAATAAGAGAGGTGGTAAATTTGTTCACCACTAATTTGTTGAAATTCATTTTATTAAATAAAATTATCCATACTAGGGTGTGTAAAATTATTTGTTCAAAAATTATATTATATCAGTCGCGTCTAATAACGCGTGATTGGTTCATATTATGGATAACCGCAAGGAACGTGTAGTAGTACTTACCAAAGTATACTATACTTATCAGAGCAGAATGATTGTCCATCAATAACAACCGTTTCTATATGAGGAGTGATTTATTTATCATATCCTTAACAGGGTTTTAAATTAATAATTATGGAGACAGAGAAACATCTCGAATCCGGATCGAAATTTTTATTTGCAACTTTTAAAAATCAGGCAACGTTTTTCATCAAACACGGATCCTCGTTAGGCAATCAGAAAAACTCGCGTCGTAATCATTACTGGTGAATCTTAATTTTAATTGTTATCTGTGATCTATATTTTTTGAGTTTTATTTTTTATTCTAAACAATCATATTTGACTCGCGAAAGATCGCCATATCTCCAAAGGAGAGACTTCGATTAATCTGAAAAATAATGAAGAGAACGCCTATCCTCGAAAAGTTGGTGAGGTGGGAACGATATTTAGCGATGTTTGAGTTTTATTTAATCGAAATATTTGTCATCATGAATTAATTATTATCTGAGTAAAACCTCAACATCCTCGAACTTGACTTGACTTTGACTTGACTCTCTTCACACCGATGTGGTGTATGAGGCCGCAAGCTCAGCCCTCCACTCCCGCCGGTTCCCGGTTAAGTGCCACAGCCCTGGCAGCCCCCCAGCTGGGCCAACCCAGGGAGTTTCTTTCTGTTATGGCCATCCTACGCCAGGTCTGCCTGGGTCTTCCTCTTTTTCGCCTTCCTTCAGGTGCCCAGGTCAAAGCGACTCTCGTAGGGTCTGTTGAAGACATTCTTAAGAGGTGATCAATCCAGGTCCATCTGCGTTTCTTTATTGTTGATGTTATTGGTTCAGAAGTAGTTCTCTTGTACAGTTCTGCATTTGTAATTTTATCTGGCCAGTAGATTTTTAGAATTTTTCTTAGACATTTGGTTTGAAAACTGTCTAACTTGTTTTCCTGTAGTTTTGTCAACTTCCAAGATTCGCTGCCATATAGTAAAACTGATATTATGGTTGCTTTAAATATTTGTAATTTAAGGTTTGTTTTTATATTTGTGCTTTTCCATATTCTCTGCAATTTCCTGTAGGCATTCTGCGCTTTCTTTATTCTTGTTATTATGTCCTCATCTGTTCCCCCTTCTATAGTTACATTCGCTCCAAGGTAGGTAAAAGTCTTGGTTTCCTCAATACTTCTTCCATTTATAAAAATATTATCTTTTTTATTACTGTTAATTTTGAGTAGCTTAGTTTTCTTTTCATTTATGTGAAGCCCGACCTGTTTTGCTGTTTCTTCTAATCTGGTGGTCTTTATCTTCATATCTTCTATTCTAGATGTTAAAAGTACAATATCATCTGCATAGTCAAGGTCTTCAAGGCAATCGGTGACGTTCCATCTAATACCGGTTCTTTGATCTTTTAAGGTGTGTCGCATTGTCCAATCTATTACAATGTTAAACAGCATTCCCGACATCACACATCCTTGTTTGACTCCAGTTTGAATATCAAAATTCGTCGTGTATGTTCCATCCACTAGGACTTTCCCATTACTGCCCTCGTAAAGATTTCTAATTATGTTGACAATTTTTTCTGGGAAACCATATATCTTTAGGATTTTCCAAAGGCATACTCTATCTATGCTATCAAAGGCCTTTGCGAAGTCGAACATCCTCGAACAAGGCCCGATTTTTACGATTTTGCTCAAAATTTAATCATTAACCAGGCTTTGGCGACCTAGTGTTATCGTTAAATTCAAACCCTGCTATTTACCAATTAACTGAGCCTTGTCTAATGGATATTATTCTTTGTAAAGTAGATATATCGAAGGAGATTCACAAAATTTGAGGATAATCATAGATTTAGATTATAATTCCATCTTGAATTCACATTCTTAAAAATCTCATTAAAGTGATTTTTTGAATTTTCTCATGAACAAATCATATCCAGCATTCATATTGCTGAATATGCAAATTCAGTGTATTGTTTTTAAACGCAACTTTTACTAGCGAATGGTAGTTTTTATTTAATTCTACGGGTTTACTATGAATACCATCTTAAGATTTTGGGAAAATTTTGGAAAGTCCGTTTTATCAAATAAATTTATCAATCTTGTACTCGCAAGTTTTATCAGTGATTCTTATACTTCACTTTTTGGTGTGTATTGTTTTTTTTTAATTATTCCACATACCACCAGTGTTCATTTTATCATCTGACACAATTAAACGCATCAAAAATGTAACTTTATTTCAGATTTAGGTTTCAAAGCTATATTTGAATTTTTTGGAAGTACAAAAATGTTTGATTATGAAAAGTTCATGTTTATTTTCATCTACATTATGTTCAATTTCATCTACATATTTTCTTATTCAATACCAGGGGTGTCATTTCAATTTTTGGTTGGGGGGGGGCAAGGATTTTTTTTTAAGTGGGGCTGAGCCACGCCGTAACCAGACTTGTTTTTTTTGGGGGGGAAGGTGACTCAACATCATGAGCTCTAGGTAAAAATAAGGGGTCTGGGGGTCACCCCTAGAAACATTTTGAAATTTTGCCTCATTTTTACAACATTTAAGTTACATCCGAAGAGAACAGCCTCTTGTAAACAACATTATTTTCTAGAGAAAAAAGTTACAGATAAACGTCAAAGTTTCAATGGGAGCCGGAGGTCCTCCCTCAGAATTTTTTTTGAAAATTTCCCTTTAAACTAGTGTTTTATCTCCTTTGCAACCTCATTGGGGAGCACCCAGAGGGAACCGCTTGTTGTGAGCGGCAGAATTTTCAAGGGAAATATACTATATAACATATATATTTAAAAATTTTAAAGAGGGGCCTGGGGGTTCTCCCCCAGAAAATGTTTGGAAATTTGCCTCTTAAAGTAGTGCTTCAACTCATTTTGAGGCCCTTTGGGTTACATCCAAAAAGAACAGTTCCTTGTAAAGCATAGAATTTTCTAGGGAAAAAAAGTTATAAATAAACGTCAAATTTTCAAGGGGGGGGGCGGAGATCCTCCCCCAGTAAACATTTTTGAAAATTCCCCTTTAGACCAGACTCCTAGGGGCTTCAAACTCTTTGGTTCCCAAAGGGAACTGCTTCTTGTAAGCGGCAGAATTTTCAAGGGAGGCACATTGTATAACAGACATCAAAAGTCAGGAGGGGGTTTGGGGGTTCTCCCCCAGAAAATTTTGAAATTTGACCCTCAAAAGTTGTGCTTTAACTCCTTTTGGGACGTTTTGAGTTAAATCTGATGCTCCTTGTGGAAGTTACAAAATTTTCAAGGGACTCTCAGCAATTTTTCACCTAAGAGTAGAAACCTTGGGGGGGGCAATTGCCCCCCCCCCTCCCCCCCCTAAATGACGCCCATGTTCAATACTTATACTTCATTAGGATTCCCGGGCATCTGTGTCTTCTGGAATATAGAGTTTTAACACCAGTCGGGCTCCATAGGGAGGGCACTTTCACTCAACCTTTAGACACAAATAGACAAAAGTTTGCTTCTTTTCCAACAAATATTTCTCAAACCCTCCCCCCCCCGTGGGATGTACTTTTGGCCCCTTCTAAGTTTGTTAAACAATATAATCTAAATTCTAAACCAAATATAATCAACCAATTCTAAAGTTTTAGAAAATTTGACCCTAAAAACTGTTTTTGAATCAGCACGATCACTCGATTAACATACAGGCCGAAGTCCAAACAGTTTGATGAAATGAAAGCTGGATAGGGAAAGTTCTTTTTTTTATCAATTTAAGCCCAGAACTACTTTTGATACTGGGATTTAAATTAGAGAAACTATTCTTCAAGTGTTTGCAGTGGAGAAAATTTGAGAAATTACTTTATTCAACAAAAATTTAATGTAACAGTAGAAAATTTATTTTGAAAATTGGCTGGAAAAGTCTGGCTAACCTGGGAAAGTGACCCCTACTTGTACTAAAAATGAAGGAAAAAAGGAAGAAAATGAGAAAGAAGAAAAGAAGTACAGTTGGGGAAATAAAAAACGACTCAGTTGAGATTTCTGACGAACCACTTGGGTTAGGAAGACAAACAAGGTGTCATTTTTCATGTCATGAAGTATTCTTTAAATGAGAAAAATTTCGAGTCCTTAGGGGTCGTCTTCATATTAAACGACACACTAACTTTTTTCTCCTATAGGGACCCCCAATTATTATGGGATTTTCTGAAAGAGCATCCTCATAAACCCCCAAATACCAAGTTTCATTCAAATCGTGCGGTAAATAAAGATTTTACGTTTTGGGGGTCGTCTCCAGAGTGAGAAGGGTTAATTTTCTGTAAACACTATTTCTTAAAACCGGTGGGATAGTAAGAATTTTACTCACCACTTTAATGTTTATTGAAAAGTTTATAAATAATTTATTGAAATTTTATATCAAATTTAAGTTTTAATTTAAGTTATGGTGATTAAAATAAGGCGACTGTTTCCAGAAAAAGCATTCGCCGGTATACATTTCGCAGCGGTATATGGTCCCTTAAAGAGTGGGAATTTAGTTTATTTCGGTTTTTTCCAAAACTATTAAATGAAATCGACTGAAATTTTGGTTTTCCACATAAAATTACTACCAAAATCGATTACCATAAAAATATTAAAAGATTTTAAAATTTAATTTTTGGGTCAAAATTAGATGTTAATTATCTATCTATTAACCATTAAATATCGCTATAAAAGCATAATTATTTTGTTTGGGGACACAAATTTGATCTAAATTCAAAGTTTCATGTTTTTACGCCGAAAACTTTTTGACAAATTTCACATTGAATGGTTGACATTTCAAAAATTTATTATGCTTCTATTTGGATACTTACATGGATGAACTTGGTATTTGGGGGTTCATGGGGATGCTCTTTCAGAAAAATGCATAATAATTGGGGGTCCCCATAGGAAAAACAAAAGTTAGTGTATCGTTTAATATGAAGACGACCCCCTAAGGACTCGAAATTTGTTTCATTTAAAGAATACTTCATGACATGAAAAATGACACCTTGTTTGTCTTCCTAACCCAAGTGGTTCGTCAGAAATCTCAACTGAGTCGTTTTTTATTTCCCCAACTGTACATTTTGAATGAAAGTTTGAACAATCTTGAATCTTTGGGACCCCCCCCACCCAAACAAAAGGGGCCAATAAGGGTAAAGGGTGAGAAAAAAGGGTAAATAGAAGAAAAAGTACACTTTTTGAATAAATGAAGAAAAAAATTTGCTCTTTTAAAATGTACTTTTTTCCTTCTTTTCCTTTATTTTTCCCCCTTACTCTTTTTTTTTTCTCCCTTCCCACTTTTTAGGAGGGGGGGGGGGAATTTAGCCATATTTGGATATTCAACTTGTAAAGGAGATTGGCAAATTCTATGTAACAGTAAAGAAAACGGAATTATGCAGCGTTTCGGCCCATCTAAAACCCAACCCAAAACACTGTGAAAAGACCATTTCTCGAGAAACCCGTCATAAGTGAGCTTTCTGTAATCTCTTTTTATCGGATCCAGAAAAGCTTGCATGACGTCACGAACCGGAAACAACATATCTTTGTTGTTTAATTTCAAGTTCACAATGTTCGCTTACTTTTTATCTGATATATTTATTATTTTTTACAATCATAGTTAATTAATATATAGTACTAGGATATGCTAATAGTATTTTATTAAATGAATTTGAAAACAAATCTCGTAAGAAAACAAAGCACTACTTGAATTCAATTTCGTCCATTAAGTAGGAATTCGGAAATATCTTTCTTAAAAAATCTAAGCGAATATTCTGATGACATTATGTTTATTTATTTTTTTCGTTTCTATATTATTCATTTCTCATGCGTTTCTTTTCAATTAAAACTTTTTTAAACATTTTAATTTTCTTATTTTTTAAACGATTTTAAATGCTGAATTCTTTGATATGGTTTATAATAATGAAAAAGTGAATAAAATTTGGTTAATTTATTGTTTAGCTAGAGAAAATCAATTATTATTTTGGGAATTATATATAATATAATAAGCTTTATTATTTTCATAACGAAAATTACAACAAAACTGACAAAGTAATATATTCATCACCAAGGGGACTTTTGTCCCGTTCAGGTGACAGATAGATTTAATAAGATTACTATAATAATGCAAAACAAACAATACAATACAAAAACAATATTCAAAAATTTAAAATCAAATAACAAACGTTTAATAATAAAACAAAATTGGCAAGAGGATGGTTATTTTAGGTATAGTTGCCTCAATTTAAATATGAAAATGACGGTCTATGTCGTCCAAATTTATTAGGAAATTAAAAAGCTCGCGTTTAAATGTTGAATATATGTTTCTATTCAGTTAAATATTTTAAAAATTGTGGAATTATTTTTACAATTAATTATTAATATTGCATTCCTCTATAGAAGGATTTACTAATAACAGATAGTCTTGATTTTCCGAGATACAAAATATAAAAAATAAGAAAAATTTAATTAAACATTATTAAAAATTATAAACTGTTGATAACTTAAGAAAATTAAATTATTAGACACGGAAAAACCAAATCAATGATGTGTTGTAACGTCAGTCAAGCTTTGCTATATCCGATATTCCTTCGACCTTTTTAACACGGCATCAACCCTGAACCAATTATCATCATCAACTATAACGTCCTTTCTCAATTGCGACTTACGAGACAACTGTTCGCATGACTTCAAATTCCAACTCGTGAAACCATTCTTATTCTGCTCGAAACGTGTGTCTCTGACCGCATTTCATTCCCCGTGATTCAGATCAATGACGTCACGACATTTTTTTTGAAGCGGAATGTTTGATTTTCGAGAAAAGTTGGTGAAATGTGCCGTTTTCTCTATGTTTACTTTTTCGGGATGATGGTTTACTGTGGACTAGGGCGGGGAATTTTTTCTTTATAGAAAAGTTGGATTTTCAGCATTATTTTGATACTTCAAAACCGAAGAACCGGGCAAAAATTCGTGATACCGATTAAATCTTCCTCGAAAACTTTTTTCGAGCTTCATTTCTATTTTTTCTCTAAAAGCAATAATAGTCACCACTATATAAGTTAAGTATTATTAAAACTAAAGTGAGATAAAATGCAAATTTAATGCTGAAGCACTTGAACATGCTTTTACTTCTTGTTACGGGTTGAATTTAATAACCCCTCAATAATAAATGCCCAAACTTTATTTATCTTATTAGTAAAGAGTGTTATGAGTAAAATCGGGACTGATTTAAAGGCTTAATCCTTATGATCAGATTGAGTGTTTTTGGTTTCGATATAAAATCGCATGATTATTTTTGAGCGATATACAGTTTTTTTCAGATAGTAATCATCAATAAAAATTTTTTTATCAAAAAATAAAACACAAAACAGCGCTAAAACATTTCATTCCACATCACGCCAAAACCGCCAACTCACTTTTTTCAGGATGGGCGTTCTCTTCGGTATTTTTTAGAATAATCGAGGCATCACTCCATTGGCGATCTTTCGTGAGACAAAAATTATTAAGTTTTGGATCACTTTTATAAGTAGCGTGTATTTGAATATTGTTTGCGTAATGCAAAAAGTTTGTATGGAATGTGCGCTCTAAATAAAAAAAATTGGGGGTCTGGGGGCCACCCGATAAGAATTCTGAAAATTTTCCTCAGAAGTTCTCAAACTGTGGGTCGCCAGTCAGTCTTTGGTGGGTCGCGACAAGTTTTTGAATTCAAGAATTTCCTTAGGAAATGATGTAGCAATTGAAATTTATCCAAGATTACCAAAAAAATGAGTTAAAACCCTGTTTTTAAGAGTCAAATTTCAAAAATTTCTGTGGGGGAAGACCCCCAGACCCCCCTTCTGACTCTGGAGCTCATAGTTGCTCCCACAATTAAAAAATTGGATACGCATAGGTTCATTTCTTTTTAAATACCTAAAAAGTTAAAATAATCTCGAATGTAATTTATTATTGGAAGAAAATAGTATAGATGGCTAAAACCCACACGCACAAAACTAAAGACATATAGGGGATATGAGAAGATTAACTGAAGATGAGGTGGGTCCGTCACGTTAGAGTTTATTTATAAAAAGTTGGTCGTGATGTTGGAAAGTTTGAGAACCCCTGTCTTAAAGTATTGTTTCAGCTCATTTTGAGATCCTGTGGGTTACATCCGTAGAGAACTGTTCCTTGCATACCAGAGAATTTTCGAGGAAAATTATTAGATAAACGTCCAAATTTAGAGGGGGCGTGAAGTAAACCTCAATTCGTGGCAAACACCTCAATTTCAAAAAAATTCTGCCATACGCCCCAGGAAATTTTTGAAATTGAAGTATTTGCTGTAACAATGAGTTAACACCACTAGATTGAATATTTGTAAAGTCGTTACTTTCTAATCTTATGCTTTGTTTTGCGTTAAAAAATGGTGACCACAGTTATCAACCCAGTTGTGTATATTGCCGTAACACAGTGGTGGATTCAGGGGGTGGCATTCTGGTTAAGTGCCCCCCTTGGACCCAAAAAATCACTCATAAGTACCAAAAAATGTCCCAAAAAGTACTCAAAATGAGTTAAAACCCTACTTTTACAGGTCAGATTTCAAAAAATTTTCAGGGGGAGGACCCTCATCCCCAGCGGTACGAAAAGGGGATTTTGAGTGATACTTTTTAGAAAATCCCCAAAATTTTGACATTTTTCTCAAAAGGTAAAGGTGATGGTCTGAAAAAGTGCCCCCCCCCTTGGAGCCGTGCTGGATCCGCGCCTGCCGTAACATTGCACTACTAACTTGGCGACAAATGCTTGCTGCCGCCAAGGTGGCGAATTCTGATTTTGGAGTTAACTCCTTGTTGCAGCAAACACCTCAATTTGATCTTCAAAAGTAGTGTTTTAACTCAATTTGAGACCCTTTGTGTTAACCCAAAGAGGATCGTTACTCGTAAGTTGCAGAATTTTCAAAGGAAACATTAGTATACAAACTGATGTCAGAATTTCGGGGGGTTGAACCCCTAAACCCCCCTTGTATGCGACCCTGAAGTGGTGTGTTATTACCCGTCATTTCATGGTCTTGCCCGAAAGCCCTTCGCTAATGGTTCAGCCGCAACAAAAATAAAGGTGTTGATAGTTCCGTTCATTACTTCTCGCCTTAGGCGTAGAGGGGACCTTGGATGAAATCAATCAGTAGTTGTCGAAATGAAGGTCGAGAAAGCCATTTGGGAGAAGTCGCGATGAAACGGGCGAAATTTCGTTTTGCTCGAATGCAGCGTCAGATAGGGTGAACTAACTGTGTTGACCACATAGTTTCAAATAATGAGGAATTTAATTGCTCTGGACGCTCAATTCTAAAATTCAGAAGTTGCAGCAAGATCTCATAATTAAATCGTCAGTTAGAAAAAGGGAATAAGTTCCAAAACAAAGTTTTGAGAAAATCGAGAAAAAAACTATGAGTAATGGAGTTTATGTTGCATAACCTCCAAACTTTTACACTATAAATTCAAGACCCTATTTAGAACACAGAACTAATCGTGGAAAATATGAATATATTCAAAATACTATTGTACAGTTGAAAAATTGATGAACTTATTTCCTTTCTCAAACTTTTAAAATTTCAGCCGAAAAAATCCTAAAAACCTCTTAAATTGGCATTTAAATTATATTTCTGCCTAGTTCACAGCACGAAAGTGAGAAATAAAACGATTTAACCAAATGAAATTCAAAAGTATTATGAAACTGAGTATGAGTCTTAAGGCAGTATCAATATCAATGGAGTAAGTAAGTGAATATGAACGGAGGTAAACATTCATTGGATAAAAAAAAAGGCGAAAACATTTTAACATAAAAAAATATTTTGGATTAAATTACGGTACAAAGAGTAAGAAAAGAAAGACAAATTAACTTAAATTTCAAATTTAATAAAAAAATACAATAAATGGACATCGATTTCGTCAAATTCAAGGAGCTATATCTGCTGATAGGGGGTAGTTAATTATTCCATCATTCCACTCATGTGTAAAACAAAGCTTGGGTATTTTTTAAGCCTAAAAAGTCACAATTTCCAATTTTTTTTACTTGTTTCCTTTTTTAAACTGACGATTCAATGGACTCTAACCGTCTGACGTCACACGGAACCAACACGTGACCTACTGAGCTTGCCATTGGTTACCACAGATACTACACTAGTAGATCTACTAGTGTAGTATCTGTGGTAACCAATTGCAAGCTCAGTAGGTCACGTGTTGGTTCCGTGTGACGTCAGACGGTTAGAGTCCATTGCATAGGTGAGGGATTTGCTTAATTTTACACTTTTTTAATACGTTATAGTTTAAAACTCTCAAATATCAGATTTTTAAGTTCAAAAATATGTTTTAAATAACTTAAAATTCGATTTTATTTTTGCCAAAACACTAGTAAAGTCATGTGATAAAATCAGACTTATCATAAAACCAAAACACGCATAAAACTCGTATGTTTCTCTAGTGAACGGCCAGAAAAAAAGAAAAAGTTAAAACTTTGAATCCTAATAATTCCAAAACCAATTAATATTTTTTGAAAAACAAAACGCCAATCTTTTTATAAAAAATATTTGTATGTGTCTTTAAAATATCATAGTTTTTTAGTTAAAACTTTATGAAGAATAGCAGAAGGAAGCAAGCTAAGCATACAATAACATGGCGAAACCAGTGGGTCCAAGCGCTGTGACGTCACACAGCAGCCATAACGAAATTACTGTTTTTCCCGCCAATACTGGAAACGACATTTTAAAAATTAATATCTTCGGGAATAGTTTTCCGATTTCAATAATTTTTACGTCATTTTTCATGGATTTTCATCCTCTATAATAAAAAAATTTAAAAAAAAAACGTGCAATTCCCTCATTGTTTCAAACATTATAATCAAATTGTAACTGTGAAATTTTTTTATATTAAAACCATGGAACTAGTACAATAATTAAAACCCAGCCGCATGTAAACGAAAAACAGACTTGTAAGTTAAGAATTGACATCGTTCAGTCATGTTTTTCTGACTTATAATTATGCAGCTTTCTTCTTTTAATCAACTATTAAAGTGTTTATTTTGTTAAAAAAAAAAAGCAGACATCCACATTTTGGAAATTGGAGGAGATAAGGGGGTGTTCATTCACTGTGAAAAAAGTGTCTATACCTCGTGAATATTCGCTTATGTATTTTATAATGATGTAAATTAAGCTACGCGTAATGCACATATAGCTTAGAACTGTGTTCCTCCAGTAAATGACCGGTGCATGCTAATAAGAAAGTCTATGTTACAGTATAATACTAACTGTAATTATATTAATACAGTGTTAAAATTATTGAATTTCTACAGCTCATATCTTTAAGAATACATTTATGATAAAAGTTGGGGTTCGCCTTAGAAAAAGGAACTTGTTGCGTTACGTATAAGGATGGTATCTTAGAGCAAAATAGTCATTTTAATTTTCAAGAATACGATAAATCATTGAAATTGGTGGATAAAGTATCCTTCTAACCGCCCACAATGTCCAATGTAGCGGTTCTTATTTCCAGTACTACATTATGCAAAACCTAAAACAAGAAAATTAGGTTACAGTTGGTCCCTATAAACAGTGGAAACATTCCACCTTTCTAATCGTAGTATACCTATTTAAAAGTAAGTTTGAATTCAATACTCATAGTTTAATCTAAAGACCAATGTTGATGATTCAATTTTGTTTTATATTTCAAAACTCGGGCTTGGAGTGGTGTATAACATTCAAATCCGATCTTGGTTTTTGTTTGGATTAAAATTCAAGGATTACACTTTGAGCGATATTACTCAGATAATAGATTCACGCGCGATGAAAACTACTCATATAAAAAAATAACAGTGAAATTATTAAAAAAACACATTGTTTGTTAGCCAAACATGCTAATCTACTTTTTCGAGGATGTGGTGCGTTTTCTTCAAGAGTTTCTAGAATAATCGTGATATCTTTCTATTGAGGACCATCCAATCTTTCACGAGACTAAAATTACTATAAACGAAATATTTCAAATCCCCCGTTTTAAAAAAGAAATTTTCCGCAAATATTTTTATTATCTAGCTCCTAAATTATTCAATTCCTTACCTTTTGATTTACAAAACATTCCACTTAAGCAAAAATTCAAGAACTTATTATTTAATTTTCTTCTTGAAATTGAAGATTTGGATGACTTTTTCTTTTTTTTTTAAATTAAAGAAGCAAAGAGAGTAATTTTTACGCCTATAGCTGCTGTGCCAATTTTTTCTTTTCAATTTAAAAGAAAAAAAGTCTTGTTCGTTTTGTGTTCTATCTATTTTGTGTTATTATTATTGTTTTTTTTTGTGTATGTGTGTATTTTTTTCTTCTTGTTTTGTTATCCCCTTGTCAATTTTATCATCAATATCAGAAAAAACTTTTTTTGGTCATCTAAATGGGTTTTAACCCCCAGATGGCTCATATATTTTGTTCTTTTCAAATTTCCCCATATGTACCGTCCAAATTGAAATAAATTATTATTATTATTAATCCGTTCTTAACTATAAGATTCATCAGATTTTTCAATGTAGCAAATAAACATTTTGGGTATTCTTGCAGTAAGCGTTCTACCAATTTATTTAGTTTATTATGATTAGTTAGTTTTTAGTTAGCTTATGAACTTAAGTAAGCTCATTAAAAACATCAGTTGCGTTGTCACCATCTATCCTAAATCCAGCTAACTAAACTGGTAGATCGCATACTGCATGAATACCAAATTTTGATTGGATGACAATTTTTATTTTGGTTTCCGTAATTATCACTTTTAAACACTGATTTTAAAAAGATTCCTTATTACTACTCATTAAAATAAAAGACGATAATTTAAAAGTATATTTTTAGTGTTTAACTATGATTTTAAAAATATGGTTGATCGAAAAGCGAAGGAATACCAGTGATGATGGCTCGTATAAGTTCATTACGGGTGTTGAATAAGATCAGAAATTTATTTTTATCAATATTAATTCGGGATTTGAATCGTTACTTATTTTAATGCTCTTGCTCAGCTATTAAGCGAGCTGAAATTTTTATAAAACATACAATATCGACACATAGGTATGGCATTCACTTATATTTAAAAAATGAAGTTCAGAATAAATAGTGGTGATTTTATCCAAACTTGCTGTTTTCCCCTTGAGACAGCTCCGACAAGAAAAACGATAAGCCTTCTTGATGGTTACAAACAGATTACAATCGCGGTTCATGTTTGCTGTTTTACTGATAGAGTTTTAAAATACATTTTCACTTTGGAAAACAGTCTGAAAGACTATATGTATATATAGTATAAACGAGATTACGAATGACGAAAGGGCCACAGTCTGTGCAAAAACTTATAAGTTTAAAAAGAACAAACGAAAAATATATATGCACATGAATTTATTAAAATTTATTAAAAGCCATACGGCGTTTCGGGGATTCCTTGGATCCCCTTTGTCAATGGTACATGACAACAAGCAAACACAGTTTATATAAAAAAGCAAAAGAACGAAACAAGCGATGCCACAGGGCAAACATTATATTATTCTATTATAAACATTATATTATTCATATGTACATTTTTCTCTTTTGCCCTGTGGCATCGCTTGTTTCGTTCTTTTGCTTTTTTATATAAACTGTGTTTGCTTGTTGTCATGTACCATTGACAAAGGGGATCCAAGGAATCCCCGAAACGCCGTATGGCTTTTAATAAATTTTAATAAATTCATGTGCATATATATTTTTCGTTTGTTCTTTTTAAACTTATGAGATTACGAATCTTCTAAAAAAAATATTTTTGATCCCATTACAATAAAGGAAATAGGTAAATTTAGAAATTACAACGTTTGTTTTTATGGCGCAGAAGCACGGCTGGGAGAAAAGGGGTCTTACAAAGTGTGGTTTATTATTGACTAATTTACCCCGGGCCTGCTTTCGGGCTATAAAATCAAATTCTAAAAACCGACCCATAAAACCGAGTGTTGTTTTGTAAACTCAAAACCGCCCCTATGGGCCGTGTTCAAAAACTCAAAACACGTAGAAGAAACGAGATTGGAACGATATACGGAAACGGTGAAAAATTTCACGTAGAGCGAAGGATATGGAAACGAGTATAGTGTTCGGCAACTAGTGGTCCGAAAATAGTTATAACTACCAACTACTAACTAGTCTGGGAAATTGTAGTTGTAACTAGTAGTTAACTATTTTTTCCTGGGACTAGTTGCAACTAGTAGTTAACTATTTCCCAAAGTAGTTAACTACTAGTTAACTAAAACTAGTCTATTTAATTCCATAACATACTTTTTGGCAAAATCCTAATACATATTTCTTATCTATATCACAAAAAACATTCATACTTCGCGCAAAAATGGTCTTTATTTCTGGTTATGATATTTGAAGTACTCTACCTTTGATAAAAATTTTAAATATCTTTTTAAATTTTAAATAAAAAAATTTTTTCAAGTAGTTAAAAATTTGAAAGTAGTTTTAACTAATAGTTAATTAAAAAAGTAGTTAAACTAATAGTTGAACTACTTTAAAGTAAAAGTAGTTAAACTACTAGTTAACTACTAGTTGATCGGTAGTTAACTACTAGTTGCAACTAGTTCTAGTTAACTAGTGCCGAACACTAGAAACGAGTAATTTGAAATGGAAAGTCTAGAGCTCCCGTTTCCTCTCCCGTGTGCTCCTGGCGCCACAGCTCTCACCATTCTTACAAGTAATTACACAATAATAATACAAAATGCCGCTAACACTAGATATCCATTACTTTCGTAATATATTAATGTCTGAGGACTTTTTTTTTTTGTTAATTAGTAGCTGTTCTAGATTTTGTGGAAGTATTTAACGGACCACAAAAAGTGTAAAAGCAATCAGCATAAATTCGAATTTCGGAACAATATGGCGGACGGACAAGACCTCAGGAGTTACCGTCTCAAAATTCTCATACGAGAGATTTTTCTTCGTGTCCGTACCGTTCCCGCTAAGTGTTTTGTCTTTCTGATCTGAATACGGCCCTGTATCTCACTTGTCTAATCAGGTATTATTTCTTTCAGGAGACATCGGTGGATTGGTTCCCCATTTCCCGAGATTGTTTGGTCTACATTTTCTCTGTTACAACTCTCATCTGCATAATTCAAGATAATGTCGTAACTAGGTAAGATGTTTTGGAAATATACAGTGGCGTAATCGAGGGGGGAGCTACCCCCCAGAACTTTTCAATTAAATGTCAAATAGAAAAATTCTATTCTATTAAAGTTCTATTAAATGTCAGGGCTATTAAATGTCAAATCAACAAGGCACTCAATCTGCCCCTCTCGGGTTTTAGTGAAACTTTCAGGAATTTTTCTCTCCTATGATATATGATATAAATGAGAAAATGCTTTTATTATTCAATTTTTTTAAAGTTTTATTTATTTATTTATTTATTTTTTTTTAATCTTTGGCACTTTTATCATCAATAACTCCAGTTCTATTTGTCCGGGAAAAAAAACTATCACCCCTAGTTTTTAAGGTAATTTTACAAGGTTTAACTTTATAAAAATTTATATAAAATTAAACCTTGCAAAATTACCTTAAAAGCGAGGAGGTTCTGTAAAAAATAATGTTGGTATCCTTGAGGTTGAGTTTTTTTTTTTTTTTTTGAAAATTAAATTATACATATTTTCTGCAGCATAATAAGGTATGAAATCTGAAAATTATTGAATGGACATAGAATGGGACATGGGATCAGGAGTTCTAGCAAAAAGAGTTGTTTTATTTTTTCGTGTTAATACTCAAACTTTATATCAAATTAAACACTAGTAAAATTATCTTTGAAACGAGAGGTAATAGATTTTTCTCGGACAAATAAAACTGGAGTTATTGAAGATTAAAGAGCCAAAATTTCAATAAAAAAAATTTAATAATAAAAGAATTTTCTCAATTATATCATTATGGTAGAGAATAATCCTAAAAGTTTCGTTAAAATCCGAGAGGGTCAGGTTGAGAATTGAAAATTTTTGGTTGATTTGACATGGAATGACCCTATGGTATTTTTTTTCCTTTTAATCTCTTAATAACACTATAATCATTGGTTCACTAGAACATTAAATCTGCAAGAAAGTAACCAATTTAATGAAAAATTATCAAAATTACGGGGAAGGGGATTGAAGTCTACAAATCCACCCTTGGCGCGGAGAAATGGTGTATATTTTTGCATGAGAATGATAAAAATAATATCAAAACACTTTTTTTTTAGCGTAGAATCCGTTCTTCTGCTGATGATGTTCGCCGTGTACATAGCAGTAATGTATTTCAACTCCAGCATCAAGGAATGGGGTGAAGGTACGGTAAGTAATTCAATTTTAGGAATATGATTTACAGTGTGGCGAAACCACTCACTATAACAGTTACCCCTCAAATAGTTAAATATATCAATTTAATTTCAAATAGGTACGGCTAAATTTTGATGTCGAACTATATTGTAACTTCTGTTATGGAAGTTAGTTATTCTCCTTAGTTTATGGGGGTGGTTAGTACTTATAAATACCGTTTTGTGACAAAAGTGTTTGTGACTATCATTTAAATTTGAACTTTTCGAAGTTTTCTCGTGGTGGTCGTAGACTATATCAATCTTAAAGGTTGTGAAGAACAAGGATTTTGTTACTAAGTACTACCTCTAAATTGAATAGTAGTAACAACCTATATTACATAGACTAGTACTGTAAAATGGGTTAAATCGAAGCACTTTTTCAATGTAAAAATAAGTAAAAAAAAATTTTGGTGAAATGTTTTTTGATTGGAATATTTAGTCTTCTTTTGTTCTTTCAATTTTGAAAAAATCAAAATGTTTTTAAAAAATGTTAATCCTTATTCTATTAATTTTAGTGGTGTTCCGATACCGATTCCCCCGCAGATAGGGATGAATCTGAACACCGCTTAAAACCTTTATTTTTCTAATTCAGAAGTCGTAATAGGCATCAATATTGATGAAGAGCGAATACGATTACGTAAAACATAAAAACATGCTCATATAATATGAGCATGTTAACATAATATAATTAAACATAATATGAGTCATATTATGTTTTTATTCTGTTATTTTGTCGTGTTGGGAACTGAGAGCCCAGAAACTTAGTACCACCTTCTTAACTTTTCAAAAAAGTATTTTCAGCAATTAACTTCAGAAAAGCCTTACAGTCGCACTTTTTCATATAAGTGAAGAGATTAAACTTTAAATAGTCGAAGAATTTTGCATAAAATTCCTGGAAATGAAATTACTGTCGCTGTGTGATTTATAACTTTAGGAGGGTTGCAGTCCGATAGCTTCCTTCCCAGATTTCACCAATGACATATGTTTAAAATCAAATATATAGTACATTTTATACAACTAATTCTAAATAGGACATTGTATTGCAGCTCTTTTCTTGTTTTTCACTATATCACTAAACTAATTGTAATAAATAATAAATATAAAAAAACTTCTTGCATTTTGTTTAGATAATTTCAATAGCTTATATCCTTAATATGTTAATCCATGGCCGAATTCACCATGACAGTAATTTGCAAGGGAATTAAATGAAAAAAACTAAGCGTTCCGATTCACCCCGTTTTACGATATTTGCAAAATAATTGTCACTGTTGACTATAAACTCGTTTGGAGAACGCAATGAAATAAATTTCAAACATCAAATAAGGCTGATCGCTCACGAGCGACTTTTGTCACGGTGAAAAAGACAAAATTGTTGCCTTGGCTATTGAAACAAGTTTAAGTATTGGTAGAGTGCGCGCACTAGGCGACGTGACACTTGGCCGATTGCAAAGAATTTCTTCATAGAGATCCATTGTTTTATAGTGATATTTTTGATACTAGTAATCCTGGTCGCCGTGACTTTAGTCACTCGTGCGCGCCCAGCCTAAAAGCGAGCATTGTTCGAAGAAAATATCAATGTTCAACAATTTAATCATATCGGTGTTTATGGTTTAGTTTTGAAACTTTTTGTTATACAGCTTGTTCGCTAAACTACCAAAGCAATTTAAAACTTTGGATACTAGTATAAACTATCTAATAAATTTTATTCCCCTATTTCCTGAGCCATAACAAGAGATACATAAAGGTGTAGAAAACAGGTCAACAGGGTGCAGGGCTGTAACCAGACTTTTGTTTCGGGAGGGATTTTGACTCAAATGGTATTTCTAAGCAAGGTATCCCCAACGAGTACACTATGTGTTAAGTTTTAGATCACTTAAAAGTAGTATTTGAATTATTCTGAACATTATGTCAAAATTTTACAATTACTCCAAGTAAAAATGAGTGTATGGGGGTCACAAGCATTTTACTGGGGAGAAACCGCAATTGGGAGTACTCCCCCAGAAAATTTTTTGAAATTTGACCCTCAAAAGTAGCGTTTTAACTCATTTTGAGACCCTTTTGAGGTCACCCGAAGAGGATTTATCCTTGTTAGTTGCAAAATTTTTAAGGAAAAATCAGTACAAAAATTAATGTCAAAATTTCTGGAGGGATTTGAACCCCTTGAACCCCCCTTAGATACGGTCCTGATAGGGTGGTAGAAACACTACCCCAGTAAGTTATTTTTGAAAAGAATAATAAGAGCTATTTATGGTAAACAGTGCAATGTAATTATTTTTAGGTCTGAATTAAAACCATCCGTAGGATTAAACCATGTGATTGTTTAAATAAATTAGATGGTAATTTAGTACATTGCATTGCACTAAATAGTAATGCGTCGTTTGGAATTAATAAGTTTCCCTTATCCAGTTTAATATTTTCCCGTGATCAACAGGAATACCAGGAGTTGAATTTGATCACCAAAACCTGGCTTAATTAAATTTTGAGTAATACTACTTTAAAATCGGGCATGGTTTGGAGGTATGAAACTGAAATCCAATCTTGAGGGGGGGGGGTTTGGATTAAAAATTCTTTGCTATTTTTCAGCGTTACTGTTTTACTCAGATAATAATTTTTCACGATGAAAAATATTTTGGTCAAAAACTAAATCTTCTACGCGACAAAAATTGTTTTGTTTTTTATTCAAAAAATATATCCCTGAGAATAATCATGACAGACAATCATTCAAAATTATGATCACAGTGATTTTTAAAACGGGATTTTCTCTTTTATGATCACCAAATGACAATCCGTTCTTGATTAGAAATGCTACCAGATTTTATTACAAGAAAATAAAAGTTTTTATAAGATTTCGATTTTCTTTCCTATGTCTCCATAATTTATAATTTCAAGCCCTTGTAATGACCGTTTGGCGTGTAAACTGTATATTTTAAGTTCAAGATTGCTATAAACGGAGCAGAAATTTAAAATTTACAGATGAGATGCTTTATTTTTGCTAATGATTACATTTGGTTGGAATGCAGAAGACATTTGAAAGCCTGAAAAAAAATGTAGCAATAGAAAATAAATAAATTTGCATCTTACTAAAAGGCTTGGGCTAAAGGCTTTACTAAAGGCTTACTCAAGTGATATGGCTAGGTCTGTTGACTTAGCAACAGTGTAATTTTTTCTTACTGTCAGCTTGAATATAAGCTTTAAAAATAAAACTGATCATAAAGCTGTATCCTTAATACAAAAAAAAAAGTGTGGTATAAATTTAAAAAAAAACTTACTTTAAAACTAAGTTTAAATGTAATAAATATCTAAAATTTTAGAGATTATTTTTAACTATTGACCATTTTTCTTTACACAAGTTAACCCTGGAGGACGCGCGCACATTCATATTAAAAAGGAACAACCAGTGTGTTTCCAATTGATATATTGATCTTCAAGAAACAAATAATAGGAATCAAACAAAACTCATGATAATTGTACGCACACTTCAACATTTCAAGTACAAAGGCATAAACAGCTTAAAAGATAAGATAATCAAGTCCAGTGGTTTCCCTTTTATCTTAATTGTCATTGACACGGATGCGCTAGAAAGCATATAAAAAATTTTGGACCCTCGCCTGCCTTACATATCAGGGACATCGAGCTATCGGCTACAATTAGCCGGACGCTCGTAGCAAGAAGTAAGAACTAAGTAAAACACGTCGCATATATGTCGTAAAAAGGGAGTAAAATTTTCAAGTTAAACGCGAGGGTAATTCTTTTTTTTTATGATAGAAATAAGCAATGTAATGTGACTGTGTGTGGAAAATCAAATTCCGTTTCTGTAAAAATTTGAAGAGCTACTTCGTATCGTTATGGTCAAAGCAGAAAGTACGATCAATTAAACTTCTAATCGAACTTTACTTAACTAAAGGACTAACTATTCAAAAGCTCTTCAGTTATGGGATAAAATTATCAATTAAAATAAATAATTTTCTCGATTAGTTCTCAGTTAAAATTTATACCTGGTTCTTTTATAAAGCATTCTTATAGGTAATTTAAACTATTTTCTTTCAGAAATAAACTTATCCACATTTACCCCCGAATGTGGCTCATTAAATTATTCGCAAATTATTTTGTACTGCTGTACAAAATACATAGTATCAGTTCAATTGAAATTAAATTATATTTCAAATGAACTCATGCATTGATCAAATGATTTCATTTCATATCAGAAAAGCTGACGTCAAAAGTGCCTCTCGGAAATTCGTGAAACACCGTTTCCATGGAAACACTACGCTGTAAAAACAAAACAAAAACTAGAGCGCAATGTCTTTCAAAGCGGAATGATTGCAAACGAGGCACGCGTGACGTCACAAACTGTTTCAGCTCAGCCCGAAAAAAGGCTGTTTTTAATTGAAAGTAATTTAAAATTTAGCACTTTTGAAAGGCGTATTAAAAAGTTTCCTGAGATTTTAAGCTATTCTGAACATATTAAGATTTAAAAAAGAAATTGAATGTAATCGTCCGTATGTCAGAAATGTTTATGTGCTTAAATAGAGGGCTTTGCATGTATTGGTAAACATGTGGACCAGTGGTTCCCAACTGGTGGTCCGTGAGAGTCTTGGAATTGGTCCGTGAATGGGCACAGAGAAACAAAAAAAAAATCCAATAAATTCACAGAGAAAAGATTGAATTATATCCGTAACGATGACACTCAGCTGAGTAATTTGTGAGGATAACAGTCACCACTTAATTATTAACAATACTTTTGAGTACTATAAATATTTTTTAGTAAAGTTAATGAAATAGCCACACCAGACTGAGTTGCTGGCGGGTGCATTAAAAACGCAATAAAGATGGTTATCTAAGACAGGGTATCTATTAGAAGTGAGATAACTATCTTTATCGCTTTTTAGTGCTTTTGGCTGTAGTAGTGTGGCTTGTCTCTAAAATTTCTAAAAACTCAGCTACATTTTTGTAGGTCCCGAAGATTTAATTACATCATAACAAAAATTCTTAAGTAATGAGTTATAGTTAAAATTTTCTTTTAATAGAATTATAATTCAGAGCATCATATAAATTTACATGCTTAATTAGGGAAAATAAGCTTTTATCTTGCAATTTTGTCAGGGTGTAGAATTTTAAGCTATAGTATAGTGTGCTGTCCTTTAAAAACAACCCACTCCAAATTGTACCCTAAAAACAACCCATTGAGATTTTTTAATTACATAATTAAAATAATTTTACCATCTCATATACCATTTCCTTCTATACCTCTTAGAGTGTCAGGGATGTAAAAACTGGTCAAAGAACGGTTCATTTACTTATTTTTTAAACAAGCTGAGATAATGTAGATTTTTGGCAAAAAATGTTCTTCAGATTTACAGATTTTGTAAAAATGTATGTTATAAAGACTTTAGAGCATTTTTTGCGCGTTTTTATGTTATCCCATTACTATGAGAATAAAATATTAAAGTTTTAGCTCAGTCCGACAATTAGAGTCCTTCTAGGAAAAAGTGGGTTTTTTTTCAAATTCTTACTTAATTGACTGCCAATTTGTAACAGATGATTGGAATTAAACATGCTAAGCACTAAAATGTTAAGGAGGATGAGCTGCTAGTACAGTTTTTTGTTCGATTTAATTATCCTTTTTATTGAGCTTTTAATGGAGAAAATATTAAACAGTGGGTTGTTTTTAAAGGACAGCACTATGTGCTTAAATAGAGGGTTTTGCATGTATTGGTAAACATGAAGACCAGTGGTTCCCAACTGGTGGTCCGTGATACTCTTTTGGAATTGGTCCGTGAAGGGGTCCAGTGAAGCACAAAAAAATCCAATAAATACAAATTTGAGCGAATAGAATAAGAAAAGATTAAATTTTATATTTTTATCCGCAACGATGACACTCAACTAAGTAATTTGTGGGGACAACAGTCACCACTTAATTATTAACAATACTTTTGAGTATTATAAATATTTAAAGTGAAATAGGTAGGTTCTGAAAAATGAAACTCGTCTCCATTGTTGTAGGTCCATAAGATTTATTTATATCATAACAAAAACTCTTAATAACTTATGAGATTAAGTTAAAATTTTCTTTAAATAGAATAATAATTCAGAGCATCATATAAATTTATATAAAAATAAGCTTTTATCTTGCAATTTTGTCAGGGTGTAGAATTTTAAGCTATAAAGGGATGGTCTTTGAAGGTTCAAATTTTAAACCTAGTGGTCCGCTGACTTCTCTGAGTTGTGAACCAATAATGTAGAGGGTGACTTTTTTAAAAATTAAGATCTTTTGCTCCAGGTGGAGGACCTACACCGCTGGTGGAAGAAGAGCAGGCGCGCTCGCGCCTCGTCGTTCGGCTCGCGGCGTCGCTTGTCTCTGAAAGCGGGGCGCATAGGCCAGCCCCTGCCCCCCGACGACCCTCTCCCCGAAGACAGCAAGGCCGAGGAGGACAGCGCCAGTGACGTCACTGTGGAGGTATCGTTTCGCTTTTCGTTATCTGATTAGAAATTGAATTGTCAGTTGGGAGTAAGTCTAAAAAATGACAAAGTGACTTTTTGTGCTCGAAAATATCTCCAGGCGATATGAGACCATATGAGTGCAAAGAGGGGGGAAATAACTACCCCCTATCGGCAGATATAGCCCCTTGAATTTGCGAAATCGATGTCCATTCATTATATTTTTTTAAAATCTGTACTTCATTAGAAACGTCACCTGATTTTCAAAATGACACATAGAACTTTTAATCTAATTTTGATTTTTTTTCTTCGTTTCCATAATGAACAACTTGCACGTTTATCAATTTTGATTTTATCATGTAGAAAAACTTAAATTATGACGGAAAGCGTCTTCTTTTTTAATTTTTTTTAGGCCTGAATAGATACAATAAAATGGTTTAAATTGCCCACTATATACTTCTATACCAAAACGCTATCTTTCCTACGCCGACTCCCGCATTGGTCGTCGCTGGTTCACAAGAGCGGTGCTATAGTGAAGGTAATTTTCGAAGCATTTTTCTTCATAGAAATCTTCTTAAGTTCTTAAACCAATCATTTCAACTTACCTTAATCACTTGTTAAAACGTGTGCCATACCACCGCTCCTGTGAACTAGCGACGACCTTTTGGGTCGGGCCCAGTGACGTCAAATAGCGTTTTGGGGGTCACGTGATTGTTAGGTAATTTTAAACTTAAATGATAAAATATTTAAGAAATAAAATGAGTAAAAATTGATGTTTTTCAACATTTGAGAAGACAATCTATCGATATATAATAGAATAGAATATTTTATTTGCCTTTCAGGCCGAGGCCTGATGGACAAAAGGATTCTACATGATTAACTATTAATACATTAATATATAGCAAAATACAATAATACTATTAGTTATATACAATATAAATACAATTAATACAAACCAATAAGTGGATATAAAAGAAGAAAAAAAAAACATTTTATTTTTATGAAATAAAAGTGAATAATTGCTTCGAAAAAATTAACTACTCAACTAGCCAATATTTAAATAACTGCAATAAATAATATTCAGAGCAATAAGTAAGATACAGTGCAATATATAAAATACTAGCTGATATACCCGCCGTTGCTCGGGGTATAAAAGGCTTATTAAACTGTGTGTTAAAATAAATAAGAATTATTTTCTTTACTGTATTCCTTTCCGAAGAGTCATTTAGATGCAATAGAGTCAACTCTCTTCCCGCTAGGATTCTTTTTTGATGCCATACTACTTCTATAGGATGTAAAAAAAAATTTAAAAATACCACCTGTTTAGATTTAACGTGTGAAATCCCCATCCCCGTTTTTAAAGAGTAATTTTTCAAAATAGGAAAAAGTCAGGAGACCTTCTGAACCCCCTTATTTTTTTTCTCTTTTGTCCTATTCTCCCTCCATCCATTTCTAAATAATTGGTATAAATGTATATTTGAGGCAAATTTCTCCGCCTTCGCTTCACAATAAAGGTAGGTAAAAAATAAAATATTATTGAACAGCAATTTCAATAGATAAAACTTATTGCCCTCTCATCCCGCTAAATTTTTATAAAATACAAAGCAATTAAATGTACATACTTTTTTTAAGATCTTAAACAAAACCTTAAAAAAATCGATTTAGAATTAGTGTTTATAACCATTTTTAAATAATAAGATTTTTTTTTAAATCAGGGGGAGACCCCCTGAACCCCCTTTGCTGATTCATCACCAACATATTCATTGAAAGAAACATGAAATAAAAGTAAACATAATTTGAATCGACACCAGCTATTGAAAATGCCTCTGATAAAATGTTGTTTAAATTGAACTTTGCTGGAAATACTTAAATTTGATTAAATAGAAAAAATAATAAATTTTTTCAGTGGAACGGTTTTCGGTTATCATAACAAAAATTATTTAATAATTAAAAATTGTTTCTATATCAGATTTTTAAAAAATTCACCTGTTATAAAACATTTTTTAATAAATATTTCTAACAATAGAGGTATTGCTTCACCTGAAAGGAGCAATAACCGTTATCAATTTAAATTGAAGGATGCGCATAAGGATTTAGAAAAAAGCCAAAAAATTCTGCTTGGAATGCATTGATTTAAAAATTCTTTTTTGCAAACCTTCCTGGTTGTGTGAGGAATAACATGCTAAAATTTCACAACAATCACATTAATAATGTGGGTGCCAGGATCCAAAAACTAAAAATGGGAGTGAATATTCAAACCCCCGTGCACACCCTCCAAAATCGAATATCGAAAAATCCAGAAATCACTTTCTTTGAAATACTCTTAAGAAGGTATTACCAACAGTTCATTTCGTAATATCGATTTCTCGGTACTGTTTTCTTCGAAAACGTAAAACTTGGTTTATGCTCAGCAAAAACGGGGTTTTGGAATTTTCAGACCTCTTAAAATTCGAATATCCAAAATCTGAAAAATGTCTTTCTAGATATTGTTGCTAGGTACCTTCCTGCGAAATAACGAAGATCTGGGATCATTTGGGACGCCGCTGGGCTCAAAAACGTCGAAAACGCTCCAAACCCCCCTATGGGTCAGAAAAAAGATATTTCGAAAAATCCCTTCTTAGTGCGCGTATACACCGTAAGGTCTTCGACCCTACCAAGTTTCGAGTCTTTAGCCCCGGTAGATTTTGCTGTGCGTTGGTAAGTGAGTGTGGTAAAGCTCTTTTATTATTATAGATAGTCCAATAAATAATAAGTGCGTACAGATAAGCAAATTTCAAAAATCAGTAAACCCAAGAAATCACACCTCCCTGACAAACCATACCCTGACATACAAGAGATATGTTCAATATTGTACTTCCCTCATGAATTCTCCAAAGAATGACTCTCCAACATGAACCGGTTCATTCTTTGTGCTGATTTAATAAAAGTATGAAATTAATAGATATTTGCCGTGATTATAGGATAGAAAACTATAAGAATTGCTATGGTATTGGATCAATGATGTTAGGTACTGAGCTCTATAAAAATCGTATGCTCTACATTCAAAAAATACGTGTTCCCAATATTCATATTTTTTTAAATTGCAAAATCTACAAATTTGGTGAGGGTGTATTTTAAAAATTTTGCCTTCAAAAAACAAGAGTTCTTCAATCTATCGATATAGTACAAAATTGGGCTCTTTCCTAACAGGTGCAAGATTTCATTACCCTTTTTTTACGAAATTTCCACTAACTTTCTTCTTCTCTCACCCGCAGTCGGAATCGTCAGAGGAGGAGTATGAGCTGAGCCCGTGGTCGCTGCCAACGGAGCCCGTGCAACGCGCGCTGTGGGCGGCGGTGTGGCCCGCGCTGCTGCTTCTCACCTGCACCATCCCCTCTTGCAAGAAGCCGAACGAGGGCAACTACGCCCTCACTTTCCTCTGCTCCGTCATCTGGATCGGAGTCATCTCTTACATGTGCTCCTGGATGGTCACCATCATAAGTGTGTATAATTTTATTGTATATTAATATCATAAACAGGGATTTTGCAACATGAAACAATAATCACCACTAAATAACTTAAATGAAAAGTATTATTTTTATTGCCTTAACAATAAATTTTAATACAAAACTTGATTTTTTATAATATAAATATAGTAGAGATGTTACGTAATAGTTAAAATGTGGAGCCAGTTCCACAGTTCCAGTTCCATGGTGGGATTAGGTTCCATTAATAGTTCCAGTTCCACACATAACCCATTAGCGCCCATTGATCTATTTTTAGATCGCTAAACAGTGTCGAAAATTTGCAATCCTTGTGTATCGTTCATAGTTTTGTTCGAAGTTCACTAATATTAAAATGATAGTATTTATAGCACTTTAAAGATGAAATGTATTAAATTATTTTCAGAAAAGTTGCAATTAATTGTGGATTTTAGCTGTCTTATTAATGCGCGAACTCTCACGTCCATCGCCAAAGACAATAATCTCGAGTGATAGCTAAGTGTTTGAACAATCTTAATGCATCGCCTTTATTTCTAGGAAAGATTCCTCGTGTATTGGTTTAAACAGGGCTAAGTACATTAATAAATTTAAGCACCATTAGAAATACTTAACTTTGACTTTTTAAATTATATATAGACTCCATTAAACTTCCTTCTATAGAAATTCTTTTAGATTATAGAGAACTTCAAATTGTTAAACTAAATCATAGCTAAAAGAGAGTTTATTCAATGCTTATGGTTATAAGAATAAAGTTGCTAACCTAATTACAAAAGCATCCAGATATTTATATTTAAATTCACATACTCACCACTAAATAGTTATTAAATGAAGACCTTATATTAAAATCGGAAATTTTAAGGTAACTATTCTTATAGTATTGACTTAACCAAAATACAGGTTCAAATGAGTAATTAAAATGGTCTACTTCTAATCGCTTTACTAGTTAAGTACCAATACTATCAATTAGTTGATTTTAATTAAAATAATATAGAAAAAACCGTTAAAACATAATGTATTTATAAAACTATACAATATATTGGTGACTTTTAAAAGCAACTTTCCTCGGGACGAAAATGCTTTATCCCATTTTAAAATAATCGTTAAATGGGGTCATTCTTCCAATAATTTAGCCCTTAATGGTTAATTCAGACACCTTGCTCCTCTGAAATTTCCAACAATTCAGCAGAAATACGTGATGCAACAAAAAATATCCGTGTGTACCAAAATTATTTAAACCAGGTGTTTTTCAAACTATAAATCTAGTAACCCCCCCCCGAGGTCTACTTACACGCAAGCCATCCGATAAGCTAGCTACACCCATTCCAACGGAGACTTGACTTTTTACAATCTTAATGCATCGCCTTAATTTCTAGGAAAAATTCCTCGTGTATTGGTTTTAACAGGACTAAGTACATTAAAAAATTTAAGGATACGGATATTTCCTGAAAAAAAAAATAACCCATCCCCCACCGAGATATACTAAAACGCACGCGTTCCTTTAATCTCAGTTCTCACGACAGCTAGCTACACCCGTTCCGATGGAGCCCCAAACAAACCCTATACGCTCCAATAAGCTCCAAAAACTTCCAACCATGCTATAAGTTCCAATCTAGAAATAAATTCCAACAAGTTCCAAAGACATCCTAAAATGTTAAAAGCTCCAATCGGGTAATAAATTCCAAAGCAGCTCCAAAAACTTCCAATCATATTAAAAGCTCCAATCTAGTAATAATTTCCAATAAGTTCCAAAGACATCCGAAAATGCTAAAAGCTCCATTCAGGTCATAAGTTCCAAAGCAGCTCCAACTTAGTCGAATTTTCCAAAGAGCTCCATTTATTTCATTCCAGAGTAATAGCTCCACTTCTAACAGCTCCACTGGAACTTATTGGAACTTATTGACTTGGAGCTATTTCCAAACTAATCCGCCTCACTCATTGAACCACCTCACACACCTCAAGCCACACACCACACGCAATGCATGGGAGGATGTCTATGAGAGAGATATGACGATGCGATGCGGGATTGACGTAATGCTGACGTAATGCATAGAGAGGGAAGGGAGCAGAGAGAGACACTGCACACTGGAAGAAAGAAGCGCGCGTGTTTTAATTCATCTTGGGGAGTGGCTTGATGGGTTCTCGTTAAACGTGAGTTGGTTGCGGAGAAATATGAATTTGCCATTGAATTTTATCGGTTCCAGAGTGGAACCATTAAGGGGTTCTTCGTGGAACCGGTTCCAACGGTTCCACGCTGGGATTAGGTTCCATGGAACTGTTCCAGTGGAACCATAACATCTCTAAAATATAGGGTCAGCTGAGCTTTGGCGACTCGTTTGATTTCTGATACAGGTTTAGAAATAGATGAATTCTCTATGAGTAACTTGGTAAATTTCGTGTCTGTAAAGAATCATATAACTGATTTTGAGTTTTATGGTTACTTTTGAGAGAAATGCACGTACACATAAATTATTATTTCTTTTCTTTTCATTATTATTATTTATTTTATTTTTCTTCTAATATTTATCTTTTTTTGTTTAATATTTGTTCTTCTTTTACGTTGTCATCAATGCATTTTATGTAACATTGTGTGTCCAATAAATTCAATTCAATTCAAAGTACCCACTACCCATCACTATCATACCATTGGCTGATGTATCAATCCTGTCGCAAATTCCACTTATCTTGGGGGAATATCCCATAATACAGGGGTCTCCAAAGTATGGGCAGTTAGACACAAAACTGGCCAGCGATAATTGACAGGACTTGCCCCCATTCCAATCTCCTTCAAAGCGTAATTTCGCCCCATTTAGTATTAGAGAATCATAATTAACATTGCGTGAAAATAAAGAACGGACCTCCCATTTTCATGACGATAATTCTCCAAGAGTTGTTGGCCTTCGAGTTCTACTATTCCTTTGACCTACGGAACTCTCTGGACAAAAAAGGGTAGAGATATTCCAATGAATTCGAATTTGGGCAAATCAACTCCTTATAGAACATTTCGACAGCCACGTTGCAAAAGCCTGTAAGAACACTTTTTGGCGAAAATAAGGTTTTGAGTTGTACTTGTTAAAGATGGCCTTGCGCACATCTCAGTGCCACCAAAATCGGCCAAAGACGCTTCAAAACTTCTCCATGACGATTTGTAAGAACCTGTAAGTTGGGAACCTCCCAATCACCAAGAAAAACTCTGTAAGTTGCAGTGACGCTGAGGGGAGGTAAGTACATGAACCAAAATTGTTTGAAAAGTTTCATAGTTGCCTTTAATGTACAACAAAAACGGGACAGAAAAAGTACAGTTCATAAGACGAAAAATATGCAGTTTTTTCGTCTCCTGAAAACTTTGAGGTTTTGCACTTACAGGCTTTTGCAACATGGCTGTCGATTTGTAATCACGTGAATCTCACCTAGCAACAGGTTCTCTTCCTCCAGCAGTTAACAGTTAAACGAAAATATCTGGTCGTGTCGTCATGTACGAATGCTTCTATTGGAGCATTTGCAATCACGTGACCCTGCACCTAGCAACCGCTTTAGCAACAGGTGCCCCCAAACCAAGGAACAGGTGCGTGTCCTCCAGCAGTTAACAGTTAAAAGAAAATAACTGGTTGTGACGTCATGTGCGAATACTCTATACTGTGAGAGCAACAAGATTGGTCCATTAACGAAGCCTTAAGTGCATTCTTATAATGCGATGATCAACTAACTGCTTTGTGCGTGTATGTTAAAAAAAAAAATTTTTCAGGTCACACTCTGGGACTCCCTGACTCGGTGGCCGGAATCACCATTCTGGCTGCGGGAATCAGCGTTCCGGAAATCATAGCGAGCGTCATCGTGGTAAAAAGTGGTAAGTCGTTCTTCAGTTGATACTACTTCAGTCTTATCACCGACAAGCCATTTTACCACAGCCCACATCAACGAATAGGCCAATATACCTTTTCACCGACTAGACCAGATGTTCCCAAAGTTGGCGGTACTACTCCCAGGGGCCGTTGAAGCTTTCCAGGGGGCTTTGGCTATTGTCATATTGACATATAAAAGCCATTCAAACCCCCGGAAATTAGCTTAAAATCACTTCCTTTCAGAATTAACTCACAGTTTGAACCATTCAGAACACGATATTCATGTGATGAGCATCCCTAAATAAACAAAGGCGTGATTTTTATTTGGCTTCATTCTTTGTATGAGAATATTTTTGAACTCAATGGTTGTTCAAACAAGCATATAAACAACTTTTGAGAAATAGAGCATTTGCAATCACATGACTCGGACCTAGCAACATACGCGTTGACCTACAGTAGTTAACAGTTAAAAGAAAATAACTGGTCGTGGAATGCTTCTATTGGAGCATTTGCAATCACATGACTCGGATCTAGCAACCTCCGTAGCAATAGATACCGCCGCACCTAGTAACCGCCCTAGCAACATACGCGTTGACCTACAGTAATTAGCAGTTAAAAGAAAATAACTGTTCGTGACGTCAAACACTCTATAGTTAGAAAAACTAGTATTTAAACTCCTAGTAGGGGAGCCCATGATGCTATATGTGGATTTACTCGAGCGCGTCAGATAATCATAGGGGAGATACCTTGCATGCTTTTGAGTAACTCCACCAAATATAAGCTCTCCATGTTGGTGGGTTTGTTTAGAACAGCCCGTCAAAATTTGAAAGAAAACTAGTTACATGGACATACTCGAGCGCGTCAGATTGGCTACCAAGGCAGTTTACAACTAGTTGAGCCTAGTTTCCTGGCTACTAGTCTATAAACATTTTGTTTCGTACATTTTTCTCAAAAAGAGCGATAGCGTCTTACCGGTCTTGGCTTTACTTTGCAACTTTGTAACCCTCCCGCTCCCTTGCCCACCGCTCAAATCGGCAGATTTTAGAAAATGTACACTTTTTAGCTGGTAACTAACCTACCTTATCTTTATCTGACGCGCTCGAGTATGTCCATGTAACTAATTTTTTTTTACAAATCTGACGGGCTGTTCTAAACTTACCCACCAACATAGAGAGCTTATATTTGGTGGAGTTACTCAAAAGCATGCAAGGTATCCCCCCTATGATTATCTGACGCGCTCGAGTTACTACCCAAAAACACTCTGGGCTCCCCTACTATCCTGCTTACGAAATTTCTTGAAAGTAAAATTTCGAGGGTTAAGCCTAAAGATGACCGTATTCATTTACACTCAAACTCCTCGAAATTCCGGCTATATTCCCCGAAATTATCGGGTTAGTTATCCACTCGTGTCTTAAAAACTGCAGTAACTTCTCACGTCTACCTTGTGAAAAAGTGATCCTTGACTTTTTGTGTTGCAGGGATGGCGAACATGGCCTTCAGCAACCTGATCGGCAGCAACATCTTCGACATCCTGTTCTGCCTGGGGCTGCCGTGGTTCGTCAAGACCTTCTTCGTCTCCACCACGGCCTCCCTGATGATCCACAGCTCGGCCCTGGCCTACACCACCGCCGCCTTGCTCTCCACCGTGGTGCTGCTCTTCGTCACCCTCGCGATGTGCGGCTGGAAGCTCAACCGGAAGGTCGGCTTCATCTGCCTGGGCCTCTACGCCGCCTTCCTCGCCGTCGCCTGCCTCTGCGAGATGAACTACTTCGGCAACATGAACCCGCCGACGTGCCCGGACTAGTGTCACCGTGGTGTCATTTTGTGCGGCCCCAAAAAGTAGCTTTAGAACACTCTTTCTACTTCTTCTTCTTCTTCTTCAGGGGACGTCCATAAATTACGTGAGGTGGGTTTTTTTTCCGAATTTTAGACCCCCTCCCTCCCCCTTGGTGAGATTTTGCTGGACCCCCCCCCCCCTCCCCCAGAAATTCTTACACGAGATTTTCTCAATCACTAGTTTCGTCTTATCGGCTTTACAATTATCATTTAGATTGCAAAATTTTGATACAAATACGCGTTGAAATCGAAAGCATGTAATTATCACGACTGACTGATGGCTAATGGTTTGCTGTTTTGACTAATCTGAGCATTTTTTCTAAACTTGTACTAAAGAATATTAGAGAAAAAACATATATTTTCTAAACTAAAAGTTTATGTGAAATTTTAATCGACACCCCCCTCTCCCCTGGTGAGATTTTGCTGGACCCCTCCCCCCCCCCTTTTTTTTTGACCTCACGTAATTTATGGACGTCCCCTATTAGCACGACAGCCCTGGGTGGGCCCTGGCCTTCCCTAGAATTTTCCTTCAGGCCTCCCTTTTTTTGGCCATGGTCTTCCAATTGACGGGGCCCGACTTACAAGTTTAGGGGCCCAGGGGAAAAGACCCATTTGGGGGCCCCCAACATGCCTTAAAATAAAACTTAATTCATTTGACTTAATGTAACTAAATGAATCATCTTTAAACCAAGTGTAAACACTGCGTAAAAATTGTTTGTTTAAAAGCTTTATAAGCTTAGTAGGTTTATTTTACAATTATTTCACATTTTCTTGGCTTTTTAAGAGCATTTTGGGGGCCCTTTTGAAATGGGGGCCCTGGGCAAGTGCCCAGGATACCCTCCCAGACTCACTAAGACTCTGCTAACTGACCACACTAGAGTCTCTCTCGAGGCAGTCAACCCATCTGAGACTGGGTCGGCCCCTAGATCTATTTCCAATTGGCTTGGCCAGGATTTACTTCTTGTGTTGTGCGCTCTCTGTCCATTCTAATGCCCATCAGAACACTTTTTAGCCTACTAAAATTCAAAAGTTTTTCGAGGGAGGACCCCCGAACCCCAGTAGAATAATTCTGCCCAGTAGCTATGAGGGGTCCTCTAAAGGGTTCAACCTAAGCTTTGGAAATGTCCGAAATTGAGTTTAAACATCGATTGATTTGAGCCTTTGAGAGTCAAATTTCAATAAAAATTACAGTGGTGGATCCCAGACCTCTCCTCCCTTGTCTGGGGGAGAGGTCTCCCTGGGACACTACACCTGGCACTGATAATATTTCTTTACTTGATTTGGAAAAGGTTTTAACTCATTTTTATTAATCAAAATGGAACACTTATAGCCATATTCACAACCATCGGCATCGACCAGCAGCTAAAGAAAAAAAAATTATCTTTTCGCTGACTCTGATTGGTGGAATCCATCTTCGACCATGGATGTGAATATGACTGTTATGTTAAGAGTTTATTAGGAGTTAACCTATATTTAAATCTAAATGAGATCCTAGTACTTCTTTTATTTTTAAATTGTTAGCTATTTAAGTGGTGATTTAAATTACCATAATTTATTTAACTCTCATTGGGTAATACAACATAAAAATTGACTATCAGAAGGGTCTCATTTATATAAAAATATCACTTTTAGAACTCCTGGGGTAAAATAACTTTTCATGGCTGACAAACATGTTCTACCTTGAAACATTTAATTTAGGATTTCTATTGCTTTAAAAAAACATCTCGCTGTACGTTAAAACACGACAGTTTCTTTACTACCTGAAAAGGTATAATAGATACATACAAATATTCGGAGAATTCATTGTTTTGTAAAATGGTTGTATTACGTGTGAATTTCGATTGAATAAAATGTATTTATCTAAACATATTGCAGTGTCATTTTAAATTATTTAGCGTGTTTCTTATTAGTGGAAAATTGCTAAAAATTTAATTGTTTATCAAATTAAAAATATACATTTTCTAATCAAAATAATATGCATTATTACAACACCTAACAGCAATTCAACATTTCAAAACAAAACGCTGTAGTGTCGAACCGGTTGTGGCTCAGTCGGTTTAGTCTTGGCTCTGTGAACTGAAAGGTCCCCGGTTCGATCCTAGCTTCAATATTGAATTAAATGTGGCCAAATAAATACCCAAAAAATAGATTAGGTGGCTCTTCAGATTGCAGTGAACCTGGTGCCCTTGGGTTGCATGCCGTGGTAATTTTTACAAAATTAAATTCAGTTTTATACTTTGAAAAAAAAAATAAAAAATAAAATACATCTCAACAACCGCCTTAAAGATAGTGTGGTGTTAATAGCCTAGTGGTAAGGTGTGATGCTGTGGCAGCGGAGGTTGAAGGTTCAATCCTCGACGAAATAAAGAGTGTATTTTTAATTAATTATTTAAGATTTCTAATTTGAATAAAAATAAAAAATAAAATACATTTCAACAACCGCCTCCGTGATGGTGTGAAGTTAATGGCATAGTGGTATGGTGTGATGCTGTGGCATCAGAGGTTGGAGGTTCAATCCTCGACGGAATAACGAGTCAATTTTTACAAAAATACTTACGCTTTTTACTTTTAATAAAATTCCAAAATAAAATACATATCAACAACCGCCAACATGATTGTGTGGAGTTAATAGCCCAGTTGTATGGTGTGCTGCTGTGGCATCAAAGGTTGGGGGTTCAATTCTCAACGAAGCGTGATACTCCACACTTTTAATTTAAATTTTTCTAACAGTTACGGTTACAGTTAAATTTTAAGTTACGGTCACACTTAAATGGGCATATCAAAAATTTTGAGTGTGTGCGGGGTGGCCAAAGACGGGTAATGGAGTTAAAATTTTGCAATGTCACAACTTAGGGGGTCGTCTCCATATTGCACCCCGTTAGGGGACCGTCCACAAATTGCGAATTGCAAAGTAGGATCAAAATTTTTGGCAAAACTGGTTTCCTGACGGACCTTTCTCCGCTGGCCCCCAGGGCGAAGGGGCTTTCGGGGGTTATCCGAAGAACCCCCTAGGCCCGCGACCCCCCGGGGAGCAGATCAGGTCCGCCAGGACGACCTCCTCTCGTCCGAGCCCCGACATCTTCGACGGGTGAACGGACTCGACTCGGTCACCAATTTCTGTCCTCTAGGTCAGCTGCGACATCAGGTACTCAAAGAAAATAAACTAATAATTTTAATATTAAATATTACAGTTATTATAATCTATATAATTTACTACTCAGTGGAGATAGCATAGATATTACATTAGAAGAGGATAGATAGAGAGTATATTAGGTTATAGTAGGTTTTGAACTGAGTACCTTCTGCACAGCAGGACCACGCCTCAACCAACTGAGCCTTCAAGGACGTTCAAGCGATCCGTATTTATCAAAGTGTTATGGAATTTTCTTATTGAAAATTTAATTAAAAATGCAAAAACTTCGGCTGTCGCCTGGATTTGAACCGAGAACATTTGGGTTGGAATGCTCACTCACTACCACTAAGCCAAGAAGGCTTCATAATTTCCAGTCATATAAATCTATCGTTATCAAAGTGTTGTGGAATTATCTTAAAGGATATTTAATAAAAAATGTTATGGATTCGGCTACCGCCTGGATTTGAACTGAGGACCTTTAGGCTGGAAAGCCCACGCACTACCACCAAGCCAAGAAGGCTTCAAAAATACCCGTCGTATAAATATATATAAATCTACCTAAAAATTTTTCAAAAAAAAATTAGGATATCTTGGTGGTGATTTATTTTCTACGAAAAAAGTGTTTTGCTGGTTTATATTAGATTATTAAGTTCATTGTTATCAAATTATATATTATTGTATTTAAATTATGAACAAAAAATATGTCATATGAATACAAGGTGCGCAAAAACAAAAAGTCATTACAATTTTGAAAATTATATAATAACCGGAAGAAAAAAAATGGTCTTCAGTCTCAGCATCCTGAGATCATGGGGTTTTATTTAAGACAATAAAAAAATTTTGTCCAAAATTATGTTAATAGATGGAGCCATCATAATTCACAGGGAGGATGTAGGAGGATAGGATAGGAAAATTTTCAGGATACTTCATTTTTTTTTAAGTAAAGTATAGTTTCGATGCAATCAGTTTATTACTGATTATTTCAAATGCAATTAATGAGTCATTCTACACGACATCATAGAGGGATCGAACACGGAACCCCGTGAATTATAGTGGCTCCATCTGTTAACATAATTTCGAACTAAAATTTTTATTGTTATAATAAAAAAAAACACGATCTCAGGATGCTGAGAGTGAAGACCGTTTTTTCTTCCGATTTTTACCCCGGTTTTTATGGAATTTTCAAAGTTGTACCGATATTTTGCCCACACTGTACATAGGAGACCGGGATTATTTGGTATTTTACCTCCATTTTTTGCCTACACTGGAATTTCTATGGTGAGTAGTATAGTTATGGGTAGAAAACATAAAAAACACAAAATTAGATTGAAAGTTTCGAAGTTTATTTTGGCATTGAAGACATTTTCACAGGATAAAAATAGGAAATTTGATCTTCAAACATTCTCAGTGTTAAATTAAAACCAAAATAATTGCACAAAGTAACAAAAATGAAATATGAAGGTCTTAACACAATAAAAAATGATAGTTTAGGAAACTTCAATATGTATAGGGGAGAGTCGGGTAAGTTGGAGACCCTAAGACTTTTTACATTTCTAAGACAGAACTAACTACATTTGAAAAAATATTTTTGTACTAATATCTTCGTACAACTATTGCCTAATGACAGTTTATTTCCCTGCCATGTAAACAATTTATATTTTTGTTAATCTTGCTTTTTTTACTCCCATCACAAAGTATCCATCTTACCCGATGGTGCGGGTAAGATGGATACCAGTGGAGGGTAAGATGGCGATTACGTAGTTGATTCCATTTGACAAAATAAAATAAACTCGTTATGTCAAGTATAAGAACTATATTTTATTTTATGCCCAAAATTATGAATTTCCAAAAAATTATGAACAAAAATCACATATCCAAGACTTCTTTTTTGCTTCGGAATTTGACAGTCCAGTACAAGCCGCATGAGCCCACTTGTGGCATTTTGCACAATTGAACCACAGTTCATTTTTTCCGAAGTCATCACATATGATGCATACTTCATCGACTTCTTCATCTGAGTTATCATCTTCGTCCATGTAATGTATGGATACGGAGGAATCTGATGAATAGTCAAAATAAGTTTTTGAGCATTTTTTCTTCTCTACGACCTTAGTTTTATTCTCTACGACCTTAGTTTTTTTCTTTCCTTTTTTTGCTTCTCTTCTTTCCTTTTGCTTCTTCCTTTCTAATAAATATTCTTTTACAGGCGAACTTGTGGCATGTAGCGATGGAGCTTTAGTCCTTTGTTTCTTTACCTTTGGGGGAGCTAAAGGGAGTACCAGGATATCGGGGGCATTAGATGGACCAGCAATAGGTTGGATGTCGGCATCATGAATTTCGGAACTAGATGTGGCATAAGCCGCTGTTGTCACAGCAGGTTCAAATTCTTCAGCTGAGAAAATTTGTGAATTGAGGGGAACAATCCCCGCTGCTTCAAATCCTTTCACTGCGTTATTTAGCGTAGCCGCTTTGGCATACGCTTTGTGAAAGAGGCTAGGTACATTCTTCACAGCAACAGTTTGGCCAGGATTCATAGTTAAAAAATCATTGCACACATTACTGTAGGCAGTTTTCAAAGGACCGAAGAAACTGACGTCCAATGGCTGCATCCGGTGGGTTGTGTGCGGGGGAAAACCAAGGAGAGTGATAAAGTTGTCCCTGCAAAAATTTACTGCTTCTAGGGTTATGTGTGATGCGTGATTGTCCATCAACAGCAGAATCTGATTGTCAGCTGAAGGTCCTACATTTTTTTTAAAATGGCTCAGCCATTCCAAAAATATTTTGGCATTTATAAAGCTGGACTCTGGATTGCAGGCAGCTTGGGATCCAGGTGGTGCATCATGCAGCAAATAATCTTGCATGCGCACTCTTTTAAAAATAAAAAGTGGAGGCACATAATGTCCAGTTGCGCTGACACAGCAGACCACACTCACATTTGAGCCTCTCTCAGCCGAAGATACTTTAACCACCCGTCGTTTGCCTGTTGGTGTTATAATGAGAGGGGATTTTGTTGGTACAGTTGAGCAACCTGTTTCGTCAACATTGTAAATCTGGTGTGGCTCATATCTGTGTTTCTTCATAATTTCAGTCAATAAATTAAAGAAGTTTTGCACACTTACTTCATTAAATGCTGCTAATCTTGCCACTGAGGTCGCCTCTGGCTTACGTAAAGATAAATTAAATTTACTTAAAAAGTTGCTCACAAAATCTTTTCCAGCCATCCTTTCTTCTTTATTAAATCGATGTTCTATTTTTAGATGTTCAGCATAATCAAATACGATTTTTGCAAAATCTTTCTTTGTCAAACCAAATGCACGTCTGTCTATATCTGTAACATAGTTTTTTTAGCAAGAGTAATTCTTCCTCAGTAAAAGTATTCTTAAATCTTCCAGCGTTCTCAGGAAATGGCTCTTTGTTCTTCCTTTTATCCACATAACGCCGAAGAGAAGTTTGAGGCAGAGAATATTTTTTTGCTGTTGTTAAAATGAACGCTCCTCTTAGTACCTCTTCAACAGCTTTATCCATACCTTCTTTGGACCAAGATTGTCTTTCCGTAATCCTTTTATATTTCCCCATCGTTTTGTTTCTAAAAAAATAAAGTTATAATCACTTTAAGGATGCTGTCATCAGTTATGAATTTTTTTTAAGTAATTAAACAAAATAAAAGTAAAAAAATGTCTTAAAATCTAGTTTTTACAGATAATATGTAATCCTTATAGGCACAAATATTTGATTTGAGACTAGTAAATTGCCTGCTTTTTATTTGCGTGTAAGATGGAGACCACCATCTTACCCGCCATCTTACATATCCATCTTACCCGACGACGTCATGTCGAAATTAAAGTACAAAACGAGAATAAAATTAACCGTATTTTAACTTAAAAGCAACATTATATCATTAATCGAGAAGACTAATCTCTCTATATATAATGAAGGTGTCCCTGGGTTCCTGCCTGGGTTCCTGGGTTCCTGCCTGGGTTCCTGGGTTTGTCCGGAACAGATTTGGCTCAATTTCTCCAAAACTACCCGTCCCAATCTAACCAAACTTGGTACACATACGTATGGGGACGGGGGAAAGACAATGACATCATTTCCAAATTTCTAAAACCACCCCTTCATCCCCTATAAGGCCTTTTTGTAAAATTCACCTTACTTCTCTGCTAAAGAAGATCTGTTTAACTCGCATTGTTGCAAATAATACAACAAAAACAATTTTAAACATAAAACAAAGTATTTAAAGATAAAACTTGGCTAAAATTGTTTTAAATGTTTTAAAAAGGTTATTAATAATTTAAAAAATTAAAAACGGCCCTTATAAAAAACTTTATAACAGTATTTTCTTATTAAAAACTTCATTTTCCATGAAACTTTAAGTTGAAATAGAAAGTTTTAAGAATTAGACTGGTTAAAGTAAAGATTACATCATGCAGTTTTTTTAGAAAGTTGATGATAGAAACACTAGATCAATTTGTTATTTAACCTTATAATTTGTTTCTATGGTGTAGTTTAACGGGATTTTTTTTTTCAATTTAAACAGGGGGTATTTACAAATTTTGGGATTTCAAAAGTCTGTAATAATTTTAATGGATTTTTTTCACTTAGAATGGATAATTGGGTAACTGTCGTAATTAAATGTGCAACACCGGAACTGGATGGTTAGGTTAGATTTACACAGTTGGAACCGGGAGGGAAAAGGCACAGGGAGCACGGTGATGAAAATGCACCGGGAACACCGAGATGAAAAGGCACCGGGGACACCAAGATGAAAAAGGCACCGGGATATGAAAAAATACTGGGAACACCGGGATATGACAAAATACTGGGAACACCGGGATATGAAAAACTACCAGGATGATTGGTAATTATGGTTACAGAAAATTAGGCATGTAACTTGAGAAAATTTTAATAAATTGATACACTCCACCCGTGCAAGGCCGGGCATATCAGCTAGTTATGTATAAAATTGAAGAAAAGCCCAAAACACTCACCAATTTAACGCAATCCACTAATGAAAAGGTTGACAAATTTAGATATGTTCACGCTGAAATAACAAAACACAAAATGGCGGCAGTTACAGTTATTTTTCCACGCTAGGAATGTAATTCAATTGAAAGATGGCCAACACTGAAGCATATATCCCAATAAGGGGCTGCCATCTATCGCAAATAAAGAGAAACATTCAAGTCACCATCTTAGCCGCCTCTCCATCTTACCCGACTCTCCTACAATAATATGTTTTACACGTCATAGACTAGACAGAAAAAATCACGCACTTTACATGCTAAAAAAAAGAGAATAATGTAAAAGATGAACTAAAATTGCAATCCTTAACATTGCAGATACTAATAAAACACCAAACAAATTAGTTAAAACAAGAAAAGATCTATACTCAACAGCAACGTTTCCTGAACCCAGTACATCCACTTCCTAGAAGGAGAAAATGGGAAAACACAAAGCCTGTTGGGTTGCTAGGAGGAGTTTTGGTACGCAAATCGTGATTGAAAAGCACTATGTATACATGGGTTTAACAAAATAATCATATTTTTAAATTGACGTTCTTCATTTAACTCAAAATGCAGACACGAATTTTTTTTGTTAGTGACGTCATAGGGACAGGAAACGTTGCTGTCGAGTTGCTCAGGACAAAGCTTGCTTGGGAACTAAACACTGGGGGTCTTGCGTTAGACTGACCACCTAACCGGGCCATATGCCTTGCACCCCAGGGCCCCACGGTCAAGAGAACGAAGATGGGCATCTTAGGCCTTGGCCCACTAGGGCTGTTGCTCCAATGAGTTTAGTTTAGTTTAACTCACTTGTCCATTAAGGTCTTGCTTTTCTGCCACATTAGAAAATTCTATTCTTATGTACCTATTATCCCGTCGACCGTTCAGTGGCCGTCAAATTCAGCGGCACAACTGTAAAACAGTCAAAGGGCTTTGATAACGTTTTCGAATTCAGAGGCACGGTTGACGGAATAATACATAAGAACCGAAAATTCTAATAATGCAGTTCAACCAAGTCCCCTTTTAGTGAAGTGTGAATCAGGAATTTCAGGGAGTATCTATCCCTATAGAAAGAAACTGGACATATTGCTCCAATTGCCATTATGGGCGTCTTGAACACCTGAAAAGAAAAATTATCTTATTAATCGAATCGTTTATTTCAGAAACATGTCAAACACCAAATTTGTTGTATTGTGAAAAGCAATGCAAATTGTTTAGAAACTCGCTATATTTTTATAGAGCACCCGCAAAAATATTTTTTAGTTTTCTCTTTGCAGAAAAAGTATTGAGGTTTTTGTATTTGACAGGTTTCTGCAATGAATAGTGTACAAGCCTATTTTCATAGCTTAGCTCTTAATTTTTTAAGGGTTCGCTAATAAAAAGGAAAATATTAATAAAGAATAACAGTAACTTATTTAAAAAATGACCTATAAAATTATTCCGTTCTTATTTTTCCTGCTTCGTTAGTGGAGAGATGACTACTCGCTTTCATAAAATAATTAAACTCTTCACTCATTAAACATTGGTCAGCCAATTCAAAATATCAGTTTGGAAACCTTCATCATTAATTAAGTATTGTTTAATACCGTACAGTAAAACTATTTTTTCTTTGTTTTACACGCCTTCAAAATCAGTTAAGCTGATATGGGGTAGGGAGTAAGTCAGCCATTTTAGTAAATTGATTCATAGCTTTAAAGACTTTGTCACAAGGAGATAATAAATTATCACAAACATGGAATCCTTGTTACAAATATTCATATAAATAATAAATCATGGTTTTTATTTTAGCCTAATAGAGTGTAGTATACATAAAACTAATGAATTTTTCTCATCCAAATGTTTCAAAAAACTTATGTTAAGGAGCGTATTAACCTGAAAATTCAAGCTAACTTTTTAGTAGAAGTATTCATAAAAGAAGGTATATAAGGAAACAGTTAATATATATTTATAAATTTGTCATACTAATTTAGTGGTGATAAACATCTGCATCACACTGTTTTAACTAAGAGAAATGATAACTAGAAGAAATAATACCTAATGATGCTTTTCTTAATATATTTGAGAATTTATCAGTTTCATTATTTTATGTTAACGTAAATATGTCATACATAAACAATAGGGGGGAGTGAAAAAAAAAACGAGAGAATGATTTTGGATTTTCCTTTCTGTTATCTCAGTTGATTTTAGCTTTTCTAAAGATTTGATTATGTCTCTTAGCAATACAAATTTCTTAACCACCGAACCTAAATGTGTGGTTTGAAACAAGAGTGCTCTGAGCTATATTATAATAGATTTGATAAATTGAAGACTGGACTTCAAAAACGAGCTAAGTGCTAAAAAGTAAATTTCCCGTAATTCATCATTTTAAATTTGATTCTCTATAGAAATACACATAATAAGTCATCGTTCAGGCCGTTTTTGACCTACTAATCATGATCGTGGCACTTAGCTGGATTTATAGGGTGTTGGTGATGGCACTTAGGTTGGTTTTTCGGGTCTAACTAATTTTTTTTTTTTTTTTAGTTTTGGCACTTAGCTCATTTTTGAAGTCCAGTCTTCAATTGGATCAGTTACTGTTGAACAGTCTATCCAGTTACGTTAGTATATATATCTATGGTTTTATGATGAGTCTAATTTCTTTTATTTTCAACAGTGTTTTTTCTACAAAATGGTTGATGATTATTGGTAGACTTGCTGGATATTTCTTAACATTTCGATTAAATTATTGATAAGCTAAAAAAGGAATGTATTTCAGCAACATTTTTGTTGTTAATTTAGGGGAATGATACGAATTAAATTATTTATAAGCAAGAGAGAGGTATTTTCGGTATTACAAGAGGCTTAATTAAGTCGAGAAGAGTATTAGGCTGGATTGTTGAGATGAACAAGCGAGCTCTGCTCGCTAAGATCGCGAAGCGATCTGAAAAGAACTGCGAAGCAGTTACGGGGGTTGGTGAGCGATAGCGAGCAGGGGGCAGGCCCCCTAGTATTTGAAAAAAATCGAAACTTATTCATGTAACAGAGTGGAAAAAATCTTTCACTTCCCATAACAAACCATTACAAAACCCATAAAATTATTATTTTAACTAATTAATAAAATTTACCATTGAAAAGCTCAGAGTCTTAGCTGTAATATAGGCATAAAATTTTTGTGACCATTAAAGTGTTACTTTTAACCATTTTAACCCATTACTTTAACCATTACTTTAAACCATTAAAGTGTTACTTTTATAGAGCATTCGCACATGACGTCACTTGGAGGACAAAATCAACGTTGCTAAGGCTGTTGTTAGGGGCGGGACATAGAAGTATCCAATAGCAGCATTCGCACATGATGTCACTGGAGGAATAAAACAACGTTGCTAAGGCCGTTGTTAGGCAGAGTCATGTGATTGAAAATACTCTATTCTTACATATTTTCGTTATACTAGTGTTTTTAAAAAACATTTTTGCAGCCCTCCAAATTAACAAGAGGCAAAATCTGCATAACAATGGTTTTTGACGAGAAAACAATTATATTAGGCTTACGGTAGAAAAATCGAGATGAAAAACCAAGAAAACTGCACGAAAGGTATTTAATTTTGGTGTTAAAAGATGTATTTTTTGGTCCTATTTGCATTTCGATCGGTCTTTAAGGGATATTTCAGCTGGAAAACTTTTTAAATGCATTTTTGAGACCCCTTCCATTGACTTAACATTACGGCTGGCCGATGGAAACATGGCGCCTTGTCAATTCAGTGAAAGTCACGTGACGTCCACTCTAATATACTATTAGATCTCTATGATGCCTACAGAAAGGTACCACAGAGGTCACACAGTTGCTTTATTTCTCCGCAAGAAAAGATTTGCTTACCCCATTGTAACAAAGAAAACATTCTATTCACATAAATGGGATAATAGCTTATAAAATATATTCTTATAAGTGTTTCAATCGGAACACCCGGAAATCGGGCTAATTTGGTATTCTATCTCCTTTTTAAATTTTATTGGACCCTTTATAAAACTAGTTTTACTTTTAATTTACTACTAGTTAGAAGTCAAGTTTTTACATTTCTTTTGGCAACTCATTGATTACTCTTCTTAAAAAAGGAAAAACGAAACAAAAGTAAATATTGTGAATACGTGATATAAACTGTGGGAATAGTTTAAGTTCATATAGTCCTAAATTTCCCTTTATTGGAAATAAATATTATGTATAGTAATATTATGTGTGTTCTTACGTGTAAAATAATATGCTCAGCTTTTTTTTAGAACTACAGAATTTAGCTGTTCTTTCCGAATAAAAGGTGGATATCGCCCATATAAATATAACCCAAAGTGTAGTTCGTAAATATATTTCAAGCTATCTGATGTAATCAAGTAATCACCAGTATACTGGTGATTACTCAATTCTTTACAAGCTTTTATCACTTTCATCAGATAGTTTAGTTTAATTCATATTTATTAAAAATTCTTCTGAACTTAAAGCTGTGATCAAGAATTAAAAATTAATTAAAATCTAAACGTTTCGTCCGAACTTCGCCGGACATCATCAATAGAAGGCGTCTCAAATCAGTATCTGCCTCGATGAAATGGCTGGCCGTGAGGAAGGCGTCTCCATTTAATTAATTACGTTTAGATTTTAATTAATTTTTAATTCTTGACCACAGCTTAAAGCTTGAAAGAATTTTTAATAAATATGGATCTTACAGGCTGTGAAAATTTCTCTTTCTTATAGTTTAATTTCCTGGCCGTGCTCAAACATGGATGGCAGTCGTTTCTTCAGTGGACTTCATAAGCTCTTGCACAGGAAATCTTCAAACGTCTCCAACACCAGAAGTGCACTGACAACCCGCACGACGTCATCGAGGCAATCCGTTGAATTAGAAAGCGTCCGCTGCGACCCTATTGGTGACGTCATAATAACGAAGCCCACTTTCGACCAACGTTCCGAGTTGGACCGCTTGGTGTTGGCGCAAGGCCTGACTTCTCCGAGACCTGCCAGCGCCATAGAAAAGCGCCAAATACACGATAAGACCTATTATCTGGGCCTCCTGTTCCGGAAGGGTTACCAAGTCCGATCCGAGGTCCAGAAGCTGTTGCAGGAGTGCGAGAAGATGAAGGTGGACCAAATGTCGTACGATGGTCTGAAGGCCACTGCGGAGTCCAAGGCCTTGGAGCTGAAGAGGCTGCAGGAATCTTTGTTGGAGTACAACATTGTGAACGAGTGCTGGACCACCGACAAAACATTGCAGGTAGATAACTAACTAAGGGGACGTCTGTGAATTACATGAGGTACTTTTTCCAAATTTTGGACCCCTCCCTCCCCCTTGGTGAGATTTTGATGGACCCCCCTCCCCCCACTTGAAATTTTCTCAACCACTAGTTTTGTTTTATCGGCATAAAAATTACCATCGAGATTGCAAAATTTTGATGCAAAAACACGTTGAAATCGAAAACATGATTCTAACTTGTAATTATCACGACTGACTGGCTAATCAAGGGGGGATTTTTGAGGGAGTACCTAGGTCGTTGGACCTTCAAACTCCAGTATAACTAGCCTCACTGGGTGAGGCCATGAGCTGAACTGTTACAGAACGTGTGACTTGAAAGTCACAGTCAGCTGAGGAGTGGCTAGCTTGATGCTAACCCCCTCTTGATTTCCCCAAGTAACCTTGGTACTCATTTTATCGACCCCGGAGGGATGAAGGGCTGAGTCTGCCTTGCCCGTGGACCGGGATTTGATCCCCGGACCTGTGGTGTGGGAGCGCAAAGCGCTTCCTCTTCGCCACCGGGCTATGACTGGCTAATGATTTGCTGTTTTGACTAATCTGAGCATTTTTTTCTAACCTTGTGCTAAAAAATATTAAAGAAAAAACGTATATTTTCTTAACTAAAAGTTGACGTGAGATTTTCCTGGACCCCCCTCCCCCTTTTGACCTCACGTAATTTATGGATGTCCCCTAACTCCCTGGCATTACAGCCCGTGTTGGAATATGGCCTCTCCAACAATTTTCCTCCAAAGCCCTCTGTCTCTTGCCTTTTGCTTCTAATTACGGCCTTTAGAATTTTTAGGTCTTTTCAACCTCATCCAACCATCTTTTAATTGGCCTTCCTCTTTTGTTTTGTCCATGGTACTGGTCTTTGAAAATCTTTCTGGTGCCCCTATCTTCTTCCATGCTCTCGAGGTGTCCCAGCCATTGTAGTCTCTTTGTCTTTACATAATTAAGGATATCTTTTTCTTTAAATAGTCTTTCAATTTCAAAATTAAATCTTTTCCTCCAGAGGTCACCCTCCTTTAAAGGTCCAAAAATAGTTCTTAAAATTTTTCTCTCCCATCAGCATCTCTTGTTTTTGAGTTAAAGCCCAGGTCTCTCCTCCATAGGTAACTGTTGGTCTGATTATAGTTCTTGCAGGTAGAGATGCAAAATTCCCGCAGTTTTTGAAACATGGGAAAAAACCCGGGAATTTTGGGGAATAAACCCGGAATTTTGGGGAATATTGGGAATTTTGAGGAAGCTTTGAATATAAACAAAAACGGCCATCTTTAGGCTTAAGGTTAAAATTTTCACTTCAAGAATTCTCGTAGATAAGAGTTATTTCGTTATTTCAAACTATTTTTTCTCAAAACTTGTTATTTTTAACTTATTAGTGTCTGTAACTTTAACATTAGTTCAAGCGATTCGAATCGAACATAAAATCGAATCATTCATGTCCATGTGGGCACCAAACCATGACAAAAACAGAAAAAAAAAATTATGTAGATCGGTGATTTGGTATTTGTATTTGTCAGATAATTATTTCAATTATTCAATTGTTTAAATTTGAATATATTTTCTAAAGGTCACAACGCAGATTTTCCCTGTTTATGATATGAAGTTCAAAATAAATTTTAGTCATAATATTAAGCATAATTTTGATATTTTACTACCCGTGTCTTAAAATTTGCTAACTCCCGGGAATTTTTAATACTCCACATTGAAGAGAAAATCAACATAAACACGATTTCTTAAGCGAGTTCAGATGTTTTTTCCTTCTCCCGTGTCAAAGGTCAAAATTCCCGAAAACTCCCGGAAATTTTCAAAATTCCCTTCTCCAGGGTTTTTTCCAGCCTTTGCAACACTACTTGCAGGTAGATAGAGATGGCAAAAAATATCGATATTTTATCCTTAAAATAAAACAACAAATACTTGAGGGAGAATACCTAAGCAATGAGCAGAACTGCTACAGAACGTGGTAATTTGGTGTTGCCCATGCTGTTTTTTGGGGAGTAAGCAGTTCAATTTCTATAGTACTGGATATCCAGAACAGAATCCACTATTTATCGCCATTTTTGGCGCCAGCCCCTGTTTTATCGGATCACCCCAGAACGTAAGACTGAAAGTCACAGTCAGCCGAGGCTAAGCCCCTTGTTTCCTCAAGCGAACTTGGTCCTCATTTTATCAACCCCTGGCTTCTGTAACTAAAGATAAGTCTTACAGGCTGATTGGCTGTGGTCCAGGTGATGATGAAAGACTGAACGTTTGAAGGTAGTAATTTAGGATTAGCCGGGTGCAAATCTCTCCAATCGAACTGTGGCAACGTTTTATTATTTACACATAAAAATTTAACAAAAATTAAAAGACACTACTATACTTGACAGCAAGTTTCCTGACCCTATGACGTCACTACTCGGAAAGAAAGAAGCTACTTATACATGGGTTTAACAAAATAATCATATTTTTAAATTGACATTCTTCATTTCACTCAAAATTCAGACACCGCGCTGGGAACTTGCTTTGTTTGTTGATGACGTCATAGGGTCAGGAAACGCTGCTGTCGAGTGTAGTTGAGATGTTTTATTGGTGCTTTATTTCGGTTTTTGATTATTTTAGGCTATTTAGCGTAAAACTCGACGTTTGTGCCTGACTCTAAATTACCCGTTTCGACCTCTGTTAGTTGATCACAATATCTTAGTTTAGTAGATAATACCAGCCTATAATTAAATAATAGTGTCCAAAATTTTTGCCTTCTCTTCTTCTAGGAAGCAAAGACCGAGCTCGAGGAGTTGAAGACCGAAAACGCAGATAAGTCCAGGGAAGTGCATGCACTGTTCGAGACTGTCAAGCAGATGTCGGAGACGCTGCAGGAACTGGAGACGGACTTTTCGCAACGAGATCGCGTCGCCGACATACTAACAACGACCGACGTCGAGGAGCTCAGAGAGCGGGACAGCGAGTTGAGGTCCGAGTTGACTCAGCTGGAGATGAAAATGCGACGTCTGACGTCACAACGGGAGAGCCTCGAGTCGCGCTGCGACGAACAGGGTCGCGGAGGGGCGGTGGGGTTCCTGCAAGAGCTCAACTCCAAGGAATCCATGCGGGATACTCTGAGGAGGGAGCAGGCCTCGGTGTCAGCAAAGGATGACTTCCGCTTGAAGAAGAAGCAGTACTCCGACTTAGTTCGCTGCATTCGAGAACAGCTAAAGGTCGTCAAGGCGCAGACAGAAAAGGCAAAGTCCGAGCTCGACAGGGCAGCAGCGTCAGGAGACAGAGTCGACGCGATCTCTAAACTGAAGAACAGGGAGAGGATACTGGAGTCGTTCTTCGAGTCCTACCCCTCTCAGAAGGCGGCGATCGTGGACGCGTGCGATGCACATCGGAGGACCGTCCTGTCTCTCCTGGAGGACACGAGTCGCAAGTTGAACTCGTTCGGTGTACCTCGTGAGGAGGAGTTGAAGCGTTCGCTAGCTGCCTTGATGGAAAAGGAGTCGCTGGAGGACAAGCTTTTGGAGGAAGTCGATACCTTGAAGAAGGAGCTGGAGAGGAAGAAAGAGGAGATGGAATCCTTCTCGGACGTCGAAGCCTTGAAGAGTTCCATGACGAACCGCAAGAGGGAGCTGGAGTCGGAACTGGATCTTCTGAAGAGCCGCAGGGAGGGTTGGAGAGGGGTGCTGGAGACTCGCCAGGAGCGCTGCGATTCGCTGAGGAACGCAATGAGGAAGTGCAAGGTTCGAGCGGAGTTGAGCAAGCTGGAAAAGCGGTGGCACGAGTTGGAGGGGGAGAACTTTTCTCTGAAGGAGTGGTTGGAGGAAGAGAAGGTGAAGGGGGATTATTCGGAAGTGAAAGGGGAAGTGCTGGGCACAATGAGGGAACTGAATGAAGGGTTAGTTGCTGCTCATGGTGCCGGTTTGTAAGAATTTATCAAAACATTAGTGTCTGTTTCATTTTATATGATAAATTAATGTCAATGTGCGTTTGTTTGTGTGTTTGTCTTTTATACCGATCTGCACCTAAACTTGGTATACATACTTAAAAAATCCAACGAAAAACATAGGTTATGTTTCGAAGTTCTAGAACAACCCCTTAACCTCTTTTGACCTTTTTCTGGTCATTTAGCTGAACTGAAATAGCTTTATTTCTCCTCTAAAAAAAGATCTGCTTACTCCTAAGATACATTGTTACAAAGTTACTCCTTTCTTTAGAAGATCCGTTTTAGATCTTTCTCTGAAACTTCTCTGATCTGTCTTTTTACCAAAAAAAAAAAAACCTTTAAAAACAAGTTTAGCCTGTTTTCCAAATCTTAGGTTAGCCTAGGAATACATATTGATGATTTTAAAAATTTCCCATTTTTATGCTTAAAAAATACGCCGTTTTTACCAGAAACAAAATATTTTGGGATGTCCTGACGGGCCAAATATATAAGGGGACGGTTCTTTGAGCGATGGCGCATCCAAAATCTCATTAGAATGGAGATTCTGATTCTAAATAAAGCTTGAAATCAGGAGATTATAGATACTTATAAAACTTACTTATAAGTTAGATACTTATAAAGGCTTGCCGAGTTTTAAACAATGAAAACCATTTGACAACTTTTCCCGCTTGGAGCGCTACAAGACCTACCTATATCACCCACCGCCTTCAACACTGTGGATATGCTTTGTCAGTTGGTCCAGTATTGCCATCTGGATTTGCAATGATTTCCGTACTCGGCTAGCCTGTATAAGTATCTAGTAAGCGGTGCGTATATACAAGGCTGGTATATAATAGAGCATTTTCAATCACGTGTCTCCGATCACGTGATCAAGCTGGCTTGGAGGATAGACAACTTTTCTTTAACATTAGGCTCCCATAGAGAATACGCGCTGCATTTAGTTTTTATAAGAAAAGTTCATTTAAAAAGATTCTTTAGGCTCGGTTAAAGATCGGAATGAAAGAATAATAGTTATTGAAGGTAAGTGCATATGTTTTTGTGTTTTAGTGGTAAGCTAAATTTAGAAAAAGACTTATTACGAGGTGACATGATTTTGTTTACATTTGTTAGAACAATATGCGAGTCCGATACATCTGTAAAATACTTATAATATGCTACTGAAACTAAATATTGAATAATTAATAAATAATTAAGAATTTTAAAATACGTTAGTAGCATTGCGAATGGTACTTGCAATTAGAACACTGGCAGAAATGGTTTCAGCAATTAGAACACTGCTAAATATAAAATGTAGTATTATTGAATGACTTATAATATGCAGAGATGCTATTTTAGAGTAAATAAAGGTTACTTTAAAGTAAACTTTGGAGAAAAACATAAAACATCCTTATTTTTCAAAATTCACATCAAAAGTAAACAAATAAACGATGTGCATCCTATAGTTTTCCATCATACTGTCTGTCATCCAAGCCTCTGACGTCACAAGCCTGTGACGTCATGTGCGAATGCTCTATAGAGCATTTTCAATCACATGACTCGGCCTAACAACAGCCTTAGCAACGTTGTTTTTGTCCTCCAAGTGACGTCATGTGCGAATGCTCTATGGGAATGGTTCCCTTCACTATTGGAAAATTAGATCTATAGATTACGAGAAAAATTCTTATTTTTTTCTGGCAATTTTCATCAATGTGTTCAAACGAAGTATACATTTCTATACGTAAATATTAATTAATTACACAGTCCTGCGAAATTTAACTTTTCGAAAACTACAAAAGAGGTTTTAGGTGATTTTTATGTTATTTGGCATGAGTATAGAGATATTTCGAAGGGGAGAGAGGGATGACGACATGTTCAGGCAAGCAGAAAAGAAATTCAACGTGGGAAATACTGTTTTAAAATTTTAATAAAGAATGCTTCAGTAAAAATTTTCATAACAATCGAAAATTGAATTTAAAAAAAAAAACCTGACGTTTTAGGAATTTGTCATAATTTTTTTTCTGAAATGAGCACTAAAAAATACATTCAGTTCAACTCTTGCTATTTTTTTCATCACAGGTCTGTGTTATTAATTCAAAATGAAAATTTTTGGCTGTCCAGGAAAATAAGCTCTCGTTTGACAAATTACAAAATGGCGGAAAATGCCCAATTTAAAAAAGAGCACACGATTAAAAAACACTAATTACAAAAAACTTTGTTTCGCACGTACTTCTCAAGGAAATGAGGTGGTTCTGGGGCCAAATTAAAGCTTATATTTTATACCTTCTATTAAAATATAAAAATTTCACAATTATTTAATTCTAATAAATTTATTTTTCAAAAAATTGCTATTTTCGAAGAAAAAACTGAAAAACAAACCACAAAAATTCTATGCGTGTGTTCCACGATAAAAAAAAATCGAAACTGTGTTTTTAGTTAAAGAAAAAATTAACATAGATACAAAGGTATTGAGTATCGGAAAAAAAAATTTTTTTTGATAATTCCAAACACCGTTTTTTTCACCCACCAATTTTTTTTACTATGGAAAATGTAAATCAAGATGAAACAAAATTAAAATAAATTGAAAAGAAAAAATACTTGAATTAACCACCGTTGAAAGGTTCTCTACAGCTCTACTTGGCTCTAAAGCCCTGGATGAAGACGTTTCTTAAAGTAACTTAGCTTCATCCAGGGCTTTATGAAGTTCTTAAATATTGGGGGGACGCGTCCCCCCCCTTCCCCGTAAACGGTAAACGACGCCCGTGGTCCACCCTCTCTCGTTACGCAATATTGAATGCTCCTTTTTTTTAAAAAAAATACATTTCAACATTACTCTCAAAGTAATCGTTGTGTGACATGAAATTAAGTTAAAATGTGTTTTTTTTTTTTGGTGTAAATACTACTAAATAAATCTTTTATTGAGTGCACAGCAGGCGGAGCCTGCTTTTATTCAGTGTGTGTTACATGCCATGAGTGGTTACAAATCTTGAGAGAGGTAGGAGCACGAGATGCATTTTAAGAGTACTGAGGTAGCCCAAAGGGGTTTGGGGATCTTTGTGGTTTGGATTTTATTTACTGTTGATTTATTTTATTACTTAGGGCTTGCTGGCGCAGGGAGCACACGCGTGGTGTCATTGCACCGTGCCTAGGTCTGGCTGTGAGTAGGGGTGGGGCAGTTCTAGGGAGGGTTGAGAGGGACGCGATGATTGAAGCGAGATGATAAGTTGGTGTTCGAGAAGGGCATTAAGTGTCTATCACTTAAGGAGTTGTGTACTGTTTGGGAGGATATAAAGTTATTTGGGTGAGAGTCTAATTTTTCGAAGAATTTAATTGAGGCCTTTTCAATATATAGGGACATGGGTTCTATTTTTAAGTCATTATGTAGCACGTCATTTCTGACATACCAAGGGGCATTAGTTATTATTCTGAGTATTTTATTTTGCATTACTTCTATATCTTTTATGTGGGAGTTAGATGCAGTGGCCCAGATGGGGCTAGCATAAGTTAGGGCTGGTCTTATTATTGATTTGTACACTAGTAATTTATTGGGGAGTGATAGTTTGGCTTGTCTATTGATTAGGGGGTAGGTGAGTTTTAAGCTTATTCCATATTTTTTCTTGATGTGTTGGCAGTGGTTTTTGAAAGTTAGTTTTTCATCGAGGATGACACCGAGATATTTTACTTGCTTTTGCCATGGGAGATGGTCATTAAAGAACTTTATTGGTGGAGGGTAATATTTATGGTGGAAGGGGTGAAAGATTATGACTACAGTTTTGCCTGTATTGACAGCGATTTTCCATTGGTTTAACCACTTTTCGAGGGGAGGAAGGGATTCTTGGAGCTTTTTCCTTATTGTTACCATGGAGAAATGCTGGGCAGTTAGTGCGGTGTCATCCGCGAAGAAAAAGTGGGTCAAGAGGGGAGATTTCGGGAAGTCTGAGGTATATATGTTGTACAGTATGGGGGAAATAATAGCTCCCTGTGGAGTGCCAGCAAGCAGTTGGAATTGATCAGAAAAATGATCTCCGATTTTGACTCTAAAGGACCTATTGGTCAGGAAATGTGCAATCATGCGAATTAAAAATAAGGGGAATTTCAGTTTTAGCAATTTATAGATGAGGCCATCGTGCCATACCCGATCGAACGCTTTCGCAACATCGAGGAATATTGCTCCAGTGTAGCGGCCGGAATTGAACCCTGATTTGATGGTGTTCACCAGTCTGAGGAGTTGATGGTTGGTTGAGTGCTGGTCTCTGAATCCAAATTGATCTGGAGGAATTATATTTTGTTCCATGCAGTGATTTTTTATGTGCGTTAACATTATTTTTTCCAGGATTTTAGAGAGTGAGCTTAGTAGGCTTATGGGCCGGTAATTGCTAGGCTGTTTTTTACATTTACCTGGTTTATGGAACACTATTATAGTGGCTTTTTTCCATTTTTGAGGGAAGTAATTAAGCTGTAGGCATCTATTCAATATTTTGGTTAAGTTAGTTATGGCGTTTAGGGGAAGGTTTTTGAGCATTTTGTTCGTTATCTTGTCTGGGCCAGGGGCTTTTTTGGTGTGAAATTTCTTGATTATGTTTACTATATCGTAAGGGGAGACTAGGGAGGGTGCAGGAAAAGCTTCGGTGATAGTTATGAAGGGTTGCACAATGCTTTTTACCATTCGTTCGTGCTGGGGATCAGATAAGTGGAGGTTGGGAGTGAAAGTTTGCTCTAAGGTTTTGCCGAAGAGGTTTGCTTTCTCCAGATCGGTGAACACCACAGAGCCAGAGTCTTCTAAGGGGGGAATTGGGTCGTACTTTTTGACTAGTTTTTTGTGCAGTCTATACAGGGAATTGTCTTCTGCAGAGAGGGTCTTGAGGAGCGTATTCCAAGTGTCATTTCGATAACTTGTCAGCTGTCTGTCTATCGTTCGTTGTAATCTGTTTAATTCTGTTTTATATGGAGGATATCTGGTCTCTTGCCACCTCTTCCTCACTCTGTTCTTTATTTTGATTAGGTTTCGTATGGAAGGGGGGATTTTGTCGTTGAATTGTCGAAGGGTGGTAGTTTTACTTGCGGAGTGGAAGGCCGAGATTATTGAGTTTGACAGAGACTCTACCGCAGCATCAATTTCAGGTATAGTTTGTATTAAGGGGTTTCCAGGGATTATAGAGTGGGATATTTCATGGAATTTGGACCAGTCAGTGGTGGTCAGGGTTGTTTGCTTGGGGGGTAGGATAGAATTGTCTCTTATATTGAATATTACAGGATTATGGTCACTATTGAGAGCTTGCATAGCCAGAGTTTCCTCCGAGGATAGGCCGTTAGAGAAGCCAATATCCAGGGTGGAGCTCGCATGGTTGCTGAAATGGGTAGGAGTTGCGGGGGCAAGTATTTCAAACAGGTTGTCCTTTAGGAAATCGTACAGGATATACCCGTCTTGGTTAGAGGTACCGCGATTCCAGCTTGGGTGTTTACAATTAAAGTCACCGAAGATGAAGAATTTGGGATGAAGGAGCGTTAATTTACGCAGTTCATTGACATCCAGTTTGTTTTTAGGGGGCTTGTATAAGGAGGAAAAGAGAATGGCCTTTCCCTGTATAGCTTGCACTGCAATGGTGGAGTTTTCGAACGAGAGGGAGTCAAAATGGAGCGGATGGTGTCTCAGGGACTTTTTTATCAGTATCGCCGTGCCACCTCCGCGATGCGTGAGGCGATCGCTGCGATAGCAGATATAGTTAGGGATTTTCAAGGTTTTGGACGGAGTTAAGTGAGTTTCCTGTATGCCAATTATGTCGGGATCTATTTGGGGTATTATAGGGCTTTTAGATTTTCTTTTTTGCCTGACCCTGAGACACCATTCGCATTCCAACTTAATACTTTTAATTTTTCCCTACGAACCATTAATTAACCCAGATTGACATGACCTGCTGGACGATCGAGAGGCCTTTGACGAGCATCTCGGGGATGCTTGTGGATGAGGTGATGAGGATGAACATCTGCTTCATACAGTCCCACAGGAGCTGAAGTTTTCCACTGGGGAGTGGGCTTGGCGTTGGTGCTGTAGGTTGGCTGTGCGGCGGTGCTTCGGGAGTTGCTTCGTTTCCAGGTTGATCGGCAGATGGCGCTGTTAGTATGTGCCCATGTAATGCGTCGTTTCCCTCGCTTCTCTTCTCGCCCCAGGGGTTTCGGCTGGTTTGGCTTTTCTTGATATTCAGGGGGTTCTTGGGGCATCCCAAATAGTTCGCGGGGTGGTCGCCATGACAGTTGCAGCATTTGGCGGGAGTGAGGGGGTCTTTCCGGCATTCCTGAGTGGGATGGTTATCAGCACATTTCATGCATCTCGGTGTGCGATTGCACCGAGAAGAGTGGTGATGGAATAGCTGGCAGCGGTAGCACTGGGGCGGTGCTTTCCGCCGTCGTTGGGTCTCGACTGTGATTTTCATAAACCCCAGAGAAGTAAGATTGTAGATGTCGTTGGTCGATTCCTGTTTTTTGAGTCCTACAATGAAGAGGGGCTGTGGGATCCTCTGAATCTCATCTTCGGTTCGAATCTTTTTGTCAGGCATCCTCTGACAGTAGCTGACAGGGAAGCCCAGGTCTGTTAGTTCGCCTGTTATGTCGTCCGTGGGGTAGTCGCAGGGAAGGCCGCGGATGACCACCTTCATGATTCGCTCCTCCGGGAGCTCGTAGGTGTGGGAGGGGAGATTCTTCTCTCGGATGATCCCGGCGATCCTCCTGTGGCTCTCCGCGGAGGTGGGCAAGATTTTTAAGTCCCGCCCTCTCAGCTGGGCCTTAACCGGGCTGGTGGCTTCAGCATTTAGTTCGTCGAGAAGCTGCTTGGCGTTGAGGGGCTTTTCTAGGATGATGGGAGGAACTTCCTCCGGGCTTTTGGTTTTCTTCTTCCTGGAAGGGGACCGAGGTGGCTGTTGAGGAGGGGGAGGGAGAGGGGGAAATTCCTCAAGGACGTCATCCTCCAATCTTGCATACTTGTTCTGCAGGGGTATCGGATTGTTCCCCTGCAGGGGAGAGTTTGAGGGTTTTCTCTTTCGCGGGCTTGAAGTGGCCACAGGAACGGGTGGGGCACTCTGCGTTCGCAGGTCGTTAATGAGTGCAGATTTGGATTCGATCGCCCTCTGGCAGGTCATGTAAACCGTAGACAACAAGGGTAGGGGGACATTAATTCTAGAAAAATCTTCTTGACTTAAGTGTGTTATTTTATTTACCAAAGTTTGAAATTTACCTAACTCTCTTATTATTGCATTTATATCATTAACAGATTTGGCTGAAGATATTTGATCGTTAACTTTAATAAAATCGATAGATTTTAATTGGGCTACCTCATACATAAAGGCATCTAGCGTGCTTACCTCAATGTGAACAGGTGAAGCAGGTGACTGGCTGGGGGTGGGCGTCCTCCTATCTTCATCAATGATCAGGTCAGCCGGCGACAGGGATCGATCTGGTTCCATCATGTTGAGGGGCTCCAAATGGGGGGATCCGGATTTCCAAGGATGAAGACTGAGGTTTCAAGCAGCCTCAAGATGGCAGTGGCGTCCCTAGTACCACAAGCAGTGTCGGCGAAACTGGTTTGCGAGGCCCTAATACCAGATTTAAAATGAATTATTGTAAAATAATTGACATTTTTTGTAATAAATAGTATTAATAGCTTAATTAATTGACAACTTAATTAATTTTCATTAAGATTAATTAAAATTTTAATTAATTTAATTATAAAATCTAGTACTTTAGGATAAACAGAGAGCTAATGGCAATTTTATTCACAAATCTCGTAAAATTAAACTATTAATTACAGAAATAAATATTTTATCTGATTATTGCTTTTTACTTTTTATTCATTTCTAAATTAATATAAATAGCTTAGTCCAGGTAATCTGTGACTTAACCGGTTAAAAATTACTTTTGTATTTCCAAATTACTTTGGGTTACATAGAAAGAGAACAACCCCTCGTCACACCCATAATGTTCAAGGGAAAAAAACATTTTAAATAGACGGGGGACCTCCCCCAGAATTTTTTTGAAATTTTCCCCTTAAACTAGTGTTTTTAAATCATTTTGGGAAACACCCGAAGGGAGCCGCTTCTTGTATGCGGCCAAATTTTGGTGCTATTATACAACCGGGTGCCACTATTGTTGGCCGCTATTGTTGACCATTATCATCCACTATCCAGTATAACAAACAAAAAAACAAGTGATGGCACCCGGTTGTATAATGAAGCCAAAATTTTCAAGGTAAAATTTTTTGAGGGGGGTCTGGGGGTTCTCCCCCAGGAAAATTTTTTAAATTTGACCCTAAAAAGTATTGTTTTTACTCCTTTTGAGACCCTTTGGGAGAATTTACCCGAAGAGGATTTCTCCTTATAAGTTGCAGAATTTTCCAAGGGAAAAACGATATAAAAATTGATGTCAAAATTATGGCCCTGAATTGGGAAGCCATGATACTACCCTCAAAAAACTATTACTTATTCTTCTTCACTATGAATTATTTAAATTTCATTTTGAAAAATGATTGTCACTATCAATAAATATTAAAACACTGTTAACAGACGCCGAAGTTTTGGAGGGGGGTCTAGGGGCTCTCCCACAGTAAAATTTTTGAAATTTGACCCTAAATTTGATCTCTTAGAGCCATTGGCCGTGTATTTTTAGCTACTGCATTTTAGGGGGATAATTACTCCTTACACCTATCCATTTTCTACAAATTTTCATATTTTAGAAACTTTAACCTTCCTCTCGGGTATAATTTAAAGACTAAAGTAATGGTTTTTGACCCTAGTTTAGAAGTTAGATTTTTGATGGTTTTGAAGAAAGCGAGGGTTTATTTTGTTTATAATAGCTCATTTAAAAAATTGTGTGGAGAGAAAATTTTCTGAAGTGTGCTGCGCATCCACACAAAAATTATGGGGGGTGCTCGAATACCCCGCAGTAAGTACCCCCTGTATAACGTACTAAAAGAGCCCTCGACTTGGACTCTAAAAAGGCCTCGCGCTTCAGCTCCAAAAAAAAAGCTTCGTACCTGGGCTCCACAAAAGGCCTCGCGCACGGGTTCCAGGTAAATGAAGACATGAAAAAACGTAATTGAACAGACATTATATCTTTGTAGTTAAACATGGAATCAAATAGTTTAAATTCTTGCGAGGCCGTCGGCGGGGGCCGACGTCGCCGACGCCTAGTTACGCCTCTGCAAGATGGCGTCGTCCACGTGAGTAGGCTTAGCCTCCGAGGGGGAAAATCCACACGGAGAGCGGCTGTCGGAGCGGTAATTCAGGAGCAAGGAACAGCAGCGGTGCTTGGGGAGCGATAAGGCTTCGCTCGGCAGGGGAGCGAAATTCCTGGTCCAAGTCGACTGATAAGAAACGGGGGAAGACTGGTCCGTCGTCCTTCACAGAGGTCCAAATGATGAAACTGCAAGCGACAAACTTTTCGGGCTCCCAATGTCACATATAATCGCTATCTCACGTTTTTCACGTTTTTCACGTATCTCACGTTCGCTATCTCACGTTTAAATGAAATACGGTTTCAAACTTATACTTAAAAAAATCTACAAAAGAGTAGTGATTAAATTTAAATTTGCAGTTAACATTTTGCGAGCAGAGAACTTATTTCTCTCTGTATTGGCTGCACGGCAGAAGGCTGTGGACATTGGACATGAGCAGGGCCGTAACCAGACTTTTGTTTCGGGGGGGGTTTTGACTCAAATATTTTTTGAGGTACCTCCTTACGGGTACTTTTATATGTTAAGTTTTAGATGACGACGCTGGATTGAAATTTTGATGCACTAAATTTCAAAATTGTATAAACAATATGAACTTGAAGTAAAAGGGGGTCTGGGGGTCCTCCCCCAGAAAATTTTTGGAAATTTGCCCCTCAAAAATGCTCATTTTGAGACCTTTTAGCTCATTTCTGAGACCTTTTAGATTACACCCATAGAGCACCACTCATTGTAAGCGGCCGAATTTTCAAGGTAAAAAGAAGATATATTGTAATAAATGGCGAAATGTTAAGGGGGTTTTTAGGTTTCTACATCAGATATTTTTTTGAATTTTCCCCCTAAAAGTGGCATTTTAACTCATTTTGAGACACTTTAGGTTACATTAAAGAGGACCACTCCTTGTAAATCACACAAGTTTGAAGGAAAAACCGTATACTTAATAGATTTCAAAATTTCGAGGGGGTTTGGGGGTCCTCCCCCAGAAAAATTTTGGAAATTTTACCCTTAAAAGTAGGGTTTTGACTCATTTCGAGACCCTTTGGGTTGTACCCGAAGAGGATATCGCTCCTTGTGAGACATAATTTTCAAGAAAAATAGCAGTATAAAAATTGATGTCAAAATTTCGGGGGGGGGGGTTTGAACCCCTAAACCCCCCCCCCTTGGATACGGCCCTGGACATGAGGGATGGGTTGAAACCTAAAACAATGTATTCAACATAATGTTTTTTTTACTGTATGTTGGCTACTTTGAGCATTTACCATTTACTACAATGATTGGTTTGGTTTGGTTTTTTGGTTACATATATTTTCCGGTATGTGTGCTTGATCTCAAGGATCCGCTTATACACCTTCGTCAAGTAAGACAGACACAACAGAATTTTTACTGGCACAAAGAAGGAAAATACACCCAGGGGCGAGGTGAGAATCTACTACAATGAACGCATTATTAAAGAATAGCCGTAGTAAGTGTTACTAAAAAAATCGCGTTATTAAAAATAACAGTAACGGTATTTTACCCATCTGCTTAAAATTGATAGAGAAATCCATAAGACAGGAAAAAATGTTTTCGAGAGTATAAAAAGGTAGATATGAGTCTCAAACCTCTCAAACAGCCACGGAAAAACCCATTTTAATAAAGAAACAAGAACAAGGGAACAAAGGAAAAGGGAAAAAATAACAGGGAAAAAAATAACAGGGAACAATCTAGAATTCTCGAATGTAGATCGCGGTGCATTACTCGACAGCTTTGCGATATTTTTGAGGAAAAGCTTTTCAAGACATTACTTTTAAAACGGTAAGTTCTTCTCAAAACACAGATCAAAACGTTCCGATTTTCCGGAAATGCCACCCCCGCGTCATTTCCCAGTGCAGCAGCACCCAAGCTGCGTGAACGATTTCGGAACTAGAGCGAAACCGAAGATAGCGTCCTCTAGTTTCAGCTTCTGTTGAAGGAAGAAAGGGACCTCGCCCGCCGTTTGTTATGATGGCGGATTCTGGCCATTGTCCCCTCGCCTGAGACTCTTCAGCACGATGATGGAAGACGAGCTGAAGTGCCCGCTCTGCAAGCACTTCTTCAGCAACCCCGTTCTGCTGCCCTGCTACCACTCCCTGTGTCTGAACTGCGCCCTGCACGTTCAGCAGCCAGCCCAGCAGCTGAACCAGCCTCCCCCGGAGGATGCGAACCACCTCAGCGACATCCCTCCGGACTGCCCGGACGTGGACAAGCTCAGCCTGGTCAGCGAGACGGACAGCGGGGTGGTGTGCAACAGCAGGCCCAACAGCTACGTCGGAACCCCCTCCCAAGGGATCCTCTTCCCCCCTCTGCACAGCAGTGCGCTGTCGCTGAGCTGCCCCGTCTGCCAGAAAACGGTCTATTTCGACGACAACGGGGTGCACAATCTTCCCAAAAACCGAGCCCTGCAGAACATAGTGGACAAGTATGGCGAGAGCCGGAACCTGGCAGTGCAGTGCCAACTGTGCGAGGAGGAACCTCAGGAAGCCGCGGTGATGTGCCTGCAGTGTGAGGTGTTCTACTGTGGCGGGTGCAGGGATAGTTGCCACCCCGCGAGGGGACCCTTGGCCAAGCACGCGTTGGTCAACCCCCAGGAGGGGAAGGCGGCGCTGAGGGCCAAGAACAAGAGTAAGGAGCCCAAGTGTGTGGAGCACGGAGAGGAGTCGCTGAGCATGTACTGTATGCTGTGCAAGATCGCGGTGTGTGTGGTGTGCCTCCACGAAGGGAGGCATCTGAGCCACGACGTGCAAGCGCTGGGGTCCATGTGTAAAGCTCAAAAGGTAGATAAAAACTGAATTGGGTACTTGCGTATTTTCCCGTTGCTGAATGAGACAGTTGCTAATCGGTCTACAGGATAAAAGTTTGATCCCTGAATTGCAGTTTAGCAGGGGTGAATGTATATAAGGGAGAGGAGTAGCCCCTAGCCCCCCTCTGAAATTCGGACTTAGTGTACCAAAACAAGTTATACATTTTCTGGGGGAGGACCCCCAATGCCCCTCTTTGATACTTGGAACTCTATTATTCACACCTTTTTAGGTAAATCAGGGATCGATCCAGCCGAAAATTGGGGCCCTTTTACAAAATTCCACCTCCTAAAAACGACCCCTTCACAAAATTCAAATTAGCTTTAATGATTATTTGCAAGAAAGCATTCACAAAATCTTGTTTGTTTCAAATCAAAATTATGTTTTTTATAATCAATTGAAAAATTAAAATATAATTTGACATAAGTTTTTCACTAAAACAATTTCTTGGTAAATGAAGCAAATCCGGGCTGCAGCTGAATTTGGCGATTTTTTTTTGTTGCCAAGTATGATGCCAAACAACCAAACCAAGTATGACAATTGGTCGCCAAATTAGGCGATTAAAATCTGAAGCCCGGATTTGCTTCATGAACCCAATTTCTTTTTCAAAAAAATGGGCTCCAAAAAATTATACCTGGATCGACCCCTGTATATACAAACAAACCTGGCCTGGGCGACATTTTTGGTGAAATTCAGTGAAGCAAGAATGTTGTTTATTTGGGGAGTAAGTGATTCAATTTCTATAGAACTGGGTTGCTGGATTTCACTATTTTATCGCCTTTCTTAGTACGAGGCCCGATTTCTTTGGATTACCCCCTTTTTTACAATAAGTTCATCAAGGTTCCAAATCCTACCTAAAATACATCAAGAAGCTACAACATCAAATCTATTAAATATGCATGGAAGGGGCTGTGAAACAATTTGGGGTACTTTATCCCCTGTGCGGGAATCTAGCTTGGGGCCTGATAATGACTGAATTTTTTTACAGAATTGTTTGGGCTCCTTCCCAAATAAATTTCTAGATACACCACTGCAGTTAGGTCATTAAAATGGATAGTACACCCTGGGATTTCCTTATAACAGAGGTGTGTATGGAAATTTTGGTTCAATTCCGTTTGAGTCCCCACTAAATATCGCCCGGTTCTATAGTAGAATAAAAAGTAGAAATATTCATAAATAATTTCAAACTCCTGAATTAAAATGTTTAATTAGATCAAGAACTATTCAGTTTATTAATAAAAGTCAGGAAAATTTGTTGATATTTGGATATATTTTGTGATTTGCAGCGTTAGAAATTGGATAAAAGCCCCACTAGTCCTGCGGACCAGTGCTTTCCCAATCTTACTGGTCCGCAACAAAAATCACTTGTCCGACAAATTAAAAAGGACTGGTTTAAATATTATTATAAAGTAACTATTGGACTGAATGTGAGTACCAAATAGTAGTGTTAAAAATTAATACATATTCAATAATATTTTTCTTTTTCGCCAGGGACACCCCTATCCCATATAGCCACATTTCGGATTCTGTCAAAAATATGCACTTGCTTCAACACCAAATGCAATTTTCCAACTCTTAGCGAAAAAAAAAGCTGCTAGAACTGGAGGGTGGGATATTTTTTCACCACACACACTGGTCCGGTGGACCAGTGATTTTCTGATTCCACTGGTCCGAACCGTTTTTCAGTTCTCCCGTACCAGCAAACCGCCCCAATTTCGAACGCTGGTGATTTGGATATTGGCGATATTTAGCGGGGACTCTAGCGGAATTGAACCGAAATTTTTATGGGGAGAAAGGCTGAAATATCCGCTAAAAAAGTATTATTCATTGTTTTGTCTGGCCAGTAACTACACTTTAGCTCTTTGAGAGACAGTGACAGATTTCTAAATTAGCTAGCTAGGCTTACATTGGCAAATTTTCGTAAGCAGTAAATTTTAGAAGGAAAGGTTCTTGTTCTGTGTCTTGGAGACACTATTATACTGGAAACTCTCCACAAAAAATACACACATTTACTAACACTTTTTTATCCTCAAATTAACAACACTTTTGTTGTGTTGTCAGGTTGAAAGAACACTTTAAACACCTTGTAGGGTTGTAGAGTGTTCTGAAATGTTTGTAAATGTGTTCTAAAAATAGCATTGTAAAATATGTTAATATCTGGAAGTGTTCTTAAATTTGGATCACAACTCTCTATAAGAACACATTTTCTTTCTCTAACAACACTTTTACAACACTCATTTTCTCACACAATACAATCTCAACACAATGAAAAAGGCTGATTAAAAAAAATATTCATAATTTTGTTTACTTATTATTGCAAAAGTGTTCCACACATTTTCAGTATACTGTCAGAGAAATTTATGTTTTAGATTAATGATTTCTTAACAATAATTTCATTAGAGTTAAGTGATAACTATAAAATTAAGGTAGTTACTAATAAATGTTTGTATTTTACAGACTGAACTTTCTCAAAATCTTCAAATTTTATCAGAAAAGGCTAAAGGAACCACAGAATTTATACAAAGGTTAAAGTCCATGTGTGATAAAACTGCAGTAAGTATCATCATTAAAATGTCCAGTTTGTAAAAGTTAACAATCCTCTTAATATTTGCCTGGTTTTCATTCAAAAATGTTTTAGGATTTAAGTCTTATTTTCTATGAAATAAACATCCATTCTAAAAAAACACTTGTTTGAATGTTAACATATTTACATTTCACAGGAAAATTGTGTTCAACTAGAAAGTAATATAGAAACGGAATGTGAGCTTCTCATAGAACTTATCAATATGAGGAAGCAACAGCTAGTAGACTTTGTTAGGAAAGAAAGAGACTATAAAGTTAAGTCTTTGAAAGAACAAGTTACTGTGTGTACGGGAAAGTTACAGCAAACAACGGGACTATTACAGTTTTGCATTGAAGCCCTAAAAGAAACAGACCCTTCTACGTTCCTTCAAGTAAGATTTGGGTGTTTCTGTACAAATGCCATTTTAATAATTATCATTCGTGAATTTAGTAATTATATTGCAAAGGAATTTTCCCTTTGAATGTTTTTATATACATAAGCAGTATTTATCAGCTACACCCATGAATTTGTATTTTAAAATTAATATTTGCATTGTTATATATATTTGTTCAGGAATACTTAATCAATATTTAAAAAATTGTAAAAAGGAATAATACTTCTACTTAGTACAACATCTGAAATCAATAGCAATATTTTACATAGTACTACTGTGTGCCAATGGCAAAAATTTATTTTTATTTGGACATTTCAATTGGAATTTTCCTACCAGTTGAGTAATCGGTTTATCTTACTCAAGTTGCAGGGGTTTTTTTCTCACTAAAAATAAGAATAGAATTGTTTTATTTTGATAAATAGTACTGTTCTTATTCAATATGTGCAAAAACTATTAAGTTTTATAAAAAGACCTCTTACTTACTTTAGTACCAAAAGTAAAAACTTGTTTGAAATAATAAATTCAAAGAAAATTATTCCACAAGTGTGTTCCAAAATGGATATAGTGTTATGTATGTATATTAGTATAATATTTATTATTGGCCTCTTAGGTTTAAGAATACTGTTCATGGAAATTTTTCAATACACAAAATACACATACCAGATTTTAGAAAAGTTCAATACTAATAAAAACCTTAATAATTAAGAAAATTAGTTAAAGGAGTCCATGGAATTCATCCAATATTTGAGTACCATGATGTATTTATTGAAATAAATTTATTTTGAATCAATCAAGCAAAAAAGAACCTTACCTTACAATAATGAGTGCTTTAGAGGCTTTTTCACTATATGGTATACTCTTGTAAAGCCAATTCCAAAGCTAAAGTGTTCTTTTTGTTGTAGGTTGGCTCTTCACTTATACACAGGGTGTCCAATATTGACTTGACCTGGAGTCAAGAACTGCCAAGTGCACCCTGGGTATCAGATGAGTTTGATCTCAGTCTGGATCACCAGTCAGTGATACAATCCATTGAAAACATGACATTCCTGCAGATGAAGCGTAAGTTGTATAATTTGTGATTAAGTGTTAATTGTTGAATTGCTTACAATTAAGAAAAACAATCAGCATAGCCTTTGCAATTGGCATCTACTTTTGAATTTAGCATTTAAGTCAGAGCTGGTAAAAGGAGCAAAATGATTTTTTTGTTCCTGTTTCTTAACTATGTTCACTATTAAGCAGCAGGAATAATTCAGTTCCAGAACAAAATTATACACCAAAACAACTTTTAATTTCCTTCCAGAACAAAATGCTTTATTGGAGAATAATTTCACTTGGGTGCAATCTAAACTCCCTTGGGAACAAAATTCAAAGCAGATGATTGTTAAATTTTGCTCCAGGAAAAAACTCACTGCCAAAAGAGTTTGTTTGGTTTATTTTCAAAGTTGATGGTTCAGTGTACTTTTTCTCCAGAGCAAAAATAAACAATTGAAAAGGATCAGGGGTTTTTCTCTGGAGTGAAACTTGATCAACCATCAGCCTTTAGTTTTATTCCAGAGTGAAACTAAACCTTTGAAGAACATAGCATTTTTTTCCAAAACAAAATTAAACCTTTAAAGATTCTTGACTTTCTTTCTGGAACTTGATTTTAATTATGTAAATAAAATTATTTTAGTTCCGGATCGAAATTATAATCACAAAGAGGAGTTTAATTTAGTTTTGGAATTTAATGTTAAAATTACAGTTAATTTTCCTCTGGAACAAAATTAAAATGTCAAGGAGCTTTGAGTTTTGTTTTGAAATGAACAAAATATGTAAAAATCACAACTTTCAATTTTAGATTAGGTTCCTTTACCAGTCCGGATTCAAATAGATTGTTTTAATCTTATGTAAGGATAAATCATTGCACCATCTTAATAAGTGTCTCCCTTTTAGCTCCTGGTGCTCCTATTATCATACCAGAAGAGTGCACATCTGAAAACAACAGCATAACTGTGGCCTGGCAGCCTCACCCCTCCAGCTTTGTCGAAGGCTACATTTTGGAACTGGATGATGGCAACAACGGAGCTTTCAGGGTGAGAAGCACCTCTTGAATCATTATTTGCTGTTTGAAAGTAAAATTCAAATAATTATAAATTTTTAGTGCTAAAATTTAGTTACAAATGATCTTAAGACTGATTTTTGTTAATTTCTCAACTATTTAAATAATTTATTTAATGTCTAGTAAACATTAAAAAATTGCTAGAATACTGGTAATTTAGTCTTTAAAACTTATTCTTTTCTGCAAAAATGAATACAGTCTAATAAAACACGTAAATCTTAGCAGTTTTTGATAATTTGTTCATCTCTGTCATGTTACTAAGTTGACTTTATTTATCCCTTAATTTAATCCCAACTATCTTATTTCATGTTTTGAAATGATATGTTTTATCCATGCATTTAGATTATACTTAACTCACATTATTAATAAAAATATTGTATAACTATTATATTATATTATGTATTAAGTATTAAATTGACAAATTTCAAATTAGTTTTAGAGACAAATTTTACTTGAGTTATACCCCATTTCAAGTCAATTGTTTGAGTATTATTATGAGTTTAAACTCATCTTTATGTCTTATCTTTTAGGAAGTCTATTGTGGAAAAGAAACTATTTGTACTGTTGATGGCCTACATTTCAACTGTTTGTACAATGCTCGTGTTAAAGCTTACAATAGCACTGGAGAGGGTCAATATAGTGAACCAATATCATTACAAACTGCTGAAGGTAATATATGGTATTTTAACTGTATGTGTTAAATATGATGGTTCTTTTTACTAATTTGATGTACTTTTTTTACTTTTGCAGAAAAATATTATTTCTATTTTTCTTTTGATCTTTCAAATTATACATTTGATTAGAATGAATTTTGTACAAATATGGTCTTAAAAAGTGTGTTTTTTTAAATGAGACATTTTTTCTTATTAAACATCCTCAATCAAATTATGATTTAGTTGAAGCACAAACCATACAATGTATGAAAATTATGCATAAAAATACATTTGTGTTAGTTAATATTAAAGGCTGTGCGATGTCTAATACTTTATTTGTATTTATGTAAAAGTACATATTTTACACTTTCTATTAAATTTATTTACCTTAATTAAATACATATTACCTGTACATATTTGGAGTTTTTAATTACATAGAAATCACAGCCCTAGTCATCAGTTCTTATCTAACTAAAAATTGTTTCCTAAACATTAAATAAGATGATGTCTAACTATTTGTTTTTGTATATTCAGTGGCATGGTTCACCTTTGACCCAGTGACAGCTCATCCGGAGATAGTGCTGAGCAATGAAAACATGACGGTCACTTGCGACAGCTATGAACACAGAGTGGTGCTGGGCAGCATCGGCTTCTCCAGAGGGGTCCACTACTGGGAGGTGACTGTCGGAAAGTACGACAACCACACCGACGCTGCTTTTGGAATTGCCAGATTCGACTGTGTGAAAGATCTCATGCTGGGTAAGCTGATTCTGTACCATCTCTTGTCGCAATATTGTTGTTGTTTCTAATCCCACTTGGAATATCCAAGCTCCAGAGTAGGTATACCAAAAAAGTTAGAGAACCCTGTTTTTAGGGTCAGATTTACAAATCTCAAGTTTCCTGGGGGAGGACCTTCAGACCCCCTTTTGTACTTGGAACTCTATTAGTATTATTCACAATTTCTGTACACAACTGATTTAAGGCACAATATATTTATGCTTAATCATTTTGCAGTATTTTTGGCTTTGTTAAGATGTTTAGATTCGAGTCATAAAATTAGCATAATTTGTAATGCATATAATTCTTAAGCATTTCTAGCAGTTGTCTTCAAAATTACACTATATTCCTCAGTATCAAATATAAAAGTCTGCAATGGTGTAGTGGTTAACATGTCTGACTACGAGCTCTACTGACCAAAGTTTGATGACTCACTGTGTTTGCTCGGATCAACTAAGCCCTAGCCCTTCATTGGTTGAGCCATGGTTCCACCCTTCATTGTTCTTAAATGAGCACCAAGCTTCCTTGGGACCAGCAGTGGGGTAGTTACTTGGTCTGGCCACGAGAATTTAGTATTGCAAGTAAAGTAGAACTCCAAAATATCAGAATTGCTTTCGGAATTTTATAAAAACAATTAAGTCAGAAACGTACTGTCATGGGAAGTCAAAATCCCAAGAGCATTTAAAAATGTTAAAAAGCTTCCCCTCTTTTATAAAAACCAATCCAAGGGTTGGATGACTACAGCAATGTTTACAGAGGGGTACGACGAATTTTCATTCCTGATGTGAGAAAGCACCAAAAATCTCTTGGAAATATAGTTTTCTCTCCCATTTTCAACAAACATACAATAATTAATTAAAATAGACACTTTTTTTCGGGGAAAAGCCAAATATCTGAATTTTTGATTATCCGAATGGGGTCTGATTTGGATAATTGGAATTCTACTTTAGCAACACACAGCTATTGAAATGGAGATGGGCACTGTCTGACAAGCTGAATTTGATTTTAAAAATAAAAGTTCTGTTGTTTTTCTGCATATCATTAAGAGTTGATCATTGACCAACTATATTCATTCTCAGGCAAAGACGACAAGGGCTGGAGCATGTACATCGACCACCAGCGCTCTTGGTTCCTGCACGCGGACTCCCACGCGTGCCGCACGGAAGGCGGCATCGCCACCGGCTCAGTGGTCGGCATCCTGCTGGACCTGGAACGGCACCAGCTGAGCTTCTTCGTCAACGACGAGCGGCAGGGGCCGGTGGCATTCCCCGACCTTCATGGCGTCTTCTTCCCGGCCTTCAGCCTCAACCGCAACATCCAGATCACGGTGCAGACAGCTCTGGAGCCCCCGGCATCAGCAGGGCTGGATGCTGACAGCATCTCGCAGCTGTCTCTGTCCACAACGTTATCGCCACAGCACAAGGCGGGGTAGGCCGTCTTTGGTCGGACCGCCGACTTTTTATATCAGAGCGTGAACGGTGCAACGTCTCAATCAGTGGCGGGATAGACTATTTGGTGGTCGTCTTTGGTTCGATATAGTGAGCGTTTTTTTGTGCTGAAGGTGGACATCTTGAATCGCTGGAACTGCAAAAGTCTTGGATGTGTTCTTGGTCGGAAAAAAGATGTTGGTGCCGTCTTGGGAACTGAAAATGCTTGCGGTGGACATTCTCGGCAAACTGCTGGGGTTGGAGGGAAACTTTTCTTGACCATTCAGGGATCGGTCCAGCCGAAAATGTGGTCCCTTTTGCTACCCCTTCGCAAAATTCCACCTCCTAAAAACGGCCCCTTCACAAAATTTAAGTTAGCTTTAATGATTATTTCCAAGAAAACATTCACAAAATTATGATTATTACGTTAATTTGAAAATTTAAATGTGATTTGACTTCAATTTTTCACAAAAATGAGCCTCAAAAAATAAAACCTGGATCGACCCCTGCCATTTTACTCTAAAGATGTCTGACTTTAGAATTCGGACAGTGTCGCCATAGAAAAAAGAACATCTGGTGTTACATTGCAAATAAAGAAAAAGATAGCTTCTTAGAGACAAATGGTCAATTATAATTTTCGGGATTGCATTAAATCACAAAAATCAGTGTTTAAAGTATCCTTCCAATCCCAGCCGTTTGTTTAATAACCACTGTTATGTTTTCTCACCAAGACTACAACAGTGTGTGCCATCAGTCAATAAGTGCTGTTAACTCCCCGAACCGAGTTTTTTAAATTGTTTTGTTAAGGAGTTTTACTGCAATGAGGTTTACCTATCGCAAGACCATGCACAAAGGATGTGTACTTGATTGTAAAAAGATGATCAGTGGTGGTGTATCAATGTGTTTCCTGGTTCTATAAGTGCTCCTAACTGTTTTTCAACTTGTGTTATTGGACTTTACCATAATGAGGTTTGGTAATAACAAAACCATACACAAAGCAAATTAAGGGACATTAGGCAAAAATTAGTAGTTTCTATAGTGCCTTTTAACAAAACATGAACTTAACAGCTAAGGACACAGGGTCTCCAAAGTTTTTCATTTTTATGATTTCAGCTTTCTTATTTGGCACTGTATACTTTAAATGGTCTTGGTGTCATAACTCCAACATACCAACAACTAAAGTGTTTATCCCCCAGAGCCACATTTACTACAATTCCATAAAACCCATGGGCTAAAATCCCAGCAGGCATATGTAGACCCAGATCCAAAGAGGTGAAAAATTATGACATACTCTGCTTTATTTTTTAATCTAATTATGACACTCTTGATTAAGCAAACCCACTTTGAATTTTAAAATTCCTGTTTTTATTGCTATAACTATACTTATCATTTGCTGTAGGCTTGTTGAATTCAATAAAAAAAGTTTGTCCGAATACTGGGCAAATCCAGTAGTCACATTTAAAAAAAAGCGGTCCATTTTGGTTCTCAGGCCATACTTTGGAGACCTTCTCTTTACCCAAATTTGAATTGGAATGTGCTGATATACCACTGGTTCATATCTTAGATCGCATCCCAAAAGCTTTGAAGGGATTTTGCTGCACAGTTTTTAAGAATGTCAACTTGTGAAGATCTTGTACTATTTGCGCTGAGTCTGAAACGCTTATATGATCTGCTAACATTCATCTATTTGGAATGTGAAGGTGATTTGGAGTTGTAGCTGGTTCATCAACTCAAAAACTTTGAAAAATTTAATTCTCAATCACATGGTTCTACTGTAGTGATTATCGTAAGGACTGTCATTTTTGTTACTGTCCTATTATGCAATGACCTCACGGGGTCTAGGTGCAGACATTTTCAGTGTCAGCTGTCTGATTTTTGAATTGGTTGGCTGGGAACAATGAATAGATATTTAGAGTGTTAATGGTTGCTGGCTTTTACAACCTATTTGCTCTATTGAGAAGTGTACAGAACTGTCTTTTTTTTAAAAAAGGCGTATTGGATGTGTTTTGTGAAACCCGTAGCTGAACGAGCATTTCTCTGTTCATCTCTTACAAGCCCATAATTCACTTGCTTGTGCTGTCATCTTCATTCGAAATTTAACCATCATGAAAACTGTAACTTGGAGATTTTGCTAAGAATAGTTATCGAAAATTACTTTTTTATATTTTATGGATGGATAAGTATTGATGAAACTTTATTTTCATTTGCACAACCCCATGAAAATTCTGTGAGTTGCTTTAGCATCCAAGCACACCCAGTCAGACCCTTACTTTAGTTTTTTTTTTTTTTTTGGTGTATGAATGTTTGGTTCTAACGTATTATCCTGTCGACTGTCAGTCACAGCGGCACAGTTAATGGGCTTAGGCTACACTTTTCGTTTTCAGCGGCATGGTTGGCAGGATGATACGGAAGCCAAGATTTCATTCTTTTATAACCAAATGTTACTGAAGGATATTACAAAACTGCTACAGTACTCTTGATTAACCAGGATTGGATTATCTAGAGAACAGCCCCAAAGAGGAGAAAAATGTTCAATGGTTGAAAAAATTTTCAAAAAATTCTGTAGTAAAATTAGTTAAGAGTAAATGAACAATATAAATATGCTTCTGTCATTTTAATCTTTACAAAAGAGTGGATTAAACCGCACTTCTCCTTTATATTAATTAATTACTCAATAGTTAATTGTTTTTACTTTGATTAATCATTATACTTGAGTGTAAAGTTAAAGAGCCAGGCCTTTTTATTAACCATCCTGTTTAATTAAGAATTTGTAGCTGTATAATTAAAAGAAATCTAGATATTCTATTGATATATTATTATTTTTTTGCATTTTTTTTAACCTTGAAGATTTTCCAACACTCCTTCCAAAACATCATGAGAAATCTAACTTGCAAATTATATTTTTAAGGTTAGAAGTTAAAATGGATATAAACTTTTGGATTAACAATTTAAAAGTTGAATACCATACCATTTGCAATAACACTAAATTGCTCTTTGCATATTGTAATGTTTCAGCTAAAATGGTATTGGTATTGAGAATTAAGTAAAGTGCACTTTTTACTTTAAATTGCAAGTTTTTGGAAATGGTTGCTTTACATTGTCATTTTGATTGATTGAACACAACGTTTTGATCACTTTATACAGATATTTTACTTTTAATATTTTGTTTACTTGTCTGTCTGTTACAATTTATACAAATTTGTAAAGGTTTTTATGTAAGGAATGACTGGTCTTGTAAGACTTTTATGTATGTTTTGACTACACTTTCTTATGAGTGTAAAGTTGTTTTGTCCAAAAATTACATTGAATTTGTAACAAGTACGATTTTTGGCATTTATAAATGTGAGGTTATGGCAAAAAAATTGTGAGGAACTTGATTAGGTATAAAGTCAAAACACATTCAAGCCTAGTCTAATGGATCTTATTCTTTGTAAAGTAAATGTTTGAATGAAATTCACAAAATTTGAGGATAATCATAGATTTAGATTATAGTGATTATATCTTACATTATTGAAATCTCATGAAAGTGATTTTTTGAAATTTCTCATGATCAAAACATATCCAGCATTCATATTGCTGAATATGCAAATTCAGTGTATGGTTTATAAACACAACTTTTTCTAGTAGATGGTTCGTTTTTATTTGATAGATGGTTTTACTATGAATTCCATCTTAAAGTTTTTGGGAAAACTTAGGAAAGTCCGTTTTATCAAACAAATTTAGTAATCTTGTACTCACAGGTTTTATCAGTGATTCTTATACTTCACTCTTTGGTGTGTATTGTTTTTTAAAATTGTTCCATGTGCCACCAGTGTTCACTTTATTGTCAGATGCAATTAAACATATCAAAACATTTTATTTTATTTCAGAATTTTATCGGAAAGGTCTATTTTTTGCAAGTTTAAAAATTGTTGATTATCCAAAATTTTCTTTTTGTTTTGTGTCTAAATATTTTCAGTTTCATTATTTAATATTTTACTTTATATTAACTTGGTTTTATTGCTAACTATTTGTTTAAGAATTCTAAAAAATTTACATTAATTTGATTCATTATTTTTAATTATACTTATAATTTATTAAAATGAATGCTATTTTACAGTTGAATGTTTAAGAAATATCTGCCACCTTTAAAACAACCTCTTAACACTATTAACTGGTTTAGTAATGTTTTTTAAGTTCCTAAATAAGTTATTGGGCAGTATTATGCATTACAATAAGTATTTTATTGCAAAATACGTAGGTGTAAGGTTCTTATATCTTAATCGTATTTGTGCAATACTTTGCCAAAACTTCTGTTGAAGCTGTAAATCTTGATTTCATGTTGTGTTTTGTTTCATAGTGTGCCAATCCATAGAGATTTTATTAATCAATCTTTTGCGTTATTGGTAGAGAATCGCTTTCTTTTATGTAAATTGGGAAATGCACATACATTGTAGTTAGGTAACGAAATGGACCATATCTAATAAGAATATGATAAAACTTTTTTACTGATGACTTTTCGAATTTGGGTGATGAGAGTTTTAAACATTTTGTACATGTTTTGCCTTATCACTTGTGAAAAATATATATTAGAGAAAAAAAAACACTTCATTATAAAAAATTGCATAATTCTTAGGTATAATACTCTATGCATATTCTGCCTTTAATTGTAGTGTAGACTCTAGTGTGATTACCCGTAAGTAAATTTATTGATACACTAAAGATAATTCTGTTAATGATTATTAAGATATCAAATGGAAACATGTAATGAAAGTGTAAATTTGTTGCTATTGGTTTACAGATATATTTTTGAAGACCACTATTCCTGGTATATTACTAATTTGTGATTTACGTGCTTATCTGTTTGCTGTAAATGTGTCAATGGTTTAGTTATTATATTTTCATTTAAACATACTTTGCTCATTTACTTCAAATGTTTGGTAAATTTCAGTTCTATCCTTCAAATGCATATTACAGTAACAACTTCTAGAAAATGGAATTTTAAGTACATGATAAATTATTATAATATTAGCATATACAATTTTGTTACTTTTCTTTCATAACTTACCACATAATTTTGTGGGCATTTTGTCTGTTTTGAAACACACATTGTTTTCAATTACAAATACTCTACACTTCAGGCATTTGCCTCAATTTTCCCGACAACTATCGTAACAGAAAAGTTTAACAATTCTATCGCATCTTACAGACAATTGGTCAACTGAAAAGAATTGTCTGAAAGAGCACATCTCATACATACTCATTTAGATTTTCTGTTTAAATTTAGGAATACCGAGATTTTAGAACTTCATCAATGAATATTTTAAGTGGAAAAACTGATATTGAGTTTTAAGAAATAAATTAACAAACCAACGAAAAATTTTCAATCTCCTGAGTTTATTTATAACACAATCCCCTTCCAAAAAACATTTTTCTACTTTTCAAAACTTTTAATGAACCTTTTAGGAGCATTTTGAACTTAATACATTTAGCTCTTATACTAAGTGTAGATTTTTATTACATTACCAAAAACTCAGTTTTACATATGGTAGACACAATTGAGGTGCTTTCAGCAACAAGGAGTTAATTCTAACAGCTTACATTGAAGTTAGCTCTTTGTTGCAAACACCACACTTTATTTCAAAATCTACGTCATTATAATGTTTCAGCAATCTACATGCCTTATGATCTCATTCATTATTTGTATCCTATTTTTATTTGTTTTTAAAAGTTGTAAGGAAAGCATTGTCTCAACAATTTTGCATGTTTTATAATGAAAATATTTTTTCAGTCCCCCAAATCATTTTTGTGTGCTTGTTCTCATTATAAAAAAAAGGTTTGTGGAAAACATTATCTAGTAAAGCTTTTCTTGTGGTTTTGTTTCCGCATTTGAACAGTCCTGGCAATTATTTAATTTTCATGTAGCTTTGTTTTGTTTTTTAGAAAATTTATTGTTTTCATCTTGTTATTTTTATATTTAGTCTTTCATTTGATACTTTTTATAGGTTTTGATTTTTTAGATAATTTACATCTCAATTTGTAAATATGCTATTTATGTTTGTTGCTTTTTGGAGATTGTGAGGTACAGTGCCGTTTTCCTTGTGTCAAAAGTGTGAGTAAAAACCGGTTTCTTGCTGAATGTCAAATAAAAGAATCGCCTAATTTGGCTGAAGCACTGGATCTCATTATTGCATTTTTCTTATGGTTCAAACACTGACATATAAATCTCAGACTTGACTAAACATAAGAATTTTAAATACAATATAAATAACTTCTATGTGACAAAAACCTATAATAGAAATACCCTAAAAATATTTTCCCCTGGACATTAAGTATTCCTCTAATGTTAATCACAATTCTTTGCTAAAACTCATCTTATATATTAAAATAATTTGGTTTTTCTTTCGGCCGGCCGCCAGGCCGCACCCCCGTTCCGATTTGGACAAACTCGGTCTTGATAGAAAGCTTTCCACCCCTAGATGAGCCAATAATATAACACGTTCCCCCAAAACATTCCATTTTTAAATTATACGTTTTTTTCGTTTTGCCCCCATGTTAACTCTATGGGGAGGTTCCGTTCGGCCGCCCGCCATCTCGAACCCCTGAACCGATTTTGACAAACTCGGTCTTGATCGAAAGATTTCCAACCCTAGATGAGCCAATAATATGTCACGTTCCTTCTAAGCATTCCATTTTTAAATTAGAAACTTTTTTCAATTTGCCCCATTGTTTTCAGTTAATATTTTTACCAACACAGGCAAAACGTCTTTTAAAGAGTGTGAAGAAAATCTACGTTGAAATTATCAAACTGCAATTTTTTGACGTTTTACTAGATTTATCGCAACAGGATACCTACTAGGCATATTGGATTTATAAAAAAAATACTGGTACAGGTTTAATTGAAGTATTACTTCTTTCTCTTCAGATGACGCATAAGAATAAATTAGTTGTGGTTAGAAAAACCTATAATTTGACTGAAAATATTGAATTGTTTAGCGCTGACGATGCACCTTAAAAAAAAGTAATTGTAAAAAATTTAACTGCGCTGCAAGCGTGTGGTAGTAATGAGCGAAGCTCACATCAGCGCCAAAGGCGCGTAATCTAGCTGGTAAGACGCGGCTTTGCCGGGTCAAACCAGCTAGTTTTAACTAAATTTTTAAAACCAAAAATTTATTTTTCTACATTTGTTGCACTATTTGGCCAGGTGATAATTCTGTACGTAAGAATGGCCTTGTGACTTTTAAAAATGAAAAAGTGAATGTCTCACAAAAGTATAGTGAGCTATCAAAAATTTGTTGGACATCTGTCCTGTTGGCAGACTTTTTCCCTAATCGGCCAATGGATTTTCACTTTGTATTTGTTGCTCAGTACCATATTGTTTTAGATTTAACTGCATATCAAAATGTAGAGAATAATGACTTTGCTGCCTTTTTTGTATAGAAAAATAAGTTCACACAGAAACATTCTAAGAAAATAAATTGTCTAACTACTATGATGTGCTGAAAGTTTAAGAAATTTTACTTGTGGTTAAATTTAATTTAAACTTACAGTATTAAAAATTTAATATTTAAAAGAAATTTGTTTAAAATAAAATATTTCTTTTGATTTTTCAAAAAAAATATGTTAATGTATTAAAAATAAAAGCAGAGTTGAGTACAGAAATTTTAGCCTAAAATTTCTTCATACAACATTTAAATAAATCGCATTTTGTAATTTTCCAAATTTAGGTGCCTTTTTTGTATTGTCAAAAACTCTGCATTTGTAATACTTTCTACATCACAAGAACAAAAAAAAAACACTGGGTCCCTACTTAATTTTGAAAATAAAATTCCCTGACTTTTTCAGGTTAATTTTTAAGTTTTCCCAGTCAAAGCAAGTTATCCAGGACAATCTTTCTGATAGTTCTTGCTCCTTCAAACAAATTTTTATAAAAAATATTTTTCTTATTCAGAGTCAGATGGAAAACAACCTATTTTCCCTTGCATTTTAGGCCAAATTAAAATTCATTGACAATTCCAGGTATTCCCTGACCCATGGGAACCTTGAAAAACACTTCTTAACTGTAATTTAGTTTTAAATTTTCATTACATAAACTAATTTATTTTATTAAAAACTCAATAGCTAGACAATCATGCCTAAACAGTACATATTCATTAGACCATAGTTAAAATTTTTTTTAACTGAAAATAAATAGCCCAAAATTATTTGTTAGAGTTAAGGTAAGTTCGAAGAGAATCAGTTAATTTTCAACTTGGGTTAAAAAGTTTAGAGGAAATAATTCAAACTTACTCTTAATTCTTTATAGAAATAAAATTTTCACTAAAGGCTTAGTTGTAGCAATTAATGGTAATTACCTATTTTCTCTTCATGCTAAATGGAGAATAAAAGAATAGGTAAGTATAACTGTGCAAATTTCAGAATTCTTTTAATATGGACAACCTAATTAGAGAATCATATGCAATTTTCAAAGCAAGTATTATATCAAATATTACTTTAAACAATGTAGAGCATTTCAAGGCAAGATCATTACTGTAAGATTTACAGAATAATTTTATTAAGCAATATCCTATAAAATTATACATGAAGTCATCAAGCAAACATTACATTAATGGTCAGTCAAGCACATTGCAGGTTTTGTTTTCTCAGTAATAATTTAACATGTTAGAAAGTAATTAACTATACAATAATTTCCAGCTCCCCTATAATTAAAGTGAAAAATAAGTCCTCAACAAATATCATACACGTGCAAATCTTTTTCTTATAAGCTTGAGCCTAAAAATGTAAAAAAATTATCACATCGGGAAAAATGGCAATAGCAACTACTTAACCTAAAAATCATCTCCATGTTTCATACTTTTCTTCTTCTAAAAGCGACCAATTAGGAGAGGGAGTGCCCGTAACTAGCCAATTAAAGTCATCTATAGAATCCCAATTGTTGTTCGACTTGTCGATCCCGGACATGACAAAGTCTTCCTCCTGACGGTCATAAGTCCAGTTATAAGGGGCGAAGTACATTTCTCGGCAGTCCTCGACGATAGTCCGACTGGTCACGTGGAGGTAGAATCGACAGTCCACGCTAGAGTGCACCCTCGTCTGCTGGCAGGCAAAGACAAACGTGCACCTCCGACAGTTCTCGATGAATACCGACGTCGAGACGGGGCCGGCGAAGACTCGGCAGTCGGTCAGCCCGCTGATGAAGACTGTGCTTGGTGCGCCGTAGAGGTGCACGGTACAGTTCCGGAGGTGGTGCAGCCCGACGTCCTGCTTCTCGATCTCCTCTCGGAACTTGACTAAGCTCTGGTCCGAGCGGTCCTTGAACCCGCACTCGCACAGCTTCACGGCCGAGATGGATTCAGCGTTGTTCGACATCGAGCGGTCTAGGCTCGGGGCCCGTTCCTTCACGCCGTTCTGCTGCGGCTGCTTCTTCTTGCTCTTGAAGGCGAACTTCTTCTTAGGGATGAGGTCGTTCTGGGCTGCCTGGATCTCGTCCTGAAGGGCCTTCAGCCCCTCCTGGCCCTTCTTGATGTCGTAGGTCGGCAGGAACAGGGTGGAGTCGGAGAGGAACTTCTGCAGCTCTTGCAAGTCTCGGACGATTCCGTCAAAGTACGCAGTCAGGCTGCTTTTCTCGACGTTGCACGCGTTTTGAAGCTTGGATTCCACGAGCTGCTTTTGGGAACTAAACGTATTGTTAAAGTAGTCAGTGTGCTCATGCACGGAAAGTCGAACGTCCTTCTCACCCTTTTTTCTTTCGATTTCCGCCAGCCGCGCCTCGGATCGTTGGGCCAGTTTATCCACCATCTCCTTCCTTTCAGGAACAGCGTCCACCACAATGACTTCGAAGCTTTTCTGGTCTTTCATGGCTGAGGAGATGCTATTGCACATTGTTTTCAGATGCCACAAACTTTCTACGCTCTAGAGCTCATCTTTAAAATGCAGGAATAACCAGACAAGCAGAATTTCCCTGGAAATAAATGTAAACTTTAATTAATAGATCCAAGAAGAGAATAAGATGTATTCAAAATTAATACTATAGTAATTTATAGGATTTATGGGAATTGGGGCGATGAAATTTTGGTACTTACATATTATCTGCATGCCATTGACAGGTTTTGCGACTTTTTCAAAAACAAAATGAAAACAAGAAATGACAATCTAACTGGCATCAAATCAAGGATTTAATAGGAATACAATTAAAAAAAAAAAACCTTTTGGGCACAGTACAATCTCATGAGATTAATCACAGGCATGCAGTTAATACTTAAGTACCGATCCGATACTGAAACTTTGGAAGTAGAAGCACAGAACTTAAAATCTCTCACGCAAAATCAGAATCCATACCATTAATATTTTTAGATCAGCTGGAATAAGAGTCCTCCATTTGGCGATCGCGTCGCGTTCGCCAACTGTACACTATAACTAATTGTGCCGCTAACTTGGCGACCACAACACGAGTCGGAAAATGGAGGACTCTTATTCCAGCTGATCCATATTTTTAATTATAGTACATTAGAATTAGACTTACGCAAGCCCGAAGTTTCCAGATTATTTTTTCTTGAATATATTTTTAAAAAATTTACATACGGTAATTTACAGAATTTTGTAAGCCTATAACAAATCTTAAAATTTTGGGGGAATTTTCATTTGGATTGGGGAAAATGTAGAGTAAAATTATTTTTTGCACCCCTGCTGGTGCAAAATTATACAGGGTGGCCACAGAAAACTTATTTCAAAATTCCCGGATAATCTGGTATGATTTCCCTGATATTTTATAAATATAGGAAATTCTAATCTTCCAAAAGACAGGAATAGCTGCAGAAAGTGGGAGAAAGAAGGAAAACTTGAAATCTCAAGCCTGAATCTGGACCTTTGGTAAAACAATATATATAGGTAAATGAGATTATTTCTAGAATTTTATTACAAAGGAACCCTTGGAAGCCTTTTTTGAACATTTGCAACCACACTAATTTATATGCATTCAGAGATTTTATTTAGTAGGAAGGAGAACTGAAGTGCAGATTTAAAGACTTGAAAATCAGAAAAATGTGGAATTTATTTTTGAAACCAGGCAGATTTTCAAAATTTCACCGATTATAATCAGATTTTCTAAAATTCCCCAGTGATTCCAAGTTTTTTAATTTTCTCTGATAATTCTGTCTGTGGCATCTGTATTGAGCACTAACACTAATACTTAGAATTTTGTTCTGGAGGGAACTTACACTCGACTTTCAGCTTTGATTTTTGCACTGGAGAAATTATTCTCCAAGAAAGCTGTGTATGTAAATCTGGTGTAAAATTGAAAAGGAAAAAAGTCCTTTTGTTTCTTTTGCCAGCCTTGATTTAAATACTTGGTGACCAAAACAGCTAGGCAATATTATAACAGACCAGATTTAACATAAATGAACCTTTAATTAAACCGACAAAAATAGAATACCAATGTATAGTAGCAGTAAATCAATAATCAGAAAAGAAACTGAATTCACTAAACCTCTTATATTTCTAAATGTGTGATCAAACGATTGTTTAATTTACTTTTTAAAGAAAATGCATAGCCTGTAAAACACCTGGTTAGTTTTGGGCATTTAGAGACGTTAAAATGCTTAGTACCACACACACAATTAAGGAGAAATCACAATAAAAGTTAAAATATTCATATGCGGCATGAAAACCCACGTACTTTAAAATTAAAATCTATAAAAAAAAGTTTTTAAAAGTTCATAGGCGTGGTCTTATCAGTATTGATCAGAAATTCGCTTACTCAAGGATGATTGGTTGTATTAGAATCAAAAGGATATTTTGAAAGAATACCCACTTACAATTTTAATAGTTTCAAAACTGCAGAATATCCAAAATCTGGCGCAAGTTTAGCCTGTTCCCTGCTGTCGCCAATGGCGATGTAATATACACAACATTGGCGATGGTGTAGGCATGATTTTATGGTTATCATAGTTACATGTATTTGGCGTAGTTGGGGTTTCACCAAATTACAGCAACCTCTCACTTCTAGTTGGAAGAAAAGAGGAAAGTGTTTAGATCTTCATCGCCGGTTAGAACGGTTTGTTTACTATTTTATTTAGCATTAGTTAGTCCATTTTCTGGATTTTTGAAGGTATTTTGCTCATTCAACATAATTATTATATAATTCTGTACTTTAGGATTAGCCGGGTGCAAATCACAGAAACGAATTTATTGAAAACCTTTTAAAAATTAGGCCTATTAAGATAGATTATCAGAATTCTTCGTGCTTGCACCCAGCTAATCTAACATACCTTTTATTCTGATTAATTTTTATTGCAATTGAGGGTTTGAGAGGGGAAAAAACTTTACCGGAGTTAAGATTAGAGCTAAAGAAAAGCTAAGAAGAAAGGGTTTGGGCTTATAAAAGAAAGAGATTGATAGTCTTCTTTTCATTAAAATAGGAACTAATTTGTTTTTAAATACTTTTAAACAGCTTAGTTGGATAAAACAAAAAACTCTGAAAACGAGAAAGTTTTAATCGAATAAAGAATAAAGTTATTTTTTCTTTCCTCATTCGCATGTGTGACTGAAAAAACTATGAGAATCAGAAGAAACCCCGACTGTTTGCTGGGAGAATATTTGAGGTTAGAGCCTTGCATTGTTGATTCCTGATCGCACAGATTTTTACGTGCTTGGCGGCTCAAATTCAGAGGTGCGGATGTGCCAAGTTGACATGGATATTTTAGCGGTAAAGCCCGTCATATAGCTACCCCAAAACTTTCTCACTCATTTTTGGCGTGTTATTTGACTAGTTAGTGATTTATTGTAGGAATGTTCTCCAAATATTCCTCTACAAACAGTTCGGATCGGCTGGAATAAGAGTCCTCCATTTGGGGATCAAGTCGCGATCGCCAACTGTACACTATAACTAATCGTGCCGCTAACCTCCGTACTGCTAACTTGGCGACCGCAATGCGAGTCGCCATATGGAGGACTCTTATTCCAGCTGTGCCAACAGTTCAAATTTCATAAATTTCTGCCAAGTAGTTTTGGCGTTGTGAGAGGTCAAAGAGTTCAAAAATAAAAATTTCTGAAACAGCGGCGGCGGTGGTGACAGTTACTTTTTTTAATATAGAGAGATATCCCAAACCCCCCTAATAACTTGGTTGTTTATTAGTTTATTTACTTCCTACTATTTTTCCGTGTAAATTCTGCTTACAATGATTTTTACCTGTTGAACAATACAACACCAGTTCTTTTCATTATATTTGTTAATCAAAGCAGCTAAAATTGTATTTAATTATTATTTTAAGGTAAATTTGGGAGGAAGGAGCATGAAGTGAAGATGATTAAGACCAAAGCTATATAAAAGGTCTTGTCCAGACGCTGGCGAATTTGCTATGGTGTTTGGAGTTGCTTCACCCGGTCCAGTTGGTCACTGAATGAGCCCAACCAAGCAAGGAGCAAACCGCCAGAGCTATTTTAACATTTCTGACCTAACTGGTCCTAACCTGGGAGTGATGCCACAGCCTGTTTCTTCGCCTGGCTACACCGTTCCTATGATGGAAAGACACCCTGCGACAGAACCCCTTCATCTGATTATACTGTTCCTTTGAGGAAAAGATCCCCCAGTTTGAGAGACAGAGATACACTGTGTTGCCCTTGTTGGCAAAAAAGGACTTTTCTTCATTCTTACAAGTGCTGCTTGTAAGGGACTCTACCCTGCTGGGCACCTTCATTTCACCAGTGCTAGCCCTTGACCTCATCAATCAGGTAAGCCATTTCTTTAATATTCAGCCACACTTGTATTTGTCTGTTGTACAAAATATTTATTGATCTTAATTTTCTTCTTTACTTTGTTTTAAATGTTACCCTTAAAACAAAAACATACTTTCAGACCTATTGAGTGGTTTGTGTATGGTTGGTCTTACTTAATTTCAAAGTCTGTAAGAACCAATGATAAAGGTTGTGCATATGCACCAAAAATTTGATACTAACTGCTAATGGCCATGTTTTCTAAATTTTTAATTATAATGGGTTTCATTTTCTGTTACATAACTTAATCTGTTCAACGTTGTTGTTTTTTGTTACCCTTTCTCCTTGGATGTTGGGATCAAATGAGCTATGAAAATCTTCAACATGTGTTGTCAGTCTGGTTTATGTGATAAGCAATTGTTTAATATCATTATCTGTTTCCCTCTGTTTTGATAGTTGAGCAAAGTTATTAATAGTATATTTTTAATGCTTTTACAAATATGAACTCATTAAATTTTGATGGTAGCAATGTAATTTTTTTTTAAAAATGCAATTAATAATGTCAGTTTTATTAGTAATTTCATAAATATATTGCAAAACTATCGTCTCATATCTATTCCCTACTTTCTCTAACATTATTAGAGAAACTAATGAAATGGAATGTATATGTAACTTAAAATCATACTAAATTCTGTCTTCTAAATTCATCAGCAATCACTGACGAAGGGGATTCATTACATCCTCGAAACAATGTTCCATTTTTAAATTTTCTAACGTGCAAATAAAATTCAGTTGCCCTTTTAGAAATTTTTCATAGTACTATCATGCTTCCAAAACACTAGAAATTATCACCATTAATAATTTTTGGTACTTACGTATTATCCCGTCGACCGTGACGCTTAATCCGAAAAGGTTATTAAATCCCATTGACTTTACTATTAATGTGCCGCTGAATTAGGCGGCCGCTGAACAGTCGACGGGATAATACGTAAGTACCTAATTTTTTTTTCCTCTTTGTGATGAGTGATGGATTTTGTTTTGAGGATTTTGAAAACTTTCTATCGTAAATATTTCTGCTCCCATAAATTTTGTTTCTAATCTTAGGCAAGGCTAATCAAAATAACTTGGCTAGTATGTAAGAAGATTGAGCAAACCACCGAAGTTTTAATAAAGTTTCTGTTTAAAAATATATAAAAAAAGAACATTTTATTTACATAGGATGGGTTTCAAGTGCAAGACATCTACAAAAGAAAAGAATATGAAACAACAACTAAACAATAAGACACAACAGCTAAATGACATATTTGTTTGGTGACTGCTAACTAAATGTGGCACCAATCATTTATGTTTTTTGGTGATTTATGCTGTGAACATCGCATCCAGTGAGTTGTGCTCTGAGTAAATTTTAATTTACCTTTTTTTAGTTACTAATAAACCTCTTACTTTTGTTTATAATCACTCCTTCATATTTAAATGTATGTACTATCTGTTTTACATATTTGTTTTCTTTAGTTTTTTTTTAAAGTTTAGTTAATCATAAAAAAGACTTATTGTTCTAGTTTTTTATTCATTTCATTTGTTTTATATTTGTACCAAAATTCATTCATATTTATAATTCTTTGTATATCTACTATATTGTGGGAATAAAAATCATGGGTAAGAAGAGTAATGCACATTCTTACCTACCTTTTTCTTCACTTCATTTATCCTAAAAAAAACTCATTTCAAAGTTTTACATATACATATATCTTTGTAAGAGTCTTAAATTTTACATTAGTTAATTATCCGAGTTTTTAAAACAGAGATATACTGTAGTTCTAAACATTTTAAGCCCTAATCGTTCTATTTATTATTACTCATACACCTTCTTTATATTCCTAACAAAAATAATTTTTGTTGATTTACTTTATAAGTAATTACACAGTTAGTGGCTTTTTTATTGCTTTATTATCAAACTGATGACTTGAAACTATTACGTAAATTTGGTTTTTATGAAGTCAATCAAGATTCAAGCAGCTGAATGAAATTTGTATTTTTGACTGAGTGTTATACCTAAAGTGTACCTAATTGTGAGTGGAAATAAATTTAGTTGTTAGTTCGAATTTGTATTGTATTTTTATCATTTTTTTTTTTGCCCTTATTTGGTGTTATGTGTTTTTTTATACATGTTTCTTTATAACGCAGGAACTTCAAACAATCATTAAATAATAGAAATGAACGATAAAAATTCAGTTGTTTTACTAACAATGTTTTATAATTACACTTCCTTAAGTATACTAGCTAATATATACCCGGTCTTGCACGGGTAGAATTTATTTTTAAAGATTTATGGAGTTGCATATCTTTTTTTTCTTCTGTATTAGCAGCTACCTATCAAACCGGATTAATTTATTTAGTATTATGACACATCTAAAATGTGGATTCTCTTTTTAAAATTCAAATAATATAACAAAAAGTGATCGGTTCAGAAATTTTTGTGAAGTAGGTTAGGTGTCTCTTGTTTTTTTTAGTCTTCAATGCAAAATTAGCTATTTCTTCTAATAATTCTTCAAAACCACATTCTGAATTTCAGTAAATACTCTCAAATCTTGGAAAACACTTATTTTTCCAAGAAAACTTAATAAAAACATTTTTACAAAGCTATCATTTATATTTTTTCAAGGAATTTCTCTACAGGAAGTCATGGTGCCAGTTGTCTGATTGATTTTTGGTTTTTTTTTGCTTCCACTATCAATTCCTAAAAAGAATTCCATTAAAATAAATATATTTCTCAGAATATGAAAGATAGTTTAAGGATATGAACTTTATCACAATCTTCTTTTTTGTAAAAAATGAAAGTACCCACACATTATAGCCTTCTGAGAAATCCCTAAATATCTTAAATGAAAGACAACACACTAATTTAACATTTTGCTATATTTCTTTTTGATTTACTATACTCGTGCTTGGGGTCTAAAAGACCCCAGGCGCGGAATATGTGACTTTTTCTCCTAAGTGATTTAAAAATTGAAAAGGAACTCCAAAATTTTTACACATTGTAAAATTTTACGTATTTAAGGAATACTAGCATTTCAAAATCACTAAACCTAACTTCCACGGGAGATATGAAACGCCAAAGTGCGCTTGGGGTCTAAAGACCCACGGACGTAGCCTTTGAGTGTTCTCCAAAGAAGAGGTTTCAAAATTAAATAAAGCACTAGTTTAAAGGGACAAATCTCAAAAAATTTTCTGAGGAAGGACCCCTAGACCCCTCAAAATTTTGACGTCTACTTATAATCCCCCCCTTGAAAAATCAATAGTTTACGATGTTTCGGATGTAACCCAAAGGGTCGCAAAATGGACTGAAACACTATTTTTAGAGGCAAACTTTCAAAATTTTTCTGGGGGAGGACCCCCCAGACCCAAGTTCACATTACAAAATTTGAAATTTAACATAATAATTAACATTTAATAATTTGTACTCGATTGAGGTTACCTAAGGAATAATGTTGAGTCAAACCCCTCCCGAAACAAAAGTCTAGTTATGGCCATGGTTTAGGCCCGCATCCCCAGGATCTAACTCCTAAATCCGGCCATGTTCCTCATTGAAAATTAAAACGGATTAAAAATAGAAAAACAGTCAGATTTAGCGGAAAAATTACTTTTTAATTATTATATAGATAGTAGATTCCAAGATTAAAAGTTGCAGATTTTGAAAGAGTATCATTATTCGTAAGAGCAGTGCTGAAATTGGAGGGGGACGCGGGGGGACGCCGTCCCCCCAAATGATTGGACCGTCCCCCGAAATATTTTTACCGTCCCCCTTCCCTAAAATATTTCTTTCCACGAAAAAAAAAATATAAATTTAAGGGTAGATTTAAATACGAAAGCAAATTTATTTTTTCTGACCTAGGGTCTTCTTTTAGGGTAAAATTTCCGAAAACTTTTTGGGGAGGACCCCAGACCCCTTTAAGTTTTTAATTTCTATTACTCTCGATTTGCTGTACAAAAAATGAGTTAAAACCCTGTTTTAAGAGTAATTTCCAAAATTTTTCTGGGGGAGAACCCCCAGACCCCCCCCCTTTTCGTACTTGGAACTCGATTATTCACGACTATTTTAACATTAGGTTGAGCAAGATGATTCAATTCGATTACCAAATTTTTAGCCCCCACAAACCATATCCTGGATCCGCCACTTCATGGTAACACAAAGATGAATAATGTTTTTTTTGTTTACTTTCCATCAACATTTGTAAAGAATTAAATGTTACATTGTTTTAGGGTTATAAAAATTATAATAGCTGCATTTGTGCTTTTATACTAGGATTTAAAAAATGTCCCATTAGGCCCCCCTTTCCCTTTAACTATGCAATTTTATTTAATCAATATAATTTGATTATCAATTCGAGTATGTACCAATAATTAGTCATATTTTATCCTCCATAATCTCTTGCAAAACTCCCTAAGAGGCGGTCACTCCATATCTCGTCATCGCGTTATGGGGTCTGACTGCGAAGTTCAGTGAGTGAATCCGGTAATCATACTATAGAAATGATCCTATGAAGTATGATCTCAATTAACTTTGCTGAAAAGCGTGATCCCAACACATTTGATGTCTTCTGAAAAAGTGGTGAGTAAAGCACACTATGAGACAGGCAGTTGAATATGGAATTAAATGTAAGTGTTTCTACATTTTAATAGTATTGAGTCTTATTTTAACTAAAAACACACCCGCAGCTACAAAAGTACCGTTCTATTTCTTGTGAACTTTTTAATACACAATCTTCTTCCATATATGAGTAAAAACTCTCATAGATGGCGCTCTATCTTAAGAATTTTCGCTCGCGTTCTGCTACCTTTGCGTTGCTATAGAAAGAAGCTGTTCCTCGTAAACTCGCTTCATTTTACAAATATAGTGAACTTGTGGGATTTTATTGAAGCAATATAGTTTTCTATACTTAAGGATAACATAACTTTCATATTTTCTGAGAAAGTACTCATGAGCGTGCCCAGTGTAATCCCGTTGTTACTTACGACTGTGAAATAGCAGTATTACACAACAAACAAAGTATACAAAGTATAAAATATTACCCCATGACGGTGTTTATCGCACATTTATGTGTTAAAATTTCTTCAAACCGCTCAAATACGGTACTATTTAAAGCTTGCTTAAACCCTCCTTTATGCGTGCAAGAATGATCACAGAAATCTGTTATTTCACTCTGTTCTTTTTATTCAAACTACTAGTATTTCCTAACTTCTGATTTACAATTTACATTACCCGAAATCATTTGGAGTAGAAGATTTCAACATAGTACACAAAAATACTTGTTCAAATTTGTAACGTAGCTTACTACGTAAAACTACGTAAACTACGTAAAACGTAGTTTTTAAGTTCATCAAGATTCAAATCTTGCGTGGAAATGTTGAACAACTAGATTTGGTCTATGCTTTTAATTAAGAAAATTTTTGCCTCCCCCCTTCAATAAAAGAACTGGGGAGCCCGCTTTTCAACTTCGTCCCCAGGGCCCGCCTTGGCTCTAGGCCAGGGGCCCTACGCCACTGGTCTGTTTGGATAGGGTGGCTTCCGGTGCCACACGCTGCGGTATCAATGGGAGAAAAATTGAAATTTTTTATCTTTTCCCTTTAATTCTTGAATAACTCCAGTTCTATTCGTTCGAGAAAAATTTATCACCCCTCGTTTTAAAGATAATTTTACACCCTTTCATTTGGAATATAGAGTTTGATTATATCCAAAGATGATTTCTGAATACGATTCCAACGGGAAAATTGAGCATTTGTACTGGTGACTAAAAGTAGAAGCACAAGCAGCCACTGCGTGTTATGAACTCCAACAACAATTCATATAGTAGCGTGGCTACTAAGACTAGTTCATCATTTCACTTTAGGCTGCGGTCAGCAAGAAAATCAGTATGGTATCTGTTCAAAAAATCTGCAGTATCTGGTTATCGGACAATAGGAAAACCGCAATCAACCCCTTCAATGGTCCCTCCAACAAAAGACAGCCCTCGGGGAGGAGTGAGAAGTCACTATCGGGTGTCTGCTAATTGACTGGGGGAGGTGACTTCGGACTCCTTCGCTATTGTTGGAGGGGTCATGAATGGGGAGATAGGGCAGATTTTTTGAAGAGATACCGCAGATTTTTTGAAGAGATACCATAGGTTTTTTGGCTGACCGTGCCCTTAGGCGCTACCCACACCGAGCTCGTCGTGCGTACTGTGCAATAAAGATCGTTATCTTGACAGGCGGACTCAGGTTCCCCATTCAGCCTTCCCAATAGAAGAGAGGGGGTTGAGAGTGTCTTGTTTACTCGACTGTCCAGGAGGTCAATTAACGTTATCTTGTATTGCGAAGGCTGCGAGGGCCAAGGGGTCAAGATTGATTTATTTTATTGCTCTGGAGTGGCGAGCTCGGTGTGGGCAGCGCCTAAAATCAAAACCTTATTATGGGTATTTGAGTACATAAGCGTAAGACAGTTTAATTTATGGGACGTTTTACTCCAAAACAAACAAAAATTCTCAACTTTACCCTCTCGGATTTTAAAGAAACTTGGAGGAAAGGTTCATTCTTATGATATAAATGGAAAAAAGTGTTTTTATCATTCAATTTTCTTAGTAACTTGTTGAAAAAAGGTAGAGAAAGAAAATCCAAAGTATTAAACCTTAATTCTTGAATAACTCCAGTTCTATTCGTTCGAGAAAAATTTATCACCCCTCGTTTTAAAGATAATTTTACACCCTTTCATTTGAAATATAGAGTTTGATTATATCCAAAGATGATTTCTGAATACGATTCCAACGGAAAATTGAGCATTTGTACTGGTGACTAAAAGTAGAAGCACAAGCAGCCACTGCGTGTTATGAACTCAGACAACAATTCATATAGTAGCGTGGCTACTAAGGCTAGTTCATCATTTCACTTTAAAATCAAAACCTTATTATGGGTATTTGAGTACATAAGCGTAAGACAGTTTAATTTATGGGACGTTTTACGCCAAAACAAACAAAAATTCTCAACTTTACCCTCTCGGATTTTAAAGAAACTTGGAGGAATGGTTCATTCTTATGATATAAATGGAAAAAAGTGTTTTTATCATTCAATTTTCTTAGTAACTTGTTGAAAAAAGGTAGAGAAAGAAAATCCAAAGTATTAAACCTTAATTCTTGAATAACTCCAGTTCTATTCGTTCGAGAAAAATTTATCACCCCTCGTTTTAAAGATAATTTTACACCCTTTCATTTGAAATATAGAGTTTGATTATGTCCAAAGATGATTTCTGAATACGATTCCAACGGAAAATTGAGCATTTGTACTGGTGACTAAAAGTAGAAGCACAAGCAGCCACTGCGTGTTATGAACTCCAACAACAATTCATATAGTAGCGTGGCTACTAAGTCTATTTCATCATTTCACTTTAAAATCAAAACCTTATTATTGGTATTTGAGTATATAAGCATAGGATAGTTTAATTTATGGGACATTTTCTATGTCAAATCAACCGAAAATTCTCGATTCTCAACTTTAACCTCTCGGACTTTAACGAAACTTTCAGGAGTTGTTCATTCTTATGATATAAAGAAAAAAAAATGCTTTTATTATTCAATTTTCTTAGTAATGTTTTTGAAAAGAGGAACAGAGAAACTCCAAACTATTAATTATTAATTCTTGCCTAGCTCAAGTTCTATTCGTTCGACAAATATCTATCACCCCTCGTTTTAAAGATAATTTTACAAGCTTTAATATGATGTACAGTTTGACTATGTCCACAAAGGTGGTTCATATATACGATTGCCACGGAAAATTGAGGTTATATACTGGTGACTAAAAGTAAAAGTACAAGCAGACTCCGCGTTTTATGAACTCCAAACACTATTCATGTAGTAGCTCTGCTGCTAAGGCTAGTTCATCATTTCAATTTAAAATCAAAACCTTATTATGGATATTTGAGTACATAAGCGTAGGATAGTTTTATTAATGGGACATTCTATGTCAAATCAACCGAAAATTATAGATTCTCGAAAACATAATTTTCTCAAAGTTTGGGAGAGCATTGCCCCTATGAGACCCCTTAAATCCGACAATGAGGATAACATTATTTTCTTTGTTTCATTTACATTTCAATAATATTGTCCATAATTTATTTACTACGATTTATTGCGTATTTACTTTGTGTGTACCTATTGTACTTAAACATGTACGGCTTAAAACTTGCTTACACATAAACTTCCAGAAATCACGGTAAACTATTTGTATATTTGACTTTTTATCGAACACATATCTTCTTTTTTTTTTCAATGAAATTTCGTGGGAAAATTGGGAAAAGTAGCAAAAAAAAGCATTTTTAGGATTTAGAAAGTATCCACACGAATTTTCTGATCGCAAGACCAGTATTTAAAAAGCCAAATTCCTCTTATTTGGCCATAAAAAAGCCCAACTGACAACCCTGTAATTTTTACATAGTTCTAATACTTCCTGGTTTGGTAAGTGGCGAGCGCGCTTCACCGGTGGTTCGTTCTACTCTCCATGCCGTGCAAACGGACGACGACGCGGCATAGTGAAGAGCAACACGAGCGTACTCGGTTCGTCGTACTTTTTAAGATGGCTCTTAATTAGTATCTAATATGTATCGGATATACATGTGTTTTACATCTTTGGATAGGTAATTGAAAGGGCTTTCAGGAAAAGTTTGTTACTAAGTTGTTTCATTATTGGTTTTTGAGTTAATGTAGGAAAATTCTAAAATATCCCTTATTGAATTATTTTTTTTTGTACTTGTTGCATATCTTTGAAATTTGAATAGATTGTGCGCCTTTCATAGTCAATTAAAACTGCGTATTTCGTTAAGGTTTCGCTTCTTAAGAAGAACCTGAAATTGCGTCCGAAGGTTGTCCGTAATATCCTTCAAAAACCTTATAATATATAATAAATCGATCGATAGTCGATAGTATATTGTATTGTATTACCAGATGTACAACATATTGAAATTTGGTTAAAATCGCGCAATAATTTATATACTTTTTACGAGTTTGAAAAAAAGTCCTGTTTACTCGAAAAAAACACAAGTCCGCAAATTGCTAATAAATCGATAATTATTATTTAATTTTTTTTTTTTTGAATTTACTTATGAGTAAAGGACACTTGTGGCAAGGTTTTTCCAGAATTACGGGTTTCCATGGTGATTCTGATGTCATCCAGGATTTTTTGAAGCAAAATGGAGTCTACTAGTCCTTAACGGCAACGACCCGAAAATATTTCCCAGATTTGGGTTCTCGGTTTGTTTACTTTTTGACTGACAGTAAAGTGTTTTATATCGTTGGAAAGCTTATCGAAAGCGGTTTCAGGAATTGAAAATTTTTCGGGGACCGTCTCCATATTGCGTTCATAATTTAGGGTTAAAGAATTTTCGTCTTACTTAGAATTTTTCCCCAAGAATAATGGTAGTCATTTGAGATTTTAATATGTTTTAGGATATGTTTAGACAAAGAATTTTAAACATTGCATTAAGGATTCTGATAATTAGTTCTCGATTTATAAATTATTCAAGTTTTTTTAAATGTTTCAATACTATACGGCCCCTAATTGCCCCAGGACCCTGAAACTTGAATATGTTATAGAGAATGACTATATAGTTAAAACATATTGAATTTTGAAATCGATAGGTCAACAGGAAGTCCTCATTTAAGCCCACATCCGGTGTTTTTAAAATTTTTAAAAATTCCCGTAAAAAAAACCTACCTACCAATTTCAATGAAATTTTAGTATGTTGTAGTGTACTTAATAAGACACTTCGAAAGCCGTTTCTCACTAATCCGTGCATTGAAATTTTCTCGACACTTTGAACGTTTTTTTTTCATGTGGTGGTAAACTTGTGATTATTCGGTTACTGTTCTTTGTGCCGGCGAGGTAATTTTTGGGGCACAAAAATGTGTTTTTTATTTGTGGTATCATCAAACAACCCCATTGTATATGTGTTCATAATTCCGTAAAACATCCCTATTAAGGTTCAGTGAAATTGTGTTGTAGGCAAATCGAGAATACCCACCACTTTTTTTTTTACTTTTTTTAGGTTTATATTTTTGACCGTATTAAGAAAATAATAATATTTACAAACTGTTAAAATTAAAATTCTCCTACTCTTGCGTGATTGCTCAATTCCTGACTAATAGATCTTTCAGGGTCAAAATCGGAGATCATTTTTCTGATCATTTCCAACTGCTTGCTGGCACTCCACAGGGAGCTATCAATTCCCCCATACTGTACAACATATATACCTCAGATTTCCCGAAATCTCCCCTCTTGACCCACTTTTTCTTCGCGGATGACACCGCACTAACTGCCCAGCATTTCTCCATGGTAACAATAAGGAAAAAGCTCCAAGAATTCCTTCCTTACCTCGAAAAGTGTTTAAACCAATGGAAAATCACTGTCAATACTGGCAAAACTGTAGTCATAACCTTTCACCCATTCCACCATAAATATTACCCTCCACCAATAAAGTTCTTTAATGACTACCTCCCATGGCAAAAGCAAGTAAAATATCTCGGTGTCATCCTCGATGAAAAACTAACTTTCAAAAACCACTGCCAACACATCAAGAAAAAATATGGAATAAGCTTAAAACTCACCTACCCCCTAATCAATAGACAAGCCAAACTATCCCTCCCCAATAAATTACTAGTGTACAAATCAATAATAAGACCAGCCCTAACTTATATAGCTAGCCCCATCTGGGCCACTGCATCTAACTCCCACATAAAAGAAATAGAAGTAATGCAAAATAAAATACTCAGAATAATAACTAATGCCCCTTGGTATGTCAGAAATGACGTGCTACATAATGACCTAAAAATAGAACCCATGTCCCTATATATTGAAAAGGCCTCAATAAAATTCTTCGAAAAATTAGACTCTCACCCCAACTTATCCCGCTTCAATCATCGCGTCCCTCTCAACTCTCCCTAGAACTGCCCCCTATACTCACAGCCAAACCCAGGCACGGTGCAATGATACCACGCGTGTGCTCCCTGCGCCATCAGCAAGCCCTAAGTAATAAAATAAATCAACAATAAATAAAATCAAAACCACAAAGATCCTCAAACCCCTTTGGGCTACCTCAGTACTCTTATAAAATGCATCTCGTGCTCCTCCCTCTCTCAAGATATGTAGGGGAGAGCGGGGCACCTTTCAACAGTTTCGTTTTTGATTAAAATCATTTTCTCGTTTGTTATGAGGTTAATTTAAATGCCACCTGGTGTCAAGTAATGTTTCTTAGCATAACAACATCTGTCCGTGGTATTCCTACCATTTCACCTTTTAGTTTTTTTGTAATCGAGTGGAGTCGTTTTTGACGTCCAAAAGTAACTTTTGAATTTCTTTTAAAAAATCGGATTTTACCAACTTTTTATTAATTTACGTGATTGATTTTTACATATGTTATTAAATAAGGTCTTCTGCTTCCATGTATACCTTTTTCAAACCCATATCTTTATTCTAAAGCGTTTGAGGGGTCTTGAACCGTGACGACTAAAGGTGGGGCACCTTTCAACACTTAGGGCGGGGCAGGTTTCAACACCACAAAAATTCGTTTTGCTTAGCATATTGTGCTTTCGCAATGCTTTTTCTTGAAGTAAACGCTCTTAAATAACTTATTCAAGAAATAATAGCATTGTATTAGAGTTAATTATTTATTTTTAGTGAAAAAACAGCTGAAAATCGATTTAGATAATTTACTCAAATACACATATAATTTTTAACGGTAAGGCTACCATACGATTCACAACAGCAATTTTATGCATTTAGTAGTTATCAGCATTGATTTAAATAAATTTATTTAAGATATACCACTTTGATGACTATAGTAATTAGAAAAATTTAAAATGAATTAAAAGCGATTAAAAAAATAAAATATTTGGTGAATTCTGAAGAAAAACAGTTGAATTAACAATATATTTTCGGAATATAACTCAAAAGAACTTTTAAATTAAACAATAAAGAAACATCACACTTAGTTGTATGGAAAAACTCATAACCTACGAAACAACAGAAAAACTCCAAAATTTGCAAAACATTTCACTTTTTTACTCTAAATTAATGAAATGTATTTGTTATAATGTATATTTCAATATAATAAACTTAAAATCAACTGAAACTTTTAAAATTTTAAAATTAACCCACTGTTGAAACGTGCCCCGCCTGTGTTGAAACCTGCCCCACCCGAGAACCTTTTTTAAAACGCAATTTTGGACCTTTTAATTTTCTCAAGGAACTTGGGTAAAATTACACAATGTGTCCGAAAGTCCATGGTAGGATATGCAAGTTAAAGTTTTATGATCCGTCAATTCGTTTGGTCACAAAAAATAAAAACCGAAATCTGTTGAAAGGTGCCCCCCTCTCCCCTAACCCCTCAAGGCCTGTAACTCACACTGAGTAAAAGCAGGCTCCGCCTGCTGTGGACTCAATAAAAGATTCATCTAGTTAAGAATATAATAATCAAAGCAAATGAAGTCTTTGCATGTACTCCATAAGGATGATTTTTCGTCGTCGTTAAGAATATATCCCGGGGTTCAAATCCCGGTCCACGGGCAAGGCAGACTCAGCCCTTCATCCCTCCGGAGTCGATAAAATGAGTACCTAGGTTACTTGTGGAAATCAAGAGGGGGTGAGGGGGTTAGCATCGAGGGGTTAATATTATCGTAGAGGGATAAAATTTTATATCTGAATAGGTCAAAGCATTTATAATGTAAATAGTGGGTAACCATTTTCAAATTCGTAATTTTTTTTCTCTCATGTAAGGGACACCCTAATATAGACTCATTCCCTTTTTCAAATTGACGATTAAATTTTTCTGCACAAACGAAAATTTTGCGTGCACAAACTTTCGAGTGGTACCACTTTTGTGTGTCTGGGCTAACTTGACGTTTCCCGCGCGAATCTTTTGTCAAAAATTTCATATAAAATTTTGTACACAAACGAAAATTTTGCGTGCACAAACGATCGGTACCATTTTTGTGTGTCCGGGCCAACTTGACAGACGTAATTTTTATTACTGTTGGTTGGCTCACATTTTAATCTCGAACCTCTTCCCCTGGGTTAGAGGTACCAAAACAATTCTCTCTTTTTAAGGTCAAATTTCCAGACATTTTCTGGGAAAGGAAACCCAGACCCCAAAAAATATAGTTATTAAAATAAATCACAGTTCAGGTTTCCTTTCGATTAAAGTTTTTCTAGCATTAAATAATTGGACTACTTCTTTAAAAAAAAACTTTTAAATCAATAAACTTCTTTCTTTTCACACTTTCAATTTATTTTAACTGAAAACTAATTTTAAATAAATGAGAAGTATTTCTTTCTATTTAATAGCATAGGAAATAAGTAATATCAAGTGAGGTTCAGATTAATCGTTAATTATTTAAACAAAAAAATCAAATAATGTGCTCTCCATTGAATGGAAACACAGCGCTAAAGGTAGACTTTACAGCGCCATCTGTAGGTCAGAGTGGAACTAAAAAACGGTTCATTCGAATGAAAACATACTTTCACTTCTCAAAACCTCGGGTATAAACGAAATCGTTTGAGTTTCTTCTATCTCCATAACATTTAAACATTAAAAAACTTCCAATAAGTAACTTCACCTACTGAAACAATCGTTTGAGCTTAAGTTCTTAGTAAAATACAATATAACAGTGCAAAAATAACATAAACGAAATGAAACAAAAACAAGTCAGTCGGATAAATATGAATTAAAAAACGGCTATATAATTCTTATAGTATCATTAAAATAACCATATATTTAAACTAAATTGAAATCTTAACACCCAAAACTCTATTTTAACCATTAAAGAACTATTTCTACAGGGTAAAAAAATATTTTCTTCACACTCTTACCAATGAAACCTAACTTTTTCCAAATCTAATGTTAATCATCACAAGTTACCATATTAATAAACACTAAGTAACTAAAGAAAAGAACTTAGTAAACAATTCAGTTATTAGCATTAAGAGGCCATGAGGGAAAAAGAACCAAAAGTTAATTATGAACCAGGACAATGACACTAGCTGAACATCAATAGTCACCACTATTTTGTTTAATTACAAATTTCAATTTATATATTCTACTCACAACCAATTACTTTCTTTTTTGTATTTGTATCCAAAAATGTAATTTTCCATGTACAAGTCCAGATAGGAGATTGTGGCCCCTGCGGAGCCAGGTGCTCCATGTACCAATAAAGATTATATAATATATCTCATCGCAATCAGGGAAATCCCCCTCTACGATCCAACCTTGGCCCAAAACAAGTATGTGCTGTCTTTTAAGAACAACCCACTTTTTAATATTTTCTCCATTAAAAGCTTAATAAAAAGGATAATTAACTGAACAAAAAACTGTTGTAACGGCTCATCCTCCTTAACAATTTAGTGCTAAAGAAACTAAGAAAATTGAATAGTAAAAGCATTTTTTTCATTTATATCATAAGAATGAACAACTCCTGAAAGTTTCGTTAAAATCCGAGAGGATACAGTTGAGAATCGAGAATTTTCGGTTGATTTGACATAGAAAATGTCCCATTAATTAAACTATCCTACGCTTATGTACTCAAATACCCATAATAAGGTTTTGATTTTAAAGTAAAATGATGAACTTGCCTACAATACAATTTCATTGAAACTTAAAAGGGATATTTTACGGAATTATGAACACATATACAATGGGGTTACTTGATGATACAACAAATAAAGATCATACATTTTTGTGCCCCACTAATTACCTCACCGGAACAAAGAACAGTAACAGAATAATCTCAAGTTTAGCGCCACATGAAAATACCTTTCAAAGTGGTGGGAAAATTTCAATGCACGGATTAGTGTGATACGGCGTTCAAAGTATCTTATTAAAAAATCAAGGGGGATTTTTGAGGGAGTACTTCAAACCCCAGTTACAACTAGCCTCACTGGGTTAGGCCATGACATGAGCTAAACTGTTACAGAACGGGTGACTTGTAAGTCACAGTCAGCTGAGGAGTGGCTAGCTTGATGCTAACCCCCTCTTGATTTCCCCAAGTAACCTTGGTACTCATTTTATCGACCCCGGAGGGATGAAGGGCTGAGTCTGGTCTGCCTTGCCCGTGGACCGGGATTTGAACCCTGTGGTGTGCGAGCGCGAAGCGCTTCCTCTACGCCACCGGGCTTCTAACTATAAGAATAGTTAATAGCTGCGAAGCATCTTATTGAGTACAACACCATACTAAAATTTCATCGAAATCAGTAGGTAGGTTATTGAACTGAATTTTTTTTTAAATTTTAGAAGCACCGGATGTGGGCTTAAATGAGGACTTCCTGTTGACCTATCGATTTCAAAATTCAATATGTTTTAACTATAGTCATTCTCTATAACATATTCAAGTTTCAGGGTCCTGGGGCAATTAGGGGCCGTATAGTATTGAAACATTTAAAAAAACTTGAATAATTTATAAATCGAGAACTAATTATCAGAATCCTTAATGCAATGTTTAAAATTCTTTGTCTAAACATATCCTAAAACATATTAAAATCTCAAATGACTACCATTATTCTTGGGGAAAAATTCTAAGTAAGACGAAAATTCTTTAACCCTAAATTATGAACGCAATATGGAGACGGTCCCCGAAAAATTTTCAATTCCTGAAACCGCTTTCGATAAGCTTTCCAACGATATAAAACACTTTACTGTCAGTCAAAAAGTAAACAAACCGAGAACCCAAATCTGGGAAATATTTTCGGGTCGTTGCCGTTAAGGACTAGTAGACTCCATTTTGCTTCAAAAAATCCTGGATGACATCAGAATCACCATGGAAACCCGTAATTCTGGAAAAACCTTGCCACAAGTGTCCTTTACTCATAAGTAAATTCAAAAAAAAAAAAATTAAATAATAATTATCGATTTATTAGCAATTTGCGGACTTGTGTTTTTTTCGAGTAAACAGGACTTTTTTTCAAACTCGTAAAAAGTATATAAATTATTGCGCGATTTTAACCAAATTTCAATATGTTGTACATCTGGTAATACAATACAATATACTATCGACTATCGATCGATTTATTATATATTATAAGGTTTTTGAAGGATATTACGGACAACCTTCGGACGCAATTTCAGGTTCTTCTTAAGAAGCGAAACCTTAACGAAATACGCAGTTTTAATTGACTATGAAAGGCGCACAATCTATTCAAATTTCAAAGATATGCAACAAGTACAAAAAAAAATAATTCAATAAGGGATATTTTAGAATTTTCCTACATTAACTCAAAAACCAATAATGAAACAACTTAGTAACAAACTTTTCCTGAAAGCCCTTTCAATTACCTATCCAAAGATGTAAAACACATGTATATCCGATACATATTAGATACTAATTAAGAGCCATCTTAAAAAGTACGACGAACCGAGTACGCTCGTGTTGCTCTTCACTATGCCGCGTCGTCGTCCGTTTGCACGGCATGGAGAGTAGAACGAACCACCGGTGAAGCGCGCTCGCCACTTACCAAACCAGGAAGTATTAGAACTATGTAAAAATTTTATCTATTTGTAATTGATGAGAAATTTTTACTCACCCCACATTTAATGTTCGATTATTTCATTGATCACAAATTGTTTCCAATAGATGTAATGTTAAAAAGAGACCATAAAATGTCTTTACTCAGAAATGTTTCCAGCATTTAATGTATTAAAATTCGTCATATATAAATAAATGACAACCTGTTTGAAATACTATCCCCCTCAACTCAACCCGATTTAGCAATCATACGAGCTCCACCCTGGATATTGGCTTCTCTAACGGCCTATCCTCAGAGGAAACTCTGGTTTGCAAGCTCTCAACAGTGACCATAATCCCTGTAACAATAAGAGATAATTCTATACTACCCCCTAAGCCAGGCCTGGCCACATAATCGAAACAGAAGTTAGTGGCGGGCCGCACGTTATATAAAGCATTGTGAAGTTAACTTAGCGCCTTCCAAAAGTATGTTTGTAATTAAAGGAATAATAAAATAATGCATAGTATCCAGTATACGCCATGTAACTAACTTGGGTACATTTAATTTTTCAAATAAAATATTTTTGTTAATTAATTGAGATTTTTTGAAATAATAAAGTATTTTATAACAGCCTCTTTAGTTTTCATTCACCCAAGTTGATCTGTGACAATATATAAAAAAATATGGAAAGTGAGATAGAGAAAGAAAGGAGAAGAGAGAAAGGAAGATCGCTCAGGAAGCAGTCAATATCAGCAGCGATAGGTAAGAGAGAATAGAAATGAGGTCTAGATGAACATACTTAACAAAATATCAAACAAAATATTACATATTACGGAAGGATGTCAGGGGGTTCTCCACCAGAAAATTTTTGGAAATTTAACTAAAAAAAGCAGCGTTTTAGCTCATATTGTCATAATTTAGGGTCAAAGAATTTTCGTGTTACTTCAAATTTTTTCCCAAAAATAATGGCAGTCATTTAACATTTTAATATGTTTTAGGATACTTTTAGACAAAGTATTTTATGTATCGCATGATCGTTACTACATGAATAGTTGTTGGAGTTCATGATACGCGGAGGCTGCTTGTGTTTTTACCTTTAGTCACCACCATATATCCGCAATTTTCCGTGGAAATTGAATATATGAACCACCTTTGTGGACATAGTCAAACTGTACATCATATTAAAGCTTGTAAAATTATCTTTAAAACGAGGGGTGATAGATTTTTGTCGAACGAATAGAACTGGAGCTACGCAAGAATTAAGAATTAAAAGTTTGGAGTTCCTCTGTACCTCTTTTCAAAAATATTACTAAGAAAATTTAATAATAAAAGCATATTTTTCGTTTATATCATAAGAATGAACAACTCCTGAAAGTTTCGTTAAAATCTGAGAGGGTACAGTTGAGAATCCAGAATTTTCGATTGATTTGACATAGAATGTCCCATTAATTAAACTATCACTATCCTACGCTTATGTACTCAAATCCCCATAAAAAGGTTTTGATTTTAAAGTGAAATGATGAACTAGCCTTAGTAGCCACGCTACTATATGAATTATTGTTGGAGTTCATAACACGCGGTGGCTGCTTGTGCTTCTACTTTCAGTCACCAGTACAAATGCTCAATTTTCCGTTGGAATCGTATTCAGAAATCACCTTTGTGAACATAATCAAACTCTATATTTGAAATGTAAGGGTGTAAAATTATCTTTAAAACAAGGGGTGATAGATTTTTCTCGGATGAATAGAACTGGAGTTATTCAAGAATTAAGGTTTAATACTTTGGATTTTCTCTCCCTACCTTTTTTCAACAATTTACTAAGAAAATTGAATGATAAAAACACTTTTTTCCATTTATATGATAGGAATGAACCATTCCTCCAAGTTTCTTTAAAATCCGAGAGGGTAAAGTTGGGAATTTTGTTTGTTTTGGCGTAAATCGTCCCATAAATTAAACTGTGCTACGCTTATGTACTCAAATACCCATAATAAGGTTTTGATTTTAGTGATTTGATCGACTAGCAGTAGCACCTTCTCTACTGGATGAATAAATTAATAGTTCTAGGAATTCATGAATTGTGTGCCAAGAGTGACGCTACACCTGAAAGTGGCAAAGAGACTTTGACTACTGCTTTTGAAACAAGGAGTACTCCGCAGCATCATAGGAGGTGTAAAATGTAATGACATCTGGAGAAGAAGAACCAATTCAGAAATCTAAGAAATACTACAAGGAGCCAGATAAAATAAATTTCCATTCTAAGATTGAAAGGGCACTACTTGATTAGGAAGAACGACGAACAAGCCACCAAGGGGATCTTCGACTTCGAGGTCAAACTATTTTTAACCCATAAAATGGGTTGGTGTGAACGCTGTCGACACTTTAATATTTATTCACTTAAAAATCTCGGGGGGGGGGTGAGGGTTGAACCCTAAAATACTACATGAGTGTTTCCTAATGGGAAAGATGAGCTTGTTTTGATGTTAAGGACTAGTAATCTCCATTCTGCTTCAAAAAATCCTGGATGACATCAGAATCACCATGGAAACCCGTAATTCTGGAAAAACCTTGCCACGAGTGTTCTTTACTCATAAGTAAATGCAAAAAAAAATTTTAAATAACAATTATGGATTTATTAGCAATTTGCGGACTTGTGTTTTTTTCGAGTAAAAAGCACTTTTTTTCAAACTCTTAAAAAGTGTAAAAATTTTTGCGCGATTATAACCAAATTTTAATATGTTGTAAGTGTAGTAGCATACAACAATATACCGTCAACTATAGATCTATTTAGTACATATTATAAGGTTTTTTAAGGATATTACGGACAACCTTCGGACGCAATTTCGGGTCCTTCTTAAGAAGCGAAACCTTAATGCAATGCGCAGTTTTAATTGTCTATAAAGGGTGCACAACATATTCAATAGGGTGGCCCTTATTATAATGGAGAAAAAAAAATTTCAATATTTTTTTGGGCACCCCCCTCAATTTTTTTTCTTTTGCCATGAAATGAAAGTGTGCAAAAGGATTTTCCGATATTTTAATATTAACCCGTGCCGCACGGCGGTTGAAGTTTGAATCCCATAGCGTGCCATAGTAACTGTGGCTTAATGTGGGAATAGCTTCTCCGCTTGTTTCCTGAACTTCAGAATGACAATTGATTTTAATCATTTCAGCATTATTAAGGGTAAGGAAGATGAAAATACTCCCTAAAAATATTATTAGTAGATAAAAGCAGTAAATTTAATAAAAAGGTAATTCTTGAAAACAAATTGTAAAAACATCCAATAAAATTATTACACATAGCATAACACAAAACAATAACTATACACTTTTAGATACAATAATTTAAAAAAAATCCGTTTAATATTTTATACACATTTTCAATATAACATATTCTATATATCTATAACATTTATTAAATTCTATGTAATATCTTAAAAAAAGAAATAAAGAGTTTATTCACTTTCAGGATCAATTATTCAAATTTACGCTTAAAAGTAGAATTTTTGCAATCAGGGTATTGTTTTCCCTTCAACACATTGCAAAAGGTACTGTTTCTGCTCCTCATCTATTGTGAGAAGTCCATTTAAATTTCGAATCAGTTTTACACCCCTTTCAACTGTGCCGTTGACAGCAGTCAAATTTTGAAATGTCTCTGGTATTTCGGTATGAAAAGTCATCATTCCAAAGTTCTGGATTGATGTTAAAGAAACTAATATCAACGTTCAATCTCTTAATAAAATTAAAGTTTTTAGGAAATAAAGTCCTCAATTTTTCCCTGAAAAATAAGGAATCAATCCGTAATTAGGTGTAGTAAAATTTTTATATTTATGTGCTTTTTTGATTTCACATCGATGTTTTCATTAAAAATAGATGGAATGCATATTCTTCATTAAGTACAACAAATGTTTGACAAATTTCGTCACATCGACCAAAGAAATATTTTTGTTAATGGTCTTGAATTTCTTTAAAGCCTGTAATAAATTTAAATCATTTAGCACTGATGGCTAATGGGTATTTTTTATCCATTCTATCACATAGATCTTCACAAGAAATAAACAATTGTTTTTTTTAAACCTTTCAATTTCTGTTCTTTTAAAGCCAAATGGTTTATAAACATGAATGACAAAGGATTTTTCCCACTTAAAATGATTTTTTTAGTCTTGTGTCTGGAGCAATATGTCCTGCTATGGACCTTTCACCATAAAAAAAGTGAACCAACCAATTTAAACTTGAACATTTTCATAGAATAAGTGGCTTTAGCCATCCATCTGGCATGATGTAGAGCTAGTGGTCTAATTTTAAATAATGTTTCTGAATTTCCCCATAAAAATTACACACAATTCAATTACCTCCTTATAATCGTGGTTCCGTTCTTTTAGGGCATTAACAATATAATAAGCAGTGCTCAAAATTTATATTTGATTAATATTTCCATCAAATATTTTTCACCGTCTTCCTTATTGATACCATTCCATCTTTCCCTTATTTTTTTTTAACAAAGATCACATCTGGACTTATTTTAATTTGGGCAGTTCTTTCTCAAACACACTTCTTAATATCAATTAGTATATGTGATGGCAACATGTGAAATGCGTAAGCTCTCGGTCCGCATAGTGTTCCAAAATATTGATAGTACCATTCACCCACCCAGTGTGGAACTGGTGGTGTCTGAAGAGCGAATTTTCCTAACTATAAATTATGCTAAAATTATCAAATTTTAACAAGTTTTCATGGATTTTAACAAACATCTTTATCACACATGCTCATTTTGTGACTCGTATTTCATCTTTTCTTCATTCTGATCTAGAGGAAGCGAGCGGACAAGCTATTCCCCTACTATAAGCCATAGTTTACTATGGCGCGCTATGGGATTCAAACTTCAACCGCCGTGCGGCACGGGTTAATATTAAAATATCGGAAAATCCTTTTGCACACTTTCATTTCATGGCAAAAGGAAAAAAATTAGGGGGGGTGCCCAAAAAAATTCCGACTATGAAAAATAAGGGCCACCCTAATATTCAAATTTCAAAGATATACAACAAGTACAAAAAAAGTTATTCGATAACGGATATTTTACAGTTTTCCTACATTAACTCAGAAAACAATAATGACACAACTTAGTAACAAACTTTTTTCGAAAACTCTTTCGATTACCTATCCAAAGATGTAAAACACATGTATATCCTATACTTATTAGATATAGACACTAATTAAGAGCCATCTTAAAAAGTGCGATGAACCGAGTACGCTCGTGTCGCTCTTCACTATGCCGCGTCGTCGTCCGTTTGCGCGGCATGGAGAGTAGAACGAATCATCGGTGAAGCGCGCTCGCCACTAACAAACCAGGAAGTATTAGAACTATGTAAAAATTTTAAAGTGAAATGATGAACTAGCCTTAGAAGCCAAGCAACTACATGAATAGTTCCTGGAGTTCATAACACGCGGAGTGTGCTTGTACTTTTACTTTTAGTCACCACTATATAACCGCAACTTTCCGTTGCAATGGAATATATGAAGATATGAACCACCTTTGTGAATATAGTCAAACTGTACATCATATTAAAGCTTGTAAAATTATCTTTAAAACGAGGGGTCATAGATTTTTGTCCGACGAATAGAACTGGAGTTAAGCAAGAATTAAGAATTAACAATTTGGAGTTTCTCTGTACCTCTTTTCAAAAACATTACTAAGAAAATTGAATAATAAAAGTATTTTTTTCGTTTATATCATAAGAATGAACAACTCCTGAAAGTTTCGTTAAAATCCGTGAGGGTACAGTTGAGAATCGAGAATTTTCGGTTGATTTGACATAGAATGTCCCATTAATTAAACTATCACTATCCTACGCTTATGTACTCAAATACCCATAATAAGGCTTTGATTTTAAAGTGAAATGATGAACTAGCCTTAGTAGCCAAGCCCCTACATGGATAGTTCTTAGAGTTCATAACACGCGGAGTGTGCTTGTACTTTTACTTTTAGTCACCACTATATAGCCGCAACTTTCCGTTGCAATCCAATATATCAAGATATGAACCACCTTTGTGGACATAGTCAAACGGTACATCATATTAAAGCTTGTCAAATTATCTTTAAAACGAGGGGTGATAGATTTTTGTCCGACGAATAGAACTGGAGTTACGCAAAAATTAAGAATTAAAAATTTGGAGTTTCTCTGTACCTCTTTTCAAAAATATTACTTACCAGTGGTGGCATGAAAGGGTCTGTTGGCCACTGGGCAGTATGCTCATCAAACCTTGACCAACTTCCTTAACCCCTTGACAGGTGCCCACACGCAGTGTATATGGGACTTGGGCAGACCAAAAAAAAATTTAACATGGGGACAAGTGCTGCGGACGATTTCATCGACCGTCTGTCTATGTGAGTGCAGCTGGAGGAGGACTTGCAGGAAGGAAGGCCTCTATACGTTTCAAAACTTCCTGCAAATCGTTAGGGAAAATATTTCGTATGAGGGGGTGGGTCAAAATTAAAATTCTTGCTTATTCCCGCCTAAATTCTCCCGGACCATTGGCTCCTTATCCAGGACGCTCCGGATAGTGAAGTAACGCTTTTCTAGAGAGATTCGGTCCCGAAAATTCAAATTTAGTAAACTCTGAGCTCTACCTTGCTTGGTTCTAGAAAAATTTATGAGAAACCATCCTTTTTGACCATTTAGCCATTTTTTCAATGTCTGAAACTTTATAGGACCCCTTAGTGTACGCCACTAGGATTTCACATTCTATTTTTATCCAAAACCCCTCCTTCAGTATTATTTCCCCAACTAATGGATGGTCTTCATTTGGAACTTCAGTCCCCAAACCTCGTCAACCCCAGTGTTCCAATTCAACAGCATAGTTTATAATGTTTAATTAGTTTTTCCCCTCCTCCTCCTTCAAGGCATCAAACCCCTTGGTTTCCTCGAATTTCTAAGTCTATTTTAAACTGGGGACAAAGTGTCTGTTAAATAACACTGGGGACAAAGTGGCAAGAGAACCAAAGTCCGGAACCAAAACGTTGGGAATGAAAATATCCTGAACCGCTATCAGTTATTTATATATATATTCTTTATTGGTACATGGAGCACCTGGCCCCGCAGGGGCCACAATCTCCTATCTGGACTTGTACATGGAAAATTTGAGTTCACCAATACTTACTTTAACTTTATTACTTTTATATAGCCCCTACCTATATTAAAATGATCTCTTACAACACTTGCCAAAGTTTCAGGGAACATACTACACCCCAGCAGTCAATATAACTTTACTCACCACTTTTTTAAGTATATTTCAAAATTTATATAACATTATATATATAAATAAATTTTATCAATTGAAGTGGTGGCTAATAATATTTGGATTAGGACTTTGTTGTTCAGGAATGATGGGGTAAACAGCTTATCTTTAAAAACATAATGTTTACTTGAGGAAAGTTGTGATATTTTTACATTCCTTCCCTTTTCGTTTCCTTTAATATTTTGTAAAACGATACTGCTACTTTTGACAATTCTCATTGGTCACCGCGTAATGTTAAAAGCGCTACTTTAACTGCTACTCTGTAGTAGTTATTTTTTTTAATGAAGAATTGAAGCTGCTTCGCTTTTTTCTCCTGTAGCAACTATTTGGTTATTTCCCAGCGCTACATTTTGTTTAATGCAGGCGTTTGAATTGTTTATGAAATTAACAGTTTAATTACTAATCGCAGCAACTTTCAAATTTGTTATTACATTTCCGTTATAAAAGGTCCGTTGGCACACGTCAAGCGTTTAAACACTCTTTCCTGCTATTTCTTTCACTATAGTTATCCGAAAGCATAGTAAACGAGTATACCTAGCCCTAATTTCGGGGGGGGGGGGGGTGCTAACATTATACTAGTTCTGTTAATTTGCTTTGTTATTGGCACTCTACTTTTACGAATTCTGCTACTTTTACTAATATCTAAATCTTGCTGCTTCTTCAATTTCTGTTACTTTTAAAATCCTGCTATACTGCTACAGGTTCTGCAACTTTAACGAGTATTGCTACTTTTACAAATCTCTATTTTTTGAACCCTATTATACTTTTGTTAATCCTGTTACTTTACGAATCCTGTTATTTTTTCGAATCTTGCTGCTGCTCCCAATTCTTATTATTTTTTCAAATTCTGCTACTTTCAATCTTGGAATCTACTATCTATCTATATAATAATTAAAAAGGGATTCCTCCGCTAAATCTAAGATTGTTTTTATAATTTTAATCAGTTTTAATTTTGAAGAAGGAAGCTGCTACTTGGTTAACTGGTGCCCTTCGGAACAATCAAATCAAGACAAATAATTTTAAAACTAAGTTCAATTCAGAATTTCAAATTAAATATTTACGCTGCATCCAAAGATAATGTAACTTTAAAATATTCTATGGATTCTGTTACTGATTGTAGAAATGGGTTTTATGTAACAATCTATTTTCACACCCTGAAAATTACAATGCTCCACAATGAATTTGTTTCCAAAAAGTTCTCAAAGACCTTAAATATATGTGTACACTACTCAAAGTTCATATGTGTATCTGAAGATAAATTAAAAGTTATTAAGTACCATTTCTTTCTCTGGGGACCCCGATAAAAATTTTCAAAACCATTTGAACTCTAAGTTTGTAATATTACTAACCAGCACTTGACCTAAGAAATTGGAAAAATTAAATTTTTAAAAAATGAATTTTCAATGTACTCTCTGAATCTAATTTGAAAAACCTAAGAAGGGTTGCATTTGAGACTTTCTGAGATGTAAAATTTAGTTGATTCAAATAAATTTATTTCCAATCACATATAGGTACATTTTAGGTATAGCACTCAGTCAAAAATACAAATTTCATTCAGCTGCATAAGCTACTTGAATCTTGATTGACTTTCAGGATAAAAGCCAAATTTACAATAATAGTTTCGAGTCATCAGTTTGATAATAAAAATGATTGACTGACTCGAGGAATTTCCAATGATGACAGACACGTTCAAAACTTAACTTTTATTCATTCAACACTCGCATCACAATACAATCAGTTTTATGTACCTTCTTCAGTCTACGTCACAGTTAAGTCGCTGTAGCGCCACCTATATTTCTGGAGTTTTCCTACAGATAATAAAGCAATTCAAAAAGCCACTAACTATAATTACTTACAAAGTGAATGAACAAAAATTAATTTAGTTAGGAATATGAAACAGGTGTATGAATAATAATAAATAGAACAATTAGTGCTTTAAATGTTTAGAACTACAGTATATCTCTGTTTTAAAAACTTGGATGGTTATCCAAAATAGTATGTAAAATGTAAGACTAAGATATAGACTTATGTGTAAAACTTTGAAATGAATTTTTTTAGGATAAGGTAGGTAAGAATAAGAATAAGGTTTAGGTAATTTCAGGTTTAGGTCATAATTTTTTAGGTAAGAATGTGCATTATACTCTTTTTACCCATGATTTTTATCAACACAATATAGTAGATATACAAAGTAATATAAACATGAATTAATTTTGGTACATATATAAAACAAATGAATAAATAACTAGAACAATTGGTCCTTTTTATAATTAACTAAACTTTAAAAAACTAAAGAAAACAAATATGTAAAACAGATAGTACATACATATTTAAATATGAAGAAGTGATTATAATCAAGAGTAAAAGGTTTATTAAAACTAAAAAAAGGTAAATTAAAACTTACTCAGAGCACAAATCACTGGATGCGATGTTCACAGCATAAATCACCAAAAAACATAAATGATTGGTGCCACATTTAGTTAGCAGTCACCAAACCAAATATGTCATTTAGCTTATAATCATGCATCAGGCTTCCTGCAATTTGTTCGCATATTCTTTTCTTCTGTAAAGAAATTGCCTTGCATATTTGAGTAAACCCATCCTCTGTAAATAAAAATGTTCTTTTTAGAATGTTTTTAAAAATTAAAACTTTACTGAAACTTTCATGGTTTGTTCAATGTTCTTACATATTTGCAAAGTTATTTTGAATGAAATTGAAGAAACACAATTTAAGGGAACAGAAAAATTTACGATAGAAAGTTTTCAAGATTCGCAAAACAAAATCCATCACTCATCACAAAGAGGAACCAAAAATCATTAGTGGCGATAATTTCTAGTGTTTTGGAAGCATGATAGTACTATGATAAAATTCTAAAAGGGAAATGGAATTTTATTTGCAAGTTAGAAAATTTAAAAATGGATAATTGTTTCGAGGATGCAATGTATCCCCTTCGTCAGTGATTGCTGATGAATTAAGCAGACAGTTTTGGATGCAGACACAGTGGCGGATCCACGGGGGGGGGGTGATCACCCCCCCCCCCAACAAAGTGACCTCGCCGAAAATCACATCCCCGATAACATAGCGATAAACTTGACTTGTGAATAATCTCTACTGAGAAGCCGCTGTCACCATCTGAGCGAGTATTTCTTCCGGTTTCTCGCAGTGCCCCTTTTCGGCAATAGTAGCAACTGGTTAAATGATAACTTCAATGCATCGATCACTTTTCAGAGGAGCTCCCTTCCCTAGCCCTGATAAAAGGGTTGACAGAGGGTCCGCGCTAATGACCACTTTTTCTGGCTTTTTCCTCTCCTGGGGTTCGGTACTCTTTGGTCACCGGAAATTTCAGCCGAAATCTGTATCCGGGTGAATTGGACCTCATATCGAGGCTGATTACTGGTATAATTGCACACAAAAACCAGAGCGGGTGGCTTGTTTGTATATTTTCTAATCTCACTGTTTCTCAACATCTATTTAAGGGCTAATCAAAGCTTTTTCAGAGCGATTGACAATCCCATATTGGGAGGGGATAACAGCTATTTGTTGGCAGTGGGATAGTCAAAACTTGTGGGCGGAGCATGTCGTACATATGCCAAGCTGTACTAGTAAAAAATTTAGTTGATTTTCTTTCCAACGTTTGACTTGTCTCGTTTTTTTACACTGATTTGCTGTTTTATTAAAACTTGGCGTTTTTACTATCACAAAAAATGGATTCCGGAAATAGTGAACATGGTCGTGCTCAGAAACGAACAGGCTTTGGCTTTGCGGTAATTTTACTTTTAGTTTCTTTTCTGTCTCTCTAATTTTTCTTTATTTTGGTCTGTCTTGTTATATATTAGTGTATACTTTATGCATTTAAGTTGAAGTTCCATTTTAAAAAGGGAAAATTAATTAATTGCATTTAATGGTTTACAATTAAATCAGTAGAAAGTGAAACTTTCCACCAAATATATTTTATGTGTCTTCCTCTTACGAATTGAATGTAAAAGTGAAAATTGATTGTAATGTCGAATGCGCATATAGGTAAAATCACCCCCCCCCAAACCAAGTCTCTGGATCCGCCACTGTGCAGACATTTGATTAGTTTTTCTAATAATTATAGAGAAAGTAGGCAATATAGATATGAGACGATAGTTTTGCAATATATTTATGAAATTACTAATAAAACTGGCATTATTAATTGCAATTTTTTAAAATTTACATTGATACCATCAAAATCCATTGAGTTCATGTTTGTAAAAGCATTAAAATATACTATTAATAACTTTAACAGAGATGGGCACTGACTCATGGGCCACTAGGCCTGGGCTGAATTTGATTAATAACTTTGCTCAACTATAAAAAGAGAGGAAAACAAATAACAATATTAACAATCACTTATCGCATAAACAAGACTGACTTAACACATGTTGATGGTTTTCATAGCTCATTTGATCCCAACATCCGAGGAGAAAGGGTAACAAAAAACAACAACATTGAACAGATTAAGTTATGTAACAGAGAAAATGAAACACATAAAAATTTAGAAAACAAGGCCATTATTAGCAGTTAGTATTAAATTTTTGGTGCATAATATGATAGTGCATAGTGATATAGGTGCAACCTATATCATTGGTTCTCACTTCTCATAGACTCTGAGATTAAGTAGGACCAACCATACACAAACCAATCAATAGGTCTGAAACTATATCACAGATACTAAGAAAGTTTTCAACATGCTGTAAAGTGTTTTGGAGTGAAAATTATACTTAAAAAATCTCGCCAACCATTAGCAGTGGTGAACTTGCTCCCAAAGTCCTTGGTTCTAGCCAGGTTAAATACCTAATCCTACCTTCCTAATACCACACCACTGCCAGCAACAGCGCATAGATAACCACCAAATAGTATCCATTTCTAAATTTTTTTCGGGTTACGCCACTGCTATGTTGTTAAACCAAAACATTTAAAAAGGCAATAAATATGGAAATAAAAAACAATTTCTTTATCACTCTCCTTCACAAGAAAAAGTCTTTCTGTCCTTTCCCATAAAACATATGGTAGCACATCATTACTTTAAATGTATAGGTTTTCTTTATTTGACTCACCCCTAAAATACTCTTAATAATACAGTGACAGTCATTACTAGTTAAATAGTTAAAACCAGTCGGTCAAACAAAAAATAAATTACCGATGACGTTTTTAATTAATTAAACCAAATATCGTTTAACCTTCAATGAATGAACTTGTAAACAATAACAAACCGAATTTCTTCAGGATTGGGACTTTTCATATTTTCCTCTACTATAAACCGTAAAATACCATAATAGCAAAATTATCACATATATAGAAGCCAAAGTAGCCAAGAAACAGGCCAAACTATCGCTGTCCTATTTCTTGTCCATAATTGTAAACTTATCGCCAAAAATTGGCGAGAATCTTGGCGCAGGGAACAGGCTAAACTTGCGCCCAAAATCTGACATAAAAACTTGCAGAAATTATATTTACCTGTCATTTTCCAAACATTTCAATCCGAAACTATTTTTCACACAGCTTGGTGAAAAAGTTTAAAGCCGACAGAATTTATGAATTGAAACCAATCTCTGATAATATTTTATGGAAAAGCTCAAAATTATTTAAGTAGAGAAGTAATTTTTTGACTTCTTTATTTCAATTTTAGATTTTATTTACTATTGTAGACCTAATGATACGAAAACTACCAACATTAGTAGATGTCTTAAAATTGCTCAACTTAACACCCTGCTTTAAAGCTACACAAATGTAAACAAAACAAACTGTTGGTAGGTAATCCGCGTGAAACTGGAAAATAGCTTTATAATTCCGAGCCAATATGAGTGAAGATAATCCAGAAAACGAAAATAGAAAGAAGCCTCAATTCGGAAACCGGTATTTGAAAGATCCAGAGCAGGTATTCAAACACAATGCATGGTAAGTAATTTATGAACAAATTGTGATCTTGTAGATTGTAGAATAAAAATTGGTTCAGACCCCCATTCTCCATGATCGACTTTCAAATACCACAATATCTTGTATTGATGTATTTTTTCTGATTAGACAATCATGCTGGTACTTTGTATGCTTTAATTCTATGTTTTATCCATAATTGAACATAGTCTGTTTACATGAGATATTTATAAACTATTTAAACATGGAACAGAGGATGAATCCAAAGAATCTGGACCTTGGCGAAATATTTGGTGTTGCCAATGCTGTTTATTGGGGATTAAGCAACTTAACTTCCTATAGAACTGGATTTATTGCCTTATTTTTGGTTATCCCAGATGGTAAACAAGTCCTTCATGGGGATTTCCAACTAGAGTGGTCGCCAACTTCAGGGCTGCTCTATTACAGTGGCCGACCTCCTGTTCTTGGCAATCCATCGCCCTTTTCTTTCACCTTGGAGGACCTGTTTGAAATCTGGGCCTTAAGCACTCACACATTTTGTTAGTATTATAATTCAACCAAATAATTTCTGTTTTGCATGAGATGATATTTCTCTTCATCAGGGATGATGTTGAATGGGATGAAGATCTGAAGAAATGTGCCGAGGAAAAACTGAAACTGAATTCTCAAGTGTTAGTTCCATCAGAAGACAGAGGTTAGTATAGTTCTTGGTTGATACTACTTGTCTTTTTATGAAGGCAGTTAGTGTTACCTTAAAATGTGCCTTCCACAATACAAAATTGTGCAATACTCAGCTGCCTTCTGAAGAAAGACAACCTATACCTTATATCTGAATAATCCATAAAATCTAGGCAAAATGTGATTCTTGGAAACTGGTTGTGTGGAAGTTGGAGAATTTTTTATTACATTAATGTAAAAAGTGTGGAAAACAATTTCTGAATAAGAGCTGCATCCAACCCTTTGGGGTAACAAGAATTTAAATGTAATTTTACCTAAACAAAAGTTTTAATGATGTTCTACATGCAATTAATAATATTGCTTTGATAGATATATTTTACTTAAAAAGTCCTTAAATGTGTTTTTTTAATGATATTTTGGCATTTTTGTAATTTTTTAAAAAAATTTGATAGCTTGGTTAATGTGAAAACTCAGATAACTGAGACTTTACTGTAATTACATGCATGATTCTTCTCTGAATTCAGTGGCGGATCTATGGGGGGGGGCTATAGGGGCTATAGCCCCCCCCTTGGGACTTAAGTTTACACTACATAAAATTGAACTTTTTCGAAAAAAAAATTAAGTTTAGAAAATTTTGTTTAAATTTTCAAAATTTTAAACTTTTTTTCAGTTTTTTTGTAGCCTCTTTCACAATTCAAAAGGTCTACAAAGCATTAAGCCCCTTCCAAAATCTTTAGCCCCCTGCATTTTTATAAACTCCATTCACTATTTAAGGATTTCTAGAGGTTTTAGCCCTTACAAATTATTAGCCCCTTGCATGTTTGAAGGTTTAATTCGTAATTTAAAGGGTCTATCCAATGCGCTTAGCCCCTAAAAGCATTAGCCTCCTTGCGTTTTTATGTTTGTTACACAAATTAATGAGCTTTAGCCGTATTAAACATTAGCCCCCTCCATGCTCTTTAATAGCCATTACAAAGCTTTTAGCCCTCTTGCGTTTTTAAATATATTTGGTTCACTATTTAATAAGCTTTAACCCTTATGAATGCTTCCATGCTCTTTAGCTCCTACAAGGCTTTTAGCCCTGAATAATTTTTGTAGATTCAATTCACAATTTAAAGGGGCCAATGAGTTTTAGCCCCCATAAAGAATTAGCCTCCTTGCGATGTTTTATAGTATTTAGTTCGCAATTTAATGAGCTTTAGCCTAAAAGCGTTAGCCCCCTCCAAGATCTTTAGCTTTCAGCACTTTAATATAATTGCGATTCAGAACTTGTAGATTCCAATGAGCTTTCTAAGCCTTACAAAGCATAACCTCCAAAATACTTAGCCCCTTACATTTTTATAGATTTGTTTCACATCTTAAAGGTTATGAGCTTTAGCCCCTCTGCAAGATCTTTAACTCCCTGGTTTTTGTAAGATTCACTTTTTAAAAGGGTCTAATGCGCTAAATCTCTTACAAAACATTTACTCTGTTAAAATAGAGACGGGGTTAGGGGGTTCAAACCACCCCCATGAAATCCTTATATCTTACAGTTTTTCCTTTGAAAACGAGTACAAGAAATCATATTTTTCGTGTGACACTCAAAGAGTCCCAAATGACCAAAAATGAGTCAAAACACAACTTTTTAGGGTCAAATTTTCAAAAATTTTCTTGGGGGAGGTTCCCCCAAACCCCCCTTATGCCTCGGGATGGATGTATTATTCACTAAACATTGAAATTAAGTGCACGAAAATTCACATTTGATCTATATTCTTGGAAAAAAATATTTGACTCAAATCATCGGAAAAAAACCCTCCCGGTTGACACACCCTTATTATTTTGATATATTTAATTATTTACTAATTTAATTACTAATTAATTAGTTATATTTAACAATACTAGTCATTTACAATCAACACTGCCCTCAATATTTAAGACATTAATGAACATTGTAAAAAAAAGCCCGGCTTGTTACTTCATTATCATCCTCAATCAGATTAAGTTAGCCCCCCCCTTACTCATGTTCTAGATCCGCCACTGTCTGAATTTGACTTTTTTACAGCCTCACTATGCTATTACTTTAAACACTAATTTGAATTATCATAACCTTTCTTTCAAACAGAGAAATATGAAAATGAAGCCAATCTCTTCTGGGATAAATTTTACGATATCCACGAGAATCGTTTCTTCAAAGACAGACACTGGCTTTTCACAGAGTTCCCTGAATTAAATGTCAGTCCCAAGTCAGTTGAAGATCAAACTCTGGGTGAAGACTCCTCTAAAGAACTTGTATGTGAAAGAATTAATATCTGGGAAGTAAGTTGATTGAATAAGATGCTCTCTAAACTTTCATGGTCTAAACTACAATCCAAAGCCTAAATGTTAATCTATCTTATTCATATATGTCATTTATTCAAGCCCTCCTTTGAATGTGTGATATAATTTGTAGTTGAAAACTTCTCAAATAACCATTATGCCTAAAATCTGTCTAACTGTTACCTGTCTTGATATTTGTAGATTTTATTGCAAAATTAATAACTGTTAATGTTTTATTAGGTTGGTTGTGGTGTAGGAAATACTGTTTTTCCTATTCTTGAGACCAATGTGTAAGTATAAATATTTATGCAAGAATAATTTTTTTTATTAATTTCACTTTTTAAATACTATAGAATCCTTGTGCAAAGAGATTTTTTATTATTATTTATATCATCTGAGGCTGATAAATATTTTTCTGCACGGCAAAATCTTCTCTATCTTCAAAATCTTCTAATACTATTTATAAATTAAATTATGTATTCAAATTTTCATTAAATTAACTGCATGCATGTAGAGGGTTTAAAGCTGAAAATACTGCTACAACAAATTCAATACTTTTCTATATTACACAGTTTATGTAGTTTTAGTGTGACTAAATATTAAAAATGCATCACTTCCCAATTAATTAATTTTATTTATCTATAAATTGGAATTTATGCATTTGAAAGTCTATAACTATGTTCCCTTTTTTAGAAATTCAAATGTATTTGTATATTGCTGTGATTTCTCAGAAGTTGCTGTTTCATTAGTAAAAGTATGAACTATTTTTTTAAAAATTACATATTACAATAGTATAGTAGGTAGTTTATAAAAGTGTTATATTTCCTCAGAAAAATAGCTTTTCATTCCTGTTTGGAGAAAAAAAAAGTTATGTTTGTAAAATTTAAAAAAAATGAATGTAATGTATTTTACTTAAAGGAAAAGTAGACAAGTACATATGTACTTTTTTCTCTTAAAGAATTGCTGGAAAAAAATTTTAATTTTTCTTGCAAGCATTTAAAGTACATTTTACTTTTAATGTTAGTTTTTCTTTTACAATTCATAAATTAGCATGTATGTATTGAAATTTCTATTATGGTTTAAAATGAATATTATTTTTAAACAAATTTTGAAAAAGAAGTAAAACAGAAGAAACAATATTTTTACACTGTTCTCAAAACTTTCTGCTTGCTGGCATTTGTACTTTATTTTTGTTAAAATTGTAGTATCCCCTCTTTTTATTGGCATTTTAAAACTTGTTTTCTTATTCTTGCATTTGCAATATTAAATGGGCAATACATTCTCTTTAGGAAAACCCTCTGTGTGTGCCTGATCGTTGTCATCCTTTTGTGTGTGATGTGTCATCCGAAGATTGGAATGTTCCGATTGAGAAGGACAGCTTGAACTACATCATTCTAGTATTTGTTCTTTCTGCAATAAATCCTGATAAGTAAGAAAAATTGTTATTTATTGCTTGAATTTAACTGTTTATCTTTTGATTTCTTGTGTGTTAATGTTTTTTTGTTGAGTACGAGTCAGTTTGAAACACATGTGGCTTGCTACATGTTTGATTTGAGAATACAACTGTAATTTAATAATAAAAAAATTGTGTTAAATTTTTGTAATAGTCTATCTTTTTTCATAAAGATGGATAAGGTATTTTTTTTCATATAGAACAGAAATATAATTTTTATCATAACTTAAATATACACTAGAAATATGTTTAAAACCAGCACTAAAGTGCTATACCCAGGTTTAAGTTAGATATACATGCTTTTGACTAAAATTGTAATACATGAATGAAGACATAGCATATATTAGGAGAGGTTGTTCAGAAAATGTGTCCTTTAAAATAGGGTCACAGTGGTCTTTCTCTAACAGTAGATTCTTTAAAAAAAACTTCAAATTAGACTTCCTTTGACTTTTTTATCAACAGAGTAGGAACCATTCAAGTGAATGTAAAACAATTATTTAGAAAGAATTATATGTCATTCCTTGACATTTTATATGAGCACTAATTTTTATTTGTAAATTCTTGTTTAGGATGCAGGCAGCCATTAAAAAGCTTGCAACTTACTTGAAGCCTGGAGGCCAAATCTTATTTAGAGATTACGGGAAGTACGACATGGTGGAACTCAGGTTCAAGCCTGGTCGCTGTCTTGGCGAACACTTTTATGTTCGAGGGGATGGAACAAGAGTGTATTTCTTCTCTGAAGGTAGTTTATCAAATGCACTTGATTTCTTTCCCTTTAATCAACTTTTTCAAACCTTAAGCTTTTTTCATCCTTTGCTCATGATTGATCCTTTCAATTACCACCATGTGCAGATTAATTTTCCCCCTAATTATATTGCTGCACATACTTTTTGTTATGTTAATGTCTTCTCCCTAAGCACACATTAACATCTACAGGGTGGCCACAGACCTGGAAAACCTTAAAAACCTGGAATCATCAGGGGAAAATCAGGGTTTTTTAGAAAATCTGATAATAATCAGGGAAATTTTTGAAAATTGCTTTAGTTTTAAAAATATATTCAACATTTTTCTGATTTTCAAATCTTTAAATGTGCATTTCTGTTCTCCTTCCTATGGAATAAAATCTAAAATGTCAACAAAATCAAAATTAGTGTGGTTGGAAAGCAAATGTTCATTAAAGGGTTCTTTTGTGATAAAGGTCGAAATAATCTCATTTATATTCCTTCTTTTTTCCGCTTACACAGTCCTCCTGTTTTAAAATATCAGGGAATTTTGAAATGAGTTTTCTGTGGCTACCCTGCTAGTTGAAATTGGTATTCTTCAGTTAAAACTAAAATTTTTTTGCAGAGGAAGTTCATGCCTTATTCACGAATGCAGGTTTAGTGAAGACCCAGTTATACAGCAGCAAAAGACTTCAGGTTAACAGAGGCAAACATCTCAAAATGTATAGGATATGGATTCAAGCTAAGTATATGAAACCAATAAATAGTAGCTGACATTTATTGTAAAAATTGATTGATGTGTGCTTAATCTAGAAATTAAAACTAGGATATTATATACAAAATACATTTATTAACAAGAACAAACATTGTTTAAAAATATCACAGATGTAACCAACTTCACATCATAAAATCATTCTACAAATGTTGATTTGATGCTACATTACTCTCATACAAATGTCCTGTTTGACTTTAAAGTATCACTGGCCTTGCAGTCATTTACAACAAAAATATTTTATCTACAAGTAATTGTTTTTATTGGAACATATCTTCATGGAAATTCTTTTGAGCTAAAGGAAATGAGAAAGAAAATCAGCTACAGAAAGACTGAATCGTAAAAGCTAAGATGTTTCACCTTGTTTGTATTCCTGGTACATTATGATGGTTGATTAATGTAAATAATTTTCATATCAATGTGGTGCATTAGAAACTTATATGCTCAGGCTCTGTTAATATCCTTTTAGTTTAAATTTGGTTGTAAGAAAAAGCCATACATATAATCGTGTTATACAAACTGTTTGCTTAGTTTTTTATTAAAACTAAATCAAATATAATTAAATGAAGCTCATTTGTAAGCAAATATCTGAAACAGAAGTAATCTTATTTTCTCTCCAAGGCAGTTTTGGTCAATTAGATACATCTAACCAATGGCATGCATACTTGGATAATATAGAAGCACACGCGCACGCCGAGTGCAGCTAGTTTTAGAATTTTGCAGATAATCTTTTCAAATAATTTAAATTTTTGGTAAACAAATTGATTTTTTCTTACTGTTGTTGCTTATGAAGCATTATAACAGTATTTAGGTAAACAATGGGACTGTCAATATGTTTTTAAGTCAAAATTCAGACGACTAGGGGCATTTAATTAGTTTGCAGAAAATATTTGAAGGAAATTTTGTGCGCAGAGTTTTTTGTTTTATCCAACTATGATGGCATGGTATGTCAATATATCTAACATCTATATTAAACATTTCATGCTTAATAAACAAGAAAAGGATGAATAGATGTGAAGTGTTATTCACTCATGTGCAGTCAAATGTTTCTTTGAAAAAAAAATATAGTTCTATTTTGAATTTTTGTGAAGCATTGGAAACTGCTTTTTTAATGTCATGCAAGGTATCACATCTTAGCTAATAATCAGAAGAGATGTTATGGATAATTTAAATATCTTACCATGAGCATAAGCTGTTGAACCATGAGGCATGGAAAATATTGGAGAAAATCTTACTTTATAATCTGAAAAACAGTTCTAAGAAAGACATAAAGTAAAAGAGAGCCTTAATTGAATGCAAGATTAAAAATTAATGTTAATTTGAACTGATAATATAATTAGTAATTCTGATGTACTAATCTTGATTTCTAAAAAATAATAGGATCTTTATTAGAATAATACATTCAAGGTAGAACTTTATTTAAGGTTCTTAAAAATTATAAGAATAACTTTTCATGTAATCCAATTTATTACAAAGATTTTTTTTTATTCATCTAAGAGTTTTTCAATTGCTTAGATGAAAATACTTATATTTGAATAAGTTCCAAAACATCTGTTAAAATTAAATGCTATAGAAATACTTGTTAGGATCACTGAGGAAGAAATACTATTTATTATTATTGCACATCACTATAAATATTAGAACAAAACTGGAAATTGTCTCTTGCATATTAATTTTCATTGAATAATAACCTGAGACTTTAAAACATGTTTAAACATTCACATCAACAATAACAGGCTTATGCTTCAAATAACAATCTTGATCTTCATGCTGTACTCCTTCCTATTAAACTCATTTCAAAATAAAATTAACTGCAACACATAATTTAATTGAACAAGCATTATAAAATAATTTAACATATTGCAACATTTGAAAAGTCTTTTATTAAATATTGTACTTCAAATGACAAACTTTTATCAATAATAATACGTAAGGCATCACCTACTACTGCCTTATGATACTTTTGTCTTCTGCAAATTAAAAATTCAAATTAAGTATAATTTTTATAAAACTCATTAATATTTCTTCTTTTCATGAGAATAAACCAGTTCTAAAGAAGAACTACTGTAATTTCAGCCATTTTTATGAACTTTCAAAAACTTACTAACTTAATAAACTTATAACTGTAGTTCCTCAACAGTTAGGTGTTGAAAAAATATTCCTTGACTAGTTTTAAAAAATGTTAACAGATGATTCCCTTAAAAAAAGAAATCTAGTTACAGAACTAAAAGCTTTGAACTGAATACTGAACTTTAACTCTCCAATTTTGTAATTTAAAAGAATAGTTTAAAGACTTCTGTATTGTTAATAAAAATGAGCATGTAAAGGTTTTACAACCCTTCAAGATAGACATTAACCAATAAGTATTAATTCAGCTGCTCAGATTAAATGGCACCACTTCAAAATTTGTAATAAGCATGTATAGAGGTGTTTTTTTTTTTTTTTTTCAAAATTTTAATGCAGCCCCTAAAATGCTTACTCCATGAAACAAGCACAGGAGCAACCACAAAAACCTTCAAACTACTCAAAACTAGCATAAGTATTAATCTGTCATCCTGTGCCACTTAATTATATAGCTATAAAGAAGAACCAGGATAACAGACTAACTAAATTGGAGAGCTAAAAGTTGAGTGCTTTCACTTATTCTTATTTGAATCGGGTATGCCAATCTGAATGATTCACAAGAGATCAAAGTGACGTCATTTTGAGCTGTCACTGTAACCCATCTAATTTATCTTGCTAGATAAGTGAAAACTTTCATTCAGTATAAGTATTATTTACACAATAAAAAGTTTTGTATAACTGATGTCAAGACACTAATGATATGAAGTTGTGTCTATTCTGCATGAAAAAACATACAGTCCAGTATGTAGATAAGCATCCTCAATATGAGGGTGCAACTGAGCTAAGTAACCACACTCAAGTTCTAAATTGAGTAAAAAATGGCCTGATTCATTTTAATGTTAAGTGAAAGTCTTAGGTTTAATCAGTAAAGATTTACTGCCTATTTTAGGTCCCATCTATTATAGCCAAAACTATAATGTGTGGTTGGTACCATTTTTATTCAAGAAAATAATACAGTGCCATTTGCATAATTCAAAGCTGAAGTAACCACTAATAAAGTTCAAATTGTTCAAAACTTAGAATCAAAATTTGTAAAATTTTTTATAGAAAGTTTAAGGGATCAAGAAATCTCAGAATTACTCATAATTCTGAGTTATCCAAATTGCACTGTATTAGTCTGTCCACTGGTCTGCTAAACATAGATGAAAGATTCACATAATTTTTATATTGAATCATTTAAAAAATAAGTTAGCATAATCAAGTGCAAAGTGGTTTTTTTTGGTGATTAGCTTATCAGTAAATATATCATCGAAAGTCTTCAGCTCCTTATAATCACTTTCTCGCCTAAATTTCAAACAACATAATCTACAAATTAGTAGTGTTCGGCAACTAGTGGTCAAAAAATAGTTAACTACCAACTACTAACTAGTCTGGGAAAATCTAGTTGCAACTAGTAGTTAACTATTTTTTCCTGGGACTAGTTACAACTAGTAGTTAACTGTTTCCCAAAGTAGTTAACTACTAGTTAACTAGTCTATTTAATTTCATAACCTATTTTTTGCCCAAATTCTAATACATCGCTTTCTTATCTATATCACAAAAAACGCGCAAAAAGGGCCTTTAATTCTGGTTATGGTATTTTGAGTACTCTACCATCTTAATTAAATTTGTTACAGTACAATTTTTTCTATATTTTGATAAAAATTTCAATAAGAATTTTTTTGAAAGTAGTTTCAACTAGTAGTTATTAAAAAAAGTAGTTCAACTAATAGTTGAACTAGTTTAAACCAAAAGTAGTTAAACTACTAGTTGATCAGTAGTTAACTACTAGTTGCAACTAGTTCTAGTTAACTAGTGCCGAACATTACAAATTAGGCTATGGTCAGATCATAGATGAATTTCAACCAGAAATTTATTTTATTATAGGATAAATAGTTGTTGGACCAGATGTATTAGCATAATTTCCTGGGATAGTAATGGACAAAATCAACACATTTAGTTATAAATACTTTTTTTTTAAATAAATTCCTATGATTCAAGTACTTTTATATTCAAAATACTAAAAGTATTGGTTTCAATCATATAGGTTGTGCAAGCACATTAAAGTTCTGACCCATTTGTGAAGCAAATTGTTGTTACAGTAGAGCAAATCTGTAGATATAGTTTTGTTTGACATAAAGGGAATGAATTTTCTAGCTTTGAGACATAATAGAATTTTTAGAGAACTATAAGGAATGAAGTTACTCTCTAGATTTCAGAGTTTTAATTATTGGACAAAATATTCTTTATCTATTGCTAGGTTGTCTTTAAAAAATTGAGAAATTTTATCATCTGAACCATTTATTTTAAAAACCAGTCAAACTCAGCAGCTTTAAAATGCGAGTCCATTTTCGGTAAAATTCCTCAGCAGTTGTCAAGTTCCTGTTGTATGTCTTTCCTCACTAGACAGTTAGTGTAACCTCAAATGAGAGAAGCCATTCACTCCCTAAGGTTGGGGAGGTATATAGAGAAGAGCCAAACTGGTTATTTATCACCAATAACTACCCCACCTCCCTTCCCTCTTCTTCAAAGGTGCCTAAGTAGCCAAGCTAGCTCTTATGTATCTTGATGGTCAAGACAAAGGTTGTTATAAAAATAGGTTTTTATTTTTAGACATTAAGTTAAGTTCTATCAGAATCCAATTCTAAAGATATTAAATTAAAGCATGAAAAGAGTTGAGTTGTTACATTATTTAAACTGGACTAGTAGATATAAATTAATAAATATTGACTAAATACAGAACTAGTAAATCGGAACAATTACTAGTGAATAAATATATGACATGCCCTTTTTTTTATAAACGAAGAAGATGAACTTAATAATTTAGATTGAAGTCATTGATGTCAGGTTCCGTATCTAATTGGTTGTCTAACAGTTCTTCCACTTCGGGTGGTAGTCGTAGAGGGATTATTTGCAGCTTGGGTAGTGGGACGACTCAAACTTTGATGGGGAGATGACATCCGTGGAGAGAGACGAGGTGTGTCCTCAAACGCTGGGCTACAATAGTCCTCTACTGTTGTGGAAGGTTCTGCTTTACTTATTGATGGATCTTTACAAGGGCGAAGATAAAACCTGTTTCTCACATAGGTTTTACCGTTGTCTGCAACTATTTTGTAGGTCCTTGGGTTGGGTCCTATATCAACAATTCTAGCTTTTTGCCAGGGATGCGTTGGCTTTAAGCGAAACCAAACTTGTTGATTTACTTCCAGCTCTGGTAACGTTTTCTTGCCTTGGTTAGCATAATGGTTTTGTCTTAGCTGGTTTTTTCTAAGTTGTTCCACTTCCTCTTTTATGTTGAAGTTTGGGAGAAGGTTATCGGAGTGTGATGGTATGAAGGATCTCAGACGCCTACCCATCAGCAGCTCAGCTGGAGATTTTAATCCATTAGCCGGAGTGATTCTGTAATCCAGTAGAACTAAATGAAGATCTTTTCCTTCCTCCTTTGCTTTTTTCAACCCATTCTTGAAGGTTTGTACTGCTCGCTCAACTTGCCCATTTGATCGGGGGAAATGAGGAGAGGTTTTATGGTGAGCAATATTCCAGCTTGTTAGAAAGGTTTGAAACATTTCACCGTTGAACGGAGGTCCTCCATCACTTACAAACTCTTCTGGAATCCCGTGTCTAGCAAATGCAGCTTTCATAGCATTCACGACAGCTGATGTTGATGTCCCATGCATATGCTGAACTTCTATGTACTTGGAGAAGTAGTCTATAAGTAACAGATATGTAATTCCATTAAGAGAAAGAAAGTCACCAGCTACTATTTGCCATGGTCGTTCAGGTAGAGACCTTTCAATCAGAGGCTCTTGTTGATTGGATTTTTGATATTTCTGGCAAATTTCACATTTTCCTATGAAGTTTTCGATGTCTTGATTCATCATAGGCCAATAAAGATATTCTCGAGCTTTTGCTTTGCAGGCGACTATTCCTCTGTGTGCAGTGTGTAATATATTGAGGGTATCAAGTCTTGCTGCATCAGGAATAATAACTCGTTTTCCCCTACATAGAATTCCTTCTTCAGTTAGATACAGCTCATTTCGGCAATGCCAAAAAGGTGTTGCAGCTAGGTTAACTTTCGCCTTCTCTTCTGGCCAACCTTCTTTGACATACTGAGAAACTGCTTTCAAAGCACAATCCTTAGCAGTCATATCCGAAATCTGTTGCCACTTAGGAGCTGTTGCGAGTGCTTGAACACTTTTATAAACTGACGGGGTAGAGACTAGTGATTCTTCAAAGATATCACTGCTAGTGGCCCTAGAGAGTGCATCTGCGACCACCAACTGCTTTCCGGGCACATAGTTGAGGGTGACATCGTACCTGCCCATACGGAGTAGCATTCTTTGCAGCCGTGGTGTTACATCCTCATAGTATCGCTTGCTGAGTCCCAGTAGTGGTTTATGGTCTGTTTCTACCTCAACATGTCTTCCATAGGTGAAGTAGTTAAATTTTTCTAGCCCAAATATTATTGCTAGTAGCTCCTTTTCAATTTGAGCATATCTCTTTTGAGCCTCAGTTAATGCAGCTGATGCATATGCTACCGGCCTTCCTTCCTGCATAAGAACTGCTCCTAGACCATTCTGACTTGCATCTACAGAGAGGCGAACTGGCTTTGCATTATCGAAGAAACTCAAGCATGGTGCTTCGACCAATGCTTTCTTGATAATTTCAAAGTCTCTTTGCATATTGCTATCCCAGATGAATGCAGTGTTTTTCCTTAAGAGTTGTCTCAGTGAATGAGTAAGATCCGATAAGTGGTTAGTAAACTTGGATTGATAAGTCACCATTCCCAAAAATCTCTGTAATTCTTCCTTGTTCTTTGGAGTTGGGAAGTCTTGAATTCCTTGAACTTTGATAGGATCAGGTTGAATTCCATCTTTTGAGATAATGTGCCCAAGATAATTTATAGAAGACTTGGCGATTTGAGCTTTAGAAGGATTAAATGTTAGGTTTGCTTTTCTGGCTATGGTTAGTGCTTTCTTTAATAAAATACAATGCTCTTGATTGTTTTTAGAGCTCAAGGCGATATCATCAAAGTAGGGTTGGATTTGAGGTTCGTTTTCAAAGATTTCTTCCATAGCTCGCTGAAATTCTTCTGGAGCATTGTTAAGACCAAATGGAAGGACTAAAAATCTGTAGCGACCCCAAGGAGTTGTGAAAGTGGTCAGGTATGAGCTTTCGTTATCAAGTGGGAGCTGCCAAAACCCATTCTTAGCATCTAAGAGACTGAAAACAGTACATCCTTGCAGATTTGTAAACAATCTCTCCGTCGTTGGAATTGGGTAATGAGGTCTCCTGATAGCTTCGTTTAGTGGTCTTGGGTCTATGCAGATCCTAAGCTTTTTTGGACTATCGACCACAACCATGTTGCTAACCCAGTCAGTTGGTTCTTCAACTTTGACTATGATACCTTGAGACTCCATAGCTGTTAGTTCCTGTTTGACCTTTTCATGAAGTGCCAAAGGAATTTTCCTAGGTGCTGCTATGTGTGGTACAGCATTTGGTTTTAATCTGATGCTTACCTTCCTGTTAAGCCTTCCTATTCCAGTGAAAACATCTTTGAACTCCTCCATAATTTCTTCTACAGTTTGCAAAGAAGATTCAGTCGTCGGATTTGTTGGTAATGTATTCAGATTGTACATTCGCATGATCAGACCCAGATTTTCGCATGCCTGCAACCCAAGAATTGCAGATGAATTTAGGCTCGTTATAAGGAACTCTAATCTCTTGGGGTTTCTGATAAATTTGCTTTTGCAGAGGAGAGTGCACACGCCTATGACAGGAATTGGACTCTTGTTGTAGTCCAGTATAGGAGTATCATATGGTCGAACATTTGGCTGTTCCTTCAACTTATCAAAGAGACAGATGGGCAGCACGTTTACTTGTGCTCCTGTGTCAAGCTTAAAGTTAACATTTGTCCCATTGACAAGCATCTTGTAGGACCATTCTTTTTCGTTAGGAGTCGAGACTTCGTTTATCGTCAACTCACCAAGAGTTAACTCAGAATCAGGCTCAAGAGCATGGACTCTTCTCGATTGCGTCGGATGTCCTCTGAAAGGCTTCGCTTTAGATCGACAAAATTCTGCCCAATGACTCTTTTTCCCACAGTTTTTACACGTTGTGTTGAATGCGGGACAATTCCTTGGCTCATGGCTACGACCACAGTTTCTACACGAGTCGTATTTCTTTAGATGGTTATCCCTATGGTTTGATACCATGGCATAAATATCGTTGTGTTCATTCATCGCTAACGCCTGGCTCTTTGACTGTTCCGCAGCCCGACATTCAGTAATGATATCATGAAGCGTCTTGGGACGTCTGCTGGTCTCCCTAAGTAATCTTTCTTGTAAGGGTTTGTCCTGTAACCCGTGGATGATCTTATCCCTTAGCATACGATCACTATTTGTACCATAATTGCAGTCTTCAACCGCTAGCTTAAGTCTACAGAAAAATTCTTGAAACTTCTCACCTTGCTTTTGTTTTATTTCCAAGAACAGAAATGACGCGTAAATTTCATTCTGGTAATCCTCGAACTGACGGTCAAATTCAGTGAGGATTTGGTCGAGAGTTATCTCTTTTTCCGGGGGACTTGGTTTCAAACTCATCGTTCTGTAGAGAGTTTTAAGCTCCTCGCCACCAACATGTCGAAATACGGCCGTCTTTTTCCTTTCTGTATCATCCATGAAGTCAGCTGCTTCCATAAAATCTAAAAAGTCTTGCCTCCAAAAACGCCAAGATTCAGATGGATTGGCTCCTGCTATGAAGGGCTTCATCATCTCCAGGGTATTATTCATGCTTTTGCTTATCAAAATACTGATTAATTTGAAGAAAAGCTACCTGGGTATTCACTCCAATTTATTTTACCAGTTTATTCTGACACCATCTTATGTATCTTGATGGTCAAGACAAAGGTTGTTATAAAAATAGGTTTTTATTTTTAGACATTAAGTTAAGTTCTATCAGAATCCAATTCTAAAGATATTAAATTAAAGCATGAAAAGAGTTGAGTTGTTACATTATTTAAACTGGACTAGTAGATATAAATTAATAAATATTGACTAAATACAGAACTAGTAAATCGGAACAATTACTAGTGAATAAATATATGACACTAGCTACCCAAATTTCCCACATACCTACTTGAACTTGGATTTCCCCATTCCTGACTGCCTAGCAAAGAAAGACACAATATTTTAAGGCTGATTGATCTATTGTTTACAAATTTATTGGTTATAAAACAGTACCAATTTAGCTACAAAAATAGAGGTTCCCCAAGAGGGTCTTTTACCTAAACTGTCCCATATTGATGTTTCACTGGTTTCTGAAATAAATGGTTCAATTACCCATGTTATTTTTCCTAGCATAAAAACTTAAAAGTTGAATTGATAAAAATCTAAGTCATAGTTGACATTTAGTTCACCTGGTATAGAGTAAGGTTCTAAAATGCTCTGGTACTAGTGTATTAGCCAAGTGCATATTTTGAGCTTTATTGATAATGTTTTACTTATAACATAGCAATATAAAAGCAACACTGCTATGGAGATTTTTTTGGTGGGGGAGATTTATAAATAATCTTGTCTTTTGCACCTGAATAATCCACAAGTACCGATGCTCTTAAAAGAGTTTTACAGCTTTGAATTTCACAATGAAGAAAAATGACTTCTAGCAGTATGGTGTGAACAAAACTATTTAATTACTTCAAACACAAATGTACAATTTTTACGAGAAAACTATGTACAGAATAAACATAATGCAGATCCTAAATACAGACAAAAATAATTGTAGCCTTTATACAACTTTCAAACCTCTTTTGAGCTTATTGTCCATCAAATATATCAAAGCAAATTAGAATGATGGGCATTCAATATAACAAGGTACAGAATACAATTGTTTTATTCTACAAGTACATGATGCAATTTACATGCATTAAATAGTTTGAGATATAAAATGTTTAATACATGTATATGATAAATATTATACATCATTGATAACAAATTTTAACCTGTATCCAAAAACATTCAAAACTAGAAAGTGAAATATTACTGGAATAGAAAACAGAAAAGGAAAACAAATCTTAATCATTTAAAATATGTTTTACGATGTAATTGGCAAGTTTTCAAAAGAAATATGTTTCACAACATAAGTGATAAACAAATTAAAAACCATACTGCAGTAATTTCAATAGTTTACTCTTTTTTAACTTACATTGGTAATAAGTCAATAAAAATTATCAGAGCCCAAAGGAAAAATTTTGCTGGATGAATCAAAAATAAATACAAATCCATACTTGCTAGAACAGTCAATATCCTCAAGATGCATACTTACTAAATGAAGATAACCTTAAACTTTAATAGACTAGTGAAAATCACTAGAAAAATTTTCAACTTACAAAGCCAACATCTAGTTACTTTAGCAAAAACATAATGAGAGGCTCAAAATTGAAAGGTCCTCAAAATTTCTTGGGGGAAATATTCATATCTTAATCATTTATGCAGTTGTAAATACCTTTGAACTAAAAAAATATAATCTATCATATAAATAGTTAAGGGTACAGAGTAAAATATTTTTATAATTTTGAAATTTAGTATGTTTTAAAAATATTCTATAAAATTTGCATTGGATTGTCAATTAAAAGAAAATTTTTATTCAAAGCTTGCAATTTTAGATGTCATCTTTTTGTTAAGAACTATGCTTATTTGAAACATCGGCTAAAAGAATAAATTTAATTTGACTACTAACAGAAATTTACCAATGTTAGATGCTAATGATATGTGTAGTAGTAAATTATTATAGCTTTTGGATGAAATTTGATAGCAAGAAACTACTAATAATAATCAAGGATCTAAATGAATAGGGAATTGTAGAAATTCAACTAGTTTAATTCCACTAAATGCTTTCTATAAAAAATATTAAATGAAATGCAAATAAATAAAATCTTAACCTTGATCACAACTGTTTGAAAAAGTAATTTTAAAAATTACATTCAGCATATATACCCTTTAAGTGCATTAAAAAGCTTACCTATGAAATAAAACTGGTTCAAAATATAGTTTGCAATACTGAGACACAAATCAATATAAATAAATTTCTTTCTACAATAGCACATAAAATTAAATGCATCTTACATTTGTGTTTAACATGATTGAAGTGAGGTGGTATTGAGAACAAATGTTGAGTGTGAAGTATTAATTAAATCAAACATATAAATAAAACTATATTCATCAAAGAAACAATTTGTCTTGCAACATTTAATTTCTTAAAGTAATATAAGCACAGAAACAAAAGTTAATAAGCAGGAATATAAGGATTTAAGAAAAATTATTCTTAAGATTCTACAGGAAGAACAAGTCTTTTTTACACAACTGTAATTTGCATTATAATTCCTATCATTTCATAATTTCAACTAAAAATATGTTCCAAGTTTTTTCCTAAACTAGCTGCATCTCAAAGCATAAAAATTAGAGTTTTTATAAACTTCATATTGTATACAGAAAATGAAATATTTCCATATTTTACATTATTTTTAATTGCTACACACACAATTACCTTTTAATTAAAGGTAACTTGAGACATTTTTTCTATTTGTGTGATGACCAATAAAATATTTTTTTGTAACTGTACAACTGCTTTTTTTATCTAACAAGGTGACTTTTGTAAATAGTTTTATGCTGACAATGTCCCAAGTTGCCTTAAATAACAATAGTGAAACTTATAGATCGACTTTTAAAACATAGTATTCTTTAAGCCTTAAGATATTCATCAAGAAAAAAAAGAGGTGCACTTAAGATACATAACAATTGTTTCACTTTCACAAAAATGGAATCTTTTTGGACAGGTCAAATATTTACATAACTAAGACCTCAATGGATCATAATAATACACTCCAAGATTTACGAGAATATACTTACATGTAACAGGAACAAGCAGGTACCACAAAAAATGTAAAGACTTAACTCATATTTCATAAGAGATAATTGGGTGGTACATTAAAAAGCAGCATGTTCCTTATCCACTTGAATTGAAACAAAGCGACTGAATTGTAAAAAGCATATTGGACACTTTAAAGTAAACTCAATAGCTCAGGGGTTCTCAATCAGTGGGTCAAATGCAGGAAATACAAAAGTAGAAATAAATAATTCATAATTTGGAAATAAACTGATACTTTGATAAAACTATGTGAACTGAATAAAATCACTGGTTTTATTAACTTGTTATTATGTTTCTCAATAGGTTACAAGTGATTGTTTGATTGTTACAAGTTAAACATTAAACCTGTTGTACATTGCAAAAAAAGTTTATGGTTATAATTCAGAGGGGGTCGGAAAAATATTTGACCCAAAAAGGAGAGAATCCCTGCAATAGACTCATATGCAGAAAACCAATTTAATAATTTTTTATAAACTTAAAAAATACAGTGAGAAGAATTTAGAAATAACAATGTAAACATAGATTCACCAATTGAGTTGCCAGGTTGCAAAATGATAGGTATCAAATTAAGACTACCAAAAGGTGTAGGTATCGAGAAAAACCGACAAAACATTCATTCTAAACCTGCTTTAAAATTGTGTTTGGGTAAAAAAAAAACCACCCAGGTAAGATGGATAAATCTCACTAACTCACTTCTAGATGGAACCAATAATTATTTAACTGCCTCAAAAATCACATTTATAAATATTATTATAAATGCCTCATAAAGTACTGTGTTCAATTATATTTACACCTAGATATGTGTCATCAAATCATCAAGTTAAGTTTTTCATATTTTTATTTTTTGTACATTCAACTGGTTGCTAAATCCTCTAAATGCATTTCATTGAGCTGCAAACTCTACTAAAATGGCTGTTTCACAATTGGAAAACTTAATAAATGCATTTAATCAAGGTAAAAACCTTCCTAAAATAAAAACAATGCTTATAGTATTTGTTTTCTTTAAAAATTCTTAACTGATTTACTCAAAACAAGGACAATGTTATTAGAAAGTTTAGCAACTGGGCAACTCAATAACCAAAAGACTGCAATACTTCAATTTAAAAAAACAATAATTGAAATTACAACTACAGGAACAATTAACCTAAAAAGATAAAAATAATAAAAAAAAGAAACTGTTTAAAGTCTTCATAAGTTATTTGCAAAATAAAAAAAGGTTAAACAAGTACTATTTTCCTTTTTAATTCATTTAAGTTTTTAAATGTAGTTTCACAAGATAAAAAGTTTGACTAGATAGTATATAAGAGATGATTTTAGCATCAGCTTATGTACTGTTCTGCTGTATATCACCAAAATGTAGCTATACATAACTTCTATACTTGGCAATTGTTCTTGCTATACATAATTTTGGCATATGCACTGTGTAATTTTCTTCAGGGATGTAAATTTCTTAGGATTTAATCATTGGATGTCTTCTTTTAAACCATTAACAGAAAAAAGCATTGACAAAAGTCAAGCCATTAGGTGTTATTGCTTTTGATTCATTATAACATAATTGCACAGGCAAATATTGATTTTTTCCATAAAAGGTAATAAAAAGAAAATGTCTGAATAATTTTCTTATCACTAAACTATCTTATAACTGGTCAATTATCAAAACAAGTGCATAATTACCATTTTAAAATAGCACTGAATTTCAGTATTTTATAAATTACAGTCCTCAAAGAAACATAATTTAATTCTTTATTGACAAGCAAAGAATATTACTATCTTTAAAAAATAAAAACAAGAAAATAAAATACTGAAGTGGTTTTTAGTCAACATAAAAAATAAATCACCTGTATTCATTTAATTTCACACTAAAAATATGTTTGTGAACATCAATATTTTAAAGAGACATGCACTTGTTTTGATACAAACAAAAATACTAACTCTTTAATTGTGGTAGGAAACAAAGAAATAAATCTTTCATAGCTGCCAACCATTAATAACAGACATTAGTACAGTCCAGAAACATGTATATTCAAATTAATTGACACAACGTCCATTCTCAATATGCAAATTCTCTTACATTGCATTTTTATTCAAAAGATTATAGTATCAACATTGAGGCACGTGCACAATAGCCATTGTATACAAGTTTCTGCTAATGGGTTTCAAATAATTTTTAAAATACCCTCCAAGTTGATAGGATGTGGCAGCTATGAACCTTATTTATTCAGTCGCAATGCCTCAATTCATCGGATCTTGAGAACTGAATGCAGACGAACAGTCTGAGAGTTCCGACACTTGGAACCTTGTCTTCCGACTAAGTTCACAGAGCTAAGATCACATTTTGTGGTGTGCCCCTATGCTGCTAGCAAAGAGACTTGTATCATAGATAGGTCCAGCATATACCTAGAGAAAGGCACATAAGCATTGAGTGAGATTATTAACACTTACAACTGAACAAGACTTACACATCTTGGCATTTTCCCAAGCGTCCAAAAATAATAAGAGATGGGATGAGCAGCAAAGCATTGAGACTGAAAAATGGTCATCAACTAGGTTCAAGAAGATTATTAGGTACTTCCTTGCTAGGTGTTAACACGCTGACTGCCAACAAGGTATCTCGTAGGTTGTTACTTGCCTCATTACTTGCCCTATTTGTACAGCTACAAATAAACTTGTAGCATAACAGTGAATATATGAATAGAAGGCCTCATGAAAGAGGTTAAAAAATCAGGTTTGGTGAAATGAACAGAAAATACAATTATACAATCAAAGTGTGTCTGTGCACAAGTTACCTCATAGTTAACTTTCGCTGTTAATGAGCCAACAACGAGATAATTTGTAACATGTTTTATTACTACACTGTTTTATTATTAAAGTTTTTAATATTATAACATGATTAAATCTTAATTGGCTCTATAGACAGGAATTGTGGAAAATTCCATGGCAGTCAATGTGTTAAAGAAGAATTTGAGATACTGTTATGGACTAAAACCATACAGCACTGCAAATCTAGAAAAAACTCAGCAATCAAAGAAAATTTGCACAAGTTTTCAATTTTTCTGGAGACAGGAGAATTAGTAATTTGCATGTATGTATCAATATATAACAATTATTAAACTTGTTCTATATTTTATACATATTGAGCTTAAAAGTTTGTGAAATTTTAGAAAATTGTAACTAGAATCCAATAAATTATAGTTAGGACTATTAATACTAAAGGATTCTATTTCTAATTAAGGTTGAGCTGCCATATTGAAATTTTTTGTACTTAAAGGCTATTTTAGAGGTTCACATTTCAAACTCCATGATTATTTTTTAAAATTTGGTGTTGGCTTTTTTTTTAATTCTACTTTTCCACCTTCAAGTACGTTTTTCAATAACATTATTTTTCTCTTTATTTTTCTTCTGTTTGAGTTACTTTTTAAAATACCCTATTCACAGCATAAAATACAACTAATTTAATAATCTCATGGTAGGTTTGCAGAGCACTAGCAAAATAGCAAATGCTTCCAATATGTAAACACAAGCCAAGGAAGTACCCAATTCTTTATCAATATCATTCCATCAGGATTTGTATTAGATAAGCACTGTCAGCTGAGTAGAACCAAGATAGAAAACTGCCTTTACCAAAATTCCTCAACAGCAAAAGCCATGAAAATCTTAATACAAGCATTTGCAGTTCTATAGCTAAATTGACAATTTAACCCATCAATATTTCTACAGATAGGTACTAATTTTTAAAGCCACTTTTACCTTAAAGAAATGCAGCTTCTTGCTTTTGATTTTCCAAGTCTAATGGTTATTTTCAAAGACCTACTTTTGTTATGGGTATGTGATAATCAACATAAAAAATACTCTTCCTTAATGTATCTTGTCTTTTTCATTTGTAGAGCAGACTATCGAAGCTTTATGATTTTCAAATGAAAAATAAAGCATTTAAAATGGCTTATTAACATTAATATTAACATTTTAAATAATTAGAAAGCTGTCATTCATGACTTTTGCAGATGAAATTGATGCTAGTAGTGTTGAAATAAGAAAGTAATAGGCTAATTTACTTTCCTATAATTAAGAAAATATTTGTACGTTCAAGAGGCACATAAAGAGTATATTAATTGCTTTCTTTTTTAATTATTTAATTCAGTTATAAAAATAGTTTTAGATTCAGATGCAAGATAATTTTAGATGCAATAAGTATGTATTAAACCTTTCAGTTTTGTATTGTTTTAAAAACTAAGAAATTCAGTAAAAATTGTCAAATTCTTTAAAAACAACACAGAGAAAAACTTTTCGAAATATTAAAATGTCATTTTACAAGTTAATAGATGTACATCTCAATGAAAAAACAAAACAAAGAACTGAACATAACTTGGAAATATTAGAGTTTTTTGTTTTAAAACTTAAATATTTTGATTGGTTGCATTTTTTAAAAAGCTTATCACCTTATGACACTAAATGCAAAAATTAAAAACAAAGATAATGTCTGCATTTCAATTAGGATATTTTCTACTTTATTTTGTAGTTTGTAAAAAAGAATCATAGCTTAATATTTGTTCTTAACTTTAAAATGATGGATTTTTTTAACAAACAATTTGATTATATTGGAGAAGTTTAAGTCATCCTAGTTTCAGCTTTGATAATTTTTACTGAATTGTAATATTTACAGTAAGGGCACACAAAATCAGGGCTGACCTTAGAGGTTGTGAGGCCAAATTTGTAACATCCTTATAACCAAATTCACAGCCATCAGTGTTAACCAGCAGTTTCGAAAAAAAAAATTAACTTTTTTGCTGACTGACTGGTCGAATCCTTCTTTGACCTAGGATTTAACACTGATGCTGATGGCTATGAATATGACTGTTAGGGTCTGTCCATCTGAACTGATTGAAACATAACAGGAGATAACAAATACAAAAATATCAATGAAAAAAATATTTTTTTTTAAATGCTATCATTAGTTCATTTTGTTTTTACACGAACAGAAATGTGAGAAAACTTTGTCCGTAAATAATAAAGGTGAGCTTAATAATAGAGATTAAATCAGGAAAAAAAATCTTGAATTAGAATTTAATAAAGACTATAATATGAATCTATATAAATAATTACCTAACATAACATTCATGTTTAAATTAAAGATAAATTTCGGGGATATAGCTGCCAGTATGAAAACTGAAGCAATCTGAAGGGTTCCAAGGGGTTGGCGAGCAATAGTGAGCAGGGGGCGCAAGCCCCTTAGTTTTAATTATATTTCATCCTAATAATCTAAAGCCAGCCCTTTGGGAGATGTTTTGATACACAAGGTTGGTCTTAAATTACCGATTCCATACCTTGTAACTTAAGAATTTTTTAAAGGTATTTATACAAATTTTAAGCAACATATTGAAGCTTGAGTACGATACACTTTAACTTACATACTTATCCTCAAGCTATCAAACACAGCCTTTTTGATATGATTAAGCAAGCACTATCATTTCTGACTACAAATTGATACAAGTATATAGGATTTACAATGTCAAATGGCATAACAAACAAGTTTCTCTAGTACTCAATAGAAGTTGTAATTGTTTATGCAGAGAAAAAATGTACTCTTGCTTAAAGTATGATATATATAAAGCACTGAATTGTTACATACAATAAGTAATTCTTAAGAAAAATACGATTGTCATAGCAGAATTAAGAATTTTGCAATTACAGCATTATATTAAATAGTACATGGCAAAACTGAAAAAAAAATTTTTGTTTCAAACAATTAGCATTCAAATTTCATTACCAGTAACTTCCTTCCAGAAATATACTGCACATGCACACTATACATAACTGAGAGGTTTAATACAAACTAAATGCTTTATTAAGCCTAATTAAACAACTGTTCAAAAGACATACAATTTCACCTGGTGAACTCTATTAGTGTCTATTTCAATTAAATTAAAAGGGTAAGTAATTTAGCCTTAGTTAATGTATCTAGTCAAGCTGTACTGCTTAACCAATGCCATATCCTGGTAGAATTTCAAACAAGAACTAATGAAGATTTTCCCAAAAGAAACCTTTAGCATTAAAAAAGTTAAGTTGATAATCAAATCATCACTAAAACCAAAATGTTCTTTAAGCAAAGCAGTTTACATTAAGTGTTGCTTTTCATCCTTCATCCTTGTTATTTTTAGACCTTGTTTTCAAAGTCAAGAGCTTAGTGGAAAAACAAAGTGACAGTTGAGTGAACTTAGTCGGCAAAAAAAATCGAGTAGATACTCATTGGCTCTAAATAATCTAATTTTTACTAATTTTGGAATCAAAGCATCAAAAGTAAAAGCTTTATGTTCTTAAAATATTTTAGTCAACCAAATGGGCGTTTTTACCCAGGTGATGTTTTTTCTACTTATTTGTAACAGCTCATTTGTGTAAATAAACTATCCTTATACTAGTACTAAAAAGTTAGATTTTATTTTAGATAAATGAAATAATTAAACTAATAATTTGGATCAAGAGATAAAAAAGGAAGTTTATTACACACTATTTAAAGGTAGCTTATTAGGTAGGTAGTCATAAATTTGAAAAGTTACTCAAAAGAAAATCACAACTTATAAAACCTGTTATTAATGTTTTGTTTTTTACTTTTCAAAAGTATCACTTATGTTCTTCCACTTAGCTAAGATATTTCATAACAAACACACAATTCAGAGATGTAAGCCTAGACTGTGCAACTTATTCTATAGAAAACATCAATTCAGGGACTTGCAATAACAGCAAGCCAACTCCAACACAACCCTACATTAGAGTTAACTTATTGGTGCAAGTGCATCAATTGAATTTTGTAACGGTAGTGATACTTTACATGCACTTAAGAGCAGTGATAGTTGGCCTAAAAATGTTTTACACCAGGGGTTTCCAAACTTATATAATTTTCAGCACCCACAATTCCAGCTTTGTCCAGAATGTAAAACAACAAATGACTTAAAACTCACAAAATACCTAATTATTTTAGACATCTCAAAATTTTTGTTAAATGTATTATTCCAGACTTCACGTAGCACATGCTTTGGAAACCCCAGTTTTAATACAATACAGTAAAACCTGTATGATAATATGGATGAGGCAAAAAAATCCCATTCAAGCAAATTTTGAATCTCATTAGCCAAAATAAGTTTTTTTATTGTATGAAATAAATTTTTTTGGACAATTTGGATACAAATGCAACAGTTTAGAATAGATATTAATTTAATCCAGTAAGTTACACACTTGAGTTAAATTATATGGTCTTTTTTTATTTGAAAGAATGCAAAGGTTGTCACTGATAACCTATTATAACCAGTTTTTTTTTTTAATTAAAAAAAGCTTAGACACCTTGTTTTGCTTTTTTGCAGTTCTGAAAGTTTTATGTTTACATTATTGATTTCTTATTTTTTCAAAAATGATAAACTTAATAATTTGAAGATAAAACACTACTTTGCCATTAAATTACTTCCATCATAATAGTATCAGCATGTAAAAAAAATTTGGTCTTTTTTATACCAGATCAAACAGGTTTTACTCTATTAAGGGTGACATGTAGTATTGAGCTTTCTTGCTAAAAGCCATGTCATGTCTATAAATTATATTAAGTAATTTCTAGAACTTAATTTCACATTTATAGTTTAATATCACTTACCACAGTAGTACCATACTTTAATTGGATAAACTTATCTATTTCTCTTACAATTACTCTTAATTAAAAAACATTTAGGTTACCAACTAAATAATTCTGAGTAATCTTATTTTAAACTTCATATACAAAACATATTTTAATGATGAAAAGCAACTTTCATCATTAAAACATATTTCCTATATTCTTCTTTAAGAAGTTAATGTTAAAAAAAATAAACTCTTTAAAATAGGAACTTTCAAAATCAAAATATGCATATACTGCATGACAGTAATCACCTTAAGCTTCTAACAATCTTTTTAAAACTTGAAGTTTTATGAAAAATATTAGTTTTTTTAGATGTGTTTTTGATTCTTAAAAGCATTAGGGCTTTTAAAAACATACTTTAGTTAGGACATTTTAAGTTTAGTATAACACTGATTTTATAATAAAATGGCTACCTTACTTACATAGCCTGAATTACAACTTTAAAAGTAATGAAGAGTTTATGTGATTGAAGTATAAAAATTGCTGAACTACACCTGCATTCTTATCACAACATAAACTACAAAATTTTGTCAACGTTAACTACCTAATTCCATTTGAATATACAATCCTTCAGACTAAACTTTATCACAGTAAAAAGGCTATAAAAAGTCTATTAAGCTCCTACTACACTGGTCAACAAGTTGTTTGTTAGTTATTGAGGAACGCCTATCTAAACCACACTGATTTAGGAAAGTTTCAGAATCAGAGAGGAAAATACCAATTTTCCCAGCAGGACAATTTTTGCTTGTCAACCAGTATTTTATATTAAATGGCATCAGTCTGCACCAAATAAGATTATATCAAATCACTAACAGCAAAAAATACTGCATTTCACAAAGGATATGTTCTTCACAATAACCTCTGTCTATATAAGCTCAATAATATTTGTAAAAAAAATATTTTAAACATGTATTTAGAGATTAATTACAACAGGTGTATATAAATATTACTGTGAAATCTTATGTATTAAAATATATTAAATAAAATTAATACTGAGACTATATTAAAGTAAAAATATCACTTAGATAGGAACTAGTTTTGTTTGATTTTCAATAAAACCACACTGTATAGATGCATATTTACACATGAAATACCCAGTTTTTAGACAAACTACAAAAACAGAAGAGAATTCTGACTGATCAGTAAGTTTTCAGGTTCAGAAGTATTTTCTAGCTTTGGTTTAATTCCAAGATAAGTAGGTCTCAAATTTCTGGGATACTCTATGCATAAAACTGATAAGAACTTATTTTTACTTTTCAATATTTTGATGGATCATAAACAAATAAATTAAAATGTGAACTTAAATCAAAGATTTAGGACAGTCAACAAGAACTTTCCTTGATAAAAGTTTATCCCCCATAGAGCTTCAAAAAAGTTTTAGTAAATACTTTTTGCTAATATTTGAGGACAAAAAAATGACAGAAATAGAATGAATGGTATGGATGATGTAAGGTGCTATACACGTGTTATCTAACTTTTTGTCCTGGACAATTTTCATTTCAGAATGCATCAAAACAAATTGTAGTTGGCACTTATTCAATGACATGTTTTGTGTGGCCAAACAAAACCTTTACGATTTTTTAAGCAGCAAAACATGTTGTGAAATGAGAACCAATTATGCCTTCTGAAATAGGAATTGACCAGTAGAAGAAAGTTAGATAGAACATGTGTGGCATTTTAAGCAGTGATACATAACTAACAAAATCATGTTCACTTGAATCATAAAACATTTCATTCCACACAGAGTACCAAAAGGATGGAGGGCAGAAATTTGAGCCTTACTATTTATAATGAATCAAAATATGCATTAATTCAGCTTTGTTTGATTGTCATAATAGATATTCTGATCAAACAACTATCATATAACCACAGAGAATACAACTAAAAAGAGTCCATAGAGCCAGACATTTATGGAGACTTCTAAATACATGCTATACTAGTAACTAAAGGCATCTTTGCTAAGAGCTAACAAAAAGCAAAGCTAATACCTATAGACCACTCAAACAAGAAAAGAGAGATGAAAAGCTTGTGGGAAGGTATTCTTTAAGCCTTAACATAAGTTAGGACATGTAAAATGAAATTTTAACTTTAGCCATACCAAAAATCAGTTGAGTTTTTTTGTAAAAGATGGTGAAATCTTGTAATTTGCCCATTACCACTCATGAGAACATAAAATAGGGCCTACCCAAATCAATAAAAAACTGTAATAAGGTAAATAATAATATATGAGACAGTTGGGAGGATAATAATCTTTTGCTGGACTTTCTGTTTAGTTGTATATTCTGAGGCCAGGATTATGTCCTCCAGAGAGTGTGGCAATAAAAGCAAGCTGGCTATGAGTGCAATGGCAGTAAGAGGCTGACTTAAGAAAGATCTTAAAAACATGCATAAATAGAAAACAGATAATAAATTAGGAAGATATGTAGTAAACTAATTTTTCCTAAGAACAGTTTTTTATAAGAAATAGTATAGATATTATAAATACTACAGATATATTTTTTTAACACATTCAATTACAGTAGAACTCCAGTAATTATAAGCTCTCTTTCTTTAAAAATAGTTTTTTACTCCCATTTTCAACATAGATACAGTAATTAATTAAAATGTATATTTTTTTTGGAAAAAATCCAATTATCCAAATTTCTGACAGTAATTTTTTTGTCAGAAAAATATAAGTTCAGATTAATTTAGGACTTAAATTCCAAAGTCAACACTTACTCTTTGTGGCATAGGATAACTACCACAAAATGTTTAAATGTATTCAATGTTACATTAACCTGAAATAGTTAAGAAAATTGTGTTTTCAGATAATAAGCATTTAAACATTTAAATGCTTCTGTCTAAATCTGTATGATACTGTACAAGCGTTCTTGAGAAGAAAGTGTGATATAACCTCATATAAAGTAGCAAAGGTGACACAAAATACAGTAAACTCCCGTTAGTACGCCGTTCAAGAGGATTTGTGAAAACGTCGTTATAAGCGGGACGACGCTGTATGCGGAATTCCATAAAACACCGTTTCGGCGATATACTTAAAACCTGTAATATGTAATCTTACCTAGAAACCTTTTTAAGCAGGATTTTATCACTAAAATAGAAACGAAAGAACAATGTCTAAAAACAGAACAAACATTCTTACCTTTACATCTTTTATTGGTATATATCTACAATCTTTACACTTTGTACACACCGCAATCTCGTGTTTTTAATTTTCTATCTGATTAAAAAATTTTCCATAAGGAGTTGCTTCTGTTTTTCTTTTCCATAATTCTGAACTTACACAACAGTGGACTGAACTGAACACTGAGCTATGGAATGCGGAAGTCGAATTGGAGGATCGAGAGGGGGAGAATTTCCAAGAAATTCAGGGAGGGGCGCAACGGGGGGCCATTTGGAGAAAAAGGGGAGCGGTTAGGGGAAAAACCAGTTCTACCACATTGTTCTACTCGCGTTTTCAACGGTTCTGTAGCTCATGCATTATTTGAAAGGAACTAGACGACGCAATAACCGGGATTTTTCTTCGGGGGACTGGAGAAAAACGTCGATATATGCGGGAAGTCGTAATAAGCGGGGGCGCTATAAGCGGAGAGTTTTTAATGATAAATGGCCTATTGGTACCAGGGACCGGAGAAAAATGTCGTAATATGCGGGACGTCGCACTAAGCGGGGGCGTACTAACGAGAGTTTACTGTAGTTGAAAAATTCCTATTATGTCCTACATTCCTATTTGTAGGTATTACTATACAAAGCTTTGACACCATGATTTAATATCAGAATTTGGTATTTATAAAACATCAAAAGGCTTTAAGCATCAGCCATCTGATTAATAATAAATAATTAACATTGACATCAGGGCATCTAAATGCCCGTATTTTGACTATGAAATAAAAAATATCCAAACTTATTTTATTTATACATTTATCTCAGGCCAGAGTGGATATGTCTCAACAGAATTTCTCTAAAAATAATTAACAGAAGTGCATGAAACTACACATCAAATTACTCTTTAGCCAAAAATACTTCTAAACCTTGAATTAACTTGACTGATAATTAGAATTCTCGTTCAACACATAATAAGGAAGAATACCTCTTCATGGATTCTTTGGTTTTATAATACTTCAACCCTCTAAAATGTTATTCAATAGCAGTGAGTCACAGTAAATTTTATTTTAATGAATGCTTGTGTAAAATCAGGGGAGGGAGAGTTTTTTATTTACTCTCCTTAAAGCAGGAAATATATAATATACCTGCTTAAGAGCTAATATGAATTCAACAGCAACATTTACCAAATGAAAGCTGCTAAAGCTTTTGAGTTTACTATTTGGAATACTTTTACACTATTTTAAAGAAGAAAAAACAGAATACTTTGTCCTTTTAATATACAGGAAGAATTAATTTAATCTATTTATTATAAGAAATCTTTTAAGTTTTACTTTTTCAACATGAAATCAATATTTAATTTAAAAGAATACTTGACAACTGATCAACAGATTACTAATCAGTTGGCTGATTATACTCTGCATCTAAAATTTTCATCTTCTGATTTTACACGCATATTTATTCAGTACAACTGTTTGGATTAGAAAAGTTGTTTTAACAATCAAGACATTTTTTAATAACTTTGTATTTGAAATGCCATGATGACTTGGAAAAATTTACAAATCTAATCTCTGTTTTATTATTAAAACTTCTATGCATATAGAAGTTTTGTGATTATTTATGCTTAAAATTTCACTTAAAGTGAACATAAATTAAAAATCCCTTAAGATTCACTAATTGCTTCAAAAAAATCCTGTACATATTTTCTCACTGCTAGAGAAAACAAATTTAGAGTTAAGTAACAGTGAAACAGAACTAAGGACACCATGGACTAGCCATAGTAGTGACTGAACTAGGGATTAAAACAGTCTGTTCAGATACCCCCTATACCCTTATAGCATAACTTTACAACAATTCTTTAAAGGAACTTGCTTTTTCCTATACCCATACACATAAGAATGGTATATGGGTATGGGCTAAGTATTCCTGAAAAATTTAAATTTAACTCCTTAACATAAAAAGTATATACTATCATAGTAATTAATGTACATTATGTTACATTAATTAATAAAAGGAACTTGTTTTTACTATGCTAGTACAACAGTTATTGCATAATTAGAATACCAAGAGCTCCTGAAAATCAATGTTAAAAAACTACATGGTTTATTTAAATACAGAAAATATTTGAAACATTGTCAAATATTAAAATATTTGATTGCATTAATATTTTAATAATTATGAGCTTTAAGAAATCCAAAATGCCAAAGCCTTTTCGTTATAAAATGGAGCACACAATGACTAATGAATGACATTTCTCTCAACCTACTGAATAAGAAGAATGCTTTCTAGTGGGAAAGCATAACTCTAGAAAAATGTGTACTAAGTATTACTTAATTGGATGTTGAAGGAAAATATGTTTCCTTATATCCATTTCCTGAATCATAAAATGAAAAATCAACATTATAGCCAAGATTCCTGTTCCATAAGCTTCCAAAAACAAAACAATAAAAAACCCAAATCCTGAGAAGAAAAAACTAAAACAAACTAACAATTATGTTTACTTCAATCAATTTGATTGGAGCTTGCATCCCAAAAGGGATCAATGATATGGAATTTATATCAAAAATCTTATCTTTACAGTGCTCATTAGTATGTTTTAAGTGTGGACGGAAGCCACTACTATCTCTTGCTAGTTTTCTCTTATTATCTCAAGGGTAAGGCAATGTGTAGATGGTCAAAGATCAAAAATAAAATAAAAAAAAGGAGTAAAATTATTAACATAAAAATTGATACAATAGGTAAAGTAAGTACCTATAAATCTCTCAGGAGCATTTGGGCAGAAACTTTCTGGACAAAAATTGTCATGTAGGACAGTTGGTTTTGGTTTTAGAGTCAAAATCTAGAAATGACTAGACAAAACCAAACACTGCTCAAACATTATTAAAATGCCAAAAAAAAAGACTACAAAAAGAAAGACTACTAAAGAAAGAAAAAAGACTACATTAAAGTTCAAATGAAACAAAAACTTTTATTAAAAAACTATGTTCAAAACTGAGGAAAAATCATGAAAACGGCATAACTTGAAAAATAAAATAACTAAAATGAAATAGATATGTTTCACGATTTGTGAAATAATCAACACATGTTTTATGAAATATGTAATGTTGTTTCAAATGATCAAATTAAACTTACATAATTTCTATTGCATTGTTTGATATCAAACATACAAGTTCCTTCAAAAGATATTGGTAATTTTAATGGATAAGAAAAAAATTATGAAAAGTTCCAACAATTCATTCCCAAAAGGTATTCATAAATTTTCTTAATTATGGCTTTTACAAAGAAAAAATGTGTATCTCTTTATCATAAATGAAATGCAACAAGACTGCTTTATGCCTTAGCTCAGCGAAACAATGGCTAGCTTGTTGTGTCCGAATATCTAGACTAGATTTTGAGGTCCCTTAGATACAAGATCAAATTGTCAAACCTCTGGTATTTCTTTTGAAATGCCTCAGCTTGTGAAGTCTCTTCGAAAGTAATCACAGCACGCTTTTTGTCAGTTTCAACATGAACTCCCTGAAAATAAAAACAGCCAATCAGTCACAGGAGAAAACGAGACCAAAACAAACTAATGACAGTCGAGTGAAGCAGTAAGAGAAATGGAGAAAAATATGTTAATTTTGAACAATAACAAAAGTGTAGAGAACCAAATTTAGTTGAAGTAATTAAATCCTTTTAACTAAAGTTACTTTTACTAGAGATATGAAGATGGAAATCCAGAAAGAAATAACTCTTTAAAGGAAGAGAGAAGGAAAAAGAGAGGGAGGACATACATGAGATATCATAATAGAAAAAGTGGCTAAAGAAAATTGGTTTCAATAGATGGAAGACAATAGCATCAAATAGAACAGATCAAGATGTTTTATATTTTCCAAGCCACATCATTGGCCAGGAATCAGCTGTAGTGCTTGAGAAGAATTAATCACAGATAGAATATTATTCCACATCACAGCTATATTTTTACGAAAAGAAGATAACAAGGGTACTTTGAATTATTATAAGTAATTCAGCAAGTGTTTTGCAAAATTATTTTAAATCCTGATAAAAAATATGTAGATGGTAGTTTGTGATTTCAAATCACAACTAAACCAATGCTTTAACTTGATGCTTAAAGCACAACTTACTTTGACTATACCTACAGTTGAACCCATAGTCTTCAGACTTGTTTCATTTGTGGACGAAGAAATGTGTTCTACTGATACAGAGTATGATTCAGATACACCCTAGAGAAATAAAAGTTTTGAATTAATATTGAATTTAAGAACTTAAGATTACGGAAAATTAATATTTAAACTAGTCAAATAATTCTTTTATTTTTAACTCCTTGGAAGGAATAATTTACAAACAAGATAATCTAGTTTTTTTATGTTTTTGTCTTTCTCTTACAACACAAACACAATAATTATTTTGAATAAAGTTACCTCTACTTATTGTTAATCATTAAATAGAGATAACTTTGAATAGATATCATCTAATAGGCCATAATATTTAACCAAATACTTTTGTATTTGGTTAAATATTATGAGGAAAACAAATAAAAATCCGTAAAAAATCACTGTTTTTCCACCATTTCATTCTTTTATAGAAAAAAATATGATATTATCAATGAGTAATGCTTAAATTTGATGTTTTCAAAATCACATAGAAAACAGTGTGACAGATAGGCACACATTTTTAAAAAATTACATTTTTAACTTATTAAAATTATATTTTAAAGAAACACATAGAAGTATAGGTAGAGGGTGAAAACGGTCTTTATAAAGATGGTTGTAGGTGCTATGGAATATGATAAATTAAAACTGTGTGTGTGTAAATATTTATTCAATTTTTTTGAAACTTAGAGGTGAGAAATTTTTAAATTAATTTAACAATTTCAGATTTTAAAGATTTCCCCCCCAAATTTTAGTATGCAAACTTCACAGAGTACACATTTTTTACAGCATGCTACTGTAGGACTTTTCATCTAAAAGCATCAGTACTCACCTTGGTATTGTTGCCAGGACCCTGGTTACCAGTGCCTCCCCCCTTCACATTCCTAGCTGCAGGGGCATTGGCACCGGAACCAGGGCTGCCGCCGGAAGCCGAACTGCCCCGCTGGCTCGAGAGGGAACCGGTCCTTGACCGGTTCTTCTGGAACCTTGGAGGTCGCTGGAAAGGCGGGCGCTCGAACCTCATCCCCGGCCCCTGCATGTGGTGGTTAGGCGGGAAAGGGGGGCCGTCCCCAGGAAAGCCTCGGAACCCAGGCATGCGGAAACGGGGTCCATCCATCAGAAATGGGTGCGGCGGGCGATCGCACAGCAACGGTGGGCGGTGGTCGTTGAACATCCCTCGCGGGCCCATGCGCATGTCCGGCGGGAACCTCATAGGCGGCTCCATGAACGGGTGTGGGGAGTTGAACCTTGGCGGCATTCCGGGCGGTGGCGGGCCTTGCATCCTCGGGGATTGGTGGAAATCCCGTCTCCCGAGCCTCTGCTGCATCTTGTGTTGCTTTGGGCTCTGCTTTCTGTTGTTGTTGTTGGCGGCTTTGGCGGGGGCCGACGGGGCCTTCTTGGCGGCAGGTTGTTGCTGCGAAGGAGGGTTGGCAGCCGGTTTCGGGGCGGGGATGGGAGCTTGAACAGCCGGCTTTGCGGGCGGCTGGGTGGTGGAGTTCTGATTGGTCCGTACTATCTTCTTCTGGACTTGAGCTGCTGGATTCTGGCCAGGTTTCAGACCGACTCTCTGCCTGACTGGTAACTAGAGGTAAACAAGAAAACAGTTTTATAAAGAATTACAACATCAAGGTAGTTTCAGGAGTATAGCAGAGTAAATTCAAGAGAAAACAGAAAAATAATACCTTTTATATGTTTAATTTCATTCTCTTAAAAAATTTACAATACAAAAAAAAGTACAGAAAACAGTTTTATAAAGAATCATAACACCAAGGTAGTTTCAGGAGTACAGGAGAGTAAATTCAAGAGAAAACAGCGAAAAATGATACCTTGTATAAGTTTAATTTCATTCCCTTATAAAACTTACAACACTAAAAAAGGACAGAATAAAAATAAAATATGAACATTCAAACTCTTTTTAAAGGGAGACTAATTAATACATGCACTAAGAATGAAACTTTTTAAGAATGAAGTAAGGAAGAATTCTCCATATTGCAAAGAAATTTTTAGGTTCAGAATTCTAAGTATTCGCTTACACATTAAAAAATTTATTTTACTCTTAGTCTTAGATTAGTATTTTTCAGGAGATTTAAATATCTGTAGGAAAAACAATTTTCATATGTTAAAGAATAAAAGTTAACTAAAAGAATTGTTTTGGAACTTCAGGAAACATACAAGCTTGTAACTCATACATAAATAGTATCAATGATATCATTCTTACAAGGAATAAATTCTAAGAAAAGTTTGAAAAACCTATTTCCAAGAAGTAAAAATTATTTCAGTACCTTAGGCTGGTTATTTGGAGGAGGAACATCATTTTGACTCTTCTTGCGAACAACTACCACTTTTTTCTTGGCCATGCCAACTGTTTTGGCCATTGGTATTCCAATTCTTTCTCTCACATTACCTTTAGGAGCTAAAAATATTCAAATCAGTGTTGAAGAAAATATTCATTACTATAAATAAGTTTTCACAAATAAATTTTCAATACAAGGATCTTAAAGCAGGGGGCTTCAAAGTAAATGTAATCAAACCTCCAATTGGGTCCATGGTTTGAGGTAGCATCAAGGTTTTATAACAAGCCTCTAAGTTACGAAAAATTTTATAAATAGAATTACAGTCAGTGACAAAAAGACTTCATTCAGCTTTTAAGGGTTTTAAAATAGTAGAGTATGTTCTACATTGACTTGAGAGCCGGCTTCTATTTTACGTTCTGTTTGTTTAGATATTGTCTTGATTGGCTCAAAATCACCTAACAAGATCCTTGAGCTATTAATAAAACACTAAATAAGCCAAAAAATATTACTTAAAATTGAATAATAAAGCTCATAAAATAAATCAAAAACATTGTCATAACATTAATAAAACAATTCTTTGCATGATTCATAAATGTATACTAAAATGTTTAGTCTTGATTCTTTGCTCTCAATGGAGCAGTCAAGAGTGGCCCACAGGACAAGGAGGTAAAAATGTGGTTGTTAGGTTAAACCAGAGGTTTCCAACTTACAAAAGCTAAAGTCCAGTGGCAGGCCACAAAGTAATCAGGCAAATTTTATACATACATGATTTTGGGGGTAGAGTTTTTAATATTGAATTTCTCTGGTGAGGGAGGGATGAAGGTTATTTAGAAGATACTAATATGGAATTTTCAGATGATAAACCTCTAACCAACCGTAACTCTTTTAGTACTGAGTTAGTTTTACTAAAAATTAGGGGTCAGGGGGTCCTTCTTCAGAAGGCATTTAAAAATTTCACTAAAAAGTAGTGTTTTAACTCATTTTTATGTTCTTGAGCTTCTGGTGTAACATTTAGGCCCCACTAACCCCAACACTAAGGGGAAATTCAGAGTAACCCCCTCTGTAGATAGGAACTTCTCCTTTTCATCATAGAAAGTGACTATAGCTACTCCATAACCAAAGATGCAAGAGGGGGCCTGGGGATTCCCCCCAAGAATGTTTTGAACTTCAGCATGCAAAAAAGTGTTCTGAATCTACTTTTAGGAGGTTCTTCAGAAGGCTTTGCGGGCTACACAAAAGGTAATCGCAAGCCCCATATGCCCGCCAGCTGGAAATCCCTGGGTTAAACTATTTGAAGACCCCTGACATCAGTTATCAAACATTAGATGAGAGTTTCGAGAACCAATACGCACCAACTTGCACTCTATTTATTCCTTTAGGAGCCTGAACCACTCTTTGAACAGATATATTGTTAGTGGCATTCTTTTCCATTTCCCTCTTCCTCAGTTCTGCCTGCAGGCGTATGGCATTCTGCTTCCGTCTCTCTTCTTTAACTTTGAAGATCTCTTCCCTTTGCCGCCTCTGCTTTTCCAGTTCTTCTTTAAGATACTCGTCCCAGTTCTCTACCTGCAACAGAAAATGGTCCGAGATGAGAAGGGAAGAACACCGAAATCAATCTAAAGATTTTGCAAAGCTTATTTTACTTATTTTAGTTACTATAAAGATTTAGTGTTGAAAAACACATGAGGAAGAATCTTTACAGCAGGGGCCTGTGTAGACTTTTAGTGAAGAGTCCTGTTTTTGTACAAATTGTGAAAATCTACTATAATTTTGTGAATTTGAACTTAGCATTAAATGGGGGGGTTTTTTTAGCCAGGAGCCTGTTTTTGTTAATTTGTGAAAATAAGGTGCCATTTTTGCAGTAATGCAAAGAATCACAAAACTATTTTTTTTTTTCAAAAAGCTGTAGTTTTTAATGCACATGACAAACACTATAGCTCAGTGGGAAAGGCAGAAGCAAAACTCTTTGCAAAGTGTCCATTTAAAGGCTAAAATACTTTGTGAAGAGTCCGTTTTTATGAGTCTGGTTCAAGCCAAAATATTTTGTGAAAGGTCCGTTTTTAAAGTAAAATATTTTGTGAAGGGCCTGAAAACAGACCCAAACCCCTGAACAGTTAAAGCAATTTACCTTTTCTTCTGAAAATTCAAATTCCAATGCAAAATTTTAATTTAAAATCATTTTTAAATTTAAATGTACTTTTTCTAACACAAAAGTGTATATTTAGCCTGAAGAACATCCCCATCAGTTTGAATATGTTTCTTGTTTTAGATTTTGATGCACCATGGATGAAGTGTGAATAGTTGTAGATTAAGTTTCAAAGAAATGTTTTATAATCTTTTAGCTTTGAAAATCACTGATATTCTACAAATAACATCATAGTTAGAATATTCTTCAATGAAGGAAGGAAAGAAATTTTGAAACAAGCATAACATTTAAGAATAAATTTATTAGTTGACAGCTCGGAAGAGTTGTTTTATGTAGATTAACTAAATACTTTATGCTTTGAGATTTATTTATTCTTATGAATTTGTTAGTAAGTTTTAAAAAATCTCTCCTTTATATCTTTCACTTATTCATTTTTCATGCATTTCATTCCTTAGCTGAGCAAAAAACAACAAATCACAATTACCTCTCCTTGGGGCTTAGAAGGGGTAACTTTGGCTACCAGATTGCTCTTGGCCACAGAAGTGTCAACCAGAGGAATTTCACGAATGTTAGAGTTGTTGACATGTGTATTCTGAAAGAAACAAAGCTAACATAGGTAAACTATTGAAAAACATTTATTTGAATGGTTGGGCAATGGGCATGCATTGTTAAATAATAAGAAATTGATTTGTCTCAGTAATCAAAGTTCTACTGTAGAACTGTACTACTGAATGACATTCTTGACAAGTTGTCATCTTATTTACCTTCTTATTTTTTTCCATTATTTTTTTGTTTTCTAAGCGAGGCATCTTTGCGGGGACATGTTTTGCATTGGATGTGGATGGTCGTTTATCAAGAGATGGCCTTGGGAATCTTTGATTCTGCATATTGTTGTTTCTTCTGAAAGAAAATGATTTTTTTTTTAATATTCAAGTTCTTTTCTAGAAATTTAAACAAAGATAATAACACTTTATCAAGTTCAAAAATGCCGATAAATGCTGTTAACTTTTTTGAAAACTTTTTTATTGATTTCCCAGAGAATGAGCAAATTTTAAATGCATAAAAAACAAATTAATCTGTGAATGACATACATTTAATTCAAATAAATAAGTAAATAACAATAAAAGTATTTTTGAAAAATGACTCTACTTACTGATTTGGGGGTGGCATATTACGATTATTGTTTCTTTGCTCATGGTAAGGCTTCTGAAATGAAAATTTTTAAATAAGATCATAATTAAGACTTTCAAGAGTTACAGATTGAAAAGGTTCAAAATATAAACATAAATATGTACATAATAGTAATATGTTAAAATAAAGAGTGGGTATTTCTAAAATGGATGAACCATGTAATTAAAAAAACAACACACATTTCAAATTAAACTTGGTTCAAGAATGAAACAAGTTTAGCATGGATTATAAAATTCCTCAGCCCAGTAGGAATCTTGCAGTGTTTTCCTTTAATAATAGCATACATGCAATAATTGTACTACTTTTATGAAGCAGGGTTTCCGCTAAATTTTGAAAATAAAATTATCTAACTTTTCCAGGGTAATTTTGAAGATATTCCAATCCAAAAACTTGCAATCCACAGCATTTTTTTCCCAGATATTTCTTGCTTTTTCAAACCCTTATTTTCATACAATGAATGAAAAAATTTTCTTTTACAGAGCCAAAAATGAGATAGGAAAAAAATAACCTTTTTCCAGGTTTTCTGTATGATTTTCCAGGTTTTAGGCAAAAATAAGCAATTTTCCCTGACTTTTTTTGGTGAAATTAAAATTGCCTGATTCTTCCAGGTATTCCCTGCCCATGGGAACCCTATGTATTTGATTCTAATAATTGTACTAAGAATCTGATTATTCATACTTAAGGAACAGTAGAAGCTTGAGAAACTGTCACTATTGATATCAGGGGGGTAGTAGGAATGTTAAAAGGTCAGATAATCAGAGGTGTATGAAACAAGTCATTTACAGAGTTTAAGATAATTAATGTAATGAACAAAAATTAAACTTTAAAAACTAGGGAGCTATGCTATTGCTCACCAACCCCTGTAAACTGCCTTTCAGATCACTTTGTAATATACTCTCCAAACCCAGGGATTTTAAGTGATAAGGGGAGTTAAGATGAATGATGCTATTTAAGGCTGAGTGAGTGGTTTAGGAACTCCTTCGAGTTGGTAACCACTGGTTTAAAATGAGTGAAATACAGTAATGAACCGAAATTGAGTAATAAAAGTTACATCTATAATGGAGAGAAAGGAAAATCACTTTGCACACCAAAAAACTATATTAAAAAGTGTAAAGTACAGATGGTAGGATACTGTCTTTCTACCATAAGTTGGGCTCTGGCCTAGTTGTCTGGTTGTGGTGGTTGCTATAGAAACAAGACCAGTTCATTTTAAATAGGGATAAACTGTACTATGATTAGGCGAGTATTATTGGCAGAATTTCCGGCGATCACAAGAAAGGTCTTCTTCTCTGAATAGATGCAGTTGCCAGCATATGTTAGAGGCTGGGATTAGTGAACTGGGTCATTCCAAAGTGACTAACATAACATTTAGACCAGATTTCATTACATTTTTGGCTTAAAACACAAAAAATTAAGATAATATTTTGTACTAAATGGCTTTTTTAAGTGTAAATATGTTTTTTATGATAAATTAACACTTTTAAGTTTAAAAGGTGTGTGACTAACGTAACATAAGTTGACATTAAATTGGAATGACCCAACTGTTAAAATCCTTAACAAAGAGGACTAGTGATTCAATGTGACAATTTCCCCCGTTGAAAAGGAGTCCTGTTGCCTTGGCAACAGAAACGTAAACAAGAGCTCAACTTGTGTTGTGATAGAGACAGTAGGTTAATTTATCAAGGTTCTACTACACTTCAACAAACTTCATACCTGAATATTCTGCGGAGGGGTAGAATGAGGCGGGGGGTAGTGGTGCTCCTGAGCCCCCATTGGGGTCATCATGGCGCTAGAGACTGGGGGCTGGCTGTATGTTGGGGGTGGCATGTGGACTTGAACTGGAGGCTGGGGGTTATACACCGGCTGTGGCGGAGGCACGTTCAGATTCTGGTAAGGCACCTGGGGCTGGTAGGCTGGGTTGAAATTTCCGTGGAAGTTTGGAGGAGGCTGGGCAATTGGATCTGGAAAGGGAAGTCATCAGAATGTATTATGGATTAGGATTATACAGTTTCATGATTCAATCCACAGATTTTACGAGAAAATTTGAACTGTCAAAAAGATTTATTCATTAGCAGTAAAACATTAAAGAACAGTACAATGTCTTTGACTAACCACCTGTATAGAATGGCAGGTCTCAAACTGTAAAATGACAGTTTATTGTAAATGTAATACTGTATAACTGTAAATGACTGTGTAATTACATTCACAATTTGCAGATTTTATTACTTTACAGGAAACCAAGTCATTTAACCCTCTAAGAAAAGACTATAAACCAGAATCAAATTATTTTTGCAGACATTTATTACATAAAACCAATTGAAAAACTGATAATTCAGTTGTTTATTTCGCTGCTCTCTCTAAAAACAACACTCTTCTTAGTCATGTTGAAGTCTAAGTAAATATGCCTATCAATGAAACCAAAGTACTATAAATCAACTGAACAACTCACTTTTTCAAGCCTCTGGGATACACACCAAACAAAGTTTACTGTCCATTAATGGACTTAATCTCTTTCTCTCTCTCTCGTAAATCTTTCTCTCTTGATTACTATCACTTGTAGCCAGTCTTATTTTTTATAAAACCACATATCGTAAGGAAAAGGGAAGGGCAGGTACAGGGCAATAAAATCTTCTGAAGTAGCCTTACAATACTGACTGTTTAGTCTTAAGACATGCACCAACATTAGGAAACCTTTCGATGTCACCCAATGGTTGGATGGTGGTTTTAGAAATAAAATTTCCTGACTTTTCCAGGTCAATTTTGAAGATTTATTGGTAAAAAAACCCTAGCAATTCACATATTTTCATTTTATTTTTGAGGTATTTCTTGCTCTTTTAACAAATATATTCAATAAATAATATTATTACTTTTTAGAATTTAGAGCCAAAATTGAGACACAAACATTAAAATATTGCCCAGGTATTCTGTATAGTTTTTCAGGTTTTTGGCAAAAATGAGCAATTTTTCCTGACTTTTTTGGCGAAATTAAAATTCCCTGACCAGTGGGAACCCTGTGCATTGAAACTGTACTGAATAGGAAACTGTTTCTTTTCATTCCCAGCTTTTTTCGTGAATTGGGAAATGGGGAATTCACTGGTCGTTTGTTTTTAGGCAGCGTTAGAAATTGGGTAAAAAAAACACTGGTCCGCCGGACCAGTGCTTTGCCAATCCTACTGGTCCGCAACAAAAATAACTGGTCCGACAAATTAAAAAGAACCGGTTTAAATATTATACAGTAACAATTGCACTGAATGTGAGTACCAAATAGTAATGTTAAAAATTAATACATATTCAATTATATTTTTTCTTTTTCGCTGGGGGCCCCCTATCCCAAAATCGCCACATTTCAGGTTCTGTCAAAAATATGTACTTGCTTCACCAAATGCAATCATCAAACGCACTTAAAATACCGCTATCACTGAACAACTCGTCTAAATGATTTTACAAAAACTCTGCTAGAACTGGAGGGTGGGATATTTTTTCACCACACACACACTGGTCCAGCGGACCAGTGATTTTCTGATTCCACTGGTCCGAGCCGTTTTTTAGTTGTCCCGGACCAGCAAAACATCCCAATTTCGAACGCTGTTTTTAGGTATTTTAACAATAGGAGAATAGAGGGAAAATCAGTCCCTTCAAAAAGTGGTCATTAGAAGAGGTGACTATTGTATAGGGTGGTTGCTCAGTAAGGTTTTACTGTAGCTGAATACAGGCATTTTAATGGTACAGATAATAACACACACAGAATAATAACAAAGAATCAAGAATAGGGTGTATCGAAAAATTTTTTTTTTTCGATTTTCATCATGCCTTAGCAAAAAAAAGTTGTCTAAGGTGACACATAATACCTGCGAATTTTTTCAGAATTTTTGGGGGTGTCTTTAGGTTCCGCCAGGCCCCCGAAGGTTCCCATGTTAATCCTATGGAGCGTGCAAGCCTAAAAGGCCGATCGCCCCTCATTTCTACCCTAATCACACGACGAATGTCTTCACTCGAGTTATTGACCCTATATGATCTAGGCTATCCGACAAAACTTGAATAATAGCCTAAATATCTATATTTCATTGATTATTTGAACAAAGATATGCGCGATTTTCAACGAAATTTGAGCACACAAAACACGTAATATAGATATTTAGGCTGTTATTAAAGTTTTGTCAGGTAGCATACTTCATATTTGGTCGATAACTCGAGTGAAGACATTCGTCGTGTGATTAGGGTAGAAATGAGGGGCGATCGGCCTTTTAGGCTTGTGCGCTCCATAGGATTAACATGGGAACCTTCGGGGGCCTGACGGAACCTAAAGACACCCCCCAAAAATTCTGAAAAAATTCGCAGGTATTATGTGTCACCTTAGACAACTTTTTTTGCTAAGGCGTGATGAAAATCGAAAAAAAGTTTTTTTCGATACACCCTAATCAAGAATCTAACATTACAGTTAGCAACTACAAGAATGGGAAGTGCAAACTTACCTCCATAGTTCAAGATAACTGGAGGTGGGTTAGCATAGGATGTCGGGGGAGGAGCCAACTCTTGAGGCTGCCATGCGTTGGGCTGAAAAAGAAAATATTACAGTGAGTAAAAAATATGACTCCTGACAGTTGCAATCTTACTCATTAAAACATCAAATACATCATGAGCTATTAATTTATCACAGAAGAAACATTTTTACCAAATGGGTACTTCATTAGGAACAGGAATCATATTTACATACAAATGAAAAGTCAGAAAGAGGATGAATGTCATTTGAACAATAATCTAAGGATTTAGAGTGCAACAAATATTTTAACTGCTATGGTTATTAATCTTATTTAGAACTTTGCTTGATGTAGGTAGGTAAAAAATAATCTAGAAAACCAATAATAAATAATGGTTGATAGTAACTGTAATTTCAACTAAAAAATTGGAAAAAATTTACCACATATGACAAATAAATAAAAATAATTGGTTCAATTCCGTTAGAGTCCCCGCTAAATATCGCCCGGTTCTAAAGTAGTATAAAAAGTAGAAACATTCATAAATAATTTCAAACTCCTGAATTAAAATGTTTAATTAGATCAAAAATTATTCAGTTTATTAATAACAGTCAGAAAAATTTGTTTATATTTGGATATAATGTGCCCAAAAGAATCGGGCGATATTTAGCGGGGACTCTAACGGAATTGAACCAAATAATTCATAAAAAAGCATGATTTTAAGTCCAAATAAAAATAGAAACTTTTCATAAAAATTTAAAATTCTTCCAAAGGTTGGTAGAACATCATCCTTGTTTGAAAGTTGTCATTCAATAGCTTTAAGATAACCATTAATACTCAGAGGATTACCCAATAACCAGGGTTAAAGATGATATTGTTGCCAAATCATACTTATTGCCAAGGTATTAAATGGTTTTTGGTTTTGTTTACATTTGGCAACTCTCCAAGGTCTTTGTGGAATAGTTTTGAAAACTTGGTAAGATTTCATCCTGTGAACCCTGCTTATTAGGGATTACTTACATAAAAGAAGTGGAGCAAGAGATTTTGAGGTTGACAAGCATGTGTCAGTACCTGAGGAACATTCTGTAGAGGAATTCCTTGAGGGTGGTATTCCGGTTGGCCATACTGCATAGTGGGTGGTGGAGTATTGAACACAATAGGAGCCACATTCATCATACTGTCTTGAGTATACTAAAAGGAATAATAGTAATGAATCTTGTTTCATAAACTTTTCAACAGTCACTGTTGATATATATAAGTTATTGTATTTCAAAACCCCCAACCAACTGCGTTGGAAATTTCTTCCTAAGTGGGAAAAATTTGATTTCCTACGTAACTTGCAATGAAAATGTTAGTGTTCCCTAAAAGCATGAATAATATCCCATAAAATTTTATTTAAGTTAACTTCACAGGCTGTTAGTGCGAAAAGATATGGAGGGATAAAGTTTGAAGGATGACAGCAACAGGCAGTGATATGTGAATGGGGGCTTCATTAAACCTGAATAAAAAATTATTTTTCATTTCCTAAGCAACTTACCACAAAACTGTTAGTGTTTCCCAAAAGTATAAAAAATATATCCCCTCAAATTTTATTATAGTCGACTTCATAGTTAAGTTGACTTCTAATATAACTAGTAAATCATATTATTCGTCCTCCCCCAAAACAGAGTAGAAATCTGATTGTATTTTTAATTAAAGTTGAACTAATAAATGGAAAGTCTGAAGAAAAATCCAAGATTTGAATCACTAGTAGATACAAATAAATTTAGCCTAAATTTAGTGTACAATTCACTGAGCGTGACCAGGAATTGTAACTAAAAGAAACCATCAACAGATTTAGTGACTTATCTCTAAGTTGGCTAACTGCCCAGATATGGGGTAATCCAAAGAAAACGGGCCTGGCGTCAAAAATGGTGGATTATGGCAACCCAGTTCTATAGTAGTTAAATTGCTTACTCGCCAATAAACAGCAGATAGTAAAATTAATATGAATACAAAAATTTCTTCAAGTGCAAAGATATTTTAGTGTCAACTACCAATTTTTTACTACCTAAGGTTATTCAAATGAAGTTAAAACTATTAAAGCTGAAAATATTTTGATTTCCTGATGTATAAGCTTTCATTCAGTTTAAAAGCAAAAAATATCAAGTTCAATTTCATATTAACTAGTAGTTTTCATAAAATTCATAACTAATTTAAATTCAGAAACACAAGTTATGTGCAAAAGAAATCATAGGATGAGATAGGTAACAAAAACATCATGTTGCTCCTTAAAAACGTTTTTAAAAAAAGTTCAAATTAAAATAATTGTTTACCACAAACAAAATCATTCTGTTGGACTTGGTATAAACATCACAAAAAATTCAAATAAAGAACATTGTTTAAAGTGTTTAATACAAACAAAGGTTTTAGAACATTTTTTTTACATAAATTGGTGTTGCCACTCCTTAAAATCAAAATTTTGAACAAATTTTTTTAATTAGATGGGATTTGGTATCACGAATTTCAAAAAAAAAGCATAAGGAAAATTCAGTTAAAGATTGCCACAACTTTGGAAATTTAGTTTCGCTAATTTTTAAGCCATGAACTGGAATTGGTTATGAAACTGAAACTATTCTATTTAAGAAAGCTTGGTGTTCAGAAAATAAAAAGAAAATCAATACAACTTCAAAAAGTAAAACTTGCAAAAGGAATAAATGTTTCTAGGACCTGAAGGAAAGTTTGCCAAAACATTTTCAACCAAGAGAAACTTAAGAACTCTCAGTTAATAATACTTACCACAGGAGGAGGGTTGTAAGGTGGGTTTTGTTGATAAGGAGCAACTGTAGAAGGTGGCTTAGAATCATAGAGTGGCTGATTGACAACCATTCCTAAAAAAGAACACTTCATAAGCATTGAACAAATCAAACAAAACAAGAGTTATTATTTTAATGGCAGTATTACTGAGATCATATTAGAGTATTTCATTAAATAGAGTCTTCTATAATATATTTGAATACAAGGGGAGTCTATTGCAGATGGACTGGCAAAAGAGGGTTCTTCTATGACCCAGACTATTGAGGATCCTCTGGCGTATCTTGAGCTATATTCAAGAAGTAGTAAGATGTCTGTAAACAACTCATGGAAGCAACCTCCAGCACTTCCATGGTACTTAAGTAAGAGACTATGGTAATAGTTTGGTTTGACTGTTCACTAGACACCTAAAAACCCTCAGGTTCTCCAATGGTACTAGGACCTTCCCAGTTAGCAAGTGCAATAATGAACAGAATACTAGACAACATCAAATTTAATGTATCAACTTGGTGCGAGAGGACCTTAAAAGAATACCTGCTTTTGACCTCAATATTTTTAAGGCGAACGATCTCATGGATCTGATCTGATTCAGATCAGAGAGATAAGTAAGAAGACAAGAGGAGCCAGCTATACAGTACTCATTCTACTCCCATTTTAGGTCAAAAACATTCAACATGATATTATTAGTGAGAAATAATAACTTCTAAATGGTGTAATCTCAGTTTTAAAATTTCTAGCTGTAAGTATATGCAAGGTGGGTATACCTGGTTCAGTAGCTGGAATGGGTAGGCGAACTTCTCCCCGGAAATGGGGATTGATGAGGATCTTTCTCCCAGGTGAAGAAGCTGGAGTTGGTTGTGGAGCCTAAAAAATTGAATTCAATGTGTGAACAAAATAAGCCAATTCTAACTTTTTTAGACACATTTTTTTAATATTCTTATTGTGCTTATATTGAGGTATAAACTATGCATCAATAATAATGAATTTAGTAATAAGTGAAAGCTAACTGATAAGTTTTTTGTATTCCTTATGTATGAGTACCATGATGGGTTATTTTTTATTTGATTATTAGTTGGTCGATGGTTTAAAGAAAACTTTTTAATTACTAGTCTGAATGACAATTTTTGGTATCAAAACGTCCAAATTCTTTTGAGGAATCCAAGTAAGCATTTAGATTTTTTTAAATTCTCAATTTTAAAATATTTTTTTTAAATTACAGATAAGGTTGCAGTCAGGGCAAGCAACTTTCCTTTCATTTTTAATTATTGGTCAAACTAAAACTTCACATTGATGCCATATTTAAAGATGAAGCAAATCCATATATAAGATGTACTTGTAAAAACATTTTAATATTTTTAAACAGTTCATATAGTTTTTTATATAAGCTCACAAAACAGCAAACATTGAAAAAACAGAAATCCGTCAAGTTTCACTTCAAAATCCCATACCTGAGGCTCTTGGTGCTGAGATTGCGGCTGGTAAGGCTGTGGTTCCTGATGCGGCTGATTCTGATGATGCGGCTGGTTCTGATGATGTTGGGGCTGATTCTGATGATGCTGGTTTTGATGATGGGGCGGCTGATTTTGATGATGCTGGTTCTGATGATGTTGATGTGGAGAAGACTGGTGCTGAGGGTGTTGAGAAGACTGGTGATGAGGGTGTTGAGAAGACTGGTGATGGTGGTGCTGCTGAGATTGGTGTTGCTGATAGGACTGATGGCGGTTGAAGTTTTGATTTCGGTTCCTTCCTCTGCCGCCTTTGGAGCGCATTTTGCGCTGCTGTTCTTGCTCCAGAAATGCCTGTACCTTTGCATTTTCTTCCACACTTATCACCGATTCTGGAAAACAAAATCATAGTTTTAGGGAGCTTATCTTTCGAATGGAAACTGAGGAGTTAGTTTGTTGTTGTTGACTTATTCCTCTTGGAGCTCTTCCTCCATGAGCTCAAATATCCTCAAAAAATCACAAAACAAAAGGGGAATAGAAAGAAGGTCAATTTTTTCTAGACCAACACAGTGCAAGATGTGTTCGGGAGAAGCCTGTAAAGAGTTACACCTGGTACACGTAGTTAGTTTGTACCTTGATGTAAACCTTGAACAGTAAAATCAATATTTATATTTTGTTAATTAAGCAATTTTGAAGCAGAGACCTGATTACCAGAGTTCATAAGACCAAGAACAACTCATGTAAGCAAAAATTGTGAAATAAATGTTTAACTGCAGCAAAAACAAAATTTATAAATATACCACATGCAATTCATACTGTAATTTAATAACAGTACAGGTCTGCCAAAAAAAACTTCCTGGGAACTGTTTGGGTTAGTCCACCTGATCTTTTAATTTTTGGGGTGCTCTGAATTCGGAAATGAATGAATTTTGTTCTGGGACGTCAATAGGACATCCCTTTTCTTAACAATTTAAACCACCTAAAAGTAATATTTTTAATATTAAACCCAAAAATGACCTGCTTTATACTAAGACATCATGTTTTTGAACAATTTGAGTAACTAGGGCATTATTTCATAAAAATGAGATTATACTTAACAAGTTAATTTGTGTAATCAAATTTTTTTATAAAGGTAAAGGTTTAAATGTTTTTTGGACTCAGGTTTTAAAAATTATTTGAGAATTTTGGTAACTTAGTAAAATAAATCAATACCTCAATAAAAATAAAAATAGATATGAAATTAATTTTTCCTCATTTATTTTACTTGAAAATCATTATAAAACTAAAATTAGCTCCTTTAAACACTTTAAAACCTATTTTTCTTCCATGTGAGGCTTCTTTTAGTACATTTACACTTGCGAGTGTAGCAACAAGAATGGCTTTTCGAAGTAAACAACAAAATATGCCATTACTGAACTATTAAAGAGTGCTGCAGCGCAGTTTGGAAACTACTGCCATAAACTACATACCCAGAGTATCAGGAATATCTCTTTTGTTAGCAGGCGTCAGAGTAATGATGTTGCTCCGCTCGGACTTGAACCTCTCTCTGTGGTCGTCAATGCTTTCGCTGTCGCTTTCATCCTCATATGCCAAATTCTCACTGTAGGATTCTGAAGTCGAGTGTCTAATGGACAAACTCTGCGAGGAGGAGTATGAGTCCATCTTTTGGCGTTCCGAGTGTTGATCGGGGCTTTCGTTCCTCCTGGACTTCTCTCGCTCGCTGCGAGATGTGAGGGAGATGAGGTTCTCCTTGTTTTGTCTTTCGTACACTTTGACAGGAGACTGAAAAAAACAGGGGTGTGTTATTCAAAAAAGATGTTCAGGGCTCCCAGCAGATTTTTAGGTTGTCTTTAGAGAAAAAAGAGACTTAATATCTTAAAAAAAGAGAAAAAAGACTGAACTTTTAATTACATTTTACACTTGTAACCCAGAAAAATTTTAGAAATTTGACCCTTAACTTAAAGTAGTGTAACTTTTGAAAATGAGACCTTGATCATGAAAAAAGGACTTTTAAAGAAAAAAGAGACCTGCTGGGACCTGTGATGTTTAAACATGGTTAAAACAGTCCATTTAAAGCAATGTTTGAAACAGATATTGTTTTATTCTTTCTTTGATTAATAACTGGCTGCAATTTTACACTAGTGTTTGTTTATTAGTTTAACAAAATATTATATTAACTTAATTTAATTTTAAAATACTTATGGTACTTAAGAATTACTCACTTTTTTCTACTTCAGTTATTATCTTTTAATAAATAATTTGGTGAAAAAGTAAACATGGAGAAAATTATTCTTTTTCACATAGCTTTCTAATTTCAAATCAATTTTGCATGATTGTTTAAAAGTAATTTAATAAAAAATTAGGTAGTTGATATTTTTATTGACTGTATCCTCAACTGCTTGTTTAGAAAGTCTTTCTTCTTTTGTATTTTAAATGGGTTAAAAATTAATAACACTGCCAAAATAGTGACTATTTTCAAAGCAAGCAACAATCAAAGATATTTCAAAAAATAGTTAACTCTTAATGTTTTACAATATTAATTTTTCTTTTGATTTTATAAAAGTTATAAATTTTAATTTACCCAATTTAATAGAAACATGATGTGCTAAAGAAAAAAAACATGTTTGTTGTTTTTATAGTACTTTTTTTAATATACAGAGGTATAAAAACATGAGTTTTTCAATCCTGACTGCTGTAAGTACCGTTAAAATGGGGAGAAAAATAAACCCAAATAAAAACAGGGAACATGCATAAACAAACATACCTCTCTAACAAGATCAGGGTTCTCTTGAGTAAAGCTCTCGATTTCAGCATCCAAATCCAACTCTAAAACATCTTCATCAGCTGGAGAAGCACTGTAAAAAGTGACCATTGTGATTAAAAAAGTTTATTCAAAAACTTCAGTTAGTTTCTAATAGAAAGATTAATTTTAAGTTTATTTAAGCAGTTTGCCAACACAATTTTAAAAATAAAATTATTCAACACAGTAAAACCTTTGTTGTCTGAGTTTTAGCACATAACATCTTAGGGTAAAACATTAATACAGAAAAACAATAATAAAGGACTTTTTTTTAGAGTAAAAGAACTTTTTAACTATTGTGAAAGTATGAATAGCATTTTATTAATAATTTTCACTTTAATTCTTTCAATCCTATAATCTGCCTGATATTGACATTTAATCCTTTAGCAAATTTAAGAACCAAGGCCAAAGTTAACCAAGCTTTAAACTTAAGTCTATATTAACTCTGATATAATCAGAACACTAAAAATTCATGACATCAGGAAATTAAATAACTTAACACTTGTTGCTTTATAACTGTTTTGGTATTTTTTACACATGCCAGAGAGAAAACTTTGCTTTTAAAACAAAACATTACACCATGATATTTGTTACATCAATTAGATTGTTTTAACCTAAAAAACATAAATTAAAGACTTTTTTTCAATTTAATTAAATTTTCTTTAAAATGGGAAAAATACCTGTAAGAATAATTTAATTAAGAATCGTACAATTAGGCTAACAAAACTAGATAATATCAGGGTTCATACACTTTTTGAGGCAAAAAATTCAAGGATTTTCAAGGCCTTTTCCAGGCTACCAGATGAAAAATTCAAGGCTGACTGATATTGTATGTAACCTTTTTTTAAGTAGTACTCAAGTTTCATTTCATACAATTTTATCTATAAAACAGTTTAATTGAAGCAAATTTTCATACAGGTTCCTAGTTACAAAAATAAAGTGGTTTGAATAAAATTTTAATTAAGCTTTTTATTAACAAAATATTTTCACATAATTTTTAAATAAATAAACCTAACAGATTTAATTTCAAAAAATAAAAGACTACCTTATACTTGCAATAATACTGTAAGTAATGATCAATATTTTTCATGATGCATTGACTCAATGTATAAATTGAGCAGAAAATGAAAAACTGACAGGAGTAAAAAACTTTAGTCTAAGAAGTTTAATTTCAACCCCTAAAAATTACCCATATGGAAGATTTTGTAAGACTTTCTTTCTGATAGAAAATTTAAATAATGCTTAAATAATATTTACCTTAAAATTTTCATATACCCTATTATCTACACACCTTGGAATTATTTGTTTAATATTAAAGCTCTCAAATTCAAACCATAAATTTGTATTTGCCTTCTTGCAAACAACAAGAAATTCCTCTAATATTTTTTTTAATTTACCAGATAAATATTGGACACATTTGAACTACAATAAGTGAACAGTTTCTCCAAAAACAAGCATTTAAAGCCAAGGATATTGATGCAAAGTAAGAAAAACGCATGGAAAAACGCGATCGCGAACCGTCTGTCGAGTTGTTTTTTCTGTCTGCGTCCATGCCGTCAAAATGCCAACTTTACAGGCAAACGTCCGGAAGGATGTATGAAAATTCGGAAATTTTTCATTGAAATTCCGGACAGGAGGATTTCAGGACTAACATAATCAGCAGATACCCTGAAATCTTTTTCTGGCCAAAAATGTCAAGGCCTAAATAAAATTCAAGGATTTTCAAGGCTCTTAGGGTAAAATACGTTTTTTTCAAGGACTTTCAAGGCCTTGAAATAGAAAATTTGAAATTCAAGGATTTCAAGGCCGCGTACGAACCCTGTAATATAGTATCTTTCTAAACTTTCTATTAAAGTTCAATAGTAATTTACAGATAAAAATGTGAGCAGATTAGCTTACCTTCGTTTACCAGATTTTACATTAGCAACTTCGTACAACTCAGCATTGTTTTCCCCAATTTCAACTGGGTTTCCATCCTCATCAACATATTCAAGCTCTTCTGTTAAAAAACAACAAAAATTTATAAAAAATAGCAAGAGTTTTATAAACTCAATTGTTCCACTAAGTAGCTATTGACCTCTTTCCTTGTTAAATGTTACTTACAGTTGTGGCTTCCTTATCCCCACATACATTTGAATAATAAAATTTTAAGGCAAAATTCTAGAAATTATGACTCAAGTTTTTAGACAGTTTAATTAAGGAGAAAAATAAGAAAAAAGGATTAGAAAAGTAAGAAAGAAATTTGACATTTTAAACCTATTTTCAATGCTACTATGTTTTCAAGATCACAGAACAGAAAAATGCATTTATTTACAAGGCATGAAACATAATTTAAATTTAAACCATTAGAACTTTGATGTATACAACTAAAACATAGTAAGTAAAAATATAGCAATAGTACTAATTTCTATTTTTAAAGCTAATAAGTAACACGTTAGTGAGAAAATAAAAGTAAAAGGGAAATTATTAAAGCAAGAATTTCAACTTCTTCTAGAAGAAAAATTAATTGAATTATTAATTCCAATCCTTAATTGAATATTTTTTTTAGGATATGATAGTTTTACTGGCAGTTTAAATTTGAGAAAAAGGAAAAGATCTGAGTATGTAAGAGTAAGACTGAATAAAGGGTATAAAGATAAAACCCATAAAATTAAAATTTATGGACTATTCTGAAATTATTCAAAATTTACAGAAGTTAAGTATTATAACTAAAAAGTTATATTTAACAATAATAGATATATGGAATATATTAAATTGAAAAAATTTCTTTGCAATGTTGAAATTTAAAACAACTTAAAGATTGCAAGATTTGTTGTGAATAAACCAGAGATTAGTTATTAAATTGAAAAAATTTCTTTGCAATATTGAAATTTAAAACAACTTTAAGATTGCAAGATTTGTTGTGAATAAACCAGAAATTAATTATTATGTTACTAATACCATTATCTCTAGAATCCAATTCTTCGTCACTCAACCCTAAAAGAGCAGCTTCTTCTGTTACATCCAGATCATCAAGTTCATCATCCTGAAATTAAACATTTTACCTTTAAACCAGTAAAAATATATACACTAATATATGAAGATAATACATAATTTTCAAAAAATGGAATAAAATAAGACTTTTTTAAACTACACTACCAGGGGTCATTCCAGACTTTTTTTTGAAGGGTCCGGTTTTCGTAAAATTTGTGAAAATCTACTCATAATTTTGTGAATTTGAAGATAGCGTTAAATTAGTTTTTTCAGTCAGGAGCCTTTTTTTTGTGAAAATAGGGTCCAATATTTGAATTATTAAGAAAAAAAGGGTCTGTTTAAAGGCAAAAATACTTTGTGAAGGGTCCGTTTTTGAGGTAAAATGTTATGTGAAGGGTCCGTTTTCACAATCAGTGCTGAAATTGGGCAAAAATATTTGGGGGGACTCACCTTTTTACAAAATGGATGATTGATGGAGGGTAAAATATGACTAATTTTTGGTACCTACTCGAATTGATAATCAAATTATATAGATTAAATAAAATTGCATAGTTAGGGGAAAGGGGGGGCTAATGGGATATTTTTTAAATGCTAGAATAAAAGCACAAATGCAGTTATTATAATTTTTATAACCTTGAAACTATGTAACATTTAATTCTTTACAAATATTGATGGAAAGTAAACAAAAAAAACATTATTCAACTTTGTGTGTACCATGAACTGGCGGATCCAGGATATGGTTTGTGGGGGCTAAAAATTTGGTAATAGACTTGAATCATCTTGCTCAACCTAATGTTAAAAAAGTTGCGAATAATCGAGTTCCAATGTACGAAAAGGGGGGCCTGGGGGTTCTTCCCAAGAAAATGTTTGGAAATTAGACTCATAAAACAGGGTTTTAACTCATTTTTTGTACAGCTAATCGTGAGTAATAGAAATTAAAAACTTAAAGGGGGTTTGGGGTCCTACCCAAAAAGTTTTCAGAAATTTTACCCTAAAAATCCGAAGACTAATATATTTGCAAATCGGAATACGGGGAGTTCAAATGGGAATTTAGGTCAGAAAAAATAAATTTGCTTTTGTATATAAATCTACCCTTAAATTTATATTTTTTTTCGTGGAAAGAAATATTTTAGGGAACGGGGACGGTAAAAATATTTCGGGGGACGGTCCAATCATTTGGGGGACGGCGTCCCCCTCCAATTTCAGCACTGTTCACAATGAAATGTATTGTGAAGGGTTTGAAAACGGACCCAAATTTCTTCTAAACAGACCCGACTACCATAATAAATCACACAAATTTGCACTTCACACATTAAATAATACTACATTGAGTAGTTTTATTGTTGTCCAAGTGGATAAGAAAGGAATCGCACAGAGTTGGCGAAATTTTCCCACAGATCATTGCAGGTTGCCAGACATTTAAACAAAACTCAATGCTACTCTGTTTATTAGATAATTCCCACAGTGGATAAATTTTAAAAATCCAGGCCAATTGCCAAGGGTTGGTGAAAGTAAGGCTCATTATCTGCTCTTAGCTCATTAATTCAGATTGATATCTTATGAAAGTGTTTTTAAAAGTAACGATACCGAGGGTCCATTTTAAATTACTCACACGTTTCATTTAGTATCAGCTTGTTTCTTTTTTATTTTACCCTATGAAGTTGTTTCCATAGGGTCTTTTTTCATTGACTAGTTTGAAGGCATCTGATAAATTTTAACCATCTGGAATATTATATCTATTTTTGCTCAACTGTCACTATTCCAAAATTATTCATTTTCAAATTGGAACAGCTTTAGTAAGAGTTATTCAGTCACCATGTGTAACCACAGCAACATGATTAAGTTTTCTCAACATAGAGATCTAATTAGATCTTAAACAATATAACATACTAATTTCTATTATTTTAAGATCTAACAATGATGATTAGATCTCTATGGTTGTCAGTCATAATTTGAACTGTGGGTAAACATGGCGGCTGGAGGACTTTTTATAAAGCTGTACCTTCAAATTTGTGGTCTGCTGAGATTGTCACAAGTGTGCTCCCTCCGAAGTTTTCAACTGCCTGCCAGGCCTATCGGTATGTCACTCCCGTTCCGAGATTTCACACACTGAATTTTTGGATTATTATCCTTTGTAAGGTAAGTTCTGCACATTATTTTTAAATATGATAGCTTTCCTCACCATGGTGAATTTTAATAGTCTTGTTACTGTTAAATATTATGAATTTTTGTTTGTGATATGGTGAAACCATTGTAAGTGTGTAATGCAGTGGCGGCTCGTGAGTTGATAAACTGGGGGTTCACACCCATTTTATAAAATTTACACAAGATCTAGAAAGAGAAGGATGTTGGGCCAATGCATAAAAAAAATTATCTCTCTTAGGAGAGTAGTTTTAAATGCCTAAATTCTTCACTGCATGCGCTTTTATTTTGAAAAAATATGCATTTAATGGAAATAAACAAACACTTATGAATATATTCATTTCATTTTTTATAATATACCATTGAGGGGAAAGTCATAATACTTATCCATAACATTATACCTAACAAACACCTTTTATAATTATTAAAAATTCGTTGACATGAAGATTATAATTGTCTTTTCAAAAAGTGCTTTTCTCATTTTCTAATTAGCCGAAACAATCCAGACCACAAAAAAACCAAGCTGAGCTTCAAAAACGCAAGCCTCGGCACACAAAATCTGTGCTAGCGGGAATCCAAATTGCGAGGCTGTAAGTTGAAAATTCCCCCGGCAAGCAGTCGGGGGGGGGGGTTTCTTCGGAATCTCAAATTTTTCACGCTCACACATGCGAAAAAGGAAAGAAAAATAAGAGTTCATTCTTTTCTCGATTTCTTTCGCGTTTCCGGTAGTAAATTTTTCTTATTCAATAGAGAAGGGGGGGAGAAACATAATTCTGAGTATAAAAAAGAAATTTAGAATATATTTCCATTGATATTTATTTATCTTTATATTCGATTTTTGTTCTACTTTTTCTGTGAGTGTTCACGTGCTCCTATGGACGAGCCGCCACTGGTGTAATGTATATGCTTCAGACTAGGGCAGGGTCATATTTAAAAGAAAATTGAGGGATTTATCCCAAAAACACTAAAAAATGTCCGGCAGATGGGATAAGAGTCCTCCAGCCGCCATGTTTATCCACTGCTCGCACAGCAATATGCTTAAGTATTGTCATTATTTGAGCTTATGGGTAAACATGGCAGCTGGAGGACTCATCCCAGCAGCGCCAAAAGTCCTTTATTGAACGATAAAATAACGAATTAAACCAAATCCTCAAAACTTTCCCGGCTACGCCATTGTTACGTGTGGATGAAATGCTTTAGCTTATATACAGAGGAAATGTCTTAATTTTTCAAAATATATGCAGAGCTTTATCCTTATCCTTTAGAAGTAGAAAAAATTATATACATTAAGGAACATCCCTAAGTACAGTGTCTAAGTCTTTTTGTAGTACCCTTAACACTTTGCCAAAAAGTTGCCAAGGCCATAATTCTTAAAATTTAGCCCACAGTGATACATGTACACAAGCCAAATACCCATAAAACTATGAATATTACACTCTTATTTACAGTACATAAAAATAGTAAATTAGGAATCACACAAAACTACGATCACCAATTTTACAAAGATTTAAAAAAAAAAACAAATAAATTTAACAAAAACCTTATGAAACAAATAATAAGAACGCGAAGTGATACACGTGTTTTTCCAATTATAGGGTTATAAGATCATTAAAAAGGGTCTCAAATCACAGCGCACAAAACATTACCTTGTATGGACCATCATCTGCCAGTAAATCATCATCCATTTTTTGAATTAATAGCACTTATAGAATCACTTGCTTCCTCAAATTCAAACAGTTTGTTTTCCGAATTCTAAGTTTACTTGCCCGTACGTTATGAAGATGTTTTGCACAGCACTAAAATGAACACTGAAGGGTTACTGCGGAATGGGAATGTTTCCACTCTCTCTGAGCACAGTAGTCAGACAACGATTCTGATGGAACAACTAATACATTGATTTATTATCAATAAATTCGAATGGAAATTAAAACTGATTAACCATATATAATAAGTAGAAGGCTAACAAAATATTGAAAAGCGACTAGATAAATTGCATTTTCTGTTGCCCAATATAGGAACGTATCTATGAGTTGAGTTGTTTTAGGCCTGCTTGCTTGTTAACATTTTCAAACTCTACTTTTTGCATAAAAGAAAAAAAAACTGGACCGCTAATTTGTTATTTATCACAAAAAATTTATTTTATTTTTCTCAGAAAGATCTATCAAAAATCTCAAAATTTACTTATTTTCCAATTGAATTTTAGGATTGAAAAACTAGAATCATAGCTGTTATTTTTTACCAAGTAACAGTTCAATAACAGATACTACCTACACCTACATAAAGTTTTTGTAAATGATATGATCCAAAAATTAATCTAATCTAAAAATTGTCTCGAGCTATCCTATTTTCATCATTTTGTACCTAAAAATAGTTTAGGAATTTTATGATTTCAGAAAGGGAAATCACATCTCACTGTTATTAGTAAATAACAGTTAATGTAAAATGCTATTTATCACTTTTAAGCCAAATCTTCCATATCATTATTTGATTCAAAAATGCCATATGATTGTATTATCTATGAATTTAATGACTTAATGTTTTTTAAATCTATCATTGAAAAAGTAAAATTACAGCTTGTTATTCCATGGCTAACAATAGCTCAAAAACAGAATGCACGAATTTGGAGCTTACCATAAAATTGCTTGAAATTTGTGATTCCATACACATTTTTTTTATTTAAGTTCAGATTCAGGTATGGTTTCTCATGTTTCGGAACAACATGTAGCAGGCAAGCAGTAATGTGGCAATCGGAATGGGACAATTCGGCGAGGCCGATTTGGCCCCAGCCGTGTCGGCACGAAACCAAAATTTTTGATTTTGTTTAGTTATTGGTTAGTTGTTTTATAGTTTTAGTTTTTTGTCTGGCGACGAAATGGCCGCGCCGAATAGTAGGCCATAGTAGACCGTGTACCAATATATGTAACAATTACAGGTGAAAATTAAAAAATAGTTATTAAAAATTATGGTTTCGCTCCGAAACGGGCCTGCAACGGAACGGCCAGCTGTGCCTAAACGGCTGCACCAAATAGTCCCATTCCGTTATTTTAATGTCTTGGTCATCAACTGAAAAATGTACAGAGATTGTTAAGTTTTCAAATAATATAATAATGAAAATTAATTATAGTAGTTAAATAATGTATATAATATATATACATTATATATATTAAATAATATATATATATATATATATATATATATTAATAAAACAGTTATCAATAAATGGAGGTTGGATGCAAAAAGCTCAAAAATAGAATTTACTCTAAAGACACACTGTGCTAAGAACTAAGAAAAAGCTGGAACACTGCACATTTTTATATGAACGAAAAAAATATTCTCATTCTTTTTAAAATGAATTATCTTTAATTCTATTCTTTTTTCCTTCCACCTCCTTCTTTAAACCTAGGAGGTGGCACTTTCCAAAGTGCCTCCCCTTGTAAACGTCTAAGGCCGGAGTTACAACTGATCAAAATTCCCTACAAATTACTACGTAGTAGCACTTAAGACTAATGGAAGGGCAAGATTCTAAATTGACAAGAAAAAAAACAATAGGAAATTTCTATTGTTTTCTCCACGTCACATGGCGGCATGTAACCTCGACCGAAATACAGTAGTGGTGGGCGGCTGCAATCAGCTACACCTCATTCCACATTAATTAACATCACTTTTCTCTATTCTTTATCATCCTAACACATTATTTATATATTAAATAATATGTATTACTTGACACTATCGTCGTGAAATCAAAATTAACGATTTTAACTAGGTGGAAAGATTTGAAAATTTACTTTGTAAACTTGTACTGGTGACTAACTTTTTTATTCAATAATTATTTATTTTTCTCGACAGTTTTCGAGGCTTCCTATTGGTTCTTTTGAATCGCTGTCGAGGCTACCGCTTTTGTCGTGATGGTGTTAATCCACCATAATGGAAGAGCAAGATTCTAAATTGACGTGAAAAAAGCAATAGGAAATTTCTATTGTTTACCCCATGACGACGATCACGGTTGCATCGCGGAATGTAACCTCGACCGAAATACAGTAGTGGAGTGGTTGGTCGGTTGCAATCAGCTGCAGTTCATTCCACAATAATTTATACCACAATTCTCTAATCTTTATCATCTTAACACATTACTTAGTTTAATAAATAACATGTATTACTTGATAGTTTAAGTTGACTAAATTAATTATAATTAAAAATTTAAAGTGGAAAAATATAAATAATTACTTTATAAACTTTACTGGTGACTAAATTTTTTATTCATATTTATTTTTGTCGACACGAGGCTTCGTATTGGTTCTTTTGAATCGCTGTCAAGGCTACTGCTTTTGTCGTGGTGGTGTTAATCCACCATAATGGAAGAGCAGGATTCTAAATTGACGAGAAAAAAAAAGCAATAGGAAATTTCTATTGTTATCCCCATGACGACGACCCCGGTCGCATCGCGGCATGTTAGGTCCCAGCCACACCGAACTCGTCGTGCGCACTGTCACAGTCTTGTTTACTCGACTGTCCAGGAGGTTAATTAACGGTATCTTGTATTGCGAAGGCTGCGAGAGGAACCTCGAGTCCGTCTGTCAAGATAACGCTTTTTTTATTGCTCCTGCCACTGCTTTTTGGTGTGGCTTGCTTCTAACCACGACCACGATCGAAATTCAGTTGTGGCGGGCGTCTGCAGTTCATCCCACATTAATTTTCATCTCTTCTAACTAACTTTATCCTCCTAACACATTATTTACATTAGTGAACAACGTGTATTACGTGATAAGGCAATATGATCAATTACCGAAATATATCATGGTGGAAAAATTTCTAAATTTACTTTTTAAATTTGTACTGGTGACTAACTTTTTTATTCAATAATTATTTATTTTTGTTGAAAATGTTCCCCTATTTCTTTCTAATTTTACTAATGGCAAATGAACTTTCGAGACAAATCAAGAGACAGCCCAATTTACAAACTAAATCACAATCGGCATGTAAAAACGTTTTGTCTGGACGTAAATTGGAGAAAAATTATCAGATTGACAATTTCTAGTTAAATTAGAAGGTAAAAAGTACCCGCATGTGCTTGTAAAGCCAAGGCTAAACTGGATCTGTTAACTGTGTTATATATGACTGTGTTATAACTGTGTTGGATCAAAATTGGGCCCTGCGCTCTTCTTACTATTCATCAATGATATCCCTAAACATCCACACACGATGATCTCACTCTATGCTGATGATACTGCAATACTGTACCAGCACAGAAAAGACAAAACCATAACCAACATACTTCAATCCCACTTATGCTCACTGGAAACGTGGTTCTCCAAATGGAAAATAAAAATAAATGTCAATAAAACCACAGCAGTACTGTTCAAAGCAAACATTACAGAGGGCAAACCCCTCTTGAAAATGAATAACACTGCAATCCCCTGGTCTACTGAAATAAAATACCTAGGCATAATCCTGGACAGAAGACTCACTTATAACTCTTACCTCAAACAAGTAACTACTAAATACAAAAAAGCCTCTGCATCACTGCACCTCCTAATCTCTAGAAGCTCAAAACTGTCTCTAAACAATAAAAAACTCATCTATACATCCTACCTACGGCCCATCCTTACATATGCCAGCCCTATATGGGGAGCGCTTCCAAAATCCCTAATCAAAAAACTAGAGACACTACAAAATGTAACTCTACGGAAAATTGCCAATGCAAGATGGTTTTACAGAAATGATGATATCAGACATGCCCTAAATTTTCCCACACTTAAAGAATTCATAAATCATTTGGCTACTCGATTCTATTCCAAATTACCCACTCATAAAAATCCTACTTTGAATTGCATTCCTTATTATGATCATACCCTGCCTCAAAATAAATATAGGCCAAAAGCAACATTAATTCCTTAGTCTAGACATCGTCGCAACTACTTCCAGTTATTTAAGAGAATGTTTCACCTATTCTTTCCTCCTCCATGGGAGATGCTATGTAAGTCAACTGTATGTAAAATTGTTCCTATTTTGTAAATAATTGTGCAATTGTTTTTATGTTTGTGTAATGTGATTTTTTCTTCTTGTTTTTTTCTTTTTCTTTGTTTTTTTTCCCCCTTTTCTTTTTTTGTATTTGTATCCAAGAATGTAATTTTCCATGTACAAGTCCAGATAGGAGATTGTGGCCCCTGCGGGGCCAGGTGCTCCATGTACCAATAAAGAATATATATATATATATAACTGTGTTATAACACAGTTAACAGATCCAGTTTAGCCTTGGTAAAGCAGAGCTCTACAACTACATAAATTATTCTTGGTTTTATTCTATAATAAATCACGGCATTATAGTTTGAGGGGGAGAAAATAAACTAATTTATTTTCATTAATTACTTTTTTAAAATTAATGTTTTAAATTCTAAATTTCAAATCTCAATGCCCTCATAGTTTCAAAAATTTAAAACTTCTTAATATATACGCCATATTGTTTTTTTTTTCGCATGACTCATTCGGAACAAAATTTAAATTCTTTGAGTTTGTTTCCGGAAATAACAATAAAACGTTTCGTTTTAAAGTTAATTATTAACTGCAAATCACAAGGTAAGCAATTAAATACTTTGGTGCGATGCAGAACATTTTTTTCGATGAATATCTTTGTGACTCTGGTGAGGAGTAGACATTTAGTTTAGTGCATTATGAAGAAAAATTAAAGTTTTACTCTATAATTGAAATTTTAACATATACTTCTACACTTATTTTTTAGTTTTGGGTTTCACCTAATAAATGTTATTGGAAAAGTGATAAACCGGGCATTATTAAGCATGCAGCAATGTGATAAATTTAATGACATTTATCAATGAGTATTTATCACCTTGTCCAACTTCACGCGGGTGTTATTAAAGATATTTGTTTCACTTTATTTTTTTCTTATAAAATTGGTTATTAAAAATAATAATAATGATGATACTCTCTTTATACTATATATATATATATATATATATATATATATATATATATATATATATATATATATATATATATATATAACTCATCTTTGAATTTTTGAATTTAATCTAGATATTACTGCAAACGTGAAGCAGCGCCAATGCTGCATGCAACAAGAGCATGAATATAATTAAGGCAAAACAATTTTTATAATTAAAACAATCACATAAATGAGCCAGAAACAAAACTTGCAGCAGATTATTAATAAAGTCCACCATACCTCTGTCACTTCATCAGGGGTACCAAACAGAAGCATGGTGGACGGGTCGTTTTCTGTTAAAACTTTCCTTATTCTTCTAAGTATTTCTGTTAAAACTTTCGTCTGTATATACTTTCCAACAACTAACAGAAAACGACCCGTCCACCATGCTTCTGTTTGGTACCCCTGATGAAGTGACAGAGGTATGGTGGACTTTATTAATAATCTGCTGCAAGTTTTGTTTCTGGCTCATTTATGTGATTGTTTTAATTATAAAAATTATTTTGCCTTAATTATATATATATATATATATATTAACTCATCTTTGAATTTTTGAATTTAATCTAGATAATACTGCAAACTTGAAGCAGCGCCAATGCTGCATGCAACAAGAGCATGAATATAAGTGAATGAATGAATATTTATGTGATTGTTTTAATTATAAAAAATTATTTTGCCTTAATTATATATATATATATATATATATATATATATATATAAATATATTTATAAATAATTACATTTCAAATTAAAGATTAGGAGTGCAATATGCACTCTCACCGACTCTCACGCACTCTGTGGACGGTACAGCTTTCTGTAGCACGCGGAAGGACAAAGTCTAAATTCTGCGCGCTGTGACCAGAGCTGCACCCAAACCAGAAAATAGTATAAACATAACTAAGAAGCATTTTAAGAAATATATAGAAATACAAACTACCCGCAGGGCCAGGGAGGTTGATCGTAGCATCAGACCAGGTGGAATTGCCGAAGCAAATCCCTTTTTTCAAAAACGATAGCAGTAGTACTTGAATACATGTAAAAAAAACAATTTCGGATACCATATAAATCAAGGTTCTATATAAGTAATTTTATATTAATGTCTTCCATGGCCAATACAACCAATTTAACTGTCGTACAATGGAATACAAGAAGTATCAAAAATAAAACTTACTGGCTAAATGAGCCTTTATTTTCTGATTCTGATATTTTTGCCTTTCAAGAGACATTTTTGAAGAAAAATGAAAATATAAAAATGAAAAACAAGATAATTTATCGAGAAGACAGACATAACAATCGGGGAGGAGGTGTCTTAATTGCTGTCAACAAGAAGTTATCCTCATCCCGCATTGATATATCTCATTTACCTGCTACTAGCATTGAAATTATAGCTGTCAAGATTTTCATAAAAAACTACAAGTTAATGGTTATAAACATCTATTCCCCAAATGGTCTATTTGAAAATAACTTCCTCGAAAAATTAAAAGATATGTTAGAACCTCCCTTTTTAATAATTGGGGAATTTAACATCCAAACTTCCTATTCTGGGATCGTCCAAGGAATCCAAAAACGCCAAGATCCTAATTGATTGGATAAATGACATTCACGGCATTTTAATTAATACATCGGATCATACCTACAAATCAGGGCAAACCACTTCTTTATTAGACCTCTCCATAGTTTCTCCTAATGTTTTCCAAGATGTGGTTTGCAAAGTAAATTGAAAGTGACATAGTAAATTGAAAGTTTGAAAGTGACCACTTTCCAATTCATATAGAGATAAATAAGGCTATACCAGCCATAAGTCAGACAAGAAAATTAATAAGATGGCATGACATTGAAAAATCACTTAGTACCAACAATTATAACAATAAGGATACCTTTTTAAATGATTTACGAAGATGATAGAGTCGAATACTGTGCAAATCAAAATAAAAAAATCCAAAAGCTACCTGGTGGAACTTAAAAGGTGAAGCCCTCCTACAACAGAAAAGAACCTTTCTTAAATTGGCAAAAAGAAATCTTTCACAAGAAGTTTGGATTAAATATAAAAGAATTTCGGCTAAACTAAGGAAAACAATCAAAATAAGCAAACCAAATTATTGGGATAAGCTATGTGAAGAAGGGAAAGAATCCAAAAATATTTTTAATATCCTAAAAGCCGTCTCATGCAAACCAACTATTAATCAATGTAATAATATCCTAAAGATAAACAATCATATAATCAATGATCCTATGGAACAAGCAAACTCTTTTCTAGCATTTTTTGGGAAAGAGGACATAAACGAATTTATTCCCCTGGATCTTAGCACTGAAGAGCACGAAGATTATAATCTTCCCTTCACTTTAGATCAGTGGTTCCCCATTCAGAGAAGTACGCCGACCACTAAGTTTAAAATTGGAACCTTCACGGACTACCCCTTTATAGCTTAAAATCCTACACCCTGACAAAATCGCAAGATAAAAGTTTACTTTCCCTAATTAAGCATGTAAATTTATATGAGGCTCTGAATTATAATTCTATTTTAAGAAAATTTTAATTATATTTCACAAAAGTTAAGAATTTTTGTTATGATATAATTAAATCTTCGTGGGTCCTACAAAAATATAGCTGATTATCAGAGCTTTTAATTTCCTTTTAAAAATTTATAGAACACAATTAAGTATTGTTAATAAGTGGTGACTATACTATCCACACAAATTACTCAGCTGAAAGAAATCGTCACGGATATAATTCAATCGTTTCTCGTTCAATTCACTCAAATTTGTACTTATTGGATTACTTTGTGTTTCACCGGGTCCCTTCGCGGACCACTTCCAGGACTGTCACGAACCACCTATGGTCCGCGGACCACCGGTTGAGAACCACTGCTTTAGATGAATTAAAAAATGCTATAAATTCCTCAAAAATACAAGTCCAGGTTCTGATACAGTCAATAATAAATTCCTCAGACTTCTTAAAGAGAACCATCTAAAAATTCTGCTGGAAATATACAATCAAATAAATCTATATTCCCAAAAATATAATCCTAAATAAAGCATTTCACGATTTTCAAGTAACCTAACCTATCTTTGAAACTACATCAATAATGATGCCCGAAGTGAGGAATGAACAAAGAAATAAATTCATGAATCAAAGATTTATTTTGGATATAAAATTACAACTCAATGTTAATGATTACAACTCATTAACATAAGCATTTATAAATATTCATACAGAATAAGGACACTTGTGAAAAAGTTTAATTTTACAAAAATAACTCTGTTTGGGAAACATAGGTTTTATTTCAAACCCAATTTTAAAAAGAAACATCAAGTTTCTTTGATATTTTTGCACTTTAACTTCCTTTCACAAGGGACAATACATACTTTTATTATTCACAAAACATTTTATTTTAAAAAATATTTTAACTTATTTTTAAAGCAATGTAAGTTAGAATTTGCCAGACAAGAAAATTATCTTTTTTTCATTCAACATAAGAGTATGAAACCAAATCAATATACTATTTTCCCAACAAGGAAATAAAAAGTTGAATAAACACTCAAATTTGCTAGTTCAACCAAAAAAAAAAAAAATCAGTGCACCAAATACATCGCACATTTTCTTCGTTAAACATTTGGATAATTTTCAAAAGCGAAGTCCCAACCAGCCACCAATTCTTGCTTTTTAAATCCATCGATTATCCCTTTTCAAGCTTCCACGTGCTTCCTTGTGTCACATAAATTTAAATTTTCTATTGAAACATGTCGGGGGGCCCCAAATGGGTAATTTGCCCTGGGCCCCCAAACCTGTAAGTCGGGCCCTGGCTCCGACGACGGGGCAGGAGAGGTCTCCCGGAGAGAATGCCAGATTCTTCCTCTCCCAGCCACAGGTGGTCTGGAGACCGTGTCCGTCGGAGCCTTAGCACCCAGTTCAGACGATGTCTCCCGGGCGCTACGTTCCGACTCCCCCGGAAGTAGGAGCCAGACACTAACCGTCCGGCATTTCGAGGCGCGATGACCAGTCATTAACCCGGCGGAGCCCCGGGGTTGGTGAGAACATCGTCCGAAGAACAAGTGATGAGCACTGAGAAGCAGGGGAGGATGGTGTGGTGAGCAGATTGATGGCTGGAATGGGTAACGGTTAACAAGTACGTTTGATTTTTTCATTAATAGAAAAATACTACTGTTAAAAATTTTTTTATTGATTTTGGTTTCATAACTCAAAATGCTTACTTTTTTTTCAACAAAGCATATAGCTGCCAGTATTAAAACTTTTATTTCATTGTTAAGTAAAGATAGATTGCATTGGTTTTTAAGCATTAAAATTAATCTTAAGCAAATACCTGATTGCCAAAGAAAGAAAGCGTCTATATATTAATATAAAAGTAAAGAATACAATCAAAGTGTGTCTGTGCACAAGTTACCTCATCGTTAACTTTCGCGAAGAGTTAGTTAACTTTTGCTGTTAGTGAGCCAACAACGAGATAATTTGTAACATGTTTTATTACTACACTGTTTTATTATTAAAGTTTTTAATATTATAACATGATTAAATCTTAATTGGCTCTATAGACAGGAATTGTGGAAAATTCCATGGCAGTCAATGTGTTAAAGAAGAATTTGAGATACTGTTATGGACTAAAGCCATACAGCACTGCAAATCTAGAAAAAACTCAGCAATCAAAGAAAATTTGCACAAGTTTTCAATTTTTCTGGAGATAGGAGAATTAGTAATTTGCATGTATGTATCAATATATAACAATTATTAAACTTGTTCTATATTTTATACATATTGAGCTTAAAAGTTTGTGAAATTTTAGAAAATTGTAACTAGAATCCAATAAATTATAGTTAGAACTATTAATACTAAAGGATTCTATTTCTAATTAAGGTTGAGCTGCCATATTGAAATTTTTTTGTACTTAAAGGCTATTTTAGAGGTTCACATTTCAAACTCCATGATTATTTTTTAAAATTTGGTGTTGGCTTTTTTTTTTAATTCTACTTTTCCACCTTCAAGTACGTTTTTCAATAACATTATTTTTCTCTTTATTTTTCTTCTGTTTGAGTTACTTTTTAAAATACCCTATTCACAGCATAAAATACAACTAATTTAATAATCTCATGGTAGGTTTGCAGAGCACTAGCAAAATAGCAAATGCTTCCAATATGTAAACACAAGCCAAGGAAGTACCCAATTCTTTATCAATATCATTCCATCAGGATTTGTATTAGATAAGCACTGTCAGCTGAGTAGAACCAAGATAGAAAACTGCCTTTACCAAAATTCCTCAACAGCAAAAGCCATGAAAATCTTAATACAAGCATTTGCAGTTCTATAGCTAAATTGACAATTTAACCCATCAATATTTCTACAGATAGGTACTAATTTTTAAAGCCACTTTTACCTTAAAGAAATGCAGCTTCTTGCTTTTGATTTTCCAAGTCTAATGGTTATTTTCAAAGACCTACTTTTGTTATGGGTATGTGATAATCAACATAAAAAATACTCTTCCTTAATGTATCTTGTCTTTTTCATTTGTAGAGCAGACTATCGAAGCTTTATGATTTTCAAATGAAAAATAAAGCATTTAAAATGGCTTATTAACATTAATATTAACATTTTAAATAATTAGAAAGCTGTCATTCATGACTTTTGCTGATGAAATTGATGCTAGTAGTGTTGAAATAAGAAAGTAATAGGCTAATTTACTTTCCTATAATTAAGAAAATATTTGTACGTTCAAGAGGCACATAAAGAGTATATTAATTGCTTTCTTTTTTAATTATTTAATTCAGTTATAAAAATAGTTTTAGATTCAGATGCAAGATAATTTTAGATGCAATAAGTATGTATTAAACCTTTCAGTTTTGTATTGTTTTAAAAACTAAGAAATTCAGTAAAAATTGTCAAATTCTTTAAAAACAACACAGAGAAAAACTTTTCGAAATATTAAAATGTCATTTTACAAGTTAATAGATGTACATCTCAATGAAAAAACAAAACAAAGAACTGAACATAACTTGGAAATATTAGAGTTTTTTGTTTTAAAACTTAAATATTTTGATTGGTTGCATTTTTTAAAAAGCTTATCACCTTATGACACTAAATGCAAAAATTAAAAACAAAGATAATGTCTGCATTTCAATTAGGATATTTTCTACTTTATTTTGTAGTTTGTAAAAAAGAATCATAGCTTAATATTTGTTCTTAACTTTAAAATGATGGATTTTTTTAACAAACAATTTGATTATATTGGAGAAGTTTAAGTCATCCTAGTTTCAGCTTTGAAAATTTTTACTGAATTGTAATATTTACAGTAAGGGCACACAAAATCAGGGCTGACCTTAGAGGTTGTGAGGCCAAATTTGTAACATCCTTATAACCAAATTCACAGCCATCAGTGTTAACCAGCAGTTTCGAAAAAAAAAAATTAACTTTTTTGCTGACTGACTGGTCGAATCCTTCTTTGACCTAGGATTTAACACTGATGCTGATGGCTATGAATATGACTGTTAGGGTCTGTCCATCTGAACTGATTGAAACATAACAGGAGATAACAAATACAAAAATATCAATGAAAAAAATATTTTTTTTTAAATGCTATCATTAGTTCATTTTGTTTTTACACGAACAGAAATGTGAGAAAACTTTGTCCGTAAATAATAAAGGTGAGCTTAATAATAGAGATTAAATCAGGAAAACAAATCTTGAATTAGAATTTAATAAAGACTATAATATGAATCTATATAAATAATTACCTAACATAACATTCATGTTTAAATTAAAGATAAATTTCGGTGATATAGCTGCCAGTATGAAAACTGAAGCAATCTGAAGGGTTCCAAGGGGTTGGCGAGCAATAGTGAGCAGGGGGCGCAAGCCCCTTAGTTTTAATTATATTTCATCCTAATAATCTAAAGCCAGCCCTTTGGGAGATGTTTTGATACACAAGGTTGGTCTTAAATTACCGATTCCATACCTTGTAACTTAAGAATTTTTTAAAGGTATTTATACAAATTTTAAGCAACATATTGAAGCTTGAGTACGATACACTTTAACTTACATACTTATCCTCAAGCTATCAAACACAGCCTTTTTGATATGATTAAGCAAGCACTATCATTTCTGACTACAAATTGATACAAGTATATAGGATTTACAATGTCAAATGGCATAACAAACAAGTTTCTCTAGTACTCAATAGAAGTTGTAATTGTTTATGCAGAGTATAAATGTACTCTTGCTTAAAGTATGATATATATAAAGCCCTGAATTGTTACATACAATAAGTAATTCTTAAGAAAAATACGATTGTCATAGCAGAATTAAGAATTTTGCAATTACAGCATTATATTAAATAGTACATGGCAAAACTGAAAAAAAAAATTTTGTTTCAAACAATTAGCATTCAAATTTCATTACCAGTAACTTCCTTCCAGAAATATACTGCACATGCACACTATACATAACTGAGAGGTTTAATACAAACTAAATGCTTTATTAAGCCTAATTAAACAACTGTTCAAAAGACATACAATTTCACCTGGTGAACTCTATTAGTGTCTATTTCAATTAAATTAAAAGGGTAAGTAATTTAGCCTTAGTTAATGTATCTAGTCAAGCTGTACTGCTTAACCAATGCCATATCCTGGTAGAATTTCAAACAAGAACTAATGAAGATTTTCCCAAAAGAAACCTCTAGCATTAAAAAAGTTAAGTTGATAATCAAATCATCACTAAAACCAAAATGTTCTTTAAGCAAAGCAGTTTACATTAAGTGTTGCTTTTCATCCTTCATCCTTGTTATTTTTAGACCTTGTTTTCAAAGTCAAGAGCTTAGTGGAAAAACAAAGTGACAGTTGAGTGAACTTAGTCGGCAAAAAAAATCGAGTAGATACTCATTGGCTCTAAATAATCTAATTTTTACTAATTTTGGAATCAAAGCATCAAAAGTAAAAGCTTTATGTTCTTAAAATATTTTAGTCAACCAAATGGGTGTTTTTACCCAGGTGATATTTTTTCTACTTATTTGTAACAGCTCATTTGTGTAAATAAACTACCCTTATAATACTAGATAAATGAAATAATTAAACTAATAATTTGGATCAAGAGGCAAAATTTTATTACGCACTATTTAAAGGTAGCTTATTAAGCAGGTAGTCATAAATTTAAAAAGTCACTCAAAAGAAAATCACAAATTATAAAACCTGTTCATGTTTTGTTTTTTACTTTTCAAAAGTATCACTTATGTTCTTCCACTTAGCTAAGATATTACATAACAAACACACAATTCAGTGAATGATGTAAGCCTAGACTGTGCAACTTATTCTATAGAAAACATCAATTCAGGGACTTGCAATAACAGCAAGCCAACTCCAACACAACCCTACATTAAAGTTAACTTATTGGTGCAAGTGCATCAATTGAATTTTGTAAAGGTAGTGATACTTTACATGCACTTAAGAGCAGTGATAGTTGGCCTAAAAATGTTTTACACCAGGGGTTTCCAAACTTATATAATTTTCAGCACCCTCAATTAACTAGAATCATCTCTCTAATAACACCTCACAATTAAAGAGTGCAGTGAATTGAATCCAGCTTTGTGTCCAGAATATAAAATAACAAATGACTTAAAACTCACAAAATACCCAATTCTTGTAGACATCTCAAAATGTTTGTTAAATGTATTATTCCATACTTCACATAGCACATGCTTTGGAAACCCTAGTTTTAATACAATAAAGTAAAACCTGTATGATAATATGGATGAGGCAAAAAAATCCCATTGCTCATTAGCCAAAATAAGTTTTTTTATGGTACGAAATAAAATTTTTTGGACAATTTGGATACAAAATGCTACAATTTAGAATATATATTAATTTAATCCAGTAAGTTACACACTTGAGTTAAATTATATGGTCTTTTTTTTTTATTTGAAAGAATTCAAAGGTTGTCACTTATAACCATTATAACCATATTTTTTTAATTAAAAAAGCTTAGACACCTTGTTTTGCTTTTTTTTGCAGTTCTGAAAGTTTTATGTTTACATTATTTATTTCTTATTATTTCAAAAATGATAAACTTGATAATTTGAAGATAAAACACTACTTTGCCATTAAAATACTTCCATCATAATAGTATCTGCATGTAAAAAAATTTGGTCTTTTTTTATACCATATCAAACAGGTTTTACTCTATTAAGGGTTGACATATAGTAGTGAGCTTTCTTGCTAAAAGCCATGTCATGTCTATAAATTATATTAAGTAATTTCTAGAACTTAATTTCACATTTATAGTTTAATATCACTTACCACAGTAGTACCATACTTTAATCGGATAAACTTATTTATTTCTCTTACAATTACTCTTAATTAAAAAACATTTAGGTTACCAACTAAATAATTCTGAGTAATCTTATTTTAAACTTCATATACAAAACATATTTTAATGATGAAAAGCAACTTTCATCATTAAAACATATTTCCTATATTCTTCTTTAAGAAGTTAATGTTAAAAAAATAAACTCTTTAAAATTGGAACTTTCAAAATCAAAATATGCATATACTGCATGACAGTAATCACCTTAAGCTTCTAACAAGCTTTTTAAACTTGAAGTTTTATGAAAAATATTAGGTTTTTTAATGTGTTTTTGATTCTTAATAGCATTAGGGCCTTTAAAAACAGACTTTAGCTAGGACATTTTAAGTTTAGTATAACACTGATTTTATAATAAAATGGCTACCTTACTTACATAGCCTGAATTACAACTTTAAAAGTAATGAAGAGTTTATGTGATTGAAGTATAAAAATTGTTGAACTATACCTGTATTCTAATCATAACAAACTACAAAATTTTGTCAACGTTAACTACCTAATTCCATTTGAATATACATTCCTTCAGACTAAACTTTATCACAGTAAAAAGGCTATAAAAAGTCTATTAAGCTCCTACTACACTGGTCAACAAGTTGTTTGTTAGTTATTGAGGAATGCCTATCTAAACCACACTGATTTAGGAAAGTTTTTGAATCAGAGAGGAAAATACCAATTTTCCCAGCAGGACAATTTTTGCTTGTCAACCAGTATTTTATATTAAATGGCATCAGTCTGCACCAAATAAGATTATATCAAATCACTAACAGCAAAAAAATACTGCATTTCACAAAGGATATGTCCTTCACAATAACCTCTGTCTATATAAGCTCAATAATATTTGTAAAAAAATATTTTAAACATGTATTTAGAGATTAATTACAACAGGTGTATAAAAATATTACTGTGAAATCTTATATATTAAAATATATTAAATAAAATTAATACTGAGACTATATTAAAGTAAAAATATCACTTAGATAGGAACTAGTTTTGTTGGATTTTGACAATGTATAGATGCATATTTACACATGAAATACCCAGTTTGTAGACAAAATACAAAAACAGAAGAGAATTCTGACTGATCAGTAAGTTTTCAGGTTCAGAAGTGTTTTCTAGCTTTGGTTTAATTCCAAGATAAGTAGGTCTCAAGTTTCTGGGATACTCTATGCATAAAACTGATAAGAACTTATTTTTACTTTTCAATATTTTGATGGATCATAAACAAGTTAGTTAGTCTGTTAGTTCTAAGATGGAAGTTTACTTAAATTTGTCGGGCAATCCAATATGTTTCCATAACTCCTTTCCCCTAAAAATAAATTGTGAAAACCAATAAATGAGACAATCACGGGTGGAACGAATGGATGGAACCCCTAAATCCGTTCTCTCACTAGATCTGACTCACCTTAATCTCAATTTTTCCTCTCAGGGTCAATTCGAAGTCCCTCAAGAGCAGGTCTCGTGTAGCTCGAGAGACTTGTATTTTCATTGCTGAAAGAAAGAAAAAACAACAACTCTTAAATGCTAACATATCAAGAAAAAATATGAAATAAGCTTAAAACTCACCTACCCCCTAATCAATAGACAAGTTAAACTATCCCTCCCCAAAAAGTTACTATATACAAATCAATAATAAGACCAGCCCTAACTTATGCAAGCCCCATCTGGGCCACTGCCTCTAACTCCCACGTAAAAGAAATAGAAGTAATGCAAAATAAAATACTCAGAATAATAACTAATGCCCCTTGGTATGTCAGAAATGAGGCCCCTAGCTTCAAAAACGGACTCTTACCAAAAACAAAATTTTACAGAAGGGAGAAAAAATAATAATAACCCTGTAAAATTTTGTTTTTGGTAAGAGTCCGTTTTTGAAACTAGGGGCCTCAAATGACGTGCTACATAATGACCTAAAAATAGAACCCATGTCCCTAATATTGAAAAGGCCTCAATTATATTCTTTGAAAAATTATACTCTCACCCGAATAACTTTATATCCTCCCAAACTGTGCACACCTCCTTAAATGATAGACACTTATGCCTTTTTCGTACACCAACTTATCTTCCCGCTTTAATCGGTCGGTAATTGACCACACAAAGAAACCGGCGCCATGAACTGAGGTTTCTTCCTGCTGTAATAAAAGTCTACGGCTCTCCTAACCGCAGTTGAGAAATAAATAGGATGATTATGATAGTAGATAATAGTCTTACCTTCCCCAGTTGACTCCATTCTTGCAGCAGTGTTTACGGTATCCCCAAACAGGCAATATCTAGGCCTTTGGGTACCGATCACACCTGCTGCGCATTGTCCTAGAAGATTAAAAAATTTTTTCAATACTTTAATTCAGAAAAATTTAACTAACTCCCACTTAGTTGTAGTGAACGACAAGTTATTGTAACTTTGCACCACGCAAAACAAAAAAACTGATAAAAATAAATATCCAGATGAACCAAAGATTCCAAACACGTTGAAGAGTAGATGTTAGAGTCATTTATTAGTACCTATAAGCACGAGTTCCTGTATTGAACGTTGGTGAATTGGTGAAATTTAACGATACTAAAATTATTGATAATTTTAAATTACAAAAAGAATATTCATAAAATAATGATCACTAGACGATCTGAACGAATTATAATCATAGTGATGATTATTTTATTCTCGTGATGGGAACTGGATTTTTTTTTATCACCTCACCACTTATACTATAGAGAATGATTGAGATAAATTAGAATGATGAGACTGTGATAATGAGAATGCTAGTAGAAAAAGAGTCTCATTAAAAGAAGAGCAGCTTCGTACCTGAATTAATACCAGCTCTAATCTTCAGAATCTCATCTGGAAAGTGAGGGATATGGGTCGAGGAGACCACTTTAATGAAATCCAATCCTACCCTTGCGATCTGTACTGCATGATCTTCAGTGGGTTCTATGAGGCCAGAAGCCAGCATATAGCTGTCGCCGATGGTTTCTACCTGAAAACACCCCCCAGGAACATTGAAACACAATACAGACAAGTCTTGTAACAGTCACCAGTATTTAAAAACTATTTAATTATTATTATATAATTATAATATATTATTATTATTATTATTATTATTATAACTATTTAATTATTATTATATAATATATAATATATTATTATATATCTCCGCGGAAGTTCTACTACGGAAGGGGTCATCCCCATGCCACGGGGCTCCGGCCACGTGCCGGTGCCTTTGCCCCCGGATCGACGGGAGGCAGGCCTAGGACTAAGCCTAACGATGGACTCGACCGCCGCAGCCCAACAATTGGGTCCCTCCTCCCTGAATGGAAGTGCATCAAGACCACAGTTTCCAAACAACGAACATTCTAGCCAGTTCGAGTACACATTTCTTCGAACTGCAAAACCCGGTGTGAGACAGGAGCCACGTGAAAGTGACGTTAGAAGCCGTTCATCTCACGGATCTAGGGACAGCGTCAGCTCCCACGACGACCTGCTCATAGACGAAGACAAAGAGAACGATTCCGATGAAGACGAAAGCTCCGCAAAGATAAGTGACCTCGACTTCGAGGAACTAAAAACCAAGAGAGCAAAGATAGAGACTTCGATCAACTCCATGGAGAACCAAATAGAAATCCTCGCGAACTTTGCATCAACGGCCAGCCAAGCTACAAGAACTGAACTGCAGGAAAGAATCAACGAGTGGAACGACGAAAAAGAGACATTGAAGGGTGAGTTAATTGTTGTTCAGTCCCTCATTGATAAGGCAATGGAACCTGTAACACGTAACAAAAGGAAAGGCAGCCCGCCTATCTCGCCGAAAAGGCTCAAACCTAAGCATGTAAAAAAAGGGCAAATCACCAGCCCTCCAAGGTCTCCATTGCCGTTCAGCGAGGGACAACGGGGATCACCCCCCCAAAACTCCCCTCTCACGAAAAATTGTCAAATGATGTCTCCCCCAACCCGCATGATCAAACCCCTCAATATTTCTGTACATAACAGTGCAAATCCCGAATTGAACACTCCCAGTGCATATTGTGTGCCCCCTAATGACCCTGAAAATATCAATGTAAACTCGAATTGTAATCCTACCGCTGCCAAAAATCCCCCTAAGTATAACATTGAACTAAAAAACACAAATGCCATAATGCTTAAATTAGAACATGACTCCCATAAAACCATCACCCTAGTACAAAACAAAATCGGAAAGGACGTAACTGCCAAACTTTCAGGAGAATACTTTAAAGTCTATCCAAAGGATTCCAACCAGCATAGGGAAATAGTAGAGTTCCTAAGGGCGTTAGGAAAAGAATTTTATGTAATTCCTCCCCAAACAGAGCGGCCAATTAAGGCAGTGATGAAAGGGATCCCGTTAACAATTCCCGACGAGGAAATCAAGGAGGACATCCAGGAAAGGTATGGAATGTTTCCCACCAAAGTAACCAGAATGCCAAATGAAAGAACCAGAAAACCCATGCCCATTGTAATAATAGAATTGGATAGAGGGGAGAAAATCAATGGGGAAATTTTCAATGTCAGGGTGTGCTGTGGCATAAGCGTGAGGGTCGAGGCAATGCGGTACAGGGGCCCAAGGCAATGTTACCGGTGCAACCAATTCGGGCACACTGCCAAAAACTGCGACATGAAGGCCATATGCCTAAAATGCGGACTAGAGCACGAAACTAAGGAATGTACTCTAAAGAGAGTAGAAAATCCTACGTGCATAAATTGTAACGCCATTGGACACACAGCCGCGTGGACAAAGTGCCCCAAATTCCCCCAGCCGCGGCAACAAATTCAAAGGACAAACGAGCTCCACCCCCCAGGGAGGTTTCCCCCCACACAGCAGGGACTATCGTACTCGGCCGTAACAAAAGGGAGTCACATTGAGAGCTCAGCAGGGGGAGAAAACGTAGGAATCCTGTTGGACGAGCTGCAGGCGGTACAAGAGATACTACAAATAGTGAGAAAGCTGTTCACACACTATGGAGGGGCAAGGCCAACAGCAGACAAACTCAAAGAAAGCTCAAACCCAATAGACCAGCTCCACATATTGAGCAACATAATGCTTCCAAACAATCATGTCGGTTAAATATAAAAGAGGGCTCACGATATGTTCGTGGAACGCTAACGGGCTTACACATAAAACACAAGAGCTAATAACATTCGTCAATAGGCATAGACCAGACTTGATTTGTCTCCAAGAGACCAGAATAAATACTAGCACACCTATAAAAATACCCAACTACACTACATACAAAACTGACATCCAAACAGCACCAAATGCAACACCTCACGGGGGCACCGCGATACTAATAAAGCACAACATACCACATCACCCCGTTGACATAAGCACACAAGCACTGCTAGGAGCACAAACCACAGCAGTCAACGTCAAGTACGATAACGACACAATCATCACAGTGGTGTCCATCTATGTCCCGCACTCCACGAAAAAACATGTGGCAAAGGACCTGGAAGTAATCCTCAGAACAAATCCCAGAATAATAGTTTGTGGGGACTACAATGCCCATCACCCTCAATGGAACTGCAAGAGAACTACGTACGAGGGGAGGGAAATAGTGAATTTAATAGATAAACATGGGCTAAGAATAGCTTTCCCAGATTCTCCAACCCGGGTAACGAACAGATCAGCGTCAACTATTGACTTTGCCCTGTACAGAGCAGTCGGAATTCACACCAGTGCGGAATCCTTACCGGAACTGTGCTCGGACCACAACCCGGTGCTCTTCCACTTTGAGAAATATTCTCTCCCAACACTAGGTAACCCGAATAAATTAACAGACTGGGCCAACTTCTATAGAGCAGTGGACGAAAACCTAAGGGGAATGTGCAGTAGGGCCAAGCCAGAGTCACCTGGGGAACTCGACCAGTTGGTAGAGGACTACACGAGGGAAATATCAAAAGCATACGAAAGTAACTCCAAAGTGAAAACGCACAAAAAGGGCGCCTACACACCAGAGTACATAAACCAATTAATCTCATGGAAGAACAGGCTGCGAAAAGAATGGCAGGCAACTAGAGACCCCTGTAAGAAACGCATGCTAAATCAAGCGAACCGACTAGTGAAAAAAGAACTAAAAAAGAACCGGGACAAGCAATGGCAAACGCTACTCGAGGGGCTAGACACTGAAGATAGGTCGCTATGGAGAATAAACAAAATCCTAAAAAATAAAAACAGGGAAGGTGTTAAACCCCTAGCAACCCCCACAGGACTATTGATAACGGATAAAGAGAAGGCTGAGGGAATAGCCCGTTCTCTAGAAAATCAATTCAAACCCAACAAAGTAGGAAACGTCAATCTGTACAAACTAGTGAAGGAAGAAGTACAGGAGTACTTGAGTAAAACACCAAATCTAACTACCCCTGAAATCTATCCGTCACAAGTGCTAAAAATAGTAGACAAGCTGAAAATAAACAAAGCTCCAGGCTTGCATAAAATAACAAACAAGATGGCAAAAAACCTACCACCCATGGCCCTGATAATCCTAACTCACATAATTAACTCGATGATGAGGCTAACTCATTTTCCCACAACCTGGAAAACAGCTAAGGTAGTTCCAATACCCAAACCGGGGAAGGACCTAAGCAAAGCGGAAAACTACAGGCCTATCTCTCTTTTACCAACTTTGAGCAAAATTGCAGAGGGGGTGATTCTGAGCGAGTACTTAAAACACTTAAAGGACAATGACATTACCATACCTGAGCAGCACGGGTTCCGTGCAGGGCACTCTACATCCCACCAATTACTGAGAGTCATAGAATACATAAAGCACCAGTCGACAAAAGCCACCCGGCCGACAGCTGCCGTCTTCTTCGATGTGGAGAAGGCCTTCGACAAGGTATGGATAGAGGGCCTAGTGTATAAAATGATCAAAAACAATTTCCCTGATTACCTCATAAAACTAACCCACTCCTATCTAAAACATAGAAAATTCGTTGTCGCGGTAAACAGTGAAATCTCTAGTGAACAAAAGATACGCGCAGGGGTACCGCAGGGCTCGAAACTAGGTCCACACCTTTACTTGCTGTACGTGAACGACATCCCGAAGCATAGGATGACCAGCCTAGCTCTATTCGCAGACGATACTGCTCTGCTATTCCAACATCGAAGGCAGAAATCCATAGTTAAAATACTCCAGAAGCATATCACGCTGCTGGAGGAGTGGCTCACAGACTGGAGAATTCGCCTCAATGTGGGGAAAACGAAAGCCGTGATGTTCCGGGCTAGGAGGGTGACCGAGAGCAAAGTGAATGTGTACGGTACCGAAATCCCCTGGGAAAAAGAGGCCACGTACCTGGGAATAACCCTTGACACCAACCTCACGTTTAACAGCCACGTAAAGAAAATACGCCAAAAATACAGAGGGGCACAGCAGACAATTTTCCCACTGATAGGAAGATACTCCCCATTGTCCACACAAAACAAATTACACTTGTATAAGGCATGCCTCAGGCCCATAATCACATACGCCAGCCCCGTATGGGGAGCTCTACCAAAGTCCACCCTGAGATCCATTGCAGCCCCGCAAAACGGGACCATAAGAATGATTGGAAAAGCCAGGTTCTTCCACAAAAACATTGACATTCGGAAAGCCTTGAAAATAAAAGCCCCGGAAGAGTTCGTGAGGAGCCTGGCAGAAAGATTCTATGCTGCAGTGGAAACCCATGAAAACCCCTTAATCAGGGAGATCACCCTCTATGACCCAACCTTGCCCCAAAACAAGTACCGGCCAAAAGCCACGTTAAAGTTGGGATTATAAAATAACTATAAGGGAAATAACAAAAATCCCAGCGGTAGGAAGTTGTCTAGAAATGTAATCTAATCTCACATTGTATTATTTTTACTCTGTAAACTGAATATTATTGTTTGTAACCGTTTATTATTGTTTGTAACTGTTTATTATTATTGTTTGTACTATGTAACTGCATATTATGTAATCTGTATTGTATATAATTAATCTGTATTGTTTAATCAAGAAAGGGCATTCCCCATTGTATGCAAAACCTATGTTCTCAAAGCCATGACAGGAGATTGTGGCTCCCTTCGGGAGCCGGGTGCTCCATCATAAATAAAATGTTACTACTACTACTTGAAAGTATTAGTTATATAATTATTCTTACTTTGTAGACATTGTATTTCTTTATCAAATCGTCGAAGGCTCTATATATAGTGTCCAGCATTTTCATTACCTGAAAAAGTTTAAAAAAAATTTAATTATCTCCCGTGAGATAAAATTAAACCTTTCTTAAAATAGAGTATTAAGTTGCTTGATGGGTCCAAGCCACACTACGTCCAAACAGCCCAAAACAATAAAAAAAAAACGATAAAGATGGTTCTCACATCACTTAGATAACCATCCTTAACAACCATCTGTTTTTAAAAAAAAACACAATATCAGGGGTGCTACTGACTTAAACTCAAAATCCCGGAAAACTATTGAAGTTACGGACCTCTTTTCCCCAATTCCGTGATGGCTAGAAAATTCAGAAAGTTTACAGTTTTCCAAAAAAAAATCTATCTGAATGACGTAGCTACTATGCAATCGTGTTTAAAACCTGGTGGGACCGCATTTCTCTTAAGAGATGCAGTTCAGCTCTGCACTTATTTTTTAATATACCATAATTTTTCGCTTTCTTAAGCTCGAAATTTTCGAAAATTTTGATGAAACATTGATGAAAATTTTGGGATTCATCTTGTTAAAAAAAAAGGATTTCAGGGGCTAGTCCAGAAAAATACACAGCAAAAAGTAAAAGTCAAGAAACAGAACAGCTCTGGCAGCAAAAGTTGCCAGAACTTGCAACATGAAAAAATCAAAAGGGCATATTACTTCAAATGGAGTGCTGATTGCAGATATCTTGGTAAAATTCACGATATCGCAAAATAGTATGGACACTGCATCGTGCGACTTGGGCGTCACTCTCCTGTTGGCAATAAGGTCGTCTGCAATTGATCTGCAAGCGGAAATGGACTTGTTCAAAAGCCAGAAAAGTTAAGAAATTACGTCATTTATATAATACATTTTATACAGGGGAGACCGGGGTTAGTTGGCATTATGCACATGCTTTGTGGCTGTTTTTTTAAAAGGGCCACAACACAAAATGACTCAACACAATTAAAAGACTCGACGTGCTCTTAACTTAAGCTATTATAAGAAAAACTATCTCTTCAGTGACAGGGAACATAATCTTGCCTCTGAACAGACTAGGATTCCTAGGATTCCGGTGTTTTGAGTAGAATGGACCAACCTTATGTTGGGCTTCACGCCTAAATTACTCACTTGGGCAACATGTCGTAAATCAGCTGCTTAACCGCTCGGTTTCCTTCTAGTTCTTCCTTCTGTTCATCCTTTTCTAGCATATTCTTGTTTTCCAAATGATGTTCCATTCTAACTAATATATTATTGATGACTTTAGAGCTGTTAAGTGAGAAACGGACTGCTTACAAGAATATACTTTAAAAATTGTTCAAATTGAATTTTTATTCTTTTTTGAAAAAAATTTAATAAAAAAAATTACTAAGAAAATTTAATGAAAAAGCAAACATTTTATCAATTATAGCATAGGAGAGAACAATTAAAGCCCTGGATGAAGACGTTGCTTAAGTAGCGACACACTTTGGTCTTGCTGATCTTGCCGCTTTTGATTTTGATTGGATTTCATTAATCGTTTTTGATTAATTTTTTAACATACATATGTAGCAGATTTGATATGCATGTCGTGGCCTCAAAAAAATAATTCAAAATATCTTTAAAAATACAAATTTAACAATAATATCCATCCAGTATCTTAAGGGGCCCACAAACGAGCAACTTGGTCGTCACGTCAACCCGGTTGTCAACCAGGTTGATGCTTTTCCCACAGACGGCCAACCTGGTCGTCAACCAGAATGTAAACAATGAATAAAAAATTAATCAGATTGTAACAAATTAATATATTTTGGTACTTTAAATGCAAAATTATATTTTATTTAATTATTCTCTCGTGCTAGAATTAGATTATTTTAATTTTTAATGCTTAGTTTTTTTTATTTTCCTAATAGAGCATTTTCAATCACATGACTCGGACCTAACAACGACCTTAGCAACAGAAAATGTTACAGTTTTTTGCCCTACAGAGGTTAACAGTTACAGAAAATGACTGGCCGTGGAATTCTTCTATTGGAGCATTTGCAATCACGTGACCCAATACCTAAAAACCGCCTTAGCAACAGATAAACAACGGCCTTAGCAACAGTTAAAAGCCCTACAGAAGGTACACAGTTAAAAGAAAATAACCGGTTGTGACGTCACCTGAAAACACTCTATAACATGTTCCGATTAAGCTCCGCCCACCAAGTTGACGATCAGATCATCAACCTGAAATTCAATCATCAACTTCCCCACAGACGGCCAACTTGGTTGCAAACTTCGCAAATTGACAACCCGGTTGACGACCAAGTTGCTCGTCTGTGGGCCCCTTTAAAATCAAAACTATAAACAATGCTTAAAATCGTTTCCATAATAAAGTTAAAGTTATAAAACAGCATGAGTAATAATTATTATTTCTTTCAAAATAACCAACTTCTCGCAGAGGTTGGAAAAGAAACAATAGAGCATTTTCAATCACATGACTCGGACCTAACAACGGCCTTAGCAACGTTGTTATTCGTCCAAGTGACGTCATGTGCGAATGCTCTATTTTTTTTCAACTATAGAGCATTCGCACATGACGTCACTTGGAGGACAAAATCAACGTTGCTAAGGCTGTTGTTAGGGGCGGGACATAGAAGTATCCAATAGCAGCATTCGCACATGACGCCACTTGGCGAATAAACAACGTTGCTAAGGCCGTTGTTTGGCAGAGTCATGTGATTGAAAATGCTCTATTGCAACTCCTTTCCCTCATAGTGGATTTTATGAGAGAATAGCGCATTTCACCACAATGGGGGACGATTGAAATCATTTCGCTACTTAAGTAACGTCTTCATCCAGGGCTTTAAGAACAATTCCTGAAAGTTTCATTAAAATCTGAGATGGTCAGGTTAAGTGCCATTTTATTTTGACATTGTATTATTTATTATACTCACTCATCGAAATTTTGGAAGACTAACTTCAATGCCTTGAAATTTGGGCTTCCTTTTATGGGAAAGTATTCATCGAGAGCCTTAAATATCTCTTCATCAGGAGCTTGTTTTGCCAAAGAGAAAATGCCTTCCTGTTCAGCCATTCTTGAATCCACTGAAAAAAGGGTCAAACCGGTAAAAAATTGCATCATTTAGTTTTTCAATGGACAAGAGTATCCGTACTACTTAAATCCTCAATGTGATAGAAATTGGACCACTTGTAAAACCGTGGGGTGAGTTTTAAAACGTGCAGTATTCATCTTTTAGCCAAAGGATGGAGTTCCCTTACATTAGTGTAATGGTATAGAAAAATGATGATGGGGGAAAGAATTTTCAATTATCATGCAGTTTCAATGATCAATGTATGATCATTGAAAATTCCTATATCATAATTTAGCGGTATGATATAGTTTTTTAAATTAATTTTCATAAAACTACTCAAAATATATGCCATTTTATAGTATGTGGTAACGAATCCACATATTTCTGTGGTCACGTGTTGGTTCCGTGTGAAGTCAGACGGTTAGAGTCCATTGATGCAAAATTCTTTGGTGAAAATTTATCTTGCAATTTTGTGAGGGCGGATGATTTGAAGTTATGAAGGTTGGCCCGTGAAGGTTCTGATTCAACGCCCTAGGTGTGTCCAAGGAAAAAAAAGTGTCAAAAAAACTTTTAAAATTTTATCCTATCACCCTCTAAAAATCTACTTCCTGTGAATGTGTGAATATAAAACACCTTGAATACATATAGAACCACTGCTCTAGAATATCGGGTCTCTTATTACGATCATTTATGAGAACTCATTAATCACTTTACTAGAAGTTCCTAAAACTTTCAATCTTTAACTGACCTTACTCGTTTAAAAATAAACTTCAATTTGTAGAGTAGAAAGAATAACATAAAATCACACTTATTCAACTCAAACTTAATTCAATAGTAGTATACTTTAAAAAATTTAATTCATACGCAGCGCTCAAACTTAAAATTAAATAACACATTTAAGTTAACTATGGTTCTAGTCTAGTTTATTTAAAAAGGGCGTTGAACGTTTTATTTAATTTAGTTTAATTAATATTAATATTTATAAGAATTATTTCCCGAACCAGTGGTTATGGTGAAAAATTACTCCCTCTCTCACACTTGCCTTTGGAAATTAAATCTGTCCTGGGAATGCGCAGTTCATTCCAGCGGATGGTGGTAGACTACTCAATGGTCACCACTTTTTTCCATAATAGTCGGCTTGACTAAAAGCCTTCCTCCACTAATTTCGCTCCCCTGCCGAGCAAAGCCTTATCGCTCCCCTAGCACCGCTGCTGTTCCTTGCTCCTGAATTACCGCTCCGACAGCCGCTCTCCGTGTGGATTTTCCCCCTCGGAGGCTAAGCCTACTCACGTGGACGACGCCATCTTGAGGCTGCTTGAAACCTCAGTCTTCATCCTTGGAAATCCGGATCCCCCCATTTGGAGCCCCTCAACATGATGGAACCAGATCGATCCCTGTCGCCGGCTGACCTGATCATTGATGAAGATAGGAGGACGCCCACCCCCAGCCAGTCACCTGCTTCACCTGTTCACATTGAGGTAAGCACGCTAGATGCCTTTATGTATGAGGTAGCCCAATTAAAATCTATCGATTTTATTAAAGTTAACGATCAAATATCTTCGGCCAAATCTGTTAATGATATAAATGCAATAATAAGAGAGTTAGGTAAATTTCAAACTTTGGTAAATAAAATAACACACTTAAGTCAAGAAGATTTTTCTAGAATTAATGTCCCCCTACCCTTGTTGTCTACGGTTTACATGACCTGCCAGAGGGCGATCGAATGCAAATCTGCACTCATTAACGACCTGCGAACGCAGAGTGCCCCACCCGTTCCTGTGGCCACTTCAAGCCCGCGAAAGAGAAAACCCTCAAACTCTCCCCTGCAGGGGAACAATCCGATACCCCTGCAGAACAAGTATGCAAGATTGGAGGATGACGTCCTTGAGGAATTTCCCCCTCTCCCTCCCCCTCCTCAACAGCCACCTCGGTCCCCTTCCAGGAAGAAGAAAACCAAAAGCCCGGAGGAAGTTCCTCCCATCATCCTAGAAAAGCCCCTCAACGCCAAGCAGCTTCTCGACGAACTAAATGCTGAAGCCACCAGCCCGGTTAAGGCCCAGCTGAGAGGGCGGGACTTAAAAATCTTGCCCACCTCCGCGGAGAGCCACAGGAGGATCGCCGGGATCATCCGAGAGAAGAATCTCCCCTCCCACACCTACGAGCTCCCGGAGGAGCGAATCATGAAGGTGGTCATCCGCGGCCTTCCCTGCGACTACCCCACGGACGACATAACAGGCGAACTAACAGACCTGGGCTTCCCTGTCAGCTACTGTCAGAGGATGCCTGACAAAAAGATTCGAACCGACGATGAGATTCAGAGGATCCCACAGCCCCTCTTCATTGTAGGAATCAAAAAACAGGAATCGACCAACGACATATATAATCTTACTTCTCTGGGGTTTATGAAAATCACCGTCGAGACCCAACGACGGCGGAAAGCACCGCCCCAGTGCTACCGCTGCCAGCTATTCCATCACCACTCTTCTCGGTGCAATCGCACACCGAGATGCATGAAATGTGCTGATAACCATCCCACTCAGGAATGCCGGAAAGACCCCCTCACTCCCGCCAAATGCTGCAACTGTCATGGCGACCACCCCGCGAACTATTTGGGATGCCCCAAGAACCCCCTGAATATCAAGAAAAGCCAAACCAGCCGAAATAGTCCACAGGCCCCCGTTGAAAATTTTTATTGATTAATAACAGGCTGAATCTTCGTTGGTCGCTTGGTTTCATCGAGACGCCCACATTACTCAGCTAAAAATCTCGAAAGCGGGTAGCTAATTTACTGCGCATGGGTGAAACATGTCGATTGGGTGGTTGTAAAATATTTATTAATAACGTTTTCTTTTTTAGTTAAATCTTCAGATAATGTAATAAATATCTCGAAAAAATGAGTGTCCTACAAAACCGGGGGTATGAACAGAGAGTCCCCCACTGCCAACATGTCCGAATAACGAGTTAAAAATATTTATTAATAACGATCTGATTTTTTTACACCGGCTTGCTAAATATTTGTTTAATTAAATGGCCACATTGTCCTACAAATTAAGGGGTAGGTTTTCGCAGTCCTACACTCGGAAAATGTCAATTCCACGACGATTTTTTATTCATTAATAACAACCTGATTTTGGTTTTTTTCTTTAGGGAATAACGTGTGAAACACGATTTTACAACTGTCCTACTCAAAATGTGGTATATATTGATGAAAATTAACTTATTCTTAAAAACTCCTTCGACCGGCTTGTCGCAGTTTGGAGTTGGTTGCGAATACTATTTTTAAACGGTAATTGATCTTTGTTGTACTACTAGTCCCTCTCACGAGGCAAGAGGAAATGGTCATAAATATTGTTATTTATAGATTTTCCTTTTTTTATTCGACAATCCGTGAACGATAAATTTTTCTCATTTAATCTTTGTTAACATGAATTAAATTCAATAATTTATTTATTTATCAATAAGCAATCAATTTTGTTCGAAACGACATCAGAATTAATTTTGCAGAATCATTGAACTGAACAGAGTTGAATAAATGATAAAAAATTTAAAAAAAAAAGTGGTTATGGAAAGAATCTAAAGAACTTTAAAATATCCGGATCTTACCACCATTACTATGACTGCTTTTTGTGCACACTATTAAGTAAAAATACAAAATTTCGCAAAAAGAGAGAGAAGAGAGTAAACATTTTTCACAGGCAATTTTACTCTCATGTAAGAATTATTTGAGGGCAAGAAAGGAATGATATCATAAATATAAAGATGTTGTACTCCCCGATAATTCCTTTAGTTCCTAAAGAAAATAATCTAAATCAGGTTGTTGTTATTAATAAAAAATATCGTCTTTGAATTGATATTTGAATAACGTTTGGAACACGATTTTACTACTGTCTTACTCGAAAAGTGGTGTATATTTGAGGCGAGCTCACTCACCACTATAAGAGTCAGATTTATTCAAATGGGTACAATACAAATTACCATCTTAAAAATTCTGACCAAATAATCGCAGTTTGATGCAAATAATACTATTTTTAAACTTTATTTCAATACTGAGGCTTTGGACTACTAGTCCCAAAGACACACCCACTCGACACAGAGGAAATGGCCAATAATATTTCTATTTATATATTTTTCCCTTTTTTTATTCGACAATCCATAGTTACTCCTTGTTGCTGTAAGCACCTCAATAATTATAAAAATCGTATTTCAATCAATTCTTGTCGGACTAGCGGTGGATACCCTTATTTTTGTCGGCCACTGTTATTTCCGGGGAGAGGATACACTAAACTATCATGTAGTATCTTTGTCCTACAGTTATTAATAAATAAAAAATCGTCGTGGAATTGACATTTTCCGAGTGTAGGACTGCGAAAACCTACCCCTTAATTTGTAGGACAATGTGGCCATTTAATTAAACAAATATTTAGCAAGCCGGTGTAAAAAAATCAGATCGTTATTAATAAATATTTTTAACTCGTTATTCGGACATGTTGGCAGTGGGGGACTCTCTGTTCATACCCCCGGTTTTGTAGGACACTCATTTTTTCGAGATATTTATTACATTATCTGAAGATTTAACTAAAAAAGAAAACGTTATTAATAAATATTTTACAACCACCCAATCGACATGTTTCACCCATGCGCAGTAAATTAGCTACCCGCTTTCGAGATTTTTAGCTGAGTAATGTGGGCGTCTCGACGAAACCAAGCGACCAACGAAGATTCAGCCCGTTATTAATCAATAAAAATTTTCAACGGGGGCCTGTGGACTAAAACCCCTGGGGCGAGAAGAGAAGCGAGGGAAACGACGCATTACATGGGCACATACTAACAGCGCCATCTGCCGATCAACCTGGAAACGAAGCAACTCCCGAAGCACCGCCGCACAGCCAACCTACAGCACCAACGCCAAGCCCACTCCCCAGTGGAAAACTACAGCTCCTGTGGGACTGTATGAAGCAGATGTTCATCCTCATCACCTCATCCACAAGCATCCCCGAGATGCTCGTCAAAGGCCTCTCGATCGTCCAGCAGGTCATGTCAATCTGGGTTAATTAATGGTTCGTAGGGAAAAATTAAAAGTATTAAGTTGGAATGCGAATGGTGTCTCAGGGTCAGGCAAAAAAGAAAATCTAAAAGCCCTAATACCCCAAATAGATCCCGACATAATTGGCATACAGGAAACTCACTTAACTCCGTCCAAAACCTTGAAAATCCCTAACTATATCTGCTATCGCAGCGATCGCCTCACGCATCGCGGAGGTGGCACGGCGATACTGATAAAAAAGTCCCTGAGACACCATCCGCTCCATTTTGACTCCCTCTCGTTCGAAAACTCCACCATTGCAGTGCAAGCTATACAGGGAAAGGCCATTCTCTTTTCCTCCTTATACAAGCCCCCTAAAAACAAACTGGATGTCAATGAACTGCGTAAATTAACGCTCCTTCATCCCAAATTCTTCATCTTCGGTGACTTTAATTGTAAACACCCAAGCTGGAATCGCGGTACCTCTAACCAAGACGGGTATATCCTGTACGATTTCCTAAAGGACAACCTGTTTGAAATACTTGCCCCCGCAACTCCTACCCATTTCAGCAACCATGCGAGCTCCACCCTGGATATTGGCTTCTCTAACGGCCTATCCTCGGAGGAAACTCTGGCTATGCAAGCTCTCAATAGTGACCATAATCCTGTAATATTCAATATAAGAGACAATTCTATCCTACCCCCCAAGCAAACAACCCTGACCACCACTGACTGGTCCAAATTCCATGAAATATCCCACTCTATAATCCCTGGAAACCCCTTAATACAAACTATACCTGAAATTGATGCTGCGGTAGAGTCTCTGTCAAACTCAATAATCTCGGCCTTCCACTCCGCAAGTAAAACTACCACCCTTCGACAGTTCAACGACAAAATCCCCCCTTCCATACGAAACCTAATCAAAATAAAGAACAGAGTGAGGAAGAGGTGGCAAGAGACCAGATATCCTCCATATAAAACAGAATTAAACAGATTACAACGAACGATAGACAGACAGCTGACAAGTTATCGAAATGACACTTGGAATACGCTCCTCAAGACCCTCTCTGCAGAAGACAATTCCCTGTATAGACTGCACAAAAAACTAGTCAAAAAGTACGACCCAATTCCCCCCTTAGAAGACTCTGGCTCTGTGGTGTTCACCGATCTGGAGAAAGCAAACCTCTTCGGCAAAACCTTAGAGCAAACTTTCACTCCCAACCTCCACTTATCTGATCCCCAGCACGAACGAATGGTAAAAAGCATTGTGCAACCCTTCATAACTATCACCGAAGCTTTTCCTGCACCCTCCCTAGTCTCCCCTTACGATATAGTAAACATAATCAAGAAATTTCACACCAAAAAAGCCCCTGGCCCAGACAAGATAACGAACAAAATGCTCAAAAACCTTCCCCTAAACGCCATAACTAACTTAACCAAAATATTGAATAGATGCCTACAGCTTAATTACTTCCCTCAAAAATGGAAAAAAGCCACTATAATAGTGTTCCATAAACCAGGTAAATGTAAAAAACAGCCTAGCAATTACCGCCCCATAAGCCTACTAAGCTCACTCTCTAAAATCCTGGAAAAAATAATGTTAACGCACATAAAAAATCACTGCATGGAACAAAATATAATTCCTCCAGATCAATTTGGATTCAGAGACCAGCACTCAACCAACCATCAACTCCTCAGACTGGTGAACACCATCAAATCAGGGTTCAATTCCGGCCGCTACACTGGAGCAATATTCCTCGATGTTGCGAAAGCGTTCGATCGGGTATGGCACGATGGCCTCATCTATAAATTGCTAAAACTGAAATTCCCCTTATATTTAATTCGCATGATTGCACATTTCCTGACCAATAGGTCCTTTAGAGTCAAAATCGGAGATCATTTTTCTGATCAATTCCAACTGCTTGCTGGCACTCCACAGGGAGCTATTATTTCCCCCATACTGTACAACATATATACCTCAGACTTCCCGAAATCTCCCCTCTTGACCCACTTTTTCTTCGCGGATGACACCGCACTAACTGCCCAGCATTTCTCCATGGTAACAATAAGGAAAAAGCTCCAAGTATCCCTTCCTCCCCTCGAAAAGTGGTTAAACCAATGGAAAATCGCTGTCAATACAGGCAAAACTGTAGTCATAATCTTTCACCCCTTCCACCATAAATATTACCCTCCACCAATAAAGTTCTTTAATGACCATCTCCCATGGCAAAAGCAAGTAAAATATCTCGGTGTCATCCTCGATGAAAAACTAACTTTCAAAAACCACTGCCAACACATCAAGAAAAAATATGGAATAAGCTTAAAACTCACCTACCCCCTAATCAATAGACAAGCCAAACTATCACTCCCCAATAAATTACTAGTGTACAAATCAATAATAAGACCAGCCCTAACTTATGCTAGCCCCATCTGGGCCACTGCATCTAACTCCCACATAAAAGATATAGAAGCAATGCAAAATAAAATACTCAGAATAATAACTAATGCCCCTTGGTATGTCAGAAATGACGTGCTACATAATGACCTAAAAATAGAACCCATGTCCCTATATATTGAAAAGGCCTCAATTAAATTCTTCGAAAAATTAGACTCTCACCCAAATAACTTTATATCCTCCCAAACAGTACACAACTCCTTAAGTGATAGACACTTAATGCCCTTCTCGAACACCAACTTATCATCCCGCTTCAATCATCGCGTCCCTCTCAACCCTCCCTAGAACTGCCCCACCCCTACTCACAGCCAGACCCAGGCACGGTGCAATGACACCACGCGTGTGCTCCCTGCGCCAGCAAGCCCTAAGTAATAAAATAAATCAACAGTAAATAAAATCCAAACCACAAAGATCCCCAAACCCCTTTGGGCTACCTCAGTACTCTTAAAATGCATCTCGTGCTCCTACCTCTCTCAAGATTTGTAACCACTCATGGCCTGTAACTCACACTGAGTAAAAGCAGGCTCCGCCTGCTGTGGACTCAATAAAAGATTTATTTAGTAGACTGGACAGAACCCCTGCACCTGAATTACCTCTCCGACAGCCGCTCTCCGCGTGGATTTTCCCCTCGGAGGCTAAGCCTACTCAAGTGGACGACGCCATCTTGAGGCTGCTTGAAACCTCAGTCTTCATCCTTGGAAATCCGGATCCACCCATTTGGAGCCCCTCAACATGATGGAACCAGATCGATCCCTGTCGCCGGCTGACCTGATCATTGATGAGAAGATAGGAGGACGCCCACCCCCAGCCAGTCACCTGCTTCACCTGTTCACCAAGAGGTAAGCACGCAAATGCTGCATTATAGCGGGCGCAGAATTTACAAAGAATTACGTTTTAGGCTGGATTAAAAAAAATATTTTATATATATGGAGTTCCGATACAAAAAATAAGTTGTATCAGAAGTTATCGACTCATAAATAAAAGCTTGTTTTAGGAATAAAAAACATTTGTTAACAGAAAAGAGGCTATAAAGAAATATATTTGTTCATTAAAAAATCAGTTTATTAAAAATGTTGTATGCATTTTTATAAAATAGTAGTTATGAAATCTTTAAAAAAAATTGTATAGAGCAGCATTTTGTACTTCTTCAAAGGTATTTGTTAACTTTGTATAATTGATATAAGTGGCATCATCAAATATTTTAGAGTCACTTATTCCAATAGCTCTATGACAAAGCGATATTTTCTTTAATTAAATTTAAGTTACAAGTATGAGACCTTTCAAAATACTGAAACACTTATAAAAAAACAGTGGACAAGGAAAAGCAGAAGTTTAAGAACTGGATTTTTTGCGGACCTATTAAAAAAACTAAAATCCCATAAAATATAAAAATACTATTTTGAATATACCAGTTATATAACAATATTTTGAATTAGTTCCAGTGTTTTTTCATACTATTAACATGCATAGATATCAATAAACATCCAGTAATATAATGTGAACATTAGTGTATTGAATAGACTTCGATTTATATCATGGAGTTATATTTCAACAAACATCTGAAACTTCTTTCAAGAGGGAATCATTATGTTATCTAGTAATGCTAATATTTGTCATGATAAGACTGAATAATATAAATATTTTGAGCTTAGAAATAATCTCAGTATCAATAATACAGTGGAAGAAGCGTTAGTTATAAGAATTAATAATTATTCCAAATTTTGAAGGTAATAAGTTTGCAAACTATCAATTCAATAGAGGGCTGAATATTTCTCATCCAATAACCAACCAACTTATTCCCCATTCCAACCCTCATTATTTTCCCTAAAAAAATCCCTCAATCACCCTCATTTCCTCCTCCCCCGCATCCATAAAGCACCGGAAGCTTTCTATTTAATTACCCTCCAGACCACAACGATTTTTCGGAAGGACTGAAAAGTCTGTAAACAAGCCCCGGAAATCGATAACCCAAAAAACAACGCGTTTTCAGAGGCTCGACTGTGGCACTGTGGTTCGAGGATAGTAGGACAAGTTTTGAGGGGAAATAGGAGGCAATTAACCCTTTAGGAAAGTTCTGGTTGGTTTCTTATAGGGTTTTGCTTTAGGTGTTTCTGGACATAGTTGAGGAGGTCTTATTGAGGATTTTTAAGGATGTTGATTGTGTGTGGTATAATTTAGAAACGTAAAATTCTTATGTTTGATTAAAGTGTCTCATTACTAAATTGCAGTTGTATGCTTAAATTATTTTTTAAACATCCAGTAATAGTAATGAATTACAATGTGGGTAAAACTAATCCCGTAATTACGAAACTGGTGAAGATTGGCAAATTATAATGGTTAATTCTGAACCAAAATCAAACTTGGAATGCCATTATTTTTTGAGGTTATTTCAGAGATGGGCAATGTTAATTAAATTTGTTTGATTACGGTACACTTTTATAAAGTTTTTTTTTTTAGAATTTTTAAGAGTAATTGGTTTTGGAGGGTAAAATTATGTTTCCATCATACCTTCATTTTATAACTCATAAGACGTACAATTTAATTTATTTTGATGAAAAACCTGTTTTTCTCTTTAACAATATCGTATTTTTATAAAATTCCGTGAATATAACTCGTTAAATGACGTCTTCTTTAAAAAAATTATATTAATTGCTAATAATTTATATTACTGTGCTAAGCTTGACCACAGTAAATTTTCTTTTTCGGGTTATCCTTTCTTTAAAAAAAAATTCTTATTATCCTGTTGTAGTTACGTTATCCACACTCGTTACTTATTAACTTATTTTTCTATCACATAAATAAGGATGATAACTAAACTTATTCAGCGTTTAGCCTTAAATATTAATTTCCAATTGTTTATTAAAATTAGTTTACATCATGGTATTCATGATATAAATAATGATAGAACTGGGGATCCTTGGTGAATACTACCCAATGTGAATTTTTGGTTATTAAAAGATTCAACGCTATAGTTTGAAAGAAGTATTAAATTAAACATTCGCAGCTCAAAGCTTTTAAAATTTAAAATCAATTAAAAATTTAATGCTTGCGGTGAAACAGCAAACGTGTTAATCTCACTCATACGAACTATTTCCATATTTAACAGCTTTCCTTAGATTCCAAAAATCAATAATTTAGAGTTGCATATTGTAATTTCGCTGATCCAAACTTTAAAGTCTCTGACTCAGCGGTCCAAAAGGGGCCTTTAAACTGAAGTTAGGAATTGGGAATATAATTTTACTTAGCTGTAATAATATTGGGATCGGAATTTTTGCAAATAAGATTAAATTCATTCATGAAATAACGTGAGTCTCAGTGTGAAGAATACGTGATAGGAAATAAAATTTTTATGTATGATTATACCAATTTTTTTATTGTAATTTTACTTTCATTTCCTGTAAATAAAATTAAACACATTGTACTACACATACAGATAAGAGTCTTCGTAAATTTTGGGCCGTCACACAGTTAAACTTTTCTACATACATAGCAATGTTTTAATTTTGATATTAAACTTTTTTGTTTCAAATATGACGATACAATTATTTCAATTTTGAAATATCAGAAATACTCAGTATCAAACAATTCAATAGTCACCACTCAAATTATATTCTTTTGAATTTATAAGTTAAGTTTTTTTTGTGAGATTGTTAAAATTGAAAAATTGTTCGTTCAAAAACTTTCGTCGCACTCTGCAGTGTGTATTGAATGAACTTTCTCAAAAAAATGCGCTTTATCGAGAAAATGAGTAGTATTTATTATTATTGTTTCAAACTTGAGTAAACTTGTTTCGAAGCCAGTAGTATGCAACATATTTAGATTTGAGTATTTTACTCAGTTTTGAAAATGTTTAAAAAGTGGCTTAACCTATGTTGTTACGACGGGCAATGTGATAAATCCGGGCATTATTAATAATGCCCGGGCAATGTGATAAATTCAGTGAAATTTATGAATGAAATTTATCACTTTGCCCGCCTCTACTTCGGGCATTATTAATAATGCCCAATTAATCACTTTGCCCATAACATCTATACTAGATAACAACGTTTCTTGTCAGTGACGTCATGTGATGAAGGGAGGAGACACCACAATTGGTGAAAAAGACTGAGTGAGCGAGATTCATCTCTGACACCTCCAATTAGGTAGCTAGAAATTGTGGCGTCTCCTCCCTTCAACACATGACGTCACTGACAGGAAACGTTGTCATCTAGTATAACTAATACAACTGATTAAAATAAAATGAATTGTTTTGATTTAAACTTAACAGCCTGCTTTAAGACTTAAAATTTCATATTATGCTAATGTGTAACATTGTCATCTTTTTTAGCGATTAAATATATTTTGTAAATTATTATTATGGTATAGGTGAGTTTAAAAAGTGGTACAAAAATCTGTCTACTACTATTCGGCGCGAGAAATAACATGAAAGGAAATAAAATTTCTTGATCATTTATCCAAAAACTAGAAAAAATAGTACTGTTTCGTGCAGAATGGTTTCGCGCCGAAACGAGCCTGCTCCGAACAGTCCCATTCCGTACAAAAATCCTAAAATCCACATCATATTTATCAGATCGTGGTATGTGAGCAGGTGTTTCAAATAAAATAACATACAACAACAAGCGGTTTTAAATGCAGCCAATGTCTTCGCAATAATAAGAAACCAAAGTCGAAAAAATTTCTTGAAATCGAACTCTTCAAAAATAAAAACAAAAACATTACAGAACGAATATAGTTCCCACCCTCAACCTGGTCAAAATAATACCCTCATTTGTTCACAACCCACTCTTCTTTAGGATTAACATTAGCAATGCTAAGAACTAAAAACAGACCGAAGAATCACGGAGAAAAGTAGTTCGAATATCGTAAATTCATGTCGGAACGGTGTTCGCATCCTCCCCCTTTTTAAGCCTGGATTTTTTTTTCCTTCATTCAATTTCCATTACCATAAAGAGCTTCCTTATTTCAAACTCTCACAAAATCTTGATTCGCTTTTTATTATACCGGCGGTTTCTGCTTTTCGATGAGGGGACTTCCGAAGACTTTTGATTTGTTTTTAGGAATGTGAGGCGAAAGTTAAACTGCTTCTTCCTCCTCTTGAGAAGAAAAACCGTAGGGACAGTACGCAAAGAGGGAGCATTGAACATGTGCCAATATAAACTTTAAAAAAAAATAATTGAAACTGATGAAATGGAGATGGAGAAGATTTTAAAATCAGATCAAAGAAATCTTACTATTTTTAGTGATTTTACTATTTTTACCCACCACTAATTTCTCCTAACAAAAATTAATAAATAAACGATAGTAAATGTTTAGTGATAACTTCAAAATTCACCATTTCGAGTAACTCTCTCTCCCATTGAAGGAGGCAGGGTTTGAAATTTATAACAATAATTATTGAGATGAAGGAAAATCCTAATCATCAAATCAAATTCTGCCTCGGGCCTAGTGGCCCATCAGGCGGTGCCCATCTCCGTTTCCTTAGCCTTTGGGCCTGGGGTGCTAATTACTTAGCTTGTGTCCAGGCCGAGTGGCTAGCCCGACGCTGGACCCCCAGTTGATTCCCCAAGCGAGCTTGGTGCTCATTTTATCAACCCCGGGAGGATGAAGGGCTGAGTTGACCCATGACCAGCTACCCAAGCAGGAGCCGCAAGGCATCGAACCTGGGTCGGTAATGCTCGTAGCCAGGCACGCTGACCACTACACCACCGCGGGGAATCCTAATACTAGATCAAAATTTTTATTTGCCACCTTAACAAATCAGGCAGCGTTTTTTTTTTTATCAAATACGGATCATCGTTTGGTCATTACAAGTGATCATAATTTAATAATTATCTCTGATCATTATTTTCCGAGTCTTATGTTTTGCTCCGAAAAATAAATGGAGAGATACCTTGATTATTCTGAAAAATACTGAAGAGAACGCCTATGCTCGAAAAATTTTGTTGGCGGTTTTGGCACTAATTAATAAAGACAACGTATATTTCTTTGCACATTTAAAAGTTTTATTTTATTTTATTTTTCAAATTAAATTAATATTTTATTAAAATAAAACTTTTGAATGTGCAAAGAAATTTACGTTGTCTTTATTAATTAGTATTTTTCCACAGTGTGGACTCAATTTTTATCATGTTTTAGCAATGTCTGAGTTTTAATTTTGATCTAAATATTTTACATCCTGAATTAATGATCATTGTCTGAAGAAAACCGTATCGCTTAAAAGTAATCATAATTTTTAATTGAAACCAATAAAAATCAAAATCCGATCACGAGATTTTTTCCCCTCAAACCAGATCCGATTTTTACGATTTTACTCAAAATTTTATCATTAAACCAGATTCTGGCGATCAAAGGTGGTCATCAAATTCAAATCCTGATCAATATTGAAGTCAGATTCTCTTTTCTATACCTATAGGATAGGACTTCGGTGACCCACACCCTCTGGCGGAACAAGTGGAAACTTATATTTCCAGAAGCATAACCTAAACAAGTCATTCAAAAGTTATCTCCAAAAGCATAGTATTCTCACTCAGCTCAGTAGTTGACATTCAATATTTTGCAGACCGTTTTCAAATTAGGAAATATTTTATCTGCTAATTACCAGCAGGAATTTAAGGAAATTCGATTTTCACATTGGTTTTCGGGGTTGCTCTCATAGAATTTGTAAAAATCATTGAATATTTTCCGTAGAATAAAAAAAAGTTAAACGTTGCAGCTTCACCGCCGAACATTGTCTTCTAGCGGACACATTTTACATTTGAGGGCTTGAGTTCCTAAGAAAATATTGTTTGTCATGGTATGACAGACCTGCATGTTACGTTTGGCACCAAATTTCTATACAAAATTGGTCCATTTTGGGGCACCAGCAGCGTAGCCTGGTCTTGCCCCGATTATGAGAAAAAAAAGTGAAGGGATACGAATTGCACTTCTTTTGAGACATTAATATATACAACAGTTTTTCATGCATACTCTTTGACTGGTGAGTATAAGTCAACGCAAGCCGGAATGTAGATGTAATAGGGTACTTAACACTTTAGTTTCAGAGAGGGGTCATAGTTAATTCTAATACCCACTTTTACGTGTAGATGACAGGTGGAATGTAGCTTTTTTAAAACACTTGAATGTAGGAATTTTAAAATGTTGTTGGCATAACTCTTGGGTTCAAACAAACATCTAAGAAAATCTACGTGACAGAAAATGTTTTAAAACTTGGTCCATTAAAAATAGTTTTCTAACTAATTATTGAGCATTTGGGACCCTTTGGGTGTCACTGGAAGACTTTTGTAAGACATCATAATAGCAGCCCCAGATCGACCTACGCGAGTGACCGTGACCGTACACACAGAATCAACTATTGATTTCGGGATACACAAAAATGTGCATTCGGATTGTCAGGTCACCAGTTTAGCAGAGCTCTCCTCTGACCATAACCCCGTACTATTAGATTTCTATAGCATCTCACCCAAGCTGAAAAACTCGCAAATCAGAAGCAGCACAAACTGGGAAAAATTTAAAGAGTCGCTGAACGGTGAAATCATAGGCCTAATGCAAAAAATGAAACCATCCAAACTAGATGAATTAGACGAGTTAGTCAGTAATTTCACGCAGGCGGTAAACGCAGCACTAAAAAAGTCAGAAAACCCCCCGAAAAAAACAGAAGCACCCTACACAGGAACTGTATAAGATCACTAGTCAAATGGAAAAATGACCTACGCAAGCAGTTCCAAAATAACAGAGACCCCCAAACAAAAAAGCTGTACAACAAAGTAACAAAAATGGTAAAAAATTAAAGGCTGACAGCCAAACTGGTGCACATCAAAAACATCTGGTGCCGAAACCCGGGAGTCAACATCTGGTGCCGAAATACTCGTACGAATCAAGGAACCTTTCACTACTTGATCTCCTTTACTACTGAATATCCTTACTTTACTTTGATCTCTTTTACTTGAAGGAAGGATGACTACGAAACACAATTGAAAGTCACTAGTGTCACAATTGAAACGGAAAACTATACGATGTAGCTTAACTCGTTTCGCTAATGAGATCAACAACATGAAAGAAGATACTTTGAATGAAGACCTGAAATATGCGGTAAGTGGCTTAAAACAAACCTCGGATGAAATGAAAACGGTTGATAATGAAATCCATGTTCTTTTTACGGATAATGAATACGAAGATGACGTAACCCAATGTGAAACTTATAGGGAAACTGCTGAGCGCGCGATTTTTAAAGCCCGAGAAAGCATCCCAAATAAATTATCGCCAACTATTAATGCCTTTTGTATAACCTTAATTTGGGTACTGATAATGCCAATATGGGTACTGAAAATAGTAATTTGAACACTGAGAATACCAATTCGATGTCTAATCCGGTTACTTATGCACTACCTGCTTTCGCAGACTACACCTGTTACCTCAACTTACACAGTGAAACTATCAACGGTTAAGTTAGAACCATTTGGAGGTGAAATTGAAAAGGAATTGGATTCTATTGGAATTACAGACACTCAAATTAAGAACAAGACTGTTCGAGAGAAGGAGATTACGAGAGAATTTCCCGAAACCTACCAAATTGAAGGAGAGATTACGAGAGAATTTTCACGAAACCTACCAAACTGAAGGAAATCGTAGAGTTGTCGCTTCACAGCACATACATGAATTCCCGATTCCTGCTCCCATGATGGATGAACATCTTTACATGGACGATTTTGTTGCTAGTGAAACAGAAATTGAAATCACCACACTGCATAGAGAAGTCAAAGAATTGATGCAATTGATTGAAATTCCAATGGGAAAATGGGCTACTAACTCAACAATTCTTCAGAACCAATTGCGAGATCAAGAGGAAGGATTGAAAACAATCTAGAAGAAATAAATAGCCATAACTGTCTGTCATAATAAAAATATCAAAACTACCATTCCTCCATCAAATGAAAAAAGAATGAAAGTGTTTCGAAGCTTTTCCAAACACTCTAAATTATCATTAATAACTTCGTTAATAATCTTAATTTAAATATAATAATTCCCGTTTTGAAGATTGAATATGGTTCAAATATATATAATACGCTATTGTACAAGTTTTGGAAGCCGTAGTCTTTTTGGAGTGTCTTAAATTCGAGTTAATCGGATAATCAAGAATACTAGTTAATTACCGTAATTAGAGAGTTATTGACTCAGTGATAATGGAATATTGCATTGTCATGAATATTACACCATGCTGCAAAGTTTCAAGGCTTAATATCGTTTAGAAGTACCTGAAATTTTATGTACAAGAATCTAAATGACCACCTAAAAATTTGCATAAATTCGTCTTTAATTTCTTTAATTAGTTGAAAATTGCCGTTTTGATGATTGAATATAGTAGTACTATGCCTATTACATTATTGAACCGTGTTTGGGAGCGAAAATATTTTTTAAGGGTCTCAAAATAGAGTTAATCGGATAATCAATAATACTCGTTCATTACCGTAATTAATTACCGATGTTCCCGGTAGTTTTTCTTATCCCTTTTCTGTTTAAAAAAAAATAAAACAAAAATATAAACTTACCTACAGAGCTCAATTTTCATACTAAAATATAAATATTTTTTTTTATTAGTTTTGTTTGTTGTCCTAGAGTTGAGATGTAATTTAACTTATATCATTAGATTTTTTTTAAATTTTTTAAACCCTCGAGTAAGACAAGGTAAAATTTAAGTTCGCTGATTTTGCAGTGCTGTGTGTGTAATTTGTCACTTTACCCTGACATTATAACATTAAGTTAACCCATTTTCGGGCCAAAATTTCACCCATTTCACTAAATATTTTTCTAATAACACTGTGACGCATATTTTTCAATAATTTTATTTTTTTGCTATTTTTAAGGGTTCTGAAGACATTTAAAAAATATTAGTAATTAAATTGAAGTAACCATTATTTTTTTAGAAATTTTCAAAGTACGCGAAACGGTTATTGGCAAAGTTGATTTTTGAAAATGTATAATAATTCCATTTAACATAATTGATACGTTTTTATTATGGACTAAGGTTGCAAGTTTTATTAATAAAATATAATAAAAATAAAATTTATATGATTTTAATGGTGCGTTTACGCACCTTTGGCCGAAACCATGTAAAATCGCCTAACAAATTCAATTTTTTTTATTTCCTGAAATTTAAGTACGATAAAAGTTGATGCAGGAGTGTGCAAACATTTTTTGTCCTCGTGTGATTTTTGTCCCTTTTACAAGTGTTCAAACTTTTTATTTCGCTTCCTGATTTCTCCGCAATGCACCTTCCTAAAATCAGCATTTTTCTTCATTTTTTTTTTGATAAAACGTAATTATTTCATAAAAAATCATGTATTTGACTCTGAGATGTTTAAAACAATTATCTACTTTAAAAAAGTAAATTTCAATATTTAAACATAACTTGTGCTTCCATTTTATGTTCTCAAGTTATTCGGAAAATACAACTGCATTAGATTATTGCCTTTGACCTCCATACTTCGTTTACCTCTACTCAAACCATATACTAGATGAAGGGTCCAGCACTCATTTTTACATTTTTCGTTTGGTATGTTGTCCTAGAGTTGAGCTGTACTTCCACTTATTTCAGTAGATTTTTTTTTTTGAATTTTTTAAACCCTCGAGTAATTATAGGCGTAACTAGGGGGGGTTATTGGGGTTGTAACCCCCCCCCCCATTACATCGACGGTTTCTAAAACATGAAAAACTGGGAAAAAAAATTCCCTTTACAAGGAATGCGGTTCACAAGGAACTGTTCTTTTAGGAGCTAACCCAAAGGGCCTCAAAATAAGTTTAAACACTACATTGAGAGACAAATTTTTTTTAAATTTCTGGGGGAGAACCCCCAGACCCCCCTCTAAAATTTTTACGTCTGTTATAGTGCTATACTGTATTTTTCCCTTGAAAATTAAGCCTCTTAGATGAAGTTTTCCCTTTGGAAGTTTTGCCAAAAAAAGTTGTTTATATTATACCTATATTATGAGACATTTTTTAAAAGGGAGTAATATTTTGGAGGGGTTGACTGGTCGGAGTAACACCCCCCATGAGTCAACTCTAGTTACGCAACTGCGAGTAATGACAAGGTAAAATTTAAGTTCGCTGATTTTGAAGTGCGGTTTGGAATTTGTCACTTTACCCTGACATTACTTACTTTACCCTGAGATAGGTTGTCTCCCTTCAATTTGGAAGAGAGCTACCATCATACCTATCTTGAAGAAAGATAAAGATGTGAGGCAAATTGAGAGTTACCGACCAATTTCGCTGACAAGCATAATGGGGAAAACTATGGAAAGGCTTGTTATAAACAGGTTAAACTGGTTCCTCGAGGAAAATGGCTTGATAGCCACTCAACAGGCTGGCTTTCGCATGAACCGATCAACGAATGAACAGGTTGCCCTCTTTAGTCAATCAGTGAAAGACGCACTGGACAGCAGAAATATTCTTACTGCAGTCTACATCGATTTCAGAAATGCGTATGACTTGGTATGGACAGAGCGTCTACTCCAAAAACTCCTGGATTTTGGTATTGGAGGCAGAATGTTTCAATGGATAAAATCTTTCCTTGACCAACGCCTTTGCAGGGTGAAATATGGCAACAAGTTTTCTAGATCGTATAAACTCCAGACGGGTTTACCCCAGGGAGCAGTTAGCAGCTGTGTTATGTTCAATATGTATATTAATGACTTGGTCTCCTGCATGGAATCAATAGATGGTATTAATTGCCTACTTTTTGCAGATGACCTGATTATCTGGACGCAGGCACCAAAAAAGAATGCAAAAGTTCTAATTGAGAAAAGATTGAATAACGCGTTGGAAGCTCTTTCAACTTGGTGCACGGAAAATAATATGATCGTTAACCTTGATAAAACTGCTGTCCAGTCCTTTTCATTAACCCACCAGACTTTTTGCCCCAACTTAATTTATCGTAACACCACACTCAAAACTACAAACGAATTCAAATACCTGGGAGTAATTTTTGACAACAAACTAAACTGGAAGCCCCACATTGAAGCATTGTCCGAGCGAGTACTCAACAGAATTAACGTTCTGAAGCGTTTGGCAGGATCGCTCTGGGGATGTGCCAGATCGACTCTTAACTTAACCTACAAAACTTTTATCCTGCCCCTGATTACCTATTGCTGCGAACCACTAATTACATGCAGTGAGAGCTCTCTTAAAAAATTAGAAATTATACAAAACAAGGCCCTGAGAGTTGTAACCGGAGCGGTTAAGTCAACCCCGATAGAGGCTATGTTATTATTAACAAAAAAACAGACCTGTTCAATCCATCATTGAAGAACGAGCTTTGCTCTTATTTGAAAAACTCATACGAAGTGAAAGCTCTTACTGGGTCAACTACCAACCAAAAGTAAGAAACTTAAAAACACAAATTGGTTTTATTCAAAAGGTTCAGTCTGTAAGAGAAAATTTAGAATTTTGCGATGTAGTACAGAAAAATATAAAACCACAGAACCCTATTGAGTCTGGAGGGATTGTAACTGGTCTAGAACTTAAAGATGTTGTTGTGAAGAGTCAAACAGCCCCTGAAATTTTGAAATCCCTTGCATTGGAAACAATTCATACGGATTACCCAGAACAAAATTGGCTACATGTATATACAGATGGCTCCTATTCTAACTCGAACATGACAGCAGGTTCTGGAGTTTTTTCCGATCTTTTTTCATTCTATGCATCTGCCGGAAAATTTAGAACAGCCTTTGATGGTGAGGTAAATGCCTTATTGATTGCATTAAAGCAACTGTTGGCGATTCACAATAAGTTTGAAAGAGTTGTTCTACTCTCAGACTCCCAGGCTGCAATTCAAGCTGTTGACTCACCGGGAAAAGCATTATCTGATACGGTTCTGCAATGTCGGGAGCTCATCACGCTTTTGGTACAGAAGGAAAAAAGTGTGGTCATACAGTGGATTCCCAGCCATTGTGGCATTTACGGTAACGAGCAGGCTGACTTCCTCGCTCGAAAGGGAACGCAGTTAGTCCAACCAAACTGCTCTGGCCTATCCTACCACTCCATAAAACTATATATAAAAAACATAATGAAATTAAGAACCTATTCTTGGCTTCAGGAAAGTATAAAGAATAAGAATTGGAGTGAGGTGGAGCTTGTGGCAATACCAGACAAGCCTCGTCGAGATGCTGTAGCCCTCTTTCGTCTCCTGGTAGGCCACGACTGCCTGGGCGAACACTTGTATCGACTACACATTTATGACCATCCTGACTGTAGAATATGTGACGGAAAGGAACCAATGAACAGAAGGCATCTTCATCGCTGCAAGATGCTCCACACTCTTAAGTCCGAGACCGCAAGATATTGGCGTGCGAGAGAGCTTATGGGAAGATGACCTCGGTCTCTTTGTTTAATTCACCTTTTGGTGTTTTGTGTTCATTGTTATCTTTATGTATTCCCTGCCATTGGAAATAAAAAAAAAAAAAACCCTGACATTATAACATTAAGTTAAGGGACATGAAATACACTGCTGTGCAAAAATTAACGACCAAACTATTTTTTCAATATAATACCTAGTAGAATTATTTTTCATCTGTGAAAATCATACCATGAGATGTTCAATAAGTGGAAATATAGGGCCCGAGAACAAATTTTCCCTACCAATAATTTACGGGGGTAAATGGGCCCTCCATTGATAATGGAGTTCCATTACTCATTTGAAGCTGTTACATGTGAGAGGTCAGAGTGAGAGTTGAGGGTGAGAGTTGAGAGTGAGAGGTGAGAGTTGTCTATGTGAGAGGTATTTAACCGAAAATTTTATATTGTTTGTAAAGAATATAATTATTCCTGAACTCAACGCATGTTTTTAAACGTTTGTGCTACCCTTAAATGGTATTTTTTAGGGTTTACTGAAAGATATCGGTATAATCATCATTTTTGGCTAATTTTAGCTTCTGTGTCCTTTTGGTTAAGTGGTATCTGACCGTCAACCTTGTTTTTAGTAGTTCTCACATGTGCTTGATTGCGTTCAGGACTGGGGTCCCGGAAAGTAACTTTATTCCTTCAATATCGTTACTTCTGAAAAACTTTGAGATAGCCAAATTGTGGTTTTGCGCAGCTTTTACATTACATTAGTGCGCGCCCAGCCTAAGGCTGAGCGCGCACGAGTGACTAAAGTCACGGCGACCAGTATCACTAGTATCAAAAATATCGCTAGAAAACAATAGAGCATTTTCAATCACATGACTTTACCTAACAACGGCCTTAGCAACGTTGTTTTTATCCTCCAGTGATGTCATGTGCGAATGCTTCTATTGGATGCTTCTATTTCCCGCCCCTAACAACAGCCTTAGCAACGTTGTTTTTGTCTTTGTCACCGTGACAAAAGTCCCCCGTGCGCGCTCGCCCTAAAGGTGGACACAAATTAGAGCCGAGCGCCGTAAGCGAACAAGCCGCGAACGCGCTCTGCGCAAGCGCAGCTCGTAGCGCGGTGCAAGTGCGGGTGCGCTGAGCGTGTTCGCGGCTGTTCGCTTACGGCGCTCGGCTCTAATTTGTGTCCACCTTAACCCTTTCGCGACGGGCGTATCAGCCAGCGAACTGCTCTCACGGGACGACGCACGAGTAGAAAGAACTTCCCCTGGGGACGGGCACTTTGCGCGTTTAAGTCGAACTTCGGAAAAAAAATCACAGAAATTAAAATTGTGGTCCAAAGTATCTAATTTTTGGCACATGATGAAAGGAACACCTTTGAAGTCCATGCTAAACAACTTCAAAACATTATCTCTCCATTTTCAAGAAATATTTCATAAAACAAATAACTTGTAAATAGTTAGCATTTCCACATATTGAGATAAACTTTTCTGGGAAAAATATCCCAAAATGAAAAGATTTCATCCTAGGAAACTTATTCGAAAAGATATATCACACATTTATGGAACGGAGCCCACTTTAATACTTTTTTACTGGAAACGCGGAACGCGCGCTGCTAATATAACCGCTCGGAAATGTTTTAAACATTAATAATTCTGAGATAAATATTAAATAATTTATCTACTTCAATCTCCATTTGAACTAGGGATGTCAAAAAAAAACCGGTTTTTAAAAAAACCGGTTATTTTTGTTCCGGTTTTCGGTTTTAACCGGTTATTTTTTTCTTCGGTTTAACCGGTTCGGTTATTTTCAAATTCAACAACCGGCAAAAAATAACCTGAAGAAAATGTGAATGAGATTGAAAATTTTAAAAAGTTGCTCACCACTATAAGAGTCAAATTATTCAAATGGGTTATAAATACCATTAATTTTCATTTGAATTTCAGGGTTTTTCTTCATTTTTAATAGATCACAGCTTCTTGTGATCAACTTCTTGAATTTAATAAGATTTCAGTATCATAACCGGAGGAAAAAAACCGGTTTTTCATTTGATTTTCAGGGTTTTTTTTCATTTTAAATATATTATAAGTGAATTAAATACGATTTTTGTCTCATAACCAAAAAAACCGGTTTTTTATTAGACTTTTATATTTTTAATCGGTTTTATGGGTTATATAAGTTCTAAGTCTCATTACCGGAGAAAAAAAAACAGTTCTTCATTTGATTTTCAGGTTTTTTTTTTTCATTTTAATTAGATCACAAGGAGTGAATTTAGTTAGGTTTCAGTCTCACAACCGGAGGGAAAAAACCGGTTTTCATTTGATTTTCAGGTTTTTTTTCATTTTAATAGATCATATGAACAGGATTAAGTAAGATTTTTTATCACAACCGGAGAAAAAACCGGTTTTTAATTTCCAGTCTCACAACCGGAGAAAAAAAACGGTGTTTCATTTGATTTTCAGATTTTTTTCATTGTAATAGATCATATGAAGTGGATGAAGTAAGATTATTTTCTCACAACCGGAGAAAAAAACCGGTTTTTAATTAAATTTTCTGGGGATTTTTTTCATTTTAATGTATCATAAGAAGTGGATTAAGTAAGATATTTTTCTCACAACCGGAAAAAAAACTGGTTTTTCATTCAATTACCAGATTTTTTATCGGTTTCATTGATTTAATAAGATTTGAGTCTCATAACCGGAGGAAAAAACCGGTTTTTCATTTGATTTTCAGCGTTTTTTTTTTTCATTTTTAATAGATTACAAGAAGTGAATTTAATACGATTTTTGTCTCATAACCGAAAAAAACGGTTTTTTATTAGACTTTTATATTTTTAATCGGTTTTATGGGTTATATAAGTTCTAAGTCTCATTACCGGAGAAGAAAAACAGTTTTTCATTTGATTTTCAGGGTTTTTTTTCTTTTTAATAGATCATATGGAAAGGATTAAGTAAGATTTTTTCCCACAACCGGAGAAAAAACCGGTTTTTAATTTGATTTTCAGGTTTTTTTTTCATTTTAATGTATCATAAGAAGTGGATTAAGTAAGATGTTTTTCTCACAACCGGAAAAAAACCGGTTTTTCATTCAATTACCAGATTTTTTTATCGGCTTCATTGATTTAATAAGATTTGAGTCTCATAACCGGAGAAAAAACCCGGTTTTTCATTTGATTTTCAGGATTTTTTTTCATTTTTAAAAGATTACAAGAAGTGAATTTAAATAGATTTTAGTCTCACAACCGGAGGAAAAAAAACCGGTTTTCATTTGATTTTCAGGGTTTTTTTTTCATTTTAATAGATCATATATGAAGAGGATTAAGTAAGATTTTTTCTCACAACCGGGGAAAAAACCGGTTTTTAATTTGTTTTTCAGGGAGTTTTTTTTTCATTTTAATGTATCATAAGAAGTGGATTAAGTAAGATGTTTTTCTCACAACCGGAAAAAAACCGGTTTTTCATCCAATTACCAGATTTTTTTTATCGGTTTCATTGATTTAATTAGATTTGAGTCTCACAACCGGAGAAAAAAACCGGTGTTTCACTTGATTTTCAGATTTTTTTCATTGTAATAGATCATATGAATTGGATTAAGTAAGATTTTTTTCTCACAACAGGAGAAAAAAACCGGTTTTTAATTTGATTTTCTGGATTTTTTTTCATTTTAATGTGTTATAAGAAGTGGATTACGTAAGATGTTTTTCTCACAACCGGAAAAAAAACGGTTTTTCATTCAATTACCAGATTTTTTTTTTCGGTTTCATTGATTTAATAAGATTTGAGTCTCATAACCGGAGAAAAAAACCGGTTTTTCATTTGATTTTCAGGTTTTTTTTTTAAAAAAGATTACAAGAAGTGAATTTAATGAGATTTCAGTCTCAAAACCGGAGGAAAAAAACCGGTTTTTCATTTTATTTTCAGGTTTTTTTCATTATAATAAATCAAATGAAGTGGATTCAATATTTTTTTTTTCACAACCGGAGAAAAAACCGGTTTTTCATTTGATTTTCAGAGGTTTCATTCATTTTTAATAGATCACAAGAAGTGAATTTAATTAGATTTCACTCTCACAAGGAGGGGGAAAAACCGGTTTTTCATTCAATTACGAGATTTTTAATCGGTTTCATGGACTTAATAAGATTTGAGTCTCATAACCGGAGAAAAACCGGTTTTTAATTTGATTTTCATGGTTATTTTTTGCATTTTAAATAGGTCATATGAGGTAGATTTAATAAAATATTTTTTCCCACAACCGGAGAATAAACTTCCCATAGAGCTAGGACCATGAAATTTTAATATGTTGTTCATGGTGTGAATCCAATCTGCGATACATATTTATGTTTGTCTAAAGGTCTACTACAACATATTAAAATATTAAATATTTATCTCTATATTTGGGAAAAATTTCAAGTAAAACGAAAATTCTTTGAACCTAAATTACAAGCGCAATATGTATATATTCCCCTTAAAATTTCCAATTCCTGAAACCATTTTTCATGAGCTTTCTAAATATGTAAAGCATTAAAATCTAACTTTGAAAGTAAACAAACCGAGAACTCAAATCTAGGAAATATTCCAGAGTCATTCGCGTTAAGGACCAGTAGGCTCCATTCTTCTCTCAAAAATTCTCAATTACGTCATAATCACCATGGAAACCCGTAATTCTGGAAAAACCTTGCCATAACCTTATATTATTATAAAAAAATTTCGAAAAAAATTTAATATTATTTAATAAGGGGTTATTAGCTTTATTCGGAGTTGTGTTTCAAGGTTGAATTCCGAAATTTTTTTCGGAATTCAATTTTTTTAATTATTCTCTAAATTACGATTCTATTCGCACAAAAATTGAATATGATCCACTTAGAGGTGTCTAGTTTGAGATTTAATCACCGAAAAAACGATAGTTTAAATTTAATTATATTTAAAACGCGAAATTCGGCAATTTCTCGGAAAAGAACGCACGACCGCCGAGGACTGGATTATTATTCCAATTTCTTGAAATTACAGATTCTGTGAGATATTTCCTCATAGTTTAAGGGTAAAAGGTCACCGACCTGGTGAAAATTCGTTCAGATGCTTTTTTTCGATAATTAAGGTACATGTCAAAAACGGACCTTAAAAGGGGGCTCGAACTCAAAATTACTGGTACGATGACTTGAAAATTTAATATGTTACTTTTCATATAGCCTTTTACTAGAATTGAGCGTAAAAAAACTCGTGACTATTTTTAAATAATTAAAAAATTGAAAACAACCCCCCTCCGATATACAGTATCCAATGAACGGTACAACAGTGAAAATCAAATGGGAAACCGGATTTTTCTCCGGTTTCATGAGACAAAAATGTTATTAAATGCAAGAAATCAAATAAAAATCAAATTAAAAACCGGTTTTTCTCTCCGGTTATGAGACCAAAATGTTATTAAATCCATGAAAGCAATTAAAAACCGGTTTTTTCTCCGGTTACGATAAAAAATGTTATTAAATCCATTAAAGCAATTAAAAATCAAAACCAGTTTTTTTGCCGGTTATGAGACAAAAATGTTATTAAATCCAGGAAAAGATTTAACATCAAATTGAAAACCGGTTTTTCTCCGGTTATAAGACAAAAATGTTATAACATCCATGAAAGCAATTAAAAATCAAATTTAATACCGTTTTTCCCCCTCCGATTATGAGACAAAAATGTTATTAAATCCCTGTAAGCAATTAAAAATCAAATTAAAAAACGGTTTTTTTTTCTCCGGTTATGAGACAAAAATGTTATTAAATCCAGGAAAAGAATTAAAAATCAAATTAAAACATGTTTTTCTCCGGTTATGAGACAAAAAAGTTATGAAATCCATGAAAGCAGTTAAAATTCAAATTAAAAACCGGTTTTTTTACGGTTATGAGACAAAATAAATCCAGGGAAGCGATTAAAAATCAAATTAAAAACCTTTTTTTTCCTCCTGTTATGAGACAAAAATTTTATTAAATCCATGAAAGCAATTAAAAATCAAATTAAAAACCTTTTTTTTCTCCTGTTATGAGACAAAAATTTTATTAAATCTATGAAAGCAATTAAAAATCAAATTAAAAACCGGTTTTTTTTCTCCGGTTATGAGAAAAAATGTTATTAAATCCATGAAAGCAATTAAAAATCAAATTAAAAACCGGTTTTTTTCCTCCGGTTGTGAGACTCAAATCTTATTAAATTCACTTATGATATATTAAAAATGAAAAAAAACCCCTGAAAATCAAATTAAAAACCGGTTTTTTTCACCGGTTATGAGACTCGGATGTTATTAAATCCATAAAACAGATTAAAAATCTAAAAGTCTAATAAGAAACCGTTTTTTCCCGGTTATGAGATAAAAATCTTATTAATCCTACTTCATAAGATCTATTAAAAATAAAATAAAAATCCGTGGAGGTGAAAGTCAGTCAGTATTTATAACCTATTTGAATATTCTGACTCTTATAGTGGTGAGTAAGTAAATTCGCCACAGAATCTCTAATCTTAATAAATCCATTTCATATGATCTATTAAAAATGAAAAAAGACCTGAAAATTACTTTAAAAACCGGTTGTTTCTCCTTTTGTGAGACTCAAACCTTATTAAATTCACTTCATATGAAATATAAAAAATAAAATAACCTAGAAAATCAAACTAAAAACCAGTGTTTTCTCAAGTTGTGAGACTCAAATCTTAGTTAATTTATTAACCGATTGAAAATCTGGTAATCTAATGAGAAACCGAGTTTTTCTCCGGTTGTGAGACTCTAATCTTATTAAATCTATTTCATATTATCTATTAAAAATGAAAAAAACCCCCTGAAAATTAAATGAAAAACTGGTAAAAATTAGAAAAAAACCTGAAAAGGAAAATAAAACCCGGTTTTTTTCTCCGGTTGTGAGACTCTAATCTATTTAAATCCATTTCATATGATCTATTAAAAATGAAAAAAGACCTGAAAATCACTTGAAAAACCGATTTTTATGTCCGTTTGTGAAGCTCTAATCTTATGAAATGCACTTAATATGATCAAAAAATGAAAAAAAAAACCCTCTGAAAATCACTTGAAAAACCGGTTTTTTCTACAGTTTTGAGACAAAAACCTTATTAAATTAACTTCAAAAACCTGAAAATCAATTGAAAAACCGGTTTTTTCCCGGTTGTGAGAAAAAATCTTATTTAATCCACTCGATCCACTCTGTATGATCTATTAAAATGAAAACAAAAACAGATCTTCAATCTACAATCAGTTGGTATTTATAATGCATTTAAATAATCTAACTTTTATAGTGGTGAGTAAATTTGCCATAGAAATTTCTCTGGTTGTGGTCATTGGACTAAAATATAAAAAACCGGATCACATCAAAATACTAACCGCCTTTTCATTCCGGTTTTGTTAATTAAGAAATTTTTTAAATATAGTTAACGAATTTATATGGATTATTCCTTTTAATATGTAATGATATGTGAAATGGGCTTTTTTAGAGACCGGTTTCGTAATTTTACCTTGCAATTCGGGAACTACTAATTTATTCGGTTATTCAAATAACCGGTATTTTTTGGACGGTTATAACCGGTCGGTTAACCGAAAGGGAAAATAAACCGGTTAACCGAAAACCGGTTATTTTGATCTTTTTGACATCCCTAATTTGAACTACACACTCAAACATGTTTTTTTTTTCTGTTTAAGCAATAAATAAGTCCATGCTAAAGCAAGCGAAATCGAAAAGAAATAAATATTAATTAAACCATCAATACATCTATTTCCTATAAAAAAAATAATAAAAACGTATTTTGAGGCTCGTAGAACACATCCATAAGTTTTTATTAGCTAAGAAATTGAAAGAAAACACTCTAAATTCCCATTACTCATCTTCTCAATGCATCATAAATAAATCTCGATATTTCTCCCGAAACAAATTATCAAAAATACAAAATATTTTATGGGCATGGAGGTCAAGATGTTCTCTTTCGAATAATTTCTCTGCAACAGACATACAGCGTCATCTAATGGGAATTAAAAATATTAATCTAAAATTTTTATCGTGTATCATATGTGTGCCAGTGCCACCCGTCCTCTGGGCCTCTTTAAGTGGTGGCTCACCCGTGCGCCAGCCGGCTCGTAGGAGCATCTCGCTGCCGGCACACATATGCGCCAGCCGTCCCGAAAGGGTTAATGCTATTTTGATGAGCAACAAGCGAGCTCTGATCGCGAAGCGACCTGCAAAAACGGCAGAACTGTTGAGGGGGATTGTGAGCGATAGCGAGCAAGGCCGAATATTATTAAAACCCCCCACAAAAATTACACTGTTCAACAATTAAAAAATTTCCTTGATGAAAATAGTCATTTCTTATAGATTTTGGGTCGCTGAACACGAAAATCACCATCAAAATTTCGAGTTGGCTCAGGATTTTTGGGGAACGGCCCCTCCCCCTTTTTACGTTTTTTGATGACTTCATGACTGGGAATTCGATTTTCAGGGTCAAAAAGCATTACTTAAGTCTTAAAATTACACTCAAAGGGACAAGGAAGGTTGAAATTTCTAAAATATGAAATTTTGTAGCAAATGGATAGGTTTAAGGGGTTATTACCCCCCCTAAAAGGCAAAAAAAAATAGCTCAAAATTATAGAGGTTTTTATACGATATTTTTTCCTCTTAATTTTTACGCAATTCACCTTTGAAGGGTCCTAACCCTTCCCCAAGGACCCAAATTTGATGACAATATGCAGCAATGATTTTCATGCTTTAAAAAGTTTAAAAATGAAATTTTTCTTACATTATAAGTCTTTCCTAAGTAGAAATTCTTCGATACGTTAGTAACTTGCCGGTTTTATGGGGGTATTCGATGTTTCAAGGGCGGATAGCTATGCGCAAAAGCGAACAGCTTGAAACATCGAATACCCCCCATAAAACCGGCCAGTTTCTAACGAACCAAAGAATTTCCACTTAGGAAAGACATAATGTAAGAAAAATGTAATTTTTAAACTTTTAAAAAATTTTGAAGGTCAAATTTGTGGAACAGTGTTATCGTCAAAAAGCAATCAATACAAATTAAAAATAAAATTATCGTTCTAAAGCAGTGGTTCCCAACCGGTGGCCGTGAGAGTCTTGGAAGTGGTCCGTGAAGGGGCCCAGTGATTATTATCGCGATGGTATAGCACAAAAAAAAATCCAATAAATGCAAATTTTAGCGAAATGAACGAGAAAAGATGGAATTATATCCGAGATGATGACTATCAGCTGAGTAATTTGTGGGGATAATATAGTCACCACTTAATTATTAACAATACTTTTGAGTCCTACATATTCAAATTGAAATTAAAAGCTTCGAAAGAAAACTCGGCTACATTTTTGTAGGTCCCGAAGATTTAATTGTATCATTACAAAAATTCTTAACCTTTGTGCGATGTTATTAAAAATTTCTCTTAAAGCAGAATTATAATTCAGAGCATCATATAAATTTATATGCTTAGTTACGGAAAAAAAAATATTTTAATTTTGTCAGGGTGTAGGATTTTAAGCTATAAATGGGGGGTCTGTGAAGGTTCCAAATTTAAACTTAGTGGTCCGCGCCCGCGGACTTCCCTGAGTTGGGAACCACTGCTCTAAAGCGATAAAATATCACTCCGCTTGTTGGCTTCTCCTCCAAGCAAGACATCATGTGACCTATAAGTACCAGTCTCCTGCCACTCCGGAAGGGGCGCTCGGTCCTTCTGATCTTTCGCTCCGCCCCCCACTCGAAACTCATATGGCTCCCTGGGTCTCCTTTTAAGCAGACAATAAAAATTAATTTTATGCAGTATTCTCATAGCAATGATAAAATAATAAACATACACCTGAAAAATACAGATACTAGGAATAAATTCCTGTGCCACAAATTAAACCTAGAAAAATAATCTACTACTATTAACTTAATTAAACTTCTCTTCACTAAAACAAAAAAAGTATACAAATCTGGCTCAAGGCACATAATAAGATGGACAGTTTAAATGGAGCAAATGCAATCCAATTGCAGTGTACTCCGTGAAGGATTGATTTTTCGTTTACTTTGCAAACTCTCTAAATTGACCATAATCCTGTAATATTCAATTTCAGAGAATTCTATACTACCCCTAAGCAAACAACTCTGACCACCACCGACTGAAATAAATTCCATGAAATATCCCTTTCTATAATCCCTGGAAACCCCTTAGGGGCCAAACATTAATTACGTAAGGATGATTTTGGCAATTTTTAACCCCCTACCCCCATGTAAGGGTACGTAAGATTTTTCAAACCCCTCCCCCCTATTCGTACATAAGATTCCATTTCGTTTTTCAAAATAATAAAATGTTAGAAATAGAAGAAGAAGAATAGAATCAGTTACATCAAAATTAAAGCTTCGATAATATTCCGAGATCGTCCGCATTTTTAAGATTTTCTGGGGTTATTCAATAGTAATTTGATTAGAATAATTGGAATTTGTTTACATTAACTTGGAAAATCTTACGTAAGAATGGGTTTGACCCCCTCCCCCCAAGTATGGGTATGTAGAGATTTTTCCAACCCTCCTTTACGTAATTAATGAATGGCCCCTTAATACAAACTATACCTGAAATTGATGCTGCGGTAGAGTCAAATTCAATAATAACGGCTTTACCCCACTCCGCAAGTAAAACTACCTCCCTTCGACAGTTCAACGACAAAATCCCCCTTCTATACGAAACCATATTAAAATAAAAAACATACTGAGAAAAATGTTTCAAGAAACCAGATACCCTCCTTACAAAACAGAACTAAATAGGTTACAAAGAACGACAAATAAACAGCTGACAAGTCACCGAAATGATACTTGGAATGCGCTCCTCAAGACCCTCTCTACAGAAAGTAATTCCCTGTATAGACTGCACAAAAACCTAGTAAAAAATACGATCAAATTCCCCCCTTAGAAATAGAAGACTGGTTCTCTGTTTTCAACTGATCTGGAGAAAGCAAACCTTTTCGGCAAAACCTTAGAACAAACATTTACTCCCAACCTCCACCTATCATCCAAGGCCATAACCAGACTTTTGCTTCGAGGGGGTAGTTGAATCAACGTTATTTCTAAGGTACCCCTAACGAGTACATAAAGTTTAGATAATTTAAAAGTAGTATTTAAATTAAGTTGCACATTAAGTTAAAATTTTACAATTACTCCATGTAAAACGGGTGGGGTTTAGGGCAGGGGTCGGCAACCTTTTGAAGCGGAAGAGCCAAAAGTTACAATTTACAACATTTCCCAGTTTTTAAAGAGCCACTAAAAAATTTCGTTACAATATTATATAGTATTTGCTTATATATATTTGATTTTTGATTTAAAATAAACGGCTTTAAATATGGAATAATGTAAAATATATAAAAAGTGGTAAATAATATTGTTATAAACACAAAAGGGGGGGCTGGGGGTCCTCCCTCAGAAAATTTTAGAAATTTGACCCAAAAAGTATGGTTTTAACTCGTTTTGGTCCGAGTCCACGGGGGTAGCAATTGACCATTAATTGCCCTCCCCAACTTGCTTTTGAGATCTATGAACTTGCCACTCTACCAGGCGCGGATCCAACACGGCTCCATAGGGGACATTTTTCCAGACCATCACCTTTACCTTTTGAGAAAAATGTCAAAATGTTGGGGATTTTCTAAAAAATATCACTTAAGATCCCCTTTTGGTACCGCTGGGGGGTATGGGGGTCCTCCCCCAGAAAAAATTTTGAAATTTTACCTATAAAAGTAGGGATTTAACTCATTTGAAGTACTTTATTTTGGGTCCAAGGGGGGCCCTATCTAGAGTGCCCCCATTGGATCCGCTCCTGCACTCTACAAAGTCTTTGGTTTTCAAATCCAGCAATTGCATTTGAAGCGATCCAGCATCCATTCCAAATGACTCATTATTGTTGAACTCATTTGTATTTGTGCTGAGAAGATTTACTATGAACCCGAGAGTACTTTTGTTTGTTTTGAATTGCTCGAATCTGTGCGATTCCAGCCTTAACGTTTTTTAAAGCTATGCTGAAGAAATTGTGTCAATAGTTGCATTGGTCTCATCGCAATTTTACTTCATATTTTTAAAATGAAGTAATTTACCGAAAAGAAGTTGTAAATTTTTTTAAATAAACTACTTCAAGCAAGACGTAGGCTGGGTTGTCCTTTCCTTGCAGTTTTAGATTTAGTTTCATTGTGGTATCTACCATGAAGTTGAATTTTTACAGCCATTTGTCTTCTTCCAATTCGGGATGATCAGTGCTTTTTTCATTGAGGAATGTTTTTATTTCACCCAAGCGATTTGTTATTAGATTATGAAAATAAAAGCTATTGAAAAATTAGGTACTTAAAAATATTTCTTTACTTATATTTAAGGGTTTTGATAATAAATTATTAATATTTTCGTATGGAACTGGAGAGCCGCAGGTTGCCGACCCCTGGTTTAGGGGAATAATTTTCAAATTTTGAAAATTTGCCACTAAAAGTTGTGTTTAGCTCATTTTGAGAGGAAAAAAAATTATACGTAGATGTCAAAATTTCTAGAGGAACAGGGGATTCCCCCCCCAGAAAGTTTTTAGAAATTTGCCCTTTTAAAATAAAATTTTATTTTATTTTAAAACCCTGTGGGGAACACTCATAGGTAACTCTTGGGATTCTTGAAACGAAATTTATGTTGACGGCAGTTAAAGGATTAGAGACCTTCACCGACCCCCTAGAAAAGCCCTTAGGACCCCCGGGGGTTCGCGGATCACAGTTTAAGAACAGCTGTGCTCTATCTATACTCATATAGGGGAAAGTGCCCCAATGTGGGATAGGGGCGCTGATGCTCTATTAAAGAGCTAGGACGTAATGTGGTACGAGGGCGAGGGCATCTACAAAAATTAATTTTTCCTAGTCCTGTTTAGCTAAACAAAACATACTTGAGTGAAAAGATTTATTGCATACGGTACAGCAGTTTGTATGCATGCTACCTTCACCATAAATTTGATCAAAATCGGAACTTTTATCAAACTGTGTGATGAGTTATAAAAAGTGCAATATCAAGAGTTCCGCTAATAAGAGTTCACTAGTCCAATTTGTCTAATGGTATTCAATAATCAAAAAAGAATTTCCTTAGCTGGAAATACAGGTGGAGGTCAACGGGAGAAAGATCGAGACTAAAGTCGTCCCGTATAGTCGATAGGTATGACAAGTTCAATGACCAAACATGATTCTCTAAGCGAAGATATTGCCTAATACAGTGATGTGATGCACAACCTTTTCTTCCCAACACTTCATATTAGGATAAAGCTAGCGGGCCAGAACAGATACTAAATTTAAAAATGAATTGCTATTTACATTTTTCTTGTGCAGCTTCAAAACAAGGGAACAAATATACAAACGGCCCACATGGCCTGCGGGCCGTAATTTGGGCACCACTGGCCTAATGGATATTACACATAATTTTATTTGCAAAAAATAAACCCTCCTCAGCGCGATTAAAACATACTAATATTCAATTTTATTCAATTATAATATCCCATAGGTTGTCCATATGGGTTTCTGATTCCTGGGTAACACATATATGTTTCCTTTTTTTTTCATGTTTTTGTTCCTTTTTGTGTTCCTTTTCTGTGTTAAATGTGCATATTATCCTGCATATTGTGTGAATAAAAAGATTCCTCTTCTTCTAATAAGCGATCGAAATGCCACCACTAAATATATAAAAGTAAAAAGTTTTTATTTATTTCAAATTATATTTGAATAGTATTTAGTGTTGGCTTGCTGAACACATGACACGCTAATGAAATAGTGCCGGATTTTATGATCAACAGGAACACATGCGAGGGGTTAAAGTGATGTTTCATATTCATTTGTTTTGGTGGCGAGTTGTTTCCCTGCTATGTGTTCTCAATAAGCAATTTCACTTAGAATCCCTATTTAGTAAAATAAATCGTTATTTGATCAATCGATCGAATCAATTTATTTTAAAAATCGGGATTATAAATATCACAAAGTTAAATCGCTAAAAAGATCCCAGAACTTCCAGTTTAAATATAAAATATTTTATTGTATGCCAAACATTTGAACAATTGTAGACCTTACTGAATTCCTTACAGTAATACTGTATTTCTCTTAAGTCTGTGACTTACAAGAAATGGTCCTCCTTGGGTACAACCTTAAGTCTCAAAATGAGTTGGAGGGGCAAATTTCGAAAATTTGTATGGAGGAGAACCCCTAAACTCTATCGAAATATTGCCGTTTTATACTATACTGCTTCCTTGAAAACTCTACCGCTTTTTCTAACTTAATACTATTATCTAACTTATTACTCTAACTTATCAATATAATTTAATCAAAATATTTTCATTAAAAAATATCCAGCATGTCTATTGATAATTATTGTTAATCCAACATTTTGAAAAAAAATGTACACCAATAAATCTTTTAAATTCAATATGGTACCTAGTAACTCGTTAGCATTTCTAGTGTTTATCATTCATATTTTTGTTGCAACCCAGACTTGTTAAACAATACCTTTCAATCCATTGAAAATATTAGGTGACAAAACATACATGACACTCATTGTTTAAAATTAATTTCGATTATCAGGCAAAATGTGTGAAATTTTAGTATAAAGCAAATCTGAAAGCTTTTATAATACTTTTATCAGTCTGTTTTTGAATGATATTTACTTTGGAAAAGTCGTGCTGTTGCTTGGTCTACTAGATTGATATATATTTCTGAAATAAATTACTTGAGTTATAGTGCGTCATAAATGGACCTGTAAATGTTCTGAGTAAAGAAGCTTTCATTTAAGTTATAAAATAGGTATTGGCTGGGGTTTGTTTTTTAGCACTCCCGAAACGAAAAAAGGTACTTACTTCTATTCCATCGACCGTGACGCTGAATCCGAAATAATTGTGTAAATATATAGTTTATATCAAAGAAATTGTATTCACTAAGCCCAGGCATGGCCATTGGCCAACCCGCGGCCTGCTTGAAATAATTTTGCGGCCCGCGAGAATTTTCGTAAGATCGTAAGTTAACAAACTCTTCGAGCAATAATTTTTCTTTAAGAACTATGTTTTGTTGCAAAAAATCACAAATCCTTTCGTTTTATTTTTAAAATATCTTGTTTTGCAAGCTTAGTGAAAGAGTTGTAAAAAATATCTACCCAGATAAATTTCTATATAAGTCACTAATCTCCCCAATACATATTCTATATTTTAATTATTGTCACTATATCATCTATATTTGTATTTATAAATGTAGTAATTTGCACGAAGAAATGTAGTATCAATTAATTTTGTTTTCCTTTTCACTAAAAATTTTTCTTTTGTGACTTTGTGAGCTTATTAAAATGACAGTAGTGCGAGTCTACCTAACTTAATTTCGAGTAATTCATTATGTTTTTTTAACGGAACCTGTTTAGGTTCCTATGGAGAAGGTTTTCTTGAGACTGCTCTCTTAAAGGTCAATTTAAAAAATAAATATATTTGACTTAGGAAACTGTCACACTCAGCAAAGGATCAGATAAACTCCTTATTCTATGTATACTAATTTTATACTTTTAAACTTATGTCACTGTCAATCTGAGTAGCTCATACCCTAAAATTTTATATGTGGCCCGCGCGGGAGTATTGAGGTTTTCCAAAGTGGCCCTCAAGGTCATTTGGGTTGGCCATCCCTGCACTAAGCTTTTGTTTTTAAACATTTAACATACACATAATTTCATAAAATTAAAAAAGTTTTACATAAACTAAATGGGATAAACTACATGAAAAGCAAAACGTGATGCAGCTATTTCAAAAATATTGAATAAATATTATCAAAAAAAGGGGGGATTCCCCTCGGACAGTAAAAACGTTACGAAACTCTAGATTTATTTCACCGAGAATGGAAAATCAATAAATGTGTCACTCCATCTGTGAGAGAGGATTTGGCTAAAGACATCTTTTTCAGGAGATTTTTTAAAAATATTAGTCAAGGATTTGTTCCATCCTTGGCTTCAGAAGAAATTCAAGACTATTGCTCTGTAAGGTCAGTGTTTATTAAGAGCAATACAAACACAATGTGGCTGGAGTACTATTATTTGAAGCAAGCTGCAAGTAACCTGAAATAAAAATATATATTTACCACCAAACTAATTCACCCATTAAACTAAGCAAAAACTTGTAGTACAAGGTCAAGGGAGAAAAATTTTACATATATTTGCCATAAATAATATTTCGAAATACAAAAATATTCAATTTTTAACGAATTTGATTACTTGAACTCTCTTTTGTCCATATGTCCCACCTTCCTATATAGTTGGGTGGCTTAGATAAAAAAAATTACCGAAAACTGCAAATTGTGATAAGTTTATGAAACTTTCAGGGATGATAGACCAACATATAAGAACTCTAAAATCGATGGGACCCCAAAATTTTAGCGCGTGGTTTGACTGCTATGACGTCATAACAAGATGGCACCCGTTGCGCTCCAAAAACGATGCCGTGGTAATTTCTTTTAAGCTAAACACATTTTAAGCTCTAAATATCCATAAACATATCCTAAAAATAAAATATTTTCTAATATTTACTTACTCTAGGGACATTAGGGGCGTGGTTTCCTCAGAATGACGTCATTACCACTTGGTTTATCCTGCATCTAATATCGATGGGGATGGTAGTTTTCTTGTAGTTATTTACCTTCTAGATCCGATTTATTCGTTTTTAAGTCTCTAAGGAAATGTAATTTCTGAATTTAAAGAGAATATTTGAGTTCTTGGGGGCGTGGTTTACCTCATTGGGTATTTTTACAAAGGCGTCAGTAATGCAACTTTTCAGATAGTATTGAAATAAACTTCTAATTGTGATACAAACATAAAACTTTCAGGGATGTTAGATTATCGTATAAGAACTCTAAAATCGATGGGACCCCAAAATTGTAGGGCGTGGTTTGACCGGTATGACGTCATAACAAAATGGGGCTCCTAGCGGTCCCAAAATGATGCCATATATAATTTTTTAAAGCTATTCACGTTTAAAGCCCTAATTATCCATAAAACTATCCTAACAATTATATACCTTCTAATATTTACTTACTCCATGGATAATAGGGGCGTGGTTTCATCAGATTGACGTCATTTGGGCTTGATTTACACTGCGCCAAAACGCAATGCTGATGGTAGCTTTTCTTGTAGTTACTTACATTCTTAGAGACCCTATTTATTCATTAATAATTTCTATAAGGAAATCTATTTTCTAAATTTGAAGAGAATATTTGACTTTCTAGTGGTTGGGTTTTACTTGATAGGGTTTTCTCACAAAGACTTCAGTAATGCAACTTTTCACATGGTATTGAAATGAACATTAAATTGAGATATTTTCATGACACTTTCAGGGATGTTAGATAATTATATAAGAACAAAAAAATCGATGGGACCCCAAAATTTTAGGGGGTGGTTTGACCGTTATGACGCTTTTGGATGCAGTGTAAACCAAGCCGAAATTTCGTCATTCTGATGAAACCACGCCCCTATTATCCATGGAGTAAGTAAATATTAGAAGGGATATAATTGTTAGGATAGTTTTATGGATAATTAGAGCTTTAAACGTGAATAGCTTCAAAAAATTATATATGGCATCATGTTGGGACCGATAGGAGAACCATTTTGTTATGACGTCATACCGGTCAAACCACGCCCTACAATTTTGGGGTCCCATCGATTTTAGAGTTCTTATACGATAATCTAACATCCCTGAAAGTTTTATGTTTGTATCACAATTAGAAGTTTATTTCAATACTATCTGAAAAGTTGCATTACTGACGCCTTTGTAAAAATACCCAATGAGGTAAACCACGCCCCCAAGAACTCAAATATTCTCTTTAAATTCAGAAATTACATTTCCTTAGAGACTTAATAACGAATAAATCTAGAAGGTAAATAACTACAAGAAAAACTACCATCACCATCGATATTGGGTGCGGGATAAACCAAGTGGTAATGTCGTCATTCTGATGAAACCACGCCCCTAATGTCCCTAGAGTAAGTAAATATTAGAAAATATTTTATTTTTAGGATATGTTTATGGATCTTTAGAGCTTAAAATATGTTTAGCTTAAAAAAAATTACCACGGTATCGTTTTTGGAGCGCAACGGGTGCCATCTTGTTATGACGTCATAGCAGTCAAACCACGCGCTAAAATTTTGGGGTCCCATCGATTTTAGAATTCTTATATGTTGGTCTATCATCCCTGAAAGTTTTATAAACTTATCACAATTTGCAGTTTTTTTGTCCTAAGCCACCCAACTAATAAAAATGCGTAAATATTTCTTTGATTTTCTACACTTTTTACAATAGTACTTGAATTTTGCTTTGTAAAATCATTGATATTACTGATTATTAGTTCTTATAATTCCTGATATCTTTTCGTGTGATTTAAAAAGTTAAGACTCTTATGAATGTGTCTGCGAGATCTTGGAATTGTTATTCCATATCAAATAATAAGCTACCCAATTCATTCAATAGATGGCAGTTTATTCACCAGGCAAATAAAAAATATTTATATTATATTATAGTTCTAATAAAGCATCATTCCACAACATATCAGCTTTCTTATAAAAAGACGCACTTTCTGCGTTTCCAAGGATGTGCATGTTATTATGTAACACAATTTTGAGAGGTCCCGCTTTATGATCATATCCGCAGGAGGAGCAATTGGGCGTAATTCTAATTCCCACATGGGCAAGGAACAAGTGCTTTATACGCGAGCGGGGGAAAAAAAGAAGAACCGCTTTGCTTTTTCGATTTTCGCCACCTTCTTTTCGACTGTTAGCATTGCAATACATCGAATGCAATGTACGGTAAAGATTTTATGTATGCGATTGGTGGATAGCGAATAATTTGTTAACCGCAGATGGATTAAGTTTCTTCACGATAGTTCGCACTCAGCTAGAACGGAAGGAAACATTCGCACTCGCTTCAATCTAATAAAAGGTGGTGTTAAAAAATAATTATCAAAGTAGTATTCAATCGATACCACCTTTTCATTCTATCTATTAATAATTTGTATCGGGATTATTCTTTAATAAGCTTTGATCAATAATTTACTTCAGAAAAAAAATGAAAATAAACAGGCTCTTAATGATCACTGAAGGAATTTAATAATACAGTTTACAACATTCCATGCGATAATTTAAACAGTATAAAAACATGAACCTCCAAATTCAAAGCAAATATTTATTTCTTTTCAAACACAATATGAATATACCACACAATTCTAAAGGAAATACCACGAAATTCTAATGAAAATATCACAAAATTCGAACGAAAATACCACAAAATTCTAATGAAAATACCTCAAAATTAAAAAATATAATAAAAAAATTAACACTTTAAATTGTTTGAGTTTCTAATGGTTCTTGGCATTTGGTAAATTGTTGTGCACAGCTAATGCCAAATTTCGAGCCATAATTTCAACACGCGAGCAAAAATGACTTCGACAGAGATAGCAGACGAAATCAACGAAAAAATTACTTTCCTTTTCAGAAAGAATGTGGGAATGGAGGAGTGGGGGTGAAACATGAACAAAAAAAGCTCGCGTGCTGAGGAGAAACGCGATCAGATTGGAAGATTGCCAATGGCTTATAAAATCACGAAGCCAAATGATAGTATGAATTTTAACGCTATTTGATGCCTCGAACTCTTATTATTTAAAATTAAGGAACTAGGTGGCCACTATTGGGACAGTGTCCACTATACCCACATTTACCTTAGTTATTCTTAACGATACCGTAAAGGAAGACATCCCATTCTCGGATTTAAGTATACCAAAATAAACTTTTTTAGTTTTTTAATAACTGATGTTAATATAACTGGTGAGTAATGAATTAAAAAGGTCTATACAGGGTGTATCTGAAATGATGCGACAAACTTTGAGGGGTGATAGTACTCATCAAGACGAACAAGAATTTGTTAGAAAAGGGGGTCGCAGATACGCCATTAAAGAGCTAGGACCTAATGTAGTGCGAGTGCGTTTCAAAAGGCCGTTTTTAGAAGGCCTGTGTGACGAAACAAAACATAATAAATTGAAAAACATTATTGCGTGAGGTACAGGAGTATCCGTACTACTTAAATCCTCAATGTGATAGAAATTGGACCACTTGTTAAACCGTGGGGTGAGTTTTAAAACGTGCAATATTCATCTTTTAGCCAAAGAATGGAGTTCCCTTACATTAGTGTAATGGTACTTAGAAAAATGATGATCGGGGAAGGAATTTTCAATAATCATACATTGATCATTGGAACTGTATGATCATTGAAAATTCCTTCCCCGATCATCATTTTTCTATGTACCATTAAGTATCCATTCTTTGGCTAAAAGATGAATATTGCACGTTTTAAAACTCACCCCACGGTTTAGCTAGTGGTCCAATTTCTATCACATTGAAGATTTAAGTAGTATACGGATACTCCTGTGCCTCATGCAATAATGTTTTTCATTTTATTATGTTTTGTTTCGTCACACGACGGGCCTTCTAAAAACGGCCTTTTGAAACGCACTCGCACTACATAAGGTCCTAGCTCTTTAACGGCGTATCTGCGACCCCCTTTCTATACCAATTCTTGTTCGTCTTGATGAGTACTATCACCCCTCAAAGTTTGTCGCATCATTTCAGATACACCCTGTATATATCTTTCGGAGGTAAGTTTGACCTCTTATAGCTGTTTCCGATGGCTACTCATACTACCTGCTAATAATTGAGAATTAACGACTTAGCACCTTCCAAAATGGTCCAAATGGCGAAGTCCGAAGGTAAGGATGGACAACAGGTTTCAAAACCTAAATGCTTCACGTCTGGTTAATTGATGAATGTGAACGTTCACGTTACGGTACGTAGGGGAGAGCGGGGCACCTTTCAACAGTTTCGTTTTCGATTAAAATCCTTTTCTCGTTTGTTATGAGGTTAATTTAAATGCCACCTGGTGTCAAGTAATGTTTCTTATCATAACAACATCTGTCCGTGGTATTCCTACCATTTCACCTTTTAGTTTTTTTGTAATCGAGTGGAGTCGTTTTTGACGTCCAAAAGTAAATTTTGAATTTCTTTTAAAAAATCGGATTTTACCAACTTTTTATTAATTTAGGTGACTGATTTTTACACATGTTATTAAATAAGGTCTTCTGCTTCTATGTATACCTTTTTCAAACCGATATCTTTATTCTAAAGCGTTTGAGGGGTCTTGAACCGTGACGACTAAAGGTGGGGCACCTTTCAACACTTAGGGCAGGGCAGGTTTCAACACCACAAAAATTCGTTTTGCTTAGCATATTGTGCTTTCCCAATGCTTTTTCTTGAAGTAAACGCTCTTAAATAACTTATTCAAGAAATAATAGCATTGTATTAGAGTTAATTATTTATTTTTAGCGAAAAAACAGCTGAAAATCGATTTAGATAATTTACTCAAATACACATATAATTTTTAACGGTAAGGCTACCATACTATTCACAACAGCAATTTTATGCATTTAGTAGTTATCAACATTGATTTAAATAAAATTATTTAAGATATACCACTTTGATGATTATAGTAATTAGAAAAATTTAAAATAAATTAAAAGCGATTAAAAAAATAAAATTTTTGGTGAATTCTGAAGAAAAACAGTTGAATTAACAATATATTTTCGGAATATAACTCAAAAGAACTTTTAAATTAAACAATAAAGAAACATCACACTTAGTTGTGTGGAAAAACTCATAACCTACGAAACAACAGAAAAACTCCAAAATTTGCAAAAAATTTCACTTTTTTTACTCTAAATTAATGAAATGTATTTGTTATAATGTATATTTCAATATAATAAACTTAAAATCAACTGAAACTTTTAAAATTTTAAAATTAACCCACTGTTGAAACGTGCCCCGCCTGTGTTGAAACCTGCCACCGAGAACCCCCGAGAACCCCCACCCGAGAACCTTTTTTTAAAATGCAATTTTGGACCTTTTAATTTTCTCAAAGAACTTGGGTAAAATTACACAATGTGTCCGAAAGTCCATGGTAGGATATGCAAGTTAAAGTTTTATGATCCGTCAATTCGTTTGGTCACAAAAAATAAAAACCGAAATCTGTTGAAAGGTGCCCCCCTCTCCCCTACGGATGTGATCGTAATGGTGAAGTGTGGGACTGGTATGCATATCAGTGGCGAATCCAGTAGGGGGGGCTGTGGGGCTGCAGCCCCCCCCCCAGAACCAAGACATCCCAGTTTTGGTATGGTTAAAAATTGCAATAACATTTTTTTTTTAATTTTGGTAGTAAATATGATTATTCCGACTTACTTTTCCGTGATATTTTTTTAGTAGAATCGTTATTCTTCAGGGTCTGTAACCCTAGTCATTAAGTAGGTTTTGAATTTTTTGAAAAAAATTTCGTAGGTAGGTATTTGGAATTTTTTTTCAAAACAATTATATAGAAGGTTTTTTCACCGGTTTTATGTTTTTGAAGGCGCTGATTACGAATATCATATTTGCTCCCATTTGGAAGGTCGTCTTCATATTCAAAAATCACAAAAAGTTTCGATTTTTTGCTTATATTTCAAAAACTACAAGTTTCTAGATCATAATCTCAATTCACATAATTTCAAGAAAACAAAATTTCACTACTTAAATTTGATTTTCTGAAGAGTGGTTCTGCAGCTAGAGTGTGCTGAAAAACGGCGATTTTTTGGTCTTTACGCAAAAAAAAGTGAAAAACGTGCGCTTCTACACTGTAAAAAATATCGTGTAATGAAACGACAAAAATGGTGGCAACTCAGACGCCACCACTCTCAGGGTAATGGAACACCAGGAAAAAAATTGGGATTCATAACACCAAAATAGTACTAGCAAATATTTCTCAAAATTGGTGTTATGAAACCCAATTTTTTTCCTGGTGTTCCATTACCCTGAGAGTGGTGGCGTCTGAGTTGCCACCATGTTTGTCGTTTCATTACACGATATTTTTTACAGTGTATAAATGGTGTTGCGATACACTTACGTGGGTGCTCGTAATAGCTGGGGATCGTATTTGACAGGAATTTTGATGCAGCACGTGTATAACATAAAATTTTGATTTCAAATTTCACATAAATATTTCATAATAAAACTTAATACTAAAATTTAAATTATGCTTCATTAGCATGAATAAATAGTGCAATTTTTATAGTTTTCTTAGAATGGAAGTAAAATATCCACCTCTTAAAATAATTTAATATATAAGGAAAGACAGAATTTCAGGTGCCTTTTTTGAATGGAGAATGAATACTGTATAACAACAAAACAACATTAAACAATTGTGCATTTTTTAAAATAAATATTTAATTAATTGTTATTTTCTGAGAGGTAATTTTCCAAAACCATGAAAATCCTGCAAAAAGGCGAAAATATATTATTTTTTTAAATATTGAGAACTAAATATTTAATTGTTATTTTCTAAGAGGTAATGTTCCAAAACCATGAACATTAAAAATCCTGCAAAAAGTTGAAAAATTATTATTTTTTAAATATTGAGAACATGAGAACTAAATATTTAATTAATTGTTATATTCTGAGAGGTAATGTTCTAAAACCATGAAAATCCTTCAAAAAGGCAAACTATTTTAATTTTTTATCAATATTTAAAATTATTTTTAAATATTGAGAAATTAAATGAAAATAAGCTGCTAACTACAGAAAATATTCTTTTATAGGTACACACAAATAAAATTTGTGCAGGATTTTAAGCTCAAGACACTAATATATGCTACTAACTAAAAGATTCTAAAAAAAAATTAAATATAAATGAAATACGGGTACCTATTTGAATAAAAAAAGTAAAAATTCATGATAAAAACCATTCAAATTAAGTAAAAATTTACAAAATATCTTAATTCAAAAAATTTTCCTTAGATTTAAGCTGATAAGCATACATATTACAATAAAACAGCATTAAAATTTAAAACTGTTTTCATGTAAGGATAAAGACAGCTTCTTTTTATATGTGGTACCTTCTTAGACCTCAAATATAATAAAATCATAAATAAAATTTGATTTTTTTTTTCAACGAAAACAACAATATTAACCCTTTCAGTTACCTTTTAATTAGAAATATGAATTTACCTCTAAGATATAAGACAATGAACATTTGAGATAAGAGAAAACTATAATAATTTTTTTAAAGAAACCATATATACAATAAATAAACAATTAGTATAAAAATTATTGCATTTTATTGAAGTTTGACCAAAGCCACCTATTTGAAAGGCTTCCCATCACTATAGAGCTTTTATACATAGAAAATTTTATGTCAAATTTCACAAATATTTTTAATTTTAGTATATAATAAAAATATTAAAACTTTTAATGAGTTAGATGCTAGAAGTGTAAATTTGGCTTTGTTATGGAATAAATTCTGCAAATTTTAGTTTTAAAACCATGAAATTGTTTCATAAAATAGGTGTTTAAATATACACCACCTCTTAAAATCATTTTAAACAGGAAAATATCAAATAATCCATATCTAAATTAAAATAATTAAATTTTTAAACTTAAAATTGGCAAATTTTAGCCATAATTTTCATTAAAAGTAGAATTCAAACCAAATAAAACAATGAAGTAAAATTTTGCAACCCAGTAAGTAGTACAAAAAAAAATTAGAACTAAATAAGTAGTAACACAATGCCCAAATTTATTGAAATCACATTCAATGAAATACACTGTTAATTAGAAAGCCCAGAAGTATGACGCTGTCTCAATGGATTCAGCAATATGGTCACTTACTTAGGGGTACACCGTACTTCCATGGAGGAACACCTTTGAAATTCATGCTATATAAATTTAAACATTAACCTTCCATTTTCTTTGAAAATTTTTCAAAACAAGTATTTAGTAAACATACTTGGATAATATTGAAGCACAAACGCACACCAAGCGCAGCTAGTTTTAGAATTTTGCAGAAAATCTTTTCGTATAATTTAAATTTTTGGTAAATAAATTGATTTTTTCTTACTGTTATTGCTTATGAAGCATTACAGCAGGCGCGTAGCCAGAGGGGTGGGATTTGGGGATATATCCCTCCCTCGAAACTTGGAAATTTTCTTTTTTTGACCATAGAAATTAGAAAACCACTTAAAATACCCCATATCCCCCCCAAATATGAATATCCCCCTCCAAAATTTTTTCTGGCTACACCACTGCATTACAGTATTTAGGTTTGGGACAGTCAATATTTTTTTAAGTCAAAATTCAAAAGACTAGGGGGGAATTTAATTAGTTTGCAAAAAATATTTGAAGGAATTTTTGTGCGCAAAGAGTTTTTTGTTTTATCCAACTATGTTTGTAAATAATTAACATTTCTACAAGTGAGATAAATTTTGCTTGGAAAAATATCCCAAAATGAAAATATTTTATCTCAATGCTGATGTTTAAAGATTTGGTCGCCAACTTCAAATTCTAGGCAGGTGGAGCTTAATTGGAACATTTTAAAAACAAAATAAAAAGCATAAGAATAAAAGGGTACCTTAGGATTAGCTGGGAACAACCATCAAGTTTTATGCTAAATTACCAAAAAATAATCAAATATTAAAATAAACACTTAAAATGTCAACACTTTTTTAATTTTTCGTAATATTTTTATGTGTAAATAATAATCTGTTGCCAATATAATAATACAATGGGAAAGATTTGTGTCCAGGAAATCCTAAAGTTGCAAATAAAAATACTATATAATTTTAGCATATAAAAATTCACTCAAGGTAATTTTAAATTGAAAGTGCACAAAATATAAACTACATTCATTTGATAATTTTAAGTTTATGTTAACAATTCGGTTGTCAACAAAGTCACCTGGTTGACAACTTAGGTTTGCAACCAAGTTGATTGTCTTTGGCAAGCCAAATCTTAAGAAATAGTAGAATAATAACAGTCGATAGTAAAATCATCAATACATCCATTCTTTAATCAAATGGCAAAAACATATTTTAAGGCTCATAGTTAGTCCATAGAACACTTGTACAAATTTATATTAGCTAAGAAGCTAAAAGAGAACACTAAATTCCAGTTACTAATTTTTTTAATGCAGTATATAAATCTTGCTATTCCTACAAAATATTCTGGGCCTTTTTAAGTAAGTGTTGGCACACAAGTGTGCCATCTGGCCTGTAGGAGCGACTCGCTGCCAGCACATATATAAGCCACCTGTCCCAAAACAGTTAAGGCATGTTGCTGCCAGAGTTGACCATGAACGGTTGTCTGGAAGAGAAGAATAGTATGAAGAGTAGGCTGCTAGAAGGTGAACTCGCCTTGCTAGCTGAGGCAAGGTCTAGGCTTTTTTTACTGGAATGTCCATTCAGCTTTATGAAAGAGGTGTGAAAACTAGTTCAGTGTTGTCTGCGAAGTTGGCAACCAGAGCAGTGAACTGGCTGGACCAGGGAGAGAAGTGAAGAGCTGGTGGCCTGTCCATCACAGGAAAAGGCGAAACTGGGTGAAGAGGAGCTTTGCTGCGAGGAGTAAGCGTCAGGGGGTTGACCTGTTTAAAAGTACTAACATCAAAAGATTTTCTGAAGTATTTTTACTAGTGAATTAATAACTTAAAATAGGAGAATATAGAACTAGTATACAGTATAGCACTGTTTATACGTCTTTCAAGGGACCCACGTAAAAAGACGTATAATTGAAAACAACTTTGATTATTAGGTTTCTAATGCTCCTAATGTAGATTTACGTAAATACAATAAATTTGAGGTTTTTCTAAAGGAAAAATAACTGCATAACTGTTTTTATACTGAAAATAATATTTCAATTTTAAAATATTAAAACATTTAACATAAAAATAAAACAAATAATACCTGTTTATTCTAAATAATATTTATTTTACTTTTCATATCTTGAGTACTATTTCACATCCTTAACACTACCTTCCCAATACATTGCAAATCTTCAATTTAGTATTAGTGTTTTGAAAAATCATTCATTGTCATTTGACATAAAAAAGATTGCCTTTGACTGATAATAAAAATAATATTGATAATATAATTAACTAAAAATAATAGGTTTCTCTGATTTTAAGGCTACTTTCTGTCAACATGAATTACAAAATTGTATAAGGCCACAACGTTGATTTTTTATTGGGCCCTTAGCTAAACACGTTAAAATTGCTAGGCCGGGGAGTTGATTTGCAAAAAAAAAATAATGCATACTTTGACAGCGGAAGACCAGGCAGTGTTTTCTGGGCACCCTTCTTTATTGAAGCTACAGCAAAATTTATTAGTTTTATTTTAATGTAACTTACAAGTTGCAGTTCTCTCCGGGTGTAACCCAAAGGGCCCCAAAATGAGTCAAAACACTACTTTTAAGAGTAAAAATTCAAAACTTGTTTGAGGAAGGACCTCCAAACCCCCCTTGAAATTTTTAAATCCATTATATACTGATTTTCCTTGAAAATTCTCTTACTTACAAGGAGTGGTCCTCTGTTGGTTTATTCCAAAGGTTCTCAAAATAAGCTTAAACTATTTTGTGGGGGAAGTTACAAAATTTTTCTGGCGGAAGGACGGACCCCAGTCCCTTCAATTTTACTTGGGATTCACATTGTTGACAAAATTTTGAAATTAAGTGCACCAAAATAAATGTAAAATGCGTATAAGTGCATATGCAAAACGGAAATCAGCTATCACTTTTTCATTAATTATAGGGATTCAATGTTATTCTTAATATGATGACTGTTTTCCAGTTTAAAATAGTGTCACTAAAAATCTAATGTAACAAAAATCAAATATTAAAATAAAAACAATCAAAACATCTCAAATAGCAGTATATTGCTAAATGTGAAAAGTAATTTGTAAAACGTCACCTATAAGGTACTATAACAGAAAATTACGGGATTTTTTACTAATATAATTTATAGCGGTGCCCTTTCACCCTTTGTCCACCGCCCTCTGTAGGTACCCAGCACGGCCCTGGCCACCATACATACAAATGATTGGGAATACAAATTATATAGTTACAACTAGAGTTGTAAAGCTTTGAGGTTACCTTAGAAATAATGTTGGGTCAAAACTCCTCCCGAAACAAAAGTCTAGTTACGGAGCTGGCAATGACCACTGCTGGTGGGACTCGTGAGGCTGCGACTCGTGAGGTGGGACAGTAGGACCCAGTGGTGCACCCTCCTATAATGGGCTTGCCTGCATCCAATGCTGCCTAGGTGTAATTTTGAAACCAGACTTCTTTTTTCTTGCGAGAGAGTCAATAAAGGAGTGCCATCATCTTGCACTCACATGCAGCCCACTTCACTATAGTAACTGGAAAGGAAAAAGGAAAAACCAATTTAATAGCATTATCAACTTTATACAAACAAAATTTTTTCGACAAATTAAAAAACAACTATATTACTTATACTTAGAACTTACTTATACTTAAGACTATTTTCAATAGTCACTTCCATAAAACCTTCTCTTAAAAAAATTAAAATCTTTAAAAGTTAGGTTAAAACACTATTGATCTATGCACTAATTTGAAGAATAAAGAGTAAAAAGTAATTTGAAGAGAGAAAAAAGCTATTTTAGTAGCTTCTGGAAGAATATTCTCCGAAAGATTATTGCCGAGAATTTTACAACTCTAGTTAAGTACAACATATAATTTTATAGCTGTGGGGTGTATAAACTATAAACAAACAGTACACGATTCACAAAATAACAACCATTTCCTTCAAGATACTGTATCTTACGACTAATCAGTTTAAAATTGTTACCTAAAAATAAATATGTCTACATGAATATTTTGAGAATTTACCTTAACTTGGATAAATATAAACAATCATACCCTGGTAAACCACCAATATCATGTCATTTGGTAATAAACAAAATTAAGTCATTCATATTAAATCACAAGCAATAAACAGCAAGAATAAACAAACGTTACCTTATTATTATGAGTACTTATCCGTTAGCCGGGCGCAAATGTCGCCGCTTGCCAATTATGAACCAAATGCTTGCCAAGCGAAGCGAATGACAAAACAGTCAATGGAAAATGAAACAAATGCGCCAGAGGCAGATGTTCTTTCACAGGAGGCGACTGTTCGAACAGAGAATTCCTTAATTCATTCTACATTATTTGGAAATTTTTCGCTTGCACCTGGCTAACGGATATAAGTACCTTATTATGAAGATAACAAAGAAACTCAATATCCTAAAAAAATATGGTGCAAAAATAAACGTGACACATCGTATACTGGCATTGGCATGGGCCGGGAAGCTGAAACTGGACAGCAGTTATTGCTCTTCGGTAATTAAAAACTGAAGGAATTACCAAAAAAATCAAAATATTTTTACCTTCCTAAATTACAAAGTTAAATTGAATTCATTCAATCATTTCTCATGCAATTATGATCACTCACACTAACAAGCGGCATAGGGATACTTGACAATGACGCTAATTTTAAATTTCCAATTCACAAAACGAAGACAATTCACAAGAAGTACAGACACACTCCCTTCATTATTTCCAGGCCTGACGAGAGAGGGGGGGCGAGGGGGTAAGATACCCCCGGGCCCGGTACCCAAGGTTTTTCATATTGAGTCCTAAGACGAATATCATTTTGAATATTTTGGAAATTAATTTGTTCACATAAAGGTCCAAAAATGAGTAAATTCCCAGTTTTCTAGGGGCATATTTTCAAAAATTTCCTGGAGGAAGACCCCCAGACCCCCTTTATTACTTATTACTCATCGTATTATCAAGAAAACGACATTTTTAAGTTGAGTGAAATTCAGATCTTGCCTATAGAAATATTCTAAAAATTACATTAAGAGTATATGAATGCATGGGTAATTTCACCCCCTACTTCGAAATGAGAATATGCCATTGGGGGCCCGCTTCTCAACCTTTTCCCTGGGGCCCGACTTGGCTCTCGGTGGCCCTGATTATTTCTAAAAGGTCTGTTAATATAAGAAGGTGCTGTGTAAAACTAATAATCTTTCGACGAAGTTATGAACGGGGGAACATTACAGCAAGCGCGGACCCTAAGCCTAACGTATCGATCGCGGATGTTGGATTGACCAAAATAATATTTCAGACCCTAATTTTGGACTAAAAAGATCAAATACCCGCTGGTTGACGTGCTGCCGATAAGGTAAAAAGGCTACTTGTAAGGTTAAAAATTTACTTACCTCATGTACGCGGCGATAAATGATCGCGGCGTTGGATATGTTGATAAACAATGTCGGTGGCTTGCCGTTGCCAGTGGTGTTACAAAAGTCAATAGGATGGGTTTTGGATAATTCACCATTGGCAAACTAGAATTTCACTGGTTTTGGAGTTTCTTGAACTCAAAAAGAAAGACATAACACCCTTTAATTCTTGCAAAACCATTCTAAGATTATGTTTACACTATATTTGAAGTTTACTATATTGGCAGTGTTCAATGACATTAATTTTTAATACATCTTAACCTCGAAATAGGGTCATAATTGGGTAATAATACCCATTTGTTTTTACAGTGTAGCGTCTACAAAATGAAAAATATTCACGTTATCAACACAAATTTTATCTAATGTGAAAGAGAATTTAATTGTCTATTCATAATGTACCCTACATTATTATTTTTTGTGAAGGGGGAGAATAAAACTTTCGCGTCTTACATCCAAAACGAACTCTTCCCAGATGTTAATCAATCGGAAATTCAATCATTTTTTTAAATTCATAAATTAAATTATGGAAGTGCTCTAATGACTGAATTTATATGTTTTTTACATTGCTGAATCCGAATTTTAAGTTTAAAAATTGCATTTTTTGATGTGAAGGTAACCTTTTAAATAAAAATAAACTCGAAATTTCCATAATTTAATTTATAAATTTAAAAATTGATTAAATTTCCGAATATTTTATTATGGTGTTGATAAAAATATTAATGAAGTGCTACATCGGTTCTTAAACTGTGGTCCGCGGACCCCCGGGGGTCCGCGAGTAACCCTGGGGAACACTCAAGACTCAAGTTACCTTTGATTTGAGTGCTTCCCAAAGATTTTAATATGAGGTAAAACACCACTTGAAGGGGGAAAATTTTCAAAAACATTTCTTGGGGAGGACCCCCATCAATCCCCCTGAGAGTTTTGACTTTGATTTAAATTTTTTTCCTTGAAAATTCTGTGGTTTACAAGGAGCTGCTTTCTTTAGGTGTAACAAGAAATGTCAAAAATTAATTAAAATAGTAGCTTTTTGAAGCAAATTTTCAAAATTTTTCGGGGGAAGACCCCCCCCTGAACTCAAATCTGGTTACTGCTCTGGGTGTTTAAATCTTGGGGGGACGTGAGGTCTGGCTGTTACATAAAGGGGGGGCCGCGGAGATCGAAAGTTTAAGAACCGCTGAAGCGCTACATAAATTAAGCCAAAAGAGCCGAGAATTACAAATTTTGTAATGATTTCAAATTTAAAATTTAAATAATGATCGTGTAAGTAAAAATAAAAAATATTATTTTCAGTTAAAAAATTTGTACCTTATTTAGATAGGTCTTTACGATCACAGTTTTTTTGCAGTGTATTTTAGTACCATATAAAAAGTCTTACATAATAGGAGTTAAGACATTTGAAACTCAGCCCCTCCCAGACAAAAATCCTGGATTCGCCACTGATGCATATCGTTTACAGTACATTGGACTGTCCATTTGGCACGCATACCGCATACCTTCGAAAATCTTTCAATGTTCCTGAAAGTTTCTGTAGTGTCCTGGCCGAGTGATTCTCAAGAAAATAGGATTTGTATACAGCACAACACTTTATTTTCTCCAAAAACAAAAATCATCCACGCCGAGGCACGGCACACAACAGGCCTCTTCGGCTCTAGCCTCTCAATTAATTTTATCCAAAGGGGAAAGACCCAAGGTTTGTAGAGAGAGAAGGTTCAAACCTTGGGAAAGACCTACCACCACCGGCGCGTCAGCCACGCCCTCTAGCGATCAGTCAGAGCCGATCGCTACACCCCCACCTAAGATTGGTGTTTCAATTATTTAAACACAAATCTGATAATAAACAGAAAACTGATAGTACTTAAATTTATAACATCTACTTAATAATCACATCAAAACACAAAATTTTACCACATTACAACAGTTACATAAATCTCAGAATACTAAAAGAAAACACTGAAATGCACTACTAATCATGACAATAATTCTTCCTTGAGAGAGCGTCCGCATGGGGCATTTTAGCTCCTGGGCAATGTTTAATATCAACGTTATACTTTTGTAAAGCAAAAGCCCACCGCTGTAGAAATTGAAAAAGTAGAAATTGTAGAAATTGCTGAAGGGCTCCGGCAATTGCCTGAAGGCGCTACTGTCTTTCAGGCGGAGATGCTCGCAATTCAACACGCAATGATATGGTGTTACAATAATGCGGCTCCCCATAGGCGCCAAGTGACTATACACTCTGACTCGCTAGTGGTGTTGCTAGCTCTCAGTGATCCGAACTCATGTTCGGACCAGGTGATTTGTACCAAAAGCTCGTACACACGGCTGACTGGAAGGGATAACGTGACATTGCGATGGATCAAAGCCCACGTAGGCCACGAAGGCAACGAGGAAGCAGACCGACCCGCAAAGCTAGCCACGGACGGAGGAGACGAAGTAATCAAAATCGGCCTCTTTCGACCGTACTCAAACATTCGACGTACCATACGAGAGTCGTTCCAAGATCTATGGAGCTCAGAATAGTAAATAGTCTCTCCGAATGATGTAAATGTATACTAATGTAACGTAACACGGATCGTTCCAGTTGTGAAGGGGAAAATATGTCGCATTGGTTTTGCACCCTTAGAAGAAACCCTTAAGTTCGACTTTTTAAATTAAATATCGTATCTACTAAACTTCCATCTGTGGCAATTCTTTTAGATTATAGAGAACTTCAAATTTTTAAACAAAATCATAGCTAAAATAGTTTATTCAATGCTTATATTATAAAAATAAAGTTGGTAACCTATATACAAAAGAATTAAGATATTTATATTTAAATTCACACACTCACCACTAAAAAGTTATTAAATAAAGACCTTATTTAAGAATTGATATGAATATTGCTTTGTATATGAATTTTTCATTTTTTGACGGTCTGTCAGGGCTATGTTTCATGACCAAATTAAATTAAACTCTGTTTTTAGGGTTAAATTAGGATGATCTTTCATAAAATCGAATAAAAATTGGGGGTCGCCATGAAAAAAGTTGCACTTTATATTGCGTTGCGCCAGAAGACGACCTCTGAGAGAAAAATAGTCAATTAGTTTTTTCAAGCATACACTAAATCCTGAAAAATGACACCAACAGCATCTTTCTAACCCCACCCGTTCGCCCGCAAAGTCTACTGTAACGTTTTTTTTTTCCTCAGCTGTACATATGAATTCTCAACTATATGTCGAGAGTTATTTGCAACTGATGGGTCATTGTTGCCTTGTCGACAAGAGCAAGCTCTTGCATATTCTAGAGGAAGACTCAGCTTCTCACACCATCCCTGCTATCATACTTCACATAAGGAATGATAATAGTCTCGTTAAATCTGTGGGTCCGAAAGTCCTGTGGTCCGTCATGGCGCAGTTTACCACGGGTCCAGGTGTCTGGAGACTATTTCCCTCCCCTTCAGAGACATGGCAAAATTGTGGAGGTGGCGATAGATGGTGGCGACATCTATCATCCGAGGCTTAAGTCGGACTCCTGTCATTTCATGGGCCTCACTATCTCAGGAGCCGCACCCCCCTTTGCCTTAAATCCTATCCGCTTTGCGGATGGAGCTTGGATATTCCAAGTGGCATAAGACAACAACAACAGATTCAAACAGAAAAGCTATAATAATAGATGAAATGGTTTTAGTTCTCCAAATAAATGGAAATATCCACACATGTAGTGATCTTGCTCATCAATACTTGCATACATTAAACTCTGTAGGTGAAAATTACGATAACATTCACCTAGTTTTTGACTATTATTCTAAAGATACATCACTAAAAACAGCCACTCGTATTCGCCGTCAAGGAAAGAAAATGGATAACAGAGCATTTATTTTTACAGATATAACACCAATTAAAATAGGACTCTCTAATTTTCTTTGTAACTCTAAAACTAAAGCAAGCCTTACCGAATATCTTTCAATAAAAATACTCCATCATTACAAAGGATTAGAGAAAGAAATAATTGTTTTAACAGAAACAGCGGTTCTATCAAATAAAAAGATTTACAACAATTTAAAAACCAATCATGAAGAAGCTGATACAATAGTCATATACCATGCAATTTATGCTTCAAATTTGGGGTACACATTTCACATCTTGTCCCCAGATACAGATGTGTTCATTCTAGCTCTAAGACGTTATCCTCTTTTGGGACCGAACTCCTGTGTCATAACTGGAATACGAGCGAATAGTGTATACCTCAAATCCATATATGATCATCTTGGAGCAGAAGTGGTTGAAGCACTTCCCGTTTTCCATAGTTTCACTGGTTGTGACACAACCGGGAGGTTTAATGGGAAAGGTAAACTAGCTGCGACTGCGTTTGTGATAAACTTTTAGGCTTTGGTTAAACCTTAGAGTTTTTCTCTCAAAACATAGAATTTACCAATATACAAACGGAAAATAAAGTTTTGTTCACCACTTTTAATAACAAAATAAATTCTTAATTTGAGCATATTTTTTTTCAATTACCGATGCAACATTTTGCCATTGTCTGTATCGTTGTCTTCTGAGTTTTCCATAACTTAAGATGAAGTTATAAAATACGTTACATAGAAACTAGAAGCCCGGCTGAATTTCGCAGGGTGTCCTCTTAGAAATGATTTCCCAGAATCATTGTAAAATCACTGCTTCTCCTGGACTATCCTGTTTTCAGATTAAATTAAAGATAAAAACAACTCTAATCCCTGGTCGTAAGTACAGTCGGCCGCAAAAAAAAGCGTTACAGAGACGATTGTGAACGATCGGATGGGGTTAGAAAGATAGTTTAAACGCCAATTTTCATGAATTAACGTCTACTTTAAAATAAGCCATAATTCATGTTTTTAGGGGGCCGTCTACATATTAAAGGAAGCACTAACTTTTTTTTTCCTACGGACGACATCAAAAATTACCCCAGATTCTGACAGAACACACCTCAAAACCCCCCAAAACGAAATTTCATGCCATTTGGGCCCCAAACAAAGCCAGGGGGAGGATTTGAAAAAATCGGGAAGCTTTCTTCTGAAAGGAAAAAATTGGCGAGAATCATGCTAATATCTAAGTTAAGGAAACGTATTTGGCTAGTTATCCATGATTTGGCGCAATTTCGATTTCGAGTAACGAGCTCATGACCAAAGGTTCGCAGGTTCGGTCCTCATAGCTAAGTGTTTTCTGAGGTCGCATATTTCAAATGCTTAAGGTTATCTCGGGGGATTTAAGCAAGAGCAAAGCTAAAAAAGAGTTGTATAAATTTTTAAAATTCAAATATTTTTAATGGTTTATGATTGTTTTTTTTTTACAGATTACTTTTTTTGTAATTCCTATAAAAATGTAAAAAATATTTTAAACTACTTTAGTGTATAATTGATGACTGCTTAAAAATTATGTAATAATTAAAAGATGTTTTATAACTTTTACATGATAAAAGAGTTTATTCTACATAAAAATATTACTTTAAAATAAATAACTCAATGGTTTAAAGTTACTTTTTAAAAATCCATCAATTTGTAATATTTATATTAGTTTATAACAATTCTAATAGTTATAAAACCCAATTTTTTGAATTAAAGAAATAAAAACTTCAATGTATGCATTGCTCATAGTATTTTGTTTCACAAATTATAAAATTCAAATAAAATTTTGGTTTTGTATAAATTAGGTGTGTAGTTTGAAGTGATTTTTGTGAACAACTTTTTAATTTTAAAACATATTTGCTTTGTAAATTAATTATATTATGAAGATTGACCAGTTTAGTGTTAAATATTGAGTATAGTTTTTGTGACTTATAAATTAATCAATCTTAAGTAAGTAGTTCTTCCTTGTATAATCGAGTCGGGAAAGATTAATTTACAAAAAAAATAAGAAAAAATAGGTATTTTAATTTTACCAATTATTTAATGGTATGTTTTTAAAAGTAGATTGAAAACAAAGCTGCTGGGGTCGTAACTACTCAAAACAGTATTTGCTTGTCAAAGAAAATCAGCGTGTCCCCATGAGTCCACCTTATTATCCTTCCCCACCTCCATCGGAGGGTGATTCCCTACGCGAGAGTATGTTTCGGCAAACGTGCATCACAAAATGATATTTTGCACTGCTACCTGCTGGTAGACATTGTAGGGCTGAAGGATTATATATAAAAAAAAAATTGTAATTTTTAAGTGGTAAGTAATTTTAAGTTACAGTAAATAATCTGTTTTGATTTGACCACCAATATTTTAATTATTATTAAGTTAATGTGGTTTGTCTACCTCCATAAGCTTTCACTCGGTAGTAAAAACCTACTCAAAATCGCCTCTGAATGGGTATTAAAGATAGCATACACTACTGGTTGTAGGTTTTCGAAATTTGGATATTTCACTGAGGTAGGGAGATTTATTAAATGGGTGAAATTTAAAAGTAGGGTTTTGACTCATTCAGAGACCCTTTGGGTTACACTCGAAGAGGACCGCTCTTTCTGAGTCACATAATTTTTCTGGAAAATAACAGTATCAAAATTTAAGGGGGTTGAACCCAAAACCCTCCATTGGAAACGGCCCTGTAAGTGTAAGTGTTTATATTAAAAAGCGATTATTTTCCCGCATGATTTTTCATTTTTATTGCAATAAGTAAAAAAATTTATTTGATCTGGAAGTCTCAAAACATTATAACTCAATTAATAGGACTAGGAATACAAATGAGACCGTTCTATTTCTAGACCGACGAAACTTCCTAAAATTAAACTTTTCATTTAACCAAATATTTTTAGAAAACATTTGTTGAGAAAGCGTTAGCTGATTGTATTTAGAATTTCTGTATGCAAACAACTTCAACAGATGGAAAAACCTGAATATATTTTCATATCCCTTACTTTATTTTCAGTTATTTCCAATAGAAATACACTCTTTAACTCTGGATGCAAATGCTGGTGAAATCATATCGACATCTTATAAATTATGTTTTAACAGATAATATTTTCGAAAAATAATTTTTTTTCTTAAAGAACTTTGCATATTAAGGAAACTCCTAAACTAAGAATATAATATTTATTAAAAAATTCAGAAATAATAAAAATACATAAGTCTCATAAAAGGGCTTAAATAAGTAAAAAAAATAAGTATGTAATTGACTATTTTCGAGCAGTTTAATTTCGAAATATCATAAACTTTTAAAATTAAAAGTAATCATTATTATAGATTATTTTCCTTTTAACTAAAAATAACAGTGTAAAAAATAAGGAAGTAATAAAAATAGTTTTAAATAGTACTTTAAATTTAAGCTATCTTCAAACTTTTAAAATTAACCGTGGGTTAGGTATGCGATTCGAACCTAGTTCTAAAACTCAGTGACCCAGTTCTCTAGCCGTTTGGCCACACGGCTATGTTTAGAGTGGTATTAATAAGAAATGTGATCAAAGGTTTGAGTTAGTATATTATCTATTGCGGGTTACCGTAATTTTCATAAGCTATATGGTTCTTGGCGATTAGAGATTGGCGGAAAGTTTCAAATTAAACTTTCCTACAGTGTGCACGGGGTTAATGGCTATAAGGATCAATTTGGGGTTAATGGCTATGAAAGACGAGATTTCAACCTAAATTCTACGTATTTCAAATCCTCCCCCTGGCTTTGTTTGGGGACCAAAAAATATGAAACTTGGTTTTGGGGGGTTTTGAGGGGTGTTCTGTCAGAATCTGGGGTAATTTTTGATGTCGTCCGTAGGAAAAAAAAGTTAGTGCTTCGTTTAATACGTAGACGGCCCCCTAAGGACTTGAATCATGGCTTATTTTAAAGTAGACGTCAATTCATGAAAATTGGCGTTTAAATTATCTTTCTAACCCCATCCGATCGTTCACAATCGTCTCTGTAACGTTTTTTTTGCGGCCGACTGTACATGAAAGATGAGGGGGTCCTCTTTTTATTGTAAAACCGTCGTCTGTGATAAGTTTTATTATCACGGACGACTAAGTAAATGTATTTCAGAATTCTATAGCACTAAACTAGTTCCAAGAAGGAATTCGTTGATGGCATTGTTTTGGACAGTATTTTTCTCATATAAAATTACTTTTCCATAATTTTACTTTTTTTTTAAATCTAAGAATCTTGACAATTTAAAACAAAGAAAAGATAACTGATCAAAGATAGATGATGAAAACACGATGAAATAGATTAGAATTGCTCTCTTAAAATTTTAAGTTGAAGATAAACCCAGCACTTTATTCATTCACGCTTGAATATACACCCACCCTGGAAATTCTAAGTGAGTTGAACTCTTATTTTGAAAGAACAATATTTGTAATAATATCTATCTTTTTATGAGCATGTGGTTTGTTTTTCTTTGTTGGTTTCCAGTGTGACGTCAAAAAATACCCTCCTCTTCCCCTTGTTACTAATCGATAAATATCCTTAGCGTGGCATTGACACAATTATCTTATCAATCATATACTAAATGTAATAGTCACGTAACTCTTTAAGTATTCTTAAAACAACGATATTAGTAGTTTTTAAACAGTAATTTTAAGGCGAGCGATATTTTTACAATTTTTGCGATTTCTAATCTGTATTGAGTTTTTCAATTTCGATAGAACAGTATTAGGAAAAATCGTTGCACTGTATTCTAAGATTTTTTTCTCGCATAAACATTAAGGGTGGGCCGAAAAAAACTTTTTTTCTGATTTCAAAACGCTATACCACGAAAAACTTGCCTCTTGGGTAGATAAGTAAAATGCAACAAAAATTTTTAAAATCGGTTAAAAATTGCCCTAGCGCATCAGCCCTAAAGTTTGAAAAAATACGCTATTTTCATTATTTTTCGAGTAAATGGAATAAAATAAAATAACTTCTGTAAGAAGTAGATACAGGCATACATTAGTAGAACAATGACCAGAAAAGTAATTTAAATAAAAAAATTGAATAAATTTTAGAATTTATTGGTAGTTTATTACACCTGAAAACTTACGTTTTTACTAGAAATTCACATATTTCGATGAAATAAAAAACTTTTTCCTGATTGAGCAAAATTTTGTTTTTAATAACATTCTGCCTTGATCGCTATCGCTCACAATCCCCCTCAACAGTTCTGCCGTTTTTACAGGTCGCTTCGCGATCAGAGCTCGCTTGTTGCTCATCAAAATAGCATCAAGATCTCTCGCTAATCCGCACAAATAATACCCTTATAAAACCTAACTAGCTTATCAAAAACTCCCAAATTTCTATTGAAGCAAAACAATTTTTGAGATAGTATAAAACTTTGATTTTGAGTATGATATAATCCTTTCATTCAATTATTCTGATTGTATGAGATAAGACTCCAACTCTTTTCCTTCAATACTTTGAATTAGAAGTGTATTTTAAGCCTAACTCAAGATGACTTTCACTTATGTCACCATTTTTAAGCATTTGAGTGGCATGGGAATCTGTCAAAGATCTAGTCTGTCGTTGTTCTATCTTATTGGGACAATATAAATCATGCATCATGGTTGGTGATTGGTGAATCTTCCCTACATGAAATGTAGTATGAAGCAAAGAGTATTCCATTTAAATATTTTGATTTGGTCCCGCTTGAAACTTATCTTTAAATTGGGACCCCTTATTGACTCCTTTCATTAGTTAAATGGACTATAAATATAATAATTCTTCCTCTTTAATGAACAATATTTTACTAACTCAAAAGCTAGATTTCAGAAAGGACAAAGCATGTATTTATTCCACTTTCAGTAAATTTTCAGGTATGAATGTTGATAGTTCTTATTTTATTTTAAACTTAAAACGCATTTTCTGAATCCATTTGAGGAGTATTTATTTTTAAGTAAACGCATGCAGCAATATATGATTCTGAGATAAAAATAAGTTTTTATTAAATCTATTTCGTTTTTATTGATTAATATGATACCACTTAAGTTATGTGAAAGTGAACTGACCATGGTTCACAAACGGGTAGTAAAGCTTTTAAGAAAGCTCTCTAATTTTATAACTTATGCCCAATCAGGCAGATATTATTCAGTAAAATCAGGCAGATATTACTTAAATTATTTTCCGTTGATATATAAAGTATCACACTCAATTTTGTTTAAATTTATCATTAGAAGTTATTTCCCATTTACCAACCCTTATAAGTAACGATGTCATTGTGTGTTCAAAGGTATCATATCATTGGAATAAAAACCCAGCTTTTTACATATAGTAAATAAAGCTACTATTTGCGCTTTTAAAGACAAGGCTATGATCCTTCAGTCTTCAAAATACACTTGAATTAGATTGTGGCTCTCCTTGTTTCCCATGGGATGTATTTAATTATTTTTCCTAAAGTGCCAATTCAAGAGAATAATTAAAATGTAATTATGGGGAAAATATTTGAATCAAATTTTTGATAAGCTAGTCCTAGAGAAAGTACTATGTTAGGTTTTATAAGGGAATTAATTGTACGAATTAGTGAGAGATCTTGATGCTATTTTGATGAGCAACAAGCGGCCTCTGATTGCGAAGCGACCTGTAAAAACGGCAGAACTGTTGAGGAGGATTGTGAGCGATAGCGAGCAAGGCAGAATATTATTAAAAACAAAATTTTGCTCAATCAGGAAAAAGTTTTTTATTTCATCGAAATATATGGATTTCTAGTAAAAACGTAAGTTTTCAGGTGTAATAAACTACCAATAAATTCTAAAATTTATTCAATTTTTTTATTTCAATTTCATTTCTGGTCATTGTTCTACTAATGTATGCCTGTATCTACTTCTTACAGAAGTTATTTTATTTTATTATATTTACTCGAAAAATAATGAAAATAGCGTATTTTTTCAAACTTTAGGGCTGATGCGCTAGGGCAATTTTTAACCGATTTTAAAAATTTTTGTTGCATTTTACTTATCTACCCAAGAGGCAAGTTTTCCACGGTATAGCGTTTTGAAATAAGAAAAAAAGTTTTTTTCGGCCCACCCTAATAAACATAGCTAAGTCGAAAAAGAATTTATCACCGAAAGTTTTGTTTAGAGCAGTGTTTCCCAACCTTTTACGGTCCCACCAAAGGATTTCTAAATTTTCCATACGCCCATGTATAAGATTACGCATAAATTTTCAAACTCAAAAATGTAATATTAAATTTAAAAACATAATTGGTTGACTTTTGAAAAAAATTATCAGACATGTTCAGAAAACTTGGGAGTTAATTTTCAAAACAATAATCGAAATCGTGAATTAATGATTATTATCTGAGTAAAACCGTATAGTTCGATAGTAATATTTTTTTTAATCGAAACCAATAAAACTCTAACTCCGATCATGAGTTTTGTGTCTAAATCTAGGCCCAATTTTTGCGATTTTACTCAAAACTTAATCATTAAAGCAGGTTTTGGCGATCAAGTGTGATCATTAAATTCAAACACTGATTATAACTTTTCATTTATCAGAGTTGGGCAAAAATTAGTTCTGAAACTAAAACTAAATTAGTTCCGAACTGGAACTAAAAACTGAAACTATTAGTTTCAGTTCGACTTTCGAAACTAACTTTTGGAACTAAATTAGTTTTAGTTTCAACTGTTGAAACTAAAACTAATTTAGTTCCAAAAGTTAGTTTCGAAGTTGCGAATAAAAACTAAAGTAGTTTCATCTTTTTTTTTGCAGTTTCGGAACTAAAAATGAAACTAAATTTTTTTCCACGAGTTTTTTACTGATTTGAAGGGGATGTGTGTTTGTGTGTGTTTCAGCGAAATATGGGTGCTGGGTGCGAACAAGTTCTTTTTTTTCAGGGTCGTAGAAGAATAGATTCAAGTTTGCTACCCTCAGAGTTGGAATTATTCGAATAAAAATTTAGTTGAACTTAAGTTGAAACTAAAAACTAATTAGTTTTTAGTTTTGAAATTGAAACTAAAAACTACTTTAGTTTTTATTCGCAACTTCGAAACTAACTTTTGGAACTAAATTAGTTTTAGTTTCAACTGTTGAAACTAAAACTAATTTAATTCCAAAAGTTAGTTTCGAAAATCGAACTAAACACTAAATTAGTTTTTAGTTTCAATTTCGAAACTAAAAACTAATTAGTTTTTAGTTTCAACTTTAGTTCAACTAAATTTTTATTCGAATAATCCCAACTCTCACTCTGCCATTTATAACATCTATTGCGGCAAATAACAATCAACATTCTTACACGGGTATCTCTCAGTTATTCATTACATCTCTTGACACTAGATGGCAGTGCTCTAAAATGTTATTTCTTGGGACAAGTGACATTTCATTTGAACTTTCGTATAATATGAGTTGTTTTGTTGGCAAAATTCGAGTTGATGGAGATCTTTCCTTGTCATGTTTTCGCGATAGTAACTTTTCCCGCTTTAACATAGCAGTTAAGTCGAAAAAAATTATCACTGAAAAAAGTATTGTTAGAGTAATCGAATCATTCCTACTTAAATTTTTGTAGGCCTTGGTGCGTGAAAACCTAAAATTTAAACCTTAATGTTAAAAAATATAAAGCAAGTTAACCAGTTTTATTAAATTAAAGATAATTATAAATATAATTCTTCAATTGTGTAATTCACACTCGGTCATCGACATTAATGTCTATACCGTTGTCTTCGACTGACGTTAAGATGACGAAGTAATTAGAAATAAAATACCAAGTAAGAAATGATTAAGAGGGATTGTAGAGTAGGTAAATGGAAAATACGTTTAGCATTTAAGAAATACGTTTCTAATCTAAATTACGATAGTACAGTATTAGAGTACCGCGTTTCACTATATAATAACGAATAACCTAGTTTTTTCCCTCATTAACATAGCAGTTGAGTCGAAAAAAATTATCACAGAAAGAGTATTGTTAAAGTACCAAATTATTCTTATTAGAATTTTTGTAGACCTAGGTGAAAACCTGCAAGCAAATTCACCAGTTTTATAGAATTATAAATAATTATAAATAAATTCTTCATTTGTTAAGAATCTTAACACTTTTCTTTCTTACATTGTCATTACCGTTGTCATTGACTCTTGTTAAGATGACTAAGTATTTAAAAATATTATAACAGTAGGGGAGAGCGGGGCGCCTTTCAACAGATTTCGGTTTTTATTTTTGTGACCAAACGAATTGACGGATCATAAAACTTTAACTTTCATATCCTACCATGGACTTTCGGACACATTGTGTAATTTTACCCAAGTTCTTTGAGAAAATTAAAAGGTCCAAAATTGCATTTTAAAAAAAGGTTCTCGGGTGGGGCAGGTTTCAACACAGGCGGGGCACGTTTCAACAGTGGGTTAATTTTAAAAGTTTCAGTTGATTTTAAGTTTATTATATTGAAATATACATTATAACAAATACATTTCATTAATTTAGAGTAAAAAAAGTGAAATTTTTTGCAAATTTTGGAGTTTTTCTGTTGTTTCGTAGGTTATGAGTTTTTCCACACAACTAAGTGTGATGTTTCTTTATTGTTTAATTTAAAAGTTCTTTTGAGTTATATTCCGAAAATATATTGTTAATTCAACTGTTTTTCTTCAGAATTCACCAAAAATTTTATTTTTTTAATCGCTTTTAATTTATTTTAAATTTTGCTAATTACTATAGTCATCAAAAAGGTATATCTTAAATAATTTTATTTAAATCAATGCTGATAACTACTAAATGCATAAAATTGCTGTTGTGAATCGTATGGTAGCCTTACCGTTAAAAATTATTTGTGTATTTGAGTAAATTATCTAAATCGATTTTCAGCTGTTTTTTCGCTAAAAATAAATAATTAACTCTAATACAATGCTATTATTTCTTGAATAAGTTATATAAGTTATTTAAGAGCGTTTACTTCAAGAAAAAGCATTGCGAAAGCACAATATGCTAAGCAAAACTGCTGATGTGCTGAGTGGTATATATATATATATATATAAAATATATAAAAATATGATATATAAGTATGATATATATCATATATATGATACATATAAGTATGATATATAAAAATATGCTGAGTGGTGTTAGTGTTGAAAGGGCCCCTCAAACTCTTTAGAATAAAGATATCGGTTTGAAAAAGGTATACATAGAAGCAGAAGAGTTTATTTAATAACATATGTAAAAATCAGTGACCTAAATTAATAAAAAGTTGTTAAAATCCGATTTTTTAAAAGAAATTCAAAATTTACTTTTAGACGTCAAAAACGACTCCACTCGATTACAAAAAAAACTAAAAGGTGAAATGGTAGGAATACTAAGGACAGATGTTGTTATGATAAGAAACATTACTTGACACCAGATGGCATTTAAATTAACCTCATAACAAACGAGAAAATGATTTTAATCGAAAACGAAACTGTTGAAAGGTGCCCCGCTCTCCCCTACGTAAAGCCGCCTTTCCACCGAGGCATTTTTGTCGATTCGACAAAAATCGACCATGCGACATGTTGCCCGAAGCATTTCCACTGGTGCAACAGAGCGACATCCGTCTGGCAACACGGTCGCACGTTCAACTTTTCGTGTGTTTCCTGTCTCCCGCTAGTGATGGGAAACAAGCGACTGTTGCAGGCAACACGATTTGAGAAAGTTTGATTATTTATACAATATATCAATTTAAGGATATGGAAATTGTATATTTGTAAAGTATTTAGTTGTGTGAAGTGTTAATACGCTAATATTATCAAATATTTGTGCACTGAACATTTGTTATTGAAAACTTTCCTGGTCTTTTGCTTTCACTTAGAATTCAAAGATGGCGCCACGAATAGGTTTTTTTTTTATTTTAACCAATTTCGCCATTGGAAGAAAGTTTTATGGTATTTTAACTGAAGCTCTTCAAAATTTGGACTATACAAATCATGAATATCTACTTGGACCGTTTTTTCTAGTTAAAAGAAAGATTTAAACCCCTTTCTAAAAATCGTGGGGAAATGTCTTTCATTCGTTCTCATGAGTTTTAAATCATCCTGTATTTTATTATAAAATTCTCTAAAGTAACGCTTATTTTCTTATTCAATTGAGGAAAATCAATTTCAATAAGAGTGCGAGGGGAATTGTTCAAAACTAACTCTCGGTATCACTAGGCAACACGGAGCAACTCTGTTGCTTTGGTGGAATCGCATTCAGAGCAGGCAACACGCTGGAGACAGGCTACCGAGAAAGTAGCATGTCGCATGGTCAACATGTCGCATGGTCGATTTTTGTCGAATCGACAAAAGTTGCATCGGTGGAAAGGCAGCTTAAGGATTGCTGTTCGATTATAAGGTAGAAAATACGTTTGGCATTTAATTAATACGTTTATGAATAGATGGTGCTCAAAATAGTTCGAGAAATAACCCATAGATGGCATCGTTTATTTATTGGCACAAATCTCTTTCATCTTCTTCATCTTACATTGGAAATGTCCTCTTTTCAGCTTTTGGGTTCCGAACGCGAAGCTCATAGTAGTGAGATTTATATATATAAAACACACGCTTATGTAATAACTATCTGTTTATGATATATATTGCGACAAATAAAAACAATAACAATCTACACTGGTTTCTCTCAATAGGAGATTTTTTAAGGCACAAAAGGGTGAAATCTAGCGTGTTATGCATTACATCTCCTCTCCCTAGATGACAGTGAATTTTTATGACGAATTTTTGTTGACCTCGGTGAAAACCTAAAATGTAAACTTAAATATCACTGTTAAGAAAATGGAATGCAAGATCACCAGTTTTATAAAATTAAGAAAAAAATATATATATAATTCTTCATTGTTTGTCATCTTCCATTCTCACACGGCCATCCGGCCTAGAAAGTCTAAACCGTTGTCTTGACTATCGTTAAGATGACGAAGTATTAAAAATATATTATAGCACGGCTTACTGTATTCTATACAGTAGGGTGGGTCAAAAATATTTTTTTGTACATTTTTCCAGGGGCACAGCGAGAAAAAGGTGCCAAATGGTCTCAAACTAACATGTGTAAAATATTATTCCATTATAATAACTATTTTTGCCTCCGGATTGACTTCAAAGTTTCCAGCAATGTAATAATTCCATGTAAAAATGGAAAAATTAAAATCGAGGTTTTACCTTAATTGCATGAATCCTTCATGAATGTAAATGTTTACAATGGTATAAAAATCCTCATTGAAGAGTATAAAATAATTAAAAATGAAACTAGCGATGAAATACTTGAGTTGTATAACAACATATTTTGAAATATGGCAATGAATAGAACAGGCAATTAAGAATCTCTTGTTAGATTAAAAAAAATGTGTGAAGCCTTTATTGGCGGTTGAATAGGATGGTGAAAACATTGAATTTAATGAAAATGTATGTGTCAGAATTGTGGTATCTATTATGGCGTATGCGTTTCAGACTCTCAAGCCCAATTCCCATGGGTTGCGTATTAAAATACGTCGGCGAAAAACGCTTCCCTTCTTTCCCTACATTTTCTGAGGAAGAGCAATCCTTTCTTTTAAAACTAGATTCACATGATCACATGTCATAAAGAGTCCAATCATAGGCCTAGAAGAAAAAACGCAGCGCTCAAAATTCGCACGACTTTTTTCTTAGATTTAATTTAAGAAATTTGGGAAATACGCTTGCGTTTTTAGTCACATGATTTCCTCCAACCAATAAGAAAGCCCTTATAAAACAAAACAGCATCCATTTTATTTTGATGGTTCAAAGCAGATCATAATCGTCTATATCACCTAATTTAAACTGTGCATCCTAAAATGTGAACTAATTAAGACGAGTTTAACTACTCACAAAGTTAATAAAATTATAAAAGAAGCCTAGAATGAGCGGCTTCTAGATTGCAGGAATATTTAAAAAAAAAAAAAAAAATAGACGGCATGGGAAGTAGGCAGGAATTCAGGAGACAAGCGGTGAGTTAAATGTCTTAAAATGGTATATTTAAATTCGTAAAGAGAACTGTAGTTCGAAATAATTTTTCATTATGCATTTCTGAATTTTTAGACTCCATACTCCTTCCAATTATCTCAATCCAAAACAAAATATTCAAAATTCTTAATCCTCAACCCTATCCAAATAATTTTAGAACCCTTAGATTACTTCCAATTCGACACAATGCATATTTCCGTATTTTACTTCACCTTTTTCGACATAAATCTTTGTGTAACTTGCGTAATCGTAGTTACAATACTAGATCAACTGCAAGCTATCAGATACCAAAATTTTCCAAAGATATATTTTCTAAAAGTTTTTATTATCTTGCACCTAAATTATACAACAGTTTACCTCTAAATTTAATTACTATTACTAAATATTCCACTTTTAAAAGAAAACTACATGACTTCATAATAAATATTGACGACTTGGATTCATATTTTTCCCTCAATTGAAGCTATCTATTTATAATCAGTTATCCAGCTTATTGCCATTATTTATTTACTCATTTTCTTAAGTTGTTATAATTTTTTTTTTCATTTATTTTGTATTTTATGTAAAATTCATTCTCTGTCGCCTGAACGGGAATAGTTAAATTTCCCCTTGGCGTCAAATGATTTTTTTTCTTGTGTTTTTGTAAAAAAAAAATTTTGTGCAGTAAATAAAGTTATTATTATTATTATTATACAGATGTACAAAATATACAAATAAAACTTATGTAGAACCATAATAATCATTTAAATTAATACTTGATAGCTCATTGGTATAACTATTTCTTCCCATGCCGTCTCTATTCTGCATATATTTTTGTACTTTTCTTAGTAAGTTGTCTTTTTCTGCTATTATCCAAATCAGAAACAGCCCCAATTGATTCAAATGTTTGGAGATATATACAGTACTTAAGAAATAATACTACTACATTTTAATCATGATTTGGATATATACTGTGAAGCTAATATTTTCATCAGAACATGTGAGAGAATATAAAAGAATCGATCGGCATGTGCAATCAGAAACTATATTGATGTTCTTCCTGAAAATTTTCAGTGGGAAAATTATTTTTATTTAATGTTCTTAAACCAGCTTGAAATAACTTCTTTCATTTTTTTTCAACAGCTTATGTATTGAAACTATATTTCCACGCCGGAGGCGATATTCCACTATGACTAACTCCCCAGCGCTCGCGCCGCCAAGCCAAACTCGCCGCTTTCGCAACTACGCCAAACCTGCCGCGAGATTCTCTCGCATTCTCGCGTTTCACGAGATATCGCGGCACTGCAGTTTTTGGCCACTGACGCGTATTTGTTTACGAATTATTTACCGTTTCGCTATTGTGTGCAATATTATTTTATTCGTCGCGTTTATGAATAAAATAAAGGTTAAAATTGGCAAATTATACGTTGTGCATATTATACGTTAGTTTTCATATTAACTTCAGCTTGCACAAAGTAATTCTATGTATTAAACAGTGAGTTTGAGTGAATAATATACTATTTTCCTCCTTTAAATGAGTAGGAGCAGTTTTCATAATATGAATTTCTGTTCATTTATGAAGCTCTAAAGTATGCTAAAAGAATCGCTATTTGGTACATTTCACATTTGCCTTTCACAAAATACTACTTAAGTATTATTTGCATGCCAGTGATTAATCGGCAGAAAAATTGGCAAAGCTTTTACTGTTTCTAGCATTTACTATTTTCTATAACATTGCCGTGTTTTAAGTTACATGTGTTTTAAGTTTTATTTACAATTTCTTGTATATTATTTGTTTTGAAAAGTTAGCCAGTGGCATGCGGATAATACAGAAACAAAAATATTACTATTTAAATAGGGAATTTACTCGAACAAATTATATTCAGCTCATTTAAAGATATGTAATCAATTTATTGGCTGTATAGAATTCATCAATGGTTGGTTAGAGGGTATTTCATAACATAATTAGAATCACCTTTCCCTTTTCTATGCACAACCTGTTTCTGTTAAGTATTCTATTATAGTGTATGTAAATAATATCTCTTACTGATTGTTTCTTTTGAAGAAATTATAGATTTTTAACGGTGGTATTATTTTATAAAATATCCTTTTTGGCCTGAAAGAATACTAGTTACAATGAAATAATTTAGATATTGGAAAATAGTTCCCTTAATAAGACTTCATAAAATTCTTGGTAGTAATTGAAATTGTAGAATATTCTCCAAGACAATTTAAAGCCTTTAATTTTAAATCTATTTGATTAGAAATTCTAAACAGTGTTAACATAAAAAATTATACTTTATCAATTAGAAATCTTTTCCCAAATGTATAAACTGTACCAAATGGGTCTTTAAAAATATATTGACTTATGGAAAATTTCTACTGTGTGTGCACAGTTCTGTAAATTAATATTAGTGCAATTTTTACATGAAATGTTGTTGAAGATTAACCTGTGGTACGAAAAACTTAATATTTATACAGGAAATTATACAAGATTTTCATTCGCAGTTAATCTTCTTAAATTTAACTATGACTTTCCATATTTAAGTTTATTAAGGTATTGATGAAGTGTGCAGCCTACTACTTCTTAATAATCATGAGGTAATTATCTGCCTTAAAAGTTGAGATAACTAATTTACTTCAACTAACTAAAAAGTAGTACACCGCATACTACATCAATACCCTTATTTTGCATATAATCACCAAAAATTTTTATTCTAAGGACAGATAATTTTTTGAAATTATATCATCATTATAAATAACGTTCAAATGAATATTCTCGTTAATGAGGATACTCCTAATAATATTTTTCAAAGCATTTTTACTATGAATTTACAACTGTACAATTTATTTAATACTCCCATGATCCCATAGGATTTTATTTAAAAATTGGGAAAAAAGTATCCAGTCAAGTTTCAGAGCGAGAGCCGTGAACAGCGCGAAGAAAGAAGAGCGAACAAAACAAGCACGTGCTTGTAGAATGGCGGTAGATGCGGGTTGCCAAGTTGTGCGATTGGCAAAGGGGTTACCGCGACAGCTCGAAGCGCGCCTTGCTTGGCGGCGCCAGCGCTGGGGAGTTAGTCATAGTGGAATATCGCACCCCGGAGCTTCTCGATGTCTTATTTTTATGAATAAACTTTAAAATTTTATCAGTTATGCTTTAAATTGATGCTACTAATGGATGCTACTAATTTTATGAAAAATGCATGCTTATAAAACTTAATAAAGTTGTTTAAAGTTGCTGTACGTTTTGGCGCCAATACGATAGTAGGCAAAAGTCAGTGACCTCTAGTGAGCGTAATCAGAAACAGAGCGGGCAAAAAAGCTAGGGAAAAAGATCCTTCAAAATTCGCGACGAGTAAATTCGCTTGCGTATTTTCAAAAAACGCAACCCATGGGAATTGGGCTTCAGAGAAAATTTCTACAATAGTTTTAAGTATGGGGGTTTCCTTGAAATTTCAGTGGCATATCAGGGGCAGTCCACCACAACTGTCCCCAAACGAATCCATAATGTCCAGAAATAAAAACCCTATTTTAAGAGTCAAATTTTGAAATATTTTCTTAAGGAGAGCGGTAGATACCCGTTTTAAGCTTAGAGCTCATTATTATCCTCAAAATTTTGAAATTAGCTACAGTAATTTTCAAAATATACTTGTAATTATTTTAACCAGCTAAATTTGCTATGTACTTAAACAATGTACGCGTAAGAAACTATTTTTAGTCAATCCTCCCTCCAAAGAAGTCTAATCATGAGTCTGGGTTTCAGGCCATCCCTATAGACAAAATTTAGATAAATCATCACTGAAGTAAATCATTACTGATATGTATTTCCTTATTTCCTATGAACTAATTATCCATTCGACACTTGTTTAAACATATTTATGTAATCACATTTGGATCCGAAGACTTTTAGGGAGTTTGGACAAAAGTTCAGAAACATGTAAAATCTTTTTTTTCTTTTCCTAATTAATGTGTATGTCAGCCAATTACCCCAGTTTTTTCATCAAAGCCTAAGCACAAACCAAAAATTATATTTAAACAGAATAGTGTCAACAGAACCTAGTAGAATTGTGCATGATTCAATAGAATCTGATTCTGACAAATCAATTATTCATGTATCGCATAGGAGGAAACTTCATGGCCCAACCTAGATTGCAATCAAAATTCGCTATTTATGTTAATATTGATTATTCCAACTTGATATTTGCCACTCAGTGATTGAAGCCAAACTTTACGCAGTATTTAAAAAAATACAGTTACTTCACACACAATGAAAGTTGATCAGCTAGTGCAGGGGTCGGCAACCTTTTGAAGCGGAAGAGCCAAAAGTAACAATTTACAAAATTTCCCAGTTTATAAAGAGCCGCAAAAAATTTTCGTTTCAATATTATATAGTATTTGCTTATATATATATGATTTTTTATTTAAACTTTAAATACGGAATAATATAAAATAAATAAAAAGTAGTAAATAATACTATTATAAACAGAAAAGGGGGGTTGGGGGTCCTCCCCCAGAAAAAATTTAGAAATTTGACCCAAAAAGTAGGGATTTAACTCGTTTTGGTCCGAGCCCACGGGGGGGCAATTGACCAGTCCCCCCCCACTTGCTTTTGAGTTCTGTGAACTTGCCACTATACAAGTATTTGGTTTTCAAATCCAGCAATTGCATTTGAAGCGATCCAACATCCATTTCAAATGGCTCAATGTTGATCTCATTTGTATTTGTGGATTTACTATGAACGCGAGAGAACTTTAGTTTGTTTTGAATTGCTTGAATGTCTCTGCGAATCCATCCTTTATGTTTTTTATAGCTATGCGGAAGAAATTTGTGTTAATAGTTCAATAGTTGCATTGATCTCATCGCGATATTGCTTCAGATTTTTAAAATGAAGCAATTTACCGCTCTCCATATCTTCAACGAAAAAAAAAGTTACTTTTTTTTCTTTTTTAAATAAACTACTTCTTCAAGCAAGGCGTAGGCTGGGCCCTTTCCTAGCAGTTTTAGATTTACTGTCATACCGCGAGGAGAAGAGCTTTGAACAGGGTTGCCGTGAGTAGACGAGTCCAAAAGAAGAGGGAAGCTGGTATGAATTGAACGGCATTATTTGGGTTTTTAAGCGTACATTTGGCGAGTGAGAAAACGCGTTTCACGAATGAAAATAAGATAATCATATTTTATTAAACTACATTAAAATATAGATTATCTTTGAAATTTCTCGTTAATAAAAATCGAATTAATGAACACGGTAACTATAAATCCAAAAAATTATAAAATATCCAAATAAAATCAGATAAATTGATGTAAATCACATAACATAATATCAAATTAAATAGATCAGATTCGGTGAAATATTTAAGATCAGTTGAAAAAGATCAGATCAGTTAAAATAGATCAGATCAGTTAAAATAGATCAGATCAGTTAAAATAGATGAGATCAGTTAAAATAGATGAGATCAGTTAAAATAGATCGGATCAGTTAAAATGGATCAGATCAGTTGAAATGGATCAGATCAGTTGAAAAAGGTCAGATTAGAAATATTTAATCAAATCAGATGTAATGCGAAAGGAAATTCCAAAATTCGTTACTCTAGAATCGAAAGAAGTACACAGCTGAAAGATAGCCACTCAGATTTGGCTCGGAACATTTATTTTAGCGCCAAGTGAATAACCATCACCCCCAAAATTCAGTGGAATAATCCGTTTCTATAACAACCGCAGCATCATCGTATGACGTCAAAAGCTCTTCTCCTCGCGGTACGACAGTAGTTAATTTGTTTTATTGTGGTATCTACCACGAAGTTGAATTTTTGCAGCCTTTTGTCTTCCAATACTGGATAATCAGTGCTTTTTTTTTAATTGTGGAATGTTTTTATTTCACACAAGCGATTTGTAATTAAAGATTATGAAAATACTAAACTATTGGAAAAATTAGGTACTTAAAATATATTTTCTTATTTTTAAGGGTTTTGACAGTAAATTATTAATTTTTTTCGTTTCGAACTGGAGAGCCGCAACTTTACATCAAAAGAGCCGCATGCGGCTCGCGAGCCGCAGGTTGCCGACCCCTGAGCTAGTGAAATAACAGTCCGCTGAATTTTGAAATCACAGCGTTTAAGAAAAATAGCAACTATTACCACTTTCTACTTTTAAAATTTAAAAGAATTATTTTACACTGACCCTGACTAGACTTGAGAGAGAATATATCGGATCTACCAATATTTAAAATCTATACCAGTGGACCATACATTGTTTGTTTGCAAAAAAGCCTCCTATTCTACGCCAGTTTTGTTAATATTATATGGCCTTTTTTAGAAGTTGTTTTTGTACTAATAATGCATTAATGTTACTCATATGATTAAAATTGCTTTTAAAAACCCATATTTTTAAGCTTTAAAATATTATTAACGCAAAAAATTAAATTTCTAAAATTTAAAAAAAAAAATGAAAAAAATTACATAATTTTGTTTCATTTGAAGCCAATCCGGAGGCAAAAAGAGTTATTATTATGGAAAAATATTTTACACATGTTAGTTTGAGACCATTTGACACCTTTTTCTTGCTGTGCCCAATGGAATTTGTAAAAAAAATTTTTCGCCATAGGAAAATGACCCACCCTACTATACAGGTAGCCGAGTTTTCAACAATGAAAACCATGTGACAACTTTTCCCGCTTGGATCGCCACAAGTCCTACCTATATCACCCACCGCCTTCAACACAGTGGATATATGCTTTGCCAGTTTGTCCAGTATTGCCATCTGGATTTTTAATGATTTCCGTACTCGGCTAGCCTGTATAGTATCTAGTAAGCCGTGATTATAGTATAGTACTACTGAGCAACTTAAGATCAGCCTACGACGTCACTAATAAACAAAGTAGTTCTCATCGCGGTGTCTGAATTTTGAGTGAAATAAAGAACGTCAGTATAAAAATATGATTATTTTGTTAAACCCATGTATATGTAGTACTTTTCAATCACGATTTGCGTACCGATACTCCTCTTATCAACCCAAAAGGCTTCGTGTTTACCGATTTCTCCTTCCGCATTTGTGACGTACTGGGTTCAAGAAACGTTGCAATGTTGCAATCGAGTATAGCAGATGGATTTGAATTCATTTGAGGATTTCTGAAGGTGCAGAAGGGGCTCAAGTGACATCGCATATTAACTTTTGTATAGGTGTTGAGTTTTATCGAGTAAACTTTCACCTTTTCGAAGTTTCCAATGGCTAACTTAACTAACATAATACTGATAAAAAGGCGTGCAGATCGTGACAAGTAATTTCAGCATGAGTGTTCTCAGGATTAACTATCCCCCTAAGTTGATGTCTATTTTGGGGAACAACTAATGATTTGTGAAAGAATGGTTGCATTGCAAATGAATGCTTAGTATAAAATAACCATCTCAAATCAACTGCGATGTTGGACTACGTTAGGTTTTGAAATTTAAAGATTCCTAATAATTTTCATGTTATTTTGAAAGTCGCGTATAATTTCAATTATTCCCAACTAATTAAAAAGAACGCAAATTAAAGAAGCCGATAATAAAACATGAAACAACTCCCACAAAAAAGTTCACAAATCTCTAATATTCTGATCGTGAACTAAAAAAAAAGGAAGTGTCTATCTGGACGGCAAAAACGGCAGTTGACCCATGCGCCGTATGTCTCGCGGTTACATAGCAGTCCCGGCGCTTAGTGTGATCTCCAATCAGAACCGTTGCCGTGGAAATAAGAGTAGAGTTTAGTTGTATATTGATCGTCCAAATAGACAGTGCCAAAAAAAATTAATTATGGAAACAAATAGATTTTGAAGAAATGGCAATGAAAGGTTGCCTGAAAATTGCCAATCTGTGTATATTTGGCAACTTATCCTAACCATCACGATCAGTAAAGTTTAACCCAAACCCTTAATACGAGGGCTGTCCGTGAAGTAAGGTTCCCAAAATTCTGCAGATGGAAGAAACACTGTTATGGGGGATTTTTCTACACTGGCCTGTACTTTGGACCCTTTTCTTCAAATCCCCGCCCCCCACCAACTGTCTGCGATGCTTATTAAAGGTTTGGCCACAGAGTACTAGAACAGAGAGTCCACGGCCATAGGCCATAATGGAAATCGAAAATCATGACATCTTGTTACAGGTTGGGAGAATTGTGGCGCTGGGATCGCACTAAACTCACTAGCGTCTGGATCCAGTCTGAATCGTTCGCTGGCTGCCTATGGGAGATCGAAAACACCTGTTTGCACATGCGCTGAGTTCTAATTTGGCGAGAGATTTAAGCGGCCGGCATACGTTCCAGACTCTAGTGTGGCGCCCTCACATCAGTAACGCATTTGAAAATAGCCTCGTGGACCCTCTGTTAGGATATTTCTCTGTGGGTTTGGCAGCTGTTACAGCTGAGGCTTTCGCTGTTTCCTCCCGCCACTCTCTAAGATTGTTTTTTTGTGCGCGAAAAACATTGCGGCTGTGGAAAGTCATTCCCACATGTGTGAAGTCTACGGAGAAAAGTGTATGAGCGTACAAAATGTGCGCAAATGGTACAGAGAGTTAAAAAACGGACGTACAGACGCCCAATACGACCAACGTGCTGGACGGCCTATGGGGGACGGATAACGCGGTTGGCGGGAGGAAACAGCGAAAGCCTCAGCTGTAACAGCTGCCAAACCTTAAGGGTACGGTCAGCCAGAAAATCAGCATGGTATCTGTTCAAAAAATCTGCTGTTTCTGGTTATCGGACAATAGGAAAACCGCAATCAACCCCCTTCAATGGTCCCTCCAACAAAAGACAGCCCTCGGGGAGGAGCTGTCACCACATAAAAAGGAATTTCATAACCAATAAGAAAATATTTCTAATACTGGGTGGGCAAAAAGTCAGTGAACTTTTGAAAATTCTATAAAAACCGGGGAAAAGATCAGAATAAAAAACGGTCTTCAGTTTCAGCATCCTAATGTCACGGGGTTTTTTTTAAGACAATACAAAAAATAGTTCAAACTTATGTTAATAGATGGAGCCAACATAATTCACATGGTTCCGTGTTCGATTCCAGAGAAGGAATTGAACACGGAAACAGTGTATCAGATCACCGGAACCGTGAATCACATACCACATCCAAGATAGGGTATAGGCAAAATCGTTTCTTGCGAAAGTATGAGTTCGATTTCGGCCATTAGGGGATTTACGGAGGATCGCATGGGAAATTACTTTTTTTAAAGGTTATTTTTAATTTTTTTTTAAGGTAAAGGACGAATTTAATGTATCTAGGTTTATTTATCATTCTTTTTAACGCAATCTGTTGGTCATGATGCCGGACAACAGGGTGAGTTATTTTTTAAATCAAACATGGATCCTCCTGAATTATCCGGTATACCAGTAGCTACAATATCAATTAAAAAAAATAAGGGGTACTTTTTCGGTAAAGGGGAAAGTTTGCATTTTATGTGAATAAGCTAACAATGTTTCCTTCAATGTTGGAAGCTATTAAAAATTTTATGCCTCAGCAATAAATTATTATTAATTCAAAATTACGTTTTAAGATTTTAGATTTTTCCCCCATTTTGTGTTTGGTGTTTTTCCGGCCCCCTTTTACGGAAAAGTACCAATTAGGTCTTCCCGAGAGCATAATTATATTATTTACAAAAAAAAAATAACATTTAGAAGAAAACATTCAAATTTTTAAAATTTTCTAGTTAGTATCCTCTACATTATTTACCACCGAACTGCTGGGCCGGTCATGGCTCAGTGGGTTAAGCCTTGGCTCTGTGGTTAGGAAGTTCACGAGTTCGAACCTTAGTAAATATCATGTGGCCAAACTAGTTTAAAAAATCTGTAGTTGGGCAAAATTCTGATAGATGGCAGTGTGATGAGTATTGACGATGTACCTGGTCCTTCCGGGCTGAATGTGAACGCATGGGGCCCCTCAAGCGAAAGCCGGGGGACTTCTTTCTCCCTCCTAAACGGGAGCATTTAGTCCTTTTAAGGTTGGACCAGGTACATCGAGCCAAGGTGTTTTGCCATTTTAGGTGGCAACTCATTAACATATTTCTGCGCAGCATGCGCAGTGACATGCGCGTTAGAGTGGTCACGTGAGGGGGGCGTCGTCGCATTCAGCAGCCACGTGCTAGCTCATTTCCAAAGTCGAAATGCTGAGAGTAGGTAGCGGTTTCTGGGTTCTCTTTAGGTAAGACGAAGTCTTTACGATACTGAATGTTGATATTTTCTATTGTATCAGTTTAATTCTCTTTTAAATTTTAAATAAACTTACGATAATTTAAAGTATATACGCAGTTAGTTTTATTTTGTTACATAACTAGGTTTCGAGTATTTTGGTTTATAGCACTGACCGTTAATTTTGAATTAAAAGCGTTGGAAATTACTACTTTAAACATGAGCAAGGAATACATATTCTAGACTGCACTTGATTTAAACTTTATTTAATTTGAAACCTCTGTTAGTTATTATAATTTGCAACCCGGCTCAAACTATCAGTATAACTTTTATCACGCTAAAAGGTTTCAAATATTAAATTGTTCTACAAGACTTATCTGTATCTTACAAGTTATTAATCGCATGTTTATGCTTAGTATGGTACGATCTATGCTTAGAATTAGGGTATTGAAACGTATTAGTTTAAAACCGAAACAATACCGAATTACTTTATTAAGGTGCGATTTTAAAGTAATAATGAATTAGTAACTAGGCTTTGTGAAGTAATTTTAGAGCAGTTGATGTTTGGTTGTTGTAGAATAAATAATCTTTTTTTTTTCATGTGGTGGAAAAGAATCGGCGTGTTCGAACAGTTTCGATGGTTGCTGTGTTCGGCTCCTAGCATTAATAGCCGTAGTTCGAAGATTATTCAGGTAAGTGAATCTTTTAAATTAGACTTCGTGGGAAACTGTTAGGGTACATATCGTCACCTGAATATCAAACACTATTATCTCCGTTCGGCAAACTTCGGGAATCCCGATCCTTGGCGATCGGATCGTTGAAGCTCATTTGATTGGTTCGTAAGCGCTGACATCATCGAGCTGGTAAGATCAAAACCAATCAAATGAGCCTCACGATCCGATCGCCAAGGATCGGGTTTCCCGAAGTTTTCCAAACGGATTATAATATCCCATAACATTTCAAATTGATCACTAGGGAATCGCCATAAATATTTTAAAATTTATCTTCTATAGTTTGATACCAAGAGCCTATAAAGAAAACGTATAAACATCAGCAGCGTTTACAACTTTCCCCATTCAAATTAATAATTGTTGAGATCCTATTGTAATGATGTCGTTAATGTATCCATTTTCGAATACTAAGTATAATTTGAGTAAATTGTATAAATTTTTAATACTTTACATCGACTTTATGGTATTTCCAGTGCATTTTTTTCGCAATCTCGAGAATAATCTGTTCAGAAACGATAGAATATCGTGTGTAGTATATTTTTGGCTGCGTTTTGGTTTAAAGTTTAGTTACACCTAATTATACTCGTGTTAAAAAGTTCATTTACTCTTTAAACTAAGCAAAGTTGAAATCGGGAAAGAAATTACTTCCGTGATTAGTACATAAAAGTAAATTTTTCAAAAATTGAGTATTTTTTGAATGAATTATTATAGTCACGCCGACTGTTGGAAATCAGTGATTGATGACGGAAGCATAAAATATTTTTAAGTTTAGACCCACTTTGGAAAAACTGATTAAATTAAGGTATTTTGAGGATTAATGTTGTCAAATGAAATTAAGATCTGCTATTGGAGCCTCATAATTTGATTTGTGGATTTAAAGTTATGATCTCTTATTGTAAGTAAATTTTCCAAACTTAATATTCACTTAGAAAACGTCAATTTGTTAATGTAGACCTATGAGACTTCATCTTAAAATTTTGATTCAAGAAATCAGTTCAAGAAATCAGTTCAATCAGGATAAATCATCAGCCAGACTAAAAATATTGAAAATGTTGAAACTGATTTTGGAGTGCTACAAACTGTTACTAAAAGCAATCACTTTTAATCCGTTGCATTGAGAAATTTTTCTGTAGAGGATCTCACTAAAAAGACAATAACTTTTTTTGTAAACTTTGATAATGATTCCCTACTACAAGATCGATTTAGGTATGCTATTTAAGTTTTAATAAAACACAATCTGTTATAATCGTTATTTATATGTATTTACAGGTTTGTCTGAATTGGTGATCCAGCAAAGAAGATTTCCTTAAGGGGGAAATGGGTCTAGTGGGGTAAAACAGGTATAGGATTTTAAAAGTTTATAGTATTTATAAAATTTACTAATTATGTTGATAAGCATGTTGATTTTTACTGCGACGCAAGTAAAATCAGCATGCCAAAAGTCATTAAATTTTATAAATATAAACTGTTAAAATCCCTAGACCTGTTTTTCCCCCACTAGACCCATTTTTCCCCACCCTACCCTAATGTACGTTATGGGCACAGTGATACACCGGGAATTATTAATAATGACCTGATGTATCACATTGCTCGTAACATATATAGTGCTGTCCTTTAAAAACAACCCACAGTTTCATATTTTCTTCATTAAAAGCTTAATAAAAAGGATAATTAAATCAAACAAAAAACTACTAGCGGCTCATCGTCCCTAATATTTTAGTGCTAAGCATTTTTAATTCCAACTATCCATTACAAATTGGCAGCCAATTAAGTAAGAATTTGAAAAAACCCCACTTTTTCCTAGAAGGACTCTAATTGGCCGACTGAGCTAAAACTTTAATATTTTATTCGCATAGTAATGGGATAACATAAAAACGCGCGAAAAATGCTCTAAAGTCTTTGTAACATGCATTATTACAAAATCTGTAAATCTGAAGCACATTTTTTGCCAAAAATCTACATTATCTCAGCTTGTTTAAAAAATAAGTAAATAAACCGTTCTTTGACCAGTTTTTACACCCCTGACACTCTAAAGGGCATAGAAAGACAGGGTATATGAGATGGTAAAATTATTTTTATAATTTAATTAAAAAATCTCAATGGGTTGTTTTTAAAGGACAGCACTATATACTTAATATTTTTAAAATTTATGAGTAGAATATTTTCGGTGTCTGTTTATTTTCAGGTTTTATAATGTGAACTTTCTCAAGTTCCTGAGGGACGTGTAAGTGCATTCAATGGTTACTTTTTAAGTGTTTAAATAACTAATCTTGTTTTATATACAGGTGGAGTAAGTTTGGTTGTGTCAGCTTAAGATCAATGGTAAAATCAGCTTAAAGGTAAATCGGAAAAAAATATTGGTAGTAAAAACTACTCTAAAAAATAAATTAACCTATTCCCTCAAGGAGTGATTTAATTGAAATTTTTATGCCAAGTTATCAGAAATTTGAATGCTTAAAAACTTGGGTTAAATGAATTTTAGAATGAAGTATTGAGCTGAATCACTGACACTAATTTATTTTACTAAAGATAAAAATTAAGTCAAAAACAATAGGATTTTTTAGGGCAGTTACTAAAGTAAATGTAGCAATACCTTCCTTTGAAATTATTCGAGTGTTAATAGTTAACTCATTTTAGATTTAGATAATCAGCCAGATTAAAAATGTTTTTAAAAACTTTTGAATTTTTAATAACTTCATATGTAACTGATTTTAGTAGTGCTAAAAACTTTTACTAAAAGCAATCGGTTTTAATACGTTGCATTGAAATTTTTCTCTTGAGGTAATTCTCTTCGTAATTTTTTTTAGTAGCGAAATATAAATTTGAAAATTGGTGGAGAAAGGTTGGTTGTGTCAACTTAAAATCAATGGTAAAATTCGTTATAAATATTTAAGTTAAAAGTAAATAGGAAAAATATTGGTACATAAGAGCTAATTTAAAAATTGAGTTCACCTATTCCTCTCAAGGAATATTTTAATTGAGGTATTTACAAGAAAATTGAGAGCTTAAAAACTTAGGTTTAATAAATTTTAGAATTAAATATGCATCACTGAAACCAATCTATTGTAAAAAAAATAAAATTTAATTCAATTTATAATCAGTAGGATTTTCAGGGTAGTTACTAAAGAAAATGTAGCAATACCTTCCTTTAAAATTATTTGAGTGTTTATTAACTTATTTTAGCTTTAAATTTAGAGTAGTACTTACAGACTTTTTAACTTGAATTAACATTAAACCTGGTAGTATTACCTTTATGAATTGTTGGTGAAAAAAATATTATAAGAAAAAGATGATAAATTTAGAATAATTTTTTAAATTTGTAGAACTCTAATGTATATCTCTATAGATACAAGTATTTCTCCTGTTCCTTTATAAATTTTACAAAGTACAACTGGGTATAATTTAAATTTCAGTTGATTGTAAATCTTCAATTACTGTACGATTTTATTTCAGGCAACCTAAGTTACCCCGTAGGAGCAGAAGTTCTTATGTTTTGATAAATAAATACAATGTTCTTTTGAAAAAGGTATTTTTATTTCCATAGCTCAAGTTAGACAAAACACAGGTAAGAAACACTAAGGGTGACCCCTGAAAACGGGGACGCCCACAGATCAAAAACCTTCTTTCCCACAAGTCCTACTTGTAAACAAACAAAATGTCTGTTTACAAGTTGGGATTACAGTGTTGCCCCCTACCGGTGATTTCTAACCGTAAGTAGTAAGTGTAAGTAGCTTATAGTTATTAGAAGTTGAACTTATGAGCTTCTAGTTAGTATAAAGCTACTTAGTCTAGTAGTATTAGTCTTGCTTGCAGTCTACATAAACTAGATCGACTTCTAATTACTTGAAGCTACTTATACTATCACTTACTACTTACCTGATGACCTATGGTGGCTATGTAAATATTGATGGATTACAAGTAATAGGGGAATATACACTAATAGATCCACTGAGTCAATTTGTATGCAAGAGGACTTAAAAAAAATCTGAAAGGAAGTAACAAATAAGCTGCTACTCAGATTAAAATTCCTCCTCCTAGTAGCACAACTAATACCAAATATGTCACGTTTACGTAACTGCAACTAGAAGTAAACTAAATTTGGCCATTAATGACAAAAATTGGACGAATCTTAAACGTTTCTGCTGCTTTGGGCGGGGCTTCGTCCTCTACATGCGCAGTCCACACCTGCGCGTGGACTTGTAAATTTTTTGCCTCGTTCCTATAATGGAACGACCAGAAGAATCTCAGTATCTGAACAGTCATATCAAGCCAGTATATAGATCAATATTTTTAGCAGGAAATCCTGTGACATAAGTAAACAAAAATTAGAGCAAATAATTGAAAAAATACTTAGTTAAAATAGCCCTGGTGGTAAGTCCTTTAAAGCATACCTGCATATTTTAATCTATTAGTGAAGCCAATGGTCAAGAAATGCATACTAAAATCATAGGGAATGTGGGGAAAAACTTACTTCCATGGAGGGAATACTGAGTTTAGAAAGAAACAAGCATCAAATTAGAAGAGAGCAATGATGGTTCTAAAGTTAATCAAGTGAAACATAAGGAATTTATCCTCATTGGTATTAATAAGGGAGAGGGTAGGTATGAAAATGGATATAGTATTTGATTGAGAGACATATTCACAGCCATCACCATCGGTGCTAACCAGCAACCAAAGAAAGAAAAATTGGGGCTATATTACAACCGGGTGCCATTATTCTTGGGAACTTTTTGGCACTACTCTTGGCATCATAACTCACTATTCATCCTCTGGGTTGCTAGAAAATAAATTATCACCCTAGTTGGCAACGCCTAAAACACAATTTGCACCTGGTTGTAGTATGTACAGTGGAAGCTCTTATAGCGTAATTAATCCGTACCGAGTTTTTTGTCGCTATAAGAGCAAACTTCGAGTGATACACTCGAGTGTAGAATATCACTCGTTTAAAAGCAATAAACTCGTTAAGCTAAACTATCAATTTTGATGCTTTTCGGGAAGGTGGACTCGATTCCCTCAATGATGTATTTTTAGTAGACTAATTTATAAAGTCTGGAGGAAATCTCAACCTGAAAACGATATCATTGGGATTTAGAACACAGTTCGAATCATCCAATTGATCTTTCCTCACTTTAAACAATTATTTCTTATTTTATGAAGTCTTGATACTTCCAATTTCATGTTATATTACCTTATTTTTTAGCTTTTATTTTAATTTATATAAAGTTTAAGATCAATATTTTACAGTGCATAAATATTTGCTTTTTAAATTTTGATTTTGATATTAATTTATTGCATAGCTTAGCTTGTTTAGAAAAGTCTGATGCTTAACAAAATTTATTACATGAATTTCACCTGCATCTGCATGCAATTTGAAAAATTTTTGTCTTAAATATAAGTCAAAAAATTGGAAATAAAGAAAGATAAATGAATACGCTAATAAATTTAAAGTCTAAAATCAACAAGGACATTAGGTAGCGAAAGGTTTCGTTTGGGATTGTAGCCGGTTACCCCGGGCGAAAGCAAGCGAGAAGAAGATGCGATCGTTACTTGGTGCTGTTTGTCATACTCTGATTTTTGTTTATTGGCTAATTCTGGTGTGACGCACACAAACCGATCCCGAAAAGTATTCGATAAGCTGAATCGATTCGAAGATTAGTCTTTATAAGAGCATAAAAGTGCTCTTATAGAGACTAATTTTTGGGTCTTTATAAGAGAGTATTTTTATAAGAGCAGGTCGCTATAAGAGCTTCCACTGTAATCGAAAAATTACCTTTTCGGTGGCTCTCTCTAATAGGTGGAATCCTTCTTTGACCAAGAATTAACTACGACGCTGCTGGATGTGAATATGGCTGTTAATGTTCAAAACTATGAAAAGCATACAGTAAAAACACCTTGAAAAACAATTTCAAAATATAAAAAGGATTTGGTAATTTATTTTCTAATACTCTTCACAGTTTCTTTTACAAACCGGATCATCTGTACGCAAATGTTTTTTCCGACCTTCTTTCTACAGAAATTAAAAAAGTTCGCCCTCCACATTATCTTTGAAACAGATGACAATTTCTAAGGGATAGTCCAACAGTCAGGAGAAATCCTGATATCAGATTCTTCAGAATGCAAAAACAAAGAAAAGGTCCAGGTGGCCAGGTTCCTTCAGCAGAAGCATCTAGAATCGCTGCAAAGAAATTGTTCTTCGTGAATTTTAAGAATAATTAGGAATACTATTCGGTTACACATTTATTCAAGACTCCAATGTTTCTTGACAATAAAGAAATAAGCTGAGAGCAAACGAAGGAAGTAGTTCCCGGCGCAAAGTCCGAATGCCCCGTAAAATTAAGTACATTAGAAATTTGAAAATGCGTTTTTTTTTTGGTAATAATATTCATACACTGTTTAGTATTTTGGATTTCGTGAAATTTACATCATTCATAATGAGAAATATTAGGTTTAAAATATAATCACCACTAAAAAAAGTATAAAATAAGATATAAATGTATTAATTATTTAAATCTAATTGTTCGTGGATCACATCAATGAATATTAAACTAGCTGGGGAACCACACGGAACCCGGCACTCCAATCATATTTCAAAGCAAAGAAGTAGGTATTTTTTTATAATTTGACATAGTACTATATCCATTTAGAACTGAGAGCTCACAGGCGATCCGCTCGTCGTAACATCATTATCAAGAATGGTTGTGATCTAGGACAGTAAAACATCCCCAAGCTATTTCAGTAACTAAATATTTACTATAGTAAATCAACCAGTTTTAATCAAGATAATTAAAATTGTCATTAAAAAACATACTAAACCTTTGGTTTTCAAACTTAGCAGTTCACAAAAGATACTTTTGCTAATTCAAACAGACCCGGGGATCACACTGAACTAAGCATAGGTATCCTTTTAAAACACAAAGGCCAAGGTAGATAGCTCATCTTACGATTATAGTTTAGTTCAGAGCTATGAGAGAATCTTCGTTGTAAAAAAAAAACGTACGATTCTCTGTTTTAATGTGATCTTAAAACTATGATATTCTATATTTTGAAATCATTTAAAATTTTCGAGGAGTTCTTCAATTATCTGTACTTATATTCTTTAAAACATAAATTTTTAAAAGTGGACAGAAAAATGGGCAAGTCCTGTCAGTTACCGGGAGTACATTTTAGGAGCTGGCGGCACAATTTTGGAATTTACCTTTTTCGTTAAAAATAAGGTTTACGACTTAGTTTAATTACAAAATTATACTCAAATAGTTAGATTTATTGTTGATTTCTGGGAATTATTACTGTCTACAGTGTTTTGAAATAATTTACATTTTAATCTTATTTAATCGTCTTAATCATACCCCCGATGGCCAATGTTAAGTTTAACATTTTTAAAAAGTACTAAATAGGTAATTATTATGAAATCACCAATGAAATATATTTTTTTTTGTAAAAATATTTAATTAAACATTTAAGATTTTTTAAGTTAATAAATTTAACATTTTGACTTATTTTGATGGTAACCACATTAGCTCGGTGATGTATCAAACCTTTTGCGTTTAATTTCCTTGGTGATTTTTTCCCAGATGGTTAACGGAATAGTATCAATAATTATTTTCGAGCATTTGTCTAAGAATCTTAAAATTAAACTATTTGAAAATTAACATCTTTACAAATACGTTTTTTGATGCATTCTCACATATTGAGAGCAAAAATGCATTAAACTCATTTACTATGTAATTTCCCTTCCTTTATAATTACAAATATAGGAATAAAAGCTGATTATTTCTCTGAATTAATATGATATGCCGGATAGTCTTGGAGATGACAAACAAACACAAATGCTTAGATTATCAAGAACATTTTTCCACGATTATTCAGGTTTGCATACTATAAAAAGGCTACCATATCAAACCTACTTAAAATAACTTAGTATTATGTTTTACATTGATCGTGAAAATTCAAGCATTACAACTAAGTTGGTATAAAAATTTAAACAAGAAAAAACCTCAAAACATTTAGAAGTACAGTGTTCCCAACCAGAGCACATACTGGTATTTGCACAATCTAGCCGGACAAAATTATTTTTGTATCTAATTAGATTCCAACTAGTTCAAATAAGACAATTCAATATGTTTTTAAACATTTATTCATAAAATTATAAAATTAAAATATTTTTTGAAATTCACATACAAATATGCCCTAAACAACATAATAAAAACAAAACCTGACGGTAAACATGGCGAAACATATTTTTTTCATTCTTCTTCGCTTTCTGACGAATATTCGATAATATTTGGTTCCGCAGGAATTAACATGGCCAAGCTTTCAGGAAGAAATGTGCTTGTTTTCCTTTTTTTAATGTGACGCATGCTGCTGAGTAAGGGATCCGAACTGACAAAATTTACAACTATCCGGACGTATCCGGACATGTTTTCATTATATTTTTAAAGATAAATATCCACAGAATAATCCCTCATCAAAATAATAGCCCGATCTATCCCTATTCGTGAACAAAAACTTGAGCTAAGATAGTAATTTAATTTATTCAGATAAAAAAACTGGTTAATATATATTAGTCCAAAAACAATCGCCTTAATTAGTTAATACTAACATGTTATACAAAGATGATAAGCCTCTTACCTGTATTATTAGAATCCATCACTTTCAAATTGTAAGATAAACCAGAAAACATAAAAAAATAGCTTCAAAGATGATGATTTTTAAGAGTGTCGAGAACAGATACGTGTGTTCATTCTTCGTACCTGAAACCGATTTCTAGACCAATATTGCAGTTTTGATTTTTGGACTTTTGTCCGGCTAGATTGTGGAAATACCTGTATGTGCAGAGGTCCGCGAGAGCCTTTAAAGCGGTCGTGAAGAAAAAATAGATAAACATTTCCATTAAGGCTGAGCGCGCACGATCGACTTTTGTCACGGTGACAAAGACAAAATTGTCGCCATGGCTATTGAAACAAGTTAGAGTGCGCGCACTTGGCGACGTGACTCTTGGCCGATTGCCAAGGATTTCTTCATAGAGATCCATTGTTTTCTAGTGATATTTTTGATACTAGTGATACTGGTCGCCGTGACTTTAGTCACTCGTGCGCGCTCAGCCTAAATATAAATGGGAGCGTATTGAACGAGATAACATTTAGATTTAATTATATCCAAGCTGATGACATCAGCTTAGAAGTTTGGGGATAACAGTCACCACTAAATTGTTAACAAACATTTCTATAGATAAAATAACCAAGTATTTCTAGACTTATTAAATAAAAGTAACAAAATTTTGTACAATTAAATTTTAACAATATTATAGCCAAAATTTACTCTAACAAGATATATTAATTTGCTCGATGAAATAAAGCTAATTTTAAGAACATGAAATAAATTTCTTTGTTCAATTAGGAAAAATTAATTTTCATAAAACATTTATGAGAGGGAAGGTTTTATTTATAAAAGGGGGTTCTTAAAAGTTCCAATTTCGGGCTTAAAGGCCCGTGGACTCTAACTCAAGATCAATAATTATCCGTGATTCATTAATGAATTGTGGCGGACTCGAGCCATTCTCCTCTTATAATCGATGCTTCTATGTGAGCCCTCAATGTGGCCACTCAATATGGTAGTTTTACTAGTGGCAACACCTGGAGAGTCGATTGCTATTTTATTTAGTCTGCCAACTTGTTTACTACACTCTTCTTTTCGCTGGCTCTGCTGCAGCGAGCCCTTTTGGCTCTTGTTATCAGTTTTTAAAGTTTTTACATGTTAAAGGTTTTAATAAAGTTATTTTAGTAATTTCTGCGTTGATACCTGTTTAGGAACACATCACAGCCCACTATAGATTGGTGACCTTTCGGAAAAGCCACGCAACTGGAGTCATTGTGGTATTATCGTCTCGTATGTGGTCTGTTTGATTTCCGTCACGATCGGATTACCTGCATTCACTTTCCTCATCAATTGCCTCCCTGCTGTTACTATGTCACCTCCCGAAAATATTTCTGGTCCTCAGAGTGAGACACATGTGGATTTTCAAGTCGCTCCTGTGGCGGTCAAGCCACCCCCCTTTTGGAAAGGGGACCCAGCGTTATGGTTCGCGCGCCTGGAGGCACAGTTTGAGTTGGCAAGAATTACTACAGACTCCACTAAGTTTAACCATGTTCTGTCGGCTATTGAATCGGATATTTTGCACAGTGTGAGTGAGTTGGTTCTTAGACCTCCTGCTGAAAATAAATACGAAGCATTAAAAAAACGTTTAATCGAAATACATTCTGAAAGTGAAGCATCGAAGATGAGAACCCTGCTTCAGGGTCCAGAGTTGGGTGATCAGCGGCCATCGCAGCTCCTCAGCCACATGCGTTCACTTGCCGGGGGTAATGTGGGAGAACCCCTTTTGAAATCACTATGGCTTGCGCGCTTACCAACCAGTACTCAGGGTATCCTTGCGGCGTTCAGCGAGGATTTGGATAAGTTAGCCACTGCTGCAGATCAGATCAAGGATTTGACCTCTCCCTCTTTGATTGGTTCTGTCTCAACCACACCAGGGGAGGATAGAACTTCTCTATTGGAGTCAAAAGTTAGCCAGCTATCAGAGCAGGTGAGTAAACTGACGACTTTACTCGAGCGGTCTCGTAGTCCGGGACGCAGCCCTGGGTATTCCCGAAATCGCAGCAGTTCGCGAAATAGGTTTAAAGAGCCTAAAGATGGTTATTGCTTTTACCACACCAATTTTGGCCGAAATGCCAAGAAATGTAACCCTCCTTGCTCCTTTCAATCGGAAAACTAGGCGGGCGGTCGTCGGTAGGCCAAGTTGCCGATCGCCTCATTAATAGAGTCTTGCTGGCCGATCCTACATCTAGTATGACCTTCCTGATTGATACAGGAGCGGACATTTCGGTCATTCCAAAGTCGTATGCCCCATACGCCGAGGTCCAACAGGACTTAACTCTGTACGCCGCAAACCATTCCAAAATACGAACCTACGGCACCAAACGCATCATGTTGGACTTGGGTTTGAGGCGCCGCTTTGCTTGGTCTTTTGTGATAGCTGATGTCCGCCAGCCTATCATTGGTATTGATTTCTTGAAATATTTCAATTTACTCGTTGATGCTAGAAATCATAAGGTTATTGACGCCCTAACTAAGCTCACGTCAAATGGCGAGTTGCCAGAAATTAACTCTTTATCTTCAAATTTAACAATACTTTTTGGGAATTCTCCGTTCGATAACGTTTTGAGTCAGTACCCGGAATTAATCAATCCATCTCAACCGTTAAATACTGATAGGACGAACGAAGTTTACCATCACATAGAGACCAAAGGCCCTCCAGTATTTTCAAAACCCCGTCGATTAGCGCCCCACATTTTGAAGGCTGTCCGTAAGGAGTTTGAGGACCTGATGTCTCTTGGAATAATTAGGCCGTCAAAAAGCCCATGGGCAAGTGCCTTGCACGTAGTAAAAAAGTCTAATGGCGATTATCGCCCTTGTGGCGATTACAGGAGACTCAATGCTATAACGGTGCCAGATCGTTACCCAGTTCCCCATATACAAGACTGTACGCAAAGCCTCTCCGGGAAAATAATATTTTCAACCCTCGACCTGGCTAGGGCATATCATCAAATTAAGGTAAATCCACCCGATATTCCTAAAACTGCAGTTACGACACCCTTTGGCCTGTTTGAATACACTGCAATGCCTTTCGGGCTTAGAAATGCTGGCCAAACATTTCAGAGACACATGCATCAAGTATTATCAAATCTTGATTTTTGCATCCCCTACTTCGACGACTTACTTATTGCCTCTTCTTCCGAGTCGGAACATCTCGACCATCTACATCAGGTATTTTCCCGCTTAAAGGAATATGGGCTTAAACTAAATCACAGTAAATGTGTGTTGGGAAAAAGTTCTGTTAAGTTCTTGGGTTGTCTCGTCACCCCGGAAGGCGTAAAACCCCTTCCTGATAAAGTAGACGCCATTATTAATTTTCCCAAACCCGATACTATCTCTCAACTTCGGCGGTTTTTGGCAATGTTAAACTTCTATAGACGTTTTTTGCCCAATGCTGCCAAGATCCAAATTCCCCTGAATAAACTACTCGTTAACTGCAAGAAAAATGACAAGCGGCCTGTGGTGTGGAATGACGAGGCAGAACAGGCATTTCTAAAGAGTAAGACAGCGTTGGCTGAGGCCGCAACTCTCGCCTATCCGGATTCTCAGCAACAGATGTGCCTACTTGTGGACGCCTCTGGTACAGCTGTGGGTGCTGCGCTAAACTGTATTACCCAAAATGGCCCCAGGCCAATGGCCTTTTTCTCTCGTAAACTGAGTGCCACGGAGACCAGGTACAGCACTTATGACCGCGAACTTCTTGCTATCTATTTAGCAATTAAACATTTTCGTTCCCATCTAGAAGGGCAAAATTTTATAATATTCACTGATCATCGTCCTTTAACCTTCGCGTTTTCAAAAGTCTCAGAGTCTAATTCTCCCCGGCAATTAAGACATCTTGACTTCATTTCTCAGTTTAGCACGGATATTAGGCACGTTTCTGGCACTGACAATATAGTTGCCGACACGCTGTCTCGAGTCCAACAAATATCAGCTGCCCCTTTGGACTTTCAAGCTTTGGCTGTTGCTCAGAAGAGTGATCCTGAGCTCCAAAATCTTTTGTCTCATCCGACGTGCTCACTTAAGTTTCAGAAAATGACCTTGTCTAAAGATCTGGAGATCGTATGTGACGCAGCTTCTAAAAAAATCCGTCCCTACGTTCCTTTGCAGTACCGAATGGCTATTTTTAAGTCCCTTCATAACCTGTCTCACCCAGGCATAAGAGCAACCAAAAAGCTCATCCTGGAGAGATACATATGGCCTTCTATAGCCAGGGACGTCGTGCATTGGACCCGTTCCTGCATGGACTGCCAAAGATCCAAGGTCATCCGTCACAACGTGAGCCCTCTTCAGCCATTTTCCCTACCCGCAGCAAGATTCGATCACGTTCATTTGGACCTGGTTGGTCCTTTGCCACCTTCCAACGGTTCCTGTTACATTTTGACGTGCATCGACAGATTCAGTAGATGGCCTGAGGCAGTGCCAATCTCGGATATCACTGCGGAAACAGTGGCGCGGGTCTTTGTATCAAATTGGATAGCCCGTTTTGGCGTTCCAGCCGTGGTCACCACACTGTAAAAAATTTTGAGTGATGAAACACTAAAAATGGTGGCAACAAAGTTTCCACTTAACTTTTAGTAATGGTACACCAGGATTAAACTGGGTTTCATTACACCAATCTAGGGGAACTTTGCTGCCCCATTTTTGGTGTAATTAAACAGGTGTTTCATTACCCCAAGTTAGGTGGAAACTTTGTTGCCACCATATTTAGTGTAATGCATAACACCCTTCTGAAAAGGTGTAATGAAACACTTACCTGGTTATTTAAGCTTTGAATCATTTCACAGCAATTTTGATTAAAGGTAGAGCTTTCATATATTGAAAATTTTATGTCAAATTTCACAAATATTTTTAATTTTAGTATACAATAAAAATATTAAAACCTTTAATGAGTTAGATGCTAGAAGTGTAAATCTGGCTTTGTTGTGGAATAAATTCTGCAAATTTTACAGTTTTGAAACCATGAAATTGTTTCATAAAATAGGTGTTTAACGGCTGTATTCACCACTAACTTGACCTAAGGTTAACCTGGAATCAAGCACTCTGATTGGCTTAAAACTTGTTTCCCTTTTTCAACTACCAATTAGAAGTTTTGATTCCAGGTTAACTTTATGTTAGGTTAGTGGTGAATATGGCCGTAAATATACACCACCTCCCTCTTAAAATCATTTTAAACAGGAAAATATCAAATAGTCTATATCTGAATTAAAAGAATTAAATTTCTAAACTTAAAATTGGCAAATTTCAGCCATAATTTTCATTAAAAGTAGAATTCAAACCAAATAAAACAATGAAGTTAAATTTTGCAAAACCCAGTAAGTAGTACACAAAAAAAATTAGAACTAAATAAGTGGTAACACAATGCGCAAATTTATTGAAATCACATTCAATAAAATACACTGTTAATTAGAAAGCCCAGAAGTATGATGCTGTCTAAATGGATTCAGCAATATGGTCACTTACCTAGGGGTACACCTTACTTCCATGGAGGAACACCTTTAAAATTAATGCTATATAAATTTAAACATTAACCTTCCATTTTCTTTGAAAATTTTTCAAAACAAGTATTTTGTAAACATACTTTGAGAAGAAAACACAAACATAGAATACATTGGATACATAGAAGCACACACGCACGCCAAGCGCAGCTAGTTTTAGAATTTTGCAAAAAAATCTTTTCATATAATTTAAATTTTTGGTAAATAAATTGATTTTTTCTTACTGTTGTTGCTTATGAAGCATTACAGTATTTAGGTTTGGGACAGTCAATATTTTTTTAAGTCAAAATTCAAAAGACATGGGGGAATTTAATTAGTTTGCAAAAACTATTTGAAGGAATTTTTGTGTGCAGAGTTTTTTGTTTTATCCAACTATGTTTGTAAATAATTAGCATTTCTACACTTGAGATAAATTTTGCTTAGAAAAATATCCCAAAATGGAAATATTTTATCTCAATGCTGATGTTTAAAGATTTGGTTGCCAACTTCAAATTCTAGGCAGGTGGAGCTTAATTGGAGCATTTTAAAAACAAAATAAAAAGCATAAGAATAAAAGGGTACCTTAGGATTAGCTGGGAACAACCATCAAGTTTTATGCTAAATTACCAAAAAATAATCAAATATTAAAATAAACACTTAAAATGTCAACACTTTTTTAATTTTCGTAATATTTTCATATGCAAATAATAAACTGTTGCCAATATAATAATACAATGAGAAAGATTTGTGTCCAGGAAATCCTAAAGTTGCAAATAAAAATACTATATAATTTTAGCATATAAAAATTAACTCAAGATAATTTTAAATTGAAAGTGCACAAAATATAAACTATATTCATTTGATAATTTTAAGTTTATGTTTACAATTCGGTTGTTAACAAAGTCACCTGGTTGACAACTGAGGTTTGCAACCAAGTTGATTGTCTTTGGCAAGCCAAATCTTAAGAAATAGTAGAATAATAGTAAGATAGTAAAATCATCAAATGGCAAAAACATATTTTAAGGCTCATAGTTAGTCCATAGAACACTTGTACAAATTTATATTAGCTAAGAAGCTAAAAGAGAACACTAAATTCCAGTTACTCATTTTTTTAATGCAGTATATAAATCTTGCTATTCCTACAAAATATTCTGGGCCTTTTTAAGTAAGTGTTGGCTCACAAGTGTGCCATCTGGCCTGTAGGAGCGACTCGCTGCCAGCACATATATAAGCCACCTGTCCCAAAACAGTTAAGGCATGTTGCTACCAGAGTTGACCATGAACGGTTGTCTGGAAGAGAAGAATAGTATGAAGAGTAGGCTGCTAGAAGGTGAACTCGCCTTGCTAGCTGAGGCGAGGTCTAGGCTTTTTTTACTGGAATGTCCATCCAGCTTTATGAAAGAGGTGTGAAGACTAGTTCAGTGATGTCTGCGAAGTTGGCAACCAGAGCAGTGAACTGGCTGGACCAGGGAGAGAAGTGAAGAGCTGGTGACCTGTCCATCACAGGAAAAGGCGAAACTGGGTGAAGAGGAGCTTTGCTGCGAGGAGTAAGCGTCAGGGGGTTGACCTGTTTAAAAGTACTAACATTAAAAGATTTTCTGAAATATTTTTACTAGTGAATTAATAACTTAAAATAGGAGAATATAGAACTAGTATACAGTATAGCACTGTTTATACGTCTTTCAAGGGACTGACGTAAAAAGACGTATAATTGAAAACAACTTTGATTATTAGGTTTCTAATGCTCCTAATGTAGATTTGTAAATACAATAAATTTGAGGTTTTTCTAAAGGAAAAATTACTGCAAAACTGTTTTTATACTGAAAATAATATTTTAATTTTAAAACATTTAACATAAAAATAAAACAAATAATACCTGTTTATTCTAAATAGTATTTATTTTACTTTTCATATCTTGAGTACTATATTTCACATCCTTAACACTACCTTCCCAATACATTGCAAATCTTCAATTTAGTATTAGTGTTTTGAAAAAATCATTCATTGTCATTTGTCATAAAAAAGATTGCCTTTGACTGATAATAAAAATAATATTGATAATATAATTAACTAAAAATAATAGGTTTCTCTGATTTTAAGGCTACTTTCTGTCAAACATGAATTACAAAATTGTATAAGGCCACAACGTTGATTTTTTATTGGGCCCTTAGCTAAACACGTTGAAATTGCTAGGCTGGGGTGTTGATTTGCAAAAAAAATAATGCATACTTTGACAGCGGAAGACCAGGCAGTGTTTTCTGGGCACCCTTCTTTATTGAAGCTACAGCGAAATTTATTAGTTTTATTTTAATGTAACTTACAAGTTGCAGTTCTCTCCGGGTGTAACCCAAGGGGTCCCAAAATGAGTCAAAACACTACACTGTAAAAAATATTGGGTGCCAAAACACCAAAAATGGTGGCAACTTTTTTCTCCACCAAATTTGGTGTTATGGCTAGGTTGGCGTTATGCAACACCAGGCGGGCGTTCCATAACACCAAGTTGGTGTTATGGAACGCCCTGGTGTTGCATAACACCAACTTAGCCAAAACACCAGATTTGGTGGAGAAAAAAGTTGCCACCATTTGTGGTGTTGTAAAGCACCACTACTGAAACTGGTGTCACGAAACACCCTTAATTAGTAACTCATTTTTTTCACGCAATGTAAAACTTCCAAATCTATCACCAAATTTGCCAAAAAGTAGCTTTAAGCACTATAGTTAACTGCAAAATTTCTACTCTTCGGTGGCAGTTTTCGTGTTGGCGTAGTAGTCGACGTTATAATACCCAAATACCAGAGTTTTTTCACAAAACTGTTCACTTGTGAATATTATGTCATAGGCACTGTAACAAAACTGCAAAAATAAAGTTAATCGTCAGCCATACTCTCATTTGATTCCGTCAACTCTTGAATGGTTCTTCAGAAGTTATACAATTTAAGTCAAAAATAGCTGTATATATATATAGTTGAATATATGTCATTACCGCAAACTTGGCAAATTTGTCATTATGCCAATGATTAATTTACAACGAGCATTCAAGTCAGTAACTTGAACTATTAACAAATGTGATAACATTTTATCACAATTTTTTGGGGTGCCTAAAATTTTTATACACTGCATTTCAAAACAGTCAAACTTGCTGTTTCTCTGCTTTAAATATTCCTTATTTCTCACAAATAATTGCATATACGTATACTCTTTATTATTATGACATTCTATTTGAAAAATCTGGTAGTTCAAGTTAAACAGATCAACCTAGCTGGACTTCACACCTGTAGTAGGTTGTCAATATTTGTATTTGTGACACCATCAATCAATGTAACTGACAGGCACATCATAACATTAATGTTAAAAATTTTACTTGGGGAAATATCAAAAAGGTATTTCTGGCATTCTTTTAGCCATATTCATCCCAAAATATTTAGCTAGCATCATAAATATATGTAAAATATTTATTTTGTTTTTTTTTGTTCAATCGTATAAATTAAAATAAATTAGACAAAATGGGGCACTAAATGCTACTTAAGAATAATTTTAGTGGTTGTTCCCAATTCAGATCAAATCCTATATATTTTATTTATATTCGAAAACCTGTTAGAATAGAAAACTTAGAGAGCTGCAAGGTTAGTTATTTGTCAACAATCTTGTCAGGTTATGAGGAAAAACATCATTTAGGGCACACGGAACACCTCGATGGCCAAAACAAGGCAAAAGTAAAGCATAGTTTAGGGAACGTACCCATACTACGTGACCTATTTTTTACTATTTTTGACCCCCCTCCCCCCCTTGGTGACCACCCGTAGTATATGCCAAGACCCCCCTGCCCCTCAAATTTTCACGTAGTAGTAATTTCAATCATTTTTAGCAAACAGAAAGTTAAAAAAAGTCAATTTGGCTTAATTTGTCTTTATTAATACAGCGCTTTCCTCGTGACGGCAAGAGTACGTGCATACAAGTGTGGAAAATATGTTATCAAGAAGAAAAAAATTTGTAAAAGTCATTGTAACATAACTTAATTTACAAACACAAGTCTTTTTTTCCTTATTTTTTGACTACGTGACGAAACCCTAAGACTCGAGTGTGCTTTATATCTTATTTCAGCACTAGCGCTTTCAGCGCTAGCCCGGCGTTGCCCGGGCGCAGTAAAACTTTATTTATATACCTATAGCGCAACGTTGCTCGGATGTTATTGACGGGCTGTGCCCGTACTAAGTTCCTTTAACTGAATCTCATAAATTTGAAATAGTTGGGAAGTCATATCATCATAATATATAAAACTGGAAGTCGCGAAAAAGCGGCCGTTTATTGCAATCGGATGTTTTGATAATGCCTATGATTGTCCGAAAAATCTTTCTCCTACTATCGGAGTGGTTCGTTTCTCAAAGATTTATCCTGTTCGAATGTTGTAAGGGGACACCATAAATTACGTGGTGCTTTTTTTTTCCAAAATCTGGACACCCCCTCCCCCCTTGGTGAGATTTTGCTAAATCCCCCCCATGTGAGATTTACCTACAACTTTTTAAAAATGATTTTCCTTTCTCATACTTAGAAATTATATGATTTTCTTTTTTTAACTAAAAAGTTCACCGTGAGATTTTAATCGACCCCCCCTCCCCCCTTGGTGAGATTTTTCCAAACCCCCCCCCCTTTTTGACCTCACGTAATTTATGGATGTCCCCAAATGTTAAATGCCCCCTTGCCGCTTAGAACTACGACTGTTCTTTGAAACCTGGCAACATTTTTCAATATGGCTGATGTTTACGTCGATAAGGCGGCTATTGTCAGTTTTTTTCTGAAAATATTGAATTGCATTTTCTCTCATAATAAGTAGATAATTTTTGTCATTTTCGAAAACCTTGATCTCCATTCTATTCTTTTTGACGTTGTTTCTTTCGTTAGGTATCTTTAATATATATGTTACGGGCAATGTGATAAATTCAGTGGAATTTATGAATGAAATTTATCACTTTGCCCGCCTCCACTTCGGGCATTATTAATAATGCCCGATTAATCACTTTGCCCATAACATATATATCTTCTGTTTCTCTAATCTTTCTGACGACGGTTAGAAATGTCTTCTTTGGATTGGTACAAATCGTTGAATGATTCTTACAGCTCTCCCACGAAAGCGATAAGTATCATTATTTACTTTCTTTTTAAATGTTATATGTTACTTGCTTTTAATTTTCTAAATTTCTTTTTGTAACATTGTCTTTTAACATGTAGCCTCTTTTGTTTAGTATCACTTGGTATACAGGTTGAAAACAAAATAAATCTAAGTAAGACAAACCTTGTTTGTGAAAAATTGACAAACAGAACACTGAAAATCAGTAAGCGTAAAGAAAACAAAATTAAAAACTACTGCATTCAATTGGTAAGTGAACAAAAAACATCTAAAATCAACACATGTAAAAAAAACTTAGTATGTAAAATGAGTAAGCTTTAAAAAAAAGTAATGCAGTTAACTTGGTAAATAAACAAAAATCACCAAAAATCTGTAGGCATAAAACTAAATGAAAAACAACTGCTAACTAAACTTAGTTGTACACTGTATTTCACTAAGCATAAAACTACGTATATTGTAAGTTAAAACAAAACACTGAAAATCACTTAGCGTAAAACTATATTGTATGTGAAAACAAAACACGGGTAATCAGTAAGCTTTAACAAAATAAAAAACTAATGCAGTCAACTTAGTAGGTAAACAAATATCACTGAAAATCTGTAAACATAATGAAAAGAAAACATTGAATAACACTATATTGAATGTAGCGCAAAAGTATTTGAAAAACAACTAAGCTGATCTTAGTTGTGTGTGTAAACAAAACGCTGAATATCACTCAGCGCAAAACTATATTGTATGTGAAAACAAAACACGGAAAATCAGTAAGCTTTAAGAAAATAAAAAACTAATGCAGTCAACTTAGTAGAAAACAAATATCACCAAAATCTGTAAACGTAATCAAAACAAAACAATGAATATCAGTATATTGAATGTAGCGCAAAACTATAAGAAAAACAACTAAGCTGATCTTAGTTGTATGTGAAAAGAAAACGCTGAATATTACTCAGCGCAAAACTATACTGTAGGTGAAAACAAAACACGGGAAATCAGTAGCTTTAACAAAATAAAAAACTAATGCAGTCAACTTAGTAGGTAAACAAATATCACCGAAAATCCGTAAACGTAATCAAATCAAAACATAAACAATAATATCACTATATTGAACTAGCTGTTACGACCCGGCAAAGCCGGGTCTTACAGCTAGGCTAGCCTTTTATGCGAGCTTCGCTCGTTACTACTTCAAGTTCCTATTAATTATACATTAAATAAGAAGTTTAACTTTAATAATTTATTATTGTTGAATTAGAAACCAACTTCCCTAAAAGTAACTTTTTAACCTTTATTAAGTAAACCAACTTTCTTGAAAGATATTTATTTAAAAGCTATTATATTATTTTAAAATTTTAATTACTTTTATTTATTTATTTTTCTGATTATTGCGAGATGGCATCGAGTCAGTGAGTGACGTGGGCTTTTATATTTTTCTGATGATTATGATTATTATTGCGAGATGGCATCATAGTGTGCGAGCGTTCCAGAATCAGTCAGTGAGTCAGTGAGTGACGTGGGCTTTTATATTTTTCTGATGATTATGATTATTATTGCGAGATGGCATCATAGTGTGCGAGCGTTCCAGAATCAGTCAGTGAGTCAGTGAGTGACGTGGGCTTTTATATGAGAGATGTAGCACTCAAACTATATTGATGTTTGATGAACTGAGTTTGTTTAAAAAATGCACAAATAATACTAAGCATAAACTTAAATATATGAAAAGATATTCAAACAACAGTATTCATTAACTACAATCAAAGTAAGTATAAACGAATGAAAGCGTATACCGTGAATACCGTATACGAATGAATGAAAGCGTATACCAAGTGATACTAAACAAAAGAGGCTATATGATAAAAGATAATGTAACACTAAGAAATTTAGAAAATTAAAAGCAAGTAACAGATAACGTTAAAAAGAAAGTAAATTATAATACTTATCGCTTTCGCGGGATAGCTGTAGTAAGAATCTTTCAACGATTTGTACCAATCCAGAGAAGAAATTCCTTTAGTTAACTGCAGTCAGAAAGATTGGAGAAACAGAAGATCTATATATTAGATACCTAACGAAAGAAACAACGTCAAAAAGAATAGAAGAGAGATCACTGTTTTCGAAAATGACAAAAATTATACTTATTATGAGAGAAAATGCAATCTGAAAACTGACAGTAGCCGCCTTATCCGTAAGGCGGCCTTACGGACGTAAACATCAACAATGCATTCTGCATTCACATACTTTAAACTAAAGTTCCACAGCTTGGGAAAGGATATAAAAGAAATAATATTGCACAGAGTAAGAGAGTTGTCACAGAGTAAGAAAATCTAAAGTTTAAGTCCAGTTAATAAGGTGACGTACAAAACTATTTTAGCCCACTACATATATCAAAGTTAAGCCTAACTAACGTGTTTGAACTTTCAATCAAACTAAATTATAATTTATCAATACGTTACGAAAAAAACACACGGTATTGGGAGTTAAATAATTGCTTACCGTTTTCAAATCAATACAATTTCTGTGAGACGTTTGCACTTGTCTTCAAGTTCGTTCTAGTCCGGGATCCACACGATCAAATCATGAAAATAAACACTTGCTTTTGCCGCCAAAGGATACGGTCACGGATGCTGCAGCAACACCAGGATCAACACCTGTTTTGGTGTTTCATGAACTCAAAATGGTGTGACCATACGCTTTTTTTTGTAGAACACCATTTATTTAAGGTTGACACCATGAGCAGTGCTCTTTAACACCAGGTTTTTAGTTTCTGCAACTGGAAACTGGCGTTACAAAACGCCTTTGTTTTTACAGTGTACTTTTAAGAGTAAAAATTCAAAACTTGTTTGAGGAAGGACCTCCAAACCCCCCTTGAAATTTTTAAATCCATTATATACTGATTTTCCTTGAAAATTCTCTTAATTACAAGAAGTGGTCTTCTGTTGGTGTATTCCAAAGGTTCTCAAAATAAACTAACTATTTTGTGGGGGAAGTTACAAAATTTTTCTGGTGGAGGGACGGACCCCAGTCCCTTCAATTTTACTTGGGATTCACATTATTGACAAAATTTTGAAATTAAGTGCACCAAAATAAATGTAAAATGCGTATAAGTGCATATGCAAAACGGAAACCAGCTATCACTTTTTCATTAATTATAGGGATTCAATGTTATTCTTAATATGATGACTGTTTAAAATAGTGTCACTAAAAATCTAATGTAACAAAAAATCAAATATTAAAATAAAACAATCAAAACATCTCAAATAGCAGTATATTGCTAAATGTGAAAAGTAATTTGTAAAACGTCGCCTATAAGGTACTATAACAGAAAATTACGGGATTTTTTACTAATATAATTTATAGCGGTGCCCTTTCACCCTTTGTTCACCGCCCTCTAAAGGTACCCAGCACGGCCCTGGCCACCATACATACAAATGATTGGGAATACAAATTATATAGTTGCAACTAGAGTTGTAAAGCTTTGAGGTTACCTTAGAAATAATGTTGGGTCAAAACTCCTCCCGAAACAAATGTCTAGTTAAAGAGCTGGCAATGACCACTGCTGGTGGGACTCGTGAGGTGGGACAGTAGGACCCAGTGGTACACCCTACTGTAATGGGCTTGCCTGCATCCAACGCTGCCTAGGTGTAATTTTGCAGCCAGACTTCTTTTTTCTTGCGAGAGAGTCAATAAAGGAGTGCCATCATCTTGCACTCACATGCAGCCCACTTCACTATAGTAACTGGAAAGGAAAAAGGAAAAACCAATTTAATAGCATTATCAACTTTATACAAACAAAATTTTTTCGACAAATTAAAAAACAACTATATTACTTATGTACTTAGAACTGGTTTCCATATAGACTATTTTCAATAGTCACTTCCATATAAAACCTTCTCTTAAAAAAATTAAAATCTTTAAAAGTTAGGTTAAAACACTATTGATCTATGCACTAATTTGAAGAATAAAGAGTAAAAAGTAATTTGAAGAGAGAAAAAAGCTATTTTAGTTAGCTTCTAGAAGAATATTCTCCGAAAGATTATTTATTACCGAGAATTTTACAACTCTAGTTAAGTACAACATATAATTTTATAGCTGTGGGGTATAAACTATAAACAAACAGTACTCGATTCACAAAATAACAACCATTTCTTTCAAGATACTGTATCTTACGACTAATCAGTTTAATTAGTTAATCAGTTACCTAAAAATAAATGTGTCTTTACATGAATATTTTGAGAATTTAAATTAACTTGGATAAATATAAACAATCATACCCTGGTAAACCCCCAATATCATGTCATTTGGTAATAAACAAAATTAAGTCATTTATTTTAAATCACAAGCAATAAACAGCAAGAATAAACAAATGTTACCTTATTATTATGAGTACTTATCCGTTAGCCGGGCGCAAATGTCGCCACTCGCCAATTATGAACCGAATGCTTGCCAAGCGAAGCGAATGACAAAACAGTCAATGGAAAATGAAACAAATGCGCCAGAGGCAGATGTTCTTTCACAGGAGGCGACTGTTCGAACAGAGAATTCCTTAATTCATTCTACATTATTTGGAAATTTTTCGCTTGCACCTGGCTAACGGATAAGTACCTTATTATGAAGATAAAGAAACTCAATATCCTAAAAAATTATGGTGCAAAAATGAACATGACACATCGTATACTGGCATGGGCCGGGAAGCTGAAACTGGACAGCAGTTATTGCTCTTCAGTAATTAAAAACTGAAGGAATTACCAAAAAAATCAAAATATTTTTACCTTCCTATTACAAAGTTAAATTGAATTCATTCAATCATTTTTCATGCAATTATGATCACTCACACTAACAAGCGGCATAGGGATACTTGACAATGACAGGTTGTGATAATATTGTAGTAATGTAGAGGTAGAGCTCATTGTTGCTCCCACAATTAAACAATTTGATATGTGCTCAGGTTCGAATCCTTCCCTTTATTTTTTAAAGAGTTAATTTAACCTCTATTGATACAGGCAACAGGCATGTAATTAATTATTGTAACAAAATAGTTGGTGACCAAAACCCACATGCATGAAGCTAAAATCTTGTAAGGGGAATAGGGTAATTAACTGAAGATGAGGTGGGTCGCAATAGATTTTGATTATAAAAAGTGGGTTGCTATGTTCAAAAGTTTGAGAACCACTGTTTAAGCTTTGTAAGATCTTTTTGGGCTTCTCTGTAATAATTATAAGTCATTTTTTTCTTTAAAGATTTTATAATATCAACAAAACTGGACCATGCTTTCCCAAAACATGTATATCTGGTCGAAAAAATACAATATAACACTAATTTTAAATTTCCAATTCACAAAACGAGGACAATTCACAAGAAGTACAGACACACTCCCTTCATTATTTCTAAAAGGCCTGTTAATATAAGAAGGTGCTGTATAAAACTAATAATCTTTCGACGAAGTTATGAACGGGGGAAACATTACAGCTAAGCGCGGACCCTAAGCCTAACGTATCGATCGCGGATGTTGGATTGACCAAAATAATATTTCAACCTAATTTTGGACTAAAAAGATCAAATACCCGCTGGTTGACGTGCTGCCGATAAGGTAAAAAGGCTACTTGTAAGGTTAAAAATTTACTTACCTCATGTACGCGGCGATGAATGATCACGGCGTTGATATGTTGATAAACAATGGCGGTGGCTTGCCGTTGCCAGTGGTGTTACAAAAGTTAAAAGAATGGGTTTTGGATAATTCACGGTTGGCAGACTAGAATTTCACTGGTTTTGGAGTTTCTTGAACTCAAAAAGAAAGACATAACACCCTTTAATTCTTGCAAAACCATTCAAAGATTATGTTTACACTATATTTGAAGTTTACTATATTTGCAGTGTTCAATGACATTAATTTTTAATACATCTTAACCTCGAAATAGGGTCATAATTGGGTAATAATACCCATTTGTTTTTACAGTGCACGGACCAGGGTAGGCAATTCCAATCGTCGCTTTTTTCGGCTTTGGCGAAAATACTTGGAGTAAAGCTCATTAGAACAACTCCATATCATCCAGTAAGCAACGGTCTCGTCGAGAGATTCCATCGGTCCATGAAACAGGCCCTGAGATGTCATAACAACCCTAAATGGTCCGACACCCTACCTTTAGTATTATTGGGCTTGCGTTCAGCTTTTAAGGAGGATTTACAGTGTACGGCTGCCGAACTTGTGTACGGTACTACAGTGCGCCTTCCAGCAGATCTCATCTCTCCTACAAAGACTAATTGTCAAGATCCATCAGAATTCGTACAGCATCTCCGAACTGATATGCAGTCCTTGACCCCTAAGCCAGCATCTGCTCATTGCAGACCTACATCTTTTGTGCATCCTGAGTTGTCCGGCTGCACTCACGTTTTTGTTCGTCATGGAGGAGTGAAAAAGCCTCTCCAGTCACCCTACGATGGTCCTTTCATGGTTTTGGAGCGATCTGCGAAACACTTTACGGTATCGGTCCGTGGTAAAGCTACAGCTATCAGTGTTGACCGTTTGAAACCTTGCTTCTTTTTATCGGCCGATAAGGACATTCCATCAAGCTGGTTCTACATGGAGCCTTTTTCGCGGATGACGGCCCGCGTTTGCTTGATCCGCCATCAGAAAAATCCCTTTGGTTGGCAAAAAGTGGGGGCGCTGCGGTCGCATTGAACAACCAAACGCGGGCCGTGAAAACGGGAGCAAAAAAAGTTTTGCTTTCCGTCATCGGCAGCCGCGAAGATAGAACATCAACAACAACAATAAACTACAAACATGGCGTAAGTTCAATTTTCGTTTCTCTTGGTTTAAAGTGTATTTCAATTGAAAATGATTGTGATTTCTTATTTAAAACAAACAAAGTACTTGTTCTCGCGATTGATTTCAATCGTAATACTGGCGTTGTTTTCTATATGTAATTTGCATTACAAGCAGTGCTGAAATTGGAGAAAAATATTTGGGGGGACTCACCCTCACCTTTTTACAGAGTAGATGATTGATGGAGGGTAAAATATGACTAATTTTTAGTAGTACCTACTTGAATTGATAATCAAATTATAGATTACATTTAATTGCATAGTTTAGGGGAAAGTGGGGGCTAATGGGAAATTTTTTAAATGCTAGAATAAAAGCATAAATGCAGTTATTATAATTTTTATAACCTTAAAACTATGAAACATTTAAGTATTCATTACAAATATTGATGGAAAGAAAAAAAAACATTATTCATCTTTATGTTAGTAGTGGCGGATCCAGGATATGTTTTTGGGGTATAAAAATGTGTTTTTTTTTTTAAATTAGACTAAAAACAGGGGTTTTACTCATTTTTTGCACAGCAAATCGTGAGTAATAGAGATTAAAATACTTGAAGGGGGTCCTCCCCAGAACGTTTTTGGAAATTTGACCCTAAAAATCCGAATACGAATATATTTGCGAATCGGAATACGGGGAGACTGCTGGCACGCTGATAGGCGAATCCGAACACTCATTCAAATGGGAATTTAGGTCAGAAAAAAATAAATTTTCTTTCGTATTTAAATCTACCCTTAAATTTATAATTTTTTTCGTGGAAACAAATATTTTAGGGAACGGGGATGGTAAGAATACTTCGGGGGACGGTCCAATTATTTCGGGGGACGGCGTCCCCTCGCGTCCCCCTCCAATTTCAGCACTGATTACAAGTTAATGTTCATGCTAAAAAAGAAATTGCATCATTTTATGAAACAGATTCTGTTTCCTGTAGAAGAGACACTGCTATAAAATAACAGATAATAAAGCTTGATATCGCGTGTGATCACGTTTATCTTGTTTTGTATTATATCGTTGGAAACAGCTTTAGAAATAGTCCTCCAGTCACCACATCTGTAATGTGTAACCACATCTCCCACAGCAACAACGATTGAGTGTTGTCTATCTCTAACCAGGGCCTGATTTACCATTAGGCCCGGGCCTAGGGGCCCCACAATTTGGGGGCCCCCTAATTTTAAAAAGTTAACAAAAAATTATAGTAGAAATAACTTTTTATACTTCCTTGAATGTTTTTTCATTACATTTTTTAACTCGAAAATAAAAATCCAAAACTTTTTAGCAATGTAAAAAACGTAAAAGATAACCGAGAACGTGTCTGACCCTGACGATAGTGAATTTTCATACTAATCAAACAATAATTTTAACGCATCTACATTTATATAGCACCAAATATGGCAACGGGGGGCTCCTTCCTGCATGTTGGGCCTAGTGTTCTAAATTTTCTAAATCGGGCCCTGTCTCTAACAATAATAGCAATTACTACTATTTTAGGATCTAGTAATAATACTTAAAATTGGACCTAAATGGTTGTTATAATTGAGGCTGTGGGTAAAAAAGGCGGCTGAAGTCTCTAAAGCTGTACCGAAAAATAATTATTTATTTATTTGATTTGAAATTGAATCTACTCGGTGTATATAGCAGTTTAAGATGATGGCTAAAACATTTCGGGGACTGTCTAAAAAATATTTTGTGACGACGCCTCCCTATGTCCCCCCAGAATCAGAACTGGTTGTATAGACAATGTTTTTAATTATATTAGGTATGAGATTGATCTAATGGTTGATATCCCGATTCAGGCAGTTGTTGAAACTTTTTGTCCAGGCGGTATGATGGTTTATAACAGTTTGTTACTCCTGTTAGAGACAGTGATTTCATACCAGGATATACCTGACCAAGCTTGGCGCTAAAAAGAAATATGTTGCTTTTTAGTCGCTTTTACCCAATACTCTCGCATATTTTAGAAGGGGCGTTGCTCTACCACTTAACTAGAATAATTACCGTTACATGTTTTACATTCTTTTAGGAATCGCTTCTTGCCCATCCAGAATATGCATGTTTAAAGTATAGAAAAAAGCATTTTTACCTTACTTAAAAAATCCTATTATAGCCCCTGTAGATCTCTAGAAGTTGTTGCTTAAATGACTAAGTTATTTAAAGTTTAACATTTACTTTTAGGTGCTATTAGCGAAATACAAATATTTATTCATAATAATTAAAATTGAACCTGGTAGGTATGTAAAGACATTGTTATTTAATTGTATTGTATTTCGCTATTGAATGTCTGTTACTAATATTCTTCTTAGTTTGTGATTCAATTAATATTATTTCTGTACAATTGTTTAGCATTTCAATTATTTTTCTCTTCCACAGAAGTTTAGAATATTATCTTATGTAGTCTGAAACTGAAGAAGATATTTATCCTGAATGAGATGACTGGCTAAGTGCAGTAAATTTCTATTCTTATAGCAATGCATCCAAGCTTTTTTCACCTTTTTAATTGCAAATCTTAAATTTTATTTATATGGGGATATTATTTGCCACTCACAGTGGCAGGTCATTCGAAGTATGTGAACCCCTAGCAATACATGAAAAAGAAATAAAAACATTTTCAACTTTATCCGGGATAAGATTCCACTCCATACCTTTCGAAAACGAAAGGTCAATATTTGTTACCAAAGTTTTCTGTACATTACAGTTTTTTTTGCTCGGTATTATTTTGTGAGACTGTTTCTTACAGCACAACTTATAGTGTGTGTGCTTGCTTTGCACAATACTTTAGAATTAGATGCTAATTTATGTTTACCAAAGTCAAGCAAAAACACCAAATTTCCCGGTATGGTTGTGGTAACATTATTTACTGGTGGTGTAGCCAGTGGGTGTTGGGGTTGTAGTACTCATTCCCAAAACTAAAAATTTATTATGAATTATACTAGATTATGTTTCTTGTCAGTGACGGGTCACGGGTTGATGTAAGAAGACTCCACACTTTCTAGCTACCTAATTGACAAGTCAGAGATGACTCTCGCTTGCTCTGTCTTTTTCACCTATTAGATAGCCAGAAAGTCTGTCGTCACCTCACATCAACCTGTGACCTGTTGTAACATAGTGCAGTTGAAATAAGTAAAATTCTCCCCATACATAAAAATTGCCAATATCGCCATCTGATTTTTTTAGTAACAACACTGGTACTGTTGCTTAATTCCTTTTATATTTCTGTTTATTCTATTCAACAGGTTCTTACTAACGGTGTCGAGTCAAGATATTGGAAAAAAGAATTTCGAGAATGATTTCTACATTTCTTCCCAATTTTTTTTAAAAGATAAAAAGCTTTTTATGCATGTAAGTATAGCAGTATGTAGAGAATGAGTATAGGGTTCAACAACCCTTTGAAATTTTTATAACTATTTATTCACAGGTTCTTTTACTTTGAAAATGTTAGGGCGTATCCTCCTGGAAACTCAGAAAAATTTTTGATCATAGAAAACCACTAAACTACTCCTATCCCCCTCCATTAAATTTTTTACTTTGCTTCGCCACTGCTTCTATGTGTGTCACCAGGCCTGACGAGAGAGGGGGGCGAGGGGGTACGATACCCCGGGGCCCGGTACCCAAATCTTTTCATATTGAGTACTAAGACAGATATCATTTTGAATATTTTAGAAATTAATTTGTTCACATAAAGGTCCAAAAATGAGTAAATTCCCAGTTTTCTAGGGGCATATTTTCAAAAATTTTCTGGGGGAAAACCCCGAGACCCCTTTTATTACTTTTTACTCATCATATTATCAAGAAAACGATATTTTTAAGTTGAGTGTAATTCAGATCTTGCCTAGAAATATTCTAAAAATTACATTAAGCGTATGAATGCATGGGTGGAGGTACATCAGAAAATTTCACCCCCTACTTCGAAATGAGAATATGTCATTGGGGGCCCGCTTCTCAACCTTTTACCCGGGGCCCGACTTGGCTCTCGGTGGCCCTGTGTGTCACCAAATGACTGGTGGCTTTTGGGTAGTTCAAGTGGGGGTTCACTTTTTCAAAAATGCAATCGAGTAACAATCTCACAATTAAATTAATTATTTATATTAATGGTTATAAAACTAAATTTCTCGGGTATCCAATGGAAAGTACCATTTCAAACTTCTCTTGGGAAACTTTATGAGGGTGGTGTGAAACCTCTCGGGGTTTGGGTATAACTTCAAAAGGGTGGTGTGTAATACCTTGGGATTTTTATAAAGCATTTTACCGCAAGTCCTGAGGTGGTACACCCCCCTATGAGGTATTACATGCAGTTCCCGAGGTGGTACAAACCACTCTCAGTTGCAAGCCATCCTGAAGGTCGTACACCCTCTTCCCCGAACTACTACATAACACCCTTGAGATGTTTCACACCATTCCCAAGTAGGTGGTACGCAGAATTTTTGAGGTTACACTTGCCAACCTCACGGTAGTACTCGGTATTTGATGTCCAAGGTGCTACACACCACCTCTGAAATGGTATGCACCATATCTGAGGGTTACATTACAAACTGTCCAAATTTTTAAATAATTCAGTTGGGATAGTTTTTTATTTTTTAGGTTTTATTGTAATTTGTAATGAGTTATTGATATTACTTTCAATTTTATCATTGTCGGTATATCTTGTGTTACAAAAATTGCATGTAATTGAAATTAGTTTATAATGAACAAAGTATGATAAAGTTTTAGTTTATTAATTATCTAACAATCAATTAAGATTATAAAATAACAAGAACTTCCGCGCTGAAAATTGCATACTAATTTCATTTTCCAGGATTGATAGTCATGTCGATTGGAATTTTTCTCCTAATGTTTCCCTTTGTGTTTCCACTGAGGATTCCTTCCGAAGAAGAGGGCGAAACATCTGGAGAAAATTTCAAATCGACACGACCATTAATTCCAGAAAATGGAGTTAATATGCAATTAAGATATTGTTAAACTCTTAATCTCTGATCTCTAGAACTGAACTGTATGAAGCATAGTGAGTTTGATTACTAATGTACTTAATGTATTCAATATTTTTTGTGTTTTTCCTCTAATTGAATTTACATGTAATTTAAAGTGTGTATTTAATATTTTCCCTTAGGTTTTTGAGTAAAGACCAGTTTTATCATTGGAATATAAATAATTGAAGATCAAGATGGAACCCTTTTAAAATTTATTGTTTAATATATATTTTTGTGTTTGCATTACATTTAGTAATTTGTTTATTACATTCTGCCTTCAAATTGGTATACCTAATTAATAGACTATAAAACAATGAAAAACTGTTTAGTTTACTGTAACTAAGTAGTAAACTGAATGTTTAGTTTATGTAATATACAGCCTCTAAATTATTTTTGGTAACAATTAAAGGATTATTTTTTATATTATAAGGACTTGTGTCGAATGATTTTTTTATTTCAAGTTTTCTTTAACTTTTTCTGAACAAATAAAATATTGTTTTCTTAGTAAAAATTTTTTAGTTTGTTTCATTTGAAATACAGTGCAATTTAAAAGTTGAGGATAGTTCAAAGATTTCTCTTTTTTCTTAACTAACTTTTCGATCCCAAATACAAAATTGATTCATTACTATTTCTTAACACATGATGCCTTCATTTTTTTATTAATTTTTACTTTTTAATTCATTGGAACAATTTTGATGGCTCCTTCAGCTTTGAATTATCCTTGTTGTACTGCAGCACTGATGACTGTGAATATGGCTGTAAAATATTTTTGGGTATTAAAAAATTAGTAGCTGTCACTAATTTTAAATAATAAAAATTAGAAATTTTTTAAAATTTTGATTTACTTGTAAATGCATATATGCTTAAATTAATATTTATCTCTATTGACAGTAAAAAATTATTCTTTTTAAATTTAACATTTTAAAATTTAACATTTTTTAGCTCTAACATTCAACACTACTACAGAATGAAAAGTATGGATTTTTTTTATTTTGTCCTAACAATTGATAGTGCTTTAAATTAAAATAAAACATTCCAGGTTACTCTCTTGAACATGAAAATCATCTTTAACTTTAAAAATAAAAATACACTAGAATAATATTTTCTACAAAACAGGGGGGGGGGTTAATTTATGTGTAGCTTTTTCTGTATTTTCTAGGATTTCTTGTACAGAAATTTACAATAGTTTTCGAGCTAATATTTTAGTCCTAAGAAAAAATTGATTGATGAATTACCCTTGAAAAATGCTTTTTAAAAATATATGGTAAAAAGATTCCTGTCAGTAAACTAATCTTTGATAAATTCTTGTGTTGAAGATAATTTGTCTTTAATAATATCTAATGAGTAAAATGTAAAGCTGAATATTGTAATGATCATACAATAAACTAGTTAAATTTTCAGCATACCGCTGAACCTGCTTATAACAAATTAAGGCATAATGAGAACCTTGTTTCTTGACTTGATAAAAATAACTCATTGGTACTATGTTAAAATGCACCGACCTAAACCCAAATATAAAGAAAGCAGAGTTTAATTGCACAATTCCCATAATTTGTTCTAAAAATTTATTTTACTAACCACCCTTTACAATTGTACTCCACTAGGCAAAATAATTTTTTTAATAATAGAGGGAAGTAGTACATGTATAAGTATTTAAATTTCAGCAGGTTTTGATGTTGTTAACTTTAATAATTAAATCTTCATCAAAAACAATACTCGTTCATTCGATAAGCAAATTTGACTCCCAGGTATCACTTCCTGTGGGGCAAGATATTTTTAATGACCAAAATAAAATTTTCATATTGACATTGAGTTGAAGAAAACATTAGTAAAGCAAGTTAATTTCTTTTATATTACAAGATTAGTCTTCCAGGCTATAGGGCCATGGTCTTGGCGTTAATGAACTACGCGTAGTACAAACTCAAGCTGGGTAAGCCTTGATTGGTCTTTTATTATTGTTCGTTCTCCTTTGATTTACCATTAGGCCTACGAGACCTGGCCTTCCTAAATCTTAAAAGTATCTTAAAATTAATAATTAAATCTGTATCCAAAACAATACTCATAATCACAAAAAAGCAAATTCTTTCACATACATCTGCGGGTATTTTGTGAGAATACATAAATATTTCTAGTACTACTGACCAATTTTTCTTTTCTGAGGTTTATGTTATGAGCAAAATAGTTTTCAATTAATTGAGGAAGAAAACATGTAAAATCAATCTAATTTTTTTATTATAGTTTCATGTCTATGTGGTATAACTATCAGGTTATAAAATTAATAACATACAAATACTTGAATCTATTCAAAACATAACCCTAAATCTCAAAAGTATCTTAACGCATAAAACAAAACTTACTTCTTATTTATTGAAGAAATTGAAATTGGAAAATAAAAGCCTAAAATAAATGGTTTTACAACAGTACATAAGTACCAATTATTGCGTGTTGTGAAATTTGTTTTTATAAAAAAACATCAAGGGGACTCCTTGCAACGCAGTGTGCCTACTATGTGGAAAATTTTCTAAATCGGGTCTTGATATTAGGATGAAATTAATAATTAAATCTATCCAAAACAATAGTCATAATCATAAAAAAAGCAAATTCTTTCACTTACATCACACTTGCGAGAATGTGACATTATTGCAGGGTGTTTTGTGAGAATACGTAAATATGCCTAGTACTACTGACCAATTTTTATTTTCTGAGATTTATGTTATGAGCAACATAATTTTCAATTAATCGAGGAAAAAAACATGTAAAATCAATTTAATTTCTTTTATTATTTTCTCATATCTACGTGGTATAACTATCAGGTTCTGAAATTAATAACATACAAATACTTGAATCTATTCAAAACATAACCCTAAATCTCAAAAGTATCTTAACTCATAAAACAAAACTTACTTCATATTTCTTGAAGAAATTGAAATTGGAAAATAAAAGCCTAAAATAAATGGTTTTACAACAGTACATAAGTATACCTACCAATTATTGTGTGTTGTGAAATTTGTTTTTATAAAAAAACATCAAGGGGACCCCTTGCAACGCAGTGTGCCTACTATGTGGAAAATTTTCTAAATCAGGCCCAGATAATCAGGTCTTGATATTAGGGTAAAATTAATAATTAAATCTGTATCCAAAACAAGTCATACTCATAAAAAAGCAAATTCTTTCACATACATCACACTTGCGAGAATGTGACATTATTGCAGGGTATTTTGTGAGAATACGTAAATATGCCTTGTCCTCCTGACCAATTTTTATTTTCTGAGATTTATGTTATGAGCAACATAATTTTCAATTAATCGAGGAAGAAAACATGTAAAATCAATTTAATTTCTTTTATTATTGTCTCATGTCTATGTGGTATAACTATCAGGTTCTGAAATTAATAACATACAACAAATACTTCAATCTATTTAAAACATAACACTGCCTAACATCCCAGCACATAAAAAATGTGTGGAGTAAATAATTATAGTATATAGGCTTTTCTATCGAACTTGGAAGTACAAGAAGATATAGTTTTTAGGGAAAGTGTTTAAAGTAAGTTTTGATATATAAACTTGAAGTAGGGTATTTAAATGGTACTTTAGTTTGCTTTAAAAGTAAATTATCCTTTAAATTTTACTTCTATGACTATAAAACTAAAAGCAAAAACATACAATACTACGGAAAACATATAGATTCTCAGTACTATTTTTTTTCAAATTCTACAAAACCTTTTATATTTTAATGGTGACAGAACGTGTTCAACTTGTTTTTCATTGATTATTTTTAGTAAAAATCAACAGATGAAGCTTTTTTCGTAAAATTAAGCTTAGTTTACTTTTGTAAACAAAACACCATTGCATACGATACGAATACGAATACGATGTTCTCTTCGGTGTTTCGGAGATTGGTGAATTTCAATCACGTGACCCCCTCCGTTTTTGACGGCCCGAGAAAAAGTGCGAGCTGCCTGCACTTTTTCGCGGTCCGCGATGTCGGGCGTATCACGCCTAGCCATTGGTCCGCGTGCTCACGTGACCACCCGGTTTGGTTGATCCGCTTTCTGCCTCAAAAATAGGGATTTTTCTTGTCGCCAACCATCGCGCCAAGACGGATCGCGGCCCGTCATCCGGCAAAAAAGGCTCCATGTAGAAAGGCCTTCAAGGGGGCATGATGGCATTCGTGATGGCGTTTCTGGCAGTTCAACTCTGTCCTCCCCTTCTTCACAGTTTCTTTTACAAACCGGATCATCTGTACGCAAATGTTTTTTCCGACCTTCTTTCTACAGAAATTAAAAAAGTTCGCCCTCCACATTATCTTTGAAACAGATGACAATTTCTAAGGGATAGTCCAACAGTCAGGAGAAATCCTGATATCAGATTCTTCAGAATGCAAAAACAAAGAAAAGGTCCAGGTGGCCAGGTTCCTTCAGCAGAAGCATCTAGAATCGCTGCAAAGAAATTGTTCTTCGTGAATTTTAAGAATAATTAGGAATACTATTCGGTTACACATTTATTCAAGACTCCAATGTTTCTTGACAATAAAGAAATAAGCTGAGAGCAAACGAAGGAAGTAGTTCCCGGCGCAAAGTCCGAATGCCCCGTAAAATTAAGTACATTAGAAATTTGAAAATGCGTTTTTTTTTTGGTAATAATATTCATACACTGTTTAGTATTTTGGATTTCGTGAAATTTACATCATTCATAATGAGAAATATTAGGTTTAAAATATAATCACCACTAAAAAAAGTATAAAATAAGATATAAATGTATTAATTATTTAAATCTAATTGTTCGTGGATCACATCAATGAATATTAAACTAGCTGGGGAACCACACGGAACCCGGCACTCCAATCATATTTCAAAGCAAAGAAGTAGGTATTTTTTTATAATTTGACATAGTACTATATCCATTTAGAACTGAGAGCTCACAGGCGATCCGCTCGTCGTAACATCATTATCAAGAATGGTTGTGATCTAGGACAGTAAAACATCCCCAAGCTATTTCAGTAACTAAATATTTACTATAGTAAATCAACCAGTTTTAATCAAGATAATTAAAATTGTCATTAAAAAACATACTAAACCTTTGGTTTTCAAACTTAGCAGTTCACAAAAGATACTTTTGCTAATTCAAACAGACCCGGGGATCACACTGAACTAAGCATAGGTATCCTTTTAAAACACAAAGGCCAAGGTAGATAGCTCATCTTACGATTATAGTTTAGTTCAGAGCTATGAGAGAATCTTCGTTGTAAAAAAAAAACGTACGATTCTCTGTTTTAATGTGATCTTAAAACTATGATATTCTATATTTTGAAATCATTTAAAATTTTCGAGGAGTTCTTCAATTATCTGTACTTATATTCTTTAAAACATAAATTTTTAAAAGTGGACAGAAAAATGGGCAAGTCCTGTCAGTTACCGGGAGTACATTTTAGGAGCTGGCGGCACAATTTTGGAATTTACCTTTTTCGTTAAAAATAAGGTTTACGACTTAGTTTAATTACAAAATTATACTCAAATAGTTAGATTTATTGTTGATTTCTGGGAATTATTACTGTCTACAGTGTTTTGAAATAATTTACATTTTAATCTTATTTAATCGTCTTAATCATACCCCCGATGGCCAATGTTAAGTTTAACATTTTTAAAAAGTACTAAATAGGTAATTATTATGAAATCACCAATGAAATATATTTTTTTTTTGTAAAAATATTTAATTAAACATTTAAGATTTTTTAAGTTAATAAATTTAACATTTTGACTTATTTTGATGGTAACCACATTAGCTCGGTGATGTATCAAACCTTTTGCGTTTAATTTCCTTGGTGATTTTTTCCCAGATGGTTAACGGAATAGTATCAATAATTATTTTCGAGCATTTGTCTAAGAATCTTAAAATTAAACTATTTGAAAATTAACATCTTTACAAATACGTTTTTTGATGCATTCTCACATATTGAGAGCAAAAATGCATTAAACTCATTTACTATGTAATTTCCCTTCCTTTATAATTACAAATATAGGAATAAAAGCTGATTATTTCTCTGAATTAATATGATATGCCGGATAGTCTTGGAGATGACAAACAAACACAAATGCTTAGATTATCAAGAACATTTTTCCACGATTATTCAGGTTTGCATACTATAAAAAGGCTACCATATCAAACCTACTTAAAATAACTTAGTATTATGTTTTACATTGATCGTGAAAATTCAAGCATTACAACTAAGTTGGTATAAAAATTTAAACAAGAAAAAACCTCAAAACATTTAGAAGTACAGTGTTCCCAACCAGAGCACATACTGGTATTTGCACAATCTAGCCGGACAAAATTATTTTTGTATCTAATTAGATTCCAACTAGTTCAAATAAGACAATTCAATATGTTTTTAAACATTTATTCATAAAATTATAAAATTAAAATATTTTTTGAAATTCACATACAAATATGCCCTAAACAACATAATAAAAACAAAACCTGACGGTAAACATGGCGAAACATATTTTTTTCATTCTTCTTCGCTTTCTGACGAATATTCGATAATATTTGGTTCCGCAGGAATTAACATGGCCAAGCTTTCAGGAAGAAATGTGCTTGTTTTCCTTTTTTTAATGTGACGCATGCTGCTGAGTAAGGGATCCGAACTGACAAAATTTACAACTATCCGGACGTATCCGGACATGTTTTCATTATATTTTTAAAGATAAATATCCACAGAATAATCCCTCATCAAAATAATAGCCCGATCTATCCCTATTCGTGAACAAAAACTTGAGCTAAGATAGTAATTTAATTTATTCAGATAAAAAAACTGGTTAATATATATTAGTCCAAAAACAATCGCCTTAATTAGTTAATACTAACATGTTATACAAAGATGATAAGCCTCTTACCTGTATTATTAGAATCCATCACTTTCAAATTGTAAGATAAACCAGAAAACATAAAAAAATAGCTTCAAAGATGATGATTTTTAAGAGTGTCGAGAACAGATACGTGTGTTCATTCTTCGTACCTGAAACCGATTTCTAGACCAATATTGCAGTTTTGATTTTTGGACTTTTGTCCGGCTAGATTGTGGAAATACCTGTATGTGCAGAGGTCCGCGAGAGCCTTTAAAGCGGTCGTGAAGAAAAAATAGATAAACATTTCCATTAAGGCTGAGCGCGCACGATCGACTTTTGTCACGGTGACAAAGACAAAATTGTCGCCATGGCTATTGAAACAAGTTAGAGTGCGCGCACTTGGCGACGTGACTCTTGGCCGATTGCCAAGGATTTCTTCATAGAGATCCATTGTTTTCTAGTGATATTTTTGATACTAGTGATACTGGTCGCCGTGACTTTAGTCACTCGTGCGCGCTCAGCCTAAATATAAATGGGAGCGTATTGAACGAGATAACATTTAGATTTAATTATATCCAAGCTGATGACATCAGCTTAGAAGTTTGGGGATAACAGTCACCACTAAATTGTTAACAAACATTTCTATAGATAAAATAACCAAGTATTTCTAGACTTATTAAATAAAAGTAACAAAATTTTGTACAATTAAATTTTAACAATATTATAGCCAAAATTTACTCTAACAAGATATATTAATTTGCTCGATGAAATAAAGCTAATTTTAAGAACATGAAATAAATTTCTTTGTTCAATTAGGAAAAATTAATTTTCATAAAACATTTATGAGAGGGAAGGTTTTATTTATAAAAGGGGGTTCTTAAAAGTTCCAATTTCGGGCTTAAAGGCCCGTGGACTCTAACTCAAGATCAATAATTATCCGTGATTCATTAATGAATATTTACAAAGCAAATTATTAGTTCAATAACGAAGCAATAAGCAAGTTAATACAAAAATTATTTACCACTGATTTTTGATCAAATTATTCCTTCAGGCTTTTTCACCACCAGTGGTTAGACAAACTCTGCAGACTTTAAATCTTCCGTCATCTTCTGACAGCTAAACTATCTGAAAAAATAAAACCTCAAAGACAATTATCTAGAAGTACTAAATATATCGTCAGATTAACTCTTAAGTGAAAGAGAAATCTAAATGTTCTAATTTGTAAGTCTTTCGTTTTCTGTTTTGGTACAGCTTTAGAAAAGGTCCGCTAGCCGCCATGTTTAACCACAGCTCAATTTATGACCGACAACCCATTGAGATCTAATTGTTAATATTAATATTATTATTAGATCCTAAAATAATAGTAATTAGTATAATATTGTTAGATATTTAATAGTACGATTATATCTCTATACTGACAACACTTAACAAGGGCGGATCTAGACCAGATTTTCGGGGGGGGGGCCATGTCAGAGTCGGAGGGTATTACATTCGAAATTTTCAGTGCCTCAGAAATTTTTTTTGAAGAGTGCTTGCTTTTAAGCAGCTTTTTAGGGGTTTATAGTAACTTAGAGGATATCCAGGGCCCGTGCCATTGTTTTAGAAAGTGGGGGGGGCGAAACCTTTTTTGTAGGGGCATAACAATACTTATGTTCCGCGAGGTGTTTGGCTCCCAATTTTCCGAGTATAACATAAATAAAATACGAAACTTTGTTAAAGTTATAAAGGTTTCATCAGATAATGCTAGCTCGAAAGCAAAAGGGGGGATCTGGGGGTCCTCCCCCAGAAAATTTTGTGAAAATTGGCTTCCAATAGAAGTTTTTTACTCATTTTTGTACATTTGGTACCCATTGGATAACACCTACAGAGAGCAACTTCTTGTACTCCTAAAAGGAGAGGAGAGAAACAAATTCAAGTAGAAAACAGTAAATAAGTAACCATGCGAAATTAATAGGGGGTCTGGGGGGTAACCCCCAAGAAAAATTTTGAACATTTGCCTCTAAAAATAAAGTTTCAGCTCATTTTGAAAGCATGAACCACAGAATTTTCAAGGATGAAATTATAAATAGATGCCAAATTTTGAAAAGGACTCGGGGTCCTCTCCCAGAAAATGTTTGCATATGCGCCCTTTCAAACTATATAGTATTCATCTATTTTAAAACTTCCCAAAAGAGAACAGCTTCTTTTAAGCGGAAGAATTTTCATGGGGAAAACACTCTAAAACAGATGTCACATGTTAAAATATTAAAGGGGGGTTGGGGGTTCTCCCTCAGAAAATTTTTTGAATTTTAGCATTAAGAAAGTGTTTTTTAAGCTATTTGTTAGGGTTTCTCGGGGGGGGGGCATGGCCCCCAGGGCCCCCCCCCCCTGGATCCGCCACTGACACTTAATCATGTTGTTGTGGGAGCGGTGGTAACATGGCGGCAAGCGGACCTTTTATAAAGCTGTTCCCTGATTTTTATTGAGGCTCAAAAAAAATCAACATGTCATAAATTTTATGAAAATAAACTTAAATTCCCTGTATTCATTTTCTTTGCTAAAACCATTAAACCCACACCTGACCCTGTTGCTTAATAAAACAATCATGGAATCAAACATGGAGTTTAATCTTAAGTGTAGGATTTTAATTTAAAAAATGCTCTGTTAACAATCAAAATATGTACTTCAACAGGCGATCGTTAAGAAGTAAAATAAAATGCAACTTAATTTTAATTTAAAAATTAATTTGTAGTTTGATTAGTTGGTTGGTCTGGTACAAGAATTTGTAGTTTGATCTAACAATTGAGTTAAAACTTTAATTTACGAATTTTCGAACCGTTAATTAGTTTTAGATTCACACATTGAGTAAATGTTTGTAGAAAATAATTATTCTTTATTAGAGCAACAAATTTAAAACACGATGTTTCCAAATATATTTTCGTTGGTAGATTACGTAAATCTTGACAAATATTCTTTTTTGGATGTAAAAAGCTATCCTCATTTTGTTTCAAAGGAATTAAGCTTTTTTTCATAGAGTAGTGTAGTGATCCAAAACTTTAAAGAATTGAGACTCCTTTTTTAGGATTTAAATCCATTAATTTCAATACCCAGTTTAAATTGACATCCTACATTTCAACATAATCTCATTAGGGCTTGGAACTACTATATCGTCGGCTTACAGAAGAAAGGCACTTTTGGAGAATCTTATTGTACCGGTAAAACGATGGCAACCAGCGTTTTAAATTGATAATTACGGAGAATGAGAACTAAAAATCAGAACGAAATTTTTAATTGCCACTTTTAAAAATGAGGCAGTTTTTTCATCAAACACGGATCATCGTTTGGTGATCAGAAAGAAAAACTAGTGTCGTAATCATTACTGGTGATCGTTATTTTGTTTTATTTTTAGTACCGAAAAATAAAAATCATATTTGCCGCACGAAGATCGTCAAATCGCCAATGGAGATCGACTACAACGCCTATCCTCGAAAAATCAGATTGGTAGTTTTCCCGAGGTTTGAGCTACATGTTTTTATCTCTGTTTGAGTTTTATTTTCTGATCGAAATATTTTTCATCATGAATTAATGATCATTATCCGAGTAAAAGCTCAACAATAATCATGATTTTTAATCTAACGAAACCAATAATCCGATCATGAGTTCTTTTCTCTCAAACTAGGCCCGATTTTTACGATTTTACTCAAAATTTAATCAATAAACCAGGTTTTGGAGATCAAACGCGATCATTTCAAACGCTGACACCAACCAATAAGATAATTCCCAAAACCTCACCAAGCTGAGAAGCGATGTGTTGGAACCAGACAGATTTTTCAGCCCGCGATAAGTTAAATCGGCAAAATTTGGCCAACATCATCACTGAAAGGCACAGCTTCGATAAGAGTCCTCCAGCCGCCATGTTTATCCACAGCAATTGTTGTCCTCATTGAGGTAAACACGGTGGCTGGAGGACTCTTATCGAAGTTGTGACGGCCTTCTAACAAATATTTCAATACGTAACTTACCTTGATATAGCGAATCAACGGGATCAAGCTCCGAGTGGACTCAGTTCTGCCAAACATCTTGCTCAATGATGGGTTGCCACCACATATGCTTAAGAAAAAACATAAGATGTCGGTTGTTCTGATTTTGAAGAGTTTTTCTTGCTTGATTGAAAATTATAATTTCTTGTCGTGGATTAGTGGAGTTGAGTAGTCTTGAAAGTGTAAAGGGTTCGGGTCTCTTTTGACAGTTTTAATTTGAGTGTTTTGGAACCATGGAACACAAGTGTGTAATTTTATACAAGTATTACAATAGTACAATAGTACAAGTATTATAATTTTAATAATATAGGAGCTGATTTGGTGAAATTAGAGTTGGCAAGTTCTTTTCCTAGCGTGTTCTAGATAAGAACTTTCACCTGGAATCTCTGTTTTGGGAGAGTAATAACTACATCCAAGTTAAATTACACTATATTATGTATTATTATGTCCAAACTTCGCAATCTAATAAATTATACCGCATGCCAATCATTTGAAGAAAATATTGAGGTAAATTAGAACAAGATAAAAAAGGAATAGCATGGGGAAAAAATGAGTACTTCTCAAATTAGCTACGGCGTTAGACTACGTTATGATGGAAAATTGTTCGATTCTTTGTAGTTTTTATGTTATTTTGGAATCTCATGTTATTTAAATTATGCCAAACTAAATTTTAAAAAAGACATAGTGCGGGGACGGATGGCCTGTTGGGTTTGCTCTCTGCCTTTCACGCCAGCAGTCTGCGCACTGCTCCGTCGTAAGTTCAATTCTTACCTCGCCCCTGGGTGTATTTTCCTTCTTTGTGTCAGTAAAAAATCTGTTGTGTCTGTCTTACTTGACGAAGGTGTATAAGCGGATCCTTGAGATCAAGCACACATACCTGAAAATATATGTAACACCAACCCAAGACATAGTGCAGTTAAAAGCTCGTTTTTCAGCGAAACAAAGTTAATAAAACAAAATATTGAGACTTTACAGATATACCAAAGAAAGGTTACCGCATAAAAATTTACAACCCACTCAGATTTGGTGATTTATCGCAATCATAACATTAGCACAATATGATCTAAATTGATTCTTGCACTATTAAACAATATAACTAAACTGAATCGCTCTCATAACGCTAAAAAAAGTTTTAACGCAATGCTACACCTGTGATCCTTGGGATCTAAGCCACTCAATTATAGTTCATTGCCAAAATTGTCTCAAATGTTGGAGAAGAATTAGTATAATTAAGATATAGTATCGTAATATAAGAGTAATAAGTATTAGTAATATATAAGTATTAGTATCGTTACAATGCGAATTAGCAAAGGAAAGTTTTAATTTTCCCTCATTATATTAATCTTCAGGGATAATTATTATTAAACTAACATTCGTTAATTATTATTAAACTAACATAAAATGATTAATTAATTGAAGGCGTGTTTCTTTTAAAATGTTTTTCAGTTTGCATTCTAAATGAACTATATAGTGATCATTACATTATTCATATTATGAAAGCACTAATTTCCATCTATGAGGTAAGTTCAATACACCAAGTTTATAAAACACTCACAACTGTCTAAAAATTAAGGATTATATAGATTTTTTGGGAATAAAAGCACAAATCTTAGTCCCTTGTCATTGGAATTCATACCATAGGTTCATCTATAAAAGTGATAATGAGGTCCGAGATCAAGTTACTTACTCTAGCTATAGTTAAAAAGAGTACAAGGCCCACCTGGGTCATTCCACATCAAATCAACACACTTTTTGGCATGACCAAACCCTGAACCCTAATTGTCAACAGCAGTTAAATACAAGTAAATTTGCATCCAATTAATGAAAAAATATAGTTTTAAAAATTTTTAAGGGGATATAAGAAAAATCGAACTTTGGTTTAAATAGTTTTTGACACTGATCCCATTTTTGTCCCATCCTATAATTTTATCAGATTATTTAGAATAATATTACCTATTCCTGGAATTTTTTTCAAAATTTTAAAAGTGGTACATTTGATAGAAATCGAACTTTTAATTCTATTTTATCCTCTAAAATATATTGTTTTTCAAAATTTTATAGCACATTTTGCACCATTAAAAAGAACATTTAAAATACTTTAAAATGACACCAACTCCATCTGTGTAACCCAATTAGAAGGTCCTCTAGAGCAATTTAAAGAACTTATGTTGGTCCATTTTTGGTCCATTTTTGACCACTTTACGCACCTGTAATTCCAGAACAAATTAATATTTTTTGATGAAAGTTGGTACTTTTCAAAGTTTCTATAAGTAGAACATGTATACCAAATTTCAAGAAAATCCGAGATGGTCATGCCAAAAAGTGTGTTGATTTGATGTGGAATGACCCAGGTGGGCCTTGTACTCTTTTTAACTATAGCTAGAGTAAGTAACTTGATCTCGGACCTCATTATCACTTTTATAGATGAACCTATGGTATGAATTCCAATGACAAGGGACTAAGATTTGTGCTTTTATTCCCAAAAAATCTATATAATCCTTAATTTTTAGACAGTTGTGAGTGTTTTATAAACTTGGTGTATTGAACTTACCTCATAGATGGAAATTAGTGCTTTCATAATATGAATAATGTAATGATCACTATATAGTTCATTTAGAATGCAAACTGAAAAACATTTTAAAAGAAACACGCCTTCAATTAATTAATCATTTTATTTATGTATAGCTCTGGAACTTCAGTAAAAGTAAATAATGTAAAATACATACTTTGAGTAAAACTACAATGAAGTAGCACAAATAAAATTGATTACGTGATCATTATTACAAATAATGAACGGGAAAATGAGAATTTCGATTGCATTTCAATCAATGTTAAAATGATATATGAATGACAATTTGAGTATCAAAGAAATTATATAAAGTTACCGGTTCAGTTTTCCTCCCCAAGGTAATTAAAAAAGGGAGAACATACCAGATTTTATGTGAGCTAACTATCTGGAAGGTATACAAGTCCCCTTTCTGTATTCAGAAACAAAACATAGAGCAAAAGTAAAGGAACATCTTTATCTAAAGTCAATAGCCTAAATAAATCGAAAAGGTAAGCTTGCACTATAAAAGCCATAATCTATTGCCAGTCTTTAAAACAGAACAGACTTAGGGCCACTTTTCAACGAGACTAAATTATAAAATTTTAAGTGATTAGGTAGTACTTATTATTAAAAGGTTTTGGAAGTTTGATTTTTAAGAGTTGATTACCTATCTTATGCACATTAATTTGAGTTGGAAAAGATATGCAAATTATCTCTCAAATAATTGAGTAAGATGTTTAAATTTGTTTTAAGTCAAAAGAAATATTTCCATGAAATAGATAAAAAATCAAGAGAATGTTGTGACTTATTTGAAAATTATCACAAAATATTTTTGTAAAACTAATAGTGATAGACCATAAAGAAAAAGCTAATAACAAGAACAGCAATTGATGAATGTTTTTTCACTGAAAAATCAAAAATATCACGATAAAAAGCCACAAGGCAAATAAATAGAAATAAATATAAACGAGTTTAGGAACATAATTTAGTAAAAAGGTGAAGATAAAAATAATTATTTTAATAAGTGAATGCTATTTTTCTACATTATAAAAATTATTGATTATAGAGGAATATGATCTATACCTGGAGGTTTGTTGATTTTTGGGATATAATTCAAATTTTAAATGCATGCAAATTGTGTTAGAAAAATTATTTTTGTTAAGCTGTTAACAATAGGAAATGGCTAATAAGTCCTTTACAATTAATATTAATGAAGAATTATTTTTCTGAATACCTCAAAAATAAAGTGCAGAAAAACTCAAGACACGGAAAGTATTCAAGATTAGATTACATTCTACAAAACGTGAAATTATGTTAAAAGATACAGAAAATTAATTATACACACAGAACATTAAGTCAAATTAATGTTTCTAGAATGCAGCACATATTAGTAAGCATGAAGAATTTGGTTAAATTATACATTTTGCTACACACAGAAACTTTTTTGGGGGACATAAGTTAGCATGAAAAAATAAGATTCGAGGTAAATTTAGTTTCTCATAACAGCATTTCAAAGATATTGGAGTTCGAGAATCAAGTTAATAAGGATATGTAAGGCCATGTATTAAAAAATTACAATGTTGGTCCAAAAATAACACATAAAAGTTCTAAACAATTATAACTTTTTTTAAAGACAATTTTTGACTCTTGTTTATATTTGTTTATACCACAACAAAAGGGAACCTTTTAAAAAGTTAGCTCATACTAGGGGTCAAAACTTTTTCCCAACTACTTTTTAATGTAATACATAAATTGAAACTTGGAACTAAATTTTATTTCAAAGTTAAGTGTTTAAAAACATTAATAAATTCATTATTTCTGTGTTTTGCATACCATCTCCCATATTATTCTTTTTAACTCGTAAAACAGTTATGATAACAATTACTGTACTACCGTCAAGAGAAAACCCCTTGTGGTGTTGGTCGTTATGGAAACGGGTTATTCCATTGTATTTTGGGGACGATTGCAATTAATTTGGCACTGAATGAACCAATCTGCGTGGCTGATAACTTAGTACTTGATCCTTCGATGCTAAAAGCCTGCATTTTAGGATTTTTTAAAAGTAGATATGATGTGATCTATTATTTTACATTATCGAATCTGCTATCTACTGAAAAGTAGACAAAACTTTGAAAAAACATTTTATGTAAAAAGTATTTTTGAGTTTATAAGACTCATGTAATTTAATGCAATTTAATTACAGTTGACTATCATATCGTCAAAGGAAAAACTTATTTTTAGCCAATTATGCACTTAGTTAGCCAAATATTGGATCCATTTTATTTCATGGCAACCCTATTCAAAGTTTTTCTCGTGGCGGTAGGTCAGTATCTCCTTATAAGCAAGATACACTGTACTCCGGTAACTTTTAGTAACTTAGCAGAAAATATCAACAAAGTAAGAATGCATTAAATTGTTTAGTGATACAATGAAACAAAATTAATTTATCCATTTTAAGACATCTTAACAATCGAAAGGAATCCAGTTGAAGAATTAACCAAATTTACGTAAATGACTTAAATATGATGGATAGATAAAATTTCAACTAGCAGAGAACTTCAGTAAATCTAGTATTATTAACAATAGTTCGAGAGCTAGTTTTATGCGAATTCAATCGGGATGTTGTAGTTCTGAGACTTATATAATCATATAACTTTAAAGTACTTTTTTTTTATCTAAAAACTTACCAGGCAGCCAGTGGAAAAGAGGTTTGATAGCTAACGGCAGAAATTTAAAATTTCTACTTTTTTTATAAATCTCTAATTTTGACCATTCAGATAATTTGGCGAGATGTAAAATATTGTTGTGTTTGCGGAAACTGTAGAAGAAAATTGAAAAAAAAAGCATGAAATTTGAATCCCCAGGTTAAAAAGTCAACATTTTGATTTAAACGTTATTTTAAAATGAAGTACACAATTGTTTCGAGGATCAATGGAATGAATTACTTCATTTTCAAATTAATTTTTTAACACTGAAGAAGTGAGTTTATACCCTAAACAAATTCTAAGCTTCCACCTTTTTGTCACCATTTAAATATTCTGCAAATTAAAATAAGGATACTGGTTCTACATTGCTTAATAATTTGATAAAAAATTAGGGGTAAAGTGTAAATATATTTTATTTCTTTACGAATGATCTTTACACAGGCATGGCCGAAAATCTCCACGTTTGGTTGTCCTTTAGCAATTTACAAAAAAAAAAAAAATAATCCAAGTTTATACTAATTGATTGCTTTTAAGTTGGTAACTGCTTTGTACGAAAAATCCAAGTTCCTCCCAAATAAAAGTACACTAATATAAAATTATTTACAGAACTACAATTTTCCGGTTGAATTTCGGATGCATAATTTTCGAATTGCACTGGGTAAGATTTTCAGCTCCACCATAAGGCCCAATCGGAGAGTTCGCAGAAAGACTGGCAATTCCATAAAAGGCGTGAAATCCTTCCGACAAACCAATAAGAGCTCTCCCTCAGATCTTAACATGTGCGATTTGAAAATACGTCTCTCGAACTACAAAAGATGGGCACGTATCGTGCGCTTCTGGACTTTACAAAGTTAAGGAGTATCAAGAGAAAATGTATTGGTGTGTTTTTGCAGTTGGAAACATGTCTTAACTGTTAAGTATTTATCACGTTTAATATTTTACATATTAGTCACCACTAAATAATAACATATTATATAATATATATTTATAATTGCAATGATTTACATGGCCTCACTGTTCTGAATCCCTTTCATGAAAACCTTTTTCCCAAAGGTTGAAATTTATAAGTAAATTATACTGCTTAAACTCTATATCGATAATAAATTCAGGCATTAATCATGCAAAATGAGTTATTTGGATTGTCCAATATGCAAAGGGAAGAAATAAAAATGTTTTATTAATAATTTCCGTATGCATTGTATAATGTTATCTTCGATTTTATAACCCTAAAGGAAAAGGGAAACCATAACCTGGTTTCCCCTCTCACTCCGGAATTAAAATCTAATTTGGTGTAATTTTTTTTCCCTTAATTACTCTTTTTAATATACTTCATTTAATAAGGCAATTGTGAGTTCTAAATACCTTTTTTCAAAATTTGTTGAAAAATACTTTCTTTTATAAACTGTTAAACAAAAAAGAACTAGCAATATTTTTGTCTTACCCTGCTCAGGATAAAAAAAAATACTCAAATAGCACCTTATGTGATGGCATTAATTACAATTAACAGTTATAATACAACTTACGATACAATAATCACGAAGAAAAATAGAGTAAAGTTCAAAGTTTTGCGAAGTTTACGATGTGTGTGGTGGGAGTTGCTGTACTATGTCAACTTTGAATCATGAAGGTAGATTATATTCTTTCTTTACCGCACTTATTGCCTAAAAATAACTTTCAACAACCATAACCACACATAAAAGACAGTGTCTCTTGATACTCCCAATATATAATTTATATTAAAAACACTCAAATCTACAACAGTTAAATATATATTTATTTCGCTCCCAACATGGAAATAGATAACTTCAATGAGATTTTCATTTTCTTATAAACGTCTTACAAAACATTATTCTGCATCTGATAAAATATCATATTGTTATTATACTTGATTGAAAGGTCGAAGAACACAGCGTCGCTTAAGGCGAAATATGACAACTCGTAATTTTTTCAACTTTTCAGGCGAAGTGAAAACTTAATCAACCTGGGGCCTAACCGCGATCTCATCGCCTATAGTTGCTATCGACAATAGGCGAGATGGAACCAGTCTAGGCGAGCTCGTGACGTCACATTACGATAGTTCGGCAAATGGTCGAACCGCGAAGCATTCCAAACCTCGCCTACGGCAAATTTTCCCTCGCCTACGAAGCGACTGCTTCGGAGGGCTCGTAAAGGTCTTTTCGCAATTATCGTATACGCTATGTATCGTTTTTTTGCTATTATTTCCTTATATTATGACGTTTCTTTTAGTTTTTAACCTTATCATTCTTTGAGGTTATGCTTAAAAATCTTCGATTGTACTTTTTAAAGTATTTTATTTAAGAACTCTTTCTCTATGTCTGCGCACGGTTTACTTTGGGAAGAGTAGTGATGCGGTGTAGTGTTTTGTTTGCATTTTCTAAATCCGAAGACAATTTTTCATTATGGCTGGGACTTTAGGGATGCATTCAGAAACTTTAACACGATTAAGAAACGAAAACAAATTGAAAAGTATAGCCCTTCCATTTATAAATTGATTTATTCATTAACGTGATAGTGGAGCCATCTATGGAAAAGGGTCACAAGTAATTCTACACTGATCCTAAAAATTTGTATAAACGAACACTAATGTCCATTACTTTCGTACTAGATTAATGTCTGAGGACTTGCTTTGGAAATTAACAGCTGTTTTATATTTTTTGGAACTATTTAACGGACCACCAAAAGTGTAAAAGAAATCCGAATACGGTTCGAAACTTAATACAAGATGGCGAACGATATTGCAACTCATGCGGATGAATACTACCTTCGAATAGGATGCTCTCTTTTGATTGGCCAGTTCCCTTCTCGAGACGAAAGCGAGAGGCATTTTCTACCACCGGTTCGCGGTCGGGCCAAAAGCGCGTTTTGGGAAGGTCTCGCTTAGAGAAAAGCGTGTTCTCGGCTAGGCGAGCTCGCCTATTGTCGATAGCAACTATAGGCGATGAGATCGCGGTTAGGCCCCTGGTTAGGGTGAGCGGCAAAGCATTCCTGAAGAGCTAGAGCACGTATTAAGTTGCCCAAAGTAATGAAAAATGTGGATTATTGTGGGTAAACCGGTTAGGGTTAGAAATAAAATTTCAGTGTTCAAATGGTACCAGGACCTTCACTGTTTGCACCAAGTGCAATGTTGAAGAGGCCACTGCACAACGCGTAATTAAATGTGTAAATTTGGTGCGAGAGGGCCTTAAAGGAAGACCCTCTTTGTCCTCGATATTTTTAAGGTGAACAACCTCATGGATCTGATCTGATCCAGATCAGAGAGATAAGCAAGAAGAAGTTAAACTTCAATTTCAACTATACAGTAGAACTCCAATTATCCGAACTCCTTATCCGAATGTTGCCTTTTCATTCAATTATACTTAAAATCTCTTACTTTAGAAATTAGGTTTTTTTTCTCCCATTTTCAACATACATGCAGTAATTAATTAAAATGGACCTTTTCCGAAAAAAAATCCAATTATCAGAATTTTTGATCAAACGTATGGAGTCCGGTCCCAATTAATTCGGATAATTGGAGTTCTACTGTATCATGTTTGAACTTTTTATAAAAACTGTGGGAATTTCATTTCCTTAAAGGGTCGTCTTTAAATTGCGACAAATATAATTTCGTTAGTGTCGCCTTTTTTACTGTCACATTTTGAAGAAGGCTCTTCAAGGAAAGGAATTTTTACAAATAAGTTAAAACATAATAATTGACATTGAAAATTTATTTCTAACCTTAACCGTTTGGCAATACTAATCCATTTTTCACTCCTTTTGGCAACAATTGTCCACTCTCAAGACTCTCAAGGTGGCTTCACTGCAAACCCAAACTATGATGATTATGAATAACCTTAGGGTAGTCTACACCCCTACTATTTTTGTCCATCAGTTTTTAACACGCCTGAAGATTGATGCATAACTCTTAAATGGCCAAAAAATTGAGTTTTGTCTTATTGTGCCTTAAACGCCGATAGCCTCCGATGATTGATACGATCGACTGATTGACAGAGTAGTCTATAGATCAGTCAAAATGGTAGATAGTCTCGATCGAAAAGCTACCTAAGATATATTGAGCGCTTTAGAATAGGGTGGATTGGAAATAACTAAAGCAAATGGACAGAGTTCTCACCTTGAAAACTGGAGCCCGATTCGGGATCTTTTGGGTCTTTCAAGAGCAACCGTGGATAGGCTTAAACCTTTTTGTCAACTTATGATTAGTAATGATATTGAGGCTGAAGCTAAACCTTGGAAAAGTGAGGCATTTTCTCAAACCTTTGAAAACTAATCTATCATATGAGATTTGAGATTAAAGTTGGAGAGTAACTTTGGATAAGTTAAGCCTTTCGTTAGCCTTGGAAAATAAAACAATCTCATGTGAATATAGCTGGGATGTAACCATGGATATGTTTAACCTTTTTGTAAACCTTTGAAAAGTATTTAATCTCATTAAATTAAAGCCAGGAAATATTATCCGATAAATTTAACCCTTTGACAATAACTCATGAAATTAAAGTCGGGGTGTAACTTTGGATAAGTTAAGCCTTTCGTTAGCCTTGGAAAATAATACAATCTCATGTGAATATAGCTGGGATGTAATCTTGGATATGTTTAACCATTTTGTCAACCTTAGAACGGAAATTAATCTTATGAGATTAAAGATAGGACGTAACCATGGATACGTTAACCTTTTTTCAACCTTTAAAAAGGAATCAATCTCATAAGATTATATGAGGAAATAATCTTATTATATTATGAGGAAATATCATTGGATAAGTTTAACCCTTTGAAACTATCCCATGAAATTAAAGCTGAGGTATAAAATAGGCAAGTTAAACTCTTAATAAACCTTTGAAAAGTACCTAATTAATATCATAAGATTAAAGCTCGGAGAGCTATATTGGGTGATTCTAAATTCATGGTAAAAAACTTACAACAGAGGAAAAGACTACATTGTGTGGTAGATGTGGGAGTAAGAATAGCATAGATAGGAAGGTGATGTCCCAAACGCAATTCTTGGACTCAGTGGCGTCCCTAGTACCACAAGCAGTGTCGGCGAAACTGGTTTGCGAGGCCCTAATACCAGATTTAAAATGAATTATTGTAAAATAATTGACATTTTTTTGTAATAAATAGTATTAATAGCTTAATTAATTGACAACTTAATTAATTTTCATTAAGATTAATTAAAATTTTAATTAATTTAATTATAAAATCTAGTACTTTAGGATAAACAGAGAGCTAATGGCAATTTTAATCACAAATCTCGTAAAATTAAACTATTAATTACAGAAATAAATATTTTATCTGATTATTGCTTTTTACTTTTTATTCATTTCTAAATTAATATAAATAGCTTAGTCCAGGTAATCTGTGACTTAACCGGTTAAAAATTACTTTTGTATTTCCAAATTACTTTGGGTTACATAGAAAGAGAACAACCCCTCGTCACACCCATAATGTTCAAGGGAAAAAAACATTTTAAATAGACGGGGGACCTCCCCCAGAATTTTTTTGAAATTTTCCCCTTAAACTAGTGTTTTTAAATCATTTTGGGAAACACCCGAAGGGAGCCGCTTCTTGTATGCGGCCAAATTTTGGTGCTATTATACAACCGGGGTGCCACTATTGTTGGCCGCTATTGTTGACCATTATCATCCACTATCCAGTATAACAAACAAAAAAAACAAGTGATGGCACCCGGTTGTATAATGAAGCCAAAATTTTCAAGGTAAAATTGTTTGAGGGGGGTCTGGGGGTTCTCCCCCAGGAAAATTTTTTAAATTTGACCCTAAAAAGTATTGTTTTTACTCCTTTTGAGACCCTTTGGGAGAATTTACCCGAAGAGGATTTCTCCTTATAAGTTGCAGAATTTTCCAAGGGAAAAACGATATAAAAATTGATGTCAAAATTATGGCCCTGAATTGGGAAGCCATGATACTACCCTCAAAAAACTATTACTTATTCTTCTTCACTATGAATTATTTAAATTTCATTTTGAAAAATGATTGTCACTATCAATAAATATTAAAACACTGTTAACAGACGCCGAAGTTTTGGAGGGGGGTCTAGGGGCTCTCCCACAGTAAAATTTTTGAAATTTGACCCTAAATTTGATCTCTTAGAGCCATTGGCCGTGTATTTTTAGCTACTGCATTTTAGGGGGATAATTACTCCTTAAACCTATCCATTTTCTACAAATTTTCATATTTTAGAAACTTTAACCTTCCTCTCGGGTATAATTTAAAGACTAAAGTAATGGTTTTTGACCCTAGTTTAGAAGTTAGATTTTTGATGGTTTTGAAGAAAGCGAGGGTTTATTTTATTTATAATAGCTCATTTAAAAAATTGTGTGGAGAGAAAATTTTCTGAAGTGTGCTGCGCATCCACACAAAAATTATGGGGGGTGCTCGAATACCCCGCAGTAAGTACCCCCTGTATAACGTACTAAAAGAGCCCTCGACTTGGACTCTAAAAAGGCCTCGCGCTTCAGCTCCAAAAAAAAAGCTTCGTACCTGGGCTCCACAAAAGGCCTCGCGCACGGGTTCCAGGTAAATGAAGACATGAAAAAACGTAATTGAACAGACATTATATCTTTGTAGTTAAACATGGAATCAAATAGTTTAAATTCTTGCGAGGCCCTTAAAGTGCGAGGCCGTCGGCGGGGGCCGACGTCGCCGACGCCTAGTTACGCCTCTGCTTGGACTCTACCCAAGTAGAACAAGAACATTGATCAATATAGCTACAACATTGGAAAATATTGCGAATTCCTATAAATGTCGGACATTTTGTAGGATTTTTTTTTTCAAAATTTAAATAAACTATTCGAATGAAATGAAACTAAAAAAATTGAAACCGGACTGTTTAAAATATTTTTTATAATTGATATAAAAAAACGATAGTATTGGCGTGCAAAAACCAATGCTGAGAAATGTCGTCGATATTGTCCGGTGCTACCTCAGTAGACGAAGAATAAACAGTACCAAGAACAATGATAGAGATTATAGGGTGAGCAAATAGATTGGGGAAGACATTAATAAAAATTTAAGTACTGCGTTTTTATAACCATATTGCGAAGCATTTGTTCTTTACAGACATCCTTCATGCAGCATTGAGAAAAATGTATAGTTTCACCCTAAATTATCTCTTTCTCCAATTTAAAAATTTATTATTTCCTACCACAGAAGACCAGTTATTCTCCACAAGAGAACCTTTAAGCAGAAATATACTTCCAGATAGCTAATAAGGCTGCTTGAACCATCCATGCACATGGCAACCAACAAAACCTCAGCTTTTTCAGGTAGTAATTGAAAAAAAAAATCGATATATGAGTATCGATCTAAACCAAATGAAAGACCCAAAAGGCCGAGTCGCGGCAAAAGTTTCAAGATCGAAGATTGATGGACTAAGAATGTAGGGTCCTATAACTGTTTCAAAAAATTATTCCTCGCTTCTTTGAGCAAGAATATTATATCACAGATGAATGAAAAGTCTCCTAAAAATCCTTCAGCTTTCATACTCATGCCACATCTTGTTATAGGCAGAGGATATGCAGAGCTTGCGTATTTCCAAATCCCACTTCGGAAGTTTTAAAATTCCGCTTAAGCACCAATCAGAGCGACTAGCTATCCCTAATGCAACCATCTCTCTCAGACAAACCAATCAAAGCTCTCTCTCACATCTTACGAAGTGGGATTAGAAAACATGCATGTGGCTTCGGTTAAACTGGGTTTCAGGGCTCAGTTTTTTAAATTTTACACAATGAATCAATGGTTTAAGCGAATTTTTATTATCTTATTAAAAAACTACAAATTTCGGGTTAAATTCCTTGGAAAGCATAAAAAAATCCAGTCGATGACCTTTTTAAGAACTTTAAACTCCTCATAAAATTAGTTCCCCCAAAGACATTATAATAATTTCCATTTACGAACTAAAATTTTCAACACCTTATTTTTGCGAACTTATTTTCTCATTATGCTAGGCCTAAATATCGTCAGAAAACCCAGGAAAGTTTTATTCCTGTTTGAAAATATTGCAAGGAATTAGGAGGATTAGTACAAATTATGATTAATTTTTCAGTATTAAAAAAGTGAATATGGTATTTTTTTGTATAACTTTACATATATATATATATATATATATATTGATAGTTTTGCATTTATTATGACTGGAATACACATAAAAAATAAATGCATTCTTTTATTTGATAATATGTATCATAATCTTAAAAAACTTAAAACATAATATGATAAAAATGACTTCGAGGAATTGCTTTATCACTAAATTATTTAAATTCAAATGTGGTAATCTCACTCAGTATGTAGTTGATAGAAATAATTTGATAGTTCGAGTACATTATTGAGCTGAATCAAAAATAGTTGTAGCACACCAAATTCACCTTAGAACTCGACTAAGGTAGATGAAAACAAACAACTTACTATTTAACTGAATTTTTGTTGTATCTTTAGGTGGTTTGAGTCCGAGTGAAAAGGCATCTTTAGCAATCACAACATTTAATTATAATCCTTAAAAATATATCTACATTTTACGACAGACAAATATTGATATGTTCCGATCAGAAGGTAAACAGAAGGATCCGGTTGAGTTCTAGTTTCAGTTCTGGTTCAATGTTATGTTGCCAGATTACGTTAACAAAGTATTATTAGATTAAACATGAATTAATATTACAACCCTAAAGTAGAACACTTATTAAGAATACAATAATCTCCCCCACTTAAAGTTTTGATGCTAAGGAGAAAATTAATAAAAAGAAAATCCCAAAAGTTCAGCAACAGTCACTAGTGTAGGACATAGTCCTGGAAATAGGCGGGAGAGCGTCTCTGCCTTCCAGATCTCCTGAGAGGCTGGTCTGGTGGGTCGGGTCTGGACGGTTGTCTTGAAGGGGTAACGTCTGAGGATGTTCTTCCTGGTTGTGGAGGACTGGTGGATATTAAGTACCCCAGATCATCATCTTCCCGTGGACTTGTTACTGTGACTTCTTCCTTTGCTCTTTTGATCCCGGATCGCTGTATTTGGTCGATATGCCTCTTGATTTTTCGTCCGGTATCCAATAGCACAATGTAGTGCAGATTTCCAAGTTTTTCGATAATCTTCCCCAGCTTCCAGACTGTTTTATTTTTGATAAAAAACTTCGTCCTTACTCTCTCCCCCACTTGAATGTTTCTGGTATATGGCTTCCTGTCTTGTGTAGACCTCTGTTCGATAAAGGGAAGCATCGCATCCAGCTTGATTCTCATGTGGCGATTTAGATACATCTCCGCTGGTGATTTCCCACATGCCAATGGAGTAGCTCGATAGCGAAAAAGAATTTTCAAAATTTTTGATTTGATTGAGAGATGTTCTTCATTTTTCAATAATTTTAGTCTGTTCTTGAGAGTTTGAACATTTCTTTCTGCCAGTCCATTTGTTGCAGGATGTCCGGGGGCAATAAATTTTTGTTTGATTCCATTTGTGGAGCAATAGCATTTGAATCGATCATTAGTGAAGATGGAAGCGTTGTCGGAAACCATGACATATGGATATCCATGTGATGCGAAAATTTCATTCAGCAACTCAATGGTGTTGGTGGTGTCTGGAGCATTCTTCACAATCTTGATTTCCGCCCATCGGGATTTTGCATCTACTACCACTAAGTGAGCTGCCCAGGATGAAAGTGGTGTAAGTCCAAAAATGACAAAAGTTGAGTTAAGAGTGGATTTGGATAGAGTTTTAGGTCCTTTATTTAGTGTAGTTGTTTGCTAAGGAAAAAATTGAATTGTTGGCCCGTGAGAGCGACTCAAAAAATGACTACTTACCGAAACAGCCGTTATCGTCAGGATGAAAGTGGCATAAGTCCACTGCTCCGCTTCGTGCAGTGAATTTGTTTTGATAAGAGAAATCCCAAGGACATTCGCGCGCGGGCTGTGGGGTTATGAAAAAGCGTCTTACTGGAGAAAAATTATTTTTTGTTAACTTCCATTACAAATTTATGGATGACCCCTTTTTGTAAGAAAATATCCGAAAATAAAATCCGCGCGGGAAGATTAAGCGGGAAAGCTTTAATCGTCATGGCTAATACAGACGCCCCTTTGCAGTCAATATCTTGTATGTATTTTAACAACCATTCTATATAAATTACAGTATGCTAGTAACTTTAGGTATTGAGGAATTTAGGATTGATAAATGTATTAATTTATTGATAATTATTAATTGATAACCCATTATAATTCAAACAGTGTATTAATTTATATCAAATGTCATAAATAAAAATTTAACATTCTTTATAATTTAGTTTTTTAAATTAGAAATTACTGGTTTCAAAAAGAGTTTATTGGCGTAAAAAAACAAATGTAATTTCATTTAAAATTCCATTTCCTTTCTCAAAATCAATCAATTTGATACATTGCTCTCAACTATCTATCATAGAAAATTATACAAACTTATAAACGAACGCCATCTAGGACGCCAGTTAAAAATCACCCAAATACCAAGTTTTAATGAAATTGATAACCCATTATAATTAAATCAGTGTCGTACTTTACATAAAATGTCATAAATAAAACTTAGTAGTAAAATGTTTTAAGTTTATTTTTTAAAATTTAAAATTTTTAAAATTAAAAATTTATGGTTAAATTTTTTTTATTGTTGTAAAATATAATTTAATTTTATTGAAATGTCCATTTCCTAACTCTAAATCAATCAATTTGATTTATTGCTCAACTATCTATCATAAAAACTGAAAAAATTATAAACGGCGGCCATCTTGGACGCCATCTTGAAAATCACCCAAATAACAAGTTAAAATTAATTTAATAACCTAGTATAATTCAAACAGTGGCGTACTTTATATCAAAAGTCAAAAATAAAAATTAGTAAAATATTTTAAATTAATTTTTTAATTAAAATTTTTTAAAATTAATGGTTAAAAAACCGTTTATTATTGTAAAAAATAATTTCATTTCAATTAAATTTCCATTTCCTTACTCAAAATCAATCAATTTGATATATTGCTCAACTTTCTATCATAAAAACTGCAAAACTTTATAATCGGCGGCCATCTTGGACGCCATCTTAAAAATCACATCGGTAACGAGTTTTTAAAAAAAATGAAAACCTATTCTAATTTAAACCTTAGCTTTAGTTAAATCAAATAGAAAAAATAAACAAGAGGCATATCAAGCGAAGAACGTTTCACGGTCACCATTTTGAATATGACCCCCCAAAATGGGTCATAAAAAATTTTCCACCAAAATATTCGTAATCTAAGCATCAAAATCTGTAGAACAGAACCTTAAAATCTAACCTTGTACTAACCAGTCGCTCGGAAAGCTATATTTACTACATCCCAATACCCATCTTTCTTCCCGAAACCCATCAATCTGTTAGGATGAAAGTGGTGTAAGTCCATTAAAGCTAATTTCAAGCACTTTCAGTTAAAATTTGATAAAAGTTGATCCGCAGCAAAAATTGTGTCCCTGCCTAAAGACAAATCCACCCCACAAAGTAAAAATATAAGCAATCCTGAATTTTTAGCACATGCTTTTAGAAAACCTTCAATTACACAAAACGAAGTTCAGTGGACTTACACCACTTTCATCCTAACCAGCTCAAGTAGTAATATCCTTGAAATGGTCCTGCATAGTCGATATGAATTCTCTCCCAGTTGTTCTCTGGTAAGTCCCAATGGTGAAGGGGTGCTTTGGCAGGACTGTGTTTCACATCAGAGCATTCTTGACAAGATTTTACTATATTCTCGATATCCCGATCAATGTTTTTCCACACGCAATATCTACGAGCTAGCTGTTTCATCTTTGTTATGCCAATATGAGTTGAGTGTAGTTCTTTGAGGACTGCTGGTTGAAGGGACTTAGGTATGACAATACGGTTATTTTTGAATAAAATATTGCCATCCAAGGTATACTCAGAATTCGTCCAACCATTTTGTAGTTCTTTCTTGAGTTCTGACAGTTCCTTGTCTCTTCTGGTCTCTTGAACGATTGATTCAGCAGTCAAGACATCACTTGATATTTGGAACACTGTTGTCGTACATATTTGATGGACCTCCTCGTTTATTATGACATCCAGAGATGGAAATTTTTGTTGAACAGGTGCTCTGGAGAGACAGTCTACATTCTGGTTTTCTTCTCCCTTCTTGAATTTTACAGTGAAATCAAATCCTGATAAATATGATGCATATCGTAGGAGTCTTGCTGATGTCATTTTTGGAACACCCGTCTTCTTATGAAAAATTCTTGATAGTGGTTGATTGTCTGTGATGAGGACAAAGTTCTTACCATAAAGGTAATCAAAGAAATGGGATACTCCAAAAACAATAGCCAAAGCCTCTCGGTCGAGTTGTGAATAATTTCTTTCAGCGTCTGTGAGTGAACGGGAGGCAAACGCTATAGGCTTTTCTTGATTATTGATGACGTGTGATAGAACAGCTCCAACTCCAACAGGACTTGCATCAGTAGCTAGGATAACTGGTAATTCTGGATTGTAAGGAGTCAACACTTGATCACTTGAAATTTCATTCTTGAGTTTGGTAAACGATTCTTCACATTCTCTGGTCCAAGAAAATTTTTGATCTTTCCGCAGCAGCTTGCGTAAGGGATAGGTGATGGTTGATGCATTTGGAATGAATCTGGAATAATATGTTACCATTCCTAGGAATTGACGGAGTTCCTTGGTGTTCTTCGGTTGTGGCATGGAGGTTATAGCTTCAACTTTTGATGGAGATCGTGATATTCTGTTGTTTTCTATCACATGGCCTAAATATTCGATCTTGGTACGGTAAAACGAACACTTTTGGATGTTGACATGTAAATCATATTTTTGAAGTCTTTCTAGGCATTTGATGAGGTTGATTGAGCATTCTTCTTTAGTTTTCCCGTGGACCACAATGTCATCAAAGTAAGCTATTGTGTTTTTCAATCCCCCTAGTACTTGATCCAGGATTCTATTAAATTCTGCTGGTGCCGTTTTTATTCCGAAACTCAGTCGATTCATCTTATAGGTCCCTCTATGCGTTGATATGGTCTGTATGCCGCTGCTAACTTCATCTGTTTGAATGTGTAGATAAGCTTTATATAAATCCAACTTGCAAAAGAATTTTGAGTCTCTGAGGCTGTTTAGAACTTCATCGATTTTCTTGATAGGGTAATTGACATTGATGAGTAGATCATTTACTCCAACTTTGTAATCTACACAAAGTCTTACAGTACCGTCCGGCTTTGGTATCACGACTAATGGTGAGCCCCAGTCACTGGTGAGACATTTCGTAATTATTCCTGCTGCCTCTAGGGAATCTAGCTCCTTTTCCACTTTATCTCTTAGTGCATATGGCAGGTTTCTGGCTGGTGTAAAGCTTGGTTTGGCACCTTCTCGTAATGTGAAGTTAACTTGGAAATTTGGTACACAGCCGATATTCTGTTTTGAAAACATCTGGAAACATCTTCTCAAGTTCCGGGACATCTTTGACGGAGTGTATTTTGTTTACATTCATGTCCTCTCTGGCATCGATGTCATCTAAACTGATGTTTAGGTGTCGAATCCAAGTTCGTCCTAAAAGTGGGTCATGACCATTTGGTACAACGAATAGATCTTCATTTGATATTTGACCTTTGAACTCCACTTGAACTTGAACTTTGCCTAATGGATGGAAGATGTTTTCTGTGTATGACCGGAATGATATATTTGTTTCTGTAAGCTTCTTTCCCAGGAATAATTTCTTGAACTGATCTTCTGGTATGAGAGTAAATCCTGCTCCTGTGTCCACTTCAAATTTTTGATACTTGTTGTCAATTTTTACTGTGGCATAATATTTTTGATTGGCTGCTTCATCCGATGTTTGGTCAAAAATATCAACAACTGTGTTGATGGTAACATTATCGATAGTGTTGGTAGAGTGTACATTACCCTGGTGCCTTGATCTTGGACTGTTTGGTTGTTTAGATTGAAGCAAGGTTTTTATACATACTTTCTGTACATGGCCAGTCCTTTTACAAGATTTGCAATGTAAGTTATTTTGATTTATTCTGCAATCTTTAGATAAGTGGTTGTTGTTTCCACAACGTAGACACAAATTGTTTATACCAATACTCTCAAAGTCAATATGATCTCGCTTTGAACTTCTACGAGCTGTTGGACCGCTTTGATAATCTCGATGGTTCTTAATTGGCTTGACATTTCTCTCCCGTTGATAATTCTTTACTTTATTGATGGTATCTGAATTGACTTTATGTGATGTGTTAGTAGAGAGTTCTTGACTATCTAATTTTGATGCTTCCAGAGCAATGGCTTTCTCCACTATTTCATTGAAAGTTTTTAGATTTGACTGCAATATCTGTTCTTTAATCCATTTATCTTTAATACCCCTGATAAACTGTGCTCTGAGAAAAATGTCAGCCACATTAACAGTTTCATTACACTGGCATTCCGTCGTAAATTCACAATCTGCAATGTCCTTTCTTAAGTAAGCAACATAATCAGCAATACTGTTCCCTTCTTGTTGAAATTTGTTCAAAAAATAATGTTGTGACACTAAAACATTTCTTTTTGGATCTAGATGCTTTTCTAAAGTTGATAATAAATCTTCGTATTTAAATTGGGATGGTGTTTCCGGTGCAATAAGTGCTGCTAAAATGTTGTAGTTTGATGTTCCCAAAGAATTTAATAAAATTTGTGCACACTTCTGTTTATCTTCAAAGACATCTTTTAGCTTTAAATAATTTTCGAAACGTTGTTTATACATCTTAAATTTTTCCTTGCTTGAATCAAAAGCTTCGAATGGTGGAACATGACTTATTTTGATAACACTTTCGTTTTGGTTTGCAACGGAATCAACATCCTTCTTACTCATTAATTTTTCGATAAGCATCTGTTGATTATCATTAATCGCTTGTAGAATAGTTTGAAATTGTTTTGCATCCATCTTGATAATTATTGAAATTGCACAGTACCTTTATAGTTGATATGATCGATGATGTCAGTTGAAACCTTTGTTTACTTGATAGTTGATTGAATCGTCATTCGAACTTTTACATCGTCGCCAAAACTTGTTGTATCTTTAGGTGGTTTGAGTCCGAGTGAAAAGGCATCTTTAGCAATCACAACATTTAATTATAATCCTTAAAAATATATCTACATTTTACGACAGACAAATATTGATATGTTCCGATCAGAAGGTAAACAGAAGGATCCGGTTGAGTTCTAGTTTCAGTTCTGGTTCAATGTTATGTTGCCAGATTACGTTAACAAAGTATTATTAGATTAAACATGAATTAATATTACAACCCTAAAGTAGAACACTTATTAAGAATACAATAATTTTTAGCAAGAAAATTTGCTGATTATTATCCATAAAAGATTGCTTGGATGAAACAATTCAGTTTTAATCTAAAACTTTGAGAAACTCAAAAGGGGACAATGAAAGTAAAATAGATAAGTACCTATATAAATTATTTCTTGATTTTTTTTCATCACCACTTTTTTAAGATAAAATATTTTTGTATAAATTAAATGAAAGGAAACTAATGAAAGTAAGGAAATGTATATTTTGAAAGTTTGAAAATTCGCATTTCTTCCTATAATAGTAGAATTTAGGCGGTTCGTACTAAATGAATTTTAAGTAATGTATTGTGTTGTATCACAATAGTTTTAATTTTTCATTACAAAGTGAAAAGGAGTTTCTGCAGTCAAAAAAATCAATTTTTTGACAAAAGAAAAACTAATCCAAATCCTAAATTAACTTGTTTCGCTTACCATTGAATAAAAATGCTAAAATAAAGACTTCACCGTACAACCCAGTTCTACCGAGAGCGCTTAGATAATTATTATAACCTAATGAACTGTCTAATTAGTTGTACTTGAATGTTTTGATCATGAGTTTTGTTACAGCTGAAATTAAAGGCATCAAATCTTAGTATCCTTTTCTATCAAAGATAGTTAATCACTCTAATTGACATTCTTGAGAATAAATCAATTTATACAATTTAATTGTAAACTTTACGTATCTATAGTATCTACTTCAAGTAAACTTCATTACAACAGTAAACAGTAAGTTAACCTAATAAGCAACCTTAAATCTTCCGTCAACAGTTTTACTTTATATCCATTGTTTCCTTTCAAGAAGGTATGTTTACAATACGTAATTTTAAGGTATATAAGTAATATAATTTAGATAACTATCTATAATTTTTTTTCAGGAATAATAAAAGTTTCTAACAAAAAAGTATATTCGAAACTAAGTTTGAAGGCCAACTGAACTTATAATAAATACACCAAGGATTAAAATTGTATCAAAATCGATCTGATCTTCACAAAATAATTTTTCTTTATCAATAAGAATTTTTAACGGTAAAAATAAAACGGTTTATTTCTTTTCGGAAATTTTATTAATATAAGAAAAAGCGTATGGACGTTGAAGGACGGTACTGGTTAAAATATAACCCATTAAAACCTGGTTTCCGTAGATTTACTCTGGTTAAATCTTATACATCACACCATTCTGAACATAACCTGTGAGGTAACCAACATGATACAGTTAGCAACTTTAACCCATGACAATAAATAAACTGTGGTAGATGATAGCAAACTGTGGAAAGTTTTCTTCAGGTATTAACATTTATGCTGGGAAAAGCTTAAAAGTAGACAAAGATACAATAAAAAGATCATATTTTGACTTTTGATTATAACTTAAAAAGCTCCTTAAATGTTTCGTTTAACCAGGAAAAGGATGGAATATACACATGGACCTTGGATTTTGAATTCAAACCACAGAAAGTAATTTTGAACATTCGTAAAAATGGACTAGTGTTGGAAAAAAATCGATACTTACTTAAAAATCGATCTTATCTTTCTTTTTTAAGTATCGAATACTTCAAGATTATTGAATGGAACAATGATTTTACCAATGCTGATAGTTACTTTAGTTATACCTTTCGGTACTCGATACCTAAAAAAAAGTATTCTTCCTTCACTATAATAGACCGTTATTTATTGCGTAGTATCACTAGATCTCACTTCATTTCAGTTAAAACTTGGAATAATGGATGGGTTTCACTAGCTTCGTTCTGCATCTGGCAGTGCTAATATATTATTTCCGGGTTACCACATTAGCGTTATTCTTGGCATTGCTTTGGCATCCTTTTCATTCTTGTTTGTTCTTTGTTTATGTTTCGAAGTCAACTTCGACCACGTAAATTCGTTTTGCTCTTTTCGTATTAATTTTTTAATGTATTATTTTTTATTCATTCAGTAATCAGCCTTTTCTTGCATTCACTCTTTTATTATTATTATTTTATTAGCAAAGGGTTAGAGAGAAAAATAATATTTTTAACCTCGCCAAGTTGCCAAATGCATCTACTATGTTGAGGTTCTGTACCGGAAGTCTCTAGGACTTTGTTTATGTTTACATTTTTCAACCCATCCATAAAATGATTTTGAGTTGTTTCTGTTGCTAGAAAATCGAGAGTCTCCACAGAAATGTAAAAATTGGGTTGCAAATAAGAAGACCTCTTAAGACTTTCGTGAATTCAGTTAATAATAAAAACAATCATATTGAATAGATATCACTATTGGTAATAGGCAAAACTCAAACAAATATTAAAATGTTACAAATAATAAATATGGATGTTGCCTCATTAAAACTCGACTTTTTACGTCAAAACTAGAAAGGGAAGAAAAAAAAGCAATTTCTTTCTTTTAACATTGTAACACCAATGAAAAAAATTGTTCAGAGATTTCACAAATGTTTTGCATAGCGAAAGGAATTTTGGTGATAGTTTTACTTTCACCGAAGTATTTGATCAGAAAAGATAATGTTCAAAACTATCAAGCACTACACGAGAAAATATCTAATAATATGGATGGAATAAAGTCAATTTTGCATAGTTGGGCATTTATACCTTCATACTAGAATATATACATATTCAAACTCCTGTTTATAAATGATATATGTGTTCATTGCTCCTTTAGGCGTGCATATTTTCAAATTGCACATGGTAAGATTTTTAAGAACCAATCAGAGCTTTCCAAGTGCTACTGGCAATTCCATATTTGGGAATGAAATCCTTCTGACAAACCAATTAGAGCCCTAGCCCAAATATTAACATGTGCAATTTGGAAATATGCCTTTGGCATTCGTTTTTGGCAGAGTTGAAATTTTGATTAACGATCGATATATTTTCAAGGTAATACGTAAAATGGCTAAGGATTTTCAGTTCTTGTGAGACGAGAAGTACAAGAAAAATGAACTATAAAACTTTTTAACTTCAGTAGATATGAAAACAAATAGGTTATATAGAAATAAGTGTACACATAAACACAAATAATGCGAGTTCACTCATGTGCAGTTTGAAAATTTAAGTCAAAACACCTAAAATAGATTCCACAAAGTTGTATCATAAATTCTTTTAAAAAAAAATGGCACTCCACAGTTATATTCAATTCTCCTAATTTTATTTCGTTAAAATAGTTCTTATAAGTAATTTCAGGTGTTAAACGAAGCTGGCAAGGTTCGAAATCTATCAAAAAATTTTTATATCAATTGATCACTTAGTTTTCGTTTCAGAACGTGCATTAATTTACGAGGAAAAATCTAACATTAGAACACGGATAACATAGATTTCCATTTCCATCTTTTTTAAGTTCGTTTGTTTTTATTTTGGGGCAATTTATTTTAATTACTATTTTATAGAAATAAAATTACTGAAAATAATATTTTTTTTTATTGAAATCATGTTACAGAAGACATTAGTTTAAACTGTTAGGCATTTTGTGGGATGAAGCGAATCCAGCCCAGTTGCATTCTGAAGGGGAATACAATGTCTAGCTTAATCACCACTTTAATAGTCAAATAATTTAATTGGGGTATAAATACTTAACTGAACACACTTGCACATATTTTGAGTAGTAGGACCTAAGGATCGATATCTCCCCGTGGTTTGGAACTTGCCAAAAACGTATCAAAGAAATTTAAAACTCACGGGCAAAAATGAAAGTCCGTATAAAGTACCCAAAGATAATTTATGAGAGACTTTGGAAACTTTTGGGCTCGGAAGCAATTCTGAGGAGCTAGATCGCAGACAAAGATGCCAAAAACGATTAAAAATGGGTTACTGTGAATAAACGGTTAAGGCTCATTCACACTGTTTCGCTTTCAATGTTCATACTCCTGAGTGATTCACTCGCGTGAATCGCTAGTTTGCATAAAAAAGTGAGGGAGTAAAGAGTAAAACGCCAATTCCTATTTTTCACTTTGGACGATTCTTCAAAAATGAACACAAAAAGTTAAAAGTCTGAATGAGCCTTTAGGGTCAGAAATACAGTTTTATTACCAATTATCATGTTCTGATTTCTTAATAAAAACATGTGAAAAGTTTTTATCCTTAAGGGGTTGTCTTTAAAAGGAAACAATTAAATCTCAGAAACTGTCACATTTCTTATTTTCGCATTTTAAGGCTTTACCCCAGCTTTCGGCAACTTTTTGTGTGCGGTGCCTCAATATTGCCATAAGTATTACTTCGGGGACCTCTCATTCTAGGATGATTCTGATTCGTCTTTGGGTAATTACACTCTAGATTTTTGCCAGTGAATCCCCTGCATATAATTTTTCGATTGCGGTCTAGACCATTTCTTCTCCATTTGATTATTACAGGACTGTTCTAAATTTTAGGTATTGCATACTTTTTTTTTTCAAATTGCACATGAAGAAACGTCCGCTTGAACGTGAAGTTCCCAAAAAAAATACAAAACAACGAAAATCCTGTGGAACAAAACGAAGTCGAACCTGATGAGACACAAATAAGAACAAAAAAAAATCCAAAGGAGGGTCGACGGGGCGCTCTCGAAAAGATCTCTTGAAGCACTGAAAAGCTCCATCGGAATTCAAATGATGAGTATAAAACCTGTGGAGAAAGAGTAAAACATGAAAAGAAAATCCTCCTAATGGTCATATTCAACTCAAACACGCAGTAGAAACGACATGGAAACGTTTCGGAAACGAATGATTTGAGATAGTAACTCTTACAAGTAATTATACACTAAACAAAAAAAAAAAAAACCGATAAAACAAAAATCTGCTTACACTATACTCGACAGCAACTCTTCTTGAACCCAGTACGTCACAAATGCGGAAGGAGAAATCGGTAAACACGAAGCCTGTTGGGTTGATAGAAGGAGTTTCGGTACGCAAATCGTGATTGAAAAGCACTATAATATGAGTTTAACAACAAAATAATCCTATTTTTAAATTGACTTTCTTCATTTCACTCAAAATTAAGACACCGTGATGGGAACTACTTTGTTTATTAGTGACGTCGTAGGGTCAAGTTAAGTTTCTGTCTAGTATAGATGTCCATTACTTTCGTCATTTATTAATGTCTGAGGACTTTCTTGGTAATTAGTAGCAGTTCTAGATTTTTTGGAACTATGTATTTAAAAGACCACAAATTGTGTAAAAGTAATCCTGCTGACATTGCCTGTAGCAAAGCCTTACAAGTAATTATACACTGATAATACAAAATCAAGCTAACACTAGATGTTCATTACTTTCGTCATATATTAATGTCTGAGGACTTTATTTTGGTAATTAGTAGCTGTTATAGATTTTTTGGAACTATTTAACGGACCACAAAAAGTGTTAAAGCAATTCGCATTGATTCGAATCTCAGAACAATATGGCGGACGAGAGCTCCGGAGTTTGAAATCTCACGTCTCGAGAGCTTTTTCACCGTTTCCGTACCGTTCTCGTTTCTTCTACGTGATTGTCTTCCAGAATATGGCCCATAGTTTTACAAACTGTAAAACGGGTAACCACCCTGTATTGTACAGAAAATAATAAAAATGTTTTTAATTTTTTAAAATTATTATAGGTCATGACGCTCAGATAAGTTAACTTCCTTTTAAATGTATTAAAATACTTTCAAACTGTCTTTAAATACTTCAGCCTGATACTTCTCTATAGAGGTGGGGTATTTTATTACATTTTTGCAATTGAAAGTACATTTTGGGAGATATATTAAAGCAATATAATTTCATAAAGGCCCCCCTTATCACAACAGTGTAGGGACTTTATTATAGTAAGCTTTGAAGACCATACGAGCGGCTTGAAAACCAGGGAAAAAAGGCATCGGGTATGCACATGAAAATAAGATCATTTAAAAAGCCTCACAAATGATTCCATTTTCCCTCGCTATTAATAAATTACTTTTCCATTACTCATCTCACCATGTCCTAAAATCTTTAGCTTTTTAATGAACGGTGAGCCGAAAGCCCATTGGCACCGGCTGTATTAATAGTTTGACTTTGATCTACTACATGATTAACTCATAATCTTCTTGAAATTTTATATTAAATATCTTATTTTATACTTTTGAGTGGTGATTATATTTTATACTTAATTTCTTTACAATGACGCTCAATTTTAAACGAATGTATACTACTACACTGTCCTACACTTTATGTACTGTATACACATGTACGGATGGCGTAGTTGGAAACACTGAAAGTTTCAACGAGGCTGCGATTTAAGGTGGAATTCGCGCCATCAGTAGAACAACCATAGACTTTGATAGCAACACAAGAACAGTTAACGCAGTGCAGTTTGCTGATCCAATTCGAACGAATAAAAAGCAGTTGATCATATTGCATTTTTTATAGGAATTTTTTCTTTGCAGCTGTGTGTATTACTGAGTGTGTCCTTAATCCTTAAGATTTCCTTAAGTAATTTATTTTGAACCTTTCTGCTTTATTCGTTGTTGCTTTTTTATTCTATGTTTATGTGAAACCAAAAAAAATTTTTGAGTGTAATGATATTTATTTTTTTTTTATTGAAAACTCTTAAAATTAACCTAGAATTTTCTTTTCCCCCTTGTATTTCGCATTGTTTATTTTAACCCAAATCTTTCCCGTTTTCTAAATGTAAACGTAGTTCAATTTCCTAATCTGTGGATTTATCCTTAAGGGGACATCCGTAAATTACGTGAGGTCAAAAGGGGGGAGGAGGGGTCCAGGAAAATCTCACCAGGGGGGAGTCAATTAAAATCTCAAGTCAACTTTTAGTTTTAGAATATATACGTTTTTTCTGAAAACTTTTTTGCACAAGTTTAGTTAAAATGCTCAGATTAGTCACAACAGCTAATCATTAGCCAGTCAGTCGTGATAATTACAAGTTAGAATCATGTTTTCGATTTCAACGTGTATTTGTATCAAAATTTTGCAATCTGGATGGTAATTTTTATGCCGATAAAACAAAACTAGTGGTTGAGAAAATCTCATGTGGGGGGGAAAGGGGGTTCAGCAAAATTTCACCAAGGGGGAGGGAGGGGTCCAAAATTTGGAAAAAAAACACCTCACGTAATTTATGGACGTCCCCTAACGAGGTTTTGATAAAATCTTTTCAATTCTGTTCCATAGTGTGATTCATAATTTTGAGCAGCTTTCTTATACGGTGGAGAAAAACCCCACGATCCCAGTTAAATCACCACGGCGCATGCGTCGAAACACTCAATCGCCAAACATCGCCCATCCCTGCGGTTTCGCCGCTCAACCTTTCGTTGAAACTTTCATTGTTTCCAATTACATAGCCGAAAAAATTAGACACCTTTGGCCCCTAGCTGTGACGAGAAGTAAACGACGAGAAGACAGTGTCACATTGATTACTTTAGGATAATTCTTTATTCAATATCTTACTTTAACCTTTTCAGTGGTGATTATATTTTATACCTAATTTCTTTCATTATGATGTAAATTTTAAGAACGTGGTTTGATGAGTTACATCAATAATAAAAAAAACTATGCTATTACAAACCAGAACTATACTAGATTACAACCTTTATTGACTAAGACGCTCAATTCTAAGCGAATGTACTACGCAGCAAAATCGAAAATACTTAACATTTTACGAAAATTATGACCCAAAAACGCAATACATGCACAGATTTAACCAACTAACTAATCATACTTCTAAAGTAAAGTGCCTAATATCACTCGGCTTTCGGACATTGCACTAGGAACGGCTTCCTTCGTTTGATCTCAGCTTATTTCTCCATCTTCAAGAAACGCTGTAGTCTATAGTATAAGCCCCAATATGTAAGAAATACCATAAGATGGACGGATCCCAAAAAATCTCGTATCACCCGTGGGTCACGGTTTCTCAATACTTAATGATAAACTAAATGTCCTGGACCTGGGCAGATATGACTTTTATATATAAGTAAATGGCACTCTACAATAGGAGAGTTGTATTTTTAATCATGTTGCAGAAACAGGGACGTGCCAACAGGGGGATTTTCACCCCCCCCCGTTTTTGATGTGAGGGGGTGAACATTATATCTCGCCCACCAGTTTAGGGAGAGAAGTGAGCCTTTAATCTATAAAACTGCGTTAGAACGTACAAAATAAAGATAATCTTTCTACATTTTTTCGGGGAAGAGAGGCAGAGGCGTGCCAACAGAGGAGCAGGAGATTGCTCGCATTTTTTAGCCCTTTAGGCTTGGGGTGCTAAAAACTTCAATAGTTTTGAGTCTTAAAATTTAGGAGGAGTGCTGAAATATTAGTAATTAGGATCTTTCTGGTCAATAAATGAAGGTTTTGCAATTGTTTTCGGTGAAGAATACCAAATTCCTTGCCCATCTCCCTCAACATTTTCATGTTGACGATCGGTCATTCGTTTGAGCGATAGCCTTATCAATGTTTTCTAAAATATTTTATGAGTAGCTTGATTGAAACGGTTTCAATGGCAATTAAAAGTTCTTTTAATTTAACAATTTAATTAAGTAGGTAGAGTACTCAAATTAAAACCTTTTTTTAAAAAATATGTGGATCTAAAGATAAGAATTCAAAGTAGTAGTAAATACCTGTCTTTTCTCCGGACCTCGATAAAAAAATTTTCAAAATTATCTGCACCCCAAGCAAAATTACTTGCCTACCTCTGAATTAGATTTTGCTTTTAATTCCATTGGAAGTTACTTTCATGATTCACCATAGATAAATATTTCAAGGATATAAAACTAAACTAAACTCTTAGGCGCAACAGCCCTAGTGGGCCAAGGCCTACGATGCCCATCTTCGTTCTCCTGACCGTGGGCCCTGGGGTGCAAGGCATATGTTCCGGTTAGGTGGTCAGCCTAACGCAGGACCCCCAGTGTTTAGTTCCCAAGCACACTTGGTCCACAATTTATCGACCCACTCAAGGGATGAAAGGTTGAGTCGACCTTGCCCAGCCCGGGAATCGAACCCCGGACCTGTGGCACGGAAGAGCTATTGCGCTACCACTGCGCCACCGGGCTTCTTCAAGGATATAAGATATTAAAATTAGACAAAGAAAAGGCAAGACGTGCTTTGTAATCAAGTAAAAAACAGGAAAAAAGCTGCAATGCAATGTCCTATTTAAGATTTGAAAATGTATCATCTGTATGATAGTGTAAACACGTGAACTGAAAAATCTGGATAAAAAGATATGGCTGTGCATCTCCCCTAGGTCATAATTCAACTTTAGCTTTCAGAAAATCCCTTCAAGTATGATTTATGAAAATTATTTATATTTAATTTTTCTATTCAATAAAGTGGTGACTAAGATCGCCACATGTTGACATTTCTGCCATTACCAAAGGATGCACTTTAGGATTATTGAGTTTTAAGTAGTACACAAGAGATCCTTCCTATCTATACTAGACAGCAACTTGAGTAGACCCTATGACGTCATTGAAAAACAAAGTAGTTCCCAACGCTGGGTCTGAATTTTGAGTGAAATGAAGAACGTCAGTTTAAAAACATGATTATTTTGTTAAAACCAAGTAGTAAGTGTCTTTTTATCCCGATTTGCGTAACGAAACTCCTCCTAGCAACCCAACAGGCTCTGTGTGTTTACCCATTTTCTCCTTCCGCGTAGTGACGTACTGGGTTCAGGAAACGTTGCTGTGAAGTACAATAGCTTCTAATAGACACGACTGTACAAATGGCGCCCACTCGTATGACGTCATCTCCAGTCCCAAAGGCCTACTCACCGTTTCGAGCCAAGCCTCCAGCGCCACTCCACAAAACAAGAGACAAAAAGAGAGGGACGATGATGATGGATAGACAGAAGAGTCCAAGGCACTAGAGTGGCGTGTCGCTGTAGTGGTTCTGCTGGCTACGGGGCCGCACCTGTAGCAGCAGGCGGTGGGCTGCTCGGTCCAGCTCCTCCGGCGACATATTGACGGCCTCGGCCAGTTCCCGCTGGGTGGCCTTCACGAATTGGGGGTCGCAGAAGCGGCCCAGGCCTTGCTCTTGAAGAACCTATGATTAAAGAAGAATCTGCTGAGCTACCACCACGAGAAAAACTTTCAAAAGGATTGCCGTGATAATTACAGTCGACTCCGGTTAATGTGATAACGGCTTACTAGATACTATATACAGGCTAGCCGAGTTACGGAAATCATTAAAAATGCAGATGGCAATAGCTGACAACTGGCAAAGCAAATCCATAGAGTTGAAGGCGGGGCTTAATGGTTCAAAAATGTCTTTGGCGAGAAAGTGGAACAGAAGATCTACTAAAATAAGGTACTTACCACTGTTACCCAGATGTAATAGGTTGTCATGGTAACAAAGTTTGCTAAGATAGGCTGACAATCGCCTACAGTCAGCAGTTACGTCATGAAAACATACCTTCCTTTTTCCTTATTTGTCAGTGTGTTATCCTATTGGTTGGTAGGTATAGGTAGGACTTGTGGCGATCCAAGCGGGAAAAGTTGTCAAATGGTTTTCATTACTTAAAACATGGCTAGCCTGTATAGTATCTAGTAAGCCGTGGTTCAAGAGTATAGAATGATAACAATATCCGAATCCGATTGATAATAATAAGCGATTTGATGCTATAAAGTTTCAAACAGTGTAACTAGAGTGTTTGCCTTAAAATCACAACAATGTAGTCCTAATTGAAGTATTTAAAGCAATTACCTTGTATGTATTTTGCAACTTTTACATTCTTAAAGAGAAATATGAGAGTGGAACATATAACACTTACAAATATATGCCTTCATAATAAATTGGCCTTCAAACGGGAAATTAAGGAGGTTTTTAGGGGGATTTCACCAGATTTTGAAAACATAAAGTGATACAATTTGTGTTGAGTGATAGGGACCTGTCAATTCTGATAGCATTATCTGATTGATAACATTAACCGTGATCACAATAAGTGGAGTCGACTGTACAATTTTAAAATAATAAACAAAGAGGACTAGTGATTCAATGCAAGAATTTCCCCCGTTGAAAATGAGGAGAGACCTGTTGCCTTGGTAACAAAAATGTAAACGAGAGCTCAACTTGTGAAAGAAAGACAGTCAAAGAGAAGTCTAATTTTAAATGCAGTCTCTGTTTAAATTAAGAGTTTCCTGGCGATATTGTCGAGGCCTTGCTTGTAAAAGCTCAAATGTTTTGCCGTCAGGCATATTCAGTGAAAACGCTTTCTCTCTCGTAAACATTGAGATCGTCATAATGTGGTGGAATTTTCGACTTGTGATGAAGCTGCAGGGTACTCTACTAATGGGGGCGGGGCCGGCTCTGAGAAGATCGGGCCAGATTAGAGACGGCACCGCCCCCATCAGTAAAGTGCCCTGCAGTTTCATCAAACACACAATCATCACAAACAGGTAGAAGAAACGAGAACGGTACGGAAACGGTGAAAAAGCTCACGAAACGAGATTTCAAACGTGAACTCCGTAACGTATTGTTCCGAGATTCGAATTTATGCGAATTGCTTTTACACTTTTTGTGGTCCGTTAAATAGTTCCAAAAAAAAATCTAGAACAGCTACTAATTACCAAAAAAGTCCTCAGACATTAATATATTATTACGAAAGTAATGGACATCTACTGTTAGCAGAATTTTGTTTCATCAGTGTATAATTACTTATAAGGCTTTTAGACGCCTTACAGCGAACGTGAGAGAGAAACGTTAAGTCCAGAGCTCCCGTTTTCGTATCGTTTCTTCTACGTGTTTAAGTTTCTGAATATGGACCTAAGCGTTCAAAACATTGCTCACCCTTCCGACGAGGTTTTCGGCACTGCCGATGACCTTTTCATCCGGGTTCTGTTGCAGATGGTTGGCCACTTCGACCCCGTTCATGTCCGGCAGGTACTTGTCGTGGCCACCTGGAAAACAAACACGACGTCATCTTGGAAGATGATAGGAGCAGGGAGGTTTTAATTAATTAAACTTCCACTTTGAAATGGTTATAAAAAGAAAACTACTGGACCAAATGTTATCAAACTTGGTCATAGGTTTTAGAAGAAGTGGCGGGATTTAATTTCCAGCGAAAAAAATTTTTGCTTCAAAAATTTACCACTAAAGAAAATTTGCGTTGTATGACTTGTTGACCAACGAGAGCCAAGTTTCGAATTAGGATTGTCCGGAAGAAAATTAAAATTTCGCGGAGCTCCGAGTTTCGTTCCGGAGCGAACAAGATACGTAAAAGATACAAAAGGTAACAAGATACTTTCTGAGTTTAGTTCAGGTTCATTTACCAGCCCTAGTTTTTTTTCTCATTTGTCTTTTTAGCAATACAGCGAAAGAACTGCGTTTTAAATTTCACCGAAGGAAACAAATATGAGCTAATATAAATGTCTTAGAAAAAATTTATATAATTTTTTTTTGTTATTGTTACTGGTGACTAAACAAAAAGTTGTGTATTAATGATATATTCTAAAGTTCAGAGGAATATTTCACTTAATACATGTGTGAAGGAGCTTTTCAAAAGGTTTACCAGTGATTTTTAATGAGATCCAACTCACAAAACAACTTTTATCGTACCTATCAGTTAAATTTTAATTATATAAAACAAGATCGATTCTTAATTTTACCCATAAGACAGGTCTGAGTTATGAACTTCTGAATCAAATTTAATTATCAATTATAAAATTAAAATTGAAAGTTATTAGAAAAATTGCTAAAGTGTTTAGAGTAAGAGTACCCAAAGATAATTCAGGAGAAACAATATTGAAGCGCTAGAACGTGGAAAAAAGTTGCCAGAAGCAATGAAAAATGGGTTATTGAGGGCAAACGGTTGGGGTTAGAAAATATTTTCATATTTTAACTCATTCATATTAAACGCTTGAGAGCCTGTTAAAGTCTGTTTTATGCGTGCGCAAACAGCTGTTCTGGAAACGGCTTAGGGAAACTGTTTGTGCACGTAAAAAACAGGCTTTAACAGGCTCTCAAGCGTTTGATAGTATTTACGTGAAACTTTAGACTAATGGTTCTCAGTTATGCTCTTTCAGATTCTGAAATCAAAAGAAAGAATTTCGTAATACAAAATAAAGTTTTGGTATTTTTTTAAAAACATTTAGTGTTTTTTTTTTACTTTTTTCGTAATAAAAAAAATTTAAAGTGAAAACTTTAAAGATAATTTTAAAGATCATATTAAACCACAAAATTCGAGACCATAATTAAATTTGTACCAATAGTAGTTCTACGAATTGAATTTTTCAATAATTTTTTTGGGGTGTCGCTCCATTTTTAACTCCCTGGGATTTGGTCTGGGACCCCCAAATCCTATGTGATTCTGAATCGTTTAGGTGTCTACTATCCCCCCAAGAAGTGCGCCCCAAGATTTATGGGACACCCTTTATACAGCTACAGACGTACCCAAAAGGTACACAACTTTCGGATACACGTAATGTATGGAAATCATGGCAATAAGAAGTGACTAAATCTGAATATGACCCCAATGCCCTAGCAATAAGAAACGAATCAATCTGAATATGACCCCAATGCCCTAACAATAAGAAGCAGCGACTCAATCTGCATATGACCCCAATGCCCTAGCAATAAGAAGCAGCGACTCAATCTGCATATGACCCCAATGCCCTAGCAATAAGAAGCAGCGACTCAATCTGAATATGACCTCAATGCCCTAGCAACAAAAAGCGACTCAATCTGCATATGACCCCAATGCCCTAACAATACCAGAAAAAGCAGTATCAAGTTTGTCCCTAAGAGACAAGCCACACCAGAAAAAGCAGTGGCAAGTGCAATAAAAAAGCCATAAAGATGGTTATCTAAGACAGGGTATCTAATAGAAGTGAGATAACCATCTTTATGGCTTTTTTATTGCACTTGCCACTGCTTTTTCTGGTGTGGCTTGTCCCTAAAAAGCGACTCAATCTCCCAATGCCCCAACAATAAGAATAACTCACCCCAATGCCCTATCAACAAGAAGCGACTCAATCTGCATATGACCCCAATGCCCTAGCAATAAGAAGCAGCGACTCAATCTGAATATGACCTCAATGCCCTAGCAACAAGAAGCGACTCAATCTGCATATGACCCCAATGCATGCGCGGATCCACGGGGGGGGCGATTGGGGCGATCGCCCCCCCCAAACGGTTGACATACCCACGGGAGGGGCAATCATGCAGTGGCCGAAGCGTTCGTTTCGCGCCGACCAGTTTTTCGGAATCGGACAAAGGGGAAACAACAAGCACCCCAATAAAATGAATCCCATGTGTAAACCAGATGTGTCCACTTCGGTTGCAATGTTGTTTTAAGATACTACAGTGGGGGTGACAGGTTTACGTTGACAGAGAATGGGGTGGGTGGGTACAGGAATTTGGTTAATGAATGGTGAGACGCGTGAAGGATTTGGGAAGGTTTTTGGTCCGCCTCGCGGCTTACTTCCTGTTTTCAAAGGGGGTGGTGTTGTGATAACAAACATTTCAGCGATTTCAGGTTTCTTAACCAAAGAATTCAGGGATGGAAAGGACGTCCAATTAGTTCCATTGCCACCACTCAAAGGGGGTCATAAATAAATCGAAGATAGAGGATTCCCAACGCTTCTTGAGCTCTTCATCAGCTATTGGTCATTTTACGAAGACCAAAACCAATCCTGTGTATTAGGGGGTTGGTTTTCACTCCCTTTCATTGAAAGTGTTCACGACACCGCTTCCATATAAGCTGTTTTGCTTCTCAATTGGCAGTTAAAAGAGTTTACAGTAGGGATGTCAAAAAGTTCAAAATAACCGGTTTTCGGTTAACCGGTTTATTTTCCCTTTCGGTTAACCGTCCGGTTATAACCGTCCAAAAAATACCGGTTATTTGAATAACCGAACAAATTAGTACCTCCCGAACGGTGCGAAACCGGTCTCTAAAAAAAGCCCCATTTCCCATATCATTACAAATTAAAAGGAATAATCCATATAAGTTCGTTAACTGTTTAAAAAATTTCTTAAGAGGGTCCGTCAGCATTTCGATTTGCGCCTTTTCCCACTAGATGGCACTGAAACTCACACAGTCACACGATCGAAAGTCAGCCAAGAACATAGCCGAATTAACGAGGGAAGCCATGGGAAGCGATATGCGCCAAATACTGGCACGACTGGTTCAAAGAGAGGAGAGAGCGGTTCTAAGAAAAAGGAGACGGGGAAAGATGAGATGTCCGAGAGGAGAGCGTTGGTTGACATTGACATCCAGGGGTTTCGCAAACGGTAAACTGCTGCATTTCCATCTGGGCGCGTTTTCAAAGATGTAGATCAGGGGTTCTCAAACTTTTGAACATCGCGACCCACTTTTTATGAACAGAATCTATCGCGACCCACCTCATCTTTAATTAAGGTATAATTTTTTTCAGACCAGCAACAGGGCATAGTGTGAAACTTATCTTATGATAATAATTAACTCAAAGACCTAGAACTAAAAATAAAAGTGATAGCACTGTTAATTATATAAAAAAATTAAGCCAAGTGGATTTTAATCCAGTTTTTGGAAGGAGGCTGGGGCCAGGTTGGAAGAGAGGTCCCTATTATTTCAGGACAAGGAAGCGGTCTTTATTTTCTTAGCCACTGTACTGCATTTCAAATTTCAATAGAAAACGCTGTTTTTCGTTTCTAAGAAATATTGTTTCGAAATGAATTGAGGGGTGTCTCAAAAACTCTTTCTTATTTTATTCAGCTGTGACAAGAAGTTGAATTTTTAGTAATCTTAAAAGTTGATGTTTTCTATTAAAAGTCAATAAAGAAAAGTTATAAAAGAATATTTAAACTATATTTTTTACTTCAAAATAAAAAGGATTTCAATTCGTATTTTCTGATAAACTGTTCATTTAAAAAATTTTCTTTTTAAAATCAATTCACAAAGATTTTAGTAACGTTTTCAAACTTCAAACGTTTTATTCTTATAATGAAGGGTGTATTCCAGGGGTCGGCAACCTGCGGCTCTTTTGGAGTAAAGTTGCGGCTCTCCAGTTCCATACGAAAATATTAATAATTTATTATCAAAACCCTTAAATATAAGTAAAAAAAATATTTTTAAATACCTAATTTTTCAATAGCTTTTATTTTCATAATCTAATAACAAATCGCTTGTGTGAAAAAATTGAATCTTTTAAAATTTCTGTGGGGGGTTATGAGTCAAGGGGGTTATTTAAAAAATTAAATTGTTCTTTTTTTTTCCCTAAATTGGTGAGAGAGGGAAGAAGGTTATTTACATGTTGTTAAGGTACTAGTGTATTTTAAAAAAATTCAGAAGATATATAAATTTTTGACCCCTATATAAACCCTATACATCTTTTAATACTTAATATTAATTAAAGATGGGTCTTCCTCCAGAAAATAGGGAGTTCGGCGGTCCTCCCCCGAAATTTGTTAAAATTTTAGTATGCTAAAAAGTGTTCTGAAGCTATTTTTTGGGGAGTTTTCAGGGAGCTTCGCGGGCTGCACAAAATGACCCGGCGGGTCGCATGCGGCCCGCGGTCCGCCTGTTGGAAATCCCTGGGTTATAATATTCAGTTTACCTGCAAGGCCCTTTGTTTTCAATCTTTTTTATGACGGCACACATGAAGTTAGAATTACAGGCGACCTGGACATGTAAAGTTGTATGATAAAAAATATGTTTAAAAAATTTAACGAGATGGCTAAATCAGTTTTAGTTCATCTAAACTGCATCAAAATCACCTGAAAAGTCCACTTTAAGAAAAAAATTTAAAGGTCTTTTAAGGTTATAAGCTTTTTGAGTTTGATTTCTAGTAATCCTGAAAAATTCAATTATACCCATACCGTGATGATTGATAATAATGCAACTTTAATTCTTGAATTTTTATTTTGATTAAATTCGAGTCAAAGAGGCAAAAATATAAACGTGCTGAACTTTTGCTCATCACGAGGCACAAGTTTGCTAAAAAGTTCTGTCAGAAATATCGTGATTTCCCTAAGGATATTATTCCGATCGCAATTTTTAGAGTCAAAAATTAGCGTACTATCATAGATGCATAAATTTTTTAAATTATACACTTTTGAAAGTTTTATCCTTTTATATTCGGTAAATATAAGAGTAGAAAGTCTTGAGGTATCGAAAGTCGGTGTCATAAGTTAATTTAAATTTTGAACACCTTATTCAAACCTTTATTAGTGTTTTACTTTAGACTTCCCTAGACCCAAACCAGAACTTGCTGCTATAGTTCTGGACCGTAGAAATACACTAGTTTCAGTGTTTCAGAATTGAAAACAAAGGACGGATCTGTCACGTACATTTTTGTACATTTCGGTAGATATAAGATCCCCATGCAAGGAGGATTGAAGGAACCGGTTTGGGGGGTTGGGGTAAGCTCGCAACGATGCCATCTGTAAAAAACCGCATATCTGGAAGCGCCCATCTCACCGAAATTCACCTCGCTCGCTACACGCATTTTGTTCGATCGCCTGCCCGAAAGACTATTTGGTCGACACAACAGGACATTTCTCCAAAAAGGAAATTTTGTCGATAAGGATAAGACGTTATAGCGAACGGGACATTTCACTGATAAAATATTAGTCGTTGAAACGCCCTGTAAGCAAAACTGGTAGCTTTTAGAATTATTTCGCTATATATAATATAATATAGTAAAATAAGCAACTATAAATCAGAAGTCTTAAGATGTTGAGAAATATGTGTTGGAGGGGCTGGGTAGTAAATGTGTGCCCCTCCCGAAAAAAATTTCTATACTATATGCCACTGCGCCCATCTCACAAAAATTCACCTCGATACACACATTTTGTTTGAACGCCTGCCTCATAAAAGAAAGACTATTCGGTTGACAGGACATTTCTCCGAACAGGAAATTGGTACTACTGGAGAAGAGGTTCAAGGCCTTTCTACATGGAGCCTTTTTTGCCGGATGACGGGCCGCGATCCGTCTTGGCGCGATGGTTGGCGACAAGAAAAATCCCTATTTTTGAGGCAGAAAGCGGATCAACCAAACCGGGTGGTCACGTGAGCACGCGGACCAATGGCTAGGCGTGATACGCCCGACATCGCGGACCGCGAAAAAGTGCAGGCAGCTCGCACTTTTTCTCGGGCCGTCAAAAACGGAGGGGGTCACGTGATTGAAATTCACCAATCTCCGAAACACCGAAGAGAACATCGTATTCGTATCGTATGCAATGGTGTTTTGTTTACAAAAGTAAACTAAGCTTAATTTTACGAAAAAAGCTTCATCTGTTGATTTTTACTAAAAATAATCAATGAAAAACAAGTTGAACACGTTCTGTCACCATTAAAATATAAAAGGTTTTGTAGAATTTGAAAAAAATAGTACTGAGAATCTATATGTTTTCCGTAGTATTGTATGTTTTTGCTTTTAGTTTTATAGTCGTAGAAGTAAAATTTAAAGGATAATTTACTTTTAAAGCAAACTAAAGTACCATTTAAATACCCTACTTCAAGTTTATATATCAAAACTTACTTTAAACACTTTCCCTAAAAACTATATCTTCTTGTACTTCCAAGTTCGATAGAAAAGCCTATATACTATAATTATTTACTCCACACATTTTTTATGTGCTGGGATGTTAGGCAGTGTTATGTTTTAAATAGATTGAAGTATTTGTTGTATGTTATTAATTTCAGAACCTGATAGTTATACCACATAGACATGAGACAATAATAAAAGAAATTAAATTGATTTTACATGTTTTCTTCCTCGATTAATTGAAAATTATGTTGCTCATAACATAAATCTCAGAAAATAAAAATTGGTCAGGAGGACAAGGCATATTTACGTATTCTCACAAAATACCCTGCAATAATGTCACATTCTCGCAAGTGTGATGTATGTGAAAGAATTTGCTTTTTTATGAGTATGACTTGTTTTGGATACAGATTTAATTATTAATTTTACCCTAATATCAAGACCTGATTATCTGGGCCTGATTTAGAAAATTTTCCACATAGTAGGCACACTGCGTTGCAAGGGGTCCCCTTGATGTTTTTTTATAAAAACAAATTTCACAACACACAATAATTGGTAGGTATACTTATGTACTGTTGTAAAACCATTTATTTTAGGCTTTTATTTTCCAATTTCAATTTCTTCAAGAAATATGAAGTAAGTTTTGTTTTATGAGTTAAGATACTTTTGAGATTTAGGGTTATGTTTTGAATAGATTCAAGTATTTGTATGTTATTAATTTCAGAACCTGATAGTTATACCACGTAGATATGAGAAAATAATAAAAGAAATTAAATTGATTTTACATGTTTTTTTCCTCGATTAATTGAAAATTATGTTGCTCATAACATAAATCTCAGAAAATAAAAATTGGTCAGTAGTACTAGGCATATTTACGTATTCTCACAAAACACCCTGCAATAATGTCACATTCTCGCAAGTGTGATGTAAGTGAAAGAATTTGCTTTTTTTTATGATTATGACTATTGTTTTGGATAATTTAATTATTAATTTCATCCTAATATCAAGACCTGATTTAGAAAATTTTCCACATAGTAGGCACACTGCGTTGCAAGGAGTCCCCTTGATGGTTTTTTATAAAAACAAATTTCACAACACGCAATAATTGGTACTTATGTACTGTTGTAAAACCATTTATTTTAGGCTTTTATTTTCCAATTTCAATTTCTTCAATAAATAAGAAGTAAGTTTTGTTTTATGCGTTAAGATACTTTTGAGATTTAGGGTTATGTTTTGAATAGATTCAAGTATTTGTATGTTATTAATTTTATAACCTGATAGTTATACCACATAGACATGAAACTATAATAAAAAAATTAGATTGATTTTACATGTTTTCTTCCTCAATTAATTGAAAACTATTTTGCTCATAACATAAACCTCAGAAAATAAAAATTGGTCAGTAGTACTAGAAATATTTACGTATTCTCACAAAATACCCGCAGATGTATGTGAAAGAATTTGCTTTTTTGTGATTATGAGTATTGTTTTGGATACAGATTTAATTATTAATTTTAAGATACTTTTAAGATTTAGGAAGGCCAGGTCTCGTAGGCCTAATGGTAAATCAAAGGAGAACGAACAATAATAAAAGACCAATCAAGGCTTACCCAGCTTGAGGCGTAGTTCATTAACGCCAAGACCATGGCCCTATAGCCTGGAAGACTAATCTTGTAATATAAAAGAAATTAACTTGCTTTACATATGTTTTCTTCAACTCAATGTCAATATGAAAATTTTATTTTGGTCATAAAAAATATCTTGCCCCACAGGAAGTGATGCCTGGGAGTCAAATTTGCTTATCGAATGAACGAGTATTGCTTTTGATGAAGATTTAATTATTAAAGTTAACAACATCAAAACCTGCTGAAATTTAAATACTTATACATGTACTACTTCCCTCTATTATTAAAAAAATTATTTTGCCTAGTGGAGTACAATTGTAAAGGGTGGTTAGTAAAATAAATTTTTAGAACAAATTATGGGAATTGTGCAATTAAACTCTGCTTTCTTTATATTTGGGTTTAGGTCGGTGCATTTTAACATAGTACCAATGAGTTATTTTTATCAAGTCAAGAAACAAGGTTCTCATTATGCCTTAATTTGTTATAAGCAGGTTCAGCGGTATGCTGAAAATGTAACTAGTTTATTGTATGATCATTACAATATTCAGCTTTACATTTTACTCATTAGATATTATTAAAGACAAATTATCTTCAACACAAGAATTTATCAAAGATTAGTTTACTGACAGGAATCTTTTTAAAAAGCATTTTTCAAGGGTAATTCATCAATCAATTTTTTCTTAGGACTAAAATATTAGCTCGAAAACTATTGTAAATTTCTGTACAAGAAATCCTAGAAAATACAGAAAAAGCTACACATAAATTAACCCCCCCCTGTTTTGTAGAAAATATTATTCTAGTGTATTTTTATTTTTAAAGTTAAAGATGATTTTCATGTTCAAGAGAGTAACCTGGAGTATTTTTATTTTTAAAGTTAAAGATGATTTTCATGTTCAAGAGAGTAACCTGGAATGTTTTATTTTAATTTAAAGCACTATCAATTGTTAGGACAAAATAAAAAAAATCCATACTTTTCATTCTGTAGTAGTGTTGAATGTTAGAGCTTCCCATACATTTGAAGCAGCAAAAATATTTATTTTCCAAAATTTAAAAAGAATAATTTTTTACTGTCAATAGAGATAAATATTAATTTAAGCATATATGCATTTACAAGTAAATCAAAATTTTAAAAAATTTCTAATTTTTATTATTTAAAATTAGTGACAGCTACTAATTTTTTAATACCCAAAAATATTTTACAGCCATATTCACAGTCATCAGTGCTGCAGTACAACAAGGATAATTCAAAGCTGAAGGAGCCATCAAAATTGTTCCAATGAATTAAAAAGTAAAAATTAATAAAAAAATGAAGGCATCATGTGTTAAGAAATAGTAATGAATCAATTTTGTATTTGGGATCGAAAAGTTAGTTAAGAAAAAAGAGAAATCTTTGAACTATCCTCAACTTTTAAATGAAGATCCTTTCCTTGATCTATCAAAGTTGCACTGTATTTCAAATGAAACAAACTAAAAAATTTTTACTAAGAAAACAATATTTTATTTGTTCAGAAAAAGTTAAAGAAAACTTGAAATAAAAAAATCATTCGACACAAGTCCTTATATAAAAAATAATCCTTTAATTGTTACCAAAAATAATTTAGAGGCTGTATATTACATAAACTAAACAAACTTACAGTTTTTCATTGTTTTATAGTCTATTAATTAGGTATACCAATTTGAAGGCAGAATGTAATAAACAAATTACTAAATGTAATGCAAACACAAAAAAATATATTAAACAATAAATTTTAAAAGGGTTCCATCTTGATCTTCAATTATTTATATTCCAATGATAAAACTGGTCTTTACTCAAAAACCTAAGGGAAAATATTAAATACACACTTTAAATTACATGTAAATTCAATTAGAGGAAAAACACAAAAAATATTGAATACATTAAGTACATTAGTAATCAAACTCACTATGCTTCATACAGTTCAGTTCTAGAGATCAGAGATTAAGAGTTTAACAATATCTTAATTGCATATTAACTCCATTTTCTGGAATTAATGGTCGTGTCGATTTGAAATTTTCTCCAGATGTTTCGCCCTCTTCTTCGGAAGGAATCCTCAGTGGAAACACAAAGGGAAACATTAGGAGAAAAATTCCAATCGACATGACTATCAATCCTGGAAAATGAAATTAGTATGCAATTTTCAGCGCGGAAGTTCTTGTTATTTTATAATCTTAATTGATTGTTAGATAATTAATAAACTAAAACTTTATCATACTTTGTTCATTATAAACTAATTTCAATTACATGCAATTTTTGTAACACAAGATATACCGACAATGATAAAATTGAAAGTAATATCAATAACTCATTACAAATTACAATAAAACCTAAAAAATAAAAAACTATCCCAACTGAATTAGTATTTAAAAATTTGGACAGTTTGTAATGTAACCCTCAGATATGGTGCATACCATTTCAGAGGTGGTGTGTAGCACCTTGGACATCAAATACCGAGTACTACCGTGAGGTTGGCAAGTGTAACCTCAAAAATTCTGCGTACCACCTACTTGGGAATGGTGTGAAACATCTCAAGGGTGTTATGTAGTAGTTCGGGGAAGAGGGTGTACGACCTTCAGGATGGCTTGCAACTGAGAGTGGTTTGTACCACCTGGGGAACTGCATGTAATACCTCATAGGGGGGTGTACCACCTCAGGACTTGCGGTAAAATGCTTTATAAAAATCCCAAGGTATTACACACCACCCTTTTGAAGTTATACCCAAACCCCGAGAGGTTTCACACCACCCTCATAAAGTTTCCCAAGAGAAGTTTGAAATGGTACTTTCCATTGGATACCCGAGAAATTTAGTTTTATAACCATTAATATAAATAATTAATTTAATTGTGAGATTGTTACTCGATTGCATTTTTGAAAAAGTGAACCCCCACTTGAACTACCCAAAAGCCACCAGTCATTTGGTGACACACAGGGCCACCGAGAGCCAAGTCGGGCCCCGGGTAAAAGGTTGAGAAGCGGGCCCCCAATGACATATTCTCATTTCGAAGTAGGGGGTGAAATTTTCTGATGTACCTCCACCCATGCATTCATACGCTTAATGTAATTTTTAGAATATTTCTAGGCAAGATCTGAATTACACTCAACTTAAAAATATCGTTTTCTTGATAATATGATGAGTAACAAGTAATAAAAGGGGTCTCGGGGTTTTCCCCCAGAAAATTTTTGAAAATATGCCCCTAGAAAACTGGGAATTTACTCATTTTTGGACCTTTATGTGAACAAATTAATTTCTAAAATATTCAAAATGATATCTGTCTTAGTACTCAATATGAAAAGATTTGGGTACCGGGCCCCGGGGTATCGTACCCCCTCGCCCCCCTCTCTCGTCAGGCCTGGTGACACACATAGAAGCAGTGGCGAAGCAAAGTAAAAAATTTAATGGAGGGGGATAGGAGTAGTTTAGTGGTTTTCTATGATCAAAAATTTTTCTGAGTTTCCAGGAGGATACGCCCTAACATTTTCAAAGTAAAAGAACCTGTGAATAAATAGTTATAAAAATTTCAAAGGGTTGTTGAACCCTATACTCATTCTCTACATACTGCTATACTTACATGCATAAAAAGCTTTTTATCTTTTAAAAAAAATTGGGAAGAAATGTAGAAATCATTCTCGAAATTCTTTTTTCCAATATCTTGACTCGACACCGTTAGTAAGAACCTGTTGAATAGAATAAACAGAAATATAAAAGGAATTAAGCAACAGTACCAGTGTTGTTACTAAAAAAAATCAGATGGCGATATTGGCAATTTTTATGTATGGGGAGAATTTTACTTATTTCAACTGCACTATGTTACAACAGGTCACAGGTTGATGTGAGGTGACGACAGACTTTCTGGCTATCTAATAGGTGAAAAAGACAGAGCGAGAGTCATCTCTGACTTGTCAATTAGGTAGCTAGAAAGTGTGGAGTCTTCTTACATCAACCCGTGACCCGTCACTGACAAGAAACATAATCTAGTATAATTCATAATAAATTTTTAGTTTTGGGAATGAGTACTACAACCCCAACACCCACTGGCTACACCACCAGTAAATAATATGTTACCACAACCATACCGGGAAATTTGGTGTTTTTGCTTGACTTTGGTAAACATAAATTAGCATCTAATTCTAAAGTATTGTGCAAAGCAAGCACACGCACTATAAGTTGTGCTGTAAGAAACAGTCTCACAAAATAATACCGAGCAAAAAAAACTGTAATGTACAGAAAACTTTGGTAACAAATATTGACCTTTCGTTTTCGAAAGGTATGGAGTGGAATCTTATCCCGGATAAAGTTGAAAATGTTTTTATTTCTTTTTCATGTATTGCTAGGGGTTCACATACTTCGAATGACCTGCCACTGTTGAGTGGCAAATAATATCCCCATATAAATAAAATTTAAGATTTGCAATTAAAAAGGTGAAAAAAGCTTGGATGCATTGCTATAAGAATAGAAATTTACTGCACTTAGCCAGTCATCTCATTCAGGATAAATATCTTCTTCAGTTTCAGACTATATAAGATAATATTCTAAACTTCTGTGGAAGAGAAAAATAATTGAAATGCTAAACAATTGTACAGAAATAATATTAATTGAATCACAAACTAAGAAGAATATTAGTAACAGACATTCAATAGCGAAATACAATACAATTAAATAACAATGTCTTTACATACCTAGCAGGTTCAATTTAAATTATTATGAATAAATATTTGTATTTCGCTAATAGCACCTAAAAGTAAATGTTAAACTTTAAATAACTTAGTCATTTAAGCAACAACTTCTAGAGATCTACAGGGGCTATAATAGGATTTTTTAAGTAAGGTAAAAATGCTTTTTTCTATACTTTAAACATGCATATTCTGGATGGGCAAGAAGCGATTCCTAAAAGAATGTAAAACATGCAACGGTAATTATTCTAGTTAAGTGGTAGAGCAACGCCCCTTCTAAAATATGCGAGAGTATTGGGTAAAAGCGACTAAAAAGCAACATATTTCTTTTTAGCGCCAAGCTTGGTCAGGTATATCCTGGTATGAAATCACTGTCTCTAACAGGAGTAACAAACTGTTATAAACCATCATACCGCCTGGACAAAAAGTTTCAACAACTGCCTGAATCGGGATATCAACCATTAGATCAATCTCATACCTAATATAATTAAAAACATTGTCTATACAACCAGTTCTGATTCTGGGGGGACATAGGGAGGCGTCGTCACAAAATATTTTTTAGACAGTCCCCGAAATGTTTTAGCCATCATCTTAAACTGCTATATACACCGAGTAGATTCAATTTCAAATCAAATAAATAAATAATTATTTTTCGGTACAGCTTTAGAGACTTCAGCCGCCTTTTTTACCCACAGCCTCAATTATAACAACCATTTAGGTCCAATTTTAAGTATTATTACTAGATCCTAAAATAGTAGTAATTGCTATTATTGTTAGAGACAGGGCCCGATTTAGAAAATTTAGAACACTAGGCCCAACATGCAGGAAGGAGCCCCCCGTTGCCATATTTGGTGCTATATAAATGTAGATGCGTTAAAATTATTGTTTGATTAGTATGAAAATTCACTATCGTCAGGGTCAGACACGTTCTCGGTTATCTTTTACGTTTTTTACATTGCTAAAAAGTTTTGGATTTTTATTTTCGAGTTAAAAAATGTAATGAAAAAACATTCAAGGAAGTATAAAAAGTTATTTCTACTATAATTTTTTGTTAACTTTTTAAAATTAGGGGGCCCCAAAATTGTGGGGCCCCTAGGCCCGGGCCTAATGGTAAATCAGGCCCTGGTTAGAGATAGACAACACTCAATCGTTGTTGCTGTGGGAGATGTGGTTACACATTACAGATGTGGTGACTGGAGGACTATTTCTAAAGCTGTTTCCAACGATATAATACAAAACAAGATAAACGTGATCACACGCGATATCAAGCTTTATTATCTGTTATTTTATAGCAGTGTCTCTTCTACAGGAAACAGAATCTGTTTCATAAAATGATGCAATTTCTTTTTTAGCATGAACATTAACTTGTAATCAGTGCTGAAATTGGAGGGGGACGCCGTCCCCCGAAATAATTGGACCGTCCCCCGAAGTATTTTTACCGTCCCCGTTCCCTAAAATATTTGTTTCCACGAAAAAAATTATAAATTTAAGGGTAGATTTAAATACGAAAGAAAATTTATTTTTTTCTGACCTAAATTCCCATTTGAATGAGTGTTCGGATTCGCCTATCAGCGTGCCAGCAGTCTCCCCGTATTCCGATTCGCAAATATATTCGTATTCGGATTTTTAGGGTCAAATTTCCAAAAACGTTCTGGGGAGGACCCCCAAGACCCCCTTCAAGTATTTTAATCTCTATTACTCACGATTTGCTGTGCAAAAAATGAGTAAAAACCCTGTTTTTAGTCTAATTTCGAAAAAAATTTTAAAAAAAAACCCACATTTTTATACCCCAAAAACATATCCTGGATCCGCCACTACTAACATAAAGATGAATAATGTTTTTTTTTTCTTTCCATCAATATTTGTAATGAATACTTAAATGTTACATAGTTTTAAGGTTATAAAAATTATAATAACTGCATTTATGCTTTTATTCTAGCATTTAAAAAATTTCCCATTAGCCCCCACTTTCCCCTAAACTATGCAATTAAATGTAATCTATAATTTGATTATCAATTCAAGTAGGTACTACTAAAAATTAGTCATATTTTACCCTCCATCAATCATCTACTCTGTAAAAAGGTGAGGGTGAGTCCCCCCAAATATTTTTCTCCAATTTCAGCACTGCTTGTAATGCAAATTACATACATAAAACAACGCCAGTATTACGATTGAAATCAATCGCGAGAACAAGTACTTTGTTTGTTTTAAATAAGAAATCACAATCATTTTCAATTGAAATACACTTTAAACCAAGAGAAACGAAAATTGAACTTACGCCATGTTTGTAGTTTATTGTTGTTGTTGATGTTCTATCTTCGCGGCTGCCGATGACGGAAAGCAAAACTTTTTTTGCTCCCGTTTTCACGGCCCGCGTTTGGTTGTTCAATGCGACCGCAGCGCCACCACTTTTTGCCAACCAAAGGGATTTTTCTGATGGCGGATCAAGCAAACGCGGCCCGTCATCCGCGAAAAAGGGAGCATGTAAAACCAGCTTGCCTCGTCGTCCGTCTGTGCTTACGCGCTTTGCAATTAGCAGCCCGCTCCGCGAGAACAGAAAATTTTGCCGATAGGCAGTGGTGTAACTAGAGATGACCCATGGGGGGTGTTACTCCGAACAGTCAACCCCTCCAACATATTACTCCCTTTTGAAAAGTGTCTCATAATATATATATTTTTTTTTGCAAAACTTCCGAATGGAAAACTTCATCTAAGAGGCTTAACTTTCAAGGGAAAAACACAGTATAACAGACGTAAAAATTTTAGAGGGGGATTTGGGGGTTCTCCTCCAAAATTTTTTAAAAATTGGTCTCTCAATGTAGTGTTGAAATTCATTTTGAGACCCTTTTGGGTTAGTTCCTAAAAGAGTTCCTTGTGAACCGCCCACCTTGTGAAGGGAAAATTTTTCAGTTTTTTATGTTTTAGAAACCGTCGATGTAATAAAATATTAGTCGGTTAAACTCCCTGTCAGCAAAACTGGTAGCTTTTCGAATTTTTCTGAAATATAATATAGCGAAACAAGCAACTAATCAGAAGTCTTTAGATGTTGAGAAAATGTTTATTTACATTGATTTGTGAAGAAAAAGCTTCCTCCCTCTTTTTTTTTTGGCAAAAAAAGTTTTAAATATATATTTCCAATAAAATCAAGTATTCCAAAAATAACAGCTGATTTAAAAGAGAATATTTACATTATGTGAGAACTATTGGTAGAGTAAAATATTTACACAAATTTACAAATAGTAGTATAACTGAAAGCCAGTATGAAATATTCATTACATGAAGTAAAAAAGACAATAATTCAAAATTCAATTGATGGAAAAGTTTAGCAATTTCAGGGAATACAATCATATTCGAGCAAAATTACCCAGTATTTCTCTCTTTTTGTTGATGTTTATTCACATTTTGGAGATAAAACTTCATTTTCTTTTTGCGGCAAAAAATAATTATAAATATATATTTGCAGTGAAATCAAATACTCCACAAATAACAGTCAATTTAAAAGAGGATATTTACATATTATGTGGTAGAGTAAAATATTATTTACACAAATTTAGAAATAGCAGTAAAACTGAAACCAGTAAGAAATATTCATTACATGAAGTAAAAAAGGCAATAATTCAAATTTTATGGATTTTCAGATTAGCAATTTCAGATAATACACTGACCAGTCAACCAAAATTACAAAATAATTTTCTATTTTTTGTCAAAACTCAAATGATTATGAATTTTAATGACGGACGTACAGAAAATGTTTATTCACATTGATGTTCTCTTTTTTTTTTGGCAAAAGATAATCATAAATATATATATTTGCAGTCAAATCAAATACTCCACATATAACAGTTGATTCAAAAGATGGGATTTACATTATGTGGGCAGGCCCGTGCTGGGCCGCCGGGACATATCCCGGTGCGCCCTCCAGCCTGGAAATTTTGGCGCCCTCCTATTCCGAAACTGATAAGGCTTTGAGTGTTTTGACTGTAGGCTACCACTCTATAGGCTACTACTTAATAGAGGTGGGCGCCTTTAATCAAAACAGCAATACTTTTGAGAGTGTTAAGTCAAGATATTGTGTTTTTTGCACTAGGGGAACCCTAAGCGAAAAAAAAAGTACTAATACATACCTTGATAGTGGAAAACTATAGGCGGTGTTTTCAGGGCGCCCTTTTAAGCTACGGCGAAATTTTAAAAATTCCGCTTTAATTTTACTGCGGTGATTTTTCATGGCGATTTCGCTCTTTGTTTCGCCCTTTCACCCTTTGTCCACCGCCCTCTGAAGGTACCCAGCACGGGCCTGTATGTGGGAACTATTGTTAGAGTAAAATATTTAAAAAATAACATAAGTTTGCTGTATAACTGGCAGCCGGTAAGAAATATTCATTACATGAAGTAAAAACAAGAAACAATTCAAAATTATATTATATTCATATCTAGATTAGCAGTTTCAGAGCATACACTCAAATGTCGAGCAAATATTTCTACCACATTATTTTTCACTAACCCCAAATGTATAATATAGTATATAAATTATTACTCACAGTAAAGCAAATATTCATATATTCCATTACTCAAATGAAAATATTTATAATTTTCTTTTTTTTGTTAATTAAATTGTAATTCATTAATTGTTATTCATTTTGATATTTCATTGGTTTTGGTGATTTATAAGAACACTTGACAGTTGCGTCTGGTTAATCCTAAAGTACAAGATATAGTAAATAGATATAAATGAAATAATCTATACAGGGTGTTTCAAAAGTCCGTTTCACGGCTTTTATTTGGAACCAACGTATCCTAGGGTCCTGGAAGTAAGGTATACCCCTAGGTAAGTGACCATGGAGAATCCATTGAAAGGACATACAGAACCCCTAGCGGCGAAATAAAAAAGTTAAAAAAATTAATTAAAAAACTAAAGGAGATAGAGCAAAGACCTCAGTGAGAGTATTGTTGCCACTTTTATAAGTAGCTCACTGAAAAAAATATCATGAAAATATCTTTTTAGATAAATGAATTAAAACTTTAATCAAAAAATCAAAAAAACTTGCAAATTTTTGAACTTTTTCCTTTTTGATGACTGAAAAAGTGCTATTTTCACATGCTAATATCTCCGCGAATATTCACGATATTTTCATGAAATTTTTTTCAATGAGTTACTTATAAAAGTGGCAACAATACTCTCACTGAGGTCTTTGCTCTATCTCCTTTAGTTTTTTAATTAATTTTTTTAACTTTTTTATTTTGCCGCTAGGGGTTCTGTATGTCCTTTCAATGGATTCTCCATGGTCACTTACCTAGGGGTATACCTTACTTCCAGGACCCTAGGATACGTTGGTTCCAAATAAAAGCCGTGAAACGGACTTTTGAAACACCCTGTATACGTATAGCAGTGGTGGATCCAGGGGGTGGCACTCTGGAAAGTGCCCCCCCTTGAACCCAAAAAATCACTCATTAGTACCAAAAAAAAGTCCCAAAATGAGTTAAAAGTTAAAACCCTACTTTTGCTGGTCAAATTTACAAAATTTGGAGAGGACCCTCATAACCCCAGCAGTACCAAAAGGGGATCTTGAGTGATACTTTATAGAAAAATGCCAAAATTTTGATATTTTTTTCCTAAAGATAAAGGTGATGGTCTGAAAAAGTGCCCTCCCCATGGAGCCGTGCTGGATCCGAACCTGATATATAGATATAATAAAGTAAAGATACAAGCTACTCGCATTTATATTGTGGATTGGTTAGTACATAATATATTTTCCGGTCTGTGTGCTTGATCTCAAGGATCCGCTTGCATCTATATTAAAGCGCAAAGGGGCTTACGATTTTGGGGGCTAAAGTTCATTAAGTTGTGAACCAAATATATAAACACTCAAATAGCACTTCAAATTTGTATTGAAAACTTGCAAATGTGCGAATATTTTCTTTTTTTGAGGCCTGAAAAGTACTTTTTAAATTGCTAATGTCTCCTCGAATATTGAAAATACTAAATTCATGAGTTTTTTTGGCAGCTCGTTATTTAGGATATTGCCAACAATGTTTCATTGAAATTTTTCTTTTTATCTTTAGTTTTTTTTATTAACTTTTTATTTTTCTTATTTCGGTTGAAATTCGGTGAAATTTCGGCTAAATTGAAAAAAAAATCAAATTAGGTAATTAAAAATTGAGTTTTAAATAATTTGTGTTCCCCTTGTTTGGGTTCCATAAAAAATATCCCTTGTAAGCCACTTAATTTTGTAGGGAAACTTATTAATTACCCAGGCCAAAATATCGCAAAAAAAATATAAAGTCTATCATTGCCTCAAACTTGGTAAAACTAGGCACTCTGGGTAAAACCGCAGAAGTAAATTGAGAAATTGGGAACTTTTTGAGGAAGTGGAATAAAAATCGTCATGAGGAGTTAAAATCTCAGTAGCCATTCCTACCTACTGATAGTGAGAACTATCGCAGCGGCGACGGAACGCTGGAACTATCCCAATCCAATTCCCATTCAGGGAGGAGGGAACTGTAGGGTTGCTAACATTTTGCATCACCTGGCAGTTCAGATTTTGTTCGCCAAAGGTATCGCCAATATAGCGTATATTTTCGCCACGGAATGTATGAAAATACAGCGCTGAAGACTGTTGTTGAAATAGGTAGCACCTTTCACAACCTTCTTAAATGTTCCTAAAGTCAAAATAATGTTTTTATATTCATGAATTATTTTGAAAACCAATAAAAATTAACAGAAGATGTAGGTGTCGCTAAGTGTCGCTAGGTGTCGCTACCTCCCAATGGTTCGAAATTGGTTTCGTTTTAACAGACGGGTTCACTAAGAGGTGGTTTTATAAATATTACACCAAGTTTGACACCCTTTCTCTAACTTTAATAAAAAATAAGGCACTTTTATTTCATTTTAAAAAAAGAATGAGGGTTATAGGGACTATCTATTTGTAACACTTTGGGGCTAGAAAATTAACATTGCGGGTATAGGAGCGCTTGGGGTGCCATCTATCGACAGAAAGGGGAACCGTGTAAGTGACGGACCCTCTTAATTAACAAAACAGGGATGAAAAGGCGGTTAGTAATTTGATGATCCGGTTTTTTATATTTTAGTCCGATGACCAAAACCAAAGAAATTTCTACGGCAAAGTTACTCACCACTATAAAAGTTAGATTATTCAAATGCGTTATAAATACCAACTTATTTTAAACTCGGCTATTTTTTCTCATTTTAATAGATCATACAGAGTGGATTCAATAAGATTTTTTCTCACGTCACAACCGGGAAAAAAAACCGGTTTTTCAATTGATTTTCAGGTTTTTGAATTTAATTTAATAAGGTTTTTTTGTCTCAAAACTTGAAAAAAAAAACGGTTTTTCAAGTGATTTTCAGAGGTTTTTTTTTTTCATTTTTAGATCATATGAAGTGGATTTAATAAGATTTTAGCCTCACAAACGGAGATAAAAACCGGTTTTTCATACTAATAGATTTTTAATCTAGTAAGATTTGAGTCTCACAAACGAAGAAAAAAACCAGTTTTTCAAGTGATTTTCAGGTCTTTTTTCATTTTTAATAGATCATATGAAATGGATTTAAAAAGATAAGAGAGTCTCACAACCCGGAGAAAAAAAAACGGTTTTTATTTTCCTTTTCAGGTTTTTTTCTAATTTTTACCAGTTTTTCATTTAATTTTCAAGGGTTTTTTTTTCATTTTTAATACATAATATAAAATGGATTTAATAAGATTAGAGTCTCACAACCGGAGAAAAACCCGGTTTCTCATTAGATTACCACATTTTCAATCGGTTAATGAATTAACTAACAAGATTTGAGTCTCACAACTTGAGAAAACACTGGTTTTTAGTTTGATTTTACGGGTTTTTTTATTTTTAATATTTGATATGAAGTGAATTTAATAAGGTTTGAGTCTCACAAAAGGAGAAACTACCGGTTTTTAAAGTGATTTTCAGGTCTTTTTTCATTTTTAATAGATCATATGAAATAGAATTAATAAGATTAGAGATTCTGTGGCGAATTTACTTACTCACCACTATAAGAGTCAAAATATTCAAATGGGTTATAAATACTGACTGACTTTCACCTCCATGGATTTTTTTTTTTTACTTTAAAAAGATATGAAGTAGGAAACACAAGATTTTTGTCTCAAAACCGGGAAACCGGGTTTCAGTAGATTTTTAGATTTTTAGTCGGTTTTATGGATTTAAAGAGATCTGAGTCTCATAAACGGAGAAAAAAAACGGTTTTTTTATTTGATTTTCAGGTTTTTTTCATTTTTAATAAATATACGAAGTGAATTTAATAAGATTTGAGTCTCAATACCGGAGGAAAAAAAACCGGTTTTCAATTTGATTTCTAATTGCTTTCATGGATTTAATAAAATTTTTTCTCATAACCGGAGAAAAAAACCGGTTTTTAATTCGATTTTTTATTGCTTTCATGCATTTAATAACATTTTTGTCTCATAACCTTAGAAAAAACCGGTTTTTAATTGCTTTCATGAATTTAATAACATTTCGGTCTCATAACACGAGAAAAAAAAACAGTTTTTAATTGCTTTCGTGGATTTAATTACATTTTTGTCTCATAACCGGAGAAAAAACCAGTTTTTAATTTGATTTTTAATTGCTTTCATGGATTTAATAACAATTTTTTCTCATAACCGGAGAAAAAACCGGTTTTTAATTTGATTTTTAATCGCTTCCATGGATTTAATAACATTTCGCTCTCATAACGGGAGAAAAAAAAACGGTTTTTAATTGCTTTCGTGGATTTAATTACATTTTTGTCTCATAACCGGAGAGAAAAACCGGTTTTTAATTTGATTTTTATTTGCATTCATGGATTTAATAACATTTTTGTCTCACAACCGGAGAAAATAACGGGTTTTTAATTTGATTTTTAATTGCTATCATGGATTTAATTACATTTTTGTCTCATAACCGGAGAAAAAACCGGTTTTTAATTTGATTTTTAATCGCTTCCATGGATTTAATTTGTCTCATAACCGTAAAAAAACGGTTTTTAATTTGAATTTTAACTGCTTTCATGTATTTAATAACATTTTTTTCCCATAACCGGAGAAAAAAAAAAAACGGTTTTCATTTTGATTTTCAGAGGTTTTATTCATTTTTAATACATCACAAGCAGTGAATTTAATTAGATTTCAGTCTTACAACCGGAGGAAAAAAAACGGTTTTTCATTCAATTACCAGATTTTAAATCTGTTTCATGGACGATATTTGTGTCTCATAACCGGAGAAAAAACCGGTTTTGTCTCATACCGTACAAAAAAAACCGGTTTTTAATTTGATTTTTAATTGCTTACAGGGATTTAATAACATTTGTCTCATAACCGAAGAAAAAAACCGGTTTTAATTTGATATTTAATTGCTTTCATGGATTTAATTACAATTTTGTCTCATAAAACCGGAGAAAAAACCGGTTTTTAATTTGATTTTTAATTGCTTTCATGGATTTAACAACATTTTTGTCTCATAACCGGAGAAAAAAACCGGTTTTTAATTTTATATTTCATTGCTTTCGTAGATTTAATTACATTTTGTCTCATAAAACTGGAGAAAAAATAAGGTTTCATTTCATTTTCACTGTTATACCGTTCATTGGATACTGTATATCGGAGGGTTTTTTTTCGAATTTTAAATTTTTTAAAATAGTCACGAGTTTTTTTACGCTGGTTTCTAGTAAAAGGCTGTATGAAAAGTAACATATTAAATTTTCAAGTCATCGTACAGGTAATTTTGAGAGCCCCCTTTTAAGGTCCGTTTTTGACATGTACCTTAATTATCGAAAAAAAGCATCTAAACGAATTTTCACCAGGTCGGTGACCTTTTACCCTTAAACTATGAGGAAATATCTCGCAGAATCTGTAATTTGAAGAAATTGGAATAATAATCCAGTCCTCGGCAGTCGTGCGTTCTTTACCGAGAAATTGCCGAATTTCGCGTTTTAAATACAATTAAATTTAAAATATCGCTTTTTCGGTTATTAAATCTCAAACTAGACACCTATAAGTGGATCATATTCAATATTTGTAAGAATAGAATCGTAATTTAGAGAATAATTAAAAAAATTAAATTCCGAAAAAAATTTCGGAATTCAACCTTGAAACACAACTCCGAATAAAGCTAATAACCCCTTATTAAATAATATTAAATTTTTTTTTGAAATTTTTTTATAATAATATAAGGTTATGACAAGGTTTTTCCAGAATTACGGGTTTCCATGGTGATTATGACGTAATTGAGAATTTTTGAGAAAAGAATGGAGCCTACTGGTCCTTAACGCGAATGACTCTGGAATATTTCCCGGATTTGAGTTTTCGGCAGGGCCGTAACCAGACTTTTGTTTCGGGGGGGGTTTTGACTCAAATATTTTCTGAGGCACCTCCTTACGGGTACTTTTATATGTTAAGTTTTAGATGACGACACTGGATTGAAGTTTTGATGCACTAAATTTCAAAATTGTATAAACAATATAAATTCGAAGTAAAAGGGGGGTCTGGGGGTCCTCCCCCAGAAAATTTTTGGAAATTTGCCCCTCAAAAGAGTGTTTTAGCTCATTTCTGAGACCTTTTAGATTACACCCATAGATCACCACTCATTGTAAGCGGCCGAATTTTCAAGGTAAAAAGAAGATATATTGTAATAAATGGCGAAATGTTAAGGGGGTTTTTAGGTTCCTACTCCAGAAATTTTTTTGAATTTTCCCCTTAAAAGTGGCATTTTAACTCATTTTGAGACACTTTAGATTACATTAAAGAGGACCACTCCTTGTAAATCACACAAGTTTGAAGGAAAAACCGTATACTTAATAGATTTCAAAATTTCGAGGGGGTTTGGGGGTCCTCCCCCAGAAAAATTTTGGAAATTTTACCCTTAAAAGTAGGGTTTTGACTCATTTTGAAACCCTTTGGGTTATACCCGAAGAGGATATCGCTCCTTGTGAGACATAATTTTCAAGAAAAATAGCAGTATAAAAATTGATGTCAAAATTTCGGGGGGGGTTTGAACCCCTAAAACCCCCCCCTTGGATACGGCCCTGGTTTTCGGTTTGTTTACTTTTAAAGTTAGATTTTAATGCTTTACATATTTAGAAAGCTTATAAAAAATGGTTCCAGGAATTGGAAATTTTAAGGGGTTATATACATATTGCGCTTGTAATTTAGGTTCAAAGAATTTTCGTTTTACTTGAAATTTTTTTCCCAAATATAGAGATAAATATTTAATATTTTAATATGTTGTAGTTGACCTTTAGACGAACAAAAATATGCATCGCAGTAAGGGGTTGATGAATTAGTTATGGATTCATAAATTATTCAAGTTTATTACTGTATTTATTATGTATACGGCCCCCCAATTGAAATTTTACTCTGAAAACTTAATAGATTGTTTGGATTTACACCATAACCAACATATTAAAATTTCATGGACCTAGCTCTATGGGAAGTTATTTTCCGGTTGTGGGAAGAAAATGTTATTAAATCTTTCATATGATCTATTTAAACTGAAAAAAAAATTACCATGAAAATCAAATTAAAAACCGTTTTTTTCTCCGGTTATGAGACTCAAATCTTATTAAGTCCATGAAACCGATTAAAAATATGGTAATTGAATGAATAACCGGTTTTTTTCCGCCGGTTGTGTGAGTGAAATCTAATTAAATTCACTTCTTGTGATCTATTAAAAATGAAAAAAAAAAAAACCCTGAAAATCAAACGAAAAACCGGTTTTATTTTCTCCGGTTGTGAAACCTAAATCTTATTCGAATAAAAATCTGGTAGTACTATAATGAAAAACCGGTTTTTGTCTCCGATAGAGCATTTTCAATCACATGACTCGGCCTAACAACGGCCTTAGCAACGTTGTTTTTGCCCGCCAGTGACATCATGTGTGAATGCTTCTATTGGATGCTTCTAGTTCCCACCCCTAACAACAGCCTTAGCAACGTTGTTTTTGTCCTCCAAGTGACGTCATGTGCGAATGCTCTATTGTGAGAATCAAATCGTATTATATCCACTTCATATGATCTATTAACAATGAAAAAAAAACTGAAAATCAACTGAAAAACCGGTTTTTTTCTTTGATTGTGAGACAAAAATCTTATTTAATCCACTTTATATGATGTATTAATAATGAAAAAAAACCTTGATAATCAAATTAAAAACCGATTTCTTTTGTCCGGTTGTGAGACTCAAATCTTGATAAATCCAGTTCAACTTTCAACTTCTGACTTTTTTAGTGGTGAGTAAGTAAGCTCGCCACACTCCGGTTGTGAGACTTAATTCTTATTAATTCTACTTCATATATAATCTATTAATGAAGAAAAAACCCAGGAAAATCAAATGAAAACAGGGAAAAGGAGGGGGCACAGCACAACCGGTTACTTCCTTTTTCTTTTCCTCGGACGTGATCCCCCACCGAGTTTTATCAGGAAATCCGGATAACTACTCTCATTATACAAATATCACGCTGCACATATTTTAACTAAATTTATAATACGCAACTTTTTAACTGAATTGAAATTTTCAATTTCATTCAGATTTCCTTCCGGTTATTTTTGCCCGGTTGTTGAATTTGAAAATAATCGAAGAAAAATGCAACCGTTTAAAACCGAAAACCGGAACAAAAATAACCGGGTTTTTTTTTACATCCCTAGTAACCACAGAGCTAGGGACTGTCCCAAAAGAAACTCCCCAGAGATAATAGAGAAAATAAGGGACCTCTGGATGGGTGTGGGTCAAAATCCCGACACTCAGAATCCCGACGGATCAGGTTCCCGACGGTCGGAATCCCGACAGTTCAGAATCCCGACAGGATCACAATCCCGACAGTTCAAAATCCCGACAGGGTCAAAATCCCGACAGGGTCAGAATCCCGACAGGTCGAAATCCCGACAAGTCAAAATCCCGACAGGGTCAGAATCCCGACAGGGTCAGAATCCCGACAGGTCGAAATCCCGACAGGGTCAAAATCCCGACAGGGTCAGAATCCCGACAGGGTCAAAATCCCGACAGGTCAAAATCCCGACAGGGTCAAAATCCCGACAGGTCGAAATCCCGACAGGGTCAAAATCCCGACAGTGTAATGTCATTCTTAAGCCGTGAGAGCACGAATTATTGAATTTTTTTGAAAATTTAAATTTTTTAAAATTGATTAAAAAATGGTTTAATACTACACTCCTGTGCGTGCAACACTTTTCTGGGCTGTTTTTCAGTGCTGATTACAGATGTTTCTTCGATAGTGTAGTTTGAATGATTTTAAAATTTTAAATTTTTTAAAATTGATTAAAAAATGGTTTAATACTACACTCCTGCGCGTGCAACCCTTTTTCTGGGCTGTTTTTCAGTGCTGATTACAGATGTTTCTTCGATAGTGTAGTTTGAATGATTTTAAAATTTTAAATTTTTTAAAATTGATTAAAAAATGGTTTAATACTACACTCCTGCGCGTGCAACACTTTTTCTGGGCTGTTTTTCAGTGCTGATTACAGATGTTTCTTCGATAGTGTAGTTTGAAAGATTTTAAAATTTTAAATATTTTTAAAATTGATTAAAAGTTGGTTTAATATTGGTTTAATGCTACACTCCTGCGCGTGCAACACTTTTTCTGGGCTGTTTTTCAGTGCTGATTACAGATGTTTCTTCGATAGTGTAGTTTGAATGATTTTAAAATTTTAAATTTTTTAAAATTGATTAAAAATGGTTTAATACTACACTCCTGCGCGTGCAACACTTTTTTCTGGGCTGTTTTTCCAGTGCTGATTACAGATGTTTCTTCGATAGTGTAGTTTGAATGATTTTAAAATTTTAAATTTTTCAAAATTGATTAAAAAAATGGTTTAATACTACACTCCTGCGCGTGCAACACTTTTTCTGGGCTGTTTTTCAGTGCTGATTACAGATATTTCATCAAAACTGACATATGAAAGATTTTAAAATTTTAAATTTTTTTAAAATTGATAAAAAGTTGGTTTAAAATTTTAAAATCTTTCAAACGTCAGTTTTGATGAAATATCTGTAATCAGCACTGAAAAAAAGCCCAGAAAAAAGTCTTGTACGCGCAGGAGTGTAGTATTAAACCATTTTTTAATCAATTTTAAAAAAATTTAAAATTTTAAAATCTTTCAAACGTCAGTTTTGATGAAATATCTGTAATCAGCACTGAAAAACAGCCCAGAAAAAAGTCTTGTACGCGCAGGAGCGTAGTATTAAACAATTTTTTAATCAATTTTAAAAAATTTAAAATTTTAAAATCTTTCAAACGTCAGTTTTGATGAAATATCTGTAATCAGCACTGAAAAACAGCCCAGAAAAAAGTCTTGCACGCGCAGGAGCGTAGTATTAAACAATTTTTAATCAATTTTAAAAAAATTTAAATTTTAAAATCTTTCAAAAGTCAGTTTTAATGAAATATCTGTAATCAGCACTGAAAAACAGCCCAGAAAAAGTCTTGCACGCGCAGGAGTGTAGTATTAAACCATTTTTAATCAATTTTAAAAAATTTTAAATTTTAAAAAAATTCAATAGTTCATGCTCTCACGGCTTAAGAGTATTACACTGTCGGGATTTTGACCCTGTCGGGATTTCAACCTGTCGGGATTTTGACCCTGTCGGGATTTTGACCTGTCGGGATTCTGACCCTGTCGGGATTTTGACCTGTCGGGATTCTGACCTGTCGGGATTCTGACCCTGTCGGGATTTTGACCTGTCGGGATTCTGACCCTGTCGGGATTTTGACTTGTCGGGATTTTGACCCTGTCGGGATTCTGACCCTGTCGGGATTTTGATCTGTCGGGATTCTGACCTGTCGGGATTTTGACCCTGTCGGGATTTTGATCTGTCGGGATTCTGACCCAGTCGGGATTTCGTCGTCGGGAACCTGTTCTGTCGGGATTCTGACTGTCGGGATTTTGAACGGAACCCTTGAAGGAGGTTTGTCCATCGTTCATCATTAGAGAGTGTTTGGGGGCTGTTAAAAAATAATAAGGGCAATTTTGTTTTGATTAAGGATATCGTTTACCATAGAGATAAAGTTTTGGATGAGCCCGTCACTCAGCTTGTATCGCGGCGATGTAGGATGAAGAAAGTAATGAAACTCGCGCATGAATCGGTGTTTGGCGGACACATGGGGGTTAGAAAAACAAAAGAAAGGATTAGGTATAGTTTTTTCTGGCCTTATATGACTAGCGATATTTCTGATTTTGTTCAATCATGTTCGGGTTGCCAACTTCGAAGGAAGGACAAAGTCAGTGACAGAGCACCTATTACTCCAGTTACTCGACCGGAGTACCCATTTGAGGGTGTAAATGTTGATCTCATCGGACCTATTGAACAACCTCTGACAATCAAATGAAAAACCGTTTTTTTTTCTCCGGTTGTGGAAAAAAATATTAAATCCACTTCATAGCGATTCTTAAACTGTAGTCCAAGGACCCCCAGGGGTCCTCAGCTCCTTCCTTGGGGGTCCGCGAGTAATTTTGGGGAATACTCAAGTTACCTTTGAGAGTTTTTCCAAAGATTTTCAAAATGAGATAAAAAGTTTAAGTTTAAAGGGGCAAATTTCAAAACTTTTTCTTGGGGAGGACCCCCGGCCCCCTCTAAATTTTGACTCCTACTTATACTAATTTTTCCTTGAAAATTCTGTGGTTTACAAGGAGCTGTTTTTTGGGTGTAACTAAGAACTCTAACTAACTAAGAACTCTAAGTTTTTCCGGGGGAGACACCCAGACCCCCTTGAACTTATTGTAAAATTTTAGCATAAATATGAAATATTATGGGGTACCTTAGGAATTAGATTGAGTCAATCACCTGAAACAAGTCTGTTTACTGCTCTGGGTGTTCAAAATCTAGGGGGGGGGCGCGATGCCCGACTGTTACATAAAGGGGGCCGCGGTGATCAAAAGTTTAAGAACAGCTGATCTATTACAATGATAAAAACCTGAAAATAAAATGAAAAACCGCCACATTAGTGCGAAGCGTCTCTTTGAGTGGCACAACATACTAAATTTGCATCGAAATCGGTACGAAGTTTTATGAACTGGAATTTTTTCAAGTATTAAAATACATTGGATGTGCATGTAATTAGGCTAATTAAGGGACTTCCCATAGAGCTAGGACCATGAAATTTTAATATGTTGTTCATGATGTGAATCCAAACAATCTATTCAATTTTCAGGGTCCAATTTCAATTAGGGGGCCGTATACATAATAAATACAGTAATAAACTTGAATAACTTATAAATCCAGAACTAATTCATCAACCCCTTACTGAGATACATATTTTTTATTGCCTAAAGGTCTACTTCAACATATTAAAATATTAAATATTTATCTCTATATTTGGGGAAAAATTTCAAGAAAAACAAAAATTCTTTGAACCTAAATTACAAGCGCAATATGTATATATTCCCCTTAAAATTTCCAATTCCTGGAACAATTTTTATAAGCTTTCTAAATATGTAAAGCATTAAAATCTACCTTTAAAAGTAAACAAACCGAGAACTCAAATCCGGGAAATATTCCAGAGTCATTCGCGTTAAGGACCAGTAGGCTCCATTCTTGTCTCAAAAATTCTCAATTACGTCATAATCACCATGGAAACCCGTAATTCTGGAAAAACCTTGCCATAACCTTATATTATTATGAAAAAATTTCGAAAAAAATTTAATATTATTTAATAAGGGGTTATTAGCTTTATTCGGAGTTGTGTTTCAAGGTTGAATTTCGAAATTTTTTTCGGAATTTAATTTTTTTGATTATTCTCTAGATTACTATTCTATTCGCACAAAAATTGAATATGATCCACTTATAGGTGTCTAGTTTGAGATTTAATAACCGAAAAAGCGATATTTTAAATTTAATTGTATTTAAAACGCGAAATTCGGCAATTTCTCGGTAAAGAACGCACGACTGCCGAGGACTGGATTATTATTCCAATTTCTTCAAATTACAGATTCTGCGAGATATTTCCTCATAGTTTAAGGGTAAAAGGTCACCGACCTGGTGAAAATTCGTTAAGATGCTTTTTTTCGATAATTAAGGTACATGTCAAAACCGGACCTTAAAAGGGGGCTCGAACTCAAAATTACCAGTACGATGACTTAAAAATTTGATATGTTACTTTTCATACAGCCTTTTACTAGAAACGAGCGTAAAAAACTCGTGACTATTTTAAAAAAAAATTTAAAATTCGAAAAAAAACCCTCCGATATACACTATCCAATGAACGGTATAACAGTAGAAATCAAATGAGAAACCCTATTTTTTCTCCGGTTTTATGAGACAAAAATGTAATTAAATTCATGAAAGCAATTATAAATCGAATTAAAAACCGGTTTTTTCTCCGGTTATAAGAAAAAATTTTATTAAATTCATGATAGCAATTAAAAATCAAATTAAAAACCGTTTTTTTCTCCGGTTATGAGTCACAAATCTCATTAAGTCCATGAAACCGATTAAAAATCTGGTAATTGAATGAAAAACCGGTTTGAAAAACAGGTGAAATCTAATTAAATTCACTGCTTGTGATGTATTAAAAATGAATAAAACCTCTGAAAATCAAATTAAAAACCGGTTTTTTTCTCTGGTTATGGGAAAAAATGTTATTAAATCCATGAAAGCAGTTAAAATTCAAATTAAAAACCGGTTTTTTACGGTTATGAGACAAATTAAATCCATGAAAGCAATTAAAAATCAAATTAAAAACCGGTTTTTTTCCGGTTATGAGACAAAAATGTTATTAAATCCCTGTAAGCAATTAAAAATCAAATTAAAAACCGGTTTTTTTACGGTTATGAGACAAATTAAATCCATGGAAGCGATTAAAAATCAAATTAAAAACCGGTTTTTTCTCCGGTTATAAGAAAATTTTTTATTAAATTCATGATAGCAATTAAAAATCAAATTAAAAACCGGTTTTTTCTACGGTTATGAGACAAAAATGTAATTAAATCCACGAAAGCAATTAAAAATTGAATTAAAAACCGGTTTTTTTCTCCGGTTATGAGAAAAAAATTTTATTAAATCGATGAAAGCAATTAAAAATCAAATTTAAAACCGTTTTTTTCTCCGGTTATGAGACACAAATCTCATCCATGAAACCGATTAAAAATCTGGTAATTGAAAGAAAAACCGGTTTTTTTCCTCCGGTTGTGAGACTGAAATCTAATTAAATTCACTGCTTGTGATGTATTAAAAATGAATAAAACCTCTGAAAATCAAATTAAAAACCGTTTTTTTTCTCTGGTTATAGAAAAAAAAATGTTATTAAATCCATGAGAGCAGTTAAAATTCAAATTAAAAACCGGTTTTTTACGGTTATGAGACAAATTAAATCCATGGAAGCGATTAAAAATCAAATTAAAAACCGGTTTTTTCTCCGGTTATGAGACAAAAATGTTATTGTACCCCTGTAAGCAATTGAAAATCAAATTAAAAACCGGTTTTTTCTCCGGTTATGAGACGAAAATGTAATTAAATCCGTGAAAGCAATTAAAAATCGAATTAAAAACCGGTTTTTTTCTCCGGTTATGAGAAAAAATTTTATTAAATGCATGAAAGCAATTAAAAATCAAATTGAAAACCGTTTTTTTTCCTCCGGTTGTGAGGCTCAAATCTTATTAAATTCACTTCTTATATTTACTAAAAATGAAAAAAACCTGAAAATCAAATAAAAACCGGTTTTCTTCTCCGTTTATGAGACTCAGATCGCATTAAATCCATAAAACCGATTAAAAATCTAAAAGTATACTGAAAAACCGGTTTTTTTCCCGGTTTTGAGACGAAAATCTTATTAATCCTACTTCATAAGATCTATTAAATGTGAAAAAAAAATGCGTAGTAGCGAAAGTCAGTCAGTATTTATAACCCATTTGAATATTCTGACTCTTATAGTGGTGAGTAAAAAAATTCGCCACAGAATCTCTAATCTTATTAAATTTATTTCATATCTACTAAAAATGAGAAAAGACCTGAAAATCACTTTAAAAACCGGTTGTTTCTCCTTTTGTGAGACTCAAACCTTATTAAATTCACTTCATATGAAATATTAAAAATAAAAAAACCCTGAAAATCAAACTAAAAACCAGTGTTTTCTCAAGTTGTGAGACTCAAATCTGAGTTAATTCATTAACCGATTGAAAATGTGGTAACCTAATTAAAAACCGTTTTTTGGTTGTGAGACTGAAATCTAATTAAATTCACCTCTTGTGATATATTTAAAATGAAAAAAAAAACCTGAAAATCAAATGAAAAAAACCGGTTTTTTTCTCCGGTTATGAGACAAAAATATTATTAAATCCTTGAAAACAATTAAAAATCAAATTAAAAACCGTTTTTTTCTATGGTTATGAGACAAAAATGTTATTAAATCCATGAAAGTAATTAAAAATCGAATTAAAAACCGGTTTTTTTCTCCGGTTCTAAGAATTTTTTTTATTAAATTCATGAAAGCAATTAAAAATCAAATTAAAAACCGGTTTTTTCTCCGGTTATGAGACACAAATCTCATTAAGTCCATGAAACCGATTAAAAATCTGGTAATCAAATGAAAAACCGGTTGTTTTCCTCCGGTTGTAAGACTGAAATCTAACTAAATTCACTACTCGTGATCTAATTAAAATGAAAAAAAAAAGAACCCTGAAAATCAAATGAAAAACCGTTTTTTTTTCTCCGGTTATGAGACTCAGAACTTATATAATCCATAAAACCGATGAAAAATATAAAAGTCTAATAACAAAACCGGTTTTTTCCCGGTTAGGAGACAAAAATCTTATTAAATCCACTTCACATGATCATTTACAATGAAAAAAACCCCTAAAAATCAAATGAAAAACCGGTTTTTTTCCTCCGGTTGTGCGACTGAAATCTTACTAAATTCAAGAAGTTGATCACAAGAAGCTGTGATCTATTAAAAATGAAAAAAAAAACCCTGAAATCAAATGAAAATGAATGGTATTTATAACCCATTTAAATAATCTGACTTTTATAGTGGTGAGCAACTTTTTAACTTGGAAATTTTCAATTTCTTTCAATTTCCTTCCGGTTATTTTTTGGCCGGTTGTTGAATTTGAAAATAACCGAACCGGTTAAACCGAAGAAAAAAATAACCGGTTAAAACCGAAAACCGGGACAAAAATAACCGGTTTTTTTAAAAACCGGTTTTTTTTTTACATCCCTAGACCAAAGTATTTCGTTTCTAAGCGCTAGTGGAGGAAACCAGTCAACTGTAGGGTTGCTGACATTTTGCATCACTTGGCTCATAAGACGGTTGTTTCAGTGGCGAATCCAGTAGGGGGGGCTGTGGGGCTGCAGCCCCCCCCAGAACCAAGAATCCCAGTTTTGGTATAGTTAAAAATTGCAATAACTTTTTTTTTTTTAAATTTTGGTAGTAAATATGATTATTCCCTGACTTACTTTTCCGTGATATTTTTTTAGCAGAATCATTATTCTTCTGGGTCTGTAACCCTAGTCATTAGGTAGGTTTTGAATTTTTTGAAAAAAATTTCGTAGGTAGGAATTTGGAATTTTTTTTCAAAACAATTATATAGAAGGTTTTTTCGCCGGTTTTATGTTTTTGAAGGCGCTGATTACGAATATCATATTTGCTCCCATTTGGAAGGTCGTCTTCATATTCAAAAATCACAAAAATTTTCGATTTTTTGCTTATATTTCAAAAACAACAAGTTTCTCGATCATAATCTCAATTCACATAATTTCAAGAAAACAAAATTTCACTACTTAAATTTGATTTTCTGAAGAGTGGTTCTGCCGCTAGAGTGTGCTGAAAAACGGCGATTTTTTGGTCTTTACACAAAAAAAAGTGAAAAACGTGCGCTTCTAGCGTCTACAAAATGAAAAATATTCACGTTATCAACACAAATTTTATCTAATGTGAAAGAGAATTTAATTGTCTATTCATAATGTACCCTACATTATTATTTTTTGTGAAGGGGGAGAATAAAACTATTGCGTCTTACATCCAAAACGAACTCTTCCCAGATGTTAATCAATCGGAAATTCAATCATTTTTTTAAATTCATAAATTAAATTATGGAAGTGCTTTAATGACTGAATTTATATGTTTTTTACATTGCTGAATCCGAATTTTAAGTTTAAAAACCCGTAAAAAGGCAAAAATTTAAAATTTATTTTGCATTTTTTGATGTGAAGGTGACCTTTTAAATAAAAATAAACTCGAAATTTCCATAATTTAATTTATAAATTTAAAAATTGATTAAATTTCCGAATATTTTATTATGGTGTTGATAAAAATATTAATGAAGTGCTACATCGGTTCTTAAACTGTGGTCCGCGGACCCCCGGGGGTCCGCAGCGTCTTCCTAGGGGGTCCGCGAGTAACCCTGGGGAACACTCAAGACTCAAGTTACCTTTGATTTGAGTACTTCCCAAAGATTTTAATATGAGGTAAAACACCACTTGAAGGGGGCAAATTTTCAAAAACATTTCTGGGGGAGGACCCCCATCAATCCCCCTGAGAGTTTTGACTTTGATTTATATTTTTTTCCTTGAAAATTCTGTGGTTTACAAGGAGCAGCTTTCTTTAGGTGCAACAAAAAATGTCAAAAATTAATTAAAATAGTAGCTTTTTGAAGCAAATTTTCAAAAATTTTCGGGGGAAGACCCCCGACCCCCCCCCATTACTACTTCAAGTAGATGTAAAATTTTAATGTGGAACATTAAGGGGTACCTCAGGAATAACGTTGAGTCAACCCCCCCTGAACTCAAATCTGGTTACTGCTCTGGGTGTTTAAATCTTGGGGGGACGTGAGGTCTGGCTGTTACATAAAGGGGGGGGGGCCGCGGAGATCGAAAGTTTAAGAACCGCTGAAGCGCTAGATAAATTAAGCCAAAAGAGCCGAGAATTGCAAATTTTATTGTAATGATTTCAAATTTAAATAATGATCATGTAAGTAAAAATAAAAAATATTATTTTCAGTTAAAAAATTTGTACCTTATTTAGATAGGTCTTTAAGATCACAGTTTTTTTGCAGTGTATTTTAGTACCATATAAAAAGTCTTACATAATAGGAGTTAAGACATTTGAAACTCAGCCCCTCCCAGACAAAAATCCTGGATTCGCCACTGGGTTGTTTAAATAGGTTTCACATTTCTCGACCTTCTTACATGTATCTAAAGTCAAAATAATGTTATTCTGTTCCTTAATTATTTAAAAAAATCAATATTTACTTGAAAAAATGTGTAGGTGGCGCTGCCACACAGAGGATCGAAATAGGTTTCGTTTTAGCAGAAAGTGGTAATCGGAGTTAACGCTGAGGAGGTTTTATAAATGTTACACCTAGTGTGACACAGTTTCTTGAATTTTAATACAAAGAGAGACACTTTTTGTTTGATTGTAAAAAAGAATGAGGGTTCTAAGGACTATCTATTTGTAAAAAATATGTTCTGAAAAAATTAACATTGTGGGTATAGGAGGGCTTGGGGTGCCCTCTAGGGGCAGAAAGGGGAACCGTGCAAGTGACAGACCCTCTTAAGATAGCTTAAATCCACATTTAATTACAAATTTTCGGAAAATAATCTAATACTTTTCATCTTTAAAGTTTTATAAATACTATCATTGTAATATTAGTGAATTTCGAAAAAAACTATTAACGATGAACAAGGATTGTAAAGTTTCGAAAGAAAGAACACCCTGTTGGATTCAACGAGGGGGAAACGGTTGGAAATGCGCATGCGTGTAGACATCAAAGGAAATATATGGAACTGGATCATTTATAAATTTTAAATATTAAATTAAAAAGTGGTGACTTAAGACTTTTTTGCGATGTACCTTTTAGGACAACTTAAAGAATCCCCCCGAGAGTTGCATGAACATGTCGATTTATAGATTTTAAATAACAAAATAAAAAGTAGTGACTAATAAAGTTGTTTCAGTATTATGTGTCTAGGAGCTCAGAGAATCCCCCACGTATACGTCATGAACAAGTCGATTTGTCTTCTTTCTTGTTTTTCTGAGGGAATCGAATCTTTTTTCAGAGAAAGGTCGACATTACCCGGCAATCTGAGTTTGAATTCGGTAAAAGGTTAGCGACGGTGACACTTTCACGTATTTCTTTGGATGGCGCCCCTAGACATGATTCGGGCCCCCTCCCAATCCCCTGTTATTATTTTAATTAAAATCACGCATGTCATTGGATCAAAGTATCTAACTCAGAGGCACTTTTGCGAATACGAGTAGGTACTGCGTTGGGGATTGTATTCGGCTTTCTAAGTCTGGCCAGAACTTTTTGGAACTGGAACTGTTAACGGAACCTAATCCGGCCGTGGAACTGGAACAGTGGAACCGGTTCCACATTTTAACTAATACGTAACATCTCTAGGAAATTCGTTAACTATTCAAAAAAAGAGATTTAAATAGTCTAAAGACGGAAATGCGAAACCGTGCTGCCATCTCTCAAATAAAATACGAACATGATTGTCAACCTATTTTTTTGAAAAACTAATTGGCATTTCTTTAATAATTATCGTAACGACTCCATATTTGGATATAAAATGCATCATTGAACCCTCTTTAAGGGGGAATAGTCGAAAACTCGAAAAAGATTCTTAAAGGGTTCCCAAACACTTCATTTTGCAACTTTTGTTACTTATTTAATACTTTTTTCTGAATTATTTCGTTTTACATTGAAAACATTTTCTTATTAAGTACGATTTTAATAATTACTGATCATAACATTTCGGCTTTTTTTATTTGACAAATTAATTACTTATCTTTCAATTGCATAGATTTTATGAGTTCACGGAAATAGAACAAAAACAAAATTTATTTAATCCGAAAATATCACTATCGGCCGAACTGAAGCCTCCATTATCAAGATGATTTTAATTTTATATTTTCATTTAAAACTCGAAAATTTAATTTCTCCAGACTAGCTTGAAATGCGAAAAAAAGTTGTTGTAATGCGCATCTTCATGCACAAGAATATCCGGTAATTCTCAGTAATTAAATTTTTGTATCAATGTCTCTCAGACATTTTTTAACCATTGTTCAAAATTTCGCGTACTGATAAATAAATAAATTGCGTAATGAGATTTCAAAACTATCTAAAAGAAAATTTTCTGAAAATTAATTTCGATGACTGCTACGTTAAGAAAAAATACTTACTGATATAAATCCGTGAGTTTTTTGCTCAGTCCCTCTTGAGTTCCACATTTTTTCAGATTTTAATACATTTATTAAATTGTTTTACAAAATTATTTATTTATTTATTTACAATCAGTCATTAGTTTTACTTATTAAATTGTTGTTACAGACTTACTTCCAAACTTGATGTTAAAGAGCTTATGTCAGTTAAAAAAATATATTTTGTTAATTCTTTTAAAATTTGAAACTTTACGGCAATAGTGAACCCCACCTCCCCTCCCCCATAAAAACATAAAGGTCCGTATTCACCTAAAGGGCCCACACGCACAGCCCTCGGAAAACTCCGACGTAATACAATCCCCCCTCACTTGCCAAGAAAAGCGCAAAAGGGATCTTTCTAGGAACCCCGAACCGAAATGCTCTACGCGCGGTCCCCAAATCGGAGTGGGCTCTCCCCTGGGTCAGGGGAGGTCAAGAGACAAAAAGGGAGAGCTCTTATCTGGTTGAGCTACATTTCTTGGGTTAGCTCCTCCCTCCCCCTGGACAGATGTGGCAGAACGTTTCGTGAGATAGCCAGCTACTTTTCTTTCCTCAAAGAACCACGTGGAAACTGCGTTTCGTCATTTCTACATAAGGCTCATTTTTTTTTCCGGATTAAAATCAACCATGGTCGAATTGACCGTCACTGAGAGAACTCTTTCCGCGTACAGAAGCATTCTCCTGGTGCACGGAGAAGATTGGCCTACATCGCGACTCCCGATGCATTACCTGGACCTGGCCGTCCCAAACGGAAAACTCCCCAAGATTAAATTCGGTAAGCCTTTTCCGGTGAATAAAAGGCTTGGAAGCGACGCTTTTGCCACCATTGAAGTGTGCAAGAAGAAGCGACGCTTCTTTCTTGACGACTCTACCGTCGGGTGTGGCCGCAGAAGCGATTCTAACTTCCTCCCTGCCTCTACGGAAAATAAAGTGGACTATGTGGGGAGGTCGTTATCTCATACGTTTTTGGAAGATAAAAACAATCGCTTTTTCTACAAGTTGCTACTTCGGCTGTGTGATTGTGGGGAATCTGCGGTCCGGTTCCTGAACATGATTACGGTGTTTGGTGTTAGGAAGAGGAATAGACCAATCGACCGAAAAATCGGATATTCGGAGCTCGATAGGATCTTTCGGGGCTGTTACCCTGCCCTACTGAGAGGCCTCTATAAGAACAAGAGCAAGCACCCCTTTCTGGTGCAGAAACTATGGGAAACGTTTTGTGTTAATGACTATATCAGAATCTTACTGTTCAAGGACGTGCGAGACATGAATCATATGGAGTTCATGCTGAAATTGGCAAACACATTAAGGTTTGACTTCTGGGGGATTAGATATAGTGAAAATTACATCATTGAAATTATAATTGACTTCTATATAAGGAATGACCGTTGGCACTGGATACCCATGTTAATGAACTATGGATTTCAATTTGAAAATATTGTTACCAGACATATTAAAAGACCCACGTAAGTATGCATTCGCTTGGTTTCGTCGAAACGCCCACTTTCTCTGCTAAAAATTTTGATAGCGGGTAACTAATTTACTGCGCTAGGATTGGGTGATACTAAAATATTTATTAATAACTCTTATAGTGGTGAGTAAGCTCGGCTCAAAGCTTACTCACCTTACTTTTTTTAATATAGAGAAAAATCGGTAGAATTTTTAAAAACCCGTTGTCAGATCTGTTAAAAACTATTAAAAATATGCTCATTGATGCAATTCGTTTAAACGGTTAGTCCAGAGAGATTAGTTATAAAACTCTCCATTTGACTAAAAAATTATAAGATTTCACTGAAAGAATATCCATAAGCAAAATAAACAAGGTTAGTGCTGGAATTCAGTACAAATTGTAATTGTAGTCCAGTAAATCTACTGAAAAAAAGGGTCAAACCGGGAAAAAATTGCAACATTTAGTTTTTCAACGGTTTTCACTCGGGAATGACCTCAATAATAACATACTAAAAATCGGACAAAATCGGTCCGCGGGAAGTTTAATTTTTTTAAATTTTTAAAAAATGGCCGAAAATTTTTTTCAAAAAATCAATTAATAGTAATCGAGACTTATGATACATGTTTATAGGCTATTTTTCAGTGCTGAATACGAATATTCCAATTAAAATTTAAAAAATTTAAAATTTCAATTTTTTAAAATTATTTGAAAAATTGGATATTCGAAAAAAATAAAAGATCGCTCAAAACCACAAAAAAAATGCAAAAGAAGTAATTCAAACGGTTATCCCTTAGAAATGACTTAAATAAGGACATACTAAAATTAAAAGAAAATCGGACAGTAAAAAGTTTAATTTATTTCAAATTTTCAATTTTTCTGGTCTCAAAAATCGACCTTTTTTAAAATTCTTCTTAAAAACGTTTGAAGCATTTGCCAAGGTGATTTTTCCATGGATATTGTAGTTATATAGCTATATAACATAAAAAAACCACAATTGATGATTAAATCATAAGTTAATTAATTAATTTATTAAAATGAACATTAAAAATGCAGGTAAAATCATTCAATCCAATATAACAGAAAGTATTTTAAGGGGACTTGGTACCAAAAAAATATTTTTCTTTAATAACTGGGTTTTATTATCTTTTAAGGTGTTAAATTATGTATTTACTTCATACTAATTCATATTTAGCCCAAAAAGCGAGTTCAAAAATTTATTTTTTTAAAAAATTACAAAAAACTTCAAAAAAATGCCCGAAATTACCCTAAATTTAAATTGTATCTCCTCCCTTAATATATGTTATTTTGACTTGATTTTTTTTCTTAACATAAATCAAACATATATAGTCACTTGTAGGCATGGAAATTTGATTATCTATAAAAGTTTCTGAAAAATAAAAAAAACTGTGAAATTTGGCATCTTTTTCGAAAAAATACCCTAAGTTTCCACTTTAATGCTCCGTAAAAAAAATTGTAATAAATATATTATAAAATCCATGCCTGAAGATGTTAAACAGGTGTTACTGATAATGACTACAAAGTTTGAAGTGGTTTGGATGATTAGAAAAAAAGCCTTTAGATTTTAAACATCAAAAAACTTGTTTTGAGAAAAAGCCGTTTAAAGATAGAAAACTAGGCTTCTTAAGCCTATCTACGCCTCAGAAACCTCAAAATTTTTAAGCTTAGAATCCCCATATCATTATGAAACTTGGTAGGAATATAATTCTGAGTGTACTATCTTCACTTTTATTGCAAAATCTCAAATTTGATATTTTGACCAAATTTTGGTACCAAGTCCCCTTAATAATATTCAGTGACAAATCATCTAAAAAATAATTAAATTAAAAAGAGACAAAATTTCATTTAAAAAAATTAAATTTTTTAAAAAATTAAAAATTTTTAATTTTAAAAAAAAATAAATTTTTTTAAATGAAATTTTGTCTATTTTTAATTTAATTATTTTTTAGTTGATTTGTCACTGAATATTATTAAAATACTTTCTGTTATATTGGATTGAATGATTTTACCTGCATTTTTAATGTTCATTTTAATAAATTAATTAATTAACTTATGATTTAATCATCAATTGTGGTTTTTTTATGTTATATAGCTATATAACTACAATATCCATGGAAAAATCACCTTGGCAAATGCTTCAAACGTTTTTAAGAAGAATTTTAAAAAAGGTCGATTTTTGAGACCAGAAAAATTGAAAATTTGAAATAAATTAAACTTTTTATTGTCCGATTTTCTTTTAATTTTAGTATGTCCTTATTTAAGTCATTTCTAAGGGATAACCGTTTGAATTACTTCTTTTGCATTTTTTTTGTGGTTTTGAGCGATCTTTTATTTTTTTCGAATATCCAATTTTTCAAATAATTTTAAAAAATTGAAATTTTAAATTTTTTAAATTTTAATTGGAATATTCGTATTCAGCACTGAAAAATAGCCTATAAACATGTATCATAAGTCTCGATTACTATTAATTGATTTTTTGAAAAAATTTTTCGGCCATTTTTTAAAAATTTAAAAAAAATTAAACTTCCCGCGGACCGATTTTGTCCGATTTTTAGTATGTTATTATTGAGGTCATTCCCGAGTGAAAACCGTTGAAAAACTAAATGTTGCAATTTTTTCCCGGTTAAGTCACAGATTGCCTGGACTATTGCTGCCGAACAGATTCCCGTTTACCGAATTTTTAAGAAGACTGAATTCCGCTGAAAAGTGGCACCCATGATTAGGGTCACTTGGGGTAAGTGGGTCATCCCCCTCAAACTAAAATATAAACTGGACATTTCACACTTACTCACATTGATCATGTTACATTTTGTCATACTGATGGGTTTTGCATGTATTAGAATTTTGTTTAATTTATTTTTAAAATTATAGAACAAATACAAAAAATATTTCCAGAATAGTTTGTTTGGAGAGTTAAAGCTACATTTTTCAAAGAAGTGTTCCCAGCTAAGTTTTCATAATATTTTAATGTTTATTTAACTGCTGTGCAAAGTTTGAATTAAAATACATACTGCAATTTGAATTTTTACAAAATCTGTAATTAAAAAATGTTTAGGGGAGGGGGCCCAAGTAATTTATTGAAATTTTACATAAATTTACGTTTTAATTTAAGTTGTGGTTAAATTATTAAGTTGGGTTTCTTCATAAGTCTCCTGAACCATGTAAACCTTCTGTAATTGTAGTGTTTCAAAAAGGGGTCCCACTTACCCCAATCAACCCTATTAATTTTGATTTGAGTAGATATCTCGAACATGGATAAAGTTACAATAAAATATTTTGTACCGAAAACTTCTATACTTTATCAAGTAGGACTCACTTACTCCTTTTAAGTTTTGATTGCTTTCAATCTAAATTAAGAGGGGGTGACCCACTTACCCCTTCGTATGGGGTAAATGGGACACCCATCTCATTTTTTAAAAAAAAGATCAGTTAAGGAAAATGTAACACATTATTTTAGAACCTAATAATAAATTTTTGATTATTAAGTCTTAAATAAAATATGCCAATATGTTCAAATTTAAGCACTTCAAGAATTTTTTACTAAGCTTCAAAAATGTACTGTTCCAAAAAGGGGGCCCCACTTACCCCAAGTGACCCTATAACATTGCAGTAGGGTGTTTCGAAAGTATATGGTAAATTTTTTTTTTTTTTCGAATTTCCCAGATGCCCCCCCCCCTCAAGTTGTTACAAATACTAAAACATTATTACCTGCAAATTTTCAGGTCTCTAGGACGATTTTTGACCCCCGCACCCTTTAAAAATAGGTTTCCCATGTTAAAGTATAGGGAAAATATTGAAAATATCGTCATTTTTGGTTCTTTTCAATTTTACGAGCCTGAAAGCAGTCAATATCGAATTAAAACCTATACATCATCTTTGGGATTTCGCCTCAAGATCCTATCGGAAAAATATTCCATGGCACCTACTGGGGTGTAGTTACACGGGGGTGAAAAGCGAGCTTTCAACGAAACACGAGGGATGCTTGCCGGCGCTTGCGGCGGGAGCTGGATGAAGGCCTCTCATGGGGGGTCCAGACACAAAAGGTTCAATAAACACTTAAATAGGCTTTTATCCAGGTCCCTCCGCAAACGCCGGCGAGCATAAGCAGCACCCGCGGCAAGCATCCCTCGTGTTTCGGTGAAAGCTCGCTTTTCACCCCCGTGTAACTACTCTCCAGTAGGTGCCATGGAATATTTTTCCGATAGGATCTTGAGGCAATGATGTCCCAAAGATGATGTATAGGTTTTAATTCGATATTGACTGCTTTCAGGCTCGTAAAATTGAAAAGAACCAAAAATGACGATATTTTCAATATTTTCCCTATACTTTAATTAACATGGGAAACCTACTTTTGAAGGGCGCGGGGGTCAAAAATCGTCCTAGAGACCTGAAAATTTGCAGGTAATAATGTTTTAGTATTTGTAACAACTTGAGGGGGGGGGGCATCTGGGAATTTCGAAAAAAAAATTTTGAAACACCCTAACATTGCAGTCTATGGAAGTGCTTGTTCTGTCTTCTGTTCTGTGGCCATGATATTTAGTCCAGTAAATCTACTGAAAAAAAGGTCAAACCGGTAAAAAATTGCAACATTTAGTTTTTCAATGGTTTTCACTTGGGAATGACCTCAATAATAACATATTAAAAATTGGATAAAATCGGTCCACAAGAAGTTTAATTTTTTTTATTTTTTAACAAAATGGCCGAAAAAATGTCAAAAAATCAATTAATAGTAATCGAGACTTGTGATACATGTTTATAGGCTATTCTTCAGTGATGAATACGAATATTCTAATTAAAATTAAAAATATCAAATTTTAAAAATTATTTGAAAAATTGGATATTCGAAAAAATAAAACATTGCTCAAAACCACAAAATAACTGCAAAAGAAGTAATTCAAACAGTTTTCTCTTAGAAATGACTCAAATACAGCGGATGAGATTATTCCGACTTTTTGAGGATTGTCAGACTTTTTTTGAATTATCATGAAAATTTCAGACTTTTTATTTAAAAAAAAATCAGCTTGTAAACTGAAATTTTTGACTGTGAATTTCATTTTTTTAAATTCAAGTTTATGTTCTTGACTTATGAGGCTCTTTTAAGTGGTAAATTTTCGTATTTTAGCCAATTTAATATAACAGCTTAAAGGTACGCGCATAGTACGGCAGATTTTCAGATTCCGAAATCAGATTTCCGATTTCGGATTTTCGGAAATCAGCGCTCTGAATTTGTCAGCGCCGTGAGTGCGCATAGTGCATCAGATTTTGCCTGCTTCTTCGGAAAGAAGCAGAAAACGCGGCCACTATAGTCAGGGTGCCAAGTCGAAAAGTGCGAAATCGCGTATATAGAAATTTTTTTGATGGTTTCTGATAGAGTTAATAGTGTAGATTTCAAAACCGGTGGGGCCGTGGGGAGCCTAGTGGTTAAGGCATCGGCTTTGGGATCGGAGGGTCCCGGGTTCGATTCCCGACACCGCTGAAGACCCACCGAGTATAAGCGGAGTACGTGCTCGTTAAATCTGTGGGTCCGAAAGTCCTGTGGTCCGTCATGGCGCAGTTTACCACTGGTCCAGGTGTCTGGAGACTATTTCCCTCCCCTTCAGAGCATGGCAAAATTGTGGAGGTGGTGATAGATGGTGGCGACATCTATCATCCGAGGATTAAGTCGGACTCCTGCCATTTCATGGGCCTCACTTTCTCAGGAGCCGCACCCCCTTTGCCTTAAGGCTGCGGTCAGCAAGAAAATCAGTATGGTATCTGTTCAAAAAATCTGCAGTATCTGGTTATCGGACAATAGGAAAACCGCAATCAACCCCTTCAATGGTCCCTCCAACAAAAAACAGCCCTCGGGGAGGAGCGAGAAGTCACTATCGGGTGTCTGCTAATTGACTGGGGGGAGTGACTTCGGACTCCTTCGCTATTGTTGGAGGGGTCATGAATGGGGAGATAGGGCAGATTTTTTGAAGAGATACCGCAGATTTTTTGAAGAGATACCATAGGTTTTTTGGCTGACCGTGCCCTAAATCCTGTACGCTTTGCGGATGGAGCTTGGATATTCCAAGTGGCATAAGAAACAACAACAACAACAACAACAACAAAACCGGTTGATGCCACTCTGCAAGTGTTGAGCATTTTTTTTAAATTAAAATTTTTTAAAAATGGCCCGAAAAAAATTTCAAAAAATCAAATAATAGTAATCGAGACTTGTGATACATGTTTACTGACTATTTTTCAGTGCTGAATACGAATATTACATTTAAAATTTAAAAAATTAAAAAATATCGATTTTTAAAAATTATTTGAAAAATTGGATATTCGAAAAATATAAATATCGCTCAAAACCACAAAATAACTGCAAAAGAACTAATTCAAACGGGTTTTCCTTAGACATGACTTAAATAATAAGATACGAAAATTGGAAGAAAATCGGACAATAAAAAGTTTAATTTTTTTCAAATTTTCAATTTTTTTGGCCTCAAAAATCGACCTTTTTTAAAATTCTTGTTAAAAACGTTTGAGGCGTTTTCCAATGTCATTTTTCCATGGATATTGTAGTTACATAGCTATATAACATAAAAAATCCACAATGGATGTTTAAATCATTAGTTAATTAACTAATTTATTAAAATGAACTTTGAAAATACAGGTAAAATACTTCAATCAAGTGAAACAGGAAATATGTTGACAATATTTGGTAATAAGTCATATAAACAATATTTAAATTTAATAAGGACAAAAAATCTTTTAAAAAATTTAAATTTTAAGAAATTTAAATTTTTTTAATTTTGTAGTACAGGCATGTGATACATCTCTATGGGCTATATTTTAGTGCTGTTTACGAATATCCGGCCAACTTTTCAATAAAATTTAGAATAAGTGTGGAAAAATTGAAGTATTTATCTTAATACTTTTGTTTTAAATGCTTTAATTTTCCACACTTATTCTAAATTTTATTGAAAAGTTGGCCGGATATTCGTAAACAGCACTAAAATATTTAATAAAGTACGTACAGTTGGGGAAATAAAAAACGGCTCAGTTGAGATTTCTGACGAACCACTTGGGTTAGGAAGACAAACAAGGTGTCATTTTTCATGTCATGAAGTATTCTTTAAATGAAAAAAAAAATCCAGTCCTTAGGGGGTCGTCTTCATATTAAACGAAACATCAACTTTTGTTTTTCCTATAGGGACCCCCAATTATTATGCAATTTTCTGAAAGAGCATCCTCATAAACCCCCAAATACCAAGTTTCATTCAAATCGTGCGGTAAATAAAGCTTTTACGTTTTGGGGGTCTTCTCCAGAGTGAGAAGGGTTAATTTTCTGTAAACACTATTTCTTAAAAACGGTGGGATAGTAAGACTTTTACTCACCACTTTAATGTTTATTGAAAAGTTTATAAGTAATTTATTGAAATTTTATATCAAATTTAAGTTTTAATTTAAGTTATGGTGATTAAAATAAGGCGACTGTTTACAAAAAAACCATTCGCCGGTATACATTTGGCAGCGGTATACGGTCCCTTTAAGATTGGGAATTTAGTTTAATTCGGTTTTTTCCAAAACTATTAAATGAAATCGACTGAAATTTTGGTTTTCCACATAAAATTACTACCAGAATCGATTACCACAAAAATATTAAAATATTTTAAAATTTAATTTTTGGGTCAAAATTAGATGTTAATTATCTATCTATTAACCATTAATATCGCTATAAAAGCATAATTATTTTGTTTGGGGACACAAATTTGATCTAAATTCAAAGTTTCATATTTTTACGCCGAAAACATTTTGACAAATTTCACATTGAATGGTTGACCTTTTAAAAATATATTATGCTTTTATTTGGATACTTTCATGGATGAAACTTGGTATTTGGGGGTTTATGGGGATGCTCTTTCAGAAAAACTCATAATAATTGGGGGTCCCCATAGGAAAAAATAAAGTTAGTGTACCGTTTAATATGAAGACGACCCCCTAAGGACTCGAAATTTTTTTTCAATTAAAGAATACTCCATGCCATGAAAAATGACACATGACATGTCTTCATATTAAACGAAGCACTAACTTTCTTTTTTCCTATGGGAACCCCCAATTATTATGCGTTTTTCTGAAAGAACATCCCTATAAACCCCCAAATACCAAGTTTTATTCACATCGGACGGTAAATTAAGCTTTTACGTTTTAGGGGTCGTCTCCAGAGTGAGAAGGATTAATTTTCTGTCTCTGTTTTAAGACACTTTTACTCACCACTTTAATATTTATTGAAAAATTTATAATTAATTTGTTGAAATTTTATATCAAATTTGCGTTTTAATTTAAGTTATGGTGATTAAAATTAGGCTACTGTTTCCAGAAAGAGCATTCGCCGGTATGCATTTGGCAGCGGTATACGGCCCCTTAAAGAGTGGGAATTTAGTTAAATTCGGTTTTTTCCTAAACTATTAAATGAAATCGACTGAAATTTTGGTTTTCCACATAAAATTACTACCAGAATCTATTACCATGAAAATATTAAAATATTTTGAAATTTAATTTTTGGGTCAAAATTAAATGTTAATTATCTATCTATTAACCATGAAATATCGCTACAAAAGCATAATTATTTTGTTTGGGGACACAAAATTGATCTAAATTCAAAGTTTCATATTTTTACGCCGAAAACATTTTGACAAATTTCACATTGAATGGTTGACATTTTAAAAATATATTATGCTTCTATTTGGATACTTACATGGATGAAACTTGGTATTTGGGGGTTTATGAGGATGCTCTTTGCTCTTTCAGAAAAACGCATAATAATTGGGGGTCCCCATAGAAAAAAAGAAAGTTAGTGCTTTGTTTAATATGAAGACGACCCCCTAAGGACTGGATTTTTTTTTCATTTAAAGAATACTTCATGACATGAAAAATGACACCTTATTTGTCTTCCTAACCCAAGTGGTTCGTCAGAAATCTCAACTGAGTCGTTTTTTATTTCTCCAACTGTACAGTACGACCGCGAAGTTTAGTCGATTGACCTTTCTTGACCCGGGGAGAGCTCGCCGCTTCGGGGTAGCTAAAAAAAAGAAGAGATTCCGTTTTTTTGGGGTTGCCCAAGCGACTCAACTTCGGGGTCGATCTTCGTGATAGAACTTCGAAACATAGCATAAATTTTAAATGGGATGTTTTTACGTATGTATTCCAAGTTTGGTGCAGATCGGAAGGAAACTGTGGATTTGTATAATAGTCCAGTCAATCGGTGCTCAAAACATTCATATGTTAAAAAAAATTTCATGTTTCTGTGTAAAGTCAAGAAACAAGTGTAAAGTCAAGAAACAGCTGTAATTGTAATTCAGCCCGCTTTAGCGTCAATACCTCTCATTATAAAATGAAAGTTGAGTAGAGCATTTTGTAGGAAATTAAATGTACTTTCATGTGGTATAAAATATTTGTCTTTAACGTATATGTATTTAGAGCTGTAGTGGGGGAAAGCAAGCGCTCTTCACTTTTTTTGTAGAAAGACAAAGTAAAAACGAATCAATGCAGCTTATAGGACATTTTAAGTACTTTAATTTGGTCTACTGCTATTTTTCGAGAAACGAATATTTTCAGAGCAAATCGGTGAAAAACCGAACAAAAGAGTAAAAATTTGAGATTTTTTGATGTGAAGGTGACTTTTTAAATGAAAATAAACTTGAAATTCGGATTCAGCAATGCAAAAAAACTATAAATTCGTTCATTAAAAAATTCCCATAATTTAATACAGGATTTTTTTTAAATATTGAATTTTTGCTTAAAATGCCTAATATTTCATAAATAAATTTAACAAATTATTTTTTAAAAACATGCTTAGTCATCTATTCACCCAAAACAACCAATTTTATTGGTAATAATACCGGAATTAAAGCGCAGATTGTAAATTAACAACTGCGAGAGTTCGTTTTGGTTGTAAGGCGCAAAAGTTTTATTTCCGATCTTTGCTTCGCTGCTTCGCTCCCTCTACCATTCTCAAAAAATAATAATTTAAGGTCGGTTATTTATAGACAATTAAATGCTCTTTTATGTGGTATAAAATTTTTGTTAATAACGTGAATATTTTTCATTTTGTAGAGGGTAGAAGCGCGCGCTTTTCATTTTTTTGCGGAAAGGCCAAAAAAAATTGCTGTTTTTCAGCTCGCTCTAGCGTCCAAACCACTCTTGAGAAAATAAAAGTTGAGTAGTGTATTTTGTGGGAAATTTTGTATTCTTCAACTTTGTAACTGAGATTATCTTCGAGAAAATAAGCAAATAAGCTTTTGAAATATAAGCAAAAGATCGGAAAAAGAGCAAACATTTTGCGATTTTTACGTGGTGTTACGCGGTGTCACCAATCATGGTGTTACATGTTTTTAGGACGTAGTGCGGGAGCATAGCACAAAGATTCTGCAATTCCGGCTACCAGTCTGAAATATGGCACACTTGTTCCTTATGTTATAAGGATCAGAAAAACACCGGGACCCAAGTTGGGCAACCACCTGGGGGGGAGGAATTCAAGATGGCGTCCAAGATGGCGCCGGCATCAAATTCGTCCAATTGCGCGTAATTTAAGTCAATTTTGGGGTTTCCGGCTATGCTAAACTCAAAAATATTAATATAACACAAGTTTTGTGACTTCTTGGAGGGGAGGAATTCAAGATGGCGCCCAAAATGGCGCCGAAATCAAATTCGTCCATTTGCGCGTAATTTAAGTATATTTTGGGGTTTTCGGCTATGCTAAATTCAAAAATATTTATCTGACACAAGTAATGAAACCACCTCAGGAGAGGAGGAATTCAAGATGGCGTCCAAAATGGCACCAAAATCGAATTCTTCCATTTGCGCGTAAATTAAAGTCAATTTTGGGGTTCTTGACTATGCTAAATTCAAAAATATTAATCTTAAAGCTCTAATATCTTACCCTTTTAAACTTAGGCACTTTTTTTCATCATAAAAGAAATAATTCATGATGGGGGCCGAAATCGCAATTGACAATTACTCCCGCAGTTTTATTCTATTTTTATGATTCAAACCACATCAAATCTAGAGAAAATGCCTAAAAATGTTACAAACTTTCCTTTTTAGTGCAAAAGTTATTATGGCATGCTGTTTCTAGAAAAAAAGTCCTCACAAAACACTAGAAGTTGAGAAAATCTGCTTAATTACCTTATTTTCATTATTGTTACAATTTAAAGGGGCGCCGATTTTTAAAAATTACAGTTGTCGCAAACTATGCCAGTAAAACAATTAAAAAGAGCCTTACACTCATAAAAATTATGATGAATATGCAGTTTAAGAGGTGTCATACGGACTAGTACAATGGTTCCATGAACTGTTATTTATAAATTAATTTTATTCAATAAAATTCCTGCATTTTTGTGCAGATCTAAGAAAATAGACTGACAGAAAGAGTAGAAGAAAAATATCTAATATCGAGTGTCGAATAGGACGCTAAAAATAGAAAAAAAGGAACAATTAAGGGGTCATAAAACTATTTGAGACTGAAATGTCGGATATTTCATTTCCTACAATTTACAACCGTTTTAATTTAGTACCGCTTTGACAGGGGCCGAAGTCGGATAATAATCGGCCTCTTCGACAAGAAAACGACGAACCACCACCCAAGGAGTTGCTGATAAGAAACAAAAGGAGGCACATTTCGAATGGCTCCGTTTCCAAGCCCAGCCCCACAGCCATGGGTGGGCGCGCTAATGACCACTTGACGCCTCCTGTGGACCGGGATGCTTTGAGAACCGGACTGCACTCCACGCATAGAGAACGACTTCCAATACATTCCCTTCTTTCTTTTATGAAAAAATAATTATGTTATACATACCTAGAAAATATCCAAACGCCTTAGTAGGTTTTTCTCAATTCTTGGAAGTCATTGTGAAACTATTGGTTTTTTAATAAAAAAAACATTGGGGGATTAGCCCTTCTGCCAACATTGGGGGGCTCAAGCACCCTCAAACCCTATGGAGTCGTATTAAATTAAATAATTTAATAACTGGCAGTGAAATAAACCGGATGACAATATAATACTTACCTTCTTTCATAAGTTCTTAAAAATAGTTTAAAAAAAACGAAGAAAGTTTGTGTTGGAGGCATCTGCTAGAACAGAGCTATTGAACTGAGAATGCTGATCCCACTTAAAATTTCAAAGAAGTTATCAGAACAGATATAGGTGAATAGTCGCATAACTCGCCCTCCCTCGAAAATCTCTTTTCTCGCTAGGGACCGCGGCTTATGCTAAAATATGCATATTTATAATTCATCTGAGATAAAAAAAAAGGAAATGCAATAATATTAATACTACAATTTTGCAATACTATTTGAGTTTCCTATAGATAGGTTTGGTTTATAATATAGAAATACTTAGAAATAAGCGTGAATCGTGATAAAGGACATTTTTGATTTCAAACGCCATCTTGAGATACTTCCTTTGAACTAAAAAAGAAATAGAGTATAACTTTAAAAGGTTAAGATTTTTGAGTTTTCAGATTAATATTTTTGAATTTAGCATAGCCGAAAACCACCAAAATCGACTTAAATTACGCGCAAATGGAAGAATTCGATTTCGGCGCCATTTTGGACGCACGCCATCTTGAATTCCTTTAGAGTAACTTTAAAAGGGTAAGATTTTAGAGCTTTCAGATTAGTATTTTTGAGTTTAGCATAGCCGAAAACCCCAAAATCGACTTAAATTACGCGCAAATGGACGAATTTGATTTCGGCGCCATTTTGGACGCCATCTTGAATTCCTTTAGAATAACTTTAAAAGGGTAAGATTTTAGAGCTTTAAGATTAATATTTTTTAATTTAGCATAGTCAAAAACCCCAAAATTGACTTTAATTTACGCGCAAATGGAAGAATTCGATTTTGGTGCCATTTTGGACGCCATCTTGAATTCCTCCTCTCCTGAGGTGGTTTCATTACTTGTGTCAGATTAATATTTTTGAATTTAGCATAGCCGAAAACCCCAAAATATACTTAAATTACGCGCAAATGGACGAATTTGATTTCGGCGCCATTTTGGGCGCCATCTTGAATTCCTCCCCTCCAAGAAGTCACAAAACTTGTGTTATATTAATATTTTTGAGTTTAGCATAGCCGGAAACCCCAAAATTGACTTAAATTACGCGCAATTGGACGAATTTGATGCCGGCGCCATCTTGGACGCCATCTTGAATTCCTCCCCCCCCAGGTGGATTGCCCAACTTGGGTCCCGGTGTTTTTCTGACCCTTATACCATAAGGAACAAGTGTGCCAAATTTCAGACTGGCAGCCGGAATTGCAGAATCTTTATACATTCTTGTGCTATGCTCCCGCACTATCCAATGTGGTTGTTTTCCACCCGTGCTGTGCTGACAGAACGTTGTAGCATCGTCCAAAATAACCAGTCGTTATTTTTAAATCAATCTGGTTTATTTACACAAAAGACGACACAACACAAAACAGCAACACACGATTCACATTACATTCACTAACAAAACTATGGAACTAACTGAAACTGAAACCAAAACTACTGAACAACAAACCGCCAAACCTCCACACCCAGAGTCTCTTCAGGAGGTGGCCCAGAGCGTAGAGGAGCGCCCTCTATATTAAAGTCTGGAGTCATTACAGACTTCTCCTCCCCTCAAGGGAAGTACTTTTCACTAGTAGGGAAAAGTACTACTTCAGCTAAAAGTACTTTAGTTCAGCTGAAGTAAAAGTTCAGTTCTCTTTATAAGTTCACTCAAAAGTTAAAATAGAAAATTTTTTTTTGTGTACACCACCAGACCAGTCGATGCCATACTAACTTAAACTTACATACCTAAACATTATGCATACTACTCTGAAAGAAAAACATTAGAGATAAACAGGTAAAATAAAACACAGAAATATTTTAATTATGTGAAAGAAGTCGACTCAAGCCATCTGCATTAGTGTGCTACCCTCTTTATGTTCAATTGTATAATCAAATTGTTGTAAAGCTAATGACCATCTTAGTAACCGAGCATTAGTACCTGCATTAGCATTTAACCATCGAAGTGGTTGGTGGTCGGTGACAATTTTAAAAGGTTGACCATCAAGATAGGGTTTTAATTTCTTAACAGCAAAAATTATAGCAGCACATTCTTTCTCGGTTGTGCTATACCTTTTTTCAACATCATTAAATTTCTTACTAATATACAGAATAGGGTGTTCTTCCCCATTTACATTTACCTGAGCAAGGACAACTCCCATGCCTAACCCAGAAGCGTCACACTGAAGTATAAACGGCTTAGAGTAATCGGGGCTAACTAACACGGGTTGCTTCATTAAACTTAATTTTAAATTCTCAAAAGCAGTTTCACATTCGAGGTCCCAATTTATGTTACCCCTTCTATCTTTCCCTTTTAATTGGTCCGTTAGTGGGGCAGCAACTACAGAGAAATTTGGAATATATTTCCGATAATATCCTACAACCCCCAAAAAACAACGAACCTCCGACTTAGTGATAGGACGAGGGAAGTTTTTAATGGCTTCTACTTTCAGTTCAACTGGTCTTCGGTGTCCTTGACCAACGACATGTCCCAAATATTGCACTTCCTTTTGGGCAAATTTACATTTGGATGGTTTTAAGGTTAATTTTGCCTTTTGTATCCGCTGCAATACTTGATCCAGGTGGATCAAGTGTTGATCATATGAAGGTGAGTAGACGGCAATGTCATCTAAATACGGTACGGCAAAGTCGCTAAATCCCTCTAGAAGCTTAGCAACCATACTGCTGAATTCATATGGAGCATTCTTTAGCCCGAAGGGCATTCTCAGTGGCGTATAGGTACCGAACGAAGTCACGAAAGTAGCATAATTTCGGGCTCTTTCCGTTAACGGTATCTGCCAATACCCCTTTGAGAGGTCGAGCACAGTGATGAACTCGGCAGATGAAATTTCCAATCTTTCTTCGATATTCGGTAATGGGTAGTATCGAGTTTTCGTTATTTGATTCAGCCGTCTATAGTCTATACACGGACGAGGCTCCTTCCCTGGTGATTCAACCAGTATCATTGGTGATGTATAATTTGAAAATCCCACTTCAATTATTTTCATGTTTAGCATCTTTTGGATTTCTTTCTTCAGAATCTCGTTTTGCCTGGGTGATGTACGATACGGTTTAGAGATGATAGGTTCTTCCGACGTCAGCTCGATATCGTGAGTAACAAGCTCTGTCATCCCTGGAATGTTAGAAAAACAGCTTCTATACTTCCATATGACCTCTCGCAACCGGTGTCGTTGGTCCTCCGTCAACGTACTCCCAGCAAGATCATTGGGAATGATTTCCGTCAAATCGAAGACATCTGGAGCTGAGTCCAAGTGGGTAATATCTAGATCATCTACACCCATATCTTGTTCGTCTTCTAGGGAAAGATAATTGATCTCTTCTGGTCTCTTGTGGTAAGTTTTCAGCATATTAATATGATAAACTTGTGACTTGTTATCATTTCCCTGGGCTGACACTACGTAATTAGTTTCAGATATTCTCTTAAGAATCTTTCCTGGGCCCTTCCACTGAGGGCTTAATTTATTTGCCCGATTTGAAGCAAATACTAGGACGTGATCTCCTTCGTTGAATTCTCGAAAAATGGCTTTCTTGTCGTACCATTTCTTATTTTTCTCTTGGGACTTCTCCATCTACACAACAGCTAGATCTTGAAAACGTTTCAATCGATTAAGTAAATTAAACACGTATTCCGTTACTGGAGTTTGCTCTTCTTCCGGTGAAAACCAGTTTTCAAACATCTAAGTTATGGGTGTTCGAAGGTTTTTCCCGTGCACCAACTCTGATGGACTAAACCCCGTTGCTTCATGGGTAACTGTTCGCAAGGCAAACAATGCTGCATGGACATGTCTATCCCAGTCTGGTCCATCTTCTGAACACATAACCCTCAACACTCTTTTAAGTGTTCGGTGAAATCGTTCCACAGGATTACTTTGTGGATGGTACGCTGAACTATTCAGCACCTTAATTCCAAATCGATGGAAGAATTCTGAAGTTAACTGGCTCATAAACGAGGTTCCTTTATCATGTTGAATCTCGCGGGGAAATCCCATACGGCTAAATATCTGTAGCAACGCATCAACCACAGATATCGAAGAGATGTCCGTCACAGCTACAGCATCTGGATATTTCGATGCTAAACACATCGCTGTGATTAGATACTTCTTGCCGGTTGTCGTCACGGGTAATGGTCCGACCGCGTCAATATTGATTTTGGCAAAAACCTCTTGGATGATTGGAACCAACTTCATTGGAGCCTTTTTCTTGTCGTTTGGCTTCCCAACTCGCTGACAATGATCGCAACTTCGAACATAGTCTTCTATCTCTTTATAACAATTCGGCCAAAAGAAATGCCTAGCCAAAATGTCCTTGGTCTTGGTGACTCCCAAATGGCCTGCAGTACCCTCATGGCACAGATATTTCAACTTATCCCGGAACTTCTTAGGTACCACTATTTGGAATTGGGTTTCACCAATTTTATTGTCTTTTCTTTTTACCAGGAGTCCATTCGATCGAATTTCAAAATCTTTCATCTTATCAGATTCCTTAATAACTTTGTCAATCAATGGATTTACATCTGGACAGCTTCTTTGAGCAACAACAAAAGCATCGGAGTCAATCTTCAACAAGGATAAACCTTCAAAATCTTCATTTGGTGGAATAGAGAAAAGATCATCATCTTCTATTTCATCATCTTCCACTGCCTGCATTTCAGATGCATCTTCCTCAACATTGTCTTCCTCTTGTACCTCTGAAATCTGTCTTTGCTCTTCCAAACGTTTATTCGCTCTTGTCTGGATAGCGTTAACTTGCTGAGGATCCGTAGGTACCTTCAAATTTTCTATAATCGCAGCAGTTCTGTTTCCTAAAATATATCTTCCTTTATCTGCCTTGTTGCTCAGCACGGCTGCCTTAGTTATCACATGTCCAAATTCTCCTTTTAGTTCGACTTCAGCTAAAGGTAAACATACTGGAGAGTCATCTAATGGTTGTTGCATCCAGACATTTTCTCCGGTAAACATTTTCGGTTCGACTACTTTCAAACACACGCCATCAATGGAAGATCCAGTGTCTCGCAAGATTGGCATTGGATATCCATTAACTTCACCCATCGAAGTGTGTGGAGCCATCACCTCATCCTCGTATGCTTCAATGAGACGATTAACAGTAGCTGAAGCTCCTTTCTTCAACAAGGGACAGTTGGGTCTGATGTGATCCGGTGAGTCACAGCGATAACATCGTACGCTTCTTCGTCTCTCGAAATGTCCATTTGTAGGACTCTTGAAATCAGCTTCTTCTTTCTTGACTTCCTTCACAGGAACCTTATTGTCAACAGGTTTGCCTTTCCATGACGGAGACTTTTCCTTTGCAAAACCACTGAAAAGTTTCTTCTTCATGAGACCACGAACGTTGTCATAGTCGTCCAATTTAGTAACTAGGACTTCAGGTTTCTTCATATCCGCCCACTCGTCTATGAAGTGGTCTTTCACTTCCCATTGAACTCTTCGTTTTATCTGTTCAGCCACGATGAGGTCACAAAGTTCAGAAAAGGTGTTACCTCGAGTCCCTTTAGCCATTCCTCCAGGTAATTCCTCAACTCGTACAAAAAGTCCGTCCAGTTACTATCAGTACCTTTCGAGTGACTATAGAACTTTTGTCGAAATCTTTCTGCTGAAAACTTGTACCTTTTAAGCAATAACCTTTTAACATGTTGGTAATCATTTGAAACCTCTTCTGCCTCTCTGGCAATCAGCTGTGTCATCTCATATGGCAGTAGTCCTATAAGATGAGATACCCACAATTCTTCCTGAATTTCAACCCGTTTTGCTTGTCTCTCAAACAAAACAAGATAAAGGCTTATGTCACCCTCTTTAGGATCGAATTTCTGAATAAGATGCCTCATCTCTAGCTTGGGTTTACCCAGTTGCTCAACATCGTTAGGTCTTGACCTACCCTCCAACTCTAGCTTCTTTAACAGAAAAGCGTGTTCTTCAGCAATTCGCCTTTCTTCTCTTTCGGCAGCTATTCGCTTTTCTTCTTTTTCTTCAGCTATTCGTTTTTCTTCTTTTTCTTTTTCTGCAGCTATTCGCTTTTCTTCTTTTTCTTTTTCTGCAGCTATTCGCTTTTCTTCCTTTTCGGCAGCTATACGCTTTTCCTCCTTTTCTTCCATACGAGCTTCTTTAATTGATACAAGCAATTCTTCAATAAATTCCACCTCTTCCTCATATTTGTCCCATGCCTGGATAGCACTCTTGATCTCCAACTTTGTAGCCGACGCATCTACCAAAACTTTCAGTTCAGCCGCTAGATTCATTAAATCAACCTTCTGTGCTTTTGCCCACGCCGCCATTTTGAGACAAGGGAGAAAAAAAAAATCCTACCGAAAACCCAAAAGATAAACGTAAAATTCACGAAGATCCCCACTCTAGCCGGGTCAAATGCAAAGATAAAAAAAAACACAATTCTTAGAACCTCTAAAATAATTAGAATAATTCACCAGCAAAATTAATTTGGTATGTAGCATCGTCCAAAATAACCAGTCGTTATTTTTAAATCAATCTGGTTTATTTACACAAAAGACGACACAACACAAAACAGCAACACACGATTCACATTACATTCACTAACAAAACTATGGAACTAACTGAAACTGAAACCAAAACTACTGAACAACAAACCGCCAAACCTCCACACCCAGAGTCTCTTCAGGAGGTGGCCCAGAGCGTAGAGGAGCGCCCTCTATATTAAAGTCTGGAGTCATTACAACGTGTTTTACCACGTAAAGTATCCGTATTTCTAAAACGTTCTACAAATCGTGTCAATAAATACGTTATTTACAACGCAGGCCATCCTTTTCAAGCGGCGGCCCAGGAAAAAGCTGGCCCAGCCACCCTTAAAACTTTTCGGCGATGTCCTGGAATGGACCAAAAAAGCCAAATACCTAGGGGTTTACCTAGATGAATGCCTATCGTTTGCACCACACATCGAAGAATTAATAAAAAAACACAAAAAAAGAATGAGTATGATATACCCTCTCCTATGTAGGAAATCTGCGCTATCACTCAAAAACAAGGTTATGCTTTATAAATCAGTGGTGCGTCCCCTATTCACATATGCATGCCCAATCTGGGCAACAGCCAGCATATCAAGTTTAAACAAGCTAGCAGTGATTCAAAGCAAGATACTTAGAATGTTTACGGACGCACCCTGGTACGTTCGTAACGAAAATATCCGGAGCGACTTAAAGGTGGAGGAACTGCCTGCCTTTATCCAAAAAACAGCAATAAACTTTTTCAAAACCGTGGAAACCCACGAAAACGCGCTTATCAACATACAAGTAATTCACAACGAGCCGGAGTTTGAGAGGAGATTCCCTTTCTCTTCAACAAGATTAACCGAGAGGTTTCACCCCCCCTAGCCCCTGTTCATTCATGCAGGACAACCCCCTATTTGAAAAACATTTCCCGCGCGCTCAAGCGCTATAAATAGAACACTCCCTTCCTCCTCTCAGGCTCTGGCATCTTCAATCGTAATAAAACTGATAAAGCTAATAATTGGACTTTATGTCCACTCATAGATGAACAATAAATAAAAATATCATGGTCATGGTCAAGCGGAGCAAATGCAGTTATTGCAGTGCACTCCATAAGGATGGAATTTTCGTTTCTTAGAAAGTTAGGAGTGCATCTTATTATATATCCTGGTAATTCTGTACGTATACAAGAAGCGTATATACGATTAATATCAATTAAAATTGATGTTTTTAATTTTCATTGGATTATTCGTATTCAGCACTGAAAAATAGCCCAACATGTATCATGAGTCTCGATTACCATTAATTGATTTTTTGAATTTATTTCGGCCATTTTTGAAAAATAAAAAAAATTAAACTTCTCGTGGACCGATTTTGTCCGCTTTTTAAAATGTTATTGAGGTCATTCCCAAGTGAAAACCTTTGAAAAACTAAATGTTGGAATTTATTACCGATTAAGTCACAGATTGCCTGGACTAATTGCTCTATATTCCTTTTGTAAACTAATTTTTTTTTCCAGTCGCATTACCGATATTACCGATTCCCGTTACAATGATAGGCCTGAGTTACACTTCACTTGGGACAGACCCATCTCGAACAGACACTTGTTGTGGTTTCTCGCTCACTTCTACACACTGCATGACGATGTCACCAGCACTGAAGAATTCATCGTGATGTTCCGGAAGCTGTTCCTTTCCCTCTGTGTACCGTCCATACCACCTGCCATAGTCCGGACGAGCCTGCAGCAGGTGTGCACGTCCCGTACAGCGATAGACGGAATAGTCCAATTCTACGAGAAATGTGGTATACACCCCAGCGACTGCGACGAGACGGTTCTGCCGACGTTAAAACAACTGACTCGGCAAGTTATAAGGGAGCGCTTGGGAAGGAATTTCCAGCTTCCGGAAGGAATCGACGCTTTAAAACTACCGACTTTTATTAAACGCTTCCTGAGATTAGAGCTGATAGTTGGTTTGATGGTAATATAAACGTTACCAAGAACCTCTATCATGCCTAGGCCTACTCACAACTCGGACATGTGACGTCAAATAGGTGAATAAGTCACCCTTTTTGTAAAATATGTCAATAAAACAAACAGAGAGTACATGACACTGTTTTTGAATGATTAACAATTTTAGTAAGAATAAGAAAATAATTAAAACAAATATAGATTACAGGGTCGGCCGAAAAAATTTGATATAACAAAATCAACATTTTTCAACCGGGTGGCGACAGATCAGGGAGATCAGGGAAAAGTCAGGGAATTTCATTCATCTGGAAAAATCAGGGAAATTCAGAAAAAAGTAAAAAAATCAGGGAAGATTTTAGTAATTCACGCCGCAAATACGCGCGATCCGCGATCGCATCCTTCACTCATTTCAGTGGCTGGGAAAGTCTGGAATTCCTATAAAAATCTGGAATTTCAATGAAAAATTCCGGATTTCTGCCGAAAATTCGGATGCTTCCGGACGTTTGCCTGTAAAGTTGGCATTTTTACGGCGTGATCGCGGGCGGAAAAAACAACTTCACGGTAGGTTCGCGATCGCGTTTTTCAAACTTCGCGTCAATATCCTTGGCTTTAAATGCTTGTTTTTGTAGAAATTTTGGAGATTGGTAGTTCAAATGTGAAGAATATTTAGTTGGCAAATTAAGAGGTTTTTTAGAGGAATTTCCTGTTGTTTGCAAGAAGGCAAATAGAAATTTGTAGTTTGAACTTTAGAGTTTTAATATCAAAGAATTACAAGGTGTATTGATAATAGGATATATGAATATTTTAAAGTATCAGAAAGGAAATCTTACAAAATCTTCCATATGGGTAATTTTTTGGGGTTGAAATTAAACTTTTTGGACTTAAGTTTTTTTTATTCCTTTCAGATTGTTTTAGTTTTTCATTTTCAGCAATTTATACATTTTGAATCAATGCATTAGAATAACTATTGATCATTATTTATAGTTTTATTAAAAGTATAAGATAGTTTTTAATTTTTTGAAATTAAATCTGTCTAACTGGCGTAAATAAGGGGAGCCTTGCCTCCCCCCCGAAATTCAAACTAGGTGTACCAAACAAGTTAAAATCCTGCTTTAGGGTCAAATTACAAAAATTTTCTGGGGGAGGACCCCCAACCCCCCCTTTTGTACTTGGAACGTATTATTAACGACTTTATTATAATAAGTTCATCCAAATCCTACCTAAAAATGTGTGTCCAAAATTCGAACTAAATTTTTCTGGGGAGGGCCCCCAGATCTCTTTTAGTACTTGAAACTCTGTTATTCGTAACTTTATTAATATTAAGTTCATCAAAATTCAAATCCTATATAAAAATGTATATCTAAAATTTGAGCTAAGAGATGTACCAAAACTAGTTAAAAACCTGTTTTTTGAGTCAAATTTCAAAAATTTTCTGGGGGAGGACCCCCAGACCCCTCTTTTGGTACTTGTAATTATGCTCCTCACAACTTTTCTTACATTAAGTTTTTTAGGGCCTAAATAATCACCTAAAAATGTATTAAAAATCTACATTGGACCTATTAAGTATGTTTGGGAGGGGCTGAGGAGTATTTTTGGGACCCTCCCGAAATAAATTCCTGTATATGCCACTGCTGTCTAGTGTCTAAATAGGTTCATTTCAAAATTACATGAAAATATTTTGTTAATATACTATAGTGTAATTACATTTTTAATCAAACCCTTTTGTGTAGCTAGGAACTTATATGAAAATTTTCTTTTATTAAACTATTTAATAGATATAGTTGTATGAAATGAAACACACATGTTCCTTAAAAAAATAAGTGCAAACAATATCGGTCAGCCTTGAAATTTTCATCTGGTAGCCTGGAAAAGTCCTTGAAAATCCTTGTTGAGTTTTTTTTCCTTAAAAGTTGTATGAACCCTGATATATAAGCATATATATAAATACATAGAATAATTGAAAATAATACATTATATTTCCTACTTGTATGTAGCTGAAGATTTGAATAAAAAGAATATTCATATTTAATCAATGTTTTGGATTAAAATTTTAAAATATTCTATGTATTATTTCTACATAAGAAATATTATATATCATTGTAATTAATATTTTAATACAATAATAATAATAATTTTAATACATAATTTTAATATAATGTATTATTTCTACATAAGAAATATTATATATCATTGTAATTAATATTTTAATATGCTTATTACGTTCAAGTATTTCTTAGTTTATATAACTTCTAGTTTTCAAATTACAGTTTATTAATATTTATCGTTAAAAAAATTTTGATGTAGGTATATCAGGGAAATTTTAAAATTATAGTCAGGGAAATCAGGGAAAAGTCAGGGAAATTTTTTCCACAGATTCTGTAGCCACCCTGTTCAAGCTAAAACCTCCCAAAATTAATTTTTTGAGTACTTTTGTTGACTTATTACTTACCCCTTTAGTGCGCAACTTTTCCTATTAATGTCAATATTTTTTATTGATTACTCACCCAAAACACTAGGAAAAATACTAAAAAAATTCCCTCTCAATTATTTTTTTATTAATTGGCAATTATTTAATCATTGCATATATGCAAAGCTGCTCATTTACCTCTGTTTTGAACACAACATTAAAAACAATAGAGTTAGAATCAAACTTTTTTATTTAAGCACAAATATTTAGATTTTAACTTGTTAAAGGCTTTTAAACACTTTTATGTTTATTTAGACTTATTTTTAGGCTTCAGACTTTTCTGTGCTTCGAGGTCTGCCTCTTTTTCAGCTGTCAGGGCCAATTGCGCAGAGACTTTGCACAGAGTCTATCCAATTTTTTTTTGGGATAAATAAACTGTAATGTGCCCATTGTGAACTTAGAAATATAAAATCCAGTATTTTTCCTAATCCTGTGCTGTGTGCTCACTAACTGGTTGCAGCACAGAAAAAAGATGGCTTCAACGCCTAGCAATTTATCTACATTTCAACCCATATGTTTACTAAGTTTTTTAGATTTTACAGAATACCACCTTATAACTCTGTATAATAGCTACATTGATAAAAATGAAACCCATTAAAGATTTACCTACCAGTATAATTTTGCTGTTTTTTACACAAATATGAAAAGAAGTTCAGAAAAACAGCAAAACGAAACCCTGAGGCAAACTTTCTCATATCACTATAGCCTTTATGGCTATAGCAAAATAAAAGAAAAGATAAAAAATAAAATTAACATACGAAAAACTAAACTGAGGAATGATTTTTTCTTCCCACGTGTGCAGTTTCGTTCTCATGGGGTAAATTCAAGGTAATTTAAAAGTGTATCTTTCACACTATGTCTAGTAATCTGGAAATATGCCGATAATGAGTTGGAATGAGTGGAATAATGAGTATATAACTATATATTCTTACACTGGTAGATCCAGAGGGGCTAGAGGCTTCAGTCCCCCAAAAAAGTTTGGTAAGATTAGAATTTTTGAGTAACTTCCAATTTTACAATAAGAAAAACATTAAAAGTGGTGAAAAAAATCTTATCCCCCTTAAAAAAACTATCTGTATCCAAAAATGTATTCCAATAATACAACTCACAAACCATGCAAAAGGTGGCTATAATAATAAAATAAAACCATAGAAAAATTGAAACAAATATCTAATAAAGAAATATGAAAAGCAACATAAATGCGCAACTTTGCAGGTATGATAAGTGGTTATATTCTGTCGTAGAGAACCAAGAAATACTCAGTCTGAAGATTCAAACCCATAAATATGATGAAAAAGGGCCAATTTCCCATATATAATATCATCATAATTACAAAAATTAGTTAATTACAAAAGTTATTACAAAAAATTAAAAAAGTTAATTACAAAAGATAAACTGGAACACTTACAAATTTTAAATATTAGGTTAAAAAGTGGTGAATTAAGATATGGTTTTGACCAAGTCTCGCTTATAACTTTAACCCCCCTCGTGAATGTCAATAACAAGTCAATTTATATACTTTAAATATTAAAATAAAAATGGTGACTAAAGTTTTAGTAGAATATGTGGGTCATTCCCAAAAAAACCGTACAAAGTGCGTCCAGGAATTTGATATTTTTTTTAGTAATAAAAAATATTTTTTGGGAAAATAAACTTCTTTGCTTCAGGATCTTCATCTTATTTTGGTTAGTTGAGAATTTTTGCGAAGATAAAAATAAAACATTATCACCCTAAAAAGCCATTGTTTTTAACGGAAACACCGAAAATAGCATGTCCCACTTTTAAATTTACCACATTCAAAGTGACTTGTAGTAATTCAGTTGTTGGTTATGATGATAACCATGATAAAAAAATAATTAAATTCGTTATTTTAAAGAAAACTGTCAAAACAAATGTTTAATTATTTTTTTTTATTTTAGACTTACAGATTTTTATGTGTGTGTCCCAAATATTTTGTCTCCACAATTTTTCCACTCTGTTACATAGAGTTTTACTTTAAAAATTAAAGTAATATTGAAAGTTGACCGTGGTTCTGATATCTATGAATTGATGTTTGATCATGGTCTGAAAGTAATATTCAATTAAATTTTTTAGCACAGTGTAAGACATGAATTTTGTCTAGGATCGCTTAAAGCCTTTCCACTCTGTTTCACACTTTTACAAAAATCTAATCGCTGCTTTTTATAAAATAAATCACCATTAAGGAGAACATTACCAATAGTTTTTAAATGCTGTTTTACTTTTTTCTTGGATTTAAAATTTTAAGCCAGAATTCTCTTTTTAAGCTTAATTTTCCACTCTGTTACGTAACAGAGTGGAACTGTACAGTGTAGGGGAGAGGGGGGCACCTTTCAACAGATTTCGATTTTTATTTTTTGTGACCAAACGAATTGACGGATCATAAAACTTTAACTTTCATATCCTACCATGGACTTTCGGACACATTGTGTAATTTTACCCAAGTTCCTTGAGAAAATTAAAAGGTCCAAAATTGCGTTTTAAAAAAGGTTCTCGGGTGGGGCAGGTTTCAACACAGGCGGGGCACGTTTCAACAGTGGGTTAATTTTAAAATTTTAAAGGTTTCAATTGATTTTAAGTTTATTATATTGAAATATACATTATAACAAATACATTTCATTAATTTAGAGTAAAAAAAAGTGAAATTTTTTTCAAATTTTGGAGTTTTTCTGTTGTTTCGTAGGTTATGAGTTTTTCCACACAACTAAGTGTGATATTTCTTTATTTTTTAATTTAAAAGTTCTTTTGAGTTATATTCCGAAAATATATAGTTAATTCAACTGTTTTGCTTCAGAATTCACCAAAAATTTTATTTTTTGATCGCTTTTAATTTATTTTAAATTTTGCTAATTACTATAGTCATCAAAGTGGTATATCTTAAATAATTTTATTTAAATCAATGCCGATAACTACTAAATGCATAAAATTGCTGTTGTGAATCGTATGGTAGCCTTACCATTAAAAATTATATGTGTATTTGAGTAAATTATCTTAATCGATTTTCAGCTGTTTTTTCGCTAAAAATAAACAATTAACTCTAATACAATGCTATTATTTCTTGAATAAGTTGTTTAAGAGCGTTTACTTCAAGAAAAAGTATTGCGAAAGCACAATATGCTAAGCAAAACGAATTTTTGTGGTGTTGAAACCTGCCCCGCCCTAAGTGTTGAAAGGTGCCCCGCCTTTAGTCGTCACGGTTCAAGACCCCTCAAACGCTTTAGAATAAAGATATTGGTTTGAAAAAGGTATACATAGAAGCAGAAGACCTTATTTAATAACATATGTAAAAATCAATCACCTAAACTAATAAAAAGTTGGTAAAATCCGATTTTTTAAAAGAAATTCAAAATTTACTTTTGGACGTCAAAAACGACTCCACTCGATTACAAAAAAACTAAAAGGTGAAATGGTAGGAATACCACGGACAGATGTTGTTATGATAAGAAACATTACTTGACACCAGGTGGCATTTAAATTAACCTCATAACAAACGAGAAAATGATTTTAATCGAAAACGAAACTGTTGAAAGGTGCCCCGCTCTCCCCTACACTCAATATAACAGGGTAGACAACAAAGGTTAAAAGCAGAATTGTGGCTTAAAATTTTAACTCAAAGAAAATACTAAGCTGTATTTAAGAACTTTTTATAATATTATTGTAAATGGTGAATAATTTTATAAAAAGTAGCGGTTAAATTTTTATAAAAAATGTGTAACAGTGTGGGTATCATTTAAACCAGTGTGGTACAACCTTTAGATACCCGAGGGCTAATCAAACATTAGTATAAGAAGGTAAGATCCCAAGTTCAGCTTGGAACACATATTTCGACTATGAAGATTCACTAAGATGCATTACACTTAAGATTTTTTTTAACATTGAGCTTGTGCAATGCGAATATATTGGCCGGGTTATTAAAACATTACAAATTTATTCCAGGTGTTATATTTGTTTGCCCCAATTTAAGCATTATTTTATTTGACTTTTATTGTTAAACATTTTTTTAATATAATCAATAATGATAATTGTTTTAATAAATCGAAAACAAATTATTTATTTGATCTAATTGAAAACTTTTTGAAAGGAAATTGAGTCCATTGTAAACAGAAGAGAAGTTGAGATTTCTTTTCTCTGAAGAGGGTAGGAAGTTTTACTTTTTAAAATTGAGTTCTAGGGAGACAGAATTATTCATAGAATGCCATATACATTGATTTCATTTGAACGTATAAGCTTCAGTATTATTTTAATTTTCATTTACCTACATGTAAGGTTGTAGTTTACCATCGATTTGCATAGGGGGTGACCAAAAAATTTAAAGTCGTTGGCTTAAAATCTATTAATAACTGCAATAAATTATTTAGGGCTGATAAAACCGACATCTCACTTATTCGATAATAATTGCAAATTATAAAAATTATCCCTGAATCTAAGTATAAACTCTGCAGGGTAGCCGCCTTTACAATGTATTTCCAAGAAGTGTATATATTTTTAGAAGTCATAAAGTTTGTTTAATATCCTTAAATTTAAGCAAATAAAATATTAACCTTCCAGGCTCTCTATACCAACACTAAAGGGCGCGTGTATCTCTTAGATTGTAAAATGTAAATTTTCAAGCATGTAATTTTAAAACAAAGTTCTAATCAGTAAATGGTTAATGAGTATGTTTTATTTAAATCAATATTATTTCAAAAAGAGCAGATCAAGAGTAGTTATAAAACACAAAAACAACATATCAGCACTAATAAAATATGGATGTGACCTGAAAGGTGTGAAATCAATTACTGGTATTTTGGCTCAACTATTACTGAAGCTACATATGACAACTACTGAAAATATATTAAGTTACAATTTTAGGACCAAAACACAAAAACAAATTTTTTCTAATTACTAAAAAAATTCAAAAATACTAAAAACTTCCTTGAACGGTCGCGCGTATCTCTAATAGTGCGGGAGCATTGCACAAGAATCTATAAAGATTCTGCAATTCCGGCTACCAGTCTGAAATTTGGCACACTTGTTCCTTATGGTATAAGGGTCAGAAAAACACCGGGACCCAAGTTGGGCAACCCCCTGGGGGGGAGGAATTCAAGATGGCGTCCAAGATGGCGCCGGCATCAAATTCGTCCAATTCCGCGTAATTTAAGTCAATTTTGGGGTTTCCGGCTATGCTAAACTCTAAAATATTAATATAACACAAGTTTTGTGACTTCTTGGAGGGAAAGAATTCAAGATGGCGCCCAAAATGGCGCCGAAATCAAATTCGTCCATTTGCGCGTAATTTAAGTATATTTTGGGGTTTTCGGCTATGCTAAATTCAAAAATATTAATCTGACACAAGTAATGAAACCACCTCAGGAGAGGAGGAATTCAAGATGGCGTCCAAAATGGCGCCAAAATCGAATTCTTCCATTTGCGAGTAATTAAAGTCAATTTTGGGGTTTTTGACTATGCTAAATTCAAAAATATTAATCTTAAAGCTCTAAAATCTTACCCTTTTAAAGTTATTCTAAAGGAATTCAAGATGGCGTGCGCCCAAAATGGCACCGAAATCGCATTCTTCCATTTGCGCGTAAATTAAGTCGATTTTGGGGTTTTCGGCTATGCTAAATTCAAAAATATTAATCTGAAAACTCAAAAATCTTAACCTTTTAAAGTTATACCCTATTTCTTTTTTATTTCATAGGAAGTATCTCAAGATGGCGTTCGAAATCAAAAACGTCCTTTATCACGATTCACGCTTATTTCTAAGTATTTCTATATTATAAACCAAACCTATCTATAGGAAACTCAAATAGTATTGCAAAATTGTAGTATTAAAATTATTGCATTTCCTTTTTTTATCTCAGATGAATTATAAATATGCATATTTTAGCATTAGTGCGGGAGCATTGCACAAGAATCTATAAAGATTCTGCAATTCCGGCTACCAGTCTGAAATTTGGCACACTTGTTCCTTATGGTATAAGGGTCAGAAAAACACCGGGACCCAAGTTGGGCAACCCCCTGGGGGGGAGGAATTCAAGATGGCGTCCAAGATGGCGCCGGCATCAAATTCGTCCAATTCCGCGTAATTTAAGTCAATTTTGGGGTTTCCGGCTATGCTAAACTCTAAAATATTAATATAACACAAGTTTTGTGACTTCTTGGAGGGAAAGAATTCAAGATGGCGCCCAAAATGGCGCCGAAATCAAATTCGTCCATTTGCGCGTAATTTAAGTATATTTTGGGGTTTTCGGCTATGCTAAATTCAAAAATATTAATCTGACACAAGTAATGAAACCACCTCAGGAGAGGAGGAATTCAAGATGGCGTCCAAAATGGCGCCAAAATCGAATTCTTCCATTTGCGAGTAATTAAAGTCAATTTTGGGGTTTTTGACTATGCTAAATTCAAAAATATTAATCTTAAAGCTCTAAAATCTTACCCTTTTAAAGTTATTCTAAAGGAATTCAAGATGGCGTGCGCCCAAAATGGCACCGAAATCGCATTCTTCCATTTGCGCGTAAATTAAGTCGATTTTGGGGTTTTCGGCTATGCTAAATTCAAAAATATTAATCTGAAAACTCAAAAATCTTAACCTTTTAAAGTTATACCCTATTTCTTTTTATTTCATAGGAAGTATCTCAAGATGGCGTTCGAAATCAAAAACGTCCTTTATCACGATTCACGCTTATTTCTAAGTATTTCTATATTATAAACCAAACCTATCTATAGGAAACTCAAATAGTATTGCAAAATTGTAGTATTAAAATTATTGCATTTCCTTTTTTTATCTCAGATGAATTATAAATATGCATATTTTAGCATAAGCCGCGGTCCCTAGCGAGAAAAGAGATTTTCGAGGGAGGCCGAGTTATGCGACTATTCACCTATATCTGTTCTGATAACTTCTTTGAAATTTTAAGTGGGATCAGCATTCTCCGTTCAATAGCTCTGTTCTAGCAGATGCCTCCAACACAAACTTTAGGTAGAAAATACAAAAAAAGGTAGTACACCACTTCCAAAATCCTTTAGCAAGTTTTTAAATGTGAATGAGAACAAAATTCAACTATTTGACCTACTTGCCTCTGAAATGAGTTGTATAGAACTGTCAAACAAGCTCTTGGTTTTAACCAAAGAAGAAATGGTAACGTCTTCGTCAGACAGTTTCAATGCAGATATTATTTCTCCTTGCTCTCATGAAGAAGCCGATACAAGAATTTTTTTACATGCAAAGGATGCAGTATTGGCAGGACATAAAAATATTTGCATTGAGACTGTTGACTCTGATGTAATCGTAATAGCGGTCGGAGTCATTGAAGAGTTGAGAAGTCTTGGTTTAAAAGAATTGTGGATAGATTTTGGTGTTGGAAAGAATAAGAAGAGGTTTCCCCTTAGTACACTTATCCAAGATTTGACAACTAATGATTGTAAAGCCCTTCCATTTTTCCATGCTTTCACTGGATGCGACACAGTTTCCTCGTTTCATGGAATCGGAAAAATGAAAGCATGGAATGTTTGGAGGAAGTTGCCAAACATGACAGAAGTTTTTCAACGACTTTCATCAAACTTCATAACATCAGAGTCTGACTTTGAAAAAATTCAAAGATACGCCATACTTTTGTATGACTCAACAAGTTGCACAGAATCGATAAACGAATGCAGGCGGATTCTCTTTAGTCAAAAAAATCGGGCCATTGAAAATATTCCGCCTACATTGGAGGCATTACGTCAACATTTAAAAAGGTCGATGTTCCAATCAAATATATGGGAAAATTGCTTGGAGAAGAACATTTCTCTGCCAGATGTTACGAATTGGGGTTGGAAAAGATGTTTCGATTCATTGGAACCGCACTGGAGCAATCTACCTGAAGCTTCTGCGGACTGCAAGGAACTAATTAGCTGCCGATGCAAAACAATGTGCGCAAAAAACTGCAAATGCTCTAGAGTCAACTTACCCTGCACAACACTTTGTGCATGTGATGGACAGTGTGTACAGTAGTCAATTTGTAAAATAAATACTTAATAAACTTAGCTTTTTTTTTCATATATGCTTGGGGTTTTTTTTAGTCGAGCAGCTTATTTATTTTCAGCACACAGTTTTTAAATGCTTTAATTTGGATGCCATCTTCAATTCCTTTCTTCTAGCTAATTTCAGGGAGATAAAGTATTTTATATTTTAAGAAAAGAATTTGCTTCATTTGAAATTTAGAAATTCGACTGAAATTGGAGCTATAATAGACTATTTTAATTTTAGTCGACAACTTTCCTATCTTTCTTCCAGGTAGATAAAAGAAGTCGTTATTAAAGAAAAGGTAAGTGTTTAGCGATTCTTAATTAATGATTTATTAGAGTAATTGTCAATTGCGATTTCGGCCCCCATCATGAATTATTTATTTTATGATGAAAAAAAGTGCATAACTTTAAAAGGTTAAGATTTTTGAGTTTTCAGATTAATATTTTTGAATTTAGCATAGCCGAAAACCCCAAAATCGACTTAAATTACGCGCAAATGGAAGAATTCGATTTCGGCGCCTTTTTGGACGCACGCCATCTTGAATTCCTTTAGAGTAACTTTAAAAGGGTAAGATTTTAGAGCTTTCAGATTAGTATTTTTGAATTTAGCATAGCCGAAAACCCCAAAATCGACTTAAATTACGCGCAAATGGACGAATTTGATTTCGGCGCCATTTTGGGCACCATCTTGAATTCCTTTAGAACAACTTTAAAAGGGTAAGATTTTAGAGCTTTAAGATTAATATTTTTGAATTCAGCATAGTCAAAAACCCCAAAATTGACTTTAATTACTCGCAAATGGAAGAATTCGATTTTGGCGCCATTTTGGACGCCATCTTGAATTCCTCCTCTCCTGAGGTGGTTTCATTACTTGTGTCAGATTAATATTTTTGAATTTAGCATAGCCGAAAACCCCAAAATATACTTAAATTACGCGCAAATGGACGAATTTGATTTCGGCGCCATTTTGGGCGCCATCTTGAATTCTTTCCCTCCAAGAAGTCACAAAACTTGTGTTATATTAATATTTTTCAGTTTAGCATAGCCGGAAACCCCAAAATTGACTTAAATTACGCGCATTTGGGCGAATTTGATGCCGGCGCCATCTTGGACGCCATCTTGAATTCCTCCCCCCAGGTGGTTGCCCAACTTGGGTCCCGGTGTTTTTCTGACCCTTATACCATAAGGAACAAGTGTGCCAAATTTCAGACTGGTAGCCGGAATTGCAGAATCTTTGTGCAATGCTCCCGCACTATAAAATACAAACAGCAGATTTTCAGAGACCTATTAACTGTTAGAACTTTAGACGAAGACTGGAAGTAGCTGAAATGAAGTGCATAGAATAGCTAAGGACAGGAGTTCGTACCGCCTTCTAAACGAAATTTATACAAACAAATCCATATCGAGTGTATTTCTCAGATACGCGCGCCCGCTGGAAGGTTAATTGTGTGTAAAGTTAATAAATTTATTTAGACTACCCAAATCCTGTTTCTATTTTTCCAAGATTGTGTAGGATTGTCCAATTTGTTACAAAAATGTCCACTCTGTTACATGAATTTCCACTCTGTTACATGACACTTTTTCTGCCTTCCAGTGTAAAATAATTTTTTTAAATCTATTAAAAGTGCTCCCTACTATTTGGAACAACCCTAATTTTGACAGAAATAAGAATAATATTTTTTTCAATAAGTATATAAGCCATAAAATAAACTTTTATCCAGGTATATTACACAATTTTCAAAATTTTGACACTAAATCTATAAAAAGTACAAAATAATTTTTTTTTTTTTTTTGGGGGGGGGGAATGTTAGTGTACTAAAAAAACACAGCATTTTCCCAGATATTTAAGTAAACTTAAGCTTTTTAGTTTTTAATAATATTTGAAAAAAATCGAAACTTATTCATGTAACAGAGTAGAAAAAATCTTTCACTTCCCATAACAAACCATTACAAAACCCATAAAATTATTATTTTAACTAATTAATAAAATTTACCATTGAAAAGCTCAGAGTCTTAGCTATAATATAGGCATAAAAGTTTTGTGAAAATTCAAAATTTTTTTTAAAAAGTTTGAACCATCAAATGTACGTTTTTTTTGGGAATGACCCATGTATCTAAGAGCTCAGAGAACCCCCCCCCCCACGTACAGTTGAGTTGGGGAAATAAAAAACGACTCAGTTGAGATTTCTGACGAACCACTTGGGTTAGGAAGACAAATAAGGTGTCATTTTTCATGTCATGAAGTATTCTTTAAATGAAAAAAAAATTCGAGTCCTTAGGGGGTCGTCTTCATATTAAACGAAACACTAACTTTTTTTTTTCCTATGGGGACCCCCAATTATTATTTGGATTAGATTGAATTTGGTAAAAGGTTAGCTATGGTGACAGTAGCGTATATAAGGGGGGCGAGGGGGCCCGCCCCCCCCCCCCCGTAATTCGGGCTAGGTGTACCAAAACAAGTTAAAACACAGTATTTTAGGGTCAAAATTCAAAAAATTTTCTGGGGAAGGACCCCAAACCCCCCTTTTGTACTTGGAATTTTATTATTAACAACTTTATTATAATAAGTTCATCAAAATCCAAATCCTATCAAAAATATATGTCCAAAATTCGAAGCATGTGTTCCAAAAACAAGATAAAACCCTGTTTTTAGGGGTAAAGTTCCAAAAACTTTCTCGGGAAGGACCCCAGATCCCCTTTTGTACTTGGAACTCTATTTTAATAACTTTTTAAATATTAAGTTCATAAAAATGTACATCCAAATTTCGGACTTAGTTTACCAAAACTAGTTAAAAACCTGTTTTTTTTTAGTCAAACTTACAAAAATTTTCTGGGGGAGGACCTCCAGAAAACCTTTTTTGTACCTCCTCCCCTTTGGTACTTGTATTTTTATTACTAACAACTTTTCCTATATTAAGTTTTTAGAACCTAAGCTATCACCTAAAAAGCTACATTGGACCTATTAAATATGTGGGGGAGGGGCTGGGGAGTAATTTTGGGCCCCTCCCGAAATAAATTCCTATATATGGTACTGAATGGTGACACTTCCACGCATTTCTTTGTATGGCGCGCCTAGACATGATTCGGGCCCCCTCCCAATCCCCAGTTATTATTTTATTAAAATTTCAAAAAAAAAATAAAATCCACACGCATGTGCATTGGATCAAAGAATCTAACTCAGGGGCACTTTTGCGAATACGAGTACAGCGTTGGGGATTATATTCAGCTTTCTAAGTCTGGCCAGAACTTTTTGGAACTGGAACTGTTAATACGGAACCTAGTCCCGCCGTGGAACTGGAACTGTGGAACCGGTTCCACATTTTAACTAATACGTTACATCTCTAAGTCTTAGATGTATAGATAAGCTTTTTATTATTTTGTGACAGTTTTGAGCTTCTCTTCATCATCAATTTTGTGGTTTGACAGCGCCATTAAGCGCTTTTGAACCGCTATGAACGCAGGAAAAAGTATAGAGAGTATACGTCGGTTACGGGGTATCAGCAGCGTAAGCTGCTCCTGCCCCGGCAGCTGTCAAGCCTCGGTAGGCCCTTATTGGCTATGACACGCCGACACCCTGCAAGACATGCTTGGATTCTAGGGACATGCAGGAAAGATCATCATCATCATCAATTTTGTGGTTTGACAGCGCCGTTAGGCGCTTTTGAACCGCAGGAAATAGGGGACATGAGTGGTACAAAACATGAATAGTGTGGCCATGATGCCAATAAAGAAGAAAAGAGGGTAGAAGGGGGGACGAGAACACACGGAAGAGAAGAAAAAGGTCGTGGACCAACAAATTACTCGAGAGTAGCTTGATAATTGATGGTGAGCTTCTATAACAGAATTAGGAATTTGGGCACGATTTGTGACAGCAATACAGTGATACAATACAGACCGCAATACAATGTGACAGAAAAATAGAGCGAACATTAGTACTTAATTAATTAAATTTCATAAATTTGCAGGAAAAATGTATGGTATGAGTTCAAAATGCACTTTGGACAGGGAAAGAATCGATTGGATGTCTGTTGTGAAATTGCAGGAAAGAGCACAAAGAATTAAGTTTATATCAATTAGTTTATTACAAAATGTGCTGGTGATTATTACAAACATTTTAAATAACGTGTTTACCCTATTCCCATGATAATTTTTCATTTCAGGTTTCTTGCAATCAGACTTTATGATGATTAAACTTAAATTCGAGAGCAAATTTTAACAGGTTTAGGAATTTCTTACTTTAATTTTTAGTATATTAATATATGTAGAAAGTAAAGCACTTTTGTATTTCTTGTGAATTTTAAAAATGGAAAATAGCAAATTTTTAATAATTCATATAACTTTATTTTCTTATAACGGCAAACAAATTATAACTTCTTTATCATGCCGTCATAATTGGTATATTATGGGGTTTCAGCATAAAAACTGTGTAAGCTGCGTTTTAGTCATCTTAGGTAGTAGGTAGAAGCAGGGCCGTAACCAGACTTTTGTTTCGGGGGTTTGACTCAGCGTTATTTCCAAGGTACCCCCTAACGAGTACATGAATACGATAAGTTTTAAATCACTTAAAAATAGTATTTAAATAAACACAAAATGTCAACATTTTAAAATGCGACCTCTAAGTAAAAAGAGATTCTGGGGTCTGGAGGTCACCCCCAGAAAATTTTTGAAAATTTGGCTCTAAAAGTAGTTTTATCTCATTTTGAGACACTTTGGGGAACACTCAAAGGGAACTGCTTCTTATAAGCACAGCATTTTCAAGATTTTAAGGGAAAAACAGTGTATGCCAGACATCAAAATTTTGGAGGGAGCTTTGGGGGGTTTCCCTCTCTGAATATTTTTGTAATTTGAATTTGACCCTCAAAATTAATGTTTTAACTCATTTTGAGACTTTTTGAGTTACACCCAAAGAGGATTGCTCCTTGTAAGTTGCAGAATTTCCAAAGGAAAAACAGTATAAAAATTAATGTCAACAATTTGGGCGGGGTGAACTCCTAACCCCCCTTAGATATGACCCTGGGGGAGATGTTTAAAAACAGCCTCTTTGCGGGTCTATTAGTTTAGCATGAAGTCATGAAGCTTTCAAGTTAATATAAATATGAGCTTTTTAAAGGATTTTAGGAAAGTATCAATATATATAATATTAGGGTGGTCCTAAGTATAATGGTAAATTTTTTTTTTCGGAATTTCTTAGGTCGCACCCCCTAACTTTTTTCCTTATGGGATAGTAAATAACTGGTAAAAATTTTATCCGAATCCATACATATTAACACGTGCCGCAAAAAGGGTGAAAATCTGAAAAAACATCAAAATTCTCAAAACTTTGAAAAATCACAAAATTTATTTAAAAAATATTATTAAATATACTTCAATACTTTTTTGACAGAGAATGCTTCGAACATGAAGAATATTGACCGTTATAGTCTTTGACGGTTTTTAAAAGGTATTTTTTTGCTCCTCATTATGCGTTAAAATACTGTTTATTCTTCAATGATCTTGATTCCGCTTTCTGCAGCATCATTTACAACAGACAAGTTATTAACGACTTAAAACCTTCCTGATAATCTTCACACGGGTTCCACCGTTAAAGGATCCCTATAATAAATAAATAAATAAATAACTTTTGAAAAAATTTGACAAAAAATCGGCTAGATTTTTCTTTGAGAGTTCTACCCAGTTCTTCAAAACTAATTTGCAACCGCTTTGATACATTGGTGGATTCTTTCTTTTTAGAATCTTTGGCCATTAAACTCTTTGATGTGTGGGGACAGTCTCATCAAAAAAGGCTAAGGCAACTGTCTCCTCGGTAAGATGCTATCCATGACTAATCATTTTCTTTGTTATTGCTATAGATATATTTTTTTAATTTCTCTGTAGAAAAACAGGTCCCTCAAGAATTTCAAATCTTGAAAGGGGGTATTGTGAGCCAATTTGCGCATTAAACCAAGCCCTAATGTATAACTTAACAATAAATACTCATATCTTTTAATCCTTGTAGTTTTTGATTATCCAAATTAAATTAGACTAATTTCTAAAAAATAAACATCTTCAAGCAATAAATTGCTTAAGACATCCATCTCTCATGATGGAAAGCAGTAGGTTGTCTAAATTTAATCATTTTTACTTCTTGATAATCTAAAAATGCTATTGTCAACTGTCGGAGCTCTCGGTAGTTATCTCTTGGTTGGTGTTATGTACTTTGATGAGTACTTTGGTTTATCGATAACATCCCAAGATTTTTGCACCGTTCTTAATTCCCGTACTGGATGCACTGGTGTCACAGAACAAGGCTTTGATTGTGTCCAATATGTCATAATCAACGAGTAAACCATAAATAGCTGCTGCAATGTCTTCTCACAATCCTCATTGGAAGATCCTCCACTTTACCTTAAATCCTCCATTGGAGTTCACTTATAATAATGATTTGCACTTTATGTTTACCTTTTATTACCCTAATTAACCATAGTGTAGGATGCTTGCAAGTTTATTATAATATCCATGAAGATTCCGCCATTAAAAGTCTCTTTTTTATAACTCCCGAGCACCGTCCGTAAGGTCTACTGTCATGCGGGAGAAAAAGCGAGGGGAGCCGGGTTTCCTCTAATAGTGTTGCGTAGTTCTGGGCCTTCATCGTAGTCTAACTTCAATCGCGATGCGGCACGTGTTAATATTAAAATATCGGGAAACTATTTGGTATACTTTCATTTCATACCTAAAGGAAAAAAGTTGGGGGGTGCGACCAAAGAAATTCCGAGTTTGAAAAATTAGGACCACCCTAATATAATATATATAGCCCAAAGTTACATGTTTTGCTTATACAAACTTATAAACGCAACTTTCTGCTCTTTAATTTTTCAGGATAACAATCACCACTTAATTAATTAAAATATTTTTTGGTGCTATAAATATTTGAAGCAAATCTCAACAGCTCGAGAAAATAGGCGACATTTTTGAGGGTTCCTAACAGATTTTCATAATCACCATCAGATAAAACTTGTCACATTTACATGGTCACATCCTACATCTCATCTTGGATGTGGTATGTGATTCACGGTTCCGTGGTATGATTTATAAACACAAGTTTGGACTAAAATTTTTTATTGTCTTAAATAAAGCACAACACTCTTTTAGTACAACATAAATCGCTACTAAGATATCCTATTTTTTTTAAAAAAGTTTTTCTAGATAGATTTATATACATTTATATGAAAGGCTAATCTGAAGCCTTCTTGGCTTGGAGGTAGTGAGTGAGCTTTCCAACCCGAAGGTCCTCAGTTCAAATCCAGGTAACAGCCGAATCTTTTACATTTTTTATTAAATCTCCAATAATATAGTTCCATTAAATTTTGATAAATAGGGATAGATTTATATACATTTATATGAAAGGTTTATCTGAAGCCTTCTTGGCTTGGAGGTAGTGAGTGAGCTTTCCAACCCGAAGGTCCTCAGTTCAAATCCAGGCAAGAGCCGAATCTTTTACATTTTTTATTAAATCTCCAATAAAATAATTCCATTAAATTTTGATAAATAGGGATATATTTATATACATTTATATGAAAGGTTTATCAGAAGCTTTCTTGGCTTGGTGGTAGTGAGTAAGCTTTCGAATCTAAAGGTTCTCGGTTCAAATACAGGCGACAGCCGAAGTTTTTGCATTTTTAATTAAATTTTCAATAAGAAAATTCCATAACACTTTGATAAATACAGATCGCTTGAACGTCCTTGAAGGCTCAGTTGGTAGAGTCGTGGTCCTGCTGTGCAGAAGGTACTCGGTTCGAAACCTACTAACCTAATATACTCTCTTATCTATCCTCTCCTAATGTAATATCTATGCTATCTCCACTGAGTAAGTAAATAATATATAGAGTATAATAACTATAATAATATTTAATAAATAATATAAAAATTGTTAGTTTATTTTCTTCGAGTACCTGATGTCGCAGCTGACCTAGGGGACAGAACTGGTGACCAAGTCGAGACCGTTCACCCGTCGAAGATGTCGGGGCTCAGACGAGAGGAGGTCGTCCTGGCGGACCTGATCTGCTCCCCGGGGGGTCGCGGGCCTAGGGGGTTCTTCGGATAACCCCCGAAAGCCCCTTCGCCCTGGGGGTCAGCGGAGAAAGGTCCGTCAGGAAACCAGTTTTGCTAAAAATTTTAATCCTACGTTGCAATTAGCAATTTGTGGACGGTCCCCTAACGGGGTGCAACTTGGAGACGACCCCCTAAGTTGTGAGATTGCAAAATTTTGACTCCATTACCCGTCTTTGCTCAACCCGGGCAAACACAAAATTTTTGATTCGATCTGTGACTGTAACTTAATCATTAACTGTGACCGTAACTGTCAGGATAATTCAAAATAAAAAGGTAGAGGATAACGCTTCGCTGAGGATTGAACCCCCAACCTTTGATGCCACAGCAGCACACCATACCACTAGGCTATTACCTCCACACCATCACGAGGGCTGTTGTTGATATGTATTTTATTTTGAATTTTTATTCAATTAATTAAATAATTTTTTAAAAATACACTCTTTAATTGGACAAGGATTGAACCCCCAACCTATGATACCACAGCAGCATACCATACCACTAGGCTATTAACACCACACTATCACCAAGGCTGTTGATGATATGTATTTTACTTTAGAATTTTATTCAAAGAAAACTAAACGTAATTTTGTAAAAATAGACGGGATATTTCGTCGAGGATTGAACCCCCAACCTATGATACCACAGCAGCATACCATACCACTAGGCCATTAACACCACACTATCACCAAGGCTGTTGATGATATGTATTTTACTATAGAATTTTATTCAAAGAAAACTAAACGTAATTTTATAAAAATAGACGGGATATTTCGTCGAGGATTGAACCCCCAACCTATGATGCCACAGCAGCACTCCATACCACTAGGCTATTACCTACACACCATTACGAAGACGGTATTTGAATTAAATTTTCTACGTTGATTAAAAATCTAAAACATAAGTAATTTTTATTTAAAAAAGGTTTACTAACTTTTTGCGTGGTGACTTTGAAATTCCTAGAAATAAATGTTTAAGAGAATGTTAAGTTGTTAGGTTTTGAACTGAGCACCTTCTGTGCAGCAGAACCACGACTCTCCCAACTGAGCCATCAAGGACGTTCACAAGCGATTCTTATTTATCTAAGTGTTTTGGAATTTTTTTTTATTGGAGATTTAATTAAAAATGAAAAAAGATTCTGGTGTTGCCTGTATTTGATCCGAGTACCTTTAGGTTAGGAAGCTCACACACTACCTCTATGCCAGGAAAGCTTCACAAACCCCTGTCATCTAAATACATATAAATCTATTCAGAAAAATGCTAAAAAAAAAATTAGGATATGTTTTGTTGGGAGGATTTATTTTTCACTAAGCGGTTTTTTTTGCTGGTTTATTTTATTGACTTATTAAGCTTATTGTAATCAAATTCTGTATTTCTGGATTTTATTGATAAAGCACAAAAGGTGTAATACCTATACTTTCTTGCTTCATGGGAAATATTCTAGTTTAACATTATGGCGTGATTCAATTTTATGATACTTAAGAAACATTTTTTTCGTTTATTAGAACCTACAGTTTCACACTTACTTTTTAATACTCAACTTAGTTAAATTAAAATAACAAAGGCACATTTTTAAGAGTTTTTAATTATAAAATTATCTTTAGTTTACTTCTCCCAAAGGAATTTACGAGTGCATTGCTTATTCTATTTCTTCAGTTTGAAAAAAACTTGTAAATTTTTCTAATACTTTGAAAAGAAAATAATGTTATTCGTAAACCTTTAAAAATGAATACACACTAGTAAGACAAATATTTTATTCATGTATCATTATTTATTCGAACTTAGGTTAGTTAACATACAATGCAATATATAGAGTTTTAGCACTTAAACTTGTTCTATATTTAATATTCTAATAGCCATATTCACAGCCATCAGCGTCGGTGTTAAATCTTTGATCAAAGAAGTATTCCACCAATCAGAGTCAGAGAGAGGCTAATTTTTCATTCCTTAGCTGCTGGTTGATGGTGACGTTGATGGCTGGCTGTCAACAGTGATTTCCCATCAATGGTCCGCGAAAGAATCCAGTTGCACAGATAAAAAGTTTTGTTTTCTATAGAAAGGGATTTTGAAAAACAGTCTGCATTGAAGAAGATAGGATTGACGGTATAGTATATCCGTGCCTTGACTACCAGCTGTTGAATTTGAAGAAACATCAATCACCACTAAGTTTAGCAATATTTTTATTAGAATATTTCTTCTGAGAACCACTTTAGCTGTCAATCTAAAATTAATTAGAATAACTTAATCAAGGGGTATAGTATATATAAAAAGTTTTACTGATTAATTAGTGGTGAGAGACAACATTAAAACGTATTTACACAAATTAGAACATAATATAGACATTTTTCGAACCTATTTATTTGAGAGAAATGAACTTTCACCTTAAAATTTGTACAGCCTAAAGGAGTTATTAGTGATAGCTGAATAAACATTAAAAAACTGAATTCATTTTCAAATATTTGAATTATTATTCGGAATGCCGGCACAGGAACAAGTTCTGCAAGTCTGGAGGAGAAACAAACTTTGTTGTTTAACGCCTGTAAAACCACTTTTTCCTGGAGGGTTGTTAGTGTGAGGAAAAAACATCAAAACGGAAAAATTAATGTTGACATTCTTAATATTCTTTATATTTATGTTGTTGTTGATTAGCTCATTACAATGTTCCTTCTTCAACCCCTTAGTATAATGTTTAGAAAGGAACTAGATTTTAATTAGAATCCCCCCCCCCCTTCTTTTCTCTGTACGATCGATGTTCTGATTAGTTCCGAGGAATCAATCTGGTAGCTTCAATTTCAATGCAGGAACCACAAACTAAGGAATGACGCTAGTCTTAGGAACCAATCAGAACATCCCGTAGAAGGCTTGGAGAAGATCTTGTGAAGTGCTTTGAGAAATATATGCACTTATATCTAGCCCGAATAGGCAAAGGATTCAGTCTAGTTTAGTGTAGCTGAGAAAAAATAAATACCCCATTCCTACAAAAGACAGTTAATATAGGAACTGAAAACAGTGGGGGGGGGACCAGCTTCTAGATTATCTCCAAACTAAGAAGGACGAATGCTGAAACAGTAAGAAAATAATAGCAGTCATCTGATATTTAAACTAGCTATTGATTTGTTAGCTCTTAAAAACTCACTTTTACAATTCCAGACTATTGAAAGAAATTTTCCATGAAGACGAGAAGATGGACAATGAGACATAGTACGCATCGACAGAAGCAAGTTTCTTAGAATCAATGTGATATTTAACTTTATACTAAAAATGGGTAAAAAATCATTTCCCTCAGTCTAGTTATTTTTTTAAATTGCTGAAAAGCTTATAAAATATCATGTGAACAATTAAATACTAGGTCCTTAAATTTTAAGTTAAAGCTGTAACTGAGTAAAACAGAGTACAAATATATAGTCCAGAGTCCAGTGGACTGATGTACATAAAACGTCTACTTTCAGGGAAGTCATGATCATAGATATCACCATGAAGTTCATTTGCTTTATATAGGCTTACCATACGTCCGGGGTTACCCAGGACAGTCCGGGGTTTTTTAGAGCTGTCCGGGGAAATGTCTTGGGTCGCAAAAATGTCCGGGGTTTCATACATTTAAGATTTGCGAGACATTTTAATTAAAAAATTCTGACCAAGATGTTTGAAATTGCGTTGTTTTACTTTTATGACTTAATTTCATCATAAAATTCAAATAAAAGTAAGTCAAATAAAAAGTACAAATAAAAAATAAACTTTAATATTTCTTTTCAATGTTTTTAGTTTGAATGTTTTTTACTTATTAGTTTTTAATCTTTGATGAATCGATATGGTACTTATTAAGTAATTTAAAAAATATGTCCTGGGAGTAGGATCCAAGAAAATATGATAAGCCTAGCTTTATAGTCACAACAAAATGATATAATACAGTTCATTCTGATATATAAATAGTAGTTCTTTTTCCGAAAAAAAATCTCGATCATTGATGTACTGAAGTACGAAGCGAATTTGATGTATGCCTAGGTGATATGTTGCTCCAGTTGTATCATCAGCCATACCACTGGAAAAAAATGATATCAAAAGATTTTGTGACTTAACTAATAAATCAGAGGGTAAAACGTAAGGGCATTACTTTTAAAGATAATATTTATACTTAAAGATAATTGTGTTTCATTTCATAATATCGGTACATATTTCCAAGGAATAAATCTTAAAAAAAAACTTAATACACAAATTTAAACTTGGAAAATTATTTAGGAACTTTTTTATGTTCTTTCTCCTTTTCATCCATTTCTTAAATAAACTCATTTACAAGGTATATATAAATTAAAAAGCTTTAAAATGTGTAGAACTGTTTATGTACAGTTTATCAGGGTTTGTAGTCATTAATTTTAAAAATACAGATAATTTCTACCGAAATTGTCACTTTTTTAAACTTAGTTTTTTTTATGCTATCACGAGTGTGTAAAAAAATACATTATACCATATTATTTTATTGAAATAAAATGTTTTCTATTAATAATAATGATTGAACAAGATTTTAAAATCAAAATACACTATCAAAAACTATAATATGTTATAAAAATTGCGCAATTTTTACGACGAGATCACGGTATTCTTGCCCGAAAACTTTTATTTTAATTCGTCCGACCGTGAAAGCCTTTCACATGTTCATTATGAACCAACGTGATACACAACTGGTTTTGAGTAAGCTAGATGTAAAAAGGAGAGAATCCTCCTCAATTATCAGAATAAAAAAAAAAAAAAACGTTTTCATTTCGGAAATCTAGAAAATTTTAATTTCAGAACAGTGTGAAAAAAGTATAGATTTTGCTGCGTTTCAGCCACCACAATTTTTTCAAACAAAAAACAAATTTATAATTTGACTATATTAACCTTTCGGTATGGGGCAAAGCTACTAGTCAGGGTGCCAACTCGAAAAGTGTGTATTGGAGTATGTATGGAATTTTATGACGGTTTCTGGTAGCGTTGATGGTGTAGATTTCAGAACCGATTGATGCCACTCTGCAAATATTGAGGGTTTTTTATAAATCAAGATGGCGTCCAAAATAGCCTCCATTGAAATCAATACTTTTCAAAATAAAAATACGGCATGCGATACATCATATATAGTATTTTTTGGGTCAAAGAAACGAAATATAACGTTATTTTTTACTTTAATTAAGTTTGGAATAGGTTTTTTAATAAAATTAACATATTTTGTAAAAAAAGTAGTGTTTTTTAACACTGAGGTTTAATCTCTATATTTTGTTTATAAATTCATATTTTGCATAAATTTAAAATTAATTGGGTTTATAATAATTATAGTAAAGCATTAAAAGAAATAAATAATTAGTTCAAGAGAATTTATTGCCTTTATTTCATTCAGAAGTAACCATCAGTAGGAAATGTTCTGATTAGTTTTTTATGTAGCTGAAGAAATAAAACAAATTAAAAGAATTTTTATTTGTTTGAAAAAAATAGTTATCAGAAAACCAAAAATTTCTAGCCTAATCTATCTAATCTTTTATATTAGGGGACGTCCTTAAATAACGTGAGGTGTTTTTTTTTCTTTCAAATTTTGTACCCCTCCCTCCCCCTTTTAGTGTGATTTTGCTGGACCTCCTCCCCCCCTCAATATCTCAAGTGAGATTTTCTCAATAACTTTTTAAAAAATTCATTGATTTGTTCCAGCCACTTTTGTTTCACCTTGTCAACATGATGCTCAAAACACCCACATTGCATAAGTTTTGATACAAATGCATGTTGAAATTAAAACTATTGTCTTATACTTATACTTGTAATTTTGATGACTGACTGGCTAAAGATTCCATGTTTGAACTAATTGCGCATTTTCATAAACTTTTGCAAAGATAAAAGAAAAAACGCATAGTCTCTAAACTAAAAGGAAATTAACTAGGAGGAGGAGACGGGAAATTCCAATGACTCCCCCCTCCCCCTTGGTGAGATTCTGCTTGACCCCTCCCCCCTTTTTGAACTTACGTAATTTATGGACCTCCCCTTAGGATATAATTGAAAAAGCGACCATCCAGTTGAATTCTACATTATTGAATTCCAGAATTATTGCCCTACAGGCAAGTAGAGGAATTCAAATGGTTGATGTTTTAAAGTTACTACAGATTACTTTTATATTATTTAAATCTGAATTGAAACTTCGATTTAGGCTGCTGTAATTGTTTCGATTTTATATAAAATATTTTATTGAAAGACATGCTATTCAATGTTACTTAGGTATAAAAGGCAAAGCCTATATACAAGCCAAAGACAGGCTATCTACCTTTGTATTAAACATGTTTTTCTTTAAAAATTTATGAAAACTGGACTAAGAATGGTCAAAATTCAACCTGGAAATATTTTATCATGCGTAGTTCGTTAACTGTGGCATGATAGTTCTGGAAAAATCAGCTCCTTCAACGTAAAATAAATAAGGATTTTTTTACCCAAATTATGTTTCCATCATGATTATTTTCGAAATTAAGGTATTTCAGATCAACTTAAACTTTTTATTTGTTTAAATAAGTGTTTCCCTATTGAAAAAATAAAAAGAATTATGCAGCACATGCCATAGTTTATTAAATTTAAATAGAAGATCCTATATTGTGACTATCATGGACGCCATCTTGAATTCCTCAAAACCCTCAACATTTACGAGGTGGCATCAATCGGTTCTTTAATCAAGACATCATAACCTATCAAAATCAGCAATAAAATTTCATACATACTCTAATACACGGTGGACCCCTTTTTTGCCATTTGGCACCCTGACTATACGCCATTATACGTTGTGATGTAATCGAATTTTAAGATTACTTCCGTTTTTTAAAAAAAATTAAGGCACTTTGATTAAGAAGAGGGAACATGCGCTGACAATAATGAATAGATTTCATGTTCCATGAAACTTTTGCATGTTTATTTCGCACTCTTCATAAGACCTCTTACCTCTGAATAAAGCATGAATAAGTAAGATGGATTGTATAGAGCATTCGCACATGACGTCAGAGGCTTGGATGACAGACAGTATGATGGAAAACTATAGGATGCACATAGTTTATTTGTTTACTTTTGATGTGAATTTTGAAAAATAAGGATGTTTTATGTTTTTCTCCAAAATTTACTTTAAAATAACCTTTATTTACTCTAAAATAGCATCTCTGCATATTATAAGTCATTCAATAATACTACATTTTATATTTAGCAGTGTTCTAATTGCTGAAACCATTTCTGCCAGTGTTCTAATTGCAAGTACCATTCGCAATGCTACTAACATATTTTAAAATTCTTAATTATTCAATTTTTAGTTTCAGTAGCATATTATAAGTATTTTACAGATGTATCGGACTCGCATATTGTTCTAACAAATGTAAACAAAAACATGTCACCTCGTAATAAGTCTTTTTCTAAATTTAGCTTACCACTAAAACACAAAAACATATGCACTTACCTTCAATAACTACTATTCTTTCGTTCCGATCTTTAACCGAGCCTAAAGAATCTTTTTAAATGAACTTTTCTTATAAAAACTAAATGCAGCGCGTATTCTCTATGGGAGCCTAATGTTAAAGAAAAGTTGTCTATCCTCCAAGCCAGCTTGATCACGTGATCGGAGACACGTGATTGAAAATGCTTTTTATTTGAAAAATTAGTTCAGTAATTTTATATTTTAATCTAAAATAAAAAGCTTCATGGAACATAGTAATACTCACCGGTAAAAGTTACTTTTTTTAATGTTCAACTGGTCTAATGTGATGTTTTTTGTCAAAGCAACACACTACCGTCTCACCGCAGCAGTGTATTCCTATGGAGGAGCTTTCAGCGCATGCTCGGGAACTTCAATACCAATTTTTTATCTCCTGAGTTTATGGGGGTCGTTCCCATATTTTCTTCAGTTACGGAGTCCTGTGAGTGCGCTTGCGCGATGATTGATAATAAGTTTTTCAAATCCCAAAATCCTCAGTAAAAAATGCAGTCAACTTTGAAGGAATAAATTTACTGTGCATAATTTAAATAGATTATCAGGAATAAAATGGCTCATTAGTCAAGTAAGAACATTCTAACTTTGTTCTAACTCTGTAAGGAGTGCCATCTATTCACTAAATTTGAAATACTTAAAGCATAAAAGGAATATAAAAAACAGAGAGGGTGGTCCACTGTACCCCGTTTGTTCTTACCTCTTAAATTTAGCGTTTTTTGAGATACTAAATGCTAATTTCTAATCAAAACAACATGCAGCAGAAAATTTTCGGTTTAAACCAACTATTTATCTAGCTATTAATCCAATTAGAACACAAAGACAAAGAAATTATTAATTATCTCTACTTTTCAAATATATTTCCAAAAAATCTTATTTTTTTTCGAGAAGCTAAATATCTTAGTGAACAACGTGTTAGCATACAAATACCGACATGATTGCACTGCACATACACACCCACTGCAATTGGTATATGACCCCTATTTGTAAGAATAAAAGCACTCACGACGTTAAGTTCCCAAGCATGCGCAGAAAGCTCCTCCATAGGAATAGACTGCTGCGGGGAGACGGTAGTAAGCAACACGTACCCATTTATTAACTTCCCTTTCTTGGTGAACATTTTGTTTAATTCACTAGGCTGTTTTAATGCCTCAAAAATAAAATGTTAAATTTATTTAAGAAAAATTAATTTGACTCACTTCAATTGTTTAGATTTTTGGATATTTTACTATTCTGTTTCTAAATAAACTATTTTCAAGACTGAAATTATTACTTTAAAGAATTTAACTAAAAACACTAAGGACCTTTAACAGTGCCGGTTCACACCCATTTTAGCTAGGTAAAATCTTGTAGTCCACTTATTTCCTTAGTGGTGTCTGGCCAAATTGGGGGTTATTTTATGGGGTTGTTTCTTCTATAAAACAGAAAGGGTTTTTCTTTCTGTTTTAAAGTTTCCTTCTTTGTCCGATTCCGAGTAACTGCTACTTTGCTTATGAGATGAGATACAGGTATAATTCCTTAGCTAACGTTGCCCCAAGGGTAATTGACGTTACCATCCTATCTTGAGCTATCCATTTGCGACTTTGAGGAAGAGGGACTTTGCTCCCTTCCAAACTTTTAGGGTACGGTCACCCTGTTTTTCAGGATGGTATCAGTTCAAAAAATCTGCCCTTTCTCCCCATTCATGGCCCCCTCCAACAATAGCGAAGGAGACCGAAGTCACCTAATTAGCAGACCCCCGAGTGACTTCTAAGAAACTGTTTTAAAAAGAAAGAACTTTATAAGAAGTTTCTTCAGGGGCTTTAAGAAACACTAGCATTTTATACCTGAATTACCTTTTTCTCTTCAGTATTTCGATATTGTATTGTTTTAATTTTATAAACAAGTTAAATTCAATCAAGTTTATAATTACTTCAATTTTCTTGAAAAAGGTGGGATAGTAAAACACTTTTATTCACCACTTTATTACTTATTGAAAAATTTATAAGTAATTTATTGAAATTCGCGAAAGAGAAAACCCTCAAACTCTCCCCTGCAGGGGAACAATCCGATACCCCTGCAGAACAAGTATGCAAGATTGGAGGATGACGTCCTTGAGGAATTTCCCCCTCTCCCTCCCCCTCCTCAACAGCCACCTCGGTCCCCTTCCAGGAAGAAGAAAACCAAAAGCCCGGAGGAAGTTCCTCCCATCATCCTAGAAAAGCCCCTCAACGCCAAGCAGCTTCTCGACGAACTAAATGCTGAAGCCACCAGCCCGGTTAAGGCCCAGCTGAGAGGGCGGGACTTAAAAATCTTGCCCACCTCCGCGGAGAGCCACAGGAGGATCGCCGGGATCATCCGAGAGAAGAATCTCCCCTCCCACACCTACGAGCTCCCGGAGGAGCGAATCATGAAGGTGGTCATCCGCGGCCTTCCCTGCGACTACCCCACGGACGACATAACAGGCGAACTAACAGACCTGGGCTTCCCTGTCAGCTACTGTCAGAGGATGCCTGACAAAAAGATTCGAACCGAAGATGAGATTCAGAGGATCCCACAGCCCCTCTTCATTGTAGGACTCAAAAAACAGGAATCGACCAACGACATCTACAATCTTACTTCTCTGGGGTTTATGAAAATCACCGTCGAGACCCAACGACGGCGGAAAGCACCGCCCCAGTGCTACCGCTGCCAGCTATTCCATCACCACTCTTCTCGGTGCAATCGCACACCGAGATGCATGAAATGTGCTGATAACCATCCCACTCAGGAATGCCGGAAAGACCCCCTCACTCCCGCCAAATGCTGCAACTGTCATGGCGACCACCCCGCGAACTATTTGGGATGCCCCAAGAACCCCCTGAATATCAAGAAAAGCCAAACCAGCCGAAACCCCTGGGGCGAGAAGAGAAGCGAGGGAAACGACGCATTACATGGGCACATACTAACAGCGCCATCTGCCGATCAACCTGGAAACGAAGCAACTCCCGAAGCACCGCCGCACAGCCAACCTACAGCACCAACGCCAAGCCCACTCCCCAGTGGAAAACTTCAGCTCCTGTGGGACTGTATGAAGCAGATGTTCATCCTCATCACCTCATCCACAAGCATCCCCGAGATGCTCGTCAAAGGCCTCTCGATCGTCCAGCAGGTCATGTCAATCTGGGTTAATTAATGGTTCGTAGGGAAAAATTAAAAGTATTAAGTTGGAATGCGAATGGTGTCTCAGGGTCAGGCAAAAAAGAAAATCTAAAAGCCCTAATACCCCAAATAGATCCCGACATAATTGGCATACAGGAAACTCACTTAACTCCGTCCAAAACCTTGAAAATCCCTAACTATATCTGCTATCGCAGCGATCGCCTCACGCATCGCGGAGGTGGCACGGCGATACTGATAAAAAAGTCCCTGAGACACCATCCGCTCCATTTTGACTCCCTCTCGTTCGAAAACTCCACCATTGCAGTGCAAGCTATACAGGGAAAGGCCATTCTCTTTTCCTCCTTATACAAGCCCCCTAAAAACAAACTGGATGTCAATGAACTGCGTAAATTAACGCTCCTTCATCCCAAATTCTTCATCTTCGGTGACTTTAATTGTAAACACCCAAGCTGGAATCGCGGTACCTCTAACCAAGACGGGTATATCCTGTACGATTTCCTAAAGGACAACCTGTTTGAAATACTTGCCCCCGCAACTCCTACCCATTTCAGCAACCATGCGAGCTCCACCCTGGATATTGGCTTCTCTAACGGCCTATCCTCGGAGGAAACTCTGGCTATGCAAGCTCTCAATAGTGACCATAATCCTGTAATATTCAATATAAGAGACAATTCTATCCTACCCCCCAAGCAAACAACCCTGACCACCACTGACTGGTCCAAATTCCATGAAATATCCCACTCTATAATCCCTGGAAACCCCTTAATACAAACTATACCTGAAATTGATGCTGCGGTAGAGTCTCTGTCAAACTCAATAATCTCGGCCTTCCACTCCGCAAGTAAAACTACCACCCTTCGACAATTCAACGACAAAATCCCCCCTTCCATACGAAACCTAATCAAAATAAAGAACAGAGTGAGGAAGAGGTGGCAAGAGACCAGATATCCTCCATATAAAACAGAATTAAACAGATTACAACGAACGATAGACAGACAGCTGACAAGTTATCGAAATGACACTTGGAATACGCTCCTCAAGACCCTCTCTGCAGAAGACAATTCCCTGTATAGACTGCACAAAAAACTAGTCAAAAAGTACGACCCAATTCCCCCCTTAGAAGACTCTGGCTCTGTGGTGTTCACCGATCTGGAGAAAGCAAACCTCTTCGGCAAAACCTTAGAGCAAACTTTCACTCCCAACCTCCACTTATCTGATCCCCAGCACGAACGAATGGTAAAAAGCATTGTGCAACCCTTCATAACTATCACCGAAGCTTTTCCTGCACCCTCCCTAGTCTCCCCTTACGATATAGTAAACATAATCAAGAAATTTCACACCAAAAAAGCCCCTGGCCCAGACAAGATAACGAACAAAATGCTCAAAAACCTTCCCCTAAACGCCATAACTAACTTAACCAAAATATTGAATAGATGCCTACAGCTTAATTACTTCCCTCAAAAATGGAAAAAAGCCACTATAATAGTGTTCCATAAACCAGGTAAATGTAAAAAACAGCCTAGCAATTACCGGCCCATAAGCCTACTAAGCTCACTCTCTAAAATCCTGGAAAAAATAATGTTAACGCACATAAAAAATCACTGCATGGAACAAAATATAATTCCTCCAGATCAATTTGGATTCAGAGACCAGCACTCAACCAACCATCAACTCCTCAGACTGGTGAACACCATCAAATCAGGGTTCAATTCCGGCCGCTACACTGGAGCAATATTCCTCGATGTTGCGAAAGCGTTCGATCGGGTATGGCACGATGGCCTCATCTATAAATTGCTAAAACTGAAATTCCCCTTATTTTTAATTCGCATGATTGCACATTTCCTGACCAATAGGTCCTTTAGAGTCAAAATCGGAGATCATTTTTCTGATCAATTCCAACTGCTTGCTGGCACTCCACAGGGAGCTATTATTTCCCCCATACTGTACAACATATATACCTCAGACTTCCCGAAATCTCCCCTCTTGACCCACTTTTTCTTCGCGGATGACACCGCACTAACTGCCCAGCATTTCTCCATGGTAACAATAAGGAAAAAGCTCCAAGAATCCCTTCCTCCCCTCGAAAAGTGGTTAAACCAATGGAAAATCGCTGTCAATACAGGCAAAACTGTAGTCATAATCTTTCACCCCTTCCACCATAAATATTACCCTCCACCAATAAAGTTCTTTAATGACCATCTCCCATGGCAAAAGCAAGTAAAATATCTCGGTGTCATCCTCGATGAAAAACTAACTTTCAAAAACCACTGCCAACACATCAAGAAAAAATATGGAATAAGCTTAAAACTCACCTACCCCCTAATCAATAGACAAGCCAAACTATCACTCCCCAATAAATTACTAGTGTACAAATCAATAATAAGACCAGCCCTAACTTATGCTAGCCCCATCTGGGCCACTGCATCTAACTCCCACATAAAAGATATAGAAGTAATGCAAAATAAAATACTCAGAATAATAACTAATGCCCCTTGGTATGTCAGAAATGACGTGCTACATAATGACTTAAAAATAGAACCCATGTCCCTATATATTGAAAAGGCCTCAATTAAATTCTTCGAAAAATTAGACTCTCACCCAAATAACTTTATATCCTCCCAAACAGTACACAACTCCTTAAGTGATAGACACTTAATGCCCTTCTCGAACACCAACTTATCATCCCGCTTCAATCATCGCGTCCCTCTCAACCCTCCCTAGAACTGCCCCACCCCTACTCACAGCCAGACCCAGGCACGGTGCAATGACACCACGCGTGTGCTCCCTGCGCCAGCAAGCCCTAAGTAATAAAATAAATCAACAGTAAATAAAATCCAAACCACAAAGATCCCCAAACCCCTTTGGGCTACCTCAGTACTCTTAAAATGCATCTCGTGCTCCTACCTCTCTCAAGATTTGTAACCACTCATGGCATGTAACACACACTGAGTAAAAGCAGGCTCCGCCTGCTGTGCACTCAATAAAAGATTTATTTAGTAGTTCTATTAAATCTGCGTTGTTATTTAAGTTAAAATGAGTAAAATAAGATATTAAGCTGGTTTTTTATATTCACGTTGCCGAGAAATGAATTAAAAACACTATTGAAACACAATGGGGCGGGGGGGGGGAATAGTTTCGAGGGTTACTCTTGAACCATTCGAACAGGAAAAGGGTAGCGCTGAGTTAATAAAGAGATTACAGTCGCTTGGGGTAATAAGACACACGTAAAAGCAATAGCAGGTTCATTATTTTTTCAAAGAAAGCTGACCCCCCCCCCAATGGATATAAACATTCTGTAAAAAAAACCAGCTTCATAACTTAAAGGAGAATCCTGTGGAGTTTGGCATGTTTCTTATTACCCCCATTTGGTTCTTATTACCCCACTCTCCCCTAATTCCAGGTTTTTAAATTTACCTGACAACTCCAGGTTGTTGCCACCCTGCACAAATATTGACAATTTTAGTCAATATTTGTGCGGGTGTTTAGGTGCGGATCCAGCACGGCTCCAAGAGGGGGCACTTTTTCAGACCCTCACCTTTATCTTTTGAGAAAATACCGCTGGGGGTATAAGGGTCCTCCCTCAGAAATTTTTTTGGAAATTTGACCTGTAAAAGTAGGGTTTTAACTCATTTTGAGTACTTTTTTTCGTACTTAAGAGTGATTTTTAGGGTCCTACGAGGAGGCACTTTCCAGAGTGCCACCCCCCTGTATCTGCCACTGATACTGGCAAACTACAAGTTCAATCCCTTCCTAATATGTTGTTCAAATGTTTTCTTACCCCACAATTTCCTAAAAGATTGCATAAATCATTTTTAAAGTGGGTTATTCTTACAGTTGATTATTTTTGATAACATCCCTAAAACGAAGTTAACGAAGAAAGATATAATAGAGCAGAAATTGGGAAAATGATGCAAACATTTTTGGCTAAAGAAATCCTTTTAGAAAAAATTACTCATATTTCGAAACACAATCATCTGATTATATGATAGATCTGAATGAGATATCTCTCCAGCCTATAAAAGTCAACATTAGGATTTATACACACACTCTAAAATCTGCTTTGAAAATGCCACCCATCAGGATCATATCTAATTATTTTTTTGATGATTATACTCAAAGAATTTAATTTTAGAATGAAATTCAGACCCACAAAAGGTAATCTGACTTTTACATATTACTATCATTTTTATTTTGTTACTATTAAAAGCAGGGCTTAAATTCTAACCAAAGAAGTACCGGAGCGCTACTATTTCAACATTCCTCTTACCAGGGGCGTCATTTCAGTTTTTGGTCGTAGGGGGCAAGGATGTGTTTTAAGTGGGGCTGGGGCTCACCCCCAGAAAAATTTAGAAATGTAGCCTCTTTTTACAACATTTAAGGTACATCCAAAGAGAATAAGGTACTCTGTATAACATATGTATGTAAAAATTTTAAAGGGGGGTCTGGGGGTTCTCCCCCAGAAAATGTTTTGAAATTTGCCTCTTAAAGTAATGTTTCAGATCATTTTGAGACCATTTGGGTTACATAAAAAAATAACAGTTACTCGTAAAGAATTGAATTTTCTAGGTAAAAAAAGTTATAAATAAACATCAAATTTTCAAAGGGGGGCGGAGATCCTCCAGTAAAATTTTTTGAAAATTCCGGTTTAAACCAGTGTTTTACCTCCTCTTCAAACTCCTTGGGGTTTCATGCTCTTTGGTTCCCAAAGGGAACCGCTTCTTGTAAGTTAGTGGCAGAATTTTCAAGGGAGAAACATTATATCAAAGGTCTGGAGGGAGTTTTGGGGTTCTCCCCCAGAAAATTTTGAAATTTGACCCTCAAAAGTAGTGTTTTAACTCCTTTTTAAAGTTCTAAAGAAAAATTTTAAAAGAATTCCTATTAATCTTTTTTTTTTTCATTTTTAATACAACGACCAAAAAAAATATCTGAAAAAATTCGTATTTGTTTTAAAAATATTTCGATTTACTTGGGCTTTTAACCAAAAATCTTCGACACAAAAATATAAATTTCTTTAAGAATAATATATCCAGGGAATAATACTTTTTTTGAGATGTGAAGGTTATAGGAATAACGAAGTTCATGATATAGACATTTAGGGAATATATAGTATAGCGCGGACATTTATTATTTTCCCAAAGAAGTGATTGAGAGTGCGCTTTTAAAAAAAATTCCTTTTATGTATTACCTTATAAATGCACAGTAAATTCTCAAGTAACCCAGATGGACAGAAATACTCCTTCCTTAAGTAGCAAATAATGTAATTCGAATAATCAACTTCATGAAAATTTGAAAAAGAAATTGAAAATAATTTCGTAAAAAATATTGAAATAATTGCTACACAACTTTTTGGGACAATTACATATGAATTGTCTTCCCATATTCTCACTCCAGAATTTCAGTCCTTTTTTGCGATGAGGGATAACCCTGAATAATCTAATCCGGGTTATTCGAGGGTCTAGTGCAGGGGTCGGCAACCTTTTGTAGCAGAAGAGCCAAAAGTTACAATTTAAAAAATTTCCCAGTTTTTAAAGAGCCGCACTAAAAATTTTCGTTTCCAAATTATATAGTATTTGCTTATATATATTTGATTTTTGAATTAAAATAAACGGCTTTAAATACGTAATATAAAATATATAAAAAGTAGTAAATAATATTGTTATAAAAACAAAAGGGGGGCTGGGGGTCCTCCCCCAGAAAATTTTAGAAATTTGACACAAAAAGAAGGGTTTTAACTCGTTTTGGTCCGAGTCCCAAGGCGTAGGGTAGGCCCTTTCCTAGCAGTTTAAGATTTAGTTAATTTGTTTCATTGTGGTATCTACAATGAAGTTGAATTTTTGCAGCCATTTGTCTTCCAATTCTGGATAATCAGTGCTTTTTTCATTGTGGAATGTTTTTATTTCACACAAGCGATTTGTAATTAAAGATTATGGAAATAAAAGCTATTGGGAAAAATTAGGTACTTAAAAATATATTTTCATATTTTTAAGGGTTTTGATAATAAATTATAAATTTTTTCGTATAGAACTGGAGAGCCGCAACTTTACATCAAAAGAGCCGCATGCGGCTCGCGAGCCGCAGGTTGCCGACCCCTGGTCTAGTGCATTTTTCTAAATATTTTTAAAACGTCGAAACGTATTTAAATAGTACCGATAATAAGCATTTCGTTCATTCGGAAAATTTTCAAAAATTCATGATTAAAGCATAGATCTGATAAACAGTGTTTTCATGTATAATTTACTCCTTTTTTATAACCTTCTTTCACTTAAATAAGAGGGAACGGGGAATGATATAAGAAAATAAGAAGCGAAAGAAAAACAAAGTATTTCTTGAGGAAAAGGTCCCAATATTAGCTTAAGTTCAACTCACAATTAACCTCTAAAAGGTAATTATTACAGAACAGAAAAATTTCACTTAGAAAAATCAAATTAGTTTCTTAAAATTCATTGATTACAATAAAATACGTAAAACAAATTGGAACTTACCAGAAAGAGTAAATTCTCTTTAACTAATTCAATGTCGTATCTTATCTGTCGAAGAAAATTTCAGGCAAAACAGAGCTGTTATGGAGATTCACTGTGCACTATGATATGAACCAATAGCTGATGAAATGAAGAGCTTAAGAAGATGCGTTACGAATCACTCCTTCGGACAGGCTCCCTCCCCCCCCAAAGCACACAAAAATTTCTGGAATTCTCTGGTCAAGAACCCTCACAGAATCTACAGTATCAAGATGAAATGTTTGTTATTACAGCAACGCTCCCTTTGAGAACAGGAAGTACACACCCAGACACAAACACAACCAAAACTCGTAAATCTTTCAAGGCATGCCTCACTGACCAAATTTAAATCCCCCCTACCTGCCCCATCCCCTTTCAACCTATTATTGTGACCCCACTGTTATCTTAAAGACTACTTTCAATGTTTACAGAAGAATGGACTGCTGGACACATCTGGTTAACAAGCGAAATTTTACAGAAGCGAGACTTCTCCATTCAGGAGGTCTTCTTATCTCTTGTCCCGTAATTAGTCACCGAAGGGGGTGTCCTTCCCTTTGAGGGTGAGGAAAACAAGGTCGTTCGTCGTTGTTGACCGGGGGTAGTGAGGTGAAATGCGTTTGTACGGTAATCGACAAACATCGAGGGGTACATTTTGGTCTTTCCGAAAAGGGTTCGGAACGCGATTTTATGCGCTCCGGTGCGTTCCAGTTAAAATGTAAAAATTTACTGAAAACCAAGAAGTACCGGAGCTCCGCTCCGGTGCAATTTAAGCCCTGATTAAAAGTACATTTATGTTAAAATTTATTAAAGTAGAAGCTTTTTCTCTTTCACTTAATTTATACTTAGTTTAACTTTATTTTTAAGTTACATAACCATATTTTTACCTCTTTATATGATACAATTTTATCCTGATGATAGCAATCACAATCCTTAGTTTCCTCAAGTTCATTATTAAAAGATAACATTTTTTGAATGAGTAGATAGGTATTGAAAGTGAATATTTTGAATTACTAACCACATAAAAAAGGGAAAGTTATGTGCTGCTAGTTAATAATAAATAAGTAAACAAGACTGAAACAAATATATTTTAATGAGGGATTTCAAAAAACTGCTGTACAATGCTTTAAAAACATGGGGGGAAAGGCATAAATATACATGACAGTATCTCTGAAGTCTAGTCTTCTTTTAAACACTAAAAAGTAAACAGAAATAGGTAAGATGAGAATACTATTTTGAAATTAATGTGTTACTGAAAAACATTGCTTCCTGATATTCAACCCTGACATTAAGATCATTAGTGAGTTACTTCATCAACCTCTTTAGAAAACTTAGCTATTCAACTACGAATTAATAATTACAGAAAACCTTAAAAAATTATTGGAAAAACTTTACATAGTTAGCTGGTAGTTTTATTTTAATTCTCTATTTTGTTTTCATAAACAATGTATTAGTAAATACCTACATCCTCCTCAATTCCTTATAAATGCCAGGTAATTAATAAAATCCTAACACATAGGCTACCCTGGTAAAACTTCAGTACATGAAATAGAAATTATTTTTAACAGTGATGATTTTTACATTTTTTTGTTAGGTTTTGTTTGTATAATATTTATAGTATTTTAAAAATGATATATATAAACAGAAAAACCTATAAAAAAACCCAACATACTTATCTTTGCAATGTAATATTTAGCTTTGCTCATAAAAAAAGGTTATAAATTCTTTGTTATTACCCAAAGTTACGGTATTTAAGATGTATTTTTTATTTTAATTAATTGAAGTACTTTTTGCAATTTAAGTTTCCCTTTACTCTTAAATTAATATCTTAAAAATTATGAAACTTAACACTTAATTCTATCCAACTGCAAAACTCTGCTGTAATAAATAATAAACCCAATACACCCCCCAAAAACTAATAAAGCCCGGAAGAACCCCCACTCAAGGCACCCTTAATTTCTTCTTCTAGTCTATTGTTTATGCTACCCAAAAAACCTTATATCCCTTTAAATCAGTCGTTCCGAACTCAGAGAAGTCTGCGGACAACTAAGTTTAAAATTGGAACCTTCACGGACCACCCCTTTATAGCTTAAAATACTACACCCTGACAAAATTGCAAGATGAAGGTTTATTTTCCCTAATTACGCATGTAAATTTACATGGTCCTCTTAATTATAATTCTGTTTAAAAAAATTTTAATTGTATCTCACAAGAGTTGATAACTTTTGTTCTTAGAAAATCCACAATAGTGCAGCCGAGTCTCTTTACAGAGCTCTTAATTTCACTCCAAGTGATTTATATTACACAAAAGTATTGCAGCAATTTAGTGGTGACTATTACGGTCTACTACTATTCGGCGCGGCCGTTTGGGCGCGGCCGATTCGGCGCGGCCGTTTCGGCGCCGGCCGATTGGGCGCGGGCCGTTTGGGCGCCGGCCGATTCGGCGCCAGATATTTTCATAGATTTCATAGATATTTCAGACAATTAAATTTTCATGGTGTTGCCATATCGTCGCCACAATGACAAAAACACGAATCTTCTATTCATTAACATGGCAGATTCGCGTTTCTGTCATTGTGCCGACGATATTATGAAAAGTGGAATAATTATTATCATAATTTAAATTTAATTTAATTATCAAATTAATATCTTTGTTAAATAATTTGAATTAATACTTTGGTCATGGTTAAAAAATTTAAAAAATTATTTATTAAACAGATTTTCTCCTTTCCGAAATCCATGCACTGTAATAATTTTCGCGCCGAAACGGCCCGCGCCGAATCGGCCGGCGCCCAAACGGCCGGCGCCGAAACGGCCGCGCCGAATCGGCCGCGCCCAAACGGCCGCGCCGAATCGTCCCATCCCGTGACTATTATCCCCATAAACTACTCAGCCGAAAGTCATCGTCTCGGATATAATTCTATCTTTTTGCGTTCTCAAATTTGTATTTATTGGAATTTTTTGTGCTTTTCCGGGCCCCTCCATGGACCACCTTCAAGACTCTCACGGACCACTTACGGTCTGCGGACCACTGCTTTAAATCCTTTTATTTTAGTTATAGCACCTCAGTCATCAAACAGCTAATAAAAACTGAAATGCATTTGAAATTATTCTTAACTAGTAAGAAAGTTTACATTTTCATTATATAGCATGGAAAATTGAGAATTGTGATCATAACTTTCAACTGATATATAATAAGCACGATGGCAGTTTTGAAACAAATAATGGCCATGAATTTTAGAATAATAATAATAATAATAAAAAAAAGAACACACACCTGTGCACTTATGAAGCTATACTTCATCCCAATCTATGTCTTCACTGATTTTCAGTCTTGTTGGCTTAGAGATTTCCTAAAAATTATTAAAAATATTAGTGTCAACAGTGCAGCTATCTAATATTACACTGGTGTCAATCTACAACGCTATAATTTTCTCAATTTTAAGAGATATTTTTATTCTCATCAACAACCAATATTTCATTGGCTTACAGGAAAAAGGCACCAAGTCACTTGAGGCTTAAGTACAAAGTTACTCCAAATTTGGAAATATTTCTTTCTTTTGCGCCATGAAATTTCACAATCACACTGACTGATCGTTTTCAAATTGGTGAGATTTTGGGAATTTGCTTATTTGCTGCGACCATCTACTGCTTTTAAAAGATTCTCCAAAAGTGACTTAGATTCTTTCTCCTATATGCCGACTATATATCCTAGGCTAGGAAAAACAATCATTGAAAAATACTTAGAACTTTTTCGTAATAAAACATCCATTGGGGTTTTTTTTATCTTTCTTGTGTGCCCCCCTAAGGTTTTCAATCAAACCAATATAATTTATCTTCATTTCCAATACTTTTTCAGTAAATTTTACTTCAGATAAAAATTGTTCTTTATAATCTTTATAATAAGTAGAGTTGTGTTTTGTTTAAATCACTTCATAAAAATATATTTAAAAAAATCATAGTTCAATTCTTTCTTCCATCAATTCCTTGCTGCAATTCTGCATTACATCAGTTAAAAAAATTCTACATTCTTTCTCTTCCTTTACTAAAATTATATTAATAATTGAATCAACTTATGTTTAAAATACACATGTATAAAACTTTTTTTATCCCTATTTTTCTAGACATTTTTAAAAATTCATTCATTAGAGAAAATGAACTGTCTGTTTGAAAATGGGAATAAGTAAAAAAAAAAAATAGCAAATTGACTTTTGCAGCTTAAAAAAATCTCCAAGCTTTATTTAACACACGAGTGGAAAGAGGGGAAAATATAAATGCCCTCTATAGGCAGATACAGCCCTTTGAATTTGGCAAAATAAATGTCCCTTCATTATATTTTTTTTATTAAATTTGAAATTTAAGTTGATTTGTCTTTTGCCTTATTTTTTTGCTGTAAACAGGCAAAATAAAATTTGTTTTTATTTTGAACCCCCACACATCCCTCATAACAAGTCTTTTGTTTACAATTTTTCCTTGAAAATTGTGCCGCTTACAATGAGCAGGTCTCTTTAGGTGTATAATCTAAACTAAACAGTCTCAAAATGAGCTAAAACACTATTTTGAGGAGCAAATTTCTAAAATTTTTCTTGGAGAGGAACTTCCAGACCCCACAAATTTACTTGGGATTCACATCGTTTACACAATTTTGAAATTTAGTGCACCAAAATTAAAATCCTATGTAAAGTCATCTAAAATTTAACCAATAAAAATACTCATGAGGGGTGATTCAAATATTAAGTAAGCAAGTTTCTGGTCATTTTTGACCCTCCTCCCCCCTTTTCAGCATAAATAAGCAAATAGCAAACCTCCCTCTCATAACTGAAGGGTTTGGTGGATGAAGGGGCTATGTTACATTTTTTGAAAATACAATCTTAATTCAATGGATGAAAGAGCTATGTGCAGATGTGTTATGTAGCAAAATCTGAATATTTCAAAACAGCTAGAAACAAAGATATGAAGAAGATGAAGGGGCTGTGTAACAATAAAAGTTTGAACCTAGATTACTCTAAATTAGGGTTTTGTTACATAACCCCTTCATCTCCCAAGCCTTTCAATTGCATAAGAAAATTGCCGGGACCCCCCCCCCCTTTGTTCTTTTTTTGGTACAAAATCTAATGTACTGTTTAGATTTCTGCAATTCATTGTTCTCCATGAACACTTAACCTATTGTTAAAACTTTCCTTACGCAAAATATGCTTGAATTTTTTCCCGACTCAGTTTCTTTGTTAATTGTATTTTTGGTTGAATTTTGAAATTACTTATGCAAGAAACAAGACATTTTTGAAAATGCAGTGTTTGCGACATCTTACATAAGCATCACTAATACTCCCCCTCCCCCCTTGTCAGGAAAAATAAGCCCCCTCCCCCCTTTTATGGTTCCCACTCTTTGAAAACATTGAAAATCAAGGACTTTTCAAGGACCACAGCAAAATTTTCACGGACCTTTTTTCACAGACATTAAAAATTATAATCTTTCTAGAGCATTTGGAGTTGTTTTTAAAATGCCCACTGACTCCAACTTAATTTTCTACCTAGGTTCTACCTAGTTGGTTCACTTGCGGAACCAATGTAGAAGGCGTTACTACCATAGTTTCATGATCGGAGCATTTCAAACATTGCAGTTAACAGCAGAAAGAAAAATTAGAAAAATCAGCGAAAGGTGGCTGGAGTGGATTCAAAATTCAAGGACCTTTCGCATTTCTCATGGACCTAGGCGGCTTTTCAAGGACCTAATTTTAACAGCAAAAAATTCAAGGACCGTGGGAACCCTGCCCTTAGGTGCTTATGCAATATTTATAACGGCCCCCAAGGAGGTACCCCAGAAAAATGTTGAGTCAAAACCATGGGCGGATTTAGGTGGTGAACCCTGGGGGTGCGTAGTGGAAAACTTGGGGGTGCAAACATTCCCTGATGGCTTTGAAAACATGATTTTCCCTATAAAAATTGAATTTTCTCAAAAAGTTGGGGGTGCAACGCACCCCCATGCACCCCCTTAAATCCGCCCATGGTCAAAACCCCCGAAACAAAAGTGGTTACGGCCCTGACTCTGTCTACTCACCATATCTTCCAACTCCGGCAACAGCAGCGAATACACTCCCTTCTCCTTCCTGCTGCCTTGCAGCTTGACTTGCACAACAGTCCCAGGGGCGGACTTGCTGAGCACCGACTGAGTTCGCTCACACAGGCCACAGTTGAGCACCGCGCAAGAGTGAGCCTGCACCCTGCCCACAAGAGAGCGGCCAAACTCCACAAAAAGCTCCCCTCCGGAGCACTTGGACACAAAGCCGCTGTACAATTCGCCCTCTTTCAGTGTCTCCGCGGTAACCTCTGGAACGAAATCTTTGGATTGGTGGCCGTATAACCTGTAATGGATATTAGGAATTAGGGGGTATATAAAGAATTTTCAGGGATGAGACTGGCAAAAAAGCAAAAATCTGAAAACTGCACGAACAATATTTGATCTCTTAAATTGAGAATAAATCAGAAAAACTAATAATAATTAGTTAACATTAATTTCAACAATAAATTCTTACCCTTTAAAATTAAAAGTTTTACTGTGTTAAGCTGTTATATTAAATTGGCTTCTAAAATATGAAAATTTATCATATAAAAGAGCCTCATAAGACAAGAACATAGCAATGAATATCTACCTGGACTTCCTGAGCGTAGCAACACACGTCTTGCCAGAGTGGTTCACCTCAACGAGATGGCAGAGGACGAACCTGAGTCTTCGGCACTTGGCTACTTCGTGTTCCAGGGGGCCCCACACATCCTGCATGTCTGTGAGGCCCACATGGCCTGAGTAGCCCTGGGGCAGCCTCAGCGTGAGCCCACCATCGCAGCTTGCCTTCTCCACCAGGCCCACTACGTTTGTACCGGGCTGGAGGGGCTTGTTACCTAGAGGAAGAAAGAAAAAACGTCAGTTCTGTGTTGTTCAGTGGGCTGTAAAAAAAAACTTATGAATGAATCAGTTTTTGTTTCCAGGGACCAGGATCTTAAACGTAACCCCCTTTTGTTGTGAAAAACTTGCACAGCATTTTAATTTTTGTGAAAAATCGTAACACCTTTTCTTAATTTATTTTAAGTTTTTCGAAACTTTTTACAGAGAATTATAAAATTAATAAAAGCAGCATTAAATTCTTCAGTTTGTTAGGATTTTAAATACTCAATTAAACATATGCAATTCATATAATTCAATACTTTTAGCTTCAGATTTTTGGCAATATTATTGCAAAGATGTTGATTTTTTAGAAGAATTTGCCGATAAGGTGCCGATAAACAGTACCAAAATTGACCTGTATTAGTCTCTGGTTTCAATATCTTATACATATATATAAAGAAATAGTCAAAAATGTACTTTTTGTTCACAAAAGTGCCCCTTCTTCCCTAGTTTTCAAGCCTAATTTTAGGTTTTTCATGGACTAACATAGAAAGGTGGAAAACCCGTTTATGAGCAAAGAAACTAACTCTCATTAGTATTACTCCATCTCTAAAGACAACTTCTCTAAAGAAGTGAAGACTAAATCATATTACCTTCATGTATTTAACAATTTTCAAACATATTACTAGTATTCACTCATGTTTTAAGAAAGTCTTAAACAGAAAAATTAAAGTAGCCAAGTTGTACTTCTGTTCTACAATTTAAAAAAAACTCTTTTTATGTTTAAGAAGTGAACAGGAATTGATCTATCCAAATCAAAAATTAGTTTTTTCATGTTCAAACTGGAATGAATTACAGATTAAAATATTTCAAATAAAATTCAAGGACTTTGCACTGAATTCAAGTACTTTCCAGGGCTCTATTCAAGAAAAAAATGTGTCTAAAAACATGAATATAAAAGTAAATGAACATCCTGGCTGGCAATGCTTCTTAATCTGCATAAAGTCATCTGTACCTAATTTAACTGCTCATTGTTGTATTTAAAATAACACTAACCTAATCTGGTAAGCATGATTGTGCTCCTCCCAGAGGACCAATGCTGCTTTTCTCCAATTTTGAGCACAGTCACATTAAGAGAGAGTCCAATCTTGAGTTCTTTCTTCAGCTTTCTAAGCACCTGCAACAGAATTTAGTTTTTACTTCATGGGTTTATCAGAGAGACATTTTTGAGCTTCAACAAGATACTGCACATTAGAGTGGAGCCAAATAAAGGCATTTCTGACAATCAATAACTTAAAACCTCTGTTCCTCTATTGAAAGTTCAATTGCATAAGTTGGTCTTTTTGTGTAAATGGATTTCACAACAAGAACTTGACAGCATGGGGACTTTTTTGTTAACAACAAGAAAGGTTTTCAAATATTTAAAGTGCATACACTAAAACTTTAATCCAGCTATTTTAAAAGACAATCCTCCAAAATAAATAAAAATAAATGCAATTATTTACCTTGGCATTATCTGAGAAATTCACATACTCCAAAGTGCCAACACATACAGGGGACAGCCAAAGAGTAGCAAATGTACTGGTCACCTACAAATAAAACTATGTTAGAATCACTCAGATATAAAAGTTAAAATATTCCTTAACCTAAAAAACCCTTAAAATAATAATATACGAAGAGTGTAATCTTATTTTTACATAATTATTTTTAACTACTTTTAGGTAAAGATAAAAAAACTTTGAAGCTTAGTTCTATTATTTTTGACAATGTAATAAAAAAAAATTTAAGTTAGTGTGTTTTTAAAGGATTCATTTGAATGATGTCAATTACATTGAATTTGCAAAAAAAATCATCTTGGACAACTTTTTTTTGTTGAAAACTAGACTAACTCATATGAAAAAAAATATGCAATCACTTTCTGTTACAATTTTGTTAAATACAAAATATTGTGGCCTACTTTGTGCATTAGAAAAGAAGAAAAAATATAAACAATTAAAAAGTGTGTTCCTTTAAAAATTTTGCAAAACTTTTAAGTTTTAAAAATTAATTTTGGCAAAAGAGGAAAAAAATGCCCTTATCATAAATCCCTGAGGTTTAGCAAGTCAATATAACTGCTTCTTGATATTATTCCAGTTGCACTGTAATTATAATTAATAAACTGAAATTAAGAAGCTCAACTGTCATTAATTCAGGAATGACATCACATCAAAATTCTTGTTAACTAATAGAGTGATGAACCTTTTATCTGGAATACTAAATTCTGGAATTCTCCTGAATGTTTACAGATTTAAAAATTTCTTGTTCTGAAGGTGTATTTTCCCACAAAACTTATGCAGTGCCTAATGAACTGATGAAGCAGAAATGTCATTAATGTTTTAAAAAAACCAGATTTATATGGGGCTACTGCTGAAAATAAGCCCCCCTGCTGATTCCTGACAGGGTTCATACTCTATCTAAGTAAAATTCAGGAGTCTTTAAGGAGGTTTTCAGGGGTAAATTACAAAAACATTAGGAGGTAACGCGAGTAATTATTAAGCTTACTACTTTAAATGTCATGAGCAGAATGAGTTCAGAATGAATTATTGAACAAAGAAGTCAAAACAGGTTAGAATTTTACTTCTTAACAGAACTTTCAAATAAAAAAAAAATCAAATTCTGCTACGGGCCTAGTGGCCCATCAGGCGGTGCCCATCTCCGTTTCCTTAGCCTTTGGGTCTGGGGTGCTAATTACTTAGCTTGTGTCCAGGCCGAGTGGCTAGCCCGACGCTGGACCCCCAGTTGATTCCCTAAGCGAGCTTGGTGCTCATTTTATCAACCCCAGGAGGATGAAGGGCTGAGTTGACCCATGACCAGCTACCCAAGCAGGAGCCGCAAGGCATCGAACCTGGGTCGGTAATGCTCGTAGCCAGGCACGCTGACCACTATACCACCGCCGCCACAACAGAACTTTACTGATTTAAAAAACAATAACTTTTAACAAATTGTTACTTAAACTTCCTTTTGCTCTTTGATAGATAATTTTCAGGAGTTTAGGGGAAAAATCAGGAGAAAAAACATAATTTTCAGGAGTTTTAAGAGCCCTAAGAAAAATAAAGCAAATTTAAGAAGTTTTTCAGGGATTTCAGGAGGCTTACAAACCCTGTCCTGAATACTGACCTCTTTCACATATCCAGTCACTTGCATCCCTGGCCGGAGCTTCTTGTCCATGGGCACTGGAGGGGGGTAGGTCAGGGAGCACTCCAGGAAGTTCTTTGAGATGGTTCTGTGGCTGATGGGGAGGAAGTTGTGCGACTTCTTGCTGCACTGCCCTAGAACGTGCACCTTCATCTTCATTCCCGAGGAGAACTCCAGCAGGGGAAGAGAGTTCTGGTGGAAGACAAGAGTGTTTTTTGCACAAATAATAAACTAACATTCAATTGATTTTTAAAACATAGTGGGCTGACACTGGTGCAAAAAGTGCTTAACCCTGGGGAGGGCAATTGGGGGATCACACCCAATGCGCATATTGTACCTGGTCGGGGGAAGCTCGAGGAAAATTCTACAATGCATGGAAATTTAAAAAGTTTTAAGATTTGAGAGTTGGCATATCTAACACCATACAGAATCAGAAATTTTTTTTTACAATTTCTACCCTTGTATATTAGTATTGCTATAGATTATGTTAGTGTAACTGAACGTGGTACATATAAGTTTCAAGATGCATTGATACTATGTTAGTCAATGAATGAAAAAGGAAATTGAATGCCTAAATTTCAGAACTTATCACACTTAAAGCAGTTTCAGCATACTGACAACAATGAAAAAAACCCAGCTTTTTAAGAGTGATATCAAGTTTGAAGTACCCCCTTGTTTTGGGTTAATGTCACACATAAACCCTCTTTTTGGACAAAAATATGAGCAGAATTTTTGAATTATCCTTCATTTTACAGAAGATAATTAATTCTTTTCAACTTAGGAATAGGCTATTTCAAAATCCTTAAATACATATTGTTGATCAGGGGAAAAAAATCTTACTTCTTCAGCTGCTCCCACTTGTGTGATGTGAACTCTACCTTTGAACTCTTTGTTCACAACTATGTTCAACTGGTGACCAATAACATTAGTAATGCTGGAAGAAATAGGAAAATAATTACATAAAATTTAGAAATATATAGTAATATTTTTTAAAATGTCAGAGATCATGGTTTAAAATGGAGATTGAAAGTTATCATATAATTTATTTATAAAAGAGATCCTTGTTTCACAAGCGATGAAGAAACAGTGGCGGCTTACAAGATATTCGAATGACGGTTCAGTCTTAATTTGGAAGTTTGTAAAAATGAAATTTACAGGTATGACACAACTCACTATACTAATTACTAATTTTGCCTTGCTAACAGGAGACAAAACATATAAAGCGTGAAATTTTGTTTGCATTTATAAATTTATCAATATTTCTCATAAAATCTAGATTGAATTTTCATTTGATATTTCTAGTTTTCAATTTTGTAGCTTAAATTATACTTTGATAGAATTTGAATATGAAAAATGAAATTATTATGTTAACTACCACACTTACACTGCCTTGTGAGTTTTGATAGGTTCATATGTCTCCCGAAGTGCAATGTCATTGGCAGACACCTCAGGTTCCTTTTGTTTCTTTGTCCCTTTAGACCCTGAACTCTGGTTTCCAATCTAAACAAAAAAAGTTTTATATTTCTTTATACAACTTGTTGTACAACATAATGAACTAACCTAAAACACTAAAGAACATTAACACAAACAGTTTTAATACTGATTGAGTTTCAGAATAGTTTTGATATAAAATTTTTATGGCTATAATGCAATTATCACACCAGAACCTTCTTTCAACTATCAATTAATTAAATTAAATTACTTAATAAAACTTTAATTTCAACTAAACTGAAATCTTTCAACTATCTTCCAATTATTCTTCAACTTTAAATTCTGCCTTTTAAAAGATGATCAGTGTTTCCAACCCACCATTGAATATGGGTAGTAAACTTCTATCCTTTTGAGCTATAGAGGTTCCAGGACTGTAACCTCTTGATTATTAAGTGCTTAAATTAAGTACCTTTTATTCAGAAACAGAGAAAAGCATTACCACCAGAATCAAGTGCCATATACATTTGGCTACTGCCTTAACAAAGTCTTCAAAAAATTTAAAATCTGTATGTAAGCAGAGTTACAATTTCTACTTAATCCCCATTCTATTCTAATTAATATATTAATCACCAACATTGGAACCCTAAAAAACCTACTGTCTGTATAATAATTTCAGCTCTCGTTTACATTTCTGTTGCCAAGGAAACAGGACTCTCCTCATTTTCAACGGGGGAAATTGTTGCATTGAATAAGAATCTTTGTTTATTATTTTAACAGTTCACTAATTCCAGCTTCTAACATATGTGTGCAGCTGCATCAATTCCAAAAAGAAGACTGCTTGTGATTGCCAAAAAATTCTGCCAATAATCTTCCGTCAGCTTTAATCCCAGTCAAATCATAATATGGTTTATCCCTATCTAAAATGAACTAGTCTTGTTTCTATAGCAACCACCACAACTAGACAACTAGGCAAGAGCTCATCTTGTGGTAGACAAACAGTACCTTATTAGTAACAGGTAACAGAATTGTACCAGATATCTTAACTAAACCAATTAGATACACATATTTTAGATAATAACTTTTTAACTTTAATAAAACTAGAGTAAATGAACCAATTAGAGTATAATTCAGAGAACAACTTCCTCACTCACCATTGAAAGTTTGAGCCTCTGCTTTAGAGGATTGCAGTGAGTGACACGACAAGACACTGTGTGTCCAACATACAACAAAGAAGATTTGGGTACTTCTTCAATAGGAATAAGGCCCTGCAAAAGCAATACAGTTAATAATGTTGAAATGTTCACAGAAACACTAAAAATAATCTTAACTAATAGCACATGCTCAAATTTTGGTGACTTTTTTTTATTTTGTAGGGCTTAATCTCTTTTGTTGAGAGGGAATCAAGTACTTTTCAAGGTGCATTTTAAGTTTTTCAAGGACTAAAGATAGACAAAAGAAAAAAAAAACACCAATGAAAAAAAAAATAAAAAGAAGCACAATAAACTTTGAAGCTGAAATAAAACTATACTTTATCAAAGTGCTTGGTGAGACCAAATTAAAAAAAAAAAATAAGGACTTTACATACAATTACTTTGTACAAAATTTGAATACTTTCATGGGCTTCTGAAGTTGAAAATAAAATTTCAATGCTTATCAACAGGGATTGATTTTTAGAAATACAGGTGCCAGAACAGTACCATTCCTTGGGTAGGTGTAGGAATTCCAAAATTAGGACATTTTAGGAGATATTTCAGTTTCTAGAGAGAGGTACCAGAATGTCATTCTGAGGCATTCCAGCTCAAATCGAACCCTGCTTATCAAGGATTTTCAAGGCCTGTGGGAACCCCCTGTTTTATACCAGTAAGAGAACATTAACCCTTTCAGTCCTAGCTGCCCCAAATGTTAAAAAATCAGTGGTATAGGATTGAAAGGGTTAAAACTTTTCTCAGTTAAAGGATCAAACATAAAATTGCACCCAGTGTTACTCCTAGGATTTTTTTGGTGGAGTAAAAATACTCCTTGACCTTTTTAGGAGGAGTGAAATTCAATAATGAGGAGTGAAATAAGGAAATAGCATAAACTACATATACAGGGACAAAATTTCTATTAAAAACGCTTACTTTTTTATGGACAAAAAGAAATTGAAAAAGAAATGAGGATGCTATTTTGGTACTCCAATAAAACTGTCTAAGCATCAGAACAATAAATGAAAAAATTACTTTTGCTACATAAATATATAAAAACACAATTAAAAAGTATGATAATTAGGATGCCATGGCTGAAGATTTCAGCTAAACCTTTGTGAAAAATTCAAAGAGTGAAAATACTCCTGTCTAGTTTTTTAAAGGGTAATTCCGATTTTCAAGGAGTGAAATACTCTCTCAGAGGAGTTAAAAATAACTTTACCTTCACATCATTGAAGAAAGCAACTAGAATGTGCACATCCTTCTTCTGCACAATCACTCCTTTGTAGGACTGGCCTTCCACAGCTTCTTCATAGGACTTCAGAAGTTCCGTTTCTGGAAGGTTCAGGAGGCTGTCCTTGCAAGTCAAGTCCAGGCCAGAGGAATTACTCTTCGATATGACCTGTGAAAGTAAGTCCAGAAAGAAAGTTTTTTAATACAGAAATAAAAAATAAATCTTCCAAGAAACACCAAAGAATACTACACAGAGCACCAGTTCAGAAACCACTGTTTTATTACAACAGAAAGAATAAGGGGATTTCCATAAATTACGTGAAGGTTATAAAGGGGTCCAGCAGAATCTCACCATGGAGGAGGGGGGAATCAATGAAAATCTCATGACAACTTCCAGTTTAAAATTTTTTTTTCCATTATTTTATCTTTTTTAGCACAAGTTTAGGAAAAATACCATACATTAGTCAAAACAGTGAATCATTAGACAGTCAGTCTTGATTATTACAAGTATAAGGCCATGTTTTTGATATTAACATGGATTTGTATCCAAACTTTTACAATGTGTATGTCATAGTTGGATAAAACAAAAAACTCTCTGTGCACAAAAATTTCTTCAAATTTTTTCTACAAACTAATTCAGTGCCCCCAATCATTTGTTTTGATTTTCGGCTTGAAACATAATGACAGTCGCATTGCTCACCTAAATACTGTAATAATGCTTCATAAGCAACAACAGTAAGAAAAAATAAATTTATTTATCAAAAATTTAAGTTATTTGAAAAGATTTGCTGCAAAATTCTAAAACTATCTGCACTCAGTGTGCGCATCTGCTTCTATATTATCCAAGTCTGGTGTATGTTAAGCATCATGCCAACAAGACAAAACAAGAAGGTATCAAATAAATGTATTTATTTAAAAGTTATAATAGGATAAAAATAAATTCTGAAGAAGTAGAAGAAGTTGATTTCTTCACATATCTTGGAGCAATAGTAAATAAGCAAGGAGGTAGCAACGAAGATATCAACCAAAGAATCATAAAAGCTAGAATATGTTTCAAAAGCCTTCAAAAATTTTGGAGAGCTTCAAATATAAAAATCAACACAAAATTAAATGTTTTTAAAGCTACTGTTCGCTCCATACATTTATATGGTGCTAAATGTTGGAATCTCCGTAAAACTGAAACAGAAAAATTAGAAATATTCCAGAACAAATGTCTTAGAATTATATTGAAGATTTTCTGACCTAACACCATATCAAACAAAGATTGGTTCAATTCCGTTAGAGTCCCCGCTAAAATATCGCCCGGTTCTTTTAGACAACAAAAAGTAGAAATATTCATAAATAATTTCAAACTTCTGAATTAAAATGCTTAATTAGATCAATAACTATTCAGTTTATTAATAAAAGTCAGAAAAATTTGTTGATATTTGGATTTATTTAGCGATTTGGATATTGGCGATATTTAGCAGGGACTCTAACGGAATTGTACCCAAAGATTTATTAAAAAGGGCAAAATTATCGCCCATTCAAGAAGATATTCTGAAGAGACGATGGAGATGGACTGGACATGTCCTTCGTTCAGAACGGGATTGCCCTGCTAACATCGCACTTAATGAGGTATTTTCACGTTTTGAGATTTAATTTTATTCAAATAGTAGATCGAAAACCATGAAGAATGACGTTTACATCAAGTATTTCCGTGGCCTAGTTTCTGAGATATAAATTTTTGAAATTTCGTTTTTCTTACGGCGCGAAAAACACCCGTTTTTCCAATGGCCGATCTGTGACGTCACGGCCCGTAGTAACAGCAGCGTCATGCGTTGCTAAGCTTGTTTGCGCTTGTTTACTACACGTTTCTACCAGTGTATTTCCCTCCGCTTTGTTTGCTGTCTCTCGTTATTAATTGAAACAATGAATGATTCCCAATTCATCCTATAAGTACTGTTTAGTACCTAAATGCAAAAGCACAAGCGTCAAAACTCCAGACAAGCTTTTTTTTACGTACAGCTGAGGAAAAAAAAAAACGTTACAGTAGACTTTGCGGGCGAACGGGTGGGGTTAGAAAGATGCTGTTGGTGTCATTTTTCAGGATTCAGTGTATGCTTGAAAAAACTAATTGACTATTTTTCTCTCAGAGGTCGTCTTCTGGCGCAACGCAATTAAAAGTGCAACTTTTTTTCATGGGAGACCCCAATTTTTATTCAATTTTATGAAAGATCATACTAATTTAACCCTCAAAACCGAGTTTCATTTAATTTGCTCACTAAGCATAGCCATGACAGACCGTCAAAAAATAAAAAATTCATATACAAAGCCTTAAATTAGTCGCCAACATCCGACCGCCAAGTAAGAATTTCTGTCAATCTACCAGTACTAGTAGTGAACCGATTTTCATTAATATTTCAGTTTTAAATTGTTGAAACATGAGATAAGTTTGTTTTATTAAATTTTTAAGTTTTAATAAGCATGTAAATACTATGGTTAAATTATTTTTTAAAAATTTGTATAAGTAATTTAAATTTTTTTTACGTGTGAATATATACACGCTTTCACGGTGGGAGTAAATCTGATATTTTTATACATTTTAGTCTGTTTTTTTAAAGGCATAGAAAATTACGTATATAAATGTTTCTTATTCAGTTTTTGTCTTATTTTTTTATTTTTGCCTCCTATAATATCAAAATACTTGCCAAATAACCTAACACTGTTCTCTAATCTCTAGCCCAAATTAAAGGGACAATCTCGAAAAACTCAGTTAAAATACTCAGTTTAAAACTCAGCTCAAATTATGACTGAGAACCATAGAGATCTAATTTTTAATATTATTATTAGATCCTAAAGTAATAGTAATTAGTGGAGTATTGTTAGAGACCTAAAACTGGAGGATACAATAACGGTACATTGTATAGATGTATGCTTATCTGTCTAAAAATCATTATTATTAAAAGCTGTATACCTTTAAAAAAACATTAATAGTGGATACATAATTAATAAAAATTCCATAAATTCTAAGATATGAGTAAAAACACAATTAAACAGTTTATTTTTTCCATTTCCTTTTCACAAAAGTTACATTTAAAACCATTTTTTTTATGTGATGATGTTTGTCTTATATTCTTAAATAATTTTTTAGACAATTCACATAATTGAGCGATTAATTTTATGCCTTTAAAAACGATTGATAAGTTATTGTTCATTAATGGAGAAATAGTAGAAGTGAAAATGAATATGTACCTCATGGCTTTCACGTCTCTCATTTCCGCACTCATGAAATCAGGGTTATTACCCAAGAAAGAGAACATGCAAACTGTATCTATCTTCGGCAAATTGTCCGATGATCTTTTTAAAAATCCAGGTAGAAAAGGCATTTCAAAAATTTTGAATAAAATTGAATTATAATAGCACTTTCTCAAGAACGAAGCGAGAATACCATTCGAAGCACAGTAAACACACTTGATTTGGCGTGCCGTGACGTCACATCCAATAGAAACCCGTTTTCTGATCACGTGACTTTTCTGGCGTTTTCGCGAAGGTAAAATAGCATTTTAAATGATTTAAAACCATTTTTCAACCAAAAAATTTGAAATTTGATAGTTTTAAACCATAACGCATCGAAAAAGTGTGAAATTAAAGCGATTCCCTCACTAGTGAAAATACCTCATTGGGCACCCGACGGAAGGCGCAAAAGAGGGAGGCCGAGGCTTACTTGGCAGCGATATATGCACCAAGATCTGTGCAAGGCAAGACTGAATGGATGGGAGGAGGCAAGAGGGTTGGCCCAGGACAGGGGTGCATGGAGAAAGAGACTCGAGGCCTTATGTGCCAGCTGGCGCGAAGAGGATAAGTAAGTAAGTATTTAAAAGTTATAGGGAAAATCTCACTTGAGAATTTGAGAGGGGTCCAGCAAAATCCTACTAAATCTCACCAAGGGGAGGGAGGGGGCCAAAATTTTGAGAAAAAACCCACGCCCACCTCACATAATTTATGAATTTTATTGAAATTTCTTACTCTGCATTTGACTTTTGAATCTGGCTTGAACAGCTTTTCAGGCATGGTTAGGTGGACGTCAGACATGAAGACTCTTCGCACAAAGCCGCTCAGACCAGGGCAGATTTGGACGAACATCCCACTTTCAATGTGCTTCTTCACTGTAGCCTGGAAGAGGTCATTAAAATAAACAGATAATAGATATAAAATAAACAGATAAACTAAATAAACAGATCACATAATAAGATCCTAACACTATAGCTGACATAGGGGAAATCAGAGTGGCCACAAAAAACTTGTTTCAAAATTCCCTGGTAATTCCAATATTGGATCGTTTTGCATAGTGAATGAAATTCTCAAAGTGTTGGAAAATATTTTAATTCATAGGATTTCATAGAAATTTTACAAATTTAATTTATAGATAGGAGCATGGAAATGCACTTTTAAAAACTTGAAAGTCAGAAAAATGCTGAATTTATTTACAAAACTTGGCAGATTTTAAAAAAAATTCCCTGATTATTATCAGATTTTTTAAAATTCCTTGATTTTTCTCTGATAATTCCAGGTTTTTAAGGTTTTCCAGGTTAGTGTGGTCACTAATGCACTAAAAATTGTGAATAATTGTTCTGAATGATGGTCTTAATAGCAACAAAGAGGATCATTAAATATATGTCACACAAGAAAAAGATATTTTCCCTTAGTGTTTCTCATTTGTTTATTGAATGATTTATTGACATTTTGTCCTTTAATTCTAATTAACTATAGGTAAATTTTATTGGTAGATAAAAGGCATTCGAGATCAATGGATAGCAAAAGTAGTTTTAACAGTTTTTAAATTTAAACAACTTACTTCAAAGATATTGCCTATCTGAACATCTTCTGGATTAATGATTACTTGATTTATCACTGATCTGAAAAGGGAAGAGGGATTTCTTTAAATCAATAAAGATAATAAATTTTACTGGCAAATGTAGAAATAAAGAAGTAAAACTATTAGACAGGGTACAACTGTAGGACAAGAAAAATATTTTAGAAGCCTGCAACTTTTCATAGACAACTTTCAATACACCAAGCTCTATTTTTTTTAAAAAAAATGAAAAGTCATGAAAAAGAGGCTGTAATTGCTCTTACTGAAAATATCATATCCTAACATGCAAATAAAACAAAATTAAAGAAATGTTTACAGTAAAAACTAGCAGAAGCATAAGAAAAAATCATACTTACTCTCTGAATGATAACTGAACTAGATTATCCAAGTAATGAAGAAAAACAGCTCTAGCCCTAAAAAAAATACTTTTTAAGTAAAATAATACTTTTAGATTTTAAAACATATTATTTATAACAATGACAATGATTGCTCTAAACCAATGGGTGTATGCTTGAAAGAAATTATTAAAGAATATAATTAAAATGAATGTAATATCTGAACATTTAAATACCAAGGTATTCACTTTTATTAATTATCATCACATATCCCTTTAACTGTCACTGCATAAAAAATGGCTTTTTAAAAATGTGCAAATATCAATGTAGTTAACCTAATTCCACACAGTGAAAATCTAGGTAAATTCAACCAAAATGAAACTTACTTGGGTACAACAGGTGTTTTAAGTAATGACTCATGAGAAAATTCTCCCTTCTCTGGAATTTCACCTTTCTAAAACAGAGAAACAAAAAGTTTTAAACCACAAAAATTTTACCAAATGAAAATGTACCTCACACATTACATAAAAGTGCATAGCAAATGTGAACTAATGTGAGGGTCATGACATCAATTATTGAAAAGCCAGCTTTTTAAAGAAATACTTTAACATATACCTTTTTACTTTTCAACCTTTTTAATGGTTCTTTCGATTTTTGGTTCTTACGTATTAACCTGTCGACCAGGGCCGTATCCAAGGGGGGGGGGTTTAGGGGTTCAACCCCCCCCCCCCCCGAAATTTTGACATCAATTTTTATACTGCTATTTTTCTTGAAAATTATGTCTTACAAGGAGCGATATCCTCTTCGGGTATAACCCAAAGGGTCTCAAAATGAGTCAAAACCCTACTTTTAAGGGTAAATTTTCCAAAATTTTTTGGGGGTAAGACCCCCAAACCCCCTCGAAATTTTGAAATCTATTAATATACGGTTTTTTCTTCAAACTTGTGTGATTTACAAGGATTGGTTCTCTTTAATGTAACCTTATATGTCTCAAAATGCTACTTTTAGGGGAAAAATTCAAAAAATTTTCTGGAGTAGGAACCTAAAAACCATCTTAACATTTCGCCATTTATTACAATATACCTTCTTTTTACCTTGAAAATTCGGCCACTTACAATGAGTGGTGCTCTATGGGTGTAATCTAAAGGGTCTCAGAAATGAGCTAAAACACTCTTTTGAGGGGCAAATTTCCAAAAATTTTCTCAGACCCCCCTTTTAGTTGGAATTCATATTGTTTATACAATTTTGAAATGTAGTGCATCAAAATTTCAATCCAGTGTTGTCATCTAAAACTTAACATATAAAAGTACCCGTAAGGAGGTACCTCAGAAAATATTTGAGTCAAACCCCCCCCCCCCCCGAAACAAAAGTCTGGTTACGGCCCTGCTGTCGACCATGTGCAGATGAATCTGTAAAAGCTATATAAGTCTGCTAATTAAGCAATTAGCAGTGCCACTGAATGGTCCACAGGCTAATATGTAAGTACCCAATTTTCTCTGCACTTTAAATTAAAAGCAATGATGGAGGAAAATATTATAAAACACAAAGGTAATGTTCCATCACAAATCTATTATTGCAGCATAATGTACAATGTGAAGCTTAAAACTAAAAGCTTAATATTACCCTTATAAAGCCTGTTTGACCTTTGTTCAATTTGAAGAACAGCCTGGTATGCCATCCGAATTCATACTTGACATTTTGCAACAGATCGTGTCTTTTGACACTAAAGAATGTTTTGAAAGTCTGTGGAGTTGGTACAGAACCAACAAACAGGTAGATCATGTGTGTAACAGGGTGAACATACAAAACTGTACCAGACACCTAAAACCAAATTGAACATTAAAGAATATAGAAATGCAAAATAGGAAACTTAGCACCACTTTAGTGAATTATCATTTGTTCAGAAATAATTTTTTGTTACATTTAAATTTTATAAATAAAAAAATGATTATGAACTCACTTTCATTCCTTCTGATAAAGCTCTTTGAGAGGAAGATAGGTAGGAAACATTGGTGCAGGCATCAAAATTAGAGTATTTCATGTAGTAGAATGGGTGCTTAACCTGAAAACAATCACCATGAATCATTATTTAATATTTTATTTTAAACATTTGCAAAAAATATTATAGCTATATTCTATATATAATCTATTATTATAGATTTGCTTTATTTTTTTAATTGAGCTGTTAATCACAAAACGAATCAGTTGAATTATTATACTGTTATTAGAATAACAATAATTTAAAACAAATCAAGATTGAGATACTTGGTTGTAAGTTTTATAATGGCATAAGATGTCATGTCAGTAATTGATTTTTCCCTGAATAAATACTTAGTTGAAATGCTTTTAGTTTAGTACAAACAATAATCAAAGAAAAATTTATACTTTTAAGATAGTATATTTACAATTTTAAACACCTCAAATGGAATTAATCATGTATAAAAATGTATGTGCATGCATATAAATTGAGTTTATTAACTTTGCTCCATCTGTTATGTTTGTATGTCTGAAAACTTAAGATTAATACTGTTACAATAATATTACACAAACTGGGGTTGAAATTAAAGATGTGCTTCTTTAAAAATTCAGATCAAATTTTAAACAAATAAAAAACTATTCATAAATAATATACATACATTGGTAACATTCACTGCTAAGTGAGTCCCAGGTGTAATAGAGGATAACTTCAAAGTTACATCATCAACCTATGAGAAACAAACATACTGGTATATAGAAAAGAAGAAAAACACAGAATTTGATGATGATGAAATCTAAAGGTCACAATTAAAAACAGAAATTCTATTGCTTTTAACAATTGTTTATGGAAATGGTTCATTATCATTTATAAAGGTATGAAATTTTATAAAACAATTATTTGATATCTGTGTAAAAAGTTTTCCCCAAAAAAATTTCCAAGAGTATGAAACATACAACACAGTGAAATTTTTCCCTTCATTTGCAATTTAATCATACTTGGTAAGTGTATACATATAATTTATAATATGGTTGTATAAAATGAACAAGCATAAATCATATATTTTAACACCATTAAACACCATAACACACGTAAACACCATTTTTTAATTGGACACAAGTGTAATTATATTAACTTAATGAGTTTTGTGAGCTACTAGGAACATATTGCTTGATTGAATAATATTTGAATGAATAATAAAGATTTTTTGTATTATATATAAGGTGTTATATTTTGATATTTGATTATTTTGGCAATATGGCACTTGCGCCCGGCTAATCCTAAAGTGCCGAAATTTAAAATCCTAACCGATAGGCTATACCCAGGTAAAACTTCAGCACACAAAACAATAAAGGGTTTTAAATAAATAATTCAACAATGGGGTAGGATAAAAATAATATTAGGTACCTCACTACATGGCACTAAACAAAAACTTACCAGAGGATAGGTCTCGCTAAAGGAAATGTAAGAGAGAGTGACGACGTTCCCGCTCTTTGGTCCGGGCACTTTCTTGACCACTGAAGCTACCACCTGTCCTTTGGAGAGGGTGCTGTTGTCACAATGGAGGGTGAACGGCATGAAGGCCTGGGTCCCCTTCACCCCCAGATCAATAACGTAGCCATGGTCTTCAACACTGTCCACAGCTCCATACACCACCTGTAATACAGTAAGATTGTAAAGATGGCGAAAATTTTCACTTCGTTTATTGGTGCTTATTATTGCATTTTCAAAGGTAAGAAATAGAATAGAAATACCAGATGGATAAAGACTGTTCTGAATTGAATTAAAGCACCTACTGACAAAAAAATCTTGACTCATAAATGAAGGGCTTGGGAGATGAAGGGGTTATGTAACAAAACCCTAATTTAGAGTAATTTAGGTTCAAAGTTTTAATGTTACATAGCCCCTTCATTTTCTTCATATCTTTGTTTTTAGCTGTTTTTAAATATCAGATTTTGCTACATAACACTTCTGTACATAACTCTTTCATCCATTGAATTAGATTGTATTTTCAAAAAATGTAACACAGCCCCTTCATCCACTAAACACTTCAAATGTCGGTTTGAAATGCACAGTACAACCTAATTTATTTATCTGAACTAACTGGAACTAAGAACAATCGGGAAAACAGAAAATTTGGATAGTAATCTAATCTGGGTGATAAACAAAACAACCCCTTAAATAAGTAGACTTATCATGATAAAAAAAACTGTATTCAGTAGAAAATAACATAAAATTGTTTTCTAGACACTTAAAACTATAAAAAAAAACTTCTGGTTTAATTTCTTTAAAAAAAAACTTGGTCCTTGGTTTTCTATGTTTAACACTTATGGCCATTTAAAAATCAATCAAAATGCCAACAAATCCGATCAGGATAAAAGAAGTTTTACTGTGAACTCCTTTGTGAGTTAACACATAACTGTATTAACAATGTTTTTTTAATGTGTTTTTACAAGAATTATTCTTACATTCACTACTTTGTTTAACTTATGAATTTGCTAAGTTCGTAATGCATGAAAATAAAGTTCTAACATATAGGCCATCCAGAAAGAAAAGGTGCAGACATTAAATTTGAACTTTTAAAACACATAATAAGCAACAGGTTACCTACTGGAAATTATGGAGCTAGGTTTTAGAAAAGTGGCATAACAAAGCACTGGCTTACCATTTTAGAATAAAGGGCATTGGGCCTCAGTTCTTCATTCACATCTTTAGGGTCAATGGAAAGGGTGATGATTGGCTTCTTGAGATCCTCTCTGCATGAAATTTGCATGACTTTGCAGGGGTACACTGCCCCAAGGGTGATAACAGAATCCAGGCTTACCTGAGAAAGGGAAAAAAGGGGTATTCAACTGAATCATATAAAAGGAAACCACCATTCTATTTACTTTTTAAATTTCAGTTTCAAAGAAGTTTGGACAGATGATATTTGAAGGGGTTTTTTTTTTCATTTTCAAAATAGTATAAACTTTAAATTTGCTTAATTTGGAGTATCATAAGTTGAGGTATTACTGAAGTAGCAAAACATGGGTCTGCATTTAGAAATAATTGCATTTGTGCAGGTCATTATATCCATAAGGTGCTTTCTCATGATAGGCATTTGGGCACCTTCCATACACAGTTAAGTTTGAATAAGGTTAATAATTTATACTTGTGTTAATTTTTGCACATTCATTATCTGTTTTATACATTAGGTGTTCTTTAGAATGATTTATAATAGTTAAAGCTGCTTTTAACTTGCAAGTGACTCCTAGATTATGCACTCTTAGAATATTGCCTAAAAGAGTAACCCCAAGAAGTTTTTAGTAATAAAATTAAATAAAAAAGTAAATGTATTTTTTCATAAAGAATGATACCCTTGTATAGCCAGAAAAGTTTTTAAAATACTTACTAACAATTAATAAAAAAACACTAATTTGATGAAGTTCTGGCAGATATTCTGATGATTATTCTCATTGGTAACTGGTAATGTATAGGTAGAAACCAGTGGCGTGCGGTGACATTTTTCCCAAGGCAAGCAATCGGGTATATTTCTTGTAAAAAAATTTTAAAAATTTTCGGATGGTTGTTGCAGTTTTACAGGGACTAATACAGGTCAATTTTGGTGCCGTTTAAGGCTGCTGTCATTAATGTTATAGTTTTCATTAAAAATATTAATTATGTAAGTATAAAAAATTTCACAAAAATTAAAAAAACTGTCACAATTATTCACAAAAATTAAAATGCTGTGAAAATTTTTCAGAAAAATGGTGGTTAAGTTTAAAATCCTAGATTGGTCCTAGGATTGCAGCAAGACATCGTTTACCGTTTACTTGGTAAACCGATAGATGGCTCTGCAAATCATAGAAAGCAAAATCCAGATTGCTTACAAGAGAAAAATTAAAATGACTTTTTTCCCTTAAACACTCATTTAAAAACTCAATCAAGATAAATTTAGAGTTTAAGCTGCAAGTACTTGCAAATTCTGCCAAAGGTTTTCTCCAATTCACACTTTAAAAGCTTCGAAAAAATGTCTCTCGAGATCTGAAGTACAGTACACCCCGCGACGACAGAAGCAATTCTGGAAATGCTTAAAATGTAAGGGGAGAAGAGGGTAGAGGGTACTGTTTCTCCCGCGCGCTGGGAAAGACGGTGACTGAGCGCCTCGAGTGAATTCTCCTCGAGACAACCCGGCACCATATGGTTACATACAGAAGGAGAGAGGATATGAAAATAAAATGTCGCAAAATAAAATTTTATATTCTTGGTGTGGAATTTTAAAGAAAAGCTTCATATTTTTTAGGCAAGCAATGCTTACATTGCTTATATGGACGGCACGCCACTGGTAGAAACATAATATCTCTAAGATTATTAGTAATAATTGCAGCATTTAAACACTATAAATATTTACTCACTCCTTCATCTTGTTCTTCCTGGGTGGAAGCCTTCAGCTCTTCTGTGAATGCTCTGGACACATTGGAAAAGGGGACGGTGCCCACCAGACACCCAGGAAGAGACACAGTCGCACAATTGAAGCGGACTTCAGTGACACAGCCCAACAGGAGAGTGCCTTCTTTGATGAACTGGAAAACAACAGTTTGTGTTACATAAATGTGTTTTTGAGGCAAATTTTAAAGAGAAGATCACAAAAGAATGCAATATACACTCTATACTCCAAAATTGAAGGGATCAGGAAGACATAAAAGAGAAAATGTGCTTTAGAGGTAACAAGGAAACCCGAAAACCTTTTATTAAACATCGACATTTTGAGAATACTTTGAGATCACTGTTGAATTACAAATAAAAACATTTAATGAACTGTACAAACTATAAAGGTTAGTATACACCATTTAAATAAAGGACTGAACACTTTGCAATGAAAATCTATCTTATTCATTAAGATAATATTCATAATAATTAATATAATAATATCTCTTACTCATAAGGATATAAAATCTGCATTTAAATTTTGAACGACTGATCTCAATAATTCCCAAAGCAGCACAGGCAAGAATATAAATATAGGATCTCTAGAAATGTAGGATCAGGAACTATAACTTTCTGTGGGGTACACTTCAAAGTAGAGACACATTCAGAAGTATCCTCAAGAGAGATACATGAATTTCTTTACATCATGTTCTCCTTCAAATTCAGCCATCAATATACATAAATTTTTCCTATTTGAACCAATGAAACCAATCAAAATGGCTTATTCTTCCGGAAAAATCCTGGTTTGTTACGGAACCAAGAAAAGGATTTTTTAAATGGAAAGTTAAATGAAATAAATTAGAATCTTGACCATTGCCTACATATTTCTACTTCAAAGTTTCTCATTGCTTGAAATTTCATGAACTAAATTTTTGATAAATGATAAAATTTCACTTTGAAAAAGATTATCCAGAGTTTACTATAAATATGGAGTAATGAACTATTTCATGTTAAAAAATAGTGATAGTGCTTTTCCATTCTAAGAAAGCCACTCAGTCACTTAAATTTAATAGTTCATATTAAGATAGAAATCCAATAACCCTTTAATGTAATAATGCAATAAATAATGAAATAACCCTTTTAAACGAAAAAAATACAAAAATAACATACCTTTAAGTCCAGCATTTCAGCTTTGACTTGCTCCAAAGTAGTATCATCTTCCGTCTTTTTGTGTGTCTTCTTTTGCTTTTTCCTCTTCTAAAAAGTAAATAGAAACATAAAGAACAAATGTTCAACCAATGTGGTACTATAATACAGAAGAACTTCTTTAGAATGATCCCTCTTATGACCAACAAACAATCATTTTAACGAAAAGGATGTTATATCATATCCCAGCGTTTCCCAACCTTTTTACTCCCACGGAACCCTTTCGACAATGCCCAAGTTCCGCGGAACCCTAGCGTCCATGTAACAATATTTTTCTTACTATTTTTTAAATTATTACATAAAACGGAAAATAAGTAACGAAGAAATAGTTTATTTACTATATTTATTTATTAGAATCATTAGAATACAGCTGTAAGGTTTTGAAAATACAATTTTAAGTATTTAAACAATTTTAGCAAGTTTAAAAAAAATAAAACAATTATTAAATATTAATTAATGTGATAATTTGAGTCTTGTTTTGGCACATATATTTTCAATTCTGGGTCTTATTTTCGAAAGGCATACCCGAATCTCGACTTCAATAGAAAGAAGACTATTTCTTTCTTTACTTTTTATGTTTTTTAAACAAGAAAAGGTTGGTTCACACATATATTATGTAGAAAACTGCAATAGTATATTAATTGCTTTTCTTTGAATATTTGGATAATTCTTTTTAACGATCATTGGACATTTTAACCATTGGAAGGCCTTACCCCTACCCCCCCACACACACACTGTATATTAAAACAGGGGTCTCCAAACTTTTCAGCCCGAGGGCCGCATTAACTAACAAACAGCGGGGGGCCAACTACATACTCAAGGTATTTTCAAGAAAAATTTCTTTCAGGAGGGGCCCAAATATCCTCTAAGGAAATTAAGTAATTATCAGGCCCAAAGCTAGATTTTTGCATCGGGGAGGAAGCCTAAAATTATCTCTAAGCCCATCTTTTGCATACTTAATAAGTTTAATGTACCTTTTTAAATATATTTTTATGTAGGATTCTCATTTTGCTGAACTTAATATAAAAATAAATTTAACTAACCGAATTTAAAGTACAAAAAGGGGGGTCTGGGGGGGGTCCTCCCTCAGAAAATTTTTTGAAATTTGACCCTAAAAACAGGGTTTTTACTCATTCTGGTACCCTTAATCCGAATTTTGGGGGCTTGTATCTTTTATTTTTTTAACACCTTTTTCGAATTCCTCGCGGAACCCTTGAGGAGGCCTCGCGGAACCCCGGTTGAGAAATGCTGTCATATCCTGTATGTTTTGTTTGTTTGTTTTTGGAAGAAGTGTTGCATTTAAAGGACAAAAGTGCAACACTTCTTCCAAAAAAAAGCTTGTAGAATTAGAAAGTTAGAGTAGGTTAGGGAGAAAGAAGGTTACTATAGAGCAAGCAAATACCTCTAACAACTTTCAATTTCAAAGATTTTAATGAAAAGGATGTTATAAACCAAATAAAATTATTCCTATGATGAAAAATATTTTTATTACTGATGGTAGTAACATGGGGGTCATTGTAAAGAGGTGTTACCATATTAGACCCCTAATGTTAAATTTTATTTTTATGTACTTAAAATTTTATAGTCAATTATACATATATAGAACACTAGGCTTTACCTACTTGTTATGGTTAAAGGATTTGGTTATTAAATGAAAAAAAAAGCACTCACTTGTGAAGAATCTTTCTCCTGAAACTTTTTCTTCATTCTGAATAGTTTTTTAACCTTCAAAGCAGCTAACTTGCAGAGTCTACAGTTTTCAAAAATTAATTAAAACAATCCTCTAAATATAAAAGATAGCAAATCTGATATATGATTTTAAAAAATGATAGATAATTTTAAACTGGATAATTCTAATTCCTTTTAGGCAATTTCTTTATTCTAAATAAGAGAACATTTGGTTCTTATGTATCATCCTGTTGACTGTTCAGCTGTCGTCTATTAATTCAGCAGCACAGCCATTGCTATAGAACAGTCAATGAGCTATGATAACATTTTCGAATTCAACAGCACGCTTGACGGGATAATACGTAAGAACAGAATGCTCTTAGTTAGAAGCAGATTAGGTACAATTCCGTTAGAGTCCCCGCTAAATATCGCTAATATCAACAAATTTTTATGACTTTTATTAATAAACTGGATAGTTATTGATCTAACTAAACATTTTAATTCAGGAGTTTGAAATTATTTATGAATATATCTACTTTTTTTTGTTTAAACGAACCGGGCGATATTTAGCGGGGACTCTAACGGAATTGAACCGCAGATTAATAAATAGTCACATGATATCTCGTCATTTTGAAAATACACAATATAGTTAAAGAAATTAGATCTGAGTTTAACTCAAACAGTTCATACAAAACAAAGCCTGTAAAAAAGGTTTTTTTACAAACACAATTCTAACAATTTGAATTTAACAAACAAAAGGTGGCTATGACTTAGAGTCAGCGTGGCTAAACTCTTAGATATTATTGAGAAAACAAATAATCCAATTACAACGATTGGTGTAGCTTTATAAACATTACGCCTAAGAATAATAACTTATGTTGTGTCATTATCACACACAGTTGTTGAAAGTCTGATATTAAAGGCAGGAACACATATTTACGTTAGAAATACTTCTACGATAATTCTTTATGACTTATGAGTCGAAGATGTTTCTAATGTGTTGCAATTTGTTAGATATTTAACATAATATGACATTAATACACAGTATTATCACATCAAAAATATATAAGAGAATGAATTTATTTATTTACCAGAATTGTTTTTATAAGAGAAATTAGTAAAAGCAACGCAAAACTTAGCAAATTTTCCAGAATACACAACACACGTGAGTAAAAATTTTATTTGAAAACAAACAATCCTTCGGCAAAAGCGTTGCCACCGCGAAGATGATTATATTCTTATTTGTATGAGGCTTAACCTTAGATCTTAGTTCTCTAATTTAAGAGATGTTCAGCTTATGAGAATGGTAACTTTGAAATTTTATTTCGAAATATTACTAATTTTTACAAGAAAACATCATAAAGTTCAACCCTTTAAGACTTAAGCCACCCGATATTTCTATCGGTCAGGTCAGGACCAGTGGTTGTCTATTTATATTCTAGATGGCAGCACCACAAAATAAGGAGGAGGAGGAGGTGACGCAATAGAGCATTTTCAATCACATGACTCGGACCTAACAACGGCCTTAGCAACAGAAGATGTTACAGTTTTATGCCCTACAGAGGTTAACAGTTACGGAAAATGACTGGCCGTGGAATTCCTCTGTTGGAGAATTTGCAATCACGTGATCCCATACCTAAAAATCGCCTTTGCAACCGATAAACAACGGCCTTAGCAACAGTTAAAAGCCCTACAGTAGATACACAGTTAAGAGAAAATAACCGGTTGTGACGTCACCTGAAAACACTCTATACACTCTATAAATACGGAAAAAATAGTCTTGCGTAATCCGTGTAAACTTGCTAAATTTTTATTTTTTAGAAGTTCTTAATAATCAGTGGTCTTTATTTTTTGGAACGTAAATTGTTTATAATTCAATCTTTTTTCTTTCAGCAACCACTAAAACGCAATTTTTTTTTTGTTTTAGGAGAAAGAAAATAAAACTGTTTAGCAACCCATAACATTTTAATGAAGGGGGTTAATAATTTTCTTAATGTTGACTATATTTGGATACTTTATAGACTAAAGAACATTTTTCTACTTTTCCTTCTTTGGAGAAAAATTATTAAAACTTTTTTTACTTTTTTCTCTCCTTTAACTTTTAATTAATAACTAATTTAACTATAAAAATGAGCTTGTTAGCTAAGAACAAAATTTATTTGTCAAATTTTAACCGATATAATTGTTACCTAATCATCTTTCTTTCTTTTTTAGGTTAGTTTAAATAGCTACTCAGTCTTCATAAACCATTTCAACTTCACACTCTGAAATAAAGGTTGACCATTGAACAATTTTTAAATGTTCGTAATAAATTGATAATTTTGAAATATGTCAGTTGTTTCACACCCCTTGCTCCCAACAGCTCATTTTAGTGACCCCTTTGTGATTTCACACTTTTGAAGCTAACATTTTATCCGAAATTAACTTGAAACGCCAGAATTAAAATTAAGTGACCACCTAATTCGATGGGCTAGCGGCAAAAGAGTATAATATGGAAATCCTAAAACTTTTAAATAAAAACAAATGTTTAATCAGTGGTTCCCAACTCAGAGAAGCCCACGGACCACTAATAAGTCTAAAATTGGAATCTTCACGGAGCTTTGTAGCTTAAAATCCTTATCTTCACAAAATTTCAAGATGAAAGTTTATTAATCCTGATGTCCTAATTAAGCATGAAAATTTATAATACTCTGAAATCCAACTTATTTTACTGAACTTAACTGTACAACTGTATTTTAAGAAAAGTTTAGTTGCATTTCTCACGAGATTTAGTAATTTTGTTGTGAAGTAAATCTTTGGGAACCCAGTAAGTTGTATCCAACGTTTTTTCAGAACTGTGAATGTGGGGTTTAATTTCAAAGGAGCACCTAGTCCCTAAGGACTTCAAGCTCTAATTTTTTTTTTCAGAACTTCGGATTTCACTTTAAATATTTATAATAGAAGAAAGTATTGGTAATAATTTAGTGGTGACTGTTATCCCCACAATTTACATAGCCGAAAGTACAATTAAATTTTTTTTTTGTTCAATTCATTCAAATTTATGTTATTTATAGGAAATTTTTGTGTGGCACAGAGAAATATCCTAACAGAGGGTCCACGAGGCTATTTTCAAATGCGTTACTGAAGTGAGGGCGCCACGCTAGAGTCTGGAACGTATGCCAGCCGCTTAAATCTCTCGCCAAATTAGATCTCAGCGCATACGCAAAAAGGTGTTTTCGATCTCCCATAGGCAGCCGGCGAACGATTCAGACTCGATCCAGACGCTAGTGAGTTTAGTGCGATCCCAGCGCCACAATTCTCCCAACCTGTAACAAGATGTCATGATTTTCGATTTCCATTATGGCCTATGGCCGTGGACTCTGTTCTAGTACTCTGTGGTTCCTGGTCTCTTCACGGACCACTTCCAAGACTCTCATGGACCACCGGTTGGGAACCACTGGTTTATATGAAGATATTGAAAATTCGAGTTTCCGAATAGCACTCGCATCGTCGTTTTTGTGTTCTAGTTAATTTCCAAACGTTCATATTCCATTTACAATAAGTGGATTCGCTTGGGACCAAAATTTTTCGTTCTTCCGTTCCACAAAACCATGTATTTCACTTATACAGCATTTCACTTATCCAGGTTTGATGTTATTTGCTCAACTTATCAAGGATAATTCCGAACATAACAAGTTTGACTCTATTACTTTCCACTTATCCAGGTAATATCTTGCATTTTCCTCGCCTCAAATATTCTTTTATGCATTGCGGGAATAGAAACCTTCAATACAACCACTGCTTCCAGAAAATCGCTCTATTCCTAACAGATATGCAAAATAATGTGTTATTGTTATTTATTTTTTTAGTGGGCGATTCAGTGATTTTTTTAAATTACTGAACTTTTTTAATTTACTTACTTGTTCCAAAAAACTAATTAACTTATTTAAAACCCATTGGGTTACACCTACAAGGATCACTCCTAGTAAGTCACAGAATTATAAAGAAAAATACCATAAAAATTGATGTCAAAATTTCGAGGGAGGTTGAACTCAACCCTCCCCCCCTTAGATGGGACTTGTCCCTTCCTTTTTTTAGGGGAGTGTAATTCAGATTTTACCTCGAGGTATGTGAGACTTCAGACTTATATTTTCTAAAATTGTTTTTTCCATTTTTATAACCAAATGTCTATAGTGTGTATGTTACGAGAAAAATGATAAACCGGGAATTATTTTAATAATGCCCGAAAAGTGGGGCGTTCAATGTGATAAGATAAACTCAATGGCATTTATGAATGCGTATTTATCACTTTGCGGGCATCATTAATAATGCCCGGATTTATCACATTGCCCGTAACATGTATTGTATGCTAAACAAAATAAAAAGACAGATATTATTTCTTATTTTTTATTTAACAGTAAATAATGCATCTCCTTCACACAGCTACAAGAGCACTATGATACAAATAAAAAGGCAGCCTGTACAAAAAATCTCGCCACTGTACATCGGCAATCATTATTTTACACTCATCTCATAATATACAGACACAACCAACTGATCAAGCTACCTATATTAACAGCCGCCATTCTCTTGCACTGGTTATACAACAACACGAATTTTGATTCCATTTTCAACACAATTTATCATGCTGCAGGTTAAAATAGTTAAAATAATTACACAATCATACTCGCTCTCAACTTGAAATCTTCATAATAGGGTCATGCACTGTTAAAAAATATTAATCAAATTCTATGGGGGAAACATGCAAGCTACATTTTCATTTAGTGTTGCCAGTAAAGAAGGGTCAAATGTTATACAAAATAATCTTCTTTCAAAAAACTTTAACGTTTAGCATTAAATTGATACAATAAATTATTTAAAAAACAAGAGTTCTGGAATTAAAGTTTGCATTAAGAGTAAAGTATCCATATAAGTTGTTATTGTTACTGAGTCTTTTAAAATAATGTAAATAGCAGAAATATTGCACAAGTTATGAAATCCTACAGACATAATTAAAATAAATATAACAAAGAAAATGTCTTATCGTGAAAATAGCTGCATGACTCTGATTCTTTTCTTTTCGTGAATAGTCTTTTCAGCTTGTTGTGTATAACGTAACAATGTATCAAATATAGTTCAAATCTGTTTCATTTCTATAGCTATGTAACTAGGCCTTCTAAATGTGCTGATAAGTTTCTACAAAAATTACATAGTAAATGTCTTCCATACTGAATATAAAAGTTACATATTGCACAGGTAAAAAGGACCCCAGATTTCCAAGTTATACAATGAAGAAACTGACACATGAAAATGTTTTCTTATGATGATACTCGAAGCAAGGTTTATATGAGCAAGTGGATGGAACTAGAAAAATTTATGAATCAAAATAAGAGTTGATTTGCCTTAGTTAGGAGTTGTATTTGTTACTCATCAGTTCTATGAATTAGGTAGGTGTACGTTTATAGCAGAATTATTCGCACACCTGATCAATTTGAAATAGGGTACTGAAAATAACCCCTTTTTAAAATTCAAATTATATTAAAAGACAATATCTTAGCTAAAAGTTGAAACAATTTTGTTGTTCAACCTGATTCTCTTTTAAGACTTAACGCATGCAGAGTATACACTAAAATAGATCCAATCCTGCCTAAACAAAGTAAAAGGTAAGAATGCCAAAAAAAAAAGTCTGAAAAATGAACGACACTATTTAGGAATTTTCTAGCAATTATTACCATTGCTATAAACTAAGGGAAAGATTAACAAGTAAGATCAAAGGAAATTACAATAGATCAGTTCAGTTGCAAATCCTTCAACTCAAAACATCTAATTTTGAAGAAAGATTATCGTTAATTTTAAAAAGAAATCTAAAAATAGAAAATATTTTGAAAAAAATGTTGAAATCCTCAGTTGGATAATTTTTTTCACAAAAATATTTTTGTGTTTTTAGAACGTGAAACCCACCACAATTTTCTAATAACCTTTTTTTTTTGGGGGGGGGGGACTGGTGATGTAACTAATGAGTAACAATGAAGGAAGATGCGCACAAAAATAGTTCTACAACTTTATCATTCAGTATTAGGCATGAAAAATAAGTTTCATTTAGTTCTCGTCCATGAGGCACTTCTTGATTACAAAATATTAAAACATTCCACATTTAAGTTGAGCACTGAGGGCTGACAGCCACACTGAGGTAGAGCTAAAATATACAGTCCCCTAACCTCATCTAAACTGCTGATTGAGCGAATACCTAGTACTTAATTGCAAAAAACTGAAATATTTAGTTTTAGTCACCACTGAAATAAAATATTAAAAAATAATTTATCAATAAAATAACTATCATTTTAATGTAGTTTGAGAAATTTTTTAGTTGTATAATTTTAAAAGGGGCATATATGAATGTTATGTCCTTTTATTGAACATTGAGTTGAATATACTATATCCATTTACTAATTTAATTATCACTTAATTTCTCAAATTTTAAAAATTAAATGCGTATCATAGACTTACAGACAGAAAGGCACTGCCAGAAATGGTAAGAAATCCGTATTTTGTTAAACCAAATTTGAGACAATATTTCAGGTGACAAACATTCAACATCATTAAAAATATGTTCAAATTTAATAAATCTCTATTACGAAATTTCACACATATCTGACTTAGGGCTTTTCTTCTGTTAAGAAGACGATAAGGGGATCACAGTTTATTAAAATTTCCCTAAATGCATTGCTCAAACTGACCTAATTTTAATAGTTAATAATTACAGATTTTTGGAAGTATACAATAGCGAAGTTCAAAGGGATAGTTTGAATAAGTATCCCTCCTATCAGAAACAGTTAACATGATGAGGTTAAAAGGGATAATGAATGTTTGATGAAATTTAATCACCTTAAATCGTGAATCTACTTTTTTTTTAAAAAAATGAACGAAAAGCTGATTGGTCCAGCAGCCTTAAATGTCACCCTCATACTTAAGTATAGAATCGTAATCGCGATGGACCATGGAAGTAGGAATATATAATGAGAAAGATGGCCTCAGCACAAATTTGTTTGAGTCGACAAAGTCTTCAAGAAGTAAAGGCACTTTCCCATATTCCTACTTTCATGCATGGGACAGGTTTCCGATTTTTGAAGAGAAAAGCTCAGAATTTTCCTTCCGTGTGTGCGACTAGTTTTAGTTAAAAATGAAACTAGAGATGGACAAAACCGATACCTTTCGGTATCAAATACTTATCTAACAGTATTTCAACACCCGGGTCCGCTATGCCGTTTTCACCGCTATAACCTGACCGGCGGTTAACCGGCAGTCCAACTTCTGATTGGCAGTTAAAATAGGAAAACTAGTTTTCCACCAATCAGAGGTTTAACTGCCGGTTAACCACCAATCAGGTTATGTTCGGAGTACTAAGCAAACGAAATGGAATAATGTTGCTTGAGTTGCTCTAGATAGCTTAAATCCAATGAAAAAGGTTTCAAGGCATGCTCAGAAAATTTTCCTTGTGGGTTTAGATCTAAATTAGGTGTAATTTGACGGCCATGTTTGAATGCTTTGGCCATATTTATTCTCAAGGACGTTACGATCGTATACAGACCTGTAAAGTACTTGATGCATGCCTATTCGATTTCTTAAACAACTCGATACCCCAAAAAGAATCGATTTTGTCCATCGTTAAAAGAAACCGACTTCGCCCAGTTCCCGTTAAAACGTTGTTTATCACAGAAGGGGAATCGCGCTACAACGATTTTAGAGCATTTTGAAAGAAAGGGCAAAGTCGGTTCAGCCAATTGAGCCAGATACTTCTTACTAATTGTACTTCTCCTCTGTCCCTCGGCAGATGAAAAGAAAAATTTGAAGCCACCCTGTTACATGAAATGTGCTTCTTTCGACATGAATAATGATGATGAGCATGGGTGTACATATAAAAATAAACATGCCAATGGTTATTCACAGGCTTTACACCTAGAGCTATCTCAGAAAGATTTTTTTTCCTGTACAATTTATACAGTCAACTCCAGATGGACAAGCCAAGAAAAATACATTATCCTCTGTAGACATGAATAAAAACTTACACTGAGACGAAGGCTTATTCTCTCGCATCCCTTTTGCACTATATTCAGGGTGTATATGTGCTCAAGTGAATGGTATGACACGGTGTGTCAAAAAAAAAAGGCCACTTTTGACCAAAAAAATCATCTGAAAATACAATGCGATTATCAAGACCTCTTGTTATTACCCATAATAACTAGACCAGCTTTTTGATAGGTTAATGATCACCAAAATCCTTTAGTCCAGACAAAAATGGAGTAAAACTATACATTGGGATTTCATTGCTTTAACAGTCTAAATTCATTTAACTTGAAATGTTTATTTTAGTTAGGGTTTTGTTTGTAAAGATATTTTTAGTTTATAATTAATGACCATTACTACAAACTATGGATTCTAATACTATTTATAAAAAAGAATGGTTAATATCCCAAATTAAAGTTACAGCAGTAGATTTCAAGTGCAGTTTAACTCCATTAAAGTCAATGGCTAACCATATGAATCGGAAGGATTTTGGTATAAATGGACGCAATTCTTGAACTGCCTATGTTGTTGAAAATAAGGACACTTAGGATGTTACAACTGAACCAGCAGCCTTTTAAGAAATTCATAGGAGCACGAAATATGGTAAGGTCACTTATGGAGATACCTGCTCCAGGCATTGCGTCCAAAGGGGGCCTCTAACATAAGGCAAAGTCAAAAGTCTAATTTTCAGTAAGATTCTTAAGCTGAACAGAAGTCAGCATCAACTAGTTCATTCCTAAGGATGTCCACATCCTATTTCTGATCACAAAGACACTCAAAAAGCTGCAACACTGCTTGCTATATGAATGGACAGTATATTCCTGAGACATCCAAACAGTTTTGGGTATTTACAGGGAAAGCCAGACAGAAAATTATAAAGTTCACTACAGGAGGGGACCTTTTGAACTAAAAGTCTTGGTTCAGAAGATCTTCAGGAGTTTCTAATAACAGGGTCGGGATAGATGGAAAGAAATGAGGTCAACTACGATGATGAAAGGTTTCTAAAACCATGAGTCTGAAAATTAAAAAGCAATAGGATCAACCAACGTGTCTGAGTAGGGGTAAAACTGCACCGGTAACTATCAGATGGAAGTTCCTTGTCTAAGTCTTTCACCATTATCAACTTGTTGCTTGCAATGCGGAAGTTAGACGCTTGCGGTCTTCCACCCAGTTAGTTTTCTTCCAGTTGTACCTCTATCAGGTAGTTGCTCTCAAGTCCAGGACTTGCAGAACTAAAAACAAGTTGCTCGTCAGGTCTTAAACAGTTGCTCTCATTCCTGGTTGCTCCACTATCGGTCCTGCTATCAATAACCCAGTCCACGTAGTTGCTGCCTCGACGTGGCAGGTAAAAAAAAAGTCCTATTGGTGCACGGATATGGACTTTGAAGGGAACAACAGCTGTGGGTCGAAAGTGGAGAAGTGGCGCCCCAGAAAAGGGCTGAGGGGCGGGAAAGCCCCCAGGGGGGTCGTCGGGAACTGGAAGTGGGTGGCCCCGCCCCTCGGACTGGGCAGCGGGAACGGGCTCCAGAACGGAAGGGCAGTCATGAACGGAGTCTTGCTCTGTGCCATGAAGGGACTCCGTGCGAAGGTCACCACCGGGGTCTGCAGGGAGCTGCCAGGGGTGGTGGGGGACCTCAGAGGGCCAATCGGAGGGGGTTTGGGCTTGGGGCGGGAGATCAACGGGGGACTAGCCCCCCCGAGAGAAGGCGCAGGGCTTCCAGACCCGCTTGACCCACTCGGGGACGATGGCGGCTCGCTCTTGAACCTCTTGCCTCCGGTGCTGAGGTCCCTCGGCATGTCCGGATCGTCTTCTTCCTCCTCGCTGACCGACCTCTTCCTCCAAGGGAGGGGCAGGAGGGCGGGCTTAGGGGGCGCCACCGTCAGGGGCGGGCGGTTGGAGATGGCCTCCATCTTGACGTGGAAGGGGATCTTGTTCTCGGTCTTGACGATCTCCGGGAAGGAGACGAAGCGGTAGACGAACTTCTGTCCTAGCACCTTCCGGATGATGTTCTTGTCGTAGTAGTAGCGCAGGGCTCGCGACAGCTTGTCGTAGTTCATGTTGTGCTTGTTCTTGCGCAGCCCCCACAGCCGCGCGACTTCCTCGGCGTTGAGCAGCTTGAACTCGCCGTCGTTGTTGGTCCACGTGATTATCTGGGTGAACTTGTTGCTGAGCAACAGCTCGAGCAGGAACTGCCACAGCGTGATGTTGGTCTCCATGCCTGCGGAAAGAAAAGCAATATGTTAGTTCACCAGTCAAACAATTATATAAATTTTAATACTAAGTAGATAACAATTTATCCACATGGTTCCTTTTTCTTTTCTTCCGTGTGTTCTCGTCCCCCCCCCCTCTACCCTATTTTCTTCTTTATTGGCATCATGGCCACACTATTCATGTTTTGTACCACTCATGTCCCCTATTTCCTGCGGTTCAAAAGCGCCTAACGGCGCTGTCAAACCACAAAATTGATGATGATGATGATCCACATGGTTGTTTTTACAAGTTCTTACTTAAATTAAGGCTTTATTCGGAAGATTAAAGAGCCTTCACATCAACCATAAGTTAACAGTCGTGTAGTAGGTTAAGTAAGGAGCCAAGTGCTGTTTTTTAAGTATTGGAGTTGACTTATATTGTTGTGGTAAAGAGATACAAGTGAATCACTATATGGTGAAAAAGTTTTTCACATGTATAAAAAAATTACTTATAGTTTTTAAATGAGAGTTTAACTTTAACCTTGTTTTTCTCAATATCAATGTGTAGTCACTTGTACCCCTTGGCTTCTAGGCTCCTCAAATTTACTTGCGTATATTAGATTTTATTAGATTAGTCTGGCCAGTTCACAAAGTGACCGATAAGAATTAAAAAACAATCGTCAATTACATTATGTGCGGGAAATTTTTTTTCTCGAATTACAAAGATTTTCGAAATGTCAAGAGTAAATTTTATCACAGAAGAACAGATAACTACCGGGAAAAGTCAATCCGAATAAAGGTCTAGTGCACCGGTATTTAACCAATATTAAAAATTAAGATCCCTTTTACTATTTAACCATCCGTCTTAAATTTTAATAATGTACAGTGTACCTAATTTTTATCATGACAAAAAAAGGAAATAGAAAATCCTCGTACAATCATCCTTTTAACGCTACATAAAGAGGTTGTTTACGTACAAGATCCTACTGACATGCTCAAAAACTTGCAAAAACCATAACATACAAAAATCATTATAATAATAAAAAACGAATCTAACGGGGAAAATAAGTATTTTACAAGTTATACTCTTTTAAATTAAAGGGTATAAGTAGGGTTTATAGGTTTGTTTAATTTAAGGCAAAGTCAATGCCCGGACAAGTCATTCCAAAAAAAAGTTCAAAACGCATCAACAGACGGTAAAACCTAAAATAAGGAACTTATCTTACCCGTTCCTTCCCACCACATTTTGAAGAGCAGTTCAACGCTTTATCACTGATTGGAACTTCGAAAATCACTTCAACCGACTTCTGGTTTTGATAAGAAAGAATCTTCCAAAACACTATCACTTCACAAAACAGAAAATTTGGCGCTTCTTAATCGTCAAACAATTCCAGAAAATTGTTCCTCCAAAAAAGTGAGGTTGAGTAAATGATGGTGTAACTTTTTCAAAGCTCAATATTTCAAAATAACGATTTTTCAGTATCAATCGGTTCAATATTACAAGAAATCAATGTATTCCTTTTAGCAAAACGTTACGGAAAACGCAGTCCCACCGATTCTTCTTTACAGCTAGTGGTACAGCTTCAACATCTTGCGTCTTATTAAACGTAAACAAGCACTCAAGACAGCAAGAAATGCAAAAGCCAGTCTAAGAAGTCAATACAAGAAATCAGTAGACGAAATCAAGGCAAAGTCCTTGGAAGAAGAATACAAAGTCAGTAGAAATCAATGCACACGACTTTCAACAGAAGAAGTCAATCGCACAGCAGATCCCACCACCAGCGGACCGGGAATCAGATCTCAGCTACTGTACTACTACAGAAATTTCTAGTTAGTGCAGGTTCAACGTCTTGCGTCTTAATTCGACGTCTACAAGCAACCAAGAAGTCAATAAAAACCAATGCACGATTCAATAGAAGTCAATGGCGCAGCATATTCCGCCACCAGTGAACTCGGCAATCGAGGAACAAACTACTACTACTATAGAAGAGTTCTACTTTACAGCTAGTACTCAGCTTCAACGTCTTGCATCTTATACAACCAAGAAGTCAATCAGGAATGCAAAGTCAATATAGTAGTTCAATGCACACACGGTCCAATAGAAGAAGTCAATATAGTTTCAATAGAACCACACGGTTCAATAGAAGTATCCAATGCAAAAGTCAACGACAGGGCCACCACGCGTATATGCACCAGCGGGAATCGGAACACAACCCTCCATGGTGTTCGAGATGGGTTCTGGAAGCGGTACAGTTCCACCACCGCCACAGGAAAGGGTGGGGTGGGGGTGTCCGAACGGAAAACGGGCCTCATCATCCCTGGAAAAGGAAGTCAGCCAGGGGATGTCGTCAATTGCCTGCATCCTCTGTGTGCAGCCGATTTTGCAAAACGCCTCTTAATTGGCCGGCCACCTGACTGCCAGAAGCAGGAAACGGACACTGCACTGTTGGGAAAGGACGAGGATCGAATTGGCGGAATTCGCACAGGATCGATTCAATTAGCGGATCGAGTTCCTTTTTACATTTTGAATTGGATTCAGCTGCGGCAAGGATTGATTATTATTATTATTAGATTGAGCGGCATTAAAAACGATCTGGTTCGAAACGAGGAGGGCGGTTCAACATCCTAATTTGCATTTTATGAGGCAAGGACACTATGTTAACAGTTTCCTACTACGATTTGTTGTAATATTATCCCTTTAAGGGCCGTCCATAAATGTTAGTCCCATCATCACTTCCCTTACTTTGATTTTCTAGCATGCTTTTTACGATCAAATATATCAGAATAGTCGGTTATGGAGTACTAGCAGTGTAAGCTACTCTACAATCAAATTTTGATAAAGTTGGCTAATTATACATATTTTTATAATAAAAAATATTGGTGGTTATTATATATGAAGAGTTTGGAATGGAGTACGAGGGGCACATTGGTCCAAACACTGTGATTGCTCGTCAAATCAGCAACGAAGTTGGACTTGGGATCTGAAGGTGGTTCTATTCTTTACAATTCTCATGTTATTTCAAATTCCCTGTGTTACAGTAAATTTTTCCCCAGCTAATTAACAAATAGGGCACTTATTAAAACCGTAAATAAAACTATTTCACTAAAAAAGGTGGGGAAAATGGTTATCCCGAGGTAAAATTGATGCAGGGATTATAAATATAATCTGTTAAAATCTCTAAAGCCATTTTACCCCATTATAACCATTTTACCCCACCCAACCCTGATAAATAATAAATTTTGGAAGAAGATAGGTTTCAAAAGATGGAAACTAAAAGTTTGTAAAGGGAACATCTTTCTTTAGATCATTAAATACACAAAAAATAGATAATCTTAATTTGAGAAGTAATGGATTGGACAGTTCCTTTAAAAACTTTTTTAAAAAATACAATCATGGCTTTACTATGACTGCAAAAAAAACACTCAAAAATAAGATGTCTCAGTTCTCAAGCGATTGAAACGGCATTGCTTCCCATGAGAAAATAGTTAATAATTGTTCCGTTAGATGGCAGCAGCACAATTAGGAAGGGGGAGACAGCTAAAACCGGGTATTCAAAGCAGAAGTCGCACATTATTTATTATTTGAGAATAAGGAGGGGAAATTTTTAAATTTCTTTAAAAATATGGTTCAAACGATGTTAATTTAAATCGAGTTCTGGATTAATTTTTGTACGGCGAGCTTTAAAGCGTGACAATGCAGACGCAACAAAAATATCTTTATCAATAGCTGATCCATAAACAAAAAAACCGCAAAGAATTTTGTAATATAAATATGGAAAATTTTATTTATTAAGATACTACGAATCAATAGGTGCATTTTTTTATGACTTATGCACAATTATTAGAGGTTTTTTAAAACGATTATTTGCCTAAATAGGGCCCAATTCACTTTCACAGACTGTTATAATGATCAGGTAGGGACTTCTTTACAAAAAAACAGAATTATTCAAATAGGCCTCGCTGCTATTGCCAATCAGTTTATCATTTCCTCGTTGGGTGTCAGAAGGAAATGATCTTGAACTTTGTGACGCACGACAGGGAAAGTGACGATGAAGGAAACACAGGCGATGCAGGAAAGTCCGGCGAAACGCCGCTACTTTTGACGAGCAATTAAATAAGTTCCTGCGTGGTCAGTGGTGGTAGCCCTAGTCAAAATATGGACTTCGTTCACCCGATTTTAGTGCATTTCATGGCGCAAATATGGGCGTTTTACACGAACCTCGACTATACTACAGTAGTGTTCGGCAACTAGTGGTCAAAAAGTAGTTAACTACCAACTACTAACTAGTCTGGGAAAATCTAGTTGCAACTAGTAGTTAACTATTTTTTCCTGGGACTAGTTGCAACTAGTAGTTAACTATTTCCCAAAGTAGTTAACTACTAGTTAACTAGTCTATTTAATTTCATAACCTATTTTTTGCCCAAATTCTAATACATCTTTCTTATCTATATCACAAAAAACTTTATGCTTCGCTCAAAACGGCGCTTTATTTCTGGTTATGGTATTTGAGTACTCTACCATGACATTGTAGTTATAAATAGCAGTGTAATTTTTGTATATTTTGATAAAAATTTTAAATATTTTTGAAATTTTAAACAAAATTTTTTTTAAAGTAGTTGAAAATTTGAAAGTAGTTTCAACTAGTAGTTATTAAAAAAAGTAGTTTAACTACTAGTTAAACTAGTTTAAACCAAAAGTAGTTAAACTACTAGTTAACTACTAGTTGCAACTAGTTCTAGTTAACTAGTGCCGAACACTATTACTACAGTCTGTTCATTTAAAATTGGCGCCTGAAACAGGATCAAAAGCGCTCTATAATGCTTCATAACGGTCATCACACAACTTCACTGACCGATTTTTTTTTACAGTATTTTAACTACTTCTGTTTGGGCTGCCTTGTCATTGCAGAAGAAAATGCTTTCGATGATAACTACAATAGTAACATCATGCTTCTAATACATTTCGTCTCAGGCGCCAGATCTAAATGAACAGACTATATGACACAGACAGCAACGTTAGTTGACCCTATATGACGTCACTACCAAACAAAGTAGTTCCAATTGCGGTGTCTGAATTTTGAGTGAAATAAGGAACGAACATCAATTTAATAATATGATTATTTTGTTAAACCCATGTATATATAGTGTCTTTTGATTACGATTTTTGCGAACCGAAACTCCTCCTCTAGCATCCCAACAGGCTTTGCGTTTACCCATTTTCTCCTTCCGCGTAGTGACGTACTGGGTAATTTTGAACCACTTCTTATGAATCAGTTGCTGCGATACCATTCTTTAAAATTTTCGCTCCTGGGTGCAAGAACAATAAATATTCCTAAATTTTTAGGTTTAAATGACGGTGCAGTTAAATAACTAAGTAATTCAATAAATACCAGAAGATATACATATGGATTCATAAATTTTAAACGGAAAACCTCCTTGAATTTTTAATCAATACGGACAAATTTATCTTATTCAGATACTACAAACAAGATGGCCAGCTAAAACAATATAGCTCTTGCCCGAATATAAAGTATTTAAACATGAAGATAAACACATGAAAAGGTTGCGCCAAAAGCATAAATGGGAGATATGTTTGAAGGAAACTTACAGAACCTCTTCATAACGACCTCTTCGTTACTACGACCGCGGTAGTTAAAAGTACCGATTATTTTATCATAGGAATAAAATTATTTTTAATTCATTACAAAGACTCAAAACACATGAGTTTTTCCTTAAATCGACCCATAATTTCAGTCAGAATTCGTAAAAATCTGCTTATTAAGAGGCTAGAACAGAAGAGAAGGGATTTCGGGGAAAATTTCTGATAAGCCAAATTACTCCAAGTGATCACGTTCTTAATGTTCGCATTGATTGCTTCACATTTTGCACCTGTTGAAAATGTATTATGCGAGGTATTACCATCCATGTTACTCCTTGGTTGTTGGTTTTTTCATCAAATTTGTTTTAACGTCCCTCATGGAGTCGCTAAATTAAGGTCTTACAGATTTTATTAAAAAATTGAGTTAAACGACAAATTTTTTTTTGAATATAACATAATAAATAATTTTTTTAGTGGTGACTAATGAAATCATTGCACTAATAATAAAAATGTTGTTATTTCCTTTAATTTTTACAAGGGATTAAGGTTTATCTCGATAAAATCTCTCGGTAAATACAGAACTTTTGGATTATAATGGATCACAGAGGGGATACATTAATTAATAATAATAATTCCATTTCGTCATTATCTTTTTCCGGCGGCACAACAGTAGCAGATGTGTCGCAATCCCTTGACGGCCGCTGCACACATTGTCCGGGATGCGCTCGAGAAGAATTCCGTACTTCCGGTGGCAGTTGGGAAAACGGAAATAGTCGTTGTCCCAATCGGTCACTCGTACATACATTGGATAGCGCAATCGGAATCAGTGTTAACCACAACACGAAATTTCATCAAATTCTGTTAACCCAAAAATTGACAAAAAGGAATTAAATATATTTAGTTGGATGCACAGATAAAGATAGCATTCATTTCTATTAAACAGACACCATATTCTATTTAGAAGTAAATGCAGTGCAATATTGCTAATCAGTGACCCTATTTAACCTCTTTGACACTAAAAATTATTAAATACTTGTTCCAAATCTTGATTTTTGGCATTAGCAAGCAGAACTCTCTTCAGTGTACACAGATTTCATTAACAATTTCGACATAAGCAAGTATCTCATTTTAGAGGCGTATATAAGGGGGGCGAAGGGGCCCTGGACACCCCCCACCGAAATTTGTGTACAAAACAAGTTGTAACAACGTGTACTTTGTGTACAAAACAAGTTGTAACAACGTGTACTATGTGTACAAAACAAGTTAAAACCCCGTTTTTTAGGGTCAAATTTCCAAAAGTTTTCTGGGGGAAGACCCCCCCTACTCCTCCGTTGGTACTTGGGACTTAGTTACTCACAACTTTTTTTTATATTAGGACGCAAATTCTACCTAAAAATGTATTAAAAAGTTACATTTGACCTATTAAATATGCATATGGGGGGATGAGGAATAATTTTGGACCCCCTCCCGAAATAAATTTCTATATACGCCACTGCCTCATTGCATAATTTCCATTCTAACCCACAAGCGAAGCATTTAAATGGGTTAGATCAGGGAATACAAGGGGCAATTCAGGATAACTTATGTAGTACAATTAGATTGGCGAACTTGATGAGGTTTGGTTTTGTTACCCAAGGACGTTTTTGATAAGAAGTTTCACGTTCCTTAGGCTTCCAAAGGTTGTTTAATAAGCAGAGATAAATCAAGAGTACAGAATGTGAAGCCTTCTAAAACTTCCCTAAATCGAATCTTCAGCATTCACAATTTTATCCGCCACCCATAGTTAACTTTTCACACGTTATATTCCTCTGTTTCTCACTCACTCATTTGGTCTCACAGAAAATTTTTGGAAATTTGAACCTAAAAAACAGGGTTTTAACTCGTTTTGAGTCCGATTCTCGAGGGGTCCTCGCCTCCCCCCAAAAAGGCTGTCTGTGCGTGCAGTAGGATTTCTTCGAGATGCCGCGATTGCACCTGTACCCCCACACTACCGTCCCATTCCGCGTCACATGCTGATTGTAGCCTATCCCTCCCGAATGAAAACTAAATAAGCAAAATTTCCAATAAGGTCAGAATTAATTGCACCCACTCCGCACTTTGCCCTCACATTTAGGCAATGCAGCCCTTCGCATTCGACGCATCCGCAATGTGCATTACGCAGTGCACATATCGAAAGTAAAGCAACATGGATGCTCCATCAGCTATCCAAACACAGAAAGCGAAGGGTTCCATCTCTCTCTCTCTGCAAGAACTGAAAAAAAAAAACAGCCCGAGCCGGAACTGTGCGGATTCCTGGGGCTCACGTGACCTTGCCCGCCTTTTGTCCAGGCCCGCATACCACCTCTTCCCCCCCTCTCTGCCCCCTCCCTTCGAGCGGAGTTGAGAGAAAGATGCGCTGCGCAGAAGAACAATGACATAAGTACCGATTAGCAGTTTTTAGAACGGTTTTGATACTACAGCCGACGCATATATTCAATTCATATATACTACATAAAGTCAGTTTTCATATACTCGTAGTTTAGGTTGAGAAATTAAAAACCCGTTCATTGCACGTAAATTTCAAACTGGAATTGAGACAAAGTCCTCACTTAATTTTTCCAGACTTTTCCAGGTTTTCCAGTTAAATTTCAAACAATTTTGAATTTGGGGGAAGAACCCCTCTTTTCCTTAACAAGGCATCTCCAAATATAAAACTCATTTGTATTTAATTGGTATTTCAAGGGGGGAAATATTTGATCGAGATTTAAAGAGGATTTGATCGAGATTTTTGTACTATCCTTTACAGAGTATGCAATAGCTTCAATTCCTGCAATATGGATCTCAGTATGTCTAAGAGTTCTTTTGTTAAATTACTTACGAGTTTTATTTCTTCTAATTGATTTTATCTTTTCCTTTTTCCACCACTTGGATTTTATATGTAATTGTGTGTTGGAATAAATAATAAAAAATAATAATAATAAATATAAAAAAATAAAGGTTATCGAGTTATTAAAGTTTGAGATAACGAGGGTATTCTGTATTCCTTAATTTCTAGTTTGTTTTATCTGCAGACAGAGGAAGAAATAACAAAAAGTGAAAATCACACCATAGATCTTAAGGCAATTCAAAACCTCCCTGGAAAGAGTGGTCCCGTAAGTTACGTCCCTGAGATGATTGAACACAAGATATCACAAGCAATGAAAAGTGGGTTATTGTAAGCAAATGGTTTAGTGATAGAAATAAAATTCCAGTGCCAATTATCATGGTTTAGCAAGTTTTTGCACCAAAGGGGTCATATTGGGTTTTTCTGTATATGTATAATGTTCACTTTTCAAATAACTACTTCTACTTCAACTTCTAACTGTAACCGAGTACTATGTTAGTATTTTATGTTTACTTCATGCCACGTGAAAACGTTAACCCTCGTTCTTGTAAAATAAAGATATATTAGTATAGAATTCGAGTTATATTCAATGATTGGCCACCTGCATAATATCTAAGGACACGACAGGTCATCTTCACAAGAGAAGATAAAAAATGTGACAATAAAAAAAAAACTATTTTGTAGCAATTTGAAGACAACTTTCTACACAACATTTTATACATAAGTTAAAATTTGACAACTGGCACTGGGATTTTTTTTAACCCCCAACCGTTTGCTCTTATTATTCCCATAATTAATGTTTCTAGCAACTTTAGTCAACGCTCTAGCGCCACAGGATTGCACCTCGAATAACCCACCCCTTATTAACAATTAAACACTGTGTTGAATTGAGCCACTTTGCCTGCAAGGAAGAGAGTGTTGTGGTTGCTATGGATACGCGGCGCGTGAGAAAGCGGAGTTGTGTTGAGTTGTGGTTTTTGACAGTGAAGAGGGTTCGTTATGCCACTTGTTGCGTGGGGTAGAGCTCCATGTAGACACCTGAAGGGACTCTTGGCCTGCGGTCGTGGCCTAGACCGGATTTTAACTTATAAGGAGAATTGGAATGGTAATAGTCACCAGCAAATAAAAGTTAAAATAAATTTTTAATATAAAATTAGATTGATAATGCTCGGGAAAAGAAGCAGTCTAGCTGGCTTAAGTATAGCATATGAATTACTATTCATATGCTAATTGAATTAAATAGTACAGGATTAGCTTTCGATTAATGTGTACGTTATATTGTTCAGTTATTAAATTTAAAGTTTCGGATTTCTTGGTTGCCTCAGGAGGGTCCCCGAGATAACAAATGTTTAAAATTCATTATATCTCCTATAAATTAACTAACGAACAAAGGGTTGTCCATAATGGATTGTTTATACTGTGGCTTCGGCCACCAGCCTTAAGATAAATAAAGCATGCGCTCCGCGCAGCGGAGCGCAGTTAAGACAGGAGCTTGAAGTCCTTAGGGACTAGGTGCTCCTTCGAAATTAAAACCCCACGGACATTTAATGGATTGTTATAGAATCCGAAAGCCCATTTTGTCTGTGCCTGTAAATAAATTGTGCCTGTTAGCAAAAATAGATCATTTTCGGTTTACCTAAACTAAACAGAATATTCTTAAAATATATTAATGCTTCATGAATAAGTTGTACCTATAAAACTATAAACATCAGTGCAAAAATATAATTTAGTTGAAATGGAATTCTCTTCATGTGAATTTATTTACAAGAGTGTAACTTGCGATTAAAATACTATCAAGCATTCCCGAATCATGTACTTTTTTTTACCCTTTTCCCCTCCTCCTTTTCCCTTCTGGACCCATGGGGGTGATTTTCCCCAGATTGTTCAAACCTTTTCGTTCATCAAGTGCTTGTGCTGATAAAAATTAGTTATTTAAGGTCAAATCCCTACAATTTTTTGGATCTGGAGATATCTATACAGAAAAAAAAGCAAATTTTGTCTATTTGCGTCCAAAGGTAGAATAAGTGATTCTCAAAAAGTGCCTCAACTAGAGCCCAGCTGTAACCTCGCCTGATGGTGGGATAGGGTTCTTCATAAAAGATGCCAATGCTGCAGCCCTGTTCATATTTTTTTTTAATTGGACTTAATTAAATAAAATCCACAATGCATTTTTTAAAGTATCAGATAAAAATTTTTTAATATATATTTCGGGAATATGCTCAAAACCGTTTATAAGCCGATGCGATTCGCAGAGCGAATATCGCGGGTGCTCTCAAATCTCTTGTTCGTGCTCCCCGAAGGGAGAAGGGGGGGAGGGGCGAATTCCGGAACGCGTGGGGGAAAATGCACGTGCGGCGGCAGCTATTATCTGGGCGATAGAGGTTTTTATTGCCTCAGCTGATAAAAAAGAACGGCATTCCTCAGCGGAGCTCCTTCCGATGATTCCAAGCTTTTCAGATTCGCTTTTCCCCAATACTATTCTGATAACGAAATGTGGCAAGTCTCGATGCACTTCAGAACAGGCTTATTATAGGACTTTCACTGTTGCTTGTTTGTGGCATAAATAGGGAAATAAAAAGGGAATCTGATTCAATGCGCTATATAATTTTAAAACATTCGTAAAAAAATTTGTTTTTGATCATGTTGAGGTCATTAAGGTTTCAGTATATTTAAAATTGATTTTTTTAGAGATTTTAAATTATGTGCAAATTATACAAGATAACCAAGAGTTCAAACAGTATTAACTCTTTCATTCCTAGAATTTTTAGAAATATTCAAATTTGAGGAATATTATCTATGACCTATTGAAGGGAACTGTAGAATAATTCAAGGTTTCAACTGATAATCTTAAGTTTTAACTACTATACTTAATTTTTTATTTAATATACTTAATTTTTTATTTAATATACTTAATTTTTAACTAATGTACTTAATTTTTACTAATATACTTAATTTTTAACTAATAATCTTAAGTTTTAACTAATAAAGCTAAGTTTTAGCTAATAAACCTAAGTTTTAAGTTTTAACTAATAAACTTGAGTTATACTCCAAATTAAAAGTACTATTTCTATTTGCAATTATCATTTTAATATTTATAGAAACTAGATTAGATAAATTTAAAACCTAAATTTATAAAGATAGATAAGATAAATCAAGTATCAAGATGCTTCTTACTTAATTTTCACTTATATGCGCGTTGCCAAAACAGTAACTTCTAGTTATTTCTTAACTGTAAAAAATAGCTTTTTAAGAAGTTGGTTTAGGGATCAAAGGTGCATGAGTGAAGGTCACACATGCTTTCAGAAGTCTTTGTAACACTACCGATTGTATTTACACTGTGGTAATCGAGGAAAATAATTTTTATCATCTTTTTCATTCAGACGATATAGGAGACGATAGTCTAGACCTGAACATTTACAGGATAAACTGCCAGAAAATGGATTTTGACATCAGATTGTCGCATCGGTAACACTTCTCTTATCTTGGAAAATTCTTACCGATATCCAATGGGATGGAAAACACTGCTAATAATCGGTATTGGTCAAAAGTAACGATAAACTTCCTGTTGTGAAATCAATCAGTATAAAAGGAGGAAAAAGGTGCACAAAAAGTAGCAGTGTGAGGTGATTAAAAATCATTGTTTGGTATCAGTACTGTAACTTGCTAATCTTGTTTCATTCTTCGATTTCATAAAAATTATAAGATGTTATATTGCAAATACTTATCAAGGTTAAAACAAGGGATTGATTAAATTGATCGTAATGGTAGGTAACTTATTTGGTCTGCACTGTTTTATTACTATTTAAAGATAAGGAAGAAAATTTTGAATTAATATACAGACAAGAATCATTCTTTTCCCCCTAAAATATTATCAACACGGGTGGCGCATACTTATAGATCTTCGTATTAATTACTTCTTATTAAATCAGGCCTTCATTTTTCAATGCATTTGCAAAATAAAAACTAAGCAAATCTACAAAATTTTCCCTATTTAGTTTGCTTGTCTTTAATAACAGAATGGCTTTACGGAATAATTATTTCTCAACTACATCTAGCATTGATCATAAGAAAAGCTTTTTTGTGTGTGGCAATAAAGTTAAAGAAGAAACGAGAAAAAAGGAATGAGATTAAAGAAGAAATGAATGAAAATGAATGCAATAAGTCCTTTTAAATAGTAGGTACTATCAGCTATTGAATTTGGGAGGTAACTTAGTCACCACTATAAAAGTTAACTGCCGTCCCCACTTATAAATTTTCAAAATGCAATTAAGAATATAATCAATCCAATTACCTTTTAAACAAATGGTAATTTATTTAGTTGCTCGATTTTCCAAAACATTTTGAAAAAAACATGCACCTCTGCTTTCAATAGTGAGAATATCTAGTGAAAAAGGAAAATTATTTCCTTAAACCAACCAATCTTTCGCCTTTTGGAGGGACGCCGATATTTACTGGTGATTTGACCCTTTTCCCTTTTTGGAGACGATTAAAATAATCAGAAGTCAAATTCCATTAAAAAACTCGAAAGTTCCAAAAACTCGCCAAAAAAAGCGATACGATTCCAACCTAGCAACCCACGTCAAAGGATGGCCCGGGCGAACCGGAACCGCTCTGCTTCCCTCTCGTAACTATTTCCGTTACTTCCGCCTCTCTCGGCCACCGCGATTACACCCCATTCCCCCAGAAGCAGCAATTAAACAACTCGGCACTGCCACCTCCCTTTGAGAGGCACCTCCCGAAAAAATGCTACGAAAAAAGCAGTCCATGGTGGGTGTCTGCGTGATAAACTTTTTTTTTTCTGCCCAAAAGGGAAAGTTGTCATGCAAGACGAAATCTCCAGTGCGATTTTTTTAATCAGTGGTTCGCAACCGGTGGTCCGCGGACCAAATGTGGTACACGAAAGGGGGCAGAATGTCGAATAAAAATAAAATTTCCAACGGAGATTTCTTAGGCAGAGAATAGCGAATTCATTCTGTCAGATAACTATCAGCCTTTCGAATTCAGGTAGACAATAAAATGCATTTATATACATATTTTTTCCTTATAAGCTGGACAAGAGCAGCTGACACCCTTATAATTGACCAATTATATAATATTCCAATTTCTTTTAACTTAAAAGTAATTAAATAAATTACCTGATAAAAAGTTAGGTAATATCTATTTTCTGGACGAACAACTTTATCAAAGGATGTATGATCGAATTTTAGTACTGGTGCATTACAATTAATTGCATACAAAATTTTCATCACACTTAATACATAAAAGCTGCTGTAGCTTTTATGTATTAAGTGTGGGGAAAATTGTATACGAGTTTTCTTCAGCTTCAGATCACCCTTTTAAATGATTTTTCATTTTGGATATGTGAAAAGTTTCTTACAATTTTTTTATTCATGTAAATCAAATTTTGAACAAAAACCTTTTTGGTGGATATTTTTCCCACTAGGTCCCCTAAGATATGGATATTTTCAGTTTTGATAAAGGAAGTCTAATATAACTTTTCTCTTCATTTAAATAAAACACATTATACAGGGAAAACATTTGTGGTAGTTTTTTCCCTATTTTGTCGCAGGGATAAGATTGGCAAAAAAGCAAAAAGTCTGAAAACAGTGCGAAAGAGATTTGATCTCTTAAATTGATAATAAATCGGAAAGATCCTAAAATCCTAAGATAGCGATAATGAACAATTCAATTAGCTTCAACGACATTTCTCAGCTATAAACAGACATTAACTAAACTTAACACCAATAAAACCAAACAGATTTTACACTTAGGGTGAAAACTACATAATCAGCCTGACATAATAATCAAAGGGCGCACTCTTCCTCGACCTTGATACGCAAGGAAAACGGTACTTTCATGAACCCAGATGAGCATCAGTAGCGATTTCCATGGCTACCAACTGACCCATCACCGGGAAAACGGAACGAACTGGACAATGTGGAGGAAAGTGGCTCCCATTGTTTGTGGGTAGCGCGTGACCATTGGTGTCGCGTGCTCTTGTGTCCAGCCACACGGTCAGTGGGCCACTGGGCGCATCCGAAATCGGGGACACGCGCTCATCAAGGGTGGATGACACTTGTTGTAGAATACCAATCGCCAATAATTATCGAGAGCAGTTCCATCTAGTACTATCACACTGTGCCGAGGCTTTAGAACATAAGCCGCTCTTTCATTTGATCTTGTTTTGTGATATCTTTGCTTATCATAGTAACCACTTTTTAGTACAAAATATTTATGTTTCAAATTATATTAATATTTACCAATTAGTGATTCTTTTGTCCTTCGACTTCGACCAGTGGTTCCTAAAGTGGGTTCCATCAACAAATTTTATCTCCTTATTAAGAATGGCGCTTTCTTAGATTAAGTTCATCAAAATGCAAATTCTACCAAAAATATGTATTAAATTCTTAATAATGTATGTCCGAAATATTTGAGAACAAATTTTAATTCTTTTTATTTCTCACTTAGTACAGCACGGTAAGAAGTCAAATGTTCAATACATTGCCCGTAAAAGCAGCCAAAAAATGTCGTACAGGAACACAACAGGCACCGAAACCTTAAATTATTCAAATTTATATATAAGATCAGTGGATTTACCCCACTTGAATTCTGAGCAGCTCATTAATTATTAGTTTCTCTAACTTTTAACAAAATTTAAAGAACCCATGTTATAAGGTGAGTAGTTGCGACTCCATATTATTTTCATCACAATTAAAATTGATAAACAGTACCGCAACAAAAGATAATTTGGTACTGATGCATTTCGAGACCTAATGCATTCTAGTTTGTTGGATTTTGATTTATGGGTGGCACTGAAATCTACAAACGATATTAAAAGCAACAAACTACCACATTATCCAAATTGATCATTATTTTTTCATTTCCTGTATAAAACTCTTTCCATAAGCTGAAATTAAAATGAAAGTTGATCTATAAACTCCCCCCCCCATAAGCTCCATAAAACTAGACCATGCGTTGTTGCAAACTTACTCACCACTAAAAAAGACAGACTATTCAAATAGGGTATATATAAATACCGACTAAAATTGTTGAAATTCACCATTTGAGTCGTGAGACCTTCGGATTGGCTCGCATCATGCCCCGTGGACCCCATGTCCATTACCCCATGGCTCGCCTCATGCCATACGTTAATTAAACTAAAACATAACACAAAATTTGCATATAAATTTATACAAGGCTAAAGTTTTTAGAAAGCATTAAAAAAATGAGTATTGATAGATTGACGTTCAAGCGATTGAGATAATTAATGCATTTTGAAATCAAGTTAATCATCACCTTTCTCATCAATTCCAAATTCTAATCCCGTTCATCAAAATTAAAACATCAAATCACTCCTTCCGAGAAATTAACACTCGAATTATTTCGATTCCGAAATCATAAATAGCTCAGAGCGGTGGGGATGGTAGAGAACCGTAGCCATCCATCAACTAATTGCTCTTTCAAGAGCATAGAGCAAGATGAATGACGCAGATATTACCATAATAAAGAAGGAAAAATAATAATGAAAAAAAAAACGGAAGAAGCAAGTGGCTTGTGCTACGACACTCAGCAGTAGAAGCAGCTGTTATCTGCCGAGGGAGTTCCGGTAAAGCGATTACATTGGCTATTCAGAACCTCCTTTTCTTTTTTTAAAGCGTCATTATTCTTTTTGGCTCGCGCTGTGGCAATCCGGAGCTATGATTCGACGCTTTTTAAAAGATTCGAAGTACTCGCTTCGGCTTTTTTTTTTTATCCGGATTACGAAATGGAGAAGTTCGAATGGCGAGTTTCGACAACACCGAGCGGTCTTGTAGAACGTTTGTGGAGGGATTTTCTGTGCGGATTTCTTTCGTGAAATCGCTCGAGTCACAATAAGTTTAAGTGGCGATAGTATTAGCCACCATTAAAAGATACTTAAAAAATTAATATAGATTACCGCTGCTGCAAAACCTTCCTAAATTATTAAACTCCTTAACTCAGCGAGCCTTTAATTGGATTAGTCGGATGGGAATTCCTACTGAAAGCTTTGTATAAAATAATCAAATGCTGTATTCGATAGCCAACTTTTCCAAAACCCAGTACGTCACTGCGCGGAAGCAGAAACTGCATGAACAGAAAGCCTATTGGATTGCTACGAGGAGTTTAGGTACGCAAATCGCAATAAAAAGACCCATATATACATGGGTTTAACAAACTGATCATAATTTTGAATTTCACGCTGGGAACTACTTTGTTAGTATTGTTTCTCCAGGGTCAACTAACGATGCAGTCTAATGTTGAAATTGTATGCGCCAACAAAACGCCGAATTGCTCAAAAAAGCAGCTTTGTGGTTCAAAACTAGTTTTATATAAAATTATACTCATAGTTTTCAAAAAATTTATGTTTAATGGGAATGCATCTTATTTACACGCGCTAACATATTTTCCTTCTGTTGCGCAAATATTTTCCACAAAGTAATTTGTTAATCACTCACAGTTTAATTACAAAAAAAAACTGTTTACTGCCGTTCTAAAAAATTGTAGTAATCACATACAACTTGTTATTTCAGTATTATTGATTTTTTACTAATAAACAAACCCGTAAGTGGCTACTGCTAATGTTATATACATGAACAATTTGATAAAGAAAACTGGTGACTTAATTATAATTTTATGCCCCACTAATGAAGTTGCGCTTATCAAAACATTGCTACCGACCGCTATCAAAATCGCCCAGACCACAATCGATGATGACTAGGGTCAACAAACCCTAGAGGGGTGGGGGAGGAGGGGCGCTGTCACCGATCTGGGGGGGTGCAACAAAGAATTCGGCACGAGAGCGCGATAGAACGATAAAAAAAAAAGAACGCGCAAAGGCAGTCCCGGGAGAGAAGGGGGGTCGCAAATCGTGTCGCTGGTTCTGACCCGTGAGTTGACCCGGATGTTTCGTCTTGGCGCCTGCCCAGGACCCGTTCCTTCGAATGCCTGAGCGTTCCTTTTTGATTCTGTTGGCGTTCTTTTTTCGATTCTGCCGCCGGATTCCTCGGGGCGGTCTCCCCTCCCTTCGGCGTGATCGTGTCGGTGTGTTTACATCCAGGGTTGTTGCATAGGGGGAGAAAGACTAGAGGGCGCGTGAACCCGCGCTCCTCATGGAAGCTACCGTGGCAACATATTATCCACCTCCACGAGGAAAAACTAAATTTTGAAAAGTAGTTTGAATCCAAATGATAGTGGCACAGAATTGGCATGAAACGTTTTTTCAGCGTTTAGGAATTACCATCACCCCCAAAATTGAGTGGAATAACCCGCTCCCATAACAATTTCCCCAATTTAAAATTATATGTGCCTTCTGGAGTTACACGTAACCGCTGTTTGTTTTATTTGAATTCAAATCAAACTAACTGTATTTTAAATTTTTGTCTATATAAATTTTATAAAACTTTTAAAAGTGTTTCTGAGGAACTGGATATATTTTGTATGCCTTTTTATGTTTTTAAAGCTAAGTGTCGGAGGCTATTCTCACTGTAATGTTTTTTTTTTCATTGCATTGTGACTTTTATGATGTGCATTGTAATTGAATTTTTTCTGTTGGTTGCATTTGAAACAAATATATTAATATATAAATATTGTACGACGTCATAAGTTTTTCTCGTTACGGTCGAACTATATACTCTTTTTGGGCAACTTTTCTCACCACTAAAATGTACATAAATTTGAAATACCAATATTTATATTTTTTGCTTAACGTAATTTGAATATTCATATTAGTTCACATTTACAGCATATTGCGTTTCCAATACGCATATAAAATGCATGCATCAAGGAAAGAAAATTTAGTTTTCGTTCGTTGGTATTCAGGAGGAACTCAGAAGCTATTCTATAATTCTAAGCTATAATTCTCATTGTTGAAACCAAAATAAAGACAATTTTCAGATTACGTTCCTAATTAAGGAGTTTTCTAAGTATTCGCTGTAAACATAGTGCAGTCTAGTGTTTTACCACCCGCTTACTTTTTACTTTAGATTGAGCAAAAGGAAGAAAGAAGATATAATAATAACAAGATGGAAGGGTTTATAAGTTAGGTACTATATCAATACAGATATAATTAGATAAATGAAATATATACATTACAAATAGATACTAGTAGTATAAATGAATCTAAAATGATTCAACTCTAATAAAAAATTATCAAATTTATATGAAACTTTAATTTGCGTCATACCCCATCATATGAAGCGAAATTGTATATTTCACAGTGTACACCAAATTTATAGTTGTTACTACAGCGGCAAAGCATATTGAGGATTGACTCCAACCTATACACGTAGAGTAATTACTTACAAATTCGTTTCCATCATTGTAGGTAAATAAAACATATTGTTGCATACGTTAGGGATTTTTCCTAACTTATACCCCTTTCCCTTTTGGTCACGTAGGACTACTTTCTATGAGCGCTCTAGGTAATCCAACTCTACGGATGGTTGCGCAGCCAACTGAAATGGCTTGATTGTATGAACATCGAGGATTACGCCATTGGAGCAGCTACTTACTACTGCTACCACCGGTTTGAAAGCTTCACCAAAATACAAACCAACTGAGTATCTGAGTATGAAATATTTGAATACTTTTACAACCAGAAATCCGCAAAAAAAAAAAAAAAAAACCCTTTTTTACTCCTAGCAGTTCTTAATTTATTAAAATAAATATGAATTTTCTTAATGGAAAAAAGCTAAAAAAAATGTGCAAAATTGGGGAATCTTGTATAGTGGAAGACACGTTTCCGCAGTTCTCAAGCCACCTTCCGAAGAAAGACAAGCTATGTATAATGTGAAAGTAGTATAAAGAAAAAATAATAATAGTTCTCATCATTAGTTAGTCCGTTTCCTCCCAACGGTCACCCGTTAAGGTGTCATTTACAAATCTTCTGGAAGACGACATGAGACAAACAAAAGCAAGATTTGTAGTCAGATAAGTGTCTTCCTCCCCCTATTCGTTCCCCTGTTGGGAGGGCAAACAATAGAACAAAGCCACGCTCAGTGATATTCCCTTGCAACCAAACAGAAATCAGAAAACGAAAAGATAAAAATGACAAAAAAATCCAAGAAAATGCATAGTAATCAATCACCACTAAAAAAGAGTGAAAATAAAATTTATTATATTGATTAAATGAAATTTTCAATAAGATGGTGTTGGTGGTATATAAGTTAAACCTATAATAGATCATAATAATTTTTCTATTATATGTTAATAAAAACAAAGGTCGTGTGTGTTATAAAAGTAGGATTAGACCCCACTAGTATAAAAGGTGGACTAGTGACCAGTCCATGACAAAGAAGAGTTCATTCAAATAATTATAGACTTATAGTTTTGATCTTCGGTAAAAAATATAATACTAAACAATTATTCATTAAACATTAAAACTTATCTGATTTCATCCTTCTTCAATACCACATAAATGAACATATCAAAGGCATGCAAGATAAAACTCCAAATCTTCCAGTAAAGGGGATTCTATAAATCTCAAGCCTTTCACCACCGGACATTAATCAGATTTAAAAAAACATCAAAAATTAGGGAAGAAAAGAGTAAGGTAGTTTAATTAAGGGTTCCTGAGCTACCTGTGTGGAAAAAGGTTTCTAAGTATCTAAAGAGCTTTGTCGTATATCAAAGGAGGGTAAAGGGTCAAACCAAACTCCGAAATTTTCATAAATGTATAACTTCTGTTCGAAATCCAAGAATACAGCTACAAGGTTGAAGCGTACAAAAAATAAAAGTGGCAACGCTAAAAAAAATTCGACTCTTCAAACGACGAGCATTTGCCAACACGAAAAACAACGAAAGAAAAAGAACCTGCCAAAAAGGAACGTCCTGAAACAGTGACCCAGCAGAAAACAATGGGAGAGACAATCGGAAATAAATATACAGCGAAATCCGCGCTTTTCCCCCAAAAACGCATCATGATCCATCAGAATACAACAATGGCGGCTCTCGTAAATCAGACGATTCGCAGAAATTAGCGCTTTTTTTTCTACTACAGCTACACCGAAGAAAAAAATTCCGCGCAATGCCGTTTTTGTGAACGTTTTTCGTCACTTTCGCCGGAATTCCGATGGAATATGGAACGATTTCTTTTTTTTGTGTGTCAGTAGAATGCAAGTCGATTTTAAGAAGAATATCCTAAACAGCGGATTTCGTAGCTGAAAATGACGGAAAAGACGTAGCAAGTCGTTCTGAGAATCTCCATGCACCAGTATAGTTAAAATATTCTGATCTTTTCCTAATAGTACTAGTTCGAAAAAAATTTAAACAACGGGTTACTACTCGAGGGGATCATCAATTTCTTTTGGATTTTATTAGCGTTTACAACTTACAAGGACAAAATGTTTGGAACTATTGTGTTAGAGTTGAACATAGTCAAACCTCTCTTTAAATGTAATTTATTTAACATGTACAATACACGAGGCAAATAAAATGCTATTTAAAAATAATCACCACTTTATTAACAAATAAAATATTTATTTATTTAATATTTAAATTAACTTCCTTACTCTGCAATTAAACATGTAAAATGTCAGAAAAAGATCCCTGCATTAAATAGCAGCGAAAGTATACAATACTAATATAGTATATCTTCAAATCAACGGTTGGACTGCTAGGGTCCAGATTTTTGTCAATCTTTGAATATTTTTTAACTAACATGTTATTTTGGAAGCTATACATTCTTGACGGACTGCTCATAAAAGCAGATTCGACAGGTGTACCTATACAACTACTACATGCAATAGTTTTTGATACTAGCTGAACGCGTGTTAGTTCAAAGAAAAATGTCTAGTTCAGAGTATAGAGAGGAGAGTCAAACGGAAGATCAAATTATAAAAAACTTGAACCCAAAATATAAAATTTAAGAATAAAAACTGTATTGGGATACAACGATAAAATAAAAATATTTCCCTCAATTAAAACTATACCAATCCTAGCCCCTCCAAATTTTCCAATCCAAGCAATCCCAGGCGGTCTATATAGGATTCAAAGAATTGTCAACTTTTCATTCGTGATAGGGTACGACATGTACGAATACAGAAATGCTTTATCTGACGTGAAAAATACGCATATTTTTACTATAAATTTTTGTGGTGCATCTGCATCGGTAGGGTAATCGCATCATGTAATCCATATTATCACTCGATACTTCATCGAGAAAGCTGCTGCACACAATGTTTCCATATCATCCACGTAATCGATAACTATCTCGATGTCTCCCCTAGCGTGATCCAAACATCGGCTATCAGGATTCCGAATCGGTAAAACGATCGCAATTTCTCCGCCATTCCGTGCATTCCCGGGAACATCGCACGCATCACGCACCTGCAGCAACAGATTGCGTGATCCCTCTGTTGCCAAGTTGCCATCGCACACACAATTAAAAATGTTTAGAGCTAAAATTATGGTTAGAACAGTCGATCCCGCTTAATGTGATCGCTTTTGTCCAAGAGTAGAATGATAACAATATGATCCGATTGATTAATAATAAGCGATTTTATACTAAAAAGTTTCACGGTCTACTACTATTCGGCCCGGCCGTTACGGCGCTAGATATTTTCTTTCTGAAATTTTTATGAGTTACTATGACTAAAATTTCTTGGTCATTTCTCTAAATATTGGAAAAAGTTTTCAGATCATTTTTTGGAATCATGTTTTATTCAAAGTTGAAAATTTTGTCATTATGTATGTTTCTACAAAATTTATACATAAAGTTGACGTGAAATTCTATATGCAAGTTTGCATTTACTTACTTAATTATTAAATGAGCATTTTTAAACCCAATAATGAAAAAAAAAACAATTAAATTCCATTTTTATGTATAATTTTTACTTTTCTTAACTCTAAAAATTCTAATGAGGTGGTGGTAAGATTTTTTTAGAAACTATTATAAAAACTGACATAAAATTTTATACACATAATAAAAATATTATGAATATGTTTGAATTATTTATAACTACACTCAATTTTTCTTTTTCTTTCTGTGAATTTTTGTTCATGTGTAAAAAATTTTTTAAAAAAAGGTTTTTCTGAAAATCACGCATTGTAATAGGTTTCACGCCGAATCGTCCCATTCCAAAAGTTTCAAACAGTGTAACTCGAATTTTAAAAATTTGTATGCTTTAAAATAACAACTATGTAGTCCTAATTGAAGTATTTAAAATGATTACCTAGGATGCATTTTGCAACTTTTACGTTCTTAAAGAAACATATAGGTATTTTTCAGAATAATCTAGGTATATCTCTCCATTGGCGATCTTTCATGCGACAAAAATAGTTTTTATTTTTTGGCTTGAAAAATAAAATTAAAATAGAAATACTGATCAGATATACATCAAAATAATAATCACTTGTAAAGATTCCTTTACCCGAGTTTTCTTCCCTGATTTTGAGTTTATTCTCATCCCTCACTCCTTTCTCACTGAGTAGTGAGTCTTTATAATTATCAATTTACCAAAAACACGAATCTGCAGTTTTTGGCGTGGTGGTAACGATATTATAAGACATGTCTTACTCAATTATTTACATTGCATCTCCTGTGGGGAGTTGGCATTTAAAAATACAAACTTTAAGACTACCAATTTAAAAAAACTTTTCTTACTTTCTATATTTGTTATATACAATTTTTACTTAATAAGTGGTGACTAAAATGCTACTCAATTTTTTTTATAGTTTTTATAGGATAAAATAGATTTTCCTACACTTCACACCTAAGGTAACATTTTTAAACTTTACTATAATGTTATCAATTTGGTTAGAGAATTGATTTCCTTATAATATGATGCTCAGAATTCAACTAAGCTTCTGTATACGAGATCACTTTAGTTTTAGCACGCCGTCTTACCAAAGATCCATGGATGATATGAATGAAAATACGGGAGCACTTAATATAATTTTTATAATTGAATAATAAGTGTATCCTAATAGGAGAGAGTGAGAGATAAGTTTTTTTATTGGAATGTATTCTAATGGATTTTCCGCAATGAAATTTCACAGCAGTCATAAGGCAAGATCTCAAGAACCAATCCTTTAACTTAGGTTCATGACTGCAGAAAACAGTATAAACTGCAACTGTTTGTAAATTGCACCAGCTAAAGTAAAAAGTGATACAAATGTAAACCATTTAATAAAAACTGATTTTGCATTAAGATTCAGAAGTGCAAATAATGTTAACTAATAGGACTGTGATTTCCATGTAATCAAAAAACGCAAAATATGTAACATATATGTATTTATTTTTAGCTAATATATATATTTAGAAGAGTGAAAATATGTTTGCTAAACATTGGAAAGGAAAATATGAGGAGATTCAAAGAAACTCTGAAAACTAATGATATCAATGAATTTAAACACATTACGAAAAGCTATGTCGTTATTTATCACATGATTTTCATGTTTTTTAAACTGAAAAAAACCTTTGTAATCTGGTCTGAAAACTTTTTTGTATCGTTTTTAACATTACTTTAGGAGATTTGAGCATTATATTGTATAACAATGAAGCAATGTTATTTTATAATTCGTATAGTAGTACTAATATAACCAATAACGAAAAAAAATCCCCGGATCAAAAAATACCTTATTTTGCAGTTCCATTTAATACATATAAACCTATTTCCAAATAAAGTTAGAATAATTTAAGAAAAATAGTTCGTGAACTCAATAAATGTAATACAAAAAATATTTCCTACGATTAACATAATAAAAATTACTTCAGCAATAAAAATTATATTCGTTGATGCACAGTTCAATCATTCAATGTTCCGATAAATTAAGAAATTTCCCGCGTTTTTAAGGGAAAACAGCCGATTTGAGAAAAACTGCTCGAATTTAGAACACGTATTCCGTGAGCTGCTCTGTTTTTACCACGATCCAATTTCAAAAGAAAGTAGAATTAGGTTCAAGTTCGATACGCATTCATTGAATTTGTAGGTTATGAGAAAATTAAACTAATGGCTTTTTTTATATTTTTGGGAACGTCTTTCACCAATTTCACTTGGGGGATTTTCTAATTAACATCGTGTAGCTTAAGAATACACTAAGCTTTAGAAATTGATGTTTTTATGGTACAATTTTTTTCCTTTGGTCATCGGAGCCAAAACTTGTCGCTTTTTTATCGCAAGACAGCAAAACTTTTATCAGGAATTTGAGAGTGTGTACTTCAATAATTCATAACTACTGTATTACTTTTTCGTGTATTGAGTAACATATTTAGGATTTAACAGGTCTGTAAAGTTCTTATTCCATGGGCTAAATTTAAGACTTAGTTTTATTCCAGCGACCCATACTACATACTAGACTAGACATCACATTTAAAACATTAAATGGTCATGTTTTTTATAATTGAGATAATTTTTATTTTAAAATTGTTACGCTTCGTGCTTCATGATATGAAAAAAATTATTTTAACTAAATTAAGAAACGAAGTTGGCTGAATTCATAACTTAAGCTATCTTCATAAAATCCATGCGTTGAAGTCCGACTCATTCAACTACAGAAAGCTAACCACAAGCCTGTCTGTTCTTAAAACTTTTAGTAAACTAGTTTCCTGTTAAAATAGAAAGGTCTTAAAATAACTATCAACTTTTACTTTTAACTAGAAAACTACATTTTAAGAATTACTTATGCTGATAAATTATTAGACAGATAACTCTGTCAATGAGTATTCGATTTAACCCTTGAATTAGTGATTCAATTATTCACCAGTTTATTAAAACAATAAAAATATTATAAGATAAATTTTCATCAATTGGTGTTTAATATAGCTTGTAACTTAATATTTACAACTAAAAAGATATTCGCCAAGGCGATAATCGTTTTTGTTTATAGTACACAAGATAGCGGAGGTTGGTTTTCACGTTATTCGGAGCCAAATGAAAGTCGTCAATTTTAAAAAAAACCACTGGAGATTCGAAAGCGGCCTTGAAGGGGTTACGTCAAGCATTGCCGACCCGAGGCGACACCAAGGGTGTTCCGGGAACACCCGCGGATGCAGACGATATCTCCTGAGAACGCTTCAGGACATTTATTTTCTCCGTTCTTAATTCGTGATCGATGTGTTTGATCGAGCATTGAAATAATCCATGAAAAAGAACACATATTATCTCTTTATTGCTCTTCACTTCACCCATCCCGGTTTTCCCGTAGGAAAATGAGAAAACTTTTAATCTTGTTCTGAAAGTGGAAAACCGTTAAAACACGACTTGCTTGTTCTATTTAAATGTATGTTTACTTCAAAGATGAAAATTAGTTATAAACGTTTTTTTTCCGATTTATACTAGAAAATTTAAATTTTGAGAGTACTACTTTTTAATTGTTGAATTGAATGGATTCTAATTCACGTTTCATCCATTCAGTGGCGTAGCATAGGGGGGATGATATGGGGATATATCCTACACGCTTCTTAGAAACTAACTGTGAATAAAGAAATTTCGTGCCATCCTATTTTTCTTCGACACATTGAAGCTTATGTTAGCACTTAAAATTAGAAGTAATATGTGATTATAGGGATTAAATGAAAGGAGCCAAGATTAGTGATGGGTAAAAGTATTTTTAGGTATCGAATAAATTATTATTAAAGATATTCTTTTATCTCAAATATAGTAGCATACAAGTTATCAATACTTTTCTTTAGTCGATTCCCCACTAGACGCCTTATTAATTTGCCCAAACTTAAAGGAAAGCGGAGAGTGAAAAATTATACAGTTAATTGATTACGCGCATATGCATTTCTTACATAATCAATGAAAATTTTTATAAAATGAGACAGCTAATCGTGAACGATTTACTTTTTAATAATAATAATAATAATTTATTAATAAAAAAAGAAAGAAAAGAAAGTAATATAAAACCATTATAAATAAAAATATTGTTCACTAAGGGACCCTAGCCCTTCCAAGTGAAACATAAAATTAACTATTATAATTAATTTTATAAATGAAGCAAGGAAAAAATACAAAACTTCGAAAACGTTAGTGACAAAAACAGTCACATGAAAAAAAAAACAGGAAACATACATAAAAAAAATACAAATAAGAAATAAAAAAAACATTTGGCAAAACGCAGAGCACAAAAACAGTCAATATCATTGGCTCTCGATCAATTTTATTTACCTTAAACCACGGCTTCCTAAATACTATAAATAAGAATCTGACTTAGATTTTCTTGATGCTTAGATTGATTTACTTAGCATCAAGAAAAAAAAATTAAAGATTTTAACTATTTTATTAAAGATCTTTTAAAACTACAATTTAAAGCAGTGGTCTGTCCAGGGCAATTTTACTACCGTTTATAAGTACCTTCACAAATTCATAATTTGTTAAATAGGTACTTTCACTAATTCAGTTTTAGGATAAAGGTACCTTCACATAATACATTTTTGAAAGAGAGTTTCCTATTAAGCTATATTCTCTCAATTGTTAAATTTTTATCCATTCTAGATGGATTAATTCATGGATTAATGGATTATTCCATTCTGGATTAAAAAGAACAGAGGTCCCCCCCTTTGCTTCGGATCGGTCTGCCAAAGGAAAGCCGCGCTCCACGGGAGGGAGTAGGGAGCGTTCTAGTTCGTTAACCACGCCAAACGATGATGGGGCACGCCTCTCCCGGCGAAGGGGTGAGGAGGACCCCTGCAGATGGGGGAACAGCGGGTGATTACGTGTTTTCATATAACACAAAAGTAAAAAAAAAACAATGGTTCTACCTTTCATATACTATGGAATATATCCTTTTCGCCTTAAATAATTATCACCACTAAAAAAGCTATATTTTTAAAAATAATTAAATTTCTAAATTCTATATAGGTTATCGCATTCATCGCATAATTTGGTGTAAATTAGCATCGTCATAACATTGGATTTAAAAATTTTATGATATGACTTTTCTGAAAACCCTGAATGAGTAGTAAAACCTTGCGAAATCGTCATGTATTTATGCTGTAGGTATAGAAAAGAGTTCAATCGGATGCTTAATGGTTATTTATTTTAATACGTCTCAATCTACTTTATAATCACTCCTGAAAAATCAAGTATTTTGAGGTATGGCGTTGTTGAAAGGAGTAAGCGATATGTTTAACCACGGCTTACTAGATACTATAGTATCTAGTAAGCCGTGGTTTACCTTAAAATTAAGGCAATACTTTAATTAATTTTAAGGTTAATATATGTAGTAGTTTTAAAATGTGATGTCAGAAGCATGATAACTACTCTTAATATTTTGTCGACGTAAAACATGATTTCGACCTTGTTTCCAAATATTATTATTTGTGGGGTCAAAACATGCAAAAAGTATCTCATTTTTCGAAACTTTTGAGAGTAATAAAGCTTCATATCATAAGGGGTGAAATATCTTCTAAAAAAGTAGAGATGTTAAGAGAACTACAAGAAAAACTTTCGAGGGAATAAAAGAAACTTTTCAGGATACCAAGAATATTTTTAAAGCCCGAGAAAAAGAATAGAGCATCTGGAAAATATCAAAATATTTTTTTGTTGAAGAAAATACTAAGTCATAACAAAAATCCTGCATGGGCGCAGCAATTTTCAGACCCCGCTCTCAGCGAAATAAATGCTCGGAAAACAAGTATTCAGACAAATAAAACCCAGCATCTGATTTCAAACGGAAAATTCTGCGAATGGAGAAAAAAAAGTGGCATATTTCAATCCATGTCATCACACACCGGAGAAGAGAAAAAGAGGGAAAACGGCACGACGGTGATGATAATAATAATAAATAAAAAAAGAGCAAAAGAAGACCGTGCACAGCAGCGAAGTACGTCAATTGTGGCAGCCAGCTCTTTCATCACAGCGTGACGTCAATTCGCCATGACCTTGCACGCCGCGCCGCGTCGCCAAGGCCGGCGCCATTTGGCGACCGCAGCTGAGCCAACTTGCAGAAAAAAGCAGTTACGTCAACTGTTATCTATCAGGGGTTATTATAATAGTATCCGGATCAAATGGAAGCGTAGATGTTACGTTATCGAAAATGCAGCAACCGGAGATAATAGAGCATTAATTCCTCTCGTTCATAATGGGTTATGCAATTATTAAATTGGCATGTGCAAATTTATGAAAATGAAACCATCACTTCATACGATTTGCGACTCCAGTGCATTATTTTAGTAATATATATCCTCATTAAAAGTATTATTCCACTTCAAAGCAGTAACCTTAGTGATGTATTGAAATGAATAAGCGTTGGATAATAACTGATGTTTATAAATAGCAATATTCATAAAAATTTTTAACTTTCCATTAATAGGCAACATTGTAACTAATTTATATGCATGCATTGGATGTAGATTTATAAATGCATGTGCGTGACAACTTTCTAATAGGAAACGTTTTCAAGAATGCTACAGAAAACGCTAGAAATCACTAATGCAAAAATATGCAGTAACTTATCAAATTGATAACAAGAAAGGGGATTGATAAAATTCTACACCCTTGCATGCATATTTAGGCCTGCAAAGTTTTAAATGGAGTGTTGTGCCCTCTCCGTGTTTGTGCTTAGAATAATCTTGGATTTGGTGGAAAAGCAATCACAAAATGAAATACGACAACACGAGGAGAGAGTAGCAACATAACATATTTGTTGCAGGAAAATCGAATAAATTAATAAAAAATAAGTATAAATATACGTAGAATGAATGCAATTTTGTATAAAAATTATAAGCATATTATGGCATAATAATGAATCCCTCAGTTCTTTAAGTTTTCTTCTTAACTGGAATATTAGATATTTTCTGCTACAATGCAATGAAGCATTGCAAATAAAATAGTACCCACCACTATATAATTAAAAAATAAATATATAATTTGTTTCATTATATTTATAGTTTATTTCTAATTCTGAACTTGATACTGACTTAGAGGTGTTGAAAGCGGTTCATCAGATACTAATATCAATTGCACGTCAAACCGGATTTGCACGCAAAAAATATCCATTTAGCAAACAGTGCAAAATCTCCTCACTTACCTTCCGCCCGCATATCTAGGGCTGTTGGTTCTGGACGATGCATTGTCGGTTAATCCAATAAAAAGACCTCAAAAGAAAAACACATAACGAAAACCTAGCACGGGAATCAACACAATCTCGAGCACATACACAGATGCTGCTTTGCGGGCAGCCTGGTTGCCAATGACGCCCAGTTTCCCCGGGGATTCGCATCGCATTCCGAGAGGCGGACCGTGGCGCCATCCGGGGGCCAGATTCCGAACTCGGTGCAGGATTTCGTGGTTGAAGAAGCAATTGGAAAACCTAGTTTTTCGCCGCTAAAGTGTGCCACCGTTGCTAGAAATGGAAAGGGTATCAGATGGGATTTAGAGCTTCAAATTGTGGGTTCATTTGCAGTCGCCTCAATCCCTTTTTTTTGTTTTTCGCGTTTGTTTATGCAGAAAAGCGGAATGGGAAAACCGGAGGCTAAAATGATCTCCCATTTATTATCACCGAGCTATTGGGTACAAGTGTAATGCAGTCAAGAACTGATTAATTTATTATTCACAGTATGGCAGCGAGAAAAAATTTCTCAAGGGATATCGGTACTTTTGGTCACGGGCAAGCGTCGATTCCGGGGGGACAAAGGGTACGCCCCCCAAAAAAGAATTGAGATATTTTTTAAAAAACTACTTTATTTTTAACTTCTGTCGGGACTAAAAATTCGCTCGATGAATGTTTCTCCAATCTTTAATAAAAGGAAGGGGCCAATTTTCCAATGGCACCAAACATCAGGGGTGTATTTGGAGAGGGGTGACCCCTTTTCATATACCCCTCATGATTTTGAACCTGATTTTATTTAGAGGAGGTTGGAGTCGGTGCTGAGATTGGGGGATGCCGTACACAGAATTGAAGCGTCCCCCCGAAATATTAAGATTCTTGCCCCTTGGACCAGGACCCGACTTACAAGTTTGGGGGCCCAGGACAAAAGACCCATTTGGGGGCCCCCGACATGTCTTGAAATAAAACTTAAATTTATTTGACTTAAAGTAACAAAATCAATCATCATTAAACCAAGTGTAAGCATTGCGTAAAAATTGTTTGTTCAAAAGCTTTATAAACTTTAATACGTTTATTTTACACTTATTTCACATTTAGACATTCCCCTTGGACCCAAAAAATTACTCAAAATGAGTTAAAACCCTACTTTTATAGGTCAAATCTCAAAATTTTTTTCTGATGGGGGAGGCCCTCCAGTGGTACCAAAAGGGGAACTTGAGTGATACTTTTTGAAAAACCACCATCAATTCGACATTTTTCTCAAAAGGTAAAGGACGATGGTCTGGAAAAGTGCCCCCCTTGGAGCCTTGCTTGATCTGCGCCTGCCAGAGACATCAGCTTGCCCTTCCCAAGGTTTCCTCTGCTCTGCCCTGTCCAACTAAGCCTACCCGTGCCCCTTTAGATTGAAAAATTATTCCAAAATACGTATTTTCATCTCATTTATAGATCGTATGTATCTTTAAGGCCAGACTACATTGAGTAACATACAAGATAACCAGAGTTATCTTTACTTTAAACTTCCTTAGTTTTTAATCTATCACTTCTATTATGAAACGAGAGTCAAAAGATAATGCAAAAAGCTGAACAGGATGGAAAATGAAGAATTCCGAAGCTTTAAACCCCAAACCTCTCTTTTTAGACCTTTCCTTTACCTAACATTATTTATAGTGGTCAACACTTGCCGATGTCCCTGATATTAGGTAAAAAAAACACACGAATATACAGTGGAAGCTCTTATAACGACCTGCTCTTATAAAGACTAATCTTCGAATCGATTCAGCTTATCGAATACTTTTCTGGATCGGTTTGTTTGCGTCACACATGAATTAGCCAATAAACGAATATCAGAGTATGACAAACCAGCACCAAGTAACCATCGCATCTTCTTCTCGCTTGCTTTCGCCCGGGGTAACCGGCTACAATCCCAAAACGAAACCTTGCGCTACCCAATGCCTTTGTTGATTTGAGACTTTAAATTTATTAGCGTTTTAGTTTTATGTAAGCATCCGACCATTCTAAGGAAACTAAGCTACGCAATAAATTAATATCAAAATAAAAATTTAATAGCAAACGCAAATATTTATACTTTGTAAAATATTGATCTTAAATTTCATAGCAAAAAATAAGGTAATATAACATTAAATTGAAAGTATCAAGAAAAATGAGGAAATATCAATTGGGGGATTCGAATTGTGTTCTAAATCCCAACGATCTAGTATCCTACTGTTTGGATATAATGGTAAAATATACAACCGAGGGTTTCAGTTTGTTGATTAAAAAAACGTATTACGGGTAACTGCAATTTCCATAATCCATCCCTTTGCCTTTGACGATTGAGGGTTGGTGATCGTTTTCAGGTTTAGATTTCCTCCAAACTTTATAAACTAATCTACTAAAAATATATTTTTTAGGGAATCGAGTCCACCTTCCCGAAAAGCATCAAAATTGATAGTTAAGTTTAACGAGTATATTACTTTTAAACGAGTGATATTCTACACTCGAGTGTATCACTCGAAGTTTGCTCTTATAACGACAAAAAACTCGGTACGGATTAATTACGCTATAAGAGCTTCCTCTGTACTTACATATAAAGAAAATTGACAATTTCATAATTATAATAAAAGTGAATTTAAACTTAGTGCTTTTTAATCGTACATTTGGTTTCCCAAAATGAAGCTAATTTTTTATTCAAATCATAGACGATTTAAGAAAACAGTTTCCCAGTTTAGGTGAAGTTACTCTAAGCTGACTGTTTTGTATTCTTTCAAGCCGTATTCTGGTTTTTAAAACTCCTAAAACAAGTTCAAGCCAAACTAAAAGAACTTTCTATTAATAAAACCCGAAACTGCCATGTAAAATCTCTTAAAGATCAATCAATTGGTTTGCAATTTGTACGACATTCTAATAACAAAATATACAGGGGGTTTCAGATAAGTGTTTCATCTTCTAGGGGAGGGGGGGAGGTAGGGTACATCAAAACGAACAAGAATCAGTATAGAAAGGGGGGTCGCAAGTGGGGTCTAAGGGGTGAAAATCACGGGTGAAAACTAGCAATGAACCTCGCAAATCTGGGCAGAAAGCGATACAATTGTTCGATTCCAGTATTTTACATGCAACCCAATTCAAATGGTTCTTGTAAAAATCGGATGCAAGTGTTTATTCTAATCAAAAACAGACCAATAAATGAAACAAGTATACGTTGTAAGTTGATAGACTGCAATGCAACGCATTCCTCATTCAATTATTGGTATGTTATTGACTAGAATAAACACTTGCATCTCGTTTTTACATGAAAAATTTGAATTGGTTGAATGTAAAAAATACAGGAATCTAACAATTGTATCGCTTTCTGCCTAGATATGCGAGGTTTTTTGCTAATTTTCTCCCGTGATTTTCACCCATTAGACCCCACTTGCGACCCCCCTTTTTATACCGATTCTTGTTCGTCTTGATGTATACCCTACATTCCCTAGAAGTTATGAAACACTTATCTGAAACACCCTGTATAATAATCAAGTTTCATAAATTGAAATGATAAATACATAACATCGAATTTTTAATCATCAATTGATGAATCAATGAAAAGTAAAACCGTATCGATCGAAAAAAAATTATGATTTTTTATTGAAACCACTCAAAATCCGATCACGACCATCATTAAAGCAGGTTTTGCCAATTAGGCTTTAAAAAATATCAGAAAATGCTCGGGTAAAATAATGCATTGGGAAAAAATCCTAAACAACACTAAAGAGGTGAATTTGACAATGAGTTTAAATACTTTTAACATGGAAAACTATAATGACTATACAAATAACAACAGATTCGGAAATAAGCGTGGAAATGCAGACAGATTTATGGCAATCAAAACACTGAGTTTTCCCGTCTGAAACACTCACACACGCGATCACAAAAAATAGAGAAATTCGGCCAATACTACAATTTTTGTCTGTAAGATACTAAAACCGATATTAACCAATATCGTACGAATTTTCCATATAATCTCCAGAGATCTAATGTAGTATATACCATTAGATCTCTATGATAATCTCAGAGACTTTTACTGAAAATGAATTACAAGTACCAATTTGATATAAATAACAAACAGAAAACTTCAAAATTAGAACCATTTCAAAGACATTTCGGAAAATCTGCAAATCCCAAGTACCCAAGTATACATATAAATCCCGGAAATATTAATACGAAAAATAAGATTTCATTCAGAAACATTTCAAATTAATAAAACACATTCATCACAAATAAGAAATTGATATATCAACAATGTTAATTTTCGTACGGGAAGATCTGTGGAAATTTTTTTACAACGGTCATTTTAAATATCAATACCATAAACTAAGTACTCACCAGTTTTATTTTCCAATACCTTTACCACCCATAGGCGAATTCTGTCCGCCACATTTCCAAATTTCCGTCTAGCCATTTTTACCTTTAATAAAATATACACAGAAGAAATGGACGGACGTGTGACGCTGTTCTTATTCGATATTCGAAGGAAATGGTCAAGAGTGCTTGAGACCGCAGCACCGTGTGTGCGCACGAAGTTTAGGGGGGCGGGCCTATGAAAAGTTCCGACTATAGGCCGGAGCGAATGAGAACCGGAATTCCGGAACGCTTCGAACTGATTGGTGAACCTTAGGATAGCTCATATTACCACAAACCCTAAAAATGCCCGTCTTTCTTCGGAATGCGACAGCAAGATATATTTATCTTTTGCAAAGCATATCTCTTTTGTTAGTTTTAAAATCATTCTCTATTGAAGAATTGAAGTCTAGTAGTATGGGGGCTTGAGCTTGAGACGTCTATTGAGTTTGGCTTTGACCCCGCCAAGACTTGTAAATCCTTCGAAGCTGACCTACACAATAGATTTGGGGAAGTGATCTTCTAGTCAGATTTGGTGTCAAAAGGCTGAGGGCTAAAGGTAGGGTATTGCCCGAAACAGGTGTGGTCATTCCTCAAAAGATTTTTTTGGCATCCTTTTATGACAGATTGAAAGGGATGGATTGCAGGCCTCAAGAAGTGGGCGTGGTCACCGCTGGAACATCTCAACACGTGGTCTGTGTTGTTGTTTTCAGTCACGTGTTCGTGTTTTGCTTATAAACCAGGATGATCGGCCTAAGAATTTTGCACTGAGATCCAAATTTATGAGCAGTATCCCGATTTCATGGATTTGGCATGGAGTTTAGATTAAGCTCCAAGCTTAAGCTAAGAGATAAAGCTTAAGAGTTTAAGCTCCGCAACGCAAGCATGCTCCGTCTATTAAATTCCAAGATCTATGGTAAAAAAATTATTCCTTCTTATTTTTCCTTAATTGATAATACTGTTTATTAATACAAATAAATTGATGATTAATAGATAATAAATTAAAAAGGAGCAAATTTGTAGTGAATTCGCTGTAAATTATCTTTCTCCGTCGGAAATGTTTGCTTTGATAAAAGTGGACGTGTAAGCAAAACTGACCAACTAACCATTTGTTAAGTGTAGTCAATTTGTCAACTGAGTCTTTTGCAGAGTTGTAACAAGATTTTTTTTGGGAGTTAAGTTGGTCAAAACACAAAAATGTTACCATAAAATCTATGTCCGAAATTCGCATACTGAAACGAGTTGAAAAAATGTTTTTTTTTTACTTAAATTTTCAGAAATTTTCTAGGGGAGGCCCCCTAGAGCCCCTTAGTACTTGAAACTCTATTATTATAACTCTGTTTTATATTAAGTTTGTCAAAACACAAAAATTCTACCATAAAATCTACATCCGAAATCGGATGAGGCGTACCAAAACAAAAGGAAAAATGGGTTTTTTTTACTTAACTTTCAAAAAAAATTCTGGGATCTGGAGAAATTCAGGGTCTGGGGGAGGACCCCCAGACCCTCTTTTAGTGGTTGGAGCAGGATAATTCACTACCTTTTCCACATATTTAGATAATCAAGAAGATACAATTGGATTATGAAAATTCTTAGCCCCACCAAACCAAATCCTGGATCCGCCGCTGCTCCAAGACATGTCAATTCTTGTAGAGTTGCAACAATCCGACAGAATAATAGGCTTTTATTGGTTTTGGAAGTATAGACTTTTTGCACTGCAAGTCAATAGAATAGTCTGAATATAGGAAGGGTCAGTACAATGGAATCTGTGAGCGCCGTTTGAGCATTGTTCATGGTGAAAGAGATTGGCTTTGAGGGATATTTGAAGAGTTGATGTTCTGGATGAAAGGTGCAAGTGAAGGATTTATGGTGGGAGGTATCTTTCCAAACTGGGGGGGGGGGGAATCGGTAAAAAAAAAAAAACGATACAACGGACGAACATTGTGGGCGAACAGCTGGGGTTTAAGGGGTGCTTCAAACGCCAATTTTCATGATTTATTTATGGAATTTTAGAAAACTATAATTGGCTATTATTCTCTATGACAGGGGTTCTCAAACTTTCCAACATCACGTCGACCCACTTTTTATAAACAAACTCCATCACGCGACACACCTCATCTTCAGTTAATTTTCCCATACTCCTTATGTGACTTCAGCTCCGTGCGCGTGCGGTTTGGTAATCAACTATTTTGTTACTATAATAAATTACATGCAAGTATTAGAGATTATATGATTTTTATACTAATTAAAAAAGAAATACTTGAACCTAAGCATAAAAAATTGTTTGATTGTGGGAGCAATAATGAGGCCCACAATCAAAAGGGGGTCTAGAGGTGCTCCCCCAGAGAAGTTACTAATTATCTTTTCAGATATCTGATGTTGTAGAATTCTCTCAAATACTATATACTATACATGTTACTAAATTTTTAATGAACATTCAGGACCCTATTTAGAAAACAGAGCAATGATCGAAAAAATTCAGTTCTTTCAAAAATATTTTACAGTTGAAAAAAGTTGGACTTATTCCCTTTTCAAACCTCATGAAATTTCAACTGAAGAAAAATCTTAAAAAACACTTAAATTGATACCTAAATAAAATTTCGCTGCTCATTTCGCTGCACAAAAATGAGAAGTAGAAAGCCTAAGACAAATGAAATTAGTATGAAACTGAGTCATTAAGGCAGTATCAATGGAGTAAGCGAATATGTATGGGGTCAAATATTCACTGGATAAAAAAAGGTGGTAATAACACTTTTAAGTTAAAAGAAAATTTCATTTCAGCTTAGTTTCAAGCAAAAAGGATACAAATACAAGTACAAATTAAGTCAACCATCTACAGGCAAGCGCCCAACAAGGTTGGTTCGGTCCATTGATAAAAAAAAGACAAATTAGCTAAAATTTCAAATTAAATTTAAAAATACTATGAATGGACATCGATTTGTTCCCAAATTCAAGGGGTAGAGGGCCTATAGTGCCTATAGAGGGTAGTTATTTCCCCCCTCTTTCCACTCGTGTAGAGCAAAGCTTGGAGACATTTTTGAGCATAAAATGCCAATTTGTCATTTTTTGGACTTATTCCCTTTTTAAAAATTGGCTATTCAAATATCCGATTTGACCTCCAATGAACTGATCAGTCGTCGGGGTTACAGTGGGATATATTCAGGTGCCCCTAGAGACCCTATATATAGAGAGACTGGACAATGAACTTTTCGCCTCCATTTTAGTTACAAAATGCATGAATCTCCATAGACTGTAATGCTAATTCATCCGCCTAAAACTCTTATTAGTGCACAAAAATCAAAGCGAAAACTATATAAAAAATTTCAACAATTCATTCCGAACACGAATTGATGTTCTTTATTTTGTTAGTAATTATTTTTATCTTAGAAAATACAGTAGGGCCTCGTATAACGCGCCTTCGTACAACGCGAATTCCTATAACGCGAGAGAAATTTTGCTACCACTTTTTCCTATAGCGCGAAAAATCTCGCGTTATACGAGAACTCACCATCCACTCGCACTCCAGCCATTCATGAGAAATCGAACCTGGAAATCGAACCAGCCATCCTGGAAATCGAACTCTTACCGCCACTGCCGAGCATTTTTAGAAGACCTTTTAGAATCGTCCTAGAACTGTTTTTCGGGATCTAAAATCGTATGGGTTGATGGTCTTGATTTATTATCATGGGAATAAGAAACAACAATAGTTCCGTGCCTGTATTTTATCCAAAATCTTATTTTTTTTAAAGATTTTAGGTTGCATGCTATGAATATTAGCTATGAATATTATTTTTATATAACATTGCTCCTTCAAAAACAAAAATAATTAAGTTTAATAAATCTTTTTAATGCTCATTATTTTAACAATATTATTAAATTAATAACAAATCTTGTGACTTAATTCTTAAATTACTTAATTAAATTACTTAATTGACTTAATTCTTGAATTCTTAAAATTATTTTACGTGTTTGAACATTGCAAAAGTGTTTTAAGTTTTTTAACATTGAGTATATTTGAGTCTAGAGTTTTTATTTTACAGATATTAAAATTTCTAACTGTCACATTTGTTGCTACTAGTTTAATGTTATTAAAATTTATAACGTTAATAATTTTTTTTCAAATATAATGTTCTTGTAACAAACATTCTTAAGTATTTTAAAGGTTTCACTATTGCTTTATCTTCTTAAAAATTGTTTATTTTTAAAAACTATTCACAATGTTATTCCTCCATTTCTTGGATTTTTAAGAAACATTTATTTATTATTTGTTTTGAGTGATTATTTTTTCTTAAAATACATTAACTTTTTATCAGCGACGGTATGTAATTTGGTATAAGCTTTATTATTAATATTTTTTGTAACTTCGTTTGCGGCCCTACCAAACAATAATGTGAGGGTCCCTCCTCCCAAAAAGGGTGAGCTAGTTATACCGTACTACCAAATGGTATAGAAACAAACTAATAGAACCTACAAATCTGCAATTATATTTTCGCCGTATACAAGGAAAATCCTCTGAATTTAATAAATGGTTGGGTAATTGAATTTTGGACAGACTGATAAATGTGAGCTCGGACCTACTAAAAGTTAGTTGTAAAAGTGTTATTACTAAAATACAGTATTTTTTTTTGCAGACTCTTGTAATTGTACAAAGCAAAATCATTTTAAAATAATGAAGCTTTCAACTTGACTTGAAAAAGATTCGACAGTGGATTTTCCTAGTTCAGTGTCGGGGGGGGGGGTAATCGAGCTATGTATATTTATCTTATAAACGGCTTTTGGTAGAGATAGAAAGGAGATGAGGGAGGAATAAGGAGGGTAAGTCGGATCTAGAAAGTATAACTCCAATTTCTCCCTTCTACAAGACCGTCCCTACAAAAACCTTCCTATACCTCCCCCTCTTCTGCGGCGCCGATTTTCAGTTCAAATGTTTGGCTTCCTCAATACGCAGAAATCAATACTCTGGTTTTCTTAAGATCTAGTCTTAACAGATAATTAACATAATTATAACAGTCATTCTCAATAGCCTATACAAGGTTACAAGCTATATCGTGATTAAGCTATTGATGGTGTAGTCCATAAGTGCATCGGATACCAGAAGCGTAAGCTGCTCTTGGCCCCATAGCAGCAAATCCACGCCTCGATAGGTCATCATTGGCCATGACTTGCTGCTATCCCAGGCTAACCCGGTAGCTATTGACGGTGAACAGGTTTATTGCCTACGTATAAAAGAAAGTTTTATTAAAAGATTGGTGACATAATTTAATAATAATTTATATGTTGAGGTCACCACTAAATTATTGAATATTATTTTAATCAGTTTGGTCTATCTCCGCTAGAATGCATCCTCAATCCTCACCCAGAGGATATCAGCAGTCTGCAGCCTGATTACTCAGTGGCAGATAGTTGAAAGCTCTGGGCAAGGAATTTACACAAAACCGTGTCACACTCTTAACGATTTAATTAGTGTTCGTAGGGACTAATAGGAGTAACGATGAGTTAAATTTTTGCGAAAGTCCAGGCTTTCAAAACAAAAAAAAGGCACTGTCTATATGCCCGGCAGATATACTCTCTAACTCTAGTCCTGTTCTAACAACGGTTCTGATTGGAGCACCGGGACCGCGAGACCTACAGCGCATGTGCCAACTGCCGGTTTGACCGTCCAAATAGACACTTCGAAAAAAAAAAAAAGAGTGGTTGCGTATCTATCATAAGCCGTTCATCAGAATTGTTATTTTTCCCGCGACTGTATTATTTGTGTATGCATTACGATATTTACTTATTAATGATAAGAAAATTTAAATATCTTGATCCTAAAGGCATGATGAATGTTTCTGGAATTTATTTCATTAGTTTATTACAAAAATGAAAATTTTGGATTAAACGTAGATGAAAAATAAAAGATATTTCGAAAACACATCTATTAAATTAATACAAACACATTAACTTAAAACTAATAAAAAACTAAACTAAAATAAGAATGGTTTTTGTAAATAAATCTTTACTAAGTTTGAAAAAAACTACACGGATAAAAGATTCCTTTATGACAAAAATAGAAAATATTTGGGGAGGATTGTTATAAAAAAGCTTAACCCAGTAAATAATAATACGATCAAGCAGAAAGCTGTTAAAAATCCAATTAAAACAGCTCATTTCTTCTGATGAAAGTCATACATTACAATTAGGAGTAGGAAAATAACTGGCCTCAAGAATGCTCCAAAGAATTTATAGTTTCAAAAATAAAAATAATCTGAATCTGGGTTAAAGCATCTAAGGAAAAAATAAACACTTCTCTAGTGTAGTAATAATCTTTAAAATATAATCACTTATTATTTATGGACATATGAGAAATATTTTGATTTGAATACATATTTTTCCAATATCTGAATTTGAAAATCCTTTTTATTCCCCGAGCAACGCCGGGTATAGCAGCTAGTAGACGATAAAATTTAACATGGTTACAATCACTCTAGCCCTTAACCCTAAGAAACTGCGATTGCGTAAGAATTTAACAGAACGTTTAGCTTTTTAAATGTAAAAACTTCGGAATCGAACAATTGTGTTGCTTTAGGTAGCGTACTTGAGGGTATTATTTTTGTCTGTCATTCGCGTTGTATGAGATATTTTTTCATACAACACGAATTCGTACAACGCGATTTTCCTACTACACGGAACCAAAAATCGCGTTATACGAGGCCCTACTGTACATTTTAAAAAATCAAAGTGATTGTTTGGTTGCCACAGGTAACATTTGGCAAGCTATCGCTCTTTTCGAGGAGAAATGTATGAAACAAAATTTTATTTTTATGGACTAGTAGCCTGGAAACTAGTCTCAATTCAAATTCTATTACTTTATTTTCAATTTCGTATCTAAATAGATGGTTAACTAGTCTTGGTAGCCAACGGCGGATGCCAATAAAGTCGCCAACCAGTTAAACAATTAAATATTTAGTTTTTTGAATTTATTTGGCATTATTTATGAATGAAAGTAAACAAATAAATTTTTAATAACTTATTTGTTTACATTTTAACTCTTCTTTTGGTATTTTTCAAAACTTTTAACAGCATTTTCCACGAATTTCAACATTTCGTAATGTTAAAGTATAGGAAAGTTGTAACTAAAATGGCGGAAATACCAATAATACCGGTGAGCCGTTGTCCAGTCTCTCTATATATAGGGTCTCTAGGTGCCCCCCCCCCCCGAATGAAATTGACACAGCACGGAAAGTCACGTTATATGTATTTTATCGGAGTTCATCTTTGGGTATAAAGCGAAGATAGTAACATACTGCATTGCAATGTCATGAGGTAGGACAAAAGCTGAATAAACTCAGTTTCACTGAATGTGAGCGAAAGGATACCGGGCAGTATAATGCGTTATGCAACTGGAATTCAACGGCACGTGGTAAAAGTTTTACAACATACCAGCGCTTGGTACTTCGGGGAGAAGTTTTAAGGGTTTCGTAAGAAATAAAGAAAATAATACCTGGAAAAAACTTGAAACACTCTTTCAATGTTAAGTAAACACAGTAATGGACGCTTCTAATCAATAAGCGTTATGATTGTGTTGTGTGAGAAAGTTGTGTGAGTGTTGTAATAGTGTTGTTAGAAACAGAAAAGGTGTTATTATACAGGGTGTATCTGAAATGGTGCGACAAACTTTGAGGGGTGGGGTGATAGTACTCATCAACACGAACAAGAATTGGTATAGAAAGGGGGGTCGCAGATACTCCGTTAAAGAGCTAGGACCTAATGTAGTGCGAGTGCGTTTCAAAAGGCCCTTTTTTAAAAGGCCCGTGTGACGAAACAAAACATAATAAAATGAAAAACATTATTGCATGAGGCACAGGAGTATCCGTACTACTTAAATCCTCAATGTGATAGAAATTGGACCACTTGCTAAACCGTGGGGTGAGTTTTAAAACGTGCAATATTCATCTTTCAGCCAAAGAATGGAGTTCCCTGAATGGTTAAAAAAATGATGATCGGGGAAGGAATTTTCAATGATCATACAGTTTCAATGATCAATGTATGATCATTGAAAATTCCTTCCCCGATCATCATTTTTCTAAGTACCATTACACTAATGCAAGGGAACTCCATTCTTCGGCTAAAAGATGAATATTGCACGTTTTGAAACTCACCCCACGGTTTAGCAAGTGGTCCAATTTCTATCACATTGAGGATTTAAGTAGTACGGATACTCCTGTGCAACAATAACTCCTCTCATGCAATAATGTTTTTCATTTTATTATGTTTTCTTTCGTCACACGGGCCTTCTAAAAACGGCCTTTTGAAACGCACTCGCACTACATTAGGTCCTAGCTCTTTAACGGCGTATCTGCGACCCCCCTTTCTACACCAATTCTTTTTCGTCTTGATGAGTACTATCACCCCTCAAAGTTTGTCGCACCATTTCAGATACACCCTGTATAGTGTTGCGATCAAAATTTAAGAGCACTTTCAGATTTTAACCATATTTTACTGCACTATATTTAACACATTCCTAGGATATAGAACACATTTTACCTAAAAGATTAGTATTAGTAAGTGTAAATTCTGAAATTTAAAAGCTCATATTAACAAAAATTATCTTGCATTCAACCTCCATTTCAAAAACAATGAATTGGAAAAGTGATATCCAAAAGTTATACCTCACTTCTCTTTGAATTAAAATAATTTTATTTAAAATAAAGTAACAGCGTTGAAGTTCCTTGACAAGCATAATTAAGGGTAAAAGAAGTGTTATTTAGGGTTAACTTTCAAAAAATATTTTGGGAGACTGACCCCAGATCCCTCCCAAAACTTGGTGCTGTATAATTCAGCGTTTCTCAACCGGGGTTCCGCGGAACCCTGGGGTTCCGCGCGGCCTCCTCAAGGGTTCCGCGAGAAATTCGAAACAAATTTTTTTTTGTTGTTCTAGAATCTAGAACAAAAAAATTTTTTCCTTCGAATTTCTCGCGGAACCTCGAAAACCTCTGTTTCCGATTCCCGAAAACGGACTTTTCTCACAAAATTCCAAGCCCATATATGGTACCACTCCCCCAATGGGGGGGACGTTCGTAGTTTTGGAGGATCGCCGAAGACAAAAAGAGGGAAGCGCGGCACTTTTGCAATGTTGTTTTAAGATACAGTGGGGGGTCAGAGGTAAGGCTGTCCAACGGTTAAAATGGCCAATGGCCATTAAAACGGACTATACAAATATTCAAAGGTAAGCAATTAGTATACTATTGCAATTTTCCAGATCATATACGTGTGAACAAACCTTTTCTTGTTTAACAAACATAAAAAGTAAAGAAATCGTCTTCTTTCTATTGAAGACGAGATTCGGGTATGTAAAATAAGAATTGAAAATATATGTGCCAAAAAAACAGGCTCAAATTATCACATTAGTTACTATTTAATAATTGTTTTAATTTTTTTTAAACTTGCTAAAATTGTTTAAATACTTAAAATTGTATTTTAAAAACCTTATAGCTTTACTCCAGTGGCGTATATAAGGGGGGGCCAAGGGGGCCCTGCCCCCCCCCGAAATTCGGACTTGGTGTAGCAAAACAATTTAAAACCCTGTATTTTAGGGTCAAATTTCAAAAAACATTCTGGGGGAGGGCCCCCAAACCCCCCTTACTTGGAGTTTTATTATTAACAGCTTTATTATTATAAGTTCATCAAAATCTAAATCCTACCAAAAAATATATGTCCAAAATTCGGACTAAGTGTACCAAAAACAAGTGTTAAAATCCTGTTTTTAAGGGGAAAGTTCCAAAAATTTTATGGGGAAGGACCCCCAGATCCCCTTGTTTACTTGGAACTCTATTTTCTATTTTAATAACTTTTTAAATATTAAGTTCATAAAAATGTACATCCAAAATTCAGACTTTGTGTACAAAACTAGGTAAAAACCTGTTTTTTACGTCAAACTTCAAAAAATTTTCTGGGGGAGGACCCCCAGGCCCCCCTTTGGGAGAGGGGCTGGGGAATAATTTTGGGGCCCTCTCAAAAAAAATTCCTATATACGCCACTGCTGTATTCTAATGATTCTAATAAATAAATATAATAAATAAGCGATTTCTTTGTTACTTATTTTCCGTTTTATGTAATAATTTTAAAAAATAGTAAAAAAAAAATTATATTTACATGGACGCTAGGGGTCCGCGGAACTTGGGCAGTGACAAAAGGGGTCCGTGGGAGTAAAAAGGTTGGGAAACGCTAATGTACACTGTTCAATTAGAATACCAGTGTTTTGAATTGTTCCTCTGAATGGTGTAGCCAGAAAAAAAATGGAAAATTTCTGAGTTTAGGGGAGGGGGGATATAACCTCAAATACCCCCTGGCTGATGCACCTTGCTTAAAGCAGCTTTCAAAATTGGCGGTGGTCCGCTGGTCCGAGACCACTGAAAAACGCCTCGGACCACTACGGTTAGTGATGAAAAAATATCCCACTTCTCCAGTTCTAGCCGCGTTTTTTTGCAACGATACTAATTAGAACTTTTTTGTCAATTAGTGCAATATTAACATTTAATCAAGAAAAGTACTTAATAAATAAGATATTTCCAAACTTATTTGTTTATTTAGTACTTTAAACTCATTTTATTGGTATTCACTAAGTAAAGTAGTTACTTTAAAAAAAAATTTAAACCCGTTCTTTTTAATTTGGCGGACCAGTCATTTTGACTGGGGACCAGTAGGCGCGGATCCAAGGGGGGCAATCTGGATAGTGCCCCCCTTGGACCCAAAAAAAAGTACTCAAAATGAGTTAAAACCCTACTTTTACGGGTCAAATTTCAAAATTTTTTCTTGGGGAGATCCCCCATACACCCTTTCGGTACCAAAAGGGGATCTTGAGTGCTATTTTTTATAAAATCCCCAACATTTTGACATTTTTCTCCCCTCACATTTGACATTTTCTTCATGTGCCTCCCCTTGGAGCCGTGCTTGAGGACCAGAGATTTATTTATTCAATTTCTAAAGCTGGTTTGGAGGTAAAAGTGATCTACATCTAAGTGCCCTTTCTTTTGAACCGTGCTGAATCGGCTCCCCAAGTGGATAATTTCTAACATGCAAGATATTTGTGAGGCGGAAAGCGAAAAGGGACCTCTTGTCGGCAAAGTTGATTTCGAGAAAAAGCCAAAAAACCGGAAGAAGGTTTCTCTCGATAATCGATCCTTGGACCCTTTAGAACCGAATAGTATTGGGTTTGGGCACAATATTAGGCGAATTTAGCCGTTGGAATCATTCCTTAACTCTGAAAAATAACGAGAGGTTAGCCTTTTAAAAGTTTAGGTCGTTTTTCGAGAAATCCACTTATTCTATTATTTACTGGCGATTCGTCATTTTTTGAGCTACAAGGATGATGATGGTCTTAAAATCTTCATAAATCTGTACAGATTGAGAAAAAAATAATAACTCCATTTCGACAAACGCCGACAAGTCCGCCTCACATTTCATTTACTTAGCAAGATCTTTTTCAAGACATTGCATTACAATATATTTCATTATCCATCTTAAATTCATTGAATTCTCCAATTGTGTTAATTTATATACTTTAATTTTTAACTTATTTAGTGGTGACTACATCAAAGCAGCGAACTGATCCCGCCAAATAAAAGAAGACGAAGGCGGAGCTTTGGTCGGCTGACGAAGAAGGCCGGAGGATCGCTTCGATCCACTCGACTCACCTCGCCACCGGATGCGCTACCCACCCCTACTGGCCATCAACCCGCCACCCCCGCCAAATGGACCCTCTGAAGCTGCTGTGATGATTGCCATCCATTTAATTAGAAAACTCAAGCTATGCTCATATCCACGATGATCCGTATTTGATGAAAAACGCTGCCTGATTTTTAAAAGTAGCAAATAAAAATTTTAATTAGAGTTTTATCTCGTCTCTATAGATTATGAACCCCAATTTCTACTTGCATTTTTCTTATTGTGGATGATTGCATCTAACAATAGCACAATTCACTTAAATACCTACTCAAAGTTTGATTTATCTGTTCACAATAAAATGTCTTAATTTAATTAAACTATTTAAATAAATATATTTAGTGGTGACTATGGTGTAATGTGATTTGATTTAAGCCTGTTTATTTGAGGCCTATTACATTCGACTCCGCTTAATGTTATCAATCGGATAATGTTATCGAATTGACTGGGAGTCCCGCCCGACCACTCCTATTACTTAACTTAACGCAAATTGTATCGTTTTATAGGATCGATACATTGCTTAATGTTATCAAAATCTGGTTAAATCCCCTAAAAAGCTCCTTTATTTCTCGTTTGAAGACCAATTTTAATACATAATCATGCAAAACGAGCCATCAATTTATTATTGTTATGTGTGTTCCACTCTCATACGTTTCTTTAAGAATGTAAAAGTTGCAAAATACATACTAAATAACCGTTTTAAATACTACTTCAATTAGGGCTACACAGTGCACAGTTGTGATTTTAAAGCAAACAATCGAGTTACACTGTCTGAAACTTTCTAGTATAAAATCGCTTATTATTATCAATCGGATATTTTTATCATTCTACTCTTGTAAAAAAGTGATCACATTAAGCGGAGTCGACTGTATTTATTATACTGCCGTGCCGTCCTAAGTGAAAGTGCACTTTTCTTACTTAGAATTCCACTCTCGTTCTCTTTTGGCACGTTGTTTAATTGATGGAAAGAATGTATCTCGCTACTTCTAAGCCACTCAAAGGGTTGTCAAAATCATGAACAAAAGCCCTCAATTATCAGAGTTTATAACAAACTAAAAAACTATCTTATAAAATTAAAATTCCCATCAACTTAAGTAAAAATTAATATTTAAACGAAAAAAAGGTTTTAAACACATTACTGTATATATAGTTTTAAATGTATCATCAGAGTCAGTGGCGGATCCAGGATTTGGTTTTGGGGGGGCTAAGAATTTTCAATTGGGTTTCTCCATAAGAACCCAATTGTATCTTCTTGATTATCTTAATATGGAAAAGGTAGTGAATTATCCAGCTCCAACCACTAAAAGGGGGGGGGGTCTGGGGGTTCTCCCCCAGAAATTTTTTGGAAATTTAAGTAAAAAACCCCACTTTTCGTTTTGTTTTGGTACGCCTCATCCGATTTCGGATATAGATTTTATGGTAGAATTTTTGCTTTTTGAAAAGCTTTATATAAAGTAGAGTTATAATAATAGAGTTACAAGTACCATGGGGGTCTGGGGGTCCTCCCCCAGAAAATTTTTGAAAATTTGACCTTAAAATAACATGGTTTTAACTCATTTTGGTGCATAAAATTCCATATTATATAGTGTAAAATTTTTCATTTTTGGGGGGGGCTCAAGCCCCCTAGCCCCCCCCCTGGATCCGCCAGTGATCAGAGTTGTAAGAGCGGATTTTGCGAGTCGTCAGAACTCAGAACTACAGCTGAAATTATTTGTATTTTCCTTGGTGCAAGTCCGTTGCAACTCATTTTCACTTGTCTTGTTTTTGATAACCGTTTTTTGGGCGTAGCCAATATTTGATCTAAGTAAGAGGGATCTACCGCAGATCTTTCAGAATTTGTATTAAGTTACTCATAATTTTCATTGAATTTCGACTAAAACAAGACCTTTGCCTGAAATCGCAATTTAAAAAATTTTTAACTAAAAAAGATAAACATACATGTTTTCTTGCATCCTACTCTGAAGACCAAAGAATTTTATGGCACACATTTTCGTAAATCATTGTTCCCAAAATCCCCTGACAGGGTATAAAAGGATCAATCTTTCCAAAGGAGATAATGGAAAACAGGGCTCCTACCTCTCGGGGGATTTACGATGTAAGAAAATTTGTGACAAAATTATTTGGATGCAAGAAACCGTGTATTTTTATCTTTTCTAGTTATTAATTTTTAAAATGTAATGTGTCAGTCTTTTTTGGACACCCTGTAATTACCAAATGATCCATTCAAAGTAAAACATGGGACGAGAGTTAGGGAACGAAGATATCGTATCCCTATGAAGCACCCTGTGCATACTCTTCGAAGTATTTGGTTTCATCATCATAGTTGGTCTAATAGAGAAATAGAGTTAATCTAGGATTAGCAATATTTCTATAGTATTGTACTTTTTAAAAGATAAGTAGATATTTAGAATTTCATTCCTTTTAAAAAAATAAAGGCTTAAGTGCTGTAGCCTTAGTTAATTATCTAAACGAACATAATCAACCGATTAAATAAAATTTATTTATATAAATATATTTCTAGTGCTTATTTAGTGGTGACTGTTCTCAATGCAGATCCATTCTCTTTCTTCACACTTCGACTGAGGGAACAAAAGGGTTTGAAGGTAACTTTTGAATTGTGAAAGGCACGGTTTAGAAGCTACATAAACTCCCTTCAGAAAAAAAAAACAAGCAATATCTGATTTTTTTAGTGGTGAGTAGAGTCCACACATAACTGTGTGGTGGAGACAGAGTCAACAACTAATCAATATTGGAAGTTGTGGGCTTGTTTTATCACTCGGGAACAATTTAGATGATAGATTCATGGACTCATGATGCGTTTTGCGGCGCAACTTGACATTATATTTTGTTCCTATCTGTTTTTTAGTATCTGGGACAGATGTTGTCCCAGCCGTAGTTTCAAAAACATTTCTAGTCCCTGTAGATGAGAAAGGGTTAAAGATTAAAGAAAGGTGGAATATTTAGAATTACATTCAAAATTAAGGGCTCTAATCTCAATTGAGATCCATTCGCTTTCTTCAGACTGTGACTGGGGCAATTTTGGAACAAAAGGGTTCGAATTTTGCGAAATTTGTTCTGGGGAGGATGGGTGACCGTCGTGTGCAGGCGAGTGTGCCTAATCGGAGAGGAAAAGAGCATTTCCGATTTCCACCTTTCTCCCCAAATCTTCCGCTCCACTCAAGCAGGGTTTCCGCCAGCCAAGGTCTGTGACTGCCGCCATATCTCCCCGGAACATCTCCAGAAAAGAAGAGGCGAGGGTGGACACGTTCGACTAACCGAGGCAAACGATTTTCATTTCGCTTTTTATTCGCTGGAATTTTTCTTTTTCGTTTTTTTTTATCCGGTGAATTATGCCGGCTGAGGAAAAATGGCGGATTAGGCGAGTTTTTGGGCGAAACAGGGAATCGCGTGAGAATTTTTCGGTTATCCTTTGTTTTTTTAGTCGTCTTCGAAAGGATGATTTTCTTTCTTCTCAGAAGGATATTTAAAGTAACCTAATAACAAATGCAAATTGGCGATGGAAGGGAAACGGGATCTGGTTTTATGGATGGGTGTTGAAAAGAATAATCGTTAGTGAAAATTTTAATGAAAGTGAGTGATTTAATTTTTTTTAATTTGAATTAAGAAATGCTTACTGCGTGTTCCAGTTCTTTTAAGCTCTCAAAACTTTATGATTGTTCCTACATTTACTGGTTTGTTATACTTCAAGAATTGTTCAGCTACTCTTGATTTTCATTTCCAGAAGCTTAATTTTGCTTAATACTTAAATTTTTCCACACTTAGTTTAATTTCACTGAATAATTGACCTAATATTCGTAAACAGCACTAAAATATAGCCTATAGACATGTATGGCATGCCTATACTACAAATTGTTAAAAATTTAATTTTTTTTAAAAGATTATTTGCCTTTTTGAATTCAATTTTTTATATGATTTATTACCAAATATTGTTAAATATTTTCTGTTTCACTTGATTGAAATAGTTATTATTCTATTTCATTTCTTCTATTTTCAATGTTCATTCTAATCAATTAATTAATTAACTAATGATTTAAAGATCAATTATGTATTTTTAGTTATGTATAGCTATATGCTATATACCTTTTCCAAGAGCGTCTTTCCAGTTTTTGCTCAAGGAAAGGATTTCGAGTATACATGTTATTCAAGGTCCCTTCACCATCATGAGTTAATATTAATAATTATTTACCTCTAATTAGATAGAAATGAAATGTTATAAATAAATTATCAAATAAAAACTAACAAACTATCAAATAATAAACAAAGAATAAAATTTTAGGACACTTTCAAAAGTAACACGCTTACTAAAATTTTCAGCTCTCATGTACGGCTTGCCAACATTATAAAACCTTTTTGTACTAAATTAAAACAACTAATTCGAAAAACCGTGTTAAGTTTATGGCCGTAAGAAGGATCCGTTTTTAAATTGCGACAATAATAATTTCGTAAGCAACGAAGTTATCACTGTCACAATTTAAAGACGGACCCTTAAGAACACAAATTGTATAAGAATAAGTTCAAGCATTATAATTGGCGTTGAAATTACATTTCTAATCCAAACCATTTTCCCATAATAATCCATTTCATTGCTTTGATAGCTAGCTCAAGCTCCTCAGGATTGCTCTGCCGCCCAAACCAAGGTGATTCTTACCCCCCTCCCATCATATTTCCCGTGAGTTTTGAATCACCTTGTATAGTGATGGAAAAAGTGATCTAGAAAATGGAATTTTTAACGAAAGATACAAACACTGCTTTGAAGTCTTTAACATTGACATTGAAATGCATTGAGTCATACAGGCAGACGTGATTCGCATGCCTACCATAATTTATATCCTTCCAAATAGGAATAAGAGTAAATAGAGTGGTGAGCACGTAGCTGGTGTTTGACCAAATGCTCTTTATTTCTCATCTGTTCAGGGAAAAGTAATTTCTGCAGTCGTTTTTTTTTCAGTGAAGTAATGAACTAAATCAATATCTTCAATATCAAGAGATTTATAAATGTTTTTATTTTCAAGAGGTCAAAGGTTTTTCCGCTTCACAGACATATCAGAAATAATTCCGTATATTGTTTGTTTTTATTGCATACTGCAGAAGGAGATGATTTTTTAACAAAAAAAAATCAATAAAAACTACCTGAAACTCTTGTTTGCTAGACGTGTTCCTTTTTAAGTTAATTTTTATAAAAAAATCTTTCTGCTCTAATGTCAACGTCACATTTAGTTTGAAATCAAAAGAAAAAAAGGGATAATGTAAAAAAAAAAATAATTTACTCTAATTTTTATACTTTTTTGGATTTGAAAAGGTTTACTTATTTTAGCAGAATCAAAAGAAATACTAATGAAAATATCGCATATGCTGTTTAGGTTTCAAAACTCTTATTTAGAGAACTTCATTTCATTACCATGTCCATCTCAAAGCTAATGTTATGTGTCACGAAAACCCAAACAACATAATTTTTCTTTGGAATAAGTTAGGTTTTCAATTTTCCTCCCTAAGATTTCTTATAAACACTCATGCAAAAGAAAATTTCTTTGACTTACCACAATGTTCCATGGTTCTGTAATAGCTAAACTTCATCAGAAAATCTTGATAAAAAGCCTGCAAAATAAAAATCCGTATAAGAAATGACCATCAGACAAAATAATCACGAAATGTTTCATATTCAAGCAGTAACATAATACTCTCGAAGGTTCAAAATAATTAAATATGTACTAGTAGTTGTAATGCGGGTGCAATAAAAAAAAGAAGTTAAGAAATAGTAAGAGAAGTAATTAATTAAGAACAGGTTAAGACGGGAAGTTAAGATTGTGACAACCCACCTTGGAAATAGACAAAAAATACATAAAATGAACCAAAACTCTACGAATCTGATCACCCTAAACGAGATTAGCCTAAACAAGTTTTTACTGTACATAAAATGCAAAAATAACCATCAGTTATAAAAACGAGTGAAAAAAAAACACACGCATAGAAAACTATCAAACTCCCAAAATTTTAATACTAAATTTTTCTTTAGGACGTTTTGAATAGAAGAAGGCTGGAAGCTCAGAATATGTTTTTATTAATTTTTTACTTATTTTGATTAACCGACTTGTATAATTTTCAATGGGTTTCTCTTATACGGACGAGCCGCCACTGCCTAAAACACAACCTACGAAAAACCTCTCGTAAAGGGGTACCTTAAAGTAACGTTGAATAAATACCCCTTGATAACAAAAGTCTGGAACTTGTTTCTCGGTATCTTTGAGGTAGCCAGAAAAGGTTCGTAAACTTCCTAATTACGTTCTTCCAATCCCTCTCCCTCACAATCTAATTGACTTTCTTCGTTTCCGACTGCGTACGATTGATCGTGGAACAAGCCCCTGCACCTGTTGCTCCATCGAACGCCCCAGGTTCGCATTGTTCGAGAGCTACAGGTGGCCACTGCTTCCGAATCTACAGTTAATTGAGGCGAAACACAGTAGGGGTATTATGTATTGAGGGTGAATACGTAGGGCATCCCAGCGAGACAAAATCATCAGTTGTAAGAAATATACATAATATTGAAATGCATGCAGCGATCACACTCACCAGTAAAATTGTCAAAAACTTTTAGGAAGTAAATTTAAACTGCTTCTTTAAAGGTAATGGTATAATACCCTCATATCTCATTAAAAACTTATTTGAGTTTGATTTTTTGAGAGAAATGAAAGAAATCTCAATCAGAGATATTATTAACTACTCTGAGACAGTATTTCACTCCTTGAAAATCGGAAATACCTACTACTCTTTAAAAAACTAGCCAGGAATATTTTCACTCTTTGAATTTTCACAAAGGTTTAGCTTAAAAAATGCACTGCGTGCCCAAACGAAATCATTCAATGTCACTCCTCCTAAAAAAGTCAAGGAGTATTTTTACTCCTCCAAAAAAATCCTAGGAATAACACTGATCGCATTGTAATTTCAGGGTTCCCATGTTGAAACAAAGACATACACGCCAAAAGGATTCAAGAGCTTAAATCCAACCAAAATTAAAATTGAGGTGTCACTTAATATAATTTAAACACACATAATATTCTGGTATCCCCATGGGTTTGTCATTCGTTGGGGGGCGGGCGATCGCCCCAATAGCCCCCCCCCCACTGTGTCCGACCCTCCCAGTTCCAGAAGCGTGTCCTCGCCTGGTAAAAATTAATTAAAACAATATTTTTAAGGGACAAAGTGATAAGAATTATGGATATGACACTATAAATACATGGGTTTAACAAACTAATCATACTTTAAAATAAACGATCTTCATTTAACTCAAAATTCAGACACCGCGATGGGAACTACTTTGTTTGTAAGTGACGTCAACTAACGTTGCTGTGGGTCCGTCCATAAATGACATCACGCTTAGAGGGGAGGGAGGGGATTCATAAATCTGTGACAGTTTGCGACAAGGGGGACAGGGGGGGTTCCAAGAATTGTGACATCCCACATTGATAATCAAAAATAAAACTAAATAATAATTTTTTTCTGGAAAATGTAGCTTAAATAACATTATTATAAGATTCATACCAACGAAATAACTGTTCAGTTGAACTTTTAAGGTGGGGTGCAAACTTCAATAAAAGGATCGGGTCCAAAATTATTACCAACCTTATTCTAAACTTATTACCTATTGGTAGCAGTCCGTGACGTGACAAAGGGGGAGGGAAGGGGGATGGTGAAGTGTGACACTTTGTGACATAGGGGAGGGAGGGGGTAAAAAATGTTGAAAAAGAGTGTGACATCATTCATGGATGGCCCCTGTCTACTATAAAGGATGTTGTAATATTTGCCCGCCCCCTGAACGCAATTTCGCCCAGATTCCTCACCAGCAAAAGAGAAGACAACACATTATCCCCAACGACCTGATATCCGGCCCTTGAGCGGGCGTTTGCAGATGATGCCGACGGAAGCGCTCACTTTATGCCAAATTGTTGTCGCCCCGATGAGGAAACGGAAACAGGGGACGATGGAAATTAATAGCCCCGTAATTGAACATCGTGTCCAGCAGTGTCGCCGTTGGAAAATCAGCGGCATCAGTGTGATGATCCTCTCGATTGAGCGGAACCTTATACCACCATTTCGCCGCGTCGACATAATTCAATTTTCGGCCATTTTGTGAGCTATATGCATCCATCTTTATTAAAAATCCGACGCCGAGTTGTATGGCATGAGCGGTTTAGGGGGAAGCACTTTTGGGAGAGCGCTAATTTTGAAAAAACTCCATTCGTAGAATTTTGCAAGTTAAAGTGAGTTACAGACAGCCGGGGGTTCATCCAGGTTTTTCTTAGGAATTTTGTGAGAAGTAAATAGAATTTTGTGAAAATTAAGGGCCCTTAGTACCAGTGGCGGATCCACGGGGGGGGTGATTGGGGTGATCACCCCCCCCCCAACAAAGTGACCTCGCCGAATTTCCGGCCGAAAATCACATACCCGATAACAGCGATTAACTTGACTTGTGAATAATCTCTACTGAGAAACCGCTGTCACCATCTGAGCGAGTATTTTTTCCGGTTTCTCGCAGTGCCCCTTTTCGGCAATAGTAGCAACTCGTTAAATGATAACTTCAATGCATCGATCACTTTTCAGAGGGCTCCCTTCCCGAGCCCTGATAAAAGGGTTGACAGAGGGTCCGCGCTAATGACCACTTTTTCCTCTCTTGGGGTTGTTCGGTACTCTTTGGTCACCGGAAATTTCAGCCGGTGTTAAAGAAATCTGTATCGGGGTGAATTGGACCTCATATCGAGGCTGATTACTGGTATAATTGCACACAAAAACCAGAGCGGGCGGCTTGTTTGTATATTTTCTAATCTCACTGTTTTTCAACATCTATTTAAGGGCCAATAAAAGCTTTTTCAGAGCGATTGGCAATCCCATATTGGGAGGGGATAACAGCTATTTGTTGGCAGTGGGATAGTCAAAACTTGTGGGCGGAGCATGTCGTACATATGCCAAGCTGTACTAGTAAAAAAATTAGTTGATTTTCTTTCCAACGTTTGACTTGCCTCGTTTTTTTACACTGATTTGCTGTTTTATTAAAATTTGGCGTTTTACTATCACTAAAAATGGATTCCGGAAATAGAGAACATGGTCGTGCTCAGAAACGAACAGTGGAACTCAGCTTTCGTTTTTTAAGAAAAAGCCAAGAAATGATTTTTTTTGAAGATAAAGCTGAGGTAGTTTTGCCATTTTCTGCAACTTTTCTTTTTTTAAAACTATGTTTCGATGTTTCATAATTTTTTAAACTCAAGTATATCACTGAATCAATTATTAAGAGAAATTGCTATTTTAAATTTTCTTCTTGGTTGCTAAATTCGGAATACATATACAAAAGAAAATTGTTTTTATCATTTAGTAATAGATTTAATATTTTTTATGTACATTTATTAAGTTTTTATTATTATTTTGAGAACTTAACATTAACAGGGCAGCTTTCAATGTCATTATTACTTATCATTTCAAGGTTCTAATGATTTAATCCGGTTTACTAAATTTCTAAATTGTGAAAAAGCTAAAAGAAATAATTATAAACAGAAAAAGGCATTCGTGGCTTTGCGGTAATTTTACTTTTAGTGACTTTTCTGTTTCTCTAATTTTTCTTTATTTTGGTGTTATATATTAGTGTATACTTTATGCATTTAAGTAGAAGTTCCATTTTAAAAAGGGAAAATGAATTATTTTAATCATGCATTTAATGGTTTACAATTAAATCAGTAGAAAGTGGAACTTTCCACCAAATATATTTTATGTGTCTTCCTCTTACGAATTGAATGTAAAAGTGAAAATTGATTGTAATGTCGAATGCGCATATAGGTAAAATCACCCCCCCCAAACCAAGTCTCTGGATCCGCCACTGCTTAGTACAACCACAGCGTTCATAACTTTTGGAATGGGCCCAAAACTGGCAAATTCCATTTCAAAAATGATAAAAAACACTCCTGAAACAATTTTCAAGCCATTTTTGATGATTAAACTTTTGAGAAGGGTCTTTTTTGAAGATAAAATATTTTTTAACATAATCATCGATTTTACTACACAATCATACAAAATGAGTCATTAATTTATTAGTGTTATGGTCCACACTCATATGTTATTTTAAGAATGTAAAAGTTGCAAAATACATTCTATGGAATCGTTTTAAATGCTTCAATTAGGACTTCATAGTTGTGTTGATTTGAAAGCAAACATTCTAGTTACCCTGTTTGAAACTTTCTAGCATCAAATCGCTTATTGCTATCATTCTGCTCTTGGACAAAAGTGATCACATTAAACGGAGTCGACTGTATCATGGTGTAACTTATAAGATTTATAATTAGTTTTCGTCCGTAAGAGATCGTCGAAAATAATAAATTTTGGTAATTACGTATGATCCCGTCGATCGATCAATTCAGCGGCACATAACAGTCAATGGGCTTTGATAAGGTTTTCGGATTTAGCGGCACGGTTGACGGAATAATATACGTATAAGAACATAATTTTTTACTGTAGCATTTATGTCGGATTTTCAAGATGACTTGTGAAGGATAAAAACTTTGCACGGTTTTTATAAATACGTTTCAACATGACGATTGACACTGTAATATTATTCCTACCCCAAACACTTCTGCCGAAAATAAGCCATATCTTTTATTATCCGATTATCCCTTCTTCTGGCAACTTTCGGTCACGCTCAAGCGTTGGGTATCTTCGGGGACCCCCTATATCCAAGGGGGTTCTGTATTGTCGTTGGATATATAGTCTGTCTAATAGAATTTTTGACAATGAGTTTTGAATCACCTTTGGATAAGCTGTGAGTTCGGTGATCCTTCCTAAATTCTTATCCCGAGTATAAGCCGATATTATATTATCGGATCTGTTATTAATACGAATTATACGTATACATTGTTAAAATCCGAAGGCAATTTTGATACTCACTGCCATTATGAAACGAATGTTAAGTCTACATTTTGAATCAGTTAAACAATTGTGTACCATTCTATTTAATTTTAAATTTAACATTGTACTGATTGCTTATTGGATAATCCTTAGACAGTTGATATAATCACTGCCATTATGAATATAAAGTTTGATCAACTTGATATGATATATCAATAACTTTAATTTACCAATTTACTTAATTTAAATTAAATCTTATACTGGTGGCTAGGGCCATTACTCAGAATTCCTAAAGGCGGCAGGCCTAATCCGACCATAAATTTCTCGCTGCGCTGGTCCACTTTAAAGCCGTGGGAAAGGGGATGTCGGGTCCTCCATCCGCGCAGACGATACTTGGGGTGGAACGAAGACGCTCAGGGACGGCCGGAAGACCATTTCCGCAGCGTTCGGCCTCAACGCTCTCTGGGTCGCTGGGGCACTCTTCTGGTGCAATATGGGCAACGGATGCATCCTCTGTGCGCAGTGTATAGAATATGTAACGCTAACATTGGTTTAGTCACCACCAAAAAGACTAATAATTTAATTTCAATCAATTCAAAAACAAATTATAAACTTATCAGTTAAAGAAATTTCAAAAATATAATTAAGGTAAATGTGGGTATAGTGGACACTGTCCCAATAGTGGCCACCTAGTTGATTAATTTTAATTAATACGAGTTAGAGTTATCAAATAGTGTTAAAATTCATAAGCATAGTAGATTATGCTATCAGGTAATCAGTTAAATAACCACCGATACCACAGATCAGTATGGGAGGGATTATTTAAGTCTTTGAAAATAACACCATCGGCCGAGTGACTGAAATTTGATTTTGCTTATTGAATCGCGTTAGGAAACGGTTAAGTCGGATCGGATTTTTTAGTATTTATTACGGTTTCATTGACTTTTAAATTCATTTTAAGATTAAGTAGAGTGTATACAATCATACTGAAGAAAATTTATTTGAAAATTTTTACTTTACGAGGATTTAGGGGGGGTGGCCACTTTACCAACACAGAATCTTAGATTTTCCAATAGTGGTCACTGCAATGGCTTTTAAAAAAATATATAAATCATTTTTAATTAGAATCAGATTTTCTTCAGAAACGGTTAATTATGCCATAAAACGGGTGTTGTGCGAATTAGGTTTCATTCTGGCTTCGGGAAATTCCTCTCAAATCAGCTACAACGTAGGCTATGGGCCGGAAACCATTAAGTTTGTAATCCTAAGTCAAATAAAACTGATTTTATTTTAATCCAAAATATATTTCGCTAGGAAGGAAGATTTTTTTTAGAACTAAACGACCATACCTACTCAATTTCATGCATAACCCCCCTCGTATAGGCAGAAAAAGAGAGGTGTCCACTTTTGATGCAAAGGGTGTCCACCATATAGAAACATCAGATACATCGATGTGGCCACTATAGAAGCAATTTGGAGTACTTTTAAAAAATTCATTAAAAATACTTTCCCCGATCTAATTACAGTTTTAATTGGTAAAATCGAAAGAAGAAGATCCAGTTGATCTAAAAATAGGATGGTAACCGTTTCCAGGCAAATAGATTGATATTTATAGGGAATTTAAGCGAAACTTTTCCTTAAAGTGTCCACTATACCCACATTTACCTTATATAAAAGTGGTTGAGGGTACTCGAGTTCCCTTCCACACGGCAAATATAAATATCGTTATTGGGGTCATTCCATGTAATAATCAACCAAAGTGTCTCAACTTGACCCTATCTGATTTTAACGATTCGAGTTAGCCCATTGTTGCTTATGTAAATAAAAGAAATATTTTTAATAATTACTTCCCTTTGTAATTTTTATTTATTTATTTGAAAACAAAAATAACACATAGTCGCCTGGGACCTCTTGGTCCATTTAGGTGACCAAATAATTGTTAAGATAATAATAAAACAAAAGAGTGGCAAACAGGGTGTCACTAAATTAAATATATGTTACGGGCAAAGTGATTAATCGGGCATTATTAATAATGCCCGAAGTGGAGGCGGGCAAAGTGATAAATTTAATTGACAAAGGCCATTGAATTTATCACATTGCCCGTAACATATATACTACTAGAGAGCCTATACTACGATATCGAATTTGTACGTTTTTTGAAAATTCAAGGTTCTCTTTGGCCGAGAAAAATGCATCACAAGGTTTTATTTGATATAAAGTTTGTCTGTGCCAATGAAAAAGATTTATTTTCATGATTTTGTTAAAAACAATGTTGGTGTCCTGATATTTTTTTTACTATGCATATTGTATGCATTCTTATAAGGTACCTTATACTAAATTTTGAAAATTATAGAATTGGACAGCCATGGGATTAATAGTTATAGAAAAAAGGTAGTTTTAAATAACTTTTAGGTTAAAAAATCTCTATATGGAGTTCTACTAACCAAAATATATTAGGAATAGCCTCTATTTGTGAGTAAATTATCTGGTAATAACAAACAGTTCTTGCTATTAAAATATTTATAGATAACTAAATATTTTTTATTTAAAAAAGGAAAATTAAAGAAACTAATTAAAACAAATTCAAAAATAGTTGTTAATTTTTTTTTAGATCTTATGCAAGTACAAATATATTTGCGGTGAAAGCAATATAATTGGTTATAGTAATACACCATATATGACCATTTTAACCTACAAAGGACAATTTAAAACAACTCTTTTTGCTATAACTCCTAAACACTGGAGTTAGTATGCAAGATTAAAGGGGCAAAAATTGGATTTTATTCGAATTTGCAAAAAGTTTTAATAAAAAAAGTTACCCAGAAAATATATATACTCATTTATAGAGGAAAGTGGAGGCTACTGGGACGCAGGGCTAATGGGGGACAAATGGATTTTTTCCCCCATAATATAAATATTTTAGTAGATTTTTACATAACTAACTGGTAACAGGTCTATACTTGGTTGCAACGTTTCTTGAACCCAGTACGTCACAAATGCGGAAGGAGAAATCGGTAAACACGAAGCCTGTAGGGTTGATAGAAGGAGTTTTGGTACGCAAATCGTGATTGAAAAGCACTACATATACATGGGTTTAACAAAATAATCATATTTTTAAATTGACGTTCTTTATTTCACTCAAAATTCAGACACCCCGATGGGAACTACTTTGTTTATTAGTGACGTCGTAGGGTCAAGTTAAGTTGCAATCTAGTATAGCAAACATTATCAGCATGAAATATCTGTCATGATCATGACAGGTTTTTACTCCGCAGAAAATAGTCAAGTTTGTTTTCAACAAACCATAGCAAGTAGTAAATTTTGTAATTGATTTTATTTGGTAAGTTATTAAGAATGTTTTAATCTTATTTAAAGACAGTTTTAGATTCCACAAATGCTGGAGAATAAGAAAATATTACTGAAAAAATATTGAACTGCACATGTAGAGAACTATTTCTAGAATTGTAAATTTTCATATTGTGGTTAGACAAATAAATTAATTATTTTAAATATCCTTCAAAATTTTTTCCTATAGTGCATGTAGACTAATTCTATCTAGAATTATCCAATTGGAATAATTCTAATTAGTGAAAAAGTAATTAGGATTAGTGAAATTAAACACTGCAGAAGACATTGTGAAATAAAAATGTTCAATGCTGAAATTTCATCCACAACAATTTTTGCACATTCAATATAGTAGCAGATGATAATTAAAAAGGCATTTAAAATTCATAAATTACTTTTAGTTTTGAATTGTATAGCATGTCCCATTAGCCCTGCATTGTATCCCAATAGACACAACCTATGGGGACTTATGGAACAGTAGTATTAAATTACAAAGGTCGACATAAGACATAGATGAATATTGTTTTTTACTTCCCAGGAGTATTTTTATAAACTTAAATGTAAAATTATTCTAAATTCATAAAAATTATAAAAATAACTGCATTTACGCTTTTTTTTACCAACATCTCTCTATATTAAAAAAAAGTAACAGTGACCGCGGCCGCCGCCGCTGCTTTTGAAAATTTTATTTTTAAACACTTTGAACTCTCACTACGCAAAAACTATTCCACGGAAATTTGTGAAATTTTAAACATTGCTAGACAAATGTATGGGGATCGTTTTCGTTCTAAAAGCTAATAGATGAGATAATTAGTTCTAAAGTTATTTAATGTCAAAGTCGAAAATTATTTTTTTCTGCTGCGAGTTCGCCCCCAGCAAAAGCTATTAGCAGCAGAAATATGATTTTTTTCAGACACATACTCTTAGATGTGCAGTTTTGCACCACGTCGCCCTTTTTTCGAATTTCGAATTAGTTTTGGAGTAATTAAGTTTTAAAGTTTCGAAAATTTTGATGATTTTTCTGTTTTTTCGTTATAAAAGCAAAAATAATCATTGTAGAACTATGATATTTTAAAGACACATACACATATTTTTTATAAAAAGATTGGCTTTTTGTTTTTTCAAGAATTCTAATTAGTTTTGGAATTATTAAGATTCAAAGTTTTAATTTTTTCTTCTCTTTCTTGCCATTCACTAGAGAAACAGACGAGTTTTAAGCGTGTTTTATGATGAGTCTGATTTATTTTATTTTCAACAATGCTTTTTCCTTCAAACTGGTTGATAATTATTAGCAGACTTGCTGGATATTTTTTTAACATTTCGATTAAATTATTCATAAGCTAGAAAAGAATATATAGAGCATTTTCAATCACATGACCGGACCTAACAACGGCCTTAGCAACGTTGTTTTTGTCTTCCAATGACATCATGTGCGAATGCTTCTATTGGATGTTTCTATTCCCCGCCCCTAACAACAGCCTTAGCAACGTTGTTTTTGTCCTCCAAGTGACGTCATGTGCGAATGCTCTATTTCAACAACATTTTTTTCTGTTAATTTGGAGGAATGATCCGAATTAAATTATTGCTGGATTGTTGAGCTGATTGTTCAATGTGCTGGATTGCAAGCGAGCTCTGCTCGCTAAGATCGCGAAGCGATCTGAAAAGAACTGCGAAGCAGTTACGGGGGTTGGTGAGCGATAGCGAGCAGGGGGCAGGCCCCCTAGTTTATTAAAAAAATGTCCCCTTAGCCCTCACTTTCCTCTATATTATATGAAAGAAAAATTTCATTGATTTCCGAGTGTCAGATTGAGTGTTGTTGAATGGACATGGAAAGACCCTACTTAAGTGGCGTAGCTCTAATTCTTTATAAGATTCAGGCTTTTATATTTTATAATGAGTGTGATCGTTATAAAAAGTGCTTGGGAATTATTTGATATAATTTTATAATAAGTATCTTTTTACTGGTGACCAAAAATTTGGAAACATCTTTTCAAATGTTACGTATAGACCGGGAGCCAGCAACATATTTTGTCAGTCATTTCCTCTCAAGCGATATTTGGTGGAAAATTTCAGGGAGTTGTATCATAAAGCCTGGTGAGCGTCAGCTGCTTGTCCGTGGGTGGGTTGAGCGGTGGGAGCCCCCCAAACACTCCCCCCCACACAAAAAAAATTAAAATTTTCAGTCATTTCCTCCCGGCTAAAACTTTGATACATTATAGTAGACCTAATATCTAGAAGAAAAAAATTCGTCAGCTGGCTGTAAGGCGGTGGAATAGACGTCAGCTGGTCGTTTTAACATTTGGAGCGTCTTCCTCAAAGATTCTTATCAATGAATGAAGCGGTAGGGTTTCCACAATACTTCAAGTTATGGCTAGTTTCATCCAATCTTTGAAGAGACTGACTTTGTGTGGGGGGAGTGTTTGGGGGGCTCCCACCGCTCAACCCACCCACGGACAAGCAGCTGACGCTCACCAGGCTTTATAATACAACTCCCTGAAATTTTCCACCACATATCGCTTGAGAGGAAATGACTGACAAAATATGTTACTGGCTCCCGGTCTAGTATGAAAGTGTATAAAACCGTTTGATGCCCCCCAGAGGTGGAATTAACATTTAGTCAATTTTTCCGCGTTTTCTCGGAAAGAGTTTAAATTCGTCAATCAAAAAGTTCCTCAAATGTATACTATGGAACATAGATAAAGTTTTTAATTTAATTCAATAAAATTTCATTTAATGAAGCAAACTTATTTTAAGATTGTGATGCGTCAGTAGAAGAGCCACATTCGAGAAATTTTAAGGGGAGAATTCCCAATTCTATTAAGAAAATACTCGATTAAAGGGAATAACAGTAATTAAATCTTTCGAGAACTATTCGATTAAGATTGTAAACTAAACATAAAATTAGTTTTATTATTTAAATATAAAAAAATTGTATTGATATCTTTTTCACAGATGGGGAACCCGTTCAAGCGAAAGAAATATTATGATCTCATTTTAAATTAACATTGAAGTTATAAATTTTACAGTAAGAATTACATAGGTTAGGTATACAAACTCATGAAGCGAACAAAAATATTTAAAATGATACATTAAATGCAGCAAATTAAATTAAAATAAAATGGCATAGATAATTTTTTTCTATAATTTTTAAGGTTTAAAATAAAATTCCTTTTTTTCCCAAAAATTTTAAATTTTAATTAAATTTTAAAAAATAAATAAAATATTCATTAGATTTTAAATCAGTGAGCGTGAGTTTCAAACAGTGGAAGGGCTACATTAATTGAGAAGGATGGACATGATCCAAATTTCAACCATTTCTCAAACATACTATTTTGAGAAATAGAGATCGAGAAAATCATACTTACAACATCTAACATCGCATGAAATTATCAAATTCGGAATAAAACTGTAAAAAATTTAATCTTACGATCGAATCAAATCAAAGTTGTCTGAACGAGAAGTTCGAGAATAGGTACATAGGTTTTTAATTTTTTCAGATTTTTTAAAACACTAATTAATTTGCAATCCTCATTTAAAAGTTCCAATCGAGAAAAACTGGGCGTGACTAGGATTGACGTCACAGTAGCGAAGTACAAAGGAGTAGGCGGGTGAACGAACTGCCCCAACCCGTCGGCTGTACCCTGACGTAATGCACTGAGCTACTGCGCATGTAGTTTTTATTCATTTAAAAATTAACTAATAATCGGATTTGAAAAATTTCTTCACCGATGATCTTTTATGAATATCTGTTAGGAAAAATTAAATTTGAAAAAGTGTTTACCAGCCAATTGTTTATAATAACAAGAATCAGCATTTATTGAAAATTCAGAAGTTATTTTGGATTGATATTGAGGGAAATGAAATAGTTTTGTATTCACCACCCCAAACTATAAATCCGTAATTTTGAATTAAATTTAGTACATTTTATAGGGTTAGGAATTGATAAAATTATGGATACGAAAAACAAACTCATAACTGGTTACAAATTTTTATTATACACTTTTAAAAACTTGGCGACGTTTTTCATCATGCACGGAGAGAAAAGAATCCCCTGTAATTCTCACTGTGTGATCATAATTTTTAATGATCCACTGTGAGGTATATTTTTCGCGTAATATTTCTTGAAAGACTGCCAACGGAGAGATATCTTGATTATTCTGTAAATTACTGAAGAATAGTAGTACGCTTATTCTCGAAAAATTAGATCGGCGGTTTTTGGCGAGGTGTGAACGAGATGTTTTGGCGCTATTTGTTTTACGTTTTGATCAAAATATTTTCTATCAAATTATTATCTGAGTAAACCGTATTCCTCAAAAGCAATCATAATTTTTAATAGAATCTATTAAAACTCAAGATTGGATTTTAGTTTTGTACATTTAAACCAAGTCCGATTTTTTTAAAAACAACTCAAAATTTAATCATTATCAAAACAAGGTTTTTGCGATCAATCCGGATCATGGAATTCAAACCCGATGTTTTGTATACTACAGTCGACTCCGCTTAGTGTGATCACATTTGTCCAAGATCAGAAAGATAACATTATCCGATTGATGATAATAATAAGCGGTTCTATTATAAAAAAAAAGTGCCAAGTAGTGTAACTAATAGAGTGCGTTTGCATTAAAATCACAACTTTGTAGCCCTAATTTAAGTATTTGAAACGATTACCTAGTATGTATTTTGCAACTTACTTAAACATTCTTATAGAAAAATATAAGAGTGGATCGTAGTACAGCTGAGGAAAAAAAAAACGTTACAGTTATTTTTTAGGCTTGGCAATTTATCGATGATTTGGCGCTTCTTGCGTTTTTGTTTTTATTTACGCGTTTTCAAACAACACGAAAATTAGCTCAGTGCGATTTTTGACTTTGAAATTACTAATAAACTAATATAAATAAACAAAATTAAAATAATTTAATCATAATATTTATATGCTTATTAAAGCTTAAAAAATTTTAAAAATAACCTTATCTCTTGTTTCGACAATTTAAAACTAAAATATTAATGAAAATCGGTTCACTAGTACTGGTAGGTTGTCAGAAATCCGTGTTTGGCAGTCGGGTGTTGGCGACTAATTTCAGGCTTTTAATATGAATTTTTCAGATTTTGACGGTCTGCCATGGGTTTGTTTAACGTCAAAATTAAATGAAACTCGGTGATGAGGGTTAAATTACTATGATCTTTCATAAAATCGAATAAAAATTGAGGGTCGCCATGAAAAAAGATGCAGTTTTTATTGCGCTGCACCAGAAGACGACCTCTGAGAGAAAAATAGTCAATTAATTTTTTCAAGCATACACTAAATCCTGAAAAATGACACCAAAAGCATCTCTCTAACCCCACCCGTTCTCCCGCAAAGTCTACTGTAACGTTTTTTTTTTCCTCAGCTGTACACTACAACATTAATGACCCATTTTGCATGTTTATGTATTAAAATTGGCCTTCCGACGGTAAAAAAAGAGGTTTTAAAGGCATTTCCATCAAATTTTATTAACATTAAACGATATACTGATCACATAAAACGATACATTATACATTAAGTTAAACAGGAGATTTTGGGACCGGTCAATTTTGATAACATTATCCGATTGATAACATCAACCGCGATCACATTAAGCGGAGTCGACTGTAAAAGTACATGGAACCATTTTGAAACAAAAAAAAATTATACTTATGATGAAAAAACAAGCATTTACCATTGAAAAGCGTCTATTCATATTACGATAGTCCATTCCGTCATGCAGAAAAGCAGGCCAAGTATAAAAATCCATTCTGTCACTGAGCAAACGTTCTTTATGACCCTGAAGAAGACTGATCTGGGCTATCGGCTTTCCTTTGACCACTGCCCTTCAGGTACGTCCCCCTGGTGGTAATGGCCCCCCTGTGACGAGAACGGCGTTGCCAACACATTCTTTAAAAAAATTCACTGGCTCGTCCCAGAATGGCCCCAACTATGGTCCCCTTTTCCAAGTGTGAACCTTCGCGCACTGAATGCAATAGTTTTGCAGATATAATATTAGCCCCAAGCAAAGAATTAAAAGGGACATTTTTTTATTTGACCCCAAATGTAGTATATCGACGCACTTTTTAGACATATGGCGTTTGCTTTTAGTGATATATTTCTTGCAATGCAATTTTTTATTTGATTGAAATTTAAAGGAAAAAAGGAAGAAAGAAAAGAAACAAACAGAAAGGAAAATTAAATATGCGGAATCATAAGGGGCCGTCCATAAATGATGTCACGCTTAGAGGGGAGGGAGGGGGTTCTTCAATCTGTGACACTTTGTGACAATGGGGGGGAGTTTCAAGAATTGTAACATCACACTATCACACATTGAAAATAAAAAAATAAAACTAAATAAAATTTTTCTTGAAAAAGTAGTTTACACAACATTATTATAAGATTCATACCAACGAAATAAGAGTTCACTTTGAACTTGTTAAGTAGGGTGCACTTACACTTCAAAAAAAACATAGGGTCCGAAATTCTTACCAACCTTATTCGAGTCGAGTATAACACTCCATTGGGCCAAAATTCTTAAAACGCACGCATACTCTAACTAAATTCCAAGGTCTGTGTTTTATGAAATAGATACCAACAAAATGGTTCTATTCCGGTTTATTACCCTCATGATATAGTCTTAGAGTATAAGGGTTAAAAAACATATAATTGTTAGGAATTAAGTTACGTTATGTTACATATGTTACGGGAAAAGAGATAAATCGGGCATTATTAATAATACCCGAAGTGAGGGCGGGCAATGTGATAAATTCAATGAGCATTTATCCCTTTGCCCGTAATACGCGGGCATTACTAATATTGCCCGGATTTATCACATTGCCCGTAACATATGTTGAAATTTATTTCGAGAGAGGCCCCAATATATCCTCTTCTAAAAAATTTAGTCAATATCATGCCCGAAGCTAGATTTCTGCACCGGGGGAGAGGACCCAAAATTATTCCTAAGTAAGCCCCCTCCCATGCATATTAAATACGTTCAAGGTCACTTTTAATACATTTTTAGGGCTAAAAAAGTTTTTAGCTAATTTTAATATTCTTGTATTGTTCATTACTGATGGGCAGCCAAAAAAAATCTAGGGGAATTTTCCAACTCCCTGCTTACGTAATCACATTTGGGGGAATTGCAACTTGTTTACTTTCGTTGACAGAGATGTCAACGTTACAGCAATTACTCACTTCATGCTGTACCATCCGCCTATTGTTGTTGACTCTCGTCGGGGAAGGGACCACCTGAGCCCCTCCCACCTGCTGAGAACGCCGCCCCGAGCGGTGCACGAGTCGGCAGGTATTCGCCATAAAAACCCTGAAGTGCAAACGATCCGGCCGGCACCTGCCCCCCTCTTTCCGCAGGTGATACACCGGTTCGGAACACTTTGATCTTGCCCTTTTATTTGTTCTTCCCTTTTTAAAACGGTGACTACTATTGTTATAATGCCGATCAAATCGGTAGTAGGGATTGGCTGTATCACAGGAGTTACACTTTTCCAGTGGTGACTGTTGAAGGTAATGGCGGATGGAGACACAGAGCTGTAAAGTCATTCAGTGTCTTCGGGGTTTCGAAGATTGGCTTGCAAGCGTGTCCTTTTGTCGCAAATCCTTCCGATGGGGACAATGTCGGTGGAATGCCTTTGACAGCATTGTGGGTTTTTCTCGGAAGATAGGGACCGGACATTTTCCCCTTAGTGAGGAACAGCTGATCCCTTTTTTTACATAGAAAAGGGAGGGGCCAAGAAGTGGTCAAGGACTTCTGGGCCATAAATTGGGATTGCCACTGCTCGTCGTCTCCTCAGAAAATCCAGCCGGGGCGTATATAAAGAAGGAGAAGAACACCTCGAAATTCGCACTACGTGAGCAAAACGAACGGTTTTAAATGGAGAATGAGGAATTTGCGCGGTTTTATTATATTTTTTAATCGATACTCCGTGCAAATATAGGCCTATGAGTGAAATTTCAGGTTCATTCGACAGTTTTTTCAATTAGAAAAAAATTATTAATGATAGTCTTTTTAGAATGGCGCGAAAACGTGTTGTGACGTCACAGATCATGCTCTTCGTTTGGAAAGCTTATTATATTTCGATATTTCCCTACTCTTTGGGTCATGGAGAAGGGAAATAAAGTTTATTACAAGTACTTCTAGCTAAAAACCCAACTTTACAGGTAATTGAAGCACTAATTTGAGGAGTGAAAGTCAAAACAAACTCAACTTTATGACCTGTGACGAGTTAATATCGTGTTTCAAGTCACGTGTGTTTTTATAGATTTTTAAATCAAAATATTTAATTTTCTTTTAGCTATTGGAAAATTTCGACCATATTTTCGAATTCAACGCTCGAAAAACAATTAGAAATTTCACAATTTATATAAAACCTCGCTCACGCAAATTCCTCATTTTCTCAAGACATTTTCTGGAAGAGTTCTCCCATTCCCCCTTCTTTTGTATCGATCTGATAATTTCGCTTAATAATTTTACACGAAAGACAACTCTGTCAACTTTATAGACAGGACAAAATTTATATCTTTTAAGTAAAATTAAAACATTTGAACAGTATACAGAGTGTTTCAGTAGATTCCTTGCGGGGATTACACAAAATTCTCTTTTACACGACAACTTTTTGTTCCAAAAGTGGTACTAAATTGGATAAAAACTTAATGACAAGCCACCCGCATGCGAGCACAGCTGATATTTTTAACATATTAGTTTGCAAACATATCCTACTACATATAATCACGTTTTCCCACTTTTTAAAATTTGGATTTTTTTTTTTTTTTTTTTTTAAATTTTCCGATTGTTAAGGTCCATAACTAGAAAAAAAAACAAACTATCAGGGTTAAATTTTTTTCGGAATACAGTCCAGAAAGGTAGTTACACATTCGCAATAAAAAAAACGTTTGGAAAATATAGATCTTTTAAGAATACCATGTCTTCGAAAATTGAAAAATCATCATTTTTAAAGTTAAAATTTCAGGCTGATTTTTGATATTTAGTACACAATTCTCCTTAAATTTTAAAAATCGAATAATTATTTGAACGAGAAAATGAAAAATTACAATGAAAATGGTGTTTATATATATTTTAATTTACTTGGAATTCTGATTGATTGAACCAGATCCTTTATACATGAATGTTTTGAACAAAATTTTAATGAGCGCTGTTACTTACAATTATTTTAATAATTTTTCATATATAAAAAAGTGGTAGTTATTACAAGAGCTTGGTGCACCATCTTGAGCAGTAACCGGAATCACCCTGTTTAAGTCCGTGTCTAGATTTCCATAAAAAAAAAAAGTTGCTCTCATCTCGGAAAGATAACACTCGAAACACAGAAAGATAACACGTATCGAAACAAACACAAAAAAGTGGTTTCCATGACAATGCGTCTGTTTACCCACAGTAAATAAAGGTTCCTCTTCAAGATACAAACGATATACTGAAGAACTGAAGTGAAGAGGAGCGGGCCTTGACACGGATGTTTGCGAATGACGTCAGACGGGGCTGCCGAGATACTGACAGTCTCTTGTCAAGTGTTCCTTTTTTTTTTTTTTTGCGAAATGAACGAACACTGACTGATTTCACCGATTCTATGTATTAAATCAGTCCTTCTCAACGCAGATTCCAAGATTCAAGGGAGGGGAACAGGGGAAAGACGGAGAAAAAGTTGTAAAAGAACGAAAAGAGAATGACTTCTTTTCCCATCATTGCGACCAATGTGTTTAGTTGGGCACATTTAATGAAATTGTGTACCATATTAAGTTCCTACACAAAAAAAAGAAAACATAAGGATCCTCACCATTTTTTTTATATATACCCTTAAAAGTATTATTTTAACACATTTGGGACTCTACACTACAGCGTATCTCAAAAGGTTGGTGCGATGGTGCGATATATAAAATTTGATTTAGTCATCCATGAAAAAATCTTCCAATATTCGAGGATATATTAACTAGGGAAAATGGCACTTTTTCAGGCTAAAAAAACGCAAACACTGAAAAACTTGCAAGTTTGCGAACTTTTTCTTTTCAGAGGCCTGAAAAAGAGCTATTTTCACTTTCAAATACCTCCTCGAATAATGAAGATATTTACATGAATTACTTCCTGTGTGTTTTTTATTATATTGGTAACATTTTTTTTTCATATTTAAATTTTTGTTCTATCTCCTTTAATTATTTTTTGTAACTTTCTCAGTTTGCCTTTAGGGGCGCTGCTGTATTTTGCATTATGTCGGGCGTAGTCCCTTTGCTATACCGTTAACGCAATTGCATAGCTGTAGCTCTCTCCGTTCGAGAGTATTTCCCGGTTAAAAGGACTTTCATATGCACCAGGTTTATATTATTTGCCTTTATTCAAAAGCTTTAGAGCAGTGGTTCCCAAACTATTTTGCTCGTGGAACACTCCAATTTGTTGCCAATGAGCGCGGAACCCTGAATATTTTTTTATCAAAGACTTTTCAAAATTTAATATACCTGATATTTAATGAAACAGTCCAACTTAATGTTAAAAAAAAGTTTTGATTAAGCGAGTGTAAAGAACCATCAGGGGGGTCTGGGGGTCCACCCCAGAAAATTTTTGGAAATTTGACTATAAAAAGAGGGGTTTAACCTGTTTGTGTAGGGGAGAGGGGGGCACCTTTCAACAGATTTCGGTTTTTATTTTTTGTGACCAAACGAATTGACGGATCATAAAACTTTAACTTGCATATCCTTCCATGGACTTTCGGACACATTGTGTAATTTTACCCAAGTTCCTTGAGAAAATTAAAAGGTCCAAAATTGCGTTTTAAAAAAGGTTTTCGGGTGGGGCAGGTTTCAACACAGGCGGGGCACGTTTCAACAGTGGGTTAATTTTAAAATTTTAAAAGTTTCAGTTGATTTTAAGTTTATTATATTGAAATATACATTATAACAAATACATTTCAGTAATTTAGAGTAAAAAAAGTAAAATTTTTTGCAAATTTTGGAGTTTTTCTGTTGTTTCGTAGGTTAGGAGTTTTTCCACACAACTAAGTGGGATGTTTCTTTATTTTTTCATTTAAAAGTTCTTTTGAGTTATATTCCGAATATATATTGTTAATTCAACTGTTTTTCTTCAGAATTCACCAAAAATTTTATTTTTTTAATCGCTTTTAATTTATTTTAAATTTTGTTAATTACTATATAGTCATCAAAGTGGTATGTTTTAAATAATTTTATTTAAATCAATGCTGATAACTACTAAATGCATAAAATTGCTGTTGTGAATCGTATGGTAGCCTTACCGTTAAAAATTATATGTGTATTTGAGTAAATGATCTAAATCGATTTTCAGCTGTTTTTTCGCTAAAAATAAATAATTAACTCTAATACAATGCTATTACTTCTTGAATAAGTTATTTAAGAGCGTTTACTTCAAGAAAAAGCATTGCGAAAGCACAATATGCTAAGCAAAACGAATTTTTGTGGTGTTGAAACCTGCCCCGCCATAAGTGTTGAAAGGTGCCCCACCTTTAGTCGTCAGGGTTCAAGACCCCTCAAACGCTTTAGAATAAAGATATCGGTTTGAAAAAGGTATACATAGAAGCAGAAGACTTTATTTAATAACATATGTAAAAATCAATCACCTAAATTAATAAAAAGTTGTTAAAAACCGATTTTTTAAAAGAAATTCAAAAGTTACTTTTGGACGTCAAAAACGACTCCACTCGATTACAAAAAAACTAAAAGGTGAAATGGTAGGAATACCACGGACAGATGTTGTTATGATAAGAAACATTACTTGACACCAGGTGGCATTTAAATTAACCTCATAACAAACGAGAAAATGATTTTAATCGAAAACGAAACTGTTGAAAGGTGCCCCGCTTTCCCCTACATCTAATCCGAATTTCCGACATACATTTAATTCTTATTTTCTAGGATTTGCATTTTGATGAACTTAATATAAAAAACACCGTTCTTATTTTCTTTAAGAAATTAAAATTTGTCACGCGGAACCCCTAAAATTTTTCGTGGAACCCACTTTGGGAACCACTGCTTTAGAGATATTAAATAACCTTCAATATTCAGATATTAGAAGCTATATTTATTTTAAATTTTTTAATAAAAAGAGTGGTGGCTTTCATGAATTCAACATCTGTTCAACCTAACGCAAATAATCGCGTTGATTACAGTGTTGTTTCCCGCTAGGATTTCTCTGTTCCATCCCATTGTTGGACCCTAATGACTCCACCCCCCCTGCGGAGTGACTCATGCGGCGCGTCACCATCAACCACCCCGGAAGTTGCGGTGGCTCATCACTTCGACTGCATCACTCAATTCAACGCACAATTTGACTACAGTAAAACCTCGACATCTCGAAGGAACCTGAAGAAATTTCGAGACGTCCGAGATAACAAGGAAAAATAGGGAAATAATTAATTTTAAGTGGGGGGAATATTTTTTCGAGGTATCAAAGTTCGAGATAACGAGGGTAAACTGTACTATAGTCCGACGCCAGAAGAAAATTTTTGACATCGTACCATATTGTTGCAATATTGTTATGTGTAAACTAGTTGTTCTACCTCAATTTTGGGGGTGATGGTAGTTAGGTAGTTCATAAACGTTGAAAAAAACGTTTTGTGGCAAACCTGTGTGACCATTGCTTATTTTACGATTACCCGTTTGCAATTGTATTAGTAAGTGTTATTATACACGATTTAAATTTTTTTATTTGACACGATTTTAAATTTACAATTTTTTAGTTATAGTGTTCTTGATAAGGCAGTTACAGTAGTTAAGTAGCTTTGATGTATCACAGATCGCTGGCGGATCCAGGGGGGCTTTAGCCCCCTCCAAAGTGAAATGTTTTACACAATGTTATACGACATTTTGATTTTATTTTTGTTGTTTTTCTCTATACTTATACATACGTATTTATCAGATATTGGCAACTATCGCATTCTTAAAATGCGAAAGAAATTGTTGCTACTACACCCTTTCTTTTCCTTCCCTTAAAGATTACGCATAATCTGCATTCAGGTACGCTCCAAGTGTTCTTGTATATACTTTACTAAACATATCCCTTCTAATTTTCTGAGAACTAACAGTGAGAAAGAGGGGAGGTCGGGACTCAAGGGCGTATATAAAGGGCCAGGCCATCAACTCGAGTTAAATTCCTTGTTTTTTACGGTCAAATTTGCAAAATTTTCTGGGGGAGTACCCCTAGACCCCCCTTCGGTATTTAGAACTCTATTATTTCCCCCCTCAAAATAGTGTTTTAATTAACTCATTTTGAGACTCTTTATGTTGCACCGAAAGAGCACCGCTCATTACGAAAGCGTTACAATTTTCAAAGGGAAAACAGTATAGTCAGTCGTGGATCCAGCACGGTTCTAAGGGGGTCACTTTTCCAGACAATCACCTTTACCTTTTGAGATAGTGTCGATGTTTCGGATTTTCTAAAAAGTATCACCGATGATCCCCATTTGGTTCTGCTAGGGAGTATCGAGGTCTTCCCCCAGATTTTTTTTAAATTTGACCTGAAAAAGTACGGTTTTAACTCATTTTGAGTACTTATTTTTAGGTCTAAGGGGGGTAATGTCCAGAGTGCTCCCACTTGGATCCGCCGCTGCTTTGGGGGCCTTTCCTTTAGAAAACTTTTGGAATTTTTACCCATAAATGTAGGCTTTGCCTAATTTTTAGACCCTTTGGGTTATACTCATAAAGGACCACTCTTTGTAAGTTGTAAGTCAAATAATTTTCAAGGAAAAGAAACACTATAAAAGTTTATGTTAAAATTTCTAAGGGGGATGTTGAACCCCTACCCCCCCTTGGATACGGCCCTGCAGACATAAAATAAAAAAGAAATCCACCTCAAAACACTCACTCGATTCTAACTATCGCTCTCGGCCCGTTGCCAGTTCCGGAAGCGGCGGTGTCAAAAGTGTCACAGACGATCCGGCACAGAGCGCGCTTGTTCCACCAGAACAAAAGGGGCCTCCTCATTAGGGCCGCAGCGTAATAAGCTCGAGAAGAGTGGAGATGTTTGTCGGACGATTATTTTTTGCGCGCGCGTATCCTATTATTGGATTCGGATGTCTCCGGTTTTTTCTGCAGTTTCGGCGCCAGATTGGATTGATGCGGCAGTCACAGTTTGGGAAATACGGAGCAAAAGATAAACAGAAAGCTTATGTCAGTCACCACTAAAAGATTTAGATTACGTTACTGTACTATATAAAAGCACAGACGCTAACGTTGAATCCTCACAATAATATAAATAGAAAGGTGTTTACACAGTTTGAGGCGTCAAATTACAGAAATATAACCAAAAATTTCAACCAAACTTTGTAAATTTCATATTATATTGATAAAACAATAACAATTTGCGATATTTCTTTTATTTGAAGCCAAACACAGCTTGAAAATTTTTGACGGAATTCTAAAGACTTTCCAATCAAGAACGGAATTTCGTTGGTCGATCACAAAGAAATATATCACCTTTTAATCGTCTCATTGATCATATTTTTTGAGAAATATTTTCTACCTATTCAATAATTATTGGATTTGAAATCTATGAATAAAAGAGTTGACCACTGTTTAAAAGGTGAATTTGTGGCAAAAGGCGAGCCACGGGGAGATACTAGGTCCAACAACACAAATATATATCCTGAATAATTGCTATATATTTTTATTTTAGGGTACTTGGTGAAGGGAAAAGATCCTTTAAAGATGATGATCTATATGAAAATTACGTGAAAAAATAATAATTTCGAAAGGTTTTTTTTTTACTCTACTATAAAAATAATACTACCCAGTGATACATCCCCAAATCCCCCTCTGGCCTGGCTACGCCCCTGATACTGCTTGGGAACCGTTCAAATATTACGTAAGCATGTTTTTGGTCATTTAAGTCCCCTTCCCCGTTCCCCCCTTGTCATCAAAGATAAGCAAACCGTAAACCCCCCTCATAATTACATAAGAAAATTGCCGTTTGTTCTTTTTTTTGTATAAAATGTTTAGCAATGTTTAGATTTCAGAAATTCATTGTGCTCCATGAACACTAAACCTATCATTAAAATTTCCCTTGTGAAATCAAAATGCTTGAATGTTTTTTCACAGTTCATTTTTTTCTAAACTTTTATTTTTGGCTGAATTTTGAAATTATTTATGCAAAAAAGCAAGATATTTTTTGAAAATGCAGTGTTTGTAACATCTTTCATAAGTATTACTCATATCCCCTCCCCCTTGCCAGGAAAAATAAGCAAAGAGCAAACCCCCTCCCCCCTTCGGTGCTTACATAATATTTGCATTACTTACTTATTTGTATTACTTATACCATATTATGTTGATTTAAGATAAATCGCATACAATTTCTTTGTTAATTTTTACTTTTCATAGAAAGTTTCCATTACGAATAATTTTAACGCTTCTTTACTTCTGTTTCAGAGACTCCTTTGATAGTGTCTTTAACCGTTTATCACTTGGCTAACCGTTTGCAGTTCTGGTTTGCTGCCTCCAGGATAAAGAGCAACCTTCTGCAAAAATGTGGTGCTGCCATCTAACGATCTCGAATGAAACAAATATTTGGTGTTAATAATTGTTTAAAATTAAAAAGGCGGAAAAGCGGAAAAGGTAATTTCCAAATCCGATGAAAAATTGAAATTAAAGTTGATCTTTAAAAATAAAGGCCGATTTTTCTTTGAAATTTTTTATAGTTCACAGAAAATCATTTATAATAAATAAATTATGTTTACAAATATTTTTTCTTATCAAATTAAATCTTTTCATCAAAGAAAAATTCTAATTTATGTATTAAAGCATTTAATGAAACATTAAAAAAATTAAATTTACTTAATAAAAACATTAATGAAACACTACTTTCATTTATTCTACCTTAAATAAGAACAGCATCTTTCAAAACCATCGTCAAATACGTAATAACTACTGACAAATGATTTATATACTGAGTAGACTTCTGTTTATTTTTAAGAAATAAAAACAAATAATTTTCTTTATTAAAGAGTCAAACATTTCAAACCTACACTAGAACTATATGTTAAATGTCTGTCATTACATACATCTCAGCCCTCTTTCGGAAAACAGTGAAGGGGGCCTTACTTAGCCCATCCAAACTCTGAAAAGTTGGCGTTTTAGAATTTCAGAGTATACTGCCTCCCCCCCGAGAACTCAAAACTTTTCATTTTTCACCGTAGAAAACGACCAAAACAGCTCCATAACCTAAAGAGTAAAAAAAAAAAAAGTAGGGAATTTTCGGGGACCGCCCCCACAAAAAATTTTAAATTTAGCACGCTAAAATGTGTTTTAAACTATTTTTGGGATGTTTTCAGGGGGTTTCGCGGGCCGCACAAAAAAGAACTTGTGGACCACCAGATGGAAATCCCTAAACTGATAGAGATAACCTATGAAAAAACTGATATCGTCTCATTACTCTAGCTTTCGTTTTCGCAAGCGAGATTTGAATCCCTGCTTAGCTCATCTTCCTTTTCGCATCGTTCGTCGAACTGAAAGTTTCGAAAGGAGGTTGAGAGAACGTTCTCCTCTGGAGCAGCAGTCCGGAACATCCCTCCCTACCAAACGATTTTCCCGTTTTGGAAAGGACACACCACTTTCAACCCAGACCAGTGGTTTCCAAACGTTTTCGACTCGCGGTGCCCCTATTAACTAATTTCAGTATCTAATTCAATATTAAATAATTAAATTGCAATTAACTAATTCAACTAATTTAATTAATAATAATTTAAACTTGATTTACTAATTCAATAGCAATTTTTAAAGCAATAAAAACTTGAAAGTTACTTTAAAATTTTGGACTGTGCGTCGTATAACGATTTTTCCTAGTTAACTTGGGGATACATTAAATTTAAAGCAACTTAAATGTTAAAATGTTTGCAAATTAGCCAGTCAAGCCCATAACTAGACTTAAGTTTCTGGGGGGGGGGGGTTCATAAATATTTTTAAGGGGCTCTTCATTTCATGTGTTATTTAATGCAAAAATTTTGTATGAAATACTGGATTTGAAGAAAATAGAGAGTGTATAAGGGTCCTTCCCTGAAAAAGGTTTGAAATTTTACTATTAAGAACCTTGTCCGGCTATTAAGAGTCTTACTATTAAAAGCATCTTGTCTGGCGCATAATGTCCTGATGTGAACCATGCGCTATAAAATACCCACCAACCCGTTTGTGTGACATCCAAATAACATCACTCCTACGCCAAGCCACAAAATTTCAAGTAATAAATTGGTACATAAAAAGTGGTCAACATTATTAGAAGCATTTTACATTTTGATTTGAATTAGCTCACAATTATAATAAAAGGAAAACTACAGTTCAAAATTTAAAATTAAGAAAAGCGTTTACTAAAAACAGATTTATTATGGTCAAATGAAGATTTTAAGTAAATTTTTCCGGTGTAAGGGGAACGGTATTTTTATTTTGGACCCCTGTCTCCTTTGTTGTACGCGAGATATTATCTATAACTATAAAAAATATATTTTTTTTCTTTGATATAGACACGTTTGTTTCGTCTTTCCGGCATAGCGCTTAACATACACTGTACAAAAGTTTCGATGTGCATATTCATGTTGAAATCAAATACATGGTCTTATCTACTTTTAATTAACAGGAATGACTGGCTATTGCTTGTCTTTCTTCAAAATACGGCTGAGAACTGCGGAAACGTATACCTTCCACTATAAAAGTTTCCACAATTCTCTGCCGCCTTCCGAAGCAAGAAAAGATACCATGATGCGTTATTTTTCCTAAACTTGTGTTAAAAATGTGGAAAGCGATAAATCTTATAATCTTCTAACTCAGAGGTTCTTAAACTTTCGATCGACGCGGCCCCTTTTATATATCAACCAGACATCGAGGCCCCTCAAGATTTTAAACACCCAGGACCGTTACCAGACTTTTGATTCGAGGGGGTAGTTGACTTGACGTTATTTCTAAGGTACCCCCTAACGGGTACATTAAGTTTCAGATCACTTAAAAGTAGCATTTAAATTATGTTGTTCATTATGTTAACATTTTACTGTTACTCCAAGTAAAAAGAGGGCCTTGGGAATCACCCCCAGAAAAAATGTTGAAAATGTCCCTCTTAAAGTAGTGTTTTAGCTCATTTTGAGCCATTTCTGATTATACCCGAAGAAAACATTGTAAACCACAGAATTTTCAAGGAAAAAAAATTATGTACAGAAGTCAAAATATTGAGGGTGACTGGGGGTTCTCCCCCAGAAATTTTTTGAAATTTCCCCTTTTAAAATATTGTTTTACCTCATTTTGAAACTCTTTGGGGAACACTCAAAGGTAACGCTTGGGATTCCCGAAACGAAATTTAGTACGTTGACGGCAGCTAAAAGGATTATGAGAAACCTTCGCGGTCCCCCTAGAAAGGCCCTGGGGACCACACAGTTAAAGGACCGCTGTTCTATTTGAAAGTTGTAGTGAGATCTGCACCTCACATTAATGTATTAATTGATCAGCGATGGTTCACGGAAAATTTGCTATACGGAGAATTTGACCGAAAGCGTTAAAATAATTATGAACTTAAAAAGTGGTGACCGTTGAAAAAAAAAGCCGTTCGTTTTTCCGTAAATGTCCGACCGAGAGTGTCGCGTGTCGCCGGACCTTCACCTTGAGAGGACATTCGCTCCTCTGCGGCCGACCACCCCTGACACACTTTTGTTTGTTGACTGCGGACGTCCTGCCCTACTTACCGCACAAACACCTGCTGGTAATTAAAAGACAGAGATCACCATTACCATAAGGAAGGTGCGTTTGGGCGGAACGAGAGAAAAATCACACAGGAGGTTGACAGGCCCTTAGCATGTTTTGGTGGGGGCCTTCTTAAAATTCTTTTTAAGTCTCCTTTACGTATATATTAGGCCCATACCACACAAATTTCGGACATCCCTTTCCTCAGTGTTATTCCTAGGATTATTTGGAGGAGTAAAAATACTCCTTGACTTTTTTAGGAGGAGTGAAATTCAATTATGAGAAGTGAAATACGGAAATAGCATAAACTGCGACACGAAAACTGCAATCAAACTCTCTAAGCATCAGACAGAGCAATAAATAAAAAAAAACACTATGGCTGTATGGAAATACAATTAAAAAGTATGATAATTAGGATGCCGTGTGGCTGAAACCAAAAAGGAGTTCACAAATAGACAGAACAGTGTTTTGGCCACTTACTTCCTGTTATGTGTCACTCAAAGACGAAGACCAATGACTACCACTTACGTCTCACTTAATTACGTTTATTATCTAAGCTAACTATTAATATTTACAATTTTTTACAGTTCATTTCATTCTATCCTGTCCTACAACACTCCTTGAAACGACTCAGAAGGGCAACGAATGCAAGCATGCATTTTTAAAGCTAAATAACCTTTGTGAAAATTCAAAGAGTGAAAATACTCCTGACTAGTTTTTGAAAGAGTATTTCAGATTTTCCAGGAGTGAAATACTCTCTCAGAGGAGTTAAAAATATCTCTGCCTTTCCTGCTCTTATGCCCAGTATTCTCACAATTCATGGGCGCCCTTATGTTTGAATGGACAATTCCCGTTATTTTTTAAAAATAGAAATAAAGCCATTTTTCCTGTAAAACAAACGGTTCTAATTTAAAAAATCAGTATTAAAAGTTTCAAACAAAATTATTTAATTAGATATTTGAAAATAAAAACAGCTAAATTTGAGTTGACATCGAAAACTAGTAACACTCAATCAAGAATGTTCTTGATTGTCTGTTACTAGTGTTTTTCATACCACTTGACTTCACAAAACTGTTTGTGACGTAGCAGCCGTTTTCGCGCCCTTTTTAAAAGACGAACTTTGAAATTAAATTTAAAAAATAATTAAACATCAGATTCGAAAAAATTTTTGTGACAAAATTTCTTTTTCAACCATGTCTATCAAATAAAAAAAATAATAAAAAAAATCGTTAATTTATGAGGGGGCCAAAAACCATTTTTGCAAGTTAGCCAGTCAAGCGCACCTAAGTTCCTGTTAGGGAGGTTGGTTCATAATTATATCTAAATGGTCCCTCACGTGTTATTAATGCAAAAAGTTTGTATAAAATACTAGAGTTTCAAGCAAAAAGGAGGGTGTCTAAGAGTCCTCCCCAGAAAAAGCTTTCAAATTTTACTCAAGAAGTAGTGTTTTAACTCACATTTGGGTAACTTCTAAAATTGTTTTAATTTGTAGATTTGTAGAAGATTTCACTTAAAATTTTCCGGTGCAAGGGTGGGGGAGGCCGGGCTCCCTTTGCCCTTATGTATGGGCGCCCATGTCACATTTAAATGTCCCTTCATCGTGTTATGTTGCCCTTTTGAAATTTTAACACTTAACCAAATTAAAAAATTTAGTTATCACTAGGGTTGTGATTTCCATATATAATTAAAATCTCAAAATACTTACCTATATTTCAGGTAGCTATGTAATGAAAAAATGTAACATATGTATTTAAAAATAGGTTAAATAGGACGGTATTATGTTTTAAATTTTTTTACAAATAAATTCCGTGGAAAAAATTTAAAATTTTCGCTATTAAAGTCAAAATAGGAAGTTATTTGAGTGATACTTCCTAGAGTGTTTTTAGGTGACGTCACAACCGGTTATTTTCTTTTGACTGTGTAACTTCTGTAGGGCTTTTAACTGTTGCTAAGGCCGTTGTTTATCTGTTGCTAAGGCGGTTTTTAGGTATGGGGTCACGTGATTGCAAATGCTCCAATAGAAGAATTCCACGGCTAGTCATTTTCTGTAACTGTTAACCTCTGTAGGGCAAAAAACTGTAACATTTCTGTTGCTAAGGCCGTTGTTAGGTCCGAGTCATGTGATTGAAAATGCTCTATATTGAGTGAGTGAAAGGCGTTTAAGCTTTTCGACCGGAATGGGAAACACGAAACTGACAATCCTGAATACACAATGCTTGGTAGCTAAATATAGCATTGGGTTAACTAAATTTCAATTTAGATATGTTACTTCATAATACAAGTTTACTTCATTTTCAAAATTGGGAAAAAAACAGTGATTTTTAATGAAAAACCCAAAAATAGATGAGTAGCAAAAATATGTATTCATAGCTTACATTTCTAAAAGCATGTAAATTAACCGAAACATGTAAAATGAAAATGCTTTATCGATCTAAAATCCCTAGAAACGTGTAGGAGTTTCGAGTGCGCTGTGACGTCAAATCTCGTTTTTCGATCACGTGACTTTACTAGTGTTTCGGCATAAATAAAATTGAATTTTAAATTATTTAAAACATATTTTTGAACTTAAAAATCTGATTTTTGAGAGTTTTAAACTAATATAACGTATCAGAAAAAAGTGTAAAATTAAGCAAATCCCTCACTTATGCAAATACCTCATTATCAATTTCAAACTCTATCCACTGCTTAAGGCGAAGACGGTAGCTTCGATTCACGCCCAGAAAGAAACCGAAGAGAAAGCCGATCGTTTGCAGATGAAGGGATGCTCCAGAACGCCAGCGGAGCGTCTTCCCCCGCACCGCTGGTCATCGGGGACACCCCACTGGGGACACTTTCCAGGATCCGGATTAGGAGCATCTTCTCTTTGCCTCGCTAATGAAGGCACACTTTTCCCCCTTTACTTTTTTGGAGGTGGTTATAACCACCAGTAAAAAACTTTTTCTAAAATTTTATAAATAAGGAATACTAAATTTTTAATATGTTGTCAATTCGAACTCCTTCATTTAATCAGGTATTAGTAATTTTATACTTGACTGAGTGTAAGAAATTATCGTATATCATATTGTTCTCTAAGGTGCCTTGTTTCGAAAGAATCTTGTATTTATGTTAGCTAATTTGTGTTATATGCTCGACAGCAACGTTTCTTGAACCAAGTACGTCACAAATGCGGAAGGAGAAATCGGTAAACACAAAGCCTGTTGGTTTTCTAATACATGGGTTTAACAAAATAATCATACTTTTTTTGGCATTCTTTATTTCACTCATAATTCAGACACCGCAACGGGAACTATGTTTGTTAGTGACGTCGTAGGGTCAAATTAAGTTGCGTATCCCGTATATTATCATTTTTACAATAATTTATGGGACTAAACATATAAAACCAAGAGGATATTAGGAGTTTCGAAAATAATGGTGATACATGAAAATCATGAGATCCCCTATAATAGTTTTTTGAATTTTAGGAAGAAAAACTATTACTCACATAAACTAATTTTTTTCATTTCAAACTTATGATTCGTTTAGGTTATAAACGCCCTACAAACTTTGAGTACAGTAATGATCTTCAAAACATTTTAATGTTCACTGTACCTAAAAGAAAATATTTTTGTGTTGTGGGTTCAATAAAAGGGGGATGGGGTGTCGAGCCTTCTCAATATTTCAGAACTTTAAAAAAAAATTTTCCTTGTCACCTGAAATGTTTTGTGTCGAGTGATACTTTTTAGAAAATCACCAACATTTTGACATTTTTCTCAAAAGGTAAAGTTGATGGTCTGGAAAAGTGCCCTTTGGAGCCGTGCTGGATCCGCGCCTGAACCACACATAGAGATGGGGGGCGATAAAACTGAGGGCCATGAAACTGCCCAGGGGCGTATATAAGGGGGGCCGAGGGGGCTATGGCTCCCCCCGAAATTCGGACTAGGTGTAACCAAGTTAAAACCCTATTTTTTAGGGTCAAATTACAAAAAAAATTCTGGGGGAGGACCACCAAGCCCCCCTTTTGTACTTGGAACTTATTATTAGCAACTTTATTGTAATAAGTTCACCAAAATCCAAATCCTACCTAAAAATTTATGTCCAAAATTCTGACTAAGTATACAAAACACAAGTTGAAAACCTCCTTTTGTAACTGGAACTCTATTACTATCATTTTTTAATATTAAGTTCATCAAAATGCAAATCCTATATAAAAATGTATATCCAAAATTCAGACAAAGTGTACCAAAACTAATTAAAAACCTGCTTTTTGAATCAAATTTCCAAAAATTTTCTGGGGGAGGACCCCCAGACCCAGGGCTTAAATTCTAACCAAAGAAGTACCGGAGCGCTACTATTTCAACATTCCGCTTAACAGGGGCGTCATTTCAGTTTTTGGTCGTAGGGGGCAAGGATGTGTTTTAAATGGGGCTGGGGCTCACCCCCAGAAAAATTTAGAAATTTAGCCTCTTTTTACAACATTTAAGGTACATCCAAAGAGAAGGTACTCTGTATAACATATATATGTAAAAATGTTAAAGGGGGGTCTGGGGGTTCTCCCCCAGAAAATTTTTTGAAATTTGCCTCTTAAAGTAGTGTTTCAGCTCATTTTGAGACCATTTGGGTTACATAAAAAAATAACAGTTACTCGTAAAGCATAGAATTTTCTAGGTAAAAAAAAGTTATAAATAAACATCAAGTTTTCAAAGGGGGGCGGAGATCCTCCAGTAAAATTTTTTGAAAATTCCGGTTTAAACCAGTGTTTTACCTCCTCTTCAAACTCTTTGGGGTTTCATGCTCTTTGGTTCCCAAAGGGAACCGCTTCTTGTAAGTGGCAGAATTTTCAAGGGAGAAACATTATATCAAAGGTCTGGAGGGAGTTTTGGGGTTCTCCCCCAGAAAATTTTGAAATTTGACCCTCAAAAGTAGTGTTTTAACTCCTTTTTAAAGTTCTAAAGAAAAATTTTAAAAGAATTCCTATGAATCTTTTTTTTTTCATTTTTAATACAACGACCAAAAAAAAATATCTGAAAAAATTCGTATTTGTTTTAAAAATATTTCGATGTACTTGGGCTTTTAACCAAAAATCTTCGACACAAAAATAGAAATTTCTTTAAGAAGAATAATATATCCAGGGAATAATACTTATTTTGAGATGTGAAGGTTATAAGAATAACGAATTTCATGATATAGGCTTTTAGGGAATATATGGTATAGCGCGTACATTTATTATTTTCCCAAAGAAGTGATTGAGAGTGCGCTTTTAAAAAAAAATTCCTTTTATGTATTACCTTATAAATGCACAGTAAATTCTCAAGTAACCCAGATGGACAGAAATACCCCTTCCTTAAGTAGCAAATAATGTAATTCGAATAATCAACTTCATGAAAATTTGAAAAAGAAATTGAAAATAATTTCGTAAAAAATATTGAAATAATTACTACACAACTTTTTGGGACAATTACATATGAATTGTCTTCCCATATTCTCACTCCAGAATTTCAGTCCTTTTTTGCGATGAGGGATAACCCTGGATAATCTAATCCGGGTTAATCGAGGGTCTAGTGCAGGGATGGCCAACCCAAATGATCTTGAGGGCCACTTTGGAAAACCACAATACTCCCGCGGGCCGCATATAAAATTTTAAGGTATGAGCTGCTCAGAATGACAGTGACATAAGTTGAAAAATAGAAAATGAGTATTTAGATTAGGGAGTTAAGGAATTAAACAGGTGGCGTTAAAAAAACATTCTGAATTACTCGAAACTAAGTTAGGTGGATACGCACTATCATTTAATAATACGTCATTTTAATAATCTCTCAAGTCTGAAGACGAAGTCCCAAAACAAAATTTTTAGTGGAAAACAAAAACAAAATTAATTGATACTTTATTTCTTCGTCTAAATTACTACATTTACGAATGCAAGTATATGGTGTGATATAGTGACAGTAATTAAGATGTTGAATATGTAAGATATGTGGCTTATGTAGAAATTTATTTCTGGAGGGGCCCAAAATTACTCCTCAGCCTCTCACGCATTTTTAATAGATCCATCGTAAATTTTTAATAAATTTTTAAGTAGAATTTGCGTCCTAAACAACTAAATGTTAGAAAAGTTGTGAGTAATAAAGGTACAAGTACCAAAGGGGGGTCTGGGGGTCCTCCCCCAAAAAAGTTTTGGAAATTTGACTTAAAAAAACAAGAATTTTAACTAGTTTTTGTACACCTAGTACGAATTTTGGAGATGCATTCGAGGTGGGCGATTTTGGGTCATTTTTGCAACTAAACATTGTTCTGTAAGGAAAATTATAGCTCGAAGAGAGAGAGTAAAGTTTTTTTTTAAACTTACGAAAATTCTCGCGGGCCGCAAAATTATATCAAGCGGGCCGCATGCGGCCCGCGGGTTGGCCATGCCTGGTCTAGTGCATTTTTCTAAATATTTTTAAAACGTCGAAACGTATTTAAATAGTACCGATAATAAGCATTTAGTTCATTCGGAAAATTTTCAAAAATTCATGATTAAAGCATATATCTGATAAACAGTGTTTTCATGTATAATTTACTCCTTTTTTATAACCTTCTTTCACTTAAATAAGAGGGAATGGGGAATGATATAAGAAAATAAGAAGCGAAAGAAAAACAAAGTATTTCTGGAGGAAAAGGTCCCAATGTTAGCTTAAGTTCAACTCACAATTAACCTCTAAAAGGTAATTAATTACAGAACAGAAAAATTTCACTTAGAAAAATCAAATTAGTTTCTTAAAATGCATTGATTACAATAAAATACGTAAAACAAATTGGAACTTACCAGAAAGAGTAAATTCTCTTTAACTTTAGTTCAATGTCGTATCGTATCTGTCGAAGAAATTTTCAGGCAAAACAGAGCTGTTATGGAGATTCACCGTGCACTATGATATGAACCAATAGCTGATGAAATGAAGAGCTCAAGAAGATGCGTTACGAATCACTCCTTCGGACAGGCTCCCTCCCCCCCCAAAGCCCACAAAAATTTCTGGAATTTTCTGGTCAAGAACCCTCACAGAATCTACAGTTTCAAGATGAAATGTTTGTTATTACAGCAACGCTCCCTTTGAGAACAGGAAGTACACACCCAGACCCAGGTGGACACAAACACAACCAAAACTCGTAAATCTTTCAAGGCATGCCTCACTGACCAAATTAAAATCCCCCCTACCTGCCCCATCCCCTTTCAACCTATTATTGTGACCCCACTGTTATCTTAAAGACTACTTTCAATGTTTACAGAAGAATGGACTGCTGGACACATCTGGTTAACAAGCGAAATTTTACAGAAGCGAGACTTCTCCATTCAGGAGGGCTTCTTATCTCTTGTCCCGATTTTAGTCACCGAAGGAGGTGTCCTTTAAAAAGCCCGGTGGCGTAGAGGAAGCGCTTTGCGCTCCCACACCACAGGCCCGGGGTTCAAATCCCGGTCTACGGGCAAGGCAGACTCAGCCCTTCATCCCTCCGGGGTAGATAAAATGAGTACCAAGGTTACTTGGGGAAATCAAGAGGGGATTAGCATCAAGCTAGCCACTCCTCAGCTGACTCTGACTGTGACTTTCAAGTCACACGTTCTGTAACTGTTCAGCTCAAGCCTCACCCAGTGAGGCTAGTTATACTGGAGTTTGAAGGTCCAACGACCTAGGTACTCCCTCAACCCCCCCCTTGATTGAGGTGTCCTTCCCTTTGAGGGTGAGGAAAACAAAGTCGTTCGTCGTTGTTGACCGGGGGTAGTGAGGTGAAAGGCCTTTGTAATTTTCGGTAATCGAAAAATATCGAGGGGTACATTTTGGTCTTTCCGAAAAGGGTTCGGAACGCGATTTTATGCGCTCCGGTGCGTTCCGGTTAAAATGTAAAAATTTACTGAAAACCAAGAAGTACCGGAGCTCCGCTCCGGTGCGCTCCGGTGCAATTTAAGCCCTGCCCAGACCCCTCCTTTGGTACTTGTAATTTTGTTCCTCACAATTTTTCTTATATTAAGCTTTTAGGGCATAAATAATCACCTAAAATGTATTAAAAAGCTACATTGGACCTATTAAATATGTGTGGGAGGGGCTGAGGAGTAATTTTGGGCTCCTCCCGAAAAATATATTTATATATAGCGCCATCGCCCATAGTAATAATCTTGACCCCGCCAAAAAAAAAGTCAAATTACGAGACAGAGCTAATATTGATGACTCCCATATTGAATAGAAGAATGTCGCTAGTATAGTGAAGGTTTAATAAACGCTCCGACTGATGGGCTTGTTCTTCCTCTAACGATCGCACTTCCGAGAGCAGGTGTCCTCTCTGCAAGCCACATTGCGGTCACAGTTAATTAAAAGCGGTCGTCGACTTTCGTGGGGTTGTTGACGTCTCTTGCAGCTCTCCTCGCAAACGATTATCAAATGCGGTTGTTGAGAATTAGAAACTGATCGAATGTAGCGAGGGTCTCTACTCTACACTAGACTGCAATGTTTCTTGACCCTGTGACGTCACTGCGCGGAAGGAAAAACTGAGTAAATAAAAAGCCTGCTGGGCTGCTAGGAGGAGTTTCGGTACGCAAATCGTGATAAAAAGACGCTATATTATTTATATGGGGAGTTGGTTTAGTCAGAAACTCTGTTAGGCAGTAACTTTGTGGGAAGTTGGTTATTTTGAAAATATTAATTTAATTCATAGTGTGATTTATAACTTTAACTGTGATATGGAATACTGTTTTTAAAAAAAGACTGTGCTGTGGATTTCAATGAGTATTTTGAGGATGCTGTGAATATAGCAAAATAAAAATGTATTTTTTAAAGAGCTATTATTTTTGTGGTCACGACATATATGCATGGATTTAACAAACTAATCATATTTCTAAATTGAGGTTCTTAATTTCACTCAAAATTCAGACACTGCGCTGGGAACTAATTTCTTTGTTAGCTCTCAGTTTGTTTATAAAGTATTTAATACTGTTTCGGAATTATCTATAAAATATAAAATAGAATCCAAATATATATCGTAGTTGTCAACTTCGATATTTATAGGAAATATCGATACTTTGATGCCATACCTACTTGTACGAAAACTCAGACATAATGCAGTCACAGATACAAACAAAAAATACCAGGAGTGTATATAAGGGTACCCCCCCCCGAAATTCGGTCTAGGTGCACCAAAACTAGTTGAAAACTTGTTTTTCGAGTCAAATCTCCAAAAATTTTCTGGGAGAGAACCCCAGACCCCTAATTGTACGTGGAACTCTATTATTCATAACTTTCTTTATATTTAGTTCATCAAAATGCAATTCCTACCTAAAAATGTATATCCGAAATTAGGACTAGGTATATCAAATCAAATTAAACACATGAGGATCAAATTCGATAAATTTTTCTGGGGAAGGACCACCAGACTCCCCTACTGTACTTGGAACTCTCTATTATTCACAAGTTTCTTTACATTAAGTTTATCAAAATGTAAATACTACCTAAAAATGTATATCCGAAATTCGGACTAGGTGTATCAAATCAAATTAAACACATGAGGATCAAATTCGATAAATTTTTCTGGGGAAGGGTAAACTTTTCTTGGGACTCTATTATTCTAAACTTTTCTTTTACTAATTTCCTTAAAATGCAAATTCTACCTAAAAATGCATTAAAAAGCTACATATTGGACCAATTAATTTTAAATGGGAAGGCTTTAGACCCGATAATTACTATTTTTCAGATAAGACAAGACAAGAAACTTTATTGCAATGGGCAGAGCCCGTTTACAAAACAACAAAAAATTTCTAAACTCAAATACATAAAAAAAATATTGAATTTTAAACTGATCTGCTGTTGGCTCTGATCGATTTCAAATATTTAGTTTAGACTCGATTTCTTTTAACAAAACGAACTTTAGATGTTATACATGCAAATTTGGACTGACTATTGTATGATGAAAATGATATCTATTTTTCAGATAATATTATGCCCCGCCCGAAATAAATTTCTAATATATGTACAACACGCCACTGAAAAATACAAACAACAATGAATTACAAATTACAATCCCAACTCAGCAACCTTGGCTAGATCCCTAGTAAAAGTTGCGGAGCGGAAGTGGGTCAAAGGCAAGGTCAAGGACTCGAATCTCGGTTTCTGGGTTCCGAACCGGTTGACCACCGATCGCTCTCCACCAGCGGATCCGGAAGGGCGAACCATCCCCTATTGTTTCCCTCCAGCGAGAAGAATATTTTCCGGAAGGAATGCTTCTATTTGGGTTGGAGGTTTCCTTCCGCGCGTAACCCTTTCGCTACTAGTGATGGGGAGAATCGATACTACAGGATTCGATTCGTTTAGGAATCGAGTACTTTTATAGATCGTTCTGTCTGTAAAGTTAGCAACGTAACTAATAGTGTTCGGCACTAGTTAACTAGAACTAGTTGCAACTAGTAGTTAACTACCGATCAACTAGTAGTTAACTAGTAGTTTAACTACTTTTGGTTTAAACTAGTTTAACTATTAGTTGAACTACTTTTTTTAATAACTACTAGTTGATACTACTTTAAAATTTTCAACTAATTTAGAAAAAAATTTTGTTTAAAATTTCAAAAATATTTAAAATTTTTATCAAAATATACAAAAAATTACACTGCTATTTATAACTACAATGTCATGATAGAGTACTCAAATACCATAACCAGAAATAAAGGCCCGTTTTGAGCGAAGCATAAAGTTTTTTGTGATATAGATAAGAAAATTATTAGAATTTGGGCAAAAAATAGGTTATGAAATTAAATAGACTAGTTAACTAGTAGTTAACTACTAGTTGCAACTAGATTTTCCCAGACTAGTTAGTAGTTGGTAGTTAACTACTTTTTGACCACTAGTTGCCGAACACTAGTAACTAACAATACGTAATTTGAAGAAAAACCAGGGCCTATCAAAGGAGGGGGTTCTGGAGGTTCAAACCCCTCCCGAAATGTTGACATCAATTTTTATACTGCGTTTTCCATTGAAAATCCTGCAAATTTATAAAGAGCAATTCTCTTCGGTTGTTACCCAAAGGGTCTCAAAATGAGTTAAAACACTACTTTTGGGAATCAACACACCCAAACTCCCCTCGAAAAATATGACTTCTTTTATACAGTGGCTTTCCCTTGTAATATAAATAATTGTAAAAGCGATTCCCTTTGCCTTTGAGTGTTCACCAAAGAGGAGGTTTGAAAATTATATAAAGCACTAGTTTTACATCGTTGTTAAAAAACAGAGGATAGTTTTTATTAGGTTAAACTGTGGTGTGCAATTTGTGAGGGAGTGAACTAAATTCTTGAGACTTAAACCTCATTCACACTGTTTCTCTGTTCATTTCTGTGAATTCCTACTTCGCATCGAAAAGTGATTGAGTAATGAGTAAAACGCTAATTCACACCTTTCATTTTGAATAATTCCTCCAAAATGAAAATCGAACGTAAAAGTCCGATTGAGCCTTTACCAGTTATAATAAGGATTATTACATTGTTCTTCAAAGGAACATTGATTTAATTACTAAAAAAATCCACAGCAAAACTGTTTAACAGACTTATATAAATACAATAAATTTAACACTTTAGTGGTGATTTATTTCTTCATTCACATTTGCTTTGTTGGCAATTCTGGCATATTTTTAATTTATCAACAGGATGGAAATTTGATAGTGCGCTGCATTTTTATTCTTTTAATCTCAATTATTTGCGGAAAAATTAGAGGATCAGAAGGATGAGAAAATCAGTGCTCAAGTAAGGCCAAAAAAGGCAGTTTCACCGAAGGCCATAAAAATTTATCTTGTAGTACTTCTGCTATTTTAAAACCTACGTTCAGGATGCTAGCAGTAGGTATATGAAATAAGGTTTGCAATTAATTATTATGGAGAGTGAGATATCTCAAAATCTGATCAAAATTCTTGTTTGCCACTTTTAAAAATCAGGCAACATTTTTCATCAAACACGGAGCATCATCGTTTGGAGATCAGAAAAGAAAAAAAAAACACTTTTAATCATTTCTGGTGATTAATATTGTAATGATTGTGACAATTATTTTCTGAGTAATATTTTTTTTTATACAAGATATAAAAATAATTTTTGTCATGTGAATGATCGTCGATTCTCTACGGAGAGATACCTCGATTATTCTGAATACCGAAAAGAACAAGTCTAAGCATAGAGGTCAGCCATATTAATTTTGACGAAATGATTAAGTATAAAATTGGTAAATTAGCAATAATATTTACTGTATAATATAAGGCAGAGTTTCCCAACCTTTTTACTCCCACGGAACCCTTTCGACAATGCCCAAGTTCCGCGGAACCCTAGCGTCCATGTAAAAATATTTTTTTACTATTTTTTAAATTATTACATAAAACGGAAAATAAGTAACGAAGAAATCGTTTATTTACTATATTTATTTATTAGAATCATTAGAATACAGCTGTAAGGTTTTGAAAATACAATTTTAAGTATTTAAACAATTTTAGCGAGTTTAAAAAAAAATAAAACAATTATTAAATATTAATTAATGTGATAATTTGAGTCTGTTTTTGGCACATATTTTCAATTCTGGGTCTTATTTTCGAAAGGCATACCCGAATCTCGTCTTCAATAGAAAGAAGACGACTATTTCTTTCTTTACTTTTTATGTTTTTTAAACAAGAAAAGGTTGGTTCACACATATATGATGTGGAAAACTGCAATAGTATATTAACTGCTTTTCTTTGAATATTTGGATAATCCTTTTTAACGGCCATTGGACATTTTAACCATTGGAAGGCCTTACCCCTGCCCCCCCCACTGTATCTTAAAACAGGGGTCTCCAAACTTTTCAGCCCGAGGGCCGCATTAACTATCAAACAGCAGGGGGCCAACTACATACTCGAAGTATTTTCAAGAAAAATTTCTTTCGGGAGGGGCCCAAATATCCTCTAAGGAAATTAAGTAATTATCAGGCCCAAAGCTAGATTTTTGCATCGGGGAGGAAGCCTAAAATTATCTCTAAGCCCATCTTTTGCATACTTAATAAGTTTAATGTACCTTTTTAGTATATTTTTATGTAGGATTCTCATTTTGCTGAACTTGATATGAAAATAAATTTAACTAACCGAGTTTAAAGTACAAAAAGGGGGGTCTGGGGGTCCTCCCCCAGAAAAGTTTTTGAAATTTGACCCTAAAAAACAGGGTTTTTACTCATTCTGGTACCCTTAATCCGAATTTCGAGGGGATCTTGTATCCTTTATTTTTTCTAACACCTTTTTCGAATTTCTCGCGGAACCCTTGAGGAGGCCTCGCGGAACCCCAGGGTTCCGCGGAACCCCGGTTGAGAAACGCTGATATAAGGTACTATACTATTTACTGTACTATATAAGGGAAGCTACACGGTCGTTTCATTCGTTGTTGCAGATTTGTTGCGTAGATTGCAACTTAACTTGACCCTACGACGTCACTAATAAACAAAGTAGTTCCCATCGCGGTGTCTGAATTTTGAGTGAAATAAAGAACGTCAATTTAAAAATATGATTATTTTGTTAAACCCATCATGTATATATAGTGCTTTTCAATCACGATTTGGGTACCAAAACTCCTCCTATCAACCCAACAGGCTTCGTGTTTATCGATTTCTCCTTCCGCATTTGTGACGTACTGGGTTCAAGAAACGTTGCAACCAAGTATATCAAAATTGACTGGTCCCTTTCCCTCCTATTTAAATTAACCCAAAATATATAGTTTTATGTGATCAGTATATCGTTTAATGTTATCAAAATTTGGTGGAAATCCCTAAAAAACTCCCTTATTTCCTGTCGGAAGGCCAATTTTTAGTACATAAACATGCAAAATGAGACATTAATGTAGTAGTGTCATACGATCCGCTCCGATATTTTTCTTTAAGGATGTTTAAGTTTCAATATATATATACTAGAATATCGTTTTAAATGCTTCAATTAAGACTACACAGTCGTGATTTTAACGCAAACACTCAAGTTATACACTGTTTGCCACTTTTCGTTATAGAACGTCTTATTATCATCAATTGGACATTGTTATCATTCTGATCTTGGACAAATGGTGATCGCATTAAGCGGAGTCGACTATATTATTCTGTGTATTAGCTATGATTTTTTATTTTTATTAATTTTTGCCATCACCAAATTCTTCTTAACTCTCTGAATTCTGTTTGTCGACGGAAAATCATCACAAAAAAGGATTCCACCATGATGGTGATTTTTTCTTCTTCAAAAACTAAGCAAGAAAACCTCAGAATGCTCAAACATTTCGGACCAAGTTTGTAAAACTGCGAATGAAAAATCCAAATGTTATATACAAATACTTGAATTTGTTTAATACACTCGCATCCAAAAAATACTATGGATAATTTAGATTATTTTTTGTGAGTAATGACAGGAGTCTGTTACTGCAATGTAATTGCCAGGGTCCCCCAGACATACAGGGGAAAATATTTTTAAAATAGCATACTGTTATCACTCTATTTAAAACACCCTGTATATAATTACCTAAAATAAATACATATTATCTGTACATACAGTCGACTCCGCTTAATGTGATCACATTTGTCTACGATCAAAATTATACAATATCCTATTGATAATAAGTGGTTCTACACTAAAAAGTGGCAAACAGTGTAGAAAAAATACAGAGTTGATTATATCGTTACCACCACACTGAAAACACGAATCTGCTATGTATAAGCACAGCTTACTAGATACTATACAGGCTAGCCGAGTTTTGAACAATGAAAACCATTTGACAACTTTTCCCGCTTGGATCGCCACAAGTCCTACCACCTATATCACCCACCGCCTTCAACACTGTGGATATGCTTTGCCAGTTTGTCCAGTATTGCCATCTGGATTTTTGATGATTTCCGTACTCGGCTAGCCTGTATAGTATCTAGTAAGCCGTGGTATAAGAATAGCAGATTCGTGTCTTTGGCGTGGTGGTAACAATATAACATTACCAAATTACTGACTCATTTTGTTTGTTTATGTGTTAAAATTGGCCTTCAAACGAAAAAAAACCCCAAGGTTTTTGAGGATTTCCATAAAGTTTTGATGACATTAAACGATATACTGAAAACATAAAACTATGTATGTTGGGTTAAATTAAGTAGACCAGTCAATTTCGATAACATTATCCGATTGATCACATTAACCATTAAGCGGATTTGACTGAATTTTTCAGTTTTGAATCACATGGAAATCATAGCCCTACTTATTACACAAAAATCAAATGGTAAAATAAAATGAGTGGTACACACACCCGTGGTTTAATCTTGCTGGGGAGCATTGAACCCAGGGTGACGCTCAAGAGATTCGTCTTCTTCGCGAGATTTACAGTTAGCACCGCTGTCGTCTCTAAATCACGGCGCTGCTTTGCCAACAGCCCTCAGATTTATGGACGAGCGCGACTGTGCCGAAATTTCTCGGGAGGTGGTCGTCAAGAACGCATCTGGCAGCGATTCACACTTCATCTTTTTTTAAGAATATTATCGAAACCCACCATAAACATGGCCTTACAACTCAAAAATGTGACGTCATACATAGGGCAAAATTGTAATTGTTTTAGATACAGGTCCGAATCTCCAATAAGAAGTTCAACCCCCTTTAAATTTTGACAAGTACTGTTTTTTTCCTTCAAAATTAATATAATTATACTAATGAAAATATAAAAGTACTGTGGAGTTTATCATTCATAGATCTTAAAAAAACATTTATTTCCAGAAATTTGGAGATCGAATCAAAATAAGCGGGACTAGCTGGGCATTTTTACTTACATTTGCGATTTGCTATCAAAAGAGGTCGAAAAGTACAAAATATATTCTTATGTAACATATATTTTGTACAGACCGTCTCACACTTAATAATGGTTTATTGTCTTGGGAAAAATATTTAATTAAATATCTCTCCCTACCGTGACAGCCATAAAAAGTTACTAGCCATAAGAAGGCACAAAACATTAAAATTCCTATTAATCACTTCCCATATCTTCATCTTAATATTATATTACCGTAATCTCCCCCCCCCAAAAAAAAACTAATTTCAGGGATCTATTTTTGCTGAGACTACAGAAAGCGCCTCAAAAACTCATGACAAACATTGATAGAATCAACATCATTTATTTTTTTTACACTACTATTTATTATTTTAGTTTCTAAAGGATTTTTAAATAAGAGCTTTACAAAAGAAAATGTTGATAACTCCCATATAAAAAGTATATTGTCTTTCTGTAATTAAATCGTCAGTTTAAAAAAGGGAATAAATCAAAAAACAAAGTTTTTAGAATCAAAACAAGTTTTTGATTTAAAAAAAACGTAAGTACTGGAATTTTCATTGTGTAAACACCATTTTTTTTCTAGAAATTCAGGGGCACATTTTAGAATACACAGCAATCATCGAAAAGAATATAAGTTTATTAAAAAATTTAAAAATAGTACACATGGGGAAAAAAACCTTCCTTAAATTTATGAAGTTTCAACTGAAAAAAAAAAATCTTGAAACCATTTAAACTCACGATTAAATTATATTTCTGCTTAGTTCACAGCACAAAAATGAGAAATAGAAAGACTAAGACAAAAAAAATTCAAAAGTACGTATTATGAAATGAGTGATTAAGACAATTTAATGAATACCAATGGAGTCCAACACTCACTGGATAAAGGTAAAAACACTTTTCAATTGAAATAATTTTTTTGTTTACAGCACAAAGAATTAGAAAGACAATTTAACTTAAATTACATGTAAAATAAAATTAAATACAATGAATGGACATCGATTCAATGGAATCGATGTCCAAGGAATCGATGTATCCAAGTTCAAGATGCTATAACTGCCTATACGAGTAGTTATTTTTACCCTCTTCCCAATTATGTGTGTAGACCAAAGCTTGGATATTTTTGAGCACAAATAAGTCAATTTGCCATTTTTTGGACTTTAAACCGGGCATTATTAATAATCCCCGGATTTCTCACATTGCCCGTAATTGGATGTATGGCGCCAACCAATTCATTAAATTCGTGATCGTAATATCTTAATGCATAGTAATATCATGATTTTAAATTTTAATTCTTAACATATTTTTATACTAAAAACATATTAATGTGTAAGTCTGAATGTAATGTAAATTATTTAATTATTTTACCTGTTTTTATTCTTTTTATTTTAAACTTGGACTATGACCTCAGGATTTGATCCTTTGTACATTGCTATTGCTTTTATTTTTGTAAATAATGTAAATGTACCATCAAAGTCCGAGTGCCTGCTTAGACAGGCGGGCCGGGTGTATATCAATTAAGTTCATTAAATTCGTGAGCTTTGTCTAGATGGGTTTTCACCATAATTTTACGATCGGTATCACTTTGGCACATTGCGCCCGAACACATTTCACTTATTAAAGGTATGTAATATTATTTTTTGTCATCCTTGATGCCTATTTATATACTTTATGACTGCATACATATCAATATTATTGAATTTTCATTAATGCGTGTGTAATTTTTCCGTATTTTTGGCTTATTGCGGTTGAATATGCACTTAAAAAACTTTACCTTGCGCTTACCTCTTATAAGACAAAGATGAGCAATATGCAAATCAACGGCTACTACCATTAAGTTCACATTTAATTGCTAATTTTGCTTTTTTGGGTTATTTTACATTAGTTGCAGGGACAATCAGCGGTCAATATGCCTAGCCTAGGACAGGCGTAGGTATTACCAGCTATAGTTGTGTTAGTGAATGCTCCTCATCTGGAAATGTGTGTGTTCAAAAACAATAATTTTGAATGAATATCCCTCAGGTTTTGTATCAATATATATATTTTTTACTAAGATATTGAATTAATTATCCTGATGATATAAGTTTATCTTTACGCTATTTATTATTTGTTTTCTTAATTTATTATTAAAAATACATTCCATATTTTTTATGCCTGAGTATATCTGTATGAATATCTCTTACTGTTTTTAAGACATTTTTCATTGAAATTAAAGGGTAGAAAATTGTGACTTTCAATAGTGCGTTTTGACACATTGCGCCCGAGGCTCGACAGAGGGTTTAAGTAAGTCATCATCAGGCCATAATATTTTTTTTTCGCAAATTGTCAGCTGCATCTCATTTAAGGTGAGGAGACAATTACCTGGAATGAGAAACATTGTCATTACCGTTCCCTATAATTGAAAATTTCAAAATATATAATAATTTTATTTGTTTAAGAACTGGTGACTGTAATTTTTGGTAGTATTACCGATACAAATGGCATTTAAAATTAATATTTATTTACACAAAGAAGTGGTGACTTTTCTTAATTCTTAAATGAAGAAAACCAGTTACTACCTACGACATCTGAGTAAACCAAGAACAGCTTTATAATCGTCTTAGGTTCCCGAGGCATATATCCCTGGTAGCACCACTCTTACCATATTTGTCAAGTTTACGTAACTGCAACTAGAAGTAGTATTACGAAATTTGGTCATACATGACAAAAATTGGTTTCGGATGTAAGGGTGGTTTTTCTTTTTAGTTTGTAATGAAATAATATTTAGAAGTAAATATTATGCTTTTTTAGGATCTTTTTTGTTCAATAAATTAAGTGAAAACCTCAAAATAACTAACAATAAGTTTGAATTTAAATCTGGGATACATGATTTCATTAAATGAACTGACTCATACTGCGAAGCATTATTCAAAATACTGAAGTAGAGTCGGCCTGGCTTTGTTGCCCATTAATACTAATTTCTTTTTTACTAGACTGCAACGTTTCCTGACCCTATGACGTCACAAACACACAAAGTAGTTCCCAGCGCGGTGTCTGACTTTTGAGTGAAATGAAGAACGTCAATTTAAAAATGCAATTATGTTGTTGAACCCATATACACACATACAATAGCGTCTTTTTAACATTTGCGTACCAAAACTCATCCTAGTAGCAACCCAACACGCTTTCTGTTTACTCAGTTTCTGCTTCCGGGTAGTACGTCATAGAGTCAGGAAACATTGCTGTCGAATATACAGATCCTTCAGATACCGATCCAAAGGTCATACGAGTTAAAACTAGGGTTTCTGATTTCCCGGTGATTTTGTCTTCCCGGGAAATTCCGGGAAATCCCGGGAATAACAAGATCATTCCCGGGATTCCCGGGAATTGTTTAAAATTTTAAACTTCGTCATTAAAATTATTTTTAATCATCAAAATTATTTTAAGGATCTTAAGGGTGCATAAATATTTCTTTAAAAAGGGATTCACTTTGAGTAATATTGCTATATTAATTAGTTTTAGACAAAAAATATTTTTTCATAATTCCAGGAAGGATTAAAATCTAATAAAACTGAATACAAGTTTTTCACAAGCACTGAAAAATTTGTCAGGCCTGGCAATAATTTCTCTGGAAAATATTCCCTGGAAAAACTTTCCCGGGAATAGTTTAAATTAAATTGAGAATTTAATAATATTATTTTTTTCCGGGAATGCATTTATAATATTTATAGTATTATGAATTAATATCATTATCAATCATTTTATACTTGGTCAAGTCAAAGAATGTATACTTTCGCTAGTGTATACTTTGAATAGGTAACTTTTGAACAAAATATTATTATTAGTTAATAAAATTTGAAATATTAATATTTCTCAGTAAACTTAAATATAAATTTAAAGTCCAATGATTAATAATCCAAAGTAAAAAGATGTAAAAAAAAAATTATTTCCTTGTAATATTACTATAAAAAATGAATTTTCCTATTGATTTTCACTCTTTTTCATTTCCCGGGAATTCCCGGGAAATAATCTTATTTCCCGGGATTACAAAATGTAGGAAAATTTAGCTATTTCCCGGGATCCCGGTTTCCCGGGATCGCGGGAAAGAAACCCTAGTTAAAACCCGACTTTTACAGGTCAAATTTCAATAATTTGTTTTCTGAGGAAGGACCGCCCCATTCCCCCCAGCGGTACTAAAAGTGATCTTGAGTGATACTTCTTATAAGATCCCCAACATTTTGACAGTTTTCTCAAAAAGGTAAAGATGATGATCTGGAAATGTGCCCCCACTTTGGAGCTTTGCTGTAACCGCAGGCCTAGTCATACGACTATAAATTCCAAATCATTTCAATAATGATAACTTCTGTTAGTATTTATACCCGATTTGAGTTAATTGACTCTTTTAGTGGTGAGTAGACTCGCCGCAGTTCCTTCGAACATTCGACGATGGTTATATCGATCCTGCCCATCGGCATCATCATCATCTGCGAAGAAGAAGAGCGAAGTGGGTCGCTCGGATCGGTGTCTGTGGAACACTTTCTTCCGGATCGTTTGGTCGACATCGATCAACCTTGAGAAATGGGTTACGTCGTTACGTGCTGATCTGCATCACCTCTTAATGAGGCCTGCAAGAGGCGAGGGTCTAAGGGGTTAGCCCAACACAAGTTATCATGAAGCTACTAAACTCACTACAGTAGACAGCAACTTAAGTTGACCCTACGACGTCACTAATAAACAAAGTAGTTCCCATCGCGGTGTCTGAATTTTGAGTGAAATGAAGAACGTCAATTTAAATACATGACTATTTTGTTAAACCCATGTATATGTTATGGGCAATGTGATAAATCGGGCATTATAAATAATGCCCGGGCAATGTGATAAATTCAGTGGAATTTATGAATGAAATTTATCACTTTGCCCGCCTCCACTTCGGGCATTATTATTAATGCCCGATTAATCACTTTGCCCATAACATATATACTATAGTGCTTTTCAATCACGATTTGCGTACCGAAACTCCTCCTATCAACCCAACAGGCTTTGTGTTTACCGATATCTCCTTCCGCATTTGTGACGTACTGGGTTCAAGAAACGTTGCTGTCGAGTATAATAATTATGCAGATTTAAAAACAACTACTAACACCAAATTCATAGAGGCACCAAAATCGATAGAAATTATCTTTATATGTAGTAAATAAAAAAGCCTTACAAGGAGACTTTGCGTAAAAGTGTTTTATATCAGGGTCCATTCTTTTACAATAAACTGCCAATATATATAACTACCAATTCAAATAAATTTTCTTTTAAAAAGAATCTTTACACATATTTATTAAATTTGAAAGACCCTGATTTATAAGCAGTGGTTTAAGGCAGCGTTTCTCAACAGGGGTTCCGCGAGGCCTCCTCAAGGGTTCCGCGAGAAATTCGAAAAAGGTGTTAAAAAAAATAAAAGATACAAGATCCCCCCGAAATTCGGATTAAGGGTACCAGAATGAGTAAAAACCCTGTTTTTTAGGGTCAAATTTCAAAAAATTTCTGGGGGAGGACCCCCCCCAGACCCCCCTTTTTGTACTTTAAATTCGGTTAGTTAAATTTATTTTTATATTAAGTTCAGCAAAATGAGAATCCTACATAAAAATATATTTAAAAAGGTACATTAAACTTATTAAGTATGCAAAAGATGGGCTTAGAGATAATTTTAGGCTTCCTCCCCGATGCAAAAATCTAGCTTTGGGCCTGATAATTACTTAATTTCCTTAGAGGATATTTGGGCCCCTCCTGAAAGAAATTTTTCTTGAAAATACCTCGAGTATGTAGTTGGCCCCCTGCTGTTTGTTAGTTAATGCGGCCCTCGGGTTGAAAAGTTTGGAGACCCCTGTTTTAATATACAGTGTGGGGGGGGGTAGGGGTAAGGCCTTCCAATGGTTAAAATGTCCAATGATCGTTAAAAAGGATTATCCAAATATTCAAAGAAAAGCAATTAATATACTATTGCAGTTTTCCACATAATATATGTGTGAACCAACCTTTTCTTGTTTAAAAAACATAAAAAGTAAAGAAAGAAATAGTATTCTTTCTATTGAAGTCGAGATTCGGGTATGCCTTTCGAAAATAAGACCCAGAATTGAAAATATATGTGCCAAAACAAGACTCAAATTATCACATTAATTAATATTTAGTAATTGTTTTATTTTTTTTAAACTTGCTAAAATTGTTTAAATACTTAAAATTGTATTTTCAAAACCTTACAGCTGTATTCTAATGATTCTAATAAATAAATATAGTAAATAAACTATTTCTTCGTTACTTATTTTCCGTTTTATGTAATAATTTAAAAAATAGTAAGAAAAATAATTTTACATGGACGCTAGGGTTCCGCGGAACTTGGGCATTGTCGAAAGGGTTCCGTGGGAGTAAAAAGGTTGGGAAACGCTGGTTTAAGGTAAATAAAATTGATTGAGAGCCACTGACATTGACTGTTTTTTGTCCTCTGCGCTTTGCCAAATGTTTTTATTTCTTAATTGTATTTTTTTGTGAATGTATGTTTCCTTGTTTTTTTTTTTCATGACTGTTTTTGTTTACTAACGTTTTCAAAGTTTTGTATTATTTTTCCTTGTTTCATTTATAAATATTAATTATAATAGTTAATTTTATGTTTCACTTGGATGGGCTAGGGCCCCTTAGTGAACATTAAATTGTTATTGTTAAATAAAGTTCTATCGCGTTGTCAAAAATCACATTGAAATTGCATTGTTGATATCATGGCACGAGCTTTTGCTCTTATGATGTCACGAAAATATTTATTTTCTTTGGTTTCTTCTTTTTGTTGCATTTTTTTCTTTTTGTACATAGAGCATTTTCAATCACATGACTCGGACCTAACAACGGCCTTAGGAACAAAAGATATTACAGTGTTTTTCCCTACAAAGGTTAACAGTTACAGAAAATGACTAGCTGTGGAATTCTTCTATTGGAGCATTTGCAAACACGTGATCCCATACCTAAGAACCGCCTTGGCAACAGATAAACAACGGCCCTTAGCAACAGTTAAAAGCCCTACAGAAGATACACAGTTAAAAGAAAATAACCGGTTGTGACGTCACCTGAAAACACTATATAAGAAACAGCATTTATCAGTGAGTTAAATTAACTGATACTCATAAGCAGTTGCTTGCTATTGAAAACATATTCTTTAAAATTTTAAAATGTTTTTCAGTGAAGAAAATTTTTTATTCTAAAAAATTAGCAAAAAAGAAATTTAGAATTGTGTTTGAATTTCTTTTAATTAATTTTGAGTGTTTTTTTCTAATTTGTCTATAAATAAAAATATATCTATGGTGGACCCAAATATATCTTGGTTCATAGTTTAGGTCTTTTTAACCTGCAAAAAGTGTTAGTTAAAACAACTCTTTTTGCTATAATTCTTGATCCCATTTCTATAAGTTTCAGAATTTATACCTTATTATAATACTGCAAAAAACATGTAAAATTTTCTAATCCAATTCAAGGACACTAACTTTGTTTTTTTTTTACTTATAAAACAATCATGAAAAAAAAATGTTTGCTAAAACTTTTCGTTTTGACAAAGACATTGTCAAAACTGCATATAAAATTAAACCTTGTAAATTCTCCGTTAAAGGAGGGGTCATACATTTTTCTAAGCGTAATAGAAATGGAGTTATTTAAGATCCAAAGTATTTTCTCCTTTATAACAGAAAAATAAAAATATTTGAAAGTTTCATTGCAGTCCAAGAGCGCCAGGTTGAGTAACTGGTTGATTTGACAAGGAATTGCCCTACAGTATTTACGACAGGAGTGAAAAGATGGAAATCCTTACTGTAGATCAGGCTTTCATGATAATATCTCATATCTAAGCCAGAAGTTAGTAACGTTTTTTCATCATGACTGAAGGGTTCCCAAGGAAAAAGGGGAAAAAAACCCTTTTGAACCTTAAAATTGTATGCAAAAGTGAGTAATTTCTTTCATTATACTTGTAAGCCTAAATGTACTAGTACTAGGTATTTGATTTAATTATTCCATCTGGCTCTGGCAATTGCTATTATTTTCCATCTATTTACACAAATAGTTCTGATCCACTTTTCGACATTGTCCATCCATCTTGTACGGGGCTGCCTCTTCTTCTCTTACCCTCGGGTTTTAAAATGTTTCTTTACTGGGTTATTTTCGTTACATCTGAACAGGGCCGTATTTAGGCTCGTGCAACATGTGCTATAGCACAGGGCGGCGAAATTTTGGGGGGCGGCAGATTACAACAATTCAAAATGCTACAAACTATGCAACTTTGAAAAAAATGTTTCACCAGCGTCGATCCGAACGGACTAAAAAAAACGATCCGAGGACTAAAAAATAATCTGCATAAAATGGCTCATAGGGGTCAAATTTCAAAAAATTTCCTGGGGGAGAACCCCTTCTTAAACTTTGACGTCTGTTAACAGTTTTTTTGTATTTTTTGTTAGTGACTCATTTTTCAAAAGGAAATTTAAATCATTCATAGTGAAGAAGAATAAATAATATAGTAGTTTTTTGAGGGTATCATGGCTTCCCAATTTAGGGCCGTAATTTTGACATAAATTTTTATACTGTTTTTCCCTTGAAAATTCTGCAACTCATTAGGAGAAATCCTCTTCAAGTGCAACTCAAAAGGAGTAAAAACAATACTTTTTAGGGTCAAATTTAAAATTATTTTCCAGAGGGAGAACCTCCAGACCCCCTCCAAAACTTAGACGTCTGTTAAAAGTGTTTTTCCCTTGGAAATTTTGCCACTTACAAAAAGCGGTTACCTTCGGGTGTTTCCCAGAGATTCAAAATGATATAAAAACACTAGTTTAAAGGGGAAAATTTCAAAAAATATCTGGGGACCCCCATCCTTCCCATTTTCTTGAAACATAAAATGAAATAGGGGGGGCGGCAATAAATCGATATGCTCCAGGGCGGCAAAAACGCTATATACGGGCCTGCATCTGAATACATGGCCAAGCGATCTTAGTTGTGAAACTTTAATAACCTTAACTAAATTTGGTTCCCCGTACTTTGCCTGTAATTCAAAATTATAAAGGCTCTCCAGACTCCATTTTCCTTCAATGCTCCAATATTTTAAACGCAATTCTTCTTAAATTCGTAACGTACGATACATAATAATGGTTGTATCTTTCTAAGTAAAATTCCTTTTTTGCACGAATTTTACTTAAACCAGTTCGGAGTAATGCAAGTTAACGTAAACCCTTACAAACGCAAAAATCAGCATCATAGTTTGTATAACGTCGATGGCTGTTATAAAAATTAAGAAAAAGATAAAAATCTAAAGATAGTGTTTTTAGAATCTCTAGTGATGTAAGAATCAACCCTTAAAATTCATTTGATTTTGAAATGGTCGAGTGACCATTTCTACTATTTTCTGTATCACTTGGCATGGAATGACCCACTTGAAGGTATAACATAATTTATTTATATGTACGAAATTTCGAGTTAAAATTTTCAACTCGTTACTGCAATAGAAACTCTAACCAACTAAACGCACTAAAGAGGCAGGGAAAATTTAAAAAAAAAATAATTTATTTATATGTACGAAATTTCGAGTTAAAATTTTCAACTCGTTACTGCAATAGAAACTCTAACCAACTAAACGCACTAAAGAGGCAGGGAAAATTTAAAAAAAAAATAATTTATTTATATGTACGAAATTTCGAGATGAAATTATCTACTCGTTACTGCTACAGAAACTGTAACCAATTAAACTCATTTAAGAGAAGGGGAAAATTTAAAAAGAAATGTGTACATATTGTACTGGTGAGTATTTCTTGTGTATCATATTGTATATTGTATTCATAGCACATAAATTAATAAAATTTTACTTTTATAAAATAATGGTAAATATGCTTTTGCCACACATATAGAACATTTTCAATCACATGACTCGGACATAACAACAGCCATAGCAACAGAGTTTGTTACAGTTTTTTGCCCTACAGAGGTTAACAGTTACAAAAAATGACTAGCCGTGGAATTCTACTATTGGAGCATTTGCAATCACGTGACCCCATACTTAAAAACCGCCTTAGCAACAAATAAACAACAGCCTTAGAAACAGTTAAAAGCCCTACAGAAGGTACACAGTTAAAAGAAAGTAACCGGTTGTGACGTCACCTGAAAACACTCTATTGAAAGTTATGAAGTGGATGAAAATACTGGAATAAAACTACATCATAGTAAAATTTTTCAACGAATTGAATAAGATCAAAGAATTACCCATCCTACAATAAAATGAAAATTTTCGGTTTGCATGAACATGATCGAACATATTTTGGATTTTTTTTCTATGCTTTCTATCATTATCAAGCTTAGTTAAATTTTCCTGCAAAAATGGTGAATCCACAACAACAAAATTGTATTGCTTAGATTTCACACTGAAAAGGACTGAAGGAAAGGGACAAAAGTCCAATTTTTATTAAATATTTACTTTTTTTTTGCTCTAACTTGAATAAAGAAAGTCCCATATAATGTGTGAATGACTTCTTAAAACTTCTTCTTTTATTAAAAACGGTACGTTTGCACAAAAGAAACCACTTCCTGAAAAACAATCATGAATTTTCACGAATTAGTTAAAAATTTCCACAGGGCATGCATACGCGCACCGTGGAATGAAATAAGTTTTCATGATACAGGCTGTCCCAAGATAAGTGTCCTTGTCCACTCCCTCTAACTTTTGAATTCCCTATAGGTATAGTCATAAAAGTGGTGTCTAGGAATAGTAAAGTAAATATGCAGTAACATAAAAAGATCCGTAAAGTAACATAAAAAGATCTGAAGGGGGAAAATAAAAAATGGTCCGAATCTGCGAGGAAGAACTCACACACAGCCAGGTGAAAATTTTAAATAAATATTAGGACATGCAAAAAGTTAGACTATTAAGTTTTAAAAAACTACTTTTAAAAAAGCGAAGTAAGTTTACAACTTCTCAAATACCTAAGAAGAACAACGTTGGACTGTTGTTTCAAAGCTAAATAGTCAAAACCTATAGAAGCACAACTCATACCAAATATGTCAAGTTCACGTAACTGTTACTAGAAGTAAACGAAATTTGGCCATACACGACAAAAATTGAACGATCTTGAACGTTCAGTTAAAAAATTATAAAAATACTTATACATAAAAAATCATGGTAGATGCACACAGACTAATTTTTATTTAAAAGTACTTTGAATGAAATCATTATATTTTCTTGCAAACAATTTAGAAAATGTTTTTGGAGGATCAAATGTTTTTATGCGATTATATTAATTTAGTTTCAAATATTTAGAATAATTTTTTTTTATGTGAATATATTATTTTGGTTTGGTTTGGTTTGGTTTTTGGTTACATATATTTTCCGGTATGTGTGCTTGATCTCAAGGATCCGCTTATACACCTTCGTCAAGTAAGACAGACACAACAGAATTTTTACTGGCACAAAGAAGGAAAATACACCCAGGGGCGAGGTGAGAATCGAACTCACGACGGAGCAGTGCGCAGACTGCTGGCGTGAAAGGCAGAGGAGCAAACCGAACAGGCCATCCCGTCCCCATATATTATTTTAGTTTCAAATATTTAGAATGAGTAGAATTGTTTATCCCAAAATTACACCCATCCCTCTATTCTTTAAAAAAATTTTCGAAGTAAAACTTTTCATAACCTCATAAAAATGTAGCTTTTTGCCCAAATACTAAAACCACCTCAAAGAATTTTCTACACGAATATATAAATCACATGATTTTAATACAAAAAAACTCATTAGAATATTACAATTATAAATATTCTAGAATTAAGAACAAAAAACACGAGGTTGAAAAAATTCTTTTAAATAAACCAACTCGTATACGCTCGTATATCTCAACTCGTATATCTTTCTATTTTCCATCTTCTAATTGTTTCTATCTTTGTATTTTTTATTTTCATTTTTATCCATGTCCAAATAAATTCTATTCTAAATATTTATCCACCACTTGCAATTCCGAATCGCATTTATTTTCAATTCACAAACAAATAACGCATCAATCAATCAATCAAACTCACTCACCGAATTCGTTCATAAAAGTTGCTCCGGTCCCGCTGGCAACAACACACAAAAACAAATCCACAACAAGCGCGCGCCGATAGTTTCCGGCGGGAATCCAACTGGAATCAGAACAACAACTGTCAAAAGGAGGCGCGTGCATACGGAGATCTCATTTGGCGCGTCCGAGGATGACAGCGATTAGCGTACGAGCGCGCCAACCGGCTGGGAATTGGCGCGGTTGTTTGTTTACAGCGCATGAATGAATAGGATCATCTCCCTGAAGCCCGAGAGGAGGATGCTTCTTCTTTCGCGGAGAGAGGAATTGGTATTTACGTATCGGTGGTCAAGGGCCAGTGAGAGCTACCAGAAACGCAGACCAGTTGGGGCAGTGGTGGATCCACACGGGGGGGGGCGATCGACCTCACCCCCCCCCCAAAAAAAAAGAGATGACAGGCCCGTTGGGCGTACATTGTGGGGTATTACGAACTCCCCACATGCAAGCGCGGATCCAAGGGGGGCACTCTGGACAGTACCGGGAGTGCCCCCTCTTGGACCCAAAAAAAGTACTCAAAATAAGTTAAACCTATTACAGGTTACTACTACTACTACTACACAGGTCTACTTTTAACCTGTAAACTACTTTTACAGGTCAAATTTCAAAATTTGTTTCTGGGAGAGGACCCCCATACCCCCCAGTACCAAAAGGGGATTTTGAGTGATACTTTTTAGAAAATCTCCAACATTTTGACATTTTTTTAAAAAGGTTAAGGCCTCCAAATAGTGTCACTCTTCTAAAAACAATTGCGGCACAGCTTCGATAAGAGTCCTCTTTCCGCCATGTTTACACGTGAGCTCAAATTATGACAAAACCTAAGCGTATTGCTGTGGATAAACATGGCGGCTGGAGGACTCTTATCGAAGCTGTGCAACAATTGTCTCTGAAAACTATAAGAGACCATTAACTGTACCGCTGAAACTGACGGTTGAGGAGATAATACGTAAGAACCCAAAATTTCAGTCTTGGACCGCTCGAGATTTCCGTTGAATCCTATAGAAAAATTGGGAAGGCTAAGACTAGGTAAAGATTGATGTCACAAATGTTTGATCCCTTACTGTCATAAATACAGGACCTCTTCTCCCCTGTCCCCTACTTTTTTTTTTGCCCTACCATGATGAGGTAAAAGTTCCTAGAGTTTTGAGCCCACGGAAAAAGAAAAGGCTGTTGAAGAAAAATAACTTCACAAATTCTTAATATTTCCATGGGAAATAATTGAAACTAAAGAATAATTAATTGAAATACAGATTAGGAATACGGAAATCTAATTCAATCACAAAATAGCAACCCATCATGTAAAAATCATGATTTTCAATTTCAGATAAAATTGTCTTACACCCAAGGGGCCATCCATACATGATGTCACGGTTGAAGGGGAGGGACAGGGTTCATTAATTTGTGACAAGGGGGATAGGGTTTTTTTTTTAAATTGTGACATCGTCGTCATACATTGAAAATCAACAAAAAAAACTAAATAATTGTTTTCTTCTGGAAAATGTAGTTTAAATGATTTTCTTCTGGAAAATGTAGTTTAAATGACTGACATGAGATATAATAAAATTCATAACGGCAAAATAAAAGTTCACTTTGAATTTATAAGGTGGGATGCTTTTAAACTTGAATAAAACCATTGGTCCCACATTCTTACTAACTTTATTCTAAACTTTTATAGGTAACAGTGGGAGATGTGACAAAGGGGAGAGGGGGTTCAGTAAAATGTGACACTTTGTAACAGAGAGGAGGGAGGGGGTAAAAAATGTTGAAAAACAAGTGTGACATCATTTATGGCTGGCCCCCAATCAATTATATTCAACATATTCATGCAATTAAGTAACCTTGTGTTAACTATAAATTTTTTGGAACAGCTTTAGAAAGAGTCTTAGAGTCGCCATGTTTATCCACAGCAACTTGCTTAAATGTTGTCATCATTTAAGCTGTGGGTAAACATGGCGGCTGGAGGACTTTCTAAAGCTGTTTCAAATTTTTAATAAATCTAGGTATAAAGCAAAATTTTTAACAAAACTATTTACATGATGAGAATGATACATACGATTTGTAAAGCGATTCAGCTGGAGATTCATGATGCGAAACGCTACAATCTGAAATTTAATATTAAAATCAACTTAGAAGTCTTGACAGTTGATGATGGAGGGGACGTTTGTTTGATGTCGGGAAGCCGCATAGTCTTCTTCTTGTTATTTTTTTAGTTTTCGGATTTTTTCTATTATTTAACATTTTTTATCTGTCTTATATCAAAGTTGATAGAAAAAATAATTAGTTTCGAAGGAAATGAAATGATACCTTAAACACTAATGACAAGAACCCCTCTTTACTATTGCCTTGACTGCTAAACTCATCTTATATTCCATTTTTTTTGTTAAAAATATAAAACAGAAAAATTGAAGAAGTTACCCCAAGCTGCACAAATGTTTAAAAATCGTCTAAGTTTGGTCATGCATAGCCAAATTTCGTTTATTTCTAGTAGCAGTTACGTAAACTAGACATGTTTGGTATGAGCTACTAGGAATATTTATATATTTACTGTGATTATTTTATTATGATACCATTTCCCCCCGCTATACGATAAAATTAAAACGGATATTTTTAGCTGTCTATTGTTAAAGAACTAAGGGTTAGAAACTAATAAATTCTAATTGAATTGTTAGTTCCCCCCCTTCTGTTACTAAACTGGATTTTTTCTTCGGACTTTATTGCTCCCAACGGTGTTAAAATTGCTCTAACTTACTGAGATACTACATTTGCTGAGATTAAAATAGGTGTTGAGAAATCTGAAAAATAACTTCTACATTTACTCTTGGAAATTGAATTCTACGTAATTTAGAATTTTTCAGTCAAGGTTCTGTTTTATCCAGGATTTAAATTTAATGCTTACGCTTGATCACCAAAACCTGGTTAATGATTGAATTTTGTGTATAATCTTAAAAATTGGGCCTGGTTTGGGTCAGAAAATTCTTGATCGGATTTGAAGTTTTATTGGTTTCGATTAAAAATAACAATTACTTTTGAGCGATACGGTTTTACTCCTATAACAATGATTAATTTTGATCAAAAAATAAAACTCACACAACACCAAAAGGTATTTTTATACCTAGCAAAACCGCTAATCTAACTTTTGGAGGATAGGCGTTCTCTTTAATATTTTTTAGAATAGTTCAGGTATTTCCCGCTGGGGATTTAGTGATCTTTCACGTGATTAAAATGATTTTTATTTTTCGGAGCAAAATACATTATTCCGAAAGTAATAATCACTGATAATCATCAAAATTATGATCACCAGTAATAATTACGACCAGTGGCGTATACAGAAATTTATTTCGGGATTTAGAAATTTATTTCCCTAAATCAGGGGTTCTCCAACAATCACGATCCACTTTTCATAAATAAACTCTAACGCGACCCGCCTCCTCTTCAGTTAATTTTCTCATATTCTCATACCCCCTACATGACTTTAGCTTTGTGCATGTGGGGATTGGCCATCTACTATATTTTGTAACAATAATAAATTACATTAGAGATTATTTATTTTAACTTTTTAGGTTATTTAAAAAGAAATATTTGAACATAAGCGTATCCAATTGTTTGATTGTGGGGGCAATGATGAGCTCCAGAGTCAGAAGGGAGGGTCCTCCCCCCAGAGAAATTTGACTCTTAAACACAGGGTTTTAACGGGGTTTTTTTGGTAATCTAGGATAAATTTCAATTACATCATTTCCTAAGGAAATTCTTGAATTCAAAAACTTGTATTTGCACCATAAACTAAATGGCGACCCACTGTTTGAGAACTTCTGCCCTAAATTATTCCTCAGCCCCTCCAACGCATATTAAATAGGTCCAATCTAGTTGTTATCTACATTTTTAGGTAGAATTTATTAGAATCAATTTCTGAGTTTATGTACATTACATTATTTTTTTTAACATTTAAGTGGTGAGCTTGACATCCAAATCTTCTCTCAGCAAAGCAAAAACGAAATCGGAATGGGAATTCGGAACTTGGCTAATGAAGCACATCCCGTTTCTATTTCCGATTCCCTTTCTTGGCGATCCTTTTGGCGGGCTAACCCGATTTGGCGGCGGGGTGTGACGGCACGGATGGGTCGTGGCCCGATTCCACACTTTCCCTCCCCCTCCAGGAGTTAAACTCTTCCTAACTATTCTCCGGGAAGAGTATAGCTATCAGCGATAGCCAACTTTCCCGAAAAAGATCGTTAGCATTTTAGCCTAGATTAACGAAATAAATGAGGAACTCGGCGGGTTGCGCTTTATAAACGAATGCTTTATGCAAATTTGCAAGTTTTTCAGTGTTATCATGTAGCTTTTCGTTTTTTAGCTAATTAAAGAAAAATGTCAACTAAAAAAAAAGAAATTTGATTCAAAGAAATTTGAAAATTTGTGAACCTGGAAAAAGTGCTACTATATTCACATGCTAATCTCTCATCGAATATTGGCAATTTTTTCATGAATTTTTTCTGCGGATGTTTAATAATATATTGCTAACTGTTTCCTGATTGAAGTTTTTGTTCTATCTTCTTTAATTTCTTAATTAATTTTTTAAATTTCTAATTTCGCCGCTATAGGCGCTGTAAGTCATCTCTCTCAATGGATTTCCCATGGTGACTTACCTAGGGTTACACCTTACTTCCATGACCCTAGGAGACCTTGGTTTCAAATAAAAGCCGTGAAATGACTTTTGAAACACCACTTTGGTGTAAAATATGTATCGATATTCAAGTCTCTTTTTGAAATAGTACCAGTTTTCAATATTATATAATTTTAATTTATGCTACTAATGAGTTATACTATAAACTTTTTACAAGCAGTTTTCTCTTTATACTTTCTGAACATTTTACAATAGCATACAGCGATCTTTCGTCTTCAAAATCAAGTACTCCATGAAACACCTAATTCTAAATAGTGCTTTTCGTATGACAGATTTACAACCGAATATTATTTATTAATTATTCGAATTCAATGGGTTCTATATCAGAGGTTTCCGACTAAAAGTATGACGCTTTTTTGCAGTATAATTCAAACAGTTTCTTGTAGAACAATGTCTTCCCACCCCTTATTTATTTTGTTCTAGTTTTAGGATATTTTTTCTTTGGTTTCACTCAGAGGTTCTCAAACTATGGGTCGCGACCCACTGGTGGGTCGCCAGCCATTTTTCGTTTTGTCTTTAAATTTTTCTGAATAATAGTATCGTGTTAATAGTATTAACGTGTTGTTGGCTTTTCAAATTTATCAAATTACCATATAGGAAAAAGAATAAAAAAGCAATAAAGAAAAAATACCCTTCTCGGCGTTGAACGCAAAGGACAGTTAAAGTAAATTACACATGTGTGTAACTTTAATGTGCTGATAATGCAAAATTAGTCGGTTATTCAAATAATACTTGAAAAAAAAATTAATGTTTCTAAACATAGGGCTCCCCACCGGGGGGGGAGGGAGCAATACAAATTTAAGAATTTTCTTAGGAAATGATGTTATAACTGCAATTCATCCCAGATTACTAAAAAACGAGTTAAAACCCTGTTTATAACAGTCAAATTTAAAAAAATATCTTTGTGGGGACCCCAGACCCCCTTTTTAATGTGTAGCTCATTGTTGCTCCCACAATTAAATAATTTGAGAAATTAATCTCTAATAGAGATAATAATATTAATAATCTCTCCTCTGGTTTAACTGGTTAGGTTTTTTTTTTTAATTCAGCAACCGATAAAAAAAAACGAAATATAGAAATTCTGTTGAAAAACAACCTACAGATGCCTATTAAAATCGAATTCACAACCGACGGTTTATATTGAGTTGCATAAAAACTGACGGTTTTCATCCAGATATAAAACCTTTTCTACATACGCCACTGCTAAATACACAGCCCCACCTGAAGTTAGCACTGGAAACCAACCTCACAGCCACACTAGGCCAACACGTAAAAGTTGTTTTTCCTTTAGAGTACCCTTGTTGCGGGAAAGCAAAGGAACCGGTCGACTTTCGCTTTCTCCGATATTACGGAAGGATGTTTGGCGGGCAAGTTAACGGAGGGATTCCTCAATGTTCGTGCGACCCCAAACTACAGTGGTCGTGACCTTAGCGATAACGTTGTTGGAACTCTTCACTGATGACGTAAGGAGGACAGTGATGTTCGAATTCACAAGTTGTTAATAATGAGAGAAAACCGTATTATCACATTCACGTACTATAAAGATCAACGGCACTATTTAGGTTTAGAAAGTAGTTTTGATAGTTTTTAACATTTACGTACTACGATCGATGTTAAAGTATTTGGAAATGTATTTTAAAATATACATACGTATTAATCAAATATTACATTTGAAATGTTTCGAAATAGCATACATATACATTTTGTTATACCATGATATTGTATCTTGGATAAAACTTTAAATTATACAATAATATTAAAAACTATGCCTAAATTTTCGAACTTAATTGTTTAATTATATTTTCTCAAAATAAGTTTAAGAATTTCTTATCTTCTTAAGAAATTTGTTTTATTCTCCCGTTTAATGAATTAATGTTTTATATCATGATATACAAGAAACAATCACCAGTACAATATATACACAATATTTTTTAAATTTTCCCCATCATTTAAACCTATTAATTTAATAACTGACATTTATTATTTACTTAAGTTAAATTAAGTTAAACGAGCTGTGTATTTAAATTATTTACATGAGCCTTACACCCTGATAAGTTTCGCTATTTAAAAACGGATCGTGGTCTAGAGAAAAGAGCTTCGAATCAAATCCCAGATGTCCCAAGATCGTGTCTTGCTGCATGGCGTTTTTTTTTTTAATTCTAACTTTCCACTCAAAAAGAAGCACACAAATATGGAATTAATTACATACTAATAATATTTAATCATCAATTATAATATTTTTTCTTCTGTAGAAAATTATTGCTTATTCAACTGTTTTCCTTCAGAATTTAACAAAAGTTTTATTTTAAATCACTTTTAATTTATTTACATTTTGCTAGTTACTGATCACAGTGGTACATACATCATAAAGTTTTACTTAAATTGATTATAATACTTACTAAGTGCATTAGAATTGTTGTACTGAATCACGGTAGCCATTACAACAAAAATTTCTATGCATATTAAAATATATAATTTAAATCGATTTTCAGCTGTTTTTCCACAAAAGTAAATTTTTAATTATAATAAAATGCTATTATTTTTTAAATAAATTATTTACGTGAATTTACTTAAAGGAAAAGCATTGCGAATACACATTTCACTAACAAAAGGCATTTCCGTAGTATTGAAAGTAGCCCCACCTCTAGACGTCACGGTTCAAGACCCCTCATACACTTCAGAATAAAAATATCAGCTTAAAATTTTTTTAACACAGTAGCAGAAGACCTGATTTAATAACAAACGTAAAAATCCCTCACCTCAATGAATAAAAAGTGGGTAAAATGCGATTTAAAAAAAAAAAAAAAGTTATTCTTGAGACGTCAAAAGTGATTTCACTAGATTACAAAAAAAATAAAAGGAGAAATTTCTAGAGCCGATGTTGTTTTGATATGAAACATAACGGGACCACATAACGACTGAGAAAACGATTTTTTAATAAAAAACGAAACTGTTAAAAGCTACCCCTCTCTCCCTCACAGTATAGATTTATATAGATTTACCTTTCAATTTTCTTATTATGGAATGCTTTACCAGTTGCACACAATCCATTAATGTATTATCGCAGATAAAAAAAACGAATTTTGATAAGAAACATTACTTGACACCAGATGACATTTAAATTAACCTCATAATAAACGAGAAAATGAGTTTAATCGAAAACGAAACTGTTAAAACCTGCCCCGCTCTCCCCTACGGATTTACTCAGATAACAATCATTAAGTCAAGATAAAAAAAATGTTTTGATCAAAAAATAAAACTCTAGGAACGTAAACATATCGTTTACACCTCCTCAAAACCGCATATCTAACTTTTAGAGGATAGGGAACATTGATCACTGAAAATTCCTTCCCCGATCATCATGTTTCCAAATAAATACCATTTCACTAATTTAAGGGAACCCATTCTTTGGCCAAATGATTAACATTGCACATTTTTAAACTCACCCCACGGTCCAATTTCTATCAAATTTATGGTGTAAGTAGTACGGATACTGCTCATGCATTATTATTATTATTTTTTTCATTTTATAATGTTTTGTTTTGTTAAACGGGCCTTGGCAAAACGTCTTTTTGTAACGCTCTCACACTTCCTTAGGTCCTAGCTCTTTAACGGTGTATCTGCGTCCCTCCATTCCTATTCGAAATATGCTTGTCTAGGTCCCCTCTACCTCCCCACCAAATATTGATGATGAATTCTGAATCACCCTGTATATTTCTAACCCTATGTCTTACATTTTTCTAATTAAATCACTTATTTCAGAAACATGTCAAACGCCACTTTATTCAAAAATGAGTTATTGTGTCAAATGATTCTGTAGGGGTAAACGAACATTTTAGTGTAAGAATAATAAAAATAACGGTATTTTAAAATAGTTTTCCAGCATGTTGAATTTCAGCTTTATTGTAGAATCAAGTCAAACGACGTCGCTTGACTGGTTTCTGCACTTAAATTGCGGAGAATTTCGTTCATGCCGTCTCATCTACCACTTGTTTGGGACTGCAGTTTGTTATTTTATCGCATACAAAAACTATAGGCGATTGGAAAAGTCATTCTTTAGAGGTTAGGTCCATCAGGCCATATTAAAAACCATATTTTAAAAGTTTTCTTACGAATCTCAAGAATAAGGACATTTTGGTAGCTATATATTTAAAATTTCCATGCTTGTGGCCATTTATCACATCCATGTGATTGATATTTTGGATCTATGAATCACTTTATTAAAAGTAGACATCAAATCTATACCCCAGATCATAATATTGATGTAATTAACTAATTTTGTAGGCTTTTAAAGCAAAATCGTTTTACTGTCGCCAAAGTTACTTCTAAGCAACTATCTAATTTACTTCGAAGATGTCTATATAAAAATTTTAATTGGCTGATCACTATTTTTGAGTCTAGAGTTGAAATCATTTATAAAAATAAGTATTTGTATACATCTAATAACCAAAAGAGAAAAAATGAGAACTCTATAATAATTTTATGGGTTAGTATTTAATAAGAAAAAGTTCATTTCAACTAATATTCCCACTTTTATTGCCAAATCCTTAAAAAAACTATGAAAATTGGCCTGAATACTCTGTTTATTGCAGAAACCTGTCAAATGCAAAAATTTCAATAATTTTTTATGCAAAGAATAAAAATATTTAAAAAATTCTTTTTATCTGTAAAATACCCAAATGAGGTCTACTTTAAGAAAAAAAATTACTAAACACCTTCATAAAGATGTAGTGAGCTTCTATACAGTTTTTCTCGTTTATCTCAAAACAAGATAAGTGGCGTTTGACATGGTTCTGTTATAAGTTATTCATTATGGATTACTCTATCCAAGAGCACTATCCATTTAAAGAATCTGAACCGTGAAGGAGAAAGACTTATAATTACCAGATTTCTTAATTTATATAAATTATTCAAAAACTTGTATATAGTGGTGACTAAAGTGTATAGTGATTTGATTTAATCCTGTTTATTTGAGGCCTGGTATACCCATCGCATCACATAATCCACCACTACCGCTTCCATAAAAAAAAAATATTGTGATCCTCACAATCCCGGCGCTCAGTCACAATAGGCGCATAAATACGGGCCCAATTAGTCTCTCTAAATCACCGCTGCATGCGACAAATCCGCTTTTTTGCGCCTCTTTTTGTCCTCGCCGTAATTTACTGGCGGGCTTAGGAATTCCCGTCGGTTGTGACGGCGCGTTTCTTTTGTTTCGGAAGGAGAGGACTTTGCAATAAGATGCATCAGCTCCTCCGACCGAAAAGACATCGTCTAACGCAGCGATTGATAGGCTTTTGCAAGGGTTCCGAAAGAAAAATGTAACGCCCAATGGCGGTTACAGGTTGGATTAATCCCCCGATAGTACCTTATAAATTGAATCGTGCGCGTCGGTTTGGAAAAAAGGGAATAAGTACAGAGAATGACAAATTGACCATTTAACTGGCTTCGCGAGTGGAAGTGGAGAAATTAAATAGTGGGAAGAGGGAGGAATTAACTATAGTGCTGTCCTTTAAAATCAACCAACAGTTCAATATTTTCTCCATTAAAAACTTAATAAAAAGGATAATTAAATCAAACAAACAACTGTTGTAACGACTCATCCTCCTTAACATTTTAGTGCTTAGCATGTTTAATTACAATTATCCATAACAAATTGGCAGTCAATTAAGTAAGAATATGAAATAAAACACTTTTTCCTAGAAGGACTCTAATTGGCGGACTGAGCTAGTACGTCACTATACCTGGTTGCAACGTTTCTTGAACCCAGTACGTCACAAATGCGGAAGGAGAAATCGGTAAACAAGAATCCTTTTGTGTTGATATTAGGAGTTTCGGTATGCAAATCGCGATTGAAAAGCACTATTAATACATGAGTTTAACAAAATAATCATATTTTTAAATTGACGTTCTATATTTCATTCAAAATTCAGACACCGCGATGGGAACTACTTTGTTTATAAGTGACGTCGTAGGGTCAACTTAAGTTGCAACCTAGTATAGGCGGAAGGAAAAAAGAGTAAACACAAAGCCTGTTGGGTTGCTAGGAGGAGTTTCGGTACGCAAATCGTGATACAAGAGACGTTACATATACATGAGTTTAACAAACTAATCATATTTCTGAATTGAAGTTCTTAATTTCACTCAAAATTCAGACACAGTGCTGGGAACTACTTTCTTTGTTTGCTCTCAGTTTGTTTCTCCAAACTCAAGTAACGTTGCAGTCTATACTCGACAGCCAACGTTTCTTGAACGCAGTACATTACTACGTGGAAGGAGCAAATGGGTTAACAGAAACTCTGTTGGGTTGCTAGGAGAAGTTTCGGTACTCAAATCGTGTTAAAAAGACACTATCTATGCATGGGTTTAACAAAGTAATCATATTTTTAAATTGACGTTCTTCATTTCACTCAAAATTCAGACACCGCGATGGGAACTGCTTTGTTTGTTAGTGACGTCATAGGGTCAACTAACGTTGCTGTCTAATATGCCTCTGTATACTAGAACTAGATTGTAATGCTTTTTTATCTAACGTCACAACGCGGAAGGAAAAACTGAGTAAACACAAAGCCTGTTGGGTTGCTAGGAGGAGTTTCAGTACGCAAATCGATATAAAAAGACGTAGACAAACTACTCATATTTCTAAATAGAAGTTCTTAATTTCACTCAAAATTCAAACACCGTGCTGGGAACTACTTTCTTGGTTTGCTCTCAGCTTCTTTCTCCAAGGCCAAATAACATTGCAGTCTAGTATAGGCAAATACATATAGCCCATTGAATTTGGCGATCTATTCGTTGTCTTAGCTTACTTAATTTGAAATTTAAGTTAATTTGTCGTTCTTTTCTTATTTTTTGTCCTATAAGCTAAGCCAAAACAATTTTCTTTTATATTTTAAAAGTTTAACTTCTTTTTATTTACCATTTTTTACCCAGTGAATGTTATATTCCATTGATATTCATTAAACTCTCTTAATGACTCAGTTTCATATAATACTTTTAAACTTTATTGGTCTTAGTCTTTCTATTTATCACTTATTTGCTGTGAACTGATATAATTTTTATTCTCAATTTAAGTGGTTTTTAAGATTTTTTTTGTAAATTCTTAATATGTTGTTGAATTTACGGTAAAAATTTGGTTATACAATGTAAATTCCATTATTTAAACAGTTTTCCCCCCGATTTTCTAAAAACTTGGTTTGACTAGGTTTTGGTGATTATACGTGATCATTAAATTCAAATCCTGATTAAAAAATCATGAATTTGTCGAAATAAATTAATTTGAACCTGGGGAAGGATACAATTGTTACAAGAGTGCTCCGTGAATGATGTCATTTGAAATAAATGGTTCGCAGGAATATTAGTTAGAACCACAGTTTTGGGAATTATTTGTCCCATCCCACACATTGTTACTGGTGGTAATAACACAACTTAATTTATCCTTCATTTTTTAGCTTTTTTTTTCACTGCCAACTCGGCATAAAAAGAAAGTGTAACATTCCTCAGGTATGGGAATGGAGATTTACTGCCCCGTCTCGAGGAATGCTCTTTTATACTTGCGTTGATGGCATCACCTTCCGAAGCGAGCGCTTCTTTTGTGTTTTTTTTTACGATCGGAAAGAGAAAAGATCGTTTGAATAAATCCGTCCGTCAGAGATGCTGCGTAGAGAACGATTTTCGTAAGGGCTTCGCAATACCCGGAGGCTTCCTAAATTTGGAAAAATGAGTGCTTTTTTACATTCCAAGTGAATAGTAAGAAGCCTCTCTGCCGTAGGTGTGCTATTCACACAGTGGGATTACAGTAGTGGAATGGTGTATGACACTTATTTTAAAGGTTTGTCTAAAGATTTGTCACCAGTAAATAAATTTTAAAAATAATTAATATATTTGAAAAATAAACTTAATTATCTTTTGAAATTGGTCTTCCATCGTAGACCGATTGTGGGAAGAATTATTAGAAAATGAATTTTTTTTTCATTTAAGTTTGTGTAGTGGATGTTTTGGAATTAGATTTAGAATTAGTCAAGAATATATAAGAAAATGAAAAGAAAAATTTAAGGAATTCTCTAAAACGGACGTATTTTGAAACACGAAATCTGAAAAACCACTTACATTGATAGTAATAAAAATTAAGTTATTTCACAGCCACATATGTGATAAATTAAAAAACTAAGACCAGTAAAGTTTATAAGTATTATGAAATAGAGTCATTAAGGTAGTTTAATAAATATTAATGGAATAGGACATTCACAAGGTAAAAAATAGTAAATTTAAAAGAAGTTAAACTTTTTAATTAAAAAAAATTTTGTTTTGGCTTAATTAAGGTGTACATACACACTTGAAATTGTCAAAATTGACGAAATCATCAAATTTTATTTTATTGGTTTAAAATATTATTTGTTTCCTAAGCTTTCAAAAGATTTCAAGAGCTTATAATTATCCTGAATGGTTCTTGAGTTAGAAGATTTCAAATCGCGCCACAAAGCGCATTTTGGTATATTTTCAGAACTTTGAACTCATTTTCTCGAGAACCATATTATTGCGATATAACCCTTTGTTTGAACAGTTTTCACGGAAAAGGAAAAATCTCTATCACAATAAATTTTATACTACAATGATCTGCATAGTATAGCGGATGTTTTAGCTTTTTCAAATTCTCGAAATTTAATTAAATAATATTTTAAAAGAATTTTTCAAAAATAAAATTATCGAAAAAATCATGATTTTTAGACTACCTGTTAGAAAAAATACTCTTACAAATCACCTAATTACTTTAAAAACAAAGTGTGAAAGCCAAAACATAGAGAAGAGTACAATTAATATTTCTAACCAGAATTGTCTTTCTAGAACAATTACAATCAGAGAAAAAACTGTTCGAAAACATGCTAATTATCTCATTAAATTGTAATTAATTAAATAACTAATCAACTAAACTTACTTTTGTAACCTAAAATCATATTAAAAATTAAGTAACTAATTGTTATAAAAAATTCAGATTTTTAAGTCCAAAATTAAAAAAAAAATTGTCAAGTGTGTACGTACACCTTAACAGGCCAAAGATGAGACGAATTAACTTAAATTTCAAATTAAGTAAACAAATACAATGAATATAGACATACATCAATTTCGCCAAATTCAATGGGCTATATATGTGTCTGCCTATACTAGACTACGTTATTTGGCCTTGGAGAAAGAAGCTGAGAGCAAACCAAGAAAGTAGTTTCCAGCACGGTGTTTGAATTTTGAGTGAAATTACGAACTTCAATACAGAAATATGATTGTTTTGTTAAACCCATGTATATAGCATCTTTTCATCACGATTTGCGTACCGAAACTCCTCCTAGCAACCCAATAGGAATATTTCTAGAATACAGTACGTCACAAATGCGGAAGGAGAAAATTTGTAAACACAAAGCCTGATGGGTTGCTAGGAGGAGTTTCGGTACGCAAATCGTGATAAAAAGCACTTATATATACATGAGTTTAACAAAATAATCACATTTTTAAATTGACGTTCTTAATTTCACTCTAAAATTCAGACACCGCAATGGGAACTACTTTGTTTGTCGGTGACGTCGTAGTGTCAACTTAAGTTGCTTTCTATACTAGAAACTAGACAGTTTCTATACTACAAACTTATATATATTAGGGTGGCCCTTATTTTTCAAAGTCGGAATTTTTTTCCAGCCCCCCCCTTAATTTTTTTCCTTTTACAATGAAATGAAAGTGTGCAAAAGGATTTTCCGATATTTTAATATTAACACGTGCCTCATCGCGGTTGAAGTTTGGCCATAGCGCGCCATGTTAATAGTATGGCTTATTACGGGAATAACGTCTCCGCTCGCTTCCCCAAGAGCAGAATGACGGACAGATAAAATTTGAGGAAGGAGCATGTGTCATGAAGGAATGTAGATAAAAATAAGAGGAACTTGAGAAAAGTTAACAATTTTAGCATTATTTAGATCCAGGAAATGAATATGAGAAATAAAAAGATTTTGTTGTCTGAGGGAGCAGAGCTAGATTGTTTAGTTGGTGTGTCATTCACCTCATAAGAGAAAACTTTCCCATTCCCTTTTTCTCTCCTCGACTTTTGAAGTCCCCGGCACGATGGGGGTGGGCGAAAGACAAAACAGATGACCCCACCCCCATCTTCCCGAATCCTCCAGGGGGTGAGTGATTTAATAGTACGGAGTTCAGGGAGGGTCAGAAAGTGTCTGGGAAAAATAAAAGCTGCCACACCGCAGTATTTTAAAACTAGTCTTCTTTAGCCTTGGTTTCTGTTAGTTGTGCAGTTATGTCCTCTAATTTAAGAAGTAGTGATAAAAATATATATTTGATTGGAAAAGTATGCCATCAGATAACAGGAATGCTTGGCAGTGCGAGTGTGTCTCATTTTTTTGGGAAAAAGCAAAGAATCCCTACAAGACATTTCAACAAATGCACAGATAAAGTTATGAAGATGTATTCCATGACGAAGTTTACAACTAAATGCTTGTGATCCGTCAGACTCCCAGAAAGAATTAGAACAGGCGTTTGTGGATAACCTGAGCAATCTCTTTGATGTTGCATCCGCGAATGCGTTGGAAATATTAAAAATTGAAGTAGATAGACAATTTTTACAGAATCAACGAAAGCCGGGTCGAGTGGGATGTTTAGGTGGAATTGATGTAAAGCTGGCAAAGCGCGAAGAAAAAGCTTTACAAAGATTAAGTAACCAAGAGAAGAGACAGGCCAAGGCTCTCAATTGTTCCGAGACGATTCATGACCGAGAATCATTTGAGGAATCATCATTATCTGGTATTGAAGATGAAGAAATTTCTGATGATCTAACAGTAGCTTCAAGAAAGCAATACCCGAACCCCGATTGCAAAAAGTCTACTCTTAAGCGTAAATTTGAATGCTAATTGTTCCAAAAAAGTGAATTAAATCTTTCATATTTTTAAGATGTTAGTTAGATTTTTATTAATTTGTTAGAATATATTCTACTACAAATGCATTTAAAGTATTAATTTTCAAACTAGAACTTTTTTAGAATTGTATGGTAAGTGTAAATAATTATTGTTTTATGTTAAACAATTTTGACCTATATGTTTTTGAAATTTATTTTCAATAAATACACTTTTTGTTAATTTTTTTTATTTTTAACTTTTTTAATATACTAATAATATTCTTAAGTCATATTTCCATCTTCTTTACTCATAAATATTCGAAATTAATGAAACTATCTGTCATTTTCCTCCTGAGGAAGTTAGCGGAGACGTTATTCCCGTAGTAAGCCATACTATAACTATGGCGCGCTATGGCCAAACTTCAACCGCGATGAGGCACGTGTTAATATTAAAATTTCGGAAAATCCTTTTGCACACTTTCATTTTATAGTAAAAGGAAAAAAGTAAAGGGGGGGCTGAAAAAAAATATCGAAAAAATTTTTTCCCCATTATAATAAGGGCCACCCTAATATATATACAGTGCTTTTCAATCACGATTTGCGTACCGAAACTCCTCCTATCAACACAACAGGCTTCGTGTTTACCGATTTCTCCTTCCGCATTTGTGACGTACTGTATTCTAGAAATATTCCTATTGGGTTGCTAGGAGGAGTTTCGGTACGCAAATCGTGATAAAAAGCACTATATACACATGGGTTTAACAAAATAATCATATTTTTAAATTGACTTTCTTCATTTCATCAAAATTCAGACACCGCGATGCGGGAACTACTGTTTTTGTCAGTGACGTCATAGGATCAACTAACGTTGCTGTCTAGTATAGTACCTCTTGTGCTAAAAACCCTTCACATAAAAATTTCTAATTTCCCTCGCCCCAAAAAATAGCTTTTGTAATTTTATCGACAAGTCTAGTAACAGCAATCCCGATCGGATGATCCAACGCCACTCCATCCAAACATACCAAACGACCTTCTCCGCATAGCGAAGGAAAGAAAAAAAACAAAACGAAAAAAGAGAGAGAGATAATCAACAAGTGGATGCATCTCCCCAGGGGCAGTCCCCGTAACAATCGCATAACCACTCCACTTGACTCCTTTGTTTATTATTATTTTGCAGACGATATCGAAGTAGCGCGCGAGCATCTAGGCCACAAACGATATCTGGGGCGGCCCACTTGCCCCATTCCTTTTCAATGTCAGCCAGCAGGAACTCCTCTCAACTCGACTCTACGCAAATTAGCAGGCTGCACGCGCGGAAGAAGGGGCGATTTCGGTTCTTTATTTTTTGCTGTTGTTGTGCGTTTCGTTTTGTTGTTGACATTCAAGCGCGGAGAAGATGTGGAACACGTTTTTATGAGAAGCGTCGTGTTCTTCCTTTTTTTTTTTCGTCTTTTTCTCTCCTCCCTTTTCGATGAGATTATATCCGGACGTCGCGGTTGAAGGGAAACTGGTTTAGGATTTATTCACCACTTTTTAAACAATACAAATTAATTTACAAAAACCAAGATTGAAGAACGTCATAGTGACGAAGTTCTACCCGGTCGAACATGTACCAATTCCAATATTACCAGACATTGGTTAAAAAAGCTAAAAGTAAACGGAGGATGTAGTAAATTACTACGTAAATTAGACACTTTATAGGTTAGACGTATTATTAGGTTGTAAAATCCATGCGTATATTGCGTGTTTAGGTTAAAATTTTCGTAAAATGTGAAGTATTTTTGATCTCGCGGCGTAGTAAATTCGTTAAGAATTGAATGCTCTAGCCTAGTGGGTTCCGTGGAACCCTGGGGTTCCACGAAAAAATTTAGGGGTTCCGCGTGAAAAATTTTATTTCCTTAAAGAAAATAAGAATTTTTTTAATATTAAGTTCATCAAAAAATGCACATCCTGCTAAAAATATGTATTAAATTCTTAAAAATGTATGTTCGAAATTCGGATTAGGTGTACCAAAACAAGTTAAACCCCTCTTTTTATTGTCAAATTTCCAAAAATTTTCTGTGGGAGGACCTCCAGTCCAGACCCCAGGGCCGTGTGGTAGATTTACCCAGTATGAGGCAAGTCCTAGAAATGCCGCCCCTTATGTATTTTTCCTTTAAATAATTGATACTTCAAATTAATTAAGATTAATTAATGTAAATATTTAATTAAAATTAATCATAAATAACTTATTGATTGGTAATTAATGATATATATTTAATTAGTAATTAATGATACATAATTAAGTCCCCCAATAATTCTCTAATTATGGGGGAATTGCGTTGTAGCTTGTAGAAAACTAACCAATTTCTAGTAATATAATTAAATTACCATTAATTAGTTTCAAAAAGGGCAATTATATTTTACATGATTCAAAACACTTTTTTTTTTCAGCAATAAAAGCAACATTTTGTGATTTTCATATACACTGCATCCTTGATAATTCAGAACTAACGAGATAATTTCTAACCTAAACCATCATTCTAAGAATTGAGAAATTATGTTCAAAAGTGCCCCATTTGAGAAGTAGATTTAAACATGCATTTCATTTGAACACTTGAGTAAATTATTCAAAATTCATTTTTAGAAGCTACACATTTATCAAACAATAATTGAGGTTTTTGAGCTTTCAAAGTTAGCATACCCGCTTTGGGGTACTCTCCCCTATGGATTTAAATTCTTAAAGACACGACCAACAATCCCAAAATTGAATAAATAAATAATATAGTATTTTTTCAGGTCATTAGTATATTTAGTCATAGTATAATCTTCCCGGGAAATCCCCGGAATTTCAGTCATTCCCGGGAATGGATTAATTTTTGAAACTACTTCATAGAAATTATATTTAAACTTCAAAATAAAAGTCCAGGAGTTTAAATACATAAATTACAACACAATTTATTTTACAACTATAAAAATGAATATTTAAGTTTTAACTGTTTTTTTTTTATTATTATGGAAGGATTTTATTTTAATTACCAAAATACAATCAATATGAAAAAAGTTAAAGGATGGTAATATTTTTTCGGGGGGGGGGCTTAGTTTTTCTTCATAAATACAGTTTTGGAGGTTCCTTAAAACTGTTTGCTTTCATGAAATTAAACTTATGGAATGGAAAAATAAAATACCCTTAGATTTGTATATAGTGTAATTCGGAATTTTTGTTTTATTTAGTTAATTTTTTTTAATCAGAGTATCTTGTTAAAAAAAACTCTATACAAAAGGTTATACGAAAATTACGGTTAGTAAAAACTAAATTATTACATGGGTAAAGCTATATAATTTTTTTTTGATTCTTCACTGGAATTAACTGAACGGTTTTTATTTTACATTGACCGGAATTTTCGCACTTATGAAACGTCCACTAAAAAAAGTTACGTTTTATAAAAGGCCTTTTGAGCAAAAACTGGAGAATTTTCAAGTCCCATGTCATATACAAATATCAAAAAATAAAATCAATTGTAATTATCTAGATAAAAATATAAAGAAAACATAAATCCTTAATCCCTTCACTCTACTTTAAAAAAAAATATAAACACAACCTAGCTCTTTTTGGGACATTATACTTCTAAGCAGTTGGTCTTCTTAAATAAATATACTTCTTCTATCCAGGAGGCAGGAAACTTGCAGCTTTTCGAGAGCACAAACAAAAAGGGACTGAAGGAGGCTCTGGTAAAATTTGATTGCCTTTGCCCTTGAAAATGTGCCCTCCCTCCCTTTGGTTCGTGGAAGGTGGGGTGGTAAAACAAGAAACTACGAACAATAAGTGGCCATAAAAGTATAAAACGGTGGGCTATTCCATCTCCTGCGCTGCAATTCGACCTGCAAGGCGGCCGGCCACCCAGAGAACACACAAGCGCCCGCTCCTCGTCAACACAGGGGGGCTATAAATTGTCGGGGGAGGATTGTCAGCGCTGTCGCCCGGGTGTCCGGTCGGGCAGTCGGCCACTGCCGAGAACGCTTTTTCCCCTCAGGCTATGCGGAAGCAGGAAGAAGTGTTTTGTTCCCCTCTCCAATGTTGGATTCCGTTTTTTAAATTCTGGGTTTAGAAAGTAACTAAAGTACAGCATAGGTATTTAAGTAACAAAGAGTTAGTTACTTTAAAATTTTTGTAGTTAAATACCAGTTCGATACTGAAAAAGTAACTAATGTAACCAGTGGCGGATCCAGGGCCTCGGTTTGGGGGGGGGCGATTTTGCTGCTGCCAATAATCGAAATATATATGTTACGGGCAAAGTGATTAATTGGGTATTATTAATAATGTCCAGAGTGGAGGCGGGCAAATTGATAAATTTCATTCATAAATTCCCTTTATTTTCGAGATGATTTTAAGATCCAGTGTTACTATATAGGTGGTAAAGTTTGGATTTAAAAAAAATCAAATAGTAAAAACTGGTTTTATATATAATGATGAAATAATTTTTGCATCTTGAGCAATAAGGCCCAAAAATATATAAAGAGAAACAATAGTAAATTATCTAAAATTCTTTTAAATTATCTATCCCTCAGAAAATTTTTGGAAATTTTTGACCCTAAGAAAAGGGTTTTAAACTGAGTTTAGTACACGTAAAACCCACATTTGGACAAACATTTTTAGGTAGAATTTTGATTTAAATGAACTTTTAAGTCTAAAATTAATTTAATAAAACGTTCATAATTTCGATAACCAGATGGACATCGATTAGCAGAGGAATATGATTTTGAAGTGAGAAAGAAACGCAATATCCGCAAAAATTTCCGATCTATCAGTAAGATTGTAAACTAAACGAAAATCCGTACACTTTACGGACAATTCTTAAAAGTTGGCAAGTATGAATATCCAATTATTTTTATGAAATTTATTGATTATTACAATAAAATACGTAAAACAAATAAGAACTTACCAGAAAACGATGCTCCAATCTGTATTTTTGAACTTACAAATTAAGAAGGTATCTCTCTGTAAACTCTTTTAACTGCCAATTGAGAAGCAAAACAGCTTATATGGAAGCGGTCTCGTGAACACTTTCAATGAAAGGGAGTGAAAACCAACCCCCTAATACACAGGATTGGTTTTGGTCTTCGTAAAATGACCAATAGCTGATGAAGAGCTCAAGAAGCGTTGGGAATCCTTTATCTTCGATTTATTTATGACCCCCTTTGAGTGGTGGCAATGGAACTAATTGGACGTCCTTTCCATCCCTGAATTCTTTGGTTAAGAAACCTGAAATCGCTGAAATGAAAAACAACACCACCCCCTTTGAAAACAGGAAGTAAGTCGCGAGGCGGACCAAAAACCTTCCCATAAATCCTTCACGCGTCTCACCATTCATTAACCAAATTCCTGTACCCACCCACCCCATTCTCTGTCAACGTAAACCTGTCACCCCCACTGTAGTATCTTAAAACAACATTGCAACCGAAGTGGACACATCTGGTTTACACATGGGATTCATTTTATTGGGGTGTTAGTTGTTTCCCCTTTGTCCGATTCCGAAAAACTGGTCGGCGCGAAACGAACGCTTCGGCCACTACATGATTGCCCCTCCCGTGGGTATGTCAACCGTTTGGGGGGGGGCGATCGCCCCCCCCCCCGTGGATCCGCGCATGAATGTAACTAAATACTTTTAAAGTATTTAAAAAGTATTTCCGTTACTAAGTATTTAAATACTTAACAACCTTGGTCAGAGTCAAGCTGAATCTGAGCTGAAACTGAAAAACTATCAATCACTGGACCCCGACACACTTTCCCCTTCCAGCCTTCGCAATACAAGAGAGGGGTTTGAGAACATCGCGTAAACAAGACGCTCTCGACCCCCTCTCTTTGCATTGCGAAGGCTGCGAGGGGTCGCGTGCCGGGCACCTGTTTTGGATCGAGTTTCAAGCTGACAGATTTTTCAGCTTGACTATAAAAATACTATTTCTGTTTTCCTACCACAAAAACGTGTAAACAAATTGCAGAGAAAGCTCCTTTAGAGTAAAAAAATAAAAATTCCAGGGGAATTTTGCCGCCCTCAGAAAAATGCCGCCTGAGGCAGCTGCCTCTTTGCCTCATACCACCACACGGCCCTGCCAGACCCCGCTGTTGGTTCTTGGAACTCGATTAATCACAACTTTTTTCACATTAAGTTGGCTTGTTTCATTTAATATCAGATACTAAATTTTAAAAAGTCGTCGATTAAAAAATATTCAGGGTTCCGCGATCATTGGCAACAAATTGGGGGGGGGGGGTCCACGACCAAAATAGTTTGGGAACTACTGCTCTAGCCAATGAAAGCTCACGGACGATCAGTTTATTCAGTTTTTCTTTCGCTCGTCGTGATGGTTGTAATCTAGTACCAAAGTAGCGTTGCGAAAGGTTGTAATCTAGGTATAACCCCCTTTTAAATATTTTTGTTTAAGCTTTTGGTTTCACTGTAACTTTGTTTCATGTTTTTCATACATATTAACTCATTGTCGTGCTTGTTATTTCCATCTTTACACTGACGAAGAGGATCCAAGCATCCTCGAAACAAATTTGCATGTTTTTTTAATTTTTTAAATATTTAGTGCAAATAAACTAAGTTGTTTTTACTTGCATGAGACCTTGCACAGTCTGCTTTTATTCGTAATCTAGGTATAGTTGCGTTGTTCTTTGCATTTATGAGAGAAGTTATTGGTTAAAGTTAAAATAGTATTATGTAATATTTTAAAAGGGAAAAAAATATGCTAGTTATTTATTATTAAGTCATTAAATGATAGGAGGTAGTAAATTTCTGTTTTTTGGGGGGTTATGTAGGGGAAAAAGTGTTCAAGAACTACAATTTATTCTAAAAACTTAATCTGTGGATCGTAAGACCCATAAAAAAAACTATTGTGTTCGGGAGGTGGTTCAAAATTATTGTTAAGTTCCCCCTTAACACTAACATTATCGGTAGCTTTTAATGTAGGATTTGAAAGTTGGTGTACTGTTATAATTTTCAGGATAACACCGACCAGGGAAGAAGAAAAAAAATTTTGTTTGAATTTGTCACTTAAAACTTTCTTTATGGAGTTTGGAGAGTTTGGGTGACATATAAATAGGATCGTTTTTTGTTATTAGCTTCAATATTTTCAATAGTCCTCTAGAAATAGAGTTGAACATCGGACAAATTGCAATAAAATATTTCTCAACGGTTTTCACTAAGGAATGACCACAATATTAGGGGAAGGTATTGTACCTCGGACATATTTTTACTTTTTCCCTGTATTTTTTTATTTATTGAAATTAAACTGATGAAACAACTTTCCCTCGATACTTAAGCCTTTCATACTCAACATATATTTTTTTCAGAACTTAAATTGATGTACTTCAGTACGTAAATAATGAAAGTAAAAAGTAAACATCAAACAAAACAAAAGCTTATATAAAAAATTAAACTGTTAATTGTTAAATAGTTAAAAGTTAAAGTCACTTCTTTTCCACTTTACAGCAGATGTCAAATACCCCGTGCTGCCCTCTACCGATAATCAACTTAGAACAGTAATGTGTTTACTCGTTTTTAATAAGTTTTTTCTATCACCTGTTTTCCATTTTACGGGTGTTAAAATTTCTAAATAAACCGGGAGAAATAATTGTTTGAATCGCACAATTTGAAAAATTTTAAAAGTAAAAAGTGCTGATTCAACTAATGTTTTTATCACCAGTAGAATGTTAAAAGTTTTATATTTATATAGTTATTTTACCAAAAAATTAGTACTTAGTATTGTTCGAACCGTTTCATGCACACAGTTATTGTGAAAGTAACTGTCAATATATTATATCAATAATGTTAAACGTACACCTTACACTAGAAGATAGTGTGCTCATGCTCATTGGAGGGTAAAACTTAATGAAAATATCCTGAATGAATATTCGAGGAGTTATTAGCATGTGTATAAACAGCAGAGCACAAAAGTTCGCAAATTTGAAAGTTTTTTAATTTTTTATTACAGTTATCTTTATCCAACTAAAACAATTACAAAACTACATAATGAAACAGAAAAATTTGCGAACTTTTTTTTTTCGGGGTCTGAAAAAGTGCTATTTTTGTATATGCTAATATCTCAGCTAATCACGATATTTTTTCCAACGAGTTTTCCATAATTTTTGCAACAATATTAGTATTGAAAGTTTTTGCTCCTTTATTTTTTTTTTATTTTGCAGCTAGAGGCGTAGTAAGTTTCCTCGATGGATTTTCCATGGTCATTTACCTAGGTAGATAAAAACAAGGGGTCGGGAAGTAATTTTGCTTGGGGTTCAAATAATTCTGAAAATTTTCATCGAGGTGTGGTGAAAAAATAGATACTTATAACTACTTATCTTCAGATACATATTTTTACAAAGATGTCATTTGAGTACGCTACCTGCTTAATAAAATTGTTGATTGCTTTCAAATCCGTTTCAAATCGCAACAAAACTTTTTAAAAATCAAGTTACCCATGAAATATTTTAGAAAACCTTTGATAAGGCTATCGCTCAAACGAATGGCAGACCGTTAGCAAGAAAATGTTGAGGGTGATGGATGGGCAAGGAATCTGGATATCCTCTCCGAAAAAATCTGCAAACCTTGACTCAGAAAGATACTCCATACCTATATTTAAGCAATGGGGGTTTCCCGCAGGAATATTTTTGAAGTTTGACCCTTAAAAAGTTGGTCAAACTAATTTTTATTGGGTAAGAATAAGAATACATATTAATGATTTTCAAAATGTTTTGGAGTTCCAGGAAATACCCTCTCGCGGTCCGAATGCGGATCGCGGTCCGCCAGTTGCCAACCCTTGGTATTATAAACCTTACTTCCATGACCCTAGGAGGCGTTGTTTCTAAATGAAATCCTTTATCTTTATCCTTGAAAATTTTAAAATAAAATTCAGTCATCCCATAACGTATTTTTTAAATATTACTAACCAAAAACTCACGGAAATTTAATATATTCCATTCGTTATTTCCCTACAATAGCGAGAGATCCAAAGATTTGGTCAATCATTTATAAATTAAACCGAAGTAATGATTAAAATTAAAAGAATATTAACAAAAAAACTTAAAGCCTACTTAATATTAATAGAGATAGTTGAGATAGTTTTCCTTCATAAATCCAATTTTTTTTCCAAATTTCCAAATTTGAATTTGGAATTTCCAAAATTTGATTCCCAAAAAAAATCTGTTTATTCCCGGGTTTTATAACCTGGCGCGGATCCAGCAGGGTTCCAAGGGGAGGACACTTTTTGAGGATTACTTCGACTTTTGGACCAAATAGACAAAATTTTACTTTTTTCCATAAAAATCTCTCCCCAGATCCCTCATAAAATTTCTCCTCTCGAAAATAGTTGCGATTTTGACCCTAAATAACCTAAGAAAAGTAACACCTTGGGCTTAAAAAAAGGTGTTAATAAGGAATAAAGGAGAGAAAAAAGTTTTAAAGAGAAGAAAACATCTTTTGAATTATGGAAAAATTTTTGGTATTTCGTAATCTTTCTTCTTTCTCTTTTATACATACGGTTTTTCCAGCTTTACACCATTAGGTTGTTTACAAACAATGATGATCCAGCAGCCCTTGCAGCGCCATCTATCGGGATAAAGATGAACTACGTAGAAAGAAGGTCGCAAAAGGAAAAGGCGACCTTCTTCCCAAGAGGAGCGTGAAAAGTGGAGCCGTTCCGATGGACCTTGACCTTCCCGTCTCCACTTCACCCCGGCGCTTCCTTTTACTGCTTCTTGGACAAACTCGATCGCTAATGGCCAGCTATGCATGGCGGAACGGCAGTGGCGAATCCAGGATTTTTGTCTGGGGGGGGCTGAGTTTCATATGTCGTAACTCCTATTATATAGACTTTTTATATGGTACTAAAATATACTGCAAAGAAACTGTGACCTTAAAAACCTATCAATAATAAATATTTTTACAGAATTTTTTTTAAATTTTTACTTACATGATCATTATTAAAATTTTAATTTTGAAATCATTACAACAAAATTTAATTCTCGGCTCCTTTTGGCTTAATTTGTCCTGCACTTCATTAATATTTATATCAACACCATAATAAAATATTCGGAAATTTAATCAATTTTTAAATTCATAGATTAAATTATGGAAATTTCAAGTTTATTTAGGTCACCTTCACATCAAAAAATGCAAAAAAAAAAAAAAAAAAAAAAAACACTCAAATTTTTGCCAATTTAGTTCGGGTTCAGTGGCGGATTAATGCAATTTTGTGGGTGAGGGAGGTTAGATGGAATATTCAATTTAAAGTAGGTCCTCCCTGGGATATAAATTTTTAAAAAATAATATCTTTAAAACTAGTACTGTTAAGCTTAAGCTGTTATGATTTAAAACTGATATGAAATAAGTTTGAAAATTCGGACGTAAAAAATCTGTGGGCAGTATAGAAATCCAAGTAAAAAGGGGGTCTGGGGGTTCCTCCCCCATAAAATTTTAGAAAATTTGACCCTTAAAAACAGCAATTAACGAATTAACACGTTTTTATCCACTTGGTCCGACTTTAGAAGGGGAGGCTGGGCCCCTTCCTTTAACCCCCTTATATACGCCTCTGGCCCATAGCATGGTAACTTCATTTTGTAGAGGGTAGAAGCGCATGTTTTTCACTTTTTTTTGCGTATAAAGACGAAAAAATCGTCGTTTTTCAGCACACTCTAGCGGCAGAACCACTCTTCAGAAAATCAAATTTAAGCAGTGAAATTTTGTTTACTTCAACTCTGTAATTGAGATTATGATCGAGAAACTTGTAGTTTTTGAAATATAAGCAAGAAATCGAAAAATGTTGCGATTTTTAAATATGAAGTCGACCTTCCCAATGGGACAAATTTGACATTCGTAATCAGCGCCCTCAAAAACATAAAACCGTCGAAAAAAACCTTCTAACTATATAAATGTTTTGAAAAAAAAACCTACCTAATGACTAGGGTTATGGCGGTTTAACAACACGCGATTTGCTGCAACAGCGACAGTTTTCAAGGTTTCCTATTAGTTCTTTCGAATCGCGGTTGGCAAAATTTGTCGCAAATCGCGCGGTGTAAAGCCGCTATTACAGACCCTGAACAATAATGATTCTGCTAAAAAATATCTCGGAAAAGGAAATCAGCCTCCCTAAAATAATACCTACTACCAAAATTTTTTTAAAAAAATGAAACGTTATTGCAATTTTTAACTATACCAAAACTTGGACGTCTTGGTTCTGGGGGGGGCTGCAGCCCCACAGCCCCCCCTACTGGATTCGCCACTGCGGAACGGTGTAATAAAATGAACGCGTTGGGCAGTTTCTTTTTTTATGCGTTCCACAAGACCCTCATTGGAAAAAAGCAATACTGTAGTTCCACGATATTTTGATACCTCAGTATACTATACAGGGTGCATAGGAAAGTTCCTTTAACCCAGGTGCGGATCCAGCACGGTTCCAAGGGGATGGCACTTTTCCAGACCATCACCTTTACCTTTTGAGAAAAGTGTCAAATTGTTGGGGATTTTTTAAAAAGTATCACTCACGATCCCCCTTTGGTAGCACTGGGGGTATAGGTGTCCTCCCCCAGAAAATTATTTGATATTTGACCTGTAAAAGTCAGGCGCGGATCCAGCACGGCTCCAAGGGGGGGGGCACTTTTTCATACCATCACCTTTACCTTTTGAGAAAAATGTCAAAATTTTGGGGATTTTCTAAAAAGTCGCCGAGAGCCAAGTCGGGCCCCGGGTACAAGGTTGAGAAGCGGGCCCCCAATGACATATTCTCATTTCGAGGTAGGGGGCGAAATTTTCTGAAGTACCTCCACCCATGCATTCATAGGCTTAATGTATTTTTTAGAATATTTCTAGGCAAGATCTGAATTTCACTCAACTTAAAAGTATGGTTTTCTTGATAATACGATGAGTAACAAGTATTAAAGGGGGTCTTCCCCCAGAAAATTTTTGAAAATATGCCCTAGAAAACTGGGAATTTACTCATTTTTGGACCTTTATGTGAACAAATTAATTTCCAAAATATACAAAATGATATCCGTCTTAATACTCAATATGAAAAGCATTGGGTACCGGGCCCCCTACCGGCCCGGGCCCGGGGGTATCGTACCCCCTCGCCCCCCCCCCCTCTCGTCAGGCCTGCTTTTGGTACCGCTGGGGTGTATGAGGGTCTTCCCCCTGAAAAATTTTGAAATTTGACCTGTAAAAGTAGGGTTTTAACTCATTTTGAGTACTTTTTGGGACATTTTTTGGTACTTATGAGTGAGTGTTTGGGTCCAAGAGGTGGCAGTGTCTAGACTCTAGAGTGCCCCACCTGGATCCGCCACTGCTTTAACCTGATAAAGCTGCAGCTATGCAAGTAAGGTAACGGTAAGTAGTATAACGGCGTGACTATGTGCGAGCAACCGCAGCCTCCCCAGTGGCGAACTTTGGAAGTTAACCACTACAAATCAAATACGAAAAGAGAAAGAGCTAAAGTTTCAGTGAGAAAGTTGTTGGCAATATCGAAAACAACAAGCAGAAAAAATTTCATGAAAATATCTTAAATATACGAGGAGATATCAGCAAGTGAAAATAGCGCTTTTTAAGGCCTCAAAAAAGAAAAGTAGTTTTTGCATTTTTTAGCTAAACAATGACAAATGAAAACTAATCAATCAAAGAAACTTCCAAATTTATGAACGCTTTCTTTTCTGATGCCTGAATAGTAACATTTTCACTTGCTAAAATCTCATCGAATATTTAAGATATTTTCATGAAATTTTATCTACTTGTTTTTTTTAGATATTGCCAACAACTTTCTCATTGAAATTTTTGCCAGTGATTAATTATTGAAAATATTCATTGTTTTAAGTTTAGTCAGGGAAATATTTCCCTATAACCCCACTTGGCTTCCATTTTTAATGAAAAAGATTTGAACCCAACTAACTTACGAACCACACAAAGTTTTCTCCCTGTACATCGCAGTAATAAAAGACATCGAAAGTTAATCGAAGTGTAGTAATATGTATCGTGGAAAAAACACATGTCCCATAAAGAAGATCAGAACTCATTAGCCTACTCCAAGGGCTCAGCAGAAGAAGAAAAAAAAACTCCAAAACGAAATGGAAATCCTTAAAAAACGAAACCCTCTTTCCGGTTGATCGGGAACGGATGATCGAGCATCGCGGCCGATCCGGGTCGTCGGAAGTACCCACCCTCCCGAGAGCTTTCTTTCGGATGCGCTCGGCCATCTTCGTACGTATGTGGGTCACTAGTCGCTACTCCTTGATGAGGTTTTTGTTGTTTGAATGAAAGAACCGACCTCTTCTATACAGGGTGAATCCAGGGTTGGAATTTAATGATCACACTTTGATCGACAAAACCTGGTTTGATGTTGATCATTATCAATTTAAGTTCAATATCTCACTGTGACTGCGACGTGGGTGGAGATCAAGACGTTGATCATGTTCTTTTAAATTGTGCAAAATATACCACTGTGAGACATTCTTTCAAACCTCCAACCTATGCCTGATGTCTCCTACAAATTTAAACCTATAATTTTATATGTATTGTGGTGTTTTTATCGTGTCAAATTTTGGTTGCTTACATCTGTAAGTCCCGTGGCGCACTGGGAGATTTTGTTTGTTTTTTTAATTAAAAAAAGTTGATTTAATTTAGAGTAAAATCGTAAAAATAGGCTTACCATATTTTCTTGGGTTCAACACAGGATATATTTTTGAAATTACTTAATAAATACCATATCGATTCTTAAAAGATTAAAAACTATGAGAAAAACATTCAAACTAAAAACATTGAACAGAAATATTAAAGTTTATTTTTTTATTTAGCATAACTTTTTTCAAAAATTGTTTGCTTGACTTACTTTTATTTGAATTTATGATGAAATTAAGTCATAAAAGTAAAACAACGCATCTTCAAACATCTTGGTCAGAATTTTTTCATAAAAATGTCTCACAAATCTTAAATGTAAGAAACCCCGGTCGTATGGTACACAACGTTAAAATTGAGATGGCTATCGCCTTTAAAATTCTTAAGGGAGAGATTTTCTAAACAATGAGGGAGCAATGTGATTGTTCTTATATTTGAAAACAATCCCATAAATGGGATTCCAAAAATTGTACGAGGCTCATTGAATTGTTCCTCTCCACGGAAATCTTTAGTAAAAGGCGAAAGATTTACACGAGTATGAAGAGAAACCAGAGCATAACCCTAATAAAAAAAAAAAATTACTTATATTAAATATTATTTATACAAAAAGTGGTGACTAAAATAGTTTAGGATTTTTTTTACATCATTATTAATCGCACATAATAAAGTGTTTTTAAATCAAATATTCACATATAATGGGCAAAAACATATTACATTAAAGAATACCTGTGTATTTTTATGAATTTTTAAACTGTACATACTTTAAGGTACTTATAAATAATCCATTTCAAGTCGTTTTCTTTCATGCAGTTTTTTTTGTTCCACTAAATCCATTTACGAAATGTTATATGAATGAGCAATTTAATAATATTTTTTGAATCATTTAAATGGTTTAAGATATTTTAAGCCAGTAATTATTTAAAATCCGTTCTAAAAAGGATTTCCTTGAGACAAGTTGCTGAGATAAACCAAATCTGCCATCAAAATAATGCGCGCCATCTACTGTCAAAAGAAGTAACTTAAAAGGACGTTTGGAAAAGAGCCAAACCACAGATCTAATCAGCTGATTGCAGCAACAATATTTTGTAAGTAAATTGTGATAAAACAGTACCAAAGAGGTTATTTGACGTTTTTGAGGTGTCGTTTGAATGAAAGAACATACCCTATATTTTTCTTGTTTGAGAAAAACTATATGGAAGCTTACTACATTTTTATGAAGGTGTTAGGAAATTTTTTCTTCAAGAAGGCCTCATTGGGTATTTAGTAGACAAAAATATTTTAAACACATTTTAGTTTTTTGTAAAAAAAACAATTGAAATCTTTTTACTTGACATGTTTCTGCAATAAGCAGCCTAATTTAATAGTTTAACCATAATTTTTATAAGCATTGGAATTAAGGATTTGGAATAAAACTACGAATTTTAGTAAAGAACTTCAACTTAATGATTTCAACTCTACACTCTGAAATTGTGGTCTGCCTATTCAAACTGTTGGTGTAGAAATCTTCGTAATCAATTAGATAGTGTTTAGATGTCGTTTTGTGGACAGTAAAACGATTTGGTTTTAAAAACTTTCAAAATCAGCTCAATATTCTGATCTGGGGTATAAGATTCGATGCTCCCTTTAAATAAAGTGATTCATAGATCCAAAATCTCTGTTACACGGATAAAATAAATGCCCACAAGCATGTAAATTTTGAATATATTACTGTCAAAACGTCCTTAGTCTTAAGATTAGTAGAAAATCTTTAAAACATGATTTTTACAATGGCCTAATGGACCAAACCTCAAAAGAATGAACTTTTCTAATCGGAGATACTGTTTGAACGAAATAAAAAACAACAGTTCCAAACAACTTACAAATTAGCCGGTCTAAACAAAATTCCCGGCAGTTAAGTGATGAAACCAGTCAAGCGCTGTCGCTTAACTTGTTTCTGCAATAAAGTTGAAATTTAACATGTTGGAAAATTATTTCAAAATCATATTATTTTTATTATTCTTACACTCCCTACAGAATCAAATAACACCGATAACTCATTTTTGAAACCTGGTTTAACCCCTTCGGACCTGGTGTGCGGTATACCGGACAGTAACTTTAAACTCTACTAACTTCATTAAAATATTTTAGAATAACACCGATTTTGTTGTAGTTAATGCTCTACATCTGTACTATTGTTCAAGGTTTATTTAAACATAAAATTTTAGTACCAATAAGTTCTGTTTAAGGCGCTGAATGTTTTTTTAAAATGGATGTCCGCCAGGGCCGTATCCAAGGGGGGGGTTTTAGGGGTTCAAACCCCCCCCCCGAAATTTTGACATCAATTTTTATACTGATATTTTTCTTGAAAATTATGTCTCACAAGGAGCGATATGCTCTTCAGGTATAACCCAAAGGGTCTCAAAATGAGTCAAAACCCTACTTTAGAGGGTAAAATTTCCAAAATTTTTCTGGGGGAGGACCCCCAAACTCCCTCGAAATTTTGAAATCTATTAAGTATACGGTTTTCCTTCAAACTTGTGTGATTTACAAGGAGTGGTCTTCTTTAATGTAACCTAAAGTGTCCCAAAATGAGTTAAAATGCCACTTTTAGGGGATAAATTCAAAAATTTTTCTAGAGTAGGAACCTAAAAATCCCCTTAACATTTCGCCATTTATTACAATATACCTTCTTTTTACCTTGAAAATTCGGCCGCTTACAATGAGTGGTGCTCTATGGGTGTAATCTAAAGGGTCTCAGAAATGAGCTAAAACACTCTTTTGAGGGGCAAATTTAAAAAAAATTTCTGGGGGAGGACCCCCAGACCCCCCTTTTACTTCGAATTCATGTTGTTTATACAATTTTGAAATTTAGTGCATCAAAATTTCAATCCAGTGTTGTCATCTAAAACTTAACATAAAAGTACCCGTAAGGAAGTACCTCAGAAAATATTTGAGTCAAACCCCCCCCCCCCCGAAACAAAAGTCTGGTTACGGCCCTGATGTCCGCTATACCGGACATCGTACTGAACGTAAGTAAATGCTACTAATGATCGTGTAGTTTGTTTTACATAGACGAAACATGTTTTAAGCTTATTTACACCGGTATGGAGCATTTTCAATCACATGACTCGGACTTAACAACGGCCATAGCAACAGAAGGTTGTTACAGTTTTTTGCCCTACAGAGGTTAACAGTTACAAAAATGACTAGCCGTGGAATTCTTCTATTGGAGCATTTGCAATCACGTGACCCCATACCTAAAAACCGCCTTAGCAACAGATAAACAACGGTCTTAGCAACAGTTAAAAGCCCTACAGTAGATACACAGTTAAAAGAAAATAACCGGTTGTGACGTCACCTGAAAACACTCTATTCATGCAAGTTTTCTCATTTTATTGCTTTATTATATTTAAAAAATAATTTATTTAAGTGATTTTTAATATTTTAAATGCTACCTTTTTCTGTCTGTAATTTCTTTAAATATTATACCAGACACTTCAATATTTGTGACAGAGATATTTATCATCATAGCATACTATGTACCAAAAGAAAATATTTTCACACTAAAATTTCAAAATTCCGACTGAAGGGGTTAACGAATAAATTTTGAGTAGAATTTGAGACAGTTGAGTTCTTAAAATTCTTACGAAAGAGATTTTATAAAAATAGCGTAAGTACGATGCAGGTAAAGTGTTAGAGGGTGTTCTACTTTTATTATTACAATCCCATAAATGGGATTCCAAAAATTGTATGAGGCTCATTGAATTGTTCCTCTCCACGGAAATCTTTAGTAAAAGGCGAAAGATTTACACGAGTATGAAGAGAAACTAGAGCATAACTCTAATAAATAAAAAAAATTAGTTATATTAAATATTATTTATACAAAAAGTGGTGACTAAAATAGTTTAGGATTTTTTTTACATCATTATTAATCGCACATAATAAAGTGTTTGTAAATCAAATATTCACATATAATGGGCAAAAACATATTACATTAAAGAATACCTGTGTATTTTTATGAATTTTTAAACTGTACATACTTCAAGGTACTTATAAATAATCCATTTCAAGTCGTTTTCTTTCATGCAGTTTTTTTTGTTCCACTAAATCCATTTACGAAATGTTATATGAATGAGCAATTTAATAATATTTTTTGAATCATTTAAATGGTTTAAGATATTTTAAGCCAGTAATTATTTAAAATCCGTTCTAAAAAGGATTTCCTTGAGACAAGTTGCTGAGATAAACCAAATCTGCCATCAAAATAATGCGCGCCATCTACTGTCAAAAGAAGTAACTTAAAAGGACGTTTGGAAAAGAGCCAAACCACAGATCTAATCAGCTGATTGCAGCAACAATATTTTGTAAGTAAATTATGATAAAACAGTACCAAAGAGGTTATTTGACGTTTTTGAGGTGTCGTTTGAATGAAAGAACATACCCTATATTTTTCTTGTTTGAGAAAAACGAGAAAAACTTTATGGAAGCTTACTGCATTTTTATGAAGGTATTGGGAAATTTTTTCTTCAAGAAGGCCTCATTGGGTATTTAGTAGACAAAAATATTTTAGTTCTTCGTAAAAAAAACAATTAAAATCTTTTTACTTGACATGTTTCTGCAATAAGCAGCCTATTTTAATAGTTTAACCATAATTTTTATAAGCATTGGAATTAAGGATTTGGAATAAAACTACGAATTTTAGTAAAGAACTTCAACTTAATGATTTCAACTCTACACTCTGAAATTGTGGTCTGCCTATTCAAACTGTTGGTGTAGAAATCTTCGTAGTCAATTAGATAGTGTTTAGATGTCGTTTTGTGGACAGTAAAACGATTTTGTTTTAAAAACTTTCAAAATCAGCTCAATATTCTGAACTGGAGTATAAGATTCGATGCTCCCTTTAAATAAAGTGATTCATAGATCCAAAATCTCTGTTACACGGATAAAATAAATGCCCACAAGCATGTAAATTTTGAATATAACGTCCTTAGTCTTAAGATTAGTAGAAAATCTTTAAAACATGATTTTTACTATGGCCTAATGGACCAAACCTCAAAAGAATGAACTTTTCTAATCGGAGATACTGTTTGAACGAAATAAAAAACAACAGTTCCAAACAACTTACAAATTCCCGGCAGTTTAGTGATGAAACCGGTCAACTTGTTGGTCAACAACCGGTGGACTTGTTTCTGCAATAAAGTTAAAATTTAACATGCTGGAAAATTACTTTAAAATCATATTTTTACACTAAAATGTGCCTTTACCCCTACAGAATCAAATAACATTGTTAACACAGTTTTAAAACCTGGTATAATGATTAAATTTTGAGACTGCTATAGACCTAAATTTCCTTCTTAAGAGGTTTTATAACACTAGCTAATGTGTGGGGTATGTATAATGGTGTGTTGAATTCTATTTTTTTAATTATAATCCCATAAATGGGATTCCAAAAATTCTAAGAGGCTCATTGAATTGTTCCTCTCCACGGAAATCTTTAGTAAAAGGCGAAAGATTTGCACGAGTATGAAGAGAAACCAGAGCATAACATGGTCAGAAAAAAAAAATACATACAAAAATATTTCCAATATAAAAAGTGGTGACTAAAAAAGTTAAAGAATTTCTTTGTACTGAAGTGATTGTAAATCAAATAATCACATATAACGGCAAAAACACATTGGTACATTACAAAATACCTGTATATTTTTATGAATTTTCAAACTGTACTTCATGGTTCTTATAAATAATCCATTTCAAGTCTGAATCACTTAAAAGGTTTAAAATATTCTAAGCCAGTATTTACTTAAAATCCACTCTTTAAAGAAGTTCCTTGAACCAAATTGCTACTGTAATAAACCGAATCTGCCATCAAAATAATGAGCGCCATCTACTGTCAAAAGAAGTAACTTACAAGGACGTTTGGAAAAGAGCTGCGAAAAAGAGGATCTACAAATTTCTGTAGACTGATAAGCCTTAATTAAAAGAATTAAAGTTGCGCACAATCCACAGATGAATACAGGGGCTTGCAGCAAAATTATTTTACAGAAACAAAGGTCTCACAATGTATGTATATTGAAAACATATTGTAATTTTTCGCAGTATTACTCGGATGTAATTTTTACATGTTTGACAATTAAAGATTTTGATACAACTCTTCAAAGCGTCCTTTTCATTTATTCGATAAACAAAATGTTTAATTTTATTTTTTAAATAACTCTTTTTTAGAACTAATTAAGACTAGTTGAGGCATAAAAGAGAGGTGTGTGTGGTGTGCCGCGAAGCCTTAAATAATTTAATACAAGAAAGGTTGTGAGTAATAAAGTTTGAAATACCAAAGGGGGTGTGGGGGTCCCCCCCCACCCAGAAAGGTGTGGGGGTCCCCCCCCCCACCCAGAAAATCTTTAGAAATTTAACTCTAAAAAACAGGTTTTTAATTAGTTTTGCTACACTTACACCCAGAGATATTTTAACTCCTAAAGAGAGTATTTCACTCCTTGAAAATCGGAAATACTCTTTAAAAAACTAGCCAGGAGTATTTTCACTCTTTGAATTTTTCACAATGGCTTAGCTTAAAAAATGCACCATGTATAATGCATAATGTTTAATATTTTCTATTGATACTTAACATATGCTATAATTGTTAAAACAAAAAAAAAGCATCCTCATTTGTTTTTAAATTTCACTTTGTCCATTAAAAAGTAAGCGTTTTTAATAGAAAATTTGTCTTTGTATATGTAATTAAGGCTATTTCCGTATTTCACTCCTCACAATTGAATTTCACTCCTCCTAAAAAAGTCAAGGAGTATTTTTACTCCTCCAAAAAAAATCCTAAGAATAACACTGCTTACACCTAGTCTAAATTTTGGATATGGATTTTTAGGTAAGATTTGCATTTTGATAAACTTAATGTAAAAAAGCTTTAAATAATAGAGTTCGAAGTAAAAATGGGAGGTGTAGGGGTCCTCCCCCAGAAAAGTTTTGTAAATTTGACCTTAAAAACAGGGTTCTAACCTGGTTTTGTGATACCAAGTCCGAATTTCGGACGGACAATTTTTAGGTAGAATTTTGATTTTAAAGAACTCATTAAAACAATTTTGAATAATAAAGTTCCAAGTACAGAAAGGGGGTTTAGGGGTCCTTCCCCAGAAAATATTTGTAAATTTGACCGTAAAAAAACAGGTTTTTAACGTGTTTTGGTACACTAAGTCCGAATTTCGGGGAAGGGCCCTTATACTGTCTGTCTATCACAAGATGAGCTCTGGACTAGTTGCCTGGTTGTGGTGGCGGTTTCTATAGAAACAATAGTGTTCGGCAACTAGTGGTCAAAAAGTAGTTAACTACCAACTACTAACTAGTCTGGGAAAATCTAGTTGCAACTAGTAGTTAACTATTTCCCAAAGTAGTTAACTACTAGTTAACTAGTCTATTTAATTTCATAACCTATTTTTTGCCCAAATTCTAATACATCTTTCTTATCTATATCACAAAAAACTTTATGCTTCGCTCAAAACGGTGCTTTATTTCTGGTTGTGGTATTTGAGTACTCTACCATGATATTGTAGTTATAAATAGCAGTGTAATTTTTGTATATTTTGATAAAAATTTTAAATATTTTTGAAATTTTAAACAAAATTTTTTTTTAAAGTAGTTGAAAATTTGAAAGTAGTTTCAACTAGTAGTTATTAAAAAAAGTAGTTCAACTACTAGTTAAACTAGTTTAAACCAAAAGTACTCGTAGTTTAACTACTAGTTGATCGGTAGTTAACTACTATTTGCAACTATTTCTAGTTAACTAGTGCCCAGGGCCGTGTGGTGGTATGAGGCAAAGAGGCAGCTGCCTCAGGCGGCATTTTTCTGAGGGCGGCAAAATTCCCCTGGAATTTTTATTTTTTTACTCTAAAGGAGCTTTCTCTGCAATTTGTTTACACGTTTTTGTGGTAGGAAAACAGAAATAGTATTTTTATAGTCAAGCTGAAAAATCTGTCAGCTTGAAACTCGATCCAAAACAGGTGCCCGGCACGCGACCCCTCGCAGCCTTCGCAATGCAAAGAGAGGGGGTCGAGAGCGTCTTGTTTACGCGATGTTCTCAAACCCCTCTCTTGTATTGCGAAGGCTGGAAGGGGAAAGTGTGTCGGGGTCCAGTGATTGATAGTTTTTCAGTTTCAGCTCAGATTCAGCTTGACTCTGACCAAGGTTGTTAAGTATTTAAATACTTAGTAACGGAAATACTTTTTAAATACTTTAAAAGTATTTAGTTACATTCATGCGCGGATCCACGGGGGGGGGGGCGATCGCCCCCCCCCAAACGGTTGACATACCCACGGGAGGGGCAATCATGTAGTGGCCGAAGCGTTCGTTTCGCGCCGACCAGTTTTTCGGAATCGGACAAAGGGGAAACAACTAACACCCCAATAAAATGAATCCCATGTGTAAACCAGATGTGTCCACTTCGGTTGCAATGTTGTTTTAAGATACTACAGTGGGGGTGACAGGTTTACGTTGACAGAGAATGGGGTGGGTGGGTACAGGAATTTGGTTAATGAATGGTGAGACGCGTGAAGGATTTATGGGAAGGTTTTTGGTCCGCCTCGCGACTTACTTCCTGTTTTCAAAGGGGGTGGTGTTGTTTTTCATTTCAGCGATTTCAGGTTTCTTAACCAAAGAATTCAGGGATGGAAAGGACGTCCAATTAGTTCCATTGCCACCACTCAAAGGGGGTCATAAATAAATCGAAGATAAAGGATTCCCAACGCTTCTTGAGCTCTTCATCAGCTATTGGTCATTTTACGAAGACCAAAACCAATCCTGTGTATTAGGGGGTTGGTTTTCACTCCCTTTCATTGAAAGTGTTCACGAGACCGCTTCCATATAAGCTGTTTTGCTTCTCAATTGGCAGTTAAAAGAGTTTACAGAGAGATACCTTCTTAATTTGTAAGTTCAAAAATACAGATTGGAGCATCGTTTTCTGGTAAGTTCTTATTTGTTTTACGTATTTTATTGTAATAATCAATAAATTTCATAAAAATAATTGGATATTCATACTTGCCAACTTTTAAGAATTGTCCGTAAAGTGTACGGATTTTCGTTTAGTTTACAATCTTACTGATAGATCGGAAATTTTTGCGGATATTGCGTTTCTTTCTCACTTCAAAATCATATTCCTCTGCTAATCGATGTCCATCTGGTTATCGAAATTATGAACGTTTTATTAAATTAATTTTAGACTTAAAAGTTCATTTAAATCAAAATTCTACCTAAAAATGTTTGTCCAAATGTGGGTTTTACGTGTACTAAACTCAGTTTAAAACCCTTTTCTTAGGGTCAAAAATTTCCAAAAATTTTCTGAGGGATAGATAATTTAAAAGAATTTTAGATAATTTACTATTGTTTCTCTTTATATATTTTTGGGCCTTATTGCTCAAGATGCAAAAATTATTTCATCATTATATATAAAACCAGTTTTTACTATTTGATTTTTTTTAAATCCAAACTTTACCACCTATATAGTAACACTGGATCTTAAAATCATCTCGAAAATAAAGGGAATTTATGAATGAAATTTATCAATTTGCCCGCCTCCACTCTGGACATTATTAATAATACCCAATTAATCACTTTGCCCGTAACATATATATTTCGATTATTGGCAGCAGCAAAATCGCCCCCCCCCAAACCGAGGCCCTGGATCCGCCACTGGTTACATTAGTTACTTTTTCAGTATCGAACTGGTATTTAACTACAAAAATTTTAAAGTAACTAACTCTTTGTTACTTAAATACCTATGCTGTACTTTAGTTACTTTCTAAACCCAGAATTTAAAAAACGGAATCCAACATTGGAGAGGGGAACAAAACACTTCTTCCTGCTTCCGCATAGCCTGAGGGGAAAAAGCGTTCTCGGCAGTGGCCGACTGCCCGACCGGACACCCGGGCGACAGCGCTGACAATCCTCCCCCGACAATTTATAGCCCCCCTGTGTTGACGAGGAGCGGGCGCTTGTGTGTTCTCTGGGTGGCCGGCCGCCTTGCAGGTCGAATTGCAGCGCAGGAGATGGAATAGCCCACCGTTTTATACTTTTATGGCCACTTATTGTTCGTAGTTTCTTGTTTTACCACCCCACCTTCCACGAACCAAAGGGAGGGAGGGCACATTTTCAAGGGCAAAGGCAATCAAATTTTACCAGAGCCTCCTTCAGTCCCTTTTTGTTTGTGCTCTCGAAAAGCTGCAAGTTTCCTGCCTCCTGGATAGAAGAAGTATATTTATTTAAGAAGACCAACTGCTTAGAAGTATAATGTCCCAAAAAGAGCTAGGTTGTGTTTATATTTTTTTTTAAAGTAGAGTGAAGGGATTAAGGATTTATGTTTTCTTTATATTTTTATCTAGATAATTACAATTGATTTTATTTTTTGATATTTGTATATGACATGGGACTTGAAAATTCTCCAGTTTTTGCTCAAAAGGCCTTTTATAAAACGTAACTTTTTTTAGTGGACGTTTCATAAGTGCGAAAATTCCGGTCAATGTAAAATAAAAACCGTTCAGTTAATTCCAGTGAAGAATCAAAAAAAAATTATATAGCTTTACCCATGTAATAATTTAGTTTTTACTAACCGTAATTTTCGTATAACCTTTTGTATAGAGTTTTTTTTAACAAGATACTCTGATTAAAAAAAATTAACTAAATAAAACAAAAATTCCGAATTACACTATATACAAATCTAAGGGTATTTTATTTTTCCATTCCATAAGTTTAATTTCATGAAAGCAAACAGTTTTAAGGAACCTCCAAAACTGTATTTATGAAGAAAAACTAAGCCCCCCCCCCGAAAAAATATTACCATCCTTTAACTTTTTTCATATTGATTGTATTTTGGTAATTAAAATAAAATCCTTCCATAATAATAAAAAAAAAACAGTTAAAACTTAAATATTCATTTTTATAGTTGTAAAATAAATTGTGTTGTAATTTATGTATTTAAACTCCTGGACTTTTATTTTGAAGTTTAAATATAATTTCTATGAAGTAGTTTCAAAAATTAATCCATTCCCGGGAATGACTGAAATTCCGGGGATTTCCCGGGAAGATTATACTATGACTAAATATACTAATGACCTGAAAAAATACTATATTATTTATTTATTCAATTTTGGGATTGTTGGTCGTGTCTTTAAGAATTTAAATCCATAGGGGAGAGTACCCCAAAGCGGGTATGCTAACTTTGAAAGCTCAAAAACCTCAATTATTGTTTGATAAATGTGTAGCTTCTAAAAATGAATTTTGAATAATTTACTCAAGTGTTCAAATGAAATGCATGTTTAAATCTACTTCTCAAATGGGGCACTTTTGAACATAATTTCTCAATTCTTAGAATGATGGTTTAGGTTAGAAATTATCTCGTTAGTTCTGAATTATCAAGGATGCAGTGTATATGAAAATCACAAAATGTTGCTTTTATTGCTGAAAAAAAAAAGTGTTTTGAATCATGTAAAATATAATTGCCCTTTTTGAAACTAATTAATGGTAATTTAATTATATTACTAGAAATTGGTTAGTTTTCTACAAGCTACAACGCAATTCCCCCATAATTAGAGAATTATTGGGGGACTTAATTATGTATCATTAATTACTAATTAAATATATATCATTAATTACCAATCAATAAGTTATTTATGATTAATTTTAATTAAATATTTACATTAATTAATCTTAATTAATTTGAAGTATCAATTATTTAAAGGAAAAATACATAAGGGGCGGCATTTCTAGGACTTGCCTCATACTGGGTAAATCTACCACACGGCCCTGCTAGTGCCGAACACTAAGAAACAATACTAAATAAATGGATGTAAGAAATCTAAACGAGAGCTCATCTTGTGATAGACAGACAGTATTCACCCCTGCGTTACTTTGAACCAACCCTTTCTTAATTAGAAAAGAAAACCAGCAACAAAGAAAAACCACACACAACAATAATCCGATGCCGTGTATTACACAGGTAGTGCATGTTGCTCGATTTTCTCCCGGGCGCTGGAACGTGAAAGTGGGGATGGACGAAAGAGACAGAGAATTGGTTGTGGGGACCGTTTACACCTCGAAAACAAGTGTTCCGTGGCTTCCTCGGCTGGAAAAGGAAAGAAAAGAATAAATTTCCCATTTTCCAGAAGAGCGGTGTTCAAGGTCAACTCGTCCTCACGTCGCCGGGTGGCACGGGAGGTTTTCCCTCTCTGGGAGAATTTATGGAGCGAGGAAGAACACCCACTTACGAACTCTTCATTCTCTTGATTATGAATTAGCTCATTAAGCTTTGTGTGCTTTTATATGAGGTGTGTCCAAATGAAAACGAAAACAACTAATTAATATCACAGGCTTTTGAAGCAAAATTGTTTTACTGTCCACAAAGTTACTTGTAAACAACTAATTTACTTCAAAGGGGACACCCACACCCATAAATTACGTAAGGTCAAAAAGGGGGGGAGGGGTTTGGAAAAATCTCACCAAATCTCACCAAGGGGGGATGGGGGTCGATTAAAATCTCACGTCAACTTTTTAAGTTAGAAATTAACGATTTTCTTTGGTTTTTAAGTTTGAGAAAGGAAAATAATTTTTACAAAGTTGTAGGTAAATCTCAGGGGTCCAGCAAAGTCTCACTAAACCTCACCAAAGGGGAGAGGGGGGTCCAGATTTGGGAAAAAACACCTCACGTAATTAATGAATGTCCCCAAAGATGTCTATATTTACATTTTGAATTGGCTGATCACTATTTTTGAGTCTAAAGTTGAAATCATTTATAAAAATATGTATTTGTACATCTAATAACCAAAAGAGAAAGAATAACTCTATAATAATTTTATGGGTTAGTATTTATAATATGGAAATGGTATTTTCAACTAATATTCCCACTTGTATTACCAAATTCTAAAAACAATTGAGAGTTAAGCTATGAAAATAGACCTTAGTATACTCTGTTTAATGCAGAAACCTGTCCAATGCAAAAATTTCAATACTTTTTATGCAAAGTATTAAAATATTTAAAAAATTCTTTGTCTGTAAAATATCAAAATGAGCTCTACTTTAAGAAAAAAAATTACTAAACACCTTCATAAAAATGTAGTGAGCTTCTATACAGTTTTTCTCGTTTATCTCAAAACAAGAAAAGTGGCGTTTGACATGTTTCTGAAATAAGTGATTCAATGAGGGAATTGCACGTTTTTTTTTAAATTTTATTATGATAGAGGATGAAAATCCATGAAAAATGACGTAAAAATTATTGAAATCGGAAAACTATTCCCCAAGATATTAATTTTTAAAATGTCGTTTCCAGTATTGGCGGAAAAAACAGTAATTTCGTTATGCGATAAGTACAAGGCTAATCCGGCCCGGGTGGCTGCTGTGTGACGTCACAACGCTTGGACCCACTGGTTTCGCCATGTTATTGTATGCTTAGCTTGCTTCATTCTGCTATTCTTCGCAAAGTTTTAACTAAAAAACTATGATATTTTAAAGACACATACAAATATTTTTTATAAAAATATTGGCATTTTGTTTTTCAAAAAATATTAATTGGTTTTGGAATTATTAGGATTAAAAGTTTAATATTTTTCTTTTTCTGGCCGTTCACTAGAGAAACAGACGAGTTTTATGCGTGTTTTGGTTTTATGATTAGTCTGATTTCGTTTATTTTCAACAATTCACTAGTTTCGACGGCGCTGTGACGTCAAATCCCGTTTTTTGATCACATGACTTTACTAGTGTTTGGGCAAAAATAAAATCGAATTTTAAGTTATTTAAAACATATTTTTGAACTTTAAAATCTGATATTTGAGAGTTTTAAACTATAACGTATCAAAAAAGTGTAAAATTAAGCAAATCCCTCACCTATGCAATTCCCTCAAGGTGGTAGGAGTAGGGACGTTGGGGAACAATATGTTGTGTAGGTTTCTTAAGTAATTTTTTAACTTTCTTAAATCTCTTCGATTAGGGCGCTGTATGTCATTTCAATGGATAAATCATGCTCATTTACCTAGGGGTACACATTACCTCCAGAGCCGTTAGATCAGATGCTTACTCCCCGAAATTCAGAAATGAAACGTTAAAACTTTGTTTTTTAGAGTCGAATTTCCAAAAATTTTTGGGGACGAAAAAAACTTTTTTTTTTGTGTTTTGATGATGCGTTAGTGCGGAAAAGTTGTCTAAGGTGGAAGAGGGTACCTGTGATTTTTTTCAGAATTTTGAACGGATTATAAAACGGATTATTTTGAACGGAGTTTATACGGATTATCTTTGCCCTGAAGGTTTTCAATGTTATCTTCTATAATAGTGCCCAACACAGGTAATCGCAAAAAGAGGCTTTTCACCCCTCCTTCCTATTCTAATCGCACAGCGAATGTCTTTACCGTATGGACCTTATATGGTCCATAGGGTATACTTAGTTATGGACCTTGGTGTATGCTATCCAAAAAACTCAAATATCTCATTGTAAGTGATAGGATTTTCAAGGTAAGCAGTAGGTGGATAACAGATTTTAAAATTTTGAGGGGGGTTGAACAGAACCCCTATATCCCCCTTGGATACGGCTTTGGCCCCAGGCCTTATGGGGCGGTTTGGCGAAGTATTAAATCACAATGCAAGGCCCTTTACATTGGATACAATAAGGGCAATATCCAAAATTTAAAATGAATGGTCCAATTTCGTTATCTGTTCCGTTAAAGCTGTTTGGACGCTAAATCTTAAAGTATCGTCAAATTGTTATACATTTGAGTAAATAGATTAAACATTACAAGGATAATCAATGGAGATGTGAAATGAAGGTTGAAACATAGAGTTAGCAACCTCTATGGGTTGAAAAGAAATACCAAAACCATTTATTTGAAACTGTTATATTTTTGGAGGAAGCAGTTATTTTGTAGACCAATATCAGTAAATTATTTGGTTCTGATTTATAAGATAATAAATGGACAATTTGTTTGAATCCCGTTTAAATTACTGAAAATAATCTGCTATTAAACCACTTTAATAGTACCCAGTTAAGCTTTTGAAGTGCCATACTATTGGTAATAGTAGATATAACTTAAATAACATACCTAATAAGTAACAGTTTCTAGGGAGCTTATTCTAAAAGTTTCTAGTTTATAAAGGCTTAAAACTTTAACTTCAATAACGTATATTTAAAAATTAAAATATACGTTTCAAAGAAGAAAATCGGTTATTAATGTGGCAGTTTTAAATAAATTTTCTTAAATATATCAAAGCTGTTATATTTTAGATGTTCCTGTTATTTTAATTTATTTTCTTTCTCGAGACATTACTGATGTGTATGATTTAATAAAAATGTAATTCTGAAAAAGATAATCTGTATTTTGGAAAGGTATGTTTTGAATTTAAGTCCTTAAACACTTAACTAAACTATTAAAATAAGGCAAGGGTAGAAAAATATTATGTTATTTTGGATTATTTTTTGTGTTGCCAGTTGCCTCTACGCTAGCAGTCTGCGCACTGTACTTGTCGTTGGTTTAATTCTTAGGATTCTCTTTTATGATAATTAGGTGAAAAATCAATGCTAAAGAAAAGAAAATAGCTTAATTTAATATTTTTCAACGCTTAAAAAACAAAATTTTTTCAACACCGATCTCTAACCTTCGTTTACTCTGTGCCTTTTTTTTCCAATCCGGAAGTTGCAAAATCACGAAGATTTACGAGAACGTAGAAGGCGAAGGTGATGATAATGACGCAAAAGCTGATCCTTGATGAAATTATGTACACAGAAAGAAGTATCTCAAATTTATGACGCAACACTGCTCGTGTGTTCTGGAGTTTGTTTTCAATAATCTGTTTTTAAGATAAGTCCCAAAGGCTTAAGGTGGTAAGTGTTTCAACCGAGTGTAGTGTGAACAAAATCATACCTTCTTACTCTTCTCTGCATTTTTCTCTGCACGTGACCTCTTGCTCCAATTTTTAGTTGTTAACCCGGTTAAATTTATTACTTTGCTCCCCTGAATATCAAACCTTGAAAGCATTTGTTTGAACTCTTTTGGTGTAAGTAGCAATTTGTTTATGTTTACCCTTTCACTTTCAAGTTCACTGTTACTACGGGTTGTTGGAATTTATTCAACTCTTTTGTCTCGCCTTTTCAAGGCTTTTCAGAGCTTAAAATATGTAAGGGCTAATTTGAGGTTACAATTAAAGAAGCTATCTAGTTTTAAAATAAGATTTTAAGTAACATAATGAGACCTTAACTTAATGAGGTTTTTATCCTCAAACTGTATCCTGAGTTACTGTATCAAGACATGTATTGATTACCTACATCTTATCAAGGCTTATGAAGCCCTTTTATTTTCATTATATTATGCAATTCTTTGGAATTCTACTTGTATTTTGATCCGAAGTCACTACCATTCCATTTTAAGACCATTACCATTCCATTTTTTTCTGTAATTTTAAAAAAATCTGCTAGACTGGAGAAAGTTATTTAAAAGATAGTTAGTTCAGTCTTGCAATAAGTTATGCCCTTTTTATTTGAAATACTACTTGCTTAGTGTAAAAGGCTGTTATTCATGGATTAAAATTAAAGAATTTGTCTTTGGATAGGTTACAAAATCAATTTTGTGTTAGTTATTGCTAGTCTTAATGATTCAGACTGTTTTTCCCACCTAAAAACCTACACATTTCTGTAACATTGAGTGATAACCTTTTGCTTTTTCTAAACAGCAGAGTCATGGATTCCAAAGATGAAGGAGGCATGAATATTAACAGACAACGCAAGTGTGGCCTGCCGGGCTGGATGGTGAACAACATTGAGCGTTTGAACTTTGTGACAGACTTTGAGCAGTATGGCAGCAGCCCCCCAGAGCATGAAAGCTTCCTGAATGATGCAGTACAGGCAAACAGCAACATCTGCCCTAAACCTCGTAATATAGGTATGTGAGCTTTTTGTGAATACAGTGAACCTATAGTTAGTATTGTTCAGGCATCATGGATTCAAGAGAGGGCACACTGGAATGTGCCCCTCCCCTTGGGCTGAAAAAAGAGATAAAAGGCCCAAAAATGAAAAAGAAATTATCTGAAATGCCAAACTCTTTCTCAGTCATTCAAAAAAAATTTTTATTTCTTTAACCTTTTCAGTCCTAGCTGCCCCCAAATTTTCCATAGGATTCAATGGGAATCTCGGGTGGTCTAGGACTAAAACGGTCAATCCTTGCTCTGTCGCATGTCATAGATCCAAAGGAACTGGCTTATTTTCGTAATGGTCATAAGTGTGTGACGGGTTAAAAACTTGCTGGGCTGTGGGTTATTTCATTGTTGTAATTGTGTGAATGTACTTTTCTAGCTATGTCCCCTTTCAATACCCAAATCCAAAGAATGTAAGGGGCAGGGGACACTGCTCTAGAGAATTACAAGTCATAAAACTGTTGAGAAAGGCAGGGTTCCCACTGTCCTTGAAAGTCCTTGAATTTTTTTCTGTTAAAATTAGGTCCTTGAAAGTCCTTGAAAAATGCAAAAGGTCCTTGAATTTTGAAATAAACTTAAAACTATGATAGTAACCCCCTCTACATTGGTTCCGCAAGTGAACAAACTAGGTAGAAAATTAAGTTGGAGTCAGTAGGCATTTTAAAAACAACTCCAATTGCTCTAGAAAGATTATAATTTTTAAGTGTCTGCGAAAAAAGGTCCTTGAAAAATTTTGTTGAGGTCCTTGAAAAGTCCTTGATTTTCAATGTTTTCAAAGAGTGGGAACCATGAAAGGGGTTTCAATTGAAAGTACTTGTACTTGTTTCTTTTTTCGCTAGAATAGTGTACAGAACAGAAGAAAATACTTTGAAATAAGAATACCTTTTCACCCTTAAAAAAATGGGATTTTCGGTAATACCATGTGTCAAGAGACTTCAATGTTTTATATGTACTAGTTGCTTAGACTCCAAAATGATGTTTGTTCTAGTAAATCATGTTAAAAATATTGCTTCAAATAATTTTAGAACACAACATAAATTTTGAGTATCAATATGAATGCACATTCTATTCAGATTAAAAAACTACAGATTTTACCTTTGATATTGATAATCAAGACCTCTGATTTTAAATTCTGTATAACCATTTTATCTTTAATAATTTTTTTATTAAAACAAGCAACAAAAACTCCTTGTTCACCACATGGTATCACCCGGGGCTTACAAAAGTAGCTGAAAATCTTGACCTCATAAATTTCAAATTACTCTAATTGTTTACTCCCTTAGAGGATTGAATATTCTGTTAAAAGTTCACTCTGATTTCAATATTTTTTCCTCTGTCTTGTACTGATATCGCTAAAGCTTCCTTATGGGAATATGTCCTTGGTGTAGCAACTTACTCTCTTCTTTTTTCTAAGCCAGTGTGTTATCTAAACTTGAAGTCCACATGGTCAGAAAAGGAGGAATCTTATCTTGGCTCTCTTTATTTGCAGATTGTTTTATTTGAGTGCTTAAGGGCATGTTATAGCATAATTCAATAAACAAAGTAAATAATGATATTTGCTCGGTGAGAACTTTCCATTTGATCTGTTTAATGAGGTGATATAAATTTGATGTCTCTTATAATTCTTTTGTGGGAATAACCAGTTTCTCTTGACGTCAGAGTAATAAATTTCTGTGTGGAAATGATGGAACTTGACACTGACAATGCAAAATGTTGTCTAGGTTGTTAGAAAGAATGACTAGTTGAAGATATGTATGCTGTAGTGATATTTCTGAATTTTTACTGGGTAGAAAATATGTAAGGTAAAGCTATAAATTTTTAGAGGAAATGCAATTTAAGTATTCATTTATGCCTTTTGATCTCAAGGTTTCTCAAGCCCACATCATCAGGGTTTTAGCTAAAAAAATCTTTTGGCAAAAAAAAGATAACATGAAGAAAAAAAAACTAGCAAATGTTTAAATTACAAATTGGTTAGATACAACAGGTTTTTTACTTCAATGAATTTAAAAGAAACTACACAAAAACCAAATTTAGTACTAAATACTTATTTAAAATATATTTAAACAACTTTTATCAACCTTTCATCCCTTCAGTGGGTCAATAAACTGAGGACCAAGTGTGCTTGGGAACTAAACACTGGGGGGTCTTGCGTTAGACTGACCACCTAACCAAGACATATTCCTTGCACCCCAGGGCCCCACGGTCAAGAGAACGAAGATGGGCATCGTAGGCCATGGCCCTCTAGGGCTGTTGCGCCAATGAGTTTAGTTTTAGTTTTTAAACAACTTTTAAGCTTATTTATAATGTTTAGTACTTTTGCAAACATGGTATACAATATTTCAGCGTTCTGGGGTTTCTTTCGCATTTTGTGATATAAGCCACCAGTTAGTGAAATTTTACTCAATTTTCAAAAAACCTGTTGGAATAATGTTAATTTTTTAAGTTGCATTTCTGTTTAGGTCTGTTATTTTCCAAGGGAAGAAGACGACTGCGGGTTGTGTGATGTAAATGATAATTAAATTGCATCCCCCAGTCTTCCTAGCGAATAAATAAATAATTGCTTTTCTTTTTATGTATATAGACACTTTGCTTTATGACTTTGATTATGTTTTGACTAAATTACTTTGATTTTAAGCATCTGTCTCATTAAACCCACTTGAATTTGGGTTTTTTAAAACTACAGTAAACTCTCGTTAGTACGCCCCCGCTTAGTGCGACGTTCCGCATATTACGACATTTTTCTCCGGTCCCTGGGACCAATAGGCCTTTTATCATTAAAAACTATCCGCTTATAGCGCCCCCGCTTATAACGACTTCCCGCATATTTCGACGTTTTTCTCCGGTCCCCCGAAGAAAAATCCCGGTTATTAGGTCTTCGAGTTCCTTTCAAATAATGTATGAGCTACAGAAACCGTTGAAAATGCGAGTATAGAACAACGAGAAATTGCTAAAAGCTTGAATGTAACAGACTTTAGTTGATCTGCGGATTGGCTGGATAGATTCAGGAAAAAAAATGGAGTTTTTTGGGAGGAATAACTTTTTAGTCTCACAAAATGAAATAAGAGAGACACCATTTTATTTGTTTTGTCATGATTTTCAAGTAGTATACCAATAAAAGTTGTAAAGGTGTTTGTTCTGTTTTTAGACATTGTTCTTTCGTTTCTATTTTAGTGATAAAATCCCGCTTGAAAAGGTGTCTAGGTAAGATTAGGTATTACGGGTGTATCGCCGAAACGGTGTTTTATGGAATTCCGCATATAGCGTCGTACCGCTTATTACGACGTTTTTACAAATCCACTTGAACGGCGTACTAACGGGAGTTTACTGTAGTTTTTACGAAAAAAGGGGGTTTGGGTTTGTGGGCAGTTTGAAAACTCCGTCTGACAGTCACCTTTTTCCTTTCAGAAGAGACCAAGAACCTAGCCAACGAGGTGTCAGCCAAGCTTGCTTGCCCGCCTCGCATCGTTCTCCCCCCATCGCCAGCTCTGCACCCGCTCCCGCCCAGGCTGCTTCGACCCGAGGACCCGTTCTCCTCCCCTGACTCCACCCCTTGTGCCACGCCAGAACCATCCCCTGTGATTCGCCGCAAGGTCAGCATCCCCACCCCCAACGACACCGTGCTGACGAATCCCGGAAGATGGTTCTACCTGGGCAAAGTCAACAAGGTGGAGCCAAGGAAGAAGGTTGAAGCCAAGGAAAAAAGTAAAAAGCCCGCCCTCAAGCTCGTTATTTCCAACTTCGATTTGAATGCCGTCAGTCCCACCTCCTGGTAGTAAGGTCTTTCCTAGGACACCCAGAGAGAAGCAAAGATAACTACTAGTTGAATTTTTTTTTACATGACATTGCTCTTTTGGGAAAACTAATAAGAGTTCAATTTATAGTTTTAATATTCCTTAACTCAGTATAATTAATTCAGAAGGGATTGTTAACTTTAATGTGTTTTGTATATTCTGTGTAACAAATGGACCTGTATTGTTGGTAAAGTATGGAAATTCGATAGGAACCAGGGTATCTTAATGCAGTTTGTTTTGTTTTAAAGATAATTATGTCGTCCTCTCCTGTTACTCTGGTCATTTGTGTATTAGTTCTCGTTGGATTTTAAGCTACCTTTTCTTTAGTTAACTATTCTTTTATAACATTTCACATCAGTATTTTTATTCTTTTTAGCACCTTAAAGTTCAATGGTTGATAGCTCTGGTTGTGAACAGAACTTTTTGGGAAAAAATTAACTTTTTTTTAAATCTACAAAGTTCTTGTGCATTGTTGCAATTTAAACTAGTTATTTGAATGACTTTAATTTAAAAAAAAATCTGTATTTTTTTTAGCTTAATATATCTTTTGATTGACTACTTTAATATTCAGACTTAAAGTTAACACATAATTATTACAAATATATTTTAGTTAGTAATGATGAAAATGGTTAACAACTATTATTAGTCAATCTTTAAATGATATTTTAAATTTGAGAACAAATATTTAAAATAGCTATTAGTTATTTTTCTTGTAATAAGAAAACATTTCATAGAAAAGGTTTGACTGATTCCACAATTCTTTTTGTGTTGCACAATCTAAAAATCTTAATTTCAGTAAACCTTTTGAACTGATGATGATGTTAAATGCATTTAGATTAGAATATTTCCTCTAAGTTTGTAAGTAATTTTTCAAAACCATGGCTAGGTTATAATACCTCAACAGTATTCCAAATTATAATTATCATAAGATAGGGTTGCACTGTATTCTTTATTCCAAATTTTAAAATTTAGTTCACTGTTTTAGTGTTTTGATAGTAATTTAAAAACTATATCAGTTGTTTATAATGAAACACCTCAGGATTTTCCATTGCGGTCATCTAGGCATCAGTTGTCTAGTAACAATAGTGTGGTTTACTTGTAGGCATTAGGGTTAGAATTAAGCACTTACTGAAGCCTTGTAGGAACGGGAAAACTCTGGCTATGAGATAATATAGGATGAAGAAAAATGGCATTTAATAAAACTGGATCTAGTTGTTTACTAATGGGAAAGAGTTAAACGGGCATTACTTTTAATATATAATATTATTAAAATGATTTTGATAGTTGTATAAACTTGTTTCATATTGCATAACTCAGATTTTGGTAACATGGATTGATGATTTACAACTAAAGAGTTACTCCGATTTAAAATACTAAACTCTTCTCTTATCCTTTATATTTTATTAAGAAGACATTTTTTCATTCAAAAATGTTCCTTTTTGTTGCAATGTAAGAAAGGGTTTGCTTGCAAGCTCCAATGGGAGAAATTGGTTCTCGTGTATTGATCGAGACTTACGTAATCTATCTTTGCAAGTTTTGCATTTAACTTCAAGCAGGACAGAAACTATTTTTTATAGCCCTTTCCCTTCAAACCAATCAAGATAGTCTGGATACATGAACTCTCTGGGTGTTCCCCAGGCAGTTGGTAGAGCGCAAAGACATTCCGAAGAGTCTGGTTTGAATTAACGTGTTTTTAATTTGCCCTATTTTTGTGTAAAGTATTTTCATATTTGTAACTGAAAAAGGGCCTTTGAGCTTGATTTTGTACCTGAGTGAGTGAGGTTGGACGCAGAGCCAGTTACGAGTCTTAGTAGTGAAAACTGGAGCATGCGGTGCATACTGTTGAGCCAAAGTTCATTACAGGGATGTTGTATGTATGACTGAAAACATTTCTGCAATCAAATTTACTCAGCACAATTTTTTTGAATTTTTAAGAAATTTAACACACAACTTCATGGATTTTATTTAGTTAAATGTTTTCATTCATTAAACAAGGAACAACATTAGAAGTTAAAAATGCTGACATATGAGATGGTATGTGCTGATCAAAACTATTTTTATTTTGAGAACACCTAATTTCTGATAAAAATTCCTTTACCATTAATGTTCAAATTAGCCTCAAAATATTTGTTTCTTAAACTGTCAAAATCATGCATCTATTGTTTGGCAAAAATATTAAAATTAATTAAACTTGCAACATCCCTGTTGATTTTTTTTTGTAAAATACGGAAGTGTAGACTATCTTGTTCTATAGAGCTTCAATAAAATCTGTGAATGAAAGAGTAGACCGCTTGATTATGAATGGTAATTTATGTAATTCAGTAAGATTTCTGGAATTGTTATTTATTAGAACTCTTGTATATGCATGTAAACTTTTATTGGTTGTTTAGAAACACTTCTATTTCATTGTAATACATTATAACAATTTATGCACAAAAACCTATACAGCTGGTAGTGTTTTCATAGATATAAAAAAATAAGGTAGTGAATAAAATCTCAACATAATTGCTAATATTCTCCTTTTGCTTTTTAATAATTATCTGGTTTGTAATCCTGTTGAATACTTGTGGTTTTAATTAAGTTTTGCACCAATAATTGTTAAAGTTAATACCTGTAATACTTCAAAAATGGTGCATTTTTTTAGTTTCTTGTAAATATACTTTTTTTGTAAATACTAGTTGAAGTAGTTGAGTGTATATTTTGTTGAATGTGAATGCATTTCTCTGTTATAATAGAAACAAATTAATATATTTGAATTTAGCCCCATTGTAAATGTTAATACTCTAGTAGGCAGTTGTATTAATTAACTAGCAATTTGATCTTATATTCAGTCTGCACTTTTAGAACTAAAGAAATAAAATTGTGTGTTAGAGAAAACTGCTTTTTTCTTGTCGTTTAAAATCTAGCCTAGGACTTTCAACCTGAAATACACACTTGAAATAGGGGAATCAGTCTGAAAATGAACTTAAAAATCTGCAATGGTGGAAATTTTTATATCTAACACACAGAGTGTAAAAAATAGTAACAACTCGAGTTTTCTACTCAAATTATAGAATAAGAATATAAAAATTACAACTTTTAAACACTTGTTTCAAATTTGAACACACAAAGGCACAAAAAACTTGACTGTCAAAACTTTGCCAAACTAACTTGATAGGGTATAATTTTTTTCACTTTCCCCAGTAGCAGAAAAGATACCTATTCTACTGGATTTCAAATAAAGAATACATACAATTTGTATTTAATGTTATTGGAAAATGACAGCATCCTGTCTATTTATGTAAGAATTGGATTAATCATAAAAATGAGTAGTTTCCATTTTTATTTATTTTGCATTGATATGATTGTTACCAATACCTACACTCAGAGCTTTTTAAAAAGGGCAGTTGGCCTCCATGATCCCCTTAATTTTTTCAGAAAATTCTACTTTACTAATATCAAATATTTTTGGAACACAGACCTTTTCCCAGAGTTCCTTTTTTCCCCCCAAGTCTCAAATTTGCCTTAAAGAAAGTTTTTCCAAGCTCAATGGATACATTTTAAAGTACCTAAAACTCATTAATTAATTAAACCTTTGTTACCTAAGGAACAGGGCTGGCAAAAGGAACAATATGATTTTTTTTGTACCTGTTCCTTAACCATATTCTCTACTAAGAAGAACGATTAAGTTCTGGAACAAAATTAACGCTTTAGTGAAGAATACTTTCGCTCTGGCACTAAAGTCAAAGCTGAAAGTCTAGTTTAATTTCCCTTCGGAACAAAAATAAATGCTTCAGTTGTGGATAATTTTGTTCTGGAGAAAAATTCTACATTTTAACGATTAGTTTTGCTCTGGCACAAAATTTGGCCCTTTAGATTAGTTTAATTTTACTCCTGAATGAAATTCAAAGTAGATGATTATCTTCAAATGATTCGAGATCGACTATCAATTCTCTGCCAGGGCAAGATGGTTTGTTGCGGAGCAAATATTATAAGCCTGCGAGTAAATTTTGTCTTTTTACACATTTGCTTCCAGCCCTACCATACAGTTTTTTTGTTTTCAGAGCATCTATATGCATCATACATTTCTTGAAACTGTTCCATTACCCAGGACTAACAAATTGGGTTTTTTTTTGCTAGGTGGTTGGGAATGAGGAACGGGAAATCCAAGTTTGAGTAGGGGTACAGGAAATTTGAGTAGCTAGCTTGGCTACTTAAGCATCTTCTTCGAAGAAGAAGAGGGAAAGGAGGTGGGGTAGTTATTCGCAAGAAGTAACCAGTTTGGCTCTCCCTACCTCCTAGACCCTAGGAAGTGAATGGCCTGGCTCGTTTGGGGTTAAACCACGGCTTACTAGATACTTATACAGGCTAGCAGAGTACGGAAATCATTGCAAATCCAGATGGCATTATTGGACAAACTGGCAAAGCATATTCACAGTGTTGAAGGCGGTGGGTGATATAGGTAGGTCTTGTAGCGCTCCAAGCGGGAAAAGTTGTCAAATGGTTTTCATTGTTTAAAACTCGGCTAGCCTGTATAAGTATCTTGTAAGCCGTGGTTAAACTAACTGCCTAGCAAGGAAAGACAAACTTTACTACCACCAAGATGCCTTTGGTGTATTCTTCCTATATCCCCCACATGATCTTTCCCAAAATTCCCATCTCTTATGATTTCATGTCTTTTCGAATGAAAAAATATCCACTACAATAAAGATCTAAATGTCAGTTGTTTTACACGTGGCCCTTTTTACGCTAATTTCTAACTATATGGAGACTGGGCTGCGTTTGCCCTAGTATTTTAGATTTTACCCATTAAATTGTTGTCTAAGCCTAAAAGTAAACGGGATATTAAGTAAAAGTGGTGCTTTGTGCAACTGAAGATTGAAACTAAAATTCAGCATTCTTGCTAATACAGCCCGGCTATAGGGGAGTTGTGTGTTTATGTTGATTGAAGTATAAGCAATAAGAAAGGGGATCGAGGAATTCTCGAAGCAGCTGTATGCAGTTTTTTTACCATATCTGTGCATTAAACATTGGTGTTCCTTTCAATCCATAATTGATGTTTTCTACATGATAATAATTTGAATAGATCCAAGTTAAAGAGTTATCATTTCATTTCTATCTAAAAAATTATTAAAATGTACAAGGCTAGTCATTTTCAAAGCTGTCAAGCAGTATTGATTTAATACGTAGACACCTTTTGCAGAAAGATGTTAAGAAGGCTTTAAGTTTAAATTTCGGCCGAATTTCCCAAGTTTTTATTATTTACAACCCTTCCAATGTCCTGAAAGTAAGAAATTTTTTCTATTGTGGCCTAATGATTCTTTTAGTTGTTTCTTAACAAAAAATTGGGTAAATGTCGTCGTCGTAAAGCTTCTAAGTTTTAACTTTCATCAAAGCCACATACGACGATAGAACAGATTTTGTTTGTAAACAATACAGAAATACAAGAAATTGAAAAGAGTTTAGTTGTTGACAGGTGTGAATCTTTGGCGCAATGGCTGCGTTGTAGCGGATCCTCAAAGTTAACTGTAAATTTAACTATTTTTGACAGACTTTTTTTTGTTTGTTTTGGTTTTGGTAAAAAATCAAGAAGGCAGGTTAGATTACTCGTATTACTGTGGAAAATTAATTATTTTGCTGACCAAAGTGTTCCAATCGTTCTTTTTTATACTGTTTGGATAGTCTCTTTGTCTTATTTCTGTTGTATCTTCGCAAGTATGCCTCTGCATTTTTGAAATTTGAGTTTACCATTTTAAAATGAACTTACCTATTTACTTACTATAACCTTAAAATTAGAATTAGTTACTTTTGTATTTTGAGAGGAAAATTTATAAGAATTAAAAATGCCTTTGTACAATGGAAAGCTCAAATTCCAATTCATTGGCCAAACTATTGGAGTATAGTGGGATATACTACCTAAGCAGGGTTCAACAGATAGTCACCAAGGCCATAAATGATTAAATATGATGGTACTTGATGTCGTATGGCATTGGGATTTTTGTCAACCCACCTTGATGTTTAGAGAAATTACGCCGAATTGATGCAATATTATTCTGTAAACCCCGTTTATTAGGGATTCCCCTAGTACACAACATAGAAATGAGCAAGCAAATTTTTGGGCCAAGAGCGGACCTGGAAAAAGTTGTAACCTTCCCCCAAACGTAATAAAATTTACCCGAACCTTATGTATTGCTCCTATGGAGCTGGCAGGGGCTTTCCCCGAACCAGGTTCGTAGGTTCGGGCACTTTTTCCAGGTCTGGCCAAGAGTGGATCATATTTGATGTGACCAGATCCTCCTCTGCAAGAGACTAGACTGAATTTGAGAGAGGTTTTGACCTCCAGTATTTTTCCACGAAGGTCTCCCTTCATGACTAAAAATTAAAGTAAATGCTGTTGCTGATATCCTTACTCAAAAATCCCCAAACAAATCAAACATTGAGAAAATAAATGGTTCAAATCCATTAACTGTCCTATTAAATTTTACCTAGTTGTTTTGGGTGCCAATATTAGAAACATTCCCAAAAATATCAGACTGAAGTGATAAAAAAATATATTTATATCAATCAGTTTTCCTTAAATCCAAAAGTTATTTTTTGGGGTGAAAATTTTAAGATGTCAGAATGTTTACTAATTGTGCTAAAATTTTACAAATATCATTATTTGTTGTTAATTGGTACAAAGCCAAAAGGGTCACCCTAATTTATATTGTATATCTTGTTTCTAGTCCCAAATTCCAATTCCTTGTCCATCTCAAATTATAAGATTAACTTTTCTATTTTCAGGATGACTGTCTACAATTTGTACATATTTAATGCTGCAGGCGCTTGCATTTACTATACTGAATGGACTCGAAGGAAGGAGGCTGGAATGTCTAGAGATGAGGTAAGAATCTGAAACTTTAGCATGTAATTTTTTTCAATGCAAATTTACTTTAGATGTTTTTTGCTAATATATGTATCTGAAATACTAACCACATGTTCATTTTAAGAAATTAATTCATATGTATTTCTTTTTGATCAATTGATATTTGAGATCATGTCATAAATTTTCCACGATATTAACTCAGCCTGAGCTGTGTGAAGAAATAGTCAAAAAAATTCCTTAAAGTGTTAACTACTGGCAAAAATTTACCTTATTTCTTTACTTTTGGTGAAAATATCTTTTGAGAGTATCCAGAAAATAAATGTTATGTTCTATCAGTTCTGTGTGCAGTACTGATTTTCTCAATAGAACTAAACCTTAGCATAAAAACAGATTTAGATGTTTACAAAATTCCTAACTTGATAAGAAGCCTTGGCCATCATTATAGCAGTTCAATAAGGAACACAAAGGTTATGTAATATTAACCTAAGTCAGGGCTTACCATTAGCTCCTTCTGGATGAGGATCCTCTTTTGGGGTCTTTCCCGCAGAAAACTTGGAAATTTTACCCCAAAAAACAGAGTTTACTCATTTTTGGCCTTTCTGGTATATAAATTAATATTTGAAACAAGTATTCATAATCATATCCCCAAAACCTCTTGTCAGACATATCTCAAAGGCAGCAACTCTAAATTTCCAAAGGTAATAAACCTTTTTAATCGCAGACCAAGCTGCAAAAAAAGCACCTAATGAATTAATAAGAGAGTGGATATCCCCAGAAGACATTTTTACTCACATCTCAAGTGAAATCTTTGCTGACTGAAGAAAAATGGAAATACTGTAAATACCATGTATTTTTTATTTTCCAAAGGGTTATTCCAATGGGCTATTGCATTGACTTTATGAAATACTGAACAATTCTATTTGTATAAAGTTCTGAATCTAGCAACATGTTTTCTTAAGAAATTCCAAGTGCTTTATAGTTTATTGTATTCCAAACAGTTGTTTTTTTTTATTAAAATGTTATTTTTTGGTTGCAGGAGATGAAGTTAATGTATGGATTGCTGTTTTCACTCAAGTCTTTTGTTTTAAAACTATCCCCAGTGGATTGGTAAGAGTTTTATCATTGTTCTAACTCAAAATATTATGTTTTAAAAAAGGGTTGGAGATTTTCCCCTTTCAAAATAGGCAAAGAATGATACCTAGCTACTAGGAAACTTTTCAAACTTTTTTTTCTCATAAGAACTACTCTATCTTGAGTTTACTCTTTGAAAACTTGCCAACTCTCTGACCTTCTGAAAATTCATCTTTATTTACTTGGGGTACCAAATCTATTCACAATGTTGATACAATCCCTCCTTTTCCCGATCTGAATTTCTTGCGCCAAAAAACCCAAAACAACCAACCAACCCTATCTGAATTTTCTGCAAGGGGTTGTGTATCTAAATTATGTATGATCACCAATTTTCGTTCATCTGTAGAAGCCTTTTTTCTTTATAAAATGTGTGTCTTTTTCAACAGTAAATTCGCTTCATCTCTGAAATGCTTCAAAAATCCTAATTTTCCTTTTAATTTTTATTTCTTATGCAAGAAATAACCTTTCATATCACTTGATAACATTCTGTGTATGATTCAGTTTTTATCCATTATTAGAAAATAAGGATTCTTGCAATTTATTTCCACCTTAATCAAAAAAAGTGGCCCTACTTTATTTTTAAATAAAATTAAATTAGCCATTAAATTATAAGGCCATGGTGCCTTTGCAGATGGAGTTTAGATATTCCAAGTGAATTAACAACTACAACAGGACCATGGTTTTTGCTTTGTGGTCAGTGATGTATCCTTGGGATTTAAAAAAAAGAAAAATTCAGAAATTTTCCTTTTTTGATTAGAAAAGAACTAAATTTACCCTGTGTGAATTTTTTTCTGATTATGTCATTGTTTGTTGTAACCATATGAAGTAATAACCTTGAATTATTATATTAACTGTTTTTCATTTTTATCCCTTATAAGTGAGAGTTAAATTTTCAATCTACTTAAAGAGAATTCCATTAGGGATTTTTGTAAAAAACCTTGAAATAATCCTTAATTTTCAAGTTCAAACTCTTAGTGACCTTTTGAGAGTTTATTGCATTTCCCTTAAATAATTAACTCTATTAATCACATCATAAGGTTTAACAAAATATATTTTTTTATCCCCAGCAAAGAAGGATTCTTGAATTATCGTACAACCAAGTACAAGCTCAACTTTTACGAAACAGCTTCAGGTCTAAAGCTGATCATGAATACAGATATCAATGCTCAGAATGTCCGGGAACTTCTCCAGAGAATCTACAGAGAGGTAAACTTAAATTTCAAGTACAATCAAACCTGCTTATAACGCCAGTCAATGAAATTTAACTTTTTTCTGGACCAAGAACAAAAAGGCGCAACCCTAGTGGAACTTTTTTATTTCCCACCTATGCTTTTTACTGTGATGCGCATTTTAATTCTCTAAATTCAGACCTAATAGTATTTGACTTACTGAAAAGTTGGAAGCTGTGATTTCTTTCTATATATTCTCATTAGTCTAGTTCTGTAGTGAGAATTTTTAGGTACAATTTAAAAATTAGCACTATCTTCATTTAAGGCAGATTGTAGCTCTTGGATACTTCCTGGTGGGTGCTTAGTGACTGCTAGTTCTGTTTCTAGCTCTTGTATGTACTTCATTGACTAATTCAATGACTTGGCTCCGAGAGTATCCTCTCCACAGTATGATTTGGCATAACATTGTCAATTATAAAAAGAAAAACTTGACCTGAATTATAATAATAATATAGGTGGGAAAGAAAAACAGTTTATTGTAGTAGATACAAATAAAAATCATTACCATCAAAATTATAATTTTTAAAGCATTTTTTTGCATACATTAGTTGTGTTGGAATAAATTAACACTCCATACAGCAATATTTAAAAATGCAATTGTAAAAAAGCTGAGGGTGTTGGAAAAAATTCTGATTGCAAATTTGAATTCAGCAAGAAAATTTATAGTATTAGAAACTATAAGTTTTTGGTAGGGGCAGGAACTTACCACAGTTTCCAACATTTCAAGACCCAATAATAAAAGGGCTAACATAATAGATATAAAAATATTTATTTTAAAAAAACTGCACAGAAAATTTTAAAATTTCTCTATTAGGAAAAGGACATTTTTAATGGTTTGTTATGTGAAGCCTTTTTATAAAAAAATATTAATGACACAACAGTTGTCAATATCACTATTTTCTTCAAAAATTCTTCTTTCCGGGAATACTACTTTTATATAATACCTCCAGTTTCTCTGGGGATGAATTATTTCTGTGCAGTATTAAAGTTTACAAAATAGATAAAAACCCTTAGGGATTTTAAATTTAGTGCTAGCTTTAAAATATACATTATCTCTTAAATAAAACATTTATCTATTTGCTGCTAATTATCTTTTGCATATTAAAAAACTATACTTAATTTTACTAAAAGCTTACATACTGTTTTACTTTCAGGTGTATGTGGAATATGTTGTAAAAAACCCTGAATGTAAAGTTGGAAAAGAAATTATTTCTGAGGTTTTCCAGTCAAAATTAGACAAGCTGGTTCGGAGCTTCCCAATATTCTCTTCAAGAATACTTTAGAATTTATTACATATGTCCACAGGATTTTGTATATATATCTGCATACTATACTGATTTATCGAATCAACTAATTTTTATTTTGTACATAGAAGCTTAACATTATAATTATTTGATTAAATATTTTTTTATACTTCATTCATCATTACCTACTCTACTTATAACACAACTCTTTGTAAACACTTTTAGGAAATATAATGCAGTGCAACTTAAATAACTCGAACATCTTTAATTTGCAGCCTTCTCTTGGTTCCTTAAAGTTCCCATTGAATTAATATTTAAAAAAGTGGATAATTTTTTAAATTTATAATGGCTTTTTGGTTGTACATCATTAAAAAAAACATCACCTGAATGACAAACCTGAAACCCTTGTGACTTAACAAAGGAGTTACAATTTGTTTCAATATGGTCTCCATCCTGTTTTTCAACAAAAAAAAGATGAAATCTTCTGGAAGTGATCAGTGTAATGTGAAAGCTTTGCTAGTGAATATTCGCATTGTTTTTGAGTAAATCACTTGTTCAGAACAAGAATTTAGCAATTGCTGAATAGAAAAGATTGGTTGTAATATTTTCAATCATTCAGTGGAGCAGGAACAAAGCGGTGGATATTTTGAAGTTTGATAGTGGCCCCTTCCGCTTTGAATCATCCAAATTACACCGTAGTAATAAAAACAATGACTTAAATTTGCAATAACCTTTTACTAAACAACACCATAGGTTAGTATTTCATGTTTTTCATTATCTGAATTTTATAAACGAAATTTCTGGTATTTTAAACTGTCATTTCTTAATTATTTTTCATTCAGTGTGGTAAATCAAGATTTAGTTGCATAAATGTAAGCATGCAATAAAACTTCTTAAGTATTATTAAATGAACAATTAAAAAGGAAAAAGAGTATCCAATAAAACATTTATTCACATACATATCACAAAAATACAAGTACAAAACATCTAAAAGAAACTTTCAAAAACTTCTTCAATCATTCGAAACATAATTTTAACAATAACATGTTAATCTGCTTTTGTTCATTGGATGTTTTGAGATGGGCATTGAACACCAGTTAAACAACCAGAATAAGACACAAAATCAACATTGATTTTTTTCAGTCATAAGTAAATAACAGCTAATATTTAACAAATACTTTACAACAGCAAAAATCAGGTATCTTCAATAAACCTTTCAGACAATCTCCCTTTTTCAAGGGCATAAACTCAGATTTTACAATTGTATAAAACAATGTACTGAGTCATTTTCCACATGCTATGAAAGTGTTTCAGGTTATACATAATTATACACTTTACTAGTTTAAATCACTGGAAAAGACAGTTTGTAATGGCCCAGGTGAACTTTTTGTGTTCAGAGCATGTCTTATAAAAAAAATTAGGAAACTCCTCAGGGTTTTGAAAACTAACTTTTAATACTACCTTGTTGAACAAGATATGTTTAGGTAAAAATGCTTTATTCCTCAACCAATAAAAGTGAGTTCATTTCTTCAAACTGAACCTATTGGACTTTTCGAGTACTCGAGCAAATGTAATGATTTGGCTGAAAACTAATTCTTCAACAATCAACACTCGATGTGGTACACTGATTAATATATAAAGCTCGCATGTTTCTGTCACTTTGTGTTGGTTCAACTAACCAAGACAGCCATCATTAGATAAAATATTAATGCTCTTGTATTAGAACATCGGGATTTAAAATATGGAGGTAATACTGAATAGACTGATGAACTTGTTACTTATATAGAGGTTTTACTCAGAGGTTGTAATTTTTTAAATGATTGGCACATTTAGGACTTGGCACAATCCTGAAAAAGGTCATGGGGATACTTAAACTGTCTTTTATAGCATATAATACCTAGGACAAATCACAGTGTACCTTCAATAAACCTAAACGTATTCAAAGAGAGCTCATAGTATAGGGCTCTTTTGGAAGACTTCAATTTCTTGCTTTGAGTCAGAGGCATAGCCAGGTCAAAGAGAAGCAGTATTTGTTACATTTTCAAATCAAAATATATAAAAGAAACTTAATTATTGGAAACTATTACATGGTTCCCACTCTTTGAAAACATTGAAAATCAGGGACTTTTCAAGGACCTCAACAAAATTTTTCAAGGACCTTTTTTTGCAGACACTTAAAAATTATAATCTTTCTAGAGCAATTGGAGTTGTTTTTAAAATGCCTACTGACTCCAACTTAATTTTCTACCTAGTTTGTTCACTTGCGGAACCGATGTAGAGGGCGTTACTATCATAGTTTTACAGTTTCAAACATTGCTGTCAAATGCAGAAAGGAAATTTAGATAAATAAGCGGCCGCTGGAGTGGCCGCTAATAAAAGGCCGCTGGAGTGGATTCAAAATTCAAGGACCTTTTGCATTTTTCAAGGACTTTCAAGGACCTAATTTTAACAGAAAAAAATTCAAGAACTTTTAAGGACTTTCAAGGACAGTGGGAACCCTGTATTACTACCAGAATCTTCATTTAACTTGTGTCAGTTTCCTTAAAGTAATTGTATTGCATGTCTAATTAACTTATACATAATATTTTTTGAATTATATGTACAAATTTACTGTTTATAATTATTGTAATGTGTATAGAAGCATCACATTTAGCTATTTTATGCATATTCACATGTTTAAAACACAAGGTCAAAATTTGGGTGATCTCCTCCTGACAGCCTTTTTTACAAGCTCTTTTATTAAGAATTTTCTATTTTTTTTATGAAGGTCTGGTTTGAACTACTATGGTTCATTGAGGTTTTACTGTTGTATATGAGGATTAAATCCAGCATTTCCTTTTTACTTAGGTATTTCAGAGATAAAAGAAAAACCTAATTTTAACAAAATAAAAGTGTGTACTTTGTTATTCTCCTATTTTTAATGAGAAACACTAAAATTCGTAAATGTTTAAAGTAATAGAAGTAAAATTCAAAATGCAAATGAGTTGTCTTAGGTATAAATTACATAAAATATTCCAGTTTTCTTTCATAAATAAAATTAAAGCTAAATTATTCATCATTGAGTATAGGAACTTGTTGGCATGGGCAATAGGATACTTTATAAAATGTACGACTGGAAGCTCATATACAATCAAAATTAAGATATAAAACTCCTATTTATTTTTAAACAGTAAAGCCAACAGCTATGAATATTTTAAATCGATATCAGTTGAGCTACCAACACAAGTTGTATAAACATTTAAAATAAACAATTAATAACATCCAACAGAACTAAATGTTTTAGTTTTGGGGTTTTGCAGTTACTTCTTTTCCCTGGCTATGCCCAAGTACATGACCATTACATCTGAATGAGAAGTCAATAAACAGACAACAGAAAAGGGTTTTGCATGTTAAAATATGCCACCTCACTTGTTCATTCTAATCCAAATACAACGCTCATCGAAAACAAAATACGGTACCCAATATTAGGGGTGCTACTCACTTCAACTCAAAATCCCAGAAATCTATTAGAGTAATGAACCTTTTATCTGGAATCTCAAATTCCAAAATCCAGAATATTTAGGTTTTAAACAAACTCTTGTTCTGAAGGTATTTTCCCCACAAAACTAAAGTCCCACCTGATAAGATGTCTCGAATGTTTTAACTACAGCTGTATGTAAACATGACTCAATCATAGCTAGGGCAGTTAAAAATTTCTTTCAGAATGACGTAGCTACTATATAATCAGGCTTAGAACCGATGGTGGGACCGAATTCTTCATAAAAAGATGTTGTTAATGCTGGAACCCTACACTTATTTTTTAATTGGACCTGATTTTGCGCTTTCTTTGTCAAGCTTGAGAATTTACATAAAATTCTGGGATTCATGGTGTTAAAAAAACGGATTTACAGGGCTACCTCAGAATGGTAGCACCCCAGCAATACTTCCAACACAGACATACCTTCCACACCAACACAAAATCTAACTCATCAACACACAGATGGCCCCTGTCCATGTTCAAGAACTTCACCTATCACAAGAGTGTGGTCCCGTTTTCCGTGTAGTTGGCCCATGGCAAAGTAATATTCCACAAGAGGTCGGGCAGGAGGGTGGCATTCTCGGGAGCCCAAGTCCCGTTCTCGTAGGAAGGAAGGATGCATGGATGCAGGAGTGTCGGGCCCAGGAAGAAGTCGATCAGGTATGCAATCCCCGAGCCAGTCGTCAGGCCCACCATGTATGACAAGGTCATGATATTGCCTAGAAACAAGGCATTTTTAATTATTTCATGGGGTACAAAGGTTGCTATTGTATTTTATTAATCAAAACATGAAAATCCATCCAGATAATTTCTAGATATATAATAGCAAAAAAAAAAAAAAAAAAAAAGAAGGAAAAATCTGCATATTGCTGGCATCATCAGGTAACCATGAATCTTTAAATAATTGCTGGATTTTTTCAACTATAATCCCTTTAAAATGAACAACACAAATACAGTGTAGTCTTAGTCTCAATATGACAAACTTTCCATTTCTTGAAAAATATTTTCCACCTAGACATTAGGTATTCCTCTAATGTTAATTACCATTCTTATGTCGAAGACTTCATTAAAACCAGACTTGGATAATATAAAAGTGCACACCAATCGCAGATAGTTTTAGAAATTTTACAGAAAATCTTTTTAAATAACTTAAATTTTTGATAAATAAAGTTAATTTTTTCTTACTGTTGTAGTTTATGAAGCATTATTACAGTATTAAGGTGAGCAATGAGACTGTCATTATGATTTAAGTAAAAATTCAAACGACTGGGGGCAGTTAATTAATTTGCAAAAAAAATATTTGAAGAAATTTTTGTGCGCAGAGTGTTTTGTTTTATCCAACTATGATTAAAACCCTCGTTTTAATGAAATTTTTTCAGAACCAAAAATGAATTTTTCTATATTTGTAGCACTACTATTTGGATAGGTGATGATTCAGTTAGTAAGAATAGGCTCGTGACTTTCACAAAGGTGAAGGGCACACAAAATTATTTTCCTCTATGTATTCTTGAGGCCTTCCTTGTTATGTCGAAAACTCTTAATCTGGAAATCTTTAACCCATCCCTTTGACTTCACCATATTGAGAGCATACTGTAAAAACCACATTCCCACTGACAGTTCAAAGCCCTCAAACCATACCTGTCAGCTCCTTATGCTCGTCTGACACGACCGAAGGGGCGATAATCATGGGCACTGAGCCAGCCACTCCGTTGGACAAGCCTAGTATGAGAGAGAGGGCCAGGGCTGGGCCTTCCCCTGGCAGGGCAGGGGCCCCTCTGGGGGCAGCACACAGGGCAAGCAGGGGGACCAGCAGGACACGGGAGGCTGACAGCAGAAGCAGTTGTTGGGCTGTCCAGTTGTGGGAGATGGAGGCCAGGATCTGAAAGAGAGTTAACATAGAAGGTACTTACGTATTATCCCGTCAACCGTTCAGCGGCCGTCTAATTCAGCGGCACAGTAATAGTAAACTCAATGAGATTTGATAACGTTTCGGATTAAGCGTCACGGTCGACGGGATAATACGTAAGTACCACATAGAAATAAATGAGTTCCTGGATGAAGGATTTAATGAATGATTTAAATAGAATTTGGTTTTTACCACTTGGTAAAACAAAAGGATTTTTGTTAGTATCATTAACCATTTCATTTTCCTTGGCACACTCTACAAAACCTGTTGATTTTTGGTTGGTTGTTTTGGGTTTTGTTTTATGGCGCAAGGTCCTTATATCAGATATTCTGTGCCAAACACAAGGTTAATAGTTAAAATATATTAATTAAAAGTAATGTCTGTTTCCAACCAAAAGATGAGGGCGTGAAGTCCGTAGTTGAGCGTAGTCTATACGCCATTATTAAAAGGTTTATTAGGTTAAAAACAATTTCAGAGATGCCAGCATCTTTTCCATTGTATATGTGATTAAATGTTGTGAATTGTTCTAAAGGCATTTAAAAACTGAAATAATGATGGATGAAGTTGATGACTGTTGATTTTTGATAGACTCCTTGTTATATTTACTGCCAGAAAAACCCTGTAATTAGTGCACTCAAATCCTGTAGTATATAATCCTGTTATTGCATACAGACCTTCTCTGTATACAATAACAGGATACACTATTTACCAAAAGAATTTCTCAGATAAAATATTATTGGATTAAATGTAGCTTAATCAGTTAGATACAAGCCACTGGCAACAATTAATTCATAAAAAAAGTAATATGTATATGAGGTTGTAAACAAAAGCTTTCATGATTTTAGAAATTAAAAAAAAATCAAATTCATAAAGCTAGTCAACATTGGGAATCGAACTTAGGTCTACTGCTTGGTAGTCAAGTAACTTTTAATATTAAAAAAAAAACAACAATTAGTTTATCATTTCTGTTTCAAAGTTGTGTGGCATTTGAATAAAGCACTGTCTACGAATCTGATCAAGAGGCCGGATAAACAAGATTTTACTGCATGTAGATGAATTTTATTATTTATCTGATTTTTTTTATAGTTTTCAGAAGTTTGTAAGTTATACTACATTGGTATGCAAATTATTGATAATCATTGTATAAACCTATGTATGTACAAAATTTGCCTCCGTCTCCCCCACTATTGAACCAAGAGGAATAGCTAAGCATTGGCAGCTTTGTGCCTAAGGTACCACTTAAAATCTTTGAAAATAGAAAAAAAAACTTGGGGTGTTTACCTTTGAAAAACTTAAGTTAGTATCATTTGTAAAGTTTTAGTACACCTAAGTTAGCCTTTTAGGAAATAATGTTAAGAATTTGATAAAAAAAAAAAACTTGTAAGCAAGGCCTCTTAGAAAACTTTTGAGTTTTTATAATAGTGAGGTGCACATTTCATGAAACTTTGACAAGTTTATATGATGAATATAAATAAGTCCTGCAAAGTAACTTTGGCTAATTGAATCTCGTATTGAAATGGTTACCTTTCCGATGAAATCGCAGAGGTTGAAAGCAGCCATGAGCAGCACGGGCATCCAAGATCCGAGCCAACAGCTAACGATCTCACTCTCAATTCCAGGGAAGAGGCTCAGTGTGACCAGGTAGGCCGATCCAATGCTCAGCATGTAGGGCCAGATGAGGCGTGATACCTCCCAACGCTTGCTCAACCCTCCTGCAAGCAGAGAAAGGCTTACAAAACGGGGAACAAGAGAATAGGAGTGAGGGGCATTGTCAATTTCAGATAATCTATTTTTGATCAACTATCGTTTATATTTCTGAATAGTGACCTTTACTAACAGATGGCAGACAAAGGTGAAGAGACGTAGAGAATTTAGATGATGATTTTGTGAAATAAATAAAAAAATAAAGCACTTGGCCTTCTTCAAGCTTCCCAATATTTTAGAACACAGGCAAACCATAGAATGTATTGTAGGTGCCAAAATGTTCTCCCTTCAGAAGTATCTTTCATTAGCCTTTTATTTACTGATTTATTTAAATTTGATTAAAATAATTACTAATTTCAACAAAAAGATCTAAAAGTCTGTAAGAATAAGTTTAAGATCTTGTCATTTTTTGGCAAAATATACAAAGTTAGTGCTCAAATTCATTATGAAATTCTGCCGATTGGTTTCCAATTTTATTAAATCTAGAACAGAATTCTGCTCACAGAATTGTTAAGAAGACTGAATTTAGGCTTACCATATTTTCTTGGGTCCAACCCAGGACATATTTTTGAAATTACTTAATAAAGTAGGATCAATTCATCAAATATTAAAAACTAAGTACAAAATATTCAAACTAAAACCATTGAGCAGAAATATTAAATTTTATTTTTAATTTGTACTTTTTTTACATTACTTTTTTTCAAAAATTGTTTGTTTGACCTATTTTTATGTGAATTTTATGATGAAATTAAGTCATAAAAGTAAAAATACCCAATTTCAAACATCTTAGTCATAATGGTTTTTGTAAAAATATCTTGCAAATCTTAATTTTTGTGACCCAGGACAGCTCTGGTAACCTGGACGTATGGTAAGCCTAACTGAATTCCATACTCAGAACTGAAAGTTAATCAGCGAGCAAATCAAAACTACAGAGGACTAAATTTGAAACCATTTATGACGACAAAAACAAGTGCCCCACAAAAAGTAACAAAGGCAAGTATAATAATACCAAGCCCCTTACTTTTAATGCCTCCCCACCACTGAATATGCTTGGTGTAGGCAGTGCCCCGCATCTTGACTACTACTTCTTGGACGCGATATGTGGTTCCAGGCACCACTGACTCACAGGAGGTACGCCAGGCATCACTGTCAGTCACGGGAGACGAGGGGGGTGAGCGGAGGGACAACACTCCGTACTTGCCGCTCTTGGCCTCACTCGGGTCCAGCATGTCCACCTGCAATGTATGGATTCACTTCAATATATCTTTAAGTAGTACTACCCATAGACAGAGAAAATCAGTTAATGAAAATTTGAAAAAACTATATAGTGGTGTTTAGTAACAGGCAGGGATGATGAAAAATTTAGGGAATTTTCTTAAGAAATGTTGCATTGCAAATAACTTCAGATTATTCAAAAATAACAACCTCTTAAAACCTGTTTTTAAGAATGAATTTCATAACTTTTTCTGGGGAGAAGCCTTTTTGGTGTTGAACTTAGTATTCTGTACAAAATTGGAAAATTAAATGCACCTAGGTTTCAATCCTAATTTAATAATTTTTTAAAAGGCTAAATTTAACCTCTAATGAGTACATAGAAATAATATAGGAAAAATACTTAGGGTTAGGGTGTTAGGAGCAGGGCTTAAATTGCACCGGAGCGCACCGGAGCGGAGCTCCGGTACTTCTTGGTTTTCAGTAAATTTTTACATTTTAACCGGAACGCACCAGAGCGCATAAAATCGCGTTCCGAACCCTTTTCGGAAAGACCAAAATGTACCCCTCGATGTTTTTCGATTACCGAAAATTACAAACGCCTTTTACCTTACTACCCCCGGTCAACAACGACGAACGACCTTGTTTTCCTCACCCTCGAAGGGAAGGACACCCCCTTCGGTGACTAATTACGGGACAAGAGATAAGAAGCCCTCCTGAATGGAGAAGTCTCGCTTCTGTAAAATTTCGCTTGTTAACCAGATGTGTCCAGCAGTCCATTCTTCTGTAAAGTAAACATTGAAAGTAGTCTTTAAGATAACAGTGGGGTCACAATAATAGGTTGAAAGGGGATGGGGCAGGTAGGGGGGATTTTAATTTGGTCAGTGAGGCATGCCTGGAAAGATTTACGAGTTTTGGTTGTGTTTGTGTCCACCTGGGTCTGGGAGTGTACTTCCTGTTCTCAAAGGGAGCAAGGGAGCGTTGCTGTAATAACAAACATTTCATCTTGAAACTGTAGATTCTGTGAGGGTTCTTGACCAGAGAATTCCAGAAATTTTTGTGTGCTTTGGGGGGAGGGAGCCTGTCCGAAGGAGTGATTCGTAACGCATCTTCTTGAGCTCTTCATTTCATCAGCTATTGGTTCATATCATAGTGCACGGTGAATCTCCATAACAGCTCTGTTTTGCCTGAAATTTTCTTCGACAGATACGATACGACATTGAATTAAAATTAAAGAGAATTTACTCTTTCTGGTAAGTTCCAATTTGTTTTACGTATTTTATTGTAATCAATGAATTTTAAGAAACTAATTTGATTTTTCTAAGTGAAATTTTTCTGTTCTGTAATAATTACCTTTTAGAGGTTAATTGTGAGTTGAACTTAAGCTAATGTTGGGACCTTTTCCTCCAGAAATACTTTGTTTTTCTTTCACTTCTTATTTTCTTATATCTTTCCCCATTCCCTCTTATTTAAGTGAAAGAAGGTTGTAAAAAAGGAGTAAATTATACATGAAAACACTGTTTATCAGATCTATGCTTTAATCATGAATTTTTGAAAATTTTCCGAATGAACTAAATGCTTATTATCGGTACTATTTAAATACGTTTCGACGTTTTAAAAATGTTTAGAAAAATGCACTAGACCTTCGATTAACCCGGATTAGATTATCCACGGTTATCCCTCATCGCAAAAAAGGACTGAAATTCTGGAGTGAGAATATGGGAAGACAATTCATATGTAATTGTCCCAAAAAGTTGTGTAGTAATTATTTCAATATTTTTTAAGAAATTATTTTCAATTTCTTTTTCAAATTTTCATGAAGTTGATTATTCGAATTACATTATTTGCTACTTAACTTGAGAATCGTTACTTGAGAATTTACTGTGCATTTATAAGGTAATACATAAAAGGATTTTTTTTTAAAAGTGCACTCTCAATCACTTCTTTGGGAAAATAATAAATGTACGCGCTATACCATATATTCCCTAAATGCCTATATCATGAACTTCGTTATTCCTATAACCTTCACATCTCAAAAAAAGTATTATTCCCTAGATATATTATTCTTCTTAAAGAAATTTCTATTTTTGGGTTGAAGTAGATTTTTGGTTAAAAGCCCAAGTAAATCGAAATATTTTTAAAACAAATACGAATTTTTTCAGATATTTTTTTTTGGTCGTTGTATTAAAAATGAAAAAAAAAAAAGATTAATAGGAATTCTTTTAAAATTTTTCTTTAGAACTTTAAAAAGGAGTTAAAACACTACTTTTGAGGGTCAAATTTCAAAATTTTCTGGGGGAGAACCTCAAAACTCCCTCCAGACCTTTGATATAATGTTTCTCCCTTGAAAATTCTGCCACTTACAAGAAGCGGTTCCCTTTGGGAACCAAAGAGCATGAAACCCCAAAGAGTTTGAAGAGGAGGTAAAACACTGGTTTAAACCGGAATTTTCAAAAATTTTTACTGGAGGATCTCCGCCCCCCCCTTTGAAAATTTGATGTTTATTTATAACTTTTTTTTACCTAGAAAATTCTATGCTTTACGAGTAACTGTTATTTTTTGATGTAACCCAAATGGTCTCAAAATGAGCTGAAACATTACTTTAAGAGGCAAATTTCAAAAAATTTTCTGGGGGAGAACCCCCAGACCCCCCTTTAAAATTTTTACATATATATGTTATACAGATTACCTTCTCTTTGGATGTACCTTAAATGTTGCAAAAAGATGCTAAATTTCTAAATTTTTCTGGGGGTGAGCCCCAGCCCCACTTAAAACACATCCTTGCCCCCTACGACCAAAAACTGAAATGACGCCCCTGTTAAGCGGAATGTTGAAATAGTAGCGCTCCGGTACTTCTTTGGTTAGAATTTAAGCCCTGGTTAGGAGCTAAAACACCTGCAACTAACATAGCTTAACTAACATTTAGTTATGACCTTGAGGGAGGCATGGAAATTGTAGAAAGGAGAAACACTGCTATAAAGGGATTCCATGAATAAAAAAAAATAAAAGCATAGGGACTTTTAAATATACACTATGGTTAAAAAAATTTTACTGCAATTTTACTGCCGTCCATAAATGAAGTCACGCTTAGAGGGGAGGGAGGGGGTTCATCAATCTGTGACAAGGGGGAGAGGGGGGTTTCAAGAATTATGACATCACACATTGGAAATCAAAAATAAAACTAAATAACATTTTTTTTCTGGAAAAAGTAGTTTAAACAGCATTATATTATAAGATTCTTACCAACAAAATAAGAGTTCACTTTGAACTCATCAGGTAAGGTGCACTTGAATTTCAATCAAAACATTGAGTCCCAAATTCTTACCAACCTTATTCTAAACTTCCATTATTGGTAGCAGACCGTGAGATGTGACAAAAGGGGGGAGGGGGAATGGTGAAGTGTGACACTTTGTGACATAGGGGAGGGAGGGGGTCAAAAATGTTGAAAAAAAGTGTGACATCATTTATGCATGGGCCCCAAGGAATAAAATAAGAAACCTAAGAAAGAATGAGAATCTTGGTCCCCTTACCAGCCCCACGTCTTCAGTGGGCTCCAGCACAATATGTCTCAGGTCCTCTGGCTGGGCTGCCTCTGCTCCAAAGTCCTCAGGGCTGCACAGCTGTAGGTAGAACTGCACAAAGTGGGATCGCTGGAGGGCGCAATGGACACCGCAGCAGCACAGCACAGTGCCCAGCGACACGCAGAAAAAGAGCAGCGTGTTCAGCCGTTCGTCCTCCAGGAGTAGCTTGGTCAGGATACGGCTGCCCGATACCAGCAGGCCAGCTGCGCCTGAAAGGTACGACTCATTGATTGGGGCTGAATAATATTTTTGCCAAGTTATTAATGTGGGATAAGATGTTAGCAAGCAGAGTATTTCATCCCAAAAAAAAATTCTAAAAACCTTAATTTAACTTTTGATTTGCAGGTTATTCCAAATTTACACACATTTAAGCGCTTATTATTTAGTTCCCTTTTTGGCTGGGGCTGTTTCCGTAGTTGGGCCAGATTGGCGAATAATTTTATGCCAAGTTGCTAATGTGTGATAGATATTTGTAAGCAGAGTATTTCATCATAGAAAAACATTAAATACTTTACTTTTCTAAAAACTTTACTTTACCTTTTGATTTACAGGTTGTTCCTCCAAACTTATATAAATTTAAATGCTTATTACTTAGATTCCTCATTGGTAGGGGCAAAATTCCGTAACTGGGCCTGGTTGCCGAGATTAGCAAATAATTTTTCACCAAATTGTTAGTGTGGGATAACTATTTGCAAGCAGAGTATAGTTTGTCTTTTCTCGCTAGGTGGTTAATTTAACCGCAAATGAGCCAGGCCATTCACTTCCCTAGGCTAAGGAGGTATATTTAAAGAGCGAGCCAAACTGGTTTCTTTTTGCCATAACTACCCCACCTCCCTTCCCTCTGCTTTGAAGAAGAAGATGCTTAAGTAGCCAAGCTATTAATAGTACTTTTCTAAAAACCTAAGTTAAAAAAGTGAAAACAACGAAATTCAGTTATTTTCACATTAAAAAAAAATAAATAAAGCTTACAAAATGCACATACATATGAATAGAAAGTTGTATCCAGTAACCTACAAATGTGATTTATTTACATTATAAATCTAACTAGATTACTATAAACTTACTTTCCCCAGTCATCACAGCTTGAGTGTATCTAGATGGCAGCATGCTGGTATAGCCATAAAAACTTGATTGTTGCACTTTTGAAAAAAGTTTTTGTTAATAAAAGGACAACATGAATAAACATATGAATGAAAAGCAATGAATATGAATGAATTGAGAAAATTAGTTTTTACACATAAGAGAACAGAATGAAGCTCTACAATAAAAAAAATACGGAAAATGGAGTAATTTATAAAGAGAAGTGTAAATACAGTATAACCTCGATTTCTCAAAATTGAAGGGATCCCAAAAATATCAAGTTTTTGAGAGAACTAGGTTACTCCAAATATAAAACTAATTAGTATTTTATTTTAAGGGGGATTTTTTTTCGAGATATAAAGGTTTTTAAGGTATCAAAACCTAGGGGTAACGAGGGTATACTGTATATAATGATGATCTGGCTTCAATAAAATATTTGAGCTGAAAAATTTGATATCAAAAGAATGTAGGAAATTTAAACTAAGGTATTCCTGACAGCCACAAATTTTATACAATGAACATTAAGAAATTATAAAGTGAGAATTGAATAAGCACCTCAATTTCATTCACTAAAAAGCATGCTTACCTTTATTAGCTCAAATAAAGAGGGTCTTCCAAACAATTAAAGGAGTGAAGAAACAAAAGGCAACTTAAAATGCTACTCTACAAGGATAGAAAATAAAAATAGCAGGTGATTCATGATATCAATGATAATTCATAAAATAATACATAAATTAAATTTGTTAAAAAAGTCAAGTGCTGAATATGAAATGCAGAAATTCATTGAACTACTTTGCCTTTACATTTTAGGAATGGAGTTCAAAATAAAACCATATTTGAAAGATCATAATTTGCAAATATAATAACAGTAAGCTTGATTTAAAATAAATTTTGAGTTATATAAAAAGAATGCATTTCAATTAAGGGTGTTAAGAAATATGTTTTTCATAAAATTGAATTGTTGTCAGAATATAATTATTAGAAAATTTTATTTTTTCTTGTAATAGAAAATATTTTCATTTCATCCTTCACAAGTACATATGAACAGAGAATAATGGAATTTATAAGAATTGAAATTAGTAATGACTTAATCTATAAGTTGTAGTAGTAGTGACAAGACAATATAGTTGCAGTAGTTGTCACAATTTAAAAAACCATTTGACCTCTTGAATTTAACTAAAAATTAAAACTAGGTTTGTAAGCATAATTTTTTAATTTTTCAGGGAAAAGAGAGGTTTTAATTAAATTATTAACCACTCCATTTTAATTTCATAAATTTTATAAAATGAACTGACTGCAAAATTAAAAAATATAAGTTTTATACTTTCAGTATAAAATTTTGTATCAGTTTTATGACTAGATACAAATCACCTAAGCCAAGTTGTTTTGGTCACCAAACATCCAAATTTGTATGGTTGTCATTAGTATCTGCATATTTTAGTTAGTTTGAATTTCTGGCAATACTTCTAAACTTCAGTGACCAAGGCAGAAATATAGCAGGGGTCATTCCAGACTTTTTGTGAAGGGTCCGGTTTTCGTAAAAATTGTGAAAATTACTCATAATTTTGTGAATTTGAAGTTAGCGTTAAATTAGTTTTTTTAGTCAGGAACCTTTTTTTGTGAAAATAGGGTCCAATATTTGAAGTATTATAAAAAAAAAGTCTGTTTAAAGGCAAAAATACTTTGTGAAAGGTGCGTTTTTAAGGTAAAATGTTTTGTGAAGGGTCCGTTTTCACAATGAAACGTATTGTGAAGGGTCTAATTACGGACCCAAATTTCTTCTAAACAGACCCCTGTATTAATAGGACAGAACCAAATCACCAAACTGATGAAAAAACAAAAAAGGCAAGGAATTTCTTTTAAGCAAACATCAAATCATATTAATTTTTAAAACAACACTACCCACACTCACCAGTGCATCCAAATGCCACGACGGCCACCGCCATCAAATTCACCACATACCCAACATCCCTCTCGAACACCTCGAACCCGATCTCAAATGCAGCGACAAACAGCAGCGTGAGGAACGCCACCACATAACCAAACCCGATCCTCACATTCAAAGACAGCGTCTCCACCAACACGTTATTCACCACCACAGCTGCTAGGGCCACCAGGATGTACACCAGGCTCATGTCGAAGACTATGGTCGTGGCGGGGTAGCGTGACTGGAAATAGTCCACGGCAATGATGAAACTGTTGTAGGGGAGGAGAAAGCCGACACCCGCCAGAAGAAGCCCGAGGTAGACGCACTGGCAGGGGTCGTGGGGAGGGTGGGCCGAGCGTTTCGAGGCGAGACGGTCCGCTTTTCGCTCCGTCCCTAGCTGGATGTACCCGCGGCTCATGTTCTCGTCCATGATGATATAGTGGTGGCTGGAAAGGGAAGGATTCGGTAAAGTAATAAATTTTCACTCAATCACTCATTTTTTTCATTTAATATGAGTATAGGGTCATACTTGGATAATATAGAAGCACACGCGCACGCCGAGCGCAGCTAGTTTTAGAATTTTGCAGAAAATATTTTTAAATTATTTAAATTTTTGGTAAATTAATTGATTTTTTCTTGCTGTTGTTGCTTATGAAGCATTATTACAGTATTTAGGTAAACAATGAGACTGTCATTATGTTTTAAGTCAAAATTTAAACGACTAGGGGCACTAATTAGTTTGCAGATAATATTTAATAGAATTTTTGTGCGCAGAGAGTTTTTTGTTTTATCCAACTCTGCATAGGGTGGAGCAAAAAAATACAGTAGTCCTGTTTATCCGAGTTAATGTGGACCAAGACCAACTCGGATAACCGAAAAACTTAATTAAAGCTAAATGCATAACTATTTAAAATTTCTTTCAGGCATGATGGCTGGATCTTTGGAGGTTAATAAAATTGCATGATGGCTGGATCTTTGGAGGTTAATAAAATTGGATAAAATCTTTGGAGGTTTCGTCCAGACTTGAATAATATAGAAGCGCATACCAAACACAGAGAATTTTAGAATTTTGCCGAAAATCTTTTAAAATAATTTAAATATTTCATAAATAAATTGATTTTTTCCTACTGTTGTTGCTTATGAAGCATTATTACAGTATTTAGGTGAATGAACAATGGGACTGTCATTATTATGTTTTAAGTCAAAATTCAAACGACTGGGAGCACTGAATTAGTAAAAAGTTCAGACTGAAAAGCCGAAATAACTTCAAAACAGAAGAAAGCAAACACGACATCAGGTACGTGTTCAAACACCAATGGATAATAATGAGGTCAACTCTCATTGGTTTAAGTCGTGAGGAGATTTGATTTTGGAATTCTGGAGGGTGGGATGCCAAATCTGTGGAATAGATAGCCCCTCTTCCTTTCCATTAAAATTTTTAGTGTTTAAAAACCTCGATGGCCTCTCTCTGACCACAGCCATCATGCCCGGAATTTTTTAAATATAGTTATGACTCTGGCCATGAAAGCCTACGTTATCTCAAAGATAAAGTCATAAGTAATGTGAATTGTTTAAGTTTAATTTGATATTTTAAATTGTACAACAGTTATACTGATATATCTCATGCAATTAATATTGCTTCGTTGATTGAAGAGTTCTGTTACTTAAAAAAAGTTCTTATTTTTCCGTCATGCATTATATTGGTGTTTTACCGCAGCCTTTGCCATTTTTTAAAATATAATAGGATTTTAGGATAAAGGATAATAGGATTTGCTTTCTTTAATGGACGCCAAGTTATCCAAAAGTTCATGGGCAAATGGCAGATCTGCTTATCAACTTAACGAACACTAAAGTAATGGGTCACCATGGAAGACCCATTCCAAAGTTGTGCCAAAGATCTTAATACTTTAAAAGTTTAACATTGTATAACAAACTTAAAAAAGAGAAATGCCTTAAGGTCAAGGGCCGTCCAGGGTTGTTGGGTCAATGAAAAATGTTTATTTACAGCTAAACCTTTATCCGACTCACATTACTGAATGTTGATTTTATTTTTTAAGATGCAAGAACCAAGTAAGTTTATACTGCGCCACACAAACTGCTGAAGGTTCATTTTATAAGCATCCACTATTCTACTAATGCTTTTTAAAAAGATTTACGCAGTAAAATTGAAAATGGGAAATGAATATTTTTATTTTATTACTTTTGAAACCTCAACTACAGATCACTCGAATAGAACATTTCGTTAGAGGTTCTAACGTAGATTTCAGAAATGTTTCATGCACTCGTAAAGCAGTATGGACACTTACAGGTTATATTAAAAAAACAGAAAGCAAACCATCAGGATAGAAGGTAAATGTGTGAAAGAAGAAATAGGATGGATCAGTTTTAAATAGCAAGTTTCATAAGAAATATGAATTTCTCAACAATCGCACAACCACAGCCTTGACAGATGTAAATAAACAACACAAACCGTATAACATAAAGCTAATAGCTAAATATAGAAAGGTAACTCTCAACTTCTTCTCTTCTGATTCGCCAGTTTACTACAGAGCAGTTCTTTCCCAAGCAAACGAATTTTTTTCCCAAACAAAAAAGCCGTTGAAAAACTTTTATTTTTAAAATTCTGTCTTACGTAAAATTTACAGAAGAAAATGGGGATTCTAGTTACTTAAAATTTTATTTGTCAAATGCGATGGGTATGCTTATTTTAAATCATAAAAATCATAGAATATTTACAACTTTGTTTTCAATATTAACAACTACTTCTACTTTTCATTTTTCACTTGCTGCAACTTGCGGGGTATCTAAATGAAGTATATTTTTATTCGTGCCAATTTCTAATTTGTCTGTTATTCGTAATATTTTAGGATATCTTAACAAATTTGATATTAGGCTTTTTACTTACATCATGACGCTAAATCCTCAGTTCGATACACTTGCTAAAACTTTCGTTCAGCAGTTCTATGCTACCTTCGACGATCCCACTAGGCGTGCTACCCTAGCAACCTTTTACAACGTGAGTACTATATTTCGAAAACATTTGACCCTTTTTAAAAGTGTTTAACTTATCGTATATTTATTTCGTTTGTTTGTTGATTATTTTATTTGAAAACTTAGTCAAATGGAAAAGGTTTTCTGTCAGCTTACCCATTGGAATGCTCTTGAACCATTGTAAACAATGATGTATATGATAAGTTTGATCGTTAATGTCGTTGAAGTTCTATAATTTTTTTATGGATTTTATTTTTAAAATGTAGTTAGTTGCGTGAATTACTATAATATTGATGGTTTTGATTGTATATTTATCGAAAAAGAAATCGATATGCCCGATTGTAGTGTTCGGCAACTAGTGGTCAAAAAGTAGTTAACTACCAACTACTAACTAGTCTGGGAAAATCTAGTTGCAACTAGTAGTTAACTATTTTTTCCTGGGACTAGTTGCAACTAGTAGTTAACTATTTCCCAAAGTAGTTAACTACTAGTTAACTAGTCTATTTAATTTCATAACCTATTTTTTGCCCAAATTCTAATACATCTTTCTTATCTATATCACAAAAAACTTTTTGCTTCGCTCAAAACGGCGCTTTATTTATGGTTATGATATTTGAGTACTCTACCATGACACTGTATAGTTATTAGGGTGGTATAAAAAACAAAAGTCCGATTTTTTTTCGGGGCATCCCCCCCCCCAAAATGTGACCCTCGGTATAAAACTAATATTCTAAAAGTTTCAGCTCAAAAAAATAATATTTAGACCCCGCCCCCGAGCATCAAAGCTCCAAAAAAAAACTCGAAATTTTGCACGTTTTCACCTATAAAATCCGAACCGGTTGTTGTAAAAATACAAGACTGGTATCATTTTGTAGATTATTTATTTAGCTTCAACGTTTTTAATTGAAACTTGTTTGTAGAACTTACAGATCAAACGATACAAGGGGTTTTACTAACTCCCCCCGCAATATCAATTTTTTAAGGAGTGTCAGGAAATTCCTGAAAATGTTTCAGCTATCGTAAAATGGTTCAAAAACATATAAATAATGGTTATTGACTGCATAGGTGTAAAATTTAAGAGATTTACAATGAAAAAAATAATTTTTGTTCATATACCTGTTAATTTTTTAACAATCCTAAAATAATTCAAATAAAATACATAAATTAATTTTTTAAACAAGTTAATAAATGCATAAGGTGTAAAAGTTGACAAACAAGCAAAGCAGTTCAAATTTACTAATTTTAACCCATTTTCAAAATTTTTCTCTTCACTGAGTTAGGTGTAAGAAGACTGAATGGTGTATTTCCCCACAAGATCGCCCTATTTTAGAAGTTTTGAGAGCGGTATTTGACTTAAAAAATGGGATCAACTACAGGACCTCCACCTGAAGTTTTTAAAAGTTTCAATTTAAAATGGACTTAAATCAATAAAAATAGCTACGGAAAAAGAGATGATAAAAAGAGGTCAAGTTAAAATCAAAATGGTATCGGAAATGTTGGAAGCTTCATAGCTGGGCTTGATACATCGAACCAAATATCAATTAGAGCCCCAGGTGCCATGCATCTGCATCATGCTAGTGCTAGATAGATGACAAATGCCCTCTATTGAGTGAAAATTATCTTTTTCGGGTACGAATTCCCTCTAACTCTTACAGAGATAGATACATACCATTAGAAGTATTTGTATTACCTTAATAAACATCAAAATTAAAGTTTGGTTAAATGCACCAAAGAAATTTGCAAATATTTACGAAAAATATATGTAGAAGTATCAAGAGTTATAACCACAGTACCATAGTTTAAGAACTTGGTGTCTTAAAACCATTTTTTTTTTTTGACATTTGAATGAGACATTTGAATTTTTGACGAAAGTTTTATGAAAGAAATTAAAATTAACATGCCTTTGTCTAATGGGGAATACTAGAGGAAGACTATAGTGAGGAAAATAGAATAATAAAAGTGAAAGTGAAAAGTTTCCATTAATCAAAATACTAGCTAATAGTTTCAGAAAATTATCACGCAGTAGAGGGCTTTTGACATCCATCTAGATTCTAGAATGATGCATGGCACCTGGGGGTCTAATTGATATTTGGTTTGATGTATCAAGCCTTATAAATATTTGGCCCTTGGAATACTTCACTGTAGTCTTGAAAGATATTTCGGGTTTTTCAATTGTCCAGGTATAAGCTTCCAACATTTTCAATGTCATTTAATTTTAACTCTTGACCTCTTTTTATCAACTCTTGCTACGTAGCTATTTTAATTGATTTCAGTCCATTTTAAATTGAAACTTTTAAAATCTTCAGGTGGAGGTCCTGTAGTTGATCCCATTTTTTAAGTCAAATACCGCTCTCAAAACTTCTTCTAAAATAGGGCGATCTTGTGGGAAAATACACTATTCAGTCTTCTTACACCTAACTCAGTGAAGAGAAAAATTTTGGAAATGGGTTAAAATTAATAAATTTGAACTTTTTTTGCTTATTTGTCAACTTTTACACCTTATGCATTTATTAACTAGTTTAAAAAATTAATGTATGTATTTATTTGAATTATTTTAAGATAGTTAAGAAATTAACAGGTAAGAACAAAAATTATTTTTTTTCTTTGTAAATCTCTTAAATTTTATACCTATGCAGTCAATAACCATTATTTATATGTTTTTGAACCATTTTACGGTAGCTGAAACATTTTAAGGAATTTCCTGACACTCCTTAAAAAATTGATATTGCGGGGGGAGTTAGTAAAACCCCTTGTATCGTTTGATCTGTAAGTTCTAAAAACAAGTTTCAATTAGTAAGGTTGAAGCTAAATAAATAATCTACAAAATGAAACCAGTCTTGTATTTTTACAACAATAACCGGTTCGGATTTTATAGGTGAAAACGTGCAAAATTTCGAGTTTTTTTGGAACTTTGAAGCTCGGGGGCGGGGTCTAAATATTATTTTTTTGAGCTGAAACTTTCAGAATATTTGTTTTATACCGAGGGTCCCATTTCTTGGGGGGGGGTGCCCCGAAACTTTGGACGAAAAAAATTTTCCCCATGTTAACCTGGACCACCCTAGTTATAAATAGCAGTGTAATTTTTGTATATTTTGATAAAAATTTTAAATATTTTTGAAATTTTAAACAAAATTTTTTTTAAAGTAGTTGAAAATTTGAAAGTAGTTTCAACTAGTAGTTATTAAAAAAAGTAGTTCAACTACTAGTTAAACTAGTTTAAACCAAAAGTAGTTAAACTACTAGTTAACTACTAGTTGATCGGTAGTTAACTACTAGTTGCAACTAGTTCTAGTTAACTAGTGCCGAACACTACCCGATTGATACTTAGTGACAAGTTTGTGTTTCGTTCTTTATTTCAGTTTCTAGTCAAAATATATTTACTTAATTATCAAATTTTATTTAATACTAGTATTTATTATTATTGCAATGCTAAGCTTTCATGTTAATTACAAATCAAAAGTTCCTTATTAGATAATATTTACTCTAATGCACGTTTTGATTGTGAGTATTTTATATTTTATTAGAAAAAAATCTCTAAATCTCTGCTAAATTTTAAATGTTCAGAAAAATTAGGTAATCCAAAGAATCCAGGCCTGGCAATAAAATAGTGAATTCCGACAACTGTGATCAGTAGAAGTTGAATTGTTTACTTGTCAATAAACAGCATAAACCTAATTTTTCCCTAAAATGTCACCCAGGCCCAGATTGTTTGAATTTTCTGAAAAATTAAATTTTCAAAGTGAATTTGTAAATTTAGGTATGAAGCTTTCATATTATTCTATTTCAAGGCCTATACATTTTATTTTCATTTAGAATAGCTATAAATTGTATTTTATTTCATTAATTATATTATAATTTTGGTACTTTTTGGAAATCAGTCCAGTTAAAAATTGCCAAGCTGATTTGGACGCTTGTAAATATTTAAATTATCAAAAAAAATATCCAACCAACTGGTTAAATTAAGTTATATTTGACCATAGCTATTTTTGAGGATTTTTTTCTGATATGAATTACAGAGTATCCAAATTTTACTTTTCAGTTATTTTTTACCAATACTCAAAAGAAAATTAATTAATTTTTTCCCACAGGAAGAGCGATCTATGATGACGTTTGAGGGTGAACAATTTTTTGGATGCTCTAAAATAATGCAGAAAATTCAAGTAAGTCCCTTTTTTACTTTGGTTAGTAACATATGCTATGCGCAAGCTTTAAATATTGCTAAGTTATTGAATATTCCTCAATGTGAATATATATTTAAGGTAAAATTGTTATTTAGATCCTAGTTTATGTAGATTATTGAATACTGTTGGAATTAACAAGTTATATTCTGCTAAAATGGATTTTTTTTTTTTTTTTTTTTTTTGCAAAATGGGAAAGAAAACCTTAAAATGCCTATAGACCATTTTCTCAAAATTGTGAATGAAAAATCTGAATAATATAAATATTAGTTTGTTTTTAAATATAATATAAAGATTTCAAAAGATAATATAATTTTTACAGCTAAAAACACTGTCTTACCAATTTGTTAAAAGCATTTTGTGTTTTAGCAATTTTTACAGATCGACCACGAAGTTGAGTCGCTTGGGCAACCCCAAAAAAACCGGAATCTCTTCTTTTTTTTAGCTACCCCGAAGCGGCGAGCTCTTCCCGGGTCAAGAAAGGTCAAGCGACTAAACTTCGTGGTCGTACTGTAGTGTGAATTATATGAGGGTTCACCTTAGGGAGTTTGTGTGATTAAAATTGGTTATGATTTCAAACTTAATGTAGTGGATGATATTTTTATAAATGGGATTTATTTGTGATTTGCAGTTGATTTTTTATTATGCTTACAGAGTTTGACATTCCAAAAGATTGCTCACAACATTACTGCTGTAGATTCACAGCCCATGTTTGATGGAGGGATTCTTATTTCTGTGCTAGGCCAATTAAGGGTAATGTATTTTTATTCCGATATTTTAACCATATGATTCTAGTTATTGTCTATGTGGTTATGGGTTAAAATCACCTCTCTTCAGTCCTAATAGGTCAATTGGGGTTTTTAAAACCTTTAAAGATTGATTTTGAATTCTACCACTTTCAAAAGATTCACCTAAAGTGACTAGTGCCTTTCTCTAGTAAGCTGGTTAAGATGTTATGTTTAAAAAAAAAACAACATTGTAAAAAATATAATTTTTTTAGAGAATTGCTCGCTTTATTTATGCAATGAACTTGCCATTTTTATCTGTGAATCACTCAGAGTTTAAAAAATTGGTGGTCAAGTATAAGGCCTTGGTACAAGTCACCATCACATAGGTGGTTCATTGCTTGATAAAAAGTGTAATTCTGTGATTGAAACTTACAAAAATCAGTACTTCAGGATTATCCTGGTGCAAGCAAAGTTTTATGATATTTCATCAAAATTACTCAAGTATTATATTAATAAATCGTTAAAATATCACAACTAGCAGTGTATCTTTTAATTTTTGTTATGTTTTTATGTGTAATGGTAAAGTGTTGCTGTTAAAATCTATTTGGCAAGATTTGTGCCCAGCTAATCTGAAAGTACACGAAAGCACATCATTTACTACACTGTCTTTACAAAGTATAGCTTTGTTAAACTAATTTACATTTTTAAAAGTCATGATTTTTTTTATGCATTTCTGTGTCAATGGTAAAAAAACCCCCAATTAACACATGTTTAAAACAAAAAAAAACCAAACATATTTTTTGTTTTTTATGAAAAAAAAAACATGTTTTTTCCAACCTTGAATCTGGTGAAATTGTCACTTTCAATAAATTTGTAGAAAACCTCTCTTTGCCATTTATGTACGCTTTGAGTGCTTAAATAATAATAATTATCATTATTCACATGAAAAAAACATTGCAAAAAATTAAATACATATTTGTAGAGAAGGGGATAAATTAAGAAGTCCCGTTCAGGCTACAGAAAATAAAATCTTACATGTATGAACAATGAACATCTTAATCTTACATGTATGAAACACAATTTGAATTACAAGAAAAGAAGAACCCAAAGAAAAATAAATAAATTAAAATATTATAAATTAAAAATTTGGCAATAAGCTGGTCAAATTAAAAATGTTTTGCTTCAAGTGAGCTTGAGGTGAAAACAGATCCAAATCGTCGATATTAATTAAGAATTTAAATAATTCTCGTTTTAAAGAATAAAAATTATTAGTGTTAATTAAATTTGGAGGCAAACTGTTAAATATACTAAACATTTCTTTTACCTTGCACCCATGCAAGGTAAAAAAAATGTTTAGTATAGATATCTTGGGAAAATTTAGGAATCTGATAAGTTTGATTTGACCTAAAATTATAAGTTTTCTCTCTAAATTCACACAAATATTTATGGCAAAAATGTATATATAATATAATGTATAATATACTTATAAAGTATAATGCTTATTTCTTGTTTCTCTTGCAGACGGATGACGACCCTCCGCACAGCTTTAACCAGGTGTTTGTCCTCAAGCCACAACCCGACACGGGAAGCTTCTTCGTGGGACACGACTCCTTCCGACTCGCACTGCACTCCATCTGATCCTCCACACTTTCACAATTTTCTTTTCGCCTCCCTTATTTACTACGTCTATGTCAAATACACCTCTTTGAGCTTTTAAGATAAAAAAGTGTGAAGTTAAAATTTTTGAAGAGGCCTCCTTATGTCTGTTGTTAATGCCAGTTTTAATTTCTTGGAAATTTTTTAAAAAAAAATTTAGAGCATCATCGTGCTGAGCCAGTGCCAGGAGCTTTCTGGAGCGATTGGCGCTGGTTCGGTGGAACAATTTGAAGTTATGTAGTTTTTGTGAGTCGTGGAATGGATACTTGCAATGTTTTCTTTTGTGTATAACTACTCGTGTGAATCAATAAACTATTTTTAAGTCAGTAATGATTTAAAGCTTTTTATGGATTTGTTTTGTCTTTTGTTTAAATTCACCAAAGCACATCCTACTTTAAGCTAGGTTGTTTTCGTTTGTTGGTAGGGTTTACAGATGCCAACCATTCCGGATTTTGCTGAATCATTCCGCATTTCAGCACTTAATAATGAACCGTTAGAAAACTGCAAATTATTATTAGAGGATACTATAATAAAATGTCTTATTAAACTAGTATATTTTATAAGTTTTAATCCTTCCAATATACAATCTTTCTAATTTAGAAGTGCAAATAAAACAATGCTCTAGTTGAATTGGGATGGTTGCATGGGTGATTTAAGCCGGAAAGACAAATGTTTATTTGCTAAAATTTTGTTCCATAACTGATTGGAATCTATTACTTTTCCCTCATCTGTGTTTGTATTTTCAATTTCTCACTCCTAGCTGGTCTGATTTTTTCCCCCTTCACTTCTTTCTTTGTTTATTCTATTTTCTTTTACTTAGTGCAGATTACTTACAAGTTTTGCTGCTTACTTTTTTTTATTAAAAGTGGTTTCCTCAGGCAACCAGTGTTACTGTTGTACTAAAAGCCTGGAATATCCTGATAATAAATTTTTATGTGTGGAACCAAAATCCACGAATAATAAAAAATTGGAATTATTGAGCAAGATCACGGATTCTGTTTAGTGTGCTAGATGGTGGTCGGGAGAATTGCTGGATTTTCCTCTCCTTTATTCCAAATATTTTCGTTTTTGGACACTTTCGCGTGTAACCCACGATGCCCACATGCTTTCAAAAAGCATCCAAGTGCCTTAGATTGTAGTTGGTTGTTGTAAGGTAAGCACCTCAGTTATTCCACTACCTTAAAAGTTCATTACACCTTAGGAAAAATTATTTCAAAATACTTATAAGCTGAAGATATTTTGGGAAACTTTCGATGCTTAAGTGGGGGGTTGGGTTATACAGGGACCTCCAGATTCTTTGCTTAGCTCACTGTCTTGTCGCAGGGAATTTTTTTCCAAGTATCCTTTCAGTAGTGGTCATTACTCATTATTTTATTAGTCAGACAGATTGGGTTTTCTTTTTGTCTATAAGTCAGGCGCTGAGTGTTGTTACCATGATCTTATTTCAAAGGAGCAAAGCGGCATCACTATACTCCTATAATGGCTACCCAAATAAGTAACCAATAGGGCTTGAGGAAGAATTGGCTTATACACAAGTTTAAAATTTTTTCAAAGAAAAATCGGTTATGGGAAATATACTGCAATTACCAATACTTAAAGATGGTATTTTGACAGTTATTCTAGATATACTTGCAAAATTTTATCTTATTGCCTGCTATTAGAATTCAGTCTGTTCCAAGTCTTTTGTGACAACGTAGCTCATCTTTGACAATTATAGTTTATAAATTTAATATTACTATATTCAAGTTAATAACCTCAACTATTAGAACACCTATCTTACTTGAATTATAAAAATCTCTGTTGCCTAGTGCTTACTTAATATCCTTCCATAGGTAAAAGCTGCAATTCTTCTGCAGATCTGTTTTTTTTTAATTCCCAGATATAAAAACATTTTTTCTTTCAAATTTATAATAAAAAGATGTATTTAAAAAAAAATCTAATAAAAAACCCCCTAAAATTCTTGAAAATGTTAAAAAAAATAGTTAGCATTATGAAATTGGTAGTTCATTTTTATTTCAGTATCCTTCAATTAACACTCATCTGTCTCAGCTCTGCATGGAACCAATTACTAGTGTTATTAATTGAATTTAATCCTAAACATTTAAACTGTTCTTTCAATTATAAATACTTTCATAGTGCAATATGATCTTATCCGATTCTTGTGCACAAACAATAACCAATTAATATATGCAATCATAATGCATACATTAAATTATGCCATCTCAATAATAAATGCAATTTTCTAAACTTGATTCAATTTATTACATCAATTGGAGCTCTGTAAATGATTAGCTTAATTTTCAGATTATCTGACCTTCTTTGTGTTCTGACTATCTTCTGGCTCCAAAGTGAGGTTACTCAAGGTTTACTGTACATATTTTTTAAAAGTTTTCTTTCCTGCTTTGCTATTTCCTTTTTTGTCTTAGTCAATTAAACCCTTGTATGAGGAATATTTGTCTTGGATGATTTTTTCCCTATAAATAGAAAATATTACAATTCTGGTAATTAATAAAACTAAATTACTAATAATCAGGCAACAATTTATGCTAATTAAACAGGCTAAATTCAATTCCAGCAAGATTGAACTATCTTTAGCAATTAATGATTTTATTTTGCAGGATATTGCTGTGAAAGTGTTAATTAAGCGAGTTAATTGAACAATGCATTTGAGTAGGGCATGGGAATCTTAAGTCGATTATAGCAGACTATAACCCTCTAAGAAAATAATAAAAATAGGAGTGATATTAGTGGTTTTCTTTTTCTTCACAAATTTAAAATTTACCAAGTAACAAATTGCATTACATTTTATTTCCTAGATCCCAATTACGATCTTGCTCATGTGAAATTTTGTCATAGTGTGATAAAAGTATTTTGACTGGTTTTAATTTGAGCAATAAATTAAGAGAAAAGAAGAAATTATCACTTGAAACAGCAGATATTTATTGTACTACTTAAATGTTGAGAAAAACTTAATATGTACACACGTTATCAGGCACACTGAAACAGTTGCATTCATCTTTTTACAGCAGATCCAGGAAGAAACCCTTTACACACAAAATGCAGTAAAAAAGAATCTTTAAAATTCTATTATAGAACAATAAAAAAAAGGTAGTTTGGTGAAAAACAAACTTGAAGCTGCACTTGAAATTTGTTAACAAGGTATATTGTTAGTGGAAATTTAAAAGTTAAAATTAATTTAGGTTATACCAAGTCAATTTATGAGTAAATTTAAAAACTAATGACTAATTAGTGCAAAAGTTTTGGAAATTGTTCCCAATCAAGTCACACAATAAAGAATACTTTCTGGGAAAATTGTTAACTCAATAAACAGCTGTTGGAATCAATCTCAGTAAACACATCCCTACAGTAAAGGGATATTGGATTATTTGTATTTCTAAGTTGTAACTTACAGATTTTTCTTTTCAAACTTAAGTGAGAGAAACAAAATCTCTAGGTGGTCTGTCGGCAAGAATCTTGCATTACAGACAAAGTAAATGCCAGAGCCACCTGCTGTCATGAACACAGATACATTTAAATTTATAAGAATTGCACATACTGAGTTAAAAATTAATTAAAATTGTTTTAGGAAAAAGGATTTTTTGGGGGCATCAAAATTGACACTTAATAGACAAGTTTGACTGGTCAAAGTAAAATGTTGAACTTGTCTAATGGAATTCATTATAGAAGAAAAATAAAATATGTAAGGGTAAGCTATTGGCTTTCAAGCAGACTTGTGATGATTTATTACAATCACATTTCAATTATTTCTTTATAGCACTTTTTGCCTCAAGGCTACAAATTTTTCAATAATCTCGGGAAGCATTATTCAGCTCAGAAGTGAAAGTTAATTAATTCAATTCCAAATAATGTTTGTCAAAAGGCTAAAGTATTTTCAGAAGCATCAAATTTAGAAGCAATGTAATATTTGCCTCTTAGGATAAATTATAGAGAGAAAATTTGAAACGCATTTCTTGAGATTCATGATATGCTTGCAAGAAAGTTCACTTTCTGAACAAGTGTAAACAAAAATATTGAGAATTTCAGTTGGGTGAAGAATTGAAATGGGCGGGCTTCTTCAGTTAAAATACATTATGATTAACAACCACGTGCTTAAGTGAACATAAAATGAAGTTGTGTTCCAAGAATGTGTACTAGAAGCTGATATAAAACTTTTATTTTTGATGGTCATTAAAAATGTTTCAACGGCAGAAGCAATGTCAACAGATTTAAACACATAAGAGGGAAAGGAAAATAAATAAGGCAGTAAAATTCCTAAAAACCTCACTTTAAAATGCGTGACACAACTACAACAAGTAAGATATGCAACAACTTCAGAAGACTGACGCGACCCGGCAGCACGTTTCCAACGAAATACAATAGAAAAATATACAACCACGAAAGCAAGAAAACGAATTCACCCAAACTTAAAATTGAAAGAAAAACAACAAACACAAAACAATCTTTCTGATATTTATGAGTAATTTTCTGTACATTAATCATACCAAGGATCATTAAACACATGAAACTCGGCACAGAAATTCAAAATACAAATAGCAGCTCATATACAAGGTACCTGCAACATAAAAAAAACAGGTGCAGACTCAGATGCGAGACAGCATCCTTTGGCATTCGGTAGAGGTATTTTAGATTCAGAAGAGTGCAAAGTTTTTGCGTTTCAAAGATATTATAAATAACGGGGTTCTATTTAGAGCTTGTTAAATGCAGGATACAGCCACCCTTCTTCTACAGGGCGATTAGAAACTCATGGGGGAAAATAATAGAAGGTATAGACTACCCAAAGACAATTCAGAATCACCCTGGGGATCCCTGAAGCAATCCAGAGGTGCTAGAGTGTGGACATAAGTTATTAGAAGCTATGAAAATGGGTTATTGTGGGCTAATGATTAAGGATAAAAATAAAATTACAATGATGTTATAACTTATTTAAAAAAAAAACTGCTAAAAGTTTTGGTTCTTGAGGATCCTTCCTTGAAATATGACAATATCTTTGTTAAAATTGCCTTTTTGTTGTCACATTTTAAAGACAAAAACTTAAAAAAATGATAGTTACCATTGGAATTTAATTTTTAACTTTAACAGTTTGCCATGGGTGCCGCACTTAAGAAAAACTGAAAGATTGAACTTTGAACTACTTTTTCAATCATTTCCCCCTAGTCTAGCAATCTTTTTTAATTGCAGAAAACCTATAAATTATCATGTGAACAATAGATCCTTACATTTTAAGTTAAGGCTGTATCTGTGTAAAATAGGATTATTTTTTTTTGGCAAAATGTGTGAGGTTAGTGCTGAAACTTAGTAAAATCTCTGCTAATTGGGCGACAGATATTATATTTCATACTAAACATTCTATTCACAGAATTTTTCAGAAGACGAAATTCCGTCCCAAGTGAAGAGTGGGAACCAAGCTGTTTGCCTACAATACCCCCTTTCATTGCTTTGGTGACTTTTGTCCGTGCTCTAACTCCTCAGATTGCCCTGCTATCTACCCAAACCAGGATGATTCTGAACTGCCTTTGGGTAGTCTACACCCCCTGACTTTTTTTGCCCATGAGTTTTGAATCACCCTGTATAACAATGCTCACTGGATCTGGAGAGGGTCTCTTCTTCCATCTGCGGCAGCACTCTCTTTTGGCACGTGGGAAGGGCCCTCAGTGTTGGCTGCCATAGTTCTGCTTCGTCTTCAGCCACTCTACAAACTCGTCAAGCAACACTGGCCCTAAAAAAATTCAGTTTTAAGACTGGTGGGTATTGTCGGGTACAAAGAACAAAATGGAATTACTACAACAGGTTCCTATTTGTCAATTTCTGGAAGGGTTACAGGGGTCTTGAGGACCAAGCGTGCTTGTGAACTAAACACTGGGGGTCTTGCGTTAGACTGACCACCTAACCGAGACATATGCCTTGCACCCTAGGGCCCACAGTCAGGAGAACGAAGATGGGCATCGTAGGCCTTGGCCCACTAGGGCTGTTGCGCGGAGGAGAGTTTACAGGGGTCTGTCTGCACAGACCTTTAGTGAAATCGTGAAAAACTACTTGCAATTTTGGTAATTCAAAATTAGCAAGAGATGTTTTTGTGATAATTATAAAGAATGAGATGGTAAAATTATGATGGATAGTACAAAATATATCAATTTTTAGAGTGAGAAATATTGTGTAGGTTGATTTTTATGCTAAAATATTTTGTGAAAGGTATGCTAACAGACTTAAATTTCTTTTAAACTGATCTCGGAGTCAAGTATGCGAAGTATTCACGGTATTTTACTTCAAAGTTTTCAGGAGTTGAACAATTGCATTTTAAAAATACAACTGAAACCTTTTCAATGTTCCCTCCAACAGAATTTGTATGGTAAAACCATTTAAGAAGTTTTTAAAACACTGTATAATGTTTTTCTGAAATACTGATTTCGAAGTTTCTCCAGAAATTGAGGATCAAGAGAAAATCTAAAGACAAGGCAGAGGTCTTAAAAACCTTTTTCAAAATATGATCTGATGACAGCTTGATGACAGTAGTTACTACACATTATCAGGGTGAGGTATTATAAAGAACAAAAATGAGATACAAGAAGGTAAACCAAGTCTTACACAAGGTAAAACAAGTCACACCATTCTTGCATAAATGGGTTCAAAAATAAGAATTATTTTCTACAAAAGTGTTTTAATAGAATTTTGAATTAACACTAGAATATTCTTAAGCACATTAAAACAAATGAGGAAAGAACAAAAATACTTACAAGCCCCATCCTCATCATAATTAGAAAGATCTTGTTTAATAGTTCGACTGAATTCTAAGACATTACACCATTGATCTTTATTAATAACTTTATACTTAGATTGCTGAAAAGTAAAAGAGAAACACAATGAGAGTTTGAAACATAATTAGGAGGTAAAAATAATTTCAGTATGTAATTAATAGGAATATCAATCAACTATAAGGAGGAAAGCTGCCCATAGTTGCCAAAACGAAGTTATTTAGAGATTGCATACTGCCCATGGGAATTTTTCAAGAGTTTTTTTCTGATAAAATTTAGTTTGTATAAACTAAACAGAGCAGTTAGAGAAAAACAAACTTAACATTTTCAACCATATTCATTAAAGCAGTTTGACTTAACATACAGCAATTTCAATTTAACCTATTCATTCTATAACCCAGTGTTTCTCACACTGAGTGCTGCAGCACTGCGAACTCTACTTCAAATATTTACATCCTCTTCTAGAACAACATCCCATGTAGTCTAATCCAGAACCTTTTCACAACTTAATTTTTAAAGTTTCACTTTCCAAAACTATTCAAGAACTCTGAATCTAAAATTTTAAGTGTGTGTTGGTTATTGAAAATTTCGAACAATTATCTTATACAATGCTTTTATTTACCTCTTTTCTATTTGAAATTCAAAAAAATTAAGATGAAATGTCTCTAATTTTTGCCTGAATTTTATTAATAGTTCTCAGTAGATTTTATTACATTAGCAAAGATGGTTCAATGCAAGCATCAAAGCAAAGATAGTTAAAAGGGGTTAATTTTTTAAAAATCAAAGTTAGTTTAATTTTTAAAAACAAAATTAAGTAAATGATTTAACTAACTAAAAAAGAAAGCATACTTCTAGGAACTGATGAAAGAGGCTATAGAGAGGCCACAGCCTGCCTAAGAGAAGCTGCAGCATAGCTTTTGCAGTTTCAATGTCCATACTTCTCTGGTCCTTGTCCTGAAATTGAAAAGTAGGTCTAACAGTCTAATCAACATGATTTAAGCTAAATCAAAGGTTTATGGACCCTTTTCTTTTTAATTAATTATACTTAAAGGGTTCCTAGTGAGGGTCAATCCCTTTAATAAATCATGCTAGAGTAACTCTAGATTTTGCTATCATCAAATTACACTCTTGTTAAAAAGAAAATTCTTAAAAGCTCCAAGTGGTCATAAAACTTAAAATTTGCTAAGTAATCACATTGTATTTTTATTAAAATTAAGATAAATTTTATCCTGCTATAACTGATGCTTTTATTAAGTTATTAGTCTTTAGCTTTTTAAAATTTAAAACTCATGGGCTTGGCTCAAGCATTTGCTTAAATTATTAGGTCATAAAAAGGTGAATTATTTATAAACTAAAAATTTGATTAACATAACAATTGGATACAGCAGTTAACTGCTTCTTCAAAGACACACAGAATATTAACAAAAATAGTAATAAACAGATCATTTTCAATTCAGATAAATGTTAGCATTCCGTTTAATTCATTTTCAATGAATTGATAACTCTGCCCAAGGCAAAATAGCCCATCAAACAGTGCCCCTTTCCATTTCTGAAGTCTTTGGGCCTAGGGAGCTAATTACTAAGCTCATGTCCAGGCAGAGTGACTAGAAAGAACTTCAAAAATAGAAACAAAGGAAAAAAAGATCATTTAACAATAAAACATTCTCTAGAATACTCAGATAAAGCATACTTACCCTAGCAAAATCATAAGCATACCGATATAAGCTTTTAAAAATAACTGGTTCATTTAAAAGACTACGAAGATACTCAATTTTATTTCGAATTTTTTCGATACTATCACATCTGAAACAAAGAAACACAGTCAAAACATCACAAAATAAAACTTTTAATTCATAACAAGATTTAGAGAGACTGGTTTAGAATGCTCACTCTAAGTCTTTGAGTCCTCTCAGCCATTCACTTTTCTGGAAGAAACCCATTTGTTTGGCATCCATCTTCCATGCAATCACCAGCATCACAATCTAAGGAAAAATAATTAATAGTAAAGCAAACTGTCAGAGAAGCATTCAACAACTATTTTATAAAGAAACATGCCCCAGCAAATCAGACAGCTACAATTACATTTAAAATACAGTAAAATCCCGTTACAACGAATTCCGTTTCAACGAAAAATCCCGTTATAACGAAATTTACAGAAGTCCCAAACGAAAACCAATCAAAGTAATGTTAAATGAATCTCGATATAACGAAATTATCAAATTAGGAAAATCTCGTTACAACGAACTACTCAGACAAACTTATTTTTTTTATTTCGCGTTTCTTTCGACTATTTCCGAGGCGGTTCCACATTCCACATCACCCCCGAGGAAACCGAAGCAGGTGCTGCGAATCCACAACAACTAACTGTTGGAATCCCATTCTGTAGACGGTGATTCAGCTCCAGAGAATGCCGATTTAGAAGAAGTGAATCCAAACGACGACAATCGGAGTTGGAAGAAATTTGGAAAACTTCAATTTCAGATGAGGTTGATTTGGACGATTATCTCGGTGCAGATGACAACGTCTAAACATGCTATGAAAACTGACAGACATCGTTCAATCCATTAAAGGCGGCAGAAGTGATGCTACTGATGGAAGAAGTGAAGATGAAGAAACTGTGGTAGAAGAGAATGCTCCTATTGCTACTTCAGCGTTAGCGAGTTTGGAGACATTGCGGTCAATTATTACTTCACAAAGTAATGTGCCGGACTTGATTTTTTCGAGCATTCATCATCTGCAAAATTACTTAGTTTCTAATGTGACGACTGACCTTGTAAAAAAAAAAAGATCCTAGATTTTCTAAAATAAAATTTTATTTCTTCGCAATCTGTTGTTTAAAGGTGGTTGTTTCCCAAGAGGTGATTTTTTTCATATTTTAGATGATAGTAGCATCCAAGTACTTGAAAAGCCGCTTTTCATGGTTGGTATTGATAATTTCTTAATATAATTGTTTCTTTTGTTCAATTTTCGAAATTCCGTTACAACGAAATATCCGTTATAACTAAAAAATTTTACGGTCCCGTGAAGTTCTTTGTAACGGGATTTTACTGTATTTGTATAACCTAGCCTCAGGGTTTTCCCTAAATGTGAATGGAAAAAATGTTTACATTTAATGAGAAAGGAGTTAATACACAGAAGTATTTTCTTTAGTTTTGTCCTCACTAGTATGAATATTCTCTAAATAATTAATACATAATTTTAGGCAACAGTAGAAAATTAAAGTTTTATTGAGGGTTCAAGGGTTAAAGATTTTAAATGGTTAAAGTTTCAATAACCTGCTATGAAAAAATCACTGATACTTTAGGATCAGCGGACGCAAATCGGACTTAATCAGGGAACTTTTACAAATTATCCATAACAATGGAAACAAATTAAAAGCAACACAGCTTGTTCAGTTACTCAGGGGTCCCACTCAATTCTGGAAATAAAAGTCTGTATGATTTTCCAGGTTTTAGGCAAATATAAGCACTTTTCCCTGACTTTATAGGTCAAATTAAAATTCCCTGACTCTTGGGAACCCCGAGTTACTTTCCTTTCCTTTTAATGAGCTGTTTGATTTTTCTGCGATATCAGTACATTAGGCAATCATTAAGTATTTAATCACCAGCCTTTTTAGTTAAGTCTTTTTTAGAGCGTGCAAAATTAAACATAGGAAGTGAATTAATTTTGGAAATATGAGGAATTCTAGTTTAACTCAGTAGGCTTTAGTAACTCTGAGAAGTTAATAAACCTACTATCTAGTTTACAATACAAGTTCTAAATGCAAAGGAGAGAATAAAAAGTACACGTAAAACATAACTGCCTACATTTTCAGGTTCCACTCCAATATCTTCACAGAACTTTTCCATGCCCTCTGGTCCAATGGTGTCAGGGTCATTTGTACCTATAAAGAAACCAATACATTTTAAAAAAAGAAATATATTTTTAAAGTTTTCCTTCAATAAACAAATAAAAAAATAAAAAAATTCTAATTACAATTAAGGAGAGCTTATGCTCTGCTTATCAACCTAATAATAGTTACCAAATTGTATCCATTGCCAAGGCAAAAAATGTTAAATGGGATAGGGCTCGACAATATCTTTTTTTGCAAACATCTTTGGTATGTAGGGAAATTTAACCGATTTCATTTTGTAAACCTCTCTTTCTAAGGATTTCTTGCAATTGAAGTTATTTAAATTTCAGCCTAATTTAGAATGAATGCAAGCTAACTAGAGAGCTATCAGACTTGATAATACATAAAATATTCAACTTTTGTAGTGAATACAAATGCATGTACAGTTATTTCACTACATAATGAATTTAACTTCAACAGAAGACTAATAAGAAAGCACTGTTAGACATTTGTTTGTGGGACGTATGTGATTGGTCAAAAAATCTTATTTCTACTCTTGGAATGATAGATTTCCCCCTGGAAATGCTTGGTTCTTTCAACTTAATTCTTTCTTGGAGTTTCAACTTTACACCACCAGAGCAACACTGGGTATAGCACTATAGCGCGTTTTAAAAATATTTGGATCAAGGGACCCATTTACATTGCTTTTGTGAACACATATAATTAAACATTATTACTTACTAGCATATTCATGAAATAGAGCTGTACATTTCTTTTGACTAAAAGATTCATCTACAATGTCTGTATTTCGGGAGCTTTTTCTGGAACTAAAACAAAAGAAAAAACAAGGTTAATATTTAAAAACTATTATTACAGCAACAAGAGTATTTCATTTCCAGCAAACTACCTATCATTCAATTGATGCAGGTTGCCCATTTGAAAAGTAAATTTATCTCCCAATCATGATTTGTAAATAAGAAGAGGTCACTAAGAAGTATGATACTCAACCATATTAGTTTTACTAATTATTCCTTAACTCTTATTGCATAAATTGCAGTGGTTTTCAACTACCAGCTTTGTAGAAAAAATTAATTTCTATTTATCTTTTTAAATGGACTTTCAACACCGGTCAAATTAAGGTGAGAGAAAACATTACCATTCAAATTACTTAAAAAAAAATACCACTTGAAAGATTAAATGACAGTCCATATAGTTGATTATGTTTAAATTTATGAAGATGGCACTAAAGGCTCCTACAGACGATTACCTTGGTCGCCAACTAGGTTGAAAACCAAATTGTAAACAAACTTAAAACGATTAAATGAATATTTTTATACCTTGTGCAGTTTTAAAAGTACCTTTAATTTAATATTTTCTGAGTGCTAAAACTATATTTTTTTTATACTTAATTCTTAGTTTTTTTTATTTTCTATAAATATGTTCCAAATAAGCTCCACCCACCAAAAATTTTAAGTTGTTGACCAAATTGTCCAGTGAGGCCTTAAAGTAACCAATAACTTTGCTTTAAATTGCTTACAACTTCCTTTAGATTCACAGAGAAATCTAGCTCCGATTTTCACAGTAAGTTCGAATCTATAGATATGGAACTTTATTTGGATTTATCATTGGGTTATTCCATTGGTGGAAGGCATGACAACAAACAATAATTTTTGCAAACCATAAGTACTTAATTCATTAAAATTTTTGGGGGTGGGGTGGTTTATAAATCACAAAACAAATTGTAGAAGAATCTTGATAGAGCAACCCCTTTAGAAACCAATATATGGTTGTGTAACAAAAGAGCATTATAACGAATAAATTTATCACTGATAAAACAATCCAAACTTTTATTACCGGTCATTGCAACTTATATTGGGGGGGTCATTGTAAAGAGGTTCTACTGTAATTTCAATTGAAAACACTTTTATAAATGATTAGCAAAAATATGTTGTAACAGATATGACATACTAAAATAGACACGAGTTGGAGAGATTCTTCATTATTCCTCAATTTTTTTCTAAAACAACTTGATGACAGACATTAAAAAATAACTAATTTTTTATCCTGAATGCTGGTACTAAAATTATTTAGTTTTTTAAAAACAAATTTGGCCTTTTGTCCACTAGTTATAACCAAACAAAAATTTAAAAACAGCCCTTGTGTTAACTTTGATATGGAATTAACCAACCAATGGGGGGAAATTGCAAGTTCCTAAAATAATAGTCTTTCTTCTATATCTTGGTGCATTCTTTAAAACGCATGGGTTCATGGATCTATAAAAAGATTCTAGTACATCAACATATTCAGGATTTTCACCAGGAGGACCAAGGTTATAAGCATTTTGCATCTTCCAGTTATCTCTAAATTTCACAGGTAGGAATGTGTTATTTTCTCAATTAGAAATCGTAACAGTATATTTTTATCGTCCGGTTTGAAGAACAGAGGAAATTATGTTTAGGGAAAGAATGTTCCACGTTTTTATTTCCGAAATATACAAGTGGCCATGTTATGGCTAAAAAAACCCAGATGATACACGGCACTTTCGTTTCTCCCAATGTCAACGTCGTCGTGCCCGGAACGAAAGGAGGATCAAGTGGAAATACCTCAATTACCCCATGTCGTGACGTCACGGCTCGCTCAAACGGGCATCATATCGGGGGATGATGATCAATGCGAATCCGGAAATCCTCGCGGCAGCACCACAAACGAACGAACGTCCCGTTTTGCGAAAAACTTCTCCGCGGCCGATTTTATTAATAGAACCTCGAACGGTGGCTGATGAGAAACGGCCTTGAGGGCGGAAAGAGCGAAGGAAGGCCGCGAGCGGCGGGGAAAGTGCACTTCAGATTCTACTCATAAATCAGGCATCGATTAAAAAAAGGGGGGAGAAACAGTTTGCGATTTAGGTACCAGTACTGGCACGATTATTACAAAGTTTGGAGGTGGATAAATAAATAAATGGTTCGAACCAGCCGAAAGTGTCCGTAATCACCTGTTAAAAGCAACAGGAAAATACAAGGAAAAGTGTTGCATAACACAAATAATACTTTTATCCATTACGTGTCGTTTTTTTTATCCAAGGATTACTTACATACCTCTACCTTCTCTGGGGATGAATTTTGAGTAACATGGTACTTCAATAAAAGTTTTTGAAAACTGAACACTCAGGGAAGTTTTTTTCGTGCAAACTTCCAAACAGGGAGGGTTCAAAATATTTTTTACGCTAAACAGCTTTAAATCGCGATCTTTTTCAAGAAAAAACACTTAAGAAAGCTCAATTACAGCAATTAAATGCACATATATGATTTAACTCGCAATTTGGAATTGTCAAAATCGATCTATAAAGAGAAGTCATTTAAGAAGGACCTCTTGGGACACACTCATGGGCGCCCATACATAAGGGCAAAGGGGGGCCCGGCCCCCCCCTTGCACTGGAAAAGTTATGTAAAACCTTCCATAATACATCAGGGTTTTTTTTCCAATTTTAAATTTTGATCTGAATTAATCTTTATTTTCATTGTAAGCTAATTCATAAGCAAAAGGTAAATAGTTTTTAATAATGTTGACCACTTTTTATATAAACTAGTTTCTTAATTGAAATTTTGCTGCTAGGCGTAGAAGCGATCCTATTTCAGAAGTCACCCAAATTAGCTAAAATACTACTTTTAAGAATAAATTTTTAAAACTTCTTCTGGGGAGGACTCTTATACACCCCCTTCTTGCTTGAAACTCCAGTATTTTATACGAATTTTTTTGCATTTAAGGGCCCCTAGTTGTAGTTACATGCTTGACTAGCTAACATGCAAAAATTTTCTTGGGGCCCCCTCCTGAATTCAAACATATGGGCGCCCATGGACACACTGCCCTGCCCCTGATAAGTATGGAAACATCCTTTACCAGAATAAAAAGTAGAATATTCCAAAATATTTATAGGAGCATCTCCACTTAGTTAATTCACACTACCAGCCTAAAAATGCAACTTATAAATCTGTGGGATATATAAGATTATCTTTAAAAAATTGCGATTTCTAACAAGTACAGAATTAGTCAACCACATAAATTTTTCAGCCTTTCATTTTTTTTTAAAGAGACAAATTTAATTAATTTTTTAATAGCTAAATGGCAAGATGATCAGAATCAACTGAAAACACTCATAGGCTTTTGCTCCTTATACAAAAAGAGTGGAAGTAACTTTGTGATAGTATTATAGAAGAGAACACTCACCTCTTCAAACGTAATTTTGCAGTTATAAACTTGTGCTTTTAGATACTAATAAATTACACTAAAATCTACTCTCCAACATGCCCTGGAACCTTTGATGTTGTCTAGATAAATAGTAATTCAGTTTCCTTGTTTTGCATGGCACAAAGTTAAAATGTGTAGTTTGAAAAGAACTTTTTAAATAAAATAAGTAATTTACTCGTATTTTATCATAATCATGATGAGATAAAAATGCATGTGTATTTATTGATATTTTAGTAAAGCAAAATAAATATTTTTCCTTAAAATAAGAGTAATTAAGTATAATATTCAAAGTGTCAAATGGGACATGTCAAGATGCCTCACACTTATCATCAGCAAAACAATTTAAATTTCAGTTAAAAATTAGATCATTTAGAAATTCAGAGGAATATAATTAAGATGAATCTGATGTCTAAAACGTTTGTGTTTAATTTACCACTAACATTGAAGGGTTTCATGAAAAACACCCTTAAACTTTACAGTTGGAACAATGCGCTACAGAGAAAGCCTTTCGCCTGACAGTTTCCAAAACTCAAGCTGGCCCATTTGACTGGAAGAGTGTTTAGTGTGACTCGATGCTCCATAAAACTGTTTTCTAGTGGTTCAAAGTCCAGTTGCAACAATGTAAACATCAAGCGAGTCTAGCTTCTTTTCTTGGAAGATGCTGTGTTTGATTTGTTTGTGTCAACACAACGGCGAATATTGTGGGTGTCCGTTTCTTTTCACAAAGTATTGTATGGGGACTAATCCCTGGTGCCTTTTAAAACTAATTTTGGATAATGTTGAGTGGTTTTTGTGAATTTTACAATTTACATGCATTAACAGACGGCAATTCCATTTTTTACAGGGATAAGCAACATGTGCAGTTTGTGTCCCAGCTCCTGTACTCTTCCTTTACTTTCCAACAACACCATCAATTGACCGTGGCTGTGATAATTCCTCGAAATTGCGCGAATAGACTTGTCAGTTTAAAGACTTAGATAATTCCCTTCAGCTTTCAGTTATCAGAGTTGCACTGTATTACCTATCACTATCTTTTAATTAACTGCTATTTAAATTTAAACTGTTTAAATATTCATGCATAATATTTGGTAACTGTCATATCTTTAAGATATAAATTATGCTTTAAAATTACATTTATTAGGACAATATAGCTTGGCCTTGTATTGTTTAGAGTTGCAGATAAATATTGGCTTCTGAAACTGGTGCTGCAGATTGATACATAACCAGACATTTTAAACCAGACAAACTTGGCAAAGCGACTTATGGTTAGTTACCCATGTTCAAAGAATACAGAATTTTGAAAAATATTACACTCTTGATTTGTCATAAGTCTGGCCATGAGCTTAATATAATCTCCATGAATAACATTTTCTTAAAAGTTAAAATATTTATTAACTCTAACTTATGAAATAATTTGATGAAAAAGTTTTCCTTCAAAATATCCAGCATGTCTATTAATAACTATTGTTGATCAACATAAAAATGTACACCAATGAATCTTTTAAAGTCAATATTGTACAGCCTAGAAACTCATTAGTATACCTAGCGTTTTATCATTGTTGTTTAAACCCAGACTTGTAAAACAATACCTTTTAAGCCAGTGTGGTCCAACCTTTAGCTACCCAAGTGTCAATTAAACTTTTTATAGCGAGCCAAGGGCCAGAGAAAGTAAAAATTACAATTTACTATTTTAAAACAGGCAAGTCAAGCTTATATTTCACTTGAACATTTATTTCAACTTAACTATGAAGATTTACTAAGAAGCATATAAGAATTATCTTACACTAGCTGATATACCCGCTGTTGCTCGGTGAAAAAAGGCTTTTCAAACTGTGTGTTAAAATAAATAAGAATTATTTTCTTCACTGTATTCCTTTCTAAGGTGTCATTTAGGTGCAATAGGGTCAACTGCCCTCCCGCTAGGATTCTTTTTTGATGCCATACTTTTCCTTAAGATGTAAAAAAAACTTTACAAATACCATCTGTTTAGATTTAATGTGTAAAATCCTCATCCCCCTTTTTAAAGAGTAATTTTTTTCATAGTAGAAAAAAGTCAGGGGGACCTTCTAAACCCCCTTATTTTGGGTTATTACTTTTTTCTCTTTAATGTCCTTTACTCTCTCCATCCATTTCTGCAATCGGTAATAGAGGCAAATTTCTCTGCCTTCACTTCGCAATAAAGGTATATTATTAAACAGCAATTTCTATATATAAAACTTAATTAATTCTTATTGTTGATATGTACCTTCTTGCGAAATAACGAAGATCTGGGGTCATTTGGGACGCCGCTGGGCTCAAAAACGTCGAAAACGCTCCAAACCCCCCTATGGGTCAGAAAAAAGAAATTTCGAAAAATCCCTTCTTAGTGCGCGTATACACCGTAAGGTCTTCCACCCTACCAAGTTTCGAGTCTGTAGCCCCGGTAGATTTTGCTGTGCGTTGATGAGTGAGTGAGTGGTAAAGCTCTTTTATTATTATAGATTGAAAATGTAATGCTAAAATATTGACTGGGTCTCATTAACACACTACTTATTTAATCAAGGTGATTTATTGTGAGTGACAATTTAAACACTATTTTACTTGATATCCATATTTATACAATTAAAATTTAAAACAAATTATTCCATTTTTTTTTTAAATCAAAGTTTCTTTGTTAGAAGGAAAATTAGTCTTTTAGTAAACTAAAAACCCTAGAAATTTGGCAAGTCATAACATTTTTAAGATAAAAGAGCAAAAAGTTTCCACAAGTGTTTAAGTTATTAGTGATTTACAGTTAAAAGTGTCATTTCTAAATTAGTTCATACTCAAAGAAGAGGCTGGATTTTTTTGGTCAAGAGTTTAACACTTTTAATGATCAAAATTTAAGTTCTAAATACAAAGACACACGGCTGCAGCCTTGTAGTGAAATTTCTAAAAATTACACATGTAGATTAAATTTTAATATTAACTCATAGTTTCTACTGATTTGATAAATCCTTTTACTATTGCCCCAACTGAATCTTTTACTGATGCCCTTTTAATAACCATTTTGAATTTTGATTCAAGTCAAAAACATTTAAAGAGGGTTCAGGGGTTCTCCCCTGAAATTGTTTTGAAAATTAAAACAATAAAAGCTGGTTTTTAATATATTTCTGAATTAAAAAGTGAAAAGCAAATTACCTTTTATTAGTTTGATTAAGTATTACATTTTTGTGGCCGAGTGCCATAAAAAATCTTTTTGAGGGCCGTGGGTTGGGCCGTGGGTTGGACCACACTGTTTTAAGCCAATGAAAATAATAAGAGACAAAACCCACATGACACTCAATTTTTACAATTTACATTTCGATTAACAGACTAAAAATTATAAATTTCAGACAAAATGTATGAAATTTTAGTATGAAATAAAATAGCATATCTGTAAGTTTTTAGAACACTTTTATCAGTCTTTGAATGATATTTAATTTAGAAAGTATTCTAAAAATATGAAAAAAAAATTGTTTCATCATAAAATGTGGCATCAATTGGTCATTGTGATTGGTTGCATAGTAAGTTGTTTGACAGTACTTGCTTTGTAACTGCAACCTTATCTGTAATCTAAAAAATATATTTCTTAAAAAAATTCTCAATTTTAAAATATTTTCAACTGCCTTTAGCAAGTCCTCGAAAGAATCTGGACATTTTGATACCAGAAATGTGTTATTCAGTTCAGTAATTAAAAAGTTTTTCCCAGGAAACCGTTCACCAAAAACCTTTTTCTAGAGTAGAGAGATTATTACAACCTTTAATTACTACATTCTTTAAAAATACCCACAAGTTTGGCAGCCCTATTAAATATTTAAGCGGTTAAAAAAGCAAAGAAAAAGCTTCTTCTAAACAAGAAGCTAAGAATACAGCCAAATAAAATTGAAATATGAATATTTTAAAAACAAATCAATTTGTGTACTTTTATTAAATTTACTAAATAAAATCAAGTGAAAGAATTGGAATTGAAAGCAATGGGAAATAGTGATACATAAATTTAAAAAATTGAGTCCATTTTAAATATAAATATTTTTTAAGTCAGGTCAAGATTCAACAACTATAATTTTAATAAAGAAAGCGAAAATAAAGTATTTTTTAAACTACTTATCAAACAGTGTGGAGTTGCAGTAAAAAATTGATTGAAGAAAAAATTAAACTATTAATGTTTTAAATGGAGTGTTTTAAACATGTTCAAACCAGCTGTTTTAAACATAACATTTTCAAGACAACAACCCTTAAATTATGGATAAAAGAACACTTTAAAAAGGGTCATCAAGAGATGGTAGAAATTTTAAAACTTTGGATTTAAATGACTACACATGAACAAATAACTAAATGCAATATTTTGCATTTTTAAATTATTACACAATAAAAACTTGTTGAATAAATTTTACAGAAAATGCCATGAGTGTTAATAAAGTGAAACTAAAAACTAATTCAATATAAGTTGAAAAAGTTTCTGATAATCAAGAATCTGAGATTTTCCTTCTGAATTACAACATAAAAATCTCAGTGTATGAAGCCATTTGGCAACTTCTTGAACTCAAAAAGGTAAATAAATTTGGTTTTACCATATAAATATTTATATTATACAAACTATGATAAAAATTACCTAGAAATTTTTAATTTCACGTTGTAAGTAATTCTCAAACTGCAGTGTTATATTTGCACTATTTACTTACAAGTCTAATTTTTAATCTTTAAAAAATTATTTATCTTAAAACTGTTTCTTTTAGTAATCCTTTTAGGACATATAGCGATCAATATTTATGTTAATTACTTGCTTTCATTAAAAGTATTTACATATAGGCACTTTCAGGGGGGAAACTAAGATAAAGGTGTACACATTTTCCAAAGAATATAAAGATGACAAAAAAAAAAAATTGTTCTAAGGTTGAATGCAGACTCAAAGCCATCAGGAACTTATCAATAACAAATAGGGACATGGGATAAGTAACTGAATAAGACTTCATATACTTGTCCCAACCCCCTTAAATTTTGTAAATTGAATTGTGATCCCTTTATACTACATAATTTTGTTTTATCAAACTTGAATACTTTCTACAAGATTATCTTTCAGATAAATACTATTTCCTGAAGGAATAAGTATCTTAAATGAAAAACAGTTGAAATGTTTCATAATGGAGAGAGTAATATATTTTTAAAAACCAACCATCAAGGCTCAACTAGCTAATTCCAACCGATTTACATTGGAATTAGCTCATTGTTGCTGCCAAGTGCCAAAATTTTATCCTTGTGAAGACCTTACAGTGCTTCAGGGCAGTTTGGGAACACAGCATTATGTAGTAATTTTTAAGAAAATGTCTTGTGCACTGAACTCTTATAAACTAAAACCATTTTATTTATTAGTATATGTTTCCCCAAAAGCCAAGCAGAGTTTCACAGTTTTTCATACTAATACTAAACCAGGGGTCTGTTTAAAAGAAATTTGGGTCTGTTTTTGGACCCTTCACAATATATTTCATTGTGAAAACGGACCCTTCACAAAACATTTTACCTTAAAAACAGACCCTTCACAAAGTATTTTTGCCTTTAAACAGACCCTTTTTTCATAATACTTCAAATATTGGACCCTATTTTCACAAAAACAGGCTCTTGGCTGAAAAAACTAATATAACACTAACTTCAAATTCACAAAATTATGAGTAATTTTTACAATATTTACAAAAACCGGACCCTTCACAAAAAAGTCTGGAATGACCCCTGTAAACTAAGTTTTCTCAACAAACTAGGTACTACTTATTTTGATGATTTTAAAAATTTGATTGAAACAACACCAACTGTTCCCCTTGTCTTTGGGAATAGGAATAGGAATGCAATACTCACGTATTATGCACTCGCTGGCGTTTGCTGTTCGATTTGGATTCTTCCATGACAACTTCTGCTCGCCTTCGACGCTGAGGTGGCATGACAACTGATGGTTCTTCTCTACCTTGCGCTGGGGGTTCCTCAGTAAGGCTCTGCAATGCAAAGGTTTAAAATGATAATATTCATACATTAATTCAAGGTTGATTACAGAATTATTATTTGATACAATATACACACTACTTTTCTAAGATTGCAGTTTTAAGACACTATGCTTTAGCATTATCTTGCAGAAGAAGGATAAGTTAAATGATGAAGCAAAAAAATTTTAAGGTTTTAGATCAACCTTTTTTCTTGTTTCCAGTTAACTTGGTTTATGGGGAGAGTCCATTTAATATGAAAGAAACCTCAGCTCAGATCTCTTAAATCTAATGCATGCAACCAAGATAGGGAAACAAACTGAATAATTGTTTAAATCAAATTAATTATGTGTAAAATATAAACAAGTGGAAAGGAAAATATAATTTTCCTTTTTTCCCTTTTTCTTTGAAGTGGGAGAAGTTTTCCTGTACTACTACTACTTTTCAATTCCACATTAGGTATGATTGATTAAAAAAATTCAATAAAAATTAAATTGCTTAAATATACAAAATTGTGTTACAGGGAGTGTTTATGCTTTTGTACACTTAGGGCCACCGCACAGTAAAACTGAAAAATCTTTCAGTGTGAAACTCGATCCAAAACAGGTGCCCGGCACGCTTCCCCTCGCAGCCTTCGCAATACAAGAGAGGGGGTTTAGAACGTTAATTATCCTCCTGGACAGTCGTGTAAACTAAGACGCTCTTGACCTCTCGACCCCCTCTCTTTGCATTGGGAAGGCTGAGAAGGGAACGCGTGGCTTCATGGGAGGTATTTTCAACAAGATTTTTCAGTTTTACTGTGCGGTGGCCCTTAAGAGTACAATGATTTAAAATAAATTAGCCCAGATAAACAAGGTTGTACTGTATAGTACTTATATTCATAATGGAAAAGTACCCCGATAGCATTGAAGAAAAAATTGCACAGATTTTTCCAAAATTTACCAATTGTGAACTGAACAATTTACCAATCTGATGAAGTTAGTTTATCTTAGTCAGAAAACTTTCACCCAAGGAAGAAAGGGAAATATGAGTTCTTGCGTATTATCCCATTGACCATCAGTTTCAGCTGCACATTTAATGAATGGGCTTTGGCTATGCATTTTCGTTTTCAGCGGCACGGTTGATGGGATAATAATGATGTACTGAAATTTGCTCATGAATGAATGGCTGATTTGTGGTGGTGGGGGCTACAAAAGCCCTAGCAGCAATTTCAGCAGTGAAATTTGCTCAATTTAAGAGTATAGAGCAGATGAAAGTGAAGGAAAGAAGAAAAGAAGCACCACTCACAAGCAGGCAAGCTTAAATAAAGCCAGGAAGAGGCTCACCAGATTCCTAAGGCGCGTAGGTAGGGAGTTGTCAAGATCGAGTTTCTCCGTGGTGCTGATGCCTGTAGCTATGTACACAAGATCTTTTAAAATTGCACCTGTAGGAAAACCAAAAAGTTAGACTTATTTTTCACAACACAAAGGGAAAACAGTTTTCTTTCTTGATAGAAAGTATGAAAATTTTATGTAGTACTATACAGGGTGGTCCTTAATTCATGGTACAAACTTCTAGGGGTGTTAGAGTACACCTAGACGAACAAGAATTGGTATAGAAAGGGGGGGGGGGGTCGCAGATACGCCGTTAAAGAGCTAGGACCTAATGTAGTGCGAGTGCGTTTCAAAAGGCCGTTTTTAGAAGGCCCGTGTGACGAAACAAATCATAATAAAATGAAAAACATTATTGCATGAGGCACAGGAATATCCGTACTACTTAAATCCTCAATGTGATAGAAATTGGACTACTTGCTAAACCGTGGGGTGAGTTTTAAAACGTGCAATATTCATCTTTTAGCCAAAGAATGGAGTTCCCTTACATTAGTGTAATGGTACTTAGAAAAATGATGATCGGGGAAGGAATTTTCAATGATCATACATTGATCATTGGAACTGTATGATCATTGAAAACTCCTTCCCCGATTGGCAAATGTTTCAACAATATATACCAACTAAATATTTTCATCATTATACTAGCAAATTTTGGCATTATTTCGAATCTTTGACTTTCAGACAAACCTGACAATATTTGGCAGAAATGGGTAATAAATAGAAAAGTGACCAGAATTTTATCTCTAAAGAAGGTGAATCTAAATTTTCAACAAGTGGGATTTCACATTCATATTACAATAAATTATGATGAAAACGCTACTAAAATAGAGTTGCTTTGGTTTATGTCATACATGATAAGTAATAGTTGCTTATCTAATTTCATAACAGACTGGTATCAATGTAATAATATTAAGCAGAATACTTGGCACTTTGTAACTGGGAAAAACAATAAGAACTAACAGATGGCCTTTAACAAATAGGATTAGTCTCTTAGAACCCTTAAGGTGAAGTACCTCATACCTACTGTTATTTTATGCATTCTTAATATATTGACAATTTGATAAAATATGTGACACAGGGTGGCTACAGAATCTGTGGAAAAAATTTCCCTGACTTTTCCCTGACTATAATTTTAAAATTTCCCTGATATACCTACATCAAAATTTTTTTACGATAAATATTAATAAACTGTAATTTGTAAACTAGAAGTTATATAAACTAAGAAATACTTGAACGTAATAAGCATATTAAAATATTAATTACAATGATATATAATATTTCTTATGTAGAAATAATACATAGAATATTTTAAAATTTTTATCAAAAGACATTGATTAAATTTGAATATTCTTTTTATTCAAATCTTCAGCTACATACAAGTAGGAAATATAATGTATTATTTTCAATTATTCTATGTATTTAATGCTTATAATATCAGGGTTCATACAATTTTTAAGGAAAAAAAACTCAACAAGGATTTTCAAGGACTTTTCCAGGCTACCAGATGAAAATTTCAAGGCTGACCGATATTGTTTGCAATATTTTTTTTTAAGGAACATGTGTGTTTCATTTCGTACAACTATATCTATTAAATAGTTTAATAAAAGAAAATTTTCATATAAGTTCCTAGCTACACAAAAGGGTTTGATTAAAAATGTAATTACGCTATAGTACATTAACAAAATATTTTCATGTAATTTTGAAATAAATGAACCTATTTAGACAGCAGTGGCATATACAGGAATTTATTTCGGGAGGGTCCCAAAAATACTCCTCAGCCCCTCCCAAACATACTTAATAGGTCCAATGTAGCTTTTTAATACATTTTTAGGTGATTATTTAGGCCCTAAAAAACTTAATATAAGAAAAGTTGTGAGGAGCATAATTACAAGTACCAAAAGGGGGGTCTGGGGGTCCTCCCCCAGAAAATTTTTGAAATTTGACTCAAAAAACAGGTTTTTAACTAGTTTGAGTACATCTCTTAGCCCAAATTTTAGGTATACATGTTTATATAGGATTTGAATTTTGATGAACTTAATAATAAAAAAGTTATGAATAACAGAGTTTCAAGTACTAAAAGAGATCTGGGGGCCCTCCCCAGAAAAATTTAGTTCGAATTTTGGACACACATTTTTAGGTAGGATTTGGATGAACTTAAAATAAAGTCGTTAATAATATGTTCCAAGTACAAAAGGGGGGGTTGGGGGTCCTCCCCAAGAAAAGTTTTGTAATTTGACCCTAAAAGCAGGATTTTAACTTGTTTGGTACACCTAGTTTGAATTTCGAGGGGGGGAGGCAAGCCCCCCTTATATACGCCAGTTAGACAGATTTAATTTCAAAAATTTAAAAACTATCTTATACTTTTAATAAAACTATAAATAATGATCAATACAATAGTTATTCTAATGCATTGACTCAAAATGTATAAATTGCAGAAAATGAAAAACTAAAACAATCTGAAAGGAATAAAAAAAACTTAAGTCCAAAAAGTTTAATTTCAACCCCAAAAAATTACCCATATGGAAGATTTCCTTTCTGATACTTTAAAATATTCATATATCCTATTATCAATACACCTTGTAATTCTTTGATATTAAAACTCTAAAGTTCAAACTACAAATTTCTATTTTCCTTCTTGCAAACAACAGGAAATTCCTCTAAAAAACCTCTTAATTTGCCAGCTAAATATTCTTCACATTTGAACTACCAATCTCCAAAAACAAGCATTTAAAGCCAAGGATATTGACGCGAAGTTTGAAAAACGCGATCGCGAACCTACCGTGAAGTTGTTTTTTCCGCCCGCGCTCACGCCGTAAAAATGCCAACTTTACAGGCAAACGTCCGGAAGCATCCGAATTTCCGGCAGAAATCCGGAATTTTTCATTGAAATTCCAGATTTTTATAGGAATTCCAGACTTTCCCAGCCACTGAAATGAGTGAAGGATGCGATCGCGGATCGCGCGTATTTGCGGCGTGAATTACTAAAATCTTCCCTGATTTTTTAACTTTTTTCTGAATTTCCCTGACTTTTCCCTGATTTTTCCAGATGAATGAAATTCCCTGACTTTTCCCTGATCTCCCTGATTTCCCTGATCTGTCGTCACCCTGTGACAGCTTTGGAAAGAGCCTAGTTTTCTAATTGGGCATAATTCACCAACACATACCATCTCTCTTCAAAGTTTCTCAAATTCACTGAATGCTTTAAGGGGGCATCCAAAAATTATTTTCACACTTTTTTTTAACATTTTTTACCCCTTCCCCCGTTGTCAAAAGACACACTCTGCTACCAATAATAACTTCAGAATAAAGATGGTAAGAATCTAGGACCTATTTTTTATTTAAGTTTAAGTGCACCCCACCATATAATTTCAAAGTGAACTATTATTTTGTTAGTACGAATTGGTACAGCTTTAAAAAAAGTCCTCCAGCCGCCATGTTAACACATCTCAAATTATGACTGACAACTATATAGATCTAATTATTATTATTAGATCCTAAAATAATAGTAATTAGAATATTATTGGGATCAGCTTTAGAAAGAGTCCTCTAGCTGCCATGTGTGACCACAGCAACATGCTCAAGGATTTGTCAACATCATTGGGCTATATATAAACATGGGAGTGCAAACTTATTGTACTTTAATATTATATGTACCTCATAATATAATTATTATAAGTTGGTTATTATATAGCTCAGTGGTCATCATTTGAGCTGTGGGTAAACATTGCAGCGGGAGGACTCTTTCAAAAGCTGTTCCTATGAATTTTATAATAATGTCATTTAAACTACATTTCCAGAAAAAGAAATTTTGTTATTTAGTTTTTTGTTGATTTTCAATGTGTGATGTCACAATTCTTAAACCCTCTCTTCCCCTTGTTAGAGAGTGTCAAAGATTTATGAAACTCCTCCCCCTCCAAGAATGACATCATATAATGGACGGCCCTTTAACTGGTAATTAAACTTTAAGTCTCATTAGAGTATAGCTCTCTTTGTTAAGGGTTTTAAATTCCCAAAAGCATTTATAGTTAATGTAAAGACTTTCCATCAAAGAAATGCAACACAGAATTTGTGCTAGAAAAAAATTTACTATATGATACCCAAAAAATGATATAGAAGTTTACACAACAATTGGATGATGTGACAAGGAAGCATGGTCAAACACAAATTGGAAAGAACCTATGATAGTTATTCTTGAACCTGCTAGAAAAACAGTGATGAAATCAAGACAGGGACATAGCATCTGATCATTAATAAGAATGTAATTTTACATTCGGCAAAAAAAGCATTCAAACTAGTTTCATACTGGGCCCAATTGCATAAAAATGCAACATAATTTTGACAAATTCCTTTTACTTTCACAAATATGGTTAGTAAACAAATAATAGTTCCTCATATTTCTGGAGTTGGGCTACTAAGGAAAATTGACACGCTAGAATTTGTACGATATTAAAATCATTTGCAATTTTGGACAAATGCAACAGATCTTGTAAACATATATTTTTTGAAATAAATGATGGAGGTCGAAACACAATTCTGAAATATGCAATAATTAACAATGTAAATAAAGTAAAACCTGGGGAATGCTGCGTTAAAGTATTAGCTATGGACTGCGATTTCAAAACAAGGGATGGTTCATTAAACTTTTGGCCGACTTAAATACTTTATAAAATTAAACTTAAGTATTAATCTCATACCTTATACGCAGTAGATGCCGGCGACATAGACAGACACAAGAGAAAGGAAAACCGAATATCTTTTTATTGCTTCTTATTTTTCATTCACAATTTCGATCAGCAAGCAACATCACATCAGCTCGAGGGTTTTTATTAACGAGGTGGCAACGTATCTCGTTTTTTTATAATTTCATATTTTCTCCGTATTTTCAGTAATGATTGCTTTGAACAACAATTAATCATGTAAATATTTAATTTCTTTCACTCTTGTTTTATAAAAGGAAAAGAAAATTTGCAGGGACCCAAGATCATGAATGCGGATAACGTCTTTTGTTTTTTTTCAGAATGTGGCTCGTGGCTCCTCCACCCACTCACCCCCGCTTTGAGATCCATATTTATTTACGGGGTTTTAATTTTTATTCAAATTTAATGAATATGCAAGCAATTCCATCCCAAAGTTATCTTATTTGCACTTAAGTAGACTTCATTCTCTGAATTTAACAGAATATTTCCATTTTAAAAGTTGCTCCTGAAGATTTAACCTATTCTGCTTGCATTGGGATAAAAATAAAGTGTATTTAAGTTCGAAACATATGTTCATTCATAAAGTAATACATTTGGAAGATGAAATAAAAGTCTTCCTTTTGATTTGTTTATGAAACTAGCATTACCTGTTAATTTAAAAAACTTTATTGTATTTCTTGATAATCGCTTTTCAGAATGGCAGAATTGTAATCTAACATCCGGGTGCCATTGCTTATGGCTCCTTTAAAGTTTTTTTTAAGTTTTTCATACATAACAATTTACAGTAAACAATCTGTTTTGGTGAGTTGTTGATTAATATTTTAAAAACTTTTCAATAATCTTGATCGATTTTATCTGTAGGTATTTCATGTAGGAATGTAATCCTCATCAGAATCGCTACTTAACGGCATTAAAAAATTGAAATATGATTGTATACCACGTCTATAATTGGCTTTGCAAAGCTATTCATTAATTTTTCTACTTATCGAAAATATTCATTTGATCTGCTATAGATTTCCACAAGACTGTATTTGATAACCAATTAACACCTTACAACTTCATATTAGGAACAAGGAAATAATCGGTACGATCATTATAAATTACCTCCTTAATTAAACAAAAAAGTGCACACTCAATTTGGAGCTTCCTAAATCTTTTATTCTCTTTCCGGAAGGTTTGATTTTTCATTTTCGGGCCTTTTTCATCAAGATAGGTGTCAAAATATTGTTTCTGGTGTAAGCCTACCGAATAGCTATATATTTCCTTGCATATATATAAAGGCTAAATCTGTATAGTTTCCGCTGGTTTAAATTATTTTTATTGGTGCAAAAGTTAATTTTTAGCCATGTTTGGTTTATGAATATAGCGCCTGATTGTTTATTGTTTACATATGGCGGATAGAGAATTCACTCACTGGATTGTACACAACATGTGTTCCCATGTTTCACAATCGTTAATTAACATATTATTTCTCATTTCAATTACTTACAAATAGTTTATGATATTCTGATGCGTTTGAAGCGATCGAGTAACTTCGGTGAATTTCTGCTATACTTTGGCAAATCAATGAATAGTTCACTCCCAATACTTAAGACATTACTTAAGCTAAACTACATTAAATATAAACTCAACTTCTCTGTAATATTATCAGAGCTTCTTCAGTGTGTAAAGCTGAATAGTTTTATCTTAAAATTTATTTTTGAAGTATTGAAATTCATGTATCCTTCACATATGGTACCTTCTTGTGTGTAAAATTTTTACTTTTAAATTGTAAACCTTTTTAATATATTTTTCTATGTCTCTTACATGAAACAGATCATTAGAACTCAAACAGCAATTAGTGTGAAAAGTGTTCTTGTATTTTACATTCGTAGTTTTAACCCTTTCAGGTTTGGTGTTTGTTTTCATATGTGTAAGGTAAATAATTAATGAATATAAGTAGGAGGTTGAATACAACATCTTGTAAGGTTCTCTAATATTTTGTGAAAACTATAGGTACTAACATATTATCGCTTGGGGTTCATTTGGGTGAAGAGGATTTTTGTTAATGGTTTATTAATTTAAATAAAAAATGACTGGTGAAAAATCTGAAACGATTATTCCTCAACGTTATGGGTATATTTTTAATCTTAAAAGTACATTAATAAAAAATTAAAATTCATTCTTTTATTTGATGTGAGTTCAATATTATGAAGTTTAAAACACCATTAAGACCGGCAGGTACACATTTGGTTTTATGTTCCTTTCCTACCAAGAAAATTTTTACTTTATCTGAAATTATTTAGTTCTTTTCTTGTAAATAGTGTAGGATTTTTAAACCACTGGAGATTTTTTTTTCTTGAAAATAAGATCATTTACTTGTTAAAATTTCAAAAAGTACATTTAAAATCTGTATCAAAAGAAATATAATTAAGAATTTTTTTTTTTTTTTTTTCAAAATCAGATTATCTTGTTCTATAAAAGCCGATTTCTGGTTTATGTTTTTTAGCCCTCTGCAAATCTAGTTTGTATCTAATTAATAATTTTAATATTACCCTCATCACACCATCTGAGTGATATGCTTAGAATTATTAATAACATGCCATAAGAGCAATTTTTCCCTTTTTGAACTTGATAGCAGTTTTTAAAAATGATGAACAGATCACTTGAGGCTAAATACTTTTTCTCCAGAAGAATAAAATTGCACATCAATGCAAAGTTTTAGTAGTATTTGAGAAAAATATCTCTGACTAAATTTAATTTGACCTTGACATGGTTAAATATAGGATAAAGCATCAATTTAGTTTTTTCTTGCCTTTAGTTACTTATAACTGATTTTGAAGAGGAAATTTTATTCAAATACTATCAAATTTTTATGTCTATCATTGGTATAATTGCATATTTTAATCTGTTAGTTTGCAATTCTTGGGATCTAAAATAGCTTAGTGTTATTCAACAGGATTGCTAAAAGAATTAAACCTGCTTGACTTGTTTTTGTTTTAATTTTTTGTGTAGTGCTTATATTTGACTGATTTTTCATTGACCGAATTGGTTTTCGCAACATAACATAAACATGATATCTAACATACCTAGTGATTAGAAACCAAATTTAACCAAAAAATTGCATGCAGTAAAATTAATTTTTAAACAAATTAAAATTCTAATAATTTATTTATTGTGTTTCATGAAAGTTTAGTTATTTTTCTACATTTTTTATCATGGATTTTGCCTCATAAGTTGATAGCATGGATATAATTCTTTAATATTTTTGATTAGTCATTTCTAATCATTAACTATCTGAACTGTCTTTTATAAAAACAACAATATATTCTATTCTGAATTTTGCAGTCTAATATTTGTTTTTATTTATTAGGTTAATTTTTTTTTTCTTATTTAGGTTACACTTGGCAAGTGTTCTTAAAAGTTTAGGTGTTATCAAAGAATAGTAAACTAATACTTCAGGTAAGTTACTTATTTTTACCTTGATTAAATACTTTTTCTAAAATTTTAATTTCCAAATCAACTTTCAAGGTACATAGTACAAAAGCAGTTTTAAAAGCATATAATCTCAAAATAGCAAAATTTAGTCTTTTTCAGTCCATTAAAAGAAATAAGATATATAACTCAAAAGAATGAAAATTTTATGAAATATTACATTATCTTGATGCAGGCACGAATCCAGCTGGACTTCTAGGAGAGGGCACTTTTGCAGATACTCCTTTTACCCTTTTTTTCCTTTTTGCTGCAAATAGAAAAATGTTGCTTTTCTTGTACACAGTTGAAAATTTACCATCCATCTCTTTTTTATATGTCAGCAATACAGAGAACATTGAAGAAGAAAAGTAATGACAGTTTTGAAAAAAAAATTGCAGTTGTTGGAGCATAACAATTTTATGCTTTCATACCTCTGAATAAAGAAAAAAGACAAACAAGACTGTTCTCCTTTTCTGATTGACACCAACTCATAAGATTGAAGCGAGTCCTTATGGTGAAGAATTGAAGATGTACCCTTTGAAAAAATTGTAGGGTATGCAGGATTGGCAAGTTTCTTCCGAATTGGAAAAAACCGGCCGGAAGAAATAGGTTTCTTCCGAATGGAAGAAACTGGAAAAAACCCTTTTTTATTCAAATAAATTGACAAATAAGCTTTAATTTATAAGTTATAATGTTTTACTAATAAAATTATACCATTAAAAATATAATTATATGCTAGTACTGTACTGAGTTAATAATTACACCAATGTTTTTACTAGGAAGTTTCTTCCACTGGAAGAAATCTTTTTTTTTTTTAATTTTTTAATAATATTTAAATAAAGAATGGTTAGGTAACATTTATACAAAAATTGTAGAAACCATTCTAGCCAACATCCCCTGTAACCTGAAATTTAGTGTTAAAAGTAACTTCTTTTTCAAAAATTAATTAAATAAACTTTTATTTTTTTGGATTGTGGTTTAAATTGTTCGTTTATGTAGTCAGTAAATTTAAAAATATGGAGCATTTGTTTGGCTTTTAGTGGGTTTTTTCCACTTTTTTCCCGTTTCTTCCATTTTTTCCAGTTTCTTTCGGTTTTTTCCACTGTCCTGGAAGAAACTAGTTTTTTCCGGAAGAAACCCAACCCTTAGGGTATGTTCTATGGGCCTATGAGAATGAATGGTAGATTGATGTGTTTAGTCAAAAGTCCAGTCAGAAGAAGTTAAAATTTCTTTTTTGTATCCCTATGGACCATCACCATCATTTTCTTATCCAAGAAAACCAGATATTTTGACTACCAAAAATAATTATATTGTGTAACTTACATCCAATAACTGCAATGAGTAGAACATGTCAAGTTAATTAAAAGGCAACAAAGATTTTACAAAAGAAAAGCTACATTAAATTTAGACATCAAAAGAGTAAGTGACTAAAAGTCTATTGTAAAATCTGAACTTTTGTTAATATTCATGAGATGTAATTATGTAGGTATTTGATATGTGTAAATAATTTGTAATTTAATAATTATACATTATAAAATTAGATTTATCAGAAATAAAATTATTGTATGATGCTTTTCATGGCCATGATTTTCTGACTAGGAATTTTATTAGCTCTTCCATCTTAATCTTCTACTTTTTAAAATTCTAGAACTTCTAACAATCCTTTGCTACTAGATAAAGTAATAGTATTTTATTGTGTTTTATAAATTAACCAGTTTTTAATCAATAACTACATTTAATTTATTTAAATTTTAAAAATAAAAATAAGTATAAATTTTACATAAACATCAATTGGTAACATTTGTAGGTAAAGTGCTTTTTACTAGCTCAAAATATGTGGGGTTTTTATCATAAATTATAGACCACTTTATGGTGGAAAACTTTTTTCTATATGTACCCTTGAAGATACCATCTTGAAATTTGGCCCAAATGTTGCTAAAAGTGTGCTTGACATAATGATTTAAAAAAAAATCAATTATACCTATTTTTAAATGTTTAATTTTTTTTATTTTAAGTTTTTCAAATCTTAAAAACCTAAAACTTTATTATGATTAATATCTTAAAAAACTGCATTCAAAACTGAATAAATTGAAATAAATTTCATGTCTCTAGCATGAATCGGTTAGGAGATACAGCTATTTGAAAATTACCAAAAATTCCAGAAAACTGAAAGTTTTGAAAGGCTGTATCTCTGGAAAAAAAATCATCAGAAAAATCTGAAACTTAACAATTATATTACACTTACTAAGTGTAATACAGCATACATTCTAATTATCTTGAAAATCTGAAACATCTCCAGCAAAAATTACATTTTCATTGGTTGATTTTGCATGGAACAACCCCCCATTACAAAATAAAGTTCATTGCATTTAATTACATAAATTTTGGTTATTGCCTTTCCCCCACCAAGGTGCCTAACCTGTCTCTTGTCAACAAAATATTTAAGTCAAACAAAATGGTAGAATCTCAATCATAACATAAAAAGGGTTGACTTTATTCTTATTCTTTCTTATTTCTTCCTTTAATCTTATTTATATTTGGTTATTAAGGGTGCACTTATGAAATTAACCAAATTTTAATTCTTTGCTAGGGTGTAAACAAGTATGCAAACAATTTCAATACTTTAAAAATGTCCATTTTCCCCCCCAAAATGTATAACCTCCATTAATCCTGATCATGTTTACTTTTAGAATTACCTTTGAAAGAAAATGAAACCATTCTCTATAAAAAAGCATCAAGTACAGGAGTCATATATAAAAGTAGAAAATCTCATTAAAAAGTGTGAAACATACTTGGAATATTTAATAGGTGTAAAATAAATGGTAAGTGCATGTAATTTCTCTCTTAAGTAACATTTGAAATTGGAATTGTATCAGGGGTCCGTTTTGAAAAAATTAGGGTCCATTTAAGGACCCTTCACAAAATATTTTAGCTTAAAAATGACCTTCACAATATTTTTCACTCTAAAAAAATTTCTTTTTTATACTTCTGTATTTATTCTTTTTAAATTTTAAAATATCACCAAAACAGGACACTCCTTTAACAATTTAGCTCCCATCACTTTTTCTGTGTAATCTTCTGGCCTGGGGTGCTAATTAGTACCTAGCTTATGTCCAGGACAAGTGCACTAATGCTGTACCAATTTTATTACATTGACCACCAATACTTTAAAGCTATAAATCTGATAAACAAAGTTTAAAGATTTACAGAGGTTTGATGTTTCCAATTTAGCAAAGTACGGCCCCTTTCCTAATAATGTGTTAGTACTTCCGGAAAGGCAATATTTTAAAAACAAGAATTAATGTTGAATTAGTGCAGACCAGTCTTGAATAATATAGAACCAAACACAGATGCTGAGCGCAGAAAGTTTAAAATTTTGCAGAAAATCTTTTTAAATAATTCAAATTTTTGATAAATAGATTTTCTCTTACTGTTGTTACTTATGAAGCATTATTACAGTATTTAGGTGAACAATGGGATTATTATGTTTTAAGTCAAAATGCAAACGACTGGGGGCACTTAATTAGTTTGCAGAAAATATTTGAAGAGATTTTTATGTGAAGAAAGTTTTTTGTTTTATCCCATGGTGCAAAATGTCTGATCTGTATATCTAGGATCTGGGGAAATTTTGGCGTAAAATAAACAATATTCTGTATAAAATTTTTTTACCTGACAAAAATAAAAATTCACTAGATTTTCTTCTAGAAACAGATCCAAGATCTTCATAAATCAAATGAGGTTGAAAACATTCAAAAAGACTGTGTTGGAAGCTAGCAACTTTTTAGTAACTGAAAATGTATCAGAAAAAGTAATAGAAAACATTGTATTTATTAGTAAAAACTGTGAATTTGTTAATTATAATATTAGCATGAGAATTAGATTGAAACTTACATGCATTACCTTCCCAAATTACCTTTACCTTTTAAATACCTAGAATATTTAAATACTAGGCATGCTAAAAATTCAGTTTATAGGTTTTTATTGATGTGACTTTTATTAAGGTAAATTTTCTATGCTTATGCTGATACAGCATTTATGTATGTCTATGTACTTACAAACTAAAATCTTATCTCATATAAAAAATAATTCTTTATCTCAGCCCATATTTAATGTTAGAGAACTTTTTATTTCCCCCTTGCTTCTTTTTATCTTCAATAACAGATCTTTCTATCAAATTAAAACCAGTAACTTTGCACTCAGAAATATTCAAGGAAATTATTTTGTACCTAAGACAAACAAAAATGTATTTCATAAATCGCATTCTCTTTTAGGACCTTTTCTGTTTAATAAATTAAATGAAAACCTCAAAACTACTAACAGTAAGTTTAAGTTTAGATCTGGAATATATAATTTCATAAATGAACAAACTGAAACTGAAGCAGTATTTAAAACACTAAAATAGAGTCGGCCCAGCTTTGTTGCCCAATTATATTTTCTTTTTAGGTACCAAGGACGAGCTTTGTGCTCTTTTGGTATCACAAAATTATTTTCTGTATTTTTTTGTGTGTTTTTGTTCTATTTGTGTATGGTGTTTGTGTTATTGTGGCTTTTGTTATAAGGCACGGGTGGCCAACCTTTTTTGGAAGCGTGCCACTATTTTTGAAATAAAAATCATGCGTGCCACTTTCACTTTTTTTACAATAGGTATATACCAAAAAAAAAAGTTTTAAAATTTTATTCCTTATGTGGAAAACTTATTGTGGAATTTTTATGCAAATAAAACATTTTTTCATGCAAGTCTTTATAGTGGAGCTTTTAAAGTAATATAAGGGTTACTCCCCTGAAAAATTTTTGGAATTGCCCCATTAAACAGACTTTTAAATCTTTTAAAAATCTCTAAAATCAGTAACTTCAGAAAAATTTCAAAAAACCTGAAAAAAATTAACTGGGTAATAAGAACTCAATGAAAAGAGAATCATACAAGTTTTTAGGCTATCTAATAAATTTGTTTCTAAATTAATTAAAAACATTGGAATAATCAATGTGGATAAGCTACTATTTTTCAGGCACTTAACCCTTTCGGGACTACTGTCTCACGGGTGAGACGCCAGCGTAGTGCTTCCACCGGCCTACCGTCTCACGGGTGAGACGCCTGCTTTGAAAGGACCAGGGGACGGGCGTCTCATATATGATATTCTCATTAGATATCAATCTTTATCTGTTACAACGAAATTATTGGAAGGCGAACATCTTGACTTTCATTCCCATAAAGTATTTTATATTTTTGATAATTTGTTTCCGAAAAATGCCGACATGTATTTATAATCCATTGAGAAGATGAATAATGTGAATTTAGAGTGCTTTCTTTCACCATCTCAGCTAATATAAACCTTACCACGTGTTCTAAAAGCTTGGAAATACTTTCTATTTTCATTTGATGGATAAATGGGAGTTTTGATGTGTTTATTGCGACAGTTATGGGTATTTATTTCTTTTAGATTTCGATTGCCTTTAGGTGGAATTATTTATTGGTTAAACATAAATAATTGATATGTTTGGGTATCTAGTTGGAAATGAAGATAGAAATAGATAAATTATTTGGCATATTTCTTAGAATTAACAGTGTTTCAAGGATTTCCGAGGGGTTTGACTAGCTGCGCTAATTGAGCGTTTTCAGTAAAAAAGAAATTAAGTAGTTTTTCCAAGATATGTTTAATGTATCTTTATGAATGAGTTTCTAGAGATAAAATCTCTTCATTTTGGAATATTTTTCCCAGTTATATGAATCTCAGATTTGTGAAAAAGTTTATTGTTCACAAATTACTTGTTTTCAAAAATTATGTAAGAAATTAATGGGATAGTGTTTTATATTTTTTAGCAGTAACGTCTAAGGAGTTCCACTGATCGTATGCCGAAAATTAGATATTTTGGACCACAATTTTAATTTTTGGGAATTTTTTTCCGAAGTTCGACTTAGACGCGTAAAATGCCCGTCCCGTGGGGAAAGTTCTTTCTATCGGGTGCCGTCCTGTGAGAGAGGTTCAGTGGCTGAGGCACCCGTCGCGAAAGGGTTAAAAGAGATTTGTACCCACATGAAATCTTACACTTAAGATTTTATTCAAAATCAGCAATAAAATGGGAACTCAGTTTGCATAAAACTGAGTTATTTATCACATTATCTTCTTGAATTTTTTAATACCTTCGCGCACCACTGATTTAACTCAGTCGTGCCATGGGTTGGCCATCTCTGTTATAAGGTATGTTTGTATGTTGTTATGTCCAATAAATTCTATTATAATTATTCTATTATTCCATATACCTATAGCATATGATGGGAGAAAAGGGGTTGAAATGTTTTTTGCACCCCCAGAATGTTGTCTCACTGTGCCTGTTGTTGCAGCACGCTGCAGCACCCGTGGTATGAGGATGCGATGAGCGAAAGCCCCGTGCCGCCGTCAAGTGGGGGTCGGGAGCCCACGATGGTGTCCGTGGTGGGCTCCTCCTCCACAGACTCCTGGAGCAGCCAGCCCTATGCCAGCTCACAGCGCATCATGGTGGTAAGCAGCACTTGGTTTAAATAGAGACTGTGGACAAATCAGCTACTTTTTGTAAACATGTTTTTTTTTTTTTTTCCATTTCCTGGTGCTGAGGCTTCTCAAGAAACTACTCAAGTACAGGGTAGTTATACAGAGACAGGTGGTAAACGTAATAAGCGTAACATTATTAATTGTGCAAAAAAAATTTAGGAAAATATTATGGGCATCACCAAGAGGACTGATTTCTGAACTAAAACATTTTTTATGGAAAGTCCATAATCTCTGACTTGTGACCAAGTCTGAGAACATTGACTCTTGGTTATGGTTATGGCCGACCAGTCAGCCAACTAACCAATTCAATTGCAGGCCACCTTTACACAAATTAACTTACCATCGCACCCTTGCTTCGCCATGAATTGGCATTTGGTGGTATCAGAGGGATTGTTATGCCTCATCTTACAATTGTGATGTTTTAACAACCTTGATCGACCTCCTGACTATGGGATCTTTTACTAATATTAAATAGTTAGTGGCAGTTTGGGATCCCACCTATTTATCTTTACCTCACAAAGAAGTTGCCATTTTAAGCTTCAGTTTTCAATGATTTATTCTGCAGTAGAGCAATGGGCATTATTGCCTAAGCCATACCTGCCAACTTTTACGGATTGTCCGTAAAATTTACGGATTTCTGTCTAGTTTTACGGTTGTACGGATGGATCAGAAAATTTTCCGGATTTTGCATTTCTTTCCACAAAACTATCCATGAAAATGCAAAACATTCGCAACCTAAACATTCGCAACCTAAACCTTTTCTCTAATATCTTTTTACTTCAAAACCATCTCCTAATCCCTGTTCTTACGATTTTATCAATTTTTATTCTTTTATTGAGTGAAATTTAAATTTTTTTGCAAATCTTTTTCGGATTCGTCCGCGAGTCTTGGCGCGCCCTCACCCGGTAAGTTTGCTTCCCCCGTGTTCCGATCGCAATGCGGAAAAAACAACTTTACCGAGATCGGACCTGTGGTTCATCATCGCGTCTCCCTCAATTAGCATTGAGGCTTGTGGCTTGTTAACACGGAAAAGTTTCTCCTCGCTTTCTAATCGTAGCAACTCAAGCTTATTTAAATTCATCTTTATCACATGCTGTTGAAAATGTTGATGGAAATTTAGAAAAATTTTTTATAAAAGCTATAATTATAACATTTGATCTGAAATTGGTTCTAAACAGAAATTTAAATAAAATGGTTTGGGAAAAGGATACAAGATAGTCATGTAACCAAATTGGTTTGTAGTATGAATTTTGTGAAGGGGGATAAGTCAGTTTGTTATCAGATAAGTACTATGCAATTGAAGTAAGCTGATTATAAGCTTTTAAAAATTTAACTTAACATAAATTTAAGCTAAGAAATTTCAGTTTTTTTCAATTATGTGAAAATTTTAAATACTTAATCAAAATAATTTAGGTAATAATGCATCAATCTGTAATCTGTACCTTTTTTTGGTTCAAAGCAATTCAAATTGTAGTTTTGTAACGTTATGCAAAAAGTTTTACTGATGCAAGTTTTCAAAAGTTGGCAGGTATGCTAAGCTCTCTTCCTTCTACCCCGAAGAAGAAGAAAGAAGCGCCACCATTGTTATGTTATGTTACATAAATTGGTTTTCGTTTCAGGTGGATGGCAACAGCATCCAAGAATCGGATGTTCACAGCGAAGACGAGGAAGAAGATGAGGCGCTGGGGGTGGTGGACAACATCACGGCGCAGAACTTCCTCCAGGAGTCGGACCTCATGAACGCCGCCTCGTCAGCCCTGGGCCACAAGAAGAGCCCCAGCCACGACGACGACCACCTGGACAACCTCCTGGACGGGACGGCCTACCACTCGGGCGGCCTGGTGCCCGCCGACCTCTCGCCCTCGTCCAACAGCAGTGCCTCCTCCCTCGACCTGCCTTCCTCGGGGGTCGGCCTGCCCCCGGTCTCCACCATCATCCGGCCCAAGTCGAGATTCGACGCCTACTGCCGGCCCATGATCATGGGCCTGCCGCAGTACGGGACGTTTGACGTCATGGGCGACACCCCCAGCCCCCTGGACGTGCCGGCCTCGGTGGTGTCGATGGACGACCGGCACGTCATGGACGACTCGCACATGATGGGAGGAGGGGACGGCGGCGGGGCGGCGCACCTGGACGACTCGCACTCGGTGCTCGGCGCGATGGGGGACGGCCTCGGGGGGATGGACCACCAAGAGGGAGGGTGCATCAAGGGCATGGCGGACGTCCTGGACAAGGACAGCGGCCTGTCGGACTCGGAGTTCGGCCGCTTCGTGGGGGACGACATGGTGGACATGCAGAAAGTGACGGAGCACTTGCCTTTCATGGTGCACTCGGACGAGGTGCTCCATTTTATGACCAGCCAGGCGAGCAGCGTTGATGGCAGCTACAGCCAGCGGCCGGTGTCGGCCATCGAGACCAACGTCATCATGTCGACGTCGACCGGCAGCAAGCTCACGGCGGCGGACATCAAGGCGATCGAGCAGAGGCTGAGGACGACCCAGCAGCAGGTGGATGGGGAGCATGCCGCCGCCACCAACCTGCGGGCGGTAATCCATGCTTTTCCCAGTTCTTGGTCGGCTTATTCGTTAACCGTTTCAGCTCTGGCTACCCCCCAAATGAGGAGCCTAGAAGTCAAGGGGTATAAGTGCAGGGTTCCCACGGGTCAGGGAATACCTGGAAAAGTCGGAGAATTTTAATTTCACCTAAAAAGTCAGGAAAATTTGCTCGTTTTGGCCAAAAACCTGAAAAATCATACAGAATACCTGGAAAATGAACAATTTTTAATGCTTGCGTGTCAATTTTGGCTCTAGAAAGTGGAAAAAATAGACCATTTATTGAAAAATATGTTCATAAGAGCAAGAAATATCTGAAAAATTCTGTAAATAGCCTGGAAAAGTCAGGGAATTTTATTTCTGAATTTGGAGTGGGAACCCTTATATCATTCGCTAGATGGCAGCCCCATACAGTGATACCACAACAATATTTGCCTCCACACATACTTCACAACAACTACTTAGTGCACTTAACTCTAATAAACTGCATCTGTACCCCTTGGCTTCTAGGCTCCTCAAGTTTTCTACGGGATTTAATGAATGGCAACCTCAGGCAGTCTAGGACGGAAAGGATTAAGTTACTACTGATTAATTGATTAGAGATTTCTATGAAGTAATAGAACATCTTTAACCATGGGTGGATTTAGGTAGTGGACCCTCAAGGGGCAGACTGGAAATCTTGGGGGACAAGCTGTCCCTGATGGCTTTAGAAACATAAATTTCCCTCATTAAAAAGGAAAAGTTAGGGGCCATTGCCCTCTCTTAAATCTGTCCATGCATTTAACATTTAGTAAGATTTCTCTTGTAGTTCTTGAAAATTCCAGAATGTATTAGCTTTAGGTTATTGTTATCAGCAGGTCTTGATTTCTAGAAATACAGGTGCCCAAATGGTAACTTTCTTTTGAATATGGTATTCCAAAGTAGGGTAATTCTAGGGTTATACAAATTCTTATGAAGGGGGGTTTGTCCTTTATGAGCCATGATTGTAAGTACCCGAGTTACTTCTTTGAGTATGTTTGGGATTCAAGCATTATAATTGGTCTTTTACTTGTGTAATAAAAACACTCGTTTCCATGTTTTGTCAAGGTGGAAGTGATCATCCCCGACTGCATCGTGACCAGCCAGAGCACGGAGGCGGCCTACACCAACGTGGTCCAGAGCGTCCTGAGCCAGCAGCATCAACAACAGCAACAAGAGAGCGAGAGCAACAAGATCCTGAAGGCGCAGGGCATCCTGCGCTCCACCATCATCGAGAAGAACCTGCTGCCCCAGGTGGTGGTCAAGAGCAGCAACGAGTCCACTGTGATAACCAGCACGGACCACCCCAAGGACAACAACCAACAGCAGCTGATCACCATCAAGGCGACGACGAACAGCCCCTCGGCCATCACGGCCAGCGTGATCCAGCAGCTGCTCGCGCCCAGCAGCAAACTCAGGACTACCATCCCCAGGGGGGTCATCATGTCCTCCAAGGCGGACGCGCAGAGCATCCTGGTGGCGCCGGAGCTGAACGGCGCCAAGAAGGACGCCAAGCCGCCGCCAAAAGCGGCGGAGAAGGATGGCGAACATTCCGACAAGGAGCCGGCGGCGAGCAAAGAGTCGGCGGTGGTGTGCTCAGTCCTGCCCTCGCTCTTCTCGAACCTGTCGGCGAGCGCGCTGGCCTCGCTGCAGTCCAGCCTCTCCTCGGCGCTGCCCCTCACCATCCAGTCGTCCTCGCTGGGGGAGAACTCCTCGGCGGCGCTGGGCTCCCCGACGCTGTCCTCGCCCCCCTTGTCCCCCATCCTGCTCCCGGCGGGCTACGGACTCTTAAAGGCGGCGGTGAAGCAGGAGGCCGGCTCGGGCCCGCTCCCGCCGTTCACCCTGGTCAAGCAGGAGCCCCCGTCAGTGAGCGTGGCGGTGTCGAGCAGCGCAGTGCCTTCCACCACGGCGGCGGCGCGGGGCATCCAGCCCGCGCTGTCGGGGGACCCCGCCAAGCCGTTCCGGTGCACGCTGTGCGGCAAGCACCTCGCCTCGAAGAACGTGTTCCAGCTGCACCTGCGCTCGCACTCGGGGGAGAAGCCGTTCACGTGCGGGCTGTGCGGCCACCACTTCTCGCAGAAGACGTCGCTGACGCGGCACATGCGCTCGCACACGGGCGAGCGGCCCTTCCCGTGCGACGTGTGCGGCAAGCGCTTCGCGGACAAGGAGCGCATCAAGATCCACATGCGCACCCACACTGGGGAGAAGCCCTTCGCCTGCGAGGTCTGCGGGAAGCGGTTCTCGCAGAAGTCCACCGTCAAGCGGCACATGAGCGTGCACACTGGGGAGAAGCCGTTCAAGTGCGACGCGTGCGGGAAGGGGTTCGCCAACCGGGGGAACTTGAATGCACACAGCAAGACGCATGCCAGCACGTGACTGGGGGAGACTGCAAGTGTGGGTCAGAGCCGCTCCCTGTCTGGTGAGGAGTCGTGAGGGGTCCCCGATGCGTGTAGGCGTTCCCGACATTGCTAGACCAGGGGATGCTTGTTTAATGACCAGCCGTAACAACCTAAGCCTTAGTACACTCTTTTTTGTCTCGTAAATTAGTAAAATATCGCTTTGATTAGATTTTTCGAAAAAATAATTGTTTTTCGTAAATTCATTAACTCATAACAACCTAAGCCTTAGTTTCCCAGAGACACTCTTTTTCGTTAATAAAAAAAATCTAAAAAATATAGTTAAGTCTTTTCTACTCGGAATAGGATGTACCCTCTCGTAAATTAGTAAAATATCGCTTTAATTCGATTTTTCCGATAAATAATTGTTTTTCATCAATTCATTAACTTGTTTTAAGGCAATTTTCTTTTTGAGTGTTGTTTTAATTATAAAGTGTCCTGCACCTCTGCCAAATTAGTTATTTTGTTTCCATTGAAAGTTATTTAAACTTTCAATAATAAGGTTCACAACAGTAGAACAAGCAATGATTCCTAGCAAAAAAATTTTATTAATCAGAAAATAGTCTTTCTTTGAATAAAACAGCCCCATTAAAAATATTAGCATTGTTCTAAAATTTTATTCTAGTCAGTATCTCTTTTAAAATTACGTGTATATAGTCTTGCTTTTAAACTTGCGTATAGATTACGTTCGACAAAGACTTTTTCGCCTGATTCTCCCAATGCTAGTTGTTTACTATTGGTTTTTCCTGATTGTCTCTCTTGGCACAATATGATCTAATATGATTCTTGTGCCATAAAACCACATATAAACAAACAAAAATATTAGCTTAAAATTATCATAAAAAAGCAAGCAATCCTGGTGGCTAACGCTTTTGGTGTCTATTGTGGTTAAACAAACAAGTGTCTCCCAGTTCTCTAATAATGTGAGGAATGTTTATATGGGGTCAGAATAGGTAGCCTTACAGCAGTGGCAAAGCTAGTAGTATGGGCAATGCTCTGAGCACGTCCCGTTTCCAATGAAGCCTTTTCTACGACACACCCTTGAATCGAAGCAGACTATAGTGGGTATGATTTAGGTAGGAAGGGCATTACGCGCTAGGTCTTTCCGAGCATGTCAGATTATTAGGTATCGAAGCCTAAACCTGTAGCACTTGCTCGACAGGAAGTCAAACTTTCTGTGTTCCAATGTGGCAGGAAGTCCCCAAGTGCACTTTGGTGTGCTGGAGTCGAAAACGAGAGAAAAGACAGTGGCCCCGAATTCCAAGTGCACTTTTGTGTAAATATCTTCCAAAAGTGACATCAGTTTTTTTCTATGGAAGGGTAGTTTGTAAATGAACTTCACATCTTCAAAGGCATTGGTCAGTCTAAGGCTCTGTAATCAGAATGAAAAATTATTTTGGGTTTAATACTGAAGAGTTTTTTGAGGCAAAGTAGGTACTTGTAGGAAATCAGATTTTTAACCTCGACTCTAACTTACTGGGTCTTAACTTAAACTAAGTTTACTACATTCCATCACTTTTAAATGCATGTTTTTAAAGAGTTCCCAATAGTTTTGGTAAAATGATGCAAGAAAAGAGAGGAAGTAGACATTTAAGAATTTCACTATAAATTTTGATTTCTATTTTTACTAAAGAATCTCACTTGTGTGTAGTTGTTAAGACAGCTTTTACTATCTTGTAAAAATTTAAGACAATAGGCATAGTATTACTTAATTAACAGTAAATGTTTTGCAATTATGAATAGACTATTGTTTTTAGTACAGTTAGAAAAACATAGTCAATTAGTTTTTATTTATAGAAAGGGAACTTTATGGAGTAACTCTACTTTTTTAACTTTCATTCTGATTTCAGAGAACTTTGACAAACCCATTGTACAATCCTGATAGCCTTATAAAATCTTCTAAAATGGGAACAACTCCCTACTTAAATAGCCTCATTCTAACCTTAGCATTTATAGATAGCCTACTGAATCTATTCCTTCACATTATTTATGACTGATCTCTTTAGGGTGTGAATAGGATTTTTATCATTGAAGGGAAAAATGATCCTTCATCAAAATCAAGTGTTTGAAACCAAATACCTGCAAGCAGATTTGTCAATGGTGTTTTGCTTGTGTATGATAGGCTCTGAATGATGAAAATCACTTTTTACGAGGTGACATGGAACAGCATTGGCAAACCTGCTTGCAAGCAATTACGCAACGAGTGTTGCATCCATTCAAACTCTTCTGTTCTCATAAATTGGGTAAATTTTTATATCAATCAAAAATCTATGAAAGCAATTTAAAAAATTGAATTTTCATGATAATCATAAAAATGTCTTTTTGTTTAGTAGCTTAAGGGGAATAGCTTGTTTCTTTTTTTTCCTGAATCATATTTTGTAAATAGGTTACAAAGTAAATTATAGTACTTAAAAATAATGCATACAAAATTCCTTATGAGATATGTAAGACATACATACACAAAACCATTGACTCTAGGGCCCTCATATAAAGGTTTCCAACCCGTCAAAATTTTAATTGATTAAAGTAATTTTTTAGTAAATTACCTTTTTTATTTGGTTTAAGTTTTCAGCATATTTCTTCCTGTGCTAGCTGACCCACACATACTAGCTCTGTCTCCCCTTTCACTCTGTATATTTGACTCTTTGCGCCCTCTGGTGGTGATTCTCGTGAGTTTGTTGTTTGATCGAGACCCCAGATGTAGTATATATAAGACTGTACATTTTTACAATACTTTTAGCAAATAACCTCAATCTAGGAGTTATAAATAGACGCGTTAACAACTTGATACTGAATTGTTAGCGAAGCGTACATATTATATAAATACTATATATATGTATATGAAGAATTTAAAGAGGTAACAGTATCAACGTCCTACAAATGCGTGATGCTTTTTTGTTAAAAAAAAACACTGTTATGAAGTAGGAGTGGTTTTTCGCAGTTTACTAAAGTACAAACGAATAACAAGTTCTGTTATTGCAATATCAAAGCCGTAGTTTCTTAACATATTTTAGACCTTTCGATTGCGAGAGAGACAGAGATTTATTGTAGATCGTTTTTATCACTTGCACATATCTAGTACATAGCTAGGAGTATTAAAGTTTATATATATACTATACTGTTATGATTGAAGCATCAGGTTTGCTATTGTTTTTCTCAAGAGTTGCATAGTCATGTTGCCATTTGTTAAACCAGGGAACTTGATGCTGTGCTATTAGCTTTTCCTATTGAGTGCAAAGATGAGTTGTGTGTATGTGCGTGCGTGAATGGACTTTTTTTCTCAGAGTTTCAATTTAGTGATGCAGGCAAACAAGAGGGCAGATTTAGGTATCTTTGAAATTTAGTGAAATTGAGAATGAGATTTCACTCTGCCTGTGTGTCAAACATTCCTCTAAAAAGCCTGTAAATGATATGGGCTTATTCTTTCTCTAATTTTAAAGGTATGATAGACTGAACTGAAAAACACTGTACTTTTTTTCTTTATACTAAAATGATCTTGTCCTTTAAATCAATTAATTCAAATAATTTTTTTAATAATTGAATTATTTGGGTAACTTAACTGTCGAGAGTACCAATATTATTTTATGAGAGCAATTTCTTTAAACTTAAACATTGCTTAGTACAATCTGTTTAAAAGAGTTCCCGTTTTTTATGTACTTATTTTAGTTTTAGAGAATACAAAACAGTTTTTATTTATGTGAGTGCTTAATTTTTACTTTAATTATGTTATTTCTTATAGTCAAGGTTCCTAAATTTAACTTCAATGTGCCCAAAGGAGTAGTTGGTGAGATGTTAATTTAAGTAAAGTATATACCTCAACTCTGATATTTAATTGGGATTGAACAAAAATCAATGTAGTCCCATGGTCTAATTAGGTTATAGGAACTATAGCACTCTAAGGAAAGCTTTTTATCAAGCTAGAATGCAGTAATAAGTTGCAGGATTTTGCATACCTAGCAAATGCAGGTTATAGGAATCAGTGTAAGGGAAATTTAATGGAAAATTTACTGATAAAGAATTAAGAAGATAAGGCACAGTTTTTACCAATTAGTTAAAGGGTTTCAAGTTCAAATACTTGTTCTTCACTATAAACAATCTATATGAACTGGATTTCCACAGAATATTTTTATTCCCTTATAGTGTTTTAAATTGAAATTAGGCTGAAAGGATTTTTTGTGATTAAAGTAATTAATAAAATACATTTTAAAGGAGTAATAAAGATTTGAATGGAGTTCTTCATAGCAAAACTAGCAATATCTAGGGGGGGGCTTTTCTGAATCTTTCAATATCAAATAATTACTTTCCCTTCCTGCATCATGCTATTTTTGCTTATCTTAATTGTTTGCCTGTCTCATGTATGACTGCTTGTCTGAACTAAAAATATGAGCCGAATTCTACCTGTTGAACTCATTACTACCTAGACCTCTTGAAAAATGAAATTAGCAAAATCTGTGTGTACAAGTCATTCCTCGCTTTATTTTCTCTTTTACCAACCTTTGGTTTTAGCTATTCTATTTACTTTACATTTCTTAAAAAAATAAGTAAAAATGTTCTTGTTTTTAGGAAATGTACTTTTTTGTTGAAATTTTATCTTTTTTAATATTACTTCTTGTATTTTTATAAAGCATTATCTGCAGTTATAAAACTGAATGTAGTTTCTTTCTTTTTGGACTCAAAATTATTTCAATTTCAATATTCATAGACATAAATATGACCACTAATTGGTGGTACTAAGTACTAGTATAATGAAGCACTTGTCAAGAAGTCTAGTTAGCAGTACCTCTCTGTTTCTCGATTGAAAAGCTTTTGATACCTGCCAATCTCTACTAGAATGTCATAGATTCCAATGTCTGACTTATATTTTATATTGGTATTAATATGCTACCAAAATCTTTTAGTTCATATTTATCAAGTTTATGAATGGGGATTTATATGAATGTATAAAAAATTATTTTCTGAAGTAACTTTCTATGTATATCTACGGCTTGGGTTTCTTAAAAAGATACCTTAAAAATTATTTTTGTTTCTTTTTTATTTCTCTCTTATTGAAAGGAGATTCAGAATTATCTTATGTGTTCTTCTTAACTATATTACTTGTTGAAAAAGTAGTAAAACATTTGTTTTTTTGGTCATTCATACTCATGAAGATAAAATTATATGGACACAATTTTAGTAAACATTGGCAGGCATTTGCAGCTGAAGGATTTATTTTCATAAAAAATATGTTATATAACCCTTTATATCTTACTAATACAGATTTTGATTTTTTTTAAAACATCTATATTATGTAGCATATTGACCCTTTTTAGTATTCTTGGCTATTTTATATACAGCTTCTGTGGCTGGGTTATTACTGTATTTTAAAGTGTTAAAGAGCCTATATTCTCTGAAAATGAGGTAAATTTTTTAGGATCTATTAGGTAATAATTCTTATCCATTTTAATGATCATAGGGTAGAAAATCTTTTAATATTTTTTTTTTTTTGGGGGGGGGTTTGTTTGCTTTTGGTTTATCTATTTTTATTGACATATTTGAGGGTTAAATTCAATATTTTAAGTTTTTGAATATTTTCTTTACATTTGCTGCCACCATTAATTTATATTAAAAATTACATTTAACTTATATATTTCATAATCCTGCTTTCCCCTAAACCAGGCTTAAAGAATAATAATAAGCATTGCTATTTTGAAAGGGTGTTTTTTTCCCCTACTACAGATTTTGTTTATAAGAAAATGGATTTAATGCATTAAAATACAGTAAAACTCTTAAGCGTTATTTTAATTTTTACAAGGTCAATGAGTTGTGTATTCATAACAAGGAGTAACTAGCATAAAAGAATGACTTGGCATTTGGTTAACTAAGTCACTCTTTATTTCACAGATAGCCAACTTCATTCCTTCTCTAATATCTATAATTTCTTCATAATATTCCCTAAATAAATGCTAAATGAGTAAAACCATATTCACCTACTAAAAGATACATTGACATATTTTATGTACAAATTTATTTTATGGTTATTTGAATTACTATATATGAACTCCACATATTTTAGATCATCATAAGTTCTTTGTTACGAGTTAACCGACTACAGTCTGGGTACCCTTCATTATTTTGATATTGTGTAAAATTGCCAGTTTTACCATGCAAAGATATCAGTTTAAGCTGTGTGCATTCAGGACTACTCTCTATAGAATGATTGAAGTTATATGTTGGTATTATAAGGCAGAAGTGTCAAACTGGTAGACACCAGTGTGTGTCATGTGTACCTTTTTACCTTTGCTTTTATTTGTGGTTAAAAGTGAGGAAAAAAATTGACTGTATGAAAGAGTTCTTGTTGCAATCCTTTTCCTTGAAAATTCTTGTTTAGTTTCAATAGGATTCTTGAAAGTCCTGACTTTTCAAGCAGCCAAACCAGATATTTTTACCCCTTACTTATACTTGAACAACGACTTCTCCCTATATCTCTTCTTTTTCTCACTGGCTACCTACATTTTTTGCTAAAATCTTAGTATCTTAGTTCATTTAGGTATCTTACTTGTATTCTTTGCATCGACATGACCTATTTTGCAAATTTATTATTCATTAAAAAATTCAAATTTAGTTTTAAAAAACTAAAATTTTGGTTTATTCATGAAATATGACCTGGCACCAAATGAATTCTTGGTTCAGTCCTAGTTTGACACTCCTGCTTTGAAGATTGAAGGCCAATGGTAGAAACTGCTTTTAGTTTAAGCTCTGTTCAGTTATGAGTGTGGCGTTGATAATTCTCAGCGTTGTAACTACAGATAATGATTTAAGTGAAACTTTTCTACCTCAGTGATATGTGGCCTGCTTTCTCCCATTACAGACTCGTGGATGTCTTCATATGACTGCATTTTATGCTTGCCTGATCTTTGAATTTTTCGAGGTGTAAAAACTGTCTTCTTGAAGCTGTACGAAGGGATGTTACAGACTGGTGAAGTTCTGTTTTCGTTGAGTTCAGAACGGGTTATCTAAGTCAAGATTGTTTTACTTTTTTTTTGGTTATCCTGTTACGATTTTTCACGTCATTCATTTTATTTCATATCTGTATTAACTTGATTTTACTTTTAAAAAATACTTTTATTTTTTGCCATTTTCTATATGCAGAACACATGCTGGGTTTTATCTAACTATTGTTATTTTCTTATTAAATCACTGAAATTTTACTCAACTGCATTTAAAATTGAGATGGATGATTGTAATCAACTCGGTTCTTTGCTCTTGGATTCGTTTTAAAATTGCATTGCTTTTAAATTTTGGTAAATAATTTTTATCGTACTATTTACTTTTATAATTTAAGTGGAGCAAATGGTTTTACAATTATGGGTCTGTACTGGTTTTTAATCAAAACTGCTCTCTGAAAATTTTAATGGTAATAGTTATCATTACATAGTACATAGTTATTTTTAAAACTAGCCTATAAGGAATTGCTGAATATACCTTTAAAATGACATTATGATCCGTAAATTTTTTGTTTTTCATTCATAATAATGTTGAATTATGAATAATTATATTTTTATCATACTTGACTTGTATTATATGTACTTGCACACAATTAGTAATCACCTATCATGATAAGTGCTTTGTTTGTATTTCATTCATTTATTGATTGAAAAATCTTGTTTTGCCTTGGAAAATTTCTCACTTTAGCACTTTGTCACACGATCTGTAGTACTACATCTTCCAAGGAAATATCTCCCAAATTATACTCTATTCCTAAGTTTTTTTTAACAGACCAATCGGTGCTGTTGTACAACCTTTAATTTATGCAGCTCAAAGCCATTCGCTCGGCAGGTTTGCTTGAAATCTTCTCATTGCCACGAAAGTACAAAAAGGGTTCCATGTGACAGATTGCATGAGGTACAAATTTTCATGTTCTGCAACCATGTTGACTGACAATATGTGGTTGAAAAGCATTATGCACTATAGTTATTTTATGCCAAGGTAACTCTACTATCCATGCTGAATCATTTCCAGAATATCTGGTCACACTGTTCTCTTTTTGTTGATTTAAATGAAAACTCGCCTCCTACTTTCATAGACAGACTCTTGTGTAAAGAAGTTTCCTTCTTAATTCCTGGCGGCAATTTATCTTGAAGCTTTGTCATAAAAAAAATGGTTAATCTAACATACAGTAAAGGTCTTGTTAAGATAAATTATGACTATAATACGTCAAATATTTGTTTAATTTTCTCTGTCATTTGATAAATTAATATTTCAACCCGGATAACTCCTATTTTTGTTTCAGTATTGAAGTTACAGTTTTAAGGTTGTCTGATAACTTTGGTGGCTAATGATAAAGATTGTCAAAACTTTTTTTAATTCATAATCTTGAAAACTCTAATTTGTAAGATTACCTTTTAAAATCTGATCTATTATCTTAAATTTGTAATGTCATTATAAGTTGCATGTTTTTACAGTTTCTTAGCTTTATTACATCTTAAATTATATGAAAAATCAAGTTATTCTTTTCTAAATATCTGTTATTCTGTTAAAATTCTGAATCAAATAATTATTCCTACGTCTAAAACATGATTAATTTGATAAATCTAATTTTTTGTGTTTTTATTCTTCACATTTTTTAATTGAAATTTACTTCCCTGATGTATAGAACTAAGCTTTTTACTGGTTTACTTAACCTGACAGTTTTCTTCCATATTTATTTCTTGTATTTCAAATAGTTGTCTATTACATGGTTTAAAATCTCCATGTGCTACTTCCATGAGTAGTTTAGTTGTTGGAGTTATGATTTTCCAGTATCATAATAAGTGACAGTTATTTCATTCTTTTATGTTTTGATTCTGTTTGTGTAAAGCATTTTCCCATCCATGTTTCTCAAATCCTAGTGTCCTTGGGTTCTATCATGGGCCTGATAAAATTCAAAATATTTTAAGCTCAACAGTTAATTCATTTGAAAAATTTAGTAGTAATGGGTACTATTTTGTAAAAGCCATCTGTATTAAATATGAGTTAGTTAATTAGAATTTTATTAGACTTTTAAGTATTCCAGCTAAACTTAACATAAGTTGGGTTGTCAAAAAAATGTTTTATCTGATGGGAAGGACATGAAATTTTATTGAGAATCTAATAATTTAGTGAAGCTGTAAAACATTTTTGTTGATAACATCACCAGTAGAACGTAAATTTTTCCATACTCATGTTTTTGGTCCAAATGAAAGTTCCCTTAATATTCATGCCTCAATAGTGTTATTCAAAAATAGCTAAAGTTTAAAAGAATTTGTTCCTAAGGACACTGAACTGGTCAAAAGTTTGAGAATCATTGCTCCACTTATTTGGTGGAGGTTTCACTAGAGTTGCTTCTGAGTGTATTTGAACAGTTCTATCTTTTGTATTCTCAGTTCACCTGGTTTAGGTCTGGTAATAGCACATTCATTCATCTATAGGAAAATTACGGGTCATTTCCAACTAAGCTGTATTCAGTTGCATTGCAAGTTATATTTATGTCTGCGGTGTGGGCATCCATCACGCCGCAGGGTCTCCCTTCAGTTTGCGACCTTGTTGACAAATGCTGTAGCTGTGTTCGTGTGCCACGTCTTATAAATAACACAATGAGCTTTATGTTGTTACGTTATAGATGAAACCAAAATCTAATGGAAAGGAGAATGCGTTCTTCGTTCAAGGCATTATGTATATTTTTGTTTTAATACCAAAGGTGAAGGTATGTGTGAAGTCATAGCAATACAGGTATATACCATTTAGAGCTGTTTGCACGTATGCATAGACTGGCAACTTGCATGCTGAAAGGACTGCTTCGTGTCTTCCTGGAGTTTACTCTTTCGCAAGGAACTTCCTCTTTTTTTTGTTGAACAGGTTTTTCAAAGTCTCTTTACAATTTTGCATTCAGGTAAATTACTTCAAAACAGGTTAAAGCCCCCCCGCATAACTTCATTACCTTTATCCAGTGATTATAGGAAACACTGTAGTGCTTGTTCAGTAGTTTCCACTTGGTTTTTGCACTGGTTGTCTATATTGCCAATATTATGTAGACAGTCATCTTAGTATATTCCATTGGTGTTTACCACTTTGCACTTAAGTTTGTTGATAAATTACTGATTAGGCTATATTGTACAGTCCCACTCAAATCACTGGATTTACTGTTTTCTATTTTTTAAATGTCTTCCTAGTTATACTATCGAGTAAAATTGTGTTTGGAAGAAATAAATAGATAGTTCAGATTCATTGAGGCTCTTTAAATAAAAACCTTATAATAGACTAACACATAAATTACTGTTAAAAAGTTAGTTTCTTTCACTCATTTTTAATCTTAATCATTGTCATCATTGCTTCTTTTCCCAAGTTATATCTGTATTGGTTGATGTAAAATTTATAACTGTGTAATTATAAGAACACAAAAAAAAAATTTGAATTTGATTTTTCTTCTATAAATTGCAAAGAGACTTTGATTCCTGTATCTTGCAGTGATATTTTGCATTTTTCTTATGATATAGAAAATTCATACTCAGTGTTCTATTCATGGTGCAGTTTACTTGTGATTGGACTTTGAGCTAATCAATCTTAATTAAAATTATAAGATTTTTTTCCTTTAATTAGGATCTTATGATTTTATATAAAGGGTCTTTGGTTAAAATTATTCAGCAGCTATAGACACAACTGTGCCATGAATACTTCAGATATGAACATTTTGAGATCTGAGGTGTGAAAAAATGAAAGCTTTAAAGTTAGTATAAATGAATATTTTCCTTGTTGGAGGTGTGGTGCAGTATGGGTCAGAATGGGTCACTTAAATTAAAATAACCCCACATTGTTTCTCTTCAGGATTTTCACTTTTCTTAGCGTGAAACTTGTTTTTTTTTTCAACATTGAAATTTTTTTGCCCTTTGACTATGAATATGCTAGTAGGAGTCAGCAAACATCTTAAAATTTTATCTCATACAATAAAAACGAAATTTCTGGCCAGATTGCCATTACAGAGCTCTTTTCTGAAAAGAATTCAGATTTAGCACTTTAGAAGAAAAATTTAGAGAAGCATATATCTTTGAGGAACATTTTAGAAATGTTCTACTTGTCATCTATCTTCAATTAATGGTACTCATCTAATGCGATGAAATTTTATGAAGTTAAAACATTCCACGGTTAACAAATTTGCATTGTAAACAACTACTGCAGACAGCTTTAACAAGTATAATTTTATTAAATATATTTTTATCATATGTTTGAATATTTTTCATCCTTTTTGTCACAAAAATTTTAAAATAAATATTTTCTTTTCATAATTTTTTGTTGTACCACTTGTATGATAGTATGTGATTTGTAAAAATGCACAATTTAATTTTAAAATATTTTTGAATTCATCAATATAAGCCACCTAATAAAATCTTAAACTTCAGACTGAAGCATCCTTCGCCTCCCATGTACTAGAAGATTTTTTTTAAATCTCCTCCCAACCTTACCACTATGTCTCAAGCATGTGTCTTGTAAATTTATTACCTCAAATAATATTTTTGCTATAAATTTGTTGCTGATTTCTTGTGGGTTGAACAAACTACATCCATTCTGACCTTTACTGAATGTGCTTGTGTGCTATGAAACCAAAAATTATCTAGCTCAGTGAAGAAATGCTAGAGGAACCATACTGAGCCATGCAGTTCGTCTTTCAGTGTGCCAGATGCCCCCTAGGTTAACTTAGTCATTACAGTTTTTATTTAGATAACGTATTGCTATCAGATTTTTTAGTCTTGAAGAATACAAATCTGTATATTTAAATAGCCAAGTAGAGACTTTTATCTCTTTTTTTTTTTGTTATGTATCTTTGTTGAATTTGAATTTGTTCATATGGTTTAACCTTGTATATTTCTGTACAGATAAAAAAACGAACTAAAGAAAATATTATATATCCAGAGTTTTTGTTTCGTTTTATATGAGTCCATCCAGTTTCTCCTATTATATATGAATCGATCTAGTGTATTTGAACTGATGTAAAAAATGGGAAAATGTGATGGTTGCCTTAACGAATTTTAGGCTTAAGTTAACAATGTCACTCTTTTCTGAATAGTTTTGGTGTGTGAAAGTGAAGAAAGAGTCACCATTGTGATTGTATCATAAGAGTGGGCTAGAGTTATGACTGTCACTAAAACATCTAAAATAAATTTACTTCATTCCCTTATGTTCACAATTCTGTAGAGAAAAATAATTCATCTTCCTTATTCTTTTGTTATATTTAACCACCAGTACAACACTGGATAGTAAACAAGTTTCCCAGAATGTAAAACAACCAACTTAAAAGCTCATTGAGTTAATCAAGTAATTGATCTGCTCTTAATTTTGTCAAATGCTGGATCATACAAATACTGAATTTGATTGATTTTAAGAGTAATTTATCGCAAATACTAATTTTATATTTTCGAAACTAATTATCAATTATTTTAGTTTTACATAGCCTTAAAATTGTCCTTGTACAGTACTGGAAAAAAAAATCGACTCAGAATTTTTATCTCCGGAACGGCTCGAGATACAAAGACAAATAAGGTACCATTTTTCATCATTTGAAGTACTCTTTAAACAAAAAAAAATTTGAGTCCTTAAGGGGTCGTCTTCATATCGAACGAAGCACCAACTTTCTTTTTTCCAATGGAAGACCTCGAATATTATATTTTATTCTGAAAGATCACCCTCCATAACCCCTAAATACCAAGTTTCACATCTCTGCGTCAAGAAACAGACCCCCCAAAAAATTTTAAAATTTGAAACATCCCATGTTAAATTTCCTATTTAAACTTTTTTTTGAATCTTCCCTAGTAGGCCAGGATATTTCTGTGCACTCTGCAGGAAACAACTATGTCTTAAACGGTCGCCAACCATCGAGCCAAACTAATATGACTGGTGAAAGTGAGAGAACCATCCCGAGCTACTTGCCGATGCATTAATGTGAAACTACTAGCAGGGATCAACAAATTACCTTAACCATGTTTTTAATTCTATATTCTAGTTTGCTTATAATTTTATATTTGTTGCATTATTTTCTAATTATAGCTTTCTACAGTTCTTGAATCGTGACGGATTTGTTGATATTTTCAGTAATGAAGGTTATTTCTCTGCCTTACAGTCTCTTTTTACCAGATTTGTTTGTTCTCGGTGTTTAATTACATCAAATTACACGTAGATTTCCTTATTTCCTTCATGATTTAAATTTTATAACAAAAGAATCTTAATATATTGTTCAAATGGGGGGTTCTGAATATTACTTTTTTATTTCACTATTCCAGTTTGTAACCGAAATAATGAAATAAATTATACTATTTATTAAAATGATACTAATAAAAAGTTTGATAAATGTCTTAAGAATTTAGTTCCAAATTTCTTAAATTTCAATAGCAAAAAAAAAAAAAAAAAAAAAATCAGAATTCAAAACTTTTTACTGCAAAATTAATTAGTTTTATTACTTAAAATGACAGGAATATAATTCTGAAAGTAAGTTGATGAATTGATTTTTAAAAGATAAATAAATTTGAATGATAACGTTCAAAACTTCTATTAAAATACTAAATTATTTTTGTTTAAAAGTTTGTTAAAATATTCTCAATAAAAATTTTTAATTAAAATAAGAATAAAAAATCTTTCAAAGAATGAAAGCACATGGGAAAAGGATGTCATCCGAAAATAGTGTTCTGATTGGTTTCTGAATCATGCTGCCCGAAGGCAGTCGGGGGGGGGTGCTCTACGGACGTTTCGCCAACTCATAATTTCCTTACCCCCACTTGTTGGGCCCATACAAATTTCTACAGTGAAGATTTAACAGGAAACCAGGGGGTAGGAAATTTTAGAGTTGGCGAAACGTCCGTGACACCGTTGGGAGATTCAGGGTGCTGGTCATAAAATAACTACTCTACTTTAAAAATATCTACAGACGAAACTATTAATTAAAGACGAGCTATCAAATAAACGAAAATAATAATAAGGAAATATTTTTTTTCTGCTCCACACACCTTCCCCTGTGTCAGAATACAGATTCCGCCTATACATGTCATATCGTCGGCACAATGACAAAAACGCGAATCTGCCATGTTAAAGAATAAAAGATTCGTGTTTTTGTCACTGTGCCGACGATATTACATGGAGTTAAAAGGGAAAAACAACTCTTTTTAATACAATTTTCCGAAAAAATTCCCACTCTTTTGAGAAAAAGCAAAATATGTATTACTCCCTAATATTCTATTTCATCCTTCTACCCTCCAATAAACGCTTTTCAAAATGGGTCTCATGCATGGCCGCTATACATTTTTCTCAATTTAGGAATATATAATCTTAATAAGATTATTAATTAAACTAAAATAGAATGTTTCGCATTTTTCAGCGCCGTCCACCTTCCCCAGTCTCGGGTCCCAAATCACACCATCGGTTGACCCATTCTGGGGAGTATGAGAAGGAAAACTGTCATTGTTTAATCTAACTCCTTAAAACCTTTTCACGCCATTATTCAAAAAATAATGTTCTGTTTCATCCTTCCAACTCCCAAAGCTGTGTTATGCTTCTCAAGATAGAAGTCCCGAGTGTCCCCAATCACATTTTTTTATAGTTCTGAAAAGCTTATAAACTGGATAATTACTCTTCTCTCAATGAAATATAATTTCAACTTTTTTCTGCCCCACTCATTATCCCCGGTCGATGGTGAAAGATATTTACTTTCACATTTCCAGTTCTATACTATACATGGAACCAACTCACATTAATTTCCATGTTATTTCACTAAAATACACTATTTTGTCTAAAAATATTGGAAAGAACTTCAATTATTCCATATAACCCTTCTATCCCACCTTCCAATATAAGGAACGCTTTTCTAAATGAGTGTTCTGCATGTCAACCATCGGTATCCTTTATTTTCACCACATTTGACTCTACTTAGAGCAGAAAATTTTGAATTTCTTCTTCCACTAACAGTATCAAAACTGGAATATTTTTTCTGTCCCTCTCAGCCTCCCTAATCGCAGGTCCCAGATATCTACCATAGTATTTCGTAATGTTAAGTGTATAAAGGGAAAAATTATTTTGAAATGTGTGCTCCTTCATGAAGAAAAATAAGTTTTTAACGGCCTAAAAGTTAAGAATTTGACTTTATTGTTTTCTACACCATTTCGCCCCTATTTGAAATAGAGAACCATTCGAAAATCGGTTTTATGGATTTTTCCCATCTTTGGTGTCAATTTACAAAACATTCAACCGCAGTTTGGTGCCAAAAAGAAATTGTTTTTATTTAGTTATCACAGAATTTCGAGTTTTTTCCTGCCCCTCCCCTATCCCTAATGAGCGTTGCCAGACTTCTACCATCGCAATACTTTCTCGCCTGAGAGTAAGGAAAAGAATGTTACCTCTCATTAAGTTAATTTAAGACTATAAACATGATCCTCAGAGAAAATAAGCATACAAATTTTTACATTCGACTTCATCCTTTCACCCCTTTCACTGGAGGGAACTGATCCTCTCCAAACTCTATATTCTGTTAGTCCTCTCTCACCTCACTTGTATTATGGCGCATTTGAGCAAATTAAATGAATAAAAGGAACCATTTTGACTTTAAAACACAACATCAAAACTCGTAAATTTTCCTCCTCTGAACCTCTTACCATCCCCTGACCAAGACCGGAAGTGTCCATCATTGTAATTCGGAATCTACAGATTCTAAGGAGCAAAATTGTTCCTAATGGTTTCACTAAGCTTCTTCACTAAAAAGCGCACGAAATGTATAGTTAGAAAATCCCCTAAACAAAGCAAACAATTAAACACATAAGTATTTGAAAAAAAAATGCGCCAATTCAAAGATAAGTCGCCAAATGTATTTAAGCCAAATTCAATTTTGAGCTCTGACCGATACAAATCTTTTGCTATCAAGAGATAACTTACTGGATTTTTTCCAAATTTTAAGAATTTTTGGGGGGTCTATTTGTTGACGCAGAGATGTGAAACTTGGTATTTAGGGGTTATGGAGGGTGATCTTTCAGAATAAAATATAATATTCGAGGTCTTCCATTGGAAAAAAGAAAGTTGGTGCTTCGTTCCATATGAAGACGACCCCTTAAGGACTCTAATTTTTTTTTTGTTTAAAGAGTACTTCAAATGATGAAAAATGGTACCTTATTTGTCTTTGTATCTCGAGCCGTTCCAGAGATAAAAAATCTGAGTCGATTTTTTTTTCCAGTACTGTACCTCCAGAAAAATTGTTGTACATGCATTAAGAATTACCATTTTTGTTGTATTAAAGGCCCATTAATCATACAATCATAGTTTTTAAACTTATCAATGAGTTGAGCTGCACTCCAGAAGTGCATTTGAAGAATATTTGTTATAGCTCAGAAGAATTTGATTTTAAAATCCTTATACACATTCAATAATCAATTTTTTCATTTCTTAGTATATAAAAGTTTGGCTCCAAAGAAATGAATTTTTAATCAATAAGTTATAGCATTATTGTAATAATTTTTGTAATTGATCTTTTAACCAGTTTGATAAATCTTTATCTTTTAATCAGTTTGATCAAAGTTTGCATTTGGAATCTGAAGTGGTTTTTGATCTATTTGTGCCAAAGATTCTAAAAAGGTTAATTAAATTTACGATTCAGAACAAAGTGTTAACCGAAAAGTATTGATACATTCTGCTGAAATACTTTACTAATATGGGAAAGCAAGGGATAAGTTCAATATTTTCATTATCTAATATGCTCTGCTGCTTTTATGCAGTAATTTAGCTTGTTGATGATGAAACAAAGTTAAAATACCACTAACTCATCCTTAAAGATAATTGATTTTGAATGCTTCTATCTAAAGCTCATTTATAATTGTTTATTAAATTCACACCTAACTTATGGATTGAAAATAAAGACCCTACACTATTTTTTATTAAATAAAACTCAAATTGACACTGGTACAAAATTTCTTATCTTAAAAAAACTATTGATTTTCATGCTAACAACTAGAATTAATTCCTACAGAGAAAGTTAAGTAGTAGAAATTCTAAAACAAAAGGGGGGAAAATAAGCTGTTCTACAATTAGAATAACCGCAAATCTTGTGCTTCAAAATTACATTTTCCTTTTACTGTAGTACAACCCGGTATCCAGTGCAGTCCTAGCTCTAGCCTTCGCCAATTAAAAGTGCTTTAATTGTTTTTGCTGGTTCCCATGTTGTAGCATCGCGAGGATTCCCCTTCCCTTGATTAAGAACTGTTGATTGTTGATCTTAATCAATTCTTTTCCCTCGGCACTTTTATTGCTGTGATACAAGTGAGAGTTTTCTCGAGAGGAGCATCGCCCCGGTGTTCATTCCTTTCCACTTTTCTTTGGCCAAAACCTGTAGCACCTGTTACGATACAACGCCCGTGGAGTCTTCTGTTGCCTTCTCCTCACAGTTCAGCGCCTTCAGAAGATTTTCGTCTCGTCTTTCAGGAGAGTACACTTTCTTGCAATTGACCAAAACTCACGACTTTGTAAACATCACTTTGCAGATTAAAAATAATATGCAAATATATTCCCATGTTGCGTGTCTTTGTCCATCACAAAATGAGCGACACTGCAGTGCAAAACTCACCTGCATACCCTTGAACAATAAAAGGATTTTTTTTTTTGTAATTAAAATTACTAGCATTTTTTTGTAAGAGTAAAAAAAAATAAGAGTGCAGCTAAGCCCTTTTGACTTAACCATAAGTCTTAGTCACATGCTCCCTCAAGATATCCTGATTATTATTTATAAATTGAATTAAAAATAATTATGGTATTTTTATTTTTAAGTAAATGTATTTATACAGTTAACTTGTTTGAAAACAATGGTACTGTGTTATAAATAACTAAATATGTTAAGAAAAGATATTTAATTTGTATTATATATCCTCTTAAAATAAACTCTGCCAGCATACATCTACTATCAAAAATTGTAGTGAAAGTCACTGTTAGTTTAGTAAGTAAAGGACAACCCGATAATTTGATATTCTGTTTAGTGAAAAAATTTCCCACAGTATTTGAAAATCGGTACTAAATACAATGTTTTCAATATTTAAGTAATTTTTACCCCTATAGTGTTACTACAATGAGTTCAGATTTAATTTTTTTCCTTTTTTTTTTTAATATTAAAAGTTTTATCAAGAATTACATTTGAAATCTTTATTAAGAATTATGCTCTTATGAAGAGAAAAAATTTACTGTTAGTATAATCGTAACACTGTTTTATCCACTTGCAAGTTAAGCAATTTTTTTCACTGCATTTTAAGATTTTTCTCTCATATTTTTAATTAAAGTCGTTTAATATAACATTAACTAACTCTTACTCTAATTCTAATTATCCCATTAACCCAGACCCCTTAAATCTGAATTGAAAGGTTTTATGTTTACTTTAAATCTGTTCATAAATTCAATGACCACAAAACAGATAATTGGAAAGGGTTGCTTTATTTACACTTTCATGTCATGATAGTCAATTAGTAAACCAATAAAACATGTAGTAATATAAGTACATTTTCAAATTAATTTAATTTGTTTTTAACCAAAAGATGGTAAATTCATTCTAATATAAAATGTAAGTTAAAAATATACACATCACTATTTAAATTTTACTCAAGAAAATTAAACGAAAACATTCGTTTAAAACAAAGGACAAGAACTGAGGAAACATGGAATGATTAATCTCATTAGTAATTGATAAAAAATCTTGCAGATAAAAAGTAATTCTAAAACTATCTTTTATATTGGCAACCTGATTTTTTGTAAAATTTTTTAGTAGTAGTAAAATAAAAAACGGGTAGCTTAAGACATGTATTAAGCTTTGTTAGAAAAGGTATGGAAATATAAATCTACAACTCGTTATTTTATGCATAATGAAATTCATTATGCAACATTCCTTGGAGTAAATATTTATTTGGATACAATTAATTTCATTAAAATGATTAATCCTTAGATGTATGCTTGATTTTAGAGAAAGGATTTCATAACAGTGTTTTTATTAAAGTTGTTTTGTTTTAAAAATAGCTAACATTTGGAGACTAAGGGTCAATTAAAGGATAATTTTATGATCATAACTTAAGAATATAACACTAGTTAAAATCAAACAATGAAAGCTTATGCAGCTGGAGTCAATGTATGAAGATGAAGTTGGGTCTAAAGGTTATAGTTCAATGAATAATAAATTTAAATTTGGATACTTGGTACTGCTAAAGACTACTCTGCAGTTAATGATGAAGGGTCCATCCAAACCCTGAATTGAACCATTACCTATTAGCCTAAAAACTCCATTTTCGCTTACAAGTTAAAAAGGTTTAGTATTTTCATTGTGGATTCAAATACATACAGGGTGTTTCAAAAGTCTGTTTCACGGCTTTTATTTGGAACCAATGTTTCCTAGGGTCATGGAAGTAAGGTCTATCCCTACATAAATGACCCTGGAGAATCCATTGAGATCACTTACAGGGCCCTGCTCCTAGTAGCAAAATAAAAAAGTTTAAAAAAATTCATTAAAAAACTAAAGGAGATAGAACAAAAACTTCAGCACAAAAATTGTTGGTAAAATCATAAAGAACACACAGAAAAAGTTCCATGAAAATAGCTTGAATATTCGAGGAGATATTAACGAGCAAAGTTAGTACTTTTTTGAACCTTGAAAAAGGGGCTGTCAACAAATTTAGAAACTTCTCAGATTTCATGTCAACGAATTTCTAAGATTTTGAATTCAATCATAAAAGATATCCCCTTTTTGAACTGGAGATCATTTTAATTTTGGACCTTACTTCCATGACCCTAGGAGATATTGGTTCCAAATAAAAGCATTAAAACAGACTTTTGAAACACCTTGTATAAACAGAACCTGTCATTAAAAATGGTGGGAAAAGTCCCAAAAACAAAACTCAAATTGTAATGAGAACAGTGGAATATTAACATAAACAACCACTTAAGTATCACATATTACAAGTAATAAGTTATAAAATCTGTACTTTCAAAAAGTTTATAAACAAAACAAAAAATAATCACAACACATAAATTGAGCTTTGAACAAGAAATATAAATTTCTTAAACGATTATACTTTTATGCTGACATTGAATATAATTTTTATAAGTAGATCTTGACAAGATCCAAAAGTCATAAAATATAGCTCAAATAAACTGGCTTATGGATCTGAATAAGAAGTTTTACAAAACACCCAATAAAACATTTAGAGCTTCCTTACTGTATCTTTTTAAATTTCAAATATGGTTTTTAGAGAAAAGTATGAATAACATGTATGGATCAGATAAAACAATAAAAACCTTAAGATTAAGGTATGCAATATCAAGGGTGCCACTTTTCCAAATAGCCGCAGAAATCTGTTTATTTTTAATGGTATTAGTTCTAGGTTTCACATAGATTTTTTTTGAAAATCTTGAGCTCTCAACAAAAAAGTGCAAAATTGACTGATCGAACTCTTGATCTTGCCACACGAAAATGCAAGGCTGAAGCATTAATAACATCTTTTATGAAGAATATGGTTCTACCACCAGTTCTTAGCACAATTACATAGTAGCTACGTCATTCTGAAAGAAATTTCTTGCCACTGTAGCTAGATCTTGTTGCATTAACATGTGGCTGTAGCTAAAACATTCCTGACCGTTCTGGCTTAGCAGTTCATCGGGTGCACCATAAGTTTTCTAGGGAAAATACCTTCAGAAAAAAAAACTCTTAAAATCTAGAGACGTTCCGGATTTTGTAATATTTCTAAATTCTATTTGAGATTCTAGAATTTTAAATAAAAGGTTTGTTACTGTAATCGTTTTCCAGGATTTTGAATTGAAGTCAGTGTCACCACTGCAATATGCAATTAGGATTTTAGAACATCATTTAAATAGAATACATTATTTTTGTTGGATAGGATTCAATGAATTTGAGTATTTCTTGAGAACAATTTTGCAAAAATTGCAACAGTGTTCATAAACATGCAAAGAAATACTTAAAGATAAAACCACTCTTAAAAGTGTAGAATTGAGATACAGATTAGAGAAGAATTTATAAAGAGGCAAAGTGTAATATCTTAATTAAAAATACATATTTTGGCAGTTTATCAAGGAAAAATCAATTGTGGCAGAAATAATCGTTGACAACCAATGGTAAATTGAGTTAACTAAAAAGTGAAAAGTAAAGGTGTAATTTCAATCAGTCAGCAATTTAGTTGGTGGCTATGTCTAAACTATGTCATTAAGCCACATATGATTTTCTGTATTTTTGAATGTACTAAAAGGCTGGTTTCCTTCTTTCAGTATGCCACTATGTATCTTATAAGTCATTATACATACTTCAAATTCATGTAAATGTTTTTTTTTTTTCATTTTTAAATGGATATTTTTATATTTCATAATTTCAAATTAGATCATTCTCAATACAGCATATAAAAATGTAAAAGACAATATTTTTTACTAAGTTATGAAAAATAGTAATGGGTTTTAAGATGCTTCATGTACAGTATTTACAACTTGTAGACAATAATATGGTAGCAAAGGGTTGTAATGAGCATCAATAAAAGTTGTTACTATGCAGAAATGGAAAGAAAAAATACTTTCCATTCTTTTCAAATGGGTTTAAGGGAGTATTCACAAATAATGTCACATGATTTTGAGGGATTAAAACCCCTCTGTCCCATTTTAATGTCCTCTTCTCCCATTATTATGTCTCACTTTAAATAAAAATATTAACCCCAAATTTAACATGTTTTATATCTTACATTACTTTTGTCACTTGAGAATTAGTAACTGAATGGCCAATTTTATAGGGGATGTTTTAAATACTTGACATAATTTGTGAAAGTCTCCTAGCAGAACCCTTAAAACAAAGAGCATTTGAGATTTAACTTTTTGTACTTTTACAATCAATCAATCATTAGCTATCACTTTCATCGTCGAAAAGGTCTACCTTATGACTGATTTTTTTGCAACCTGACACTGAGAACAGGTTTGTATCAGGAGGTTCATAAACCATCTGTGAAGCAATCTTCTTTATGAGTTTTTTATTAGAAGTCCTGCCACGAGCTTGCAGCTCAGATTCAATACACATGTCAATGTGTTTTTTCTCTAAAGGTAGAAATGGCACAAACACATCTATGAGGTCCTTCTTGACTATTTCACTACGGTGTAAACCACCTAAAAGAGAAGCTATATACTTTGGAGAAAGTGAAGCATAAAATTTAAAGAAATTATTGTGAATTACTTGAAACCTAACCTAGCCGCAATTATGCATTGATCATTTCACAAAATTTTTCAAATGCAAGTTTTGTTGCTTAAAATTAGAAGGTTGTTAGCCAACTTTTAAAGTGTTGAATAACTTCTCATTAATTTAAATTTTAGGAAGTTAATAGTTTTTAAAATGCCAATGCTGCTGTGGTAAACCACATCTGATTACCAATTTTGAAAACAAAATTTCATTATTAAGTACTTAGAATATAGGTACAAAAATACATATTTTTTAATTTTAAATTTTTTTGTTTTATTACCAAAGAAAGTTATCTAATCCAAACCATATACTTTTATAAAAATGTTTTTTTATTTAATCTATTTGTTACGGGCAAAGTGATTAATCGGGCATTATTAATAATGCCCGAAGTGAAGGCCGGGCAAAGTGATAAATTTCATTGATAAATTCCATTGAATTTATCACATTGCCCGTAACACATACATTCATCTTTATATTACACATTTACATAGGTAACTGAGTCTAATATCTTAACATTTAAAGATTAATACAATACATTACAATTATAAAACAGATTTAATTAAAAAAAAACATAAAATTATGGAAAAATGAAAGAATGTATACTGATAAATATTTGGTTGCAAAAAGTCATGCTAACTAGAACCTGCATCAAATGCAAAAACATTATACAATGAATAAATGAAGTTATACAATGAATTAAATGTTTTTACAATTGAATTACTCTCATTGAAAGTTTTAAATTGAATACAATTAGTGTATATAACTTTTTATACAGTGTTTAAATAAATCATTTTAGCACACGAAATTAAGAGCATATGAGAGGAATCATAAAAAAAATCGGAAATATTTTTCAATATTACTAGATTGTTGAGTTAATACAAGAGTCAATCAAGATTATAGTCCAAGACATGACTACTCAAAATAATCTATAATTTTTTTATATTATGACCTATGAATTAGCAGTAAAGAGGTTTAATAAGTATGTGCTTATATACCATATATGTAAAATCTATTTATAGGTTGTGAAGATTATTTAAAAGAAAATAAATAATGATGATTTACCAATTTCATTAAATGCATTCCAAGTCACCATGCGATCTAAATCTTTCAATTTTATTTCTTCCCTTTCTTTTCCTTCAGCCCAGAACTTTAGAGCTAATCCAGTGATATTGCTTCCACCTGCATTACTGAAAAATATAAAAGAAATTGAAATCATCAGGCATACGAATGGATCTGAAAGGGTTTATTTAAAAAGGTTTAATTAGCTTTTCAAAGGATTGAGTCATCTTTAATCTAACAAAATTGATACAAACAATGGATAAATGTATTCACTAATGTCTAATCATCATTTTTATAAGATGCTATGTAATTGAAAGGACTAATTTGCTGCATAGGACACAGCTACTGCAAGCGATAAAACCAAACGAAAAAATCCTGAAATTTTCAGGTTTATACAATACCAAAAAATACCTTAAAAATAGGAAGACATTTCTACGATAATCTGACCCTTGCATTGATTCATGGTAATCTACATAGGGTGAGACTGCATCCAAGACCCCAGGAGCCATCTTGTCAACTTCATCAAACACAAACAGATTGCGTTCACATTCTTTAGTAGCTGATTCTATATCACTTCTAAGCTTTTGCTGGAAAATAAATGAAGATAATATTCAAGAAGTTAAATTAATTATAATTACAAAAACATACCCCATATTTAGGATAACATGCTGATCTATATGTATATGAGTGAATAAGATGGTTTTTCTTCAGAAAATGTACTTTAACCTCAAAACCTATATTTAAACTAAAGATATAAATCAGGTATGGGCAACCTTAGGAAAGTTGTATATCGATGAAGCCGCAGGCCACAGCAATTTTTTTTATCCCAGTGAGCACGTAATATACAAATTCAATGTAAATTTAAAGACTCTTGCCACTTACAGTTATGAAAAATCTTACCCTGTATTTGTTCACCTCCTCTCTGAGTGGAAAGTCTTTGGATCCTACGTAGAGCTTGAAGAACTTGCTCTTTGGACCTTCCCAAAACATATTCTTGGCCATAAGAGTCGCCACCAAGTTCTTGCCTGTTCCAGTCCAGCCGTGAAAGCTCATCACCAGAGCCTTTTTAGGAACTTCTTTCTTTAAGTGAGCAGACAGTGATCTTAAAACAACCTTGTGAGCTATGTGCTGTCCAAACAACAGCTTAGTGAAGTTGGACTGTAAAGCTGTTAAGATGAAAGAAAAGTTAAGAGTTAAAACTTTTTACAGCAACTGGGGAGGATGCTTTTGCTTGAAATTTTCTGCAACTGCCCATAAAACTAATCCAAAGTATCTCGCTAAAGTGTTTTCCTCTTAATACAAGACATCAACAAAAAACTATATGCTAAAAATTGGTCATGGCTCAGATTCTTTGGATTAACCATTCATAAAGAAAATATGGTACTTATATATTAAGCTGTCAACCATCTTTTCAATACTAAATCTGGCAACAAAGCGGGATTTCAATCCAATGATAAATTAGGTAGTTTCATCTAGTTTTCAGCGATATTTTTAGAGTAATCGAAATGGGGTTGATGACTTAATACACAGCAAAACACAATAAGGAAGCATAATTTGACAACTTAAAATAAATTTTAATTAGTATTATTTATTAAGGAAATGCTGGTTGAACAATTATACTTTATCTAGCAACATTTTCATGCCCACATAAATTAAAACAGCACTGGGTTGCATGCTACTACTGGGTGCCACATGTTTTTACCTGCTGCCAACTACAGCTATAACTTGATTTCTAACAACCTGGCAGATATACCAGATACAGCTTATAATTTTTTGATAGACAGTTAGTGCTACACTAAAATGTATCTTCCAGAATACAAGATTACATAATTGTAAGCTACCTTTCGAAGAAACACAAGCTATAGTGGGTTATGGCCACAAAAGTTGCCAAGAAGAGTGGCACCCGATTGTAACATAGCACCTAGCACAAATTTAAACAGGGTCCTTCCTGGCGAAAAGGCTGATAAATCGCCAAGCAATGGGAGACTGGCTGATCGGAAAACTTGGAGCAGTCTGAGCAACTTTAGAAAGAGTCCTCCAGCCGCAATGTGTAACCACAACATATAATGTTCTCATCATTTGAGCTGTATATAAACATGGCAGCTGGAGGACTCTTTCTAAAGCTATTCTGAGCAGTCAACATGGAGGACCCTTCCCAAATCAGTTTTATTAACACTATACACAAACCTTCATAGTTAAATACTATTAATTAAGGGAATTACTGGTTGCTGCCAGAGCAATCACCATGGAAACCCCATTCCAAACCCATTACGTTAAACCACACACAAACCTTCATAGTTAAACTTGATCCAAGAGTCATCACAACATTCATATTTAAGACAGTAAGCATATTTGTAGGATGCAGCTGCCCCAGCACTAACAGCACCAAGACCACCAATTGTAAAAGGTCCTATGGCAAACGCATTACCAATCAAGCTCAATAAAAATACTAGAGTTTGGAGGCGTAACATGATAAAATTGTGAATAATTATTTTCTCTAAAATTTCATATTTATCAGATAAGAAGAATTAATTTCAAGTATGGTGCATTCGCCCAATCCCAATTGTGAAAATCCCGGGAAAGCCCCTTTTGAAACGTAAATAAACAAACTACTCATCTTGCTTCACAGTCAACGTCTTTGGAAAGTAACTATGAAAAAATCGAAATTTTTGCAAGTTTAAAATCTGATATCAATAAAAAATGAAGAGTGTAAAACTTTTACTATTTATTGAAGCACTCATTATAGTAACTTGAAAAGGAATTATGCAAAACTTGAAACAATGGACATAGAGGTAAAAAGAGCAAAACTCTACACGACTGGCTGGATTGTTTATGTTTTAGTAATCAATAAACAAAGCCCTGCACGTCAGTTAAATTTAACTATTTTCACATTAAAGCGTGACATGTCATTATAAGAAAGAGTTTACATCGAAGTATTTCTCTGGAGGAATATGCGATGAGAATCATACCATGGAAAATACTAATGATAGGTGCTTTTATAACCAATCTGTTCATAGCGGGATGTATGTGGTCTTACCTTGACGTTCAATGTGACTGTTCGAATATACATAGAAAATATTCCTCTTACACCAGAATTGTCAGTGAAAAACATAGAAAAGAGGCCAGAAATTTCAATGGGACTGAAAACTCTCTTTCGGAACGAATTGCGGTAATAATTCGAGACTTTGAATTCTTCGAAAATGATTTGCCTGAAACTATTAAGTCAATCGCCGATGCTCTCCAGAATGTGATCATATACATAATCACAGATAAAACTCCTTACCCTCCCATATCCATCTACGAAGAGTACAAGAGCAGTGTGAAGGTTATAAACTTGAAACCAGCCCTCAATTCCCCATTAGAATCTCACCACCCACTGAATGTGATTGACCGAGAGCACATTCTTATAGTGCCCGATGCCACACGCTTTGAAAACGAATCTCAGGTTCTCAAAATGTTGGATTTGCATTATGAGGATCCCAACAAAATGATCGCCGCACCATTTCGTGACAAGGAGTCAACATGCTTAGCTTTAAATGTTAGTTTACGCTACTGGACAATCAAGTATGGAAAGAAAGTGGATAGTTCTGAGTGCAATGCCTTAGAAGGACCTCATGTGTTGATGGTGACAAAGGCTCTCCTGTTGCATTTAGCATTTCCATTCACCAGACCATTATTTACATCACTGTTCATTCAAGCATCTCTTTTAAAAATTAAGGTAGCTTTCATCATATAATGAATTAAATTGTTCTTTAATTTAATCAGTGGGTTTTTAAAAAAATCTTTTGATTAATACAACATATGGAGGGCCATGGGTGAAATATTTTCTGGATGGAATCAGATCAAACCTATTAAATGAAACTAATGCTTTTTTTATTATTAGTTTTATACTTAACATGATACTTTTATCTCAATTATTGGGAAGTAAATCAAAACTTTCAGGTAAATTCAATTTTATGCATTAAAATTAAGGTATATAGTTGATTGATGAAGTGCAAGACAGTCTAAACAAAAAATGGTTCGAATTTATGGGTCAGTATAAAGCAAAAATTAAAAAGTGATGAACTAAACGTATTTTAAAACAAAAGCAGGTTTTGAATAACTCAACATAGAAATTTTTATTTATATAAAAGCAATTTAATTAAGAAAGGGATGTTATTCCTTACATTAAAATGACTTTAAAAAATTCACTCTTTATAATTTTTACAACTTAACTCCATTGGTTCATAACACCTTCTAACATTGTTTTCCAGACAGTCCTATCCAAAGACGTGTTCTTCACGCTAGGCAAAACTCTCTTTTCCGATGCCCATAGCCAATGGAAGCACCAAGCCCTAGAGGAGGAAAGAAAGAGAAGCATGTTCCGAGACTTCGGCATTAAGAAGGTGATCTACCCTGCCTCAAGAGTGGAGTGGCACGGCTGTGACAAGAACACTCCGAGGTGCTTTGGTACAGTTGTAGACAGCACCCCTGAGTACCTATTGGAGGGGCGATGGACTCCTCCGTGTTGTATGGAGCACCTTAGGGAGACTGCTAGGTAATTTTTAAAAATAAAATTAACTTGCTCCAAAGCAAGCAAAATTATTAGCATTAGTTCTAAAGTTCAATACTAGAGCGGAATTTTTATACCTTGTAACTAACAAACTCCTTTGAGTCTATCTCAAACTTGATCATACTTTTTAAAGTGTCTATTTTATTCTTTACACTTTATTTTATTTTTCCTAAAAGTAAGAAATGTTGTTTAAAGCCAAAGCTCATAGCCTAGCCTAGAAAGCGTCCAATTTTGTAAAATAAAATCTAACCAGCAAAAGTATGAAAAACCTTTGCTTTTCCTCAACTAATGAACTAAGAAATATTTTTTAAGCATAATGAATAAATGCCTATAATTAAAAGGCTGAGGAAATGAGATATTCTATGGTTGGTTCCAAGCTTTTATTTTAAGACTAACTTAATCAAAATCAGTTTAGTACTTGTACTTTAAGTTGTTGAGTTTTTTGGGAAAAAGATTTGAGGAAATCTTGTTAGACGTCTCTAAAGTCACCAATTCAAATATTTATTTCAAATCCTCCAACTTCTTAAATGAATATTACTTTTTTAATTTGAAGTTTTGAATAATTCAAACCTTTTTGGGGTAATTTCAGCTATGAATTATTTAAATTGCACTAAGGATAATAATGTGCAATAAATGCAGATTTACAGGGAAGACTATTAGGGAAGCAGTCATTTTAAAGATAGAGTTCTTGAAAAATATCTAATACCCTATTGTTCCAGAGTGTTTCTTATAAAAATTTTCAGAAATTTTATGCTAGAAAATTTCAGTTTCATCCCTAATTTCAGCCTTAAATTTTCTTTTTAAGTATGTTTTTCCAAGGGCACCAAGATTTAATAGGACATATAACCTTTCAGGTACGTTTTCAGCATCCTCGATAAATGTGGTGTGCGGTACTGGCTGGAAGGGGGCAGCCTGCTCGGGGCAGTACGTACTGGTGACATCATTCCTTGGGACTACGATGTGGACGTCGGTATCTACAAAGAGGACATTGACCAGTGCTCCTGGCTGAGGAACTGTCTGCAGCAGTCCTTCCTCGACCAACAAGGGTTTCTGTGGCAACGGGCCACTGAGGGAGACTTTTTGAGGGTCCAATTCAGTGAAAGCAACCACCTGCACGTAGATCTTTTCCCGTTCTATTCCAGGAACGGCACCATGACCAAAGAGACATGGTTTGCGGACCACCCTCAGGATTGCGAGTTCTCCGAAAAATTTCTTTTGCCGCGAGTAACGGTGAAGTTTGTTGGGGTGGATGCTGCTGCGCCGAACAACTATCACGAGTTTCTGGAGTTGAAGTTTGGGAAAGGGGCAATAGAGAACCCGGAATACCCGAACCCAAAGTTGGTGAAATTTACTCGAAAGAAAGGTTAAAGTCAATATTACAGTGAGACTAAAGGCTGATGCCTTTCTTAATGACAAACTTGTGTCCTGAATGTGCCATTTAACTGATCATCAACCAATCTGTTTATAAGGTTTTAATGATGAATTCTGATTGTTGAAGTTCTCATAGATTGAGTTGACGTTCAGCCCCAACCTACTTAAGTTGAATGTTTCATTAGGGGTACCCCATTTGTGTCTGTCTTGAGGTGTCATTGGATTTTATCTAAAAGGATGATTACTGTGATGTATTGCATATCTATAAAAGTAATCATTTGCAAGGCCATTCATAAATTATATAAATTTATAATCACACAAATTTTTTATGGGGAAATTAATGAGGCATTCAATGTAACATGGACGAATCTACCAGTCCCTTCCATTTTTTTTTTGTCACTTGGAAACTAGTTTCTTTTTTTAGGGATATTTCTTGAAATACAGTTTTGGTGGAATTGCCCTTGTCACATGAAATACCTCAAATATCTTTATTACATTTTAAAGAGACGATTTTACACACTCAGATCTCCGAGCTAGTCTAATCAAAAATTAGCAGCACCAAGGAAAATGTTTTTTTAGGGGGGTAGCTCAGACCATTCAGGGTCCCACCCTCACTTTTAATCCTTTGAAATGTGTTGTTCAAAACAATTCTCAGAGAACCATCTGGTGGGGTGAACAACCTTAAACAGAGTGTGGAACCCAAGATGGCTTTGGGAAGTTTCTTAAATTTAAGTTTGAGGTTTCTATATCCTCAGCCTCACATATGTGTTGCAATTACTGAATGGCCTCTAAAACAATTTTACCAATAAGCATGTCATTCTCAAAATGCTGACAAAATCAAGGAATTAAAGAGTGATAGAATATAGAAACAAGGTCCTTTTATGGGTACAATTGAATAATATGAGCTAAGTCAGCAATTTTTCGAAAGTTAGTCATTTTATATGAAGTGTAATAGTTGTGTACTTTGTAGAAAGCAGAGAATTTTATGTTTTTCTATGTGCATTACTTATTTTTATCAGTCATGATGTTTAATGTTTTTAGGACACACTGTGTGTATTGTCCAGACCAATTGATACAAGACAATTTTAGCTTTCATTTTCATTTCTCTAGTCATGTTATAATTTATTTCATAACCTAAAAGAATATTCAATAGAAACATTATTCAAAATCATTGTATTCAAATATTTTATTTTTGTGATTTATTGTGGGAAGACCAAAATATACACATTAAGCAAGCTATTTAAAAAAAGAATGTTCAATCTTTTCATTTTTCAAAACATTGGAAGAAATCTTACTATTTATCGAAATGATCAAAAGCAGTAGTCTTTCCACTAAATCAATTTCATTTTAAAGAGATACACCTTAAAATTTCTCAGAACCCCCCCCCCCCTATTTAAGAAAAATCAGTCACTCAAGCTAACTACTGTTAATGAAAAGTATTAAATTATTCATATATGCAATTATTTACTAGTACTACCACAATTATTTAATGTGCTAAAATAAAGTATATAAATTGTATTAAGAATTCTGATTTCCATTTTTTTTTTTTTTTTTTTTTTTTTTGCTATTACTCGAGTTTTCAAATTTATCTAGAAAAAATTGTTTCAATGTTATGGATATTCCCTAAATTTAACAAAAGAAATTTTATTTGTGAATTCAAGGGATCTTTGAGAAATGCTCCCATTAAATCCACATAAGGTCAGAATAGATTTGGACTGCTGAATGACATCAGACTACAGGTAAAAGTTAAAATTTTTCCATGATGGAATTTAATTCACTGGTTAAGTTTTTCTTTCAATTGACTGTGTGCCAATGTTATCTGTCCTGTTATCTGTATAAGGGCTAGGACAGATAACTATCTACAGACAGAAAACTTTTATACATGACATGCATCAGCCTTTCTTCTTTCTCATCGTTGTAGCACAGCTCATGCTAATTATGTCGATGGTTGAAAGTTTTCCCAGGACGATGTTAGATCAAACCCTTTTATTGAAAACAATCCTTTTATTATTTCATAAATTAATACCTGTGGTTTAATTTTTTCTGTCCTGAAGAAACTCACTAGAATGAATTTCATTATCCATGCTCTTCACCAAACCCCATAACCAATCAGATTCTACAGAAAAGGGCCCTTCATATATTAAGTCTGCACTTTTAAAAGTAAAGTAATTAAACTGTGAAAATGGGTAAGGAATGTGATATTTACTATACTATTTATATAACAGCAGGATGACTCTTTGGAAATAAAGAAAAATGGTTGCACCTTTAGGTATTTTAACACTAGGTGACTAGGGGGAAATTAATTTACCACACAAAAACTGGTCTTTTGTTATAGAGGTGTCACTTAAAGTTTTATTTATATGATATGAAAAATTCGTTCAAAACATTGTTTAATACCTTATTGACTCCATTACGAACTGTCAAAACTTATAAAAAGGTTATAAGGTCTTTCAGAATGAAAATTTCTTTTAAGAGATAATTTATTTTAATTTTAATCAATGGAAATAAATTTGATTATTCATGGAAATCTTTTTTGAAAGAATTCTGATTACTTGTGGCTGCACACACAGAGAAGCAACAATATTTTAGTAAACTGAAAAAGATAACTAAGTTTTACTATTTTTATTATTTTATATCAAATATTCTAGATACATCTTGATAGACAAGTATACTTCTTTCACTTGGTTATTTCTAGAAAGAAAAGAAACTTTTGTAAATGCTCCAACTTCTAACTTACATAAAATTATTTACATTCAAAATGACTTTACATAACCAATTTAATAATAACTAAGGTTTTCCCTGAAGGGGAGACTTGATCCCCTCCTTTTCGGTTTTTAATTTTTATTTCGTAAAACAAATTTTAAAATAATATTTAGGTAATATGAAAGATTTGTGCATCTGTTTTATTGTATAGGGGTTTTTTATTTATGAAAAAACATTTTAAAATATATGTTTTTAACTGAGAAAGGGAATCAAGTCTCCCCAACTATAGGGAGACCTGATCCTTCAAACAGGCATTGAAATTATTCAAATTAAAGTTGCAGAAATCAAATTTATAGTTTACTAAATGAAAATAACGATCAAATCACATTTTTTAAACAATTTTCTCACTTTCATTTCTTAAGATGGTAATGAGTGTTTTTCTTTTTTATACAGTTTGCACTATTGTATCTTCACATAGGGTGTTTAACCCGTTCAGCCCTAAACGTCCCAAACATTATACAGGATTCAATTGCAATTTTTAGCTGTCTAGGACTGAAAGAGTTAAGACTTGGGTTACTTAATTTAAAAGGAAGTTAGGAAGAAAAGGAGTTTCTGACTTGAAAATAGCTTGAAATAACCCAGAATATACAATAATAAATAAAATACTAAATTTATATAAAATTAACAACTATTTTGAACTGTATTAACTTTGGGATGCCCTAGTAATAATAATAATAACTTTATTTACTGCACAAAATTTTTTTTTACAAAAACACAAGGAAAAAAAACATTTGACGCCAAGGGGAAATTTGACAATTCCTGTTCAGGCGACAGAGAATGTATTTTACATAAAATACAAAATATATGAAAAAAAAATTATAACAACAATATATGTACAATATATGTAAATAAATAATGGCAATAAGCTGGATAACTGATTATAAATAGATTGCTTCAATTGAGGGAAACATATGAATCCAAGTCGTCAATATTTATTATGAAGTCATGTAGTTTTCTTTTAAAAGTGGAATATTTAAGTAGTATTTAGTAAGAAAATATATTTTCCTAATTGAGAGTTAGAACAAAGAATTTTTTTTTTTTTGGGGGGGGGGGAACTATACAGTCCAAACATTGAAAGTAAAGAGTGCAATATTTTCTCTGTAATACACTTAAAACTACTCACAAGATAAATTAGTCTTCTGCTCTTTCCAACTGAGGGAAGGGTGGAAGAACATCAAGCTTTTTCATTCTTTCATAATCCTTTATTGGATCATAATTCCTAAAAAAAAAAAAAGTATAATGTAGTTGTCTCTAAATCCAAAAGCATTGATACAGTTTGCTGTTTGCAGACAGAAATCTTTCCCATAGATTTTTTTCAGAATGGAACAAGATGAAAAAAAAAATAAAACTCAAGTGATAGAAGATTAATAAAAACATTATTTTCATTAAAGTGGTATGGCTAACTCTATCCTGGAAAATTTCTAAATTTCATCCATGTCTCCAAGTAGTTAATTAAGTGACCTATTTCTAAAGTGAAATTGTGAAACAAAAAATTTGGCTATGCAACCATCCATTCAACCAAAACAGTAAAATTTTAAACGGACAATATAAAAATTAAAGTATTGAAACCTTTAATTAATGACTATCCTACATTAGTAAAATATCAAGGTTTTTACTCTAAAGTTCATTGAAAACTAACTTTCAAATTAAAGATTATTTTTAAACCTTACTTTCATTTCTTTAATAATTTGATTTTTCTGTAAGTGTAACCTGTATTATATATCCTATGCTGCATGTTATTTTTGACAGCAATGTTTTCTGACCCTATGATCTCACTCAAAGTGATTCCCAGCACTGTGTCTTAATTTGAGTTTTCAACAGGCTTTCTGTTAAGCAACTTCTGATTTCGTATAGTGACGTCATAGGGTCAGGAAACGTCGAGTATAGAATCTAATTAAATTTTTAGTCATTATTAATCATTGATCCTCACAACAAAATATTATCAATTGGTAGATTCCAATTTATAAGCAAACAAGAAGTTACAATGGTAATCTTTTTAACCCAGGTGCAAATTTTGTCAATTAGACTAGAAAAACAAATACTGTTCCAATTTTTGGACTAGTGTTATCAGAACAAAACTAAAAGAAAGCATTTGACAATAACTTACTTATAGAACTCTGCATAAGCCTTCTTCCTTGGAGCAGATACAAAATAGTACCAGAGAGCAGAGGCTCCCATGCCTGCTATGATACCAATGGTAATATGTGTCTTCAGATACGATCGAAGATGCCCTCGCAGCTGAGGTTTGGCAAGTTTTTGCACAGCCGACGACATCTGTAGAAAAGTAAGCAAGGTAATTTTAACCAATCTATTTTTATTTTGAATGCACAATTAAAATTGCAGGTATTTGTGGATTAGCTCGGTGTAAATCTCACATTAAACTCCATATTTGCAACAAGGTTAAAGAAACCAATCTCCATGGAAAATCCTTACTTAAAAAACACTTTAGCTAGGACAGAGGGTTTTTTTTGGTTCTTAAAGATTAGTAACGCACAAATCTTAGTTCATTGGTTGCATTTTTCAAACCCCTAACAATGTAAATATAAATAATAATTTGTAGGGATTTAATGATGTTTTATTTTGTGCACTGGTCAGAAGGAGAATGCCTAGTGATTTCTAATTTATGATGTCCAAAAAAGCTTGGCAGTATTTTGCAGGGGACAGATTCCATAATCGAGGTTTTCGCCAAATTTGGCGAGATCGGATCTCGCCAAGCTATTACTAAAGTTTGTCTGTCCTCGCTAGGCACGAGTGGCAAACCTAAAATCAGTACCCACAGCAGAAAAAACAGTGGCGAAAAAGCCATAAAGATGGTCATCTCACTTCCATTAGATACCCGATACCCTGCACTCGCCACTGCTTTTTCTGCTGTGGGTACTGATTTTAGGTTTGCCACTCGTGCCTTGCTAGGGCAGACAGACTTTAACACTACATCTAAATCCCTGGTTATCGCCCAAATTTGGCGACATTTGGCGAAAACCTTGATTACGGAATATTACCCTTTTGCAGGACCGTTAATGGGATTGAACCAATGATGCAAACAAATTAAGAGCATCAGAGACCAAGTTTAATTATATACAGAGTTAGAAGTTAACTGGGATAGTTTGTGTGTTCACAATAGTTCAAATAATACTACACCATTAGGTTGTAATAAAAAAGAGTGAATACATAATTAGATCTTTTCATTTATAAGACCCTAACCTTTATCAAAACTCTCTATAAGAAGCTAGTGTATTAAATTTCCAAGTGTTTTACAGTTTTACTACTATTAAACTAAACTAGTATTGAATAATGAATTATTCATTAAAAATTCATAAACGTGTGAAATATATATTAGTACTAAAGAAAAATCGATAAAATAGGTACTACAGATAATTTCTTAACATGCCCCATTCGACCTTCAGTCAATAGTTCAAGAAGAACAAAAAGTAAACAATTTGAAACTATATAATTGTGCTTGAACTTTTTTTAAAAGATATTCGAACTACATACCTGAAATTTGTGAGAAAAATTAAGGTAAATTTTCAGACAACTAAGAATTTAGGAATACGAAAATACGAACCTTTTCTCCAAAAAATCAACAAGACTATATTACTTGTACTTCTTCACTTCATTTCATTTTTCCTGTTTTCAGTAATTTATTTTATTGTGGTGGTTGACTTGATGACAATAAACATTTTCTGATTGGTTGATTTTTCTTAACTGTAATGCAAAATCAGATTTATGAAGAGAACTGAAAGAATGAAAAGGGGACTATTTATTTACATTTTAAAAACATGTGATAAAAGTTTTCCGGATTGAAACTTTCCTCTTTCCTGTTAAAAAGATAAGGAGCTGAAGATATAAATATATAATGGAAAACGGCGCAAGCAAAACATTCGAATGTCCTGAAGGTTTCGAACAGGTGCCAATTGATTCGTCCCAGCTTTATTTCGAGGACCTGGACGAGAACTCAGAGCTATGGTTAGTTCGAATGCCTAAAAGCGCAGATGTTTCATCGCTTGAGAATCAGAGGATCAATATTGACGGGGAAACGTATTCCATCACAGCAGACGACGGTACACAATACGACTGTGTCGCTGACCCCCACCAAATACCTAATCTGTGTCTTCTTTTGCCTCAGACTGAAAGCAAAGAGTTGTCATTTGTCAAAAATACTTTTAAAGGGAGTATATATGTGACTGAAGTTGCTGCCCGCTCTACGCCCAAAGTAAAGGTAGAACGGAGTAATGAAAACGAGAGACAGAGTGGTTTATCGGTTGCTGATTTAAGTCTTGCTCTAAATTCTAGTATGGATGTTGATAGTCCCGAAACACCTCGAAAAAAGAAGAAAAGTCACAAGAAAAGTAAGGAGCATAGTTCCAATGGATTCAAAGAGGAGCCATCTTCAGACATCGATGGTTTTCCTCACTGCAGATCCCAGACTCGTTAGTTTGGGAAAATGTAAGGATCAATCCAATAAATTGCTATTTTTTGCATTATTTACATTCTTTAACTTGAGGATAATTTGGAATAAACATATCTAGGAATAGGAATTAATTTCAAAGCATCTATAAGGGAATTAGTTTGAAAATTATCTCAAACCCAGGGCTCGATTTCAAGAAATACAAGTTTAAGAAGATAAACTTAATATCTTAAAATCAAGGGGACCCAAAAATATTTCGAAAGACCGAGTTTTTTGTGATAATAAGGAAAATTAGCAGGGGTCTGTTTAGAAGAAATTTGGGTCCGTTTTAGGACCCTTCACAAAACATTTTACCTTAAAAAAGGACCCTTCACAAAGTATTTTTGCCTTTAAACAGACCCTTTTTTCATAATATACTTCAAATATTGGACCCTATTTTCACAAAAACAGGCTCCTTGGTGAAAAAACTAATTTAACGCTAACTTCAAATTCACAAAATTATGAGTAGATTTTCACAATTTTTAAGAAAAGCGGACCCTTCACAAAAAGTCTGGAATGACCCCTGAATAGATATTGTTAATGGGAGGAATATTTTTTTCGAGTTATCAAATTTCGAGGCTATACTACTGTACTTCAAAAACTGTTAAATCCTAATGCCCCGTTCACACATGAAAAGTTAAACTAGTTTAACTTAAGGGAGAAGTTAAGATATCTTAACTTAAACCAGGGTTGGAAAAAAACCAGGTTTTTTTCAAAAAAACCTAAAAAACCCGGTTTTTTTGGTTTAAACCAGGTTTTTTTGGTTTAAACCGGGTTTTTTTACTGAAATTCTTCCCTAACACATAAATACAAATATTTCTGATTGTTTTCATTTATGAATACATTGAATAAATAGTTCATCAATTCAGCTATTAACTAAGTGACTTAATTAATTAATTAAAATTAATTTTATTTAATTAAAAAAAGTTAAAATTATACATAACCATAAAAAACCAAGGGAGTCTGTTTAGAGCATTAAAAAACCATCTGGTTTTTATAATGCATACCTATTATATTTAAAAATCCAGTGCTTATTTGATTAAAAAACCAATTGGTTTTTATTATGCATTCAAATATCCAGTTCCTTAATGAATTAAAAAAAAAAATAGTTGTTTTTTATAAATAAAACCAAGGCATTATTCATAAAAACCAAGGCCAAGGATTCTTTTTAGAGCATTTAAAACCAACTGGTTTTTATAATGCACATTTAAAAATCCAATGGATTAAAAAAAAACAATCGGTTTTTATGATACATTCAAATATCTAGTCTAGTTCTAAATGAATTAAAAAAAAAACAAATTGTTTTTTTATAAAAAAAAACAAGGGAGTCTTTTTAGAGCATTAAAAAACCAAGTGGTTCTTTATAATGCAAATTTAAAAATCCGGTGATTAGTTGATTAAAAAAAACCAATTGATTTTTATTATGCATTCAAATATCTAGTTCTTAATGAATTAAAAAAAAACAAGTTTCAAAACCAAACCACTCCAGGTTTTTTATAAAAAACCAGGAGTCTTTCTAAGAAAATTTCAATTGGCTAATTGTTTTCAAAAAATTGCATAGCTTTACAGCATTAATGTCAGAAGCATTCAACATATTTTGTTCAAAAGACAATATTTGAATCAATAAATGACTTTAAACCCAAAAGTTTAGCTAAAATTTTTTTGGAAAAAAACCAAAAAAACCATTTTGGTTTTTTTATGAAAAAAACCATTTGGTTTAAACCATGGTTTAAACCAAATGGTTTAAACCGTGCCAACCCTGACTTAAACTATCTTGTTTTTATGCGTTCACACTTCAATTATCCTAAATCCAGGTGGCGCTACAAGTAAAAAAATTGCTGCCGTCCAAGAGTTTGTCTAAGCCTACCACTGAAACTTTTTTTTCTTTGCACTTACACTTGCAGAATACCTATTTTTCCTCTTGGGTTGTCCAATTTCTTTATCCCTTTCGAAAATATATTTAATTTACAAGCAGCTATGCGGATGTAATATCAAAAAAAGAAAATGTTTGTAGTATTTTTTTTCCTCTTAGTAGATGGCGCCAATAACTTTAACTAGCTTAAAGCTACAACAGCTTATTTTCTCTGAGCTAGTCTAAATCTAAGACAGTTCATTCAAAGCTATTTAATTTTTTGGATGGACCAATTCTTTTTTATCAACCATTTTGTTCGTATCCTCAAAACTTTCCTTGGCCTGGAAAATGATTTTACGGCGATTGGATGTTGTTTGATGACACATGCGTGACCAAAGTTCCAGAGTGACTGCTAGGTGTCGTTACGATATAACCCACTTATGTCAGTTTGGGGATCTCGTTTAAAGTAAAGAGAGTTAGATTTCGCGAAACTAGTTTAAATCTAAGACAGTTCGTTCACACATGCTCGATTTCAATTAGATTAGCATTTAAACTAGTTTAACTTTTCATGTGTGAACGGGGTATAAGGGTTATAATTATGTTTTGGTGTTTTCCCAGGTTTAATGTTTTGGAATATGCCAATTACACTTAAAAGGGTTAATGAAATTTAGAATTAAAAAGGGCATTGATAACCTAACCTTTTATAAAAATGAGGTCGTTAATTTTGATTTGTCAAGAACCACCCTGCTACCCCCCATCTTTCAAAAAAAATTTAGGAAAAATTTTATTTTAATTTAAAAAATTTAATTTTTTGTTTTTACAACTTTCTTCTTAACTTTGTTGAAAGTTTTGAGAAAAATTCCTTGTTAATTGTTGTGGGGTAGTCAAAAATGACTCAAAAGAAGAAAGACAAAATGAAGTAATCTTGAAAAATCAAAGTTACTTCTTAAAAAATCATATACAAAATTGGAAGTAGGCAAATAATGTGAATTGCTTTATGACAATTCCCAGTGTAATTTTAAGTTTCGGGTAATTTTAAAACATTTAGATTAATACAGCTATTATATTAAACATGTCTAAAATACAATTTAACACATTGTTTTAACATTTATTGTTTACTAATTCTTCCTTTTATCAATTCCTTCCTGAAATACTACTACACTGATGATTGTTCAGCAGTTTAGAAAATATTTTTCTTTCCTCCATCTTTCTTTAGTTTATAACAGTTCAAAAGTAAAACTTAATTTTTAAAATTTTCTCCCATTTTTTTTATTTGTATTTGAATAAATATTTTTTAATAATTCATTTAAGAAATGGAAAATACTAATCTAATTCAAGAGACTTTTAAATTTTAACTGTCACACGATTTTTTTTTTAAATAATTTTAATAAATAAGACCAGGGTTTATGCTGGAAAAAGTATTCATATTTTAAACAATTCTTTAACAAACTTTTTATTATGCACTATCTTTTAAGAACCTGTTAGGTTCTTAAAACATCTTTGAATAATTGAAATACTTTGTTAATTTTTCTTTTTTATTAAACAAAATAATATTCAATCAAATATAATATAAAGAAAATTGGAATCTTTGGTAAAACTATGGTTTGAGCAGTGATTAGTAATTAAAGCTTTCCATTTGACTAAAAAATTACAAAATAGAAAATTCAAAAGTTCGGAAGAATAAGTCAGTAAGAAGCAAAATATACAAGGTTAGTGCTGAAATTCAATTCAAATCACTGCCGATTGAAATTTAGTCTCACTTCACTAAAGCAATGAGAATAGAATTAAATTATTGAATAACAGGGTATTTCACCAACACTCTAGAATGGACAATACAGCATTTTCGATTACTGAAAAGTGTTACAGGCATGTGACGAATTATACTCATTAGGGACTTCTTGTAGAAGTGAGATTTGAAATAAATAATATTTTTTTAATTTGGAAAGGAGCATTCATATCAAAACTCATTGAAGAAGCATTGAATAATTCATTAAAAAACTTTAATTTTTCCTAATTTTTGTAACTAAAGTTTAAAACATTTACAATCATTACAGTTAAAAATATCATTTCCAGCATATATACAAGTGTAAATTCACCATTTTAAAATGAGCTTGCATCAATGATCCCCTGAACCTGAGGGTTTATTCCCTTTGGAGAAATGGGAAACTAACCCATACAATAGAGGCCTAGATAAAGAGGAAAAAATATTAGAATTAATGAATAAAATAACATAACTACAAGCTATGAGACAGAAAGTTTTAAGAATTGTTAGTTGTGAAAGTTATTTTCTTTTTATGATGTTTTTTATCTAAAGTTAAGTAGTTTTATGAATTAGGAAAAGTAAAGAGCAACTGCTGATTTTAATGATAATCAAAATATATTACGTTTTGAAAAGATCGGATAACTTTATTTGGTACTACTTCCCAATTATCCCGTTGACTGTGCCGCTGGCACTGATAGTCAACGGGATAATACATGAGAACCATTTATTTATTATATTTGCAGTAAGGCAAAAGTCATGGCTATAATAAAATTGGAATTAGTACAACTTGAAAAGTTAGCTCACACGTTATCAGCACTTTCCAAAGTATCAACTTGCAATCTTTCCTTCAGAAATTGCCTTTCAAGTTGAAAATTAGGATGTCCAGACTCTGAAAAAGAACATATGAACTAGTAAAAAGAATACTACATAAAATGAAATGCATTAAAAGAGCGATAAATAAATTCTTTTTCAAGATTGACTGAAATTAGTCTTATCAAAATTTTCCACCATGGGTAAAAGTTTTCCCTCTAGAGACAAATCTGTCCTAGCAACTTTCTTTAGGATAAAATGACTAAAATTAACCCACAGGTAATTTGGAAATAATAAAAGTATTAGTTTCAATAAAAAGGTTTAATCCATTCCGTTCTGTAAAAACTTTCTAACTTTTACCCATGTTTCCAACTTTGAGTCTAACACAATTAGCACACCGCTGCAGAAAGGATATTTTATTTTACCTATCTTGATTTCAAGTAAAGTCTGGTAATAAATTTCCATAAAATACTGAACAAGATCTTACCAGCAACTAGCACAGACTCTGTATGTAAGTATCCATTGTAGATGAGGTATTCTCTGATCAATTCATTGATAATGAGGTTCTCATTGGATAATGGAGGTGGTGGCTCAGACTCGTCTTGTAGAAAACTGAATACTTCAGCTCGAATACGAGCCCTTATATCAGACAAGGTTCCAGATTTTGCAAGAGCATCTTTCAAGACTGAAATTAAAACCATTATTAGGCACATAAGAATAAATGGGACTTACGTATTATACCGTCGACCGTTCAGCAGCCGTCTAATTCAATGACACAGCTGTAGAACAGTCAATGGGCTTTGATAACGGTTTTGGATTCAGCGGCATGGTCGACGGTTTAATACGCAAGAACCGAATAAACTTGCTATTGCTACTTGTATAACATCTGATATTGGTTCGGTAGAGACTTTTATTGTCTGTCTTTCCTCGCTAGGCGGTTAGTGTAACCCAAAACGAGCGAGGCCATTCACTTCCTTGAGTCAGGGAGGTATATACTCTGTTCCACCCTAAGTTGGCACTGAAGAAAAGGCTACGGTGACCGAATTACAGCCAGGAAACCGGTTCCCAGCCAATCAGCCGGAATGGATTGCCCGTTCAATGCTGTCCTACCCTGCTTTACCCAACGCACTATATTCATTCGCTTCGGTTACAGTTATATGATTAAATTTAGTTATATGACAAAAATATCAATCAAATATAATGTATGTTACTACTTACAAATGTGTCTGCGTATTCTTTATTTTAAATTACAATACAAGCTAGTACTATTTTTTCGGGCGGATGGGTACAACCTCTGCCTTTTCTAACACAGCCAACTTAGGGTGGAACAGAGTACAGAGAGAGAGCCAAACTGGTTATTTCTCACCATTAACTACTACTCCACCTCCCTTCCCTTTTCTTCGAAGAGGAAGGTTCTTAAGTAGCCAAGCTGGCTGTCCAAATTTCCCTCACCTCTACTTGCACTTGGATTTCCCGGTTCCCAACCGTCTAGCAGAGAAAGACAGACAATACAACCTTCGGTTTTATGGACCCGGTAGATAGAAGAACTCTTTGTGTGGCTTGGGTTTTCTCGTGCACTCTGGTTTTTCTTTTGTTTGCAAATTGACTGCTAGTGGTCCTTTCTTTGTTCTCTTATTTAACCTTCTCCCGGGCAGTCTTTTGCACCAGCTATAAAACTCTCTACCGAGCCATTGAGTAGGGTGCCACAATATTGGCCTGCCAGCATTACTTTTTTGTAAAGATAAAATTTGAATTGGGTTAAATTCCGTTATCTAACCTGCTAAAAATAATCAAGCAATTTTGAACATAAAAGATTAGAAATACTTTGAGCCAACTTATTTAAGTATATACAGGGTGTTTCAAAAGTCGATTTCTCTGCTTTTATTTGGAACCAACGCCTGTCTCTTAGGGAAGTAAGGTGTAATCCTAGGTAAGTGATCATGGAATCCCTCGAAATGACATTATTTTTAAGATTCCTTAAAAGTCTGCCCTACCATTAGAACAAAACTAGGTTCTTGGAATTCAAATAAAAAGAAATTTTGTAAATCTGATTTTTAGGAAAAGTTCATTACTTTGGGGCCAAAATTGAGAGTATTACCTGAGTACCCCACAAGTGAGTACCAGTTCAAATCATTGAGTAAGGCAATCTGCCATTATAATTAGAATGTTATTTTTCAACACAGGGAAGTATCCCAGAAGAAGCTCTCTTTCAGGGTAAATCTCTTATGAGATGCTGAAGAAAATCACACCAACAAAAGGGGATCATAGTTTTGAGAAAAAAAACCTTGGGTAATTTACATTCCCTAATTAGTTTACACTTGATTTTAAATTAAAAGTCTATAATCATTAGCAATTAGTAGAAAGTAGTTAATATTGTCGTAGTTGATAGTTAACATAAAATTCAGTAATTTGTTGATTTTTAACGACATAAATTTAAAAGAAAAGCACGAATTTCAGTTTCTTATCATACCATCTTTCAAATCCCGAGCGGTAGCCATAGCAACTCGTTGGTGTAGTAATTTCAAAATAAACAAAAACAAAATATGAGTTCACTGTTTAATTAACTGCGGTTTTTCAAATTTTTGCGGTACACAAATTTTTTCTTTCAACCCTCAAAAATTGCATTTATGAGAGTAATTCTGGAAAAAAAATATCCTCATAAAGATTCTTTCATCGGGTCAACGACAGAACTAAACACCATGCTGATTGTGATGCAACTTAAAACAATAGAAATAATCAAGGAAAAAGTTTGGATGAAATTCAAATTGGCTAGATTTCTCCCAAAATAGGCAATCTTATCAATTCCTCAAGGTTCATCTTCGAAAACAATAAAATGAAATTCAGTTAATTATCATTGCCAGATTTCTTTTCCTTCTTTTATTTATTTTGCTCTCGCATGTTGTCGCTGTCGGTGGAATTTTGAAAAAAAAATTCGTATTTCTTCCCTTGTGTGCAGTTATGAGATCCAAATCAGCCGGCTTTCATCGAATATGTTATCTCTCTCGTCTTCAATCAAGCTCTTGACCTTTTCTCTTAGCTCTTCAACTTTCAAATCTATGGTGCTGGGAGACTGTCTTTACTTCTAGCCTCACCACCTTACTGTGTGTTTGTCGCATGTGTTTATAAACTATTGATCTAGTCAAAATTAGAAACAATGCCTGCTACTGAGCGTATAGAGACCATTAAAAGACATCTGGCTGCGAAGCAGGCAGAAAATCCAGGTGTTCATGTCACTCAGAATTCCATTCCTAAAAGGAGGTACATTTTCTTCTCTTTCATTAAATATCTGCTTATATGGAATAAAAATGTTTACATTACTCTTAGATATTTTCCTAATTCTTACTGTGTTGTCTGCTACTCATTTAATATCTATTCTCTACGTTGGTTCCTATTTGGGCGGGTCCCTGCTTTTTGTTTTCTACCCTTGCAGTGTGTTTTTTCTTTTATTTTTCCAAATTAACTCTTCTACAACTATGTATTTCTTGATACTGATGTAATATTATAAAAGTTCTTCAGAAGAATGAAGTTCTACTGTTATTTTTTGTGGCACATTGATTAGCTTGCCAAGAACGTCAACACATGTGACATGTATGTTTAGTTTTGTTTAAGTTAAACTGAAACTATTCTTACATTTCTTTATGTATTGAGTTAAGAACTGACTGGTGTGTAAAAAGTAAAACTGGATTAGTTCTAATACCTCTAAAATAGACGTGAGTAGTAGTATATTACTAAGAAGGTAATCGTTAAGGGTGCAGAATAGGTCTGACTGAACGCCTGAACAAAGTTCATGGTGACCACAGTGCTCTATATCATAGACCGATAGGTAAGCCATCTTCGGTTCTTGGCGATCCATCGCCACACTTTAAGATATGAAATAAGATCTGTATTTTTTTTAGCAGAATACTAAAATCAAACATAAAAAGGTTACTTTTGATGAGTAAAATCAGTTTTCAACATATATTTTCTCAAATTGTTCTCTTTGGTTTCTGTACCTAATGGTTCCCTCGGGTATGAATGTATGTTAAGCTAATGTTTCTTTTCAGACAAGAGGTGCTAAAATGGAATGGCTGGGGATACAAAGACTCAAAATTCATGCTCAACACGAAGCTTAATCAGCTGGAATTCTCTGGAGATAGGTTTGTTAGATTTTATTTTATTTTAGTGAGTTACTATACCAATTCGATTGTAGTCCTTAGATTAGGTCCCTCAAGTGGGCAATAAGGCTCCAGGGATATTCATGTCTTCTTTTAAACTTTTACAAAATTGCATTGTTTTCGTTGTACTTCAGGCTTCTAAAATCAATACTAATATACTACAGGAATATAATGTGTTCCTAGTCACAGGAATTCATTTTGTACAAAGAAATTTAGTGAGACTGGATTAATGCCAGTTGTAAAACAGCCAGATTAACCAGTTGTAAAACAGTGCCATTGTTTGATTTTATCACTTATTTCACAAACTATGCCGATTTTCATCTTAATATTGTATCCAAAAAAATTTCCTGAATGGAATTCCAATATCAGATGACAGATTTAGACACCTTTTTATTAAGTTGAATTTTATTTTTTTATGAGTGATTACAGATTCTATGAAATTCTAATGATTAATTGAATATGAATAGCATGTTTCCCTTATTATGCACTCTATAAAATGAATAGTCAAAATTTTTATTGTGTTATATGAGGGTTAACCTGAATATGAATATACTCTACTAACTCATCTAAAAATTTAGAGTGATAATCAAGTTAATGTACAATATCCAAGTAGTATCAACAGCTAAAAGTATCAGTTTGTGTGAATCCTAAAAGTCTACTGTAGAATATTATACTCTGAAAAATTACTCAGCACCTTTTAAAATTATTTTTAAATTTGTACTGTTAGTGATTTTATATTTCTCTTTAGGTATCCTATAGGAAGCAAAGTTTTACCCAATTTCAAGCAATGGGTTGAAGATATTATTGGAATTGACTTGAATCATCCTCATCCTGCTCAGGTAAATACTGTATTTTCATTGATTTTGTTATGAGAATTAAAAAGTAAAATAATTCAACTGTGGGAAAAAAAGGGGATAGCTTTCATTTATGCTATGGACTTTTATTATTGGTGTATAGAATATGCCTGACAATGGCTTTAATGCCTTCTTAAACTTCACTGTCCTGGGACTTTTTATCTGTTGTTGGACCTTGCACCATAATACCCAAATAAACCAACTAACCAACCTATTAAGACCTAAAAATCTATGATGAAAAAATACTTATTTTTAGTTGTAACCATTAATTTTTTTACTTTGTGAGAGACATGAGTGATCCTTCTTCCAAACTATTTAGAACATGCCACTGATCATGGCAAAGCAAATAAAGAAGAAAAATATTTTTTTCAAGTTTGAAAGGAATGCACGTATTGTGCAAATGTGATGCTTAAAACTGTTTTTTGTGTTCAGGCTGAAATCAAAGATGAAGATATTCCAAAACCAGTTCGAAACGAACAATTCATTCAGGAATTTGAACAGCTTGGCATTGATCATACTTGGAACCCTCAAGATAGGCTCTTTCGAGCTCATGGTAAATCAGATTTCTTTTGAAGTATAACTTTTTTATGTGAATCTCCTATTGGTTTTTGTACACACAATTAACTAATTTGCTGTCATAAAATTAGAAGGCGTAGAAATAGGCAGTAATAGATGGAATAGATGAATATTTTCAGTGTAATCAATCGAGTGCACATTGCTGACTGCAGTAAAATTTTATTGTGTAATCTATGAAAGGAAGGCTTTGAGTGCACTTTTTTTTACTATTTTCTTTCTATCTTGACTATAAAAATTTAAGCTATTGTAGATAGTAAATGTTATTTTCATTGTTAGTTATGAATTACCTTTTTTTGTTTGTGAAAGAGCCTTAGTAGTGTTATAATTATTTTCTTTGCACAGTTTTGAATATTACCTTTTTTAAAAGAAAGTATTTTCTTTAGCTGTTAAAGCATAATCTAATTTTTTATTGCAGGACATACCATGCGAGAAATTTTTATTTTACGTGAAGGCAACTTTGAAAGGATTCCAGACATTGTAGTTTGGCCCAGTAAGTTCTTGTTCCATTCTTAATTGAGGCATTTGCAGCAACAAGCTAAATCCAACAGCTTTACATTGGAGTTAGCTCATTGTTGTTTCAAATGCATTAATTGTTAAATGTTGCTTTTTATTTGTAGTTTATTTCACTTGTTAATAAATGCCATAAATGCTAATATGTTATTTCATAACAGATTAGCTTAGGCAGTATTGAACAGTATTACGAATTTACAAATATGACTGCTGTAGTAAAAAGTAGCAATTTCTCGAAAAATTAAAATCAACTAAAGATGAAGAATGCCTTTAAAAAACTTTATCCCATTATGATAAATTTTTTATTGTTGTGCATAGATTTGATGCTCTAGGTGTAAGTATTTAGAAAATCTGAATTAAGCTAATCAACATTGGAGTTTTAATCCAATTCACCCCCAAAAACTTTCTTTTTTATATAGGACCTTTAGTTTAAAGTAAGTTGTTTTATTTAAATAATCAATTGTATCATTTTTAGGGTGTCATGATGATGTTGCCAGCATTGTCAAGTTGGCTGTGGAAAATAATGTTGTTATAATTCCTTATGGAGGTAATTTTTGTATTTATTAAGAATTGTAGAATTAGTTTTATATAACATTTTATGCACTTAGAATTTGAATATTAATTGCTTGCTATTATTAGATGATATGTACTGTTCTTGAAATCTATTAATCCATAATTTGTTCAGAGACTGTTAATGCTAAAGTGCTTTCAAAATGTATCTGATATTATCAAATGTTCTGTTCTTTCAATGCTCTTTAAGAAAGTATTTTTTAACAATCTAAATATCTTAAAGTTTATGGTTCTCGAATTTTTAATCAAAATTTTCAGAAAAGTACAGTAGAACTTTGTTAGAACAACCCCTCATGGGACAACACATACATACATTCATTTTAAAGAAAAGACTTTATAACAAATAAAATTAGCACTATAATAAAACAATTGGGACTTTTTTATCAGTTGTTGTAGTGCAGGGGTGCTATATTGGTGGTCTTTGTATAAAGGTTGTCTTCTACTGTATTAACTAACTTCATTAACATTTAAACTTCAGAAGATGCAGCTATTTTTTAATAAACTATCATTAGATTTATCTTTAACTGAATAGATTAAAAATATTAATATACTTCTTTCATAGGTGGAACTAGTGTATCTGGTGCCATAGAGTGTCCAACTCAAGAAGCTAGAATGATTGTATCCCTAGATACATCTCAAATGGTATAAAAATATTCTAATAATAAAAGTTTATTTTTCTTGTTTGCTAACAAATGTAAATTTCCTTGTTCAATTCTTTACAGAACAGAATTCTTTGGGTGAACAAAGATAATAACACTGCTCTTGTAGAAGCAGGTATTATTGGACAAGATTTGGAAAGAGAGGTAATACTTATAAAATCTGTTCAAGAGTTATATTGTATTTCACCCTTGTAATTTCAACATTTTTACTGTTTCTATAAAAGGAGTTCTAATCTATTTATTGATCAGGAGTTAGTTTTATAATGATTTGTGTGTGGTTACCTTAAACTAGTTTACATATATTGGTTTTATGGCCTGAGAGAGGTTCATTTTATTTCTTTAATTTGGTTCAAAACATCCTTAAAATATGTATTCAGTAATTAAAAAAGATTTAAAACATGTAATTCAACAAATATATGTACATATTGGTTATCACATATTATCCCGTTGGCCATCAGTTTCAGCAGCACAGTCGATGGGATAATACAAAAGTACTTACATGTTGTAGATGTATTTTTTGTATGGAATTATCATTAAAATGCCCCATTCTTTTTCAGCTGAAGAAATTTGATCTGTGCACAGGACATGAGCCTGACTCATACGAATTCAGCTCCCTGGGGGGCTGGGTTGCCACCAGAGCTTCTGGGATGAAAAAGAACATCTATGGAAACATTGAGGACATGGTAGTTCATGTTAAAATGGTCACTCCCAGGGGAGAGGTTCAGAAGAACTGCCAGGTAGAGTGTCACCTTTTATTCACCTTTCTAATTTAAACCTATGCAACTATAAGGGTAACTGCTGGGTCAAAAGTGATTTTATACTTAGTGTGATAAATTCATATTGTTTGCCTTCTTAAAACTTATTGACTTTTTATAATCTAAAAGACTCTTTGCTGTGGTATTTCTATTTGAGATTCTGAATTCTTGTTTTTTTTTTTTTTTAAGTTAGTCATATTTTGTAAGTTTTGTGGCACATTGAAGCTAGAAACTTTTTCAGCCTAATTAAAGTGTAGTAGTTATAGATCTGATTTTTTCCACTTTCAAACTGTTTAATTTTTTTTTTCTAAAATGGCAAAATTTATGCAGAAAAGATATCCTAACTCAAAGTTTTTGCAAAATAATCTAATAATGCTTCTAAAATTAATGCTTGTTTTCCCAAGTTAATATTTTTGAATACATGTTTTTACTAAATCTCAGTTTAAAGGGTTCTCAGATATCTTAAATAGATTCAAATCTGTTTCTGATCCGACTTCAATATTTACTAACAATTTGTCTGGACTTTTCATAATCTTTCAAGTTATTAACTGGCATAATTTAATGTGTTCAGGTTCCCAGAATATCTAGTGGACCAGATATCCATCAGTTCATTCTTGGATCTGAGGGTAAGGTTTTGTTAGTACATTATTATTTTTTTAAATGATTTTATTAGCAGCTGATTAAAGAAGTGTACCAAAATAAGAGCTTTAAAGTTCTTCAAACTCTTTAAAAAGATGTCTTTTTCTTATATTTGAACACAATAGTATAAGAAAAATAATTCAATGTTGTTAATCAGTTCCTAGACTTTTGTATACATATTTGTATTTTTACTGTAAAATTTCATTTTATAAATTATTGCTTAAATGCTTTTTTCCAATTGTGTAATGAGCTTGAATGCCTTAATTATTTAAATTTGTAATTTCAATACCCAGTTCAGCTATCTCATGTTAATCTGTTCGTTCTGTCAGTACTCAGTGTTAAACAACAATAGGAAAATAACACAGTCCTGAATCTTTAAATTGCTATGAATTTCATATGATATGCTTTATCATGACTTGCTTGCAGGCACCCTAGGGGTTGTCACAGAAGTGATCATTCGGGTACGGCCCCTCCCCCAGTGCATCAAGTATGGCTCCATTGCATTCCCATCTTTTGAACCTGGGGTTCAATGCCTTAGAGAGGTTGTTAGACAGGTAGGTTGTTTTAGTACTATCATAACCTTAGAGACTTGACAATAACACACTGATCTTTTCACCATTTTACATTACACAATGTTAAAAATCATGTAGATTGCTGTTAAAGGTTTTTAAAAATACCCAAAGAAGAGCTATAACATGTTTATATTCAAGGTTTATTAACTTACTTTCTTTCATAAAATCTGCTAAATAAATTTGAAAACTGTATTTTCCAACCCTGCAAGTTAATGCTTGTGCGTTATTTTGAGCGATTAGAAACTAATTTTTGATTGTTTGTGCTAAAATTAAAGTGTTTAACTTTTATTCCTCATTTCTATTTTAAAGTTCTGATTGATAGAAATTATAACTGAAGATTAATAAATTGTTCAATTATAAATAACTTTAAAGTCATACTTTATGTTTGTAGTTAAATTTATGTGTGACTTTTTTATGTTTGTCTTAGCAATTGAAACCAGCTTCTATCAGATTAATGGACAACTTGCAGTTTACTTTTGGTATGTATAAATTTTGATTCTAACTTGAAAAATTAATAATCTACTTACTCTTAAAATATGAAAATTGTAATATGATTTAAAAGTGCATTCTATGTTAATTATTCTTAGTTTAGTCACCAAATCTTTTGATTTGTAACTACTTGTATAATATAAATATAATAAAATTAATAATATTATATGTATATAATAAAAATAATATTCACCTCTTATTTATTTAAGAAAGGGAAGAACTCTTAAAGAAATCAGTGTTCTGTTCATCCATGATAAATTGTGAAAAAAGAATTAAATTTAAATGGCATTTAATAAGAGTTAACGAAATTACTAGATTGGTAACTAGTTTTTATACTGGATAATTTAAAAGATGTTTCCCTTTTTTTTTCAAGTCTAGATCACTTCATTTAACAACTTGATCTGTCAATATGCTTTTTCTAAGTATGAGTTTACCATAGGTTAAACAAACAATTTAAATGCATTATTATGATTATCATTAAAATTACATGTCTAGGAGTTTAATTAGATCCCCTGTGTTATCTAGATAAAAACCTAATAGTATGAACCTAATAGTCCTTAACTTCCAAAATATTTGATAGATTTTGTTTTAAAGGTTCCATGTTATTCTAGGTCATGCCTTAAAGCCAGAATCATCATCCATGCTTGAATCCCTCATGGACCAGCTGAAGAAAATTTACGTCACTCAGATTAAGGGATTTGATGTCCACAAGATGTGCGTTGTGACACTTCTAATGGAAGGCTCTAGAGAAGTAGGTGTTTAAAATTGCTATTTTGTATGTTTAAGGTAGAAACATTGCTGTTTTTTTAAGCTAAGCCTTTTTGCTGTTTCCTCTAAAGCTTTTTAAAGACACGTGAATCTATAAAATGTATTGAAATGAAGTTTTATCTCTTTGGTAATTGTGATTTCTTTCAATGGATAAGGAAATATTGATTTAACATTTTAATAATGATAATAGTGGTGGGTGTATTTAGCTAAAAAATTCTGTAAATTTTCACAGTAAAGGGTCATTTTTTTATCAAATATCCAAGTGGAGTCGCTCTAATTGCATTAAAAAATTAATCACTTTTACATATGGGCCATTCTGTCAATGTTTTTGGAAAAAGTAATTAAAAGCATTAAATTTCTTTTATTTGTTACTTTTTATTGTTTTCAAAATTCTAGTTACTTTGTTTTTAGAGTAAGATTAATCCAATCATTTTTGTATGAACTATTACCCATAAAATGTTGTTAACTTTCACATTTTTTACTTAAAATAATCTTTTTCTATTTCTGTATTATAAACAATCAAGCATTCAAGATGTCATACAGGTTATATAACTGTGTTGAATTAAATGTTTTTCTGGATTGGTTTCTTGGTTTTTATTATTCTAACTTACTTTCTTGTTTATTCTATACATATTTTCATTATGTGTTTTGACCTTTAAATGGGAAAAGACTGCAAAAAAAAAAAACAGTCTTTAAATAAAAGTTGAGTAATTTTATATACCTTAATGCAATTATGAGTTACATTTATGCAATTTTTATTTATAAGGGTTACATAATATCTTGGGATAAAAGGAAAAGTAAGCCTTTTTATGTTTGTGTAAGACTTCCTTGTTCAGTATTAATTCTATCAAATTCCTACAATAATATATATCATATAAACATCAAGACATAACAAATTTATTTTTTCCCCAATTTCCTTTATACTTTAACTTATCAGTAGCATTAACTCTAATGTGACTTTAAATCAGATATCAAAGTTGTTTCAAGAAATTATCTTAAGATGTTTTTAAGATATTGTTTCCATTTTAAGTTTTAATAGTTGAGCATTATCATTTTTAGTTCATTTACTTACCAGTGGACTTTGCTATCTTATTCTTGGTGGCAGAAAATTTCTGTTCTTTTAATATTTTATCTGTTTATCATAGTTAAAATAAATATCAATTATATTAAAAGTATCAATAAAAAATGTATAATTTAAAATTGTGTGGGAGAAAAGCACTGTACTAGGTTTCTCAGGGACTTAAAAAAATTATCCATGCTTAAATTTCAAGTTGTATTAACTTTACAGAAAGGTCATCTATAATGTTTTTGACATTTTCCTTTCAAGATTTGGACGAAAACAAAATCATGAAAGCATTATATAAGGCAATTTATTTCCTATTTAATTGAATTTTTTATTATACACCCTAAGAAAACAATTAGTTTCTTTTCTTCTTGAGGTATTTAAACTGAGAAGGGTTGTTGTTTCCTTCAACAACTTTACTGATGAATTGTTTCCAAATTTACAGTTTGAATAAGAATTAGTTTGTAAGGAAATTTGGTGTCCTACTTTTTCATTCAAACAATATTTATAGAAAAACTTTTTGACTGTTAATGTGTTAATTAAAAGAACATTGTTCATATAATATTGTGATATGATATGATAATGTTTACCTTTTCCCTCTCAGGATGTAGAAGCCCTAGAGAAAAGAATCTACAAGATAGCTGCTCAATTTGGGTACATAGATTTCTTCTTTTTTCCTCATCATGTTAATTTTCTAATTATAGTTATTAGTTATTCCAAATTAATTTACTTCTTTAAGTAACTGCAGCCTCTTATTATTGCTTGCCTTACAGTGGTTTGGCAGCTGGTGAACAAAATGGGAAAAGAGGATACATGCTGACTTTTGTTATTGCCTATATCAGGGTGAGTATCTTGGCATTTTTCTATGCATTTATTCTATGAAGCCACATATTTTAATTTTCCTGAAAAATTTCAAACTTTCTCTTAATTATTTAATCTTTTCTTTCCAATATTGTGTACACTTATTCTGAATGTTTTTTGTATCCATATTCAATTTAAAATACCTTGTGCCTTTTAAACATTGTAGTTAATGGATTTAAATATTTTAAGGATCTTGGATTAGACTATGGAGTTGTCTCTGAGTCTTTTGAAACGTCTGTTCCATGGGACAGGTAAGTTGTTTATTGTGTGGTGCGTTTCACTTTAATTAGAAGAACTTTGTTTATTATTTAGTGTATCTCTAAATTGGCTAATCTTCCTGTGAATATGGAGATACCAGGTTCTTGCCACAAAGCCTTCAATTTTCCAATCTTTGAAAATGCCATTGATTGATATTGCATTGCAGAACCATATAAATTGAATAAATAAACTGCATTTTGAGCAGTGCTTAACAGTCTGTTCCTCTTTCAATATGTATTCCTATTTAAGCATTTCCCCTATAAAGAAAGTGATGTTAATTTTAGGATTCATGTAAATTTATTTTCAATTCAGTGAAGAAAAATATCAATGATTCATTTTAACTGGAGACTGTTTACTCATGTTTTTATTTCTACTTAATCCTTTTACTTAATAGAGTAATTGACCTGTGCCGTAATGTGAAGGAGCGTATCCAGCGAGAGGCCCGCAACCACGGAATACAGTTCCCAGCCTTTGCTTCGTGTCGTGTCACACAGTCTTACGATACTGGAGCCTGTGTGTACTTCTACTTTGCTTTCTGCTATGATGGATTGGTTGACCCAGTGCATACCTACGAAAGTATAGAGGTAGGTGGATTCTCCTATATCACCTAAAGTACTCTTGAATCTTATTAGTGTGCCTGTTAGTCATTTTTGATTTAGAGTGTTAGGAAATCTCAGTATTAAGTCCATTGTGCTTTTTAAACTTAGTTAAAACACTTTTGATATCAGTTTTCTTTTAAGACCTATAATGTTGGTTTTCTAGATGTAAATTAAAACACATTATGCCTACTAACTGTTGCATTCTGGAGAAATAATATATTTTGCTGAGTTCTAGGGTTTTTATGTATCTAACATTCCTTATTTCGGGGGTGGATGCAAGAATATTGGTAATATTAAAATAAGAGATTATTTTAAACAAGTACTTTAATGCAATGGCATCAAAATTATTTATCTTCTCAAACTTCAGGAATTTTTTTATGGACATGTAATAATAGAAAAACTGAGAAATGTAGGATAAAAGTGCAATATTTCTTTAAATCTTACTTCATTGGTATTTAAGTCATTTGAGAAATTGTTGGACAGATTTAAACTTAACTTACTAATATACTATTTATTATACTCATGCATGCTTTTTAGTCTTTTCAACCCTCCTCTTTTTTTAAGTATTAATAAATTAGAGTAAAGAAAAACTGTCTGATTTAATGGTTATCTGTAGACAAAAGCAAAAACTGAAAATCTTAGTCAATTCTTTTCTATCTTGTTTTAGATGGCTGCTCGAGATGAAATCCTTGCCAGTGGTGGAAGTATTTCGCATCATCATGGAGGTAAGATAATACGAGGGTAGTTTGAAAAGTTCTCGGCCTGACGATGAAAATGACAACTTATGATTTCAAAAATGGTTTATTTTTCAACATTGCCTCCTTTTAAGCTGCCTCACTTCTTAGAACGACAGTCCTGTCTTATTTTACGTTCTTTTGGGGGTTGTTGTAGATTTTCGTGAAAAAACCTATAATCTCACAGTTACTTCTTAATTCGAAGAAAAACGGTGACCAGAGAGAAAAGTTTTCACTTTGGAGGAGAGATGGAAGTTTGAAGATACCAAATCTGGGTAATAGGATAGGTGCTTTTAAAATTTTTAACCCTAATTCCTCAGTTTTCCCACCGCAAAAACACATTTGTTAACAGAAGCACTGTTCTAATGAAAAATGGCATTTTTATCTGCTAAATGGGTCTTTTTTCTCGGGCATTCTCATCAACAGTTTAGATAAGTGTTCTGCTGTTATATTCATACCCTTCTCCTTGAAATCCATGGACAAAATTTCCTTGAAACCCCAGAATTCTTACGCCATGAATTTTCCAGCCAATAGCACGTTTTGGTGCTGAAAAACTGACTTTTATCCATTGCATTGATTATTATTTTACTTAAAAGTTCTAAGTTAAGTCTATTTCTGCATATAAACGTAAAAAAATGCTTTTATTTTGTGTAAATCACGTCAAAAATCGCAATGAAGTCGTCATTTCAATGCATTTTTGAGCCACAATTTGGATTCGCGGCAACCATCTTGTCCAACTTGGTTTCACGCGCAATTCCTTGAGCAAAAAATAACTTTTGCACTCCTTTGAAATCCCTAGACTATTAGAAATGTCCCCACCTTCTTTCATCATTATTCTAAAATCATAGAGGGCACTTTTCGACGATTTTCGGTATGGTGGCTCTTTTTGAACGTTTTTCACAGGGTTCTTTAAAAACACTCTCGCAACCATGTTAAAGCTTCAACTCTGATTTTTTCACGGGGAAAAAAAAAGGTAAAGAGTCTCCTAACACATTTACGATCGTAGAATTAATTTCATTTGGTGATATCCCTTCTTTTAAAAAGAATTTTATAACAGCTCGATACTCGCTTTTCTCCATTATTGAAAATAAGCTCACCTTAACTCATTCAAAAAATGCCTGAAAGCAGAATTCTGATCAGAACCACCCAAAAATTTAATCAGGCTCATTTGAAGAGTTATTCTAACAGGAGAAAAAAATTCGCGCGAATTAGAGCGTGTGTTCTGGGTGAGGCCGAGAACTTTTCAAACTACCCTCGTAATTAATAACAGTAATGATTTAATTGGATTGAAATGCACAGATACACCCTGTTTAAATTGTAAGGGTTTATAGATCTCCTCATTTCCACTTGTTCTCTTTCATCCTTTTTTTTTTGGTCATTTTATTCATTTCTTCCCCTATTAAAGTGCAAGGGTGTCATAAAAAAAGAACTAGCTATCCCTCTAATGCAAACAATGACTATTTCACCTTCATAAAAACATGTTTTGAAAACTTCAGTGTGTGAAGTTTAAATGTGTTATAATTTCTTATTAAATTATTTACTTGTAGGTAATCCCATTTATGACATTTATTTTTTGACAGTGGGAAAGCTCCGAAAGCGCTGGCTTCCGCAGACTGTTTCCGACGTGGGCATCAACATGTTGAAGGCAGTCAAGCAGAGTGTAGATCCTCTCAACATCTTCGCTAACGGGAATCTGCTAAGTGACTGATCAGTTTGTGAGACTTAGACGATCAGAAAAATAGCTTTGCTCCCCACACGCTTCCTAACCCTTGGGCTAATCTCAAGTATTTGTGTCCAGTTGGCATCTTGATCCACCGTGACTGTTTTAATCTGTTATGTACAAGGCTTACATATGTTGTGTCATTTTAAAAAACCCACTCTGGGTATGTTGTGTGTCAAATTCAATTCTGGTTTTAGTATTATTTTTCTTAATGATTATAGGGTTTTTTTTATTGAAATTAGGGAGAAGAGAGTTGATAGCTGATAAATAGAAATGTATGGGGGATTGTTGAGAACAATTCCAGATTTGTACACTGTACAGCTGGGTCATTTTCAATTCAGTTAAAGTATTTGACTTAAAAAATGGTTCCTGAAAAATAAAAAATTCCTTCTCCATAATTAGTAAAAAAACAAGGCAAAGGAATGTCTGATCTACCATAAAAGTCTACATTCAAATAAGATTGGAAATTATCTCATTGGTATTGCAATATCTGTTTACAGTGTGCTATGAAATATTTTATTACTTATATATTATAACCACACAAATAGCTTCTTCAATACTGCTGTGCGGATCTTTGTAAACCTAAAAGGTGACCAACTTTTAGAAATATGACAGATTAGCCCACTATGCACTTAGATAATATTTATTTAGTTTGGACAAATCTTAAAGGTTTTAAGATTGCTTTTTTAATGGAGATCAAATGGTTAATTATTCATATCCTATTTAAAGGATATCTGTGGAATTTTGTCGTATAAGATTAATGAATCTTTTAAAATTTTTCACATGGATATGGATATAAAACTATTCTTAAAAACTTATCAAAGGTGATAAATGGAAAAATCAATTATCTTTTCTTGAGTGTTTTATATCTATGATTATATTCTAGGTTGTCTTTAAGTTATTTGATTGAGATTTTCCTCTTTGTGTATTTTCCACCGCATTTGTAACTTATTTCAAATTCATCCTAACTCATTGCTGTGTGTGATTTTCACTAGTCAGATGACTGATTACAGTTTGTGTATAGTTTATAATTATTTAAAGTATATTGAAGAGCTGTGAGCGTCAACAAGTTAACTCTCAATTGGAACTGATTTACTATGAATCCTCCTTGGTGACCACTGCTAGCTTGTATACTTAGTTTAACTGTACTGATTTGGAGTTGATTCGTTGTTACCCCAAGCTCTCTTCAGTAAAGAAAATATAAAAAATTTTCTCCTAAGTTGTAAATGAACTTGTGTTTATGTAAGTTAACTGTGAAATTTTCTGAATTTAATGAAATTCTACCTTGATCTTAATAACTTAAATGGAAGCCTTTCTTATCAGTTGAAGGCATTGCTGTTTGGCTTACCATTCATTAATACATTTGCTGTAGAAAATTTGCTTTCTTAGCAATTTTGCCTTAGTTTCATCATAACTTTTCCATTGTTAAATTATACTGCAAGATGCATGAATGTTTATACATAAAAGAATTATTACTAATTCTTTTTATTGTACTCCCAATTGTAAGGGGATTTTTTACTGGTGTCATTTTTAACTGACCTGCAGTAGATTCTAGAATAATGTTTCTAAATCTGGTGTAAATACCCGATTAACATACATGTAGCTTTTATACTTAAAAAAAAAAAATTTGCTGTTAGGTAAACAAGGTTTCAAAAACTAAGCATGTTAAAGCTTTATAGATAGATTCATTAGCTTGTATTGTAATCTAATGTCTGGTATCACTTTTCCATGTTGCATATTCATTTAACTTCAGTAAAATTTTTACTTTTAATTCAAACTTGTGTTTTTACTTAGATTTCCCAAAAATGATTCAAAGTCCAGTATAATCATTTGTTTCAAAAATAGAACATTGTTCTACTTGTGGTATATGTGTTATGGGCAATGTGATAAATCCGGGCGTTATTAATAGTGCCCACGTATTTCGGGCAAAGTGATAAATACTCATTGATAAATGCAATTCCATTGAATTTATCACATTGCCTGTAACATATACATGTTGGTGAGTAACAGTATTTCAATGTAAAAAACAATAGTATTTTAATTTATTTTGGAATTGAGGAAAGACTTCAATATAACTTAATCTCTTAAGTTTTTTTTACTGTAATCAACTTTATGCAAAAGTAGATAACTGTTTAGTTCATAAAGTAAAACTAAAAATCTATATATTCAATGAACCTTTAATGTTTGCATATTGCAGTAGGAAAAGCCTTTATGAAATAAATTATCATGATTAGTAACTCCATAAAAATGTGTTGATATGAATTACCTTTATTTACTGAAGTTATTTCTAGTAATAAAGGTGTTAAAACTGATATTTATCTTATTTCTGAAAAAAAAAATGTAAGAACTACCACAAGCATAAGAAATATCACCTTTATTACAGTGTATAAAGCATTTAGGAATGTCTTTAAGTATATTCTCTGGTTTAATTTGTGACAAAAATTAATTACACAGTCATTCATCATAAAGTAACTGATGAAAAGCATTTCTATATTTGATCTAACATTGTAACTAAAGGTGTATTAAAGAATTCTATGAACACATACACTAATGTTTCAACAAGCAACTTTTACCAGTATACTTATACAACCAACAATAATCTGTTACTAAAAAGTACATATGAAGTAAAAGATTGTACAAAAAATATCCTAAAATCTAAAATGCTTATTCATAACAATTCAGAAACTATTTCACCAACATAAAAATATTTTTATATATTCTTATGAAGTTACTTAAATTACTGAGCAAATATAAAGGAGGTCAACTATACAAACCTAATTTCGCACATCAAAATAGGCTGCTTAGCTTTCAGCAATTTGTGCACAAATATAAAACTATCGGGGTATGGTATGTATAGAAAAAAAAATTAAATATAAATAATTAACACAAATTGTAAAGGTTTAAACAAGATTAATGTAATGAAACTTATATACAAAAAACTAGGCCTCCAATTTCAAGGGTGTATTTTGAAAACAAATTCAAATAGCAATATGTATACGAAAGCATGTCTTGGCATTTCAACCTGAGAAGGTTTTAATAAGTTAAGTCAATTGCAAAACACCTGAAATTATAGAGTAGAAATATTTAAATTTTGCAAAAAAAAAAAAAGATAACATCTAATTGCTAAGATATTTGGGAAATTTAAATTTCAATATAAAAATTCAATTTAATGTATAACGTATGTGTGCATTGTATAAAGGTTTACTTTTCCAAAATATGTCAAAGGTAAACTTATTTACATTTCTTTTCAAACATTCTTAAAAGATAAATTTAGTTTTAAAATGCAACATCTTAAGAAATTATTCAATACATGTCAATCTATCCCTTTAACACCAAATAACTTAAAACTTTTCTGTTAACTGCTTTGAGTTAAAATGTCTTGAAAATGTTCTACTATATAATGTATCTTGTAAACAGTAAAATATATATAACAATTCCAACCATCGTCTGTTACATGTGCATAATTCATTATGTATGAATAAAGATTATAAGATTGTAAAATACATAAACATTAAATTGGCAAAGTAAAACACAATATCCTGGTATAATAGGGTTGATAAAGCATTTCCAACACTATAAAAAAATTCAGGAACATAAGAAATTTTTTGTGAGTCGTAGAGTTGGCTAACTGAAAAATGAAAATGTTTCAGCAATGAAAAGCACTTGTTTAATACAATATTAAACAACACTTTTGGATAACTGCAGTTTAAATAAAGAGTTTGGGTAGAGTATATGATCAAGTACATTTTTAAAAGTGTTTGGTTTAATTTCATGGCAAAATATAGCACCTTTTTTCAAAAGTGAAATGCTGGGAGGGACACAAACCTTAGTTTCGAGGGTACTTAAAAAATCCAAATTGAGAGGATGTCAGAAGCTTTTTGTTCGACATACATGCCAGGGAAACATACAAAGACACCTTATCAAAAATATATATAGTGACCTTCCTTTGGTTTGTATTCTCACAGTTCAGTGTGCTGGTGCACAGTGTTGGTGGAATCCTCGTGTAGTGCGCACAGCGCAGGGGTGCTGAACTCAAACTGGTACTCACACCTGTTGGGTTCCGACGAGGAGAGAAGTTTGTTTTCAATGCCACACTGGAGGAGCACCTGAAGGGAAGACAGACTCAGTTGAAGTAGTCAAGTTAATGGTTAGAGTACACATAACAAGGCATTATAATTAGTGTTCCCCAGTAAAAATAGCTATAAAAGAAAAACTTGTGGAGTCCAAACTATTGAAAAATAAAGAGTGCTATTACACTGCTCCCACTCCTTTCATGAAAAAAAAACCTAAAGTACTCTTCAAGCCACATTGTAAATTCATCAAGGACTAAAGGAAAGAAGTAAGTTAAGAACCAAAATAAAACCATGCCAGGCACATACATTTCAGCCAATTTACAGCCGTATCGACCAACACGAGTTACTCTCGTATTAGGAGAGATATCTCGCATTCGCGAGTTAACGGTATCGACCACTCCAAAATACCTTAACTCTAGAGTGAAAAACAGCACTGAACTTGACTCCCCAATTTTCCCGAGTTAGTCTCGAGTTAACAAAAACAAAATGGCCGTCTGGGATATGTTAGCACACTGTATAGCAGAAAGGATTAAGGATAATGTGCAAAAGTGTTGTAGAAACTTACAAAATACTATTTAATGCTAGAATTTCACATATTCTTTGCCTAAAATTTGTTAAATTTAATTCTGATATCTGAAATCGTCTGTAAACATTGAGTGCCGTGTAATTTTTTTCCTCATCAATTTGACTGGTTTAATTGGTATTGTTTAACCAAAAAATATTTATTATAAAATACTAGATTTATTGACGAGTTACTAGGTAAATAGTATTAAGTTTAAAAAATTTATTTGTGTACTTTTTTATAGAAAGTTGGTTAACAATAGTTCTTGCTGAATATTTTTAAAGAGAACATTCTGATTAAATTATTAATATGTTAGAATCAATAATTTTTTAAGATAGTTTTTTTTTCATTGAAATGACCTGTGATGTATTTGCGGCCTTCTATTGCCTTGTCCATCGTGACGGTCCAATCAGAAACGGGCCTACTACTTTCCTACATTTAGCTTGAGAGTATCTTAATTCGATGCTGGTCAATAAGCTCAAAACTTATTACTAGAGTTAGCTTAACTCTAGAGTTAGCTATAAACTAACTCGAGATGGTCGATACGGGTGTTACACATGTAAATTTCCCCATTAAAGTTTTTCAAAACAAACTCAAGGACTTTCCAAGTAGTTTCAAGACCCCTTGAAGTCAAACATAAAATTACACTACTTTTTAAGGTTTGTAGGAACCTTATATTAAGGTCATTAATTTGTACACTATAAATTCTCTTCTGTTAATTTTTACATTGTGCACCAAGATGTTAAATACTTTGACCAGAATTAATCTTGATAGTTAGGATCCCATGTCAGAAGGCATGGAAAAGTAAGTTAAAAGGATAAAAAAAAGTAAGGTTCTGCAATCAAGGGTTCTAAGTGATTTACAGTCATAAATTTACACAAAACTCAATATATGTGATAATTAAAACCAATTCCAAGGATAATATTCAAAACCAACATGTTCAAGTCACTTTAAAGCCCTAACAAGTTAATATCCATAACATATGTGAAAATGCCTAAGAGGGTGATTGGTTTTCCATTAGGTAATGATGGGTAAGATAAATGCATAACTTGATGAGTAGAACTTAATAAGGATCAGTTAAAGTTCTTATTCATGTTTGATAGTTTTCTATTTGGATTGGGATGGAAGTTTTCCGTTAATTTTCTTCAAGATGGAAACAAGACAGACAAAAAAAAATTACATATAATTACAGGACATAAAAACATTTTTAACATTAGGTTTAGGTTTAATCTAATTCTGTCCCAGAATTTTTTCTCTTCCACATGGATAAAAAAAATACACTAAGTTATAGGAGATAAATAGCCTAAGGTTCCACTTTCAGCAAAGTAAATTTATGAGCTAAATTTCAGTCTTTCAAATACAATTAACGGAAGAGTCAACATCAATGGTTCCCTCTTTAAAAATGAATTCAAGATAGTATATTATGTGATGTAAATAAGTTCTTGTTTCATGAAAACAGTAAGAATAACAATACAAATTAATAAGTAGTCTACAAAAAGAAAGATTCTTACCAAAACAGATCTAGCAGGTCCATTCCAACAGGTTTGCCCATTTTCATACTTCATTCTTAGGTATTTGTTATCTTCTGTACCAATCCAAGAACCCCAGCGCCTGTTAAAAATAATTGGTACGTTTAGCTACTAAACTACACTATCATAGCACAAATTAAGCAAGTCTAATATTAACCCAACTATAACAAATACATGTAATAACAAAGTAACAAAATAAAATACAACTCAAGTTGGTTTTATTGTATCATATTCCAATGAATAGACAATAATCTTACCCCAGATTGACATCTGAACCTCCTGATTTGGAAATCTGACTGGCTTTATCAAAGGGACAGAATCTGTATGTGTACTCCCGATCGTCAAAGTCAAAGCACTGGCCTTTAAGGGAAGCAAACTCTTCTGATCTCCCAAAGTCTGCTTCAATGAAAGACTGGAGCTGCCTACAAGGATTTATAAACATTAATTTCTTCCCATAAATGTTAAATTATAGATTTCTCAATATTAAAGTAAGGACAACATCAAACCTCTGCTCTAATAATATATTTGACTTTAAGAAGTATTCCTTTGTCTTTATTTCATACAATGCAACTACAATTAAAATTCATTGACATTATGCTATGCCAAGTTTAAAAGAAACCTGACTTTTTATCAGTTGAATCAATGAGTGTATTTTGCAAAGAATTTGGAGAGTATATATTGAAGTGGTAACGATGCTGTTTCAACTCAGCACTTTTATAATTACTAGTTTTATAATTATATCTATATGATTGTAATACTTACCTCATCTCATCTTTCACTTTTTCAAGCTGGTCAACAACATCTTTGTGCTGTTTTCTTGCTTCATTTGCATCTAGAAATTAAAATATGTTAAAACCATGTTGAATTAGAAACATTGAGGGAAAAAATAAACCTAATTAATTCTTTACTAAAGTAGACCTAATATAATAGAGATTTAGTTCATGGAAAGTGATAAAAAAAATCTGATAATTTTTTTACTCTACAAGTACAAAGTTTGAATACAGACAACACTTTTCAAGGATGAAAACACAAATTTGTGAGAACACTTTCAAATATAGGATGATTATAAAAATTATATTTTAAAAAGCTGTAAAAAGAGAACCACTGATCAGAATATGACTTCATATTTCATCAGGGTATTCCTGAAGCACAGGAATATTTTTGAAACTTTATAATTAGTACTATCACCTTGTGTTTGAAAATGTTCCCCCAAATTTCTGTTGCCATTCTTGAAAAGTGATGTCAATATTCAAACTTTGTACTTTAGATTAAAAACATTAATTGATAACATCCTAAACTTCTGAGAAAGGAACTTTTTATCCCTAAAAAAGGTAATTCTATAATCTAAAATTTTATAAGGTCTACTTTTGGAAAATATTTATTATATTTGAGTTTTTTTTAATGTATATTATGTTATAACCATTCTATTTTGTTTAACAGGGTGGCTACAGAATCTGTGGAAAAAATTTCCCTGACTTTTCCCTGATTTCCCTGACTATAATTTTAAAATTTCCCTGATATACCTACATCAAAATTTTTTTAACGATAAATATTAATAAACTGTAATTTGTAAACTAGAAGTTATATAAACTAAGAAATACTTGAACGTAATAAGCATATTAAAATATTAATTACAATGATATAATATAATATTTCTTATGTAGAAATAATACATAGAATATTTTAAAATTTTAATCAAAAGACTTATTGATTAAATATGAATATTCTTTTTATTCAAATCTTCAGCTACATACAAGTAGGAAATATAATGTATTATTTTCAATTATTCTATGTATTTAATGCTTATAATATCAGGGTTCATACAATTTTTAAGGAAAAAAAACTCAACAAGAATTTTCAAGGACTTTTCCAGGCTACCAGATGAAAATTTCAAGGCTGACTGATATTGTTTGCAATAATTTTTTTTTTGGAACATGTGTGTTTCATTTCATACAACTATATCTATTAAATAGTTTAATAAAAGAAAATTTTCATATAAGTTCCTAGCTACACAAAAGGGTTTGATTAAAAATCTAATTACGCTATAGTATATTAACAAAATATTTTCATGTAATTTTGAAATAAATGAACCTATTTAGACAGCAGTGGCCAATACAGGAATTTATTTCGGGAGGGGCCCAAAAATACTCCTCAGCCCCTCCCAAACATACTTAATAGGTCCAATGTAGCTTTTTAATACATTTTAGGTGATTATTTAGGCCCTAAAAAACTTAATATAAGAAAAGTTGTGAGGAGCATAATTACAAGTATCAAAGAGGGGGTCTGGGGGTCCTCCCCCAGAAAATTTTTGGAAATTTGACTCAAAAAAACAGGTTTTTAACTAGTTTTGGTACATCTCGTAGCCCAAATTTTAGATATACATTTTTATATAGGATTTGAATTTTGATGAACTTAATATTAAAAAAGTTATGAGTAACAGAGTTTCAAGTACTAAAGGAGATCTGGGGGCCCTCCCCAGAAAAATTTAGTTTGAATTTTGGACACACATTTTTAGGTAGGATTTGGATGAACTTATTATAATAAAGTCGTTAATATTACGTTCCAAGTACAAAAGGGGGGTCCTCCCCCAGAAAATTTTTGTTATTTGACCCTAAAAGCAGGATTTTAACTTGTTTGGTTACACCTAGTTTGAATTTCGGGGGGGGGGAGGCAAGGCCCCCCTTATATACGCCACTGTTAGACAGATTTAATTTCAAAAAATTAAAAACTATCTTATACTTTTAATAAAACTATAAATAATGATCAATAGTTATTCTAATGCATTGACTCAAAATGTATAAATTTGCAGAAAATGAAAAACTAAAACAATCTGAAAGGAATAAAAAAAAACTTAAGTCCAAAAAGTTTAATTTCAACCCCAAAAAATTACCCATATGGAAGATTTTGTAAGATTTCCTTTCTGATACTTTAAAATATTCATATATGCTATTATCAATACACCTTGTAATTCCTTGATATTAAAACTCTAAAGTTCAAACTACAAATTTCTATTTGCCTTCTTGCAAACAACAGGAAATTCCTCTAAAAAACCTCTTAATTTGCCAGCTAAATATTCATCACATTTGAACTACCAATCTCCAAAATTTCTCCAAAAACAAGCATTTAAAGCCAAGGATATTGACGCGAAGTTTGAAAAACGCGATCGCGAACCTACCGTGAAGTTGTTTTTTCCGCCCGCGTTCACGCCGTAAAAATGCCAACTTTACAGGCAAACGTCCGGAAGCATAATCCGGAATTTTTCATTGAAATTCCAGATTTTTATAGGAATTCCAGACTTTCCCAGCCACTGAAATGAGTGAAGGATGCGATCGCGGATCGCGCGTATTTGCGGCGTGAATTACTAAAATCTTCCCTGATTTTTTAACTTTTTTCTGAATTTCCCTGACTTTTCCCTGATTTTTCCAGATGAATGAAATTCCCTGACTTTTCCCTGATCTCCCTGATTTCCCTGATCTGTCGCCACCCTGTTTAACTAAATTTAACATAATTTTTTATAGCCTTAATGTAGCAATCTAGAATCAAAATAGTCTTGATTTAATACTAACCCTACAGTACACATTTTAACAATAATTATTCTAATAAAAAATTTTATACATTGCCTACATTAAAATATAATTTTCTAGCATTTTCTCTAATTAACTACTACAGCATTTTACTTTATAAAAAGAGATCCTTACCATCAACCAGTCTTTGAGTCTCTTCATCATACTCAGGGTCTTCAGTCTTGGCATCTTCACTCTCCTTCGGAGGAAAGGTGGGAGGAGTCTCTATTTCCTCTTCTTCCTCGTCTTCCAGGGCGCCAGTGTCCTCCTAAACATATTAACTTTTTTTTAACATCAAATCAAATAGACCTTTCCCATTGTTTTTTAATGGAAAATGCAGTTAAACAACTTTATAGTAGGGTTGGATACAACAAGAACCCACATTTTACAAGGAAAACCTGGAAGCAATTAGAAATAGTTTATGAACTTTTATTTTTATGAGCTTGGCGCTACTAGATGATGAGTGATACAAACTACTGCAGGGTTGCTACTTTTCCAGGTCCAGGCTTTCTTTCAATCTTTTAAAGTATGAATCCCTGGAATTCTGGGTTTTATTAGAATTTTCGAAAATCTAGAGCTCAACAAAATTAGGTCCAAATAAAAAAATCATTTCTTTGGGTGCACTGTAAATTTGGTGGGAAAAATTATCTACAGAATGAATCAAATGAAAAAAAATACTGATTGCATTCAAAAAGATATTTTATTTCTTCATTGAGCATATCTTTCTTAAAAATTAAGTACCAGACTTTTCAACCTGAAAAATTGATGTTCTGTCAGAATTCTGGTTCCCCAAAACAAACATTTTCCCACTTTCTATGTGAAATTCTCAAATTTCTGACTCGTAACTTTTTAATATAATGTCCAAGAAAAATGACACTCTGTGAATAGGGGTTTTTGATGGGCTCTTTCAGATTATGAAATGAAAATAGGGACAGCCACAGAAGACAGAACATCTTGAGCTGCATTATGTCATAGTTGGATAAAACAAAAAAACTCTCTGCGCACAAAAATTCCTTCAAATATTTTCTGCAAACTAATTAAATGCCCTTAGTCTTTTGAATTTTGACTTAAAAACATATTGACAGTCCCATTGTTTACCTAAATACTGTAATAATGCTTCATAAGCAACAACAGTAAGAAAAAATCAATTTATTTACCAAAAATTTAAATTCTAAAACTAACTGCGCTTGGCGTGCGCTTCTATATTATCCAAGTATGATTATGTCCAAAGAGGGCCTCTTAGAGAAAAAACGGTCTAATAGCCTTCAAGAATACATTAAATTATGAAAATTGGCTCTTAAAATATCCTTCCAACCCGGAGCATTTTTTCCCAAGACTGCACCTTAGGTCAAGTGAACCATTCATTAATAGGCCCCCGAAAGAAAAGGTTCTTACCTCAGGTGTGTAAGTCTCGTCATCGCTTTCTTCTTCCTCGTGCCCTTCTTGTGGCTCAGGATCCAGCTGTTCCTTCTGACCTTCTTCGGGGATGGGTTCAGAGGGCTCTGGGACAGGAACCTGAAGAAACAATTAAGTGTAACATAGCAAACACAGCAAGTACAAGCCTGGCAACATTGAAAAGCAGACAATTTTATCGAATGGTATGATGTTTATATGAGGCGTTGCAGATATAAAGGGTTTTTGAAAAAAATATGTCTGAAATTTTCCATAAGAGAGGTTACTCACTAGCATGGAAATTTCTCAATTCTATGCATAGATTGAGAAGGAAAGAAGGGTGAATTTACCATGTAAAAGATATGTAGATCTCCTGGGCTAATAAGCCATGGTCATTGCATATTTTAATACCTGGAAGCCAGTTTTGTATAGGATCTCTTTTGGTAGTCTATACCAAATTCAGATTCAATATAAAAGAAAAATATTTTTGAGCTTATTTTGCATGTTTAATGTTTTTCATCTCCATGTAATATGGGACTGGTGTTAAAAAAGAAAAAATTGATTGTTTTCTTTGAAGTCTACCTGAAGTTTAAAATATGGGTTAAGACACCTAAAAAGCTTAAATCAAAAATCAAGGGGGATATTTAAGGGAGTACCTAGGTCGTTGGACCTTCAAACTCCAGTATAACTAGCCCCACTGGGTGAGGCTTGAGCTGAACTGTTACAGAACTTGTGACTGAAAGTCACGGTCAGCTGAGGAATGGCTAGCTTGATGCTAACCCGCTCTTGATTTCCCCAAGTAACCTTGGTACTCATTTTATCGACCCCGGAGGGATGAAGGGCTGAGTCTGCCTTGCCCGTGGACCGGGATTTGAACCCCGAGCCTGTGGTGTGGGAGCGCAAAGCGCTTCCTCTACGCCACCGGGCTTCTTAAAAAGCTTAAATGTATTTTGAATGAGAAACTTACTCTGTCCATCATGACTATGGGCTTCATAATCATCCATCCTGTTGATACAAATTCTTCAAGATCCATGTGATCTTTCATGTGCAGGAAAAACTGAAAGAAAATAAAATAAATTAAATTAACAAAGACTATTGATTAAGCTAATTGTTTGAAAACCAGTTTCTCCATGTCAGAAAATTCTCATAATTGAAATAATTAACTTCTAGTTAATAAATAATAAGTTCTTCATTAAAGATTAAAAGGGTCACATGCTATCTTAAACTAATCTGGGTTATGTCAGCAAGATTTTTTTAGTTGATTCAGTCAAGTTTATATACTTTTGGCAAATAAATAAACACTCTATAGATGAAATAAGTAAATTTTGGGGAAAAAAAGAACACAAAACACCTATAAAAAAAAGTTTTGATTTAAAAATGGGAAAATTGGAAATCATTCACCAATATATGCTTTAGGTGTTGGAAGTTTATTATTATAATAAATAATACTGATTGAGTAAGACTTACTTTAGCTTCCTCTTCAGAAACTTGACCATCTTTATCACTATCAAACTTGGGAAACTGCTGCAGCTCTTGATATGATAGGCTAAATATGAATTCAAAATTTTATTTTAAAAACAATACTAAGGCTGTATACATAGTTTAAAATTTGAGGATTTAAACATATAAAAACAAGTTTTTGTGATTTATGAATAGACAAATATTTCTTAAAGAGTCCTTTAACAACAAGTGGATTTCAAAAATGTTTTGAATCTTGCTGAACTATTCTGCTGTCTGATGACAATAAGTCATGCGGAATATTTTGTATAGCTTTATCTTGAAAACTCTCATTTCTGCCAACTTTAGACAGGGTAAGATTTTAATCAAGCAAAGCTATGTAAGCTCAAAGCAAAAGGAAGAAAAGATGACATCAATTCAATATCAACTAAAATGCATGAGTCTTAGCAAATGTCTCATAAGAAACCAACTAATACAAATTGTAATTGAAATCACAACAGCTGTAAAAAAACATTATCTACAGTAATTCCTTGAGTCAAGAAGGAGCATAATTTAGTAGAAACTAAACATACTAATTGTTGTGGTCTAAATCCAGCTCTCGGAATACAGCTTCGGCCTGTCTATTCTCTTCCTCCAGCTGCTGTTGCATCTCCAGTTCTTCCTCTTTCTTCTTTTGTTCTAGAACAAGAGCCATTTTCATAAGATTATTATAGTTAGTATTGAGAGTACCTTACAGGTACATTTATTCTTTAGTACCTATTGGTAAAGCCATTATAGGATCATGAACCTAATTTTTTAAACTATGGGTGAATTCAAGAAATATGCAATTGGTTCAATGTCTTATCCAAACCACACCTCCATCATGCACTTTTATTAGAACCAGCAACATGTGAAAATTTTGTACAGCCAAATACTCTTTTAACTCAAATGAAATAATCACATGATTATCTTTTACCTAATGATTTGAAATTATATAACTGCACTCCCCAAAATATTTTTTTGTAAAACTATTCCTTTTTACCAAGAAGGAAGGCTTAGTGTTTAGTTACATAAATATGATGTACTTCCTTCCATTTTTGTTGTCTTGGAGAGAGCAGTTAAGATTCTACCTAATGAAGTGTCCCTAAAGTAAGTGGCTCTCATAGTCTTCTGCAGCTAAATAGATGGTGACAACTATGCCTAGTAGCTGTGATTTCTAAGCTTTAGTGATTGATTAGCTTTTTGCCAAGTAGATTTAAACTAGTTCATCATTTTGTACAATATGATTTCTTACCTTTAAAATTGAAAAAAGGGAGTTTGTTTAGTGAGAAAAAGTTTAAAGGCTAGTTTTCAGAAAGAGCATTTAAATAAAAGTGATAACGAGGGTATTTTTATGCAGTAACCAGTCACTAATCTTTCACATTTCAAATAGAGAAAAACCCAAATAACCAAGAGAAACTTCAAAATACCTTCTTTTGCAGCCTTGTAAACATCAAGAGCAGCCTTTTCTTTGTCCTCTGCTTCATTCTTGATAGCTAAAGAATAGAAATAAACATGATAAATACTAGGTCTAAACATCTATAACTACCTAAAAAAAAAGTGATAAAATAAAAAACTCTTTAGGGCAGCAATTTAAAACGTCATTCTGATGTCTAGTAAATTAGTGTCAAAAGATATCACATAAAACCCTCAGTAAATGAAACAGAAAAAGGTAATGGAATTGTTAAAATAAAAGGAAACTGAACTAAAACTCAGTTTTTACTTTACACTGCATTTCTTTGTAACATCCAAAAGTTTGGTGCATATTGGCCATTATGTATTTGAATGTATAAAAATACTTTATTTAGTCCCAAAATATGTTAAACCCCTGATTAACTTATTTTTTATGAAATAAACTTGTTTTAAGCATGAACATTTTGATTTGTAAAATGTTAAAGGTATTGAAAGAATAATACATCATAAATACTAAAAAAATAATTAAGATATGATGATTACCTTCTTTCTGGGCCTTCAACTTTTCTAAATCATCTTCAGACTTCTTCAGATTTTCTAATTGTGACTATGAAGAAATAATAATGTTATTTTAGTCCCATAACTTATTTACATAGAGGTAGAATAATAGAGGCGGCAAACCTGCATTCCCAACATCAATGCCAAGCAAAAAGAATTCATTAATATTGGAGAAGCTCCTACATACACATTATAATACAGGATAATTAAGTCATTTAACTAAATGCTTCTTACGTATTATCCCCTTGACCGTGTCGCTTAATCCGAAAACGTTATCAAATCCCATAGACTTTGACCATGACGCTGAATTAGACGGCCGCTGAGCGGTCGACAGGATAATACGTAAGTACCAACTAAATTAACACCTCATTGCATTCTTATTCATTCCAGGCTGTGAACCACAAATAAACACCTTAATTAGCTGTTATATTAAATTGCCCCAAATATGAAAATTTATCACATAAAAGAGAGAGAAATAAAGAGAGAAAATGAGTCAACTTGAATTGCCAAGCCCACCTTGCTATCTTCCTTGATCTGCTTCCCTTGGGCCGAGTACTGCTTCCACAGTCCGTTGCCCATCTCGAAAAGCTGTCTCTGCTTCTGTTGCTCTTCTCTAGCCTGACGCCCGAGTTCCCTGAGAAAACAAATGAAATCATAAGTGTCACTTGAAAAAGCTCCAATCAAACTTCTTTAAATCGTCTTTCTGTTAAAAACTTCATCTCAGAAAGCAACCTATCACTTCTCATAGGGGAATCCATAAATTACGTGAGGTATCTAATTGTGACGTATATATAACAGCATCAACATGTTCTGTTTCCATGAAGTGGTACAGGGCTGATATTTTCCCACCCTTGCCCTAATATAATGTTAGTTGGATGTAATACTTACAAACAAGTGTCAACACAATCAACAGTGCTGTTATATTCATCTCCACCATCACAGCAATCTAAAATGAAAAATAAATTTAATTGTGAAAAATAATATCAAACATAAAATCACATACAATCACACATAGGATTGAAGTAATCAAATGCCGATTTAAGTGCTTCATTTAGAGTAAATCAGAGTTAATGTATTTGACTCAAAACTAACCACATAAAACTTCAACCTTGAAACCAAGAGAGTTAGAATCATAGGGGAACTAAGCTCACAGCGCTTCTAGTTATGTTTAAATCAGGGATTTCCAATTAGGGGACCGCAGTGTCCTTTTTTGGTGCTTGTAAAGCCCCTGAGAACCCCCCCTAAAAAGATTCAGAACACATTTAAGCATGATAAAATTCAAAAACTTTTGGGGGGAGCATACGTGTCCCTCATTTACCACTTAGATAGGTAGTTTTGGTCGTTTTGTATGGTGAAAGAGAGAAAAGTTTGAAGTTTCAGAGTGAGGTAGTATACCCTGAAATTCCCCATGGGCCATATAAAAGACTATCTCCCTCAAAAATATATCATGGATTCAAAAGGTTAAGTTGGAAACCCCTGTTATTATTGCTGACACGATTAGTTAGTGGTAAAATGCATAGCGTAGTGAATAGTCACTTGCAAAACTTTCCCAATACATTGCATTTCCCAAACATTTTGAATAATTTAATATCTTATACACAGATATATCAGTAAATTAATAAAGAAAATACATTATTAATGGATATATATGCTTACCACAAATGTTGTCATTGACTCTAGAAGATGGAATGTTTATGGACATGTGCCCAGAGTTAATGCAATGAAACACAGCATTTCCGCAGGCTGAGGTGCCTAAAAGATTACAAAATAATTGAAGGTGTGGCGACTGTACTCAAAACTCAAACAATACAGAATTACAAGCAGTATAAGGAAAAACTAAACAATAATGACCCTGAAATTAAATTGCTGAGTTACATTTTTTAATTATGACTTTCAATTCAGATCTGAATATTTTGTGTTTCTGCCAGTGCATTCTAAGGCTGATCGCGCACGAGCGACTTTTGTCACGGTGACAAAGACAAAATTGTTGCCTTGGCTATTGAAACAAGTTCAAGTATTGGTAGAGTGCGCGCACTAGGCGACGTGACACTTGGCCAATTGCCAAGAATTTCTTCATAGAGATCCATTGTTTTCTAGTGATATTTTTGATACTAGTAATCCTAGTCGCTGTGACTTTAATCACTCGTGCGCCCAGCCTAAAAGTTACTCCTTGGCAAAACATCAGCCTTCCCAGCCTTATTTAGCACTGCCTTTCCTCTATTTTTGACCCTATAATTTCTTTGAGAGCTTCTTTATTTTCTTTGTGTTTCCATCTAACTTAAAAGTATTGATACCTTTGAAAAGAATTTAATCAGCAACTGTTAGAATATTTGACTTACCAGGTTCATCAGATCCATCTTCACAATCGCAGTAATCGTCGTTCACGAAGCTATACGGTATGACTGAAGAACCATCGATGCAGCTAAAGTCTTTCCCAGGCGTATAAAACACTTTATCTGATTGAGAAAATAATTGAATAGGCTTTATAGATGAAAACTCTACGATAATTGAGAACTTATAGGGAATGAAATTTCATAAAATTAAAATCTTACTAGACAAAGCTACTCCTCTTGGTCGAAGAACCTCTACGGTGGCTTGACAATGCCACGATTTAAACATATATAGAACGAAAACAGTATATATGAAGTTGCACATGATTATATATTTAGAAAAATTGAAGAACAAGATACCCGAATTTATTAATAACACAATATATATTGATTAAAGTAAAGCAAATTCACCGATTTTCTTAAGCACACTCATCAACTACCGGGTTTTGATTCCATCATCAAAACAAACTCAATAACGGTTGCAGGTAGTTACAGGCAGGCAATAAAATTAACTGAAGTGTTATTTTTTCCAGTTATCTACATCCATAGATTTAAAAAAGATATAGAAGAGAGATCTGATAAGAATTTTACTGCAAAATATTCAATTAAATTAGAAAAATACACTCTAATTATCAATTATTATCTCCAATGTGGGTTGGAGAACAGGAATATTGAGTATATCAAGTTGATAACAGTTGCTATGTTGATAACAATGCTGTTAACTGTTATTTCCTTTACTTAAAAAATAAAAAAAGTAACTTCAATTTAAAATATATCCATTTTTATTAAGATATATTTACCCTTAAGCTCCTTTCTAACCTAGTAGAACTTTCATAGTATCAAGTAATGAGAAGATAATAACATGGCTAAATAGCTGTTATTTTTGTGTTTTACTTGTTACTTGTTATGTGCAAGTTATGTCTTATGTGCAAGTTGTCCACATAGAGGTTGTCCATTGCATTGGACAACTTGCACCTGTTAGGAAAAAGCCCAATTTTGTACCATATCGATAGATTGTCTTCTCAAATGTTGGAAAACATCAGTTTTTACTCATTTTATTTTTTAAATATTTTATCATTTAAGTTTAAAATTGCCTAAAAATCACGTGACCTCAAAACGCTATTTGATGTCACTGGGCCCGATGCAAAAGTTCATCGCTAATTCACAGGAGCTTTGGTATCGCACAAGTTTTGACAAGTGATCAAGGTAAGTTGAAATGATTGGTTTAAGAACTTAAAAAGTTTTCTGTGAAGAAAAATCACAGAATGCTTCAAAAAATGGTTTTTCGAAGCAACGATCTATGCAGTGACGTCACAGGGCCCCGGCGTAGAAAAAATAGCGTTTTGGTATAGAAGTAAATGGTGCGCAATTTAAACCCTTTTATTGTGTCTGTTCAGGCCTAAAAATTAAAAAAAAAAAAAAAAGATTCTTTCCGTCATAATTTGAGTTTTTCTACATAATAAAATCAAAATTGAAAAACGTGTAAGTTGTCCTGATATTGGACATTGGAGATACCTGGTTCTTCCCCCAAACCTAAGCAAGGACGGATTAAGGGGGCGAACGCCCCCCCCCCTTTCCCTGAGACGAAAAAAATTTTTGGTTTCAAATTACAAAACTTTGTTCGTAATAAATTTCGAAGAAGTAAAATAAGCTTTCAGTAAACCACGCAAGGGAAAAAGCTCTTGTTGGATGGTTGAAAAAGGTCACCAAATAGGCCCCCTTTAACTTTGGCTGTCACCTTGAAGAGGTCATTCAAACAAGATAACCGGACAGTCGTTCTGTCGTTGTTTATCTGCACTCCCGTCGCCCCCTCTTCTAGTGAAAATATTCACGTGATTGGTGCTTCTCAAACACCAGTGGTCATTGCCTAATGAGACAATTTCAGTGCTTCGGGTCTCAAGTGAAAATTGTCATTGCTGTTGAAGAACTTTCGAGCTGTGGCCTATGGGACATAAGGGACATTTTTTCTTCAAGTCTTCATGCGTTTGCCTACCAATGTGAAAAATGTAAGTTTATACTCAACTCTTTTAAAAGAATGTTTGTTTCATGTATTTAAAATTATGACTAGATCTGGAAGTTCCATGTTATTACATTTATTTTATAATTATTATTTTGAAGAGTTCTGTTTCGAATATTACACGTTTCAAGGGATTTTTCGATAGATTTATCGATTTATACTAGCTTTATGTTACATACTTCGGTTTATTCACATGTTTCTACATATTTAAGGGCTTTGATACTTATTCAATTCATCCAATTTTAGATTTATCATCAATAATAACAAATTTTTATAACTAAGTATAACTTTATCAATCCAATATTGTACATGAAATTTAGTGAACCCAATGCTAAATTTACTAACCAAAAGTTGTGTATATTATGTTATGAGCAATGTGATAAATCGGGCATTATTAATAATGCCCGAAGTGGAAGCGGGCAATATCATGGCCACCTAAACTAATAAGGCCGTAGAAGCTTGAAATCTTGAGTGATGTCAGCCTTCTATTTCACGTCATCGACGCGTTTAAGACAACAGCGCAACTCCAGTCTGGAATCTTGATCGCCCCACCCTTTACAGCCTGATTGGTCTACTCAACTACGGTGAAAAGGTCACTTGAATTAGCCACACCGACACACGTGTCGAATATTTCAGAAGTGAGAAAGTGAATTAGAGATCGCGAACCTCAAGTTGATTCCGTGCTCTATTATAAACAATTTTATGTTGTGTAGTTTCGTTTTGCAGATCGAAAAATAGGTTTCCCTTAAGACCTGAAATGGTTTTAAGCAGAGTTAATTTTAATGATCATATTTGATCACTAAAATCTGGTTTAATGATTAAATTTTGAGTAAAATTGTAAAAATCGGGCCTGGTTTAAAACTCATGGTCGGACATATTTTAAGCCTTCAAATTTACGATTACAATGGAGGGGGGTTAAATATTAACTGGTGTTTCCGCTTTTCGATCAGTTTTTGTTATCATCAACAGAAATATTTTGCTGGTTTTAGGTCCAATCTTAGGTGTCCAATCCAAGGATTGGGTGCAAATTTCAGATCAGGATTTATTCTGCTCTTTAACCCCCTCTGTCAAGTAATTCTTAGCGATCCTAAGTCAAATCAATCCTAATTCAGATCAAACGTTTTTCCCATCTGAAATATTCGGCACGTGTGTCGGTGTGGCTAATTCAAGTGACGTTTTCACCGTAGTTGAGTAGACCAATCAGGCTGTAAAGGGTGGGGCGATCACGATTCCAGACTGGAGTTGCGCTGTTGTCTTAAACGCGTCGATGACGTGAAATAGAAGGCATGACGTCACTCAAGATTTCAAGCTTCTATGGCCTTATTAGTTTAGGTGGCCATGGCAATATGATAAATTCGATGGCATTTATGAATGAAATTTATCACTTTGCCCGCCTCCACTCTGGGCATTATTATTAATGCCCGATTAATCACTTTGCCCGTAACATAATTTAATTAAGAGTTATTGAATGTGTCAATTTTGTGTTTTTCAAAACTTAACTACTTAAACACCTTTCTTTCGTTTAAAAAAGGCTTTCTAACAGAGTTAGGCAAAATGTAATCAGATTATTGATTACGATTACAATTGTAATCTGATTACTTTTGTAACCTGATTACAAATGTAATCAAGAAAGTAATCACATGGAGATTAATGGTTACAAATGTAATCAAGAAAGTAATCAGACGGAGATTAATGATTACAATTGTAATCTGTAATCTGATTACAGATTACAATTGTAATATCATAATAAATCTGGATTACTTTTATGATTGATAATGGTAAGGCACACAGAATGTACTTGTTTGTTCGCATCTTGCCGGAAATGGTCCAAAACTTACCGGAAGTGGTCCTAAACTAACCGGAATTGAACCATAACTTACCGGAAGTGGTTCGCAACTTACCGGAAGTGGCTCAAAACGTAATGAAAATGGTTCACAACTTACTGGAAGTGGTCCGAAACTTCACGGAAGTGAACTATAACTTACCGGAAGTGGTCCAAAACTTATCTGAAAAGGTCCAAAACTTACCGGAAGTGGTTCACAACTTACCGGAAGTGATCCTAAACTTACCTGAAGTGAAACATAACTTACCGGAAGTGAGTTGTGAACCACTTCCGGTAAGTTGTGACCCACTTCCGGTAGATTACGGATCACTTCCGGTAAGTCGTGGACCACTACCGGTAAGTTGTGAACCACTTCCGGTAAGTTGCTAACCACTTCAGGTAAGTTTTGGACCACTTCCGGTAAGTTGTGAACCCCTCCGAAAAGCTTCGGACCACTTCCGGTTAGCTAAGAACCACTTCCGGTGAGTTGCGGACCACTGTTATTAAGTTGTGTCAATCTGATTTCAAAAGTAATCTGATTGACAAATGTAATCAGATTACTTTCAATCAGATTACAAATGTAATCAGATTGATGGCTACAAATGTAATCTGATTACTTTCAATCAGATTACAAATGTAATCTGATTACTTCAATCAGATTTATTAATCTGATTACCAAAGTAATCTGATTGCGCCCATCTCTGCTTTCTCTCTAACAATCATTACTCTTTCTCTCTTCTCTCTCCTAATCATTACTCTTATGTCTATTCATTTTGTTCCTATGTCCTCTTTTTAGACTTTAAAACACTTTTATTTTTTCTACTTGGGAAAATACCCCTGAACGGAGGATTATTTAGCCGATCATACTATACATTTTCTTACAAAATTTAATGAAATTAAACATATATTTTAGTTCTTATTTCAATTAAGTTCTATGTTTAACAATTAGATTATTACTGAAGTCTTTTGTGCAAACAAGTGAGATGGTGAGTGATTATAAGATAATCCCCCGACATCATCATTAATTATTATCTGTTACACACACTGATGTATTTGATATTACATTTTAAGCTCCTCAATCCCATCGATTGGTAATACCGGTAAGAAAAAGTTTTAAATAATTCGTGCAATTCTTTTTTGAGCCAGAGTTCAATAGAGCATTCGCACATGACGTCACTTGGAGGACAAAATCAACGTTGCTAAGGCTGTTGTTAGGGGCGGGACATAGAAGTATCCAATAGCAGCATTCGCACATGATGTCACTGGAGGAATAAAACAACGTTGCTAAGGCCGTTGCTAGGCAGAGTCATGTGATTGAAAATGCTCTATCGGGATTTTATCTTCAAAAGAACATAACGGATAACCTGGATGAGTGGAATCACTGTGGGCCAATGTTTTACTTCCATTTCCACGTTACTCCATATGTTGCCGCAATGTAGCCTTACCCGCGAGGACGCGCGTTTTGAGATTGCGAGACCCCAGCACTCAAATTAACTTTCACAAAAACTCTCATTTTCAACAAAAAGAGCTGAAACCCCGTCTAGCTGCCTAAAAGATTTCTACCGTAGTTTCCGTACTTCCGTAGTTTAATACAGTAAATGCATTATTTTCCGTGTTAGGACGTCGTTTTTATTTGTGCTCAATAGAGTGTTTTCAGGTGACGTCACAACCGGTTATTTTCCTTTAACTGTGAACCTTCTGTAGGGCTTTTAACTCTTGCTAAGGCCATAGAGCATTCGCACATGACGTCACTTGGAGGACAAAAACAACGTTGCTAAGGCTGTTGTTAGGGGCGGGAACTAAAAGCATCCAATAGAAGCATTCGCACATGATGTCACTGGCGGGCAAAAACAACGTTGCTAAGGCCGTTGTTAGGTCGAGTCATGTGATTGAAAATGCTCTATTGTTTATCTGTTGCTAAGGCGGTTTTTAGGTATGGGATCACGTGATTGCAAATGCTCCAATAGAAGAATTCCACGGCTAGTCATTTTCTGTAACTGTTAACCTCTGTAGGGCAAAAAACTGTAACATCTTCTGTTGCTAAGGCCGTTGTTAGGTCCGAGTCATGTGATTGAAAATACTCTATTCTTTAACACAGCAAAAAACTGTAGTTTATATGAAGTTGTGCATGATTATGTATTTAAAAAAATTGAAGAACAAGATACCCTATTTTGTTAATAACACAACATACTACATTGATTAAAGTGAAACACATTCACCGATTTTCTTAAGCACACTTATCAACTGCTGGGTTTTAATTCCATCATCAAAAAAGGGGGCGTTGACTTCTATTAAATGATTGCTTAAATGTCATTTTTAAGTTTGAAAAGAATTCAAAAACCAAAAATAAAATTTTCCATGGGAGAACAAAAACACTGATAAATTAAATAATATATAAATTTTATTTTATTAAAATAACAATTTTACCGTGTTTTGTCATTTATTCTCCTTTTTGAGTGTATATTGTATTCAATATAATACTTCAATACAATGAAATTGAAATAAACTGAAACTCTTAAAATTTTGAAATTAACCCACTGTTGAAACCCACTGAAGAGAACCTATTTTAAAACGCAATTCTGGACCTTTTAATTTCCTTCAAGAATTTGGGTAAAATTACACAAAGTGTCCGAAAGTCCATATAGTAGAATAATAGTACACATAAAAGTTTTATGGTTCGGCAATTTGTTCGGTCACAAAAAAATAAAAACCGAAATCTGTTGAAAGCTGCCCCCCTCTCCCCTATGCATGTATTAAAAACAGAATAGCAAAACAATAAAATGTTGAAGTATTTTCGCTACAACTCAAATTGTTTTGGGTTATTAATTTGAGGACGAAAAAGTGTTCTTAGATGTGTTGTAAGCGTTAGTAATGTTGGATTTTTCTGTAGAAATAACTACAACTTGATTTTTTAAAATTGGAAATTACTTGCCTGTAAATAATTCTGCTCAATTTTAGACACACGACCCACAACCTAATTAGCTTTCTTTGATGCTTTATTTTCTTCCAGGGCCGTAACTAGACTTTTGTTTCGAGGGGGGTTGACTCAACATTTCTTCTGAGGTAATACCATCTTACGGGTACTTTTTTACGTCAAGTTTCAGATGACTTACACATAGTACATTAATTTGGTGAACTTAATTTCAAAACTTTGTAAACAATATTAATTATAAGTAAAATTGTAGGGTTTGGGGGTCCTCCCCCAGAAAATATTTTTGAAATTTCCCCCTCAAAGTAGCGTTTTAGCTCATTTTGAGGCCTTTTTAGATTACACCCTAAGAGCACCGCTCACTGTACGTGGGAGAATTTTCAAGGAAAAACATTATAGAATATTTGAAGGTAAAACTTCGAGGGGGGTTTGGGGTCCTGGGTTTGGAAATTTGCCCCTTAAAAGTAGTGTTTAAAGTTTAGTAGGAAAAATGAGAATCGTAAGTCGCAGGAAAGAAAAAACAGTTCATAATATATTTCAAAATTCCGAGGGGGGTTCGGGGGTCCACCCCCAGAATATTTTTGGAATTTTTACACTTTAAAGTAGTGTTTTTACTCATTTTGATACCCTTTTTTGGGTTACTCCGCTCCTTGTGTGTCACATAATTTTTAAAGAAAAACAGAATAAAAATTGATGTCTAAACTTTGGGGGGGGGTTGAACCCCTAAACTCCATGTGTGCTTATGAGGTGTTTTTCATATTCAAAAGACTGCGGTGGAAAGTGAAGAGGTTTGGTCCCCCAAAAACAACTTAATCTGAACAGGAAGCTCTTATAGTGTGTATTAAAAACTAAAACCATTTTCGTTGTTTTCTGTATGCTATATGAAATGTTTGGATCATAAGGACCACAAAGTGCCATTTCTTATTAACTTTTGTAGGAGTTTTGTTGGCGAACTTCGAGTTGGCGAGTTCTTTCCCTGCCATGTGTTCTCGATAAGAATTTTCCCTTAGAATCCCGATTTTGAGTGAGTTTTAAGTACAACAAAGTAAAATTGCACACAAAAGATTCCAGAATTTTCAATTTAAGTATAAAGTATTAAATTCTATGTAAGCATTTGAAGAAAATATTGAGGTAAATAAAGACTGGGTAAAAAAGGAAGCGTTGTGTTGCGGCATGGACTAACAATAAGTAGTTAGTCTTTGTACTTGAAATAATAAATTACTAGCTGGTTTGACCCGGCAAAGCCGCGTCTTACCAGCTAGATTACGCGCCTTTGGCGCTGATGCGAGCTTCGCTCGTTACTATACCACACGCTTGCAGCGCAGTTAAATTTTTTATAATTTATTATTTTTGTTAAGCTGCATCGTCAGCGCTAAACTGTTCAATATATTCAATCAGACTATAGGTTTTTCTAACCACAACTAATTTATTCTTATGCGTCATCTGAAGAGAAAGAATTAATACTTCAATTAAACCTGTACCAGTATTTTTTTTTTATTTATCCAATAGAGCATTCGCACATGACGTCACAGGCTGTGACGTCAGAGGCTTGGATGACAGACAGTATGATGGAAAACTATAGGATGCACATCGTTTATTTGTTTACTTTTGATGTGAATTTTGAAAAATAAGGATGTTTTATGTTTTTCTCCAAAGTTTACTTTAAAGTAACCTTTATTTACTCTAAAATAGCATCTCTGCATATTATAAGTCATTCAATAATACTACATTTTATATTTAGCAGTGTTCTAATTGCTGAAACCATTTCTGCCAGTGTTCTAATTGCAAGTACCATTCGCAATGCTACTAACATATTTTAAAATTCTTAATTATTTATTAATTATTCAATTTTTAGTTTCAGTAGCATATTATAAGTATTTTACAGATGTATCGGACTCGCATATTGTTCTAACAAATGTAAACAAAAACATGTCACCTCGTAATAAGTCTTTTTCTAAATTTAGCTTACCACTAAAACACAAAAACATATGCACTTACCTTTAACTATTATTCTTTCGTTCCGATCTTTAACCAAGCCTAAAGAATCTTTTTAAATGAACTTTTCTTATAAAAACTAAATGCAGCGCGTATTCTCTATGGGAGCCTAATGTTAAAGAAAAGTTGTCTATCCTCCAAGCCAGCTTGATCACGTGATCGGAGACACGTGATTGAAAATGCTCTATATGCCTAGTATCCTGTTGCGATAAATCTAGTAAAACGTCAAAACATTGAAGTTTGATAATTTCAAAGCAGATTTTCTTCACGCTCTTTAAAAGACGTTTTGCCTGTGTTGGTAAAAATATTAACTGAAAACAATGGGGCAAATTGAAATAAATTTCTAATTTAAAAATGGAATGCTTTGAAGGAACGTAACATATTATTGGCTCATCTAGGGTTGGATATCTTTCGATCAAGACCGAGTTTGTCCAAATCGGTTCAGGGGTTCGGGCTGGCGGCCGGCCGAACGGAACCTCCCCATAGAGTTAACATGGGGGCAAAACGAAAAAAACGTATAATTTAAAAATGGAAAGTTTTGGAGGAACGTGTTATATTATTGGCTCATCTAGGGGTGGAAAGCTTTCGATCAAGACCGAGTTTGTCCAAATCGGTTCGGGGGTTCGGCCTGGCGGCCGGCCGAAAGAAAACCCAAATTATTTTAATATATAAGAAGATAGAAACCCCCGTTCCGATTTGGACAAACTCGGTCTTGATCGAAAGCTCTCCACCCCTAGATGAGCCAATAATATATCACGTTCCTCCAAAACATTCCATTTTTAAATTATGCGGTTTTTTCGTTTTGCCCCCATGTTAACTCTATGGGGAGGTTCCGTTCGGCCGGCCGCCAGCCCGAACCCCTCAACCGATTTTGACAAACTCGGTCTTGATCGAAAGATTTCCAACCCTAGATGAGCCAAAAATGTGTCACGTTCCTTCAAAGCATTCCATTTTTAAATTAGAAATTTATTTCAATTTGCCCCATTGTTTTCAGTTAATATTTTTACCAACACAGGCAAAACGTCTTTTTAAGAGCGTGAAGAAAATCTACTTTGAAATTATCAAACTTCAATGTTTTGACGTTTTACTAGATTTATCGCAAAAGGATACTAGGCATTTTGGATTTAGGGTCACTTGGGGTAAGTGGGTCCCTGGGGTAAGTGGGTCACCCCCCTCTAACTAAACTATGTAAAGGACATTTCACACTTATTCACATTGATCATGTTACATTTTGTCACACTGATGGGTTTTGCATATATTAGAGTTTTGTGTCATTTCTTTTTAAGATTATAGAACTATTGTAAAAAAATTTCTATAATTTTTTTTTTGGAGAGTTCAAGATGCATTTTTCCAAGAAGTGTTTCCAGGAAAGGTTTCACTATATTTTAATGTTTTTTCAACTGTTGTGCCAGGTTTGACTTAAAATACATACTGCAATTTGAATTTTCACAAAATCTCTTATTTAAAAATTTTTAAGAGGGGGGTCCCACTTACCCCGTAATTTAAGCAAAGTAGGGGTAAGTGGGTCCCCTCATTATGGGGTAAGTGGGACTCCCTAGACTCACCATTTTAATGTTTACTGAAACATTTATAAGTAATTTATTGAAATTTTATATTAATTTTGAGTTTTAATATAAGCTGTGGTAAGTAAAGAAAACTATTAAGTTGGGTTTTTTTTTATTCACGTTGCCGAGAAATTAATTAAAACACACAGTGGGGTGGGGGAATAGTTTCGAGGGTTTTTTTATAAGTCTCCCGAACCATTCGAACCTGAAGAAAACATTCTGGAATTGTAGTGTTCCAAAAAGGGGTCCCACTTACCCCAACCAACCCTATTAATTTAAATGTGAGTAGATATCTCGTACATGGATTAAGTTACAATAAAATATTTTGTACCTAAAACTTCTATACTTTATCAAGTAAGACCCACTTACTCCCTCTTAAGTTTTGCTTGCTTTCAATCAAAATAAAAAGGGGGTGACCCACTTACCCCTTCCTATGGGGTAAGTGGGACCCCCGTCTCATTTTTTACAAAAAGACCAGTTAAGAAAAATGTAGAACATTATTTTAGAACCTAATTATAAATTTTTGTTTATTAATAGTGTCTTAAATAGAATATGTCATCAAGTTTAAATTGAACCTCTTCAAAAAAATTTTATGAACCTTCAAAAATGTACTGTTCCAAAAAGGGGCCCCACTTACCCCAAGTGACCCTATAAAAAAAAATTGCTGTTACAGGTTTAATTGAAGTATAACTTCTTTCTCTTCAGATGACGCATAAGAATAAATTAGTTGTGGTTAGAAAAATCTATACTTTGATTAAAAATATTGAATAGTTTAGCGCTGACGATGCAGCTTAGAAAAGTAATAAATTGTAAAAAATTTAACTGCGCTGCAAGCGTGTGGTAGTAACGAGCGAAGCTCGCATCAGCGCCAAAGGCGCGTAATCTAGCTGGTAAGACGCGGCTTTGCCGGGTCCGATCAAGACCGAGTTTGTCCAAATCGGTTCGGGGGTTCGGCCTGGCGGCCGGCCGAAAGAAAACCCAAATTATTTTAATATATAAGATAGAAACAAATACTCTTTGAAATGATGGTCATGAAGGGTTGCCTGAAAATTGCCAATCTGCGTATATTTGACGACTTATCGTACCTATCACATCAGTAAAGTTTTAACTCAATCTCCTTTGTGCCCCTTGTGCTCCCCAAACCCTTCATATTTCTTTGTAAAGATTTGTAAACACCATTCCAATGCTTCAGTTCATGTCATTGGGCGCCAAAGCTTTTTCTATAATTTTACAAGATGAAAGTTTTTACTGAGAGTTCTGAACCAATGATCAGTATCTTTCACGGCAGAATTTTATACATGAAAAGAGTAATAATTTTAATACATATAATACATTGTAAATATATTTGAAAAGTAGAAATAATTAATAATTTGTTTTTCTTTGTGTTGTAATTGGATTATTAGCTATAGCTAGATAAATAGTTGGTTTATACCGAAAATTTATATATGCAGCACGTTGTTTATTAGGAATTAGCATTTACGTAGTATCTCAAGAAACGCTAAATTTAAGAGGTAAGAATAAACGGGGTACAGAGTGGACCACCCTCTGTTTTTTATATTTCTTTTATGCTTTAAGTATTTCAAATTTAGTGAATAGATGGCACCCCTTACAGAGTTAGAACAAAGTTAGAATGTGTATGTTCTTACTTGACTAATGAGCCATTTTATTCCTGAATCTATTTAAAGTATGCAAAGTAAATTTATCCCTTCAAAGTTGACTGATTTTTTTCTTATATACAAAATATATATTAGGGTGGTCCTTATTTTTATAGTTTGGAAATCTTTATGCGTCGCCCCCCCCCCAAAATTGTTCCATCATACAAATAAATGATTTTTGCAAAATTTTAGCTCAATCAAAAAATAATAACACGTGCCCCCCAGGCCTCAAAGTTTCAAAAAAGTGCTGATTTTTTCAATTTTTTTTTAATTGAATTTTTTTTTTAGCTGAATTTTTTTGCATGGTACAAATCGTATGAACACCCTCAAGGGAGTTTTTGAATTCCCCATGAGTGAATCGCTTTTTTTGTTAAATTACATAGAATGTTAAGGGACTTGCCAAAATTTCGAAAATGTTATTTTTTTCTACATGATCAAATTTTATATTCAGCTTGAAATTCGGCAGAAATGTTTATTTTGGGAGTTGGAAAACTTTAAATTTACTTAATAAAATTTCCTTTCAGAATTTTTTTACATAATTTTTTCCCCATTTTTTTGAATTTTGAAAAATTTGTTTTAAGAAAGGCAGTTATGTTGCACATCAAATGAAAGATAATAAAATTACAAACAAAATGGCACTAATTTCAGGTTTTTAAGTTGTACAGTTCTAGAGTTATTAGCTGTTTTAAAATGCGGAAAAAACAACTTTACAAGAGTTATTTTTACTTTAAAAAATTTTTACTACCGAAAGAGGGGTGATAGAAGAATGGAATCTGGAACATTATAACTATAACTATGTTAGATTTTCATAAAAAAATCAAGAAGAATATGGGAGGGTTAAATCTTTGGGTTTTTTTTATATTTTATCCGAATGAGCTTAAATTTTGCATACATTATTATTTTCTATAGTGACACAAAACTAGGGGGCGACACCAACGGAATTCCCTAAAAAAAATTTTACCATACAAATAAGGACCACCCTAATATATATAGTAACCTCTTTTATCAGTGGACCATAGTGATCACTTAATTATAAGGTCCGTCTATAGTATAAATACTGGCTGATACGCTGCCCGGCCTTGAAACTGATATCTTTAAAAAAAAAACGTTTTAATACATTCGCAGTCTATGTCTTATATTGGATCAGAGAGGTATTAAAATCGATCCAATTGTCAAACATTTTAAATTTTGAATGATTTCTATATTGACAACATAATACCCATAAAAAAATATGTAGTATATCCTTCAAAAAAATTTTTAAACACTCGTATTTGCCCTGATTAATAATAATTTGCTGAAAATATTCAATACTTTAAAGCATATTCCTCCAATTAAAAAGAAAATTATAAATTGAAACTTGAATAATTGATTAAAACAAGAAAAATCATAAGCTGTGCAATTTAAACTCGCGAGAATATGACCGAAAGATGTCAATTCTTAACCTACAGGTCTCTTCTTCGTTCACATGCAGTTGCGTTTAAATTGAAATTTTTTTAATAGTTATTATTCAAAAATTACGATTGTTACAAATTCATAAGATATTCCTGCAACTAATGAATTTTATTGGAAGCCTTCAGAGCAATTTTCTTATTATTTGAGATCATGTGGTCGACTGTTCATTCACTGAACAGTTCTCATTAGTTTAATTTCGAAGTATCTTTAACTTTAAAAGGGGTAATTATTTTAGATTTTGCAAGGAGCAGGTTTTCATTCAGTGTAGCGTCAATATTGACAAATGACCAAAGGTTAAAATTACCATATTAAATACTGTGGGTTACTGCAATTTTTTTAAGTTGTATATATTTGGCGATTCTAGATTAACGGCAATTATCTGTTTGAAACTTCCATCTGTTTGCACGGAAATTGGTAAGCATCAACGAGAAGCTCAAAAAAACTTTGGAATAGAAAATTTGAAATTGAATTATTCAAATTTTAGACCCGTGGCTATTTTTGTGGACTAAATGGTATGAAACTTGGTTTTTCAGAGAGCTCTTTTAGAATCTGTAATAAACATGGATAGTTTCCATAGATAAATAGTGCTTCGTTTGATATGAAGACACCATCTTTTAAGGACTATAATTACAAATCCTTTTCAAGTAAGTGTGAAATCATGAAAATTGGCGTTTAAAGTATCCTTACTATATTAATCAACTTTTTTTAAGTTTCTGAAGTGTTAACATTTCTTATATTAGCCCTTAATAACATTATTATCAGTATGAAAAGTAATTAGTTAACAAATAGTTCCTTGGTACACAAAAATAACTAGGATTTACTTCAAAGCCTTTTATTTCAGCTGAGAAAAAAACATAATGCAAAGACAATCACAAAAATTCAATATGAGCTTATAAAAAACTCAGAAAAGAAAGTCCGGGATATTTTATCCAAGAATAGATCGAAGCGACTGGCTGACCGAGTAGGCAGCAGCCTCTGAAGAAGAAGAACTGAGGACGCTGATAAGAGAAGCGACGATCTCCAAGAGCACTTGCACAAGGACATCGGAGGAAGAAAGACCAGCTGATGAAGCGCTGACTTGGGAATAGGCGTTGGCGAATACACTGGAAAGTGCTCCGAGATTGAGTGAACCTCCTGGAGCCAAAATTGAGGCAGTGTTGGAGATTCTGCTAGAAGCCGCAGCCGAGGTAATAGCCGAAGAAGTGGTGGTAACAGTAGTGGTAACTGCTTGTGAGCCCGAACTGTAAGAACTAGAGGAACCATATCCTTGTGCGGCAGAGTAACTCGAAGCTCCCGCTCCAGCAGCGGCAGCAGATCCAGCACCAGCTCCACGTCCTGCTCCATAACCTTGTCCTGCGCCATATCCAGCTCCTGATCCGGCTCCAGATCCTGCACCAGCACCTGAACTTGCTCCGTATCCTTGTCCTGCTCCGTAACCTTGTCCTGCTCCAGATCCTGCGCCTGATCCTGCTCCGGCTCCAGATCCTGCTCCAGCGCCTGAACCTGCTCCGTATCCTTGTCCAGCTCCAGCACCGGTTCCTCGTCCTGCGCCATATCCGGCTCCTGATCCTGCACCAGCTCCTGATCCTGCACCAGCACCGGAACCTGCTCCGTATCCTTGTCCTGCTCCGTAACCGGCACCAGATCCTGCTCCTGCTCCGGCAGCGGCGGCAGCTCCAGCACCGGCTCCTTGTCCTGCTCCATAACCTTGTCCAGCGCCATATCCAGATCCGGCTCCTGATCCTGCTCCAGATCCTGCACCAGCACCTGAACCTGAACCGTATCCTTGTCCTGCTCCGTAACCAGCACCAGATCCTGCACCTGCTCCTGCTCCGGCAGCGGCGGCAGCTCCAGCTCCAGCACCGGCTCCTCGTCCTGCTCCATAACCTTGTCCTGCGCCATATCCAGCTCCTGATCCGGCTCCGGCTCCAGATCCTGCACCAGCTCCAGATCCTGCACCAGCTCCAGATCCTGCACCAGCTCCAGATCCTGCACCAGCGCCTGAACCTGCTCCGTATCCTTGTCCAGCTCCGTAACCGGCACCAGATCCTGCTCCTGCTCCGGCAGCGGCGGCAGCTCCAGCACCGGCTCCTTGTCCTGCTCCATATCCTTGTCCAGCGCCATATCCAGATCCGGCTCCTGATCCTGCTCCAGATCCAGATCCTGCACCTGCACCTGAACCTGATCCGTATCCTTGTCCTGCTCCGTAACCGGCACCAGATCCTGCACCTGCTCCTGCAGCGGCGGCAGCTCCAGCACCAGCTCCTCGTCCTGCTCCATAACCTTGTCCAGCGCCATATCCAGCTCCAGATCCGGCTCCTGATCCTGCTCCGGCTCCAGATCCTGCACCAGCTCCAGATCCTGCACCAGCACCTGAACCTGATCCGTATCCTTGTCCAGCTCCGTAACCGGCACCAGATCCTGCACCTGCTCCTGCTCCGGCAGCGGCGGCAGCTCCAGCTCCAGCACCGGCTCCTCGTCCTGCTCCATAACCTTGTCCTGCGCCATATCCAGCTCCGGCTCCAGATCCTGCACCAGCTCCAGATCCTGCACCAGCTCCAGATCCTGCACCAGCACCTGAACCTGATCCGTATCCTTGTCCTGCTCCGTAACCGGCACCAGATCCTGCACCTGCTCCTGCAGCGGCGGCAGCTCCAGCTCCAGCACTAGCTCCTCGTCCTGTTCCATAACCTTGTCCAGCGCCATATCCAGCTCCAGATCCGGCTCCTGATCCTGCTCCGGCTCCAGATCCTGCACCAGCTCCAGATCCTGCACCAGCACCTGAACCTGATCCGTATCCTTGTCCAGCTCCGTAACCGGCACCAGATCCTGCACCTGCTCCTGCTCCGGCAGCGGCGGCAGCTCCAGCTCCAGCACCGGCTCCTCGTCCAGCTCCATAACCTTGTCCAGCGCCATATCCAGCTCCAGATCCGGCTCCTGATCCTGCTCCGGCTCCAGATCCTGCACCAGCTCCAGATCCTGCACCAGCGCCTGAACCTGCTCCGTATCCTTGACCTGCTCCGTAACCGGCACCAGATCCTGCACCTGCTCCTGCTCCGGCAGCGGCGGCAGCTCCAGCACCGTATCCTTGTCCTGCTCCGTAACCTTGTCCTGCTCCAGATCCTGCGCCTGATCCTGCTCCGGCTCCAGATCCTGCACCAGCACCTGAACCTGCTCCGTATCCTTGTCCTGCTCCGTAACCTTGTCCTGCTCCAGATCCTACACCTGCTCCTGAACCTGCTCCGGCTCCAGATCCTGCACCAGCACCGGAACCTGCTCCATATCCTTGTCCTGCTCCGTAACCTCGTCCTGCTCCAGATCCTGCGCCTGATCCTGCTCCGGCTCCAGATCCTGCACCAGCACCTGAACCTGCTCCGTATCCTTGTCCTGCTCCATAACCTTGTCCTGCTCCAGATCCTGCACCTGATCCTGCTCCGGCTCCTGAACCTGCTCCGGCTCCAGATCCTGCACCAGCTCCAGATCCGGCACCAGCACCGGAACCTGCTCCGTATGCTTGTCCTGCTCCGTAACCTTGTCCTGCTCCAGATCCTGCACCTGATCCTGCTCCGGCTCCTGAACCTGCTCCGGCTCCAGATCCTGCACCAGCACCTGAACCTGCTCCGTATCCTTGTCCTGCTCCGTAACCTTGTCCTGCTCCAGATCCTGCGCCTGATCCTGCTCCAGCTCCAGATCCTGCTCCAGCTCCAGATCCTGCTCCAGCGCCTGAACCTGCTCCGTATCCTTGTCCAGCTCCAGCACCGGCTCCTCGTCCTGCGCCATATCCGGCTCCTGATCCTGCTCCGGCTCCAGATCCTGCACCAGCGCCAGATCCTGCACCAGCACCTGAACCTGCTCCGTATCCTTGTCCTGCTCCGTAACCTGCACCAGCTCCTGATCCGGCTGCCGCGGCTGCCCCAGCACCAGCTTGTGCGTTTGAACTGTAAGAACTAGAGGAACCATATCTTTGTGCGGCAGAGTAACTCGAAGCTCCAGAAGCTGCTCCTGCTCCGGCTCCAGATCCTGCTCCAGCTCCAGATCCTGCTCCAGCGCCTGAACCTGCTCCGTATCCTTGTCCAGTTCCAGCACCGGCTCCTCGTCCTGCGCCATATCCGGCTCCTGATCCTGCTCCAGCTCCAGATCCTGCACCAGCGCCAGATCCGGCACCAGCACCTGAACCTGCCCCGTATCCTTGTCCTGCTCCGTAACCTTGTCCTGCTCCAGATCCTGCTCCAGCGCCTGAACCTGCTCCGTATCCTTGTCCAGCTCCAGCACCGGCTCCTCGTCCTGCTCCATATCCGGCTCCTGATCCTGCTCCGGCTCCAGATCCTGAACTAGCTCCAGATCCGGCACCAGCTCCAGATCCTGCACCAGCACCGGAACCTGCTCCGTATCCTTGTCCTGCTCCGTAACCTTGTCCTGCTCCAGACCCTGCACCTGATCCTGCTCCGGCTCCTGAACCTGCTCCGGCTCCAGATCCTGCACCAGCACCTGAACCTGCTCCGTATCCTTGTCCTGCTCCGTAACCTTGTCCTGCTCCAGATCCTGCGCCTGATCCTGCTCCAGATCCTGCTCCAGCGCCTGAACCTGCTCCGTATCCTTGTCCAGCTCCAGCACCGGCTCCTCGTCCTGCGCCATATCCGGCTCCTGATCCTGCTCCGGCTCCAGATCCTGCACCAGCGCCAGATCCTGCACCAGCACCTGAACCTGCTCCGTATCCTTGTCCTGCTCCGTAACCTTGTCCTGCTCCGTAACCTTGTCCTGCTCCAGATCCTGCGCCTGATCCTGCTCCGGCTCCAGATCCTGCTCCAGCGCCTGAACCTGCTCCGTATCCTTGTCCAGCTCCAGCACCTGCTCCTCGTCCTGCGCCATATCCGGCTCCTGATCCTGCTCCAGCTCCAGATCCTGCACCAGCGCCAGATCCGGCACCAGCACCTGAACCTGCCCCGTATCCTTGTCCTGCTCCGTAACCTGCACCAGCTCCTGATCCGGCTGCCGCGGCTGCTCCAGCACCAGCTTGTGCGTTTGAACTGTAAGAACTAGAGGAACCATATCTTTGTGCTGCAGAGTAACTCGAAGCTCCAGAAGCTGCTCCTGCTCCGGCTCCAGATCCTGCTCCAGCGCCTGAACCTGCTCCGTATCCTTGTCCAGCTCCAGCACCGGCTCCTCGTCCTGCGCCATATCCGGCTCCTGATCCTGCTCCGGCTCCAGATCCTGCACCAGCTCCAGATCCTGCACCAGCTCCTGATCCTGCACCAGCACCTGAACCGGCTCCGTATCCTTGTCCTGCTCCATAACCTTGTCCTGCTCCAGATCCTGCGCCTGATCCTGCTCCGGCTCCAGATCCTGCTCCAGCGCCTGAACCTGCGCCGTATCCTTGTCCAGCTCCAGCACCGGCTCCTCGTCCTGCTCCAGATCCTGCGCCTGATCCTGCTCCAGCGCCTGAACCTGCTCCGTATCCTTGTCCAGCTCCAGCACCGGCTCCTCGTCCTGCGCCATATCCGGCTCCTGATCCTGCTCCGGCTCCAGATCCTGCACCAGCTCCAGATCCTGCACCAGCTCCAGATCCTGCACCAGCTCCTGATCCTGCACCAGCACCTGAACCGGCTCCGTATCCTTGTCCTGCTCCGTAACCTTGTCCTGCTCCAGATCCTGCGCCTGATCCTGCTCCGGCTCCAGATCCTGCTCCAGCGCCTGAACCTGCACCGTATCCTTGTCCAGCTCCAGCACCGGCTCCTCGTCCTGCGCCATATCCGGCTCCTGCTCCGGCTCCAGATCCTGCACCAGCTCCAGATCCTGCACCAGCACCTGAACCTGCTCCGTATCCTTGTCCTGCTCCGTAACCTTGTCCTGCTCCAGATCCTGCGCCGGATCCTGCTCCGGCTCCAGATCCTGCCCCAGCACCTGAACCTGCTCCGTAACCTTGTCCTGCGCCATATCCAGATCCAGCACCTGATCCTGCTCCGGCTCCAGATCCTGCACCAGCACCTGAACCTGCTCCGTATCCTTGTCCTGCTCCGTAACCTGCACCAGATCCTGCGCCAGCTCCGGCTGCCGCGGCTGCTCCAGCACCAGCTTGTGCGTTTGAACTGTAAGAACTAGAGGAACCATATCTTTGTGCGGCAGAGTAACTCGAAGCTCCAGAAGCTGCTTCTGCTCCTGCTCCAGATCCTGCTCCAGCGCCTGAACCTGCTCCGTATCCTTGTCCAGCTCCAGCACCGGCTCCTCGTCCTGCGCCATATCCGGCTCCTGATCCTGCTCCGGCTCCAGATCCTGCACCAGCTCCAGATCCTGCACCTGCTCCTGATCCTGCACCAGCACCTGAACCGGCTCCGTATCCTTGTCCTGCTCCGTAACCTTGTCCTGCTCCAGATCCTGCGCCGGATCCTGCTCCGGCTCCAGATCCTGCTCCAGCGCCTGAACCTGCGCCGTATCCTTGTCCAGCTCCAGCACCGGCTCCTCGTCCTGCGCCATATCCGGCTCCTGCTCCGGCTCCAGATCCTGCACCAGCTCCAGATCCTGCACCAGCACCTGAACCTGCTCCGTATCCTTGTCCTCCTCCGTAACCTTGTCCTGCTCCAGATCCTGCGCCGGATCCTGCTCCGGCTCCAGATCCTGCCCCAGCACCTGAACCTGCTCCGTAACCTTGTCCTGCGCCATATCCAGATCCAGCACCTGATCCTGCTCCGGCTCCAGATCCTGCACCAGCCCCTGAACCTGCTCCGTATCCTTGTCCTGCTCCGTAACCTGCACCAGATCCTGCGCCAGCTCCGGCTGCCGCGGCTGCTCCAGCACCAGCTTGTGCGTTTGAACTGTAAGAACTAGAGGAACCAGATCTTTGTGCAGCAGAGTAACTCGAAGCTCCAGAAGCTGCTCCTGCTGCAGCTCCATAACCTTGTCCTGATCCTGCTCCGGATCCAGATCCTGCACCAGCACCGGAACCAGCTCCGTAACCTTGTCCCGCTCCAGATCCTGCGCCTGCTCCAGCTCCAGATCCTGCACCAGTACCTGAACCTGCTCCATATCCTTGTCCTGCTCCGTAACCTTGTCCTGCGCCATATCCAGCTCCAGATCCGGCTCCTGATCCTGCTCCGGCTCCTGATCCTGCTCCGGCTCCTGATCCTGCTCCGGCTCCAGATCCTGCTCCAGATCCGGCTCCAGATCCTGCTCCGGCTCTAGATCCTGCACCTGCTCCGTATCCTTGTCCTGCACCATATCCAGTTCCAGATCCTGATCCTGCTCCGGCTCCAGATCCTGCTCCAGCACCAGAACCTGCTCCGTATCCTTGTCCTGCACCATATCCAGCTCCAGATCCGGCTCCTGATCCTGCTCCGGCTCCTGATCCTGCTCCGGCTCCTGCTCCGGCTCCTGATCCTGCTCCGGCTCCAGATCCTGCTCCAGCACCAGAACCTGCTCCGTATCCTTGTCCTCCACCATATCCAGCTCCAGATCCTGCACCAGCACCTGAACCTGCTCCGGCTCCAGATCCTGAACCTGCTCCGTATCCTTGTCCGGCTCCGTAACCGGCACCTGATCCTGCACCAGCTCCTGCTCCGGCAGCGGCGGCAGCACCGGCTCCTCGTCCTGCTCCATAACCTTGTCCTGCGCCATATCCAGCTCCGGATCCTGCTCCGGCTCCAGATCCTGCACCAGCTCCAGATCCTGCACCAGCACCTGAACCTGATCCGTATCCTTGTCCTGCTCCGTAACCGGCACCAGATCCTGCACCAGCTCCTGAAGCAGCTGCAGCTGCAGCTCCAGCGCCAGCGCCAGCTCCTTGTCCTGCACCGTAACCTTGCCCTGCTCCGTATCCTGCACCGGCACCAGCTCCTGCTCCGGCTCCTGCACCGGCTCCTGCTCCTGCTCCGTATCCTTGCCCAGCTCCATAACCGGCTCCTAATCCTGCACCTGAACCTGCGGCGGATCCTGCTCCGGCTCCAGCTCCTGCTCCCTGTCCGGCACCGTTGGATTGTGCGGTTCCGTAAGCAGCTCCGGAAGATACGCTGGATGCTCCGTATGATGTGCTGGTTTGCGAAACGGCCTGGGTTCCATATGATTGGGCGCTGCTTGCTTGTGAAACCTGGGACGAGCCTCCGTATGGTATACTGTTGCTGTATCCTGCTCCGGCGCTTGCGGCTGCTCCGGCACTTGCACTTGCGCTTGCACCTGCACTTGCTCCTGACTGTTCAACGAAGTCTTGGGCCAACATGTTGATGATTCTTCCGATTTCTCCAATGAACACCGAGTCACTTTGTCCAGTGGTTTGGATCATGGCGTTATTCATGGCGTCCATGATGGCTGAGCTCATGGACGAAACGGACACGCCACTGTCTCCTGAAAGAAATTGTCATTCATTAATCACCAGTTTTTATTTTAATATTTCATGCAACTCTTGGGGGGGTATTCTTTAAGTTGTCTGCAAAAGGTGTATCGCACTTTTACCACCACTTTTCACCACTTTTTAACTTAATATTTAAAATATATAAATCGCCATGTTCATGCAACTCTTGGAGGTATTCTTTAAGTTGTCTACAAAAGGTACTTCGCAACAATTTCTTAAGTCACCACTTTTTTAACTTAATATTTAAAATGTATAAATCGACATGTTCATGCAACTCTTGGGGGTATTCTTTAAGTTGGCTGTGAAAGGTATATCGCAACAATTTCTTAAGTCACCACTTTTTAACTTAATATTTAAAATGTATAAATCAACATGTTCATGCTACTCTTGGGGATAATCTTTAAGTTGTCTACAATAGGTATATCGCAACAATTTCATAAATCACCAATTTTTAACATAATATTTAAAATGTATAAATCGACATGATCATGCAACTCTTGGGGGTATTTAAGTTGTCTACAAAGGGTATATAGCAACAACTTCTTAATTCACCACTTTTTATTAAAATTACTATGGTTATTTTCAAAAATTTTCATTTTCAAGACGCAGTCGCTTGGGGTAATAATAAGATACACGTATGTCGCCTTTACTTAGCAGGTGGATATTTTTTACAAAGAAAGCTGATAATGGTATAATCATTCTGTAAAAAAATCAGCTTCATAAACTTAAAGGAAAATCCTGTGGAATTTTGCATTTTTCTTATTACCTCCCCATTTGCAACTTATTACCCACTCTACCCTACTAATGTAACCATAAATGATATTTTATTATAAACCTTTCTTGGGATTTAAAATTTAAAGCTTATAATTATATGTACTTTCCCCCAACCACCTCTGCTCTAATACTAAACATTTAATACATTGCTCAAACTCTTAAATTTTATTAACAGAAAAGTGCGTTTTCTTAGTAAAAGGGTATTCATACCCACCAAAAAAATGTCATGGGTTTTTTTTCATTTTTTCCCCACATTTCATTTTTTCGACATGCCGTGTTTTGTGAAACATTTATTTATTCCACTTAAAAAGAGCACCCATTAATAAATGTCATCCAGTTACATTCTTTTTAAATTAAGAACATTTTAAATACCTATTCGTATTTTGGGATAGAAATAAAGTTCAAAATTAAAGCAAGCAAAAATTTTTAAAATACCATATAAACTGTACTTCTTTAAATTCTGTTATTTGATGACTGATAACAGTTTAATTTTCCTCAGTCTAATTTTTCCTAATTTTCCGCGACTCACAGTTATGGAACCTCTGCATTAGGGAGATATGAGACTACAGATAGACTTAATATGTGAGGCGGAAAGCGAAAAGGGACTTCTTGTCGGCAAAGTTGATTTCGAGAAAAAGCCAAAAAACCGGAAGAAGGTTTCTCTCAATTATCGATCCTTGGACCCTTTAGAACCAAATAGTATTGGGTTTGGGCACAATTTTAAGCGAATTTAGCCATTGGAATCATTCCTTAACTCTGAAAATAACGAGAGGGTAGCATTTTGAAAGTTTAAGGTCGTTTTTCGCGAAATCCACTTATTCTATTATTTACAGGCGATTCGTCATTTTTTGAGCTACAAGGATGATGATGGTCTTAAAATCTTCATAAATCTGTACAGATTGAGAAAAAAATAATAACTCCATTTCGACAAACGCCGACAAGAGGTCCCTTTTCGCCTCACATATAGATATTACGGGAAAAATGGTAAACCAGGCATTATTAATAATGCCCGAAGTGTCGCGGGTAATGTGATAAATTCAATGACATTTCTCGAAGAGTATTTATCACTTAGCCTGGAATACGCGGGCATTATTGATGATGCCAGGATTTATCACATCGCCCGTAACATATATATTTAATTAAAAACACAATGCACAGCAATATGAAGTGGGTTGCTTGAAGATGCATTTTTTTAAACAACGATTAAAATTTAAGAACCTATGATAGTGCTGCTGCTTTAACCTCCTCAAGGAGATTTCAACTTAATACAAAAATTCTATGCAATGCAATAGAGAGTGTGTAGAAGATTATAATGGGAGTTCAAATTAGAGTGGGGTTCTTAGAGGGCTATTGTTTTTAGCTAACTTGGGCTTAAGGGTTGCTTTATGGTGCGGTTTCTTAATAGTAAGCATAAGACTGAAGGGAGTGTAAATTTGTGGTTTTTAAAGAGGGTTATTGCTTTTTAACTTCCTTAGGAGTCTTTTAGGTAGACTTCTTTTAAAACAATTTGAGCAGGATTAGGTACTGGATCTCTGTGATAATGTTTCTTATTAAATTTATAAGATTAAATAGAGCTGATAAAGTGGTGGTTGTTAGAGAGTTATTGCTTTTAGCTTAAGACGTTTGAGATAGAAACGTTAGTGCAAAAATTCAATTGCATCGTTTAAAGGTTGGTTGAACGATAGGTTTTTTAATAGGATGTATAATAATACCAACAGGAGAAATAATTTGACAGAAAAACCAAAACTCTGAAAAGAAGTACTACATGGCCAAATGATACCAACGCAGGTTTTGCACAAAAACGTTTGTTCATCGTTTATAAAGTACCGCCACCCCTAAAATTGAGTGGAAAAATCAGTTTCCATAACTATAGCCACAATATTGTAAGACGCCAAAGGTTTTTCTCCTGGCAGTATGACTATAGAACATTGAAGAGCGCTTAATAAATTGGTGGTTCTTTGAGAGCTATTGTTTTTAGCTTACTTCGAGAGTACAAAAACTCAAATCAATGTTTAAGGATTGCTTGAAGGATAGGCTTCTTAATAAAATTTAGAAGATTGAAGGGAGTTTGAATTAAAGTTTTTCTGAGCTATTATAGCTTCCTAAGGGAGTTTGAGATAGATATTCCTGTACAAAAACTCAAAGCAATATTTAAGGATTGCTTGAAGGATAGATTTCTTAATAAAATAATGTAGAAGATTGAAGGGAGTTTGAATTATTGTTTTTCTGAGCTATTTCTTATAGCTTCCTAAGAGAGTTTGAGTTAGATATTCCTGCACAAAATTCAGTGCACTGTTTAAAGTTCGCTTGCAGGATAGGTTTCTTAATAGATTGCTTGGAGTTTGAATTAGATGTTTGTTTGGGATCCGTTCATTTGCTCGACCCTCAAATGCCTGAGAATTCTCCTTCCTTCCCGTTGTATCGCATTGGCGATGATGATATCGGGCAAGCGTAAGATTGTCGGGATTTCGAACCAGACCCGTTTGTTTTATAAAACTCCCTTTCTCCTCTCAAACTCTGGCATCTTCCATCGTAGTAAAATAATAAAACTAATAATTGGATTTTTTGTGCACTCGAAGATGAATGCTAAAAAAATCTCATGGTCATGGTCAAGCGGAGCAAATGCAGTTAATGCAGTGCACTCCATAAGGATGGAATTTTCGCTTCGATAGGTTTTTAATAGAATGCAGAAGATTGCTTGGAGTTTGAATTAGATGTTGAGGGAGGTAACATAGTCACCACTATAAATATGCCATCTTTTACATTTTCAAAATGTTCCATATGGAAGGTTAGAAGCGGAGCAAATGCAGTTATTGCAGTGCTCTCCATAAGGATGGAATTTTCGTTTCGTCGAAGGATAGTTTTCTTAACAGAATGCAAAAGATTACAAATGGAGTTGGAATTAGATGTTTTTGGAATTTAGGGAGTTTGAGATAAGGACTCACCAGAGAAAGCGATCTCAGCGACTGAAGAGGCGAAGGCCATGTTCAGCCCCTGCAGCTTAGCTTTGGAGGCGTTGGGGTTCCTCTCGATGGTCGAGATGATGGTGTCTCTGATGGAGGAGATGTCATCCAGCTGGTCGTAGGTCAACATGCCCGAGTTGCCCAACGCTCCGGTGAAAGAGGTCATGAACTGCTCGGCGCTCTGCTTGTTGCCCCAGATGCTGGCTGCATGAGCGAACATGCTGTGGGCCAACAGCACCACTGCGATGAAAGATAGCTGACTGAAGAACTTCATGTTGTTGCTGTTGCTCGATGGCTGAGTTGCTGTCGAGGTGTGGTTTGTCCTGGTTGTCCGGGGGCTCTTTATACCCCCGTGTTCGTGATGGGTGTCGAAGGATCGTGACAGCGAGGGTCGTAAAGCCGTCGCCTGGTGGCGTCAGAAGCGGGGAGGTTTGTGGGTTCAGGCCCGGGTTGTTTGTGCTGCGCGTTTTTACGGCGTTTCTTTCGCGCCTCGAGGCGTGATGGAAGGACAGGTGACGAGTTTTATGGGTTTCTGGAGGATTTTGCTTTTTGAAACATAGTTCGGAAGTTTTTTTTTTCTAAGTAAAACTTTAATATAGTTGTTATCACCCAGGCCCGTATTTAGGGTTTATGCCGCCCCCCTATTTCATTTTATGTTTCAAGAAAATGTAAAGTGTTGGGGTCCCAAGAAATTTTTTGACATTTCTCCCTTTAAACTAGAGTTTTTATATCGTTTTGAATCTCTTTGTGGGAAACTAACGAAGGGAACTGCTTCTTGTAAGTGGCAAACTTTTCAAGGGGGAAAAGCACTGTTAACAGGAGTTTGTTTGTGTTTTTTTTGGGGGGGGGTTTGGAGGGGGGTCTGGGGGTTACCCCCCAGTAAAATTTTTGAAATTTGACCCTAAAAAGTATTGTTTTTACTCTTTTGAGACCCTTTGGGTTGCACCCGAAGAGTATTTCTCCTTATAAGTTGCAGAATTTTTAAGGGAAAAACAATATAAAAATTGATATCAAAATTACGGCCTGAACTGGAAAGCCACGATACTATGATACCCTCAAAAAGCTATTACTTATTCTTCTTCACTATGAATGATTTAAATTTCATTTTGAAAAATGATAGTCAAACAAAAAATACAAAAAACTGTTAACTGCCGCCCCCCAAAATTTTGCCGCCCTGTGCTATAGCACATGTTGCACGTGCCTAAATACGGCCCTGTTATCACCCAAGCGTTCAAGATTCGTCCAATTTTTGTTATGCCAAATTTCGTTTACTTCTAGCAGCAGTCAGGTGCGGATCCAGCAAGGCTCCAAGGGAGGGCACTTTTCTAGACCATCACCTTTACCTTTTGAGAAAAATGTCGAAATGTTGGGGATTTTTCAAAAAGCATCACTCAAGATCCCCGTTTGGTACCGCTGGGGGGTATGGGGGTCTTCCCCCAGAAAAAACTGTAATACTCTTAAATTTTTTCTTAAATGTGTCAGTCGTTTTAAAATAACAGTGAAAAAGTAATATACACAATTTAAATAACAATTGTTGTGGTTTTATGTTTGAATTCGGTGCTTATTCCGCTAAACCAATGTTAAAAGTTTGTCCTTTCTCGTAGTGGAATTTGATACTAACATTTAGTAGTTTGAAAATTAAATCACATGAGCTACCCTTTAACCATGTTTAGTAAAATTTGATCAGGATATTTCCCCTTATGCTCGTTTCATAAAGTTGAACTTTAGCTATTACCCCTTGTATATTGAGGGTTTCATAGAAAAAACTTGGATGGTGATTCACACAGAGAATACAATCATTTGAAGTTTATAATGGAACGCTATATATCAATGTGATTTGGAATAATGTTAAGAACCCAATCTTACAAAATAAGACAAAATAATCAAGTACTTTGAATGAATTTAAAATACAACGATTTTTATTTGCAACTTAAAACATTAAAATAGACAATTGTTTCGGGGATGCTTGAGAACCCCTTCGTCAGTATAAGTTCCAACAGTCTGACGGAGAATATAAATAGAAAAAATATTGTCTATTTTAATGTTTTAAGTTGCAAATAAAAATCGTTGTATTTTAAATTCATTCATATTTTGCAACGTATTGGATTATTATTTTTGAAATCAAGTACTTTCTTGAATGTAGTTCTTTTATTACATATGAAAACTACAGTACAAAGAATAAATATATTTATTAGTCATTCCTTAGTTTGGAATCTGAATTTTTTTCTGTGAGTTAAAATAAAGGACGAAAGTTTCTTAGGATAAAAAGATTGAACAGAAAATTGAAAAACAGTAAAGAGAAATGTCATACTGAAATACAAACTTTCAAAAAGAAAATTAAATAAATTATCTCTGAAATCTAAGCTAAAGAAATATTTGTATGGCTAATTTGGTAATGTTATAAGTCACCACTAAATATTCTAAATAAATTAAAATATAAAATAATATATATTATATGTAGAATTGGTGCAATATCTGATGACAATTTTGAAACACACACGTGCAGTAAAAAATTAAAGCATGTGGAATTAATTCAGTAATCTCGTATTGATAACTCATTCAGTAATTCCGATTATTTAGTGAATTACTGAATGAGTTATCTCTTTTTGCAATAAGGTTTTTGTAATTCTATAGATAGGTCGACTGATGAAGTTAGGCCTAACGATTTCTATCTAGAACGCACATTCCTACTGTAATTAATTCCACATGCCTTAATTTTTATGAGCACGTGTGTGTCCTACATTGTCATCAGATATTGCCACATATCAGTGATCTACGCATGTGGTTGTTTTCGAGAATCTCTCCAGGACAGCTGATCAGCGATCTTTACGATCATCGTAAACCTGGAGAACTCCCTCATGAATAAAACATTGATATTGTTGGCGAGGAACTTTTCCAGAGCTTTCCGATCACAATTGTGAACCCCGTCGATTTGATCCGACGTGATGGGAGAAGAAAGCACTTGTATCCACCAACTGCAGAGAAAAGTTAGTCTTTCTAGAGAGTAAGTATGAGGTAAGTTGAATGTAACTATAGAGACATCCCGCTTTTTGCCTCGTTGTCCCACAGTTTAAATATCTCGCTCTACTGATTAAGGTCCACCTAATGAGAAACACATAAACAAACTATATTAATTGAATCGTCAGTTACAAGAAGGGAATAAGTCCAAAAAATGGCAAATTGACTTTTTGTGCGCAAAAAAATCTCCAAGCTTCGCTCTACACATGAGTGTAAAGAGGAAAAAATAGCTACCCCCTATCGGCAGATATAGCCCCTTGAATTTGCGAAATCGATGTCCATTCATTGTATTTTTTTTATTAAATTTGAAATTTAACTTAATTTGTCTTTTTTTTTAACCAATGGATGTTTGACTCCATTGATATTCACTTACTCCATTGATAGCGCCTTAATCACCCAGTTTTATAGTAATTTTTAATTTTATTCGTCTTAGTCTTTCTATCTTTCACTTTCGTACCGTGAACTAAGCAGAAATATAATTTAATTGTCAATTTAAGTGGTTTTTAAGAATTTGGTTCAGCTAAAATTTCATAAGGTTTAAGAAGGGAATAAGTCCATCCTCTTTTTTTTTAACTGTAAAACATTTTTAAATATACTTATATTTTTTTCGATGATTGTTCTGTATTCTTATCATAATTTTAATGATTATCTGTGATCATTATTTTCTGAGTAATATATCTTGTTCCAAAAAATAAAAATCCTCGTAGTCATGTGAAAGATCGCCAAATCTCCAACGGTGAGATAGATACCTTGATTACTCTAAAAAATACTGAAGATAACTCCTATCCATGAAAAGTTAGATTAGCCAGACTTGCCAACCTCTGAAAGTCAAAAATCAGGAGATTTTCCATAGAAATCAGGAGAAATTTTTATCGATGTATAGCCCATCGCAAACCAATTATAAAGATATAATATGTGCTCAAAATAAAAATTTAACCGTTTTAAAACCATACAACCATACTTTTTCGCAATCGCACTGTCCGGGAACATTTTTCTGAAGAGAGCTCCGGAATGGTCCTCCACACTGATCGTTAAATTATGCTCCAATATATAAGAATGCTGTAAAAAGGCATTCAGCATTACTTATACCGTCTGATCATTCTGTATTACAAAAATCTTTTGGTTATTTTCCACACATTTCGCATTTTCCTTATGCATATTTCGAAAAAAGCGGGAGATTTTCGGGGAAAATCCGGAGGGCGGGAGGAGAGAGCGAAAATCCGGAATCTCCCGCCAAAATTCGGAGAGTTGGCAAGTATGGATTAGCGGTTTTGGTGAGTTGTCAACTATATGTTTTGGCACTTTATTTTTTGGAGTTTTATTTTTTGATCGACATATTTTTCATCATAAATTAATGATTATTATCTGTGGAAAACCGTATCGTTTGAAATTAATTTTAATTTTTAAGCCAAAGAAAACCAATAAAACTCAAACTCATGAGTTTTTTGCCTCAAACCATCCCGGATTTTTACGATTCAACTCAAAATTTAATCATTAAACCCATTTTTAGCGATTAAGTCTGAACATGATATTCAAACCCTGGTCTAAAATAACCGAAAATGAATTGAAAACATTCTTTTTAAGAGAGTCAAATTTACAAAATTTTCTCTGTGAGGGGACCTATAGACTCCTCTTTTTGGCATAAGCTATTGATAACTCCCAAAATTTAAAAATTAAATGCAACAAAATTATATTTTTACACGATTTTGAGATGTAAATTTTCCTTATCATGCGTGAGGTAGAATTGGTATCTAAAAATATAATTCTTTTGGAACGATTGTACTCACCACTATAATGTCTAATTAATTAAAAAAATATAAGAAAACCGATATTACTAGTTTGATTTATCCCCTCAACCCTCCCTAGTTCTGTCCGTTCTGGAACCGGCTAGAACGACACCACGCGTTTGCTCCCTGCACCAGCAAGCCCTAAGCAACTCAAGAAATATTCCCCCCTTACCCCCTTGGGCTGCCCAGTACTGAATGCATCCCATCAAGATGTGTGTCTAAAAAAACTCTTGAATTCATTCACTCTTGTAACTCTTTCTGTAACTCATTCGCAGCAAAAGCAGGCTTCGCCTGCTGTGCACTGCAATAAAGTATTTATCTAGTAGTAGTTTGATTTACGATGTTACATGACGTTCTGGAAAATTCAAATTATTTTCATAGATTTGATTGAGTCCATGCCATCGAGTGTGCCCGGTTGTACGCTCCTGTACGCCATATTTTCTACGTTGAGCTGAAAGTCGAAAATTCGTGTTTTGTGGAATAGGTAAGTATTTACATGCTTTTTGAACAAAATAACCTTTTACATTTTAAGCCTAATTTTCCTTTGATAACTTAAATATTTTTTCCAGCCTTAAAAACCGGCTTGCCTGATTTTAGTTCGGCCTCAAGGGTTGGGACGAGTACAGCAATCCTTAGGGGTGAGTTTTAATACTATTTTTTCTGCTTCAAAAAAACACCCTGTTCTAGGAGTACTCAATAGTGAAATATCAAGACATTCTGACCACTGATTCTTTTTTTTTTTTAAAGAGTTTTAATATCTAAACTTTAATTGTAATCGCCCTATACACATTGAAAAGAACAGAACAATATCATAAAAAGTTCAACGTTGAAGAAAAATTCTGAGAACATCCCAGATCACTGAATCTCAAAAGTTTTTAACTCCTTACTCATGAAATAGCAGTTCTTAGAGAAAAGTGTCCTTCAAATATTAAGTAAGCACCTTACGGGGGGGTTGCTCTTTAATTATTTTTCCTGGGAGAGGGGTCAAAAATGACCAAAAACATGCTTATGTATTGCTTACGAACATCCCCAAATAAATGAGTTTATAAATGTACTCTTCATGTCCAAAAATTAAGGGTAATTTTGATTTCTTTAGGAATAATCACGCAAATCTTACTATCTTTTTAAAAATAGAATTCATGGCATAGGATATATCATTATAAGATACAGGGTGAATCGAAACTCATGGAAATCCTCTCGATTGGGGACAAGAGTGTTTCCAGAAGCAATCGTCTTACTTTGAAGATAATTTTTTAAACACAAAGGGGTCATTTTATTCCAAATCATCCAGCGAAAACTTAATTTTACACCCTGGGTTCTCGGATGTTCATGAAATTTTGTATTCTCAATTTATGTAATTGTGTATTCAAGTTAAGGAAAGATACAAATTTTTATCCAATTTTATCAAATAGTTTCAGAGTTAAGGCTGTTGAAAGTTTTACACATCCTGATTTCTCGCGACTCCCAAAATTTAAAAATTCAATGCATTTAAATTTTATTTTTACACGATTTGGAAATCTACATTTTCCTTATCATGCATGCGGGAGAATCGATACCTAAAAATACAATTCTTTTGTAACGATTACATTCACCACTATAATGTCTAATTAATTAAAATAAACATAAAAGGCCAACCCTTGTCATTCTAGCTGTTTCTTTTCTACTGCTGGTTATTTAAATCAATCAAATCTATTAAACGATTTGATTTTTAAACATATTAGTCCAGTCAAATTGTGCTCAAATAAGGCCGTTTTGGGGAAAACTTGGGGTAGAAGATATTTTTCGCTATCTGTTTGTTTTTTGGGGTGCTGAATCCCAATCGGACGTTTGCCAACAAACTTTGTGAAAATTCGAAAAAAATTGGCAAAAATTCGCCCCTTTTTCTCGTTTTCTTTCCTAGAACGTAACCTTTGCACTTCTGAGAAAAACATGCAATACAAAAATAAAGAACACAAACCAAGCAACAAAAATAGCAATTGAAACTTTTCTCTCAGGTAAAGGGTTTAGACGCTAGAGTACGCTTATTATTGGGAAGTTTTTGTTCGATTGGCGGGAAAATCCAAAAAATGTCACTGGTATCATCGAAAAGTGACCTGTTTTGAAGCAGGATACTATTAGAACTACTTTAATAATATGCTAAGTACTTGCAATTAATCTTCTTCATACTCCAATGATCATTAATTAATGTTGAGCTATAATTACGCTAATTTCTTAATATTTTTGGCGATACTAGTGACATTTTTTGGATTTCCTACCAATCGAACGAAAATAGCCCTTTTTTCAACGTGCTCTATAGACGAAACTACGCGTCTGAGAGAAAAGTTGTAACCGACTTTTTTGTAGCTTGGTTAGTGTACTTTATTTTTTGTACTGACTGTTTAGCTCAGAAGCGCAAAGGTAATGTTCTAGGGCAGGGGTTCCCAACCTTTTTGCACCTGCGTACCACTTGACTTTTTGAGAAATTTTGGCGTACCACCAGACCTAATTTTTTAATAAACGTATAATACTTACTCTTCTAAAAGTGTTCAAAGGCTTTTTGAATTAAATTCCTGAGAAAACTTCATATTTAATGGTTAGATATTTGTTTATTTATAACATTCTTATAATAAAGGAGAAATAAAAAGATGAAAATGGTATTAATTTACAGTTTTATTTATTATACCCAACCCATAGGTCTAAAAACATACAAATGAAAAATTAGTACAAACTCAGCAAAAAATTAATCATCATACAAAATATACTTTTATAGTCTTTATTGCGAAATTGCGCGTACCACCTGAAACGTTCCCGCGTACCACCGGTTGGGAACCCCTGTTCTAGGGGCAGAAAACGAAAAAAAATGGCGAATTTTTGCCATTTTTTCGAATTTTCACAATGTTCCGTCACGAAATTTTGTTGGCGAACCTCAGAATCGGATACAGCACCCCGAAAAACATACAGATAGCGAAAAATATCTTTTACCCCAAATTTTTTCCAAAATAAGTACTATTTGACTGGACTTTAAGTGTGGATATTAATGTTTCCTATCAAAATCAGATTAACTGACTAATCTGACTTTGATAGGAAACATTAATATCCACACTTATGTTTATAAATCAAATCGTTTAATAGATTTGATTGGCTTTCAAAACCGTGAGTACAAACAAGCCATCGAGGGTGCCCGATTTTACTCTCCTGCAAATCTGAATACAGTGCCATATTATGCCTTATTTTCTACTTTTTGCTGAATGTTGAAAATTTCGAGTTTTGTGGAATAAGTAAGTATTTACATGCTTTTTGAACAAAAAAAATACATTTTAAGCCTAACTTTACTTTGATAATTTAAATATTTTCTCCAGCCCTAAAATCAGGGCTAACACTAAAAACAGGCTTGCTTGTTATCTTGCCTGTGTTTTGTTCGGCAACAAATGGTTGAGACGAGTACAGCAACCCTTAGGGGTCAGTTTTGGTACTATTTTTTCTGCGTTAACCCCCTGTTTTAGGAGTACTGGTGAAATATCAAGACATTCTGACCACTGGTTCTTTTTTTTTTACTACTTTTTTGCCTACCACATTACACACCAAAAATAGTTTTTGGTATTTACGTATTATCCCGCCGACCGCGCCGCTGAAGAGCATGTTAGTACCAAATCTCTGACTGTACCGCTAAATCTGACGGTCGTTGAACGGTCGACGGGATAATATTTAATATTATTAATTATTAATATCAAATTTTCTAATATTCTAATTTCTAATATTTTTCTCATCGATAGCAGTAGTGCGGAGTGAACAACAGTAGAAGTGCAGTTGTCCACGCCATACACACATTCGCATGCATATTTTTTTATCAAGGTGCCTCATTCATCCATCTCCACACGGACACGAACAGTTTTACTTCGTTTCGCAATAAAGGGAACGTGATTTATAGTTTATATCAGGGTTTGAAATTGATAATTATGGAATCGGAGAAAAAAACTAAAAAGCAGATCAAAATATTAATTGCCACTTTAAAAAAATCAGGCAATGTTTTAAATTAAACATGGAACATCGTTTGACGATCCGAAAAAAAAATCGTGTAGTAATCGTTACTGATGATCATTATTTTAATGATTTTATCTATGAGCATTTTTTTTTTAGTTTTACTTTTCGTGCCTAAAAATAAAAATCATGTTTGTCGCCCAAATAAGACGATTTTGTCGCCCGAATGATTGACAAATCACCAATGGAGAAATACCTCGATTATTATGAAAAGTACTGAAGAGAACACCTAGCCTCGAAAATTTATTTTTTGAGCGACATATTTTTAGTCATTAATTAATGATTATTATCTGAGCTGAGTATAACCATACCGCTTTGATTTTTAATCGAAACCAATACGATGAGTTTTTAGGCTTCAAACCAGGCTTGATTTTTACGATTTTACTCAAAATGTAATCATCTTGGCGATAAATTTAAATCATTAAATTCAAACCAACTGTTTCCAGAAAGGATTGAAATTAATAGTTATGAAAATAAAAAATCCCTCGAAATCGGATCATTTCTCTTTTGCTATAACTAACACCTTTGCCTTAAATTTGTGAATTTTCAAGGAATTCAAATCCATATATTATTTAAATTTTTTCAGTGATCAAATAATTAATGTAACTACTTTGCACCGGTTGAAAATTAGTTCTTTGGCCGTACATTTTCGTTTTCGGACGGTATAATAAGGAAGTTAAATACTTCTTGTGATAAAAGTATTAAAGAAGTTAAATACTTCTTGTGATAAAAGTATTAAAATGATAATGAAGCTAATATTTCATTCTCATCAATAACCACCAGTAATTTAGTTACTTCATATATTTATATAAATTACATTTTGAATAAACGTGAATTATTGGAGTTGTTACTCCTCTTTCTAATCCTCTCAGCAGAGTGGGATGTTATACAAGAAAATAACTAATATCGTTCATCAAGCTTTCCTAGATTTATACAATTGCTAAGATGGCTTTAACGAAATGAAGGATTATACTAATTTGCAACGTTTTTTGAAGATGACTTTACGACGCGCGGAAGAAAACTGAGTTAAAAATTGGGCAGGGGGAAACCCTAACGAATAGCTTCTTAAAAACACTTTTTTTAATGCTAAAATTCCAAAGAATTTCTGGGGGAGAACCCCCTTTAATATTTTGACACCTGTTTAATTGTGTTTTCCCATTGAAAATTCTGCCTTTTAAAGGAAGCTATTCTCTTTTAGGAAGTTTTAAAACTGATGGAATACTATAGTTTAAAAGGGCGTGTTTGCAAAAATTTTCTGGGAGAGGACCCCCAGCCCTTTCCAAAATTTGGCGTCTATTTATAATTTCATCCTTGAGAACTCTGTGGTTTAGAATCTTTCAAAATGAGCTGATACTTTATTTTTAGAGGCGAATTTTCAAAATTTTTCTAGGGGGTTACCCCCCAGACCCCCCCATTAATTTCACATGGTTACTTATATACTGTTTTCTCCTTCAACTTGTTTCTCTCCTCTCCTTTTAGGAGTACAAGAAGTTATACTCTTTAAGTGTTATCCAATGGGTACCAAATGTACAAAAACTAGTAAAAAAAACCTTCTATTTGAGGCCAAATTTCAAAAAATTATGTGGGGACGACCCCCAGACCTCCCTTTTGCTTTCAAGCTAGTATGATCTGATAAAACCTTCTTAACTTTAACAAAGTTTCGAATTTCATTTATGTTATACTCGGAAAAGACCTTGGATAAAATTGGGAGCCAAGCACCTTGAGAAACAGAAGTATTGTTATGACCCTACAAAACTGCTTCGCCCCCCCCCCCCCACCACTTTCTAAAACAATGGCACAGGCCCTGGATATCCTCTAAGTTACTATAACACCTAAAAAGCTGCTTATAAGGAAGTACTCTTCACAAAAATTTTTCTGGGGCACTGAAAATTTGGAATGTATAATACCCTCCGACTCGCCCCCCCCCTGAAAATCTGGTCTGGGCCCGCCCTTGATCTTCGGTTGCTTATGACCTCTTGATTATTACAAAGATTGACTGTTCAATTTTCAATAGGACTTTGAGAATTTATGTTTTTATTTCGTTTATATGGAGTCAAATATAGACATATTTTATAACAAAAAAGATGGTGAAAAGAGAAAGAATATTTAATAATTTGAAGTGATTTTTATGAGTCGAATATGTGCGATTAAGCAAAAGCTTTAAGAATATTTTATTTAAAAATAGATCTCGTTGTAATATCGGTTTTGTTAGGTAAAACTGGAGGAATGATGATCATTATAACGTTATAGCTAAATTGGTTCGTACGGTATTATACCGACGACCCTGCGCAGTTTATGAGCTTTGGCTATACATTTTCGTTTTCAGCGGCACAATAGACGAGATATAACTTTATATAGTCACAACTGTCTTTAAATACTTCTTGTGATAAAATTATTTATCATGAGAAAGCTGATATTTCAGTTTTAGACTATAGCCACCACTAATTTAATAAAATAAAAATTATATATAATCAACACCCATTTTTTAATTTGATGACATAAGAAAGACCTCAGATCAACCCTTCTAATCCCATTAGCAGAGTGGGACATAACTGTAAAGTTACTTAAGCATACGCTACCCTACAATAATGGACCGGACAGATGCAAATATATAATGAGTAATGGAAAGGGAGTAATGGTTTGGGGCCAGTTTTTCGTGGTATGGCCGGGGACCACTGCATGTTGTGACTGGTAAATTAAATGCCGATGCCAACAGAGACATTTCGGACAATCAGGTCCTGCCTACCCTTTGGCAAATTTATGGAACGGACAAATGTTTCTTTCAAGATGATAACGCTACATGCCATGTTGCAGCCTCTAACAAGCAGAGGTATCAAGACGTGAAAGTTAAACGTCTTACCTGGCCTGCTCAGAGACCTGACCTAAACCCCATAGAACATTTATGGGACGAATTGGAGCGAGGATTAAGGAATAGGGAGCCCCGTCCGAAATCCTTAACTGAGCAAGTGACATTCTTGCAGGAGGAATGAATAAAAATACCCCTCACTGTGTACCAAAATCTTGTAGAAAAAAAGGCCAGAAGGGTTGATAGTGTAATTGCAGAGTGTGGGGCCCTTCCCCTAATTAAAAGATGCATTATTTACTTTAAACCAAAATATCTCGATGTCCGGTCCATTATTGTAGGGTAGTGTATTTATCATTTATAAAATTTATAATATCGAATCATCCTCCTAATCGAGTCTCATTGGGCTAAAGGAAGGAAAACGAGAGAAAGAAAGTAGATCTAAAAGACCAAATATTTTTCGGTCTTTTAAAAATATACATTTTTTGGTTTAATTTAGTAACCTACTAATCTGTATCTGGTGACAAACAAAAGACTTCAAATCAATCCTTCTAATCCCATTAGGAGAGTGTGATAATAATAATAAATTAATTTATCTATTAATTATTAATTTAAATTAATAATCATTTAAAAAATATACATTTTTTGGTTTTGTTTAGTAACCTACTAATCTGTATCTGGTGACAAACAAGACTTCACATCCATCCTTCTAATCCCATTAGGAGAGTGTGATAATAATAATAAATTAATTTATCTATTAATTATTAATTTAAATTAATAATCATTAAAAAAATATACATTTTTTGGTTTTGTTTAGTAACCTACTAATCTGTATCTGGTGACAAAGAAGACTTCACATCCATCCTTCTAATCCCATTAGGAGAGTGTGATAATAATAGTAAATTAATTTATCTATTAATTATTAATTTAAATTAATAATCATTTAAAAAATATACATTTTTTGGTTTTGTTTAGTAACCTACTAATCTGTATCTGGTGACAAACAAGACTTCACATCCATCCTTCTAATTCCATTAGCAGAGTGGGATAATAATAATAAATTAAAATATCTATTAATTATTAATTTAAATTAATAATCATTTAAAATATATACATTTTTTGGTTTTGTTTAGTAATCTATTAATCTGTATCTGGTGACAAACAAAAGACTTCAAATCAATCCTTCTAATTCCATTAGCAGAGTGGGATAATAATAATAAATTAATTTATCTATTAATTATTCATTTAAATTAATAATCATTTAAAAAATATACATTTTTTGGTTTCATACTACAACCTGATGCCACTTGTTTGCTTATGTTGTTTAGCAAACAGGGAGGTGCAAAAACAAATTTCATCGGATTATCTGGAGAGACTTTATAGAAAAAAGTTAAAATTTTGTCTATTTGCGTCTAAAATAGAGATAATCCTCAAAAAGGGCCCTCCACTTGGAGCCCTGCTGGATCTGCGCCTGACTGATATAAATTATATAAGGCAGTAGTGTTCTAAAAAATAAAACAATTTAGGATTGTATCATCTAAACATTAATTAAAAAATTTTTATCTACTAACTATAATCCACAACTTACTTGTTTATCCTGTTTCCCCGAAATTAGGATGACAAACCATCTTTCCGCTAAGCTGTATTTTGAAGAGCAAATTTTTGCAGCTGTTTCCCTTTTGGAAACTGGACTGAAACTGACAAAAACGTTTGTTGCAATTTTTACCCGTTTATTAAACACATTGTTGAGATAATTACGTCATTGTTGATTTCTCAACAAGGAGCGGAAGATGGGATTGTTGCAAATTTAAGTATCCCTCAAAGATATCCGCCATTTTGTTTAAATTCAATACTTTCTATATTAATTTGCTTGATAACGCGTTTATAGCATAGTTTCGCGATTATTGCATAAAAAGCTACCGTTTAAAATACTTTATGCAACTTAAGTATCAATGAAATGCTTCTACGTTCGCCTTAAATATAGTTCGGGTAAATTGGGCCGCGTATTTGGAACCACTACAAGTTTCGACGAAAGTTGAGAAAAATGAAAAGAAAAAAGGAAATGAAACGAGGGAATTGCACAATTTTTTTAAAAATTTTATTATGATAGAGGATAAAAATCCATGAAAAATGACGTAAAAATTATTGAGATCGGAAAACTAATTCCCCAAGATATTAATTTTTAAATTGTCGTTTCCAGTATTGGCGGGAAAAACAGTAATTTCGTTATGGCTGCTGTGTGACGTCACAGCGCTTGGACCCACTTGGACCCGCTATGTTATTGTATGCTTAGCTTCCTTCATTCTGCTATTCTTCACAAAGTTTTAACTAAAAAACTATGATATTTTAAAGACACATACAAATATTTTTTATAAAAAGATCGGCATTTTGTTTTTCAAAAAATATTAATTGGTTTTGGAATTATTAGGATTCAAAGTTTTTATTTTTTCTTTTTCTGGCCGTTCACTAGAGAAACAGACGAGTTTTATGCGTGTTTTGGTTTTATGATGTCTGATTTCTTTTATTTTCAACAATTCACTAGTTTCGACGGCGCTGTGACGTCAAATCCCGTTTTTTGATCAATAAAATCGAAATAATAAAATAAATAAAATCGAATTTTAAGTTATTTAAAACATATTTTTGAACTTTAAAATCTGATATTTGAGAGTTTTAAACTAAGGTATCAAAAGAAGTGTAAAATTAAGCAAATCAATCACTCATGCAAATACCTCATTAGGGCCTTTTTTTCAACTTTCGTCGCAACTTGTAGTGTTTCCAATTACGCATCCCGGATCACATATTCTCATTTTAGAATGTTTTATGACCTATATCATCCAATGAATGTTGTTGATAAAGAAATTTTAAGTTTTTTCATTACTCACAAAATTACCAATTGAATCGTAAGTTATTTGAAAAAGGGAATAAGTCCAAAAAACAAGTTTTGAGAAAATTGAAACAAACTATAAGTAAAGGAATTTTCATTGTATAACCACCAGATTTTTAGTGAAATTCAAATTCAAATTCAAATTCAAATTCTTTATTTATTTATTACGTATACAACATGCACAATAACAATTGGAACAAACACAGACACATATATAAGAAAAAACAACAATAGGAAGACATATGAGTTGCCAAGGGGTCAGAAACCCATATGGGCAACCTAAAGCAGTTGTATTTGAAAATAATAAAAATGAAAAAACATACATATATACATATACATATTGATACTACACATACGCATTAGATATTACACATAAAATATAGTGGCATCGCAAGGCAAGCTTCAGAATGACTAACTTAAAATTTAGAGAGCATTTGTTCCTTCTTTTTTAAAAAAGTTCTTCAATATTTTCTATTGTAAAAACAAAAACCTTTAATAATTTTTAATCCTGGATCCTATTTAGAATACAAAACATTCATCGAAAAAATAACAGTATATTCAAAAAATATTGTATAGTTGAATAAATTGATGTTGAAAGTTGAAAAATAAATTTTTAAAACCACTTAAATTGACAATTAAATTATAATTCTGCATAGTTCACAGCAAAAAAGGGAAAAATAAAAAGACAAATGAAGTTCGAAAGTATTATGCGTGTGAAACTGATGAGTCATTAACGCAGTCTAATGAATGAGTCCGACATTAACTGATAAGAAAAAAAAAGAATTGAAAACAAATTTTGTTTTGGCTTAGATTACAGCATAAAGAATAAATAAAGGGAGATAAGTTAACTTAAATTTCAAATTAAGTAAAAGAATACCATGAATGGACATGGGTTTCGCCAAATTCAACGGGCTATATCTGCTTATAGATGTAGTTATTTTTCCCTTCTTCCCACTCATGTGTGGAACGATGCTTGATTTTTTTAGCATGAAAGCCAATCAACCATTTTTTGGACTTATTCCCTTTTTTTAAACTGAGTATTCAATTATGCTTGACTTTTGAACTTGTAATTATATTGTTATTGTTTTGTTCATTGGCTCAGTTTTTGCTTTTTATGCTCCAATCTCATGTATCTTTGATGAATGGGAGCCAATGATGTAATGAAGTCAAGTGCTTTTGCAATAAAATAAAATAAAAAAAAACACTTTTGAACCAACAAGCGACCACTGTAAAAGGATTTGAGGCCATCCGAATAGCATATTTCAAAGGCTCAAGATTATGGAACAATTTTGAAAACTTGAAAATGACTATTAAATTAAATTAATTAAAACATTAAAATAATTTTCAAAAAGTTCCATAGTCTTAAGCAGGATAATCCATTCCCGGTAAATCTAGAATCTACTTCTCCCTTGGCGGATCTAGAATTTTATTTTGGAGGGGGGCTGAACGGGGGAAAATTTTGTGAAAAGACTTTCATACAACGAAGCACAAGTGTTGAAGTTTTATGGAGTAAAAACGTGTGTTTCACATTAAAGGTTTTCAGGATGTTTTATTTACTAATGAAATACGTTAAATTTAAAAGGCAGATTAAAAACGTGAAAATAATTTATTTTTAAGCACATTGTACTAAGTAAGACAATATACAAAGTACTATTAAAACGTTAACGGATATCATACAATTGAAGACGTAGTAGTGGAATTAGGTCATTTTTGCTAATGAATATATTTTACGAGCTTCAAACTAATTATATTTGTATAAAATTTACATTCTTACAAAAATTGTTTTAGACGTTTTGGGGGGGGGTCTTCAGCCCTAAAGCCCCCCCCCCGTAGATCCGCCACTGATCTTCTCCTAACTCCTTCATATTCATTTTGCAACGAAACTTTAACATTCGCAACTCTTTAAAACATGTCGCTGCAAACACAACACCGCCATTAAAATTCTTCCTAAGCCCCTCCGCGCGCTTTAAATTCCAATCTGAATATCAAAACGCGCCTCCCTCCCCTCTGAGATGGAACTCGGCATTTCCAAGGGGAGGTTCTCCCTAGGGGTGACGTCAGGTAGTTTTCGTCATCATCCTTCACCCGCTTTTGTGTAAATGAGGAAGTCTCTCCTTCTTGTCGTAATTAGGAGTGTTGTGGAGGAGGAATGTTACGATTTCTTAGGAGAGTTTAGTTTGCGAAGTTCCGTATATTTCCGCGTATAAGCAGTGGCGGATCCAGCCTGGACCTACAGGGCGGGCAACCACATTTTAAGAAGTGGGGTTCTTCCCAGAAGAATTTTGGAAAATTGACCCTAAAAACCGATATTAGGTCGTCTACAGCACGGTTTCTCAACCGGGGGTACGCCGAGAGCTTTTAAGGGTACGAAACGCGAATTATCTATTTTTTAACTTTCAATAGTTTTTCATGTTTTTTCAAAGCCGAATATTGCCCAATGAAATATTTGTTTTTATATTTAAAAATCTCCTTCCTCCTATCATTCAGTATTTCATGGATATTTTTATCCACTCAACAACTTTCATGAATTCATTTTTTAATGTGTTTGTAAATTAAAACAAGAATAGATTTAAAAGTATAACGAATGAATAAGATTGAACAACTTAGGTTAAAGGAAAAAAGAATGTTTTTTCGATTATAGTATAATATAGTTATATTTACGTAATATATTTAAACGAAGGTGATATTTCAACTACTAGCCGCAACTGCATGAGGGGCACGCAGGGAAATATATGTTTCCATTGGGGGTACAATCGCGAAAAAGTTTGCGGACCACTGGTCTACAGGGCCGATTTTTTTCCCTATAAGGTCTCTCCATGCACCCTAGTATTTTACCGATCAAATGCGAACCTTCATGCAAAAATATGTAAGTTTCATTGACGATGCTCATATGACGCCCCAGGGAAGGAAGGGGGTCTGGGTTCCTCCTCCAGATTTTTTTTTTAATTAGACCTTAAAATGTAGCCTCTTGACTCATTTTTGAACTTTTAAGACGGGATTTAAGATCCCACCCGCCGAGAGGTATCCCAGAGATTAGCGGTCCTCTCTGGCGTAGTAGATGGTCAAGGGTTTAACTTTTGCCCTCCTCCCCCTTGTCACAAATTGAATACCTCAGTGCGCTATGTCATATATGGACGGCCCCTAATAGTTTCAATGTAGCTTTCTAATACATTATCAGATAAAATTTCCATCTTTTAATATAAGAAGTAGTAAATAATATCGTTATAAACGCAGAAATGGGGGAGGTCTATGGCCACCAATAAATTTTGGAAATTTGACCCAAAAAGCAAATTACATTTGTAGTAAATCCATATAGGAGATTGTGGCTCCTCTGCCCCCCCCCGGGGCCAGGTGCTCCATGTATAAATAAAGAATATACAATTGTCGAGTTAAAATGTTTTTCGCAATGTCCTGTCTCTGTGCAAAAGGGATATCTTTAGCTACCACTATTTTATTTATTAAATTTACTTATATATGTGATATTTTAGTACTAAAATTGTATTGTCTTGACGGCTGTTTGTATTGGTTAGTAAGGTAGAGGCTTCTAAAAGCACTGCCATGTAGTTAAAATTAGAAAGGACTTGTAAGTTGGGGAAATAAAAAACGACTCAGTTGAGATTTCTGACGAACCACTTGGGTTAGGAAGACAAACAAGGTGTGTCATTATTCATGTCATGAAGTATTCTTTAAATGAAAAAAAATTTCGAGTCCCTAGGGGGTCGTCTTCATATTAAACGAAACACTATTTTTTTTTTCCTATGGGGACCCCCAATTATTATGCGTTTTTCTGAAAGAGCATCCCCATAAACCCCCAAATACCAAGTTTCATCCATGTAAGTATCCAAATAGAAGAAGTTGATATTTTTTTTTTTGGAAAATAAACTTCTTTGCTTCAGGATCTTCATCTTATTTTGGTTAGTTGAGAATTTTTTGCGAAGATAAAAATAAAATATTATGACCCTAAAAAACCATTGTTTTTAACGGAAACACCGAAAACAGCATGTCCCACTTTTAAATTTACTACATTCAAAGTGACTTGTAGTAATTCGGTTGTTGGTTATGATGATAACCATAATAAAAATAATTAAATTCGTTATTTTAAAGAAAACTGACAAAACAAATTTTTAATTATTTTTTTTATTTTAGACTTACAGATTTTTATGTGTGTGTCCCAAATATTTTGTCTCCACATTTTTTCCACTCTGTTACATAGAATTTACTATAAAAATTAAAGTAATATTGAAGTTGACCGTGGTTCTGATATCTATGAATTAATGTTTGATCATTGTCTGAAAGTAATATTCAATTAATTTTTTAGCACAGTGTAAGACATGGATTTTGTCTAGCATCGCGTAAAGGCTTTCCACTCTGTTACACAATTTTACAAAAATCTAATCTCTACATTTTATAAAATAAATCACCATTAAGGAGAACTTTACCAATAGTTTTTAAATGCTGTTTTACTTTTTTCTTGGATTTAAAATTTTAAGCCAGAATTCCCTTTTTAAGCTTAATTTTCCACTCTGTTACGTAACAGAGTGGAACAGTACAATGTACACTCAATATAACAGGGTAGACAACAAAGGTTAAAAGCAGAATTGTGGCTTAAAATTTTAACTCAAAGAAAATACTAAGCTGTATTTAAGAACTTTTTGTTATATTATTGTAAATGGTGAATAATTCTATAAAAAGTAGCGATTAAATTTTTATAAAAAAGGTGTAACAGTGTGGCGTATCATTTTAACCAGTGTGGTACAACCTTTAGATACCCGAGGGCTAATCAAACATAAGTATAAGAAGGTGAGATCCCAAGTTCAGCTTGGAACACATATTTCGACTATGAAGATTCACTAAGATCCATTACAGTTAAGATTTTTTTTAACATTGAGCTTGTGCAATGCGAATATATTGGTCGGGTCATTAAAACATTACAAATTTATTCCAGGTGTTATATTTTTTTGCCCCAATTTAAGCATTATTTTATTTGACTGTTTTATTGTTAAACATTTGTTTTAATTAAATTAAAATCGAAAACAAATTATTTATGTTATCTAATTGAAAACTTTTTGAAAGGAAATTGAGTCCATTGTAAACAAAAGAGAAGTTAGAGATTTCTTTTCTCTGAAGAGGGTAGGCAGTTTTACTTTTTAAAATTGAGTTCTAGGGAGACAGAGTTATACATAGAATGCCATATACATTGATTTCATTTGAACGTATAAGCTTCAATATTATTTTAATTTCCATTTACCTACATGTAAGTTGTAGTTTACCACGATTTGCATAGGGGGTGACCAAAAAGTTAAAGTCGTTGGCTTAAAATCTATTAATAACTGCAATAAATTATTTATGGCTGATAAAACCGACATCTCATTTATTCGATAATAACTGCAAATTATAAAAATTATCCCTGAATCTGAAATTATCCCTGAAGTATAAACTCTGCAGGGTAGCCGCCTTTACAATGTATTTCCAAGAAGTGTAGATGTTTTTAGAAGTCATAAAGTTTGTTTAATATCCTTAAATTTAAGCAAATAAAATATTAATTGTGTGTAAAGTTAATAAATTTATTTGGACTACCCAAATCCTGTTTCTATTTTCACAAGATTGTCCATTTTGTTACAAAAATGTCCACTCTGTTACATGAATTTTCACTCTGTTACATGACACTTTTTCTGCTTTCCAGTGTAAAATAATTCTTTAAATCTATTAAAAGTGCTCCCTACTATTTGGAACAACCCTAAGTCTTACAGAAATAAGAATAATATTTTTTCAATAAGTATATAAGCCATAAAATAAACTTTTATCCAGGTATGTTACATAATTTTCAAAATTTTGACACTAAATCTAAAAAAAGTACAAAATAAAATTTTTTTTGGAGGAAAAATGTTAGTGTACAAAAAACACACAGCATTTCCCCAGATATTTAAGTAAACTTAAGCTTTTTATTTTTTAATAATATTTGAAAAAAATCGAAACTTATTCATGTAACAGAGTGGGAAAAATCTTTCACTTCCCATAACAAACCATTACAAAACGCATAAAATTATTATTTTAACTAATTAATAAAACTTACCATTGAAAAGCTCAGAGTCTTAGCTGTAGTATAGGCATAAAATTTTTTTGAAAATTCAAAAATTTTTTTAAAAAGTTTGAACCATCAAATGTACGGTTTTTTTTTGGGAATGACCCTTACAGAAAAATAATCCTTCTCACTCTGGAGACGACCCCCAAAACGTAAAAGCTTAATTTACTGCCCGATGTGAATGAAACTTGGTATTTGGGGGTTTATGGGGATGCTCTTTCAGAAAAACGCATAATAATTGCGGATCCCCCCCATAGGAAAAATAAAAGTTAGTGTTTCGTTTAATATGAAGACGACCCCCAAGGACTCGAAATTTTTTCATTTAAAGAATACTTTATGACAGTGTGATCCAACCCGTGGCACGCGGGCCACAAGTGGCACTCTAAAAAATATTCGTGGCACTCGGCCTCAAAATTAAATTCGTTTTCTAACTATATAGAATGTAATCCACATTTCAATTTTTATTGCTGAAAAGTGTTAAAAACCCGGTTTTAGAGTCTAATTTTCAAAAAAATTTCAGGGGAGAACCCCTGACACCCCTTGGAAGTTATTTTTGGTTTAAAATTCACTTTGGGCTTCAGTTAGAACATTGTGGTCCAACCCGCGGCCCTCGAAGAAATTTTCATGGCCACAAAATGTAATAAGTATTATAAAGTAAAGTAACTAATCAAAAAGTAATTTTTATTTCAGAAATTTGTTAAAAAAAAAACGATTTTATGGGTCGAATTTTCAAAAAAAAAAAAAAAAAAAAAAAAAAAAATAGGCTAATTAAAAATTAGACTAATTTTCCTTTGGTACTTACGTATTATCCCGTCAACCGTGACGCTTAATCCGAAAACTTATCAAATCCCATTGACTTTACTACTACTGTGCCGCTTAATTAGACGGCCGCTGAACGGTCGACGGGATAATACGTAGGTAAGTACCTTTACTTTTAACAAAAAAATAATCGATTTGGAAAAAAATACCAAGAAATAATTTGTTAAATTTTAATTTCATGAATTTGAACATCAAGTAAATTAGTGTTTAAGTTGTGGCACAAAATAAATCCCCTTCAGTAAATAAAAAATATGTTAATGAGACCCAGTCAATATTTTTGCATTGCATTTTAAATGTAGGAAAGATATTTCTTAAGTAAAATGTGTCTTAGTAAGTATTAGTAGTTGAAGTAAATGATCCAGAGTTGAAATATAAGCTTGATTTGCCTGTTTTAAAATAGTAAAATGTAAATTTTCCTGTCTCTGGCACTCGCCTCCTCATGAAAATTTTAATTGGCACTCGGGTACCTAAAGGTTGGACCACACTGCTTTATGACATGAAAAATGACACCTTATTTGTCTTCCTAACCCAAGTGGTTCCCCGTGGTTCGTCTGACCAAGTGGTTCGTTCAACTGAGTCGTTTTTTATTTCCCCAACTGTACGTGTAGGCAATCGGCAATGTGTGTTATTCTAATCTTACTTGTAAATGATGTATACTAGACACTAGAGGTAGGGGAGAGCGGGGCACCTTTCAACAGTTTCGTTTTCGATTAAAATCATTTTCTCGTTTGTTATGAGGTTAATTTAAATGCCATCTGGTGTCAAGTAATGTTTCTTATCATAACAACATCTGTCCGTGCTTTTCCTACCATTTCGCCTTTTAGTTTTTTTGTAATCAAGTGGAGTCGTTTTTGACGTCCAAGAGTAAATTTTGAATTTCTTTTAAAAAATCGGATTTTACCAACTTTTTATTAATTTAGGTGATTGATTTTTACATATGTTATTAAATAAGGTCTTCTGCTTCTATGTATACCTTTTTCAAACCGATATCTTTATTCTAAAGCGTTTGAAGGGTCTTGGACCGTGACGACTAAAGGGGTGGGGCACCTTTCAACACTCCACAAAAATCCGTTTTGCTTAGCATATTGTGCTTTCGCAATGCTTTTTCTGGAAGTAAACTCTCTTAAATAACTTATATAAGAAATAATAGCATTATGTTAGAGTTAATTATTTATTTTTAGTGAAAAAACAGCTGAAAATCGATTTAGATAATTTACTCAAATATACATGTAATTTTTAACGGTAAGGCTACTAACGATTCATAACAGCTATTTTATGCATTTAGTAGTTATAAGCATTGATTTAAATAAAATTATTTAACATATACCACTTTGATGACTGTAGTAATTAGCAAGATATAAAATAAATTAAAAGCGATTATAAAACTAAAATTTTCGGTAAATTCTGAAGAAAAACAGTTGAATTAACAATATATTTTCGGAATATAAATCAAAAGAACTTTTAAATTAAAAAATAAAGAAACATCACACTTAGTTGTGTGGAAAAACTCATAACCTACGAAACAACAGAAAAACTCCAAAATTTGCAAAACATTTCACATTTTTTTACTCTAAATTCATGAAATGTATTTGTTATAATGTATATTTCAATATTGTGAACATAAAATCAACTGAAACTTTTAAAATTAACCCACTGTTGAAACGTGCCCCACCACTGGTGAAACCTGCCCCGCCAGGTGGGGCAGGTTTCAACAGAAGAGTACCTTTTTTAAAACGCAATTTTGGACCTATTAATTTTCTCAAAGAATTTGAGTAAAATTACACAATGTGTCCGAAGGTCCATGGTAGGATATGAAAGTTAAAGTTTTACGATTCGTCAATTCGTTTGGTCACAAAAAAATAAAAACCGAAATCTGTTAAAAGGTGCCCCGCTCTCCCCTAAATTTATTGTCAGATCCTTATACGGTGCTAAATTAATTTTTATTTGTTTTTGAAAGGAATTAGTGCATTTTAAGTTTAACTGATGTTAATTTAAATATTAACACACTTAAACCCGATTAACAATACACCCAATGAAATAAAATGAAACCCGTGATATCAGTGTGTTACATTCTAACTATCTAACTAAATCCAATCAAGGGGTAGGCACTTTTTGAGGATCACCAATACCTTTGGACGCAAATAGACAAAATTTTTTACTTTTTTTTTTGTAAAGATCTCTTTAGATCCTCCATAAAAATTCTCCTCCAGAAAATTGTAGGGATTTCGACCTTAAATAACTCATTTTTGATCACCACAAGCACTAATGAACGAAAAGGTTCGAACAAACTGGGTAAAGTCACCCCCTGGGCTTAAATAAAGGGGGCCATGGAGGGAAAAGGAAGAGAAAGAAGGGTAAAAAGAAGAAAAATACATCTTGTAAATGACTGAAAATGTTTTGGTCTTTCATAACCATACTTTCTTCTTTCTCTTTTTCCTTCTTTTTCAGCGAAAGGAGGGGACACTTTCTGGAGGCTCCCTTGTATCCGCGCCTGATTGAATCCCACTTGTATTCAGACCAAAAGATCAAGATTCGTTCAAATTTCCTTCCTACTTTTACTTTTTGTGTTTTCTTTTAATTTGTTTCTGTTTCATTCGTTGGTGTAAGCATCCCAGCCGATATGGTTCTTTTTTTTAATAAAATATGATCGCGAGAGGCTTCCGCGAAACCTAATTCCGTTGATAATATTTTCAAACTCTTTAGATCCGCATATAATCTGACCTCCCACTTTTGAATTTGAAATTTTCCCAAAAATTCGCGGCGTATACGCGGAAATATTCGTAAGTAGTAAGAAAATGATGAATGAAAGATAGTCTGCAATAATTATCGTACCGAAAAAGGGGCGAATAGGAACACTTTTCGACTTTCAACTTTTAAAACAAGTAATAAAAACTTTTTTTTTGTGAAATGTTTTAATTAGAATATTCTTTAAATTTTGAGCAAAATAAAATGTTTTAATTACTATCTCTATTATTAATTTTAATGGTGTTCCGATAGATAGGGATGAAATCGGAACACCGGTTAGAATCTTTACTTTTCTGATTCAGATTTTGTAATAGATTTGAATATACCTCGAAAGTTTTTAATTCCAAGTCCTTGATAATTCGATTTCTCCCTTGAATTCTACATTAATACAATGTTGTAAAAATCGTGGATAATTCGATGCACACACACACATTTCGACTTTCTGAATTATTAAAAATAATCTTAAGCAAATGTTTTTGAGTTTCAGAACAGTATATTAGCAACCTTGAAGAGATAGATATGTAACGCAAAGAGTCAAAAGAGTAAGCTTTTGTGCTCTAAAATAATCAAAATTAAATTAAATTAATTTTTCAACATAAACCATTTTACTTCAAAAAGAGATGACATAAGAAGTGCTTGGAATATGGAAAATTCTATTCCAAAGTGCTGACTATAAATATCCTAAATAACTATTCATGTTGCAAAAAAAAAGGAAAGGTGTGGATAATATTATGAAGTTTCCCCATATTTTCGTACGAAGGCTGATTTTCCAGTGAATATGATTTTTCCAGTTAAAAAGTTGCCATTCCCAGCAAAAGTTTCTCAATATTCTCTCTCAAAGTTTCAGTAGTATTCGTTGAGCCGTTCCTTATCTTTACCGTGATTGGTTGAAGTTCTCAAGAAAAAAAGAAAAGCATCGTAAAAAATTTCGTTCAACCAATGAGAAGACAGATGAGTATTGGCTTGACGAGGACTAAAGATTCTCGTCTTCCTCTCTCTCATCAAACACTTCATGAATCCGGAACAGAAGGAAACGTTCCAGAAGCGCGTTCCTTCACCGAATAAAAGCGGCGAATCATTTCCATGAGAAAGAACTCGTGGAAACCGACTCCGTTAACGCAAAATGGCGGCAGAGTTCGCAGCTTCGAGTTTCTTTACCCGATTTTGAAAAAGATGCAATTCGAATCTCTCATATAAAAGCCCACGTCACTCACTGACTCACTGACTGATTCTGGAACGCTCGCACACTATGATGCCATCTCGCAATAATAATCATAATCATCAGAAAAATATAAAAGCCCACGTCACTCACTGACTCGATGCCATCTCGCAATAATCAGAAAAATAAATAAATAAAAGTAATTAAAATTTTAAAATAATATAATAGCTTTTAAATAAATATCTTTCAAGAAAGTTGGTTTACTTAATAAAGGTTAAAAAGTTACTTTTAGGGAAGTTGGTTTCTAATTCAACAATAATAAATTATTAAAGTTAAACTTCTTATTTAATGTATAATTAATAGGAACTTGAAGTAGTAACGAGCGAAGCTCGCATAAAAGGCTAGCCTAGCTGTAAGACCCGGCTTTGCCGGGTCGTAACAGCTAGTGGGAGAATATGAATGGAGAGTGTAAAGGAAGTCCGAAAAAATGGACAGTGGGGTGAAATCGAATCTGAAAACGGTTTTCGGCTTTATAGTTACGTCACACCTGCGCCGCCGTGAGGATTGAGGAATAATATTTAGATGTGGAGAGGGAAGGTTTTGAATTGAAGCCCCTTTTTTTAGTTCAGACTGGGACTTATTCCCATGAATCAGATTTTTATTATAAAATATCTACGTCTCCCCATACTTAGTAGAGTGTGATCCACTCTTTTCTGAATAAAGTACTTCACACTACAATCACACTCACCAGTAATTAATTTATATCTATAATTTTATTAAAAATCCATGGCATATTTTAAGTGTAGTGTGTTTGTACGTGTTTCGTTAGTTTAAGAAGTGTATTTGTGTTTTATACCTTTACACATTTTATGTACGTTAAAATAAAATGTTAAAGTAAAGGAAGAAAATATTTTGAAATTGCATTATTACAATATTCTCTTTATAATCTCTTTAAGTATTGTAAAAATTTGTTATAAAAATTTTTCTAGCTGGTAAACTGATCCTGAAATTGAAAAGAGAACAGAGAGTTTTTATTCTAAAAATAAGGTTAGTGTTCATATTATATGAAAAAAATTCAGTAAGCGAGGACCACTTTACGTAGAATCGCCCATTTGTGGTCTTTTCATAGACAATTATTGTCACAAATAAAGGCGCATTTTGAATTTAAGAAAAACTCTAACCCAAAATTTAATCGTTTTGAAGACACACTTTTTGGTTTATTTCTGAAAATATTATATGCATGGATTCTGCAATTCAAAGGTAAGACCATCCATTAGATGCAAAATTTTCCGTAAAGTTTTTTATACAACTGCGAGTTATAAGGAAGAAGAATTTCGAGTGTAAGCTCAAGGGGTTTTAAATTTTAACTTACTTCATGCATTTCAAAGATAGTCGCATGTGCGAGAAATAAACATATCTGTCTGGGAAAAACCACAAAGCTTTGAATTGTATTTGTAAGTGTCTTTTCAGATACTGGGAATAATTCCCTCAAAACTGCATACGAAATATTAAAGAAAAACTGGAAAACATCAAAAATGCTTTAAAATTTACTATAGATTTTGTTTTGGAAAAAAAAATTAACTTAAAATTTCAAATTAAAACGAATAATACAATGAATGGACATCGATTTTGCCAAAATCAAGGGATTATATCAGCATATATGGGGTAGTTATTTTTCCCTTGAAGTGTAGACAGAAGCTTGGAGGTTTTTTGACTTATAAAAAGTCAATTTTCCATTTTCTAGACTTAATCTTTTTATTAACTGACGATTCAGTTAAAGTTTTGATTTCCATTAAAGGCTGTGAAAAAGTACCACTGGTCAGAAAGACCTTATATTACACCTTAGTATTCCTAAAGCAGGAGGATTTTTTTATGGTAAAAGAAAAATAGTTATGAAATCGGCCAAAAGGTGGCGATGCAAAAACTATAACGCCCCCTGAAGGCTAATTTGAAAAGTCCTTGTTTCGTTTGCAGTGTTAAAAGTTAGTGTGGACTTATATTTTATTCTTTCTCTTTATTGAGCGTAGATAAATATATACATAGATATATGTGTGTTTTCTGGAAATTTAGAGGGAAATTACTATCTTTAATCTTTTAGTTAGTAGCTTGTTTGTAGTGGAATTCTGCTTTGGTGTAAAATAAAATGATTAAAAGTTATGAAGAAAAGTACTGGTTTGTTACTAACGGGATATTAGGGTGATTCCTGCTAATTCTTCTCAATAAGGACAAATTTTGTGTGTAGGATGAAGAAATACATGGAAGAAGATGACCTGATATATTGACCTTCTTCGAAATGCAGGTGAGTTAATAATTTATTAATTTCACATAATTTCTGAGGTGCGATAAATCGTATAGTGTTCATAATTAGAGCGTATTAGAGCCTCCATTAAAATAATAATAATTATTTTTTAATCTTTGACTTCCTGTTTGTTGGAAATTAGTGGGATGTGGTATAAAAATATAATCGCGGAATTTCTCCGATGTTAAATCACAACTTGCGATCTTAGCGACATTCTTATTTGACTAGGAGCACAGCACACCTATAAATCATTGAATTATTATACTCACCACCGTAAAAATACAATTAGTTCTTATATATTATAATTTTCCCATTAATATTTAACCGTTATTTATGCATACGTTGTGGTTTAATCAAATCTAACGTGAATATTCAAGGTTTGATAATGATCAATAGAGCATTTTCAATCACGTGTCTCCGATCACGTGATCAAGCTGGCTTGGAGGACAGACAACTTTTCTTTTACATTAGGCTCCCATAGAGAATACGCGTTGCATTTAGTTTTTATAAAAAAAGTTCATTTAAAAAGATTCTTTGGGCTCGGTTAAAGACCGGAACGAAAGAATAATGAAGGTAAGTGCATATGTTTTAGTGGTAAGCTAAATTTAGAAAAAGACTTATTACGAGGTGACATGCTTTTGTTTACATTTTTTAGAACAATATGCGAGTCCGATACATCTGTAAAATACTTATAATATGCTACTGAAACTAAATTTTGAATAATTAATAAATAATTAAGAATTTTAAAATATGTTAGTAGCATTGCGAATGGTACTTGCAATTAGAACACTGGCAGAAATGGTTTCAGCAATTAGAACACTGCTAAATATAAAATGTAGTATTATTGAATGACTTATAATATGCAGAGATGCCATTTTAGAGTAAATAAAGGTTACTTTAAAGTAAACTTTGGAGAAAAACATAAAACATCCTTATTTTTCAAAATTCACATCAAAAGTAAACAAATAAACGATGTGCATCCTATAGTTTTCCATCATACTGTCTGTCACCCAAGCCTCTGACGTCATGTGCGAATGCTCTATATGGAGACATAACATTCATGACTAAAATATTTTGCTCAAAAAATTAGATATTCTTATACTATAGTCATGTGAAAGATCGCCAACGGAGAGATACCTTGATTATTCTGAAAATTACTGAAGAGCACGCCTATCTTCGAAAAATTAAATTGGCGGTTTTGGCAAGGTGCAAACAATTTGTTTTAGCGCTGTTTGAGTTTTATTTTCGATCGAAATAGTTTTCATCCTGAATCAACGATTATATTATCTGAATAAAACCTTATCTCTTAAAAGTAATCATGATCAAAATCCGATCATGAGTTTTTTTTTTTGCCTCAAACCAGGGTTGATTTTTACTATTTTACTCAAAATTTATTCATTAAACCAGGTTTTGGTGATTAAGTGTGATCATTAAATTCAAACCCTGCATAAACTAAGTAGCAAGCAAGTTTTCAGTTATCTTCCATCAAGTGAAAGAAACGACTGTTCAAAATCAGATGGATGTAATCTATCCAATATCGAGGAGCACCTACTTAGAAAACCCCTGGGGAATTTTAGAACATCCAAAACTAACAATTTGAACCATTTATACCACTTCTCTTTAAGAGAGTTCCAACTAACAAAATGCGCAACTTTCTCAACCCCTGTTTAATTAAGTGAATCAATCTTATTGATTGATGCTAATTAAAATAGGATCATCCTCTCTCCCTCAATGTCGTAAAGGAAAAAGAAGAAGATATCGTTTTGCTATGGTAACCCCCCGTGGCCAAACCAGTGGGTGACAAAATGAAATTGAACCGTCAGTTTGATAAAGGGAATAAGTCCAACAAATGGCAGATTTACTTTAGTGCTAAAAAAATATCAATGCTTTGTTCTGCACATGAGTGGGAAGAGCGGGAATATAACTACCCCCCTATAGGCAGATATAGCCCTTTGAATTTGGCAAAATCGATGCCCATTCATTGTATTTTTTAATTTACGAGGGTTGTTTATTTTTCAACTTCCGTTTCGCTCTTGAAAAAAAAGGAGTAGGAATTTAGAAATAGTTTTGCTACTGGTATAAGTTTTTCATATCCTTGACGATCACTTGGCATCTTTACTGGAAAAAATCGGACCTTTTTTTTATTAGTTATCGAGTTTACAATCGCGCTCCTCGAACTTTTTCTCGCCAGCTCATAGAGAATTTTGCTTCCTCACCCTTCTTTCACTTTTCGATAATTCATAAATAAAAAACTAATGAATATTTAAAAAATAAGATTATTACTGAAGGTTACAAACACTTCTAGTAACTTTTCCACGTAATCACCTTGAAATTGAGCGCTATTTTTCTAAAGCAAATCGGAATTTGAAGAAAAAACAACAATCCTTAAACTTTTAAATTTAAGTTAATTTGTCTCTCGTTTCTTATTTTCTGTGCTATAAACTGAGTAAAAAGAATTTCCTTTTAATTTAAAAAGCGTTTACCTTGCTTTTCCTGCGAAAATTGGTCTTACCAAAAGAAAAAAACAGGGCATGTCTTAAAAGTTTCCCCGACCTTCGATTTTTAACACTAGAACGACGGGATGGGCTTTTTTGGCCCATCGCGCTGTTTGCGGCTTAACCATTTCAACTCTAATCAACCGAATGGCTTGAAATTTTCTGACTTTTCCTTATTTGGTTCAATTAAAGTGCATACCAAACCGTTTTCATTTTAGTCTCATAGGAGCAAAGATAGCGAACCGTATACCTAGAAAGACGGAGCGGGCTTTTTTGGACCGTACCACCTCTGCTGTGTTTTCCTTGCTTCGTTCCGCTCGTATTTCCATGAAATTTTCCTAGAAAGGGGAGGGGATCTTCTTTGTTTGTTATCTCTTTCAAGTTCCATTGAATTCGATTCGGTTTAGAACGCCCCTTTCTCAGTTGGGGTTGTGGTCGAGGGGAGGACGTTTCAAAGGAAGAATTTATGGTGCCCACCGTAAAGATAAAGGTTCTCACCATTAAATTTCGGTCAACAAGGTGACCAATAAGGTTTGTTTCTCACAAAAGAAAGACATTTTACAATTTGAACTGCACCAGCTGTTTTCTTTGAATGGGGAAATTGCTAACCTTCATTCCCTGTTGATGCATTGAAAATGATGCGTTGTGAAGTGTACCCAGCCATACTGGGGAAAAGAAAGGAACTTAACAACTCACAGCTATTTTACAATATAAAAACTGTGTGAAAAACTAAAATCCCAAGCAAAACTAGCCTGGTTGGAACACTTAGAAGAAACCGTAGAGAGGTTCCGCCAACTGCAAAATTAGGAAAACAAAATCTTTATTCAACAATTGTTTATTTAAAAAAAATAAAGACATAAACTTAACTGCACAACACCGTATTATAGACAACTAGAAGGAAAAGAAAAAGCCGGATACTATAGCTTACTACAACGAAACTAAGTATGGAATTGACATCATTGTGGATCAAGTGATACGACTGTATAGCACCAAATCAGGCTTTAGCTGTTGGAAGGTTGGCCTATGCATGTTTTCTATAACATATTAGGTATCTCTGCTGTAAATGCATGGATCTTATACAAGGAAGTAGCCGGAAAAAAAAAATTAAGTCGTAGAAATTTCATCTTGATATTATGTGAAGAGCTCCGTGCCCCTTATGTGTCTGCCAAAGAAACAACCATTTCTACCATAAAAAGGGGAGGAGAAGCATAAAAAGAGATGACAGCAATGAGAAAAAGGGTTATTTGTAGAATTATAGTATCCTCTAAAGGAAACCATACATTAAAGACATGTTTCGGCAGTAAAAAATTGGTTTGTGGAAAATGCGCATTTAGAGAAATGCTTTGTATCCATTGCTCCAAATGTGCAAAATACGAATAAACAGGTCAGTTTTAAAAACTTTGCTTTATTTATTGAATGGGTTTTTATTAAATATTCCTACCAGTGTCATTTATCTAGAGTAGCAACTCATTTATCAGATCTATGGATAAAAATATAGCCAAAGCACTTTTCATGCCCATAATTACAATTTATTTTAATAATTAAAATTATAAAATCCCATAGAAATCTGAAGATTGAGTCCCTATCTTATACTCTAACAGTTATTTATATGATATTATTACATTTTAGATGTATAATTAGCTTCGTATGCAAAAAATCAGAGATGGGCCAAAAAGGCCCACTCAGTCTTTCTAGGTATACAGCATAGTGCCGTCTTTCTAGTGTTAAGGGACACCTTATTGAATAAGCATTGAATTTTGTGGCCGAAAGCCATGGTCCACACTGGGATAAAGATATATTCACTTTAAAATTACTTGAAAGACCAACCATTAGTATAATTTGTAGAAGTAATCAATAATTTACCCCATAATGATATTTTTTTGATAGTCTTGTTAATTTCAGGAGAGATATAATTAATAGTTTACTTTAATTTGTCATCAGCATTGTTTTTTTGCATTGATATGTCTATTGCTGTTCTTTTCTCTTTAAGTTCTTTATGTGAATGTCTTTTAAATTGTGTTTTCCTTTTATATTTCATTGCATTTACCCATGTAACTGGACATTCTGTCTGTTTGGGATACTAAATAAATAAATATGAAAATCCCATCTTTGGAAAATTAAAAAAAGAAAGCACCTTAGATCACAGTTCAAAGCTCTTACTTTGCATATTACCTCTGCGCTTTCATCGGGACCGGATTTATTATTTCAGCAGTGATGATCCCTCATTAGAAGCAATTATTCCGAGTCAAAGAAACGTCATTTTCTTTCTCTAATTAAAAAAAACCCTATGGATTAATGGAAGTTAATTATGCCCCGTTTTAACCCATCCAATCCTACACCGCCCGCGATTGCCTTTAATCTTATAGAGAAATTGAGGCGCCGTGGACTATAATAGAGAAGCAAAATAAGTGGTGGTAATTATTGTGCGTAATGAGGTATAGTAAGGTAAATGTGGGTATAGTGGACACTTTAAGGAAAATTTTCGCTTATATTCTCTATAAGTATCAATCTATTTTCTTGGAAACGGTTACCATCCTATTTTTAGATTAACTGGATCTTCTTCTTTCGATTTTATCAATTAAAACTGTAATTAGATCGGGGAAAGTATTTTTAATCAGTTTTTTAAAAGTACTCCAATTTGCTGCTATAGTGGCCACATCGATGTATCTGATGTTTCTATGGTGGACACCCTTTTCATCAAAAGTGGACACCTCTCTTTTTCTACCTATATGAGGGGGTTTATGCATTAAATTAAGTAGGTATGATCGTTTAGTTCTAAAAAAATCCTCCTTTCTAGCGAAATATATTTTAGATCAAAATAAAATTAGTTTATTAGCAGACTTAATGGTTTCCGGCCCATAGCCTACGTTGTAGCCGATTTGAGAGGCATTTTGAAATCTTGGTTCCCGAAGCCAGAATCAAACCTAATTCGAAAAACACCCGTTTTAAAGCATAATCAACAGTTTATGAAGAAAATCTTATTCAAATTAGAAATGACTTATATTTCTTTTAGAAGCCATTGCAGTGACCACTATTGGAAAATCTAAGATTCTGTGCTGGTAAAGTGGCCACCCCCCTAAATCCTCGTAAAAGTCAAAATTTTCAAATAAATTTTCTACAATATGATTGTATACACTCTACTTTATCTTAAAATGAATTTAGAAGTCAATTAAACCGTAATAAGTACAAAAAAAATCAGTTTCAACTTAACCGTTTCCTAACGTGATTCAATAAGCAAAATCAAATTTCAGTCACTCGGGCGATGGTGTTATTTTCAAAGACTTAAATATCCTTCCCATGCTGATCTATGGTATCGGTGGTTATTTAACTGATTACCTGATAGCATAATCTACTATGCCTATGAATTTTAACGCTATTTGATAACTCTAACTCGTATTAATTAAAATTAATCAACTAGGTGGCCACTATTGGGACAGTGTCCACTATACCCACATTTACCTTATATATCACAGATTTTATTGAAGGATATTTATTTGAATGTAATCCGAAGCAATGCTATTTGTCAAAAAGTGTTTTTCCTTAAAAACGGCAGATTTTAATCAAAATTAAATCCGATGGATTGGGTAAAAATTATTTCAGTCCGTTTCATCATTTTCAAGGGATATAAGTTAAGGCTTGGATTTATGTGTTCCCTGAGATGAAGAGGGAGTGTTCAAACGATTGTTACTTCACATTATAAAACTGTTTTTCACTCCTGCCACAATGCTACAGTCAATACAAAAGCAATATCTTCAGTCACCACTAATATTTTTAATAAATTTATTTATATAAAATTTTAAAATCGATATTATTTTAGATGTTTCTGATGTCTCCCAATTAAATTGTTCATGCGGCTTTACGAGCCGTGGCATGACGTAAATCTTTAAAAGGCCTTTTTTTGTAAGCATTTTGTGTTATTCGAATCCTAGCATACCAGTGAATTTTAAGTATAACTGATATTAATATATTAACACACTAAAACTCAATAAACAATACACCCGATGAAAGTTATGGATCATGATAATATATTAGTGTGTTACATTCTAAATCCCCATTAAGGACAGTTGATGCGAAAAGCTGTAACGAGACATTTGATTTCATACTGCCCCTAATTAATAGAGGACATAAAAATATTAAATGAATGATTAATGTTTTAAAGAATGTACTACTTGTTCAAATAGAAATACAAATTTTCATTTTCCATGCTGGTTTAGGGATCATATCGCTATTCGAATGAGAACGTTTAAAACCACATTTTGGAGATTGCTGGGAGATCATTTCGAAAAAGCTAAAATAATCCATACTTCTGTAATTATTATGATTTTTCCATTTGTAGCTTACTTACTAGATTCCATTTTAAATATCTTTACCAATTTTAATGCGAAGGATAGTATTTAAATTGCCAAATACGAAGTTTTTTTTCAAACTTTTTTTTCCTGCGAATCCAATCCTCCGATGTGTATTAAATCAAAACATTTAAGGATCCCTTCACACATATAGACAGACAAACATTAAGTTTTATATTTATAGAAGAAATAAATAAGAAGATACTGTTGAAATTAAAAATAATTATACAATAGTTAACTCATAACTATGCCTCGTAACCTATTAAAAAACATAATCACACATCACTTTAAGTAATACAAGTTATATAAATAATACAGTCACAATACACGTTTATTAATGTAATTCCGAATTATTAATGTAATTCCGATTTATTTATTTAATATTTTGTTTTTCTGCAATTCTCTTCCGTGAGAATCGATCTTTTCCCCAATTTAGTTCGCCAACTTTCGCCTACAATTTAACATTACGCGATGTTAAAAACCGTGTAAACTGCTGTTACAGGTTTGAAAAAATACCTGAAGACAAGCTAAAATGTTTACAGGTAGGATATTCAAGGTTTAAAGATCACTTTCTTTCATAAACTCTGCGAATTATATTTGAAAAACTAAATAGTTTATTGTTTTAACTGTTGGCGATATTATTGGCATCCACCGTTGGCTACCAAGATTTGTTAGCCACCTAGTAAACTCTCGTTAGTACGCCCCCGCTTAGTGCGACGTCCCGCATATTACGACGTTTTTCTCCGGTCCCTGGTACCAATAGGCCTTTTATCATTAAAAACTATCCGCTTATAGCGCCCACGCTTATAACGACTTCCCGCATATTTCGACGCTTTTCTCCGGTCCCCCGAAGAAAAATCCCGGTTATAGCGCCGTCGAGTTCCTTTCAAATAATGTATGAGTTACAGAAACCGTTGAAAACGCGAGTAGAACAACGAGAAATTTTGCTAAAAGTTTGAATGTAACAGACTTTAGTGGAACTGCCGGTTGGCTGGATAGATTCAGGGAAAAAAAATTGAGTTTTTTGGGGGGAATAACTTTTTAGTCTCACAATGAAATAAGAGACACTATTTTATTTGTTTTGTCATGATTTCCAAGTGTTATATTTAAATAGTATACCAATAAAAGTTGTAAAGGTAAGAATGTTTGCTCTGTTTTTAGACATTGTTCTTTTCGTTTCTATTTTAGTGATAAAATCCCGCTTAAAAAGGTGTCTAGGTAAGATTAGGTATTACGGGTATTAGGTATATCGCCAAAACGGTGTTTTATGGAATTCCGCATATAGTGTCGTACCGCTTATTACGACGTTTTCACAAATCCCCTTGCACGGCGTACTAACGGGAGTTTACTGTATTTGGATACGAAAGTGAAAACCAACTAATCCAACAAGAATTTGAGTTGAGAGAGAGATTTAGAATTTTTTTTTAGAAGTTGTTCTCTAATGGCCATTTGCATATCCACCAAACAATCCGAACAGTTTGATACCAAAAATGTGTTATACGGATCAGTAATAAGTTTTTCTCTGGAAACCGTTCACCCAAAACTTTTTTTAGAATAGAGAGATTCAAGACTTGTTAGGCAGCAAAAAAAGGGCTGTCGGGTTGTATGTTTTATTGGAACATGGTTCGTTGACAAGACATGTCTCCTTTAATTTAAACTTACCAGTATAAAAGTAAATAATTTAATAATATATTAGCAATTTACTACCTGAACTAAGTCGTTGTTTATAAAGCTGTGGCATTTATTATTTAAACTTGGAAAACAAGTTAATGTGATAAATAAAAGTTTTAAAAGATGTCCGTCAAGTTGTACGGGGAACTTTAGCCTAATCATACGAAAATAGTGCCAATCGTTTGTGCTTCGTTTGTGCTCGTTTGTGCTCTAAAAATTTTCGTTTGTGCTCGTGCGCAAGTTCGATTTTTTTTAAAAACAAAAATCCCCCGTACAACTTGACGTTTACGGGGAACTTTCACCAAATTAAACAAATGTGGTATCATTCGTTTGTGCTTCGTTTGTGCTCGTTTGTGCCCTAAAAATTTTCGTTTGTGCTCAAAAATTTCTATGAGATTTTTGACAAAAACATTTGCGCGGGAAATTCAAATCTTATGGGGAACTTTCACCAAATTGAAAATGAGTGGTATCATTCGAAAGAGCTTCGTTTGTGCTCGTTTGTGCCCTAAAAATTTTCGTTTGTGCTCAAAAATTAGTGCCGAAAATTTTCAAAAAACCGTTTCCGGATAATAGAACACTAAACTTCCCACCATCCTAATCGAACAGCACCGGTCTCATTCGAAAGATCTGCGTTTGTGCTCGTTTGTGCCGCAAAAATTTTCGTTTGTGCTCGTGCGCATGTTCGATTTTTTTTGTATTAACCAAAATCCCCCGTACAACTTGACGTTTTCGAAATTATTGACACTTTCACCGAATTGAACGAACGTGGTATCATTCGAAAGAGCTTCGTTTGTGCTCGTTTGTGCCCTAAAAATTTTCGTTTGTGCTCAAAAATTAGTGCCGAAAATTTTCAAAAAACTGTTTCCGGATAATAGCACTAAACTTCCCACCACCCTAATCGAACAGCACCGGTCTCATTCGAAAGATCTTCGTTTGTGCTTGTTTGTGCCGCAAAAATTTTCGTTTGTGCTCGTGCGCAAGTTCGATTTTTTTTGTATTAACCGAAATCCCCCGTACAACTTGACGTTTCCGAAATTATTGGCACTTTCACCGAATTGAACGAACGTGGTATCATTCGAAAGAGCTTCGTTTGTGCCCTAAAAATTTTCGTTTGTGCTCAAAAATTAGTGCTGAAAATTTTCAAAAAACCGTTTCCGGATAATAGAACACTAAACTTCCCACCATCCTAATCGAATTCGTTTGTGCTCGTTTGTGCCGCAAAAAGTTTCGTTTGTGCTCGTGCGCAAGTTCGATTTTTTTTGTATTAACCGAAATCCCCCGTACAACTTGACGTTTTCGAAATTATTGACACTTTCACCGAATTGAACGAACGTGGTATCATTCGAAAGAGCTTCGTTTGTGCCGCAAAAATTTTCGTTTGTGCTCGTGCGCAATACGATTTTTTTGAGTTACGGACATTTTTTATGTGACCCCCTGGCCAGACTTCTAACCAGCAGAATCAAACCAAACTGGTGTCGCTCGAAAGAGCTTTGAATGTGTTCAAATATGCGCCAAGAAATTTCGTTCGTGCACAAAAATTAACACCGAATTTATTTTTTTAAAATTTCCAAAAATCGAAAAATCCAACTTCTCATCAGCCCGTTCAAACGGAACCGGTCTCATTCGAAACATCTTCGTTTGTCCACGTTTGTGCACACAAACTTCAATCAATTTTTCATCTCTATGTGAAGAGCCAACCTAGTCTTATTCTACTAACCTTGGTTTTATGATTAGTCTGATTTCTTTTATTTTCAACAGTTCACTAGTTTCGACGGAGCTGTGACGTCAAATCCCGTTTTTTGATCACATGACTTTACTAGTGTTTTGGCAAAAATAAAATCGAATAGAGTGTTTTCAGGTGACGTCACAACCGGTTATTTTCTTTTAACTGTGTATCTTCTGTAGGGCTTTTAACTGTTGCTAAGGCCGTTGTTTATCTGTTGCTAAGGCGGTTTTAAGGTATGGGATCACGTGATTGCAAATGCTCCAATGGAAGAATTCCTCGGCTAGTCATTTTCTGTAACTGTTAACCTCTGTAGGGCAAAAAACTGTAACATTTCTGTTGCTAAGGCCGTTGTTAGGTCTGAGTCATGTGATTGAAAATGCTCTATTTTAAGTTATATAAAACATATTTTTGAACTTTAAATCTGATATTTCAGAGTTTTAAACTATAACGTATCAAAAAAGTGTAAAATTAAGCAAATCCCTCACCTATGCAATTCCCTCATTCTGGTCTTTCAACGGACCACTTCCACGACTCTCACGGACCACCAATGGTCCGCGGACCACCGGTTGGGAACCACTGGTCTAGACATTCTATTACTTTTTCATGACACTGAGAGAAATTACAAACAATTTAATTTTGAAAAATTGATCAATTGTCATGTTGATTAAACACATACCTACAGGTTTAACATTGTAATTCTAATGAAATTTCTATATTATTGACGATTTCAGGATTTTATAAAAACTTTTTAAAGCTGTCACTTCATTTGTAAATTTGAAGAAAAACAGTTCAATATATTCTTTTAACGAATTCTATGATAAACTTTCTGAAAACTCGATCTCTTCAATTAAAATTTTCCCAACTATTTCAAAATTTTGTAATCATTCAAGGTTTGTCGGGCCACAAAAATAGGGCTGTCGGGAGGTTTGTTAGGCAGGCCTGACCAAGACTTTTCAGAAATGTAACTGTTTTATTGAAACATGATTCGTTGATAAGAGATGACGACTTTAATTTAAACTTACCAGTAAAAAAGTGATTAATTTTAAATTATATACATTATTTGCTACATAGTTATTGAATTTTGAACTTCTGTCATAACATTATTTTAAACAAACTTCAAGAAAGTTTGTAAGATGAATAGTATGAGTGTGGGGTTTTTATGATGCTTTGTTTTTATTTTTATGATGTTCTGTAGTGTCCATACTTACAATAAAAGACATTTTAAAAAAATCCCTTATTTCTTAATTAGCGAAAATTTGATCAATGAATTTGATCAAAATTTGATCGTGAGCCACGAAATTACCTGAAAATTTTCTGAGAACTTCGGTTAAAAAAAACAGTATCATTTTACTTATTTCACAATTTTTACTGTGTTTTGTGTGGTTCTGAACCAAGTGGTTGGAAAAATTGTCTTATGACTATAAGATGCAGGGTGAGTCGAAATGCATGGAAAGCCTCTCGAGTGGGGATAAAAATTTCCAAAAGCAATCGTCTTATTTCGAAGATGACTTTTTTAAGACAAAGGGGTCATTTTTTATGTCAGATCATCCAGCGAAAACTCAATTTTTAACTCAAATAGGTTCTCGGATTTTTATGAAATTTTGTAAGTTGAATGTATGTGTAAAGATAAGGAAAAATATAAAATTTCGTCCAATTCTATCAAATAGTTTCAAAAAGTTAAGGCTGTTTAAGGTTTTCACATCTTGATTTCTCGTGGACGACCCGGGTTCGTGTTTTATGTATTAAATATTTTATTTTTTTTTAAAGGACCAACATCAAAAGAAGATAAAAAATAATTGTACACTTCGGGGATTTACATCCCTTAAGAGTGCGTTATAAATCTGTTTACTTAATACAAATAATGAAGAAAAACAAGGAAAAAATACAAGATACATAGAAAATAATTAATTACAAGAAAATGAGATATAAAATAAATAATTACAATTATGAGGACTGGCAAAGGTGTCGATTGCAATATAAATATAAATATAAATATAGGCCCGAAGTAGAAACAAAAACCATATTGACTATATTGAAGAAGTCCAATGAAATTATAAATAAAGCATTTGTATTAAATTATATGAAGAGCAATAAGTTTAAAGAATAACTAAAATTTCTGAATTAAATAAAAAATGCTTAAGTTTTTTTTTTTGAATAAAATAATTTTAGTTATTATTTCAACATCAATTGGCAAACTATTGGAGTGTTTGGGTGCTAAGTAGAAAAAACATTTGTGAAAAATCTCTTTGTTTGATTTAGGAACACAGTAGATCATACCAGGGCGTCTAAGATTAACAGTTGTTCTTTTTATACATAGATTCGGATTTAAAAATAGATTATAACAATTTTTGTAGAAAAACAGATTCAATTTATAGGTAAAAGCTTAAGATTTTCTTCATTTACAGTCATTAGTGTACAAAAACTATTGGTACTGATAATATTAAGATTAAACTCTTTATCACGGTAAAAATGTCACTTAAACACACAAAAAGGGTTTTTTATAGTATCTTAACGAAACATATGAAACTAAAATATAATATATGAATAGTCTTCAATAAACTATACATCACTGCTTTCAAATAGGGGAAAAACTGGCGGGGTTTAAGGGGTCTTTTTGCATCGTTTAGTAACAGAGAGTAGTTCTGATTGAAGATCCAATTTAATGTTTGTGCCCATACAGAAAAAACTATTGAACGTGGACCTTTTTTTTTTCATTTAAAATAACACTAGTTCGAGAATCTTCTCAAAACTTCTACTGACAAGTTTGATAATATTTAGTCGAGTAGTTTTCAATTTATAGCCATTTCTGTAGAACTTAATATTTTATATAAGTATTAATCTATAATATATAGTGCTGTCCTTTAAAAACAACCCACTGTTTCATATTTTCTTCATTAAAAGCTTAATAAAAAGGATAATTAAATCGAACAAAAAACTGTACTAGCAGCTCATCCTCCCTAACATTTTAGTGCTTAGCATGTTTAATTCCAAGTATCCATTACAAATTGGCAGTCAATTAAGTAAGAATTTGAAGAAAAAAAACACTTTTTCCTAGAAGGACTCTGATTGGCGGACTGAGCTAAAACTTTAATATTTTATTCTCATAGTAATGGGATAACATAAAAACGTGCGAAAACTGCTCTAAAGTCTTTATAACATACATTTTTACAAAATCTGTAAATATGAAGCACATTTTTCGTCAAAAATCTACATTATCTCAGCTTGTTTAAAAAATAAGTAAATAAACCGTTCTTTGACCAGTTTTTACATCCCTGACACTCTAAAGGCCATAGAAAGACAGGGTATATGAGATGGTAAAATTATTTTAATCATTTAATTAAAAAATCTCAATGGGTTGTTTTTAGGGTACAATTTGGAGTGGGTTGTTTATAAAGGACAGCACTATACTATAATTTATAATATAAAAGATAAGCCATGATTTTACTAAATATATAATAGGTTGACGCTTTGAGAAAATCCTTTATCTTGATGTATTTAATTTTAAAATGTGTTTAATTCAGAATTTTGATCAAAATGACGGATATGGGGGCCTATCCCTAGAAAAGGAGACCTGACACTTAAAAAATAAGGTTTTTACTTTTATGAGGGGGTAAAACTTATAATCCCATAAAAATTCCAAGTTCTTTGCAGTAAAATTTCTTTTGCTTCTAACTATATTCTTAGGGCAGTGGTTTCAAAACGGGTTACCGTAAACTATTAAATTTTTTTATCTAAATTATAAGTTTATGGTAACTTAACTACGCATAATTTTACAACAGATTTGCATAGCAAAGTTCCATTACCTCTGGTTGTGAGTTTGCAAAGTAATTTTGTTCCTAAAAAATGAATTCCCAGTCCTTCTTTAAAAGATTGCCAAGCTTAATAACATTTGATCCAGTTGTTTTTCCAAATCTGCATTCTGGATGATTTGGCATGACCCAAAAGCTTTACCGAGTTTTTATAAATAAGTTAAAGCATAAATAATTTATCCTGGAATTTCATTTCTACCCATAACCGTTTGCCTAGAATCAGAGATCACACAGTTTTACCCGTCTTTCTTCGCTTTTGCTAACTTTATTCCGTACTCTTAACAACTCAGGATTCCCCTTTTTTCCAAATGTGATTTTGAGTACACTGTAAATCCTGGAACGTTCCTTTGAAAAATTGGGTAGCTTATATGCCCATTTTCCAGATAATGTTCTTGGAAAATAACATGAACGTTACTGTAAAGTTATAAAACGTTCCTCACACAAATATTTGTAATATTTCCGAACTTGATGTGACCTACGCTCACCAGTCAAATAGTCAGCAATGAGAAATCTGTTATATAAACTGAGATTCCTTTGGAGTTATATCTTTTAAATATAACTCCTATCCCCCCGGTTTCGGTTGAGCTTCCCAAAATCGGTTCCGAAGGATCACGCAAATTATTTAAAATTTTCCGTGATATTTTTATAACTTCCCAGGGGAAAACTTGAAACATTATTTGCCAAAAAAAGGGCAACTCAGTTTTCCAAGGAGTTATGCTTGGATCTTTTCATTGTGTTAGTCTTACAAGGAAACGTTTTCTAGGGTGAACTCACAGAATTGGACGAAAATTTTACAGGGGTTAGTATATGACTCAAAACACCTTCTGTAAAAAAATTAGCTGCTAAATTAAAGTAGAAAAGCTGTAAAAAATTATTAAAAATTATCATATATAACGCCAAATGTAACCCTACTAGGCGAGGATGCTTCCTTTGGCTCTGCGCCAAATGCTAGAATAAACTGGCCGCGTTTTCTCTGAAGTAGTTTAAATGAGCGAATAAAAAAAAAGGTTCATCAAATGCAAAAAAGGATTAAAAATGAATTAAAGGAGGAAAATTAAATTAAAGGAAAGGAAATTGATTAAAAAACTGTTGTTTTAATGGATTTTCTGAAGTAACTTTTAACCAAATATCTCAATTTCACGTTAAATACAAATTTAATCATCCCATCTATAGAAAATTCGCCAAGTGGTGTTAACTGAATGTGGTTGGCATCTCAGAACCCAATTTTCAAAGTTAATTTACTCCTTTCCTAATGAAATTTAGCAGCTAATTTTTTCACAGTAAGTTTTTTTAGCCATCTTCTTATGCCTGTAAAATTTTCATCCAATTCTGTGAGTTCACCCTGAGAACGTTTCCTTGTTAGTACACACCGCGCCTTACCTATACTTTTTGCCCATTAGTTTTGAATTTACCCGTATTTTCACTTTTATCCCTTGACATATTAAACTGAATAGGTCAGTCCCTGTAATTTCGACTAAATCCCTCAGAAATTGTCATACCTACAAATAGATGCAAAACAACGAATTGTTTACATTACATCAACAGTGTCTATGACCTCTCATTTGCTACCCCATTAGCAGCTTTGTTCGCTCGAAATAGCGCTTGATGCCACTTCAGTAAGTAATTCCGCCAAATCTGATAAAACTCGAAAGGTTTTGTTACGGTAGAATGGCATCACGTTAAATCATTTCCGACCTTAATTGAGAAAGAGTTTTCTGCCAGGTCAGCGGATTTTTCTCCCCTCCTTCTTTCGTTCTTTTAAATATCCGAGATCTCGAAAGTTAGTCTCACAACAGAAGGTTTTTAAAGACGAAAGAACGTTTTGTCTGAAATTTTATTTTTTCGGATAGTATCTGTAGCTTTTTTTTTACCAGAAAGAAAGGAATTTAATTATTTTCGGTAGCAGTATAGTTGTAGACAAATTCTTCTGGAGTACAAGAGAGAAAACGTATGAAGTTAATTTAATTTTTATTTTGTGTGAATATTTATTTTCTTGCTACAAATTTAATATTTAATTTCTTAAGAATGGCACGGAATGAAATTATATAATAGATAAAGTTATATGTGTATGGAAAGTGGTTGTTTGCGATAAAATTAAATTGACTACACACAGAGGCTCATTGCTGCGCTCTCGTTGTTCCATATTAAATCTCGTTTATTACGCAATTTTTTAATTACGATTGGAAATAGTATTAATAGTATTTTAATAAATTAACTAAACTTAGGAAAGTTATCTATATATTAATTTTTTGAGTTTTTTTTACTGGTGAGTAAAATCAATTTTTTCAGCACACCCGTACTTACATGATTTAGCATCGTCTGTTGCCCTGTTTAGAGAACGGAACAGTAACATAAGACCCTGTTATACGGAATGACAGACGGATGGTTGGATAACTTGATCAGTCGATTAAGCATATTAATTAATGGTCGGATTATGGAGGCTTTACTGCCTATTTTTTTAAGATTACTCGCTACATTTTTTTTTAAAAACAATATTACTACATGCGAACAGATGGCGTTAAACAGTTGAAACTTATGTTAGCCATATGCAAAAAACTATACATCGTGCTAGAGAGACATTGCTTTCTTTCTGATTAAAAAAAATACAGTCATTATGCATTATTTCTAGTATAAAGGCATGTTTCCCGAGGATAAAAGATTTCTTTTAACAAAACGTATGCGGTTACCAAAGTAACACAATGAGGTATTTGCATGAGTGAGGGATTTGCTTAATTTTACACTTTTTCGATACTTTATAGTTTAAAACTCTCAAATATCAGATTTTTAAGTTCAAAAATATGTTTTAAATAACTTAAAATTCAATTTTATTTTTGCCAAAACACTAGTAAAGTCACGTGATCAAAAAACGGGATTTGACGTCACAGCGCCCTCGAAACTAGTGAATTGTTAAAAATAAAAGAAATCAGTTTTATCATAAAACCAAAACACGCATAAAACTCGTCTGTTTCTTTTCGTCTGTGTTTTCGCGCCAAAATAACACAAAACGAAATGCCAAAAATTTATATCTCAGAAACTAGGCTACGAAAGTACTTCATTTAGAAGTCATTCTTCATGGTTTTTTTATCTACTATTTTAATAAAATTTAATCTCAAAACATGAAAATACCTAATTGCTTACGGTTTTAGTAGTGTAAAGCTATCAATTTGCAACTTTTATTTTGTGAAAATATATGGAGCGGGTAGTAGATAAATACACTTTTAACATTCTTGAGGATTGAAATAATACACTCTTAAGAATTTGAATTCTTTCAGTAGACCCGGAACAATTAACCTCTGAGTATCATCAGTTTAATTAAATTAAACCAGCCTGTATTTTATCAGAAGAATATACCAGTCTGTTTTGTTAAAATAGTATAAAACTGAATTAGTTTTAACTATTCATCATTCAATCATTATTAGAAAACAAGAACATCATTAGTTCAGTTAGTTTTCAGAGCTTCAATGGACTCTAACCGTCTGACGTCACACGGAACCAACACGTGACCTACTGAGCTTGCGATTGGTTACCACAGATACTGCACTAGTAGATCTACTAGTGTAGTATCTGTGGTAACCAATCGCAAGCTCAGTTGTAGGTCACGTGTTGGTTCCGTGCAGTCTCGAACCAGATAGGCGGTTAGAGTCCATTAGGAAATTAGGTGATATCAGAAGAGGGTAAAATAAATTTAACAATATAAAGCATTTTCAATCACATGACTCGGACCTAACAACGCCCTTAGCAACGTTGTTTTTGTCCTCCAGTGACATCATGTGCGAATGCTTTCCCGCCCCCTAACAACAGCCTTAGAAACGTTGTTTTTGTCCTCCTAGTGACGTCATGTGCGAATGCTTTATTATATCCCAGAAATTATAATGTGATTATACAATAATAATACAAATATTAGTACAGAAAACAGTATTACTACAATAGCACAGAACCCTAAAAGCATAATCAATTTAGAATTGGGTTCTCTATAAGTTTTAACTACAATATTATATTTTTTTCCATTAAATTATGTACTCTATTTTACAAAATGGGCAAACTTGTTATTTCTTTATTAAGAACCAAAAAATATGTTGTATGTATTCATTGCTTATATATGTAAAAACATTCAAATTAACCAAAATAATTGAAAACAAATAAAATAAAAAAGGATCAAAATCGATATAAAATCACTCTTAAACTTGAAGGGTGTAGTATTTAAAAGCACTCTGAAATATCAGATTTCTTAAAATAATATTTAATTACATGGGAAATCCCAGCCCTAATATAAGCTAAAGAGTTAACCTATGATCTTTCACAAAGATACCTATTTAACAGTAAAATCTTTTTAAGTCCAAAATTGTGCTTCTGAAGGAAAAATTTTACGATAACTCTGTAACTCGCACATCATAAAAACATTAGCTCCATCAATATATTAAATCGACAGAAACTCAATTTCTAAACCCATGCAACATATTTTTTTAAGAATGCAGAAGCTCTTAGTTAGAAATAACAATCTTGAAATTTTCGCTTTAAGCGAAATCTGTTGTTAAAATCACTCTATAAAAAGAATTGATAATTCGTGTCTGAAATTTATTTCTCAAGTGAATTGCATCATCCTCTTTTCAAAACCCATTCTCTGAAGTGTCTATTAACTCACGAGAGTAGGTTCTAGAACTTTCCATATCCTCTTCAATGCATAATCCCCGGCAGAGTCAATAACATACAGGGATGATCTTCAGAATATCGTTTTAATTAAATTTCGAAAGGATGCTTTCATAGAGGTACTATGCGAAGGGTGCTCTAATGGGATGACACTGCATGCCAACGTGGTATGTCAAGCGTTAGAAATTGGGAAAAAAAAAAAGCTTTGCAAATCTTACTGGTCCGCAACAAAAATCACTGGTCCGACGAATTAAAAAGGACCGGTTTAAATATTACTATAAATTAACTATTGCATTGAATGTGAGTACCAAATAGTAATGTTAAAAATTAATACAAATTCAATAATACTTTTTCTTTTTCGCCGGTGGCTCCCCTATCCCATATCGCCACATTTCGTGTTCTGTCAAAAATATGTACTTGCTTCACCAAATGCAATCATCAAACGCACTTAAAATACCGCTATCAATTGGGGTTCAAGGGGGGTACTGTCCAGAGTGACCTTCCTTGTGACCTTCCTGTGACGCCACTGTTCTTTGTATTTTTTGATGAAATTTAAGTTAATCATTCTTTTCTTATTCGTTGTGTTATAAACTAATCCAAAATGAAATTAGTTTTCAAGTTAAAAGTGTTTTTACCTTTTATTATCATGTGAATGTTTGACTCCATTGATACCGCTTTAATGACTTACCACTCATTCTCTTTTTCTAAAAAAAAAGAAACAACATCGGAAAAAGGGACTGGCAATTCTTTACAAGAAAATAAACGGAGATAAACTATCCAGTGAAAAAAAATTAATTCTCCATTCTAATTTTTTTTTTTTTATTTTACATGATTTCGAAACGCGATTTCGTCTTGGAAGGAGCAAAAACTTTTTTTTAAAATGGCCTCCCCATTGTGTAATATTACTCTTTTCATTCGATTTGAGTAATTTCTTATACACTTGAATTAGTTATGAACGTAAAAATTGAATCAAGAAGAAAAAAAGTAAAGTTCGCGTGTCTTACCGATTTTATTTCTATGTATTATACTACGGCTTTGAGAACCAGTCAATACTGTACGATGATAACAGTGGAGGGAACCCAGCCCAATAAGCTAATTAACGAATTTTTTTTATCTATACTAAAATATTTTGTATTCTGGAGTGGTGAGTATTTTCGAATTGCATTATGACAGACAGGGTGTGAATTTAATGATCACATTTGATCGCCAAAACCTGGTTTAATGGTGATGATCATTGTATAATGAAAAACACACACTTACTGATTTTTAAAAATGGAATTTTGAGTTTTTTCTCCGTTTTCATAATTATTAAATTTCAATCCCTGATGTCAGGGATTCCGGTACAATAGTTTTTATTCGCAGAATACTAAAGAGACCCCCACAGAATGCTAAACTATCTTAGACCATTTTACCAAAAATACGAATGAAAAATAATTGAATACAAATACTTGAATTAGTTTAAATTTAAAAAAAAAAGATTTTAAAGAAATATTTAGCATTGAGTGTGTTTTTTGAGTAATTATAAACTAAATTTTTTCCAGCTAAAAATACATACAATCGTGTCTACCCAATTTTTATTTTAACATTTTTCTATACTCGACAGCAACGTTTCCTGACACTATGACGTCACTTCGCGGAAGCAGAAACTGCGTAAACAGAAAGCCTGTTGGGTTGCTAGGAGCTGATGAGAGTGCAGCGTCTAAAACCTTATTTTATGTAAATTTATTTAATTGTTTGGTTGGTTGCTAGGAGGAGTTTCGGTACGCAAACCGTGCTTAAAAGACGCGATATATTTATGGGTTTAACCACGGCTTACTAAATACTATACAGGCTAGCTGAGTACGGAAATCATCAAAAATCCAGATGGCAATACTGGACAAACTGGCAAAGCATATCCACAGTGTTGAAGGCGGTGGGTGATATAGGTAGGACTTGTGGCGATCCAAGCGGGAAAAGTTGTCAAATGGTTTTCATTGTTCAAAACTCGGCTAGCCTGTATAGTATCTAGTAAGCCGTGGTTTTACAAACTAATCATATTTTTAAATTGACGTTCCTCATTTCATCCATATTCAGACACCGCGCTGGGAACTACTTTGTGTGTTAGTGACGTCATAGGGCCAGGAAACGTTGCTGTCGAGTGTCGATTATAAAGCTTTTTCATCCATTTTGGCTTTTTTTGCTAAAGGAATTTTTTTTCCTAGTTTTAACTCTGCATGATGGCCATGCCCGAAACAGATGTTCCAAGTTGTCTATCTATACATAATACCTCTACAGATCCTTCTCTCTAAGCCTACTGCATATTTCGCATAGAATAAAACACATTGTGCGGGGTTTTTTTTTTGGTAGAAGGATTCTGAGAATACATTTAACTAGGCCGAGTGCAGAACAGAAAATAACAACAATAATGCACACATTCTCTGCTTTTTGAAAAGAATTCGCGTTCCTGTTTAAAAATTAAAAAGGAAAGGAAAAGCCTCGTTTCTTCCATTTTTTCCTCGACAAAAAATTTTTACGATGAGTTTTGTTTCTTTATCGTGGTATGACGTCATCCTCTGAGAGTGAAAAGTGATTGGTGGAGGACATGTATCGGAGAGCGTTGATTGGTTGGGATACAGTTATGACAGAGTTTCTGCATTTGGAGTTTTTTTTCGTGTTCGTTTTTTTGATGTGGTGACATGGATTTATGTCGAAGTCTCAGCGGTGGGAGAAGGTTTGGAAAGGAGGAGAGAGCGAAGTGGTTGTATTTCTCGAAACATGCTTCTATTTGCTCTTACGTTTCGAAATTTCTACGAACCGAATTCGAAATAAGTCGGGGTATTCTGGATGAAGAACTACGAAACGCCTGTAGAAGGTTTATACGTGCTTGGTGCGTCTACTATACCGAATTTTCTGGAAAATCTGCAGTTAACTTTGGAAGAAATCTTTGAGATTTCACTTTTAATATTTTTTCTCTAATATCTAGGGAATGTTATGTACGCTTCCAAGAACTGCAGTAAAACTTCCGTAGTCTGGACCAAAGGAAAATCGAAAATTCGTATTATATGTATTCGTATCATGAAATATGTAGTTGGTTTAATTGAATCGTCAGTTTGAAAAAGGGAATAAGTCCCAAAACCAAGTTTTGAGAAAATCGAAAGAAACTGTATACGTAATGGAATTTTCGTTTTATAATCACCTAATTTTTACTGGTAATTCAGGACCCTATTTAAAAAACAGAGCAATCATGGAAAAAATTATAAGTACATTCAAAAAAATATTTTATAGCTGAAAAAGGTTGATGGACTTATCTTTTTCAACCTTATGAAATTTCAATTGAAAAAAAAAATCTTAAAAACCATATAAATTGATACCTAAATTATATTTCTGCTTAGTTCTTACAGCACAAAAGTGAGAAATAGAAAGACTAAGACAAATAAAATTCAAAACTATTATGAAACTTAGTCATTAAGGCATCATCAATTGAGTAAGTGAATATGAATGGAGTCAAACATTCCCTGGTAAAAAAAAGTGAAAAGTGTCCTTGCGTGAAGTATTTAAAAAATGCTCAGAGAACTATACTCCAAGTAAATTGCGATAGAAAAATGGTTTCGCTAAAAAAAGATCTAAGCAAAACGGGGATGGGGATTCATGTATAAATATGGATATGACGTAACATTTTTCCGAAATATAATCGTATAATTGAAGTTCTTTGGACTTTTAGTTGCATTTTATAGCACAGTAAAATAAAACATTTTAAATAGTACTTTTAAAAATTAAGCTTGAGCTTAATTATGATATCTGATATTTTATTAAAAATAGCGTAAAATGGTAATTGATCCGTTCCCGTGAAGTCTAGAAAAATCAAGAACTATATTGACATTATTCCCAGTTTTTTTTAAATTTTATTTGCTACATAAAAAAACGATCAAAGCTTCTTCTCAAGTTGGTGAATACTTAAAAACCATAATAGTACTTTCGGTTTGTTCTTCTTCAAACCCTAATTATTTATCTGGATCAACCACAAACTATCTCAGCTGTTGATGGTTATTGAAATAATAGCCAATGAACTAATTTTTCTATGCATAAGTTTTAAACTCAACATTACAAGTATCCAACGGAATTAGTACCAATTAGTAGTACATCCCTACTTCTCTTGGGAAAAAAGTAGCATTTCATTCAAAATAAAATGCTCATTTACAGATCTCAAAATTTTTACTTTATGAAAAACGAAGTCAAATAAATTAGAATTTTTTAGATATCACATTACACCGATATTTATGAGTGTTTTCTTATTTTTATCCCATTACATAAGAATTTAATCCGCAAAACTACTTAAGTAACTTCATTTCAAAGGGTCGTTTAGGGTTATTTTTGACATAAAAATCTAGTGATTCACATTTTATGTATCAGATTTCCCATTAGCATAACTAAAAATTCCTTCGGGGGTCATTCAGAAATATCCACATGTTTTTGATTGCTATTTTGCAAGTGCAAAAGGAGTTTACACGAAGACTCTCTATAGCAGTGGTTCCCAAACTATTTTGCTCGTGGACCCCCCCCCCCCCCAATTTGTTGCCAATGATCGCGGAACCCTGAATATTTTTTAATCATCGACTTTTCAAAATTTAATATCTGATATGAAATGAAACAAGCCAACTTAATGTTAAAAAAGTTTTGATTAAGCGAGTTCCAAGAACCGTCAGGGGGGTCTGGGGGTCCCCCCAGAAAATATTTGGGAATTTGACTATAGAAAGAGGGGTTTCACTTGTCTAACAGAGGGGTTTCACTTGTCTTGTCTCACTTCACAAGTTCACTTTCACTTGTCACCTAATCCGAATTTCGGACATACACTTTTAAGAATTTAATAGATATTTTTGGTAGGATTTGCATTTTGATGAACTTAATATAAAAAAACACCATTCTTATTTTCTTTAAGGAAATAAAATTTTTCACGCGGAACCCCTAAATTTTTTCGTGGAACCCACTTTGGGAACCACTGCTCTATAGCAATGGTTCCCTACTCAAAGAAGTCCTCGGACCTCTAAATATCTTCACTGACCACCTTTGTAGTTTAAAATCCTTATCTTCACAAAATTTCAAGATGAGAGTTTATTATCCCTAATTAACCATGGAATTTTTATATAATGCTATGAAACTATATTTTAAGTACATTTTAATTACATACCATGAATATCAGTAATTTCTGTTGCGAGATTAGTATATTTTTCTAAATCTACAAAATTACGTCTAGCTTTTTTTACATGAAAGCCGAAATCCCCTGTAAATATTTATACTACAAAAAAGAATTGTTATTAATTTAGTGGTGATTTTATCCCCACAAATTACATAGCCAAAAGTATAATTCAATCTTTTCTTGTTCAATTCATTCAAATTTATACTATTTATATTAGATTGTATTTGTGGGTTTCGGGGTCTCTCCACGGACCACCGGTTGGGAACCACTGCTCTATAGTATAAATGGCCTCACAACTCGGACATGACAAAGCGAAATCGGTTAATTTGCAATGCTAAATCTATGGAGCATGAAAACTTACTTTTTTAACTCCTCGCGTTATGCATCTCTACATAGCCTATAAAAACGTTCTAGATACCAAATATCTTTCAATTCCCTACCGAGTTTAACCCCTTGCAATTGTTTAATCTAGCACCATGAAAAGTTTATATTATTTTTAAGAAAAGCACAAGTAATCTTTTTTGATAACTTCAAGACGCGTTACGCTATCGACAGCCGAAATTAGTAACTTACTGAAATAAAGGGATAGAATAGTGTATAATAAACAACCGAAAATTGACTAAAGCAATTTGTAGATGGCTCCTTCCCCCTTCTTGAGATATCTCATTTTCGTTGGCGGATCTGATTTATCGAAACCGGCATTCAAAGAAATTAAACTGAGCTGGAACCGACTCCCACATTTAATTTCGTTCACTTCCAGAATATATAGGGTCGATATGAACGTGGATATAAATAACTGGTATTTCTACTGAAGCCAGTGAGACCTAAATATTGCTTAAGTGATTCTTCTTTTGGCATGCCTGGGAAATATGCAGTTGATAAACAACCGTGGAAAGGGGGATTCAAGGTTTTAATTTAAACCAGCAATAGTATGATGGTTAAGTAAAGTATATTTGAATTTATATCATAGTTTACGATCATATTACTCTAAAATAGAGAAAAATTGTAAAATTTAAATTTCATTTGAGCTTATAAATTTATCCATTCCCTTTTCATAATATGAATATCATGCGATTAAATGATAAATTTATATACATTAATGATGAAATGAACAAAATGTAAAGTTTTATAAACCTTGTTCTAACTTAACATTTCAGGTTTTTGTAAGGTTGTTATTGATAACCTGTAAACTTGTGACAAGGTAAAAACAACATGAGCTTTTGACGCCTATAAGGTTAGCGGTAACCTTACAAAAAAAAAAAAAAAACTTAAAACAAGGAAAAACTGAGGTGACTGATTTTGAGATGGTTTATCTAGGGTGTTTTCTATCATTTCTTTTCTGCAACAATTTCATGAAAACCCTTATATGGTAGGTATATTGCGGAAAGGTTTTTCAGCAAACCTTGTTTTAGGAATCTCAATGACAATGTTATGAGGGAAGGAAAACCATAAGATTATACGCTATCTAGGATATATCTGTTATTAGTATTTTTATGGGTGAATCTACGTTTATGGAAATTGAACCTTTTTTCTAGAACTATTCTTAGAAAATAAAAAGTTTAACACCAAAAATTATCGGAAATAAAATAATTCTCTAAAGAAAATTCTAAAAAAAAATTCTCAAATTTTTGCATCAATTGAAAGCTACAAAAATCATACAGTTACTAATGAATTAGGTTGTTCAAACTATGTATGGTAAACTATGTATTGATATATCTGTTGGAAATATAAGGTAATAAAGTATAAATGGAAAGGCTTTTTATAATTCAAAATTTTCGATATTTATTGCTACATAAAATGTTAGATTAATATTAGTTCAAATATTTGTTATAATATTAATTTTATTTAATTATTTTTATTTAAATTATAGTAATAACATTTTGTATTCAAATAGTCAAATTTGATTTTTTACAGGGAATTTCCTGATCTAGTCGCATATTATTTATTCACTAAGGAATGAGAGGTAATTTTCATTATTCTTAATATTTTCCATAATTAAACTGATACTATTCTTAAAAAATGTAACATATTGAAAAATATTTCTTTATGAAAGATGTTTAATCAATTTAAGTATTCTACACTGGCATATTGCATTCGGAGTACACTTTAAAAGCAGAAACTTTATTCGGGGATTTAAAAGTTTTGTTTTCTTGAGAATTTCCTAGCTTAGTTTCCTTTTATAAGAAAGAATATACTACTTTTTTTATTTAGTCATAGAAATTTATTTTTTGAGTAAAGCAACTAGTGTTTATTTTGTGAAGTGAAATAAAAAATACTTTACGTAAGTAGGAACTATACATTTGTAAAATAAAATAATTATTTTTCAATCAGATTTTACAAGCATAAATGTTCAACCATTTTCTTCTGTTTTTTCTTCTTCTTATTTTGTGAATAATTTCAAAAGCATAAATAAATGTATCTCTGGTAGAAATCTAGAAACGTAGAAGGTAGTTATCTAGAAACGAGTATAACCCTGTAAAACTTCGATAAAATGTAAAATTTTACCTGGTTCAGCTTGGTTTATTGTTTTCTCAAAGCATTTATTTTCAGGGTTTTAAATTAATGATTATGGAGACGGGGAAAAAACTCAAAATCGGATCGAAATTTTTATTTGCCATTTTTAAAAATCAGGCAGCGTTTTTCATCAAACACAGATCATCGTTTGGAGATCAGAAAAGAAAAACTTGCGTCTTAATCATTACTGGTGATCATAATTTTAACGATTATCTATGATCATTATTTTGTGAGTTTTATATTTTGCTCCAAAAAATAAAAATATTTTTTTTTGTCGCACGAAAGATCACAACATCGCCAATACCTCGATTATTCTGAAAAATACAAAAGAGAAATTTCGATTGAAATATTTTTTCTCATAAATTAATTATTATTATCAGAATAAAACCGTATTGTTCAAAACTAATCATGATTTTAATTGAAACCAATAAATTTTAAAATCTGATCATGATTTTTTTCGCTTCAAACCAGGCTTGATTTTTACGATTTTACTCAAAATTTAATCATTAAGCCAGGTTCTGGAGATCAAGTGTGATCATTAAATTCTTACCTTGATAAGAACTTTATTTCCTTACAGACCATATGTAAAATATAATCACCACATTTAAAACAACAAAAAAATAATTCATTAGAAAAATTGCAGTTAATTTCGCTTCTACAGATATTATAAGATAATGCTTGTATGTTTTCACTTTTATATGGTGAATACATAATGTTAAATTAACGTCAGTGTAGAAGATAAAAAATGTCTTTACGTGAGTTTTTCTGCTTAACCCCGCATATTTATTTAACCACACCCACGCTTTTTTTAAAAAAAAACTTTTTTGAAAGGGAACATAAATAGACTATTTTTTAGGATAGTTCTAATCTATTTTCTAGAGTACTATTTTTGGTACTATATTTTTTCTTTGGTAAAAATATCCCCCTTGCTTAAATACGAATAGTAGAACTCCAATTATCCGGACTCCGACTATCCGAATCGCTTTTAGAATTTAAAAACAAAAAAGAGGCTGAATGTTACTGCGTTGGGAGGTCAAAAAAGACCTAAGAGTATTTAAAAATTTTAAAAAGCTTCCTCTCATTTATAAAAACCAACCTAAGAATTGAAGGACTATACCATTATTTACGGAGTGGTACTACGAAATTTTCATCCCTGAAGTGAAAAAGCATCAAAAATATCTTGGAAATGCAGTTTTTCTCCCATTTTCAACATGCGTACAGTAATAAATTAAAATAAACCCTTTTTTCGGAAAAAAAAATCCAATTATCCGAATTTTCGATTATCCGAATGGGGCCTGGTCCCAACTGATTCGGATAATTGGAGTTCTACTGATACAAATACAAATTAAGTCGACCAACTACAGGCAAGCGGCCAACAAGGTTAGTCCGGCCCATTAAACTCAAACCACCCGATTCCCAGTATCTGTCAATTTTATTCTTGAATTAGTTTACTCCACTTGAGTTGATAATCGTTCCCGGTAACCCATTCCATATATCCCTGTTTAAAAAAAATAACATTTCCTGCAATCCCGATTAAAATTAAGAATTTTTAAGGTGAAATATCAAGTCATTCTGACCAGTGGTTCTCATTTTGCAGTCTTATAAAACAGAAATTCTCTCGCCCACACACCCTTGACAATAAACTATCGTCAAAAACAGTCTATTTAGAGATTTACTTTAATAAAAAATAACATATTTTTAAAGAACCGATTAAAAAGGATTTTTCTGGTGTGTTTTACCTATTGAAAAGAAAACACTTTCTTCCATAATTGCCTTATTACAGCCTTCCCACTCCTTTTAAGAGCTCATCACCAATGCATGGGATTTTTCCTTTAGCGTTCTTTCGAATAATTAACGGTTGGCGCTATACTCCACAGCAACGACCCTATGACGTCACTTACAAACAAAGTAGTTCCCGGAATTTTGAGTGAAATTAAGATTGTCAATTTAAAAATAGGATTATTTTGTTAAACCCATGTATATAAAACGTCTTTTTATCACGATTTGCGTACCAAAACTCTTTCTAGCAACCCAGCAGGCTTTGTGTTTACCCATTTTCTCCTTCCGCATAGTGACGTACTGGGTTCAGGAAACGTTTCTGTCGAGTGTATAGTTCACATCATTGTTCGACCGTTTACGTAATAAGGAGTGTAGACAAAAGGTAGTAAAAAGAAGTAACTAAACTATACTCGACAGCAACGTTTCCTGATACCCTATGACGTCACTACCGGAAGCAGAAACTGCCTAAACAGTAAGCTTGTTGGGTTGCTAGGGGGAGTTTTGGTACCCAAATCGTGATAAAAAGACGCTATATATGTATACATGGGTTTAACAAAATATTCATATTTTTAAATCGACGTTCTTCATTTCACTCAAAATTCAGACACCGAGATGGGAAGTACTTTATTTGTTAGTGACGTCATAGGACCAGGAAAGGTTGCTGTCGAGTATAGATTTTTTTATTTAAAGAATACTTCAAATTATGAAAAATTATACCTTATTTGTCTTTGTATCACAAGATCCGTTCCGTAGATATAGGGTCTGAGTTTTTCCCAGTATTGTGCATATGTGAGAAAAGGTTTGAAAAGACTGATTTAAATAATGTGTTCTTCCTAAGTCAAATAAGTGTCTGAATAATGATGAAGACGAAGTGGGTCGCCGTTGAATGTTTATAAGAAGTGGGTCACGAAGTTTAATATTTGAGGATCCCCTGCTAAGTTATGTTAGGTGAAGGTTTTACTTTGTGGTGTCTTAAGTTCTTGCAATCAATATTAAAAAAAACATCCTCACCACTTTAGAATTAAAAAATAAATTTATATTAAAATTGTCTTAGTCTAATTTAGGCATCGAAAGCCTCCAACTAGCATTAATAAAACTAGACCAATTGGTAAAAGAACTTTTCGAATTAACTCACTTGTTTAATGAGGTGAATTATAGATGAACTTAACAGGTGGATGATGAGAAAGAAGTTTGAAAAGCACTGATTCAAATGCTCTTTTTAAGTAAAGTGTCTGAAAAATGATGAAGACGAGGTTGATTGCGGTAGATTCTGTTAATGAAAAATTCCAGTAGTATTCTGCTGTGAATTTAGATCCCGATTCAAAGATTCCGAGCGTAACTTAATGAATTAAACAAGCCACACTCCCCCTTCTGACGGCCAAACATGGATGAGAACTAACAACGACCATAATTTATTAACGTGATGAATCTTTTGTAAATTGAGTTTAGAAACTGTAAAGCTCTGGGTGTATAGTAGACAGCAACGTTAGTTGACCCTATGACGTCACTAACAGACAAAGTAGTTCCCATCGTGGTGTCTGAATTTTAAGTGAAATGAAAAACTTCAATTTAAAAATATGATTATTTTGTTAAACCCACATAGTGTTTTTTTTATCACGAATTGCGTACCAAAACTCCTCCTAGCAACCCAACAGGCTTTCTGTTTACCCATTTTCTCCTTCCGCGTAGTGACTTACTGGGTTCAGGAAACGTTGTTGCGTATAATAAAACAAACAATTAAAAATTATGTTCTTTGTAATTGTTCTACTTAGTATTCTTGTAGATTTCTTTTTAAATTGTAAGTTACTTACTTACCAGTATAAGTATATTATTAAATAATTTAAGACCAAAGACATTTTGTGAGTGAGGAATGGACAGTTTGTATGACGTCACAACTAAACTTTCAAAGAAAGTTGATTAAAATGAAAAGGAAGAAAGGATATGAAGTAAGGGCCTTTTTTCAACTTTCGTCGAAATTCGTAGTGTTTCCAACAACGCTCCCGGGGCATTTCTCTAGTTAAATTAAGTGTGTAATGAAAACACTTGGAAATTTGTGAATTTTATCATATTTTCGAAGGTCTCAAAAAATAGGCAGATTTTTACTCACATATATATTTTCTGTTTTTTCAAGTAACTTTTTTCAGTGCTTTTTATGATATTGCACATTTTTTATCACATAAGTTATGTTCTTTTGTAATTAACTTTTTTAAATTTCTTTATTCCGTCGTTAATGTAGCGCTATAAGCCGTCTTAGCATGGCCACTTTACTGTAAGTATACACATAACTTCCATGACTCTACGAGACGTTGATTTAAATATAAAGCCATGAAACATTCTTTCGAAACTCCCTGTGTATTCTTCGCTGTCAAAAGAAGTTTCAGTTTAATCAATTTCACAAAAGAGTTCTCCACTGAGAAAAATGAAACAGTCTCTCTCTCTTTAATCTTCATTTTCATTTTTGAATAGATACATGCGTTAGCGTAATTGCAGAAGATGCATTGTTTTAAATACGCATTTAGATAAGAATCCTTTTTTAATTACACTCGCATCTCTTTCGTGGGAAGCTGTAATCAGAGCAGACACTAAGGTTTGATTAAAATCTAAAACAATGTACGATTCGAAAAGTTAATAATAAAAAGACCCCAATGCAGGAATATTTTAATAATACCGTGCCAAACAGTTTTAAATTGGTTTCCTTCAAACAACAATGCTATTACAGAACGTAATAATTTAAAACTGGATGATTGTGATTTGTGTAATTAAGGCTTCTCAAGTGGAACTGATGATGTGATTATACTGTAAGATATCATTTTCCCCATTCGCATAAAGTAATTTTAATTTCAATGGGGAATCTATTATTGATGTCGGTTCAAGTATAACTTAGTAATCTTTTTCTCACCATCCCGTTTAGATGGCTGTTTGGCGGTTTTAATCTGGGATTTAAGCAGTGGAGTTCAGGTAAGAAACCTATTTTGGTATTTATATTCACGCTTATTAATTAAAATAATCGCCAAAAGGAAGTCATACTGTACCTTTTCCTTGGGGTGTCTTAAGGGGAGTTGAGGTCATAAAAAGTTTGCCTTTCGTGACTTATTTAAACCTTTTCTATTTAAATTTATGATTTTAAATCACAATATTGTATTGTTCATTCTCTTTCATTAACCATTTTCTTATATGCTCTATTTACTCGTCTGTATAACATAAAGTGTTTGAAGAAAACTAGATTTGTGATTTAACATAAAGTTGGAAGTGCATGATTTTTGTACCCATGCGACGGCAACACTCACCAGTACAAAGTTTAAATACTTAAATTGCAGAATATAATCCAACTGAAATTTTTCAATGACTTGTGTTATGACTTTCAGATCTCGGTATAAAATGCTATATTAGTGTACACCCACCATCTGATACCGCTAGGGCATTTCATATCAGGAAATTCCAACTGAAATTTTTCATTGAATTGTATTATGACTTTCAGATCTCGGTATAAAATGCTATATTAGTGTACACCCACCATGTGATACCGCTAGGGCATTTCATATCAGGAAATATCATTAAGATGTTACTAAAAAATAGGCATTTTGTTTTTACTTTCTTTGGAAACACAAATTATTACAAACTATACACACAGTTTCTTTTACCATTACAAACATCCACAATTACTATTCCGAATACAAACTTAGTATTCAACTGTTCAAAACTATTCATGTATCCCGTAGACACAACAATTTATATATTCATAATCATTTGAAACTACTACAATACCTCGAACATGTCAGGCATGCAAAACCAAAATAAACACCTAATTAAAATTGATTGAGAAACCTTCCCATTCTTTCTCGATTACCCACAAAAATTCATTTTTTATTCTCCAAATATAAATTAGTTTTTAATTCTAGTTTTGACACAGCGCACTCAAAATTCATGCAAAATATTAACGAGCTGCTCCAAACAATTGGGCCAAAACAACCAAGATTAAAATGTCTGGAGGTATTTATAAAACCCACTCATTTTTCATAGATATAATACCCTGTAGCCCAACTGTAGAATATTCATTATATATTTAAAAGACAGTCGAATTCCCTTTTTTTCATATACCGTTGCTATGACGACCAGTTATTAATAGTAGAAAGATCCAAGTGCTGGATCTTAACAATAATAATGAAAGGAACCTAAGAGTTTTCAAGTTTCGCCTTAGGAATTTTGCTTGGTTAAGCGTGAAAATAACGATTTTGGTCAGGAAAGAATTTATGTTATTGAGTTCATTTAAATCTAGTTACTATAGTAACTATGGAATCTCTTTAGTAGCTGTTGTCTTTGGAAATTGGATACAACCTAATGCTTCTTCAAAACGGTAGTTGTAACAGGCTTATATGGATACTTGACAGAGATATTTAATTTATATTTTAATAAATATACTCTTAGGTTTCTTAAAATCAATAATGTATATTCAATTCCTATAGCCAAAGGTACCCTAACTCCCATTACTTTTCTTAATATTTCTTTATGCTTTGACATTTGATTTTTATTTAATCTTTTGTCTCATTTCATTTGCTTAATTTACTTTATCACGGAGGGTAATTACTATTACCTACGCCACACACACAAATTCACTCGCACAACCACTTTTTACACCGATATATCCGATTGATCCTATAATATATCAATTCAATACCACACAGAGTATCGGTTATACGAAGAAACCGGTCAGTATATTCCGGTCAATAAAAAACAAATTTATTATTTAGGCGAAGCTGTAATTTTTTTACCAGATTTTACTGACCGATTTTTACATTGACCGGTTAGTGACACCAGAATATCAGAACAGAGACATACTTATATTTTTTGACGACTGTTTTGTTTTCAAAATAGGGTCCTGAATTTTCAATAAAAATTCGGTGGTTATACAACGAAAATTCTATTACTTATGCAGTTATTTCCTCCCCCGCCGATTTTCTCAAAACTTGGTTTTTGGACTAATTCCCTATATTAAACTCACGATTCAACTAAAACCAGACATTTCGTTTTTTTTTTCGAAAGACTTCTTTACGGCGAAAGTTATATCGGGTGTTGCTGTTTAACCCGCTAGATAGCGCTGCTGGAAGAAGCTGCTTGCTTCCGATTGGCTGGAGTTTGTTGATATATATCTTGTCTTCTTTAGTGCAATGAACTAAATACTTTTCATACGTAACGCCTCTTCTTTTCTGTTGAAATTTAATGGGTGTTCGTAAATCTCAATTGGCTCTTTGGAGACACGTTAAAGCAGGGGTATCCAACCTTTTTTGGAAGCGTGCCAATATTTAGGAAGCAAAAAGTGTACGTGCCACTTCCATTTTTTTTCCCAATGTATAAAAAAATAAAAAAGTTCTAAAACATTATTTTTTTGTAAACTGATAGTCGGAATTTTAAACAAATAAAACATTTCTTTTCATGTAAATTTGTGTAGCGAATATGATATATGGGGTCCTCCCTTGAAACATTTTTGGAATTCTCCCTTAAAACGGACTTTTAACGCATATTGAAACATAATAGTTTTGAAAATCACTAGAATCAATAACTTTAAAAATAAATTCCAAAACCCCAAAAAAGTTACTTACATAACTAAAGATTCCTAATTGGACCTCTAATTGGAAATATTTAAGCTACCTAATAAGGCTGGTTCTAAATTAATTAGAAAATTAGAATTATCGGGGTGGATAAGATACTATCTTTCAGGCACCTAAAAAGAGATGTAGTCTACATGAATTCAAGATTTTACCAATCAAATCAATCGAAAGAAAAAAGGGATTATGTTCTAAGAAACCTAAACTAATAGGAGATAGACTGAGCACTGAAATATAATTGATGCCGCCACATTATTATTTTCCAAATTATTGTTTTCAATATCATCACTGATTTAACTCTGCCGTGCCACTCTGTTATAGTTATAGTAATGCGATATTTCAGAAATGACTTCAGCCTGATCGTAGTTTATTTGATGGCCTGATTCTGCCCAAAGGTGTTCTGCCATCACAGATTTCTCAGTTATCATGTCTGAATTTAAATGTCTTTTTAATTGTAATTTCAATTTTAACCATCGACCACGATGGGCCGGACAATTTTTACAATATTGATTTCCATCGTTAACCCGTAGCAGGGGACGTGACGTCACACAGACCGCGTCTTTACAGCAAGTTTTTACAAGTGCATCCGTTCGAAATCCCACCAATTTCTTCCCCTCAGTGTAACAGTTTTTGTCCAGACTTAGTACACATGGCTTTGAAGCTCGGTCCGCGGAGATTAATTTATCCTTCTGATCCGGGTTATGCGGAAGAGTTAAAAAAATTATATGAAGTTGGGAGTGATTTTAGAGTGGTAAAGATAACTATGAATAAGATTTTTTTGAAAAATTCTAAATTTTTTGCTTCTGAAACACTGGTGAAAAACTGATACTTCAGGCAGTGTCAAATTTTTTATGTATTGTTCTACAATGAGTTTTCTAAGCTTAAAACTTGCATTACATATTAAATTAAATAATAAAAATAAAACAGTTAATTCATGATAGATGCGATTTATTTTAAATTATAAAGAATTTACTGCACTATGTGGTTTCTATCGAAAAATTTAAGGCTATTGGAAAATTGTCTGGGAAAACTTTTATTTTATCATAAAGTTAAAAAATATTTTTCTATGAAGAGAAATGTTCCAAGAACAATGTTCTGAAATATCAGAATCATACCTTAATTAGAAATTTTTTTAAAAAAATATAATGTTGCACGGTCTGTGAGACCGCATGCCCCCTGTTCCATTTTTTCACTTCCACTGTTACGGGTTAAGGACTTCCCATACATAAAACCGTACTTATAAGTTCAGTTTTATGATCATAAATTAATTCATAGGTTTTATTGATGTAAGTTTTAATGAAGTTTGGTTTTTAAATTAGTAGGATATTCGCTAAATATACCCACGTAGAACTAAATTGAAGTAATTCTCCACTTTGATAATATTAATTTATACTATTCGCACAAATGTATTAAACATTTGTGCTAATTAATCAAGACCTAGACCATTAATGTTCAAGCTCTTGCTATGCATTTCAAAAAAATGGGCTTGTTTATAATTTTAACTTTTTTGTTTTTCGGCTGGTGAGTTTGGATTAGAGGCTCCATGTCTTTTCTTAATCCAATAAAACAATTGCATTGCAGAAAAATCTATGTAATTCCTTGAAATAAATTAAGATTTTAAAATTAATTGCTAAATTTAAAAAAAAAACAAAAATTATGTATGAAATTATGTTTATAAAATAATTTTAAAAATCATGCTTGATTTATGTAGGAAAAATTTAATTTTATATTTGAGAGTTTTATTGATTTGAATTTGTTATTTCTCATTGAGCGATACGTTAATATATCAATGAATAATTCTTGATGAAATTTTTGAAAAAAAGTAAAATATGATATTACTTACTATTAGTTTGTCGGTTTGGGATTCCGAAACAGTTGAGATATTTTTTTCTATAAAGGTTGTATATTATAAGTATTAAAATTACTTATATATATTTATGATTTAAAAATAATTATTAAGAAAAAACAATTTGGTTGCTCAATGATAAAATGTTGCTCAAACTTATAACTTAAATGCGAGTATTTTTCTTGTGGTTAAAGAATAAAATTCACCTTCAGACTTCCAAATTACAAGATAAACACTTATATGGTATTTAAATTCTCGATTTCCATTCCTTGAAAACATAACATATTAATATCTACTTTTGCAAATTATGAAATCGGAGTTCATATTTAATCCCATTCACCACTTTATAATAAAACTTCCCAGTGTCGAGCCGGTTGTGGCTCAGTTGGTTAAGCCTTGGCTCTGTGAACAGAAGGTCCCCGGTTCGATCCTAGCTTCAAAATTCTAGTTAAATCTGGCCAATTAAATTCCCAAAAAATAGGTTAGGTGGCTTTTCAGTTAGTAGATAGATTGTAGTGAACCTGACGCCCTTGGACCGCATGCGTGGCGAAGGGGCCCCCGGTTGAAAGGCCGGGGGACTTCTTTCTCCCCCCTTAACGTCGAGCATCCGATCCTTTAATGGGCGGATCAGGTTCACAGAGCAAAGGCAATTTTACCATTTTGCACAATCCCTCATTTGCATGTTTCAGCGCATATGCGCAGTGACATGCGCACCAGAGTAATGACGCAAGGAGGCGTTAGCGAAGTCATTCAGCTGACACGTGCCAGGTCATTTGGGAACTAAACATCGAGTGTTATGCTGTCATTTTTGTTGTTAGAGTAAGTATTGGTCTTTCTATTTCATGTGTAATATTCTTGTTACAGTGTTCCTTATCGTTTATCTGGAGCTTTTAATAATATTTATTTAATTATCGTGCGGAATAAAGCATTTAAGAATTTAAATTTTGATAAAATAATGTGAAAGATAGTTATGCCACGTAACAGTAGTTTGTGAGAGCGTTTTCAATGTCTGGTATAAATAATAATCCAGTGTGGTTACCATATTGCTAATTTAGTTAGTGTTAGTATTCTAAAAATCTCTCTTGCAGCTGTTATTTTGAGCGTGTCATATTAAGTTTGCTTATAGTCGAGAAGCAATTTGTTTGCTTTTAGGGTTAAATGTGTATTAAGAATTATCATATAGTGCCATGAGATGGCTTATAAGCCCTTGGTCTATAAAGAGCTTTATCAGTTTACTTCAACAAAAGAAGTAGTACAAATTTCAACCTTGCTTATTGCTATTATTATTTTAAGCGTGCTCTAATGTTAGGTTTGTTTGGTGTTGTGAAGCAATGTTTGTTTGTTTGTTTTTAGACTTGAATGTCTATTAAGATTTTGTATAGTACCATGGTATTGCTATACCTTAATGACCTGTAAGCCCTTGGTCTAGAAAGACCTTTATCAGTTCTACTTTAACAAAAGTAAGATGGTGTTTTATTATAGTCAAGTGCGAATTTTTATTGCTATTCATACTTAGCTTTTAGAGATTTAAGAATAAAAGTAAATTTTACTTGTTCGTTGTTAAATGCAAAGTTTTTTTATCGCATTTTATGAGAAAATTTTAGTTAACACAATTAGCTTTTTATCATAAGATTACGACTTCATAATATAGATATAGAAGCTTTAATTCAACTTGAAATGTTAATGTATTAAAAGGAGCCTGATTATAGGATTCGATAGTGATCATCACGTTATAATCTGTCTACCTAGTACTGTAGTTGAGCTCTGGCCTAGTTGTCTGGTTATGGCGGTTGCTATAGAAACAAGACTGGTTCATTTTGAATAGGGATAAACCGTATTACGATTTGGCGGGGATAAAAGCCGTCGGAGGATTATTGGTAGAAGTTTTGGCGATCTCAAGCACGGTGTTCTCAAAATTGATGCAGTTGCACGCATGTGTTAGAGACTGGGATTAGTGAACTGTTAAAATAATAAACAAAGAGGACTAGTGATTCAATGAAACAATATCCCACGTTGAAAATGAGGAGAGTCCTGTTGCCTTGGCAACAGAAATGTAAACAAGAGATCAACATGTGGTAGACAGACAGTATAGTATTTTAATAACGATCGAGATGTTTATGTACAAATCAGTACCTAAAATTATAAAAGTTTGGAACTATACTGTGAATCATAGTTTTTTTTTCAGGTATTTACTGTGTTATGATATGAAGCTGAGGTATAGTACTCCTTCAAGTCAACCTGATAATAAATAAAAATCGGTATTGTGATTCGGAGATTCAGTACTAACATGAATTGAAATTAGGAAATAATTTTATCCTCGGAATTAATTGTGCGATTTTCAAAAAGTGTCAGTTTAAATCAAATGCTTGATTATTGATGCATTTGAAATTAAGTTTTTTTCGTACTAGATATTAACATTATAATTAATATTTGATAAATACTTAAGTATAATAGCAATTCAAAACTTCATATAAAGGAATACAAAAATTTGAATTTCAATTAGAAAAAATATTTTGGGTTAAATATGTTTGATAAAAGTCAATACTCACTTAAAGAAAGGTTAAGTTAATAAATTGTGTATTGGTACTGGATCTCCTAAATATTTTATTAATGTTTTTTTAGCAATATTTGGCATTCGTAAGTCTTATGACTAGTGATGGTAAGTATTTCCTGTCGAATAATTTGCCGAGTGTGTCTGCAGTGGTGAAACCAACCTTTGTGTTTAGTGTTTTTATAGATTTTCGGACTCAAAATCAAAAATTTTAATCAGATTAGGGTTTGAGTTTTTTTATATCCTGAGCGTATTGTGGAAATTCAGCTATGCTCGACAGCAACGCTTCTTAAACCCAGTACGTCACAAATGCGGAAGGAGAAATCGGTAAACACAAAGCCCATTGAGTTATTAGGAGACGTTTCGGTACGCAAATCGTGATTGAAAGGCACAATTTATACATGGGTTTAACAAAATAATCATATTTTTAAATTTACGTTCTTTATTTCACTCAAAATTCAGACACCGCGATTGGAACTATTTTGTTTGTTAGTTTCGTCGTAGGGTCAACTTAAGTTGCTGACTAGTAAATAAATTTATGTTTAGACTTGCCAAATCAAGAAAGGGTGGGGTTCTTTCAGAGTTTTCTCACTAATTCAAGTTCCTTTGCTAGTTCCAAAGATCAGTAATATGTTGGGTCTTTGTTTTTGACAAGCGAGTTAATTTTAATTCATTTTGTAATGCTCATTCCCAACCAGTGGGTCATAAAGTAAGGGATAATATAAAAGGAAAGCTTCATTTGTAATCACGTATTTATTTACTGCTGAAAAACTAACTGAAAATCCACCAAAAATTTTTTTATTAATTTTTGTTAAATAACTGAAAAATTAATAATTTTATGTAAATGGGACCCGTTAACAAGGGTTGGATGTTTTGTATGAGCAAAATTTTAAAGATTACAGAGGGATTAAAAGTTTGTGGGCAAAAATGAAATAGGAAGTACTGTACACTACCCAGGGCTGTAACCAGACTTTTGTTTCGGGGGGGGGGGCACTTTTTGACATACCTCCTTACTAGTACCTTTATATGATTAGTTTTAGGTAATGAAAAAATAGGATTTTGGTGCACTAAATTTCAAAATTGTGTAAAAAATTTTTTTTGGAAATTTTCCCCTCAATTAATGTTTTAACTCATTTTCAGGCCCTTAGATTACATACAAAGAGCACTGGTCATTGTAAGCGGCAGAATTTTCAAGGAAAAACAATATTTTTATATTAAGAACCTTATTCAAGGAAAGTATTAAAAGGCAAAATTTTTAGGGGGGTTTTGGGTTCCTACTCCAGAAAAATTTTAGAATTTTTGCACCCAAGTATTGCTGGTTCACAGCAACTACCTCATAAAGAACAAACTTCAGTCATAAATAAGAGTTTAAACCAAAATTGCCTTTAAACTTTATTTCCCTCCTCAACCGTTTGCCCCGAATACAAATACTAATTCATTCTGGCAAATTGTGTCCGCACTCGAACCCCATAAAATAACTTCGCTGACCCCCTAACCTAGGGTGATTCTATTTCATCTTTGAAAAGTGTACACCCCTTTTACTTTTATCCATGAGTTTTAAATCACCTGGTTTGACTAAGAAGTTAGTTAAATAAAAGATTAAGGAAATAGCTAGTTTTGATAAGGATAACCTTAATCTGGTCAAAAACATATCCAAGTTAAACTTCCTAAAAAGGTTTATTAAAGTAAACAAAAATGTCATTAGATGCCCTATCGTGTTTCCTAATATTTTCCCATCACTGTTCGATGTATAGTCTCTTTACCAAGTGTGTAAGTATTTGTCTCAAAAAGAGCTTGCAGTGACGAAGAATTGGTGAGTAAAATCAACTTAACCTTATTATTTAAATATATTTATTTTCAGATGAAAACATTAACTTACGGGGTAATAAGTCAATCTAGGCATTTGTTTAAAGTTAGATTACCTCCCACAGTATGGAAGGTCGGGGTTTCCTTTATAGCAGTAGTTCTTAAACTTTTGATCACCGCGGCCCCCCTTTATGTATCGACCAGACATCGCGGCCCCCCAAGATTTTGAACACCCAGAGCAGTAACCAGACTTGTTTCAGGTGGTTGACTCAATCCTAAGGTACCCCATAATATTTCATATTTATGCTAAAATAATAGGGGGTCTGGGTGTCTCCCCTAGAAGAACTTTTAGAATTTGCCTCATAAAGGGGTGTTTTGTTTTAGCTCATTTTGAGTTTTTTTGTTACATAGTATAAGTAGCAGTCAAAATTTAGAGGGGGCCGGGGGTTCTCCCCAAGAAAAAGTTTTGAAATTTGCCCCTTTAAACTTAAACTATTTTTCTCATTTTGAAAACTCTCAAAGGTAACTTGTGTGTTCCCCAAAATTACTCGCGGACCCCTGGGGGTCCGCGGATCACAGTTTAAGAATCTCTGCTTTATAGTTTTATCAGCATCACAATTGTGTATTAGATTTTTTTACAATTCTAGATAAGTTATAGCTGAATATAATAAGAAATGGGTAATTTTTGGTCATTAGGGTGAAAAAAGTGGGTACAAAGTTCATTTATTTTCAGAGACCCCCTTGGTTTAAAATACTGGTTACTATAAGTTTGTCCAATTAATTTTTAAATCTATTTTTCCCCTGTTACTATTTTTACTGATAAATTTTGGTGAGTAAAACTAACTTGTCTGATTATTTAGTTTGGCTTACTACTTTTCAGATGAAAAAAATTACTAAGGGGTGTTACTCTGCATTTTTTAAAAATGGATTACCACCCTAATAGTAAGGGGGATCGGGGGATTTCCAATAAAAGTTTTACCAGCACCACAATTGTATACTCTGGTGCTTTTTCTAGTGTTCTAGATAATTTATCGCGGATCATGAAGAGAAATGGGTAATTAAGGGGGACACAATTTATTAATGACCAGAAATCAATGCTAAAATAGTAGTTTAAATTTGTCCAATTTTTTTTCCCTTTTTACAAATTTTGCTGATAAAAACTGAAGTAAAAATTCCCTAAATAACTTACGTTACTCATTAAGTAGGCTATTTTTTTTAAATTTACTGACTTAATGATATTGAAGAGGAAAATTTTAAACTTTACACTTATGATACTCCTGAAACTTAACTTTAAAACATTAAATTGCCTTCTAAATGTTGAGACTTTTAAGGGTACTTGTTATTGCAGAGTGTTTAATGTCGTTTATTAATAAGGTTATATAGTACTTGAATCACTGAAACTATTAAATTACTGCACTCAGTAGCATCAAAAATCTAATTTGAGAGATTAATATTTTGGCTAATAAATGAAATTCCATGTGTACCTATGAAAATTTTATGCCATTTTAACCTTAATATGCTGGTATTTCTCACAAAGTTGCCCTTAGTGATTAATTTTAGAATCGTAAAATTTTCCATCAACTTTGTATAAAATTACTATGTAACATTTAAATGTGGCTTTAAAAGAAATTAATACTTCATATATCGCCTTACCTAATCGTCAAATATTTTCAAAAACATACCCTGCTGATAACTATATTGTAAAATATTTATCAAAGTCATGAAATTTAGAAAATGTTAAACTTTAAATCTCCTTTATTTTGTGTTATATCCTAGTTCTTATTTTTCATTCATGATTTAACTATTTAAATTCATCCGACCTTATTTTCAGAAGTTTCTTGTTTAAAATGTGTATATTTACAGGAGTGAAGAATTCCAGTTATGACGCTGTTGATATTAATTTTTTTTTAATATGTGATTGAGATATTAATAAAGACTTTCATTTCAAATTGTAAAACTTTATTTTTCAGCAAAGGTAAGTTTGGCGACTACAGGGTAAGTCAGTAGGTTAGGCACACTGCAATCGGTCGCCAAACAGGGACACTCGCACAAATAACGCTTTCTGAAGCCAAGTGGAGAGGGAACTCCCAATTTCTGCTAAGTCCCAACTTGTAAACAAACAAAAAGTCTGTTTACATGTTGGGACTTACAGTGTTGCCCCCTGGCGGTGGTTTCCAATCCGGACTTGAGTAAGTAGTGAAAGGTAGGACTTAGCTTCTACTTAGAAGTTGGACTTTAACTTCTGATTAGTCGAAGGTACTTAGCATTATCATATCAGTCTACATACCAAGTTGACTATTGATAGTAATAATTGGACTTAGAAAAATATAATAAATTATAGTGAGCCTAGAAAAATATAATGAATTATAGTGAGCCTAGTATGTAGACTAACATTACAAGGCTAAGTAACTTCTACTAATTGGAAGTTAGTCCTGACTTCTAAGTCCTACCATCCACCACTTACCTCAGTTGAAGTCCGGGCTGGAAATTAAGTAGAATATACTAATTAGGTAGTTCTTGATAGATTATAGTTTAACCTAAGAAGATATACCATTAGTAAAGCTACATAGTCACCGCTTAGCAACTCTGACGTAGGGCATAAACGTATCTCCACATAGTTGCGCAGATATATAATGCGCTTGGACTTAGATAATCTGTAAAAAAAGTAACATGCATTTGAGGTATTATAAGGATATTTTTAATGGCATCATGGCTTGGGGTTGAACCAGGTTGCGCAGTTGCGACTTTTTAGCTGTTCCGAAACTGCAGTTTCTTGATCCAAACGTCATCTGGTTCTCGAACACTTGTCTTCCGAATGCGCATGCTCACGGACTTAGTTTTTTTCCACTTACTATAGCTCAAATTTGGGGTCACCTGAATCCTTATAAGCGTAGCAGTGCTCTGAGAGGGTTTTAAAAAATAATGAAATTCATGGCACAGAGGCGTTTTAGTCCTCTACGTGCGCATTCCTCCTATGCGCGAGGACTTAATAACTTTCGTCGTTCTCTATTCAAAATGATTGGGAAAAAATATTTCCATTAATTTGATAAACATTACTACTGGAAGGAGGATGCTATATAGTTAAAATTTTACAGAATTTAGCCATTAAGGATAGTGACAAAAGGGAAATGATTGTAAAAATGATAAATTACGCTAAATTTACTTTTTGATCATTAAGAATGTAACAAGAAAGTAGCTTTATAAATATTGGTACTTTAGGATTAGCCGGGCGCAAATATTACCAATCAGACTTTATTGGCAAGATTTTACAAATTACACATAGTTTTGATATTTGGCAATTTTTTTAAACACTTGGCACTTTTGCGTCCTGCTAATCCTAAAGTAACCTATATATTCAAATTAAGGCAAGGAAAATGCTAAATCCGTAAGCATTTAAGAAAAATTGCTGCAATTCATATAATCTGAAATAAATATTAGGCACTCATTTTCCATGAAGTCTAATGAACACTGAGAAAGTGTTATTGTAGTATCAACTGAGTAACTTTTTTTTGAAAGAACTATAAATGCTAAAACCACTTTTAACATTATTAATTTTTAAGTACGACAAATGAGACTGTCTCAAACACAATGAGATGACAATTGAAATCACTTTAGATTTTACCTGTCGAATTACTTGGAAAATCTCAGTGTTTTACATCGACTTCATGGAACTGCCAGATAGAAGCTAGCTAAAGAAAAAAACCAAGAGTTTAAAAAGATACAAATAGATAAAATGGCGTCCGAAGACTTGATTTATTTCTAATGAAAGGTTCTTATTCAACTAACACAGTGGAATGATATGCTTTCACAATTTTACTTCAGACCACTAGTGCTATACTGCCGTCCTAAGCGAAAGGGCACATAAAGGCAATTTTAGACAGATTTACTTTGAGAAAAATATTGCCAAAAAAGTATTTGGCAGATTTTCCATTCTGTGTGGTAAACCCTTCTTCTTAGATTAAATATTGGCTACATCCAAAATAGCCTCTATTATCGGCTGTGGCGTTGAACTGCGTTAGAGTCCGAAATGGGTATATCTTTAAGGCAAACAGGGTTCAATTACAAATTTATGGAGACTCACTCGGATTTTTTAAAAAATTGAATATTGTCCTTGTGTTTAAATAAATGTCTTTCAGAAACAGAACGGCAATAAGGCACAAGACAAGGAAAACAAGATGCAGCTTTCAGCAAAGAAAAATACACAGGACACAGTATTTCAGCTGCAGTTGTAGGGACTCGCATATTCTGGTTATAGTGCTCTAATATAAATTGAAGTTAGACAGCACAATGAGTTTTAAACTATTCTATTGTTGTTTAAATATTATTTTCTATTTAAATTGATAGGAATTTTAATTTTACAAAACAACTTTAATTTGCTTTCAATTCTGATAGTTAAGGGCTTTGTTCAAAATTTTGACAACCCTTGGAGAGGCTAGGAAGTAGCGAGATACATTCTCGCCAAATAAAAAAACGCGCCAATCGGGAAAGATAGTGAATTTATAAGAAAACTAGTTTATGTGCACTTTCGCTTAGGACGGCAGTATAGGCCAGATCTGGCATAAAACTACAATTTTGCACAAGTCCATAGAAAGTCTGATGGGAGATTTTTAAAAATATATCTTTGGCACCACATAGTAGACCATCAGAATGAACTTGATGAACCAGGTTCCATGTTGTATTATTAGTCTTCTTTATCCACCACTGTAAAGAAATTACATGCTTTATTTTAAAGAAAGTCTAGTATTTATCTTATCAGTAGTAGCACAGTCAATGGCAGCTCGTCCATACGAGCATATGAGTACGTGAATCCTTAATAGAGTGTTTTCAGGTGACGTCACAACCGGTTATTTTCTTTTAACTGTGTACCTTCTGTAGGGCTTTTAACTGTTGCTAAGGCCGTTGTTTATCTGTTGCTAAGGCGGTTTTTAAGAATGGGGTCACGTGATTGCAAATGCTCCAATAGAAGAATTCCACGGCCAGTCATTTTCTGTAGCTGTTAACCTCTGTAGGGCAAAAAACTAACATTTCCGTTGCTAAGGCCGTTGTTAGGTCCAAGTCATGTGATTGAAAATGCTCTATAAAAATGAAATAAGTCGAAATGAGTCACTAATAACATAAGTGAAAAACTAATAAAAATCTATTCCAAATTGTACCTTATTCAGGATGAGCTTCCAACCCCTCTTCTGTTAAAATTGTGGTGTTTTTACTTAATTTTATTTTCAAAATTTAATTGTGAACCCCCATTTGAACTTCCCACGAGCCGCCACTGAGCATGGTACTAGTATCATACAAAATATTTCAAGTTTACGTGACTACACTGGTGTTCAAAATCAAGAGAAATTTAGTATTAGCTTGATTTTATAATGATCTACTGTACAGATTTGGATGAAATTTGGTATAATATAGGATGACATAATACTAAAAAAATAATCATTCAAAAATCATCATACACACGCATGCGCGTGAGTAATAATCGCAAAGAGGGCTTCATGTCAGTAGGAGGGGATGATACCCCTTATAAACTCACTTTTTTGCTTGATTCTGGAACTGCTATTTCATACCTTTCAACTCTAACGATTGTTACTCATGCGCATGCATGTGTATGATGAGTTTTGAATGATTATTTTTTGGTTATTTTATACATACCAAATTTCATCCAAATCAGTTCAGTAGATCTGGAGAAAATCAAGCAAATGTTCAATTTCTCTTAATTTTGATCACCAGTATTGTAGTAAACAAAAATAGTACATATATGACGAAAATTAGTTAAAACGTAAATATTTGTGACTGTTGTTATAAAAACGAAATTTCTCTTTTAACTAGGAGATTTTGGTTAAAAAGATCATTTAAATTCGATGTTAAGTAGTTATTCATTCAATTTAGGAATTGCATATTAAATATTCTCTTCCTTTTATTTTATTTTTCTGCGTAATTTTAAGTTAAAAAGTTTAATTTAAAATTACATAAATTGTAATAAAATGCTTATTAGAATTTATAATTTTAAATTCAAGTAAACTTCGATACATTTAAAAATACAGCACTTTTTTAAATTTATTTTAATTAGCAGGGTTTTTTTTTCGAATACTCTGGGAATCGGGCTGAAGTTAAATTGAAGCGTTTGTTTCATAAAAAAATACATTTCTTGTTTTGAGGAAAAACGAATGAAATTGTTCAGCTACTGCATTTTTATGAAGGTGTTTACTAATTTTTTTTCTTTATGTAAATAAGGATATTTTGCTGACAAAACAAATTTTTTGGAAAGAATAATACTATTCGAGACTGGTTTCTGAAATAAACAGAATGTTCAACCCTATTTTCACAGCTTTAATTAGTATCAATTTTTCAAAGGTTTTTTTAATAGAAATGAGAATGTTTGTAAAAATAACATTTACTTGTTAAGTATATAACAATAAAACTAGTAATTTCTCTTTTTTTTAGTTAGTAAATCAATAATTCGTTTTAAAAACTAATTAAACTCTACACTCAAAAATGGTGGCTAGCCTATTCAAAATGCTATCAAAGAAATCTTTATAATCTATAAGATATTGTTTAGATAAACTTAAAGGAGAATAAGAGGGTTGTTTTAAAAACCTTCAAAATCAGTTTGATATTTTGAACTGGAGTAAAAATTCTCACAATCCTTTTAATAAAAAAATTAATAGTTCCAATCTGTGTCACATGGTGAATATGAATGCTCACCCACAAACATGGAATTTCGAAAAACAACTAATGTTCTTTGTGACAGAGAGATTCATGCAAAATCTTTTACAATTTTAACATTGTGATATGATTGTGGTCATGCCATAGATTTGAGTTTACTTTGATGTTGCAAGAGGTTTAGTCGGTATTTATACCAAGTCAAATAATTTAACTTTTACAGTGGTGAGTAAACTCGACACAAGTCTTTCAATCCGAGATGGTACGTAATTTTGTAGTAATTAAATAAAAAAAAAACAGAAGTGCCAACCATTTAGCAGATATGCCGCTATGAACGAAATTCTCTGCAGTTTACTGCAGAAACCAGTCAATCGACGTCGCTTGACTGGTATCTGCACTAGAGCTTAAATTTAAAAGCATGCTGTAAAATTACTTTAAAATCATTATTTCTTTTCTCTGTATCTGACCTAAAAGGTGCATTTATTATTATACATTACATTAATCGGTGCATTATAAAGAATGCAATGAAACCAACAACTCCTTTAAAAATGATGTGTGACTGGTTTCTGAAGTAAACAGTTAAAGTATTTAAGCTAATAAATTATTTTTCAACATTAATACTAAGGTTGATTTTTAAACTCAGTATCACGAGGTGGTTTAGACAACACTAAAGAGTATTTAAGACTTAAAAGGTGCTTTTACTCACATTCTTAAGGAATACGTTAAAAATGTTTCAACTAATTTTTTATGTTTATGAAAACACAATTAAGTAATGCATAAAGTTTGCAATTCTGACAAGGATTTCTGTTTTTAAGGATTGCATTGTTCCAAAAGCTTTTTAAGCCGATTTTCTGGAAAAATGGGAAAGTGTTTATTGTAAGTAGATAAAAAACTATAATTTTAATGACACTTATGAAGTTTTTGTGACTAGAATACCAGACTCTGTGAAAGCAAATAAAAAAGAAAATCTATACCTGTCTGTGAAAGGATTTCTTACTGCTTGGTTACTGATGTATATTTCCCTGCAGTACATCCAACCAATGTCACTGTTTTACTTGACTGGTCTTTCAAAGAACTGCAAAAGGAAAAAAAAATACAGAAAAGCTTGTTCTTTAAATTCTTTTGGTTTAACTTTTTTTTTAATTATCTACGCAAAAATATACGATATCTTGGCTAATACCATGGCAATATACTTATAACAAATTTAAAATTAATGTAACAAGCTGAAAGGTGCTAATTATGTAAAAAAAACCTTGTGAACTCAGTTTAAAGTACTAATTCTTCTTATTAAGACTCGTATTATCTTTCCCTTCTATAAGAATTCAATGCTTATTGCTAAACGATCCGATCTTAATATTATGAGCTCACTAAAATTTATACCGGACAATTTAATAAACTAAACCCTATAAACTAAATACACCCACAGGCCAAATTCAGAATTCAAATTCTGATTTAGGGAAATGGAAATATCTTACAAAATATTATAAATAGTTTTTATTTTGATTTATTAAGAAATAAAAAAAACTAGCAATCTGCTAATGGATAAGTTTTATAAATCTAATATGAAACCAGAATAAAGTCATTCAGAGAAGATTCCTTAAAGTGTTTTTAGTTAGGAATCACAAAAGTTCAAGTTATACAGGGTGATTCAGATAAGTGTTTCATAACTTCTAGGGGAGGTAGAGTACATCAAGACGAACAAGAATCGATATAGGTTAGGGGGTCGCAAGTGGGGTCTAAGGGGTAAAATTCACGGGTGAAAATTAGCAATTAAACTCGCATATCTGGGCAGAAAGAGATATAATTGTTCGATTCCGGCATTTTTTACATTCAACCAATTCAAATTTTTCATGGAAAAACGAGATTCAAGTGTTTATTCTAATCAAAAACAGAACAATAAATGAAACAGGCATCCGTTGTAAGTTGATAGACTGCAGTATAAAGTGTCACGACAAAAACATCTGAACACTTGAGTTTTGTTGGTTGTTTGGTTGGTTGGAGTTATATGGCGTAAAGAACTAAAGTCTGACCAAAGGACAATTGTAACTTTAATCTACCTACAACGCATGCCTCATTCAATTATTGGTCTGTTTTGATTAGAATAAACACTTGCATCTCGTTTTTACATGAAAAATTTGAATTGGTTGAATGTAAAAAAATGCCGGAATCGAACAATTGTATCTCTTTCTGCCCAGATATGCGAGGTTTTTTGCTATTTTTCACCCGTGATTTTTACCCCTTAGACCCCACTTGCGACCCCCTAACCGACATCGATTCTTCTTCGCCTTGATGTACCCTACCTTCCCTAGAAGTTATGAAACACTTATCTGAATCACCCTGTATATGCAATGAAACCTACAGAATTTATAGTCAAGTTTCATAATATCTGTCCTATAAAAATTTATAAAGGAATCCCAAAAACAGAAAATTTTTTAAATGGGGAAACATTTTATAAAAGCTTGACAATAATAATTTTACTACTTATTTTAAAAAACATAAATTATTTAATAACGATGCATTTTAAAAACATTTAAAATTCTCAAAGAAAGACAATTCTAATAGGCGTTTCTTTTAACTCAAATCTTAAAGAAATACCCAGAAATTTATAGAATTAGTCAAGTTTTATAAATCTTTAAACATCAAAAACATTTACATTTTCCATTTTAATATATTAAGTAGCATTTAAATTTAATTTAAATAACATTTTAAATGTATTAAACCTCATTAAAATTGAAAATTTTAATACCATACATTAAACTTATATTGTCAGCGGAAATAGATTTAGCAAACGTAAAACCTTTAAAAATGTTCATTTAAATTTTAAATCAAACTTCTCAATGATAAGGAATTTTAACATAAACATACCGTGTTTTTTTATCAACCAATTCATTTTAAACTGCACTATCACTCGAGAATAATAAAAAGTCTATACTAGACAGCAACGTTTCCTAGCCCTATGACGTCACTAACAAACAAAGTAGTTCCCAGCGCGGTGTCTGAAATTTGAGTGAAATTAAGAACGTCAATTTAAAAATATGATTATTTTGTTAAACCCATGTATATATAGCGTCTTTTTATGATGATTTGCGTACCGAAACTCCTCCTAGCAACCCAACCGGCTTTCTTTTTACGCAGTTTCTGCTTCCGAGAAGTGACGTCATAGGGCCAGGAAACGTTGCTGTCGAGTATAATCTTGAACCTTTTTTTTGCTTCTTTTCTTGTTCCTTCCTTCATTCGATGGTAATTCCAAGAGCTTTCCAAAAACCTTAAAGAAAACATAAAAATAAAATCATTGTATATGTTGGATTTACTTATGGAAAATTATAAAATTAAATACCCATTGAATTAAAATTTACACTTGTGAAGAGCTTAATCACCACTAATAAAAGTCAGATTATTCAACTGGGTTATAAATAATGACAAGGTATTAAATCCTCAAAGTGTACTTTTAAGTCATAGGACCTTCGGATTGTTATCGCACCGTGAATAATGATAAGAGCACCGTTTTTAATGAACAATTATTAATTTAGATGTTTCATTGTAATCGGGATCAATTTAATTTATGATCGATTTGATTTCCTTTTATTAAACGGAAAGACTAAAGAATCGATTGTTTAAATTCGTAATTTAATTCGTTTTATCGATAGGCTTACCATATTTTCTTGAGCTCAACCTAGGACACTTTGTCGACCTATCGGTCCATGAAAAATTAAAAACTAAATAAACACCCAAACTAAAAAAAAGTTAAACATTTAAACTGAAATAACATACTTTATTTAATCATTTGTACTTTTCACTTGACATCACTTTTTTCAAAAATTCTTTGTTAGATTTAATTAAATCATAAAATTCACAACAATTAAGTTCCGAGTTAATTTTCGCATTTAAAAGGTGTTTGACAGTATAAATAGAGAGTCTGCTCCTTTCAGCAGTCTAAATATGAGTAAAGTGAAGCCGTAGAAGTAGGTAAAAAAATGCAGTTCGAATATTTTTATCGAAAATTTCACAAAAAATTTTGTCCAGTCTTAAAATTACGAAAACCCAGGACATTTTGGGACCAAGGACATTTCCCAGGACAGCCTCCGAAACCCAGGACTGTCCTGGGTAAACCAGGACGTATGGTAAGCCTATTATCGAGTAAACGTTTAATTTTTCGAAGCTTCCACAAAGGCAATTTATTCCAAGACTAAAAGAATACTGGTAAATGGGCATGCAGATCGTGACAAGTACATTCAGAATGAGTGTTCTCACTCAGAATTAACAATCCCCCATGTCGATGTCTAGTTTGGGGAACTAATAATTTATAAGAATAATGATTGCATGGCAAATGATTGGCGTTGGGCTACGTTAGGTTTTGAAATTTTAGAATTCTTTATAATTTTCATGTTATTTTTAAAGCCTCGTATTGTTTCAATTATTCCCAACTAAGAAGGACTCGTGTTTAAAAGACAGCTAGTAAAATGATTTCCACAAAAAGTTTCTGAGCGTGGACCAAAAATTATTTCTGGAAACACAAATAGAATTCGAAGAAATGACAAGGAAGGGGGAAGGGTACTCATCATGATCAGCAAAGTTTTAAATCATGTCCCTTCTGAACTAAGCTTTTTATATTAAATTTTCTCATGTCAACCACTGTAACATCTACAACCCTAATAGCACCGTGACCAGTTTGTGACTTTTTTGTGACTGTCACTTGGGAGTCGCGGGCATGACCGTGAAGTCACCAGTAAGTGGCAGTGACAGCTTAATGTCCGGGGCTTGTGACCAAAAATCTGTGACCACTTGTGACTTCCCTGTGAAGTCACAACGTGACCTCTTTGTGTGTAAGTGACGTCCATGTAACGGTGCATCGTCGTCACGATGTGCCGGTATCACATTGTGACCATGATGTGACACCACAGCGTGGTTTCATTCACATTGTGACCATGATGTGACATCGCAGCGTGGTCTCATTCACATTGTGACCATGATGTGACATCGCAGCGTGGTCTCATTCTGCCAAGTCGCGTTGTGACCCCGATGTAACTTCACATTAAGTTCCTTATTTCTTTTACTATTCTATATAAATTAAATGGAGAATTTTATGAATTATATGAAAATTTTAATTTAGCGTTATTATTTTTCTCTAATTCTTGTCAAGTAGATAATTTGAACCTTGTTAATGTTTTAATTAATGTATTCCAAGATTTTTATGATCAGCTATGATGATTTCTTACTGAAATAACTCAACGGTTCTTTGTTAATTACTAATCCTTAATTGATAGCCTTTATAAATATCTATTTTTAAATATTATTTATAGTTGTCACAACACTTTCAAAATAGATACCAATAAACTAATCAGATATATGTTTTATGTTTAAATTAAAATTCATTTAACATCCTAAAAAGTATATGTGTGCTATTTAATTTAAAAATAGCTTTTAACAATAATAATTGGTTGGAATTCCAATTTATATTTAAAATGTTCTATAAAAAGTACCTACCTTGACAATACACTACAATGCTATAACTGAAAAAAAAACTGTTATTTGTTTCTTCTTGCATTAACTTCCTTAATTACTTGTCCTTATTGCTGTATTTTCTTTTCTAACACTAAATAATCAAAAATTGTTATTCTGTTATCTGAATAAAGCCTTTCCACAAGATAAAAATTCCTTTAAAGTTTATTAGATGCCTTATATAAATCAAGAAATTTGCTTCTATAGAGAAATTAATTTATATTTGGTCAGTATTCAATCTCTAATAAATAGCTTCTTTTTATAATATGAATTAATATTGGCTGTATTTTCAATTTATAATTATACTGAAATAATTGTTTCTTCTTGCATTACCTTCCTTAATTACATGCCCTTATTGCTTAATTATATTTTTTTATACATTTCAAAACATTTAACAATCAAGCATTGAATTATTTTCCCACTAACTAAGCAATTAAAATGCCATACCTTCTCTTTTAATGAAATGCACTCATCTCTACAAACAAAATATGGCACTGTAACTTCAATTTTAACATAAAAATAAATGTTGACTACTTTTTTAAACTAGTGAAAAATAAAATCTTTTAAACCCCCTCCACTTACTATTCATAGCTTTTGCCTTTGAACTCTCACAATTAACATTTTGATACAGTCATAAAAATTTTAAAAGATACAACCACTTTAAAAAGTATAAATAATTTATTAAATATTATAAGCACAAAAAAGAATGCTTGTATTTTCAATAATGGACAATCTCAATCCTGTAAGGAAAAAGGTTTATATAAGTATTTTCACATAATTCTAACTATATTTTGAAGTTAAAATGTGTATGTTGCATGCATACAATTGCATTAAAACACTAAAAAATATCAACCTAGATCCTTTTAACCCAATCGACAGTTTATATTTTTTATTTTTATTATTTGTTAACATTAAGTTTCATCCTATTTAGTTTCAAATGAATAATTACTTTAAAATACTTTACTTTAAATAATAGTTTCCAAATTTCCAAAATTAAAGAATGGAAGAATTTGTACGATTTTTTATTCTGATAAAAAATTTAAATATTGCTTAAATAATATTTTACCTTAAAATTTTCATATACCTTATTTTCTACACACCTTGTAATTCTTTGTTTGATATTAAAACTCTAAAGTTCAAACCATAAATTTCTATTTGCCTTCTTGCAAACAAGAAATTCCTCCAATAATTTTTTTAATTTTCCAACTAAATTTTGGACATAATATTTGAACTACAAAAAAGTGAACACTTTCTTCAAAAACAAGCATTTAAAGCCAAGGATATTGGCGCAAAGTAAGAAAAACGCGATCGTGAACCGTCCGTCAAGTTGTTTTTTTGCCCGCGTCCACGCCGTCAAAATGCCAACTTTACAGGCAAACGTCCGAAAGTATATGTATGAAAATACCTTTTTTGTCCGTGGAAATTTCTTCCACGGAAAAGAGGTATTTTGAGGAAAATTGTTAAAAAAGCGGAACATAATACAAAAAGTCACAAAAAGCGGAATTCCGCGGATCCGCGGAAAAATCACATCCCTGAGTAACACACGTTGAAATACGATCGATACATTGAGGTACAATTTTATGAATTTAATGAACGTAAAACAATTTAAAAACTCCTAATTTGGGTAAAATAGTATAAGTTACACTAAATATGTTAGTAAATTTTCAAAGAATACATGCAAAAAGAGAATGATAACTTATCAAAAATCCTATGCTTGAGTCAGAACACCAACCAACAGCAATATGGCGGCTTGTTTATCTCGGCTCTCGGCCAAGACAAGACATGTCTCAGCTCTCAGCTCGGCGGGGAAGAAGGCGCATGCGCTATGCACTCGCTTTATATCGATATTGGGCAGGCGTGGCCGAAGGGTCACGCTGTGACGTCGCTGAGAAGACGTATCTGTGACAAGCCACACAATTCTTAAATAAATCTATATATTTTTTTAATAATGGTTTAAAAGGTGATTGATTCTTAAAATATGCATCGAGATGCGCGTCATATCCGATTTTCATGAATACACCTCTATAATTTAGTAAGTTAATAGGCTTATTAAAAAATTTATAGGTTTGTTAAAAAACACAAGTCCACTTTTTGCTTAATAAATCGATAAATATTATTTAAATTTTTTTTTTGATTTTACTTATGAGTAAAGGACCGTTATGGCAAAGTTGTTCCAGAATTACGGGTTTCCATGGTGATTATGACGTAATTGAGAATTTTTGAAAGCATAATAGAGCCTACTGATCTTTAACTCGAATCAAACTGGAATATTTCCCAGATTTGAGTTCTCAGTTTTTTTACTTTTAAAGTTAGATTTTAATGCTTTACATATTTAGAAAGCTTATAAAAAATGATTCTAGGAATTGGAAAATTTAAGGGAAATCTATAAATATTGCGTTTGTAATTTAGGTTCAAAGAATTTTCGTTTAACTTGAAATTTTTCCCAAATATTGAGATAAATAATTAAGATTTTTATATGTTGTAGTAGACCTTTAGACGAATAAAAATATGTATCGCATTAAGGGATCGATGAATTAGTTCAGGATTTATAAATTATTCAAGCTTATTATTGTATTTATTATGTATACGGCCCCCTAATTAAAATTGGACCCTGAAAATTTGATAGAATGTGTAGATTTACACCATGAACAATATATGAAAATTTCATGGTCCTATTTCTAAGGGAAGTCCCTTAATTAGCCTATCCGGTGTATTTTAATACTTGAAAAAATCCCAGTTCAAAAACCTGGCTACCTATTTTGATGAATGAAATTTTAGTAGGTTGTGCAACTCGAAGAGCTTCGAACGGCTCATCGCATTAATGTGGCGTGTGAAATTAATTAAGCGGGCTTGGGGCTTGGGAGTCCCTCATCCCCATGCGCGAAACCGGTAGAGTCGCTGCCGGTAGGCCTAAAACGCTACACGAGGCACGTGCCATGCCAGACAAACTGGCGTGAAGCCTTTTTCTTTCTTTTGACTCAAAAGTAAAGGTCAAAAAAGGCCTCTTCGAGACCATTAAGAAAAAGGTTTTTGCTAAAAGATATCTTAACATAACAATTATTTTGAGAGAAATTGGAGTTAAAGTGTTGGCAATTTCGATATTTATATACACGCTCCGGTACGAAGCTTGAAACTTTAAAAACAAAAACTAAGAACACTGCTTTTAGAGACATGAAGAATAAAAAGAAATAAACGTTGGCATTTAAAATCTTATTTAGATACTTAATACAAAAGTCAAAATTGTTTATTTGTATACAACCCCTAATGAAGACTTGCCCCCGAGGGGAAAATGAAAATGCTCATTTTTGAATATTATCATCAGATTATAAAAATTATTTCGAACACAAGGAATAACAGGGTTCTTACAATTAAAATATTAACCCTAAATAATCAAGACTTTTCGATAAAAACCCCATATTTCTTTGCCTCAACTGTAAAAATCTTTTTGTATAATAATTTCACAACACTAAGCGGAGCCGGTGTGGTCCAGTGGCTAGCGCACGCGCTTGGCAATCCAACTGTCCCGGGTTCGATTCCGATGTCCTGGTATCTGTACTTTTGCTCAATAATATGTAAAAAAATAAATTACAGGATATGTGGTTAATTTTTTGTTTTAATTGGAAATACAGTAAGTAATCATCTTTGCATAATATTAATAAATAAAATAAATAAAAATTATGAATTTTAAGTCCAGAGCTTTGATACGCCATCTAGCGAATACGTTTTTAAGCTCGCCTATCCATTCACGGCTGACTGATGTGGGTTGTATATATAGTAATCCATATAATGTTATTTCTGCAAATTAACACGATTCACTTCCGTGCTCCCCTTTGGAGATTTAATTAATTACAGATATTTATTAAGATCGATTTTAGACAGAAATTTTAATGCTGATTACAGGTATTTTTTCTCCAAAATTAGAAAACAATTAAATAAAATTAACAATTAATTCAAGTCTGAAATTTCAAAAGCATTTTTCAGGCTATTTTAAGTGAATTTTTCCTTGAAATCAGAAATACCTCAATATAATCCTCTACTAAAACATGTCGTCACTAATCGGTCACACGGTGAAATCACAGAGACGTCATGGGGTGACGGGTCACCCCAAGGAATCGCAATGACGTTGCAGAGTGTTCACACGATGGCGGTTACAATGTGACCTCTTTGTGTAGTCGCATTTCAGTCACTCTGTGACCTGTGACTTGGGTGACCCTCAGTGACGTTAGAGTGACGTCACTGTGACTTTGGTGCTATTAGGGAACTACATTGAATTAATTATATTAATTCCCTTTAGTACTACTTTATGTCTTAAATCAAGAGTTCTTTTAAATTCAAAGAATGCTGCAAACTAGTATAATTAAAGATTTTAAACTCTTATACATAGCCAAATTGTAAATAAATAGTGGTGGGTATTGTACAAACCTAAAACTGGCAAAAAGGTATTACTATATAAATTAGTTCACAGATGTCGATTTAAAGTACTAGTACTATTTTAACTAACTTTTTCTTTGAAAATTAGAACAAATTAAATACAATTAGAGTTATAATATTCTTTAGATAATTAGAATAGAATTACATTAAAAATTATATTTTCAATTTTGGAAATCAATCGATTCTGTCACTTATTCACCTAAAGATCGTTTAAGAATTTAGCACTAAAACAGTGATTCAAGTATTATTAAGTAGCTGTAAATATTTCAATTATTAAATCGATTTTCAAATCGATCGATAATTTTGATTTTGCACCAATGAATTTTCCACTCGATCAATTGATGAAAAGTTTGCCCGATTTTTAACGATAAAAAAATATTTAAGGTTGACTTCGATCTTACAAACATTTACCATTTAAGAACTAAATGAAATAAAGTAAAATAACTCTTCAGTTATCGTAATACGAATAACTCGGGGTCAATATGTAAAACTTTACTGGTTAGAAATTGCATTTAGAAGTAAGTAGTTTGAATTAATTTACAATTTCAGCTTTAATAGAGTACTTCGGTTAATAGAGTTACGGTCGTATTCTGAGCCTCTGGCAACCTCTAACAAACATTGATTTGCTTGATTTGGTATTCTGACCACCGTTAATCCACTTCAATTAACAAATATTTGTTACTTAACAAATCAGCCAACAAACGAGTGATTTAAGTTGAACTACCAATCAGAATCGAGAATAGAAAAAATGGCGTCCTCTCATCAGTCTATTCCTAGGCCTATGAAAAATCGTGAACATTTCATTTTGAGACTCTGGAAGTATTTTTTCATTGTTAAAGTGTTATCATTAGAGAAAAAATAGTTTTAGAATTGTATAACAGTGAATTAACACTCAAAATATTCTTAAATCACATCAATTAAAATCCGCAGAACAGCTCTTTTCTAACGTGTAAGTCCGCCCAGATAGAAGAACTATTTCATAACTAAGATCACTAAAAAATACATTCTCCAAAACGATATATTTAAATGTCTTGGAAATCCATATAAACAACTAGGAAATCACTCTCAGATGTTCTTAAAACCTTAAAAGTAATCTAAACTCTTGGCACTACTTTTCTCTTCAATGTTTTTATATTAAAACTTTCTCCCTGGACAAAGATTAAAGTAGTATGGTGGTGATGGTATTGGACTACGGACCCGAAGGTTGTGCGATCGGGTCCAGCAAATGCTGTTTTTATTTTAATTCTTTCAGAGCATTGAAATTTTTTTTTGTGTGTAGTAGAAAATTATCTTGGAATTATACAAATATTTCTAGAGAAATAAGACACAAAAATATATTTTTTTTTAACCTGTTTCTTTCTTAGAATTAAACTACCCTCATCAAAAAATTCGCATCAAAGTATTGAATCAGAATAATAAATTCCAATTAAAAATAAATTTATTGAAAATATTTTCCAGTTTAATTAAATTGATAATGATAGCTAAGCGATCATTATAATCAGCTAACAAAATATAATAAAAGCAAATTAATTTTTTCAGGCTGTTTTAATTTTAATTCGAAATCTTTCTGATCACCTTTAATAAATTTCTTGAGTTTTCTGATTTTTCAAATGATTTTAAATGTTGAGTTTTTTTATTATACATATTATTTTTTAAATGTAAAAAGTGAATCCAATAGAGTAAATTTATTCTTTAATTAAAGAACTAATTATTATTTTGAGAATTTGTTTCAATTCAGTAACGTTTTATAAAAGATATGAAATTATTTCTATAATTTAAGACATTTCCATATTGAGATAATAAAAATATTTTATATTTCTTTCTTGTATAGATAGTTTAATATTTAAGAATAATAATTAAGTTTAATATTAAAAGAAAATGTTATTTTTTAAGCTATAAAAGGTTATAAAACAATAAAAAATTAATTAATCTTCATTAAAAATCATCGACTTTTAAAGTAATACAGTCAAAAACGCTTTTATTTCCTGCTTTTTCGCGAATTTCTTTCCTATCCTATTCACAACTGAAAGATCTCCACCAATCACGATTGAGCTTTTTTTATCGCCAACGGTTTCGCTTGTTCGCCAGCTCTGGTGCCACTGACAAACGTAACAAACGTTTGTTAGTTGATCATTGCGCTCAGAATGCCGAATCAAGCAAACATGAATTTAACAAATTTTTGTTGATTAGTTGATCGGGCGATTTGTCAGAAAGCACAGAATACGGCAGTTAATCTTGGTCCACAATATCTCAGAAAATTAAGCATCTACTGCAGGGATCGGCAAGTATTTTTACTCGGAGTCCACATAATTTTTAAAATTTTAATCGAGGTCCAGCAAAAAACTCTCAGCCTCACGTCCTGCGTACTTTTAACCGCCACGTCGGGTAAAAGTACACACATTAATTTTTTAAAATTTTTTTGGGGATTTTTCACATATTTTTGTTAAAGCTAATACTTTCATTTTTTGTAGGATTGTTTGCATTTTTTGTTGCTCTGCCTTAAAAATTCTCGATTTTATAGCACAAAATAATTTAAGTGCGTACTCTTACCCTCCTTTTATCCCTACTACATTCATTGGATTTTAGATTCCCACAGAAGTTAAAATACTATACAGATTACGAGAAAAATTTAAACTTTTTAAACAATTTTCATTAATGTGGTCATACAACGTATAAATTACTATATGTAAATATTAATAAATTATTTATTCAAATGAGGGAATTGCATAGGTGAGGGATTTGCTTAATTTTACACTTTTTTGATACGTTATAGTTTAAAACTCTCAAATATCAGATTTTAAAGTTCAAAAATATGTTTTAAATAACTTAAAATTCGATTTTATTTTTGCCAAAACACTAGTAAAGTCACGTGATCAAAAAACGGGATTTGAAGTCACAGCGCCGTCGAAACTAGTGAGTTGTTAAAAATAAAAGAAATCAGACTTATCATAAAACCAAAACACGCATAAAACGCGTCTGTTTCTCTAGTGAACGGCCAGAAAAAGAAAAAATTTAAACTTTGAATCCTAATAATTCCAAAACCAATTAATATTTTTTGAAAAACAAGACGTCAATCTTTTTATAACAAATATTTGTATGTGTCTTTAAAATATCATAGTTTCTTAGTTAAAACTTTGTGAAGAATAGCAGAATGAAGCAAGCTAAGCATACAATAACATGGCGGGTCCAAGTGGGTCCAAGCGCTGTGACGTCACAAAGCAGCCATAACGAAATTACTGTTTTTTCCGCCAATACTGGAAACGACATTTTAAAAATTAATATCTTGGGGAATAGTTGTCCCGATTTCAATAATTTTTACGTCATTTTTCATGGATTTTCATCCTCTATCATAATAAAATTAAAACAAAAAACGTGCAATTCCCTCATTGAACATTATTGTGGATCCAGGAAATAATCTCACGTGGTCCGCCAGTTGCCGATCTACTGTATTCAGTTATGGATTTCTACATATTATCCAGCCGACCGTGCCACTGAATACGAAAACGTTATCAAAATCCAGTGACTGTTCTATAGATGAGCCGCTGAATTTGACGGTCGACGGGAATACCCAGTTAGGTTTTTTACATATTTTCTGTGACTAAATTGCAGTAAATATCAATTTAAGAGGGATATATCGCGGATCCACACCCTTGACTCGACGATAAACAAAGTAGTTCCCATCGCGGTGTCTGAATTTTGAGTGAAATGAAGAACGTCAATTTAAAAATATGATTATTTTGTTAAACTCGTGTATTTATAGTGCTTTTCAATCACGATTTGCTTACCGAAACTCCTCCTATCAACACAACTGGCTTCGTGTTTACCGATTTCTCCTTCCGCATTTGTGACATACATACTGGGTTCAAGAAACGTTGCAATCAAGTATAGACTGGAGGAACAAAACAAAGGAAGTAGCTCCCAGCGCGGTGACTGAACTTTGAGTAAAATTAAGATCGTCAATTTAAAAATATGATTTAGTTTGAAAAACTTATGTATAAATAGCGTCTTTTCATCACGATTTGGGTACCGAAACATCTCGTAGCAACCCAAAAGGCTTTCTGTTTACGCAGTTTTTCCTTCCCCGTAGTGACGTCATAAGGTCAGGAAAGGTTGCCGTCTAGTATAATTTATGGCTTTAAGAGTAAGAATATGAAACTTACCGCGGGATATCGCTGCGGTACCGATGACCTTGATGGGAGTTATTCGTTTAACTCTCCTATAGATCCTAGTCTTTTACTGGAATATCTTCCAAGCTCCTGCTTCGATTCCAGCAGCCGTCGAGTAAACTAACCGGTTGCCACCCGAAGTTCTGAAAAAAGATACTGAAGTTCCAAGATTACTCTGGGTTTGATTGCTTGATTTGAAAACTGAAAATATTTTCGTCTCATGGTTGGGAGGTAACAGTACATCTCTTCTCAATAGGGAATAGAGTTAGAGCCCAAACAGCCCAAACGTTCAAGATTCGTCCAATTTTTGTCATGTATGGCAAATTTCGTTTACTTCTAGTGGCAGTTACGTAGACTTGACATATTTGGTACGAAATGTGCTACGAGGGAGTTAATGTTTCCCAGATTTTTCCGATTGGAGGATCAAGTGTTTGATTACGACAATTTACATCAGAATGGTTGTGACAGAATCAGATGTTTTCAAGTTTAATTCTATTCTGAATCGCCTGAGTATTTTTACCCAATGATAAATGATCGGTTAATGTGTTAAAAAAAACCCTTTTTTTTAATTTTGATTGATTTTAAAGGATATAGCTAGTGAGTTATCTAAAAAAATAAATTTCAATTAAAAAAATTAAGCTGAGATAAAAACGAAATGACAAATAATCTTAGATTATAGGAAAGCTGAGCCATCGCACGATCTTATCAAAATCGCCAACTTGGCTTTTCAGGTTTGGTTTTGTTGGGGTTTTATGGCGCAAGAATAACTTGGCATTAGGCAGAAGTAGTTAATCAGACCTACCAACTTTCCTGCTTTTGGACTGAGTTTCCTGCCTTTATTTCAAATCTCCGGCCTCTGGTTTTTTGGGTGTTTTGATTGAGTACATGGTAAAAAGCCGGAGAAAAGACACAGAAAAATGGAGGCTGGAGATTCCAAGTAAAGGCCAGAAACTCCAGCCAAAAGCCGGAGAGTTGGAAGGTCTGGTTGTGTATACAGGGTGTATCTTAAAATTATGCAACAAACTTTGAGGGATGCTAGGACTCATCAAGACGAACAAGAATTGGTACGGAACAGGGGGTCGCAAATGAGGTTTTAGTAGTGTTCGGCACTAGTTAACTAGAACTAGTTGCAACTAGTAGTTAACTACTGATCAACTAGTAGTTAACTAGTAGTTTAACTACTTTTAGTTTAAAGTAGTTCAACTATTAGTTTAACTACTTTTTTAACTAACTACTAGTTAAAACTACTTTCAAATTTTCAGCTACTTCAAAAAATTTTTATTTAAAATTTAAAGATATATTTAAAATGTTTATCAAAGGTAGAGTACTCAAATACCATAACCAGAAATAAAGACCATTTTTGCACGAAGTATAAACTTTTTTTTGTGATATAGATTAGAAAGATGTATAAGAATTTTGCCAAAAAGCAGGTTATGAAATTAAATAGACTAGTTAACTAGTAGTTAACTACTTTGGGAAATAGTTAACTACTAGTTGCAACTAGTCCCAGGAAAAAATAGTTAACTACTAGTTACAACTACAATGTCCAAGACTAGTTAGTAGTTGGTAGTTAACTATTTTTTGCCCACTAGTTGCCGAACACTAGGTTTTAGGTATAAAAATTATATTACAAAAATAATTAAAGCAGTGAACTCTCGCAATTATTCTGTTTGTGTCTGTCTTTCTTGACGAAAGTTTATAAGTGGATCATTGAGATCAAGCACACAAGTCGGAGAATATAAGTGACCAATCCCCCCCCCCCAAAAAAAACGGTTCTTACGTATTATCCTGTCGACTGTGACGCTTAATCGGAAAACGTTATCAAATCCCATTGACTTTAATATTACTGTGCCGCTGAATTAGACGGCCGCTGAACGGTCGACGGGATAATACGTAAGTACCAAAAGAACTATAAAGAATCTAACAATTTCTAACCCTAAGTAAGTCCAATGTCGCATCTGATTAGAAGAGCAATCACAGTTTTTTAACCATGCTACAGTGGCTAGAAGGGGATAGTGTCTTTATCGCGATAGAACCATATTAATACTAGAACATAACACATAGAACTACTAGAATACTACATAGAACACATATTAATACTTTAATAGAGGTTTACGCTATTGTTTGCCTTCTCTCTGGACAAGTAGAGAATTTAAAGTTTTTCTTCAGAAGTTTAATTCTTCACAAGACGGCAATGTATCCTACGAAACAAGAGCTAGGATAAAAACTTTTATCCCCACATTGAGGATAACAAAATCTTGGCATGCGTAAAATTTACGTAAGATTTTGCATAGCCAAATAAACTGTGTCCATTAAAAAGGCATGAAAAGTTTTGTCTTATCTTTTCATCTCCTAGTGTCAAATTAGACTCACGAATTAGTAAGTTACGGAACGTGCATACGTTTGCGATCTCATATTTTGTGTTAATCAGTGTGTGTGGATCGAAGTTCAAATCTTAGATCTTCTCTGATCGGGTACTTGATTAGGCATGTTATTTAATCTTTTTAATGTGGTTCTTATTTGCCTAAATATTTATTTAAAATCCTTGGTATACAACATAATATTTTATCCCTACCTTGGAAATTCCGGAATCCTACTAACTGCAATTTAACTTTGTTTTCCCTACTTATTACCTACTCAAAATATGGATTCTAACTGGAAGTGAAATTTCTTATCGAGAACACAAGAGTCTCCAGAGCTGATTGTTAAAAATAACAGTGTTATATGATTGGCTGAAAATAAACCACGTGATAATCCTTTTTCTAAAATAGAAAAAAGAGCCCCTATCACATGTTACCTTTGCGGCCGTCCAAATATTACGTTAGCATGTTTTTTGGTCCTTTTTGACCACTCCCCCTTTTTGCAAAACATAAGCGAATCGAAACCCCCCAAAAAAAGTCAAAGTGCTTGAAGTTTTTTCCTAGTTCAATTTTTTTTTATAAAATTTATTCTTGGTTGAATTTTGAAATTATTAATACATTAAACAAGAGACTTTCGAGAAAGCAGTGTTTGTAATTTCTAAGTAAGCATTATTCATACCCCTTTGTCGGGAAAAATAAGCAAAGAGCAAACGCCCTCTCCCCTATAGGTCCTTACGTAATATTTGACAGGCCCCTTTGAGCCAATAGGTTTGGTACTACGGACGTTCGGATCAGAAGAAATTTTCCATCGATAACGCATGATAGGAAAAGAATTCGCCAACAGAATAGGGATGTTACGGTTCCACTGGAACAGTTCCATGGAACCTAATCCCAGCGTGGAACCGTTGTAACCGGTTCCACGAAGAACCCCTTAATGGTTCCCGCCTGGAACCGATAAAATTCAATGGCAAATTCATATTTCTCCGCCACCCAACTCAACGTTTAACGAGAACCCATCAAGCCACGGGGGGCCCATCTGACACTGCTACCAGTGACGTCACTGGCAGCGGAAGTGACGAGCCAAAGCTTACACTGGCCAATCAGGCTTGTTAAGGCGGAGCGTAAAGTTTCCATGCCACCAGTATCTTTCCCTTATCCCGCTCAAACTGAAAGTGGTTGGTTGTTCAAACAGTTAGGAGGCGTTACAAATGACGTCACTGGCAGCGGAAACGAGACGTCACGAGCTTTTTCCATGTCTATGTGAAGAGCCAACCTTATATTCTATAAACCTTGCCATCAAGCCACTCCCCAAGCTGAATTAAAACACGCGCGCTTCTTTCTACCAGTGTGCAGTGTCTCTCTCTGCTCCCTTCCCTTTCTATGCATTACATAAAGTGGCTTGAGGTGTGTGAGGTAGTTCAATGAGTGAGGCGGAACTGTTTGGAACTGGGACACTGGAACGAAATAAACGGAACTCTTTGGAAAATTTGACTAGGTTGGAACTGCTTTGGAACTTATTACCTGATTGGAACGTATAAAATTTTCGGATGTCTTTGGAACTTATTGGAATTTTATTGTAGATTGGAACGTTTAGCATGCTTGGGAGTTTTTGGAACTCATTGGAACTTTTTACTAGATTGGAACTTTTATCATGGTGGGAAGTTTTTGGAACTTATTGGAATTTATTTCTAGATTGGAACGTTCAGCATTCTTGGAAGTTTTTGGAACTTAATGGAACTTTTAACTAGATTGGAACTTATAACATGGTTGGAAGTTTTTGGAACTTGTAGTGGAACGTATAGGGTTTGTTTGGGCCTCCGTTGTGGAATGGGTGTGGCTAGCTGTCGGGGGAATTGAGATAATCGGAACGCATGCGTGTTAGTAGACCTCGGGGGGTGGGGGTTACTCGATATTTATAGTTTGAAAAACAGCCGATTTAAATAATTTTGGTATTGAAACTTCCCACACGGATATTTTTTTTTGTTGTATCACGTATTTCTGCTGAATTGTTGAAAATTTGAGAGGGGCAGTCTCAGAATAAGCACTAATTTATTGGAAGAATAACCCCGTTTAACAATTATTTTAAAATGGGATAAATCATTTTTTTCCCGAGGAAGGGTGGTTTGAAAAGTCACCAATATATTGTATAGTTTTGTAAATACATTATGTTTTAATGGTTTATACTATAATATTTAAATTTAATTAAAATCAACTAATTGATAGTTTTAGTACTTAACGAGTAACGCGATTAGAATTAATCCTTTTTAATTATTCATTTAAACCTGTAATTTGGTTAAGCCATAACTATAAGAATAATTAATAAGAAATTTCCGATTCTAATATAAGGTTTTCATTTAATAACTATTTAGTGGTGAGTATGTGAATTTAAATATAAATATCTTGATGCTTTTGTAATTAGGTTAGCAACTTTATTCTTATAACCATAAGCATTGAATAAACTCTCTTTTAGCTATGATTTAGTTTAACAATTTGAAATTTTCTATAATCTAAAAGAATTGCTATAGAAGGAAGTTTAGTGGAGTCTATATATAATTTAAAATATCAAAGTTAAGGATTTCTCATGGTGCTTAAATTTATTAATGTATACTTAGCCCTGTTTAAACCAATACACGAGGAATCTTCCCTAGAAATAAAGGCGATGCATTAAGATTGTTAAAACACTTAGCTATCACTCGAGATTATTGGCTTTGGCGATGGACGTGAGTGTTCGCGCATTAATAAGACAGCTAAAATCCACAATTAATTTCAAATTTTCTGAAAATAATTTAATACATTTCATCTCTAAAGTGTTATAAATACTATAATTTTAATATTAATGAACTTCGAACAAAACTATGAACGATGCACAAGGATTGCAAACTATCGACACTATGTTTTGAGATCTAAAAATAGATCAATGGGCGCTAATGGATTATGTGTGGAACTGGAACTGTTACTGGAACCTAATCCCACCATGGAACTGGAACTGTGGAACCGGTTTCGCATTTTAACTAATACGTAACATCTCTACAACAGAACCCACATTCAAAAATTTAAACACAATATCACTTTTGCCTCTAGTGTTCTTACCATTCACATTAAAATTAGTTCTCAAACCGAGATAGTACTACTACTAACTTTAAAAAAAAATGAAACACCTTTAACTGGTGCCTATTACAAAAACAAGGAGGATTTACAATGATCTGATGCATGCGCAAGAAGAATGTGTTTGGCCAACCATTTAAAGATTAATTCTTTAACTGGTGATCTTTGATGGGGTTATTTGTGTACATATAAAATTAATTATATTATTATATATCATTGCACACAACAGCAACCCAGTATCATTATCTCCACCAAGATCTGCTTTGCCAATAATTTATGACTTTGGTAAGTAATAATAACTGCGATTCCTTTATGGTGAAAAATAATTACAAGTTAAATTAATACAAATACAAATATTGTCGACCAGATACAGGCTCAAAGTCCAACACGGCTGGTCCTTTGTTTATTAATTCACCAATTCCCACTGCCTGTCCAATTTTAGCTTAAACTCATACACACCCTTCGAATTAACTATATTTTCGGGCAACGTGTTCCATGTGTCAATTACCCTATTAAATTAGTAATTCCTTCGATCCCGATTAAAATGTGTCTTATTCAATTTGTACCCATGACCCCTTGTTCTGTTATCCCTATTAAAGTTTAAGCCTTCTGTATCCCCTTGTTTTACTAACTTGAAGAGTGAATCAAATCCCCCCTCCTTCTTCTTTCCAGTGTATATGTTACGGGATCGGGCATTATTAATAATGCCCGAAGTGGGAGGCGAACAAAGAGATAAATTTCATAGATAAATGCCATTGAATTTATCACATTGCCGTCGTCACATTGGGCATTATTAATAATGCCCGGATTTATCACATTGCCCGTAACATATACATGTTGAGCCTACTCAAATGTTCATTGTAGTCTTGATGTGCTATCCCCTTTATTATTTTTGTAGGTATGTGCTGAATATTTTCAATCACTTCTATATCCTTTCTCATATATGGAGCCCAGAATTGCACAGCATATTCAAGATGTGGTCTTACCAATCCCTTAAATAATGGCAAAATTATATTATTATCCCTTGAAGTTACAGTCTTTTTAATGTACCCCCATAACCTATTTGCCTTTTTACCCGCGACTGAACATTGGTGACCCATTTTAAAGTCCCTGTATTATCACAACAAGATCATTGACCTTTTCAATGAAAGTACAGTATAAATTAATTGTTAAGCAAATTGCGTTGTTTTAACTCTTTTCAAGACGAGCAAGAAACAGGATGATAAATAAAGTACATTTATATAATCTCATTATATCCTCAGTTAAAAGTAAGGAGTAAATTAAAAAATAAAAATTTGATAAATTCGAAAAAAAAATTATAAATGAGAAAAATTGTCTTATTTTATTTAATTCATTAAATTTTTACTTAACTTTTGCTGTGAGGATACAGAATTATCTTTAGAGTACAGAAAATCAATTGAAAAAAAAAATATAATTGTAGTAAAAAAAAATCAGTAAAAAGTGAGAAAGGGGTTGATTTAAAAAAAAAAACAATCTTTACCACATATTAAATCATATAGACAAAAATAAATCTACTTTTTTTTTAATCGAACCACCTTTTGAGGGTGATTGGTCATAATTATTTTGTACACGTAATTTGGATATTGCATAATACATATTAAAATGTGTTTGGCCAACCATTTCAAGATTAACTCTTTAACTGGTGATCTTTGATGGGGTTATTTGTATTTCAAACTCCATTATCATGATCTCCACCAAGATCTACTTTGCCATAAATTATGACTTTGGTAGGTAATAATAACTGCGATTCCTTTATGGTGAAAAAGTGATTACAAGTTAAAATAAGTAATGAAAGTAGAGTTTAAATTAATTATTAAACAGGAATTGTGTTATTTTAACTTCTTTTAAGACGAGCAAGATACATGATGATAAATAAAGGATATTTATTATAATGTCATTATATCATCAGTTAAAAATAAGGAGTCAATGAAAAAAATCAAAATTTGATGAATTATAAATGATAATATTTCTCTCATTTTATTCAATTTATTATTATTTTTAATTTTTACTGGGAGAACTTAGAATTATCTATAGAGTACAGAAACTCAATTGAATACCTGGCTGGAAAAACGTAGCATGTAGCGGAAGTTCAATTTTACAAGGGAGCAGTGTTATTCCTAGGATTTTTTTGGAGGAGTAAAAAATACTCCTCCAAAGAAGCAATTCATTGGTTCAAAGCATTCATTGGTATGTTCATTCAAAAACGTTTTTACAGCCACCCATTCAATTGAAAAAATATAATTCTAATTAAAAAAATTAAACATTTAGTGAGAGAAAGGGGTTAATTTCCTTTTTAAAAACAGTCTTTACCACAAATTAGGACAAAAGGAAAAAAATAAATAAACAACACAGGGTGTATCTGAAATTACGCAACAAACTTAGAGTGACTTATCAGGATGAAGATAAATTGCAAAAGCGCATGAAGTCACAAATGGCGTGTAAGTAGAAAAAATGCATCTGCAAATGAGCAATGAGTAAATAAATCTCAAATACCAAAAGAGAAATTCTAAGTTTGGGCTAATACAGAACCTAAAAAACCTCGCTCGGCTCAAATTGTAATGAAGCTATTTTTAGAACTTCTCCGCACAATACCGATAAAGTCAACAGGCTGCGGAGCACGAATTATTTTATTTCTCTTCGTATTTCCCCAGAGTCAGAAGGAGGCGGCTTAGAGGATTATGGGTAACCTAAGAGAGTAGTTTTGACAGGTTTCGATTGGCTGTTCTTTTTGTTCCGCTGGGGTGAGGTAATTTCCTTTCCTCTCTATCCGTGCTGAAGTAGAGTTTAAAGGATTATTTATTCTGTTTGAGCCTTTTGGATTTTAGCCGTTTCGCTGGCGAGGCGAATTTTTGTCATTGCTTTCAGTTATTTGTAAAGTGTAAAGAAATTTAAATTTGTACGAGAGAGTTGTTAATCTTCTCTTGAAATTGAAGACTAGACTTCAAAAACGAGCTAAGTGCCAAAACTAAAAAAATATGAGTTAGATCCTAAAAGCCAATCTAAGTGCCATCAACAACAACCTATAAATCCAGATAAGAGCCACGACCATGATTAGTAGTTCAAAAAAAGCCCGAAAGATGACTTATTATGTGTATTTCTATGGAGAATCAAATTTACAATGATGAATTACGAAAAACTTATTTTTTTGCACTTAGCTCATTTTTGAAGTCCAGTCTTCAATTGTTCTGCCGTCCTTAGCAAGAAGGGCGTATCTCGGATTTTGGCTATTTTCAGGTTTTTGCATATCTAGAATCTTTGGAGTCTTCTGCACCTTATGATACCTCATTCATGTACCTATGGGTACGAAAAGGTACACAAAAACGCTAGTGAAAAAGGGCGTATCTCTGAAATTTCGTGAAATCCTTAGGTGAAAAGTGCTTGTACTGAAAATCTTGATTTTCGGAGATGCGCCCTTCTTGCTAAGGACGGCAGTATTGATATCTTTATTTTCTGTAACTGCCGTTTTCACCGGTAACTTGACCGGTGGTAAACCAGGAGTCAAACATCTAATTGGCAACTAGTTTTCCTTCTTTAGCTATCAATCAGAAGTTTAATTGCCGCTTAACCACCGGTCAAGTTACCGGTGAATACGGCCGTAAGGAATTGAGTGAGCTTACTATGCAAAAAGTGTTGAAGTGGCGATATTTTGTTATTAATCCGCGAGGGACTGCAAGACCCCAGTGGTCAATTACATTTTTACAGAATCTCTCCCTTTTGACCAAAAGAGCTGAAACTTCATACCCCATCCACCAATAACCCCTGAAGTTTATATAAAGTAGCTGCATTATTCCATGTTAGGACATTATTCCACTTCAAAGAAAGCACAAAATCTAACTGAAAAATCCATCCACTAACTCAGAGATAGAAACAAACAGAAGAAGAAGACCAAGCGGCTCCATCAGAGTTAGCAAATATGTATCTCTCTAAAATACCAACAAGAACAAGAACAACAAGAACCTTTTTGTATTGGGATATAGTGTTCTGAATGTGATATAATCTAGAAATGTGTTATAAAAATACTGCTGTGTGTTGTTGCTAAAAATACGGAGGCAGAAAACATGGTCGTATATAGTCTAATATAAATTCAAGAACACATTCTGATCTAAACATATTTTAAAACACTGTTTTTAGAAGACATTTCCGGATATACTAGACAACAACGTTTCCTGACCCTATGTCGTCACTAACAAACAAAGTAGTTCCTATCACGGTGTCTGAATTTTGAGTGAAATGAAGAACGTCAATTTAAAAATATTATTATTTTGTTAAACCCACGTGTATATAGTACTTTTCAATCACGATTTGCGTACCGAAACTCCTCCTATCAACCCAACAGGCTTCGTGTTTACCGATTTCTCCTTCCGCATATTTGTGACGTACTGGGTTGAAGAAACGTTTCTGTCGAGTATAGTAAGTTATGACCAGACCAGAGATTTCAAAACGAATGACCAATCCTATCAATCTTTTTCGTACGAAAAGGAAATTAAAGATACATACCACTTTGTTAACTTATTACCCATTTTATTTCCATGGAAAAATCCTATTAAAAAAGTGGTATAAAATTTTACAATATGAAATAGTTACCGCGTATAATATTATAAAAATTAGTTTTTATGCATTTCAACTGAACCAAATTTAAAAATACATTCCATTTATATAGCTCCAAAACTCTTGCGATAAAAATTAATTATCTTCTCACAATCAGTGAGGATTCCAATCCTATATAATCAGTCAATCATGGCCTTGGAGTTTATAGTCTCCGGCCGGATGTAACCTTTTGAAGTTGTGGATAATTTCATTTAGAATCCTATGCAAAAGATTTTCTAAAATTTTTATATAAAATTGTTTGAGTGGTGACTGTTAAGAGTAAAGGCAAAGTTACCTTATTTCATAAACATCTTTAAGTTAACTTAAATTAAAGAAAACTTATTTGCTCAGATTGACAGTAGAAAGTCCGAAATTTTAACTAAGCATAGAACTGGGGGTTGTTTAATGTGATAGTTTTCCCACAGCCATTAGAGCGATTGTTTGATACATGCGACGTTAGAAAAAACTTCTGTCGGCCCGAGTCTAAGCTAGGTGGAATTACGTCATTGTTGTTACGAGAAGGTGAAATTATTACATTTAAATTAGCTTATTTTTTTCCGTTGCAAGTTAATTAAATTTGTATTGAAAATGTAGTATATATAGAATTATTATGTTAAACTTATTTCAACAGTGCGACATTTTTTTCAACTATAAATATTCCCACGGACCACCTAAACTTACGATTTAAAAAAAAAATACAACTCCATTAGAGTTCCAGCTAAATATCACTCGGTTCTATAGTAGTTTAAAAAAGTAGAAATATTCATAAATAATTTTAAACTCCTGAATTAAAATGTTTAATTAGATCAATAACTATTCAGTTTATAAAAAAAGTCAGAAAAATTTGTTGATAATTTGGATATAATGTGTCCAAAAGAACTGGGCGATATTTAGCGGGAACTCTAACGGAATTGAACCAAAAGAAAATGTCGCTATGGTTATTAAAACAAACACTCCATGGATAATTTACTAGTTACGGTTAAATACATTTACACGATGTTTCAAAAAGAAACTCTACACTTCCAATTTCCTTAGAATTAAAACTGTTTATACAAACGCACTATCATATAAAATAAAATATAATATTTAGCATTTCATTCAAAAGTATTTGTTGTGCCTCAAGGTATATAAAGTAACATGGTAGGCTCATCCGCCTCATCGTGTGACGTCACACGGAATGAAAAGTGGTGGACCCCGAGAAAACACTGTTAGTACTGGTGAAACTTTGTGTGGAAAAAATGTATACGCTAGGACATACTAATAAATTATTTCAACATAAAAAATAATCGTACTTATATGATCATATTTTATAATTAAGTCTTAATTATATAAATAAATGTTTTAAAACTATTTCCCATAACTCATATCATGTATATTTAGCTGGCCATTTGTTCGAGTCATATGACTACTTGATGACTAATTTGTATATTTAGTCGTTTTTTTTCCTCTTTTGATTTATTTGACCTCAGTATTGTATATTTTCATTAAATAAATTTAATTTGATTTGATTATTTCAGCTTTTACACACATAAAAATCTCAAAATTAGGATCGAAAATACATTTGGGATTTATTGGGTTTAGTGAAATTCAGTATATAACTTAAATGTTACTATAACCACGGCCTACTAGATACTTATACAGGCTAGTCGAGTACGGAAATCATTGCAAATCCAGATGGCAATACTGGACCAACTGGCAAAGCATATCCACAGCGTTGAAGGCGGTGGGTGATATAGGTAGGTCTTGCAGCGCTCCAAGCGGGAAAAGTTGTCAAATGGTTTTCATTGTTTAAAACTCGGCTAGCCTGTATAAGTATCTAGTAAGCCGTGCTATAACTAACTATAACTTATAACTATAATAGTTACTATAACTAATGTTACTACTATGTGTTAATATAACTTAAATCTTACGAAATAATATAATTACCAATTGTTTAAAAAATACAAGTAAAATAAAAAAATAACACGATTTTTTGAATCTCAAATAAAAAAAACAAGCTGACTGCACTGTAACATGATAATATCATCCATTTATTAAACTAAATTGAGTTCTAAGTTTTAAATATAGTACTACATATTGCTTTCAATAATTTTACGTACTTTTAGTTTGCACAACTTACGTTTCTTATTTTGTCTAAAAAATGTAAAATGTTTCGACACAATGGTTTTTATATTAAAGCTTGCTATAGCAGAACAGCGAAATAAATTTATCTTAACGAGAATGTTCTGAAAAGTTTTTATGTTTCTTTTTAAGTTTTATATTTTTTTTTCTTTGCAATAGGAGAGATTGAAGTAGTACAACATATACGTTTCACGGTTCATATTTTTGGCCGGCTATTACTGTTAAATTATTGTGCTAATTCAAAACTTATAAACAGTTAATATGTTTTTAATGGTGTCCCGTGTTAACTGTTTTAAAATGTTTTTAGCACTTTTTAAGAAAAATCACCTAAAATAAGCATTTTTCCATGTTGTGAATATGAATTTTATTCTGGGTGACGTCAGCTTTCGAGGGCCAAGCCTCTTTCGTCTAATGAGAATACCTTGGTTGTGCATAAACTTCTGAAACGCACTGTAAAATTGACCAATTGTAAGGGATTATTTTATAGTAATTCCATATCACCAGCCCCCTTTATGGCTAGGATTGATCTCCCTTGAGCATTGCTGACAGGTTACCAGTAATTACGTCCCCACCTTGAATAACCATCAATTTTTTACTCCTTTTCCCAATTAATTTATTAGCAGTTATTTTCTGACTTTCCACCCTGTTATCATCTTCAGATATTTTAAAATAACATACTGTGCTCAGTCCTACATTACCGAAATTATGCTGATTGCTTTCTATACAATTCAACTCAGTGGCGGATCCAGGATTTGGTTTTGGGGGGGCTAAGAATTTTCAATTGGGTTTCTCCATAAGAACCCAATTGTATCTTCTTGATTATCTTAATATGGAAAATATAGTGAATTATCCAGCTCCAACCACTAAAAGGGGGGGGTCTGAGGGTTCTCCCCCCAGAAATTTTTTGGAAATTTAAGTAAAAAACCCCACTTTTCGTTTTGTTTTGGTACGCCTCATCCGATTTCGGATATAGATTTCATGGTAGAATTTTTGTGTTTTTACAAACTTAATATAAAACAAAGTTGTAATAATAGAGTTACAAGTACTAAGGGGCTCTAGGGGTACTCCCCTAGAAACTTTTCAAAATTTAAGTAAAAAAAACAACTTTTTCAACTCGTTTTGGTACGCCTCATCCGAATTTCGGACATAGATTTTATGGTAGAATTTTTGCTTTTTGAAAAGCTTTATATAAAGTAGAGTTATAATAATAGAGTTACAAGTACCAAGGGGGTCCTCCCCCAGAAAATTTGACCTTAAAATAACATGGTTTTAACTCATTTTGGTGCATAAAATTCCATATTATATAGTGTAAAATTTTTCATTTTGGGGGGGGGGGGCTCAAGCGCCCTAGCCCCCCTCCCTGGATCCGCCAGTGATTCAACTCTTATAAAAATAAATACAAGATCTATTTTAACTCTTAAAGTGGTGATAAAATATTTAACAATTTGCCTTTTTAATGAATGACGCAACAAATAAACTAAAAGTTGTGAAAACGATTTTTATTAAAACTAGCCGGGTTTGAAATTGATAATTTATTATGGAGACGGGGAAAAATTAGAAATCGAATAAATCATATTGTTAGCCACTTTTCTCGTGAAGTTGTTCATCAAGTTTCAGATTCTTTGCCAATCAGAAGAGAAAACAACACGTTTTAATCTCTACTGTGATCAAAATTTTTAATGACTACCTGTGATGATTATTTTCTGAGTAATAGTTTTTGAATAAAAATATTACTCAAAGTCGTAAAAGCTTGATATTGCTTAAATTAAATTAACTTAATCAACGTTAAAAAGTAATTACCTCAAAAATTCAAACTAAACCCAATAGAGCAGTGGTTTTCAAGGTGGGTTCCATGAAATAATTTAGGGGTTCCGCATGACAAATTTCATTTCCTTAAAGAAAATATGAATGGTGTTTTTTTACATTAAGTTCATCAAAATGCAAATCCTAGAAAAATATGTATTAAATTCTTAAAAATGTATGTCCGAAATTCGGATTAGGTGTACCAAAACAAGTTAAACCCCACTTTTTATAGTCAAATTTCCAAAAATTTTCTGGGGGGGGGCCCAGACCCCCCTGATGGTTCTTGGAACTCGCTTAATGAAGACTTTTTTAACATTAAGTTGGCTTGTTTCATTTAATATCAGATATTAAATTTTGAAAAGTCGTTAATTAAAAAATATTCAGGGTTCCGCGATCATTGGCAACAAATTGGGGGGTTCCACGAACAAAACAGTTTGGGAACCACTGCTATAGAGCATTCGCACATGACGTCACACTTGATGACGTGAAGGACAAAAACAACGTTGCTAATACCGTTGTTAAGTCCAAGTCATGTGATTAAAAACAAGGTTGGAAAAAAACCAGTTTTTTTTTTTTAAAAAAACCCGGTTTTTTTTGTTTAAACCGGGTTTTTTTACTGAAACTCTTCCCTAACACATAAATACAAATATTTCTGATTGTTTTCATTTATGAATGCATTGAATAAATAGTTCATCAATTCAGCTATTAACTAAGTGACTTAATTAATTAATTAAAATTAATTTTATTTAATTAAAAAAAGTTAAAATTATACATAACCATAAAAAACCAAGGGAGTTTGTTTAGAGCATTAAAAAACCATCTGGTTTTTATAATGCATATTATATTTAAAAATCCAGTGCTTATTTGATTAAAAAAACCAATTGGTTTTTATTATGCATTCAAATATTCAGTTCTTAATGAATTAAAAAAAAACAAATAGTTTTTTTATAAATAAAACCAAGGGAGTCTTTTTAGAGCATTTAAAACCAACTGGTTTTTATAATGCACATTTAAAAATCCAATGGATTAAAAAAACAATTGGTTTTTATGATACATTCAAATATCTGGTCTAGTTCTAAATGAATTAAAAAAACAAATTGGTTTTTTATAAAAAAAACCCAAGGGAGTCTTTTTAGAGCATTAAAAAACCAAGTGGTTCTTTAGAATGCAAATTTAAAAATCCGGTGATTAGTTGATTAAAAAAAACAATTGATTTTCATTATGCATTCAAATATCTAGTTCTTAATGAATTTAAAAAATAAACAAGTTTCAAAACCAAACCACTCCAGGTTTTTTTATAAAAAAAACCAGGAGTCTTTCTAAGAAAATTTCAATTGGCTAATTGTTTTCAAAAAATTGCATAGCTTTACAGCATTAATGTCAGAAGCATTCAACATATTTTGTTCAAAAGACAATATTTAAATCAATAAATGACTTTAAACCCAAAAGTTTAGCTAAGTTTTTTTTGAAAAAAAAAACCCAAAAAACCATTTGGTTTTTTTTTATGAAAAAAAAACATTTGGTTTAAACCGTGCCAACCCTGATTAAAAATGCTCTAGTATATAATTTTTCTTCTCTCCTGGAAAAACTGAGAAATAGGACCTTTTCGCTCCGAGGCACAGAATTTAATTTAATTAGAGTTAAGTTGAATTATGGTTACAGAGCGATCAAAAGTGACGTCAGAACTACTATCACACGTCACAATCTCGAGCTTCTTAGGCCTTACGAGTCTAGGCGGCCATGATATATTTCCCTGCCATCTATTAATAACCTTTCAGACTCCTTTTTTTGTGACATCACCAGAGATTGGCCTGCATTATTGATACCGAGCAAATATCTGGGCAGATCTCCTCATGTGTGTGAATAACTGCTTGATAAGGAAACAACTGTGTTCCTTGGGGTATAGTTGTATGTTCTATCGCATCTCAATAAGATTGCTGTTCACTTTGGTTGAACGAATATAGAGGTTAAAAAACACCCTTGATGTATATAGAGACATTTGGTATAGGGTAGATAGATACGTCTGAGAGGTTTGGTTTGGTTGATGTACGAGGGTAGTTTGAAAAGTTCTCGGCCTCACCCAGAACACGCTCACTAATTCGCGCGAATTTTTTTCTCCAGTTAGAACAACTCTTCAAATGAGCCTAATTAAATTTTTGGGTGGTTCTGATCAGAATTCTACTGTCGGGAATTTTTTGAATGAGTTAAGGTGAGCTTATTTTCAATAATGGAGAAAAGAGAGTATCGAGCTGTTATAAAATTCTTTTTAAAAGAAGGGATATCACCAAATGAAATTAATTCTACGATCTTAAATGTGTAAGGAGACTCTTTTCCTTTGTTTTCCCCGTGAAAGAATTAGAGTTGAAGCTTTAACATGGTTGCAAGAGTGTTCTTAAGGAACCATGTGAAAAACGTTCAAAAAGAGCCGCTATACCGAAAATCGTCGAAAAGTGCCCTCTATGATTTTAGAATAATGATGAAAGAAGGTGGGGACATTTATAATAGTCTAGGGATTGCAAAGGAGCGCATAAGTTATTTTTTGCACGAGGAATTGCGCGTGAAACCAATTTGGACTACATGGGTGCCGCGAATCCAAATTGTGGCTCAAAAATGCATTGAAATGACAACTTCATTGCGATTTTTGACGCGATTTACACAAAATAAAAGCGGTTTTTTACGTCTATATGCAGAAATAGACATAACTTAGAACTTTTAAGTAAAATAATAATCAATGCAATGGATAAAAGTCAGTTTTTCAGCACCAAAACGTGCTATCGGCTAGAAAATTCATGGCGTAAGAATTCTGGGATTTCAGGGAAATTTTGTCAATGGATTTCAAGGAGAAGGGTATGAATATAATAGCAGAATACTTATCTAAACTGTTGATGAGAATACCCGAGAAAAAAAACCCATTTAGCAGATTAAAATGCCATTTTTCATTAGAACAGTGCTTCTGTTAACAAACGTGTTTTTGCGGTGGGAAAACTGAGGGATTTGGGTTAAAAATTTTAAAAGCACCTATCCTATTACCCAGATTTGGTATCTTCACACTTCCATCTCTCCTTCAAAGTGAAAAATTTTCTCTCTGGTCACCGTTTTTCTTCGAATTAAGAAGTAACTGTGAGATGAATAGGTTTTTTCACGAAAATCTAGAACAACCCCCAAAAGAACGTAAAATAAGACAGGACTGTCGTTCTAAGAAGTGAGGCAGCTTATAAGGAGGCAATGTTGAAAAATAAACCATTTTTGAAACCATAAGTTGTCATTTTCATAGTCAGGCCGAGAACTTTTCAAACTACCCTCGTATTCCTTGCTTGGAGTTGATGAAATTTGGTTAAAGAACTAAACCTCTACGACGGCTTTTATTTATAGAATAATGTGACGTCACATCTGATAAAAACTTAATATTATTCCACAGAAGCGAAATGGATATTTTTAGCATCTTAAACATGTCCAAATAACGTAATAAACCGGATGTGAAAGTCATACTTTTTTTTACAATTTTCTACGCAAAATGCGAAAGAAACCTCCCCGAATGCTAAAATATTTTAGACCATTTTCGCAAAAATGTGAGACATTATAAATAGCACTTGAAGAATATAAATAATTAAAGTTGCTGAAATACAATACAGAGATTTTACAGAAATATTTAGCATTGAGTCTGTTCTTGGTGTGGTGGGTTCTAACAATTAAATTTTTTCAGCGAATTTTTTTCTAGTTAGCTTTTAAAACCCTGGTAGGCCTATAGTAAGTTATGTTGAATTCATTGAGATTGTGTACCTCGTTGCGAAGTAAGAATGTTAAAAAACTAAAGGAAATGGAGCAAAAAGTTTAATCAGAATAATGTGAACACTATCATAAAAAACTGGGGTAAAAGATTGATTGAATATATTCCGATAAAGCGAGAACAGTTCTGGCTTAAAACAAATCTGCATCTTCGAAATTATATTCCAGTTCAAAATATAAATATTTAAGCTCATTTCCAGAATCCAGATACCTGTTTCTTATTCACGAAAGCAGAACCGTATAATTGCTTCCTCTCCTTTCAAATTCACGTCTAGTTATTCATTTTCGACAACTCCGAGGGAAACTCAATAATAAAGGGATAAATAAATAAGTAAACATCGGAAAGACATTGCTGGGTCTTTGTTGGAGAAAAATGAATGCGATATCTGGAATCAGAGAGTGTTTGAGCTGTCATGTGTAATGAGAGGGGAAACGTATTAATTATACACAAGATGATTTAAGGACCGAATTCAACTTATGAAAAATGAAACGTTTCGTCGTTTTTGAATCGTTTTGCTATCATTTTTCTGTTATTTCTAGAGCGATGGAACTTTGACGGGATAACAAAAGTTTTGTGAATTATTGAAGCGCTTTATGAAACCTGATGTTTAAAGCTCATAGTTTTACAAAGGTACAAGATTCGATACAAATATTTAATAGTACAAAATGAGGTACTTTCACGTTTTGAGATAAAATTTTATTAAAATAGTAGATAAAAAAACATGAAGAATGACGGTTAAATGAAGTATTTTCGTTGCCTAGTTTCTGAAATATTAATTTTTGATATTTCGTTTTGTGTTGAAACAGAAACACAGTTGTTGTTATGCGCTGTGACGTCACATCCAATAGAATCCCGTTTTCCGCTCATTGAAAAACAGTAAAATCACTAGTTTCGAGTGCGTTGTGATATCATATCCCGTTTTTTGATCACGTGGCAAAAATAAAATTGAATTTTAAATTATTTAAAACATATTTTAGAACTTAAAAATCTAATACTTGAGATTTTTAAACTATAATGTATCAAAAAAGTGTAAAATTAAGCAAATCCCCCTCACTTATGCAATGGACTCTAACCGCCTATCTGGTTCGAGACTTCACGGAACCAACACGTGACCTACAACTGAGCTTGCGATTGGTTACCACAGATACTACACTAGTAGATCTACTAGTGTAGTATCTGTGGTAACCAATCGCCAGCTCAGTAGGTCACGTGTTGGTTCCGTGTGACGTCAGACGGTTAGAGTCCATTACCTCATTGTAAGTAATTTATTGGTACTTATAAGGCGATAATTCAGATTGACTGGCTTTAGTTTGAATATTTTTTCCCCACTCATAATGGTCTTATACGGTTTTCTACGATTTTGAAAGGCTTTGAGGGTGTTATATCCACTTCTTTAATATGTAAATAATTTTTTCAAAATTTTAAATTTTTGTCTCAAATGCCTTGTTATTTTATAACTCCCAATAATATAAGATGTTATTGATATTTCTCTATAGGAAAAATCTCTGACTAGTGATTACAAATATAAGAAACAATGACATACTTAGTTCGAGGTTTTTAAGCAACAAAAAATCATATTTATACCATTGTTTTTCTTGAAATTAGTTTTTTTCCCTAGTACCCTTTAAGTGACTCTTAAATATATGATTTGAATATTTTAGGTAGACGAATTATGAATAAAACGTATCTTTAAAACATAAAAATCTCCTCATACCCTTTAACTCTCTCTTAAATACTTATTTTCAAAATGAGTAAAAATTACTCAAATCAAATCTGAGGGTCACTTGGTTCCGAAGGAAATTTACTCAAGTTTGAAACATGACTAAACTCATTTCAGAGAAAATGCAGGTACTCAAAAATGATACAAAGAGTGCTTATTTTTGAGAAAGTGCATGACATTCCATTCACACAGATCGGATTGTGACGAGTGCCACTGTTGTCTTAATGTGACTTTACTAATACGTGATAAGTAATTTGTGTGAGAAACCGCAACTCTGAAACTTGCGCTTCCACACTTAAGAAATGAAAATATAAAACACAAAAGTAAGCAACTCTAAATAACTACTTTTCAATATTAATTTCTTTAAAGTGTATAATTTGAGTGGTGACTATATTGAAAAAAAATGTTTGGTGAACGGTTTCCTGGTAAAATATTTTTAAATATTGATCCGTAACACATTTCTAGCATGGAACTCTTCGGATTCTTTTGACGATATGCAAAAGGCCATTAAAATTTCTAAAAAAAATTATAAATATTAAAATATATCAATTATTTTAGGTTACGGATAAGGTCGCAGTTGCAAAGCAAGTACTGTCAAACAAGTTTGTATATTATGCAACCAATCACAACGACCAACTGACGCCATATTTTAGGATGAAACTAAAAGTGACGAAAAAAAAAAACAGATTGTGCAAGGTCGTATCACTGACGAAAGGGATCCAGGCATCCTCGAAACATTTGTATGTTTTAAATTTTTAAAATTATATTTTGTGCAAATAAATCACGTTGTTTTTTAATTGCATTCATACTGATAAACGTATTCTAAAAACTTACAGATAAGCTATTTCATGCACAAATTTCACACATTTTGTCTGAATTGAAATTAGATTGTAAACATTTAGTGTCATGTAGGTTTTGTCTCAAAAAGGTATTTTTTAACAAGTGTGGATTTACTTTTTGAACTAGCTTATCTTACAGAAAAGCTATTTCATACACAAATTCACACATTTTGTCCTGACATTAATAATTTTTATTCTGATAATCGAAATTAGATTGTAAACATTTTGTGTCATGTAGGTTTTGTCTCAAAAAGGTATTGTTTAACAAGTATGGATTTAAACAAAATATGATTAAAACACTAGGGGCATACTAAACTAGGCAGTAAAATATTGAATTTAAAAGATTCATTGGTAATTTTTTCCAAAATGTTGATAAACAGTATAAACGTTCTGGATATTTTTCAAGGAAAACATTTTGATTAAATTATTAACAAGTTAGAGTTAAGGAACATTCAAAATTTTAAGAGAGTGTTATTCATGGAGATGACCTTTGAGACGTATGTTTGGAAAGTTGTTGTATGTTTGGAAGTATGTTGGAAGTATGTTGGAATTTTTATAATAATATGATTTACAAAGTGAGGTATGTGCAGTGAGCTGGGTTTTGTGAGGATTGCGAAGCAATCCAAAAGGTACTGCGTAAGCAGTTGATTGGTGAGCAATAGCGAACAGGGGCTAGTAGCTCCCTAGTATTTGAAACAAAAATCTTCATATCATAATTCAACATCAATTTTGTCAGATTTGAAAGTCATTTTTCTCAGTACTTAGAGCAAGTTTTGCCTTAAAAGGATTTCATATCGAGGATATGATACATAATTAAACTTTTTCGCACTGGTTTAATTTACAAACGCCCCCTCAGGAAGATTCCAAAGATATATAACCCTCCCGGAAACGGTAGCTTCGTGAAATGAATTTCTAGTCAGTGATACGAAAGAGAAAAAAACGCGAAGCTATCTGAAATCAGGAATTAATTGTGAAGAGTCATCCAGCAAAAGAAATGGAGGAACTTATTTCCAGAAACATTGAAGTTAGAATCGCTGTAGTAGTATATGAAGCTTTTAAAGATTGGATAGTTTCATAGCAAACATTTTAACTATCGTATAAAGTTGTTTCGAATTCTGACGCTGTTATTACTTTTAACGTAGCCATCTTAACTATTGATATAAACGTTTACTTTAATTAATGTCTTAAAAATAAACAGGGTTTGAATTTAATGATCACACTGGATCGCCTAAACCTAGTTTAATGATTAAATTTTGAGTTAAATCGTAAAAATCGGGCCTGGTTTAAGGCATAAAACACATGAATAGAGCATTTTCAATCACATGACTCGGACCTAACAACGGCCTTAGCAACAGAAGATGTTACAGTTTTTTTGCCCTACAGAGGTTAACAGTTACAGAAAATGACTAGCCGTGGAATTCTTCATTGGAGCATTTGCAATCACGTGATCCCATACCTAAAAACCGCCTTAGCCACAGATAAACAACGGCCTTAGCAACAATTAAAAGCCCTACAGAAGGTACACAGTTAAAAGAAAATAGCTGGTCGTGACGTCACCTGAAAAAGCTCTATGGAGTTTCTTGGTTTCTAATGAGCGATACGGTTTTGGCCGTATTCTGTGCTACCTGAGCAGCGGTTAACCAACTGTCAAGAAGGAATCGCCTACTCTCATTGGTGGAATCCTTCTTCGACAGCTGTTAAGAAGCACACTGGTTAAGAAGAACAGAATACGGCTGATTTAATAATCATTAATCTATGATGAAAAAGATTTCGATCAAAAAATATAATTCAAACAACGCCAAAACTGCCAATCTAATTTTTCGAAGATAGGCGTTCCCTTCAAAATTATACACATTAATCGATGTGTCTCTCCACTGGCGATTTGGTGATCTTTCGTGCGACAAAAGTGATTTTCATTTCCTGGTGCTAAAAATAAAACTGAAGAAATAATCCTCACAGATAATTATTTAAATTATGATCACCAGTAATGATTACGACGCGAGTTTTCTTTTGTGATCGCTAAACGATGATCCTTGTTTGATGAAAAACGCTGCCAAAACGCTTTTTACCATTTTCAAAGGCTTCTACCCTGGTCTATATTTAATAATAGTACTATCTTAAAATGTAGTTCAATGTAAAATGTCTTATACTTTAGATCGTTTGGGTTATTGTAATCAATCCTCGAAATTTTTATAAGAAGATTGTGAACTGTTTTAATTCTAAATTATTATACTCGACGGCAACTTTTCCTGACCCTATGACGTCACTAACAAACAAAGTAGTTCCCAGCGAGGTGTCTGAATTTTGAGTGAAATGAAGAATGTCAATTTAAAAATAAGATTAGTTTGTTAAAATCATGTATACAGGGTGATTCAAATATTTGGTGGGGAGGTAGAGGGGACCTAGACAAGCATATTTCGAATAGGAATGAGGGGGTAGATACACCGTTGAAGAGCTAGGACCTAATGTAGTGCGAGAGCGTTTTGCTAAGGCCCTTTTAACGAAACAAAACATAATAAAATGAAAAATATTATTGCATGAGGTCAGAGTTTTCCTCCTGGCAGTATCACAACTATCTTAATTAGAGGAATCTTTATTACACAAAACACAATTATATATTCAATCGTTAATCGTATTTTGAAGTGAAGGCACTTTTATTATTTCCATCAATAACATTAAGTTAATTTTATATTATTTTAATTATGTTATAATTAAACGGTGACTGTTGCTATTTGGGAAGCATTGTGTTTAAGAAATCGGAGATTTTTCATGGATCTGAGAATCTTGTTGTATTATAAATTCGTTATTACACTATAGAAAATAAACAAATATGCATACATTTTGCAGGTATTTTCCTTAAATTTATTCCCTTTTATGTGTTTTGAGAATAATGTCAAGAACACATACAGTTCGACGGCAACATGAAACGTGAAAATATCTCGAATTTTTGAGATATTTTCATGATTTTCCCCTGAGCGTTTTTTTATATCTTACACCTACACAATATTCAAACTCAAGATTTTTTTTCTATATCTTTCTTAAATTTTAAAACTTTCTGAATTTCCGCTAGGAGCGCTGTAAGCCGTCTGAATGAATTCAGCACGGTATCTTTATACAATTGGTTCACCTAAATTACGAATGACCAGAGACGTTGTTTCAAAATAAGGGAACGTACCCATACTACGTGACCTATTTTTACTATTTTTGACCCCCTCCCCCCCTTGGTGACCACCCGTAGTATATGCCAAGACCCCCCCCCTCCCCCTCAAGTTGTCACGTAGTAGTTCATCAATACAGTTTTCAATCATTTTTAGCAAACATAAAGTTAAAAAAAAGTTAATTTGGCTTAATTTGTCTATATTAATACAGCGCTTTCCTCGTGACGCCAAGAGTACGTGCATACAAGTGGAAAATGTATTATCAAGAAGAACTTATGTAAAAGTAATTGCAACAGTAACTTAATTTACAAAAACAAGTATTTTTCTTCTTCATTTTTTGACTACGTGACGAAACCCTAAACCCCCCCCTCTCCCCTGTGACCAAGTGTGGTGTTTTGAAGACCCCCCCCTAAACAGGTCTCGTAGTATGGGTACGTTCCCTAAAAGCCGTAATACGGACTTATGAAAGTAGGACGAAATTCTACTACAAAGTTTCAAAGTTCATAAAATTATAAGCAAAATTAACGTTGCAAAATTGGGCTTTGCATTTTTAGGTCAGTGTTTTTTTTTACGTTCACTAACCAACACTAGTAAAATTCTACATCTCCCAACATTTTTATAAGTAACGCTTTTACCGCATATGAATTGGATATACTCCAAAAAAAAGAATAAGCCCAATTTATGTGATCGTGCCCTATTACCTTCATCGATTCTCAATGACTTTCTGATCCAATAATCCCCTGGAGACGGATAATATTTATTTGCCGCAGATGTATGTCCGGAAAAGATAATGTTTTTTATCTATATTCGAGAATTAATCAGAATTACTTTTCTCAAAAAATTAGGAAACTTAATTTTCAGTTTATTTATATACAGCAGATAATGTTTTCGACTATTAGACTGGTGAGCAATGTCACCTCGCATAAAATCACGGAAACTTCACAAGAACACATTAAAAATGCGAAAACATCAAGCCTTTAAAAAGATAGTAAGAAAATAGTATGTTTAAACTTGGTAACTTTGTTGAAATTGTGTTGTAAGGGATTGGATTAAAAGATGGTTTTTAGGTAATGCTTTATAAATAAAGAGGTTCGTAGAATACAGAAAATTATTTTATAGAGGTAATGACATATTTTACTTTCTTGCGAAGTAATAAAAGAACTATATTTTTTTATAACATTTGAAAGATAACTATTAAAGGATGAAATAGTTCTTTTCGGAATTCAGAAATTACATTAGCTGTCACTTTATTGTAGAAACTCTTGAAAACTAGTTAGTTAGGACAATAGGTAATACAAGATTAATGGCAATGTAATCACCTTGTGGGACTATTGCAACCCGTTTTGAAGACCCGTTTTTTTAGTACAAAAAAAAGGCTATATATTTAACTAAACCATCAAAACCTGCGGACAATACTGTATTTTAACATTGTACTGTAACATTTGATTCAGTAGTTTTTAGTACAAATTAGAGTACTTATCCGTTATAGCCGGGTGCAAATGTCGCCAAACCTTTTTCACGATTGTACCCCCAAAGGAAAAATATATTTTCCTGCGTACTAGGGTTTCTGATTTCCGGGTGTTTTTGTCTTCCCAGGAAATTCCGGGAAATCCCGGGAATAACAAGATCATTCCCGGGATTCCCGGGAATTGATTAAAATCTTAAACTTCTTCTTTAAAGTTATTTTTAAAAATCAAAATTACTTGAAGTTTCCTAGGGTGCATAAATATTTCTTTAAAAAGGGATTCAATCTGAGTAATATTACTATATTAATTAGTTTTAGACAAAAAATATTTTTTCTTGATTCCAGAAAGGATTAAAATGTAATAAAACTGAATACAAGTTTTTCACAAGCATAGAAATTATGGCCAAGCCTGGCAATAATTTCTCTGGAAAATATTCCCTGGAAAATACTTTGTCATTTCCCGGGAATAGTTTTTAATTGAAAATTTAATATTTTTTTCCGGGAATGCATTTATAATATTTATTAATCCACATTTCACTTGTTTCTGAATACTAAATAAATTAATCCGTGATAACAGGTAGCTAGTAATATAAAAAAAAATATATTCAACTTCATAAACCTCAAAAATAAACTAAAGAAATTATACCCGTGTAAGGCCGGGTAGATCAGCTAGTATGCATTAATTAAGAAGTGTAATTATAGAATATTTTAAGTAAAACAACTGAGTTATGATTCATTTCTGTCATTAAATTCTTGTTTGAAGTTTCAGGTGTTATAAAAAAAACTTGTATCAAAAGAAACCAAATAAACGCCACAAAAGGAACAAAAACCGAGAAAAAGAAAACAAAATTTGACAAATTATACCGAAGCATATTTTTTAATGTAAAAAATGATAATTCTTTCCCATTTAAGGTATAGTACTTACGCTATTAATATATCCATAGGCACGTTTTCGCATGGGGTCTATTAGACCCCGCGAGGGGGAATATGTTACTATTTTTTGAAAGGGTTGGAAGGGTAAAAAAATAAATTTTAAACCTTGATCTTAATTTTTTTTCATTTCCCGGGATTACAAAATGTAGGAAAATTTAGCTATTTCCCGGGATCCCGGGAAAGAAACCCTACTGCGTACCCCTCACCTGCAGTTACAGTTAGTAGTTGAAATATCACCTTCGTTTAAATCATAGGTTCCCAAACATTTTGGGACCACCTCCCCCTTACAAATTTTACCCCCTAATTTCCTTACATTTCATAGAATTTTATACCAACGTTCTGTTATGAAAAGAATTCAATTTATAAATAAATGAAATACAATTTTGTAAAGCTATTGATGGACAATATTCAAAAGTTAGGTTTTCTATGCACCTTAAAATTTAATTCGAAACAGTTAGGATAATAATTCAACTCTACATTTTTATAAAATTTGATTCAACAATAATTCTTTACCTAATTTTGAATATACTGAAACCTCTTGCGTGATACCCAGGGCGTATGCCCCGTTTGCTACCTCCAGAGTATATTTGGTATCTCCACCTGAAAATTTACTGCTTTCATCTTAAAAAATAACATAAATTATTGATATATATATGATTGTCAAAGGGGATCTGGGGGTCCTCCCACAGGAAATATTTGAATTTCTACTTATTAAAAAGTGGTTTTAACCCATTAAACGCCGCAATATGAACCGCTGTGAAAAAAATTAATTTTTTGTGTGTTTTGAGATTCAATATGTGTCTCTAATCATATACAATTTAAATTTTCAAATAATCTTTATTTTAACCGGAGATATGGTATGTTCCCAAAATGGGAGCTTTGGCGTAAAGTGGGGGTAACGTAAAGTGGGCGTTTTCTCCACCGCAGTGTTACGGGTTTGACTTTAGTTGCTAGCTAAATGAAGTTTAAAGTTCCGTAAATATTTTTCATATGATTAATAAACTATAGCATTCTATTTGAGTATTATCTATTTGAATTGTTAGTAAATTTATAGGATTTTTTTCAAAACATATTTTATTCTTTGTTTGAAAAATAGAATAATTTAGCTTGAATGGTTCTTTTCTTTTCTTTTTTTTACCGATTTCTTATATTTTTATGTTGTTTCTGAATTTTATATAGGTTATTTTAGTCCAGGGGCGTCATTTCAGTTTTTGGTTGGGGGGGGGCAAGGATTTTTTTTGGCTGAGCCACGCCCTAACCAGACTTGTTTTTTTTGGAGGGGTGACTCAACATCATGAGCTCTAAGTAAAAATAAGGGGTCTGGGGGTCACCTCTAGAAAAATTTTGAAATTTTGCCTAATTTTTACGACATTTAAGTTACATCCGAAGAGAACAGCCCCTTGTAAACCACATAATTTTCTAGAGAAAAAAGTTACAAATAAACGTCAAAGTTTCAAGGGGAGCCGGAGGTCCTCCCTCATAAATATTTTTTGAAAATTTCCCTTTAAACTAGAGTTTTATCTCCTTTGCAACCCCATTGGGGAGCAAACAGAAGGAAGCGCTTGTTGTGAGCGGCAGAATTTTGAAAGGAAATATAAAATATAAATGTAAAAATTTTAAAGGGGGGTCTGGGGGTTCTCCCCCAGAAAATTTTTGGAAATTTGCCTCTTAAAGTAGTGTTTCAGCTCATTTTGAGGCCCTTTGGGTTACATCCAAAATGAACAGTTCCTTGTAAAGCATAGAATTTTCTAGGGGAAAAAAAGTTATAAATAAACGTCAAATTTTCAAGGGGGGGGGCAGAGATCCTCCCCCAGTAAAATTTTTTGAAAATTCCCCTTTATACCAGACTCCTAGGGGCTTCAAACTCGTTGGTTCCCAAAGGGAACTGCTTCTTGTAAGCGGCAGAATTTTCAAGGGAGACACATTGTATAACAGACATCAAAGGTCAGGAGGGGGTTTGGGGGTTCACCCCCAGAAAATTTTGAAATTTGACCCTCAAAAGTAGTGCTTTAACTCCTTTTGGGACGTTTTGAGTTAAATCTGATTCTCCGTGTGGAAGTTACAAAATTTTCAAGGTACTCTCAGCAATTTTTCACTTAAGAGTGGAAATCTTGGGGGGGGGCAATTGCCCCCCCCTGCCCCCCCTAAATGACGCCCATGTTTTAGTCGTTTTACGAACAATTATCTTTTGGACATCCTTTTCTATTTTTTATGTAATAGTCATTATTGAAATGTCCTTGTTTTTCTCCGTTCTAATATAAATTAGACATCACCGAATTTATTCTCTAGCTTCACTAAATCAAAATTATTTACATTAAAAATTTTTATTCTAAATTATTTTAACAAGATTTGATGGCATCCATGAAATATTTGTTAATCTTCTGAAAATCCACGCGAATCTGATGATTTTTTTATAGTCTAAAACACATTGCGCAGCTAAAATGAACAGATATTTTACATTCAAATGAAAATTCTTCATAATCTAAATAAAGTTTCTCATCTGTATTTACTGGATATATAGTTTACAATGCAGATAAAGAATTCTACACGCATTCCTTGTCCATTCTTCAGAATAAAGGAGGTGGTACCGTAAATAATTCAACACCTGGTAAGCAATAAATCACTGGTTTGTTGATAAACACACATGTTCTTGAACAACAAAAGGCAGGAAACAGGGGGGCTATACCCCTTGACAGATAAGAGGTAAGAATTTCAATAGAAAGGCAATAAACCCAGAGAGTTCCAATTCAGTAACATACCTCATAATACGGAAGCACGCGAAAAACCGCACTAGTCACTTCACGCCAAAGCTCCCATTTTGGGAACATTCTAAATAAACAGCTGTAAAATCCTTCTAAATTATTTTTTTGACCCCCGGTTTGTTTTGATTTAAAGACAAAACTATTGTTTTCCATATTCACTGGTTTAAAACTCCCGCATTTGAATAAATAATTTTTAGTGGATTTATTTTGTGGTGAAGAAAAAAGTGCCAATTTTGTCAAAGTTCAAAGAATTTTTAAAAATAGAATTTAAGTTGCAAACGTTTTGTAAAAATTAACAACAATTATTCATATTCTTGTTATTAATGGACAAAAATTATAAATATGTATCTTCATTTCTTTTTGGTGAAAAAAATCTTTTAAAAATGTTCCCAAAATGGGAGCTTTGGCGCTTAATGGGTACTTTTACGGGATTTTTGAATACGTGGCGTATCCCTTAAAAGCTCACGGCGTACCCCTAGGGGTACGCGTACCCCCGGTTGAGAAACACTGTGCTAGAGGCAGATGTTCTTATGCAGGAGGCGACCGTTGGAACAGTGAATTCCTTAATTCATTCTATATTATTTGGAGATTTTTCGATTGCGCCCGGCTAACAGATTAGTACCAAGATTAGCTGGTCGCAAATTTTGCCAATCAGACTTTATTGGCGATATTTTACAAATTACACATAGAGATATAACAAAAGATCAGAGCAATACTTACTTTTCAGATATTTTAATAGTTTTTTAATTTTAATATTTGATTATTTTTGGCGATTTGACACCTAACGCCCGACTAAAAAAAATTACCGGTTTTATTTCATAGCTATCTCAAAGTGGATGTCTGATTATAACTACCCTGTACAAGAATCTGCTCTAGGGGAGAGTGGGGTAATAAGGATCATGGGGTAGTAAGGAAAATGCAAAATTCCACAGGATTTTCCCTTTGGGTTATGAAGCTGATTTTTTTTACAGAATGTTTATATCATTATCATTGTTCTTTGAAAAAATAATGAACCTGCTAAGTAAAGGCGAAAGGGATTTTTTTACGTGTATAAATGATACTGGAACCAGTATACAGGGTGTCTCAAAAGGTCGAGTACAAACTTGGAGGGATGATAGTACTCATCAAGACGAACAAGAATTGGTATAGAAAGGGGGGTCGCAAATGAGTTTTAAGGGGTGAAACCCCGGGGTGAAAATCAGCAAAAAAACTTGCATATTTGTGCAGGAAGAGACACAATTGTTCGATTCCCGTAGTTATTTTGTGAAACAACTTCAAATATTATAACTTCTTCTACTAAGCGAGTTTTCCCACCAGTAAAACTATTGCATTCGACAGGAAAAAAAATGTCGCCAATCCGTGATCGCCAAATACTATTTTGTGATTCTTAAGGTAGGTAACTCAAATTTCTATGCATTAGGTATTATTAATGTTTTTTAAAGAGAATCGTAGAGGCCAAACTTAGAAATAAGATCAAGTCGTGCTATCTCATACCTGCCAAGTACTCCGATTTTATTGGAGTTACTCCTATTTTTAGTTTCTTCTTCGATGATCCGATTTTTTCCTAAAAACTCCGATTTTCCGATTTTTTAAAAATACTCTTTTTGCAATCGTAAAAAAAACTATTTTAATTTCTAAACTCTTTAAAGTTATTCCAAGGTGTCTACTGATTATGTGAAAGTCCTGAAATCGTATTACAGTCCGAAATTTCAATGAAAGATAACGAATTTTTATTTACGTTTCCGTACTTTTGCCTGTAAAGTTGGCTTTTTGTATTGCTATGGTGGACTGAAAAAACAACTTGACGGTCGCGATCGCGTTTTTCTTCCTTCGTGTTGATGTCATTAGTTTTAAAAGCTTGTTTTTGAAAAAATTGTTCACTACTAGCTGGAAAATTACGAAAGTAATAGAAAAAAAAGAGAGAAATCTAGCATTTGAATAAAACTAATTTAAGAGTTTTAATATCAAACAAAGAATTACAAATAGCAAAAATCCAACCAGAACTAGACCAAATTTTTTTAAGGTCTCTCAATGCATCATTTCTTAAAATCAGTCTTTTATTTTCGTTTTCTTATTCTTAATTTTTTAATAAGGTTTCAGTATTACATTTTCTTTCTTAAAATTATTTTTTCCAGAAAAGCTTTAATTTTAAAAGGGATGTTGTTTTTGTTTCTTCATAGGTTTTTTTATCTGCATTATTTGTGCTTTGTAGTTCAAATATTAACTAAAATAGTAGCTTAAGTTTTAAATCGTGACCGAAAAATAGATGGGTGGGCTTTCATACGTAGTCCGTGAAAGTACTCCTATTTTTTTCTCCATCAGATTCGCAGCTATGCAATCTAGATGAATAGCTTTTAACATTTTTGTGATTCAAAAATTTAAGATACTTCAGATTTAAACTAATTTAGTTATTTTTATAAATGATTTCAACTCTAGACTCAAAAATATTGGTCAGCCAATTCAAATGAACATCTTCGAAATCAATTAGATAGTTGATTAAAAGTAACTTTGGGGACAGTAAAATGATTTTACTTTAAAGCCTACAAAATTAGTTAATTAGTTCAATATTATGATCTCATCTAGGGTATAGATTTGATGGCGACTTTTAATAAAGTGATTCATGAATCCAAAATATCAATCACCTGTGGATCATGGTCACAAGTAACAAATGGCCATAAGCTTTCCATGCTTGTGGCCATTATAAATGCACAACTTTGAAAGTTAATAACGTCCGTACAGCCTTGGCCGGTGTGAAAAGCTCTCCCTTCTTGGCTAAGAAATTGCCGGCAGCGTCACACCCAAAGATAATTAAAGCCCTGGATGGAGCAATCGTAACTAGCTCTAATAAGCAACGTGTGAGTACTGCTTTCGAGCTAGCTGTCGTGGTACTGAACTACTAATTTCATAGGTTCTTGAATCCATCAGCAAGCGAAGCTTGCTTTTAATTCGTTTGTAATAAACGGGGGAGTTCATTCAGGAGATATCTGGAGGATCCAGGATTGTTTGATGCTACCTGTCAGCCGATGTTCCGTGGTACTGAAAGGTTTCATAGCGATAATAAACAACAGAAAATTATTTTAAAAGCGGTAGATTGCCGCTTGGGGAGGGAGGTGAAACATCACTGAAAAAGAATTAATTTTACAAGAAACTAGTATTATTTAAGTCACCACTCTGTTAATTAATTTTAAAATGATTTTGTCTGTGTACTGACGATAAGCTTTACTGTCCCCTCCTAGGGTCTTAGGGTATACGAAGCTCTGGGGGTAAAACAGTTGGTGTGTCCTCGAAGGCGCTATGCCATTCTTTCCCAGGAGAGATGACCAATTATGGTTCGGCCCCATATCTTCATGTTCTACCCTCCACAACACAGGGATACAAAATTGGCCGAGCTCGAACCCATTTTTGACCGTGTATTTGTCGATATTGAATTTTTAATAATTTAGTCATGAGAATAACGGTTATGCTGTCGCGTCTAAAGAACATTAAAGAATAAAACTGTTTAAAATGCTTATATTTTTAAACTCTTTTTTTTTTTTTAAAAAAAAATGTTTCATACAAAATTTAAGTCTTCATTACAATTTCGTACGGGGTGTTTCACAAAGAGCTCCCTGGTTTTATAAACTAACGAATAGACAAAAATACGCCACGCCGTCTGCTGCAATGTACTACTTCTTAGACCAAAGAATTTCTTAACACAATTTCTTTAAAATCGGTAGATAAAAAAAATTAATAGATGGCAGCCCAAGATTTTGTGAATGAGTGTGAGTCCTTGAAATCCTTGTCATACAGTATAGGGAAATAAAATTTACGGAAGAAACAATTTCTGAATCGAAAGATCTAAAAAGTACATTGCAGTAGACGGCGTATTTTTATCATGTTTTGTCCATTTGTTATTAATTTTTAAAACCAGGGAAGTTCTTTGTGAAACACCCTGTAGTTGAGTCTTTGACATTTCTTTAAAAAACTGAAAACGTTAAAAGAAAAGCATCCATAAAAAAAATTCTATTTTTCTATTGTAAATTACATTATTTTTTTTTAGCTAAATTCATCTGGTTCAAAAATTTCCCTTTTTAAATCAAAGCAAGACATTGAATACTACAAAAGATAAGGTTTAAAATCATCTTTCGAATTCTTCATGATTCAAGTGTGGAAAAGATCCTTAGTTTCTACATTTTGCCGTGAATAAAATTAATTCCGATGTTTGCACATTTTAAATACTATCATTATTATTTTAATTATTTTAGGAACTGCTTACAAAATTAAAATATTTTCTAGAATCACTAGTAATACATGTTTGTAGGCTTTGTATTCATCCAAAATTTACAAATAATTATATTTCTGGATTAGATTTATTAGGGAGGCCAAGGTCCTACATGGACTGTAGAGCCGAGGAGGAAGGAAGAAGGATTAAATTTATTATTTTAATTATCCTTTTAATAATATTAAATAATTAATTATTGCTTTTAAGCATTGAAAAAGTTTTCGAGATAAGTATTATTTTTTCGGGTAAACCTAATTAAATGAGTACTCATGTATTTATGAAAGGGTCTGTGGATTATTATGAAGGGTATGTTCTATTCAATTCGATAAACTAAAATATCAATTTCACATTTTTAGCTTAAAAATATTTAAAAATTTAAAAATAAAAACTCATAATTAAATATTACAACGTAGCTTAAAACTACTGATAAAATAAAACTGGAAAAATCTTAGAGTTTCATTACCACTATTTTAACGATAAAATAAGAATGGAAAAAAAATTGCGCCAAATGGCTAATAAGTAGCCAATTTTGGTTGAACATGCATTAAAAAAGAAGACTGATCGAAATAAATCTTTCGCTACGAAAAGAAAACTTCTTGAAAAAGTTACAGTTAAATTTACTTTTTGCAATACGAGTTTTATTATTTTGATGTAAAAAAATTACGGAATCGAACTATTGTGTCTCTTCCTGCACAAATATGCAAGTTTTATTGCTGATTTTCACCCCGGGGTTTCACCCCTTAAAACTCATTTGCGACACCCCTTTCTATACCAATTCTTGTTCGTCTTGATGAGTACTATCATCCCTCAAAGTTTGTACTCGACCTTTTGAGACACCCTGTATATGATACTGGATCCAGTATGATTTGATGCTGGTTTATGGAACACTGGGAAAATTTTTCCAATAGGGGTGTCTTATTACCCCAAGCGACTGCAATCTTATTACCCCACGAGGGGTAAATTGAAATAGTCAAAAAGACGTGACTTTTAATTTTCGGTTTTTTTGATAGAATCAACTTCCAACGACTGTATTTCCCTGAAAAATTTTCGTAAAACGATAACATTTTTAAGTGATGTAGGAGAGGATTCAAAGATATTGTGTGATTTTTTTTTTCAGATTTTTTGGCCTACACACAAAGCAGTAAAATAAGAAAATCCTTATTACCCCTGATTCTTATTACCCCACTCTCCCCTAGTATACATCTCTCAAAAACTGTGTTTCCTATATCGCGCAACTTTCCCTGGGGCTAACTCAAATAAAACGCTAGAATTCTCATTCAACGATTCCATGTCAAAAAATAAATTTTCTTATTAAGTCGCAAGTAACAAGTAGATTATGTGCATTCTTCCAAGAAAAAACTTAAATTTAGCACTCTCATTACAGCTTCTTAATTATTCCGATTCTGGAACAGCTGTCAGAAATTCCGATTCTTTTTCTTCCCCTTCGGAATGTTCTCTTATTCGTAAAGAAGCTAGGAAAGGGACGGTCACATAGGGGCATTATTTTTAGAGAGGTCTTCGATGGAAATTTAGCTTGTCGTTATGGTGAGTGGGAAAAGGTGTTAGGTCACTGTTGGTGTTGGCGGTCTCTAGTGTTGGCCAGTAGGGTGTTTCGAAAGTCTATGGTAAATTTTTTTTTCGAATTTCCCAGATGCCCCCCCTCAGGTTGTTACAAATACTAAAACATAATTACCTGCAAATTTTCAGGTCTCTAGGACGATTTTTGACCCCCGCGCCCTTCAAAAGTAGGTTTCCCATGTTAAAGTATAGGGAAAATATTGAAAATATCGTCATTTTTGGTTCTTTTCAATTTTACGAGCCTGAACGCGGTCAATATCGAATTAAAACCTATACATCATCTTTGGGACATCATTGCCTCAAGATCCTATCGGAAAAACATTCCATGGCACCTACTGGGGGGTAGTTACACGGGGGTGAAAAGCGAGCTTTCACCGAAACAGAGGATGCTTGCCGCGGGTGCTGGTTATGCTCGCCGGCGTTTGCGGAGGGACCTGGATAAAAGCCTATTTAAGTGTTTATTGAACATTTTTCCTAAGGTACCTCGTTCTATTCTGTTTCTATTAGTAAAAATCCATTAGTTAGCTCCCGCCGCTAGCGCCCGCAAGCATCCTCGTTTTTCGGTGAATGCTCGCTTTTCCCCCCCGTGTAACTATCCCCCAGTAGGTGCCATGGAATATTTTTCCGATAGGATCTTGAGGCAATGATGTCCCAAAGATGATGTATAGGTTTTAATTCGATATTGACCGCGTTCAGGCTCGTAAAATTGAAAAGAACCAAAAATGACGATATTTTCAATATTTTCCCTATAGTACTTTAACATGGGAAACCTACTTTTGAAGGGCGCGGGGGTCAAAAATCGTCCTAGAGATCTGAAAATTTGCAGGTAATAATGTTTTAGTATTTGTAACAACTTGAGGGGGGGGGGCATCTGGGAAATTCAAAAAAAAAATTTTTTTGAAACACCCTATTGGCCAGTGACGGATCCAGGATTTGGTTTGGAGGGGGCTACAAATTTTCACAATCCAATTGGATATTCTTGATTATCTTAATATGGAAAAGGTAGTGAATTATCCAGCTCCAACCACTAAAAGTGGGGTGTGGGGGTCCTCCCCCAGAAATGTTTTGGAAATTTAAGTAAAAGAAAACACTTTTCATTTAGTTTTGGTACGCCTCATCCGATTTCGGATATAGATTTTATGGTAGAATTTTTGTGTTTTGATAAACTTAATATAAAACAGAGTTGCAATACTAGAGTTTCAAGTACTACGGGGCTCTAGGGGTCCTCCTTTAGAAAATTTAAGTTAAGAACCCCACTTTTTCAACCCGTTTTGGTACGCCTCATCCGAATTTCGGATATAGATTTTATGGTAGAATTTTTGCGTTTTGACAACCTTTAGTTATTAATTTTTAAAATGTTGTAATATATCAGTCTTTTTGGTACACCCTGTACTATTGATCTCTACATTCAATTAATATAACTGCTCTACCATTATAATGGCGTGCAGTATTTAAAATGCTCAACAACAATAATTCAAAAAGTATATATTCTTTATTGGTACATGGAGCACCTGGCCCCGCAGGGGCCACAATCTCCTATCTGGACTTGTACATGGAAAATTACATTCTTGGATACAAATACAAAAAAAGAAAAGGGGGAAAAAACAAAGAAAAAAAAAAAACAAGAAGAAAAAATCACATTACACAAACATAAAACAATTGCACGAATATTTACAAAATAGGAACAATTTTACATACAGTTGACTTACATAGCATCTCCCATGGAGGAGGAAAGAATAGGTGAAACATTCTCTTAAATAACTGGAGGTAGTTGCGACGATGTCTAGACTAAGGAATTAATGTTGCTTTTGGCCTATATTTATTTTGAGGCAGGGTATGATCATAATAAGGAATGCAATTCAAAGTAGGATTTTTATGAGTGGGTAATTTGGAATAGAATCGAGTAGCCAAATGATTTATGAATTCTTTAAGTGTGGGTAAATTTAGGGCATGTCTGATATCATCATTTCTGTAAAACCATCTTGCATTGGCAATTTTCCGTAGAGTTACATTTTGTAGTGTCTCTAGTTTTTTGATTAGGGATTTTGGGAGGGCTCCCCATATAGGGCTGGCATATGTTAGGATAGGCCGTAGGTAGGATGTATAGATGAGTTTTTTATTGTTTAGAGACAGTTTTGAGCTTCTAGAAATTAGGGGGTGCAGTGATGCAGAGGCTTTTTTGTATTTAGTAGATACATGTTTGAGGTAGGAGTTATAAGTGAGTCTTCTGTCCAGGATTATGCCTAGGTATTTTATTTCAGTAGACCAGGGGATTGCAGTGTTATTCATTTTCAAGAGGGGTTTGCCCTCTGTAATGTTTGCTTTGAACAGTACTGCTGTGGTTTTATTCACATTTATTTTTATTTTCCATTTGAAGAACCACGTTTCCAGTGAGCATAAGTGGGATTGAAGTATGTTGGTTATGGTTTTGTCTTTTCTGTGCTGGTACAGTATTGCAGTATCATCAGCATAGAGTGAGATCATCGTGTGTGGATGTTTAGGGATATCATTGATGAATAGTAAGAAGAGCGCAGGGCCCAATTTTGATCCTTGTGGGACACCTGCATTGGTAGGAAGGGGGTTAGATAGGCTAGTGTTGATTTGGACTTGGTAGGATCTGCCTGTTAGATATGAGTAGATTAATTTTATTAGATATATGGGGAATTTATGATACTTTAATTTGAATATTAGCCCTTCGATCCAAACTTTGTCAAAGGCTTTCTCTATATCTAAGAACACAGCACCTGTGTGATACTTAAAGTCTTTGATGTACTCAACCACTCTGAGGAGTTGGTGAGATGTGGAATGATTAGGGATGAAACCATGTTGTTCTGGGATTATTATATTGTGTGTGGCAGTGTGCTGATTGTAGAGGGCTAGGATTATGTCTTCCGTTATCTTACTTAAAGTGGGGAGCAGTGAAATGGGTCTGTAGTTTACTGGGTTAGTTAAGTCTTTCCCTGGTTTTGGTATGGGTATTACTTGGGCCATTTTCCAAGAGTTGGGGAAGTATGACTTGGTTATTATGTAGTTGATTATGTTTGTTAGAGTTAATAGAGCTGAAGGTGGGAAATTTTTTATCATTTTATTAGTGATTTTATCATATCCTGGGGATTTATTTATTTTTAGTTTTTTGATGAAAGGAAGTATGTCATAAGGTGTGATGTAAGGGGGGCATATGTTGTCATTGGAGTAAGTTAGTTCTCTTAGGGAGACGTTTACCAGTCGTTCAGTAGAGATATCAGTGAAGTTATTAGGTTGGAATTGAGAAAGAAGAGAATTAGCTATTGCATCAGCTTTTTCTTGGTCAGTTTCAGCAGGGCCCAAAGGTGTTATTATAGTTTTCATTTTAGGTTCTTTACTCCTGATTAGTGCTTTTGGTATTCTCCAGATAGAGTTGTCCTGGGTGTCGAGTGTCTCAAGGAGATTGTTCCATTGTGATTGGTTTTCTTTGTAGTGTTCTCGTTTTAGAGTTTTATTTATTTCATTCAGTAAGGTTTTGGTGGCAGGGTTTCTGGTTACTTGCCATTCTTTTTTAGTTTTATTTCTGAGCCTTGTTAGGGATTTGATGTAGGTAGAGGTGTAATAATTAGTCTTTGGGAGTTTAGATTTTGAGGATAGTTGATGAGAACATTGAATTTTTCGAGTGAATGTCGTTACAAGATTTTCCAATTCATTATTGTTGGTGGGAATCTGAGGGACAATATCATACAAAGAGAGTTCAAGGTTTTCTTGAAAAAGGTCCCAATTGGTTGTTATGATGGGTTTTGGTCTATTTAGGACATTTACTTTGTGGAAATTAAACATCACAGGGTTGTGGTCAGAAGATAGTTCAGAGAGGGAAGTAGTTATTAGATGGTCATCTATGTTTTTTAGTACGGCAAAGTCAAGAGTGCTTTGAGAGAAAGTTGAGAATCTGGTGTGAGTGCTAGGAAAGGCTATTCTGAGATTATGGTTTATCAGAGAATTGAATAGATTACGTCCTGAACTGTTGATGTCACGACAGTTCCAATAAGTATGTCGACAGTTAAAGTCTCCACATATGAATAGTTTGTCAGATAGGGGCAGGAGTTTTTCCAAGTCTTTGTTGATTTTATTGCTGTTTTGAGGGGGGTTATATACTGATATTATAGCTATGGTTTTTCTGTTTGATATTTCTAGTTTTATTCCAGTTACTTGGGCATTTATTAAGGGAGGTGTTAGTATTACTGTGTGGGGGATGGATTTTTTTATTAGTATTGCTGTACCGCCATGACAGGTGGTACCTGGAGGGAGGGCAAGGTCGTTCTTATAGGTTATGTAGTTAGGGACTTTTATGTTTGTGTTGGGATGAATGCGAGTCTCTTGCAGACAAATCACATCCGGGCTGTGTGTATTTACAAAGTTGCGAAGCTCGCTTATTTTAGATGTGATTCCGTTGGCATTCCAAGTACATATTTGAAGCCCTTTCATGGAGTTGCGGAATTTAGGGACTGTCTGACATCGTGGCAAGTATCTCCAATTGGTGGGCTTTGGAAGTAGCTGACTTTAGTTTTTGGAGAGCCTCAGCCACGCCTCCGAGAGGTTTAAATATGTCTTGGACAATCATCAATAGTTCCTTCATCATACAAATCGATTGCGAAAGTTCCCAGGAGGATGATGGGTCAATTCTTGGGGGAGGGTGAGAGGAGGAGAGGGGCTGGGGATGAATAAGTGGTTGTTGACTTACCACGTGGCCGGTGGCACTCGCATAGGATAGTCCAGGAGTTGTGGTTCTCGATGTGAAAGTTCTTGGCTGGTGAGTGGGGGCCTTGTTGTTTTCACCAAGTTTCGGGAATCTTGGACATCCAGATCACCAGTAGTGATTAGGAGGCGAGATTTCTTTTGTGATCGCTAAACGAGGATTCCTGTTCGATGATAAACGTTGCCTGATTTTTAAAAATGGCAAGTAAAAATCGTAGTTTTGGCGAGCAGAAATTAAAAATCCCGACGAGAAAATTTAAATAGTTTTAAACTTTTTCAAAAGGAAAGAGTTTAACAGGCTGTAGTGTTAGTGATGCAAATGGCCGCTTGATGGCGCTGCGCCGCCACATTCTTATCTCCGATCATTTGGCTGTATCGGTTTCACTTTATTGCGCATGCGTGTGGAGATGAAAGGAATTAGGTTAAAAAATTATTGCATGTATTGCAGCCCTCGTGGTGAAGTGGTAACGCTAACGTGCCTGCGTATCATGCGGCAGTACGTAGGTTCTGTTCTCAGTTAATATTTTAATAAAATTAAAAAAAAACTTCAAAAATTAAGTCCACACGCATGCGCAATAAACTCCTCAGGACCAAACGGTTGTGAAAATGCAGGGCGCGGAGCTCCTGCAGCTGTTTCATTTTCTTTTAAACTTATTAAAATTTTGTGGTTATTTTTAAAATCGCCTTGTCATCTATCAAAGAACCACCACACAGGCTATTCAAAATCTCACGCAAATTCCACAAATAGCAAGATTTTGTGATAATCGATTAGGAAATTTAGGGCCGCATTCAGAAACTTAAAACTCGTAGAAGAAACGTGACAGAAAACGATACGGAAACGAGAGGTCGACAACTACCCTTTACTTCTCCCGTGTTCTCCTGTCGCACACCCTTACAAGTAATTAATACACTGATAATACAAAATCAAGCTAACACTAGATATCCATTAGTACTTTCTCGTAATATATGGAGGGCTCAGAATTAAAGTGGACCAAGTCCACTTTTTGTCATTTTTGAGTTAGCAACGCTATAACATGCACCAACTATGTAAAATTTCAGTGCAATAATGACCCAAGTCCTAGTTCTGATAATATTCACTAAAAATGTTAATTTTAAAAGACGTTAACATTAATTTTGCTATGAAGCTTTAACTTTAAACCTCTGTAGCTCAAAAGTAGCTAAAGTGGAATTGGTTCACTTCTATTCTGAACCCTTCATATTAATGTCAGAGGACTTTTTTTTTGGTAATTAGTTGTTCTAGATTTTTTTTTAACTATATTTAACGGACCACAACAAGTATAAAAGCAATCCGCATGCAATTCGAATCTCGGAACAATCAAAATAACAAATAATTCAAGTAAAACTTTGATCAGAAATAAAAACAAGAAAACTTAAATATCAATTTGTTACAACTTTAAGATATTGAATAGTCTATAATAATTATTATATCTATAAAACTATTGTATCTTAGTAGTAGTTAAAGCGTGCATTGTTTTTATCATATATCAATTTCAAACCCTGCGTTACAAACCAAAGGCGTTATTTACTTATCATATTAAAAGATAAATCAAATTCGAAAAAAAAATTACCAGGAATACCATTTGTCTCAAATTTATTTTCATTTTTTTTTCGTGAATTGGAACAGTTTTTATACCCTTTCTATCTATGCATTGGCGCCGTATGTCCGTATTTCACCATATACCCAGTGAGCACACATGTACCATTTTCGTCCTATCTTCGTCGACTTTGTCGCGGATTTGTAGCGACTACGTTTACGTCGAGAAATTTCAAAAATGGGATGTCAAATGTTGGCATAAAATGAACGTATTCAGGCTCATCCCTATTAAAGCGAAAAGTTTCAAAAATTGTACGTAAAATGTTGCCCAAAAATGGACGTATTTGGGCTCATCCGATTTATGACGAGAAATTTCAAAATCTGGATGGCAATTGTTGCCCTAATCTGTACGTAATTCGGCTCATCAATTTTAGGAAGAAAAATTACCAAAACGGTTCATCAAATGTTGTCATAAAGGGGATGAAATCTGGATATCGCTTTTAAGACGAGAAATTACCAAAAATTGCTTTTTAGTAAATGTCAATTGTTGCCCAAAAGTGGACGTATTGGGCTCATCCCAGTTAAGGCGAAAAATTTCCAGATCTGGATGGCAATTGTTGCCCTAATCTGTACGTAATTCGGCTCATCAATTTTAGGAAGAAAAATTTCCAAAACGGTTCGTCAAATGTTGTCATAAAGGGGATGAAATCTGGATATCGCTTTTAAGACGAGAAATTACCAAAAATTGCTTTTTTTCGAAATGTCAATTGTTGCCCAAAAGTGGACGTATTGGGCTCATCCCAGTTAAGGCGAAAAATTTCCAAAACCGGGCAGCAAATGTTGTCCTAACCTGATCGTAATCAGGACGTTCCTATTACGAGAAAATGCTCTGTACAAAAAAGAAGAAACGCTACAGCTCAAACTCTACTGTTTTATTGTCTCAAAAACCTAGTGCTCATGCTGTTATTACTTTTTTGAATTTAGTCTTGGTCTTTGTTAGATTTCTACTCATGCAACTATTTTTTATTTTCCATTAAATCTTTTTTAATAAAATAAATTTTATTTATAATTATCGAGTGTGCCAATTCATTTCAGTGCATTTCAGGTGGAGATTCTGAAGAAAATGGGTGGAGGAAGTGCAACCATTTTGTTAACTGGAATTATTGACAAAAGTCTCAATCTTCTGCATAAAACAGACATACATGGACAATTATGAAATGCATTATGTAGCAAGTAAGGCCGTAATACAGCTGCTTTTAACCAACCCACTACATAAAACGAACGTAACCTGCCTTATATTTAGCAAGTTTTCTAAGTTTGATCAAATATTTCGGTTTGGCAAAAAAAAAAAAAAATTAACATGAAAACTTGCTAAATATAATGCAGGTATACGTTTATTTTATGTAGCGGGTTGGTTAAAAGCGGCTGTTATACTGCCGTACTTGCTTAATACATTTGATAACTGTCCATGTGTGTCTGTTTAATGCAGTGATTTGAGATTTTAGTCATCGGAGGGCTCTAAATGGGATTTAAAGAGTACATAAATCGTCCCTATTTGGTACTAAAACCGTACGTCTGTTTTATGCAGCGGATTGGGACATAAGTCATCGGAGGGCTCTAAATGGGATGTAAATAGTACATAAATCGTCCCTATTTCGTACTAAAACCGTACGTCTGTTTTATGCAGCGGATTGGTACTAAAGTCGTCAGAGCGCTCTAAATGGGATGTAAATAGCACATAAATCGTCCCTATTTCGTACTAAAACCGTACATCTGTTTTATGCAGCGGATTGGAATTTTTGACATCGGAGGGCTCTAAATGGGATGTAAAGAGTACATAAAGCGTCCCTATTTCGTACTAAAACCGTACGTCTGTTTTATGCAGCGGATTGGAATTTTTGACATCGGACGGATCTAAATGGGATGTAAAGAGCACCTATAAGAGACGAAATTCGTCCGTAATGAAACGTATTCGCTACATATGTAGCGAATACGTCCCAATTAGGTAAACTCTAAAGCAGAAATTGGTACTCTTTTTGTACCATTTTTGTCGTGGCGATGTAAAAGGTGGTGACATCGCTACAAAAAAACTACCAAAAGTAGAGATATTCGCGATGTAGCGATTTCGTAATCTGGACGTATTCGCTACGTACTGTGCTCACTGGGTAAGTACTAACCCAAAGCAACAAACAACCCCTCTATATGCGTTTCCACTGCGAAATTTATGTGCAGTGAACTTTTTCACTAGTTAAATAATTAAAAAAATTTTTATAACTAAAGAGATTCAACAAACACAATTGAATCACTTATTTCAGAAACATGTCAAACGCCACTTTTCTTGTTTTGAGATAAACGAGAAAAATTGATAAAAGCTCACTATATTTTTATGAAGATGTTAAGTAATTTTTTTCTTAAAGTAGACTTCCATTTGGGTATTTTACAGACAAAAAGAATTTTTTAAATATTTATATTCTTTTCATAAAAAAATATTGAAATTTTTGCATTTGACCGGTTTCTGCAATAAACAGAGTATTGAGGCCAATTTTCATAGTTTAACTCTAATTCTTTTAAGGATTTGGTAATAAAAGTGCGAGTATTAGTTGAAAATAGCATTTCCATATTAAATACTAACCCATAAAATTATTATAGAGTTCTTATTTTTCTCTTTTGGTTATTAGATGCACAAATACTTATTTCTATAAATGATTTCAACTCTAGACTCAAAAATAGTGGTCAGCAAATTCAAAATGTTAATATAGACATCTTCGCAGTAAATTAGATAGTTGCTTGGAAGTAACTTTGTGGACAGTAAAGCAATTTTTGCTTTAAAAGCCTTCAAAATTAGTTAATTAGTTCAATATTACGATCTCTGGGGTATAGATTTGATGTCCACTTTTAATAAAGTGATTCATAGATCCACAATATCATCAATCACATGGATGTGATAAATGGCCACAAGCATGAAAATTTTAAATATACATCTACCAAAACGTCCTTAGTCTTGAGATTCGTAAAAAAACTTTAAAAATATGGTTTGTACTATGGCTTGATGGACCTAACCTCTAATGACTTTTTCAATCGCATATAGTTTTTGTATGCGATTAAATAACAAACTGCAGTCCCAAACAAGTGGTAGATGAGACGGCATGAGCGAAATTCCCCGCAATTTAAGTGCAGAAACCAGTCAAGCGATGGCGTTGGACTTGTTTCTGCACTAAAGCTGAAATTTAACATGCTGGAAAACTATTTTAAAATCCCGTTATTTTTATTATTCTTACACTAAAATGTGCGTTTACCCCTACAGAATCATATGACACCAATAACCCATTTTTGATAAAAGTGGCGTTTGACATGTTTCTGTAATAAGTGATTCATTTGGCGATTTGGAACATCCATAGCATTATAATAAAACGCATTTACAGCGTTAATAAATTACCGTCAACAATAAAGTGAGGAGAATCCGATTCAATAACAACTGCTCCAATATTGTAAGGCGTCAAAAGTTTCCTCGAGGCGGTCAGACTATATGAAATACTTAATTTAATATTCACTCTCGCCACCTTGAGGGCGGTTGTTCAAAGTGCAATCGTTGCATAATAACTCTACGGCTCTTTTCTGCTCAAAGAAGTTCATTGCAATTAAACTCCGTCTGTCCTAGAAGCGTTATGTGGAGTATTTTAATTACGGTTTTTCCTCTCGTTTGAGGTTAATTTGACCTCAGGACTTTATCACCCTGTTTATTTAGTACCTTCGCGGCAAAAAGCTACAATTCACCTTTGCGTATTGTAAATAGATCCGATAGGAAAATGAATATTCATAATGGCTATTGTGTGCGGAGGTAAAATGGATTCTTTTCATAAAAATTTTTATTGGTGGAAAAATGGCGGATGGCTATGGCTCAAGTAAAGCCGCTTGATTCACGCGTTTGATATGTTGTTTAACCTTTTCAGTCCTATGCCGGCCGAGATTGACATTGAATTCTATGATAAATTTGGTGGGACAAGGACTGAAAGGGTTAAAGGGATATACATAGACCCGATTTCTTAAAGCTTTCATTAGGACCAATGAAAACCAGTTACCTGGGTAACGCAGCAACTTTCTATATTTTTAATTTGGGGCACTCTTTCAAACATTGGCGTTGTCAACTCCTGAAAATTGTGGGGGGGGGGGCGACTTAAGGATTCGGGGTTCCTCTCCAGAGGGAGTTTAAAAAACCATTAATAAGTACCCCCCAATCAATATTTCTGTTTAAGCCCCCATTCAAGTATTCTAATTACTAATATATTAATATTTCACTAAAAAGTGGGGTTGGAGGTCCTCCCCAGAGAATGTATTGAAATTTAACCTTTTAAAAAAAGGTCAAATTCATTTTCAGTATAATAAGATTGCACTATTTCAAAATCAAATTTTCTATTTTTTTGGGACTCTCGCCTATTTTTGGCTATGGAAACAACATATTTTGTAGGGATAATGTCCCCTAAATCTCAGCACTGGCTTCAACCAATACTAAACTAAATCGTGTTCTATCCCTCTTAGGTGTCATTGGTACCATCCTTTATATTATTAAAAGTTAGAGAAAAACGCGTTGCACAAATTTCCAGTCTCCCTCAAAAAGGCTAAAAATAAAGTTTTTTTTTTTAAACAAGGTGCCTAATTATTGGGGGGACGTGTCCCCCCTTCCCCCCCGGGATCGACGCCCGTGCTTACAAATGAGGTAGATTTTGGCTTCGAATAGTAAGTTGCTTAGATAAACAAAGGGAGTTATAACTTAGTTATTGCAAAATCCAAAAGGCGATAGAAATGAACTACATACTAAGTTTTTAAACATAACTAAGTTTTCTTTCATAATCTCTGAAAACCACATTTTGTATATCTGGCAAATTATCATTATGGTCCGTAACTTGCAAAATTTTAGAAGAAAAATAAGCTTCCACAGCTAATGAAATTTTACTGGTTGTTAAGGGGGGTATTTTAAACCAAAATGCTCCTCCTTATGTAATAGGAACCCTCCTAATTTGATTTCATTATTTTTGATTCGTTTAGTATATCAATATTAACGAAAGAAATCGTGGTTTTTGTGACTGAATCAAAAAAATATGTTTGTGGTGATTGGGAAAATGAATCTTGGTAGATTTCTTGGTACATACCTCTAAATATGTGAGAAAATCTCCAATAACGCGGATGCTGCATTTCACCGTCTGAGTGGTTTAAGATGAGGGCCTTCATTCGCTACAATAAGGGAAAATAAGGATTTTAATTTCATGAAAAATTACGTCATTGATTATGTTTAAGTAATAACTTTAAAAATCATAATACTTGAATGAAAATTACAATACATCTTTTTAAGTTTTCTAATTCAATTACATTGAATGATTACGCATTGATCTATACTTTTCATTGATTTCATGATCAACTATAAAATTCTTTACTTTTGATAATCAATAGTTAAATAGTCACATAATGTGATAAAACTTAAATAAAAACTATTTGACTTTTGATAGTCCTCTAACTACCCATTATTTCTCACGATAGTTTCTACAACAATTGCAAATCTATGGTTAGTAAAACTCTGTATTTTGTGCAAATACTAAAAATACTTATATTTCCTATTTATTAAAGTAACACTTAGTAAATAAGAATATATTATTTACTTCTAAAATCTTGCTTGTTATCCCCGTACGACGACAAAACAAAAAATGAAATTGAAAATCATGCATAATGTCCATTTTCTGCAACACCTAACCGGCGAATAGAGTGTTTTCAGGTGACGTCACGACCAGCTAATTTCTTTTAACTGTTAACCTTTGTAGGGCTTTTAACTGTTGCTAAGGTGGTTGCTAGGTAACGAGGTATATGTTGCTAAGGCGGTTTTTAAGTATAGGGTCACGTGATTGCAAATACTCCAATAGAAGAATTCCACGGCCAGTCATTTTCTGTAACTGTTAACCTCTGTAGGGCAAAAAACTGTAACATTCCTGTTGCTAAGGCCGTTGTTAGGTCCGAGCCATGTGATTGAAAATGCTCTATTTAAAGTTTTAGTCTTAGGGGAATATCTCTTTAGTTAGAAATATTATATTAATATTAATTTTTATATAACAAGCAATTCCAAATCTTATACATCCATCCATACCTAGATATTGGCCAATTTCTTGGCACGAACAGTCTAAGCTGCCATAGCCTACATTATTATTATTTTATTAATGAATAATAATTAAAAGTTATAAACGTTATACAAATTTGCTATTTAATAATTAAATATTACTTAATATTAAAGTGTTCAAAACCAAAACGTCGCTCTCTACTCTTACATTCTAACACTACTTCCACGAGTTGCTTTGAGAGAAGATGGTTTCTTTTTCAGGGAGAGTGGGTGAATAAATCGGCCAAATAGAAGCGTTTCTGCGCTACCTTTTAGTACACAATCAATAAGTGGGGAGCAGCATTGCTCCAACCGTGAGCGTTTAAATGCCGCGCACGTTCTACATGAAGTAACATTTACGGTAGTGGAGTTTCACACATGCAGGCGAATTCCTTGATAGTCGATTTGTAGAGTTTTGAAGACTTCTAGTTTAAATCCTACCTTAGGAGTATACAATTAGCTTTATGTAATTGCGTATAAGTCAATTTCGATTAATGAGATCTTGGTTAATGTTATTTATTAGATAATGTTATCAAAATCAACAACCTACTATTAAACTTCAAGTAAACCATATCGTTTTATGGTGTCAACACTCAACACATCGTTTAATGATATCAAAATTTTGTCCAAAAAACTCTTTTTCTAGTTTCAAAGGTCACTTTTTGCTTATTTTTTTTTGAAAATCAGTAATAAAAGTTTTAAAATAGCATTAATATTTATAATTATGTTTATTTTTACGTTTATAAATTGTACAATTTTTTAAATTATTTTAAACGGCTTTAATTAGGACTACTTAGTTAGGATTTTAATCCAAGCATTCTATACAAGACAGCAACCTTAGTGGACCCTACGACGTCACTAACAAACAAAGTAGTTCCCATCGCGGTGTCTGAATTTTGAGTGAAATGAGGAACGTCAATTTAAAAATATGATTATTTTGTTAAACCCATGTATATATAGTGTCTTTTCATCATCACGATTTGAGTACCGAAACTCCTCGTAGCAACCCAACAGGCTTTGTGTTTACCCATTTTCGCACTGGGTTCAGGAAACGTTGTTGTCGAGTTTGCCATTTGTTATTATTGAATCGCATATCATTGGTTATTGTTATCAGTCTAATCTCTAATTAAAGCTTAAAGAAAGGTGATTCCATCAAGTAATGTCAATTTTATCTAAAACTTTATATTATAATTTTTATTTAATTGCAATTTAAAAAATGTCATATATTCATTACATTTCTACATAAAATTAGCAAGCAATAAAACACAATAAAAACAACAATAAAATAACTACAATAAAAGGCCAATACGTCAACACTGTAATTTAAATAAACACTCTGTAAATTTTATGATGTTACTAATTATTATTTATCTCGAAAATCGCCCATTTACAAAAGTACGTATCACTGAATTCATACTTCTGTTGTTGTTGTTGTCTTATGCCACTTGGAATATCCAAGCTCCATCCGCAAAGCGGATAGGATTAAGGCAAAGGGGGTGCGGCTCCTGAGAAAGAAAACAGATATTGCTAGAAAACAGATGACATTTCCCAAATTTATGATGATTTATAAATTAATATTTAATTATCTGCTACAGAAAATGTATGTGATATACTCGTACAATCACAGGAAAGGGTCAAATAATGTCAAATTTAAAAAGAAAAACAATGTTTTAATCGAAAATTCCGTTTTTCAGGTAGGATACCTTCTTAAAAAAGAACCGGAGCAGTTTATTTCAACGTGGAATGCCCGCCCCTCCGGGTTGCAAAAACAGTTCCCCGAGTTTGTTGAAACTATGAGAAATTACATGTTTTTGAAAATTTTTTATGGAATATTTTATTCAAATTTACAACTACCTAAATTACTAAAAGTTAAATTTTTAAAAATTCTTGAGAAAAAACCCCGTTTACACCGCTTTTCTAAGGACTTGGTGTTATCCGTAATTATAAAAAACTGATCGTCTTGATGGTTAAAATCGTGAACCAAGTTTGTATTGTAACCGGTTGAGCATTTTGGAATATCAAAATGGTTCTTATCGGTCTGTCTCAGAAGAGAACTAAAGCAAAAAAATTGCTTTCCTTAGATAAGAGTATCTTGCATGTTTAGGAAAAATTTGAAAGTATTTAAGTTTGATCACAATTTATACCGTTGCTTAAAATTGGGATATGTTTTCTTAATTATATAAGAATCTTTTCTATGTTAATTTGAACTTCAATAGATATTATATTGCACATCGGTACGTGTATCATTTATTTTGTTCCAAAAACTAACCCCAAAGTGTTAAAGAGCTTTTTTTAAAATCCTGTATTAAGGAATAGAAAAGAATTATACCGGGTATTTTTTCATTGTCTGCATGACTGACTATTAAAAAGTTTCTTTTCCGATTAATATTCAAAATGTAGTAAAACCACCACTTTTTGTGTAAATATAAAATATATAAGTACTTCAATTGAATACAGATTATTGACATTATATTAGACATCAAGTAGTTCATGAAAGCCAAACCACAATATATGTAGGATTTTAGGCTTGCATAAATTGTAAAACAGGTTGTAGCTATTGAACTGCTGGATTGGATACTTTATCCTTGCATAGCGGAGTATCACTTCAGACAAAATAATTGAACTTTTTCAATGAGAAAATGAAAACGCACGTCACAATTTAGATCCATTTATATTTTTTGCAATCAGAAACACAACTTAAAAGTCTTTTTTTTTTTTTGCTCAGAATTATATTAACAATATTATAAACTGAGCTAAAACATATATGCGTGTTTAAATTTTTAAGGGTCGTTACAAATGAATATTTTTAAGTTATTCCTATAACCGCATAAAAACATGTTCAACTTAAATTTGTGGACGAACCCTATTTTGCACTCAAAAAGAGGGTTATAAAGTGGTGTAAGTCATTAATTTGAAAATTTCCAAATTAGATTAGATTTCCAAAATTTTAATATCTCTCAGTGGGTTTTGAAGATATTGACATAGAATTTGCGACTTATTCAGGAAATAATAAAGAAAATTTTGCTAATTCGAGTTTTTAATTTACAGGAGATTAATTTTGAAGATATCTCTGAGGAAGAAATAGCACATGTAATTCGTTCACTACAAAATAAAAAATCCACAGGGTTTGATCAAATAAATAAAGACATGTTAAAGATACTTTTCCAGCAAAATACTTATTTTTTTGTAACTTTATTAAATTTATCATTTGAAAAAGGAATACTTTTCTCGGACCTTAAAACTTCTGTTGTTGTCCCTATATATAAGAAAGGAAATGTGAATGATTTTGGCAATTATCGGCCTATATCTCTTTTAAGTGTTTTTCTAAGGTTATAGAGAAACTCATGCAATCACGTTTATTTAGTTTTTTAGAAAGGAACAAAATTTTATCAGATAATCAATATGGTTTTAGAAAAGGAAAAAGTACCGAACATGCTCTAATGCAATTTACTAAAATTATATATTCTAACGAAAATAGCAAACTTAAGACTGCGGCTGTTTATCTTGATATAAGCAAAGCTTTTGACACTGTAAACCATAAATTATTGTTGCATAAATTAAACTGCATTGGGATAAGGGGAAATGTGCATGCTTGGTTTAAATCCTATTTAACAGATAGAAATCAATTGGTAAAGATTGATAACACTTATAGCAAAAAACTTCCAATAGAAGGAGGAGTACCTCAAGGATCTGTTTTAGGGCCTACTCTGTTTTTAATTTTTATAAATGATTTGTGTAACCTAAATTTAGATTGTAAAATTGTAACTTTTGCTGACGACACTGTTTTAGTTTTCTCCGATTCTAATTATCCAGCATTATACAATAAAATCGAGACTGAATTGAAAAAGGTTAATGAATGGTTTCAACTTAATTTGCTTAAACTAAATGTTTCGAAGACAAAATTTATGTTATTTAATCTAAAACCTACCAATTCGTTAAGGAATACCTTGAGGTTACATGATGGATCTTGTAACCTTCTGTGTAGTTCATGTGTTTGTGAAGTAATAGAAAGAGTTGGACACGATCAAGTACCTGGGTCTTCAAATTGACAATAATTATAAATGGAAATCCCATGTAAATAATTTGCTAAATAAACTGCGTTTTATAAATGTTATGTTATATAAATTAAAGAGAGTGATTGATCAGAAATTTTTAACGACATTGTATTTTTCATGGGTTCAGTCGCTCCTAAATTATGGTATTACTGTATACGCATCTGATTACATAAATAATATTAAACCACTTCTCCGTATGCAAAACAAAATATTTTCCCACTTCAGAAATTCTCGGCAGTCAATCACTTTCCTTAATGTACGTCAGCTTTTTGTTTTTAGGCTATTAATATTTATATTTAAAAACAAAAGTTTTTATGAAATAAGACAAATAAAATATACAACTAGAGGATCAAAAGGTAATTATTTTGTACCAAAATCAACTAAGGAGATTATTCACAAATCACATGCTTTTTTGGGTCCATATATATTTAATAAATTAAACGAAACTACTAAACTAACTTATAATTTTACAGAATTTAAATATGATATATATAAATTTATCGAGGCGCAAGAATCAATAGAAATTCTCTTTACAATAGTTAAGTAACAAGCAACTGTTGCCAGAGATAATATTGTAGTAGATATCATTGTTGATACTATATACAGGCATAATGCCTTTTTGGTATCACATAAATAAGAATTATTATTTTTATTTGTCTTTTTTTTGTCTTTATATGTTTAATATTTGTTTTCTTTTGTGATGTCATTTCATTGTATTTTATGTTATACTGTGTTTGTGACAATAAATTCAATTCAATTCAGGGGCTGTATAAAAAGTTATTTTCTGCATCTTCTGAAATAGACCCCCATGGAGTTTCAACTTGTACAGTCGGCTCTGCTTAATGTGAGCACCTTTGTCCAAGATTAGAATAATAACAATAAGCGATTTGATACCAAAAAGTTTCAAACAGAGTAACTTGAGTTTTGCATTAAAATCACAAATATGTAGTGTTAGTAGAAGTATTTAAAATGATTCCCTAGAGAATTTCACAAATTATATATACAACATCCTTAAAGAAAAAATATGATAGTGGAACATATAGTGTTACGAATAAGTTAATGAATCATCTTTTTATGTTTAATAATTAAAATTGGCCATCAAACGGGGAAAAAGGATGTATTTAGGGGATTTCATGAATTTTGATAACATTAAGCGAAATGTCGATCACATTAAAGGCGCATTTTACATTAATTTAAATAGGAGTGATCGGAACCGGTCGATTTTGATAACATTATCCAATTGATAACATTAACCGTGATCAAATTAAGCGGAGTCGACTGTATAAGAAAATTCGTTACCTCTTTTAATGAAAATTTGTAATTGGAAATACGTGTCTAAGGGAAATATTTTAGGAAATAGCCTATTGTTACACCATTTTTTAAACACTGTATATTGAATTGCTTTCGAGAAAACTTTTATTTCCAGTAGTACGCTAAAACTGGTAGTGGCTAAAAGTGGACCATTTATGGGTGTGAATTAACTATTGCAGGTCTGCGCAATATTACGCAATATTGCACAATATCCCCAGGCCTTCTTTTTGTAGGCCGATAAGTTTATTATTTTAAAAATTATATTAATTGAAGAAATTCAGTTGAAAAGTTTATTTTTGAGTATTTGCTGAAGAATTCGCCTGTGTAAAAATTTCGAACTGCTATTATTACCTAGATAATGTATGGAAATTAGAAGATCAAACTTTAAAAAAGTCTTAACAAAAACATTTAATCATCAAAAGTAAGGAACATTCTTTAAAAACTACTGCACGCACTTCCAGTATGTTTTATATAAACCTAATATGGGATCCTATTTCTCTAGTATTAAATTATTTAAAATATATCTCAGTTCATGAGCATTAAATATAAATTGATATTTTGAGGAGGTTTATAGTAAGTGTTTGGGTTACGGCAAGTTTAAATGGTAAGTAAAGTAGAACTCCAATTATCGGAATCAATTGGGACTGGACTCCATACGTATGATCAAAAATTCGGATAATTGGATTTTTTCAAATAAAAAGGTCCTTTTCAATTTTTTATTGAATTTATTTAAATGAAGGAAAACATTCGGATCTAATCGATTTGGAGTTCCACTGTGTAATAAGACCTACATCAACCCTAAAGTTGAGTAGTTGAAAATTATTGTAGTATGTATGTTTTAGTAGTAAAGTAGATTGTGTAGTAAATATACTTAAAAGTATTTAAATTATTATAAAAACGGTGGTTATTAATTTTTTCAATTTCAATAGCTATTTTAAATAACGTGTAGTCTTAGTATTTGGAGGCTAATGACAAATACAGGGTGTTTAAGATAAATGTTTCATAATTTCTAGGGGAGGTAGGGAACATCAAGACGAAAAAGAATCGGCATAGCTTAGGGGGTCGCAAGTGGTGTGCAAGGGGTGAAAATCACGGGTGAAAATTAGCAAAAAAACCTCGCATATCTGGGCAGAAAGCGATACAATTGTTCGATTCCGGTATTTTTTACATTCAACCAATTCAAATGGTTCCTGTAAAAATCAGATGCAAGTGTTTATTCTTATTAAAATCAGACCAACAAATGAAACAGGCATGCGTTGTAAGTTGATAGACTGCAATAGAAAGTGTCACGACAAAAACATCTTAATACTAGAGTTTTGTTTGTTGTTTGGAGTTATATAGCGCAAAGAACTAAAGTCTGACCAAGGGACAATTGATGAGCTGAGAGCCAGAGTGGACCAACCCACAAATCCACTTGGTCCACTCTGGCTCTCAGCTCCTCATTTAAAAATTAAAGACGATAGTACAAAAACTTCATTTAGAATTTTTGTTTTACTGAAATTAGTCACCAGTTTTAGTATTTTGAAAAAGTTTATAAGATTTGTTTGGTTTCTTTAATCATGTTTGAACCACAGAGTATAGAGCTTAACAGAGGTCTCATCTCCATAGACGCTAATGGTAACTTTTAAAGCATGGTTTTTCCCATAGAAAGTGTCACCCCCTCAACTGGCTGAATAAGCTCCGCCTCCTTAGCTCCATCGTCGCCGCCCACCCTCTCCCGCTCGCCTTTCACTCAAATCGGAAGAGGGGAAAAAGCTTTCTTATATTTCCCTAAATTTAAAATAGTTTTGTCGGTCTTCTGGCCATGATTCAATCTTGGACTTTGAATTTTTGAATCTCAGTTTTTCAAAGCACTACAGCGATTTTCTTAAACATTTCCAAAGAGATTACAAGTTTCTATAATGTTCACTGACTGTATTTAGTTCACTGACTGAGATTTTTTTTTATCATCCAAATGGCTAATTTATTGATGCATATATTAAAACTTTATGCCTACATTTAAAAATTGAATAGGCTTGAAAATATTAAATATTAAGAAAGCAAAAAGTACAAAAACATTTAGAGAAAGTAATCATTTTTATTAAAGACATTATTTTCACACATTAATTTGAACTTTTACACTTCATATAATTTTTTTTTCTACAAAACTTACTTAAACTATGAATTTTGCATTTCACAATTATATTTGTGTTATTTACAGTGCAACTTAAGTGACTCAAATATCTCTAAATTCATGCATTTTTATTGATCCCTTGAACTCTATTTTATATCAGTTTAGAGTTTTTATAGTTTTTTTATTAAAGTTTATGGATAATTATAACTTTTTGTTGGTATCTAGAGTTTTGAATTATCCAAGTTACACTGTATTACAATACTTTGCACTCATATTCTCTTTACATAAATTAGGATTAACTGATTGTTTACATTAGTTAATTTATAACTTATAACATGGCACAAAATTAAATTCATGTTTAACATAAGTTCAACAATTAAATTAATGAAGTGTGACAAATCAAGAGCTTTTAACTACAATAAGAGATTTTTAAAAATGATACAACGATAAATGATAAACAAAATCTGCTTACCCCATTGTTTCAAAAATAAACATAATGCAAAATAACAAGTTTTAAAAGAAAAACTAGATGTTTAAGTCTATTTAAAAATCATATCAACAATCTAAAAAATTAATAAATAACTACTTTAAAATATTTTATTTGAGAGTTTAATTTTCAAATGAAAATATTCATGGAATAGCATTGTTGTTAAAACAGTCTCCATGGAAACGAGAATGTAAAATCCAAAGATAATCATATTATTGTAGTTTTTAAGAAAGTTCATTAAAAAGTTTTCTGAGTTCATTCATTTAAAAACTTAACATTTTTAAGAGTAGAAAATATACTTAAATAAACTACGAAACTTGCCGATTATTTGTATTCTTTCTTGTAGAAATTTCGCCATTTCTTCCGCTCTGATGTGAAATTATCGGCAAGATGCTAGATTAACAATTAAAACAAAAAAAAAACAATCAAAGTTTAAAAAGAGAGGGATATTTTAATTCTAGCCAGGGATAATTTTACTACTTTAGGGAAAAAGTCTACAATCTGGGGAAAAGAAAGCAGCTCTGTCGTAATTAAAATGCAACGCCCTATATAAGTTACATATCCAATGAGGAATCAGTTTGAAGGTTTCGCCTTCTCCTGATTGGAAGAGGTGATTAGCTGGTGGAGTTTCAGCCTGAAGTGGCAACGGAACTAAAAGAGGAAAACTGCCTTTTGGACACTCTGTTAAGCTCTATACTCTGTGGTTTGAACCAACTTCTTATCAACTTTTCCAATATATTAAAAATGGTGACCAGTTTCAGTATTCATTTACTGGGAAAACGGTGTTCATATTTGAGGAGCTGAGAGCAAGAGTGGACTAAGTGGATTTGTGTTTGGTCCACTCTGGCTCTCAGCTCCTCAATTGTAACTTTAATCTACCAGTAACACATGTCTCATTCAATTATTGGTCTGTTTTTAATTAGAATAAACACTTGCATCTCGTTTTTACATGAAAAATTTGAATTGGTTGAATGTAAAAAATACTGGAATCGAACAATTGTATCGCTTTCTGCCCGGGTATGCGAGGTTTTTTTGCTAATTTTCACCCCTTAGACCCCACTTGCGACCCCCCTTCCTATACCGATTCTTGTTCGTCTTGATGTACCCTAGCTCCCCTAGAAGTTATTAAACACTGCATTCGATTTTCAAATTGTTGAGTGTCTAGCAATTCCGAAACTCCCGTCTCTTCGACAACGTGTTGCTCTTTTCGCCAACCCGGCGACCCAATTGGCGACTTGGCTCCGCCCAGAAGACTTTCTGCTCCCTCATCCGGAATAGGCTCAGTCTTTGTGCGCTCTCGAGGTAGTGAAAGCGAAACCAACTCGCGCTGAAAGTTTCCACCGTTTTCCGTTCGGAAATGTAGCGTCGGAAACGGAGTTCTCTCTGAACGGTGAGTTAGACGGTTTTTTTAGCCGTTTTTATGTGATGAAAGTAGGGTGGGCCGCCGGCACACGTTAGAATTGACTTTTAAAATATGAAATTTGATCAGATACATCGAATAAACAGAAAAAAACACTTGTGTGAAAAATTCTTTATGCATTAAAACTAAAATGATGGCTAAAATAACAAATTTGTTATAAACGTCATTATTTTTAGGTGAACAATTGATACAAACTACACAAAGAGCAAACTCGAAAGTAATTCTTTAAAATCATTATATGTATTTTTTTTTCAATAATTTCAAGTATTTATAACGTTACGATTCTTCATTCGCATTTTTGAGAAAATAGTCTGAAATATTTTAGCGTTCTGCGCGGTTTCTTTCGCATTTTGTGAAGAAAAATAGTCACCATAGAAGAATCCCTGGTAAAAAAAAACATGTAATGTAGCAATTACTTTTTTCTATTTATTTTATTATCATTGATAAGGATTTATATCATTTACAGTAGGTATTTACTTAACTTAACATAATACATAGCATAAGCTTAACATAGCATTAATACAAATGTCCATAAAAATGTAACGTCCTGCATTCCAATTAAATATTTTTATGTTTTTACTTTTACTAAATGCGTTTGTCCTTAAAAATTGATGAAACATACAGTACAGTAATACAATGATAATAACGAAATGAAATTTAATTGAATGTCTATATATAAACGAAAACTTAAATAGTTAATTTATTTTTAAGATAAGTTTTCCAGTTACATTAAGAACTGCGATTATGCACACGAAAGAAAATAGGGAACACATAAGAAAATAGGGATAAAAACAAAATATGAAAGTGTTTTCCTAAATCCTTTTCTTTAAGTTACTCTTTCCTGAAAGTTCCGATTTTGTTAAGAATAATTATGATAGATGATAAAACCTGGTATAGAAATACTTATGTGTGATTTTAACTCCTAAAGCCGAAATTAATACAAATTCCAAATACAACTTGCAGATAAAATTCATCCTTGAAATCGTTTTTGAGCTTAAAATTCATAAGAAAAAAGGGTAAAAAGCATTTTCATAGCTTTTTTGCTGAATAAAAAACCAAAGTGCTTTTAAAAATTGTATGCCCACCAATCTCCTAAAAAGTCGTTCTATGGAGAATTTTTAATTATTTATGAGACAAAAAAGTCAGAGTTTAAGGGCTAGAAAAAAAGAAATTTAAAGTATCTGAATTTTTTTTCTATTTAAAAGTGCGCGTTGCATTTGAAAATATCTCATGGAATTTTTAACATATCTTGTAACCAGGGTCTAGTGAACAGAAATCTTTTACTAGTAAGTAATACGTCTTCGCGACTGTTTTATTTTATTGCACGTGCATAAGAACGGATGTTTTAAAAAAAGGTTTAAGAAGAGTGGTTTAAAATAGTGAATCAAACGTTGTTTTTTTTTTTACTGGTCTGTGTTTAGCTTTCAAAATCAAAATCTTCCTTAAATTTTCCCGATCTTTTTTATGACATTGCACGAATATAAGTAGGGGAGAGCGGGGCACCTTTCAACAGTTTCGTTTTCGATTAAAATCATTTTCTCGTTTGTTATGAGGTTAATTTAAATGCAACCTGGTGTCAAGTAATGTTTCTTATCATAACAACATCTGTCCGTGGTATTCCTACCATTTCACCTTTAAGTTTTTTTGTAATCGAGTGGAGTCGTTTTTGACGTCCAAAAGTAAATTTTGAATTTCTTTTAAAAAATCGGATTTTAACAACTTTTTATTAGTTTAGGTGATTGATTTTTACATATGTTATTAAATAAGGTCTTCTGCTTCTATGTATACCTTTTTCAAACCCATATCTTTATTCTAAAGCGTTTGAGGGGTCTTGAACCGTGACGACTAAAGGTGGGGCACCTTTCAACACTTAGGGCGGGGCAGGTTTCAACACCACTAAAATTCGTTTTGCTTAGCATATTGTGCTTTCGCAATGCTTTTTCTTGAAATAAACGCTCTTAAATAACTTATTCAAGAAATAATAGCATTGTATTAGAGTTAATTATTTATTTTTAGTGAAAAAACAGCTGAAAATCGATTTAGATAATTTACTTAAATACACATATAATTTTTAACGGTAATGCTACCATACGATTCACAACAGCAATTTTATGCATTTAGTAGTTATCAGCATTGATTTAAATAAAATTATTTAAGATATACCACTTTGATGACTATAGTAATTAGAAAAATTTAAAATGAATTAAAAGCGATTAAAAAAATAAAATTTTTGGTGAATTCTGAAGAAAAACAGTTGAATTAACAATATATTTTCGGAATATAACTCAAAAGAACTTTTAAATTAAACAATAAAGAAACACCACACTTAGTTGTGTGGAAAAACTCATAACCTACGAAACAACAGAAAAACTCCAAAATTTGCAAAAAAGTTCACTTTTTTTACTCTAAATTAATGAAATGTATTTGTTATAATGTATATTTCAGTATAATAAACTTAAAATCAACTGAAACTTTTAAAATTTTAAAATTAACCCACTGTATAAACGTGCCCCGCCTGTGTTGAAACCTGCCCCACCCGAGAACCTTTTTTAAAACGCAATTTTGGACCTTTTAATTTTCTCAAGGAACTTGGGTAAAATTACACAATGTGTCCGAAAGTCCATGGTAGGATATGCAAGTTAAAGTTTTATGATCCGTCAATTCGTTTGGTCACAAAAAATAAAAACCGAAATCTGTTGAAAGGTGCCCCCCTCTCCCCTAGTACATACTCTGACTCCACGAAACTTTGTATAAAAACTAAACGAGAAACGACTTTAGAAACACCAAGTATAATCTTATTTTCTTTCGTATCTAATTTTTAAAAACAATATTACTGAGAAAATAAAAGCACTTTTCCAAACACATGAGTTCGAAATTTAAGCGCTTAAATTAATCCATGTAGTAAATTCCCTCTCAACCAAAGCATTTGGGACGTGTACGGTTTCCGTAGTTAAAAATTTTTCCAATACCTAAATGCTCCAGTTTATTACACAATATTGACGTAGCATAAGAGGAATGTTAGAAAACGTTTGTAATTTTCTTGCTGAAGGCTTAGGATTAGATAGTGCCTTTCTGCTTAATTTTGTCTTTATTTGTACTTCGTACACAACTCGGTTTAAGTGGAGATTCGATTAGAAGAACCCTGTTGAACGGCTGTATTCATCACTAACCTAACCTAGGTTTAACCTGGGATCAAAACTTCTATTTGGTAGTTCAAAAATGGTAATAAGCTTTAAGCCAATCAGAGATGACGAAAAAGCTTAATTACAGGTTAACCTTAGGTCAACCGTAAGAGGTATAGTAGTCTATCCATCCATGGATAGAGCATTTTCAATCACATGACTCTGACCCAAAGCGCTATATATTAAGCGAAGACAATCCAATGGGACGACCGGTCGCTTCTTACAGGCAGCGCACTCTAGCGGTTGTTATGGCATATTAGAGAAATCTCAGAGCTCCCAAAATTGGCCGCCATGTTTTTTCTCCATGTTGCTCAAAATGACGCGACGGTGGCGAATTTTGTTTTGGATTGATCTTATTTTAAGATCCAGAATTCTGGCCAATTCAAGAAATCAAGATTGGAATTAAGAAGGTAGGTATTCAACTTTTTTAGATTCAAAGAAAGCTATCTTGCTTAACAAATTCAAATTACCTATCCTATTTATTAGTTATTGTTTACTTTGCTTTGAAATGACGTTTTTTGATGTTTAATTTAGTTTAAAGAAAATAGGAGATTGAATGTGTTTTTAATTCATAAAAAATATTATTTCTGCCCAGATTATAAATTACTCTAATACTCAAGTACTACTTGTAATTCTTGATTGGAACAGGGATAAAATAATTTTATTTTTTTTTAAGTATTTTGCTTGTTCTTATGTAGCAATGTTCTTTTGTATTACGCTTATTATCTTGCATAGGAAATCCATACTTTAAGAATTATTATTCTCTCGTTTTTTATTAAACAAATTTTCTTCCGCAGGAATATTTTTATTTTAGGGGATTAATAAAATTTTGAAATTTACACCAAGATAAAAAATTAATTGAATGCGAATATAAACATTTTAATATGTCATTAAATAGTAATCAATTTACTGTTAAATAATTTTTTCTTGTTATTATTTCGATCTTGTGATCATATGCTAATAATTGTTTTTTTATTTCATATAAAATGCTGTTCTTTGTGAATTTAATGATGCAACTTCATTGATGGCATGCATGTATTTGAAGAAAGTGTGGAACATGTTTTCCTATTTGAGCTGAAGGTTATCTTTTAAAGAAAACAACCATTCTGATAGATAGTAATGGAAATTAATGAATTAATCATCTAAATTGTTTTGAAGAACAGTTACTGTACTTAGTAATTTATGAAAAAAAAATATTCCTCGTATGAAACAGTGACCATCAAATAGTGACAATCCATATTATATTCAAGTCAAAAGGTACTAATATATGTTATCATTGAGAAAAGAGTTGGAAACAGTATATAAGTGTTTAAACAAATTGTTGTAGTGCTTACTTTTTTACTTTTAAAATCTTCTTTTAATTAGAAAAGTTTTTTTTTAAGATTTACCAGATTTAGTTCATAGAATATACTTATAAATTTTTATAAGCTACACTTTTGGTAAGTTTAAACTGGAAAATTAAAAATGTAAATTTGTGTAAAATCTGCCCCACTCTCTCCCACATATTGTAAATAAGTTACCAGTTTCCTTTTATAAATTACATTTTTATCAATTTCTTAATAAGGATTTAGGTTTTGATTATAGAATTAAATATTTTAGTTTAGAAGTTAGAGATAGAATATTTTGATATTGAAGACTAACATGCATATGCAACATTGATTGTGAATCTTGTAGATTTTTACCATCATAAAATTTCTTTGAGGAAATTACAGTAATGTTTGTACTACTATGCATTTTAATTACTTAATTTCAGCTAAATCCAATCAGATTTGTACTTAAACTTTTACTTACTTGGTCTTGTATGTTTTTGGATTATAACAAAAAGTTCTTAATTGTATTCAAGTGTTCATAAATTGGATACCCTAATTAATTTTTGAGATTTAAATTTTTATTCAAGGTTCTTGTAAATTTCTTTTTTTTTTGTTACATAATTTAGTTTCATTATTAATTATTTAATAAATCATTATAATTTAGTTTCATTCAAATGTCCTAGGGGTGCAGAATATGTCTGAACGCCCAAACGAGGTTTAAGGGAAATTCAAGCAGCTGTAGGAAATTTTTTGTCCAAGTTGGATAAAAAAAAACTCAAAGCATCTTACTGTCATTAGTTGACAACAAATATTTTGTCTAGTGACCAGGGTTTTTCTTTTATTTTTGATTGATATACAGGAAAACGACATATCCATGATAGAATGGATAATTTTCACTAAAAATTGTGTTCTTGTTTAATCACATTGATGTTCTTAACGAACATCAAATAAGAACATAAAAAGGAAAGTTTTTCAAGTAGCTAAATTTGAGAAAAAATAGTTTGCAACAAATAATTCAAGAGAAGAGGCACTAATGGTATGTAAAAGATTTAAAGAGATAAAGTTCATTAAAATTCAAATTTATGAATTTTGTGAAAATTATTGAATCATAAAGAACTTCAATATTTGAATCAAATAGGTATATTTTCTAATAAAATCTCATTTTGCGGGAAATTTTGGAGAACACAAATTGTGTTCTTGGCCCTGAAACATTTCCGTCACCCCTGAAATGTTCTATTAGGAACTTTTGGATACTAAAAAGTGTATAATCCTTATTTTAAAACTTTTTTAGTGTTAAATATCATTATACAAAAATAACAATTTTTATATTCTGTCAAAATCAATAAAAAAAAGTTACAAGTTTCTTAAACAGTTAAAAACTTTTACATTTTATGCAATTTTAGTAAGGTATGTATGGTAAAATTTTAGATAAAATTTAAGTTTTCATAAATTAAAAAAAATCTCTGTTTGTAAATTGTAGTCAGGATGGATTATATTGGTTTTTAATTATTTAATGTGCTCTTTTCATGTGATTAAATTAAAATAAAATGGTTTCAAATCAAAACATGCTTTTTTTCTTACACAAATAATAACACCAGCTTCCCCACTCTATGTTTTAATAGTTAATTTTATAATTAACAACAGCCTTATTTAAGAATGGAAAATGGAAACCCAGTTTATTTTATTTCTCCTACAAGACTAAATAAAACGGATTGTAAGCAATGGTAAGCAACGCTAAGGAAGATATAAACACGCATGCGCGGACCCAGCGTCATCCAGTTTAACATGCCATATCGTCCGCTGCAAAGAAATTTGGCGCTGCGATCGCTCAGAAATTTGCGACCGATGTTAGCATGTGAGTGACGTTGCTTCATTGTTGATAGCTTTGCTCTGACCTAACAACGGCCTTAGCAACAGAAATGTTACAGTTTTTTGCCCTACAGAGGTTAACAGTTACAGAAAATGACTAGCCGTGGAATTCTTCTATTGGAGCATTTGCAATCACGTGATCCCATTTCAAAAAACCGCCTTAGCAACAGATAAAAAACGGCCTTAGCAACAGTTAAAAGCCCTACAGAAGGTACACAGTTAAAAAAAATAACCGGTTGTGACGTCACCTGAAAACACTCTATAGATTTGGATATTAATTTGTTATAGTAGAGTCGTTTCTTAACTGGTTAAAAATACTCACCAGTAAAGTTCAGATTATTATATATTGATTTAAATATAATTTTTACTATTCTTCATAAGTAGGGGAAAGGGGGGCACCTTTCAACAGATTTCGGTTTTTATTTTTTGTGACCAAACGAATTGAGGGATCATAAAACTTTAATTTGCATATCCTACCATGGACTTTCGGACACATTGTGTAATTTTACCCAAGTTCCTTGAGAAAATTAAAAGGTCCAAAATTGCGTTTTAAAAAAGGTTCTCGGGTGGGGCAGGTTTCAACACAGGCGGGGCACGTTTCAACAGTGGGTTAATTTTAAAATTTTAAAGGTTTCAGTTGATTTTAAGTTTATTATATTGAAATATACATTATAACAAATACATTTCATTAATTTAGAGTAAAAAAAGTGAAATTTTTTGCAAATTTTGGAGTTTTTCTGTTGTTTCGTAGGTTATGAGTTTTTCCACACAACTAAGTGTGATATTTCTTTATTGTTTAATTTAAAAGTTCTTTTGAGTTATATTCCGAAAATATATTGTTAATTCAACTGTTTTTCTTCAGAATTCACCAAAAATTTTATTTTTTTAATCGCTTTTTATTCATTTTAAATTTTTCTAATTACTATAGTCATCAAAGTGATATATCTTAAATAATTTTATTTAAATCAATGCTGATAACTACTAAATGCATAAAATTGCTGTTGTGAATCGTATGGTAGCCTTACCGTTAAAAATTATATGTGTATTTAAGTAAGTTATCTAAATCGATTTTCAGCTGTTTTTTCGCTAAAAATAAATAATTAACTCTAATACAATGCTATTATTTCTTGAATAAGTTATTTAAGAGCGTTTACTTCAAGAAAAAGCATTGCGAAAACACAATATGCTAAGCAAAACGAATTTTAGTGGTGTTGAAACCTGCCCCGCCCTAAGTGTTGAAAGGTGCCCCACCTTTAGTCGTCACGGTTCAAGACCCCTCAAACGCTTTAGAATAAAGATATGGGTTTGAAAAAGGTATACATAGAAGCAGAAGACCTTATTTAATAACATGTGTAAAAATCAGTCACCTAAATTAATAAAAAGTTGGTAAAATCTGGTTTTTTAAAAGAAATTCAAAATTTACTTTTGGACGTCAAAAACGACTCCACTCGATTACAAAAAAACTAAAAGGTGAAATGGTAGGAATACCACGGACAGATGTTGTTATGATAAGAAACATTACTTGACACCAGGTGGCATTTAAATTAACCTCATAACAAACGAGAAAATGATTTTAATCGAAAACGAAACTGTTGAAAGGTGCCCCGCTCTCCCCTACTACTTTCACAAGTTAAATTTTTAAAAATTCAACGGGTTTGAAATTGGAAATTTTATAAAATATTTTATTTGACTTTTAAATGGCACACAGCGTTTTTCATCAAAAACGGATCCTTCGTTTTGCAATAAAAAAGAAAAAAAATCATCACTAGTGATCATACATTTTAATGATTATCTGTGATCATTATTTTCTGAGTAGGTACTATTCTGTACCAAAAATAAAGTAATTTTTGTCACGTGAAAGATCGCTAATTCGCATGCGGAGGGATAGATTATTCTTAAAAAATACTGAAGAGGCCGCCTTTCTTTGAAAAATAGATTCGAGGTTTTGCCGTGGAACGAACGATTTGTTTTGGGGTTGTTTGAGTTTTAATTTCTGATCGAAATATTTATCATCATTATCTGAGTAAAACCATATCACTCAAAAGTAATAGTGTAAGTAACACTAAAAGTATAATTAAGTTCCCATTTTCCCATCAACAAATATAATTGAATCGTTTAGTTCAGAAATAAGTTAAACGCTGTGTTATTCAAATGGGCTCTAACTTGTTTCTGAAATAAACGATTCAATTTAGATGTCAATTTTTATACTCTTTCTTTTTTTTCCAGAATATTTGTATATTAAAGATTAATATCATTAATTTAACCTCAAGAAAAGGAATGATGACCCTTCCTTCGGTTATTTCATTTCCTAAACGTTCCTAGTTTTTAATAGATTAGAAATATTTTTGTAAAAGAAAACCAAAAATTCACATCAATATTACCGAATATAAGAAATTGTAGAAGAAATGACTTTAAAAGCTGAAACTACTAAAGACTACAATAACGAAAAATTATGAATTGATTGACTCTATAAACTTTTATTTCATTGCTTAGCTGAGATATTTTTAACTCCTCTGAGAGAGTATTTCACTCCTTGAAATTCGGAAATACTCTTTAAAAAACTAGCCAGGAGTATTTTCACTCTGAATTTCACAAAGGTTTAGCTTAAAAAATGCATGCTTGCATTCGTTGCCCTTCTGAATCGTTTCGAGGAGTCTATGATAGAATGAAATGAACTGTGTAAATATTAATAGTTAGCTTAGATAATAAACATAATTAAGTGAGAAGTAAGTGGTAGTCATTGGTCTTCGTCTTTGAGTGAATTTTAGTCGTCGAAGTACCCAAAACACTGTTCTCTATTTGTTTACCCCTTTTTGGTTTCAGTCACTGCACCCTAATTATCATACTTTTTAATTGTGTTTTCAAACAGTCATAGTAATTTTTTTCCCCTTTATTGTTCTGATGCCTAGGGAGTTTGATTGTGGTTTTCGTGTCTCTGTATATGTAGTTTATGCTATTTCCGTATTTCACTCCTCTTAATTGAATTTCACTCCTCCTAAAAAAGTCAAGGAGTATTTTTGCTCCTCCAAAAAAATCCTAGGAATAATACTGTTGCTTAGTAATTATTGTTGTTGTCATGTTCCTGGAGATTAGATGGAGTAGTGCGCCTGGATCAGCTTCGCTATGGCGACTGCTGATTCTAAATATAGGTCTTCTTAGTAATTATTTCATAATATATTTATAATAACAATAAATATAATTAAACACACGGAGCATTTAACTCTAAAATCAAGGATTTCATATTCCAATAAGAACTATCAACTTCACATGTGAACATGCGAAAAAAAGGGGGATTTAACAGGTAAAAATTAGAAATACTAACGAGGAAACGTTTTCATACAAAAATAAAACATATTAATCAGATAGATTACATTTCATTCCTACCTTCTTGGTGTAAAATTTGTAACAAATAATTTTTGAAAGTAAAAAAAACTTGTTTACTGCTCTTCAAAGAGAATCCAAAATAGACTACCTTTCGCAATGTTAAAAAAGGTTTTATTTAAAAACACTAAATTGCTAATTAAATGTAACTCAGATGGAAAAAGGTGGAAGAAACTTAGCATTAGGTTGTTCTGTTCGCATGATGCAAAAAGTATCAAATGCAAGAAAATTTGTCTTTAAACACTCTTTTTATTTGTAATAAAAATATGATTTTTCCTCTTATTTATCCCCAAAATGTTACAGAAAAAGACAAAATTGACCAAGTTTTTACCTCAGTGTTTGACACAAGGTTTTGGATGAAAATGAAACATTTTTATAAGGAAATAATGTATTTTCGGTCACACCAGAATCTAGTAAAGAAAAACCTCTCTAACAAACAAAAAAAAAAAATCTACAGCGAAATATTCGGTGTAGATTTTCGAAGTAAAAACATGAAAAAAACCTCATCTGAAATTCCGCCTTATACTCAGAATACTGGATTTGCTTCGTTATGTATAACAGAATTTCCTTAACTTATAAGTAGATTTCGACTCAAAGGCAAACATTGTTACTTTCTGTTCCACATAACGTAGCTTATTGGGAGGAGGTATGCTTATTTGAGTTTTGAAACTGATCACGATCTTTTGATTGCTTTTGCACAGTCTCTCTAGTAAAAAGAGTTTGTTTATTATCAACGTTATCATTCCGACACCTAGAACACTATACTTATCGTTTTAAATTATTACTCCAAAATGCACACAAAAAGTGGTAAGTTTGAATGAACCTTTAGTTTCTAGTTTCTCTTCAAATAAATGATTATGCTCGCGTTGTTTCAAAATTTGTGGCCCATCATTTGGGGAGATGAATATAGATCCAATCTTCAACCAATAATTTCAATCCAAAACAAAATATTTAAAATTCTAAATCATCCACCTGATCCTTATAAATTTCGATTTACTAAATTTTCGATATTTTCCGTATTATACTACCAATAAATCTCTTTTTAACATAAGGTAAAGGCTTTATTATACTAGATCAACAGGCATCTTATCAGAAGTATTCCAAATCAATATTTCACAAACATTTCTTTTATCTTACTATATATATAGTCTACTTTTAAGTCTAATTAGTATTAAAAGTATTCCGTTTTTAAAAGAAATTTATTTGACTTATTAATTCATTTCAACGACCTGGATCTGTATTTTTCACACTTCATGAAGCTTACTTAATTTATAAATGTTATTAAGCTTTTACTATTGGCATTATAGCGCGGGCATTATTAATAATGCCCGCGCGTATTTCGGGAAAAATGATAAATAGTACTCATTGATAAATGCCATTGTAACTGGTTGGTTTTATGGAGGTATTCCATGTTTTAAGTTTTATTAGATGCACGGCTGACTTAAAACATGGAATACCTCCATAAAACCTACCAGTTACCATCGAACCTAAGAGTTTCTACTTAGGAAAGACTAATAATATACAAGTAATGTCATTTTAAAAATTTTCAAAGTATGAATATAATTTCTTGAGCGCTCGTGCGCCAGCGCGATTCAGAGAGTCTTCCGAACTCTTTCGAGGGTGCTTCGGGGGCACTAACTCCTCAACCGCTTTTAGTAAAAATCATTTCTGCCTATTTTCATTAAATTTGGGTCCTTGGGGATGGGTTAGGACTTTTTAAAAAGGAATTAGAGTGAAAAATAGCGTAAAATAACCTCTATAAATTTTAACGATATTTTTGAGTTTTTAGGGGGGGTAATAACCCCTTAAACCTACCCATTCACCACAAATTTTCATTTTTTAGAAAGTCTAACCTTTCCTGTCCCCTCGGGTGTAGTTTAAAGACTAAAGTAATGCTTTTTGATCCTGAAAATTGAATTCAAAGTAATTTATTTTGCTTTTTATGCACATTTTGGGGGTACCCTGTATCTTAAAAAGTTGACGTGATAGACAAAAAAGATGAGTTCAACTGTGGGACATTACAAAGCAGCTGAAGACTTTCGCCTATGTACTATATATCGAACTGGAAATACAATTTATATTCAAAATGGTGTTTCCGTTGAACTCGTCCTTATACTTTATGTTCAGGCGGTTTTAAAAATGATACAGAGAAATGGTTCAAAATCGTGAATAAAAAGTGAGTCTTTTTACTAGACTGTGTTTCGTTTTGAAAATACCTGTAAGAGACGTAGGGTTGTAAAAAAAAACCTCCGTGAAACCTCGTTGCGCCATATTAATTTAAAGTGAAGTTAAGTGGATGGTCAAAGGTCAAAGTGTGAGTACTTTGTTAGGTCACCAGTAAAATAGTTTCTAAATTAAATAAATAAACTACTATTTTGAAAATAATTATTCAGCTCATTAACATATTCAAAGACTTAAAAAATTACATTCTTAATAGAAAGAATATAATATAGTACTAAAACAGAAGAAATTCAAAAACTGCGATCATACTCGTGTGTGTATTCATAAAGCCGTAATAAGTATAAATCTTAAAAAGTGTAAATCAGGTCGATAATGAGAAGATTTCTAACAGGTACAAGGCAGTCGTAATTGAACATAGAAAATTCATTAACAATTAAGAAGTAACAAGTTTTGTAAAAGGGTTTAGTTAAAAGGTTAGTAAAGGGTTAAAAAAGTTTTGTAAATGGTTGCAGAAAAAACAGTACATGGTAGATTTTCGTGTAACACGAATAATTTGTTTTAATAAATGAAATCTTGTTGCATGGGACTGGCGTTGAGCAGTCTTAAAAACCTTAATTTATTTATTCAAGCTTCTTCACAGATAATCATACTATTATTAAGTTGATATTCAAGTGTTCTTGTGTTAATTCTTCCTGTTTGTTTAGTCAGGTACCTACTTCTTCTACTGGTAGATGTTTAAAGCATTTTAATTAAATATTAGAAGTTTTTTCATTTATTATTTTTATGAGTTATGGGCGTAAAACTTCTTATTCATAATTGTAATATAATGTAAAACTACTTTTTAATAATTATCAAAATGCATGCGAATAGTGTGTACGGGTGCTTTTATTAGGGAAATGAACAGATTTTTTTTCACTTAATCACTTTCTATATCTTCCTGTACAAACTCATGTGATATAAGATACTTCTGTAAACCAGGGATTATAAGTTTTATCATGGTTATTGATTTTATTGGTGGTTTGTTCGGCCGTGGTTTTATTGAGACAACCTCTTATTTAACTATTTCTATTGAAGGTTTTGATTAAAGCAAAATAATGATTCTTTAGGTTAAGTTTAATGATAACTGTTGTATTCTGAAGACATTCATAGGGTGTCTTCTAAACATACCACTGTACATACCATCATACCAATTCAATCCCTTTAGATCAATAATTCCCAAACCACATAATCCTCGGACACGGCTTACTAGATACTTATACAGGCTAGCCGAGTTTTAAACAATGAAAACCATTTGACAACTTTTACCGCTTGGAGCGCTACAATACCTACCTATAGAGCATTTTCAATCACATGACTCTGCCTAACAACGGCCTTAGCAACGTTGTTTATTCGCCAAGTGACGTCATGTGCGAATGCTGCTATTGGATACTTCTATGCCCCGCCCCTAACAACAGCCTTAGCAACGTTGATTTTGTCCTCCAAGTGACGTCATGTGCGAATGCTCTATATCACCCACCGCCTTCAACACTGTGGATATGCTTTGCCAGTTGGTCCAGTATTGCCATCTGGATTTGCAATGATTTCCGTACTAGGCTAGCCTGTGTAAGTATCTAAAGTCTGTCTGCCCTAGCAAGGCACGAGTGGCAAACCTAAAATCAGTACCCACAGCAGAAAAAACAGTGGCGAAAAAGCCATAAAGATGGTTATCTCACTTCTATTAGATACCCTGCACTCGCCACTGCTTTTTCTGCTGTGAGCAGAAAAAACAGTGGCGAAAAAGCCATAAAGATGGTTATCTCACTTCTATTAGATACCCTGCACTCGCCACTGCTTTTTCTGCTGTGAGCAGAAAAAACAGTGGCGAAAAAGCCATAAAGATGGTTATCTCACTTCTATTAGATACCCGATACCCTGCACTCGCCACTGCTTTTTCTGCTGTGAGCAGAAAAAACAGTGGCGAAAAAGCCATAAAGATGGTTATCTCACTTCTATTAGATACCCTGCACTCGCCACTGCTTTTTCTGCTGTGGGTACTGATTTTAGGTTTGCCACTCGTGCCTTGCTAGGGCAGACAGACTTTATAGTAGTAAGCCGTGCCTCGGACTACTAAGCCTAAAGTATAACCTTTACGGACAGAGTATAACCTTTGCAAATTAATTCTCAACCCTCCCAATATTATAAGATGAATAATGTCTATTTTCTTTACTTAAGCATGAAATTTGAATGAAGTTCAAGAATACAGTAACTCCATTCTTATAACAATGATATTTTATCTCCCGGGAGATTGGAAATTGGAGATAAAAAAATTGTTGCAGTTTCTTACCCCCAAAAAATTTTGGCTTATACACAGTACTTTAAAATATTGTTAACAATTTAGTGGTGACTATTATCCCCACAAACAAAACAGCTGAAATCATCAGCACGAAAATAATTTAATGCTATTCTAGTTCAATGCGCTCACCTTTTTATTTACTTTAACATTTTTTGTGTGCTACCGTCACCCTTCACGGACAACTTTTAATACTCTCATGGACTATACACGGTTTGAACCATTAATTTAGCTTTTGAGAGTTAAGGAAAATACATGGTGAAGGTATTATTTTCAAGAATTCAATGATTTGCTATCATCCATTTGAAAAGCTCTACAATATAAGAGCATCTTATGAATTATTCCTTTAGAAGATAAGAAAAAGATCCATTTATCACGTTAAGATACATCCCTACCTTCCTCTTTGAACGGTTGAACTGCAACGTATATCAAATATACATTCAAATGCTCAGCTATTTTTTGTTTGTTTGTTTGTTTGTTCAATTGATATATTTGATACAACTGCTTCTATTTACACCGTGTGTTCCGAGGACTGAAAATGTATCTTCTGAATTTCGGTTATGGTCATTCAATACAAAACACATTAGTTTACATTGCATTACCACATTCCTTTGCTCTTATGTTAACACTCTATCCGCGTCTTTTTTATATAAGTACACAAAAAATAACATGTAGAATATGATTTTTTAGTGAAATTTTTACACTGATTTACCGCTTGTTATTTGAGATACACGTTTTTTAAACAGGTTGAGTAACTTAATTGGCATTATTATAGTCTGTTCATTTAGAATTGGCGCCTGAAACAGGATCAAAAACGCTCAAAAATGCTTCATAACGGTCATCACACAACTTCAGTGACCGATTTTTTGACAGTATTTTAACTACTTCTGTTTTGGCTGCCTTGTCATTGCAGAAGAAAAAGATGATAATTACAATAGTAACTGCTTCTAATACATTTCGTCTCAGGCGCCAGTTCTAAATGAACAGACTATAAACATGGGCAATATGTGATAAAAACACATATCGGCAAAATTACAGTAAGTCGAGGCACGGTTTACTAGATAATACATTTGTTGTATCTAGTACGCCGTGGTCAAGGAAATCCATATAGCGCATTTTTAAAAGTAAGGCACTGGGTTATAGAGTATTTTCAGGTGACGTCACAACCGGTTATTTTCTTTTAACTGTGTACCTTCTGTAGGGCTTTTAACTGTTGCTAAGGCCGTTGTTTATCTGTTGCTAAGGCGGTTTTTAGGAATGGGATCACATGATTGCAAATGCCCCAATAGAAGAATTCCACGGCTAGTCATTTTCTGTAACTGTTAACCTCTGTAGGGCAAAAAACTGTAACATCTTTTGTTGCTAAGGCCGTTGTTAGGTCCGAGCCATGTGATTGAAAATGCTCTATAGCGCATTTTTAAAAGTAAGGCACTGGTTATTTCCACGAAAGTAACAACTAAACTCTACTCTAATCTCGCTATGTCTGTAAAAGAACAAGTTATATCTATGGTTAAATTGGTTCAATTCCGTTAGAGTTCCCGCAAAATATCGCCCGGTTCCTTTGGACACATTAGATCCAAATATCAACAATGTTTTCTGACTTTTATTAATGAACGGAATAGTTTTTGATCTAATTAAACATTTTAATTCAGGAGTTTGGAATTATTTATGAATATTTCTACTTTTTATACTAATATAGAACCGGGCGATATTTAGCGGGAACTCTAACGGAATTGTACCGTTAAATTAAAGCAAAACACTCAAAAGTAGTAGCCTTGAATCCAACCGGGGAACATTAGGTTACTAGTTATTACTACTAAATAACATAATTTCAATGTTTTAAAACACGTAATAGCAAACTCCTCTTACTTCGCTCCTATTACTTTACTTTATATTTATATATACTCCTATTACTTTATATATAGTACTCCTATGCTTCAACCGTCGTGGAAATAACCACTTCGTAAAAGTAATTCAAGTTACAATTTTTAGTTAATAATTCCTCGGTGTAATATTTTAAAGGGTAATCAACATTATTTTCCCTAAAAGGATGTTTGCCTTTTTTAAAAGTTCTGATGGCTTTATTCTAAGTAAATAATATATCTTCCCATTTGTTTATGAAGGGAGGAATGGGATTTTCCGGTTATTTGTTGTTTGTTAAACGTTTTTTAAAGCGTATTAAGTTATCTAAGGAGCGTATTTATGCATGTTGAAACTGTACCTAAGGGCTGCAAAAGAACAGAAAGTCAAATAAATCCAGATAGCAGATTTACAAAAGTAATTATCTATTATTCGGTAGTTATTTAAGTCAAGATTTTCTCTGTGGAATCAGAAGAGAAAAACTACATAATATTTTCTAGAAGGAGAAGCGGGTGTAATTTTTTTGGTACTAGTGATAATATCTGTCCTTCACTATGTTCATGATAGAAGGGTTTTTCAAATTGGTATACGTAGTCTACTTAAACATCAGTTTAAGTTTTTTTATTTGACTTATCATAAGAAAGTTCATATCATAAGGAAAGTAAAGTTTAAGAGGAGGCAAGAAGAAGAACAGATAAAAAGCTTTAATTACATCGAAAAATTTTATTGACTGGTGGAAGCACTTTTGGCAAATTATTATTATTATACAGATTATTTAAAAAAAGCCCACCAAAATTCAACAAAGAAAGTTTTCTTTTGCACGGAGTTGGTAAAACTTTCAAGAATTATACCTCTTCGGCGACTTTTATTTTTCGAAAAAATGGGACGTCATATCAAGTAAATGTATAATGAATAGATTTAAACATCTTAATTGTGAAAACATATAAAAATAACCATGTTCAAGTTTTCCCATAAACTTTCTCGAGCGTAAACCGGATGTGACGTCATACCGTTTCAGTGGCAATTTTCTAGAAAATAATATGTTGTATATTCTCTGTTGTATGTTGTAGTTCTCTGGATATTATTTATGCTCTCTATGCGAAGGTTTTGGTAAAATCTTTATAACGAAAAATGAGATTACACTGCAAACTCATAACATAACACATTTAAGCAGTGTTATTCCTAGGGTTTTTTTTGGAGGAGTAAAAGTACTCCTTGACAGTTTATTATGCCAAAACAATATGGATAAAGAGTATTCTTAACAATAAATGGTTTATAAAAGAATGACGTGCTCTATCTTCAATTATTTAATCAAATATTCTGCTGCGTATAAGCCAAACTTAAGAGAAAGCTAATGAACATGAGTAAATCCTGCGTGCATATGTCCGGACGTTCATCTGACATCTTAATGCAGAAGGGTACCCAAGTTTCTTAACTAACTTAAAAACCTTTTAAACTTTTACCTCATAAATCTTTTTTGGGGTTATTCCAGAAATGTTTTAAGTGTAAGCTTACCTTGTACTTTTATAAAGAAAGCCTTCACGATGTTCTTTTGCTACGATTTGAGTTTTCTTGTGACGAGATATTAGCACGTTTCATTGCTTTCAAGCTTGTCTCTAGCCATCACAGCTTGTCAGTAGCTTGTTTCTAGCCATCATGAAAAATAATGTCATGTAGTAAAATTTTTTTACATGATATTTTTTACTAATATCTTTTAATGAATTTAATTCTTACATTTTTAACGAAAAATGTTCTAATACAGTTTAGCATCATATATTTTAATTCAGATAGCTAATTATAATCGTGTAAAATTAATAGGTGTCGATCCACGTACTGTGACTTTTTGTAAAGTCACCACTTAAGTAGTAAAAAAATTGTTTAACAGTATAGAGTATAGAGCATTTTCAATCACATGACTCTGCCTAACAACAACCTTAGCAACGTTGTTTTATTCCTCCAGTGACATCATGTGCGAATGCTGCTATTGGATACTTCTATGTCCCGCCCCTAACAACAGCCTTAGCAACGTTGATTTTGTCCTCCAAGTGACGTCATGTGCGAATGTTCTATTTATAACAACCAGTGTTCTCAAACTTGGTGCAAAAAAAAACACAAGTATGGTCCTATTACTTACTCCTTTAGCACACAGTTTAGTATAACTTTACACAGTTTAGTATTTTGAACATTTTTATCAAAAAATTTCGTAACATATATTTTTAATCCAAAACGAAAATAACAGTGGGTTGTTACAATTAAAATTCCCAAGTGAAGTAATCCTAAAAAGCAGAGAAGGTTATGGAATAATTTTAAATTCTATTCCCTCCAAAACTATAGACCAATTTTGACTTTTATGTAGAAATTTAAATGTTTTTTAAACGTGTTATGTAGAATACGGATATGGTAATTGAAGAGAAAAATATTTTTTAGAGCTAAGAGAACAAGCTAAAGAAACTAAGAAAACTAATTTTTAAAATTATCATTCAATTCATTTTGATAATTAGCTAATAAATGACACCAATGCAATAAGATCTTGTTTATCAGAACACTAGTTAAAACATATTTTGGTTTTTAAAGGTAGGAGGATTTGAAATTTAGTTAAACGATTTGTACCACTATATAGAGCATTTTCAATCACATGACTCGGACCTAACAACGGCCTTAGGAACAGAAGATGTTACAGTTTTTTGCCCTACAGAGGTTAACAGTTACAGAAAATGACTAGCCGTGGAATTCTTCTACTGGAGCATTTGCAATCACGTGATCCCATACCTAGAAACCACCTTAGCAACAGATAAACAACGGCCTTAGCAACAGTTAAAAGCCCTTCAGAAGGTACACAGTTAAAAGAAAATAACCGGTTGTGACGTCACCTGAAAACACTCTATTATACAAATTATTTGATTACTAGGGAACTACCGCCCCTGCTCTCTATCTCTCACCAACACCCGTAAGCAGCTTACGCAAGACCGCTTTCAGATCGCTTCACAATCCTCCCAAAACCCAGCTCACTGATCTTAAATCATTGATAATAGGTAGGGGAGAGCGGGGCACCTTTCAACAGTTTCGTTTTCGATTAAAATCATTTTCTCGTTTGTTATGAGGTTAATTTAAATGCCACCTGGTGTAAAGTAATGTTTCTTATCATAACAACATCTGTCCGTGGTATTCCTACCATTTCACCTTTTAGTTTTTTTTGTAATCGAGTGGAGTCGTTTTTGACGTCCAAAAGTAAATTTTGAATTTCTTTTAAAAAATCGGATTTTACCAACTTTTTATTAGTTTAGGTGATTGATTTTTACATATGTTATTAAATAAGGTCTTCTGCTTCTATGTATACCGCCTTTTTCAAACCCATATCTTTATTCTAAAGCGTTTGAGGGGTCTTGAACCGTGACGACTAAAGGTGGGGCACCTTTCAACACTTAGGGCGGGGCAGGTTTCAACACCACAAAAATTCGTTTTGCTTAGCATATTGTGCTTTCGCAATGCTTTTTCTTGAAGTAAACGCTCTTAAATAACTTATTCAAGAAATAATAGCATTGTATTAGAGTTAATTATTTATTTTTAGCGAAAAAACAGCTGAAAATCGATTTAGATAATTTACTTAAATACACATATAATTTTTAACGGTAAGGCTACCATACGATTCACAACAGCAATTTTATGCATTTAGTAGTTATCAGCATTGATTTAAATAAAATTATTTAAGATATACCACTTTGATGACTATTGTAATTAGAAAAATTTAAAATGAATTAAAAGCGATTAAAAAAATAAAATTTTTGGTGAATTCTGAAGAAAAACAGTTGAATTAACAATATATTTTCGGAATATAACTCAAAAAAACTTTTAAATTAAACAATAAAGAAACATCACACTTAGTTGTGTGGAAAAAATCATAACCTACGAAACAACAGAAAAACTCCAAAATTTGCAAAAAATTTCACTTTTTTTACTCTAAATTAATAAAATGTATTTGTTATAATGTAAGGTAAATGTGGGTATAGTGGACACTGTCCCAATAGTGGCCACCTAGTTGATTAATTTTAAATAATAAGAGTTCGAGACATCAAATAGCGTTAAAATTCATAGGCATAGTAGATTATGCTACCAGGTAATTAGTTAAATAATCACCTATACCATAGATCAGCATGGGAAGGATATTTAAGTCATTGAAAATACCACCATCGGCCGACAAACTGAAATTTGATTTTGCTTATTGAATCGCGTTAGGAAACGGTTAAGTCGGAACTGATTTTTTAGTATTTATTACGGTTTCATTGACTTTTAAATTCATTTTAAGATTAAGTAGAATGTATACAATCATACTGAAGAAAATTTATTTTAAAATTTTTACTTTACGAGGATTTAGGGGGGGTGGCCACTTTACCAACACAGAATCTTAGATTTTCCAATAGTGGTCACTGCAATGGCTTTTAAAAAAAATATAAATCCTTTTTAATTTGAATCAGATTTTCTTCAGAAACTGTTGGTTATGCTTTAAAACGGGTGTTGTACGAATTAGGTTTCATTCTGGCTTCGGGAAATTCCTCTCAAATTAGCTACAACGTAGGCTATGGGCCGGAAACCATTAAGTCTGGTTATTCTAAGTCAAATAAAACTGATTTTATTTTAATCCAAATATATTTCGCTAGGAAGGAAGACTTTTTTAGAACTAAACGACCATACCTACTCAATTTCATGCATAAACCCCCTCGTATAGGCAGAAAAAGAGAGGTGTCCACTTTTGATGCAAAGGGTGTCCACCATAGAAACATCAGATACATCGATGTGGCCACTATAGAAGCAATTTGAAGTACTTTTAAAAAATTCATTAAAAATACTTTCCTCGATCTAATTACAGTTTTAATTGGTAAAATCGAAAGAAGAAGATCCAGTTGATCTAAAAATAGGATGGTAACCGTTTCCAGGCAAATAGATTGATATTTATAGAGAATTTAAACAAAACATTTCCTTAAAGTGTCCACTATACCCACATTTACCTATATTTCAATACAAAAACTTAACATCAACTGAAACTTTTAAAATTAACCCACTGTTGAAACGTGCCCCGCCTGTGTTGAAACCTGCCCCACCCGAGAACCTTTTTTAAAACGCAGTTTTGGAGCTTTTAATTTTCTCAAGGAACTTGGGTAAAATTACACAATGTGTCCGAAAGTCCATGGTAGGATATGCAAGTTAAAGTTTTATGATCCGTCAATTCGTTTGGTCACAAAAAATAAAAACCGAAATCTGTTGAAAGGTGCCCCCCTCTCCCCTATGTTGTACTCATGGATGGATAATAAGTTGTGTGACAGTTCCTTGCTTTGTTACTGGGACCTTATCCGTAAACTAAAAAATGGAAATATTTTAAAATTGAGAATATTTTAAAGAAATCCAACAGCTCACTGGAAATCCTCAAAAGAATCCGGACATATTGATACCAGAAATGTTTAATTTGGATCAGTAATTAAGAAGTTTTTCCATGGAAACTGTTCACCAAAAACTTTTTTTTTAGAATGGAGCAATACTTATTTATCACCACTTTTAAATTCTATTTAAATTTTATACATAAATACTTTTACATTGAATAGATGAGCACCCCCTCGCATTATATCTAAATTCTTCTGTAGTATTACAGGATGAATGTTTTCAGTAATAGAAGTCTTTTAAAGTCCCTGCTCATAACTATGTGTTGGCAGTTTCATTGAAAACATTGAATTTAAAAAAATTCTCAAATGTGTACATATCTATTGCTTTAAATTACGTTTTCATTTCCATCGGCATCTAAGACCATTCTAGTACTAGGAGCTCATAATATTCAGTTTTCTTGTTTTAAGTTCATGAAGATGCAAATCCTACCAAAAAAAAATATACAGTGGAAGCTCTTATAGCGTAATTAATCCGTACCGAGTTTTTTGTCGCTATAAGAGCAAACTTCGAGTGATACACTCGAGTGTAGAATATCACTCGTTTAAAAGCAATAAACTCGTTAAGCTAAACTATCAATTTTGATGCTTTTCGGGAAGGTGGACTCGATTCCCTCAATGATGTACAGTCGACGTCAAAAAAATCGTTACAGTTGCTCCAGTGACGGAATTGCGGAATTTTGAAATAATCGCAGAATCGTTCTTCTGATAGGAAAGATTGGCGAGAACTATTCTAATATCTAATTTAAGGAAACATATTTGGCTGGTTATCCATGATTTGGCGCAGTTTTTTTTTTTTTTTTTCAAATAATATTGCCTCAAAATCGTTGTATAGTGGTTAGAGTAACGTCTTCATAATCGGAAGTTCGCGGGTTCTATCCTCAATGCTGATCATTCTTAATGCCACTACGATTGATGTTTAAATTCATTTACGGATGATTCAATCTTTGTGGAGGACCATCTTACATTATTTTTTTCGTTCAAAGCACTATATTTTATAGCAGCTGTTAACGTTTTACCCTAAATCTTAAAATAATTATTTATAAAATTTAATTAGAACTCTGGCTCTTCCACTATGATCTTACAAAAAAAAATAATCAGCTCTGATAAGTAGGTAATTTTTTTAAGATATTTTGAACCTCACACTAGCAAAAATATTTTATTTAAAGAAATTTTTTAGTCAGAGAAAGAGAGAAATTTCTTAAGCATTTTGTTACCAAACTTATTCAAGCAAATACAAGTTATAAACATAATTCTTAGCAGTATTTCAGAAAATAATTCTATTTTAACTATTTTTATAAAGTTCTTTTAAATGACATTATATTTTTGAGTGTGTGCAATGTGCATAGCTTTTTACTTTTCATCAGCAACTTGTGGATTAATAAGCGCAGCGTGATAAAATTTAAGGATCATAAATTAAATAATTACAAATTATATTATTGAAATAAAAATAGAAGCTTTTCTTTTAAGTCAATAAAATAAAAAATAAGTTTAAAATTAAGATATTTTGGTTATAATGAAGATTTATGAAATTTACTTTTATTGTTACACTTGATAGTTATAATCAGTGGCGGATCTACGGGGGGAGGCTTTCGGGCATTATTAAAAATACCCGATTTATGACTTTGCCCGTAACAGCTATCGGCCGTATTCAGAAACTTTAAACACGATTATGAACCGATACGAGACCGAGAACGATCTATCGAAAGGATCAATTTCAAACGAGTACTCCAGCTCACTCGTCTCCTCAAAAACGATTAATTTAGAGGACTCTGATTGGTTGAAAATAAATTCGCGTCATCGTTGGGAGGTTTGTTTATTTCCATTCCCAACGATGACGCGAATTTATTTTCGAACAATCAGAGTCGTCTAAATTACTCGTTTTTGAGGAGACGAGTGAGCTGGAGTACTCGTTTCAAATTGATCTTTCGAGAGCATTTCGATAGATCGTTCTCGGTCTCGTATCATCGTTATCGTATCGGTTCATAAACGTGTTAAAAGTTTCTGAATGCGGCCCATACCTTTTACCCACCCCACAGCAATTATTCAACTCTCGAAGAGGGGTTTTGAAATCAACCGCATTCCTCATGAGTGTTAGCTGTAAGTAAGCTGGCGGGGATCAAGTACTGAACGGTACCTGATTAAAACACCTAAATAAAAAAACATAAAAATAAAAGTGGTGGTCATATTAAACTTAAAAAAAACTGAGAAAGTGTAAATAGTTTCCAAAGATGATTATTTTTACCACCAGTAATAATTTATAAATTTCTTATAAATAATAACAGATCTGACTGGAACAGTTATCGCATCCAGGTTAGCCTGGTTTAGAGGCGTGTCATAGCCAATGAGGTCATACCGAGACGCGACTCTGCTGCTAAGGGGCAGGAACGGCTTACACTGCTGGTACCCCGTAACCGACGATTGTGGAACAGTTATTGTCATGACACGGGGTAAATTGTGCTAGAGGCGAGACATATCCAGTGAGGGGCAAGAGCAGCTTACGCTGCTGGAACCCTGTAACCGACTAATCGGACTGGAATAACTAAAAAGCAAGCTTTGCTTGCTCATGGATCCAATAACTTATGAAATTAGAGTAGATTTCCTTCCTATTTGTCAAAGAAAGACACTTGTGCATGATCTTTTTCTTACAAATTAGTCAATCCTACACTGACACATCTTGCGCGATAGATATTTTTCCAAGAATTTGCATACGTAAAATTATTTTTTAAGGATTACTTTTAATTTCTAAAGTGTGCACGAAAAGTCCTTAGATATTTCCAAAATTCATAAAATCTAGAAAAATAATCTAAGTAAAAACGATTTTCATTTTTGGCATCGGTTGGTCAGCAATAAAATTTTTTAGTTCAAAATGATGTTCACAGATGGCGCCATAGGGGTCCCGGCCCGGCACCCAAATCTTTTCATATTGAGTACTAAGACGGGTATCATTTTGAATATTTTGGAAATTAATTTCTTCAAGTAAAGGTCCAAAAATGAGTAAATTCCCAGTTTTCTAGGGCATATTTTCAAAAATTTTCTGAGGGAAGACCCCCAGACCCCATTTATTACTTGTTACTCATCGTATTATCAAGAAAACGATACTTTTAAGTTGAGTGAAATTCAGATCTTGCCTAGAAATATTCTAAAAATTACATTAAGCCTATGAATGGATGGGTGGAGGTATTTCAGAAAATTTCGCCCCCTACCTCGAAATGAGAATATGTCATTGGGGGCCCGCTTCTCAACCTTGTACCCGGGGCCCGATTTGGCTCTCGGCTGCCCTGGTATTCACAAAGTGGATATTTACTTTCTTTCTTAGGTTACACTAATGTTTGAATAAAATGGTAGCCACTCTTTGAAAAATAGAAATTTACTATACCATTATATATGTGAATAACGGAAAAAAACTTAATTTAAAAATAAAAATTGAAATTGCATTCAGCATTTAAATATTTTTTTTATTAAAACTTTTTATTTTCTACAAATAAGAACGTAATTGAAATATTAATAAACTTCAGGTTTAACTCTTCTCTCTTCTCTTCTAACTCTTTTAAATTATAAAATCAGCAAAATAAGTGGCAGGTAACGTTTAAATGCGACGACTTAAAGTTGTATTCAATACCAGCGCTCTAACCGTTAAGCCACAGGGATCCACATTGAGAAACGCAAATATTAACAAATTACAAAAGGTTTGGCTTAGTTCTGTGGGTTACTGTAATTTTAACAAGTGGCAAACCTTTGGCGATCGGGATTGGCGAAATATTTTCAAACCTTTTTTCCTATACCATGCGCACGGGGTTAATGTCTAGATTCCTATTAAGGGTCCTTGTAACGATTTTTTTGACTCCGACTGTACTTTTAGTAGACTAATTTATAAAGTCTGGAGGAAATTTCAACCTGAAAACGATATCATTGGGATTTAGAACACAGTTCGAATCATCCAATTGATCTTTCCTCACTTTAAACAATTATTTCTTATTTTATGAAGTCTTGATATACTTCTAATTTCATGTTATATTACCTTATTTTTTGCTTTTATTTTAATTTATATAAAGTTTAAGATCAATATTTTACAGAGTATAAATATTTGCTTTTTAATTTATTGCATAGCTTAGCTTCCTTAGAAAGATCTGATGCTTAACAAAATTTATTACATCAATTTCCCCTGCATCTGCATGCAATATGAAAAATTTATGTCTTAAATATAAGTCAAAAAATTGGAAATAAAGAAAGATAAATGAATACGCTTATAAATTTAAAGTCTAAAATCAACAAGGACATTAGGTAGCGAAAGGTTTCGTTTGGAATTGTAGCCGGTTACCCCGGGCGAAAGCAAGCGAGAAGAAGATGCGATCGTTACTTGGTGCTGTTTGTCATACTCTGATATTTGTTTATTGGCTAATTCTGGTGTGACGCACACAAACCGATCCAGAAAAGTATTCGATAAGCTGAATCGATTCGAAGATTAGTCTTTATAAGAGCACAAAAGTGCTCTTATAGAGACTAATTTTTGGGTCTTTATAAGAGAGTATTTTTATAAGAGCAGGTCGCTATAAGAGCTTCCACTGTATTAAAAAACTACATTATTGAACATAATCGAAATTCCATTTAATAGTTTTTGCGGAGTGAGAGTTCAAACCTCTCAAAGTGAAAATCAAGTTTTTTTTATGAAAATTATTAAATTCAAACCATGCTTCAAACTAACAGTGATTTTGACTCAACCCCGGTATGTTTACAATCCTAGATAAACGGCAGCTTTATCTTTTAGCTGTTGCAGTACTCTGAATTGTAATTCCCAGGGGAAGCCTTTCGACCAAGGAACACCTCCGTGATATGGGTGGAGTCGCTATACGTTCCCCGATTGTCTTCTAAATAATGAACGAAACGGCCTCAATAGCTCTATCACCCTACAGCTTCGCCGAAACACTCAGTTTTACCTACTCATCCTGTAAAATTTCCCAACCACATCACGTGAGAAGGTGGATTACATTTGCATTCTATTCGGAATTCTAAAGCATTCATCTGTCAAGAGTAAATTTGAAGGTATGAAAAAAAAGTGGTGAGCCTGTTGCTAGCACGTACACTTGCCGTTTTCATTTCATTCACTCAGGAGTAAAGGATACATAATAATAATAAAAAAAATATTACGACGTGTGCAGGTGAATTTTCGTATACAGGTAAAATCTGTCAAACAATGTTACTATAGAAAATTCCAATGGACAATTCCCGTATTTTTTAAAAATAGAAATAAAGCCTTTTTCGGAAAAACAAACTGTCAAATTTCAAATATCAGCATTGAAAGTTATAAACGATTATTTAATTATATATTTGAAAATAAAAATAGCTAAATTTGAGTACAGTGTTTTCAGGGGACGTCACAACAGGTTATTTTCTCTTAACTGTGTACCTTCTGTAGGGCTTTTAACTGTTGCTAAGGCCGTTGTTTATCTGTTGCTAAGGCGGTTTTCAGGTATGGGATCACGTGATTGCAAATGCTCCAATGGACTCTAACCGTCTGACGTCACACGGAACCAACACGTGACCTACTGAGCTTGCAATTGGTTACCACAGATACTACACTAGTACCCTAGTAGCATGAAACCTTGCGGCTAACCTTTTTCTTTTATTGTCATTGAGTCCTTACAAAAACCCAACAAATGGTTGGGTTGTGGAACCCATCCTCAATATTACAAAAAGGCCTATTTTTGAAAAACCAAAGAAAAGCCTTTCTGCGCATGCGTCATGTTCACTGGACAAGACGCGGCCTTTCAAGATGGACGCCGACCCAAGTTCAAGTGAGTAGCGTATTATTTAACTTTTTATTATATTTACTTTTAACTGCGATTGGCATTATGATTTATCATCGCCGGTTCATTGCATGTACTGTATCAAGCACTCAAACCGGAAAGTGTACGTAAACAATCCAATCCAATCATTGGATGGATTTGTTTACGTCCTTAATGCTGTGTAATTCGTTTTCAGCATAAGTATTTATGTCGACATTTTGTGCGAGATTTCTCTTCTTTGTTGTTTTTCCTGAAAGTTTCTCTTTTTTACCTCCAAATCACATAAGCAACCGAGTGGTGGTAAGTTCAAAACGTGAATTTGAATGAGTTGTGAAATGAATTGTAAGATCCTATGGTTCCTGCCCTATGCTATGCTTATCAACAATGCTATCGTATGATAACAATGCTTATCGTAGCTTTTAATGACATATTTTAAAATTTTAGTTGAGACAATAATATTCGGTACATGTCCTATGCTTTCTGTAGTTGTGTTAATGACCTATTATGTTTAAATTTCCTTCTCAAAATCTGATTAGTTTTTGTTTACAGTGTATGTAAATAACCTAAGAACATAAATTACATGCTGTACTATCATATTTACTACACATTAGGTAACTCTTGATATCTAAAAATCTTATGTGAAAACTTAATGTGAATATATCTCCCACAATGCAGAATTTTTTTTCTACCAAGCCACACCATAAAACCCAAAACAACCAACCATCTACCAAGCCACAGGACCTAGGTTTAAATTCTCACCCCCCTCAGATGGTTCATAGACTGAAAACCAAGTAGGATCTGGGATCTGGAATGAAAACAGTGGTCTTGTGTTATACCACGTAACTGGGATATTATACGCTAGTGCGCTAATGAGCTTATTGTAATCTTTTCATAATTCAATGTTTTGATAAAGTTATAACATCCCTTCGACTGAAGTAATCTAGGTCGACAAATGGTGCTTTTCATTTGCCATTCATTGTTAACTTCTTGTTTTGAAAATCTAACTATAAAATAGATTAATAATAACCGATTTGATACTAAAAAGTTTCAAACAGCGTTACTCGAGTGTTTGCTTTAAAATCACATAATGTAGTCCAAATTCAAAGTAGGTATTTAAAATTATTACCAACTATGTATTTTGAAACTTTTACATTCTTAAACAAAAATATGAGAATTGAACATATAGAACTAATACATTATTGACTCATTTCGTATGATAATGTTATAAATTTGGCCTTCAAATGGGATTCGTGACATCACTGACAAGAAAGGTTGGAATCTAGAATAGTTGCAACGTATTCAAAACAGGTCCTCCATGGCATACAGCTACTGCCAATTTAAACAGTCGTCAAACTTTGCGACTGCTCTACAGCTCTTTAGACAATCTCCCTAATTGCCGTGGATTCCCTTTTTGAATCTTTTAGAGATAATTTATCTTCAACGACTTACATTTAATCTCGTGTTCTATTATTAATGGTACTTATCCGTTAGCTGGGCACAAATGTCGCCAATTGTGAACTAAATGCTCGCCAAGCGAAGCGAATGACAATACAGTCCTGTGAAAACGAAAACAAATGCAGTAGGCGACGGTTGGGACAGAGAATTTTTTAATTCATTCTAAATTTTTTTCGGGATTTTTTTGCTTGTGCTCGTTTAACGGATAAGAACCATATTAGTTATTCACCCCTTTATGGGAACAGATTTGATGTAGGTTGAATGGTCACCAGTGGTGGATCCAGGGGGGTGGCATTCTGGAAAGTGCCCCTCCTTGGACCCAAACATACTCATAAGTACGAAAAAAGTCCCAAAAAGAACTCAAAATGAGTTAAAACCCAACTTTTGCAGGTCAAGTTTCAAAATTTTTTCTGGGGGAGGACCCTTATAGCCCCCAGCAGTACCAAAAGGGGATCTTGAGTGATACTTTTTAGAAAATCCCCAACATTTTGACATTTTTCTTGAAAGGTAAAGGTGATAGTCTGAAAAAGTGGCCCCTTCCTTGGAGGCGTGCTGGATCCGCGCCTGATGGTCACTGCTATAGAGCATTCGCCAAATTTGCAGTCACTGTGGCGGACCTATACCAAATCTGTTCCTATTTATGATACATATTCGTTACATATTTTTATAATGTTTTGTTTTAGATTCTGCAATAGGATGAATATTATGCTCCTGAAATTTGAAGGAAGTTATGTTCCACCTCCATCTACCATTTTGCTGGTCATTGGCCATAAGTAAGTAAATCAAATTAAAACTTCTAAAAGTTATCTCATGATTCTCATGTCACCTTAGATGTAGGTGAATCGTTTATGAACAGTTCCTTAAAAAAATTTGTGATTGGGTTTTGCTACGTTAAGATTAGAACTTTTCATTCATTGGGGGAACTAAAAACAGCTGAACACCAAGTAGCATTGTGCTTTAAAGCAGTGGTCTCCAACCCCCAGTCCGCAGACCGGTGCCGGTCCATGGATCAAATGGTACAGGGCCGCGGGTCGACCATTACATTGAAAATGAATTTAAATTCTTAGGTTTATACTCCAAATTAAAAACATCTGTGTTTCATTAAATTTTATTTATTTTAAAAAGGGGCCCGAAGGTAGTGACATAAATCATGCACACCATGAGAACCATCTTATTTTACCAAGAAAACTGAATAAAAACGCTTCATTAGAAATCCATAAATTTTTATATTCTTTTTTTGTGGCGAACTTGTTCAACCCGGAAGTAATGGTGACAGTTGTCTGAGTTTTTTGTTACAACTATAAGTTAATGAAAAGAAAATCCATTAAACAGTACATTTTTCTGCGAAACGGAAAGAAAAATAAAGAAAAAGTGTAATAATATCAATGCGCTTTGTCGGATTCATCTTTTTGTAAAGAATTGAAAATTTGCGTATTTTAAACTTCCGAAAATCCCATTACATCGAAAGTGAAACCAAAATCAATGCCACCCCCCAGCGGGCCGCGGTAAAATTATCAAACGTTGACCGGTCCGTGGTTGGTAAAAAGGTTGGGGAACACTGCTTCAAAGCACCATTTGTTTATCTGACAACCTAAAAACATAAATTATGTGCTATATCCTATTTACTTAACAAATTAGTTGTTCTTGGGGTTTTTAATTTCAATTTGAAGGTTTAAGTAATTTGAATTTTTTTATACTTCCTTAAACTTTGAGTTATCAAAGAGCAATTACTGCGGACTAAGCATTAGCTTCCTGGCCTGTATACGATGTAATGGGTTTATCGTTGGGTCGTAATTTTATTAGGATTCCGTAGTTGTTAAATAACTTTTTTTTATCTCTATTTTCTTCTAATAATGAGGTAAGTTTGTTTATTCTACCTGTTATTTCTTGTAATTTCAAATGAATGTTAGCAAGCATCATGATTTGGGTGGTTAACCAGGGTTTGTTGTTGATGTTTATTCAAGTTAGTATTGGGTTAATTTTCAAAATATCCATGTTATTGATATTCATATTTGATTTAAACCACTTTTAAAAGAATAGCAGTAAGACACAGTATCCTGAAAGAAGTGTTTATTTATTTTTGTAAATAGACGACATTAGTCATGACGTCACTTGCTTGTTTATAAACGTTAATTCCATCTGTGATTGGTTCCGTATGGAATTACTTCCAGTCACGAAACCAATCACGGATGGAATCAACGTTTCTAAACAAGCAAGTGACGTCACACTAATATCGTCTATTGCATACTGTTTGTTTACACCCCACAACTAGGATGTTATAATTAAGTATTTAGTATTGGGTTAATTTTCAAAATAGTATCAATGTTATTGATATTCATATTTGATTTAAACCACTTTTAAAAAAATTGCAGTAAGACACAGTATCATGAAAGAAGTGTTTATTTATTTTTGTAAATAGACGACATTACTCATGATGTCACTTGCTTGTTTGGATACGTTAATTCCATCTGTGATTGGTTCCGTATGGAATTACTTCCAGTCACGAAACCAATCACAGATGGAATCAACGTTTCTAAACAAGCAAGTGACGTCACACTAATATCGTCTATTGCATACTGTTTGTTTACACCCCACAACTAGGATATTATAATTAAGTAAATACAAGAAACTATTTAAATCAAAAGGAATTCATTGTTTTTAAAGAATTTGCTCTTTCCTAATTGCTGTGGATTCCCTTTTTGAATCTGTTAGAGATAATTAATCTTCAACGACTTACATTTCATCTTGTGTTTTATTATTAATTATTCACCCCTCTATGGGAACAGATTTGATGTAGGTTGAATGGTCACTGCTTTAGAGCATTTGCCAAGTTGGCTGTCGCTGTGGAGGACCTCTATCAAATCTGTTCCAATTAATGATATTCAAAACATTTATTACATATTTTTATAATATTTTTTTTAGATTCTGCAATATGATTAATTTGAAGGCTTAGAAGAAATGTTCTATCACCTGCCATTTGCTGGTTATGAGTAAGTATGTCAAATTAAAACTAAATTTAATGAACTATCTTTCTAAGTTGTTATTTAAAGGACTCTTTGTTTTAAAAGTCGTTATCTCAAAGTGACAGGGGAGGGAGGGGGTCAGAAATGTTGGGGAGAAAGTGACATGTTTTATGGACAGCCTCCTTAAAAAATTCACTGAAAATTTGTGATTGGGCTTTGCTACGTTGAGATTATAACTTTTCATTGATTGCAGAACTTAATATCTGAACACCAAGTAGCATTGTGCTTTAAAGCAACTTTTTTTCTCAGGTAGCAGCCTCCCCCGCAGCGATTACACCTACAGCTCATCGCCAGTCGCTCCAGCCAGTGCCCTATGATATCAATGCCCGGACCTCTCCTGCCACCCCGGAGTCTGTTTCCACCCAATTCCATCGTAAGTTTCTGCTTTTTGGATTACTCAATTGAAACTGTCGCATAGCTGCCAAGTACTCAGATTTTATTGGAGGGTTCTTATGTATTATCCCGTTGACAGTGCCGCTGAATTCAAAAAATTGGTTAAAGTCTATCGTCTGTTCTATACTTGTGTCGCTTAACGCTGTCGACGGGATATACGCAAGTACCTAGTTACTGAGATTTTCATCTTTACTCTGATAATCAGATTTCCCCCTTAAAACTCTAGTTTTTTAAATTGCAATTAGTATATTAATGTTATCTCACAGTGACAGGGGAGGGAGGGGGTCAGAAATGTTGGGGAGAAAGTGACATGTTTTATGGACAGCCTCCTTAAAAAATTCACTGAAAATTTGTGATTGGGCTTTGCTACGTTGAGATTATAACTTTTCATTGATTGCAGAACTTAATATCTGAACACCAAGTAGCACTGTGCTTTAAAGCAACTTTTTTTCTCAGGTAGCAGCCTCCCCCGCAGCGATTACACCTACAGCTCATCGCCAGTCGCTCCAGCCAGTGCCCTGACATCAATGCCCGGACCTCTCCTGCCACCCCGGAGTCTGTTTCCACCCAATTCCATCGTAAGTTTCTGCTTTTTGGATTACTCAATTGAAACTGTCGCATAGCTGCCAAGTACTCAGATTTTATTGGAGGGTTCTTATGTATTATCCCGCTGACAGTGCCGCTGAATTCAAAAAATTGGTTAAAGTCTATCGTCTGTTCTATACTTGTGTCGCTTAACGCTGTCGACGGGATATACGCAAGTACCTAGTTACTGAGATTTTCATCTTTACTCTGATAATCAGATTTCCCCCTTAAAACTCTAGTTTTTTAAATTGCAATTAGTATATTAATGTTATCTCAAAGTGACAGGGGAGGGAGGGGGTCAGAAATGTTGGGGAGAAAGTGACATGTTTTATGGACAGCCTCCTTAAAAAATTCACTGAAAATTTGTGATTGGGCTTTGCTACGTTGAGATTATAACTTTTCATTGATTGCAGAACTTAATATCTGAACACCAAGTAGCACTGTGCTTTAAAGCAACTTTTTTTCTCAGGTAGCAGCCTCCCCCGCAGCGATTACACCTACAGCTCATCGCCAGTCGCTCCAGCCAGTGCCCTGACATCAATGCCCGGACCTCTCCTGCCACCCCGGAGTCTGTTTCCACCCAATTCCATCGTAAGTTTCTGCTTTTTGGATTACTCAATTGAAACTGTCGCATAGCTGCCAAGTACTCAGATTTTATTGGAGGGTTCTTATGTATTATCCCGCTGACAGTGCCGCTGAATTCAAAAAATTGGTTAAAGTCTATCGTCTGTTCTATACTTGTGTCGCTTAACTTAATGGCTGTCGACGGGATATACGCAAGTACCTAGTTACTGAGATTTTCATCTTTACTCTGATAATCAGATTTCCCCCTTAAAACTCTAGTTTTTTAAATTGCAATTAGTATTGTGTAAAAAGGAGATTAGAAAACGCAGTGCCCCACTTTTTTTTTATTGCTACATGTTGAAATTAAAATTTTTCTTGCATCATGCAATAAAACATCTTTTTCCCTTGGCAGCAAGAGCAGCAGCAGACTTCTATGATAGAAATAGGCTGACTAGCCCACGAATTCCCCCACTAACTAGCAGCAGCGAGTAGCTTCTTCAGCGCTAGGGTATGATGTGACAGCAGGATCCAGGGATGCACTGTCAGAAAAGTAAAGAAAAGCTGACGGGTGAGTTAAGATATTATTTTAGTCGCATTGCTACGTTTATGACCCAGCCCAGTAAAGAATTTAAAAGACAAAAACAAACGTAGAAATTCAAACCATTTGAGCCTGAACTAGAGTCCTTGGCCAAAATCGAAAACAGCCAAAAGGTAAAAGTCTTCTACCACTGGGTCAACTCTTAGTGAGCGCGGCTCTCAGGGGTGTCTTATCGGTGTTTGCAAATTTCATATTTACTCCTATAATTAGATTTCCCCCTTAAAATTGCTATCAGTATTATGTAAAGGAAATTGGGGTTAGAAATTTTAGTATACTTTAATCGGATTATAAGAGAAGATAGAAAACGAAAATCGAGGTTCTTTGCAGCCATGAGGTTGGCAACTACGCTGTCATATGTGACCCAGTGAACAGTAAAACCATTTTACATAGCTTTATTTCTTGTATGATATTAAAAACTAAAATGCAGCGTTAGAAAATGGAAAAATAACTCACTGGTTCTGCTAACTATTACTTTGCAAATCTTACTGGTCCTCAACCAAAATGACTTGTCTGGCAAATTAAAAAGAAAAGGTTCCAATTTATTTAAAGTAGTTACTGCAGTTAAAGTGAATACCAAATATTAATTCTAAAAAACTAAAAATATCTATTAAGTACACTTTTCTTGATGAAATGTTAGTATTTCTCTAATTGATATAAAATTTCTAATTAGTTATGCAGCAAAAAAAAGAGACTAGAACTGGAGAGTGAGATATTTTTCCCCCACTGGTCTGCTGGACTAGTGATTTTCTGAGTAGTGGCCAGAGCCTATTTTCAGTCGTCTCGGACCAGTGTTAATTTTGATCACTGCTGATATGCTATCTCTCAAATGTATATATTATATGTAATTATAGTAGGTTCACAGTTTGGGGAAATGGGTTTGCACTATTTTTCAATTTGCACTATTTTTTTCATTGAGGGCTTATTCCCACTTATAAGAAATTTTAAAATTATATTTCTTAATCTCTATGCAAATGGATCAAAGAGTATAATGAAACTCATGTTTGTTTTAATTTTTTATAATTTATGATATTTACTAATATTTTGCAGTTAATGTTTTCCAGAAGTTTTTAACACATTTAAAAAGCTTGTAAAATTTCTTATTTTAAAAAATGTGCATTTTACCTTGGTTAAAATATAAATATTGATTTGTCAATAGTACATAAACATCAAACCTTGTTTTTCCCATTTTCCCCACCTGGCTCTACAAATTATATTTCAAAATGAAAATTTTGGCAACCAAGGAATTTACATAAATTGTTTGGACTTCAGTCCACCAGTGGCCAACCATTGGTCTATAATTTTCTGCATTATATTGAATATTATTTAGAATTAATTTTTTAAGTCAGTAACGTTAATTTAAACTTTCGGGGTTGGCACTTTTATGTATTCTCATTCTCTTATCGCTTGAGATGTTTTCGATGAAGTGGCACGTTCAATGGGTTAATGCGAAAGTACTTTTTTTAATAGTTAAAAATAAAATTGCTAAATTTTTTTTGCAGGAGCTGTCAGTTGCATTTGATGTCCCCTGAAATAGTATTATTTGAATCATTTTTTTAAACAAATTTTAATTATATTACATTTTTAAGTTTAGTTATTACCTTCACAGTTTATATTTAATGTATATTTTTTTATATGAACTCTTTAACCTTAATCCCTGTGATGCTAGAAAGCTGTTTGTAAAATTTGTTGTGTTTGTATCAGTTGTTCAATAAACTTGATTTTTCTTACATTTAATGTGTTGAAATAAGTTTTTTAAATAAAAATGTGTCCATCTTGAATTATACTTCTATTTAAAGGTAAGTTTTTTCATTAGTGCTTTAGAGCCTAAATTAAACAAAATTTTTGTAGAAATTAAAATATATATGTATATTTTGTTTTTATGAATTTTAAAAACTTAATTTTAAATTTATTTTATTACTTCATTTTACTGTATTTACTTAATAATTACTTTGAAGTATTCTGTAATCATACAGCATAAAATTCGAGTTACTTTTTGTTAAAAGTGGTGTGTTCACCTAGCTAAAAAGTTGTGATAAATTATTTTTATCTCCTGAGTTATAAGTTTAGTATCGCATTTTTAATTTTTTCGATGTTTCTTTATTGAATTATGATACAAAATTTTCCCTGAAAATATGTATTATATACTGTGCAATATTTCGGGAAAAATTTTGCGACATCATATAATTTAACAAAGAAACTCCGAAAAAAATAAAAAATGCAATATTAAACCTAAACATCAATATTGAATCAAGATTTTTTGGAAACCTTACAAAAACCAATGACCGCAATAATGAACGAAGGTTTTTTGGCATTGGTTTCCGCAGTCTACACGAAAAAATTTTTTTCTAAGGTTGTTATGAAACCTTTCAAAAACCTGGCTAGAGAGCATTGAAACAGGGTTTTCTTGTCTATCCTTGAAAAAACCTGTGCCTATAACCTTGTAGAAGGTTAATCCGCAAGGTTACGCAAAAGGTTGGCAATGTCAACTAGCGTACCTTTTTCTTAGGTTATCCTAAGGTTTTTTCGGGGTTATCGGGTTGCAAATAAAACCCTCAAAAAACCTTTTTTGGGTTGCAATGCAAGGGTAAAAAAACCTTCAAAAAACCAAAAAATGCTATCTGGGTAGATCTACTAGTGTAGTATCTGTGGTAACCAATGAACTATAACCGTCTGACGAACCGTCTGAGGTCACGTGTTGGTTCCGTGTGAAGTCTCGAACCAAATAGGCGGTTAGAGTCCATAGAAGAATTCCACGGCTAGTCAATTTCTGTAACTGTTAACCTTCTGTAGGGCAAAAAACTGTAACCCTTCGGTTGCTAAGGCCGTTGTTAGGTCCAAGTCATGTGATTGAAAATGCTCTGTTGACCTCGAAACTCTCATGACGTAATTTGATACAAACAAACATAACATAAACTAGTAACAGCCAATCAAGAGAGTTCTTGATTGGCTGTTACTAGTGTTTTCTGTACCAACGGACTTCACACAACTATTTGTGACGTAGCAGTCGTTTTTGCGCCCTTTTTAAAAGACGAGTTTTGAAATTAAATAGAGAAACAATAATTAAGAATCAGCATCAAACAATTTTTGCGAAAAAATTTCTTTTTCAACCATCTCGATCTATCATATTAAAAAAATAATAAAATGCGGGAATTGTCCATTGAAGAGCAGAGCCACAGTGGGATAAAATTAAACGTATTTATTTAATACTTAAAATCCGAGCACAATAACAGATATATTATCATTTGCAATCCTCTGGCATTACAAGAGTTAACTACAATCCATATAGCTAGCTGAGGGGACGTAGATTCCTACGTCATAGAACTTAAATCCTTTCAGTTCCTTTTGAATTGTTAATTTCATTATTATAACAGTTATTAAAGTATTTCTTAAGATTTTTTTTCTTTGGGTACTCAACATAAATTTTAGAACGTAAATTGCAATATAATTTTGTAGGTCAGAGCTATTTTTTGGTAAGGGAAGTGAATTATTCCTTTAAAGAAAAAATACAAACTCATAAAAAAATTAATATTTTTATTTTGAATTTTTCACCTACATAATATATCCTCCCCAGACTACAAAAACTATTTTAGAAACTACAATAAGAAACACATATCCTCTAAGGAGTAGGTATATTATACTGTTTTAGCAAGGAATGAACTATATGCTTCAGATCTGTTTGATTTGTATTATTATTTATTTTACTTTTTGATAAAAAATATATTTCATTATGAATAAGTGAAATCATTATCTGAATAAAACACGATCGCTTAAAGAATTATCCCATTTTAATAGAAACTAATAAAACCCAAGATAGATTTTAATTTGAAACGATTAAAATTCGATTTTAATCCTCAACATTGGTTCCTATATTCCACAGCATCGTTTTCTGAGCCTAGTACGTCATTACGCGGAAGGAGAAAATGGGTAAACACAAAGCCTGTTGGGTTGCTAGGAAGAGTTTCCGGTACGCAAATCGTGATAAAAAGACGATATGTATGTTACGGGCAATGTGATAAATTCGGGCATTATTATAATGCCCGGGCAATGTGATAAATTCAGTGGAATTTATGAATGAAATTTATCACTTTGCCCGCCTCCACTTCGGGCATTATTAATAATGCCCGATTAATCACTTTGCCCATAACATATACATGGGTTTAACGAAATGACACAAGGACACAAGAACCCCTTCACGACTCTTCTATAATTTCATGTAACCAAAAATTATAAAAATAATATGCAACCAACTTGGAGATTTATTTTTCCAGTTTTGCGGATATAATTGGATTCATCATATTTAATGACCCTAGTAAATTTTTTATTAATCACCACTTTTAAAGTAAAGTCAACAAATATAATTAAATGTTACTTTAACTTTTAAAGGTCTTTGAGAAAAATTCAATTTTTAAATCTGATCAATCTCGGATATGTCATTAATGAAGTATACTTATTACTTGTCAGCCCAGCGTATCCGGAGTTCAGTATGTGACTACGCGGAAGGAGAAAATAGGTCAACAGAAATCCTGCTGGGTTGCTAAGAGGAGTTTCGGTACGCAAATCGTGATAAAAAGACACTATACATACATGGGTTTTTAACAAAATAATCATATTTTTAAATTAACGTTCTTCATTTCACTCAAAATTCAGACACCGTGATGGGAACTACTTTGTTTGTTATAGACGTCTTAGGGTCAACAAACATTGCTGTCTAGTATAGTAGATGTTAACGTGATTATCAAAATCAAACACTGCTCCAAACAAAATACACACGAAATCTCTTATATAAGATGCGTGTCATCAACCAATCAGGGCTCTTATTTTCCTTCAGCGTAATCAAGTGCGCGCACTCTTTATACACGAGAAGAATTTGGCTCGTTTCCATGGAAACAGCCATCCGCTCATTTGGCGGGTCTTTCCAAAGGGGTATCCGCGCGGAACAAATTGCTCATTAGGACCTCCTCAAACTTTTGTCTCGGCAACGTTCTTTTCGATAAACGGTTTTATCGCCTCCTCCTCAAACTTCACTACAAATTTCCGATTGAAATGTACGGGATCGTTTGAACCGGTTCGATGAAAGCACATCGGAACCCAAGTATGCAGGTTGTTTATATACAAACAAATAAAATTGTCGACTTTTTGCCTGGTGAGCATAATCTTGTAAATAGAACCCATTTATAACGACACCCATTTATACCCCATAGACAGTTATTTTGAACTGCATTTTTGACTTTGACTGCTTTGAATCACCCCGAATACTCATTTCAAAGGGGAAGTTTCACCATAACCACCCTGCATATGTCCTACTCAAAAATAAACCTTTGTCATGATAAATAGAACTATTGTGGAACTGGATTTTTTCCAGAAACTATTGTGGAACTGGAAATTTTTAGACCGTTCATGAAATGCAATTGAGCCTTCTTGAGTTACATCGACTGTTACACCTAACGTTAGCTTTCTTGCACGCACATCTTTTTGTAGTGCATTGCACGAAGTTCTGCACGAGCATTGAAAAAATCTTTGCCCACCACTGTAATTTTTCACTTCCCTCAGGGAAAGAATTTTTTTCAAGTCTATGTCATCACGTGTAAAGAACTGAGAGCCAGCTGGTAAAAGGTTTTCGGGCCGGAACCAACCTACTATGCGCCATTCTTTATGGTAAACGCACATGAATGTTGAGCGCGGAATTTAACTTGTTTTAAGATATTTATTTGCTTTACAAATATTACACGATCGGCAAAACAGCTACGAGACATTTCATGAACTGTCTGAAAGATTTAGCCCTAAGGGCCACCGTAAAGTTTTATTACATCCAGTGCTTGGATGTAATAAAACAATTTGCGGCCGGACCACCAGCAGTTTATCTCCCCTATCTCCCTCAATCTCTTTGTATCTCTCCTCGCACTCGCCCCTGAGAGCTGTCGAAAATTCACCACATGAAGACACCGGCGCCATAAACTCAGGTTTCTTCCTGGAGATAATTGTTTTATTACATCCAAGTTTTATTACATCTAGAAAGTCTACGGCCCACTTTAGACAGATCGTGTAATTTCCAGAATTACATGATGCGACTAAATCTTTCAGACAGTTCATGAAATGTCTCGTAGCTGTTTTGCCGATCGTGTAATATTTGTAAAGCAAATAAATATCTTAAAACAAGTTAAATTCCGCGCTCAACATTCATGTGCGTTTACCATAAAGAATGGCGCATAGTAGGTTGGTTCCGGCCCGAAAACCTTTTACCAGCTGGCTCTCAGTTCTTTACACGTGATGACATAGACTTGAAAAAAATTCTTTCCCTGAGGGAAGTGAAAAATTACAGTGGTGGGCAAAGATTTTTTCAATGCTCGTGCAGAACTTCGTGCAATGCACTACAAAAAGATGTGCGTGCAAGAAAGCTAACGTTAGGTGTAACAGTCGATGTAACTCAAGTTAACCATGTACCATGTGTAAATAAATAAAAAAGACGAGAGATTTTATATTTCACATTTTGTAAATGAGTGAAAAATAAAATTTTATTCATAAATAAATAAATTTGGCTGCTTTAACTAATATCTTATCTTTTTTTTAGTTTATTCCTTTTCAGTAATCAATTACTCCTAGATATTACACTATCGACAAAACAGCAATTACACATTTCATGAACGGTCTAAAAAATTTAGACGTATCATGCAATTCGGGAACATTGCACGTTATACGATCTGTCTAAGTCTCAGTTGCATTTCTTGAACTGTCTAAAAATTTTAGCCACTTCGTATAAGTGATCGATCATTACACGATCTGGCTGCAGTTCATGAAATGTCTGATTTCACGATCTGTCTACGACATATACATGGGTTTAACTAACTATCATATTAACTATCTATCATTAACTAATCATATTTCAAAATTCACGTCCTTCATTTCACTCAAATTGGATTTGGAATGGATTTGTTTGTTAATGATATCTTAGGGTCAGGAAACGTTACTTTCTAGTATAACTGCTGTGATGTAACCAAACTGTAATAAATTGTCTGCTCTCTAAGAATTGATGGACCAAAAAGAAACCTTGTTTTATCTGGTAGATATAACATAATATAGTTAGACACCCTGCATACGAGAGCTGCGAGTTAGAATTAGTCAATAATGGGATATTATAGAGGATTTTTTTTTTTACATTTTAAATTTTTTTAAAAATTGTTTGTTATTTTCAATATTATGACACCAAGGTTATAAAAAAACAGGAGAAGTTATGTAAAATGAATTAAAAAATCAATCTGGTTGCAAATCTCTTAAATTAGACCAGGGTTTCCCAAACTTTTTCATGCATCGACCCCTTGGGAGTAGTTCACCAAAGCCATCGACCCCCTTTCAAAAATCCAACTAAATTCTTTATGAAAAAAAATTAAAAATGAAAATTTAACTAAAATTTAACAGCCGGTCTCATTCACTAGTAATGTACTGTTCAACCTGGAAAATTCATTGGTGAACAATATAAGACAACCAAAAAGCATTAATCACTCAAAACTTTGATATAAAAATAAGTATGTAAAGAAAGTTCAAAGGATCAGGAAAAATCTTTGAATCATCCACAGCAATGTATTTTACAATAAGATAGCAAAATTTTATCAAAATAAAAAAAACACTGCAAAGAAGAAAGAAATTTTGAAACATTCGAAATAAGCTAAATTAGAATAAAAGTAAATAATTTTAATTATTAAATTCAGAAACAAATTTATTAAAATTGTCATTATTACAATGCAATTATGGGTAATTACGAATAGATTCAATGGGAGAGTGTGCCTGATGCTGGACTGCCAAAGAGGGTATTTGGTTTAAAATTACTTATTATTATTCTTTTTCGCAGTTGAGATAATTTAATCTACGAATAAATTGCAATTTTTTGCTTTAAAAAAGATTCACTAAGTTTAAACTGCTTTATAGCTTTTTAAAATAACATTCTGATGTTATACTCGGGATTACCACGTTTCCGATAAAAAAAATGACAAAACAAAATGTGGCTATAGTGCTTTGAAACGTCTGCTGCTTATTTTATTAAAAATTTAATTTTTTTTTTCAAAAATTTTTAACTTTTATAAAAATTTCTAAAACAGTATTATGTTATAAAAACCACAGGGTTGGCAAGTTTCGGCCGCAAGTGGAAAAACGCAGTAATGAAAAAAATTAGATTTTTGCCAGCAAAAGTATTTTTGACCCATAATCATAATCTTTAAACTTCTTTTTATAAAAGACATATATCTGTTAAAAATGAAACAATCGATGAAATATCAAATTATCAAATAATATCCCTATCTTGACATTTCAAATATGAAATTCAAATATGACTCTTATAAGAGTCATATTTGAATTTTTATTACATAAAAATATCTGTGTGGCAGAATTATAGACCTTATTGAAAATGTTTTAAAACCAAGTCTTTTTACACCATATAAAAAATTTGACTTTCCGATTTTTCACAACATTATTAGTTAAATATTTTATTAGTAACACACAAGCTGGTTTTTTGGCTTTTCTGTTTTTATGACTGTTTTACTTTCATCGACCCCCTACCGACCCCTAAAGCTTCATCGACCCCCTACCGACCCCTAAAACCTCGTCGACTCCCCATCGACCCCCTTTAAACCTTCATCGACTCCCAGGGGGTCGGTATCGACCACTTTGGGAAACCCTGAATTAGACAATATATTAGCAAAGTTTCATTTTTTTACAGATAAGATTATGACAAAAGTTATAAGAAACACTGCTAGTTGAGATGTTTTGATGGTGTTTTATATTATTTTATATTATAATTCAAGATGATTTTTTTTGTTTCTTCATTGGATCCGTTTACTAAGCATCAAAGTCTTTCAAATTTCTTCTCCCTATACACACTCCCTAAGTTGCTTAGTTTCACAATCATCACCACTTAATTGTTGATATATAAAAATTTATAGATAAAATTCCTTTATATAATGTGTTAACGAAGCCAAAGTTAAACTTATAAATTCTACTCAACAATGACTGTGAGTGGATAATTTAAAACTCATCAAAATTCTTAAAAAGGACATGGAGGTAGTGTTAAAAGAATGTTTCAAAAAATGGAGGGCTAATTATAAATACTACGCCGGAGAAGTTTTATTAGTAATACCTTCATAAATCAAGACACTTTCGAATTACGTATCAGGTTTAGGGGGCGTATGTTATAGCTTGTAGCTCACGGTATTTCCTCATCTATAAGACATTCGAATATTTCTAATACTATTGAGCTTAATTTACCAATTCAAAATTCCGGTCCTAAGTACAATTTTTTATGTGAAGTTGCTGAATTTCCCAATCTGTACAGTTATATGGTTTAAATAAATTTTTTATATAAAATACCTTTGGAGGTGTCATTAACAACATAGAGCATTTTCAATCACATGACTCGGACCTAACAACGGCCTTAGCAACAGAGGTGTTACAGTTGTTTTTTTGCCCTACAGAGGTTAACAGTTACAGAAAATGACTAGCCGTGAAATTCGTCTATTGGAGCATTTGTAATCACGGGATCCCATACCTAAAAATCGCCTTAGCAACAGATAAACAACGGCCTTAGCAACAGTTAAAAGCCCTACAGAAGGTACACAGTTAAAAGAAAATAACCGGTTGTGACGTCACCTGAAAACACTCTATTGAGCGTAATTTACCAATTCAAAATTTCGGTCCTAAGTACAATTTTTTATGTGAAGTTGCCGAATTTATACCTTTGGAGGTGTCATCATTAACAACATAGCCATAGTCCTACCTGTAATAGAGCATTTTCAATCACATGACTCGGACCTAACAACGGCCTTAGCAACAGAAGATGTTACAGTTTTTTGCCCTACAGAGGTTAACAGTTACAGAAAATGACTGGCCGTGGAATTCTTCTATTGGAGCATTATCAATCACATGACCCCAAACTTAAAAACCGCCTTAGCAACAGATAAACAACGGCCTTAGCAACAGTTAAAAGCCCTACAGAAGGTACACAGTTAAAAGAAAATAACCGGTTGTGACGTCACCTGAAAACACTCTATTAATTGTGGGGCACTAGTACATTATTTTAATTACTAGTACACTACAATATATTTTAAAATATCCACTCACTGTTAATGTTGAGTATATAGAGCTTTTTCAGGTGACGTCACGACCAGCTATTTTCTTTTAACTGTTAACCTTTGTAGGGCTTTTAACTGTTCCTAAGGCGGTTGCTAGGTAACGTGGTATCTGTTGCTAAGGTGGTTTTTAGGTATGGGGTCACGTGATTGCAAATGCTCCAATAGAAGAATTCCACGGCTAGTCATTTTCTGTAACTGTTAACCTCTGTAGGGCAAAAAACTGTAACATTTCTGTTGCTAAGGCCGTTGTTAGGTCCGAGTCATGTGATTGAAAATGCTCTATGCACAACACAAATTGTGCATGTGCACTCACTTTTTATTTTGAATTTAAAATTTAGAGAGAAAATATGGAGCCACAGAGATAGTGGGGTTAAGGTATTTAAAGAATAAATACTATAATGTATACTTCCGATTCCAATTATTCGGCGGACTTTTTTTTAACCATCCCTTCAAACAGAGTTTAACATCAACTCGAACACAAAAAGGACGTTTCACCCATCACACATAATTTCACGATTGCTGCAAATCTTGACAGAGTTTTAGCTCGATTCCCCCGAGAGAGAGACATAACCTATCACAATAACGTCGTTTTGACGGCCAAATCCTCTCTTTCCTCGCTCGCTCTTTAAATAATTAAATAGTTTTTTTGTTGACGAAGCACAAAATCGTCTGAGGCAATTTAAGACCTCGAATAATAAGAGGGAGGAAATTACCCTGACATTGTATCCGATAAATCACGGACTCGTGACGTGAGTACCTCGACACTTGAGACAAAGCGACCGAGTTGATGAATCGCCCAGTTTGGAGGAAAATAAAAAGGCTCATGTAGCGTATATTTCTCTATTTTCCACTTCGTAGGATGCGAGCGAGAGCCCTGATTGGTTTGTCAGATGATTGTCACTCCAAATATGGGATTTACAGTCGATTTGATTGGTCCATAAGTGGAGATGGAAACCTTATGGAGTGGAATCGGAGAATTTCCTTATTCCACTTCGTAAGATGCGAGCGAGAGCCCTGATTGGTTTGTCAGATGATTGTCACTCCAAATATGGGATTTATAGTGGATTTGATTGGTCCATAAGTGAAGATGGAAACCTTATTATGGATTTCCTTATTCCACTTCGTAAGATGCGAGCTAGAGCCCTGATTGGTTTGTCAGATGATTGTCAAACTAAATATGGGATTTACAGTCGATTTGATTGGTCCATAAGTGAAGATGGAAACCTTATTATGGATTTCCTTATTCCACTTCGTAAGATGTGAGAGAGAGCCCTGATTGGTTTGTCAGATGATTGTCACTCCAAATATGGGATTTACAGTCGATTTGATTGGTCCATAAGTGAAGATGGAAACCTTATTATGGATTTCCTTATTCCACTTCGTAAGATGTGAGAGAGAGCCCTGATTGGTTTGTCAGATGATTGTCACTCCAAATATGGGATTTACAGTTGATTTGATTGGTCCATAAGTGAAGATGGAAACCTTATTATGGATTTCCTTATTCCACTTCGTAAGATGTGAGAGAGAGCCCTGATTGGTTTGTCAGATGATTGTCACTCCAAATTTGGGATTTACAGTTGATTTGATTGGTCCATAAGTGAAGATGGAAACCTTATTATGGATTTCCTTATTCCACTTCGTAAGATGTGAGAGAGAGCCCTGATTGGTTTGTCAGATGATTGTCACTCCAAATTTGGGATTTACAGTTGATTTGATTGGTCCATAAGTGAAGATGGAAACCTTATTATGGATTTCCTTATTCCACTTCGTAAGATGTGAGAGAGAGCCCTGATTGGTTTGTCAGATGATTGTCACTCCAAATATGGGATTTACAGTCGATTTGATTGGTCCATAAGTGAAGATGGAAACCTTATTATGGATTTCCTTATTCCACTTCGTAAGATGTGAGAGAGAGCCCTGATTGGTTTGTCAGATGATTGTCACTCCAAATATGGGATTTACAGTCGATTTGATTGGTCCATAAGTGAAGATGGAAACCTTATTATGGATTTCCTTATTCCACTTCGTAAGATGTGAGAGAGAGCCCTGATTGGTTTGTCAGATGATTGTCACTCCAAATATGGGATTTACAGTTGATTTGATTGGTCCATAAGTGAAGATGGAAACCTTATTATGGATTTCCTTATTCCACTTCGTAAGATGTGAGAGAGAGCCCTGATTGGTTTGTCAGATGATTGTCACTCCAAATTTGGGATTTACAGTTGATTTGATTGGTCCATAAGTGAAGATGGAAACCTTATTATGGATTTCCTTATTCCACTTCGTAAGATGTGAGAGAGAGCCCTGATTGGTTTGTCAGATGATTGTCACTCCAAATTTGGGATTTACAGTTGATTTGATTGGTCCATAAGTGAAGATGGAAACCTTATTATGGATTTCCTTATTCCACTTCGTAAGATGTGAGAGAGAGCCCTGATTGGTTTGTCAGATGATTGTCACTCCAAATTTGGGATTTACAGTTGATTTGATTGGTCCATAAGTGAAGATGGAAACCTTATTATGGATTTCCTTATTCCACTTCGTAAGATGTGAGAGAGAGCCCTGATTGGTTTGTCAGATGATTGTCACTCCAAATTTGGGATTTACAGTTGATTTGATTGGTCCATAAGTGAAGATGGAAACCTTATTATGGATTTCCTTATTCCACTTCGTAAGATGTGAGAGAGAGCCCTGATTGGTTTGTCAGATGATTGTCACTCCAAATTTGGGATTTACAGTTGATTTGATTGGTCCATAAGTGAAGATGGAAACCTTATTATGGATTTCCTTATTCCACTTCGTAAGATGTGAGAGAGAGCCCTGATTGGTTTGTCAGATGATTGTCACTCCAAATTTGGGATTTACAGTTGATTTGATTGGTCCATAAGTGAAGATGGAAACCTTATTATGGATTTCCTTATTCCACTTCGTAAGATGTGAGAGAGAGCCCTGATTGGTTTGTCAGATGATTGTCACTCCAAATTTGGGATTTACAGTTGATTTGATTGGTCCATAAGTGAAGATGGAAACCTTATTATGGATTTCCTTATTCCACTTCGTAAGATGTGAGAGAGAGCCCTGATTGGTTTGTAAGATGATTGTCAAACTAAATATGGGATTTACAGTCGATTTGATTGGTCCATAAGTGGAGATGGAAACCTTATGGAGTGGAATCGGAGAATTTCCTTATTCCACTTCGTAAGATGCGAGCGAGAGCCCTGATTGGTTTGTAAGATGATTGTCACTCCAAATATGGGATTTACAGTCGATTTGATTGGTCCATAAGTGGAGATGGAAACCTTATGGAGTTGAATCGGGGAATTTCCTTATTCCACTTTGTGAGATGTAAGCAAGAGTCCTAATTGGTTTGTCAAATCACGGCTTACTGGATACTACAGACTAGCCGAGTTTTCAACAATGAAAACCATTTGACAACTTTTCCCGCTTGGATCGCCTCAAGTCCTACCTATCACCCACCGTCTTCAACATTGTGGTTATGCTTTGCCAGTTTGTCCAATATTGCCATCTGGATTTTTGATTTTTTCCTTACTCGGCTAGCCTGTATAGTATCTAGTAAGCCGTGGTCAAATAAAATAAAATCAATCAAATTTTTATTATTATTTTCAAAATCAAGTAAGCAAAACTAAGAAAGCAAAATATTAATAGCAAAGCGGAAAAATCCCGTTTTGGTGAAAAAACAATTATTACAGTCCCCCCCAAAAAATATATAAAAACAAACATGGACACAATATGAACAAGTAAAATACAAGTAGAGTAATTTAATAAAAATCAAAGGAAAGGAAATGGCACAGCTAGTATCTGAAATGAACTTTTGCTTCTATTTAATTGAGAAAAAAATATCCAGATCATCTATGTCAATTAGGAATCGAAATAATAAGAATTTAAATTTTATATAAATTTGGAATACCTAATCTATTAAACAAAAGGTAAATTGTTAAATAAGTTAGGGGCTAGGTAAGGAAACTAACTGCGAAATATTAAATTAGGGAAACGAGGAACTTGATAATTTTGTTGTTGGTCTTCTGTCAGAAACATTAATTTTCATATCAAAAATATTTTTATTAAACAAAAAGAGTATTGTATAAAAAAAGCAATGTGACTAACAGATAAAAGATTTACATTTTTTAAATAATATTGAGGAAGAACGGGAAAATTTAACATTTTAAATAATTTTTTTTGGATTGATATTAATGGAAATAAATTGGTTTTATACTCTATTATTACTCTCCGTATTATTTTTCCATTATTTATTAATGAATAATACCGGGAGTAATATAAAATAAACAGAAATGGTTTATGGATTTTAATTTTAAGATGATGAAATTTTAAAGAGATAGTCAGATGACAGTAATTTCAAATATAGAACACCGAGCACCAAAACACGGATGAGTGTTTTAACCAGGGTTTGAAATGGTTATCATAAAGGTTCAATGCAAATAAAAAAATTCTTTCAGAACTATGCATTCTTGTTTGAAATTGCATGAAAGAAACGCATATTTAAATGAAAGGTTTTATTTTTCCTCGATCTTTCCTCATTGTCTACTGTGATTTGATTAGTCACTGGTCAACAGGAATAATATTTCCTAGGTGAAATTTCGGTTGTGGTATTTATAATTAATTTCGTCATGGAAATAAGAGAAAACGAAATTAAAAATTTCCAGTAGCTCTTGATTGAGCAAAGAACAAATTTAAAATTTTGAAATTTTGCAAATGGAACGAATTTATAGAGGAAAATGGAACAGTGACAATGTATACTGAGACAACCTAAAAACAAGTATAAGCGACTGCATAAAATATATACTTTAGTGAAGAAACAGCAGTGAAGCTCAGACCAAAATCTAATGTCAACAAAACCAATAAACTAAAATGTCTAATATCACATTCCCGAACAAAAATTAAGGACAGTTTAAATTAAATTAATTTTATTTTTATGAAAACGATCTCATTTTGAATTGCATTTACTATATAATTTCTACTTAATAATTTGTATAATATGTGTGGTGGACCAAACTTTATTAACAGATTTTCACAGTTAAGCTCAAAATTTTTACATTTTAATTATAGTCCTTGAAAAAGATGACAATTAGTTATTGCTTTTTATTAAAGCGAAAAATTCCTTTAACTCTAAATTCCTTTGATTTTTTTTCCCTTTTTGTTTGACGGTGTATGTTGTTGTTTCTAATACCACTTGGAATATCCAAGCTCCATACAGAAAGCACGTTGTATGTACTCTACTGGACTAAACAAAAATATAAATCAATACAAAAAAAACAGAGAAAAAAATCCTCTGTGGTTCTCTAAACTCTAAAGTTCTCAGCACAGGAAACTACGAAAATCAGAACACCATAGAGACACTAGAAAACAGTGTACAGACTTTCAATATACACGAAAAAGCTCATTTATAGCAGTTAGAAATCCCACGAGCTTCGCGCAGTGATAGTTAGCCGGGCAATTATGGCTTTTTATCAGATCCAGAACACAATTTTGTGGTAATAGTTGTCTATTGTATGGAACTGTCCGCATGAAAACGCATGGGGAAAAGGTTTCATAGCCGTAAGGTGTTTTTCTTACGGGATAGGAAGCTCATAGATTGTTACTTCTTTGGGTTTTATTTCGAACGGTAAGCGAAAAAGGAGAGAGATATTCCAAATGCGGGACATGCAGGATTCTAGGCCTTAAGTTAGAGCGAAGTGGTTAATGTTACGACAGTTGAAGCTTGCGCTGTAGTAGAAGTTTGTTATTACGTGTATTAAAACATTTAAACTTATGTTATTGATAAATCCTTTCACCAGCACCGATAGCCCAGTGGTATAATATGCGGCTATACTCGACAGCAAAGTTTCTTGAAGCCAGTACGTCACAAAAATGCGGAAGGAGAAATCAGTAAATACAAAGCCTGTTGGGTTGCTAGGAGGAGTTTCGGAAAATCATGATTGAAAAGCACTATAAATACATGGGTTTAACAAAAAATCATACTTTTAAATTGACGTTCTTTATTTCACACAAAATTAAGACACCGCGATGGGATCTACTTTGTTTGTGACTGACGTAATAGGGTCAACTTAAGTTGCTGTCTAGTACGTATATAGTAACCCGATGGTCCCCGGTTCGATTCCTGGTTGCTACTTTTGTTATTATGCTTTAATTTAACTTGTAATTATTCAAAAAATAGCGAGAGTAGAGTTGAGTTGAGTTGTTACTTTTTTAGCAATAACCAGTGCTACATTAGAAACTTTATCGGACTACTCATTTATACTTTAAAATCATTTACCCTTACTTTATACAAAAGTGCAAAATGGAAAGTTCATTTTTTGTAATGTAAAGCATGAAAATTTATATGAAACTCCGAAATATAATATATTTTAAGTATATATTTAAATTTATATGCATTAAAATATATTTAAATTTAATTTTATCTCATGAGAGATAGTAAAATTTTAGTTCCCTGCTATTCTTCGGGAACTAAAAAACATCGTCGCCTAACATGCCAATTTAAATATTTATAGTAGGAGATGTAATTGTGTAAAAATGTAGTGGTGTCTGTTATCACTACAAATTAAACAACTAAAAGCCAACTGGCACGGAATAATTTGGAATTGACGTAATATCAACTTAAAAAAAAAGAGAAATTTTCTTATATTTAAATTACAGTATAGCCCATAGGTAAAACGCAAGAAATCTTTAGAAATTACTTTAAAAAAGGTACTTAAATTTAGTTAATGTGGTATTAGTAGTTTTTAAAAGCCATGAAGAATGATAAGAATCTAACAAACTTTAATGCCTCCTTGAGCGCAAAAAAAAACTTTAATCAACTTATTACAGACAACAATTAACCTACTGAAATTTCTGATAGCAAAACTTACCCAAATCAAATAAAACTATTAATCAACTTTTTAGAAAAAGCGTGAAATCTAGGTGTTAGCATATTCTGTTTTGAAAATATTTCGAGAGATAGCGCTTTAGATCCTCCAAAACTCCTCAGACTTGCGTCTAAAACGACCGTTCGAAGTTTTCCTTCTTGGGAGAACTAGCAACAGTTTAAAATAACGACTTTAAACATAGTTCGTAAAGATTTGAGAGGAGGGCCGAGTATTAAATATATCCATAACTTCTACCTATTCTTACGTAGTATATCATACTCAGTAGTAGATATACTGTATTGTATAGTTTGTTCTGATGACGTTAAAAGATAAATAAATTATATGGATTTTAATTTACTTTTTAAGATTTTGTATTTAAAGTGGTGGTTAAGTATTTTAAATTTTAAATTCTCAATAATTGGCATGCAAAACAGTCTAAAAATCCATTTTCTCTATAGAAACAGCACTGCTATAAAGGTTTTCAACAGGATTTTAAATTAATGATCAAGTTTGATCGCAAAACTCTGCTTTAATGATTAAATTTTGATTAATATTTTATCTATTTGGCCTGGTTTGTGGAAAAAAAATCAAATCAAATTTTGAGCTTCATTGGTTTTGATTAAAGTTTAAGGATTACTTTTCAGCGATACGGTTTGAATAAGAAAATAATGATTAATTCATAATGAAAAACATTTTGATTAAAAAGTTAAAACTAAATAGCGCCCAAATATACAGTTCACATCTCGCCAAAACCGCCAATCTAATTTTTTGAGGATATGGATCTTGAATAGTTTTGAGAATAATAAGATATATTCCTCCGTTGTTGAATAGGTGATATTTCTCGAGATTAAAGTCATTTATAATTCCTGATTCAAAAAGTATATCTCAGAAAATAATCATCACAGACTATTATTAAAACATATAATCATAAGTGATGATTTCTAGGGATTTTTCTTCACTTTTAATCCGAAACTAGTAATCTGTTCTTGAAAAAAAAATCACCAGATTTTTAAAAGTAGCAAATAATATTTTTTATCGGATTTTGATATTTTTCGTCCCCATGAATATCAATTAAATTTTGCACAGGAAATTCTGAAAGTTTTTAATGATATGATACCATGTGAATATATCAAAAGAGACAAAAGATACAAAGATTCAAATATTATTTTTGGTAATTGTTGAACTTTGCTCTTGTTAGCAAATACTGTAAGGCAAAATACTTGTCTCTCTTTTTTTATAATAGAAGAAAACTGAAGAAATCACGATCCTTTTCTTCTACTTATAGGAATATTGTTTTTATATTACACACGAAGAACTTTAAACATGACTATAAAGAAATATAAATATTTTTATGAACGAAATATTCAATGAATTTCGAGTTGCAACTTGTTTGTTATTATCGAGAGATTGAGAACTCGGTACTGCTGCAAAATGCAAGATATAATTTGTATTTCATTCCCTATCTCATCATTATAAATACTCGTAGAAAATTCACTGTATCAAATCCTCAAGCATCAAACATTAGTTTGTTAGCAATTCTTCTGTATATAGAAAATATACAAAAATACCCTTGTTTATCTCCTTCTTCATAAACATAATTGCAAACATTTTTTTTTAAATTCTGTTTGCAAACATTTTTATTTAAATTCTGTTTGCAAACATTTTTATCTAAATTCTGTTTGCTAAATAATTTTTATCATACGTTGTCTCGCCAATTGAATAATGAGAGCATTTCCTAGAATAATACCATACTCGGCGGAAATATTCTTTTCAATATTGTATGAATTTTGGGGTTTTTAACTTCTTAAGAATGCTTAGGAATACCTTTTATTCACACGTCATTTCAAAACATTCTTCATAACTCTATTTAACATAATTATAGTCTTCATGTGCATTGTGTTACACCTAAATAAAAACCTCTAGCATTGTTAATTTTTAAAACTAAATTATTCAATTTTTTACCATGCTTAAAATATAGACTATAATAACAATCTAAACAATACTAAAAATTGTCAAAGAGTGACGTCAAGTTGTTTTCTAGTGGCCCATGTGGTTAAGACCAGATTCTTGAAATTTCTCTTTCAAGAATGTGAAATACCCGGGTTTTATAATAAGCGCGAATAACTTTCTATGTTGAATTTAAAATTATGATACTTAGATATTGTTATTTTTTTTTAAATCGTTGAATTATTTTTAAAACTGCACAATATTTTCTTGTTTTTTTTTTTAGGTGTCATTTAAGTTACGCTTTTAAAGCATATTTAATATAGATACTAAAAAGTTAATCGTTGCAGTTGACAAGTGATTCCCAATCAATAATAGTGGTATTGCTGTAAATATTAAGAATTTTGAGTAACCTAAATTAGAAAAGGGGAAATTTCTAGATTGTTTAAATAAAAAGGCTGTTTTTTTTTAACCTGAGACTAGAGTAGAGAGACTGGACAATGAACTTTTCGCCTCCATTTTAGTTACAAAATGCATGGATCTCCATAGACTGCAATGCTAATTCATCCGCCTAAAACTCTTTTTATTGCACAAAAATCAAAGCGAAAACTATATCAAAAATTTCAACAATTCATTCCGAACACGAATTGATGTTCTTTTTTTTGTTATTAATTATTTTTATCTTAGAAAAAGTATTTTAAAAAATCAAAGTGAGTGTAAATGATTGTTGGGTTGCCACAGGCAACATTTGGCACGCTATCGCTCTTTTCGAGGAGAAATGTTATGGACTAGTAGCCAGGAAACTAGTCTCAATTCCTAGATGTATTACTTGGTTTCCAATTTCTTATCCAAATAGATGGTTAACTAGTCTTGGTAGCCAACGGCGGATGCCAATAAAGTCGCCAACCAGTTAAACAATTAAATATTTAGTTTTTTTAAATTTATCTGGCATTATTTATGAAAGAAAGTAAACAAATAAATTTTTAATAACTTATTTGTTTACATTTTAGCTCTTCTTTTGGTATTTTTCAAAACTTTTAACAGCATTTTCCACGATTTTCAACATTTCGTAATGTTAAAGTATAGGAAAGTTGTAACTAAAATGGCGGAAATACCGATTATACCGGTGAGCCGTTGTCCAGTCTCTCTATATATATGGTCTCTACCTGAGACCCCTTCAGATCAGGTAAAGATCTATCAACTTAACATTGCATTTTTAATCTCATTTCACGATTAAGTCTCTACCAGATTGGCAGAGATTACTTGATGCTAACATTGGACAATTTTGAATCACGAAAATTTAATATTCTGAAAATAAAAATAAAAAAATGTTTCTTATTATAGTGGTGGATAAACGCGGAGTATATCTAACTTCCTTATTTTAAAACGTTGCGGGCTAATTTTTTTTCGTTTGGTTATGAAAACCTCACCTATGAAATTTTAGGTCATTTGGAGTTTCCACCAATTTACAGCTTGTTATTTTGAATGTCTATCTGTATTTTGACCCAGCAAAAATTTAATTAAATAAAAATTAATTATAATTAAATTAACTTTTTTATTTCGAACTTTTTGACGTTGTCTCTTAAAATACTTATTATTAAACCATTTGGAGCAAAAACAAACACAATCGAACGCTTGGTACAGTCGCAAATGCTTGAAAACGCAATCCAAAATTGCGGCGGTTGTTCGAAATGGCGGTTTCCCTTGGATGGATTTTTTGGGAATTTTGAGGTATTAATCAGGATACTATCTTCAACATTTCCACCAATTTTCAGCTAGTTATTTGGATTGTCTACCTACCTTTTAACGCAGCAAAGCCTTAATTAAATAAAAATTAATTCTAATTGAATTAACTTTTTTATTTCGAACTTTTTGACTTTGTCTCTCAAAATACTCATTATTAAACAATTTAGAACAAAAACGAACACAATCAAACGGTCAGTCTCTATGCTTGAAAACGCAATCCAAGATGGCGGAGGTTTTTTTCAAAATGGCGGATTTTCCCCAACATAGAATTTTTGGGAATTTCAGGATATCAATCAGAACACTATCCTCTACATTTCCACCAATTTTCAGCCTGTTATATTGAATGTCCGGGTTCGGCCCTTATTTTGTCTAATTTGCCTGGACTAATAGAGGGAACTTGAACCTTTGCTCCCTTAGCTTAAGTTTGTATTCCATGTTATTAAATAGCTCAGTGGGACATTTACGTGTTGGAAACCACTGTTTTAAATGTTAACAGAGATAAACTACCCTCGAACAAATGGATCTAAATTTCACGTCAGTATCCATGTCCCGAACAACATCCAAGAATCTTATTTTTCCTACCCTTGGCGCTCCAGAAGATTCGGATTCTTTGACCACTTGCCAACTTACTCCTCATGGGACCTTTGAGCGAGGAAAAAAAAAAGGAACACAAGTGCGAATTAAAAGTTCTTTTTTATCTTTTTGTTCTGTTGATATTCATTCGAAAGGTGGCAGTGACTCACATAATGAGCAATCACCTTATAAATACAGAAAGGCTGCTTTCGTACGACAAATTTAGGAGCGATTTTTTAGTGTGATTTTGTTTTGATATTTTTAAGTTGTCTATATAAACAACCCCATTACATTTAAAATCTAAAAATTTTTAATCGTATAGACGATTTTTAGTGGTTGTCAAAGTATAAATCCGAAATTTGCACTAGAATTTGCAAGTAAGAATAAATATAAGAATTAAACTTTCAAACTTGTCTGGAAAATATATAATTAAAATTTCAATTTTTAAGTTATTTTTTTATTTATACGATTATATTTAAATTTACGAAACTTTTAGAATTTAATGATTCCTATCAATGCTATATGTTTCTTAGAATATCTCAAAGTTACTCTATTTTAAAGGTTAATATTTTTACTATGATTTTTATCCATGTAGAATACTCTCAATTTCAAGTGACAACATTATTACAGGAATAACATAATTCATTGTAGTAGTAAAGATATGTATATGAACTCTCCAGATAACTCCTTGATATAAATTGTGAATTTTAAATCATATGTAATCAAAATCATGATTGTTATTCATGTAATACTCTTAATTTCAAGTGACTACATTATTACAGGAATAAAATAATTCAGTGTAGTAGTAAATATATGTATCTCCACTCTCCAAATAACTCCTTGATATAAATTTGTAAAAAAAAATAAATCAATAATGTATTCAATGAATTTTTTTCACGTTTAATAAAAAAAATTCAAAACCCATACCATACTTTATCAAATAATCATGGAAACTAAACATCAGTAAATATATTGTGCTCTCCTTTAAAAACAACCCACTGTTTCGTATTTTCTTCATTAAAAGCTTAATAAAAAGGATAATTAAATCGAACAAAAAACTGTACTAGCGGCTCGTCCTCCCTAACATTTTAGTGCTTAGCATGTTTAATTCCAAGTATCCATTACAAATTGGCAGTCAATTAAGTAAGAATTTGAAAAAAAACCCACTTTTTCCTAGAAGGACTCTAATTGGCGGACTGAGCTAAAACTTTAATATTTTATTCTCATAGTAATGGGATAACATAAAAACACGCGAAAACTGCTCTAAAGTCTTTATAACATACATTTTTACAAAATCTGTAAATTTGAAGCACATTTTTTTGCCAAAAATCTACATTATCTCAGCTTCTTTAAAAAATAAGTAAATAAACCGTTCTTTGACCAGTTTTTACATCCCTGACACTCTAAAGGCCATAGAAAGACAGGGTATATGAGATGGTAAAATTATTTTAATTATTTAATTAAAAAATCTCAATGGGTTTTTTTTAGGGTACAATTTGGAGTGGGTTGTTTTTAAAGGACAGCACTATACCTTCTGAAGTCGTCCTCTGCGAAAACTCTTGAATTGAGCTGCTTGTTTCAAATCATAACTTTCTTAGAAGTCCAAAAAAAAAAGCAAATAAAGAGAAGAATGCAAGTCCAACTGATGCCGAGAAGGACGAAGTTATTTTTCAATAAAGGCGCTCAACACCCTCGGTCAAACGGTCTTTTGAAAAAAAAAGTGAATCACCTCTCCCTAAATTAGAAAATTGAGCGGGGAACACTTACTTAGAAATGTCGGATCCATCACCATTTTGCCAAAGGAATTTTGGAACAGCTTTAGAAAAAGTCCGCTTGCTGCCATGTTTAACCACAACTCCGAAAACAACATGATTAAGTGTTGTCAGTATAGAGATATAATCGTACTATTAGATCTCTTACAATATTATACTAGGTTCTATTATTTCAGGATCTAATAATAATAATATTAACAATTAGATCTCAATAGTTGTCGGTCGTAAATTGAGTTGTGGTTAAACATGGCGGAAAGCGGACTTATTCTAAAGCTGTACCGGAATTTTTTCTGGGGATTAAATTAAATCTACCACACATGACATAAAAGAAATAAAAAGTGGGATTACAGGAGGTGAGATTTTATGAATTGAATTCAAATTTATGAATTGAATAGGAATTCAGTCAGAACCGTTACAAAAGTCAGTTTTACGTCTTATTTTCGTCACACTTAAGTCAGTTTTACGGCTTATTTTCGTCACTCTTATATCAGTTTTACGTCTTATTTTCGTCACTCTGAAGTCAGTTATGAAACTTTTAATAGTAGGGTCACTTGGGGTAAGTGGGTCACCCCCCTCAAACTAAACTATGTAAAGGACATTTCACACTTGAGCTGGTTAGGATGAAAGTGGTATAAGTCCACTGAACTTCGTTTTGCGTAATTGAAGGTTTTCTAAAAACCTGTGCTAAAAATTCAGGATTGCTTATATTTTTACTTTGTGGGGTGGATTTGTCTTTAGGCAGGGACACAATTTTTGCTGCGGATCAACTTTTATCAAATTTTAACTGAAAGTGCTTTAAATTAGCTTTAATGGACTTATACCACTTTCATCCTGACAGATTGATGGGTTTCGGGAAGGAAAGATGGGTATTGGGATGTAGTAAATATAGCGTTCTGAGCGACTGGTTAGTACAAAGTTAGATTTTAATGTTCTGTTCCACAGATTTTGATGCATAGAATGCGAATATTTTGCTGTAAAATTTTATATAACCCATTTTGGGGGGGTCATATTCAAGATGGCGACCGAGAAACTTTCTTCGCTTGATATGTCTCTAGTTTATATTTTCTGTTTGCTTTAACTAAAGCTAAGGTTTAAATTAAAATAGGTTTTCGTTTTTTTAAAAAAAAAACTTGTTATCGATGTGATTTTTAAAATGGCGTCTAAGATGGCCGCCGATTATAAAGTTTTGCAGTTTTTATGATAGATAGTTGAGCAATATATCAAATTGATTGATTTTAAGTAAGGAAATGGAAATTTAATTTAATGAAATTATATTTTACAACATTAAAAAAAATTAACCATAAATTTTTATTTCTAAAAATTTTAAATTTTAAAAAATAAACTACAAACATTTTACTAAGTTTTATCCCAAAACCAATATCAATACCTTAAGTTACTAGCAAACTGTAATTTATATAGAATGGTTGTTAAAATACATACAAGATATTGACTTCAAAAAGGCGTCTGTATTAGCTATGACGATTAAAGGATTAAAGCTTAGCTTTCCCGCCTAATCTAATAAAGCGCTGATTTTATTTTCGGATATTTATTTACAAAAAGGGGTCATCCATAAATTTGTAATAAAAGTTAACAAAAATAAAATTTTCTCCAGTAAGACGCTTTTTCATAATCGCACGGGCCCCGCCTTTGCAGTTGTGCGAATGTCCTTGGGGTTTCTCTTATCAAAACAAATTCACTGAACGAAGCAGAGCAGTGGACTTATTCCACATTCATCCTGACGAAAACGGCCGTTCGCGTTAGTAGTCATTTTTTGAGTCGCTCTCACGGGCCAACAAATCAACTTTTTCCTTTGCAAACAGCTACACTAAATAAAGGACCTAAAACTCTATCCAAATCCACTCTTAACTCAACTTTTGTCATTTTTGGACTTATACCACTTTCATCCTGGGCAGCTCACTTATTCGCATTGATCATGTTACATTTTGTCACACTGATGGGTTTTGCATGTATTAGAGTTTTGTGTCATTTTTTTTAAGATTATAGAACTATTGTAAAAAAATTTCCATAATTTTTTTTTTTGGAGAGTTCAAGATGCATTTTTCCAAGAAGTGTTTCCAGGAAATTTTTCATTATATTTTAATGTTTTTTCAACTGTTGTGCCAGGTTTGACTTAAAATACATACTGCAATTTGAATTTTCACAAAATCTCTTATTTAAAATTTTTTAAGAGGGGGGTCCCACTTACCCCGTAATTTAAGCATAGTAGGGGTAAGTGGGTCCCCTCATTATGGGGTAAGTGGGACACCCTAGACTCACCATTTTAATGTTTATTGAAACATTTATAAGTAATTTATTGAAATTTTATATTAATTTTGCGTTTTAATATAAGCTGTGGTAAGTAAACTATTAAGTTGTGTTTTTTTATTCACGTTGCTGAGAAATTAATTAAAACACACAGTGGGGTGGGGGAATAGTTTCGAGGGTTTCTTTATAAGTCTCCCGAACCATTCGAACCTGAAAAAAACATTCTGTAATTGTAGTGTTCCAAAAAGGGGTCCCACTTACCCCAACCAACCCTATTAATTTAAATGTGAGTAGATATCTCCTACATGAATTAAGTTACAATAAAATATTTTGTACCTAAAACTTCTATACTTTATCAAGTAAGACCCACTTACTCCCTCTTAAGTTTTGCTTGATTTCAATCAAAATAAAGAGGGGGGGACCCACTTACCCCTTCCTATGGGGTAAGTGGGACACCCGTCTCATTTTTTACAAAAAGACCAGTTAAGAAAAATGTAGAACATTATTTTAGAACCTAATTATAAATTTTTGTTCATAAATAGTGTCTTAAATAAAATATTTCATTAAGTTCATATTGAGACTCTTCAAAAAAAATTTATGAAGCTTCAAAAATGTACTGTTCCAAAAAGGGGTCCCACTTACCCCAAGTGACCCTACAGATAAGTGGTTCCCAATTCATAAAGACCGTGGATCATTAAGCCTAAAGTTGGAATCCTGATGGACCGCTCATCGTACCTGAAAAAAATTCACCCCTCCTCACAATATTGCAAAATAATAAATAGCTCATTTTCACTAATTAGGCATGAAAAATTTTAACGAGCGTTAGTAATTTTTGTTCTGATATAATTAAATATTAAAGATTAGAAACACACTAGAATTGAAGGGTTTGGTTACATTTTTTGAAAATACAATCTAATTAAATGGATGGGAGATACAGGAAAGTAAATAAAACTTTGTACATTAAAAAATCGATGTCATTAGACTAATTTTATACGCTCACTCAACGACAAAACCAGAAAACAAAAAAGCTGCGACAATAAAACTTTGAACCTAAATTACTCTTAATCAGGGTTTTGTTACATAACCCCTTCATCTCTCCCAAGCCTTTTGTCCATCATATTTAATGACTTAGTAAATTTTTTATTAATCACCACTTTTAAAGTAAAGTCAACAAATTTCGTATTACATTTCAACCGGAGAAAAAGTCTTCATTTATTAAATCCGATCAATCTCGGGTAGGTATGTCGTTAATGTAGTTATTACTTGTCACCCCAGCGTTTCCCGTGTTCAGTATGTGACAACGAGGAAGGAAAAACTGGGTAAACACAAAGCCTGTTGGGTTGCAAAGTTTCGGTATGCAAATCGTGATAAAAAAGACGCTATATATATGTTATGGGCAAAGTCATTAATCGGGCATTATTAATAATGCCCGAAGTGGAGGCGGGCAAAGGGATAAATTTCATTCTTAAATTCTACTGAATTTATCACATTGCCCGTAACATATACATGGGTTTAACAAAATAATCATGTTCTTAAATTGACGTTCTTCATTTCACTCAAAATTCAGACACCGCGATGGGAACTACTCTGTTAGTGACGTCGTAGGGTGAACTAACGTTTCTGTATAGTATAGCACTAATATTATTTTCATATTCTATCCCTGATTTCACAAAAAGGATAACTCAGAATACAACCATTATTGCGGATAGCCAAAAAAAAAAAGTTCAAAGATGGTTAAAGTGTGATCTTTTTCAGCTTGTGATATTCAACTTTATTTCAGCCCTTGACAAAAATGATCAGCACATTTTAAACCACATTTTTTACATCCTAAAATTTTTATGAGATTTCAATGTTCTATTTCTTTTAAATACATATCGATTTCAAATCCTGGTACATTAATAACATAGTGTACTCGATACATAAGTATCGATTCTTCCTATCACTAGTTTAAATATACTAAAAAGCACATTAAACCCTTAAAGTAAACGGAAATCCTTCAATGTTGTTCACATGTATTGATTATGATTCCAGTCGAAAAATGCACTCAAAGCCAATAATCTTCGTTTACAAGCGCTCCCAGCCATTGTTAAGCTCCGGATTGCAATTGGAAAAATACAATGGTGAATGTTTTCCGTTCGATTCCTAAAATATATGAATATTAGCGAGTAATTTTAGCTGAAGCTTTAATAGAGAAGTCAGTTGGATTCACGTTTATTTTGGGCAGAATTTAATTCCGATGTTATAGTTGCAAACTAATGGATAAATGAATATTCGAATATCCATAGTTCTTTAAACGTTTTGGATTTCACTCTTTACTGTTGCCACAAACGATAACACTAATGATACTTCTTATATCGGATATTTCCGTGCATTGAGGTGATTCTCAAAATTGCACTGAAATGGATATGGTACAATTACCTACTTTGAAATCTAATTCAATTTTTATGAATATTGTTCAATTATAAATGATAAATTTTTTAAAATACTTTTTAATTTAGATTAAGTGTGGAAAAATTGAAGCATTTATCTTAATACTTTAGCTTAAAATGCTTCAATTTTTCCATACTTATTCTAAATTTTATTGAAAAATTGGCCTGATATTCGTAAATAGCACTAAAATATAGCCTACAGACATGTATCACATGCCTATACTACAAAATTTAAAAATTTTAAAAAATTTAAAATTTTTAAATTTTTTTAAATTTTAATTTTTTTAAATGAAATTTTGTCTCTTTTTAATTTAATTACTTTTTAGATGATTTGTCACTGATTATTATTAAAATATTTTCTGTTATATTGGATTGAATGATTTTACCTGCATTTTTAATGTTCATTTTAATAAATTAATTAATTAACTTATGATTTAATCATCAATTGTGTTTTTTTTATGTTATTTAGATATAAAACTACAATATCCATGGAAAAATGACCTTGGCAAATGCTTCAAACGTTTTTAATAAGAATTTTAAAAAAGGTTGATTTTTGAGGCCAGAAAAATTGAAAATTTGAAATAAATTAAAATTTTTATTGTCCGATTTTCTTTTAATTTTAGTATGTCATTATTTAAGTCATTTCTAAGGGATAACCGTTTGAATTACTCCTTTTGCATTTATTTTGTGGTTTTGAGCGATGTTTTATTTTTTTCGAATATCCAATTTTTCAAATAGGGTCACTTGGGGTAAGTGGGACCCCTTTTTGGAACAGTACATTTTTGAAGCTTCATAAAATTTTTTGAAGAGTCTCAATTTGAACACAATGACATATTTTATTTAAGACACTATTTATGAACAAAAATTTATAATTAGGTTCTAAAATAATGTTCTACATTTTTCTTAACTGGTCTTTTTGTAAAAAATGAGACGGGTGTCCCACTTACCCCATAGGAAGGGGTAAGTGGGTCCCCCCCTCTTTATTTTGATTGAAAGCAAGCAAAACTTAAGAGGGAGTAAGTGGGTCCTACTTGATAAAGTATAGAAGTTTTAGGTACAAAATATTTTATTGTAACTTAATTCATGTAGGAGATATCTACTCACATTTAAATTAATAGGGTTGGTTGGGGTAAGTGGGACCCCTTTTTCGAACACTACAATTACAGAATGTTTTTTTCAGGTTCGAATGGTTCGGGAGACTTATAAAGAAACCATCGAAACTATTCCCCCACCCCACTGGGTGTTTTAATTAATTTCTCGGCAACGTGAATAAAAAAAACCCAACTTAATAGTTTACTTTACTTACCACAGCTTATATTAAAACACAAAATTAATATAAAATTTCAATAAATTACTTATAAATGTTTCAATAAACATTAAAATGGAGAGTCTAGGGTGTCCTACTTACCCCATAATGAGGGGACCCACTTACCCCTACTATGCTTAAATTACGGGGTAAGTGGGACCCCCCTCTTAAAAAATTTTAAATAAGAGATTTTGTGAAAATTCAAATTGCAGTATGTATTTTAAGTCAAACCTGGCACAACAGTTGAAAAAACATTAAAATATAGTGAAAACTTTCCTGGAAACACTTCTTGGAAAAATGCATCTTGAACTCTCCAAAAAAAAAATTATGGAAATTTTTTTACAATAGTTCTATAATCTTAAAAAAAAATTACACAAAACTCTAATATATGCAAAACCCATCAGTGTGACAAAATGTAACATGATCAATGTGAATAAGTGTGAAATGTCCTTTACATAGTTTAGTTTGAGGGGGGTGACCCACTTACCCCAGGGACCCACTTACCCCAAGTGACCCTAATTTTTAAAAATTGAAATTTTTAAAATTTTAATTGGAATATTCGTATTCAGCACTGAAAAATAGCCTATAAACATGTATCATAAGTCTCGATTACTATTAATTGATTTTTTGAAATTTTTTTTCGGCCATTTTTTAAAAAATTAAAAAAAATTAAACTTCCCGCGGACCGATTTTGTCCGATTTTTAGTATGTTATTATTGAGGTCATTTCCAAGTGAAAACCGTTGAAAAACTAAATGTTGCAATTTTTTCCCGGTTAAGTCACAGATTGCCTGGACTATAAGCCAAAACAATATTTTAAATAATTTAAAAGTATTTTTTTACCTTTTTATCTAATGAAAGTTGCACTCCATTGATATTCATTCAACTGCCTTAATGTATTAGTTACATAATAATTTTGAATTTATTTATCTTAGTCTTTTTCACAATTTTTGCTGTTAACTAAGCAGAAATATAATTTAATTGTCAATTTAAGTGGTTTTTGAGGTTTTGTTTTCAACTGAAATTTTATAAGTTTGAAAAACGGAATATAAGTCCATCTTTCTGCCTCATCGTTTATAAATTGGTGAAATGAACAGTAAACATTGAACCTTGGCGAATTCTTCGATTAACCTTTAGAATTGACAAAAATAATGGATATTTTATTATTTTATAATTTTCTCAATTTTTGAAAATTTTAGAATCATTCAAGACCTGTCGGACCATACGTAGCACGCGGTAATCGATAATTTTTTTTCAATCCTTAAGAGTATTCGAGGAGTTTTAAAATTACTTTTTTAAGCATAGAGCATTTTCAATCACATGACTCGGACCTAACAACGGCCTTAGCAACAGAAAATGTTACAGTTTTTTGCCCTACAGAGGTTAACAGTTACAGAAAATGACTGGCCGTGGAATTCTTCTATTGGAGCATTTGCAATCACGTGACCCCATACTTAAAATCCGCCTTAGCAACAGATAAACAACGGCCTTAGCAACAGTTAAAAGCCCTACAGTAGGTACACAGTTAAAAGAAAATAACCGGTTGTGACGAAAGTTTGTGAAAAATAAAGTTCCAAATACCAAAGCGGGGTCTCGGGGTCCACCCCCATAAAATGTTTGGAAATTTCACTCTAAGAAACAGGTTTTTAACTAGTTTTGGTGCATAAGTCTAAATTTCGGATACATATTTTTAGGTAGGATATGCATCTCGATGATTTTAATATAAAATAAGTTGTAAATAATATTGTTCCAAGTACAAATGGGGATCTGGGGCCCCCCCCCCTAGAAATTTTTAGAAAAATTGACCTTAAAAACAGAGTTTTAACTTGTTTTGGAATTATTTTTAAATTTCGGGTGGGGGCAGGGCGCCCTCGTCACCCCCCTTGCACTCACTCCAGGAAGTATTCGTACACCTAACAAATTTGCACTAGTATACCTCCTATTACGGCTAAACTACCCGTGTAAAATCCAAACAAAAATTATCCTAACATAACATTTAAAAATGAAGTGATTTGAAAGCTATTGGTATTATGAACCTCAAGAAAAAAAATTGCATGCACGTGCTTTTATATTAGGATTAGGAGCAAAATATGCTTTCCAGAAATGCAATGATCCCATGTTAAGTCTATGGCTGTACGAATATTTGTTTGGGCTTTCCAAATCGCTTCATTTTTAAATATTTTTTTTTCTAACTGTTCTGATATTTTTTGCTCTTTTTTCTCGGTAGATTATAATGAAGAATAACATACTATGATAAGATAATTTTTGTTTGGGTTTTGCACGTGGAATTTAGCCATAATAGGTATACTATACTTGACAGCAACGTTTCTTGAACCCGGTACGTCACAAATGCGGAAGGAGAAATCGGTAAATACAAAGCCTGTTGGGTAGCTAGGAGGAGTTTTGCTACACAAATTCGGATTGAATAGCACTTTATACATGGGTTTAACAAAATAATCATATTTTTAAATTGACGTTCTTCATTTCACTCAAAATTCAAACACAGCGATGGGAGCTACTTTGTTTGTTAGTGACGTCATAGGGTCAACTTAAGTTGCTGTCTAGTATAGTGCAAATTTGTTGAATGTAAGAATACTTTCTGGAGTGACTGTAGTATGGAGTATGTACGCCCCTGACCGGTAAGCTTTCATAACCTATATAAAAGAGCCGTTATCTTAAGTGTCATGATCGCACAGAAAGCAGAACAGTTTTGCGGACCCCTGCCTTTAAGACACACGGAAACATATTCCAAGAAGTAACAGGTACGGTAAAAATAGCTGCTAATAAATCGCGATAAGCAACAGAGAGCGGTTTAATAAAGGAAGAACGACTGCTGGCTAGAAATAGAACGTGGACAGGTGAGAAGTGAATGTCAAATCCCGAATCCCCGTCTTCTAAAAAGAAAAGGTTCGCAAATTTACAAGTTTCTTCGATTTTTTTAATTGAAATTTGTCCTCATTTATTTTTAAAACGCAAAACTACATGTAAAACCTCTTCTTTTTTAAGGCCTGAAAAGTGCGATTTTCACTTGCTAATATTTCCTCCCCCCACCCAAAATTTTAGATATTTTCATGAAAATATCTTAATTCAGGTTTTATCGTGATATTGTAAACAATTTTCTGATTGAAATTTTCATTCCTTCTTCAACGAACTTTTGAAAGATCCTGTAGGCAGATCATTTGGGAACCCCAAAATTAAATTTATATTTTACGCCATAGAATAAAACTATAACCTTTCTTCACTAATATAACTATTTCTTCAAATAACGGACATTAACCGGCAGTAGTTTCCGGTTAATTTACATCTGTACTTTGAGGAAATGTTTTTTCTGTCAAACAAGAGAAACTTTCAGTTATTTGAAGAAACTTCAGAGTTCTTTTAGATTAGTTACAGAAAGCGACCGTTGCAGCAGGCATTATAGTGATAACTAATTTTATAGACCCGAATTTCATTTTGAAGTAACCGGCAAGCTTATTACTCGCCTATTAAAAAGCTTTGCTTTGTCATGATTACACGATAGTAGCTATTTTGACTAGTTAATGTTGTTTTTAAACTATATTCTTTTAGTGGTGAATTTAGTAAATCTAAATCTTTTTTTGCGGAAAAATGCACGGAAACAGCACGTTTTCTGTGCATATGGAAAATTTTGTCAAAATACAGTGGAAGCTCTTATAGCGACCTGCTCTTATAAAAATACTCTCTTATAAAGACCCAAAAATTAGTCTCTATATGAGCACTTTTGTGCTCTTATAAAGACTAATCTTCGAATCGATTCAGCTTATCGAATACTTTTCTGGATCGGTTTGTGTGCGTCACACCAGAATTAACCAATAAACAAATATCAGAGTATGACAAACAGCACCAAGTAACGATCGCATCTTCTTCTCGCTTGCTTTCGCCCGGGGTAACCGGCTACAATCCCAAACGAAACCTTTCGCTACCTAATGTCCTTGTTGATTTTAGACTTAAAATTTATTAGCGTATTCATTTATCTTTCTTTATTTCCAATTTTTTGACTTATATTTAAGACATAAATTTTTCAAATTGCATGCAGATGCAGGTGAAATTAATGTAATAAATTTTGTTAAGCATCAGACCTTTCTAAGGAAGCTAAGCTATGCAATAAATTAATATCAAAATCAAAATTTAAAAAGCAAATATTTATACTTCATATAAATTAAAATAAAAGCAAAAAATAAGGTAATATAACATGAAATTGGAAGTATCAAGACTTCATAAAATAAGAAATAATTGTTTAAAGTGAGGAAAGATCAATTAGATGATTTGAACTGTGTTCTAAATCCCAATGATATCGTTTTCAGGTTGAGATTTCCTCCAGACTTTATAAAATTAGTCCACTAAAAATACATCATTGAGGGAATCGAGTCCACCTTCCTGAAAAGCATCAAAATTGATAGTTTAGCTTAACGAGTTTATTGCTTTTAAACGAGTGATATTCTACACTCGAGTGTATCACTCGAAGTTTGTTCTTATAGCGACAAAAAACTCGGTACGGATTAATTACGCTATAAGAGCTTCCACTGTACAATAGAAAATTCAGTTTAAAAATCCGAATTACATTTACAGTACCAAGAGAGGTTTCTAATCTCAAAAATTTACCTAATCCCTAAACACCATAACTATTTAGCTTTGATACTTATAACGCAGATAGTAATTTTTATCAACTGGGGATTCCTTATCCCCAAGAGCGTTGAGTGAACTCGTAAAATAATCCCTTCATTATATGTAATCTTCCCCCACTTCCAGCAAACATATCTTATTTCACCCGCCAACTTTCCCTAAAGGTTGGTCTAACGATGACATCGTAACCCCTCATGAGACGATATGGGACTTATAAATATGCATGCAGTGTAATGTTTGGAATTCCGTAAGGGGATCTTCATTAACCTTAACTGTAACGAAATTTCTCGCAATGGCGCTTTAACATCATTTAGTACTCGGTTACGGTTTGCAGACGCTATTTTGACTTTGCTTTTAAAAGTGTTCAGCGGGGCTAATTTTTAAAAATTTGATATTGTAAGGCGTCTGTTGAAAACCAGTACGTCCTTGGTGAATATAACTTACGCGCCGATCCAGCACGGATCCAAGGGGAGAGCACTTTTTGCGGATCACCATTACCTTTAGACGCTAATAGTTCAAATAATGCTATTTTCTTAGGTGGTATTACTCAAATTCCTCTGAGGCAGTGTTATTCCTAGAATTTTTTTGTAGGTGTAAAAATGCTCCTTGACTTTTTTAGGAGGATTAAATCCAATTACGGGCCGTCCATAAATGATGTCACACTTTTTTGACCCCCTCCCCCCCTATGTCACAAACTGTCACACTTCTCCATACCCTCTTCCCCCCCTATGTCACATGTCACGCTTCTCGGTAATAATTTTTTGTAGAATATTCTCCTAGAAGCAACTAAAATTAATTTTTTTGGATAAAAAATCTTAGGAAAAAAAATTCTGTTTTTGTTATTTTTGGTTGATTTTCAGTTTTGGAGGATGTGATGTCACAAATTTTGAAACCCCTTCCTCCCTCTTGTCACAAATTGATTAACCCCCTCCCCCCCCCTCTGAGCGTCATTTATGGACGGCCCCTTATTAGGAGTGAAATACGGAAATAGCATAAACTACATATACAGAAACAAATTTTCTATTAAAAACGCTTTCTTTTTAATGGACAAAATTAAATTTAAAAAAAATGAGGATGCTATTTTGGGTTTTAACAATTACAGCATGTGTTAAGTATTAATAGAAAATATTAAACATTATACGTACACAGTGCATTTTTTAAGCTAAACCATTGTGAAAAATTGAAAGAGTGAAAATACTCCTGGCTAGTTTTTAAAGAGTATTTCCGATTTTCAAGGAGTGAAATACTCTATCAGAGGAGTTAAAAATATCTCTGCCCTGAGGTATTTTTCTTCCCCCCAGTTTGATCAAAAATATCATTCACGGAAGCAATATTTTTATTAAACTATCACTTCAACGAAAACTTTGAAAATATCATTGTGCAGAGAAGAGTTCTAACCACGGAACAAGACATTGTCCTTCCCTAAGGAATGGATTAAAGAACTTGAAATAAAAAAAAACAAGCCTTTTTTCCACCAACTAACACAGTGTGGTCCAACCTTTAGTTACCCGAGGGCCAATTTAACTTTTTAAAGGGAGTGGAGTGCCACAGACAATCAAAATAGAAAATTACACATCTCTAGTTTATATAACACAGGCAAGTATTATTTCAACACTGGAACATTTATTTCGACTATGATTAGATTGGTTTCATTTAAGGATTTTCTCACTTTAAATAGGCAATGCAAAAATATTGGCTGGGTCATTAAAACTATTCTTATGTATGCAAGTGATATAGTAGTTGGTGCGATATTTTATAAACTATTTTCTTGATGTTCATATTTATTAAATTTAATTTAAATAAAAAATATTTCTTGCTTAATCGAATTGAAAATATGTTGTTAAAAGAATAATTAATCCAAAGTAAAGAGAAAAACCTTTCTTAGAAATTAGGCCATTCACAATGTTTTGAAAATGAAAGAGCAAGAAGTGTTTTTTAAGTTTACAGGTAAAAAAACACATACACACATAACACATAGTAGAGAGAGTAATTTCTTCTCGAAATACGTAGCTATCGATTATAACCTCGATGTGAACCTAGGGCTCCTCCGCCAAGACATTTTTGAGAATTTGAACCTTTTTTGATGAACTCAAGCGCTAAATTAACATTTAAGCGAAGTCATAAGTTCTTTCAAATGCAGATCTGTTTTTAGACCTAATTGGAGCCTTTCTTACACCGAATTAATCTTACTTTTTTCATTCTTAATCTTACAAAGAGTTGGTAATCTGATGGTTCTTCCTCAGTAACAAAAATAACACTTACCATCACTGGATAGCATGGGCGTCATTTAGGGGGGGCAGGAGGGGGGGGGGCAATTCCCCCCCCCAAGATTTCCACTTTTATGTGAAAAATAACTGCAATTCCCTTGAAAAAATGAAAAATTCGTAACTTCCACAAGGAGCATCGGGTGTAACCCCAATTAAAGTTGCAAAGCAGTTAAAACACTACTTTTGGGGTCAAATTTCAAAAAAATTTCTTGGGGAGAACCTCCAAACCCCCTCTAAAAGTTTGACGCCTGTTATACAGTGTTTTTCCCTTAAAGTTTCTTCCACTTACCAGAGGCGGTTAACTTTGGGTGTTTCTCAAAGAGTTTGAAAAGGCAATAAAACACTAGTTTAAGGGAGCGATTTTGAAAATTTTTTGTGAGGGTGGGGCCTAGCCCCCTCGAAACTTTGACTTTTATTTATAACTTTTTTATCTTGAAAAATCTGTGGTTTAGAATGAACTGTTCTCTTCGGATGTAAACCAAAGGACCTCAAAATGAGTTGAAACACTACTTTAAGAAACAAATTTCAAAAAATTTTCTGGGGGAGAACCCCCAGACCCCCCTCTTAAAATTCTAGGTCTGTTATACAGTGTTTTTCTCTTGAAAATTCTGCATGCAGCCTACAAGAAGCGGTTCCGCTTGGGTGTTCCCCAAATAGTTTGAATATGAGATAAAACACTAGTTTAAAGGGGAATTTTCAAATAATTTTCTGGGGGAGGATCCCCAGACCCCCTTAAAACTTTGTTTATTTTAACTTAACTTTCCCTTGAAAATTTTTTGGTTTCCAAGGAAATATTCTCTTCTGATGTAACCCAGAAGGCCACAAAATGAGCTGAAACACTACTTTTAGATGCAAATTTTCAAAAATTTTCTGGGGGTGACCCCCATTTTTACTTGGAGCTCACGCTGTAAAATTTTAACATTTATTAGTGTGTGTAATTTTCAGTGATCTAAATTTTAATGTATAAACGTACTCGTTAGGGGTACCTTAAAAATAGCGTTGAGTCAAACCCCCCCGAAAAACAAAAGTCTGGTTACGGCGTGGTCTAGCCCCATGAAAAAAATCTTTGCCCCCCCCCAACCAAAAACTGAAATGACGCCCCTGCTGGATAGCGAGTGCAATATACTTGTATTTTGTTGGATTTGGTACATCGAATGTGGAAGTTTGCTTCCCAAGGCCCACTAAAGGGTTAAATTAATGTACTATACTTAACTATTTCAGAAATCAGTATCAAACTTACCGGATCCAAAATCCATAGATATGAAATGCAGATAAGAGGGTTTGTGACACAATCGTTCCAATATCAATGGGGATAAATCACTCCAAAATTATCTGAAATGAAAAAAAAAACACTTAAGTTAATATAGGATGTTTTGTTAATATAGAATGTAAGATATAACTTAAGAACAAAAGTAAATTTATGTTAATTATATGCTAATATATTTCGAAACTTTCTTGGTTTAGATGTCGGTCTCGTCGGGGTTTTTTTCGTACTATTATCTGTACTGTACTACATAGTTTGTCTCACCATTAAGGACAAGGGCCTCTTAGTTTTAGGGAATCTTAGTCTCTCTCTCCTAGTCTTTTGGCTCTCAACAGCCGTGAGAAAACTTTGGGGCATGTTTGTAGAATTTTAAAAGCTTTGGAAAATTCTCGGAAGTTCTTGTTCGTTCTGTTCAAATAGTTCTTGTTCGCATTCCTTTCATGTAGTAAGGGTCAGGAAAAAAAATATGAAAAAACTTGTATGTATTGAGAATGCTATTTGTGATGTAGCTGACGAAAACCAGTCGCAGATAATAATTACAGATTTAAAAAAGCAATTTTAAAATTTGTGTATGAATACAAATGTAAAAAAATTAAGTATGTATCATAAATATTTTATGACTACTCTTTTTGTATAGCATACGAATTTACCGGGCAATGTGATGAATCCTGGAATTGTAGTAGTACTATTAATAAGTGTACAGGAATTGCTATAATAGTAGAATTGCTATATAGCACACGAATTTACCGGGCAATGTGATGAATCCTGGAATTATAGTAGTACTATTAATAAGTGTACAGGAATTGCTATAATAGTTCCCTTAATCTTTCCTTTGTTTGTAATGCACTTGTAGACTTTGTTCATGGTTGAGTTATTGTCCTACCCCGATTTAACGTTTTCCAACATATAACGTTATTTTTCTTTGGTCCCTTGAAAGACGCTAAATCGGGGTTTCACTATCTTTAAGGCTTATATAAACGTTCTAGATACCAAATAGGGGAGAGTGGGGTAATAAGGATAGAATGGGGTAATAAGGAAGATGCAAAATTCCACAGGATTTTCCCTTAGGGTTATGAAGCTGATTTTTTTACAGAATGTTTATATCATTATCAGCTTTCTTTGAAAAAATAATGAACCTGCTAAGTAAAGGCGAAAGAGATTTTTTTACGTGTGTCTTATTACCCCAAGCGACTGTAACCTTATTACCCCACGAGGGGTAATAAGAAACAAGCCAGTTATTTTACTAATAAAAAACAATTAAAAATCAAATGAAAGTAGTAATATAATCTCTAAAGTGTATTTTATAACCATAGTAATTTTCAAAAATTTTCATTGAAAATCTTTAGAGGTATATGTTCAGTTAAAAATTAGGCTAACAAAGTTACAAATGAAAGTTTTTAACACCGCTATATTTTTTGATATAACACTTGAAAATCATGACAAAACAAATAAAATGGTGTTTCTCTTATTTAATCTTGTGAGACTAAAAAGTTATTACCCCTCCCCCCCAAAAAAACTCCATTTTTTTCTACCAACTCAGATTTTTAAGGTGGGCCGTAGACTTTCTAGATGTCATAAAACTTGGATGTAATAAAACAATTATCTCCAGGAAGAAACCTGAGTTTATGGCGCCGGTGTCTTCATGTGGTGAATTTTCGACAGCTCTCAGGGGCGAGTGCGAGGGGAGATACAAAGAGATTGAGGGAGATAGGGGAGATAAACTGCTGGTGGTCCGGCCGCAAATTGTTTTATTACATCCAAGCACTGGATGTAATAAAACTTTACGGTGGCCCTAAAGGTCGGTTTCTCTTCCTCTTTATAAACTCAGCGCTACCCTCTTCTTCAGGTTCGAATGGTTCAAGAGGTTTATGAAGAAACCTTCGAAACTATTCCCCCCGCCCCAATGTGTTTCTATAGTTTTTTTTTAATTAATTTCTCGGCAACGTGAATATTAAAAACCAACTTAATAATGTACTTTACTCACCTTTATTTAACTTAAAACGTAAATTTGATATAAAATTTCAATAAATTACTTATAAATTTTTCAATAAATAATAAAATGGTGTACAAAAGTGTTTCTTTTTACCCCTCGGTTTTCAGGAAAATGGGGTAATAAGAAACTTAATTCAATTTAATTTTTTAACTTGAAAAATAAATTAAATACAATAAAATAACAACAAAATAAAGTCGAAAATAGTCCAATGATATTTTTCTGTATAAAATACCGATGTTTCTTATTACCCCTTAGTTTTGTTTAAATGGGGTAATAAGAAACGGGCATGTTTAAGAATGATCCTCAATCCTAACTTGAAAAACAAAAAGTGCATTAGGGTCACTTGGGGTAAGTGGGTCCCTGGGGTAAGTGGGTCACCCCCCTCAAACTAAACTATGTAAAGGACATTTCACACTTATTCACATTGATCATGTTACATTTTGTCACACTGATGGGTTTTGCATATATTAGAGTTTTGTGTCATTTCTTTTTAAGATTATAGAACTATTGTAAAAAAATTTCCATAATTTTTTTTTTGGAGAGTTCAAGATGCATTTTTCCAAGAAGTGTTTCCAGGAAAGTTTTCACTATATTTTAATTTTTTTTCAACTGTTGTGCCAGGTTTGACTTAAAATACATACTGCAATTTGAATTTTCACAAAATCTCTTACTTAAAAATTTTTAAGAGGGGGGTCCCACTTACCCCGTAATTTAAGCAAAGTAGGGGTAAGTGGGTCCCCTCATTATGGGGTAAGTGGGACACCCTAGACTCACCATTTTAATGTTTATTGAAACATTTATAAGTAATTTATTGAAATTTTATATTAATTTTGCGTTTTAATATAAGCTGTGGTAAGTAAAAAAAACTATTAAGTTGGGGTTTTTTTATTCACGTTGCCGAGAAATTAATTAAAACACACAGTGGGGTGGGGGAATAGTTTCGAGGGTTTCTTTATAAGTCTCCCGAACCATTCGAACCTGAAGAAAACATTCTGTAATTGTAGTGTTCCAAAAAGGGGTCCCACTTACCCCAACCAACCCTATTAATTTAAATGTGAGTAGATATCTCGTACATGGATTAAGTTAGAATAAAATATTTTGTACCTAAAACTTCTATACTTTATCAAGTAAGATCCACTTACTCCCTCTTAAGTTTTGCTTGCTTTCAATCAAAATAAAAAGGGGGTGACCCACTTACCCCTTCCTATGGGGTAAGTGGGACCCCCGTCTCATTTTTTACAAAAAGATCAGTTAAGAAAAATGTAGAACATTATTTTAGAACCTAATTATAAATTTTTGTTTATTAATAGTGTCTTAAATAGAATATGTCATCAAGTTCAAATTGAACCTCTTCAAAAAATTTTTATGAACCTTCAAAAATGTACTGTTCCAAAAAGGGGTCCCACTTACCCCAAGTGACCCTATATAGCTCTTTGAACCCCTAAAAGAGCTGACCAAAAAATTGGAAGATAATTTATTTATAAAAACAAGATAAATTGAAATCGTCGAAAAAACGTGACTTTGTATTTTCGGTTTTGTTGACAGAGTCAACTTCCAACGACTATATTTTCCTGAAAAATTATCGTAAAACGATGAAATTTTTATGTGATGTAGGGGAGGATTGAAAGATATTGTGTGATTTTTTTCAGATTTTTAGGCTTACACACAAAGCAGTAAAATAAGAAAATCCTAATTACCCCAGATTCTTATTACCCCACTCTCCCCTAGCATTCAATTCCCATCGGAGTTAAACCATGTAAAGTAATTTTTTGCTACATAAACTTAATAACATTGCAAATTCACTGATTTTGCTTTATGTATGACGTCACATGTCCGAGTTGTGAGTACATATATATTCAGGGTCTTGCTTTTGATCGTTCTTTGACAACAACCCAGCTTCATTTTGAATTAAATTTAAAAGTATTTAAAATTCATTCGTATGAAACTTTCTATCCGTTTCAAATGATATTAGCAGAGTGATTTTTAATTAAATTGTTACAATGTAGCCAATTGCAATAAAAATAGCAATTAAGTATTTATGTTTTCCTTCAATAAAAATCACGGTCACCCTGCACAACTTAAATGTTTGCCCTAAGCTATACTCCAGAGCCAGAAACAGATTCCAGCCCCACTCTTCCCTACTGCCTTACGAACTACTTGTTTTATATTTTTGAGTATACCCAACTGCGTAAACAATTGGGTTTGCATAATAAATTTTGAAACTAGCATTAAAACGTTTATTGACTAAGAGGGATTTTTTATATAAAATAATTTTTTTATAAATAGTGGTGATTTTTGATTGTGTACCAGATGTATATTATTTTCCTTTGTAACCATTCCTAATGGCATGAAACTTAGAAACTTAGCTCTATTTCAAACGCCATAATACTTCAGTTGGCTATTTAGCCGATCGTTTGTTGACGATTACATTTACTCTAAATGTTTTAGTTGTAATATTATACAACGTACGAATATTCAAAAAAGTTTCGATCTCTTTACAATGAGATAAATTGTTCAAAAATATTACAATTCGGGTCCCTTTTCTTTAAAAATTCGAAGTGAGTTTAGTATAAATTTTTTAAAGCAACAGCGAATCAGTCTAAAAAGATATAGTTTCCTTCATATGAATACCAATTTCTATTTTTAGTGTACAAAGAAGTTCGCTGAGTCCAACCCAATACTTTATTCACTGAAAAAAGAGGTCTCAACGCTTTTAGAAAATTAGCGAATCATATTAAGCTGATTATATGTATAGCTTCTAGGTGCTTTCGAAGATTTTCAAATAATATTAGCAGTGTGATTTCTCATATTAAATTGTTCAGAAGTTACTAATTACAATTAAAGTTTCAATTATTTATATTTTTCTTTAATGAAAACTACTCTGTCACCCTGCATATTTGAAATGCCACAAAAGTTGTACTTCCGAGCAAAAATGACCAATTGCTTAGTTTCTTTAGGAGAAAAGACAATTAAAAAATTGTAAAAGCTTGAAATTGCTTAAATTAATATAATTAAAGTCAATTTAATAATTACTTCTAAAATTCGAATTTAAAACTTTAGTTTCAGTTTTTCTGATCTACTTGTGAAGCTAAGCAATAGACGTTTTGGTTCTAAGGTACAGAATGTAATTTAATTCATAGTAAAGTTTATTTGTGGCCAAAGAACTATCAAAAGTGACGTCAAAAACATCTTGCATTAAACATTTAATTTTTTGACTTACGCCGCTTTTATGCTAGCCAACTTTGTTGATTCCTTCTACTACTATTAATAACCAGATATCGATCTGAAAAATGGTTCGTATGCTTAGCTTAAACATTTAAACTCTAATTCTTTTTTACTTACCCCGCTTTCATTCTAACTAAGCTCGGCTGATGCCTTCAGATACCAAAGCAGAGAAGTCGGTGGTTTGAAAAATGGCTTTTATCAGCGGTGGATTATAAATAAGTCGTTTCCCTCCTGATATTCAGGTCTGAAAATGACATATGGTTAGAATGACCGTCCTCAAACCGGGAGGGAAGATAACCAAGTCTTGAGTTATGGTTTACTTAGACGGTTGATTGAATTCTAACTTAGGTTTTCGAAACTTTTTCTTAGCTTAGAGCCTCCCTTACTTAGGATGGAAAAACCCCGCGTCCCCTTTAAGATTTTTTACTTTAAGAATACAAGTATTTATAAAAGCAACTTCCAATTGCAAGATCATCAAATGAATTAATTGTTATCAAGTAAAGATTACCCAACGAATAACCTATACTGGAATCTCAAGCACAGTCATATATATTTAAATAGCAAGCAGACCTAAACAATTTACATGCTTAGGTTTCTTGATAAAAAGCTAACTGAGGAGAAACATTTAATCATTGGTAAATAAATAATATATTTATTTTTAATTTTTTTAGTGGTGAAGATTGATGAAAAAAAAATGAATGATTTTTTTGTACTAAGGAACTTAAGAATTTGTTTAAATGAAAACTGAAACTGAGTTTGAAAACTGAAACTGAGTTTGAAAACTGTTGCCAGAAATGTGATTTAAAAGTAGTGTTGTAAAGTGTTGCTATAATTTACAGAAAATGGGTTCTTTTAGAGTTTTGGTTTTTCATTTGGAACATTTTTTACAACACTGTTTTTAGATCCCCTTCTGGATAACAAACCCCTTTGTAAGCATATTCAGACCACTCTAACAACAAAATAACGTTTAAAGCGTTCTAGCAGCTATTAACACCAAGGCTGATTCCTGTGAGAGAGAGTGGTTATATGGCTTTAACGGCCCTCTAGAATAAAAATTTCTCCGATTTTAGTAATGTTTCCTTCAATAAATTGAATTGTTCCCTTTTCTTTTCATGAAAAAAAGGTATAATAGGTATTTTAAAATTAAACAGACATGGAAATATACACGTTCTAGGTATCTCTGTCCCACCCACGTTGACACCCACGGATTTGCTACTGAACAGAACTAACTGATGTGTTTAAGTTTAAAGGCAAAAAAAGTAATCTTAAATGTATTTTAAACGTTAAAGAAAGAATTATTTTGTCCTTCAAAGGGAATACTTTTCGAATCTCTGATATTGCACACTTAACCCCGTGAGAACGCGCGTGGGGTCTACGAGACCCAAGTGATCACAAAAACTTTCACGGAAACTCTAATTTTCAACCAAAAGAGCTGATACCCCGTGTAGCTGCCTAAAAGATTTCCACCTATAACCTCCTGATGTTTAAATAAAGTACCTGAATTATTTTACGTCGTTTTTATTCACTCGTTTCTCAAACTAAGGGTATGGGTGCTCAGACAGATTTAAAAAAAAAAACAATCTTATTGTGAAAAATGGAGCTAGTATTAGGGACTAGTTAAATGATCTGTTTAAAGGGTAATTCTTTATCTATGTTTTTGGCATCATATTGAAAATGATTATATGCAAAATGATTTGAATTGAGTTTGAGATGGAAAAGAGGAATAGTTAATTTAGGTTTGATATAGGTTTTTGAATTGGTAGTTAGTTAAAAGTTGATGTGCGAGAGTATTTTATTGCTGATGTAATCTAAATTGAATAAAACTCCATAGTCTATTTTTTACAAATCTTGGTCTGTTGAAGCAAGCTTCCATCCGGTGAACAAACAATTTGTTAGAAGAAATTCTACACTTATCATTATTCTTCTTGCTTATCTCTCTGATCTGTATCAGATCATTGAGGTTGTTCGCCTTAAAAATATCGAGGACAAAAGAGAGTCTTATTTTAAGGTCCTCTCTCACCAAATTTACGCATGTATCTTATTCTTTTTTACAATAAGAAAATGATGGATTCCCACCACTGTGTTAAATTATTACCAATTTTTTTATGAAAAATATCTCTGTTGTATAAATTTTACAGTGAGAAATAGTCCAATATTATCTTTTTACAATTTTTTAAACGTTTAATGACATACGGGTTTGAATATACTGAATGTTTAATAAGAAACTGATAGATTCCCACCACTGTGTTAAATTATTACCAATTTTTTTATGAAAAAAAAATATCTTTGTTGTATAAATTTTACAGTGAGAAACAGTCCAATATTATCTTTTTACAAAAATCGGTCAACTAAAAATTAAGTTTTTACACACTTTAAATGATAACATGATGTATTATTTAAACGTTTAATGACATACGGGTTTGAATATACTGAATGTTTAATAAGAAAATAATAGATTCCCACCACTGTGTTAAATTATTACCAATTTTTTAATGAAAAAAAAAATATCTCTGTTGTATAAATTTTACAGTGAGAAACAGTCCAATATTATCTTTTTACAAAAATCGGTCAACTAAAAATTAAGTTTTTACACACTTTAAATGATAACATGATGTATTATTTAAACGTTTAATGACATACGGGTTTGAATATACTGAATGTTTAATAAGAAAATAATAGATTCCCACCACTGTGTTAAATTATTACCAATTTTTTTATGAAAAATATCTCTGTTGTATAAATTTTACAGTGAGAAACAGTCCAATATTATCTTTTTACAAAAATCGGTCAACTAAAAATAAGTTTTTATACACTTTAAATGAAACATGCTGTATTATTTAAACGTTCCCTGACATAAAAGGTTTTGAATATACTGAATGTTTAGAACGGAAAACGCTGCGTTCCCTGTAACAGGAAGGTGCATGCGTGAATGACGTAAGGGAACGTACCCATACTACGTGACCTATTTTTTACTATGTTTGACCCCCTCCCCCTCCTTGGTGACCACCCGTAGTATATGCCAAGACCCCCCCCTCCCCCTCAAATTTTCACGTAGTAGTACATTTAAATACGGCTTTCAATCATTTTTAGCAAACAGAAAGTGAAAAAAAAATTAATTTGACTTAATTTTCCTTTATTAATGCAGCGCTTTCCTCGTGACGCCAAGAGTAGGGGAGAGGGGGGCACCTTTCAACAGATTTCGGTTTTTATTTTTTGTGACCAAACGAATTGACGGATCATAAAACTTTAACTTGCATATATCCTACCATGGACTTTCGGACACATTTTGTAATTTTACCCAAGTTCCTTGGGAAAATTAAAAGGTCCAAAATTGCGTTTTAAAAAAGGTTCTCGGGTGGGGCAGGTTTCAACACAGGCGGGGCACGTTTCAACAGTGGGTTAATTTTAAAATTTTAAAAGTTTCAGTGTATTTTAAGTTTATTATATTGAAATATACATTATAACAAATACATTTCATTAATTTAAAGTAAAAAAAGTGAAATTTTTTGCAAATTTTGGAGTTTTTCTGTGTTTCGTAGGTTATGAGTTTTTCCACACAACTAAGTGTGATGTTTCTTGATTGTTTAATTTAAAAATTCTTTTGAGTTATATTCCGAAAATATATTGTTAATTCAACTGTTTTTCTTCAGAATTCACCAAAAATTTTTATTTTTTTAATCGCTTTTAATTCATTTTAAATTTTTCTAATTACTATAGTCATCAAAGTGGTATATCTTAAATAATTTTATTTAAATCAATGCTGATAACTACTAAATGCATAAAATTGCTGTTGTGAATCGTATGGTAGCCTTACCGTTAAAAATTATATGTGTATTTAAGTAAATTATCTAAATCGATTTTCAGCTGTTTTTTCACTAAAAATAAATAATTAACTCTAATACAATGCTATTATTTCTTGAATAAGTTATTTAAGAGCGTTTACTTCAAGAAAAAGCATTGCGAAAGCACAATATGCTAAGCAAAACGAATTTTAGTGGTGTTGAAACCTGCCCCGCCCTAAGTGTTGAAAGGTGCCCCACCTTTAGTCGTCACGGTTCAAGACCCCTCAAACGCTTTAGAATAAAGATATGGGTTTGAAAAAGGTATACATAGAAGCAGAAGACTTTATTTAATAACATATGTAAAAATCAATCACCTAAACTAATAAAAAGTTGGTAAAATCCGATTTTTTAAAAGAAATTCAAAATTTACTTTTGGACATCAAAAACGACTCCACTCGATTACAAAAAAACTAAAAGGTGAAATGGTAGGAATACCACGGACAGATGTTGTTATGATAAGAAACATTACTTGACACCAGGTGGCATTTAAATTAACCTCATAACAAACGAGAAAATGATTTTAATCGAAAACGAAACTGTTGAAAGGTGCCCCGCTCTCCCCTACGTGCATACAAGTGGAAAATATATTATCAAGAAGAAAAAACTTATGTAAAAGTTATTGTAACAGTAACTTAATTTACAAAAACAAATATTTTTTTCTTTATTTTTTGACTACGTGACGAAACCCTAAGCCCCCCCCTCCCCCCTGTGATAAAGCGTGGTATTTTGAAGACCCTCCTCCCCCCCTAAACAGGTCATGTAGTATGGGTACGTTCCCTAACAATAGAATTCACAAAATTTCGTCAAACCTTCCCTTTAACCCTTTTACTCCTAGACGCCTCAAATTTGTCATAGTGTCAATGGTGATCTCAGGCGGCTTAGGATTGAAAGTGTGTGTTAACAAGCAAAAACATCTCCGTACCAAACATCATTTCAAACATCCAAACCACTCTAATCAATAAACAAGCAAAAGTTCCTCCCAATGACAATACCTCGAGTCGTTCCAAGTTAATTAAGGAAGTGCCGAGGACCGTGTTCCAGAACTATTAACAACAGTGTTGCCATAACCATCCTCTTGAGTTATTAGCGGGGAGGCTTTGATTGGGTTATCGTGGGGGACACTGCCTGTTCCCTCGTCGCTTGTCCCTGGTATTGACTAGGGAGAGTGGTTTGCGAATAGATTGAAGGGAGTTATGTGTAGTGTACTATGGGGGTCTTGTAAGCAAGGAGGATGTACTATAGTGTTAATTACTAACGACGGAATCAGTTTATTTGTTTTATATTCTTAAATTGAACAGTGGTTGCAAACTGGAAGGAAAGTTCCGTACACGGGTTGGGTTGGCACCTTTTGGCGACATTTTTTTGTCGCCAATTAATTTGGCGGGTTTTTAACTGAGATCTTTTAGCACTCAAATAAAAATAATTTTAATTTTTAGATTGAAAAGCTTAAAAAAGTTTTAAAAGTAAAAGTACAGAAAACACACGAATCACTCAAAAAGAATCACCGAAAGACTATTTAAAATGCAATAATGAATAATAAACTGCATAAACACCTAGTGGCGAAATAAAATGATTTACAAATTAGTAATTAAAAAACTAAAGGAGATGGATCAAAAACGTCAGACGTTCTTTCAGCAGGACTGAACAGAGAACTAACTGAAACTAAATGAACTGAACTGAAAAAACAGAGACGTTCTTTCCAAATAAAAGCCGTAAAACGGATTTTGAATCAACCTGTATGCTTTAAAAGTGAAAATATATATACCCAATTAATCGTGATTTTAATAAATTACTATTAAAATAGCATGGATTCTTATTTCCCATTTAACAATTGCTCTAGTGAAAATTTAAAAACAAACGCATGAAAATTGCACCTAGATATAAAAGCATGCGAGAGTAAAGAGTTTTTTTTTTCGATTTAACTCTTTATCTCTCTCGTTAGAGAAGATAACTCCAAGCAATTCATCGCTAGTTATCGACTCAGCCAGAAAAGTTCTTTTTTTTTTGTTCGAAATCTTGTGGAACGATTTCTCGAACAATTCATCTTTCTTATCGTTGCCTGGAGATACTTTTTCGCTTCTTAATTCAGTCATTGTTGCAACCGAGATACGTGATTTATTGGTTTCGGTCGCGTTACAAATAGACAATTTAGGGAACTAGGCGAAAATATTGATAGAAAAAAGTTTCAGAAAAGTTATTTATCCCTACAATGCATGATTTTTTTGAATTAATATGAGGAAAAAAATTATTTTATTCCTTTTAGTAGTGCAAGTTAATGAAAAAATACTGAATGAACTATGTTTTTTTCTGACAAAAAACTAATTTTCAAAAGTTTTCCAATTTAACCGTAACTGAAGGATTTTTACTGCTCTACTATTTTATAATCACCCAGTATTTTGGAAGCAACATACACATTGCTCCAAATTCCAAATAGAACCTCTGCCGCCTTCTATTGGCAATTTTAAGAGATGACATAAATATCTTAAAGATAGAGATAATATCTATTATAATTTCTGCATAGTGTTGTTATTTGGAACCCAAGCAGTACAAACAGTCAAGATTCGTTTAAGTTTTGTCTTGTATGGCCAAATGTCGTTTACTTCTAGTTGCAGTTACGTAAAGTTAACATATTTGGTATGAGCTGTGCTACCAAAGAAACAAAAGTTGGAGCTGGTAATGATGAAAGAATATGTGTAGCCAGGGCTTAAATTCTAACCAAAGAAGTACCGGAGCGCTACTATTTCAGCATTACAAATATTTACTGATTAATGAATAAATATCAGTAAATATTTACTGAAAACCAAGAAGTACCGGAGCTCCGCTCCGGTGCGCTCCGGTGCAATTTAAGCCCTGTTGTAGCCAAATGGCTGAACAATATTGTATGGTTAAGTTTGGATATTGCATCAGTGGTGTATGGTAGAAATTTATTTCGGGGGGGGGGAGAAAATACTATAGATACTCTAAAAATAAGTCATTATCAGACCCAAAGCTAGATTTTTGCATTGGGGGAAAGGACCCAAAATGATAACTAAGCCTCATCCAATTGGTAATTCAATAGGTTCAATGTTACTTTTTAAAACATTTTTTAGGTTTTGCATCTTGATGAAAATTGTGAATAATAGAGTTCCAAGTTCAAAGAGGGATCTGGGATCAACCCCCTATTTTTTAAAGTTAAACCCTAAAAACAGGGTTTTTATTCGTTTAAGTGCATTTATACCAAAAGTTTAGGGTAAGCCCGGAACCTTCGTCTCTATATCACATTACTTCCCTTTACTGTATTGTTGAATACAGTTGAGTATAATGATTGTTACTAAAAAAAAACCAATGCAATACTTTAAATATTTAATAAATTCATCCATTCTTTTTGTAAAATATATCCTAAATTTTTACCTCTTTTAAAAAAGCTAGTAAGCAACTATCTAAAATATGGAAAAATTTGAAGTTTCTAAAAGGATTTGTAAAATTTGTTGCTAAATTTTAAGTTAAGAAAAAATGTTCAAATTTTAAAACATTACTATATAAATTTTAAAATTTTTACATAAACACTTCGTATCGTCATTTCTAAGATTTTACACAGCGCTGTGAAAGATACACACTGTTTCCAATTTCTATAAATGTTAAGATATAAATCTCTAGTAATGTTCCATATACAAATGTTATCTCTAAAATTTCAAACAATTTCCTACTTCAATTATGAAAAATATATGAATTTTTTAGAAACGTTAACTTTAAGAGTGTATGTTTTCATGAGCTGAATACATAGAGTTTTGTAGAATATGTGGAGTTTATAAAGCGTCTTTTAGAATTGTTTCAATGTTATCTTATCAATGGCTAAAATACTGACAGTACATACGTATAAAGCCTAAAATAAAATGATATAAAGGAATTCAACGTAAGAATGTGTTTTATGTTAAAAAAAACACGTTTTCGTTGGTTGTATTCTGGGCCTTTCGTTTTTATAGCCCAGTAATTTTAGGGTTTGGTAGCTAAATAATTTATAATTAGCTGAAAATTTCAAGATAAGCTCTCTATGATGTGTACAACCCACCCTGAAAAGTCCCCAAAGATCCTCCATCGGCGTCATTCCAAAATGGCGGATCAAAGATGGCCGTCTAGCATTTTTACCGATATTTTCGCTCATATCTAAGTCAAAAATTAATATTTTTAGTTCTGTAAACGGATTTATACTCAGGATAGATGCCGTTTTCGAATAAAATTTACAGTTTTGCGATAAAAATATAATAAATGGGGTGTGAAGGGATTTTATTCATGCCAAACTGCAAAATTTTCATTGTTATAATGGTATACAATAGTATACAGTTATATGGCGTGCTTAGCCATATAACTGTATACTATTAGAAAAATCGATCTGAAAAGTACGATTGTTTTTAGTAGTCCCATTATTCAGGATTATTTTGAAAAAAAAAATTTTGAAATCCCCTGAAAATTGACAGAGATATTCAATTTTTAGTAAAGTGTTGTGGTACGGATGGTATTGGGTAGTATACGTTAGGAGTGAGTTTCGCACTTGATTAATAATTGTTTTTTGGCCATTATTACACACATTAATTTGGATTTTTCTTTATCAATTTGAAAGCTGAAGATTTCCCTTTTCTAAAAATTGCTGAGGTGGAATCGCATCCAGAAGCTGCATGTAGGAAGAGAATTGAATCTTTTATTCGGCCAAGAGTGTTTTGAATTTTAGACATGTCGTAGAACTTGTGTTGTCTAATAGTTGTTTGAGGACGCAAAAAAAAAACAGTGACTCTATACTATAGGGTCCGAAATATAGAATCGGTCCAATAGACCTTATTAATTTTAATGAACTTTTTGATAATTAAATATTTGTGTGAGAAAATTTTAATGCACCATAATGATTTCTTTACGTTACAACGGTATTAACTGAGCTATTAAAGATAATGGCCAAAAAACAATTATTAATCAAGTGCGAAACCCACTCTTAACGTATACTACCCAATACCATCCGTACCACAACACTTCACTAAAAATTTAATATATCTGTCAATTTTCAGCGGAATTCAAAATTTTTTTTTTTCAAAATAATCCTGAATAATGGGACTACTAAAAACAATCGTATTTTTCCGATCGATTTTTCTAATAGTATACAGTTATATTGCAAAGCACGCCATATAACTGTATACTATTGTATACCATTATAACAATGAAAATTTTGCAGTTTGGCATGAATAAAATCCCTTCACACCCCATTTATTATATTTTTATCGCAAAACTGTAAATTTTATTCGAAAACGGCATCTATCCTGAGAATAAATCCGTTTACAGAACTAAAAAATATTAATTTTTGACTTAGATATGAGCGAAAATATCGGCAAAAATGCTAGGCGGCCATCTTTGATCCGCCATTTTGGAATGACGCCGATGGAGGATCTTTGAGGACTTTTCAGGGTGGGTTGTACACATCATAGAGAGCTTATCCTGAAATTTTCAGCTAATTATAAATTATTTAGCTATCGACCCCTTTTTTCGCCTAAAATTACTGGGCTATTATGGTTTATGTGTGAAACATATTTATCAAATTAAATATTAATCTAACTTATAAAATGTATAATTTGTGGATTTTATATTTATAAACTAATCGCCAATATTTAATAGCGATTGTATTCAAATTCTGAATTATTATAATTACAACCATTGGAATATTTTTAATATACACTTAGCATTTAAATTTAATATTTTAATAATAAAAGTGGTGGATAAAATTAAATTGGCATTTTAGAAAGAACAAACGGGTTAAATTTAATAACAAAGGAAAAGTTTCGGTAAAAATTACTTTATGGTCTTAAAAATACGAGGTGGACTCTGCTTTATTGGAAAATCCGTTGAATTGATACAAAATGTCCCATCGTATTTCTATTAAGCCGAAACCACTACCATCATAATATTTTCGGGAATTATGTTTCTGTGCGTTTTGGTAACCGAAACATGCTTTAATGAACCTTTTACCTGCGATGTTCCCAAATGGGAACATCTCACTTTAGGGAATTTTTTCACCACTTAATTTTTCATGCAGGAATTTGATACTTGGTAGTAAGCAACTCAAAGGTATAAAGTTATTTTACATGCAAAATTTTTTCACGTGCAATTTAATACTTTTTGTGGAATTTATATCAAAATTACAGATTTTTAGCATTTCCAAAAGTTGCACAGGTTTCAATTTATGATAAATTTAAATAAAGTTAGTTTTAAATAATTATGCTGTGTTTAGGTAGTTTAAGTACACATCTTTTCAATTGGCTTGGCAAAATAGCTTCATTTTCCAATTTTGGAGAGTAATTACCAATTCAATGTATATGTTCCCAAATGGGAACATCGGCGTTTGGGGTATAGGTTTTGAGGGGATTTTTATAACATGTAAAAATTCAAGTTATTTCTTATTTTCTTTAATTTTTTGAACCTTTTATGTCTCAATAGATCTAAACAGCTTTATCATGATGTTTTAAATTTCTAAATCTATAATTTTAATTTTTTCACCTGATTTATGGAGGAATAAATGCCAAATCTTTATAGCAGATTCCTACTTTTGTATATTTTTCTAACTCCAAGACCGATTAATTTTCAGTAATTATTATTAGGGGTTATGCAAAGGGCATATTTGGAGTACTTTTGAGGATCTGGGTATTTATTTTGTTCAAGAGCTCTTTTTAACATGAAAATTTTAGGTATAAATATGAAGAATTTTAAAATAATGAAAAGTGTGTACATCTAAAAACACTCTTATAACGTAAGTTGGATGTAAGAGATATGTTGTTTAGTTTGGAATCTTCCATGAGAAACCCAGCTTTAATAAATCAATGGAGATAGTTATGATTATCACTTTTGAAAGATAATTAAATTTGAATGCAATTCATGGATTTTATGCTAGATATCCGGATAGAACAGTAATTAAAACTAATTTTTCAAGCAGAAGTTTGTTTAGCTTTGAAACGCATGGGAACATTCTTTCGTATTTTTTTTAACCGAAAAATTACCCATTGCGCAATAAAAATGTACAGAAAAGGGTCACACATGCAGTAAATATGTAAATTTTTTCTTATGAAAATCTATAAAATTTTACCCAATCGTCCAACCATGGGAATTAAATACGAAGAAATAGTCCAATATCATAAAAATGTTCAAAAGTATTGAGTAGAAACCTATTTTAGTAATTTTACTTGAATTAATTTTGAAATATATTCCTTTTGAAAATCCCCCTAAGAACTTCACTCCAAACGTCGATGTTCCCAATTGGGAACATCCTCAAAATCATACTTAGGATTTTTTTTTCTGCCAAAAAATGACAAGAATGGTTTTAGTAATGATGAAACAAGCCATTTAAGCCAAAAATCAGAACCTGTAATTTGAAATTTGAATTGCGGCGTTTAAAAGGTTAAATTAGAAGTGTATATCTTAAAAATCTGGCATGGTTAGGAGTGTAAAACTCGCGATCGGATTTTTAGTTTTAATTGTTTCGATAAAAAAAAATCATGATTATTTTTGAGTGATATGGTTTGACTTTAATAATAAAGACTTATTTACGATTAAAAATATTTTGATCAAAAGATAAAACTTAAACAAAGTCAAAACACATCGTTCACACCTCACCAAAACGGCCAATCGAATTTTTCGAGGATAGGCATTTCTCTTCAGCGTTTTTCAGAAAAATCGAGGTATCTTTCCGTTGGCGAATTGGCGATCTTTTACGTCCCAAAAATTATTTTTATTTTGGAAAAAAATTTCTCAGAAAATAATGATCACGGGTAAAAATTAAAATTGTGATAAACAGTAATAATAATTTTTTTTCGGATTGCCAAGCGATGATCCATTTTTGATGAAAAACGCTGGCATTTTTCTGACTTTTATTAATAAACTGGTTAGTTATTGATTTAATTAAACATTTTAATTCAGGAGTTTGGAATTGTTTATGAATATTTCTACTTTTTGTTGTCTAAAAGAACCGGGCGATATTTAGCGGGGACTCTAACGGAATTGAACCTTTAAAAGTGGCAAATTAAGGGGTCAGTTAAGTCTTAAACCATAGGATAACTCTCATAAACTGGCACATACTAAAATGAGTCCCAAATTTTTAAAAATAAACATATCAACAAAATTTTTTTGGTAGTGTGAAGTTAACTATATGTACCTTTATTTCAAATCTTCAAATAGCATATAAATTATTAAAATTAATAAAAATTAGTGGAAAAGTTATTGACTTTAAAAAAAAAATTATTTAAAGTACAATGCTCGTTACGCAGTCTCTAGAGCTCAGAAACAAAGGTAATTATTAAAAGGTGGTGTTAAATTAATCTTAAATACATCCTCTATAAGTTATACATCATTCAATACATATTTAAGATTTTTTTATATTTTTAAAAAAATTAAAAAGTTGAAACTTTTGAAAATTTTTACTTTATAAAGGTGAAAAAAATTTTTGGTAGAATAAATTTTTATAAAATGATGTATAACTTAAAGAGGATGTATTTAAGATTAATTTAACACCACTTTTTAATAATTACCTATGTTTTTGAGCTCTAGAGACTGCGTAACGAGCATTGTACTTTAAATAATTTTTTTTTAAAAGTCAATAACTTTTCCACTAATTTTTATTAATTTTAATAATTTATATGCTATTTGAAGATTTGAAATTAAGGTACATATAGTTAACTTCACACTACCAAAAACATTTTGTTGATATGTTTATTTTTAAAAAATTTGGGACTCATTTTAGTATGTGCCAGTTTATGAGAGTTATCCTATGGTTTAAGACTTAACTGACCCCTTAAAGTTTTGATCTGATTCTGATTTTTATCTCCATCTCCATAATTATCAATTTCAAATCCTGCTAAAAACATTACGTTTGTACCCAATGTCTTCTCCTTTAGACATTTTACTCAAAAAGCCTTCATTATGTAGGGTACGAATTTATAGAGAATTGAGCACTCAATATCAAAAATCAGCCTGAACATAAAACTTTAAAAATTATAATTTTTCAATTTTCGAAGGCATAGTATTCCCAAAAGATAAGTATTTTTAAAATATTTTTTGCAGAGAATGTGTAGCTACCTTTCTGGACTGTATTCCAAAAAAAAAAATCAACCCTGATATTTCGTTCCTTGTTATGGACCTTCAAAATCGGAAAATTTCAAAAAAAAAATCCAAATTTTTCACCCTCTATATCTCTGTTGAAGCAAAGTTTAAAAATCTGAAAATTTTACCAGGTTAAACCTCACTAGCTAGGGTATCCATCCTCCCGTAAAAATTTCATCTTGGTTATTTTCTTCCAAGTGGAGTTATGAACCTTCGAAATCGGATAGATTAGAAAAAATCCAAACTTTGGACTTCTAAATCTGTGCTTAAACAAAGTTTAACAATTTGAAATTTTTACAAGTTGAGCCTCACTCCTGTATCATCCTTCTCTAAAAAATTTCATTCTTGATACTTACTTCCAAGTCAAGGACCGTAAAGATGCTTAGTTGAGAACATGTTATAATTAATTCCTTAATGGTATTGCCATTGTAAAATTTAATGATCTTTCCTTTTCTTTTAACATCACAATTTTACGGTCCCAAAAAATCATTTGATTTTAAAATGGTCGAGCGACCACCTCTGGATCACTTGATATGGATTGATTGACCCATCTGCAAAAATGTGTTATGTAAAAAAAACATGTTTTCGTTGATTGGATTCCCAGCGCCTTTCGTTTTTATGATTTATGTGTGGGAAATGTATTTCCCAAAATACACTAACTTTTAAAACTCATTTTACTCGAAGTTGATTTTATTTTATATACATGAATTGCCATTTTTTAACAGCAATAGATAGTATAGTACACAACACGCTACACAGCATCAAATACACAAATAAGCTAATCTTAATTTTAACTTTTTTAGCAATAAAAGTGGTGGATATGATTAAATTAGCATTTTAGGAGAAAAAAAACAGTTTTAAGGAAATATAATGCTGTCTGTTAACCACGTAATTGTCGTTTTCGTAAATTGTCTATTAGGTTTGGTCAAACCCAAAGTTCAGTTTTGTTGAGACGATAAAGAAAAAATTGAAAGAGGATAAAAAGAATGAGTTAATTAAAAAGATAGTGCAAATGAAGGGGAGAGAGAAAGGAAGAATTAGAATGCTGGGGAAGGAGAGTAATATAAAAGGAAAAATAGCTAAAAAAAGAAAGAGAGAGAGATAAAATGAAAGTATAGAGAGGAAAAGAGAGGATTCGAAGAAACATTTTAAAATGAGCAGATCAATGCAGAAGTTAAATTATTAAAAGAAACAAAAATGAAATCAATAGACCAAGAAATTAAAATTTAAGGATAGATGTCATGTTATGAGAATGAAAGGAGATGAAATCCCAAGTGTTGCCCTGGAGTGGACACCCGAGGGAAAGCGAAGCAACATGGAGAAGAGAAATAATGGAAAGAGAAAGAGAGGAGCCGGGATGGACCAGCTGGCAGAAGGCGAGGGTTATATACTATAAAGATAATATACAGGGTGATTCTCAGATAAGTGTTTCATAACTTCTAGGGGAGGTAGGGTACATCAAGACGAACAAGAATCGGTATAGAAAGGGGGGTCGCAAGTGGGGTCTAAGGGGTGAAAATCACAAGTGAAAATTAGCAAAAAACCTCGCATATCTGGACAGAAAGCGATACAATTGTTCAATTCCGGTATTTTTTACATTCAACCAATTCAAATTTTTCATGTAAAAACCGAGATGCAAGTGTTTATTCTAATCAAAAAGAGACCAATAAATGAAACAGGATGCGTTGTAAGTTGATAGACTGCAATAGAAAGTGTCACGACAAAAACATTTTAATACTAGACATTTGTTGGTTGTTTGGAGTTATATGGCGCTAAGAACTATAGTCTGACCATGGGAGAAATTGTAACTTTAATCTACCAACAATGCATGCCTCATTCAATTATTGGTCTGTTTTTGATTAGAATAAACATTTGCATCTCGTTTTTACATGAAAAATTTGAATTGGTTGAATTTAAAAAAATACCGGAATCGAAGAATTGTATCGCTTTCGACCCAGATATGCGAGGGTTTTTTTGCTAATTTTCACCAGTGATTTTCGCCCCTTAGACCCCACTTGCGACTCCCCTTTCTGAAACACCCTGTATAAAGAGAGGGAGATAGTTACAGTTGATTCTGCTTATTAGAAACGCCACCCGCAAAAGTGTTCAAATAATAATGATTATACTACTATATAGTTAATATTTTAGCCGGTTAGTTGTTACAAAGGAACTGCTCAATCGGCGAAAATCAGACGCACGGCTTAAAAAATAGCATTAAAATGAGCATTAAATCAAGCAGTTTTCTATAAAAGAGATAACAATTTTTTCTCCTTTTTATTCCTTTTACCAGTAACGATTAAGTTTTTTCTACTGTCGTCAAACGACGATCCATTTTTGATGAAAAATGCTGGCTTATTTTTAAAAGTGGCGAATTAAAAATTTCGATCTGATTTTGATTTTTTTCTCAGTCTCCATAACTACCAATTTCAAATCCTGCTAAAAACCTTAAGTTTGTACACAATGTCTTCTTCTTCTGACAAACCAGCTAACATTTCCCAAAATCCTCAAGATCCAAAAATAGCCGTTGGTAGTTCGGAATCCCAGTCCTTACGCTCATTTTCTCTTCGAAACTAACAACTTCAAAGACTCTGAGAAATAGAAACCCGATTGCTTTCTGCCGCTCGCTAATTAAAACTGGGAAATGAAAATGTGACCATGAAGAGAAAATGTTATGCTTTCGTCAAGAATGATTTTGAGTCAACTTATTCTCCTCAAGTTACTGACTAGTTTAATCTTTGGGAACAGATAGATTTGTAATAAGAAATGACAAATTTGGTTCCATCAAGATAATGAAAGATCATTGGGAGATAAAGTACAAATATACCTAATACAGGAATGTAAATTATTTGACTCAAAGGCGAAAAACTTGATGCGACCTATTTTCATCGCTCATGTAAAAGGACAATTGCTTTGAAAGGTGAATGGGGATGCACGAAAAATATTACAGTTCATACTATTTTATGGAATTCTAGTGGAATTTTACGGTTTTATTTTGTAGGTAGGAACACAGAAATGCACTATCAGAGACGTGCAAATTAGAATTTTTAAGAATTTACTTTCAGAACTTTGCAAATTTTCAAAAATTCTTTGATTATACTCTAATGACCTCTTACCACAAGAAAGAAAAATCGGTATCCTCATTTAAAGTCTATTAGCTGGGTAAAAAAACCGCTTACTCGGTAAACATTGTTGGAAAAAGCCCGAATTGCTTAATTTCCTTTTTTGCAAGCTTTTGTGATGCATCGGAGACGTATGGGAATATTTTTAAGGATGGTTGAAAAAAAAATTCAGTTATTAGAGGTTAGTTAGTGATGGAACGTCTAATCCGAAATAAAATTATCGTCTATACTCTATATCTATATTATAGTAAAATTCTGTTTTGAATTTAAATTAAATATGACCATAAATTAAACCATGCTGTAATTTCACTATCAAGGGGGGATATTTGAGGGAGTACCTAGGTCGTTGGACCTTCAAACTCCAGTATAACTAGCCCCACTGGGTGAGGCTTGAGCTGAACTTTTACAGAACATGTGACTGAAAGTCACGGTCAGCTGAGGAATGGCTAGCTTAATGCTAACCCCCTCTTGATTTCCCCAAGTTACCTTGGTACTCATTTTATCGACCCCGGAGGGATGAAGGGCTGAGTCTGCCTTGCCTGTGGACCGGGATTTGAACCCCGGGCCTGTGGTGTGGGAGCGCAAAGCGCTTCCTCTACTCCACCGGGCTTCATAATTTCACTATAAAATTAATTTCATATCTTATTTTTAATGGAACTTATTTTAGTTATAAATGTAGTGGTGAGTAGTAGTGATTAATGTGGCGCTATAATTTTCTTTTTCATTGTTACAGATAATCAAGTGAGTTTTCTCAATTGTGAATTCTGAAATTAAAAACAGTGATCTCATCTTCATCTCATCTAATTCTTCATGAAAGTTCAAGTATGACTTTATAAAAATGAACTGTTTGTGAACGATCTTTTGATGAAACATGTTCTTATATGGTCAACTCTTATAAAGAAAATGTAAGTATTTTGAATTTTTTTTAGATCAACATATACAACATAAGACTGTTTTATATATATATTTTTAAAATTTAACACACGCATGCCCCTTTATTTTGTGCTAAAGAGCTTTTAAAATCGTGTACAAACTTTCAAGCAAATAACATTAACGCGAACAACCTATCAACATCATTGAAAAATCTCGTTTACAACGTTATTGAAGTAGGGAGAGCGGGGCACCTTTCAACAGTTTCGTTTTCGATTAAAATCATTTTCTCGTTTGTTATGAGGTTAATTTAAATGCCACCTGGTGTCAAGTAATGTTTCTTATCATAACAACATCTGTCCGTGGTATTCCTACCATTTCACCTTTTAGTTTTTTTGTAATCGAGTGGAGTCGTTTTTGACGTCCAAAAGTAAATTTTGAATTTCTTTTAAAAAATCGGATTTTAACAACTTTTTATTAATTTAGGTGATTGATTTTTACATATGTTATTAAATAAGGTCTTCTGCTTCTATGTATACCTTTTTCAAACCCATATCTTTATTCTAAAGCGTTTGAGGGGTCTTGAACCGTGACGACTAAAGGTGGGGCACCTTTCAACACTTAGGGCGGGGCAGGTTTCAACACCACAAAACTTCGTTTTGCTTAGCATATTGTGCTTTCGCAATGCTTTTTCTTGAAATAAACGCTCTTAAATAACTTATTCAAGTGTTTGAGCTGGTACTCCAAAGGAACATGCCATCACTAAACGGGCACTCCTTCTCTCTAATTTAGAAACAAAATTCAGTAATACAAAACATTTCTTTATTGAGCAGCTACCTTGGCTCCATTACAATTTCAAGACTCAGATTCTCAATATAGTTGCCAGATACAAGAACATCAATAATAAACAGAAACAGATTCAACTTGGGAAGGGAGACAAGGCGGGGCGGAAATAGCTAGCGACACCTGTCGTGTTAATGAAACCAAGTAATATAAACCCAAACATCAAGAAATAATAGCATTGTATTAGAGTTAATTATTTATTTTTAGCGAAAAAACAGCTGAAAATAGATTTAGATAATTTACTCAAATACACATATAATTTTTAACGGTAAGGCTACCATACGATTCACAACAGCAATTTTATGCATTTAGAAGTTATCAGCATTGATTTAAATAAAATTATTTAAGATATACCACTTTGATGACTATAGTAATTAGCAAAATTTAAAATAAATTAAAAGCGATTAAAACAATAAACTTTTTGGTGAATTCTGAAGAAAAACAGTTGAATTAACAATATATTTTCGGAATATAACTCAAAAGAACTTTTAAATTAAAAAATAAAGAAATATCACACTTAGTTGTGTGGAAAAACTCATAACCTACGAAACAACAGAAAAACTCCAAAATTTGCAAAAAATTGCGCTTTTTTTACTCTAAATTAATGAAATGTATTTGTTATAATGTATATTTCAATATAATAAGCTTAAAATCAACTGAAACTTTTAAAATTTTAAAATTAACCCACTGTTGAAACGTGCCCCGCCTGTGTTGAAACCTGCCCCACCCGAGAACCTTTTTTAAAATGCAATTTTGGACCTTTTAATTTTCTCAAGGAACTTGGGTAAAATTTCACAATGTGTCCGAAAGTCCATGGTAGGATATGCAAGTTAAAGTTTTATGATCCGTCAATTCGTTTGGTCACAAAAAATAAAAACCGAAATCTGTTGAAAGGTGCCCCCCTCTCCCTAAATTGCGAAGATTTTTTAAATCAATACACAAACATCCGTGTAACTGTAAGATATACCCGTATAGAAAAGTCAGTTTGGCAAGATTATACATATTTTTTTAAAATTTCTATAATAAATCTTGAAATCTTTAAAAACAATGTATAAAATTTAGGCTGATAAATATCCAGCTTAAATTATTTTTGTAAATGTAAACTTTAATATACAATGAGTTTGAATGCTTCTAAAATTTGGATTTTGTATTATTTATGCAGGGGTTGAAATGTGCCCTTCCACTGGAGGACATCAGAACATAATTTCTCAATTTTTAGAACTGTGATTCGAGCGGGAAATCTTTAATAAATGCATGTAAAAAGGGTAATAAAATTTCTGTAAAGCTGAAACTTATGAATAAATCAGTTATGGGTTCAATATCTTCTAAATATATGGAGAATTAGAAAAAAATGTACGTTTTGTTGAAATGTGTTCCCTTCTACCCGTACTACTACACTTGCTTAAAATTCCGAAACAGCGTTTTATAGGTTTTCATTTTCGTTTTCTCCCCTATAGTAGGGGAGCCCATGATGCTAAATGTGGATTTACTCGAGCGCGTCAGATAATCATAGGGGAGATACCTTGCATGCTTTTGGGTAACTCCACCAAATATAAGCTCTCCATGTTGGTGGGTTTGTTTAGAACAGCCCGTCAAAATTTGAAAGAAAACTAGTTACATGGACATACTCGAGCGCGTCAGATTGGCTACCAATACAGTTTACAACTAGTTGAGCCTAGTTTCCTGGCTACTAGTCTATAAACATTTTGTTTCGTACATTTTTCTCAAAAAGAGCGATAGCGTCTTACCGGTCTTGGCTTTACTTTGCAACTTTGTAACCCTCCCGCTCCCTCACCCACCGCTCAAATCGGCAGATTTTAGAAAATGTACACTTTTTAGCTGGTACCTAACCTACCTTATCTTTATCTGACGCGCTCGAGTATGTCCATGTAACTAATTTTTTTTTACAAATCTGACGGGCTGTTCCAGACAAACCCACCAACATAGAGAGCTTATATTTGGTGGAGTTACTCAAAAGCATGCAAGGTATCCCCCCTATGATTATCTGACGCGCTCGAGTTACTACCCAAAAACACTCTGGGCTCCCCTACTACTACATTCCTTAATAGGTAGTATATTCCTATAATGCTCTCTACCGAAATAAGACACGTACCATAAGTGGTACACGGACGTAAGGGTGAAAGATCAGATATAAATGGCATACTAATTAATGTAGATGCAAATACTTGTATATAAAAAAACTAGTTATTTTACTGGTGAGTTTAATCACCATAGGTCTTCTAATGTGACATATCTTTTTTTACCCACTCGCCAATTCGGATTACCATGGCAAACGCGGATTCTACACATAATAACTCTATGCATGCAACAGCTGAATAATTTCCAGGCGACTGCCTTTTGACAAATTCATGAGCTTAGTTGCCAAAGTCACAGCGAAAATCTCCCATAAAATTCCCTAAATAACGCGTTTCAGTTTCATCATTGATGCCGCTAATATTCGCAACGGACGATGGGCGACATTAGAAGTTTCGGAATTCCGAGATAATCAGGACACTTTTGAATATATTCAGATGGAATTTGACGAACTCTTCGCCATAATCGGAATGGAAGAGGAGAGAGGTTCTCATAAATTAAATGGTTGCCGCCAGAAATGTTTCATGATCAGTTTACCGAAGACTTATCTTTCTGACAGCTAGCTACATGAAAAGTCAACCGTTAAAACGTAATTCTAAAGATAATTTTATTTTGAAGTACTCTATAAGAAATTGAAATCGATCAGTCTGTACAAAGGAGGGTTACATTAACGAATGAGAGCTAATTAATTGAATTAACGATTTGAAAAGGGGAATAAGGTCAAAAATAAAATTTTTAGGAAATAATAAAAAATAACTGTATAAGTAAGGGAATTTTCATTGCATAACCACAAGGACCTTCAAATCCAGGAACCTTTTTAAAATACAGAACAATAATCGAATAATTTACTACGAATAATTACAATTGAAAAAAGTTGATGGACTTATTCCCTTTTTGAAACTAATGAAATTTCAGCTGAAAAGTTCTTGAAAACCACTTATAATGCCAATTAACTTATATTTCTGCTTAGTTCACAGCACAAAAGAGGAAAATAAAAAAAGGTTAAGACAAATGAAATTAAAAATAGATTTGAAACTGAGTCATTTAGGGCAGTATCAATATAGTAAGTCATAATAATGGAGTCAATGAAGAAATGAATCAATGAAGTAATAAATGAAGTCAAACATTCAATGTATAAAAAAAAATACAAATTTTATTTTGACTTAATTTACAGCGCAAAGAATAAGAAAAGAAAAGAAATCAACTTAAATATCAAATTTAATAAAAAAAATACGATGAATGGACATCGATTTTGCAAATTGAAGGAACTATATCTTCGTATACAGGTGACAAGTAATTTTCCCCTCTTTCCACTCATGTGAAGAGGAAAGTTTAATGATTCATTTTAGCACAAAAAAGTCAATTTGTATTTATTTGGACTTATTCCTTTTTTCAAATGAACAATTCAACTCGAATTTTCCGCTTTTATTGATAAAAATTGTGAATAAGCAACAAAAAGGTGAGATTTTTAGACCATAAATGTAATTACCATGGTTTATAATTGAATAAACTACCAACATAGATTATTTTATATTAGATTCCATACATTATTGATTTAGTTTTATTTTATATTGATTGATGTAGTTTATTTATAGTCAGAGATATTTTTAATTTCTCTGAGAGTATTTCACTCCTTGAAAATCGGAATTACTCTTTAAAAAACTAGACAGGAGTATTTTAACTCTTTGAATTTTTCATAAGGTTTAACTTGAAACTTCAGCCACAGCATCCTAATCATCATACTTTTTAATTGTGTTTTCATAGAGCCACATAGTAATTTTTTTTTTCATTTATTGTTCTGATGCTTAGGGAGTTTGATTGATTGAAACCCAAAATAGCATCCTCATTTTTTTTTTTCAATTTCATTTTGTCTACTAAAAAGTAAGCGTTTTTAATAAAAATTTTGTCTCGTCTCTGTGTATGTAGTTTTTGCTACTTCCGTATTTCACTCCTCATAATTGAATTTCACTCCTCCTAAAAAAGTCAAGGAGTATTTTTACTCCTCCAAAAAAATCCTAGGAATAACACTGTTTATAGTATATTTATTTAATATTGATAGCTTCTAAGAAAGATAATTGACTTATAGTTCTTGCTTCTGTCAGCCTTTCATCTTGCGCAACAATGAATTTTTACGAAAATGCGGATTTATAATTAGCTTCCATTCGTTAAAACAACCTCTTTTTAAAGGTTCACTGACGGAATTTATTTCCTTAAAAGTATACTTCATAATGATTTTTAAAACTATGTTTCATGTAATTTTCCTGTAAAAAATTTATCGAACTTTTAAACTCATTCGTATTCCTTATTGTTAAAAAATAATACCCTCTTCATAAAAATCATCTATTGCTTACAAACCAATACAAATTTTGATAGCCTTCCTGTGATTTTTTAAAATTATTGATTTAAAAACCCTGTTAATTTTTATTACGGTATAAATCTAGATCACACTTCCTATTACATTCCCTTAACCTTTCCAACACACATTCTCATAAATTCTATTCATCAAAACATTCCAATTACCTAGCTCAAGTGCTCTTAAAGAAAGGGAACTCAAACTCGACAAAAATGTTCCTTCGGAATCTTTTGTCTGTCCACGGAAACCAATTACTATTTGTGTCACCGGCATGACACAAGGACAAAAGAACCCCTTCAAGACTCTTCTGTAATTTATTGTCACCCAAAAATCCTAAAATTAATATGCAACCAACATTGAGATTTATTAGATCCGGTATGTGGATATAATTGCACCCATAATAAGTACATATTTTGTATAAGTCACCACTTTTAAAGTAAAGTCAACAAATATAATTAATTGTTACTAATGATCAAAGGTTGTGGAAGACATCCTATTTTGAAGATATTAAAATGCCTTCATCCGAGTTATCTCGGAGAGGTTATATTTAAAAGTAGTAAGTTAAATACGAGCACTCATGTAATTGAGTATAAAATAATTTTTATGTGTGTGATATTTTCTGAATATCGCCATTGTTTTAAAAAAAAGTTACTTATATATGGACAATACCATAGAGTTGATAAAGTTACCAAAGGTTACTTATTAACGCTGATGGAAAATAAGGCTTTATCTCAACACTGTTACATCAATTCTTCGTTAATACAATCACACACTTGATAGATAATTTATGTAATTATTACTAGTTAAGAACGTAAATTTCAAAATTTAATTATTGTTATTATTAAAATAAACAACCTCAATCTAAATTAAAATAAGGGTATGAAATTAATTATTCAATATTTATTTTTCAGGAAAATCATTATTCTGGTATTTTATATCTATCTCTATAATAACCTAATGAAATAGTTAACTATGTCCTTTACTCATAGCTCCTATTTTTTATAGTCAAGAAGTAAGAAATGTGTCAAACTAGTATTAAAAATGGGCAAATTTTAAAATGATTTTGCAATTTGTGCAAAAGAAGCCCGGTGGCGCAGTGGTAGCGCATAGTTCTTCTTTGCCACAGGTCCGGGGTTCGATTCCCGGGCTGGGCAAGGATCACTCAACCTTTCATCCCTTCAGTGGGTCGATAAACTGAGGACCAAACGTGCTTGGGAACTAAACACTGTAGGTCTTGCGTTAGACTGACCACCTAAATGGGGAGATATGCCTTGGCCCCAGGGCCCCACGGTCAAGAGAACGAAGATGGGCATCATATGCCCACTAGGGCTGTTGACCTGACGTATAGGAATTTTTTCAATATTATTTTGATATCAGCTCACCAAAATAAATGGAAATTTGATAAAAACTTTTGTATAGCTTTTTCCTGGCAGACCTGTGGTATTAAAGTGTATTAGACTGTTATTATGTAATAAAGTATATCATACCACAAATTGTTACAAATAGGTCATATAACAGGTTATTACTTTTGAGTAATGGTCTTTACGAGCTAAATATTGAATCGGCAAATAATTCCCTTTTACATACACCATTCACAAAACAGGAAGAGTGGTAATATGTTATCGTATTCGCTAAACACCCCAAATAGCTACTCAAAAGCTCGTTCAGCCCCATAATCTAGAACTCATTCGATATGCTTCAGAGAAGAATTATGGTCTTCAGATAAAGGGGAATAATAATACTGTTACTGGCCCCGCCCACTTAAACGTCACGGTATACGTAATGCCTCAACTGACCAATAAAACCGCTCTGATGTCCCCATTAACCCGATCTGCCCGTCAATTTACGATCAAAAACGGCATTTCGAACGCAAGAATGGAAATTTATTGTTGTTGAAGAAGGAGATGATCATATTGGGATCCATCAGTTGGTCTCCTCGTAAATTTATATTTACTTATTGATCGGTTTTTGAAGAGATATTCGGGGTTTGGAATATTGAATAAAAGCAATAAATCTTCAGTTTTTATTCTAGGTGGTTTGGAACGGTGGTTAGGCTTGACGTGAACGCATTCAATTGAATCGATGGCCAAGTAATACGAGCTCGAGTGATAGATGGTTGCATAAACTTCGCCAATAAGTCTGTGATGGTATATAAGGATTACGAATATGCGTTCTCCGTTTAAATGAAATTTTCGGCATCAAATAGTTTAAGACCTCTATATGTAAAGTTCCGGTGACTTTTAACCCTCGATACGAGTGACGAATAGGGTTTTAAATATTTCTATGAAAAATTTTAATATCGCTTAAGAAAGCAATCCAATAGTCATAAGGGGTCATTCGTTAATTACGTAAGGATGATTTTGGGTAATTTTGATTTTGTAAGGGTACTTAAGATTTTTCAAACCCCTCCCCCTTAAGATTAAATTTCGTTTTTCAAAATAAGAAAATGTTAGAACTTAAATCTTAAATCAAAACTTAATGGTACTCCAATAAAAAAGATACAACTGATATACCTTCATTTTTTTAATTAAAGCTTCGATAATATACCGAGATCGTCGGCATTTTTAAGTTTTTCTGGGGTTATTCAATAGTAATTTGATTAGAATAATTGGAATTTGTTAACATTAATTTGGAAAATCTTAAGTAAGAATAGATTTGACCGCCACCCCAAGTAAGGGTATAGAGAGATTTTTCAAACCCCTCCCCCCTATTCTTACGTAAGATTAAATTTCGTTTTTCAAAATAAGAAAATGTTAGAACTTAAATCTTAAATCAAAACTTAATGGTACTCCAATAAAAAAGATACAACTGATATACCTTCATTTTTTTAATTAAAGCTTCGATAATATACCGAGATCGTCGGCATTTTTAAGTTTTTCTGGGGTTATTCAATAGTAATTTGATTAGAATAATTGGAATTTGTTAACATTAATTTGGAAAATCTTAAGTAAGAATAGATTTTACCCCCACCCCAAGTAAGGGTATAGAGAGATTTTTCCAACCCCCCTCCCTTCCCCTCGGGACCCTTACGTTATTAATGAATGGCCTCTGAGCACTATATCAGCCGAAGTCATATGCTAGGGACATTCAAGATGAACAAACACTACAATGGAACACGGGACAGATGGAATTAAGGGGTAAAAAGGGAAAATGCATGTGCAAATATCCAAAGTGAGATGGGAAAGAAACAATCTAGAAAACATTTATCGTACAGTATAAAGTGGTACAGAGATTGCGATGACCTGAGTGAAATGATTTTGCAATTAAAAGTTATCTTAAAATTCCATCCCCTGTTCTCGAATCAATTTGTCGAAAAGTTATAAATAAAATGCGTTGTAAACACTGCCCTACGCCCTACTACAATAGTTCCAAAATTTTTATTTATATAAATATTTTATTTTAATATTCAAGTGGTGACTAATTTTTATAAATTTTGTTTAAAATGTTTAAGTAACCATAGAGTAAAACCTTAACCTAACCACGGCTTACTAGATACTTATACAGGCTAGTCGAGTTTTAAACAATGAAAACCATTTGACAACTTTTCCCGCTTGGAGCGCTACAAGACCTACCTATATCACCCACCGCCTTCAACACTGTGGATATGCTTTGCCAGTTTGTCCAGTATTGCCATCTGGATTTGCAATGATTTCCGTACTCGGCTAGCCTGTATAAGTATCTAGTAAGCCGTGACCTAACATAACTTAGCACAGTTGGAACAGGGAGTACCTCAGCTCAAGCAAAGGAACAATAACCAAGAAATTCTTTCCATCCATAACAATCAGATTGGCCAACCATCACTTTATAACTAACTATAAATTAACTCAGCTTCTTACAGGACACGGAAATTTTAAAAATTATTTAAATAGATTCAACTTAAGTTCAATAGCTCACTGTGACTCTAAAATAGGTGGAATTGAAGACGTTGACCATATCATTTTAAAATGCACAAAATATGAAACCGATAGAAATACTCTCAGACAAGAACTTCAGAAGATAAATATTAAATGGCCTCCAAACTTTAAGTTCTTATTTTCCCATAAAATGGCATTTTACTTATTCCTTAAGTTCAGCAATAATTTACCACTTTAAGAAATCTATCTAAGCTTGTTACCTATAATCAAAGTATAAACTTTTAATCTAAGCCTGTCACTTCTCAAAAGTTAAACTTTATATTTCTTGTATATTGTCATTGTATTGTTTTGTTGTAATAGTATCTTATTACTTACTTCTGTAAGCCCCGTGCAATACATTGTAGTGCACGGGGAGCTTTTTGTTTGTTTTAAAATTAAAAAGAAAAAAGACATAACTTAGCAGGGATTTCCAAATGTTAAACTTCGTAACATCTTATATTTTAAAATAATTTGGTTTTTCTTTCGGTCGGCCGCCAGGCCGCACCCCCGTTCCGATTTGTACAAACTCGACCTTGATCGAAAGCTCTCCACCCCTAGATGAGCCAATAATATATCACGTTCCTCTAAAACATTCCATTTTTAAATTATGCGTTCTTTTCGTTTTGCCCCCATGTTAACTCTATGGGGAGGTTCCGTTCGGCCGGCCGACAGCCGGAACCCCTGAACCGATTTGGACAAACTCGGTCTTGATCGAAAGATTTCCAACCCTAGATGAGCCAGTAATATGTCACGTTCCTTCAAAGCATTCCATTTTTAAATTAGAAACTTTTTTCAATTTGCCCCATTGTTTTCAGTTAATATTTTTACCAACACAGGCAAAACGTCTTTTAAAGAGCGTGAAGAAAATCTACTTTGAAATGATCAAACTTCAATGTTTTGACGTTTTTCTAGATTTATCGCAGCAGGATACTAGGCATATTGGATTTATAAAAAAAATTACTGGTACAGGTTTACTTGAAGTATTACGTATTTCTCTTCAGATGACGCATAGGAATAAATTAGTTTAATTGAAAATATTGAACAGTTTATCGCTGATGATGCAGCTTAAAAAAAGTAATAAATTGTAAAAAATTTAACTGCGCTGCAAGCGTGTGGTAGTAACGAGCGAAGCTTGCATCAGCGCCAAAGGCGCTTAATCTAGCTGGTAAGACGCGGCTTTGCCGGGTCAAACCAGCTAGTACTTTTTATAAAATAATTTCCGGCTATCCTTAATCATTCAGACTCTAGCTTGACTTAGAAAGAGCATTTAAATCAGTGATTTTCAACCTTTATCACACCCATGTACCTCTTAAGTCCATCTAATTTTCCCTCTCCCCCGTAGAGGACCTCAGCGTACAATTTTCTAAATTTTGTGAGCAACAATAAATCTTGTGTTAAAATTTGGGGTCTGTGGGTTCTCCTCCAGACAGATTTGTTGAATTTGATTCTTAAAAACCGAGTTTAAAGTCGTTTTTTAGTAATCTGGGGTAATTTTCAATTTCAACATTTGATAAGAAAATTCTCTAAATTTGCCCACGGTGAAAGTTTGCTCCATGTTTTAAAACACTGTTTTCAAAATCCTAACTGAACAATTTTTCCACCATCAACACATTAAAGTGACACAGATTTTTTTTCTTGCCCATTGCTTTCGACAATGAATGTGGGGGGTCTTTTTTTTACTTGTTGCTGTATTTATTCTTTTTACAATATGGTTTGTCGATAAATGTTTGAAGACACACATCACATTTGTAGAAATATAAGACTTCAATTCAAAATCTCTCGTCGAGACCCACAGTTTAAGAAACTTTGGTATTAGGAATGAGACTGTGATGTCCACAACAGAATTAATAGCTTTATGTGATAAACCTCAATTCTTTTAACTAGTTCTCTTTCTATTCAGTTGAGAACCTTCAGAAATCGTTAACTCTAACTTTTTTTTTAAACATAACTAGCAAGTTGACATAAATATATATTTATTTTTAAATTTTAAAGTGGTGACTAATGTTTTTTATGAATGTCGATAAGTAAAATCTTCACCTAACAGCTTTTTCGGTCAACTAAACACGGTGACAAGACTTTTTACCCATATTTACTATAGTATTTAGGTCTCGAGCTTACAGCATGTAAACAGATTATGAACTCCCCTTTGTGTGCCCTCAATATTGCATTAATCGAATCAAATTCTCTTCGGAAGTTCCCAAAGTAGGGAATTTCACGGCAATCCACTTTGGGGACTTCTTTTGATGCCGGGTTTGGATCAAAGACCTTTTAGAAACCGTCGATTGTAACTGGGAATGAAATTACTGTTTTCTCTAAAGTTCCAAGCTTCGGAAGATTACTGGTCTCAAAGGTCAACTTATTAACTTACGAGGACTTGGGTGGATATTGAGGGATTTAATTATGGCTAGCTTTGACCTCAACGGTGGGTTTTAAAAATACAGCTATGAAGATAAAGATTTTGAGTTTGTTGTGTATTATTAGTTTGTAAGGTTTGGATAGGACTCCCACACTCCTTTTTATAAGAAAAATTATTAATACAAAAATTCTTTCTATTCAAACAATATCAATTAGAAAATATGTTTAGGTTAACTTACCATATTTTTCTTCCTTGATTATAAGGCGAAAATCGATAATAAGGAGAATTATTTTGATAAAAAAATCATGAATACTACTGAGATTTTGATGAATGTTTAAGTAATCAAACATAACATGAAATAAGAACTAGAAATTTGTTTTAAATTAATAAAGAGGCTGCACTTTCTTTTGAAAAGGAAAGATTGTAAAAAATAAGGCATAACCAAATGTACTTTACTTACTTTCATTGGAAACCTGTTACGAGACAGTGTTTAGTCATCTGTTTTCTTCAAAAAAGAAACGCGAAACTCCTTTTTGAATTATTGAAAATTGAATTATTCATTCAGGTGAAATTATCTTGATTTGCTGGTACTTCCTCGCTCAAAAGTTGTCTCTACCATGCTAATAGTTCCAAAACAAAACATTTTCACATTTCAAAGCTGATTTAACTTAAAAAATCCTGAAAGGCTCAGACAAGGCTGATAATAATGAAATTTCTGTTCAAAGTTTGGCAACACCGTTTGGCACCTGTCAAAGAAATATCCACCTACCCCCATACCAGACAGATTCCAATTTTACTCCACCTACTTGATTGACTTTTGGAAGAGGCTAAAAATATTTCGAATTTTTTAAACATTCTTTTCTTTAGTGGAGCAGTTTTACTCTTGCTCTTATTTTGCTTTTACAAGCTATTTAAGGTGAATAAAATTTATTTCTCTCAAATCCCAACTAATTATTAAAGAGACTGCGGCAAGTTTAAAGCGACAGACACAGCAAAAAGTGGATAATTAAAACTTAACTAATGATTTAGAAGAAGAAGAATGATTAGAAGTAAAATCAATACAAAAGATAAATTAACTACAATTTAGCAAAAAGCTAAATATTTATTTAAACTCTATAGGCTTAAATATTTCGACACCCTTAAAAAACTGAAGGAATTTATAACTTTTTTTTCTCGCGGATAATTAATGCTTTAATCAAAGGAAAGTTTTGTTTTTGATTGCTCTCAAATGCAGATTTTTTTTTTCCTGCGCAGTCGAGGTCTGGAATATGCAATTTTTTTTAAAGAAATGCACTTGGCAAAAACTAAATTTAATTATTCGAAAGAACATTCCGAACATTGCCGAGGGTAGTTTCCAGCGAAATGTTTTTAGGAAAGAAAATTTTAGTTTAGGGCTGTTGGTTTAAATTATTCTCACAGCTGTTTCAGGGCAGGACAGCCCAATGCTGGAGAAAAATAATCAGTTCTCGCTCCGTGGATTTTCTTAAAAGAAAGAAATGGCGAGTGCATTTTAATTGTAAACGGATATTTTAAGCATTCGTTTAAACTCTTAACTATCTATGTGCTAAAAAAATTTACTGAATATTTTGAAGGTTTTGCGTAAAAAATGTGGAAAATGTTATGTTGAGTAGTGGACAAGGAAAACTCGTAATAAAGTCCTGGATAGCAAAGCTTCCAAGTAACGTAGCTTCATCCAGGGCTTTAACTCGTTAGTAATAAGTAACGCATATTTAATTCCTTCATATTTACAGCATAGTGAAATCATTTCGACATAAAGAAAACACGATATCAAAACACTAGTAACAAGTTGAAGTCAAAGTGTTTACTTTAGTAAGACTAGTGAATCTAATAGTACCAGTGAATCTGCAACAGAAATAAAATCAAATGCTGGTCTTTCTCAAAATACAATGCGGCATGATGCTAGCCACCGAAAATGCGAAATGCGGAATGTATTAGTTGGTATTTAAAACTTTTTGAATAATCTGACTTTTATAGTGGTGAGTAATAGCTCGCCACACATTTACAAATATAGGTAAGTATATGAAACTCCTGATTAAAAAGAACAGATTTGCCAATTTATACGATGAATGTTAACATATTAAAAAAACTCCGTCTATGAAGTAAATTAATACACAAAAAAAATTTACATTTGTGCATTAGGGTGGGGTTTTAAAAGGTCGCACTTAAGACCTTTTTCAAAATTTCCAAAGACGGGAAATTTTTATTAAATAATTTTTTGCGTCGTTTATACTGTAGCTTGAATAGTTAGATGTTAGAGTAATAAACTTTTATTTGTTTTTATTAGGAAAAACGACTCCATTTGTGTCAAATCACCCCATTTTACAAAACTTTTACAAAATGTGAACAAATATTTCAAGGAATATAAGTTATAATATGAAGCAACTTTATTTGAATTACAGTTTATTATTCAAATGGCAAAATATTTGTGTGAAAAATTATACTGTTAAAATTCTTTAAATATCTACTTAAGTTAAAACGTATCATACCTGAAATTCGTATACCCACAAATTTCAAAAGCAGCGCGTTGGGAAATATTTACTTCAAAAATATATTCTTTACTTAAAGATGTGTTCATGCAAAATATATATGATCTGATTATTCTTTAGGCTTTGAAGCGCAGACCGTTCTATCCTATGCTCCATTCATATTTTACGAATCTCTCAATTTTCATAGCCCAAATACATCGAAAATTACATCCTAAACTTGATACTGACTCAATTCGATCCCTTTCAAAAAGAATCTATTTACTAAAAACTCATTTTCAGAGAACACCAAATACTCTCTTCTACTAGAAGAAAAAAACCGAAAATTTTCCTCCGTGGGAAAAAGGCAAATCCTCTTCTGTGGAGGTTAGTTCGAGCTTTATATATTTGCGACATTTTTTTCTTGTAAATAACGACGCAGAATATTCCCCGGCTCTTACACGCAAAGTCGATTTAGACATACTTGATCCAAACGCAATTTATGAAATGTAAAATTCATTTTACTTTCCCCAAGGGAATCGATTTTATTCGTTGAGTGATTATTTTATGCGAAAGAATCGAGTGATTCCTATACCGATTCGTTTCTATTTTGATAGCTTCGCAGAAACTAAATTGGTTTACATTTTTATCTAATAAAAACGACAGAAATGATTTAAATGGGTAATGTTTTTAAGGGAATTATATCCAGTCTCTAGTTTACTGGAGTATGTAAATCCCTTTTCAAATTTTGCTCTGAAAAATGATGTATTCTTTCCTTACATTGACGTAATCAAATTCTCCAGGGAAAGATGGCTTAATATTGCGTTTTATGCTGCACAAGCTGAGATACTTGATGTAGAAAACACAAAACCTCACTGATCATGATGGAACCTAATTAGCTTTCTGTGATGACGTAGATCGGGTATTAATCTTGTTGCCATGAGAAAAGTCGTATTTCCTTCCAGGGCCGTAACCAGACTTTCGTTTCGGGGAGAGGTTGACTAAACATTATTTCTGCAGTATCTCCTTACTACAGTCAACTCCGCTTAATGTGATCCCCTTTGTCCAAATGTACAATGATAACAATATCCGTTTTATAACAATAAGCGATTTGATACCCAGAAAGTTTCAAACAGTATAGTGCTGTCCTTTAAAAACAACCCACTGTTTCATATTTTCTTCAATAAAAGCTTAATAAAAAGGATAATTAAATCGAACAAAAAATGTACTAGCGGCTCATCCTCCCTAACATTTTAGTGCTAAGTATTTTTAATTCCAACTATCCATTACAAATTGGCAGCCAATTAAGTAAGAATTTGAAAAAAAACCACTTTTTCCTGGAAGGACTCTAATTGGGGAACTGAGCTAAAACTTTAATATTTTATTCTCATAGTAATGGGATAATATAAAAACGCGCGAAAAATGCTCTAAAGTCTTTATAACATACATTTTTACAAAATCTGTAAATCTGAAGCACATTTTTTGTCAAAAATCTACATTTTCTCAGCTTGTTTAAAAAATAAGTAAATAAACCGTTCTTTGACCAGTTTTTACATCCCTGACACTCTAAAGGCCATAGAAAGACAGGGTATATGAGATGGTTAAATTATTTTAATTATTTAATTAAAAAATCTCAATGGGTTGTTTTTAGGGTACAATTTGGAGTGGGTTGTTTTTAAATGACAGCACTATATAACTTAAGTTTTGCATCACAACTATGTAATAAATATGTCCTAATTGAAGTATTTCAAACGATTCCATAGTTAGTATTTCGCAAATTACACATTCATAAAGGAATATATGAGAGTAGAACAAATATTATTAATAACAGTGTAGGTAATAGGTAGCATATATTCAATAACTGAATGACTACAATTACTTAGTCATTTAGATAAATTATTTTTAAATATGTTAAATCAAAATCAAGGGGGATTTTGAGGGAGTACCTAGGTCGTTGGACCTTCAAACTCCAGTATAACTAGCCTCAGTAGGTGAGGCCATGAGCTGAACTGTTACAGAACGTGTGACTTAAAAGTCACAGTCAGCTGAGGAGTGGCTAGCTTGATGCTAACCCCCTCTTGATTTCCCCAAGTAACCTTGGTACTCATTTTATCGACCCCGGAGGGATGAAGGGCTGAGTCTGCCTTGCCCGTGGACCGGGATTTGAACCCCGGGCCTGTGGTGTGGGAGCGCGAAGCGCTTCCTCTACGCCACCGGGAGAGTTCTCATACGTAAATACATTGCAGTATAATAATGTGCTGGCCCAATAACTTTAAAATTTACTCTTCAACTGGTGAGCAAATTAACTCCATGTATCGCGGTGTATGAATTTTGAGTGAAATGAAGAACGTCAATATAAAAAGTTTGATTAGTTTGTTAAAACCATGTATATGTTACGGGCAAAGTGATTAATTGGGCATTATTAATAATGCCCGAAGTGGAAGCGGGCAAAGTGATAAATTTAATTGATAAATTCTATTGAATTAATTACATTACCTGCCTCCACTTCGGGCATTATTATTAATGCCCGATTAATTACTTTGTCCGTAACATATATTTATAGCATCTTTTTATCACGATTTGCGTACCGAAACTCCTCAGCATCCCAACATGTTTTCTAAGTACGCAGATTCTGCTTCCACGCAGTGACGTCATAACGTCAGGAAACGTTGCTGTCGAGTATATAGGAATTTTTTCAGTATTCTTTTCGCTATCAGAACACCAAAATACACTGGAATGTGATGAAAACTGTTAAACAGAATTTTCGTTGCAGACCTGCGTTATTTTCCATGTCATTATTCCTATGACCAAAAATACCTGTTAATATTTTTTTAAGCATGTTATCCCTTCAATTGGAATAAAGTTTTGTTTTCAAGGGGCTTTATGGCGTTATATTATAAAAATTTACTAAAATTATTCATTGTGTTTAATAATTGTTTAAACAAGGAGTTGACTCAGAACAGTTTTCTGAATAAATAGCATTTATTAGGAACCTTATAAGGTTCCTAACAAACAAAATTTTTTGTGAGAATTTAATTTTTTTTATTTTATAAGAACACGACTAATCAATTTTTATTACTTTAATTCTTAATGAAATATCTCACACCTTCCATAAACCCAATCAAGCATTTAATACAGTTAACTCATTATAGATGATTTAGTTAAATTTTTTAACTTTATTTTTGATAAAGGTCTATTTAAAAATAAAATGGGACATGTAAAAATCTGTTAGACAAAATATATGCTGGCAAAACCTTGTGGGAATATAAGTAATCTCTTGGATCTAGCATGGCTTATGTCCGAATTTTGCAATATTATTGTGTTAAATAATTAAATTACTTATAGTCTACTAATTTGTTTTAATTGTGTCCAGTATAAGCTGTTTTTAAAATGCTATACCTCTTATTTTACGGTGACTATCCTAAAAAAAGCATGTTTTCCTATGATACAAATACAAATTTATCCTGGGTGACGTCAGCTTTCGAGGGCCACGCCTTTTTCATCAGATGAACTGACCTGGTTGATATAGAAATTTGATTTCGAAAACAAGAAAAAATAATGTTTAGTTGGTTAAGTAGAAAGCGTAAATAAAATACATGCATTAGAAATGACTGATCAAATAAGCTGTTAAACTATTTAATATGAAGATTCTATATAAGTTTTGAGAATATACGCCCGACAGCCACGAATCACTATAGCTCTTCTTTCATCATCTTTCTGAAAAGCGAACATCCATTCAGAAACGGCCATTTGTGATTCGCTCCCATGAAGGGTTCCCAGCTGTTGCCATTCCTCAGGTGCGTAATAGCGGAGGCGGGTTATGAGATTCTGTTGGAAAGATCGAACCATTCAGGGTCTGCTATCATCGATTGGATGGATGGCACAGTCTTTGGTATCATAATATGGGAAGTGTCATGGGTGACTTTCAACTGAGAAAATGAAGCTTACAATCACTAGTTTTAGTCACCACTTTATGATTTGAATATATAAAATATATAATATAGATAATTTTTCTTAATTGTATTTAATTCTTATGTATATGTCTTCCTTCACTCCCTTGCAATTTTAAAGGCATAGGGTAGAAGAACGAAATTAAGAGTTTGAGATTAATGAATACACTTGATTGCCAAGATCTCGTTAAATAATTAAATTTTTAGTACCTTAAAAAACAGGCCTGGTTTGAGAAAAAAATAAGAATGGGATTTTGAGTTTTATAGGTTTCGATTCAAACAAATCATGATTTCGCTTGAGCTATACGGTTCAACTCGGATAATTTAATTTTCGTTGAAGAATGTTCCGATCAAAAAATAAAACTCTAACACCGTTAAAACATATAGTTTATACAGAATAATCGGGGTAAGAATCTCCGATGGCGATTAGGCCATCTTTCACAGGAAGAATTATTTTATTTTTTGGGACAAAGAAAAAAAAATAACTATCGAAAAAAATTTTTAATAATCGCTTTCAAACTATACCAATATACTGAAATTATTCTCAATAATTCTTGGAGTTTTAAAGTTTCAAATCAAACTTCAAAGCGAACTTTTCTGGCTTTAGAATTTTGAACTCAATTTCCATACAATTAAAACCCGGTATTAGGCTATTTAGGATATTATTTTGTTGATGAATAAAATTTTACACAATAAACAATTAAATACTTTAAGTATAGCAGTAAATAAATTAATTTTTAAGAATACTCTGTTAATATTCTTAAAGAAATCTTTATAATAGTTCCAAATCTTAATTTTTATTCCATTAATGATTCGTATTTAGAGTTTCGATTTTCTTCAATCCTTAAAACCAATTCTATGCTATTTAATTCAAAATCAATTCTGAAATCTGCTCGGAGCATTCTATCTTTTAAAGAATAATTGGTAATGAAATAACGTCTTATCAAATTATCCCTATGTTTCCTTGACGAAAGTTTAGAAACTACATAAATATTTTGAGGGATAAAAATACCGTACATATTTTTCCGCGTGCAGTAATACGATTCTAACAAGACAAGAACATTGATTTATGCTCTAAGAATAATGTACTTATACCCAAATATTATGCCTTCAGTCTTAATATTACACTATATAAGAATCTTAAAAAAACAAATGCATAGAAAGATTGGTTAGCAAAGCGTCTTGGGAAAAACATGTCTGCTATTAGATATTTAAAACACAATTCATTATGAAGACCATGTTGAAAAATACTGTGTCGGTATGTCTTCCTTATATGTTATATTTTCTCTATTTTCTTTCAAGTACAAATTTATTTGCTCTACATAATTTGTTCAGAGGTTGTTATCTATCAATAAAGGAAATGGAAAGCTTTCTTTTTGCTTCAAGTTAAGGAGATTACATGTAAAAAGCACCCATAATTCTAAGATTTTAGGAAAATATCACATCATGTCTTTATGGAATAATTCCTTTTCTATTACATGTTCACTTACTTTAGTTGTTTAACCAAAGGGAAATAGAAGTTAATTAAAACACCATAAAAGCGTTAAGAAGATTTTTTTTAGAGAGGTTCCTACGTATAATTAGGTAATTTTTATTTCTTGATTTGTGAAAGCGTTTCGACGATAGGTAAACTACGGATTATTTGGTCATAGAGGAATATAATAACGTTATTTTTAATTCCTTACAGCATCCTATTACTATTTAAAATTCCAAAGTCAGGGTTCCTGAAAGTCTCAATGTGAGATCTTTTGAATCTCTTTTCAATGAGGTATTTTCACATTTTGAGATTAAATTTTATTAAAATAGTAGATAAAAAACCCATGAAGAATGACGGTTAAATGAAGTATTTTTGTAGCCTAATTTCTGATACATAATTTTTTGAAATTTCGTTTTGTGTTTTGGCGTGAAAACAAAAACACTGTTGTTGTATGCGCTTTGACGTCACATCCAATTGAATCCGTTTTCCGATCATTGAAAAACAGTAACAGTGACTTTACTAGTGTTTTGGAGAAAATAAAATTGAATTTTAAATTATTTAAAACATATTTTTGAACTTAAAAATCTGATATTTGATAGTTTTAGACTATAATAATGTATCAAAAAAGTGTAAAATTAAGCAAATTCCTCACTTATATGCAAATACCTCATCGCAATATGAATGTATATTTTGCATTTTTAACTCCATACACATGCACTTATTTCATAAATTAAAACAGTTTTCTCGTTGGCTGAAGGGAGGAGACTTGGAAATTTCGCTGAATATTGACGTGTAGTTACAGCGACCTCAATCACACGAATTTTTTGTTATTGCGACCCCAAATTTCAGTCAGAATTCGTAAAAATTGGCTGATTAAGAATTAAGAGCCCAGAACAGAAGAAAAGGGATAGTATGGGAGAATATCTGACAGCCAAATTACTCCGAATGATCATGTTCTTGATGTTTCCACCCCCCCCCCCCCGATAAAGAGGCACGGATGTGGAGTTCTTGATTGTGAATTCGAAATTGTTGTCTTTCATTTTACTCCAGGAGAGAATGTGATATTCCATGTAGTGTATCCATATTTTATTTCTTTGCTATTCTGATTGCTTTTTCCAAAACCGACACTATATGTTATTGGTTTCGTGTTCTTTTTGTATCACTTATTTGTATAACCGTTTATGATTTATATATTTTTATTCAGAGAAGATTGTATTTACATTTTTTTTGTGTGTGTGTGTTACTCTTTTTTGTAATGGGCTTCGGCCCAAAGCAAAATAAAAATTTCCTTTTCTATTGTTTACGCGTCGAGTCGCTATGTTGAGGTTCTACATTATTTACATTATCAGGAAGATTCATATAAAATAAGAATTACATCCCATAATATGAAGTATTTCATATCCTAAACTTCCCCGATGTCCATTTCAGTGGACCCTCCATCCCCCTCAGTAGTGTCCTATTTTTGAAACTAAAATTGAACCTAACTTTAACACATTAGAAATCATTATTTTTACAACTTTAGGATTAAGTAGTAAGCAATCTAGATAATGTTTACACGAAACTATCAATGTGGAAGAAACGTCTTTTATCACGATAAAAGCCAGCATGAAGAAAAACCTCAAAGTGATATATCAAGACTGTTTGAAACGGACCTCCCCCGTTTCACTCTTTCAAACCTTTCTCCTAAAACTGAGAGAATTCCTGAGAGGCCCTAATCAGTCTTTTTACACCAGGGCCTCCACAACTTTCACGGTGAAGCGGGTCAAATTAGGGCTACCTTAGTACTTACTGAGGGCCAAACAACCAGTCTGGACTTATCTTCCTGGCCACAATAATAATTAAAATTTGTCAAATCGTTTGCTTAAAGCAGCGAGGAATAATATATAATTTGAAAATAGAAAAAATGAAAGTAGCACATTTCATATATTATTCAAACAAGCCATTTTTGCGGAATAATTTAGATAAAATGTTTATATTTTTGAAGTTTCCTGATTTACACAAACATTTAATAAATTTCTCTCAATTAATAGAATTTATAAACGGTAAGCTAAATTTTAACGTTCATCAATTGATGAACTCTATGCTAATAATTAACGATTTAAAAATAAATTCATCCTTATATAATTAAATTTCCTCTACCAATTTTACTATTAAAAGTAGTTTGTTTTTAACCTGGCCACTGAAATAGCCTCGCTTTACAAATTTTCTATTAAGGTAAATGTGGGTATAGTGGACACTTTAAGGAAAATTTTCGCTTAAATTCTCTATAAGTATCAATCTATTTTCTTGGAAACGGTTATCATCCTATTTTTAGATTAACTGGATCTTCTTCTTTCGATTTTACCAATTAAAACTATAATTAGATCGAGGAAAGTATTTTTAATCAATTTTTTAAAAGTACTCCAAATTGCTTCTATAGTGGCCACATCGATGTATTTGATGTTTCTATGGTGGACACCCTTTGCATCAAAAGTGGACACCTCTTTTTTTCTGCTTATACGAAGGGGTTTATGCATGAAATTGAGTAGGTATGGTCGTTTAGTTCTAAAAAAATCATCCTTTCTAGCGAAATATATTTTAGATCAAAATAAAATTAGTTTTTTTTTTTTTTACATCATTTATTGTTTATTTCAAAAAATTACAGTCAAAACGAACAAAACAAGAAAAATATCCATATCACCTGGGATCGCAGCGATCCATGTAGGTGAACAAAACATGCATAGAATAATTACAAAAAACTAAAACGTGAAGTTATGAACTAAAGAGAACAATACATAAAAATAATATAGGAACAGTATAAATATAAATGTATTAACAGGGGTGGCAAACAGGGTGTCTTAATTTACGGGTTTAATATCTGTCATAAGGGGGTGGTGCATAAAAAAATGAGGATAGTTGATATTATACAATAATATAAAATTTAAGCAAGAAAAATTTCAATATTTTCTATAGAAAACAAAAACTCTTTTAATTTCTTTTTAAATACATGTTTGGATGAACTATCTTGTATTTCTAAAGGTATTAAATTAAAGAATTTAGGAGCTAAATAAAAGAAATGTTTACAAAAAATAGTTTTTTCAGGTTTAGGTATATCATATACTATATTGGGTCTTCGAGGGTTTATTACGTATCGCCTTTTGCATATTTCTGAGTTTAAGTAAAGATAGAGACTTGTTTTTAAAGAAAAAGAGGTAGCGAATGGGTAAGATATTCAAAAGTTTGAAGCTGTTGACGGAAGGTGCTTGTGGTGATATCAATTTTAAAAATCTTTCTTGGAGCCTACAAATTCTTTTTAAATTTATCTGATAGTCTCCACCCCATATCGTTAGGCCGTAATTAATTCTCGATTGAACCCAAGAATGGTAGAGTTTTATTAGAAATTGGTTGTTTACTTTCGGCTTTAAATGGTAAAAATTTAGCATAATTAGTCTTAATTTGTCTGCAATATAGTTAGTATGTGATTTCCACTTTAAGTTGCAGTCAATATGAAGTCCAAGATATTTTATAGTAGACACTTTATCTATTGATTTACAATTACAATCATTGTAGTTATTACACTGATAAACATGGTACTTTACTGACAGCTGAACTGGAGAATTTTGTTTTAAATTAAAAATCATATATTTTGTTTTTTCGACGTTTAATCTTAGACAATTATCAAAAAACCAGTTACTTATCTTGACGAGATCTAAATTCATCTTTTGGATCAAATCTTCATAAGAGTCCACGGAATATAAAAGAACTGTATCATCGGCAAAACTTATTATTTTACCGTGTAAACTGAGGCTACATAAATCATTTATAAATATTAAAAACAGCAGGGGACCTAAAGTTGAGCCTTGGAAAACTCCATAATTTATTGGAAGGCATTTGCTTAAGGTGTTGTTGATCTTGACAATTTGTATACGATTTGATAAATAGGACTTTAAAAAGTTATAGAAGTGCCCTCTGATTCCCGCTGAAGTCAATTTATGTAACAAAATACCGTGATTCACCGAGTCAAACGCTTTCGATATATCCAAATAAAGAGCAGCAGTTTTTTTGTTTATATTTACACTATTATATATAAAGTTTGTAAACTCCAGCAATGCTTTCTCAGTGTTTGATTTGGGTAAGAAGCCATACTGGTTTTCAGAGAAAAAGCTTACATTTTTCAAAAACGAGACTAATCTATCTTTAATTATTTGTTCGAATATTTTCGAAAGCAAAGGCAGGACAGAGATAGGTCTATAGTTAGAAAAATCCTTTCTGTTTCCCTTTTTAAAAATAGGTGTAATTATGGAAGTCTTCAATGACTTAGGGAAATCACTTTCATTTACTAAACTATTAAATAACCTTGTGAGTATATTTAAATGATAATAGGATAAAATTTTAAGAATTTTCGCATCTATACCATCAGAGCCTGGGCATTTTCTGAGGTTTAGATTACGAATACAACATAAGATTTCTGCATCATCTATCTCAAACCAGACAAAGGAATTTAAATTTGTCACTAAATACTTTTTAAAATTTTCGTTTGGATTTGAGATACTGTTGTTTATAGAGGAAAAGTATAGGTTTAAGTCGTTTGCTAAATAAAATTCATCCGAATGATCAGGCAGGGTTGGATTCTTAGTACTTTTTCCTAGGATGTTATTTATTAATTTCCACTGTTTACGTGATGAGTCACATTCATTAAATTTGGTTTCATAGTATAATTTTTTTGCACATTTGATTTTTTGTTTTAATACTTTAACTGTAGTTTTATAGGCTGTTTTGAAAAAATTATCACCAGGGTAACGCAAGGTTTTTTTGTATAATGCTTGTTTGGATTTGATTATATTATGTATTTCTAAGTTAAACCATTTGTTTTTGTCAAATCTGGAATTGTTTTTAGGTACAAAGCTAAAGTTATGTTTAATTGCGCTCAATTTACTATTTTGTTTTATTATTATTTTTTATTTAGTTTATTTGACTTAAAATAAAAGACTTGATGGTTTCCGGCCTATAGCCTACGTTGTAGCTGATTTGAGAGGCATTTTGAAATCTTGGTTCCCGAAGCCAGAATCAAACCTAATTCGTACAACACCCGTTTTAAAGCATAATCAACAGTTTATGAAGAAAATCTGATTCAAATTAAAAATTACTTATATTTCTTTTAGAAGCCATTGCAGTGACCACTATTGAAAAATCTAAGATTTTGTGCTGGTAAAGTGGCCACCCCCCTAAATCCTCGTAAAGTCAAAATTTTAAAATAAATTTTCTTCAATATGATTGTATACACTCTACTTTATCTTAAAATGAATTTAATAGTCAATTAAATCGTAATAAGTACAAAAAAAATCAGTTTCAACTTAACCGTTTCCTAAAGCGATTCAATAAGCAACTTCAAATTTCAGTCACTCGGCCGATGGTGTTATTTTCAAAGACTTAAATATCCTTCCCATACTGATCTGTGGTATCGGTGGTTATTTAACTGATTACCTGATAGCATTATCTACTATGCCTATGAATTTTAACGCTATTTGATAACTCTAACTCGTATTAATTAAAATTAATCAACTAGGTGGCCACTATTGGGACAGTGTCCACTATACCCACATTTACCTTATTTGTTAACATAATAGTCCTGTTAAAGGACTGTACGATAGCGAATGTTTTCAGTTGAGAATACGATTAAGTATTTTAATTTATCTAAATTTAATTATTTAACATATTAAGTGGTGACTGGTCATCCTGACTTTTTATTTGCCTAATATTTTGATATTTTGCGGTCTGCACATGCATATGCAATCAAATAAACTTTCACAGAAATTCTCATTTTTAACCAAAAAAGCTGAAACCTCGTGTAGCTGCCTAAAAGATTCTCCCAATAACCTCCTGAAATTTAAATAAGGTAGCTGCATTATTTTCGGTGATAGGACATGGTTTCTATAGAAGCGTTTCTTAACTGAGGATATGGGAGCTAGTTATGACCAAAGGGATTCCAAAAAAAAAAAAATGACTTGCCAAGTTAGCACTATTTTACAGCCAATCTGTTGTTTAAACCACGGCTTACTAGATACTTATACAGGCTAGCCGAGTACGGAAATCATTGCAAATCCAGATGGCAATACTGGACCAACTGGCAAAGCATATCCACAGTGTTGAAGGCGGTGGGTGATATAGGTATAGGTCTTGTAGCGCTCCAAGCGAGAAAAGTTGTCAAATGGTTTTCATTGTTTAAAACTCGGCAAGCCTGTATAAGTATCTAGTAAGCCGTGTTTAAACATGGTAGATAGATTTCAAATGTTCATTGGAGGTAAAAAAAAGTGACAACTCTGCCATCACTAGAGACTTTAGACAAAGTGGCCTCTTTTGAAAGCTGAGACGGTCGGTTTTTATAGAAACTTCTACCAAATAATCCAATGAACTATGAGATTTCTTAACAATATGAGTAATTAGTAAAGTAAAATCAACATTGGCATATTCATAATTAATTGTATATCTTATTTAAAAACTAATGGTGATTAATACCCATTTATCATTAATATTTAAATAAAGACATGCATACTACTACTAGGATATAGGGATTACAACTATACTCAACAGCAACATTTCCTGAGCCCAGTACGTCACTACACGGAAGGAGAAAATGGGTAAACACAAAGCCTATTGGGTTTCTAGAAGGAGTTTCGGTACGCAAATCGAAAAAAAAGACGCTATAAATACATGGGTTTTACAAAAAAAAAATCATAGTGTTTTTAAATTGACGTTCTTTATTTCACTCAAAATTCAAACACCTTGATGGGAGCTAGTACTACTTGGTGTGTTAGGGCGAGCGCGCACGGGCAACTTTTGTCACGGTGACAAAGACAAAATTGTCGCCATGGCTATTGAAACAAGTTAGAGTGCGCGCACTAGGCGACGTGACTCTACGTGACTCTTGGCCGATTGCCAAGAATTTCTTCCTAGAGATCCATTGTTTTTTAGTGATATTTTTGATACTAGCGATACTGGTCGCCGTGACTTTAGTCACTCGTGCGCGCTCAGCCTTAGGACGAGCGCGCACGGGCGACTTTTGTCACGGTGACAAAGACAAAAACAACGTTGCTAAGGCTGTTGTTAGGGGCGGGAAATAGAAGCATCCAATAGAAGCATTCGCACATGACATCACTGTCATGTGCGAATGCTTCTATTAATCCTGGTCGCCGTGACTTTAGTCACTCGTGCGCGCTCAGCCTTAGTGACATCATAGGGTCAACTAACGTTACTGTCTACAATAGTTGCTGTCTAGTATAGTCCTTTATTTTCAGCTCCTAATTTATTATAATAAAGAAGTAAGAAATGTGCCAAAACTCGTACTAAAAATGTGCAAATTTTAAAATTATTTTTCAATTTTTGTAAAATGAGTGACACTCCGATGGTAACTACTTTGTTTGTTGGTGGCGTCCTAGGGTCAATTATAACGTTGCTGTCTAGTACAGGGGTCGGCAACCTTTTGAAGCGGAAGAGCCAAAAGTAACAATTTACAAAATTTCCCAGTTTTTAAAGAGCCGCAAAAATTTTTCGTTTCAATATTATATAGTATTTGCTTACATATATATCTGATTTTTGACTTAAACTTTAAAAACGGAATAATACAAAATATATAAAAAGTAGTAAATAATACTGTTATAAGCAGAAAAGGGGGGTCTGGGCGTCCTCCCCCAGAAAAAATTTTAGAAATTTGACCCAAAAAGTAGGGATTTAACTCGTTTTGGTCCAAGCCCACGGGGGGGCAATTGATCAGTTCCCCCCCAACTTGCTTTTGAGTTCTGTGAACTTGCCACTATACAAGTCTTTGGTTTTCAAATCGAGCAATTGCATTTGAAGCGATCCAGCATCCATTTCAAAAGGCTCAATGTTGATCTTATTTGTATTTGTGATAAGAGGATTTCCTATGAACGCGAGACGAGAGAACTTTAGTTTGTTTTGAATTGCTGGAATCTCTGCGAATCCATCCTTTATGTTTTTTATAGCTATGCGGAAGAAATTTGTTTCAATAGTTCAATAGAGAGTTGCATTGGTCTCATCGCGATATTTCTTCAGATTTTTAAAATGAAGTAATTTACCGCTCTCCATATCTTCAACGAAAAAAAAGTTACTTTTTTTCAATAAACTACTTCTTCAAGCAAGGCGTAGGCTGGGCCCTTTCCTAGCAGTTTTAGATTTAGTTAATTTGTTTCATACCACGAAGTTGAATTTTTGCAGCCTGGAAAAATTAGGTACTTAAAAATATATTTTCTTATTTTTAAGGGTTTTGATAGTAAATTATTAATTTTTTCGTTTCGAACTGGAGAGCCGCAACTTTACATCAAAAGAGCCGCATGCGGCTCGCGAGCCGCAGGTTGCCGACCCCTGGTCTAGTATATCCTGATAGTCTTGTTATCTCCTATCAGTGCTATCAAGTCGTCAAAAAAGGGAGAAACAGTCTCAAAAAACGCGATAAATCCTTTCCTCCACAAAACATCCCCCCCCCCAACTGAAAAACACTCCGCCTCAACACTCAGAGCAATCATCATATTCAAAAGCAGACTCGCATTTTTCTGATATTTCGCGGAGCCGTTATTCAAATGGCACAATGGCGAACATGCAAACAACAATGCGGCATCTTTTCATTACCATCTCTTTTGTAGGAACGCCGATTCTCAATTTTTTCTCCCTCCTTCTGCCTCGCCCGAATTGAGGATCGTTTTTTTTTCACCAGAGGCCATTGTTTTAAGATTACGCTTTCTCGTTCCGTAGCTGTTTAGTGGGTATGGGAATGGCTACGTGTTTGTCGGTCTTGCGGTGGGTATTTTTGAATTTTGTCGGTTTTGAGACCACTGCTCTCTTTAAATGTTGAAATTTTTCCTCATCCAGTGTGCTCCTTTATTTACATATGAATCTTCATATAAAAAAATTCAACAAATCTTAATTTGCAAATTAAATAAGTAAACTTAAGGATTAATGAAATAAAAGAAGAAAATCTATGGATTTGAAGCGTGAAAGGTTCATTAATTATATTATCTTTTCCTCCATTCCAAAGTCACCGAATTGCTTTTTCCTAGTTTCGAGCAAAACTCATTCAAAGTTATTGGAGATTTGGCGATTATTACAACAATTCCATATAAAATCTTCAAAACTGTTTTTGGCGCTAAATGATAGAAATATCGCTGAAAATGACAAACTTATGTTTAATTTGCTGATGTATGGATAACAACAATAAATGCCACAGTATTTCAAACAAATAAATAACCGTTCAACATGGTTAGTTTAAGAATTTATTCGAAATGTTAATGGCCATCGGTAATACGTTCTCAATCGAACGGTTTCTACAGCAGTTCAAATTTCAAATATGTGTTACCATACAATTGATACCAAGTAATTGTGTGAAATACTTGCAGATATAATAATTTAATGTTTATATTGTTTTGATAGTAAGAAAATGAAAAAAATTCCCGATTCTTTGATTTAATTAACACTATTTTATGAAATATTTATTTTCTTACTCAAAACTGGCTTACAATGTATTGATAAATAGCATTTAAATTTATATTGAATAATAGAAATTACAAAAATTCAATGTGCATTTGTTTTTTTTTTTCAGAATATAAAAAAAGAAAATGAATGACATGGAAATGTCTTATTGCATAACATTTTAACCTACATGAAATATTTTACGAAATATCATAAAAAAAACTTAGGGGTATTCTCAGACTTATCAATTTCTACTTCAGAGTTATCCTTATTTTCCTTTAAACGTTTTTTAATTAAAACTTTTTAATATAAATTAATTAAACTTAGTAACAAAGATAGAGCACGGACTACTATATTCATGATTTATATTATTAAAGTTAATTATAATTTTGCTGTAAATTTAGAAAATTTAAAATTGAATTAATAGAACGATGTACAAAATTTTTAAAAACGTTTCATAGTGTTTTAGAGTCATGAAAAACTTAAAATTATTAACTTTTTTAATTTCATGAAATTATTTACGTGCAAAAGTAAAGTATCCTAGTTCAAATGTTATCTCACAGCGTAAAATAGGCTTAAAAATCGTGACCTTAAAACTGGAAATCACTACTTTTTACTGTCAGCAAATAAAAGTTACAGATATGTATAAATCAAAATATGCATTGAGGACGCAGCAAGCCAAGTTTTTTATTCAAAATTTCCATGTGAGAGAAAACTCGAATTGGTTTGCAGATCGTTGAAGAACGAAAACGTGGTTTGGGTTGTGCTCGCTCGCGATCAGAATATTCAGTTGCGTCGGCACTTTTTGATGAAAGGGAGAACGATAGATAGCTAAGCGAAATTTCCACTGTCAGAACGTTTCGAAGGTCGTCTCCCAAAGGCCAGGGGTAAATAGAACATAAGAGAAATTATCTTCGAGAAAATTTTTGTTTTTATATTTTCTTATTTAAACATTAGATATTGATGAAGCGATGTACTATGTGTACCAGGCGCGGATCCAGCACGGCTACAAGTTGTTTTGTTTCTCCAGGGTCAAGTAACGTTGCAGTCTAGTACTATAGAAGAAAACATGCAATCATAAAATTGCTTAGAATATCATGGAAATGTTCCATGAAAATCTCCTTAATATTCGAGGATCAAAGTTGACACTTTCTAATCCATGAAAAAGGGCCACACACAAGTATGGAAACTTCTCAGGTGTCACGACGACGTATTTCAATGATTTTGAATTCAAATGTAAAAGCGCATAATAAAATTTGAGATAGTAATTCTAAATTTTGGACTGCCCTTTTATCAATAATTTCGAAAAGAGATAATTTGATCGTTAATATCTCCTTTAATAAAAAAGATATTTTAATGAAACTTCTTTCCTTGCGTTTGTTATGATATTGGAAACAATTTTCTCCTTAAAGTTTTAACAATTTTTCTAACTTTCTCATGCCGTCGCTAGGATTGCTGTAAGCCCTCTCAATGCAATCAGCATGGTTACTTACTTACCTAGGTGCACTTCTTACTTACATGACCCAAAGAGACGTTGGTTCCAGATAAAAACCGTGAAACGGACTTATGAAACACCTCGTATATGTACCAGGGTGCGTAAATTACACTTCTTATCGCCTTTTTATTTTTTTTATTCTCTTTACCTTTTATCCCCTATTTTCTTTTCGGTTCTCAACTCCTTTACTTTTTATTACGTTCCTGTATTAATTTTATCAATAGACAAACATTTTCAGATTCGTGTGGTCGTTCTTCCGTATTTCATTTTCTTGTTCCCTCCGATGCACTCATATTTGCAATTCTCATTCTTTTTTACCATCTACATAGAACTACTTATAACTAGTTCTTCAAATGTAGGAGATTGACATTCAATTTCGGAATATCTGAAGCAGTTATAATGCTTTTAGATATATATAAACTATTTTATAAACTTTTAGTGGTAACTGTAAATAGTTTCATTAAACTGGTTAAAAGAAAATTTTAGTAGCATAATTAAAAACATTTTACCTAATAATGAGTTATTTACCGTTTAAATACATGCTAAACAAAGAGAGATGTAAATGACAATTCTCTTGCCAATAATAGACTCTAAAGTAAATTTAAATAAGATTTCACTCGACTTAAAAATAGATGAGAAATAGGATCTTTTTTCGCAATTTTTATCAAGAAAACATTTTAGGTAAATTGGGATCTTCATTCCATATTTATACATTTAAATCGGTTGTTCCCAACTCTTAGTCAAAGAACCCTAAAAATTTTAAACTTGTATGGCCCAACCTTTACACTTAAAATCCTTAACCCTCACAAAATTGTAAGATTATTAAGTATGAAAAACTGTATGATGCTCTGAAATGTAACCTATTTCATTTGTTTTATCTCACAAGCGATAGTAATTTATATGTTATGATACAATTAAATGAAATGTTTGTCGTCTATCAGTATTGTCGTCTATTAGACGACATTAGTGTGACGTCACTTGCTTGTTTGGAAACGTTGATTCTATTCGTGATTGGTTCCGTGATTGGAAGTAAATCCGTACGGAACCAATCACGGATGGAATCAACGTTTCCAAACAAGCAAGTGACGTAATGACTAATGTCGTCTAATTAAAAGTGTATTTATATTACAGAAAAATATTACTATCAACTTAGTGGTGACTGTTTTCTCCATATAAATTAAACATTCGTAAGTCAAATGGACTGATAAAATTCAATTCTTTCTCGTTCAATGCGCACAATTTGTTTTCTTGTTAAATATTTTGTGTGTTACACCAGACCCATTCACGGACCCTCCATGGTCCGTGGACCACAGGTTGGGAGCCACTGTGTAAATAGAAACTGATATCCAATTTAATTTACCTGTGGATATTTGATACACTCTAAGAACGCCCGGCTCATATTCATCAATTTTCTCAGCGGAACTCTGCTGTCACACAAAATAATTTATCACTCGCACCTAACAGCCCAAGAACATTAATTTCAGCAGCAACTGGGGCAATTATAACCCCCATTACAGTTAGCTAGTGTTCGGCAACTAGTGGTCAAAAAATAGTTAACTACTAACTAGTCTGGGAAATTGTAGTTGTAACTATAGTAGTTAACTATTTTTTCCTGGGACTAGTTGCAACTAGTAGTTAACTATTTCCCAAAGTAGTTAACTACTAGTCAACTAGTTTATTTAATTTCATTACCTACTTTTTGGCAAAATTCTAATACATCTTTCTTATCTTTGTCACAAAAAACGTTTATAACTTCGCGCAAAAATGTGGTCTTTATTTCTGCATATATTATTTGAGTACTCCACCTTTGATAAAAATTTTTAATATCTTTTAAAAATTTTAAATAAAACATTTTTTGAAGTAGTTGAAAATTTGAAAGTAGTTTTAACTAGTAGTTAATTAAAAAAGTAGTTAAACTACTAGTTGAACTACTTTAAACTAAAAGTAGTTAAACTACTAGTTAACTACTAGTTGATCAGTAGTTAACTACAAGTTGCACCTAGTTCTAGTTAACTAGAGCCGAACACTACAGTTAGCTATTAAAGGATGGATGTATAGTATACATTCTTCGTATACATAGTATACAAGGAATTTCAGCAAGATCACTGAAATTCTATACTGCCAAATTTTCTTCGTGCCGGAAAATGCACCAAGAACTGTACCTCTACGATGACTTTTATTTTTTTGAAACATGTGACGTTATATCATATAAAAACTTAATACTAATTTTGTTCCACGGTGTGCTCATGCATGCGCAATAGTAGTTTTTAAACGTTCACGTTTCCCATAAGCTTTTTTTTTTCAGTGTAAACGGATGTGACGACATACTTTTTTGTTGCGATTTTCCCGAAAACTATGGGTTGTAGAGGTATAGTTCTTTGGGTATAGTTTTTGTTCTCCACGCAAGGAATCTTTCAGAACAGAAATTAGACTGACATTTTGAAACACCCTGAATACAAAGTGTTTCAGCACCAGGTTCTTTGCGTGGTAAACATAAAAAATTCCCAAAGAACTGCATCATCCTTACCCTTTAAAAACGGTTATTTTGTAAGAAAAATCTATCGTTATTTCCCAAGTGTATTGAAAATAACCTTTATTATTTCCTTCACATGCATACCTGGATATGTGGAGGATATTCTATTCTGCAAAAATTATGTCAATCCAAAGTTCATGTTTTCCAGAAACAGTTTTGCATACAACGGATATGGTTATAAGGATATTTTTATGTACATGTGCAACCAATATAATGTTGTACATAAGAGGGGCGAAGACGGAAAAAAATCTAGTTATTCCCTATTATGGTTCCCCAAATAATAATTTTATGTTAACTTTTAGAATTTATAATGATTATAATTTCGTATATGTTGTTCTGGCAAAACAATACTTGATTTTTAAGGGATTTTCAATGCGTTCTTCTGAAAGATAACTGGCACCACTCTAGCTCAAGTTTATTACTAAGGAATCATTAACTCGATACTATTTTTTCAAGAAATTAATCATGAGCTTCTGGAATGAATGGGTTTCAATGTAATTGCACATTTATAGCCTTTCCAAGAAAAAAGTCAACTTTCTTTATACTAGATTGCAACTTAAGTTGACCCTACGACGTCACTAATAAACAAAGTAGTTCCCATCGCGGTGTCTGAATTTTGAGTGAAATAAAGAACGTCAATTTAAAATTATGATTATTTTGTTAAACCCATGTATATATAGTGCTTTTCAATCTCGATTTGCGTACCAAAACTCCTCCTATCAACCCAACAGGCTTCGTGTTTACCGATTTCTCCTTCCGCATTTGTGACGTACTGGGTTCAAGAAACGTTGCAACCAAGTATAGTTACATAGAAGTATTAGTCAGCAGAACAGAATATAAACAGTAAAACTGCTTAACGAAAGTAACAAATTTCAGCTGATTTTATAGGTTAAGTAAAGATGCTATATAATTTGCTGAAAATAAAAAGAAGAAGTTGAAAAATTTACAATAACATAAAAATGACCTTTAATTTCCTAAAATATATATCGCTCACTCCTTTAAAAACACGTCATATCTCAAAAATCAATTATTTTTAGATATATGATTCTTTTTAGAAAGCCCTGAAAGAGAGTAGTATAACCCTGCAAGATGTTCATATCTTTTTGCTGCAAAAAGTTCAATCAGATGCTTACTATTTATTTTCATTACATTTCAATGCTCTTTAAATCTATTAAATTACCCACCTGAAAAATCAGGTATTTAGAGAAATGACGTTGTTGAAAAGAGTGAGTGATGTGTAGTAAAAGAGACGATATTTATTATTGATTTCTGGGAGTAAAAAACAAAGGATCATACTAATATTTAAAACATTTTTTTAAATGAAAATTTTTCGCTATTAAAAAAAAAAAAACTGTGTTTTAAGTTCATATAACATCTTCATAAATTTAAGCATCTCTTTTTGGTAAAAGTGCAAATTTCAATAATGAAACATTTAAAGATTTTCATATAATTTCGTTCTCTTAATTTTCGTTTCCTGTTACGCATTGTGTGAATAAATGTACTATTGTACTATCGCCTTTATTATCTTTCTAATTCCCTTATTTCGTCTTAAGAAACAATTTCAATAGATTCACCATGATCACTTTACTGTAATTACACCTTACTCACAAGACTTTTCGAGTTGTGGTTGAAGCGTGAAACGCACGTAAGTTATTATATGTATTTAATTTTGACAGAAAAATGTTTTTTTTTTCTTTTTACATAAGCCAAATCTTTATCATCCTGAATTAATGATGGATTCTTCATAAGTTAAACTAAACTCTCTTCTTTGTGCTGTTGAATTGCATAGAATTAAGAACAAATAAAATTTTTATTTAGGCAATTATAATAGTCACCACTTAATAATAAGATTTTAAATTTTTATTTATAATAAGCTAGCACTTTTAACAGCACCTTCAATGTTAACTCAGATAATAAAACGGAATTGAAATGTAAGTTCTTCAAATTTTATAAATGTAGTCTATATATGTCACAAGAGTTACAACACCTTAAGACTTCACAGATCTAAGCGAATATTTAGGAAACCCTTCGGTGTCATCTCTTTTGGAAGTCTCTTTGTTTAAGAAACTCATTATTTCAATCTCAGAAGTATTTATTACCTTTTTTTCTGAAAACAATTCTTGTTTATTAGGAATAATTGAAAGAACACAGGGAATTTAAAATAGCTTGGGAACTATACATAATCAACAACTTCCAATCTCGAGTGTAATATCGAAGCTGTTTTGAGGAGCAATCACAATTTTTGTACCATGCCGAACCCGATATGGCGGTTTTTAGATGATTTTTTTTTTGCTAAGCAATTCCCTTTTTTCCGGTCTACGTTTGACTCAATATTTTCTTCTTTAAATGTTTGGCTTAAAATAAAATATTTAAGGCTTAAATGTGAAGTTCTGGAATCTTTTTTGTGCAATTTAATTATGTGTATTAAAAACTAACTCAAAAATCGGGATTCTAAGTTAAAGTTCTTATTGAAAACACATGGCAGGCAAAGAACTCGCCAACTCGAAGTTCGTCAATAAAAAAAACCTCCTAAACAAAAGTTAATATGTGATGTCACTTGTACCCCATGTGCTTCAAACCCTTCAAAAATATTAAAATTTCTCCTTAAACGATTAATCATCTTCATTACATAATTTTATAATAACAATCAATTTTCTTACCAGCTAAAATTGGTCCTTTTAGGGGTGTGAACACTTGGTTTTACCTCTGTCAACTACAATTCCTTGAAACATGTGCTCCGAAAAAAAAAATTTGAAGTCCTGGAAAATAATAAAATAATTATTTTCCAGTTACATATTTAAACTACATTTGAAACAAAAAAAAATAATAGAAAATTTTTTTAAATAAAGAATTTGTTTGTGAAATGCATCATATTGAGTTAATTTATTGTAGCTTGAAGTTGGGAAAATATTCGGGTTTTTCGTCGTAAGTAAATGCTAGACATTGATTGTGTAAACAACATTTATTTATGTAAACATTTGTTGCAAGAATTCTTATAACAATTCCTTTGTGTGAGTGAAGAAAGGAGAAAAGCAAATGATAGCAAAAGGTCTTATAATAAAAACATTAATGAGTGGAAAAGAATTCTTCAAACTTCTTGTAGAAAACCCCCACTACTTACAATTTGAAACTGTATTCTTTCATAAACATAGGGTTTTGAAGAACCCGAGTTTAGTTTTGAAAACTATTCGGCTTTAAGGAATATTTTCTGTCGAGTTTAAGAAAATAATACAGAGCAAAGTTTCAAATCTTAATTTTTAATTTCTTCGTATTTTAAATAATGTTTCCACAGGCTCTAAATTAAATGGTTCTGCCTAACTCGGGGAAATTCGAGGACCACCATCTCCCTTTATAACTTACGGCCGAACCTGATTGGTGGTTAACCGGGAGTCAAACAAACCTCTGATTGGTGGAAAACTAGGTATCCTTCATAAACAGCCAATCCAAGGTTTAACTGCTGATTAACCTCTAGCGGTAAATACGGCCGTTAAAATCCTTCACTTCCACAAAATTTCAAAACGCAAGTTTAAGATTAAACATGGAACTTAATATTACGTTCTGAAATTCAACTCCATTTTAAGTGCATAATTTGATTTGTTTCCTTTTAATGGAGAAATAGTAATAGTTTTTTTTCGATGATATCAATAACTCCTCACAACCCAAAAATGTCACCGTTTTTCCACCTAGACAAAGACCATCTATATTAGATGACTCCATTACTCGGACATGTGACGTCAAACGTAAGGCGAAAACGATGAATTTGCAATATATTAAGTCTATGAAGCATAAAAACTTACTTTCTTAACTATTTGCGTTATGTATCTCTTCAAGGCTTGTATAAACGTTCTGAATACCAAAACTCTTTCATTTCCCATAGGATTTTAATCCCTTAAACAAGTAAGTACTTAACATTGTAAATTCCCCGATTTTGCTCTATGTTTGACGTCACATGTCCGAGTTGTGAGGCCATTTATATACATGGTCTGGCTATTTATCTGATTGTAATTGTCAACAAACGATTGGCTGAATTGACAACTAAACTATGATGGCGGTTGAAATAGAGCTAAGTTTCTTTGTTTCACGCATTAGAAAAAGGTTACATAAGAAAATATGCATCTGGTTCACAATTAATAATCACCACTATTTATAAAAAAATTTATTATATATAATAATTTCACCATTTCATACGCTGAATTTCTAGGCAAGTTGCAAATTTCATAATTTCATACCTATTTGCTAAAGCATTTGGGTTTTACTTAAATATCGTTTTCGTTAGGTATAAGCGTAAGGCAGCAGATACTACTTATAAAACTTTCAGTCTCGGACCTATTATTACTGTTTACCCTGTATCTTTTTATTTATTGAAAATAAACTGATGAAACAATTTTCCCCAGATACTTTAGCATTTCTTTTTTTCGGTATTTCAATTGTATTTCAGTATATAATTACTGAAAGAAAGAAATGAAAATAGGTCCAAGGTTAAGACACCGGTGTTGTACCTTGGTTTCAAGGGTCTCGGTATATCGGACCTATGTCAAAAAAACTTAAGTTTCACCTCTTAACTTAATAAAAATGTTTGTGAAAAACTCAAGGAACAAGTGCTTATTGAACCACCCAGATGTATATGCTTATAGATTTAGTTGGAGCACTTTTCAGCATAAAAGTTTTAAAGCACTGTTTTTGTCACAAAATTATAGATTTCCCTTAAAACTAGTGTTAGTCATCAAACTACATCATACCCTGATTTTAAAATCAAAATATCAATGTAATAAAAGTCAGTAGAGTGATTTGTTTAATAACTCAAGGTAGTTAATAAGTGCATCTTGGATAGGTCCAAGGTACAATGCTCTCCTTAGGTACAAGTAATATACTTGATTATTTAGTGAAAAATGTCTGATCACCATGTTCAGTTAACCCCCAGTCCCATTTTAAGCACATACTATTATAGCTGAAACAATATACACTATAACATGTAAAAATCACTGCAAAAAATGAATTTGTATTTTTAAACTCTATCTTAAGAAACGAAACTTTAGAAAATTTACCATTTGAAGAGTGAGTCACCCACACTATACTATAGATTACAACCTCTCTTGACAATGACGTCATATAACGAGCGGAAGAAAAACTGAGTGAACATTTGTGAGTTCTCATTGGCTAGCGCGTTCAGTTAAATGAACGTACTACACCGCGAAATTGAAATTATGTAACATTTTACGAAATTTAATTCCCAGCAATGCAAAATTAACATGGATGTAACAAGAGATATTTTTAACTCCTCTGAGAGAGTATTTCACTACTTGAAAATCGGAAATACTCTTTAAAAAACTAACCAAGAATATTTTCACTCTTTGAATTTTTCACAAATCTTAAAAAGCTTTTCAGCTGAAAAAAAAAATACTTTCCCCACCGAAAACAAATAATATTTTTCTACTCAAAAACATTCAAAAAATTGTGTTTTCATACAGCCATAGTATTTGTTTTTTCATTTATTGTTCAGATGTTTAGGGAGTTAGATTGTGGTTTTCGTGTCTCTGTGTATGTAGTTTATGATGATATTTCAGTATTTCACTCCTCATAATTGAATTTCACTCCTCTTAAAAAAGTCAAGGAGTATTTTTACACCTCCAAAAAAAAATCCTGGGAATAACACTGGATGTAACATACTAATCAGATATTTAGAGTAAAGTGCCTAATTTCACTTTAAATTAAACACCACGCTGGGAAACAAATTCCTTCGTTTGCTATTAGCTCATTTCTCCATTGTCAAGAAACGTTTATTTATTCTTATTATTTAGAATATTTAGTAGAATATACTATAGATTGCATCGTTACCCTGGAGAAACAAAACAAACTAGTTCTTAGCGTGGTGTCTGAATTTTGAGTGAAATTAAGAACGTCAATTTATCACGATTTGCGTACCGAAACTCCTCGCAGCAACCCAACAGGCTTTGTGTTTACTCTATTCTTCCTTCAGCGAAGGGACGTCATAGGTAAGGAAACGTTGCAGACTAGTAGAGACTAAATATTCAGCAACACGGACCAAACAAAGGAAGAATTTAAAATCTCCACGTAGCTCCAACATTTATAAAGCCCTAGGAATTCCCTCGCTACTCACTACAAAATACCATGTCATGAGTTAGTGACAGATCTTAACCTTCACTGACTTTATTAAAAATTCCATATCTGAAAAGGGGACACCTCGGATATTTCCCCCATATTTCCTCAAAATGGCGAGATAACTCCTCAAACCTCCCAAAGCATTTGAAATGGATCCCTGAAGACCAGACTTCAAGGAGTCTATGGAGAAAAAAAAAAAACAGTGTACAAAAAAGTATTTTTGAAATCTCGCCAACATTTCTTTTGGCCCTGTCAAAACAACCGAAAGGTGTTGATTAAGTTATAAAGTTTTATAAAGATTTATTCGGTTTCAGTACGATTTTGGGTTTTTTGTTCAACTTTTTCCCTCGAGTGAAAGAAAAACATTCGTGACTAAATCGTTTCACTTTTGAAGGGTAATGATTGTAAAGGGTTTAAGTTTATAATATTTATTAGTAAGCATGTTGAATATATTAATAGTTACACTTTGCATCAATATAGAATATCGCAAAATTAGATATATTGTTTCCACGTTTATAAGTTGAGAGGATCTAGAGCACTATTCCATTATAAATCCCATTAGAGATCAGAAACATATTGTTCATGTAATTTTTGTGTGTGTGCAAACTATCCTATTTTAATTTAAATTACTATTTTATTGATAGCAAAAATAAAAAGCATATTGATATTTTAATCTTTGGCGTTCTTTAAAGCAAGTTTTAATGAGATAAATAAAAAAAATGCAATCAGATATTTATTTACTTATGAAGAAGCTCTTTCCCTTTAAATAAAAAAGGAAGTGATTTTATAGAATTGTTTGATTCATGGAAAGCACGAAATGTAACATAATCACCACTTAAATATCAAATAATTTTAGTTTCTAATTGAAGACTAGTGATATTTTATCGTAATTCTTTCTTCTAAAAGGAAATTGTTAACTAACAGCGAACGCTGTTAATATCCTTCAATTGAATAATAATTAAGTATGCATATTCCTCCATAATAAAGATTAAAGAATATTAAACTAAGCATGCAAATTAAGATCATTGAGTAATTCTACAAGCATGGTCCCCGTGATCATTACCCAACCAATATAACTACTTTCCACTTTTGTATGCAGAAATCTTTATAAGGAAAGTTTTGATATTTCTTTTTGCATCCATACACTCCCACATTATTTTAGTAGATCATCCACTAGCTATTTTTACACCACGCGAGAAACGTTCTCGAAATACACAACAATCAGCATGCATCTTGTCAACAACTTTACGTGCTATCCAGGAGAGATTCATAACCAAGACTCTCACTATCATTAAACAACGCTGCATTGCATTCAGAGAGTGCGGCTCCGCAAGAATACAAATGAGTACATGACTGCTGAAAGCACTTGGAAAGATTACGGCAGAGCTTTGGGCTCGCATTTAGGTATTCCGCAAATCGCTAACGAAGAGTTCTTCTGAGGAGATCGCGGATTTCTTAACCTTTTACCTGCCGATGTTCCCAAATGGGAACATCACTTTAGGGAATTTTTTCACCACTTAATTTTTCATGCAGGAATTTGATACTTGGTAGTAAGAAACTCAAAGATATGAAGTTATTTTACATGCAAAAGTTTTTCACGTGCAATTTAATTCTTTTTGTGGAATTTAGATCAAAATAACAGATTTTTGGCTCTTCCAAAAGTTGCACAAGTTTCAATTTATGATAAATTTAAATAAATTTAGTTTTAAATAATTATGCTGTGTTTAGGAAGCTTAAGTACCCATCTTTTCAATTGGCTTGGCAGAATAGCTCCATATTTTAATTTTGGAGAGTAATTACCAATTCAGCGTATATGTTCCCAAATGGGAACATCGGCGTTTGGGGTATAGTTTTTGAAGGGATTTTTATAACAAGTAAAAATTCGAGCTATTTCTTATTTTCTTTAATTTTTTGAACTTTTTCGGTCTCAAAGGATCTAAACAGGTTAATCATGATGTTTTAAATTTCTAAATCTATAATTTTAATTTTTTTCACCTGATTTATGGAGGAATAAATGCCAAATTTTTATAGCAGATTCCTACTTTTGTATATTTGTCAAACACCCTGACCGATTAATCTTCAGTAATTATTATTAGGGGTTATGCAAAGGGCGTGTTTGGAGTACTTCTGAGGACTGGGGTACTTATTTTGTTCAAGTGCTCTTTTTTACATAAAAATTTTAGATATAAGTTTGAAGAATTTTGAAAATAAGGAAAAGTGTGTACATCTAAAAGCACTCTTCTAACGTAAGTTGGATGTAAGAGATATGTTGTTTAGTTTGGAATCTTCCATGAGAAACGCAGCTTTAACAAATCAATGGAGATAGTTATGATTATCAGTTTTGAAAACTAATTAAATTTGAATGCAATTCATGGATTTTATGCTATATATCCGGATAGAACAGTAATTAAAGCTAGTTTTTAACGTAGAAAGATAACCGTTTAGCTTTGAAACGCATGGGAACATTCTTTCGTATTTTTTATACCGAAAAATTACCCATTGTGCAATAAAAATGTACGGAAAAGTGTCACGCATGTAATAAATATGTAAATTTTTTCTTATGAAAATCTATAAAATTTTACACAATCATCCAACTATGGGAATTAAATATGAAAAAACAGTCCAATATCATAAAAATGTTCAAAATTATTGAGTAGAAACCTATTTTAGTAGTTTTATTTGAATTAATTTTGAAATATATTCCTTTTGGAAATCCCCCTAAAAACTTCACTCCAAACGCCGATGTTCCCAAATGGGAACATCCTCAAAATCCTACTTAGGAATTGTTTTCTGCCAAAAAATGTCAAGATTGGTTTTAGTAATGATGAAACAAGCCACTTAAGCCAAAAATCAGAACCTTTAATTTGAAATTTGAATTGCGGCGTTTAAAAGGTTAAGTACAGGAGCCGCAGAATATACTTTGATTAGACAACCGGACGAATTACAACCTGTTACAACATTCCCAGTTGAAAAATTAGCAGAACCAAAAGAATCGTCCGTTTGAAAATGGGGGAAAGTCCAAAAAATAGTAAATTGACTTTTTGTGCTCAAAAAATATCCATGCTTCGCTCAACACGTAAGGCACTATAAGCAGATATAGCACCTTAATTTTCTAGAAATAGGTGTCGAGATAGGTAGACAGTAAATTTTTTGTTTTTAATTTGAATGCGTTTTTACCTTTTTTTTAAGCGACTGTTGGACTTCATAGATATTCAATAAGCTTCCTTACTGTAATGTTGATCTGGTTTAATAATACTTTAGAATTTCATTTACCATAATTTTTCAATCTTCTCCTTTTTTGCTGTGGACTAAGCAGGAATATAATTTAATGGTCAATTTAAGTGGTTTTTAAGATTTTTCGACTTTCACCATCATTGTTTTCAACTGCACAATATTTTTGAATACGTAGGGGAGAGCGGGGCACCTTTCAACAGTTTCGTTTTCGATTAAAATCATTTTCTCGTTTGTTATGAGGTTAATTTAAATGCCACCTGGTGTCAAGTTATGTTTTTTATCAAAACAACATCTGTCCGTGGGATTCCTACCATTTCACCTTTTAGTTTTTTTGTAATCGAGTGGAGTCGTTTTTGACGTCCAAAAGTAACTTTTGAATTTCTTTTAAAAAACCGGATTTTACCAACTTTTTATTAATTCAGGTGACTGATTTTTACACATGTTATTAAATAAGGTCTTCTGCTTCTATGTATACCTTTTTCGAACCGATATCTTTATTCTAAAGCGTTTGAGGGGTCTTGAACCGTGACGACTAAAGGTGGGGCACCTTTCAACACTTAGAGCGGGGCAGGTTTCAACACCACACAAATTCGTTTTGCTTAGCATATTGTGCTTTCGCAATGCTTTTTCTTGAAGTAAACGCTCTTAAATAACTTATTCAAGAAATAATAGCATTGTATTAGAGTTAATTATTTATTTTTAGCGAAAAAACAGCTGAAAATCGATTTAGATAATTAACTCAAATACATATATAATTTTTAACGGTAAGGCTACCATACGATTCACAACAGCAATTTTATGCATTTAGTAGATATCAGCATTGATTTAAATAAAATTATTTAAGATATACCACTTTGATGACTATAGTAATTAGAAAAATTTAAAATGAATTAAAAGCGATTAAAAAATAAAATTTTTGAGGGATTCTGAAGAAAAACAGTTAAATTAACAATATATTTTCGGAATATAACTCAAAAGAACTTTTAAATTAAAAAATAAAGAAACATCACACTTAGTTGTGTGGAAAAACTCATAACCTACGAAACAAAAGAAAAACTCCAAAATTTGCAAAAAAATTCACTCTTTTTACTCTAAATTAATGAAATGCATTTGTTATAATGTATTTTTCAATATAATAAACTTAAAATCAACTGAAACTTTTAAAATTTTAAAATTAACCCACTGTTGAAACGTGCCCCGCCTGTGTTGAAACCTGCCCCACCCGAGAACCTTTTTTAAAACGTTATTTTGGACCTTTTAATTTTCTCAAGGAACTTGGGTAAAATTACACAATGTGTCCGAAAGTCCATGGTAGGATATGCAAGTTAAAGTTTTATGATCCGTCAATTCGTTTGGACACAAAAAATAAAAACCGAAATCTGTTGAAAGGTGCCCCGCTCTCCCCTACTTATATTTTTTTCCTATGACTGATCTGTATTTTATACAGGATCATGAATTTCCAGTAAAAAAATTATAATGAATATACCTGTTACTTTGGTTCCTATCCCCTTAGTTGGAATGCACTTGCTTTTAGTATTTATGTTATGGGCAAAGTGATTAATCGGGCATTATCAATAATGCCCGAAGTGGAAGCGGGCAAATTGATAAATTTCATTCATAAATTCCACTGAATTTATCACATTGCCCGGACATTATTAATAATGCCCGATTTATCCCATTGCCCGTAACAATTATATTGGAAATAATATTTCTGACAAGTTAGTAGTGACTGTGTTATCCCCACACATTAAACAGCTGAATTAGTCATCGAAACTGATATAATATAAATCAATGTGTTACATTTTCTAGAATATTTATTGGAAATGTTTTGTGTCCTACTGGTTCCCCTAAAAGAACACTTCCAAAACTCTCATGCCAGACCTCTACGCTTCAGACTCGGCTGGCTGTTAAATTTATTTATGTTGAATTGTTTCTTATTAGGAGTTTTTATTAATTACTATACTAATAAAAGGTTTTGATCTTAAGTGTGGATTTTCTAGTTAGAACAGCACCCCTACATCTAAGGGATCCAGATACAGTGATCCAATCATCCAAACGTTGAATTTACATTTTTAATTAATTAAAAGCTCTCTTTCTTTAAAAAAAAAAAAGTTGTTCCCCCATTTTCAACATACATGCAGTAATCTATAAAAATGGACATTTTTCGGAAATATCTAATTATCCGAATATTTATCATACGTACGGAGTAGTCCCAAATCATTTGGATACTTGGAGTTCTACTATACTTAAAAAGGGGTAATATTCCGTAATCGAGGTTTTCGCCAAATGTGGGCGATAGCCAGGGATTTAGATGTAGTGTTACGTGTTAGTAATAGCTTGGCGAGATCCGATCTCGCCAAATTTGGCGAAAACCTCGATTACGGATTAGTACCTTGATTTATTTAACACTGATTAAATAAATCAAGGTACTAATCCGATAATTTAAATTTTCATTCTTTGACTGGTGATCTTTTCGGAATTTATTTTTCTTTGTGTAATATATTTGACGAACTTCGCTATATCGGAAACCTCCATTTTTTCGAAAAAATATTTTTCACCTAGACACGTTAAGTATTATTTAGGTCTAATTTAACTTGTTATGCCGAAATCCATTTATCTTAAAAATTTTTACTCTTCCCTTTGACTTCTTCGAATTTTTTATTATTTTCCCGTATCCTTGAAAACATCTAAACTTTATCCCAAGACAGATCCCTAATGACAGTAAAAAAATTGCTAAACATGGTAAAACAAATGTCATACGAAATATCAAAAAAGGGAATGTGTGATATGGCACAATTGGTGACATCAGACCTTAATACCTGGGTGGTGGTTTTTACTAATATTGCAGTTCTTTTTCTTAAATGGGTATACTTTAATACTCCATTATGATTTGACGGCAGCAATACTAAAAGAGTGATGATTTCTCAGAATAATGTAAATAGTGAAATGAAAATTAGGAACATTAAATTTGGCGAAAATTCAAATTCAATTTCATTGAAATTCATATAAAATGTCAAATGTGTGAAATCGCATTGGGAGAGGGGGGCACTGAAACACGACTGACTGGATACTATACAGGCTCTAACCAAGACACAAATGTTACTAAAGCGATAAATGGAGATAACTAACATCTGGGAAAGCAATTTCCAGAGAGTTGAAGCGGGGATTAATGGCTCAAAATTATGACTTTGGCGAGAAAAGGGAAGATGAGATCACAAGAGGTCAGCAACAAGAAGGACACTAGGCGGAAGCTGAAACTGCTTAAATAAAAAGCCTGTTGGGTTGCTAGGAGGAGTTTCGGTACGCAAATCGTGATAAAAAGACGCTATTTATAAATGGGCTTAACAAAATAATCATATTTTTAAATTGACGTTCTTCATATCAATCATAATTCAGACACCACGCTGGGAACTACTTTGATAGTGACGTCATAGGGTCAGGAAACGTTGCTGTCGAGTATTGGTCTCTTTTCAGCAGATCACCTCAAAAGTATTTATTTTATCTAAATGTTACAAAGGTTGTCATGCTTAAAAAGTTTGCCACGATAGGCTCACAATCGCCAACCCAACAGCAGTTACGTCATGAAAACACGCCTTTAGTGTTTCTCATTTTGTGTCAGTGTGTTATCCTATTAGTTAGGTTACTATTAGTTAGATTGGGTATGGGGCGATCCTAAGGAGAAAGGTTATCAAATGTTTCCCCTAATTCAAAAAATGGCTAGTCTGTATGAATCTAGTAAGTCATGACTGAAATATCACAATATAAGACACAGTGGGCGTAAAATCCCTTAAATTTCTGTAATTTGCAAATGGCTTTTAACCTCCTCCAATCCGAACACGATCTACGACCAAACTCACCTGCTGATTGGCCGATTAAGTCTTGACCGCAGGTATTGCCACCATCACCATTGAAATAATCGAAATCCGCGTTTGACAGTTCGTTTCTGCGAACTCATTAAATAAGTCCGGAAGTTGTTTGGAGTGCACATCCGGGGCATTTCTGTTGCCAGTTCCGCTTATGAGGGAAACAACAAGCGTTCGATGCAACCACGTGAAAAATAGTCGGAGATCAGCGATGTTCAGTGGGTCAGTCGGAACAAGCGAGATTAGTAATGGAAGAATATTGAAGGTACGTGGTTCCGATTTCTCTTTACTTTACGGGGAAGGAGAGGATTCGAAAAGTGGACGATACCGATTCCCAGTGCTGTTCAAAGGGTGTTGTGGTCACCACTCTTATAATCAGATTATTAAATTACGGAACAAATGTTGAAGCAATTTTCTGAAACAATATTAAAAGTATGATTTAAGAAAATACAACATTCATATAACGAAATAAAAACTTTTTTTTATGATTTTCTAATTGTTTATCTTGTTTTATTTGTCTTATTTTTATATTTACTTATTTTGAACCTCGAGTCAAGATGCTTGATGGCAATGGAAAATATCTTTTCCAAGTTACCGTAGGGATTCACTTAGGTTACTTTCGCCTTGCAATCATTTTGAAGCACGACGTTTGTTGAATATTAGGAATTTATAGTAACTCTACTCTATACAAAACATAGACCATGATATCTTGAAATTTTTTAGACAGTTTATATACTGGTGACTAAAGTTAACATTACAAAGCACGTTCCAAACTTTTTGAAGCGTCAATATAACTTACAAACAAATACTTCAAGGGTAACGAAATGTGGTTCCCAACTCAATTATGTCTGCGGACCACTTCACTTAAATTTGAACCTCGCGCGGACCATCATCATCATAAATTTTGTGGTTTGACAGCGCCGTTAGGCGCTCTTGAACAGCAGGAAATAGGGGACATGAGTGGTACAAAACATGAATAGTGTGGCCATGATCCCAATAAAGAAGAAAAGAACATCGTTTATGACAAATCCGGTCCCACCATCGGTGATAAGCGTGATTACATAGTAGCTACGTCATTCTGAAAGAAATTTTTCGCCGCCAACGCCGTAACTACGATTGACTTGCGTTTACTTACGGCTGTAGTTAAAACAATCCCGACCGTTCTGTCTCATCGGTTCATCCGCGCCTTAAGTTTAGTGGGAAAAAATACATTCAAAACAAGATTTTTTCAATCTGTAAACGTTCTGGATTTTGGAGCATTCCGGATTTTGGGATCCCGAATAAAAGGTCCATTACTGTGATACTTTGAGTTGAAGTCAGTAGCATCCATAGTTGTCATTTTAGCATTTTGTTAAAGTTTTTTATGTTTATAGCTAGCAGTTAGTAGCAGAGATTTTAAGTAGCAGATTTTTTGCTAAAGGAAACTTTTCCCTAGCTTAAACCAAAGACCAAAGCCACTGAGGTGAAGTTCAGTTGTGTTATTTTTTATGTACACCAAAAAAAGGAATCTTTTTGTTTACAGTTAAGGCGGAGTTGTTTAATTCGTTGGTTAATAAGATAGAAGTACGATGGTGTTCTTAAAGCTATCAGTTTGTTGTCGTCACAGAATTGTGTATCCTTCAATCAATCAATTATCAATTTAACTGTTATAGTATCGTTCTACGTTTGAATATATGTTTCTATTCTTTGAAAATAATTCTAAAGATTTGAACTTAACTTTAGAGATTTACGAGAATAAAAAAGTGGTTAGATTGGGAAATTTCAAAAAATATTTCAATTAATTTAAGTTACTGATGATTTAACTGCTTTATCCCAAATCATTCTCATCCGAATCTCTAAAAAACAAAATTTCATTCAGTTCTAATGAATATTTTGGTAGCTTTACCTAGAATAGGTTAAGTTATTTTATAATGACTGTACAGTAGGGATTCGTTCATTTGCCCGACAATTTTCCTCTATTGACAATGATAGTCGGGAATTCGAACCAGACAACGTATACAGTAAGTAACACCATAAGAAATTTGAATAAACTACATTTTTCTTACATTACACATTTTCAACATAATGTGCTTGTTAAATTCTCTGAGGAAAAAGATAGCATAACTAATGTATAAAAAATGTGTTAATGCAATAATTTAAAGTTTTGTTTTTTGACTGGTGATCTTCACTGTAACTGACTTTTTTTGTATGATAGTCGTCGTCTAAAGACAAATTGTTAAAGTATTATTTTTGCGCCAAAGATAAAATCAATTGTGTATAAAATAAAATTATTTTTTTTTCAAAATAGAATTTTATATCGAAATAGATGAAATATTATTGATTTTACAAGACTAGTCAAACATTGATTGTAGCTTACTGAACAACTTGGGTGGGATGTTTTGGTTTTTAATGATTAAATAGTTTTAACTATCCTCAATAAATTAAAGCAGTGAATTAACGTTTATTTGTAATCTCTGAAAACTGAACTAGAAAATTAAACTGGAAAAAAGATATTCATAGATTAATAAAATAAACTGATTTAACTTTTGAAGATGAAATTTTTAACGATATTCTGCATATTTTTTTAGGTATCGTCTCACACAAAAGTATAAAATATTCAGAATATAACCTTTTCCTGTTTTAATAAAAACCACATAACGAAATTGCTACATTACTAACACTCCATGATTAAATTAAGTATAAACTAACAACTTAACTACTTCACCGTTATTATTGTTTTACTAAGTAAGAATTTCTTTCCTTATTCTTCTAGATGTCCTGGTTACCTTTCAAGAGCCATGGACACGAACAAAGTAACTCTTGAAATGTAGGTAAGTTCCAACTCCACACTTATGATGATCTTACTCATTTTCTAGACAGAAGAAAGAATATTCTTTCTCTTTCTAATAGAAAAAAAAGAGCGCGTGTTACACAGAGTGCTCGCATTCTTTTGTTAATTTAACTCCAAGGCGAAATTTATTAACTGTGTTCTTTTCTTAAGATTAAGGATCGCTTAGGAAAGATAGCAAATTATGTTAAAAGCAAAGTACGAGCTGCTTTTTGTTTGTTTGAAGTGTTTTTCCAAGATTGTCTTTTAGTCGATGGGTTTGCTTAAAAGTCGGATGATAATCTTAAAGATTTTTTTCCTTTGGTATGCTAGACAAATTTTAACCAACTGTGCTAGAACATTTTTTATTTCGTGTTATGTAATTATGTTGCCAATCTTTAGAAATGAAGTTTCGATTTAATTTTCTTATACTCAACAGGAACGTTTCCTAACCATATGACGCCACTACGCGGAAGCAGAAATTGCGTAAACATGAAGCCTGTTGGGTTGCTATGAGGAGTTTCGGTACTCAAATCCTGATAAAAAGACGCTATATATACATGGGTTTAACAAACTAATCATATTTTAAATTGACATTCTTCATTTCACTCAAAATTCAGATACCGCGATGGGAACTATATTGTTTGTTAATGACCTCATCAGTACCCCTCCCCCCCAAATCAATCTATTCATTTTCTACCACACAATGGATATGCAAAAACCTTTTGATATGGTGTAGCACGGCTTACTAGATATAGTGCTGTCCTTTAAAAACAACCCACTGTTTCATATTTTCTTCATTAAAAGCTTAATAAAAAGGATAACTAAATCGAACAAAAAACTGTACTAGCGGCTCATCCTCCCTAACATTTTAGTGCTAAGCATTTTTAATTCCAACTCTCCATTACAAATTGGCAGCCAATTAAGTAAGAATTTGAAAAAAACCCACTTTTTCCTAGAAGGACTCTAATTGGCGGACTGAGCTAAAACTTTAATATTTTATTCTCATAGTAAAGGGATAACATAAAAACGTGCGAAAAATGCTCTAAAGTCTTTATAACATGCATTTTTACAAAATCTGCAAATCTAAAGCACATATATTTTGCCAAAAATCTACATTTTCTCAGCTTGTTTAAAAAATAAGTAAATAAACCGTTCTTTGACCAGTTTTTACATCCCTGACACTCTAAATGGCATAGAAGAACAGGGTATATGAGATGGTAAAATTATTTTATTTATGTAATTAAAAAATCTCAATGGGTTGTTTTTAAGGTACAATTTGGAGTGGGTTGTTTTTAAAGGACAGCACTATACTTATACAGGCTAGCCGAGTACGGAAATCATTGCAAATACAGATGGCATTATTGGACAAACTGGCAAAGCATATTCACAGTGTTGAAGGCGGTGGGTGATATAGGTAGGTCTTGTAGCGCCCCAAGCGGGAAAAGTTGTCAAATGGTTTTCATTGTTTAAAACTCGGCTAGCCTGTATAAGTATCTATAGTAAGCCGTGGTTGGAGTATCGAAAATGATTGTAGTTAAATAAATGAAAAATTGACTTTATAAAGATGTAATACCATAAGACATAATGAGGTATAGGCCTAAGGGAGGGACGAATTTTGGTATATCCCGACGGTCTGGTCGATTTTGCAGTTCTTTTTGGAAGTTTTAATAAAATAATGATTGGGTGTAGAATCCACGAACTGCTGCACGCTACGCAGGCATTCTACCACTGCTCCAGTGGATATGCAGTACTTTTTCAATCTTATTTCTTCTTTGTCTACACGCATGCGCAATAAACTCCGCAGGACCAAAACGTTAGGATAAACAAAAATGCAGGCACGAATATTTTAGACTTTAGGGAGCAGGGCTTGAATTTGATGATTAGAATTGTTCGCCAAACCTGGTTTAAGGATTAAATGTTTACTAAAATCGTAAAAATCAGGCCTGGTTTAAGGCATAAAACTCATAATCGGATTTTGAGATTTATTGGTTTCGATTAAACATCATGATTACTTTTAAGCGAACGGTTTTACTCAGAAAATAATCATTAATTCATGATGAAAAATATTTCGATCAAACAATAACACTTAAACAACTCCCAAAACATTGTTCACACCTAGCCAAACCGTCTAAGTAAATTTTCGAGGATAGGCGTTCTCTTCCATATTTTTCAGAATATTCGATGTATTTCTACATTGACTAATATTTCGTGCGAAAAAAATAATTTTTATTTTCTCGAACGAAAAATAAAAAAATAATGCTCACAGATAATCATTAATCAGCTTCAGAACTAATTTCCCATTAACCAAGTGCATTTCTAAAATGCAACTTTTTATATTAAAGAATTGAGCATATATTCAACACATGCCTTTTTAATATGTTTTTCCATCACGTACGAAGCAAACCTTACATTATCTAGAAAATTTATATAAAATTATTTTTGTTTAAAAAAGTGGTGAGCAAAAATTTAAAAACTTGCTGTTTTGAAAAAAAATATTTATGTTAAAGAATTAAGAAACGCAAATTATGCACCACGTCATTTAATTTAGACTATCTAACTTCAGAAAAGAAGGGCTGATATTTTGTAGCTTTTTTTTCAAAGGTTTGCTAAAATTGTATTGAATTGAATCCTTTTATAAATGCTACTTTTAATTTTAAAAAAGAGCGTTTTCCTATTAATAAAATATCTTTCTTATTATTATTATCGGCGGCTGTTACCGTGCTTCAGTTTACTGGATTATTCCTGGTTTCAATATGACCGTAAAAACATAATAAATTTGGTCAATGTAAAACAAATTATCGCACCAGAGTAAGCCGTTATTGTTACAAAATTAACTTGAACGATAAAAATGTAACACTTGGGAGCTTTGCATGCTGTGCTACTATTTTATACTAAAGATACTATTCTAAAAGGCATTAAAATAATCATAATTGTTGGCGGCCAGACAGTTAAGCCGTCAGTTAGAAAAAGAGAATTAGTAAAAAAAAAAATTGGCAAATTGACTTTTTGTGCACGAGAAAATCTCCAAGCTTCGCTCTACACGAGTGTGAAGAGGGAAAAAATAATTACCTCCTATAGGCAGATATAGTCCCTTAAATTTGGCAAAATCGATGTCCCATTCATTTTATTTTTTGATTAAATTTAAAATTTAAGTTCATTTGTCTTTCTTTTCTTATTCTTTGAACTGTTAACTTAGCCGAGATAAAATTCGATTTTAATTTGAAAAGAGTTTGACCCCGCCCATTGATATGCACTTACTCCATCGAGATAGTCTTAATAATTTAGTTTCATAATAATTTTTAATTTTATTAGTCTTTGTCTTCAAATTTTGTGCTGAGAACTAAGCAGAAATATAATTTAATTGTAGATTAAAGTGGGTTTTTTTTTTTAGATTTTTTTTTTCATCTGAAATTTCATAAGGTTGAAAAAGGGAACAAGTCCATCAAATTTTTTCAATTGTAAAATCGTCGAGTTCGCCAAAACAACTCATATTTACAAAAGTTAATATACAATGTATCACCTGTGCCCAGTGTTATTCCTAGGATTTTTTGGAGGAGTAAAAATACTCCTTGACTTTTTTAGGAGGAGTGAAATTCAATTATGAGGAGTGAAATACGGAAATAGCATGAACTACATATACAGAGACACGAAAACCGCATTCAAACTCCCAAAGCATCAGAACAATAAATGAAAAAAATTACTATGGCTGTTTGAAAATACAATTAAAAAGTATGATAATTAGTGTGCCGTGGCTTTTGGCAATTGGGTTTGGCCAGAAGTAAGGCGAAAATGTCTCCGCTGAGATCAGTTGGTGTTTTGAGTAGAAAAATCTTATTTGTTGATTTCGGTGGGCATTTTTTAAGCTTAACCTTTGTGAAAAATTCAAAGAGTGAAAATACTCCTGGCTAGTTTTTTAAAGAGTATTTCCGATTTTCAAGGAGTGAAATACTCTCTCAGAGGAGTTAAAAATATCACTGCCTGTGCCCCTTGGCTTCCAACCTATTTAATTTACATATCAAGTAGAGAGATTACATGTTCAGAACTATGCATAACATTATAATTTAAAAGATATTTTAACTCATATTGTCCTTTTAGTAACAAAAACAGCGTTTAATTTGCTCATGAAATTTAAAAAACAATAAAACATAGAAATTTGTTTCGGTGATACATGGATCCTTTCGTCAATGAAAAGATGGGAATGTAAAGCATGACAATCAGTAAAATAACTAAAGAAATTATTCACTGTAACTGTGTTTCATTCTTTTCTTATTTTTACTGATTGTCATGCTTTACATTTCCATCTTTTCACTGACGAAGGGGATCTATGTTTCCCTGAAACAAATTTGTATGTTTTATTGGTTTTTAAATTTCATGTGCAAAATTAAACGTTGTTTTTGTTACTAAGTTGTTTACGACTTTGCACAGTTTGCTTCTATTTTTCATCATATTATCCCCCCCCCCAAAAAAAAAAAATCCCTGTCCATAGTAAAAAAAAATTAAAAGAAAAACCTACTTAAAAGTGATTAAAATCCAAGTAGTATACATATCAAAAGAAAAAATCATTTTACGTTAGTTCGTAAACGCCAAGTATCACGGCGATACCTAAACTTTTCAAATCAGGATTTTCATTCAGGCTCAATTTATATTCATGAGAGAGTGGATATATCGACAGGGCATAAAAGAAATCTTACAATATTTCAAGCAAGTTGAAAAGTTTCCTTAAGATTGAAGTTTCTTTTTTAAAGAAATGGGCCGCCATTTTTCTCTGAAAAATATCGCACTTGCCATCCAATTCCACCCGCAAATACGGATACAATCTAGCAAACTTAAACCTAGCAAAATTTCGCATATCCTATCTCACCATAAGTTTAGTGGTGGTATATCGTTCATTCTCTTTCTTGAAGCTTTATTGTTATTTTAAAAATTCAAATTTCCAATTTGAAAACAGTCACGCCCGCCCAACATCGTGCTAATGTTTAACGGAAGGATAAACTCAAAAATTCGATTTATTTATGATTCGAATAAACCTCTCGGAATTCGAAACTTTCTCCGACGTAGAGGTAATAGAGAAAGGGAGAGCATTCAACATCTGCTCACATCTTAATGCATGTATGTCCCGATTCCACTAAGTAGGATTTGAACGAGAGCTTTGATTGGTTTGTAATGTAGTTGTCATTCCAAATATGGAATTGGAAATCACTGATTGGTCCTTCAGAGGAGTTTGAAATCTTACGAAGTGGGATTAGAAATATGAGCTTGCTGATTTCAGGGAGGTCCCAAATATCCTTTAAAGAGATTTAAAAGGCTTGTAGGTATTTTTTCGTTCTCTGTAAGATGATCCACAATTTATTTCTAAGCTCCCCTCACTAAATGCATATTAAGTTAACAAAAGCTTTTTAGAACATTTTAAGTTCGTATTTGCATCTTGATGAACACCGAGTTCACAAAAAAAAAGGAGTAAAGGGGTCTTCCTCCAGAAAACTTTTTCAAATTTGACACTTAAAAATAGTGTTTTAACTATTTTTGACACGTTTGGTGATGAGTGGACTTCCTCTAACACGATACAAAATTTTCAAATCAGCCCAACATTCCAGCCACCCCATTCCAAATGCTTTAATCTTACTTTGGTTGAAGTATTAAATTAGTCCCTTTTAAGAGTTATTAAGTGTAAAGTTAAAAGTACGACTTTCTTATAGGAATTGATTCAAATTATATTAAAAGGTATGATGTTATGTAACGTAAAATTATTTTTCGAACAATTTCTCCGAAAACATTATGAAGCTACAGTTGGGATTCGTTTCATCCAAAACCTGATAAAACTTGAAAACAATAAATTAATTTTTTCTGCACTGAATACACTCAGTGTTTATTTAAATCTAACATACTAAGCGGTGAAGCTATGATGCATGCACATAAAATTATAGATTTGAGATAAGATAATTATTTTACTGGTGAGCATGATGACCGCCGGACTTCTTATATTTGCTTTCTATTGTACACTCGCCGTTTCAGGACACTGGTGTTTCTCCACCAAACTCTCTCGATATTTCTATTACCTCTATGTTCTCCACGTACTTCTCCCACAAAATACCCATTCCATAAATAACAAAAACCATCTTCAATAAGCCGATGCGGAGATATTCTCATTTCGAAAAGTTCGATGTCATTTTTTTTGCAGAGGAGAAATACTTCAAGGGGCAACTTTTCCAGATTTTCCATCGAATAGAAACATTTGTGCAACCATTTTTATTTTTTGCCGAATTCATCCAGAGGATTTGTCAGTCGTACTATCTGAAGAAATGAAACTTGTAAAAAGTGGCCTTTGCTTGTGACAGAATCAATGCTACATTTTTCCAATATCTGATGCCGTCTGGGATTTTATGGTGCGAAGTATTAAATCACGGGCTTTTCTTTAAATCCGATAAAAATGGAATACTCTACTGAAAGCCGGAAACCGGATTTACTTTTAGGAAAAGCTCGAAAATAAAAATGACATACATCAACCAACATAATTTATGTATGCATAAAAGTATTTAAAATAGTAAAATATATATATTTATTTCTGTCTGTTCTATTTAAAAATGGGAAATATGTCCAAAAACCAAGTTTAGAGAAAATCGGGGGGGGGGGGCATTGTATAAGTAATGGAATCTTTTTGTATAACCACCAAATCTTTACTAATTTAAGGAACCTATTTAGAATATAGAACTATCAACGAGAAAAATATAATTATATTCAAATATATTGTACTCAGTGGAAAAAATTTGATGGACTGTACCCTTTTTCCCCCTGTTCCTCTACGACCAATAGTTTTTAAGAAAATTGTGACGACGAAAACATTTAAGACGTCTTATTTTAACGCTAAAAAATGTTATTGAAAGCAAGAACATAGTTATAATTGCATATTTTTGCAGACTTATCAAGGATTCTGGCTGTACAGAGTTTAGGAGGACTTTTTGAAATACCTTGTATATTTGTTACGGGCGATGTGATAATTCCGGACATTATTAATAATGCCTGAGTATTTCGGGCAAAGTAATAAACACTCATTAATAAATGTGATTGAATTTATCACATTGCCCGCCCCCCAATCGCAATATCAATCAAATCAATCGCAATTATCAACATCGCAAATTGCGATATGCAATTTGCATTGCATATCTGTCATTTTTAACAATGCCCGGTTTATCACATTCCTCGTAACATATACATTACCTACCTATTGCCATTCATAAAATGAAAAATAACGACTATTTTTTAAACCTAAAAAAAGCTTCAAATAGTATTTCTTTCAACATTTATACAAATTTTGTAACTGAATAGAAGTGTAAAACTGGTCTTCGATCCACTTAAACGACTGGCTTTAGTAATCCAATGGAAAAACATTAAACTCTAATTAAATTAATTGGAATACTTAAAATCCTATACTATCTCAAATAATTAGTCTAAGTTTATATACGACTGCATGTTACATGAACTCGAAATCCAGAATGTTCAGTTATTCCCTGTGCATCTCAATAAATTTCGGAAGATTCCTCTTCTGGGGACAACTCCACTAAACATTCGAATCCCAACACGCAATGAAAACCCCACGAGAGGAGAAGAACAGCTGTTGCCACCGCTTACAAGAAAATATCCAATCTAATTAGAACGTTTTTTGGGGAACCTAGGTTCCTTAATTCAATAAAGATTCAACAAGGTAACGCAGTCCCTGGCTTTTAAGTTCATCTTATCGAGTAAATTTTCTGTATGTAGGTTTATACGAGAGTTTATAATTAAATTTAGTGATTTTATCTTGCTCTAGATAGTGCGGAAGTACGGTAATTAAAATTTCGTAGATGTATTTAAGTAGTGACATTACGGATGTGATAATTTGAGATTTGTATCAGTTATTTTCCTTCTTTTCGACATTTAAACGTAAATTAAGGTTTAGATTTTTGATTATTACTCCTTAAATAAAAAGGTGGTTGAACTTAATATAAAGATCCTTACTTTTGGAATTGCAAAAAAAAATTGAGAATTTTGAGATGGGTAATTTCGGACTGGAAGAATTAAGAATACTAAATTGGATTATTATTTTATAAAGAGTAAATAGATGAGTTAAAGGTCTCATTCTATTTAACTAGTAAAGATTAATTAGACAGAAACTGGTTTTCTTCCTTACACCTCTTCTTCTTTACATTATTTTTTTCTTACATTTTAGTGGTGATTTTGAAAGGTCTTTATTCTTCCTAATAATTTTTCCGTACTTTTTTAAAGAAATAAGGAAGTTGCATGATTTTTTTAATCGATTCTTTATGCAAAAATAAGCAACTATACAAAATTTGAGGCTGATTAAAAAATTTTTTGATTGCAAAAAAAAATTAACAAAAATCGTCCTTTTCGAAGCGCGCGAAAACGCTAAGAATTTCATGTGGTGTGACGTCACAATACATCGAAATCGTTCGTCGTGTGAAAGCATTACATTGGAATATAGGTAAGCCACTTGATTCAATACAGAATGCATCAAGGTTCTTAAATGAAGAACAAATATTAAGTAACACATTATTGCATTTAAAAACGATTCATTATACGAACTGTAAAAAAACATTGAAATGTTCAGGGTGGTTATAAAATAACATACCTACTTTAAAATTTCGGACCGTAACTAGAAGGTAAATGTTTATCAAAGCTATCATATCAGACACTTAAGAAAAGAAATTATAACTATCCCTTTTGCTCAACAAAATTGCCGTACTTCCTTCTTTTTTTAAATCTCTTAACGCCCAGAGTGGCGCATGAGGCCGCAATTCTTTTTCTCCACTTGCGGTTTCAGTAAACGTGGGTTTTTTTTTACGTGGATGGGTGTTTAGCCCATCGCACTACCCTCCTCTTTTACCCGGGTGTGTTACTTAGTTAGTGACGAGACGAACTTCAGTCTATGGCAGAGTTCGCGTACTTATTTAGGGATAGTTACAATTTCTTTTCTTAAATGTCATCATCATCATCAATTTTGTGGTTTGACAGCGCCGTAAGGCGCTTTTGAACCGCAGGAAATAGGGGACATGAGTGGTACAAAACATGAATAGTGTGGCCATGATGCCAATAAAGAAAAAAAGAGGGTAGAGGGGTGGGGGGGACGAGAACACACGGAAGAAAAGAAAAAGGTCGAGGACCAACAAATTACTCGAGAGTAGCTTGATAATTGATGGTGAGTTTCTATAACAGAATTAGGAATTTGGGCACGATTTGTGACAGCAATACAGTGATACAATACAGACAGCAATACAATGTGACAGGAAAAATAGAGCGATACAATGTGACAGAAAAAATAGAGCGATACAATGTGACAGAAAAATAGAGCGAACATTAGTACTAAATTAATTAAATTTCATGAATTTGCAGGAAAATGTATGGTATGAGTTCAAAATGAACTTTGGACAGGGAAAGAGTCGATTGGATGTCTGTTGTGAAATACAGCTTTCTGATTGGTGCTCCACTTGAGCCAGGCAGCTAGTGGGCGGAGCAATGGGGATCACGGAGGCTGGAATCGTTGAGAAATTGCAGTAGTGGAAAAAGGATATTTGTTGACAGGATTTGAGTCCGAAAAGATGGTTTGTACGCTGATTAAGGAGTTAGGGTGATTCTCTATTGATAGGAAGAAGTTCTTGGCTGTTTTTCCAATAAATTTTGTGAGCGCTTCAATTTTGAGATCTTGATGGAGGTCTTTGTTTGATACATACCAAGGAGCGTTGGTAATGCAACGTAGGACTTTGTTTTGTAGTATGATGAGGCGTTTTATGTTGGCTTTTGTTGATGTGGCCCAAATGGGGGCAGCGTAGGTAATGAGAGGACGGAGGATAGATTTAAATAGCAAGACTTTGTTTTTTTAGAGATAAACCAGAATTTACGCGTAAGAGGGGGTACATCATATGAATCTTCCTTTGGTACTTTTTGATCGTTTCGTTGATGTGAGTTTTGTAAAGTAGCTTATTGTCCAGATGCACTCCGAGGCATTTAATTGTGTTAGTCCATTTAATGTTGTCTTGAAATAGTTGAAGTTGTTTTGGGATTTTACGTCTTTTCTTCTTGAAAAAGATGATGGCCTGAGTCTTTTTAGTATTGATTTCAATTTTCCACGCTCTGCACCAGGATTCTTCTTAAATGTCAGGTTGGGTTTGATAACTTGAATAAACATTTATCTTCTAGACTTCTGGTGACTAGAACATAGAACCCCAATTTTTATTCTAATTTGGTCCAATGGTATTCTACGTCACATCACATGAAAACACTCTTAGCGTTTTGAGTCACGTGCTTTTTTCTCGACTTTTAGGTTAAAATATTTAATTAATTGCATACTTTTTTGAAATATTGACTGAATATTTCATTTTACCACATCACAAAAAACCATACGGAATACTTGAATGTTTATGAAATTCTGAAACGAAATGAAAATCTTCGCCATCGCAACGTAATTTATATCTCCATGAATTATCGAATGTTTGTTGTGCAGGTCAAGGGCTCACAAACGTTGAAATATATTGAACTACTTCCTACTTTTAGGAAAAACGAATCTATACAGTAGAGATCCTTAGATTTTTACAGATACAAAAAACATACTATTTCTAATTTGTAATATAGGAAGAGTAAATTATTATTATTAATTGAAACAAAAATGTGCGTAAACATGTCTTTTTAGGACGGAAAGAGTTTATCCACTTTAACTTGCGTATTTACGTATAGTGTCAATTCTAACTTTCTTATCCTGCTAAAAATTTTACACTTCAACTGAGAAAAAGTTGAAAATTAAAATTAAACAGTAACATTTAAGGATGTTTACCCCTAATTTGATGAACTGATATATAAATGCTTTTAGTATCCAGTTTCAGCTGTTTAAGCCCTAGGGGCAAAATATGAGCCTCGGGAGGGACAGATCCGAATGGTCTACGTCAAATGCATGTTAGTGAATTGCATCAATTAGTGAATTAGTCAATTGCATGTAAGCGAGACTTCAGTTGTTATTTAAACCCGCTTTGAAAAATATGACTTTTATAGTGGTGATTAAGCTCACCGCAGCCTCAGAAAGACTGACAGGTGACCAACAGTAGGGAATATGCATTTAATCCGATTTTATCTTATTGATATTTTAACGTCTCTGATTCTATATGATAACGATTTTCGTCTTACTACGTAATAAACCACCCAAAACCGTGAAGTTACGTACGCAGCAACGGATTTCCGATGGATAATTAAATTCAACAATATAACAATCATTACATATACTCCGAAAGTGCTACATGCTCGAGCAGGACATTATTACGTAGTGATTTTGGCTACGTAAATTCCGGAGGTCTGCCATAGACATTGATAATTGCCATTGACCAACTTACACAATAAACTTACCGATAAAGAAGAACAAAGATTCATGGTTAAACCCGAATTGATTATGATATTTTACAATTTTTTCCACGATTGAATTTTTTTTGATAAATTCTCCGTCAATAGTACAAATAAATAAGCTTGATCCACAAATGTATAATTTTATTCTATAGAACACACATGCTCCTTAGTTTATAAATCGAATGTTTTGGATGTTTCTTTCATGTTGTGTTTGCAGATAGAGAGTGTTGGATGGTTTAGGATTTAATTTTCTTCCTCCTGTTCTTTAACGCTATTCCTACTCCCTACAGCACGAACAATTAAGTTCCAGAATAAAATTATACACCCAAAATAACATTAAATTTCCCTGCGGAACATCATTTAAAGCTTTATCATTCCTCCAACTCTAACAAAGTGTTTGACGATTGCTGTATGAATAGAGCATTTTCAATCACATGACTCGGACCTAACAACGGCCATAGCAACAGAAGGTTGTTACAGTTTTTTGCCCTACAGAGGTTAACAGTTACAAAAAATGACTAGCCGTGGAATTCTTCTATTGGAGCATTTGCAATCACGTGACCCCATACCTAAAAACCGCCTTAGCAACAGATAAACAACGGCCTTAGAAACAGTTAAAAGCCCTACAAAAGGTACACAGTTAAAAGAAAATAACCGGTTGTGACGTCACCTGAAAACACTCTATTATTATTTTACAACTAATTATGAAATAATCCACTAAATGTTGGTTTACTTAAAGAATTTAAGGGTTGCTTTTAAAGACGTTCGTTAACTGAATAAGATTTGTTATTACAAATCTTTTAAGGAACACTATTCACTACATTTCCTAACAATATCTAAAATCAAATCAGATTAGATGAAATAAATATAATTTACACTATATCAAATTAGATGTAGTTGATAAGACTAGATATATAGTAATAAAATAAAATTGCAAAACCCGTGAGTCTAGCATCGAAAGAAGTACAAAACTAAAAGATAGCCACAAACGCAAAACATTCCCCCCCAACTTCTATCGAATGAACCATCACTCACAAAATTCATTTGGAATATTCGATTCCGTAATAAATACATCCACAATCATTTTGAATTGGGCTACTTTTAGCAACCTTTATTTATTAAGAAATTCACTTTTGCAATGGAATGATTACCATCTTTTTGGAAAAAAGTATATTTAAAAATTTTGGCAACTTTAATAGTGGTAACTATAAAAACGACTTAAACGATATTTAAATATGAATGCCCTATTTTTCTTTAAGGATCCAATATTAACAGATAAAAGGTCTTTCATTTCTATGGACAGATAGTAATTGCCCAACCAAAATTTTTTTTTTCAATTAAGGGAAGAAGTTTTTTTTTGTTACAATAGATTTTAGGTAGAATTTTGTTACAATAGATTCCAAATTTCAATCCAAGATTTAGTCAAGAATTTAGCAGGGAAAAACCTACAGTTAGCCGTACGACGCCAAGATTCCGATAATCATTTTATATTCCGATATTTTATCATTTTTCATTTAAAAATAAATGGAATTAAAACTTATACTTTATCTTATAATAATAAATCGGGCGAAGTGTGAAAAAGTTACTAAAAGAAGATTTAAAAATGTTCTAATGATAAAAATGATAAAAAATGATAAAAATGATAAAAAATGATAAAAATGAAATCTAGTACGTTCGTAAACAAGATATTCATACATAAAAGCAATGATGGACTGTAGGTAATGTTTTTTCTCATAATATTCCTGCTAAACAACTAAGTGTATAATTGAATCTATGTGATGGATTCAACTATGACATATAGTTGAATCTAGAGGTATATGTATAATTATAAAATAAGGCTATTTCAACATATAAAATGAGCTACAGGACACTATCTCAACCTGTATCTGCTAAACTTTTTCGGGTGATCCATGAAATATTGGCCTTTTAGCATAATGATACAAAATAGTGTGGAAATCTTTCCTGAATACCGTAAAATGGGGTAACTTTGCCCCAAATGAAGTGCTTTTTCCCCCATTAAAATCAATTAAAAGTGGTTCACCAAAACAAATTTGACATTTTTTTTAACATGTTTAACAGTAATATAAACCATTTTCAGAGTGTGGATTTAAAATTTTAATACTTTTAAAAAAGTTTTGACATTTTGGACGGAAGTTATCTTGAATTGGAGTAAATTTGGCCTTAACCAAAAATTTAAGGCGTTAAGTTAACTTTAGCCTATGCTGTAACGTTTACATGTGTTGCTAAATTATCTATCTATAATATTCCAAGTTCATTCCCAATGAAGTCACTAACAAAGTAAGTTCCCATCGCAGTGTCTGAATTTTGAGTGAAATGAAGAACGTCAATTTAAAAATATTATTATTTTGTCAAACCCATAAATACCGTCTTTTTATCACGATTTGAGTACCGAAATTCCTCTTAGCAATCCAACAAGCTTTCTGTTTACTCAGTTTTTGCTTCCGCGTAGTGACGTCATAGGGTGGAGTATATAAATTTTTCCTATAGATGATGACGTAGCTACTTCGTCATGGCACCATCCATTATCCATTTTTCCGCCATAACCATTTTACTCCACCTGACCCTTCCTAATTGCCGAGTCAAATATGATTCTCGCTCGCTCTGTCTAATTCGCCAACTAGGTAGCTAGAAAGTGTGGCATCTAATCAAAGCTCCTCCTTGCAACTCATGACGTCATTTTCAATAAACCTTGTAATCCAGTATAGTTTTATACATTTTAAAGTGACCCCCGAAGAATACACTATATACCCATTCCCTTTTTTATCGGCACCCCTTTTCAGGAAAAAAAATCCCCTGTGTCTCTTACCACTTTAATCTTAATGAACCGTCATCAGTAACTTGTTAACGAGCTGTCACGTGTCTTTTTTGTCCCATTTACGACCCCGAGCATAAAACTTAATTAGCTTTGGGAAGGGCGTAAACGTCTCTTATAGTCTGATGGATTGCGGAATGTTCTAAAAAACGTTCGGATCATTATTCAGAGGTGTTGTTTAAAGGCTTTGAGGTGATGGAAAAAGGTTTAGGTACTGTCTGTCTACCACAAGTTGAGCTATTGTCTAGTTGTGGCGGTGGGTATAGAAACAAGACCGGTTCATTTTAAATAGGGATAAACCGTATTATGATTTGGCCTGGATTACAGCCGACGGAGGATTATTGGCAGAATTTTTGGCGATTACAATCATCTCTGGGAATGGATGCAGTTGTACGCATATGTTAGAGGCTGGGATTAGTGAACTGTTAAAATAATAAACAAAGAGGACTAGTGATATAAGCCGCGTTTACAACAGCCATTCTATCGGAGGAAAGGCGGAGAAAACTGATTCTTCTTCCACCGCTCTCCCTACGCTAGGGAAAACGTCACCTGACCATTCGGTTGGAAATTCTCCCCTGGGCCATAGCAGAAGGAAATGTTTTAATTGGATCAACCTGGCTGTAGACGGCGCTCTCACTCGCTTCCAGTAATGTATTTCTACGAGCTTGCTCGCTTGTCACGTGATTCTTTCTACTGGTAGGACGAGTTCTCTTGTGAACGGACTATTCAATTTCTTCAAGGCTGGTTTTCGGAGATCCCTTTTCCCCTACTTCTTTAGCTGTTTCACCGGTTGAAGAGGTTGGCTGTTGTGAACGCGGCTTCAATGCAACAATTTCACCCGTTTAAAATGAGAAGATTCCGGTTGCCTTGGCAACAGAGATGTAAACGAGAACTCAATTTGTGATTGACAGACAGTACCTAGATATTGCTCAGTCAGGTGGTTTAAATTTAATGATCACACTTGATCCCCAAAACCTGTTTGAGTAAAATTGTAAAAATCAGACGTGGTATGCGGTAAAAAGCTTGTGATCGTGAGCGAGAGATTTGTTGGTTTCGATTAAAAATCATGATTACTTTGGAGCGATACGGTATTACTCAGATAATAAATAGTAATTCCTGATGAAAAATATTTTGATCAAAAATTAAACTCATAGAGCGCTAAAAGGTATCGTTTACATCTCGCCAAAACCGCAAATCTAGCAAAATAGGCATTCTCTTCAGTATTTTTCCAGAATAATTGAGTTATCTCGCTTAATGATCTAAACATTTAAAGAGCAAAAGCTATAGTCAGAACATTCCTTTTAAATAATGTGTAACAAAAAACAAATTAAAGATTTATCAATTGGGAAAAATTATAATTCAATGTCTATATCTTCCTAAGGGATAGTTATTTTTACGCTAATTTGAGCAACGCATGCTTAGAGCAAATCTTGGAGATTTATTGAGTCAATGATTTACGTCAATTTGCTATTTTTTTTAACTTATTTACTTTTTTAAACTGACGATTCAATTGTCTTTGGATGTTCTACAATATCTAGCACTTTCGCCCATGAGTTTCGAATCAATCGAAATCGAAAGTTCTCAACAGAAAACTATTAAGGAAGATTGTTGATTTGTCCATTGGTCTCCCCGACTTGCAGTAACGCAACAGATGGGATAAGAGGAAACGATGTTTTAAATCCGATATCGACATTCGGAAATCGATTCTTGGTGAACTTCAGCTTACTCGGATTTAACGGTTAATAAGTATATCGCTTGGTTTCATCTATTCAATTCATTTTTCTATTATTATGTTTTTACTTAATTTTATCTGTAATTGCTGAAAAACTTCGTTGGGAGGTTGAAAATGAAGTAGAATAAGAAGGGTTGGATCTGTACCTTATATTATATTGATCTTAACATCTAAAGTGCTAAAGCTACAGTCAGAACTATCGCCTTATTGAAATTTATATATATTGAAAGGATTTAAAACTAATGTATTAGAAAATATATAAAATATTTAATTGTAACTATTTAGTGGTGATTAACAATAGAAGCCCGTTTTGATTAGGGCTTTACGAGATGGATTGTAAGAACATAAGGGGAAATTCCGATTTCCATTAATCTGCAATTCTCCAAAAAATTCCCTTCTAAACCAGTCAACATTACAAAAGAAAACTCCGCGAAATTATAAAAAACGTGTAAATTGCAATTCTTATTTTTTTTGATAACTTACGAATGAATTTGAATTCAAGCATCTAAGAAATCACATGCTCAACACATCAGACTTTTATAAATTCGTGGAACAAAACTTTTTAAAGGTTTAGAACAATAAAACTTTGATTGAAAATATTGAATGAGACTGATAGAAGAATAGATTTTTCTTAAAAATTCTATAACATGGCAAGAAGACCCTATAAGAATCCTATGATGTCCAAAGTTGAGTTGAAGCACTATATTTTTGAGAGTCAAATTTCAAAAAAAAATTCCGGGGGAGAGCTCCTAAATCTCCCTATTTTAGCAAAACACTCAGGGTTAATCGACCACAATTATAAAACTAATACAACAAGATTCAAGTAATATCTTTTAAGGATCTGGGGAAACAAGGTACTACATGCATACATTTACTCTATGTGGGGTGGACAATACTTCCACCCTATGTAAAGGGGGAAATTGTTTTCTAAAAGTAATATAGTTAGCCGCCCCCTTGGAACAAAAATCTAGTTTAGGGATTGCAAGCAGGTGAGTATTTTTCTTAGTCCGAGTTAGATTGGTCTTTAATTTTTTTTAACGAAAGTATAAAGTTTTCAAAAAGACTGCAACACGAAAATTATATTTTGCCTAGATTCCTACCCCGGCTGTGGGGAGAATTTTTACAGTCGGGAGCCAATTTGTTAACTAATTTTTAGGTAAATTAAACGCGTTATAAATTATTAACCGGTCCTATATTTTTAGCCCACAAAGGTAAACTTATCCACACAATTAAACAGATTATCTATAAGTATTACATAAAATGAATTAGGGTCGGGTTAGATGAAATTTTTATAGCGTGGTAAAATGGATATAAGGATTTTAGCAGTTTTTACTTATAACATTTAATATTTTTTGGCATACTGACTTTTTGAGCCTCAATAAAAACCAGCTTACTAAAAACATTAAATTTTATAAATATAAACTATTAAAATCCTTATACCCATTTACCCCACTATAACAGTTTTATCCTACCTGACCTTACATAAAAAACTATGCCTACTAACTCTGATCTCCCCTATTTTATAGTATAAAAAACACCATAGCTATTGCGGGTCGATAGGTTCTGCTTGCGACACAAAAAAAAATATTTTTTGTAACGCATTTATTTGAAGTGCATCAAATACGCCAAATACATTATTCTCATCAAATAAATACCTTCACACTCACGTTATAAAAATCTCCAATACTATATATTTTATTTAACAGTTTTATCCCCAGATACTCAAGATGGCTCAGCATTGCTTTTGAAAAATGTCTGCACCTTATCATTGAATCTTTTCTGGGTAACTGAAAACCAAAGTATTTCTCACCGAGACAGAAACTAGTTAAAAGCAAAACCAGCTTTTTTCAGAATATCCTTTCGCTGTTAGTGTATAAAATAGATGGGAAACCATAAGTTTTAAGATAAAGTTGCCAACTGATACAGATCACTTCGTTTTCTATTACATATATAAGGTTCTGAATTTCTAGGGAAAATCATATGATTTTCTTGGCGTTTAATTCCTACGATGGAAACATATTATAGAAAGAACTATTCGTTCTAAAGGAGTATTTAATATTTAGCATTGGATGATTAATATTCATACATTCTGATTTGGTTATATTATATGGAGGGTGGGAGGGTCTTAACTAGTCTTTCTTTCGGGAAAATTCTTGGACCAAAAGGTTTTTTTTAGAACTCCTTTCAACTTGAAAGTTTCAATGGTATGTTATAAATAGGATCGCACTTATATCCATTTTACTTAACGATTCCTATAAAAAGGCCATGATGACAAACTTCATTCAAATTTATTCGTTGTAAAATAAATATATCTGATTTAAATTTAAGTCTTTACTATACTATATGTGAGTTCATTCATAATATTCCATAAGAACAATTGAACATTATTATTTCATAGATTACGTTAATCATTACAGCATGCATTAAATATTAATATTTCTTTAAAAAATTATGAACAAGGAAATAAAAATTTAATAAATCTACTTAGTGATTATTGTAATCACCTCTTAAAACGGTTTAACGTATGAAAAACTAATTATAGAAATGCCTGGAGTTAAAAAGATATAAATATCCCTCCTTTTTCCTGGTTGTGTATGGTGATATAACTGACCACTAAATTAGTCAAATCATTTAAATCGGGTATAAATATTGACCGAATCCAATGTCTTTCCTCGAATTATACTTTTGAGTAGTATGACCTTCGGATCGGCATCTCCCTGTGGCTCGCACCTTGCAATATACTAAGATAATGTAATGTAGTATCGAAAATAACGTATAGAGCATTTTCAATCACATGACTCGGACCTAACAACGGCCTTAGCAACAGAAGTGTTACAGTTTTTTGCCCTACAGAGGTTAACAGGCTACAGAGGCCCTCTGTAGGGCAAAAAACTGTAATCTTCTGTTGCTAAATCCGTTGTTAGGTCCGAGTCATGATTGAAAATGCTCTATACAAAAGCGTAATCAATTACAAAACGAAGCAAATAAAATAAAATTTTAAAAAATCCTGAACTTGAGATTAATTTTACTTTTAAAAATGTGACATCACATTGAAAGGGTGGCCACTTAAACGTAACAACTTGTAACTTGTAACGTAAAAGGATGATTGATAAATCCCATGAAAATTATGTAACATTATTTGTAAATGAACCCCTTGCTCAAAATAATTAATAATTTCAGTCCGGTAGTTGAGATTGAGAAGTCATTTACGCTAATTCGTAGTGAGGTTTTTACGATGGTTCACATTCAAAAATTATTCTATTTTGTTCCGTTTAGTTTTTTATGTAATCGGTTTGTTGTTAAGGATTGAGATTCAAGCAGAAATGACATATTCACAGCCATCAGCGTCGGTATTATATCCTACGTCAAAGAAGGATTCCACCAATCAGAGACAGCGAAAACTAATTTTTCTTCCTTTAGCTGCCAGTTAACACAGACGCCGACGGTTGTAAGTGAATTAGGCCTTTCATTTTGTGACGTAGAGTTGATTGAAATTAAAGTAATGATTTTTGGTGAATGATTTGAAACAGAGTTCCAGTTCTTATTATTTGACATTTTTAAACTAAGTCACGGTGGGGTGAACTGATATGTTGAAATTGATGATATTTTAAGTATCTCAAACTTAAAGAATGTTAATGAAAGTAGATATTTGATATAATATTTTGTTATAACATCATTCTTTAATATTCTAATGCATTTAATTAAATTTAATGTGAAAACGATGAAAATATGTTTTTGTTATTTGAGATAATGTGGTTAGAGGTATCAAATGTTTATACGGTTATAGTAAGTATATGGTTTTATGTTAAGTGTACAGCATTTTTAACATGTCATCTGCTGGAAGCATGAGATACAATTTGAGCATTCAATTCCCATTGATACTATTTTAAATCCTGGCTTTTTTTTAATAAATTCCCGAACTGAAATTTTGCAGGCTATATTTATTTAAACGATTAATATACCCTTAATATAGAAAAAAGATTAAGAGTAATTACAATCGTAAAACAGCATTTCATTTTAAAAGTTTTCTGAATAGCCTTTAAAGTGAAATTGGTTTACATTCAGCAACAGAAAAAGTTTTCAACAAGGTTCTATTTAATTACCTACACTACAGAGATTTAAAAGACAAATAATAATTATTAAAGATTGTGATTATGATGAGTTAATAAATTCGCTATCGATATTTTATTCTACTCATACAATTTTCAAAAAGCTTTTTACTGATACTTAAGTTTTAGGTACATACCTATAAGTTAGGATACAGCTTAATTCATTTACGAGTAATCCAGTGTTCACAAGAAAACTTTCTTTGCCAATGACTTTCGGGCAGGATAAGACCTTTATTTATATTTACAGAATAAAATATTCTACGATTTACTACAACGGTGGGCAACCTCCGGCCCGCGGGCCGGATCCGGCCCGCCACGTCATTTGGTCCGGCCCGCGGAACATTTTAAATGTTGTCATGGAGAAAAGTAAAAAAAAGACTTCAAAAAGTTTCCAAAGGACTTAAAACACTACTTTTGAGGATCAAATTTCAAAATTTTTCGTGGGTAGAACCCCAAACCCCCCCTCCACCATTTGGAAGTCTGTTGTACAGTGTTTTTTCTTTGAAAATTCTGCCGCTTACAAGAAACGGTCCCCTTTGAGTGTTCCCCAAAGTGGTTAAAGCCCCCACTAGTTAAAGGGGAAAATTTTAAAAAAATTCCAGGGGATGGACCCACAGCCCCCTCGAAATTCTGAAGTCTATTTATAATTTTTTCCCTTGATAATTATGTGGTTTATAAGGAGCGGTTCTGTTCAGATGTTACCCACAGGGTCTCAAAATGAGCAAAATCACTACTTTTATAGGCAAATTTTACTGGGGGTGACCCACGGAACACCATTTTTACTTGTATGCTAACATTGTAAAATTTTGACATTTTATGTGCAACATAGTTCAAATACTACTTTTAAGTGATCCAAAACTTAACGTAAAATGTACTAGTACCTTAGAAATGACGTCGAGTCAATACCCCAAAACAAAAGTCTGATTGCAGTTTGTCCCCCACCAAAAACTGAACCCCTGGCCCTCCACGTCATTAGAATCTTTGAATTTGGCCCGCAGATACAAAAAGGTTGCCCATACCTGATTTAATACATTCGACTTTATCCGTGTGTTCCAAGTAATTCGGAATGAACGGTGGCAACAAACAAATCGCGGACAGTGATAGGACTAACTGCGACCGTAATCGCCTCCGAGATGCTTGTCAGATGCTGTCTTTCGTTCACCAGATAATAAACTTCCTTCTTTTCTTTCTTCGGGGAGAAATCAGGTGGAGAAGATATTGTCTACGTTGTCAAAGTAGTGATAGCTCATGGGCCTTTCCTAATCAGCGCATCTGTATTGTAGGGAATAGTGCTTTGTTATTCAGCACTGGACTACCAGGGTATGGTAAAGTTTGTTCGTGTATCTTCTCTAAGATCTCTAAAAGGGTATTAAAAGTAGACCGTATCGTCATTGAGATCTTTTGATCATTGATATTTTTACGTCTTTCAGGGTGATCAAATAGAAACTTCAAAGGTTTTTGGAACCGTTTCTTTGTTATTAACTCAACGCAAGGAATTCGGCTGAGCAGAGTTTGGAGGGACTTGTTGAAACACCCTTCAATAAATGAAGGGTTTTGGGCACAAGTGACATTGAGTTAAAACTTTACTGATCGTGATATGTAGTACAATATGTCGCTAAATCAACGGGGTTGGCAATTTTCAGACAATTTTTTCTCGCCTAATTACCAAAGTCTATTTGTTTCTATAGTTCATTATTTTAAGCTCAGTAGTTTATTACTTTTTTTAGGTGAAATCGTTTAATTCACGGTTTTCATAAAATGTCTTCATTATTAATTACCCAGGAATAATTAAAATAACAGAAGGAATTCAAAATAACTGGAGAACTGAAACCAACAATGGTCGGTATTTATAACACAGTTAAATAATTTTACTTTCATAGTGGTGAGTAAGCTCACCACATATTCACATACCACATATTCACATACCACATATTCACTCACCACATATTCACTTCCCTATTTTTTAATAATAGAAACAAAGCAAATTTTCCTGCAAAACAAACGGTTTTAATTTCAAAAAATCAGCTTTAAAAGTTTCAAAAAAATATTCAATTAGATATTTGAAAATAAAAATAGTTCAATTTGAGTTGATCCCGAAACGCTCGTGACGTAATTTGATACAAAACACATATCGAGAATCTCATAAAAGACAATTTTTTTGATTGAAAGTTACTAGCGTTTTTTGTACCAACTGACGTCACAGAACTATTTGTGAAGTATCAGCCGTTTTCGCGTCCTTTTTAAAATTAAAAAAAATAATAATTAGGTATCATAATAACAAAAAATTAAACCATATCTATCGAATAAAAAAAAATAATAAAAACATGCGGGAACTATCCATTCTTAATGCTTAAATTGGAAGTTCCATAATAGTTTTTGGTACTATTTAACTTCGCTGTATTTAAAACTCATTTGAAATCAGGATTCTAAATCAAGTAGTGAAGGTTCTTATCAAGAACACGTGGCAGGGAAAGAACTTGCCAACTTGAAGAAAAGAACAACTAATATACAAAAGTAAATAGCGAATATACTTGCGCCCCTTGTACTCGAAACCCTTCAAATAAGAGATTTAAAAGAGTTACCAATTAGTATTGTAAAACATCAACCATCAGTAACGAAATTCCGTTAGAAATAATGAGACTGCATAGAAAAACATGGAATGGCTTACAAACAAAGGAAAACTTCAAATTATAATCTTGATAGCGTTCAGCATGAAAAATCATTTTTCCTTAAACAGTAAAATCCCCTTTTAGCGTACATAAATCGATTTAAAACCAACTCGAAATTGAATTCTTCCATCGGATTTAAACAAAAGTTTAATATATACAGAACGTTTCAATTAAATGAAGAGGAAAATAGCACCAACAAAAAATCAAGAACATAACTCTTTACGACTGTTTTCGAGTTAAGTATTAATTTCCATCTTCCGAAAAGGAAATTTAACAGCTTTTGGTGATGACAACCGAAAAAGTTTTCTTTTGATCTGTGCTAGGAAATATTGAATTCTCTTTTGAATAAGTTAACAAAATTTACGTCAAACCAATTAAAGGGAAAATGGTTTCAAGAGTTCTTATTTTCTTTGGAATAAGTTTAGTTTTGAAATTTATCCAATAATGAGTGGTTCTTAAAAAAGATTCGAGCATGATTGTTTTTTATATTGTTAATTGTTTCTTTGATATATTTGTTTGACGTTTGGCATCTTGCAAGAGCATTTTTTAGAACAGAACTAATGACACTGATAATTTTGGGTAGTTCAAGACGCACTGTATAAAATGTGGTACAATATTTATTTTGTGCATTGGCTTACTTCTAATAAGTGTGTAGTAAGTACAGTATAAGTACAAACGAGTAATATAAATTAACTTTATACATCCAGTGTAACATTAATTGCGGTTGCATTTCTGAAGCCCTTTTAAAAAATAAATAAGTAGGAGAAAGAAGTTATATCTTTTTTAATAATATAACTAATTTTAACAACTAAGAGTTTTGTCTTTTACTTGAAAAATAGAAATTAAGAAGAATACTAAAATTTAGGAGGATGAATACAGTTCAGTAACTTTCATAAACACAGTTGCAACCAGTGTTATTCCTAGGATTTTTTTGGTGGAGTAAAAATACTCCTTGACTTTTTTAGAAGGAGTGAAATTTAATTTTGAGGAGTGAAATACGGAAATATCATAAACAAAATTTTCATTAAAAACGCTTACTTTTTATTGGACAAAATGAAATTGAATAAAAAATATGAGGATGCTATTTTGGGTTTCAATCAAACAAACTTCAATAAAACTATCTAAGAATCAGAACAATAAATGAAAAATGAATAACTATTGCTATATGAAAACACAAATTAAAAAGTAGTATGATAATTAGGATGCCGTGGCTGAAGGTATAAGCTAAACCTTTGTGGAAAATTCAAAGAGTGAAAATACTCCTGTCTAGTTTTTTAAAGAGTAATTCCCATTTTCAAGGAGTGAAATACTCTCTCAGAGGAGTTAAAAATATCTCTGGTTACAGCATTGTTAGATATTATCAGTAGTCGGATAAACAAAAGAAATTTATTTTCATTTATCGCGAGTATGTATTTCAGCATTGTTTGATTGGAAATTGCAGGATAATCCCTACATTCCTTCTAATATCATCTTTGCACTCGATTCTAACATGTCTGTAAAACGTATATTGATAGAAAATTTAAAAAATCACATAACATACCTTGTCATCACATAGTATAACTCAGGACCTTGGAATGGTAGTCAATACGCCACCACGTCAATCAGAAAAGAATTGGAGTAAGATTCTGGCAGTTTTTACTTCTAATGCCACTTCTATGAAAAGAGAAAAGAACTGTTGTCAGCGAATTCAGAACATGTGGATCGATTGAAATGCTATAAAACGGGTGGTTTCGAGAATAATCTCATTCAACTGGCCTTCTTTCCTAGTTTCCTTTGTAAAAAATCTACATTCCTTAATTCGTTCATTATAAAGTCACCACTTTTTTAGATCAGCAAATTAAAAATATATGTAATAAACAGGCGATGAAGACGCCTCTGTTTCAAAACCATTATTTGTGTAAATGTATTTGGGTTACTTTTTTTCTAAAAGCTAATAGATGAAAGAACTAGGTTTTGAGCCTGAATATGATTTTATACAGACACAAACACTTACATTATGAAGTTTAGGGTTGTGCGAGCGAATGTGTGTGTGGCGTGGGTAGTAGTACCTCACCTCCGTGGCTCCGGTTCACAGGTGCTAGCTGGGTAACGCTGAGTAGTAATTAAGTAAAGGAAATTCAGAGGTCAAGGATGATAAATCAAGTACCAGCCCATTGGGGAATAAAAAAACTTATGAAGTTTTGCAACTCGCCGCACCTTTTTTGGAATTAGTTTTAGAGTAATTAAATTTTGAAGTTAAGAAATATTTTACGCCTTCTTCCCGTTTTTTTTTTTTTTTTTTTTTTATAAAAAAAAACTAATCTCGGTAGAACTATGATATTTTAAACACATATTTATTTTGTATAAAAAGATTAATCTTTTAATAAACAAAACAATAATCTTGTTCTGCAAACAATCTACATTCCAATTCATCAAGAACTACCATAATCCAAAAATTTTAGTTACGTTCTACGTAAATATCTTCAATTTTCATTGAAATCAAATAAAATATTTCAAACATCCCTCAACTTCTGAAGACGACTTGGTTCACTGTCAAAATCAAAGTAAGAGAGAGTTACACTAATGAACTTAAAGAGTCTATATCAAACATAGATTCCCATTTTTATGAAGAATGAACGAATAGAAAAATGATTTATTTCTTTGCGGTACTTTTATTTAATCAGCTTACTTGAAAAAAGAAAAGGTTTCAGGTTCTGAAACTCGATTCATCTTTCAAATAATCGGATTTTCATTTCTTTAAGTACTTTTTCATTTTATACCCATTTGGAAACAATATTATCTTAGATTTTGATAGAAACATACCTATCTTAACTGATTGAAATTTTACCAGAACATTTTCAAAAAGCTCTCTTTGAAAAAGTAATCCTATTATCTATTCCTTTTTATTTAAATTATAAAAACATATTTCTGCGCTTCCGAATAAAGAATACGGAATTTAAAATCATAGTTCGATTGATAGTTTTAATGGAAGCACTTTTTAAAACGTCATTATAAGGTAAGAAAAATTTTTTCTTGCAGTTCGTTAAATTTAATTCCGTTTCACTTAAGCAGGCTATAGAGAAAAATGTTAATGAAGGATTTCACTTGGATATGAACTTCAAATTATGAAAAACAATACAAACGCTAAACAAAAAATAAACACATTTAAAAACACTTTTTTTGTCGGCAAATTAACAACACTTTAGTTGTTTGTTATAGGTAGAACACTTAATCACCTTAGTGTGTTGTGATTCTGAATATGTTTTTAAAAAGTGGTTCTAAATGTGTTCTAAAAGTAAAATACGTTTAGAATCTGAAAAAAAACCCATGCAAATGCTCCACACAAAAATAAACACATTTGAAAACACAATTTTGTCCCCATATTAACAACACTTTGGTTGTATTGTTGTAACCTTGTGTTAAGGTTGGTTGTATTAGGTAAAACACTTTATCACCTTATTGTGTTGTCATAGTGTTATGAATGCGTGTGAAAAGCGTTTGAAATGTGTTCTATCCAGGAATTTGTTCTTAAAAATAGTGTTGTAAAATATATTTGGAATCTGAAAGTGCTCTTAAATTTCGATCGCAACTCCATAAGAACACATTTTCTGTCTCTAACTACACTATCTTTTTCTCTCACAACGCTCACTCACTCTAATATACTATTAGATCTCTATTCTTCCCCCCAAAACCAAGAGCACCAAGATCAGATTTCCATAATTAAGTTTAGAGACGTTTAAAAACTCATTTCGAATTAATGTTTAGATTCACGAAGAAAGGATAAAAATTTAAATTAATATACATTTTATTATTTTGCACAAAAAGTGGTGACTAATAACTGAATTTTTACATTGTTCTTAACAAATGATACATCTTCCCACCTCAACCCTCACAGAGAATTCCCCTTTCTTATGAACAATCATCTCAATTCATAATCCCCACATTTCTCTCAAAGAGGGACAAGAGAGGATAAGGATGCTATGGGTTAAATATTAATCGTCAGTTTAAAAAGGGAATTAATTTAAAAAATTGCAAATTGACATTTTTTTGTGCTCAAAACAATCTCTATGCTTCGCTCTAGACATGATAGGAAAGAGGAAAAAATAACTACAGCCTAGCGGCAGATATAGCCCCTTAATATGGCGAAATCGATGCCCATTTATTGTATTACTTTTTTATTTAATTTGAAATTTAAGTTCATTTGTCGTTCTTTTCTTATTCTTTGCGCTGTAAACTATAACTAAAAATTTTTGAAGTGCTTTCCTCTTTTTAACTAGGCAGTGTTTGGATCTGCATTGCTATTCATTCAACTGTCGTAATAAACCAGTTTCATAATATTTTCAAATTTTATTTGTCTTAGTTTTTCCATTTCTCACTTTTGTGCTTTGAAGTAATCATAAATGTAGAAGTAGTTTTTTAAAATGAAATAAGTCCATCAAATTTTTCAACGGATGGATTTCATGGAGTTAAAAGCAACACCAAAGAAAAATGGGTTTTTTTTTCATATCAAAGGAAAATTCAATTCTTCCATTATTCTATTTAAATGCTTATTAATATCTATTATTTTTATCTTTGACAAAGAAACTCATGCTTAAAGATAATTGCTTTTTTAAAAAAAAAACATTATATAGTTTTAATTTTTTTCCCTTTAAGGTAGTTCACATGTTCTCTATTGAATCAAATTTTTTTAGAAGAGAAGTCACTAATAATTATTTTTCTCAAATGAAATAATGGTACAGTTTCAAGAAAGTTTGTTATGACCCGTTGTACTGAAGTAAAGAAGTGAAACCTCAATTGAAAAGCACAAAAGTATGAGACAGTTGACAGAATCTACTTTACAAACTGTATCCATGACGTAATTAGCATACCTTATTCAAAAATGTATTCTTAAAAATAAAAACACCTTAATTTTTAGTATAAAATTTTTAAAATAATTTTTGCTAAAGAAATTATCTATCTATAATATACAGCAACGTTAGTTGGCCCTATGACATCACTAACAAAGTAGTTCCCATCGCGGTGTCTGAATTTTGAGTGAAATGAAGATAGTCAATTTAAAAACATGACTATTTTGTCAAACCCATGTATTATAGTGTCTTTTTATCACGATGTGCGTACTGAAACTCCTCCTAGCAACCCAACAAGATTTGTTTACTGTTTTTCTCCTTCCGCGTAGTGACGTACTGGGAGGAAACGTTGCTGTTGAGTATAGTGGCAGCGAATAAATTGTTCGCAAACATTATTTATAACGCATATTATGAGAAGGTTGCATCGAAGTTGCAAATGGAAGTGAGATATGACTGAAGGAAATTCTTAACTCCTATTTAGAGGTGTTCCTCAACTGTTCCACAGCAGGGATACAACCAAACGGAACAAACGACGTATTTCAATAATAAGCTCCTGGAAGAGCTTTTTATGTTTTTAAAAGAGCGGATTTTGTCATTTTGCTGAAATAAACGGTCCACCTCTCTTTGACGTATACTACCTACCACATGAACAGCCCACTTCTTGATAGTTAAAGCCCACAAACTGTCATCCAGAATGTGCTTGGAGAACTTCACTACTGTTAAAAGTATTATAACGATACATGTTTTCAAATCACAAGAATAAAATAAAGTTATCATTTAAGTGGTGACTATAAAATTGTTTAAAGCTGAGTACTACTACATTTGGTGTGAGGGAGGATCCAATAACAAAAAAGAACAATACTGCATATTTCTTGTAAAAGAAACACAACGAATAGGGATCAGACGAACACAACAAAAAACGGCTCTCAAGAGAATGAAGCTGAGTTAAAGAGAAAATTTTTATTTAATAAAAAATTGGGATAATCTGTTGAAGGACAGCAGAATTATGTCAAAAACGCAGAATTTTTAGATTGGCACTGTGTTAGAGTTAATATATCTATCGGAATTTTGCATTAGATGGAGATATATCTTTTATAACAGCATAGTCTTTTTTAAACCCACGTATATATAGCGTCTTTTTATCACGATTTGCGTACCGAAACTCCTAGCAACCCAGCTGGTTTTCTGTTTACTCTGTTTTTCCTTCTGCGATGTGACGCCATAAGATCAAGAAACATTGCAATTAATTATGGACAGTATCGTTTCCTGATCCTATTGGGAAAGCCCATTGTGTTGCTACAGTAAGTTTCGGTTCGCAAATCGTGATAAACCCAAGATACTTTCAGTTTACCCAGTTTTCCTTCCGCGTAGTGACGTCATAGGGTCAAGTAACGTCACAGTCTGGTATAAAGTGTTTCACGCATTTAAAGTGTTGTTAATTTCAGGACAAAAAGAATGTTCTTAAATGCGTTTAATTTTGAGGGGAGCATTTGCAGTGTATTTAAAAATTCTTTTCGTTTTTTATTACTTTCCAAATTTCAGTTACAGTTTACAGTTTGCCAAATTCAAAAAAAAAAAAGTAAAATACTTTTTTTTTTTCATTTAAACGCAATTTTCACTTAACTTTGTCATTCGTTTCTTGAATTCAAGTAAAACTTATCAGTCGAGATAACATAACAGTATATACAGGATGTTTCAAATATAGTGTAACAAATAGGCCATTTCCTAAAATATTTTTCTAGTATACATACTTCCAACTACAAATTTTAATTTTAGGAGGTGAAAAATCAGATGTGACTGGTTTGAACTCCATGGGGCTAGTCCATGACTAGTGAACTCCACTTAGACAAATTTTTCTCAATAAGCAGAGTTAGGATAATTCGAATAAAAATTTAATTGAACTAAAGTTGAAACTAAAAAACTAATTTAGTGTTTAGTTTCGAAGTTGCGAATAAAAACTAAAGTTGTTTCATCTTTTATTCGTAGTTTCGGAACTAAAAATGAAACTAAATTTTTTTTCCTCGCGTTTTTTACTAATTTCTAATTAAGCTTCGAAATGCGCGTTATTCTCAAGGCCAATCTACCTAAGTATAAGTAGGTACTAGGTAGGTAAGGTGTAGGTAGTTCACCTGCAGCAAAACTCCAGATTCCTATTTAATTTATTTATTTAATTTATTACTCCAGATTCCTAATTTCCTAATTTTCTAATCTGCATTCTATGACTTTTTTCGACAATTTCAAATTTCTGCTTTTTGCAACTAACTTTAATTTTTTTATAGAAATTTGTAAGGCAATGACGTATTATTTTACAGCAGACCTGTTTTGAGTTTATAAAACATCTTTTCATTATGTCGTTTTCCATTGTCTCAGGACTCTTCTGTTCTATATTCTATTTTCCGCGAACAGTTTTGTCAATCCAATAAAATATTCATTTTTTTCCTCCAGACGTAATGAATGACTCATCACTCTCAATTCTTCGATACGTTTCTGAAAACGTTTGATGTTCAACTCAAAAAGGTGGGGAGGGTAGAAAACTTAAATCTATTCTTCTACGACGCTGAAAAAAAGAACTAACTTTTGCAACTAAATTAGTTTTAGTTTCAACAGTTGAAACTAAAACTAATTTAGTTTTAGTTTTAGTTTCAGAACTAATTTTTGCCCAACTCTGTCAACAAGACACAAAAAAATATATCTCTATTTATTCAAAACTCATTGTGATATGCGGGATTAAAATTTAATGGGGTCGCCGTCACAAATTAATTTTTTGAAGTTATTTCTAACACCGCATAAAAACCGGTTCAACTTAAATTTGTGGATGAACCATATTTTTCTCTCAAAACGGGTGTTATAAAGTGGTGTAAGTCACCAATTTCAAATGTTTAATATCTCAGTCAGTGAGTTTTTAACATATTGAGATAAACTTTTTTGTGTCTTTTTCTGAAAATGGTAAAGAAAATTCTGCTTTATAAAAATTTATTTTCTGCACTTTCGAAAGTAGACCCCCCCCCCAGTTGAAACTAGTCTCATCTAATTTTTCACCTCTTAAATTAAAAATTTTCATTATTTTGAAGTATGTGTCATGGGGAAATATTTTAAGAAATAGCTCTCTTTTTACACTCTATTTGAAACACCCTGTATATATTTCGTACTACATATTACTAAAACACAGAATTCTGTCATCTGTTAGATAGTGCGGAGACCCTTTCAAAAGGTGCTTAAAAAGTCGAAAGGTCCGCTTGAAGTAGCCTAAAGGGTTCTATTCTTCCCTCTCTAGGGAGGAGAGCTGCAAGCTTTTTTTCTTCCTTTCATCACTACGCGTTATTGGCACTGACAGTGTATGTGGGAAGTACTATAGAGCAAGGAAGTTATTAAATATACGAAATACAGGGAGTCATAAAATATCGTTCGTCCTCTCTAGTCTAATCTCTTAGTCCAAAACTAGGCTTTTTTTAAGCCATTTATTAATTTCAACATGAGTGTGGTTTCCGTTTAATGCGATTTTAAATATATATATATATATATAAATTTTTTTATCTTATTAGTGGTGACTATTATTAACTTTTTTGCATTACATATTTTTTCAAATTGTAACAGGAGTAAAATCCGATGTCTGCAAGATGTATCTGAAATCACGCAACAAACTTTGAGGGATGATAGGACTCACCGAGACGAATAAAAATTGGTTAAAACAGGTTAAATGTCACCTTATTTGTCTCTCTATCTCATAAGGTTTTTCTTAAAAATTAGGGATTGAGTCCCGATTTTTTCTTCAGTTTGGTTGGTTTATTGAAATTTAATGGCACGAGGTCCAAAAGACGGACAAAAAGGGACAGGGCATTGATTAAGTCTTTAATGTAGCCTGTTGTCAAGTGTACTCTATACGCCTATTTTAAAAACCCATCAGAACAATTTGATGAAATAATGAAAAAATTTACACTACGTGAGTAATTCTTATGAAGTTTAAAAACATAAATATAGAAAAGGGTAATGTGGATGTTTTAAAAGATCAAGTAGATCTGGTGATGATGAGTTAAAATACCTGGAGTAGACAGAGTTAAACTGAAAGGAAGAAGTTAAGATGTGTTTCAAAGTTAAAATTTCATAGACAGGTCGGTTCTCCAGCCAGAAGAAATCTGTGAGTGGCTCTTGAATGGCCTATTTTGAGTCGAGTTTTTTTTTTCTTCAGGATCTTTATATTCGTGCAGATTTATACAATAACAAAATTTTAAGCATATCAGTTGGTTTTTGGGTAATAAATGCTGTAACCGATCCTTAATACCAACGGTGGGCAACCTCCGGCCCGCGGAACATTTTAAAAATTGTACTCAAAAATCACATATTATTCTAGTCCAGATTTTTGTAACTTTAACATAATTTTTGTTTCTAATCAAAATATTAATCTATTGTAGATTAATGTAACTAACTTTATAATTATTGTATGTAATATTATTTTAGTCCAGATCAGTGGCGGATACAGGGGGTGGCACTCTGGAAAGTGCCCCCCCTTGGACCCAAAAATCATTCATAAGTACGAAAAAAAGTCCCAAAAAGTACTCAAAATCAGTTAAAACCTACTTTTACAGGTCAAATTTCCAAAATTTTTCTGGGGGAGGACCCCCAGACCCCCCAGCGGTACCAAAAGGGGACCTTGAGTGATACTTTTTAGAAAATTCCCAAAATTTTGACATTTTTTTCAAAAGATAAAGATGATGGTCTGAAGAAGTGCCCCCCCCCCCAATTGGAGCCGTGCTGGATCCGCGCCTGGTCCGGATTAATGTAACTTCATTATAATTATTTTATGTAATCTAGATACTGTACAAGTCCAGATTAATTTTTAACTTTAGAATTAAACTTCATAAATATATATAATAAAAGGCCTCATTTTTTTACTTAAAGAATATTACCTATTATCTACTCTTTGGCCCTCCACGACATTATAATCTTTGAGTCCGGCCCGCGGATTCGAAAAGGTTGCCCATACCTGCTTTATACAATGTTTTTTTTAGCCTTACACCTAAAAGAAATGTCTTTTTCTGAAATTATTTGAGAGGGTTCACTGCTTTAATTATTTTCGAGATTTTTCGCCACTTAAACCATATTTGGTTCCACCTGTTCTATACCAACTGCTGTTCGACTTGATGAGTCCTATCCCACAAAGTTTGTTGAACAACTTCAGATGCACCCTTTATAACGTGATGCTACAATCGTTTGAACACTCCCTTCCCCAATTCATTACTTACAAGTCGCAATTATGTCACACTAAACATTCCCCCCAAACTTGTGTCGTAATGTGTGAATGCCCCCTTAGCGACCAGCACTTGCAAAACAGCGAATCTCCTCTTAAAAACCCGGCAAAATCCGACTCAACTTCAAATTTAATCAAACCCAGTCAAAGGGATTTAAGGAGCTACACTGCTTTAATCTTCTCAGGAATTAATTTCAATGGAGCCTCTTGATTGGGTTTCCTTCCGGAACGAAATCCGAGCTGTTGTCGCCTCTTCTAGTGACGTCACAGTTTCCCTGTTAAGTCCGAAAATCGCATGGCGACGTCATGCACAAGGACTGCATTGTGAAATTTTAAGATGACTGCATTTTGAAAGAGTCTTCATGTTAAAGATGACATCATTATATTACATCATACGAGTGCTCTTTCTTTAAATGTGTGAAAGCATGTAGAATTACTTTCTTATTAAATATCTGAGGAAGAAATCAAACCTTAAAACATCATTGTTATGGCAAATTAATTTATATATTTTTTAAGTAAACTATTAAGTGGTGATTAATTACTATGGGTTTTGCAGACATATGTGAAACTTATTAAATAAATATACAGGGTGTGTTTCAGAATTTCTAGGAGGGGTACGCCACAGCTAGACGAGACTCATAATCGAATAGGATTGGGGAGGTTGGAAATTCCCCCCTAACGACCAAGGGGTTTTTAAAAGCGGGCATGGGAGATTTTATAATTCCCAGTTGAAATTAATAGGTAAACTTTTTAAAACTAATTCCAAAACTACTTCAAATTAACTAATATCTTGGAATACCTTCGTCAAAAATAAATTAAAAAGCAGTTAAAGTTTCTTTCACCCGTTATTTATATTAATATAAAAATAAAAATAGTGGAAAAGGAGCAAATACTACCGCCTTCTTTTGTTTTAAACTCAAAGTGACTTTAATTAAACTAAATATTTTTTTTATTCTATCAACAATTATAAAGAGCTTTCTAAATAATAGGAGAAAACAATACTTAATATAAACTATTTTAAACTGTAAACGATGATTTACTAAAAGAATCCATAAAGGCTCTTTAAAAATTCCCCAATTCCATGTCTGTGTGAGCAAAAATTTCACATAAAGTAACTTAAAACACGCAATCATAAGCGATAGTACAAGGTTTAATCTCTTAATAACTACTAATCACGATTTGACTCGACAAGCGTGACCGTCACAACTAGTCCGAGATTTGCACGTGAACGAGCCTGGGTGTGAATTCCTAGGGTCCAGTTTGGAATTAAATGTCCAGCCAAACAAATGACCAACGCCGTAAATCACTTCAGTCTCAAGGACACACGCTCTTCGTCTAGCTAATGTTAATAGTACAACTCAACAGCGGAATCGATTCTTTTAGAAATCGAAAACTCCTGTTTCAAGTATTCGATGTATCGGACAGATTTTGTCAGTGTTTATAAGCGCACGCCCCAAAGGGTTTGATTAGACGAGGAGGCAATAACAAATTTTGAGAATTATCTAAAGAAATTATATTACCTGAAATTACAAATAAAAGCTAGTTGAAACCTTTTTTAAAAGTCAAATTTAGAAAAAAACTTTCTCGGGAGGACATCCAGACCTCTTTTTTTTTTTTTTGAAGTGGGTAGACTATTTCCCAACAGCATGACCTTTCCTCCCCTGTCTATGATGTTTCCGTTTGGAACTAAACATTGTTATTTTGATTCGTCGTTGGGTTGTCACGATCATAAGTAATCGTCGGATTTATTTTGAATTGAACACTCTTGAAATTAGGGGTCATTCATAATTTATTTACGTCACACAGTTTTCAGGGATTTCACTCCACGAGTTGAGATGCTTACACCCTGCTGTTGAGTCATTTGACCAACATTTTCCCGACAAATTCTAAATACAAAATTTAAAGAAATTCTAAGTGCCAAAAATCCACATAAAAATTTAACTTTCTTATATTTTATGTAAAATATTTTTCAACCAAAAAACCATCCGACATGATGGTTCACTTCATTTTTAACTCTTTAGTAATTAGAAGTATGCATCTATAACAAACGGGTTAGGAGTTAGCTATTGGGCCACTTTACGAACGAACACCTACCCTGTATTACCCATGGTGTTGTTTTGTGATATTACGTAACAGTGATACAATCTCCATAACTCATATTCTCAGACACTTCATTCACTTACCCTGATCCCCTTTCGTATTAAGGTCTGGTAAGAACAAACCAGGGTCGAATCCTGAGCAACGCAGCCCAAATATTGAGTCCACCGAGAAATCCTCATTAATCCCAGACCACTTCTCGAAGAACTCGGATTAGTCTATGAAAACTTCTGGTGGTATTGGAGGTAGATAATTTATTGAGGCCAGATTTTCATTTGTTTTGCAGAAAGTTTGGTTGGAGCGAGGTTTAGTTTCTTATTGAAATATCACCGAAGCTTTGCACCTACAGGGTGATTCAGATATTAAGTGTTTCATAACTTCTAGGGGAGGTAGGGTACATCAAGACGAACAAGAATCGATGTATGGTAGGGGGTCGCAAGTGGGGTCTAAGGGGTGAAAATCACGGGTGAAAATTAGCAAAAAAACTTGCATATCTGGGCAGAAAGAGATACATTTGTTCGATTCCGGCATTTTTTACATTCAACCAATTCAAATTTTTCATCTAAAAACGAGATGAAAGTGTTTATTCTAATCAAAACAGACCAATAATTGGATGAGGCATGCGTTGTAGGTAGATTAAAGTTACAGTTGTCCCTTGGCCTTGGTCAGACTTTAGTTCTTTGCGCCATATAACTCCAACCAACCAAACAACCAACAAAACTCTAGTAGTAAGATGTTTTTGTCGTGACACTTTCTACTGCAGTCTATCAACTTACAACGCATGCCTGTTTCATTTATTGGTCTGTTTTTGATTAGAATAAACACTTTCATCTCGTTTTTACATGAAATATTTGAATTGGTTGAATGTAAAAAATACCGGAATCGAACAATTGTATCTCTTTCTGCCCAGATATGCAAGTTTTTTTGCTAATTATTACCCGTGATTTTCACCCCTTAGACCCCACTTGCGACCCCCTAACCTATATCAATTCTTGTTCTTCTTGATGTACCCTACCTCCCCTAGAAGTTATGAAACACTTATCTGAATCACCCTGTATAGGGAAGATCGGCCAAACCTCCAAACTGACAATCCCTCTATCAATCAGGGGCCGTTCAAATATTACGTAAGCATCTAAGGAGGGAGGGGTTTGCTCTTTGCTTATTTTCCTTGACAAAGGGGGAAGGGGTAGGAAGGATACTTACGCAAGATGTTGCAAACATTGCACTTTCGAAATTTCAAAATTTATCCAAAAAAAAATCTTACGTAATTATGAGGGGAGTTGCGGTTTGCTTATCTTTGTTGACAAGGGGAGAGGGGGGGGTCAAAAATGACATAAAACATGCTTAAGTAATATTTGAATGGGTCGAAGGAATATCGGATGGGCTAGAGCCCCCTCACGTGATTCTCCCTGTAGCAACGTTTTCCCTGCCAAGCCATACGAAGTACGAGGCGCATGCGCTGTGCTGCGTAAAATGGACTTAAGATATTTTCGTTAACAAAACTGGCTGAAAATATTTGTAAATTAAATTAAATAGCATTTGATGATAGTAGAGAAATAAAATTAAATGGGGGAAATTTACCAGATTTTAAAATCTCTATATTAATTTATGTTTTTAGTTACTCAAAATATGGATTGTAGCTTGTACACAATTTTTAAAACTGGAATTATCAGGATATAGGTGTCTTGGGTTTATTTCGAAATGATTTAATAAAATTATTTTGTTAATGATAACAATAATTTATACAATTTTAATGCAGCCATCTAGCGGGAAAATTAAGAGTTATTTGTAAGGATTTATTTAATTATTTTTAAAGAGAATATTTAAAAAAAAACTTTCTTATTAAACCGATTTTTTTTGTTTAAACCAAGGTTTTTTAGAATTGTTTTCAGAATAAGTCATTTTAGCACTGATAATAGTAGTAGCAGTATAATTGAGTTGTAAATGTGACATTTATTTCAGGGGTTAATTATTATAATTGATTAGTATATTTCAATTAGTTAAATAAAATTATATTAATTTGTTTAAAAAATTAATATCTTGTACATTTCATTTAATTGCTCTCTTATCATCAAATATTATTTAATTTACCAATTTTTTGAAGAGTTCTGAAATGAAAATAATTTCCGTAAGATAATTAAACCTTTTTTCTACCCCATATAATTCATTTACATAATTTTACCAGATTTGTGCTTGATAAAAGTGTGTGACTTTGTTATATAGTAGAACCTATATAACACAACCCCTCGCTTTAGTTTCCTATACATTATGACAATCAGTAATAAAGTATAAATTTTTTTGTAATAATTACAATTATATTCGTTAAAACAACTATTTTTTTAATCTTGAAAGGGGTGGCACTATTTAGGTTCTACTGTATTTATTTTGAAATAGCATAGTGACAACGTTTCAAAGTAAATTGTGCAAGGAATATTTATTTTAATCTTATAATGCAGCGTCAATTTGTACAATTGTTTAAATTGAGAGCTTCTTTAAATTCTTTAAAAGATTTCGCTGCTAAATACATGGTTTTGGTTTTATCACATATAAAAACAATAAAAAACTTCAATCCGCTTATAATATCTCAAAACTACTGTGATGTGATAATGATCGAATATGATGCAAATGCAACTTCGTATGGCTTGGCCAGCTTGGCAGGGAAAACGTTGCTACAGGGAGAATCACGTGAGGGGGCTCTAGCCCATCCGATATTCCTTCGACCATTTGAATGGCGCCTCACTGATTTCATAGGATCAAAAAACATTGCAGTCTATACTCGATAGCAACGTTTCCTGACGCCAGTGGCGTATATAAGGGGGGGGGCCGAAATTCGAACTAGGTGTACCAAAACAAGTTAAAACCCTGTATTTTAGGGTCAAATTTCAAAAAAATTTCTGGGGGAGGACCCCCAGACCCCCCTTTTGTACTTGGAATTTTATTCTTAACGACTTAAAGTTCAGCATCCTACAAAAAAATATATGTCCAAAATTTGGACTAAGTGTACCAAAAACAAGATAAAACCCTGTTTTTACGGGTGAAATTCTAAAAATTTTATGGGGAAGGACCCCCAGATCCCCTTTTGTATTTGGAACTCTATTTTAATAACTTTTTAAACATTAAGTTCATAAAAATGTACATCCAAAATTCGGACTTAGTGAACCAAAACTAGTTAAAAACCTGGTTTTTAAAGTCAAACTTCCAAAAATTTTCTGGGGGAGGACCCCCATTTGTTACTTGTATTTTTATTACAAACAACTTTTCCTGTATTGAGTTTTTAGGACCTAAATTATCACCTAAAAAGGTACATTGGACCTATTAAATATGTGGGGGAGGGGCTGGGGACTAATTTTGGGCCCCTCCTGAAATAAATTCCTATATACGCCACTGCCTGACGCGGAAGTAGAAACTGCGTAAACAGAAAGCCTGTTGGGTTGCTAGGAGGAGTTTTGGTACTCAAATCGTGATAAAAAGACGCTATACATACATGGGTTTAACAAAACAATCATATTTAAATTAGACGTTCATCATTTCAGTCTAAATTCAGGCACCGCGATGGGAACTATACTTTGTTTGAAAGTGACGTCATAGGGTCAACTAACGTTTCGGTCTAGTATAGTATAAAGTGGAAGTTGAATTGATTCCCTGGTCAATCACAAAGAGAGGGGGGGGTCAAAAAATTATAAAAACATGCTTACGTAATATTTGAACGGCGCCTTACAGATCAGACATTTGTAGTGCAGCCCTGTACAATGCGATGACATTTGAAAATTTTTAGCGTTTTGGACCCTTCGTTCGACTTTTCCTCTGTGGTCTGCACCCCCTTTCATTTTCGCCCATTAGTAATGAATCACCCCCTATATGTGAATGCCAAAGGAATCAAGTAAAGCCTCGGGTATTTTCGAAAAGTCTCATTAAGCTTCTCAATTTCATCTTCACAAATAATGCCAAAAGATCATTGACTGATTTAAATTTCAGCGGAAACACCCTTGGGGAAGATCCCTTCCAATTAAAGTTAGAGTATCCCGTTAAAAATATAGTATTTCAGATACGCTAGATTGAACTGGTTTGTCTATCGATTAGAAATGAAAGGAAGTACAAGGTCTAAAATAATCTTTAAGTATTTGGGTTTCTGATTTAAAGTTAACGAGAGGAAAGCAAAATTATCCAGTTACGAACAAACTTTAATAAAAATATCAACATAAAAATAAATTGGTTCTTATTGATTATTTTCTTAATGTGTAATTTTGTGGTTTTTAGTTGACGGAAAAGTTTACTGAGTGCTCAGAAACTTTGAAATGATTTTCGCAGATTAATGAGGTAGTCGAATTTTCAACACTGAGACACATAGATTTTTGAAAGGCATAAGGATATTTAAATCACTCAAGTATCAAGAAATATTACCCTGAAATTGAGGCAAGATATTTCTGTTTTTAGGGTTTTATTATCCAATATTTATAATTAACAAATTTGATTGTTCGTCTGTCTTCCAAAACTTGATTTCTGGGTGCCCCCCCCCCTAAACTTATCAAATAAAACAAATTCAAACTATCTACATAACTTCCCGATAGTGTAATTTATTACATAGAAAGTAAATAATTATTCTTACAATAGTTACCTTTTACAGGTAAATTTTCAAGGTTTTAAATGATATTTTTACTCTTTTATCCACTCCGTTTATTAATGTGATCACCTTTGTTCAAGAGTAGAATGATACAATCATCCGATTGATCATTGATGACTTGAAAGTTTAAAACAGTGTATCTCGAGTGTTTGCTTTAAAATCATATAACTATGTAGTCCTAACTACAGTATTTATAACGATTACCTAGTTTGTAGGTATTTTACTTACAACTTAAAGAAAAATATGAAAGAGGAGCATGTAACACTAATAAATTAATGACTCATTTTGTATGATTATTAATTTTAAAATTGGCCTTCAAACTGGAAAAAAGGAGCTTTTTAATCTATTTCACCAGATTTTGATAACATACAGCGATACATTGATAGCATATAACGATATATCTTGTGTTAAGTTAAATATGAGTGATCGGGACTAGTCAATTTCGATATTATCCGATTGATAACATTAATCGTGACTGTATTTGGAACAAAAATTCAAAAGAAAGATAGTACTTACTAAAACACTCCGTTCCATCAGAAATTCATGTCTAGATCGCTTACTTGACAGTAACACGAATATATTTTATTTAGAATACTTAAAACGGTATTTAATATAAATAAAAACACTACAAAATAGCCGATGAGCGACCAAACAAAACCCGGTCATTTTCACAACACCGTTTAAACAACAATCTTCACTTCATTGATTGATAGCAAAATAAAAAGATATTATGTGGCTCATCGTACAGCACCGTTGATTTTAATGTTTCTGCTTTTTTTTATTCTTGATCGTATGAGAACAAAAACCTTGTTATAAGGAATGACAAAAATAATCATATTTATTGTGAATTCTGTGTTGTGTGTGTAGAAATTCGCGTTGGACAAAAAAAAAATTATAAAACGCGAACACGACGTTCCTTCTATTCTTGTTCGATTCCCGCTTTTATTACACCAACTATTTTACTTCGCGGCCGGCTTAGTTTATTCACAAAGTTGATTCAGTTGAAATTATTAATCTTCATAAAAAGAGTTTTAAAAATATAAATGTCTAAAATACATATCAATCAATCAATCAATCAATCTTTTATTTAACAACAGAAGAAAATATGAGATAATACAAAAGAATATGTGATACGCCAAGGGGAAAAAATGTTTTCCCGTCCAGGCGTAATAAAGAAATTGTACATCAATTTAGTAATGAAAATAACAGAAAAGAAAACAAAAAGAAGAAAAAAAACCTACAAAAAATCACATATAAAAAATAGGCTGGCAAAAAGCTGGGTAACATTAAAGATAAAAATATGCTTCAAAGGAAGGAGAACTACAGATCCAGGTCGTCGATGTTAATTAAAAATTTAAAAAGATTTCTTTTGAAAACAGGGTAACTGTTTGTTTGAGTTAAATGGGTAGGTAAACAATTGTACAGTTTAGGTCAAGGTTAGTAGAGAGAAGGTTGGCTCATCCGTGACGTCACTGTTTGGAAAGGGGATGCTCTGCCAATAGACGACATTAGTGTGACGTCACTTGCTTGTTTGGAAACGTCGATTCCATCCGTGATTGGTTCCGTACGGATCCGTACGGTTTTACTTCCAATCACGGAACCAATCACGGATAGAATCAACGTTTCCAAACAAGCAAGTGACGTCACACTAATGTCGTCTATTACAGCTGTGATTCACAGCTGTTCGAGCATTGCCATTGGCAGATCACCCCCTTTCCAAGCAGTGACGTCACGGATGAGCCAACCTTCTCTCTAGTCTCTACTCACTGAGCTATAAACAAACTGGAGTGACAACTGAGCGTGCCGAAACCGCATCACACCTTATCGAAGTTTGTGTCTGCGCGAAAAAGATTTCCATCTTCTTTTAGTTTTCCCCATCTGTTGGCACAGTTGTATGCACAACATGATACGACCATTCTAAATGTTGCTCAAAATATTTTTAAAAAAGGGGGTTTTCTAGAAATAGTTCAACTCACACAATGTTAGTCTATGGAGAAATTCGTTTGTTTTGCCCGGTTCGCTCAAGCGAACCGGGCAATTGTGACCATCCGCGCCGGCACGTTCGGTCGCATGTTATATCATCAGAGGTTGTCACTCCAGTTTGTTTATAGCTCAGTGTCTCTACTAACCTTGAGTTTAGGTGCTAGATAAAAGAAATGCCTACAAAATATGTCCTTAGAAAATGCTGGAATTTCAAATAAATCAGATGATCTAGTGTTATATTGCCTAGTTCTAAAATTACAAAGAGATTTATTGCGGAAAATATAAAGTAAAATACTATAAAATGCATTATTATGATAATGATGATATTCCCCCTAATTACCTATAAGGGTACAGTTAATCAATTGGAAGGTAAACACTTCTTTAAATTGGTGATTTCGACTTTTGTATATCGTCACAGAGGCTTAACCACATTTTAATTTTTCAGATTATTTAAAGCTATAATTACTTTGTAATTCTAAAGTCAATTGCTGAGAGACAGAGGGTAGTATCTGGTGGTCATGACGGTACTTTACGGTTTTATTCTAGCTATGAACATTCACTATTGAATAAATTACAATTAAAATATTCCGATACCACAAATAATTATGAAGTTACTGTACCCTGATTGCAAATTTTTTAACTATAGTTGATAAATACATAAGGTGTAAAAGTTGACAAACAAGCAGAAACAAATTCAAATTTGTTAATTTTAACCCATTTCCCAAATTTTTCTCTTCACTGAGTTAGGTGTAAGAAGACTGAGTGGTGTATTTCCCCATAAGATCGCTCTATTTTAGAAATAGTTTTGAGAGCGGTACTTGAATTAAAAAATTGAATCAACTACGGGACCTCTCCACCTGAAGATTTTAAAAGTTTCAATTTAAAATGGATTGAAATCAATTAAAATAGTTATGGAGCAAGTAGAGTTGATGATCATGAATAGGTTTATAGCTTTTTAACACATTTTAGGTAGAATTTGCGTCTTAGAGAACTTCAAGAAAAATTGTGAGTAATAAAGTTCAAAGTACAAATTGGGTGGGTCCTCTCACAGAAAATTTTTGGAAATTTTACTCTAAATAAACAGTTTTTTTTAACTAATTTTGCTACACCTAGCCCGAATTTTGGATAAACATTTTTATGTTGGATTTGCATAATGATGAACTGATATATAAATAAAATGTAAATAATATAGTTGCAAGAGTACAAAAGAGGATCTGGGGATCATCACCCTGAAAATGTTTGGATATTTGACCCTATAAATTGTTTCAACTTGGTTTTGGTACACCTAGTCCTGATTTTGGACATACATGTTTGGGGGTCCCCCCCTTATATACGCCCTTGATCCATAACCATCCCTTCCATGTAATTTCAAGCACGAGTCTTCCATAGTGTACTGTACAGTAACAATACTCATTTAAGTTCCGTTTCAAACCTAAGTGTAAATTTTAAAAGCAAACAACCATTTCCGAATTGGAGTCTCCATCAGCAATTATTTATTTGTGGGAAGCGAAGACGCTCTCATCCGCGCACGGGCTTCATTCATAATGAATGAAGTCGCAAAGTGGTCTTGAGTACAGAGTGATCCGAGTTTCAGTCTCGATTGTTAAATTGAGTTTGAGAGAGAGTAAAGAGAGGTACGAATTGGTTGAGGGAATTGCTTAATTATTATTATAGGACAACAGTGAACTTGTGATGGACGCGACTTATACTTTTGGGCATCGAGATTGATGTAGGGCTGTGTAGGTACTGTCCCTGAATATATTTTCCTGTACTAGTTTATTTTTTAAATCTTATAATACATAAATATTCAATATTAAACTTCTATATTTTGAAATTATCTACAAATAAAACTATATTGATCTTAAGAAAGTGAAGTTTAATAGAAGATGTCTCGGCAACAATAGTCACCAATATTTTGTTTAAATAAATTATAAGTACTATAAATACCGATCAGATTTTGGAAAATTTCATCATTAGGTGGTTCACCATAATCAGTTTTTAACCATAATTAATTCACCATAATTAATTTTATTTTAGTTTAGAAATTAGCTTATTAGATAAACTTATTTTAGATAAACTGATATACATTAGGTGCAACATAATAAAGACATTCGCTGGAAATTCGTCCAAATAAAATAGAAAAATAGTTCATATAATTCTTAAAGATAGCTCGTTACCTGGTATAAGTGTTAAGAATGAAGGTATCTAAATGAAAAGAAAGTTTTCGTTATTAAATCACGAAATTGCTCTCCTAAAAATGACTTTATTATCGAGTTTATCTCATTAAAAGTGCTTCTGGATTTAAAATAAAAGGATATAGGATATGCAAGCTGTACTGTCTGTAATGGAGATCCAGTCTAGTTTTTTTTAGACCAATTTGAAACGCCAATACGGAAAGACACAGCCAATGGACAGGGTTCACTTTAATGTTACAACTCGTAACAAGGGGGGGGAGAGAGTATAAAATCTCTGAAAAAGAGTTCACCATCCGTTTAAGAAATGATTCTATCACAAATTTTAATATCTCTTCATAGAGTGTAATAGGAACATAGCAAAATGCATTTCCCCTAAATAAATCGACAGTTTAAAAAAAGGGGGGGAACCAAGTTTTTAGAAAATCTAAAGAAAAAACTTTACAAGTGAATATCAATGGATTTATTGGATAAAAAATGATAAAAACCGTTTTGAAATAAAAAAAAAACTATTTTGAGTTAATTCACAACACAAATAATGAGGAGAGAAAGACAAATTAACTTAAAATTTTAATTAAATAAAAATGAATGGACAAGGATTTTGTAAAATTCAAGGGGCTATATCTGCGTATATGGGTTAGTTATTTTTCCCCTCTTCTCACTCATGTGTAGAGGAGAAGCTTGGAAATTTTTTCGAGCACAGAAATTCAATTTGCCATTTTTTTGGACTTATTCCCTTTTCAAAACTGAATATTCACAAATATTCTTTCAGGCGCCATTCTTTCAAAATTTTGTGAAGAATAAAAGAAGTCAGAAAATTTAATTTGAAGTTTTGTCTCTGTCAACACAAAATAATATTTCGAGCTCATAAATCTTTCTATTTTCTTCTAGGTCATCCGCCATGACGTGACGTTCCTCCTGATTGGTGCATCGCCATGAATAACTCCTCCTCCGCCCATAACGGGGCGGAACCGGAGGAGGACCTTGAGCGATACCACGCCTTCCTGGCCCACTCGCGCTTTTGGGTGCAGAGAGTGCTAGTCCCCGTGCTTCTAGTTCTAGGTCTTCTCGGCAACGGCGCCACTGTGGCTGTTATGACGCGCCGACGCATGCGCTCTTCAACTCACAGGTACTATTTAAAAAAAACTCCTTGTTTAGCAGGCGGGAAGAATAAGACTCAATTCCACTGCTAACTGGCTCGAGTTTTCCAGTGTTCGAGCAAAATGTCATAACGAATTTGTGCAAAATATTTTAATGACTCAGATTCTTAACAATGTAATTTGTTTTAGTTTTTCTATTTTTCACTTTTGTGCTGCGAACTAAGCAGAATTACAATAATTGTCTATATCAGTGGGTTTTAAGATTTCATAACTTTTTTCAATTGCATAGAATACTGTTCTGAATATGCAGTAAAAAATGTTAATGACTCAGTTACTTAAAAATTTAATTTTCCTTAATTTCCTCTATTTTTCACTTTTGTGCTGCGAACTAAGCAGAATTACAATTGTCTACAACAGTGGGTTTTAAGATTTTTCATTTGTAATTTCATAAGTGTGAAAAAGTTAACAACTCCATCAATTTTTATTTCAATTATACAGTATTTTTGAATTTAAATAGTGTTTTTCCGATGATAATTCGGTATTCTAAGTACGGCCTTGAATATGCAGTAAAAAATCGGTGGTTACACAACGACAATTCCATTACTTTATTATACAGTTATTTCCGATTTACTCAAATCTTAGTTTTTGGACTTTTCCCCTTTTTAAAACTGACAATTAAATTAATACCACTTCAAAGATAAGAGCAGAAGTTCCTATATAGGCCCGATTTTCAGAGATACTATTACTTAAATTTAAAGAATGATGAAAATCCGATTACCAATGTTGTTCTTTTTCAGGTACCTGGCCGCCCTGGCTTCCTTCGACACGGCCTACCTGTTGATGACGTTCCTGCTGTCGCTGAAGCATTACGAAACGATGGCGGACCAGCGGGTGTACTGGAGTATGATGCCCGTGATGCTCATGCTGGCTGACACCTGCAGCAACACCTCGGTCTGGCTGACGGTCACTTTTACCGTAGAGAGGTGAGCACTGAGCAGTCCCATGAATCACCACTGTAAAAGTTAATAATTTTTTTGTAATTCATATCAATCTGTAACAAATTTTTCGTTTGTTTTTTGTAATTACTCACCCTACTGACTTGTGAAAAGTCTCATTGGGAAAATACAAAGTGAATAAAAGTTATACTTGGTTGCAGTGTTTCTTGACCCTACCACGTCACTTCGGGGAACGACAAACTGTGTAAACAGAAAGCTAGTTCGGTTGCTGGGAGGAGTTTCGCTACGTAAATCGTGATAAAAATACGCTATATATACATCGGTTTAACAGAATAATCATATTTTTAAACTGACGTTCTTCATTTCATTCAAAATTCAGACACCGCGCTGGGAACCACTTTGTTTGTGAGTGACGCCATAGGGTCAACTAACGTTGTTGTCGAGTATATACTAGGTTGCAATGATTAATAATGCTAGGACCCCATCACTCACGTGGAAGGATAAACTGAGTAAACAGAAAGACTATTGGGATGCTAGAAGGACTTTCGGTGATAAGAAGTATGACAAAAAGACGATATATTTACGTGGTCAAACAACTAATTACAAATTAATCATGCGTCTAATTTGAAGTTCTTCATCTCATTCCAAATTCAGTCACCGCACTGGGAACTACTTTCTTTATTTTCTCTCAGCTTGTTTCTTCAAGGTCAAGAAACGTTGCAGTCTGGTATAGAGGTAAAGATGCTAGAAGTAGTTAGGGACACCCATGGACGTAGCCAGGGGGGGCAGCGGCCCCCCCCTAAATTGTCAGTTTAATTATGTTTGAAAAACTTTATCAAAGCAATAGTACATAATTTTCCTTGAAAATTGTGTGGCTTACAAGAAGCGGTTCTGTTCGGCCCAGAGTCTCAAAATAAGCTAAAACACTACTTTGAGGGCGAATTTTTAAAAAAAATTCTGGGGAAGGACCTCCAGACCCCCCATTTTTAAGCTCATATTCATGACCCATATTTTTACGTTAGGTGTGCAAAAGTTCAAATCCTTTGTATAAGTACCCTAAAACTTAGCGTGTAACAAACGAAGGAAGCAGTTCCCAGCGCAATGTCTCAATTCCAAGTTAAATTAGGCACTTTAGAAATAAAGTCAAAAAAAGCTAAATCCCTGCATGCATTGCGTTTTTGGGTCATAATTTTCGATTTCACGTGTAGTAGTACATTCATTTGGAATAGAGAGTGACAGCCACAATAAGAGTTCACAGGCGATCTGTCAACTCAATTTTTCTTCCGTTCATTGCTAAGAAAGGTTGCAGTCTAGTATATAGTTCTATTCTAACAATTTATCATCAACCATTCATTTCCGATGGTTTATGCTAATAATTGCGATTTATGGAAGTCGACAAAAGTAACTAGCCAGTATTATAAACTATCTATATATATATATTTATAATGTTATTTAGTGGTGACTAAATTGGCAATCCCGCAGATACATCGCAGTGTGCTATCCGATGCGGGGCAAGGTTCTCTGCACGGAGAGTCGCGCCAAGAAGGCCATCGCGTGCGTGTTCTTCTGCTGCCTCGCCTTCACCACGCCCACCCCCTTCGAGTGGGTGGTGGCCGAGAGGGAAGGGGGCGGGCTCTACCTGGACCACTCCTCCCTGGGCAGCGACCCCACCTACAAGTCCGTCTACTACTGGCTCACGGTCGTCCTCTTCATCTTCGTGCCCTTCGTGCTGCTCGCCATCTTCAACAGCTTCCTCATCAGGTGAGTCGAGTTTACGTAACTGCAACTAGAAGTAAACGAGATTTGGACATACTCGACTAAAATTGGACGAATCTTCGACATTTGTGCTGCTCATTGGGATAATACGGTTTTACCAAATGCACCACATGAGTACCAGAATAGAGGGTTCATGGCAATTGCCGATAATGGAAATCGAAGAAATTGGGGTATGCCTTGTGATGGGGGGCCTAGTTGCGCTGGGATCGCATCAAACTCCCGCCTCCCTCGCATGGGCGCATTTAAGTGGTGGACCCTGGGGGGGCAAAGTGGGAACCTTGGGGGGGCAAGCTGTCCCTGATGGCTTTGGAAACATGATTTTTACTTATAAAAATGGAATTTTCTGAAAAAGTTGGGGGGCATTGCTCTCCCATGACCCCCCTAAATCCGCCAATGCTCTCTTGTCACGTCACGACAGTCACGACAGTCACGTCACGAACCCTCTAATACTCCAATGAAAGTGACAGATTGAATGAACACGTCACAGCCAATCACATCTGTGACTTCCAAATTGAAAAATTGAACTGCCTACCTTTCTGTCAATCATCATAGACATTTCCCGTGCTGCCCTCTACCATAAGATGAGATTTGAATTAGCCTTTTGGACTCTCTGTTCGGCTTTTTCACTGTATTACAGCCCCTCGGCCTCCATTGCTCTTACAATGCACAGTACGGCTAACTGTGTCCCAGAGATACTTAGTGACGACTTTTTAATACAATCTGAATAAATTTTGCTGTCATCCTACCGAAAACCACTTTTTTCAATGTTCAAAAAATGTGAAAGAAATCATAATCAACACATCTATTCTGCTGTCTAAAGCGATTATCTTTCTCATTTTACACTATTCCACCCTTCTAGTGAGAATATTGTGACACAATAGCTTATTTTCCTAAAACTGTCGGGTGGTCATAATAAAATGGAATTTCATCTGCAAGGAAATTGGAAAGCAGCTGGGTGATTTGTTCAGACCTATACGCTTCCGACTCGGCTGGTCGTTAAAATTAATTATTTTAAATTGTTTAATATTTGGAGTTTTTATTAATCATACTAATAAAAGGTTTAGTTGGAACAGTACCCCTACATTTAGTTGACCCAGATCCTTAAGAAATGCAATGTTAATACCCTACTTATAGGTACTCGGATGTTTTAATTTTTCAAGCAAAACATAATTTCAATTGTCAATGCTTTATTTAAAATACAGATAGTATTACAAAAATTGATGCATATATTGAGAGGAAGGGGCTAACACAATAATTTAAATTTGTATTCTTTGACTGGTGATCTTTTCTTAATTGATTTGGCAACATGAATGCCAGGCGAAAAGAATTCTTTAACATTGAAGCTCACATTGACGAATCGATTTCAAAGGCGAAAAATCTTTGATACTATCAGACAAATGATCTGAAAAAGAAAAAAAGACCAGTTTATAAGAAAGGAAGTGAAAGCCAATGATTTTGACCGTAAAAACTCATATTATCTCCGAAATACAGTAGAGCCCCGATTATCCGCGAGCGGATGAACCGCTGTGCGGATTATCCGCGAGTGTATTTTTAGTATGTATTGGTGATTCGTTTTCGGTGATTAGTGATTTAGATGTAGATTTAGTTGTATTTTAGTGGTTTAGATGTAGAGCAAAGGTTTCTGCTGTACTGTACATGTTTTACATATCATGATTTTTGTACAATAAAGCATAGTTTTTATGCTTAAATATTTTTTTTTCGTGTTTTCACCTCATTTTTAGCCTATTTTCGGGTTATCCGCGGTCCTTTTGTAACGGTCTCGCACTACATTAGGTCCTAGCTCTTTAACGGCGTATCTGCGACCCCCTTTCTATACCATTTCTTGTTCATCTAGATGTACTCTACCTACCCTACCCAGTTTGTACCACGAATTTAGGACCACCCTGTATATAAAGGGTCTCTAGGGATGACGTGTTCTCCTTCCTTTCAGGTCGGTGCACGTGTCGAAACAGCAGCGCTCCTCGCTGACGCGCGCCGGCGCCGAGGACAGCAGCCAGGAGACGAAGATCACCGTGATGCTGATCGCCGTGGTGATCCTCTTCTTCTTCTGCCAGCTGCCCACGGCCTGCCACCTGCTCTACACCTCCCTCGCCCCGGACGAGATGTCGCAGAGGGAGGTGCTGCTGCTGACGGGGCTCGGCAACATCTTCAACTTCCTGGTGTCGCTCAACTGCGCCGGCAACTTCGTGCTCTACTGCCTGCTCAGCCACCGCTACCGACGCACCTTCGCGCTGCTCTTCTGCCCATGCGCGGCGCGACGACAGGCGGCGCTGCTGTCGGCCACCACCGTCGTCTGCAGCACCGACAGCCCGCGCTCGGCAGTCGACAACCGCTCGTCGGCTTTCCTGCAGGTCGGTGATTTGTTAATTTTGGTATTTTTGATTACGACTGAAATGGCTTGGGTGAAACAGTCACCACTCTTTAAGATAGGTATTTAAAAATATAAACAAAAACATTCCAGTGAAGCATTACCTTTTTTATTTCCTTACGTTTCCACACGGCTTACTGGATTCACACTCAGGCTAGCCGCGTCGTGAATAACAAAATGTTTTTGTCTGCAACGTAAACTGACCCTAGGACACCACTACGCGGAACGAAGAAAGCCAAGGGTTGCTACAAGTTTCGGTATTTATATGATGCGGGCAATGTGTTAAATCCGAGCATTATTAATAATGTGCGCGTATATTTGGGGCAAAGTGATTAATACTCATTGATAAATGCCATTGAATTTATCACATTGTCCACCTCAACTTCCGGCATTATTAATAACGCCAGATTTATCACTTTGCTCGTAACGGGTTTAACAAACTAATCCTATTTTTAAATTGACGTTCTAAATTTCCCCCAAAAGTCAGACACCGCGATGGGAACTACTTTGTTTTGTTTCTCCAGGGTCAAGTAACGGTGCAGTCTAGTATAGAATCGCCACATGTCCAACCAATACGATAACACACTGATAAATAAGGAAAAATTAAGGCGTGTTGTCATGACGTAACTGTTGACGATTGTGACATGTCAACGTATTACATCTAGGTAACAATAAATACTTTTTTAGTAGATTTCCTGTTCCCTTTTCTCCCTGTGGAGTTGGTTTTCCAGAAGTTAACTTGTACCATCTATTTACTGATTTCCATATCTCAGCTAACCTGAAAAGTAACCAGTCAGCCGTGGTAAGTCATACACACGATAAAAAAAACAAGTATCAGTTGCATCATCGGATAACCTCCCATCTCGAATTTGAGGAATAGAATACAAGATCCCTTTCCAAACAGATTTATTTTCATGAATGACCGATTTACTGTCTATCTATATTGTTTTTTTGTGCTTAAAATATCGTGAATAGTGACGTCACAGCCTTTTTCGCACCTTTATAAAAGAATATAGTATTTAGAAAATATATTTATCCAATCAAATATCTTGACATGCAGAATGTCTTATTTTCCGTGAAAAGTCATGTGAGGTGGGTTAGAATTCAAGGGGCCATGTGAAAGTGATTGGAAATTTAAGTAGTATTTGTGGTGAATAAAATTATAAATCCAGAAAATACAATTTAACAAGTTTCTGGAGGCTTCATATTCCGAAATTAGTTACATCAGCGCTACTCATAGAGGAGAACTAGAAGTGGAGTAAGCATTCCCATTGAATCGACTCCGAAAAAGAGTATCCGAAATTAGCAGGGCTTCTGGCCATGAGTTGGCGCGTTATCATTTGCTTGGCAATTTAATAATAATAATTATAATAATAATAATAATTTTATTTATCTTTTTAAAAATACAATTTACAAAAAAATAAGAATTGGTCACCAAGGGGCAACAGAGCCAGTACTGGTGACTACTTCGATGACATAAAAATGAAAGAAAAATTGAGGTAAATAACAATTATAATTAAGATTACACAACATTTCAAATTATTACAGGCATGCGCTAAAGCTCGGTGACAAAACGCGATGCCAAAAAACACTGCAAAGCATGAGAGTTTGGCAGTGAAAATACTTTCCAGTAAGACCTCCATCACTTGATGGCGGTCTTTCTAGTTATAATCTACGCCACTCTATCATTACTCTCTCCTCTTTGGTGCTACTAAACTACCTTTGTTAAGCTGAGGAGTATATAATGATATACTTTTTTTTTATAAAGATCGCACATGGTTACACGATCTAGAGTTTACCAATCTAACTCTTATACAGAAATTACCAAGCATTGTCATTTTTACACTTGACCTCTAACGACCGTATTCACCTCTAACATAACCTAAGGTTAACCCTGGAATCAAATCCTCTAATTGGGTATACTAGACAGTAACGTTTCCTGACCCAATGGCGTCACTACCCGGAAGCAGAAGCTGCGTAAACAGAAAGCATGTCGGGTTGCTAAGAGGAGTTTGGGTACGCAAATCGTGATAAAAAGACGCTATATATATATATATATGTTGCGGTCAAAGTGATTAATCGGGCATTATTAATAATGCCCGAAGTGGAGGCGGGCAAAGTGATAAATTTCATTGATAATGCCATTAAATTTATCACATTGTCCGCTTCACATCGGGCATTATTAATAATGCCCGGATTTATCACATTGCCCGTAACATATACATGGGTTTAACAAATAATAATCAACTTTTTAAATTGACGTTTTTCATTTCACTCGAAATTCATACACCGCAACGGGAACTACTTTGTTTATTAGTGACGTCATAGGGTCAGTAAACGTTGCTGTCGAGTATAGTCGAAGAAGGAAAACAAGTTTAACTTAACCTAATTTAAGTAGGCGAAAAACCTTGATTTCAGGTTAACCCTAGGTTAGGTAAGTGGTGAATACAGCCGTATCCCAAAAATTGAAGTGCCAGTTCCCTAATTATAGATTTCAATCCCTCTTGTAGGTCCCGAGGGCGTCCAGGGTGGTATACGAGGACGATGACGACAGCGAGATCTCGCAGCGAGGTGGCTGCGTCGCGTGCAAGAAGCTCATCGTGGCACCCTGGAGGCACATCAAGGAATCCATGGGTGCCAAGAAGACCAGAGAGACCATCATACCCTTGAAAGGCGGCGGCAATAAGTGTATTGTGATTACGGCCCCTGAAGGCATGCCCAATACGTCGCAGTGGACGCCTAGCTCAGCAGTTTAGCGTATATGTTCCTCATATAAATTTCCATCCCTTATCTTTCTAGTCTTATTGCAGATGATGCAAGGCATCTTTGTGATGAAGAAAAGAGTTGTTCAATAGGGAATCGAACACTTGGGATTACTAATATTTAAATATTTTTGTATAAATAATAAAGTGGTGGCTATTGCAAACTAGCAAGAGGCTAATGGTCGGATACTGGAGTCACAACAAACAATAGGTAACAATGATCAGAGAGAACATCATGCCCTTACTTCGGGAGAAAATAAGTGTTATGATCACGGTGCTGTAAAGCGTTTCCAATAACGTAGCACTGAACGTTTAGTTCTACTGTCTAGGCAAGTTCATCTGATACTGAAAGTCCTTGAAGTTACTTTGATATTGGTTGAAATGCGCTGCCTTTTATTTTCCTTATACAAGCAGCTTGGGGAATTTGGAATTATCCCCAGTCTAAGATTACAACATAATACATACTTTAAGTATTGAGTGATGACGGAAGAAAAATACGAACTGTGTAAGGAATGTGGTAAATTAACGCGTGAATATTGCCAGTGCTTTAGGCATTTATTTTGTTGCGGTCTATTAAATTGTGGTAATTCAAGTCATAATGCCGATATAATGAACTCTGAGAAGAACCCTTAAAATATTTCCAACACGCTTCAAGGAAAGCATAAAACATAGTGTTCCGGTTGTCTGAACAGCTTATTACGTTGTGTAGGATCCATACGGCAGAGTTGGGCAAAATTCAATTGTGCAATTAACAATTGACGTTTGACGATTGAATCAATTGCAATTAACCTACGATTAACAAATAAATCAATCGTGAAATGATTCCGCAATTGATTCCACAATTGATTTAATCGCGAAATGATTCCGCAACTGATTCCACAATTGATTCAATCGCGGTTGAATTTAATTGTACGATTGAAATTTCAATCGTGTGAATACCCAACACTGCTTTTGGACCACTTCTGGTGATTTACGAACCACTTCCGGTAAGTTTCGGACCACTTCCGGCAAGTTGCGAACCACTTCGGTAAAGTTGTGAACCCTTTCGTACGAACCCTGAGAATTTTCTAAGACTCTCTATAAGTACCTTCTGCAATCAATTTAATTGTCTGGTGAAATTAATTGCAATTAAAAAATTAATCGCCATCCACAATTAAAGTTAATCGCGATTGAATTTTCAATTGCGATTGAAAATTCAATTGTAGGTGACAATTTAACTTTAGTCGCAATTGAAATCAATCGTGAAATGATTCCGCAATTGATTCCACAATTGATTTAATCGCGAAATGATTCCGCAACTGATTCCACAATTGATTCAATCGCGGTTGAATTTAATTGTACGATTGACGATTGAAATTTCAATCGTGTGAATGCCCAACACTGCCATACGGTGATTAAAATACTCTTTATGGATCTAATTGTGATTCCATATCAGCTATCTGAATTGAATTGACGATAAATTGAATGGTTAAAAAATGTTCTTACGGCCGTATTCACCGCTAACCTGACCGGCGCTTAACCGGCAGTCAAACTTCTGACTCGCAGTTTAAAAAGGAAAACTAGTTTTCCGTCAATCATAAGGTTTGACAACTGGTTAACCGCCGGTCAGGTTAGCGGTGAATACAGCCGTTAGTTTGGTCATGTCAGTTAAATAAATGTAAACTCTTAAATATGTGATGCGCTAGATTGCCAGGGCAAAGTATCAAACGATTGATGAAAAAAAATTTTTTAATGCTAGTTATGTTCTAACGCATTTAAAAACTGCTAAAAAAATTTAACTTAAGGTGTAGTTTTTAAATGCAACGGTAACAAAGTTATTTAAGCGACAATATTAACTTCGTTACTGTCGTTCATTTTAAAGACGAGCTTCAAAGAAAGCTCTTAAATTAAATAGGGACTTTTAAATGTCGGAATCTGATTATTTTACTGGTTTTATGTCCTATCAGACAGGGTTTAATGTAAATTTACACTCAGAATATTATTCAACTCCTAATAACCCTCCCATGTCGTTGGGAGGGCATTTCCAAATCTGTATTTTTATGTGTTTGCAAGTCCTGTAACCTTAACATCGCAAACATTTTTATAATTTTGAATCTTCCATCATTATTAAGTGTTAGTAAAGGATACAAGAATGATCCTTGTGCTTATTATCATCTATTTGTATTATTACATCCCTCTTCAATATTGGGGATTTTTATCAATACCGAACAACGAACAACACACAGTGGTCTCAAACATTTAAGGATCCAATTAATTTTATTATTTAATAACAATATTTTACTGGTGAGCAACATTATGCGTATTTCAAGGTTCGTGTTGAATATCAATACCCCAACTAATGTAAGTACTACTAGAATTATATCATGTGAATGCTCAGGTGGATTAAAATGTTCATTGTCATTTAGATCATCTGCATTATGGCTTTTGGCATAACCTTAAAACAGTTTTCCTATGTGTGATAAACTGAGTGTTGCGACTTGCTTTCACAATCAGTGTTGGAACTCTCTCTACGCTTCAACTGAATTAGTGAATGTGACTACACAATTTAGAAGCTCTATAGAACATTGACTGCATGTGACGTACATAGATGCTCTTAAGCTCTACGGCATACAGTGTAAATATTATTTTGTTTCAAGTGTGACTAAGTCAAGTCTCGTTACCAAAGATATTTTCCAAATGGATCTCAAAGTGTACTATGCTGCGGAGTGTGACTTTTTTTTGCACATTCGCTGTTTTGTGTCTAGTGAAGTTAAATGTCTAGTGTGCTATTATGTATAAAACATGTATGCTCAAGTCGATGTACGTACACCAAAGATTTATCAGTCTACCAAAGCCTTCATACGCTTAACAGGGACTTCAATAGGAAAAGAGGTTTTTCCCATTAATTGATTATCTTATTACTACTTGTGCAGTATGGCATAACACATTTTCTCGAATATTGAAAACAATATAAGAAAACCACATATTTGGAGAAACTAAAAAATAAAAACTGCAGTAAACGGAAAAAAATATAGAAAAAGTAAATGGAATTTTTATCTGAGATAGAGTGGGAATATTTGTTTATGTAAAGGCCTTCAAATTTATATCAAATACTAAGAATAACAATATAAAAGTATCCTCAACTATTAAAAGTAATTTTAACATGTAAATATTAAATTGCATGATCTCAGAAAAAGTAAATTATTTGGTGTATTTCCTGAAATAACAGTAAAGAAATAAAAGTTTATCAATAATGAATAAATGGACCAATATAGATGTTGGGAACTGTAAAAACAAATAAATGTCTATAACATGAGCTTTTTTAAATTATAGATGTTAGCAACACTTATAAAAGTGAACACTCATTTTTGCTCCAAATATTTTCTTATTGACATTTTCAGGTAGAATAGACAGACCCAAAATAATAAGAGCATATAGAAAAATAAACGATGTATCTTACAATGGCATACGTGTGTGTAGACTGATTGACATTGATTAAATAATTATTTTTTCATACGAATAAAATACAGGTATAATGTTCTGTATAAAAATTTGCTATATGAAAGTACCTATTCCCAAATATATCACTAGCTGTCATATCATATGTCATTGTTCTTCCTATGTAAAAATTGTGATTTGAAATGATAATAATGTCAACCTGAAAGCATATAGAAAAAGTCTTCATCAAATACTTTCATGATGATGGTCCTACACTCAATAAATAGTCATATAGCATGCGCTTCTATGAAAAAATGTGTTAGGAATTTGTATATGCATCAATACTTTAAACACAAAAATCCACTTATCCTATCTATTGAGATTCGGCATTAGAGGATAGATACTAAATTGATCAGATTGTCTTTTTGAGAAAATAAAAGGGGGAAAAAGACCATCAATATTCTTTATTTTTCTTTTGATAAACTAATTTTACAAATTATGCTTACAAAATCATCTTTTAAGAATTGTTCCAAGGTTCCAGTTGACGGCCTTTAAGTTGTAATTCCCTTAACTATAATTCGAATATCTATGTTCCTTCCGACCCACAGCTTTCCTTCAGAAGATTGAAACCTTATCACATATCAATTAAATAACAAAATATCTTCATTTAATTAAACAACCTTATTATAATATAATATACCAATGCATTGTCCATTGACAGATCTAACGTCAAACTTTACGACAATTATCTATGTTTAAGCAATTCGCCGCATTCTCTTAATAAATCGATTAAAGTTGATTTTCCCTATCCAATTCTCAGACGTTTCAATTTACAATGGTCAGATTAATTAAACAGTTAGTGATAAATCCAATCACTCGCTTAAACTGATTACAAATTAATCGATTTCACGTTCGCATTCGATTCATTTGTCGAATCGAGATCGTGTTTGAAAACAAGTGATGTGCATTAAAACCAAAACCAATGATTGAAATTGGTAAGTATGGAAAGAAAATAAAGCATCAAAATTCTAGTAAAATTTTAAGCTGGCACTTGAGAAAATATATCGATTAATTTTATCAAAAGCGCATATTAGTATTTGTGAATCACAAGTGAAAATTCCATTTTGGTCGATACTAAAACATTCTTTCTTCTCAACATAATTATTACTCATAAAAAATGCTGCTAAAATGGTTATTAGTTTTACATAATAGTAATAATTTTGTTATCAGGATTATAAATATATATAACGGCTTCTATAAATTATGTAACTTCTGCTAAATCAATACTTTTCCTATACCTTGAATACTCTAAATTGTTTTAGAAACTATCATAAAAAGGATGTTAAGAAGATGGATAACCAAATCCTATTTGTGTTTATGATCAAAACGTTTTTAGTGTAAATCAATCAACCATCTGTGAAAAACAATATCCCTCAATTAGTAATCCTTCATTTCAAACAATTTAATAAAATTTAAAGATAGATTTTGATTTTTATACGTAACTGAGGTATGATTTTTCTAGGGGATTTATTTATGCATTCAGAACTATACTCTGTCCAAAACCAAATAATGAGAAATGCAAATAATATGCATTAGCAAAATTGATTGTATAAGAGAATAATAAAAGTGTATGAAAATAACTTCATTGAGTTTTTCTGAAGCACCAATGGGAGTACAAACTACGCTCCTTTTTCATGTAGAGCTCTTGAAATCTATGAGTGTATCTCACTTACCCGAACATGTGAACTATTGCTGACATTTTGTGCACTTTCTCCCATAAGTACTGTAGCTGGTTAAAATGCTTGTTTCCTGTGTGCTAAATAAACATTGCATATTAAACAGTTTGTTTTTTGTGAAAGAATTTTTGAGGATTGTGAATAAACACTGGAAACGTCTCAAAATCCAATTTTCTTCTAATATGTTTATAGCCTGTGTAAATAAAATCGGCGGTTTCACGTCATGCTTTACCATGGCAACGCAGAAGAAATACATTGAGAAAAAACTCAAGGTCAACCGCCGATTCTATTTACACAGAATGAATTATGATGAAGTTATTCCATCAATTATAAGTTAACAAAACAAAAAGAGTGACCAAATTCAATTTTTTATTTTATTTAAATTTTAATAATTAACTAAAAAAAAACTGGTAACAAAAATATAGTATTATGAATATATGGGGACGTGATATAAGAATAATTGGTTTGTTTAACTTTCAGAGATCAAGTGTTTTTTTCCTGAAATTTCATAAATATTAAAATATAATATTTCTAAAAAAATAATACATATAATTCTTTCGTATTATCATCTACTTAATAGGTATCTAAAAAACTATGTGAAATAAATATCTCTGAAATTTTTTATTAAGACCCTATATAGTAAATGTCATCAGTTACGAGTAGGTATTTCCTGAATTTTAGAAACTTTAAATTGTATAAATGATCTAAATGTACACAAATGCCAACGAGTCAATAGATAAATATACATAGATGCTAATGAAAAATAATTTTTTATCTAAATGGATGCAAATTATTGGCTATCATGCACTTTCTGTACGTTAAGTCCCTTTAAAATTTTTATGTTTATTTACTGGTTTTACATAGTTTAACTTAAATTAATTAAGAATTGAAGGAAATTTTATGACAGTTAGAAAGAGACTTTTTCTTCAATATTCATAGTTCTCATCAATCTGTAAGGAACACTAAAGGTGCCATAAAATAAACTTAAACCGTTCTAAGAACATATTTTTGTTTCCTCTCTATAGTACTACATGTGTAGATAGAATCTCCCTGTATATGAATCCAATAAATGAAAACTGAACTTTAAACACTATGTGTTGAGTGCAAGTTGAATTTTTTTGTAATAAAAAGTATGCGTGTGTCGCTTAGTTGCGAAACAAGCTAATTCTAAAACAAAACAAAAAATCATGCAAGAACTTGTAAGAAAATTAATAAAAAAATGTGGATTATTCACCGCTGATCAATACTCACCGCTTAAAAAGTTAACAATTTTATTTTATTCTCTAAATATTGGCCGTATGAAAGCATGTGTACTACCCACCGTTGTGTAGTATTTTGCATAGTGTGTAGATCATATGCAAGAAATGTATACAATAGAATAAATTAAAAATTCAATGCCTTGAACTAATTACTTTGCGATCGGTAGTATTTTATTAGGTTTACCTCAATTTTTCCAAAAATACAGGAATATCTCTTACAGGTTCTTTGGTTATTTGATGAAAGGAAGCAATTTAAAATGTCATTGTAACATAAGAGTATTTATCCCGAAATTAAGGATATTATACTCGACAGCAACGTTTCCTGCCCCTATGACGTCACTAACATACAAAGTAGTTCCCTGCCCGTGTTTGAATTTTGAGTCAAATGAAGATCAATTTAAAAATATTATTTTTTTTTGTTAAACACATGTATATATAGCGTCTTTTTATCACCATTTGCATACAGAAACTCCACCTAGCAACCCAACAGTCTTTCTGTTTACACAGTTTCTTCTTCCACTTAGTGACGTCATAGGGCTACAAAACGTTGATGTCGAGTACAGCCGGTTTTGCAACTACTCTACACAAACAAAATGTATTCTTAATTGTGATTTGTTGTTTTTGAAAATAAAAGGTGATATAAATGTCCAGATGTTTCTGTGTTTTATTGGTGTTAGTTTAACTCACGTGCATGCAATGGAAAACAATTAGCACGAGTGTCGTCCATAGTAAGACACTTTTCTGAGTAAAATAAGGAAAAATTAGCTTTGATTTTCACCTGCACCATGCCCATTAGATGTATTTTAGAGGAGTGACTCTGACCCTTCCCTTCATTTGATTGTTTTTAATCCTTCCTATTTTCTGTAAAGCGATCGAAAATGGTCTGATTAGGAAGGTCAAATTTTCATAATTTCAATTGGGAAGGCACCATAAAATTTCATATGGGATATTTTATATCCCTCCAGTTCATACAGAATACCTAAACTACTATTCTCTCAACTAGTTTCTATCCCCTATTTAATTTTCCGATCCTTTTTGGAAGTAGTAATGTGAAAATTATAAAGTAGTGCAATTTTAATTTACTAAAGCGTAGATGTAATCTCAAATACCTTTTTAGTTTCTTTCACTACATTTGTTTCGTCTGATTTTTGGGGACATGACATTATACGGTGGCATGAGCGCATCTATTTAAAAGAGAATATCTGGACCAAATTAGAGTATAAGTATTGAATACGAAACTGTAGTAGGTAGTATGAAATACCCCATCCATCCAAAAAGAATCCATCTCATTTTTCTCTTGAAGTTATGAAATAAAGTTATTAGAGGTTACAATTAAATAAAATCTTACTTTGGCGCATTAAAACTTGAAAAAATTGTTTTTTTTTTCTTAGAACCCAAATTGAATCATTTACTTTTCGTTAAGAATATGTGTAAAATTACACGGGTCCGAACCGAGGTCCTCAGTAAGATAAACCATAAAAGATTTATAAAGCGTTTTGATGCAAAAATAAAATTAACTGAAATCTGTTGAAAGCAGCCCAACTCTTCCAGTGTGTCTAACTCATCTTATATATTAAAATAATTTGGTTTTTCTTTCGGCCGGCCGCCAGGCCGCACCCCCGTTCCGATTTGGACAAACTCGGTCTTGATTGAAAGCTCTCCACCCCTAGATGAGCCAATAATATATCACGTTCCTCCAAAACATTCCATTTTTAAATTATGCGGTTTTTTCGTTTTGCCCCCATGTTAACTCTATGGCGAGGTTCCGTTCGGGCGGCCGCCAGCCGGAACCCCTGAACCGATTTTGACAAACTCGGTCTTGATCGAAAGATTTCCAACCCTAGATGAGCCAAAAATGTGTCACGTTCCTTCAAAGGATTCCATTTTTAAATTAGAAACTTTTTTCAATTTGCCCCATTGTTTTCAGTTAATATTTTTACCAACACAGGCAAAACGTCTTTTAAAGAGCGTGAAGAAAATCTACTTTGATTTATCAAACTTCAAATGTTGTGGTTAGAAAAACCTAAAATTTGATTGAAAATATTGAACAGTTTAGCGCTGACGATGCAGCTTAAAAAAAGTAACAAATTATAAAAAATTTAAATGCGCTGCAAGCGTGTGGTAGTAACGAGCGAAGCTCGCATCAGCGCCAAAGGCGCGTAATCTAGCTGGTAAGACGCGGCTTTGCCGGGTCAAACCAGCTAGTTAAAAATACATTCCCTATTTCTTATAGCATCAACGCTGCCTTTATAAAGCGCGTGATTATAATTATTGAACAGGAGTGTACTGAAAGCACTTAAAAATTAGACAATAATGAATATATATATTTATTTTCTTTTTTATACTGGTGACTTTATTCAATCGTATAGATGGTGTATCTGAAATGGCGCGACTTATTTTGAGAGATGATAGGAGTCATAAAGACGAATGAGAATATGTAGAGAATAGGGAGTTGCAAATGTGTTTTAAGGGATAAAAATCACGAAAATTATCAGAGCAAGAGAAGATCTGGACCAAATTATAGTATATGTATTGAATACGAAAGTGTAGTAGGTAGTATGAAATACCCCATCCGAAATTAATCCATCTCACTTTTATTTTGAAGTTATGAAATAAAATATCAGAGGTTATATTAAAATAAAATCTTACTTTTGCACATAAAAACTTGAAAAAGTAAAAAAAAATGTGCTTTTTTTTTACAACGCAATGTAATTTTTTTTTTTTACTTTTTATTAAGAACACATGTAAAATTACTCAAAATGTCCGAATGTCCACAGTAGGACGTGGAGCTAGTAGAATAAGCCGGTAGAAGTTTCATAAAACGTGAACGCGTTAGGTTGCGAAATAATTGGGAATACTTGTGGAAATTCAAGATTTTGACTATTGGATATCATTGATGGGGTTATAAAACGCATTTCTTCAAAATTTTAGATTTTTTCGACCGTTAATTTTTTAAAAATTAATTTTCAAAAATTACGCTCGCTAGAATTGAAGGTGTGGCCGACGTGACGTCACTACTGCTTTCGCCCAAATCTTGTACCAATCAATAGAGTGTTTTCAGGTGACGTCACAACCAGTTATTTTCTTTTAACTGTGTACCTTCTGTAGGGCTTTTAACTGTTGCTAAGGCCTTTGTTTATCTGTTGCTAAGGCGGTTTTTAAGTATGGGGTCACGTGATTGCAAATGCTCCAATAGAAGAATTCCACGGCCAGTCATTTTCTGTAACTGTTAACCTCTGTAGGGCAAAAAACTGTAACATTTTCTGTTGCTAAGGCCGTTGTTAGGTCCGAGTCATGTGATTGAATATGCTCTATACTTTCGAAGGAAAGGATTTAACCATCGCTTTCGTACTAGTGTGTCATACCGAAGAAAGTATTACTGACGTCATGCGCCAAACCCCGAACCCTTCTTTGCATTGCAGTTTTTATTTTTTGAAAAATTAACATATAATCAAATTTTGAAAAAAAAAATTAAAAATATTTTTTGAAGAAGCTCCATCGAAATTCATTAAATTTAAAAAATTGTCCCATTCCCCTTTCAACTATCAGTAATAAAAGCCGCGTTCACAAACACCACTCTAACCGGGGAAAGGCAGAGAAAACCGGTTCTTCTTCCACCGCTCTCCCTACGCAGGGAAAACCTCACCGGACCATCCGTTGAAAATTCTCCCCTGGGCCAGAGCAGTAGGAAATGTTTTAATTGCACTAACCGCCTGTAGAGGGCGCTCTTGCTCGCTTCCCGTAATGTATTTCTATGAGCTCGTTCGCTTGTCACGTGATTCTTTCTACCCGTAGGACGAGTTAGACGATTGCACTTCTGAACGGGCTATTCTATTTCCTCACGGTTAGTTTTCGGAGATCCTTTTTCCCCTACTTTTTTAGCTCCTTCTCCGGTTGAACAGGTTGTCTGTTGTGAACGCGGCTACTACCTCAACAACATACGCTACTTCTTTCAAGAGCGCGTTAATATAACTCTACACAACTTTGGAGTCCATATTCTTGATTCAGGAGTCATGAAAATATTTATTTATTTATAACTTTTTTTTACTGGTGAGTAAGTTTAACAATATACGGGTGTATCTGAAATCGTTGCAGCAAACTTTGAGGAATGTTAGGAGCCATCAAGACGACTAAGAATTGGTAAAGAATCGCAAATGGGATTTAAGGGGTGAAAATCGCAAAAATAAACAAAGCAGTAAACTTTTGTAAATGTATTCAGAAAATTATATTTCTTTAAGGTTATGCTAAAAAACAAGGTAAAACGCTCGGTTCCAGTATTTATTACCCAAAAACGACTTGGATGCTAACAATTATAATTTTCTTAAAGCTTTACGAATGTACACTTGTACAGTTCCTGAACCAAATATTGACTCAATCCGTATTTTTATTAACCGGCTTTTGAAAGAAAGACAGACAATGTGCTATTTTACCCAGTTTAACATATATTTCTTGTCTTGGTTCGTCTTGATGAGTCCCTCAAAGTTTGTTGCACCATTTCCAGATACACCCTGTATAAAACTAAAATTTACAAAACCCAACGAAAAAATGTGTATGATTCTCTCGCCTAGGAGATATTACAATCCTGTTCAAGCGAAACAGAATAGATACACAGAAAAATAAATCACAAAGTGAAAAAAGGTTTAATTTAGTATACAAAAAAAAACAAATAACTGATTCAATTAATTACTTAATTAAGGTCAATTAAGAATTTATTTCTAGCCTCAATCGTTTGCCAGCAATAACGCATTTTACATTGCTTTTTGGCAATTTTTCTCTGCACTTATGCAAGAAAGGATTGTTCGCCCGTTTATTTCAACTTTCAACTATCGTTTGGTATGTCATAATTTTTCCATAACATAATTTTTCATCAGTTTTTAATCCCTCTGAAATTATTCCCATCCTTATTCCCCCCATGGCAATCAGTTCGTTTATATAGTGTATTATAAAATAACAGCCATTTGAGTGATGAGTTAAATCTCTATATTGAGTAGCACACTCGCATCCAAATAATATACCCTTTAGATGAATCCTAGAACAAGTCACCTGAAATCCCTACTCAAAAGCAGGATTTTAAACATGCACATTCAAATAACACGCATTAAACTATCCGAATAGAACGAGATCAATTCCAAACGATTTTATCTCAGTTCTTTGAAGAGAGCAATATCGGCAATCCTCAAACGCGGTAGCTGGCAAAAAAAGTATAGCATTCCGTTCTTCCGTATCCCTTTAGTTTAAAAAGAATATTATGCTTCTTTGTGTGAGCGGTGTTCTCTGTTCAATTTTGCATTGATGCAGGCATAGAGAAGTTAGATTCTGATAGTGCGTTGCTTTGACAACCCAACATGGCGGGTTAGGGTGTTTCAAAAAAATTTTTTTTTGAATTGTTGGATCGTACTTTTGAGGAGGGTGGAAAATCAGACAAGACTAGCTTGGGTTAAAACAGGAATAAAATTATTTATTACAGTAAGACAGAAATATTTATATACATTATAAGACGCCACCTGGCGGATCTAGAAATCATATCCTCACAAAACAAAGTTCCCCCGTACGGCACTAGATAATCGGGAGGAAATAGCGTTCGATTCCAACACATGCCCCCTTTTCCTCTCGATTACTTCAAAACAAGTACTATTTTACCTAGAAAAAATCCTATCACAAAAACATTGAAATTTATCACATGTTAACGGTTTAGTCAGACAATCAGACAAATTTTCTTTTCCAGAAATAAACTTCAAAGTGAAAAAACCCTTTTTTAAATAGTCTTTAACAAAATGATACCTAGTATCAATGTATTTGGTTTTCTTGTTTTCAACAGGGTTTTTAGAAAAATAAATAGCACTCTGGCTATCACAAAATACATTTGGCTTCATAACCTCCTTTCCAAAAACTTCACTTGCAATTCTGAACAACCATACAATTTCCTTAATCAATTCAGATAATGCAATATACTCTGACTCCATGGAGGATAGGGCTACTGACTGCTGTTTTGACGATAACCAGGAAATAGGAACTCCTCCCATCATTACAATAAAACCATTTACTGATTTCCTGTCATCTCGATCTGCAGCCCAACTAGCATCGCTAAATGCTGAAAAATTACCATCTGTAGCATAAGATAGGTTTATACAATAATGCTTAGTACTTATGACATAATTATAAACCTGACAGAGCATCTTCCAATGAATCGCGGAAGGTTCGTTGCTGAATTTTGACAACAGAGTTACTGCGAACATAATATCAGGTCTTGTCCTCGATGCCAAAAACAATAAACTTCCAATTAAAGACCTGTATGGAACATCTTTTAAAACTGAATTTTTGTCAGCAACTTTTTCAATAACCATACCGGGATTCAGTGGAAGTTTTACTCTAACATGAAGGATGTCTCTAAATACATCATACATCTTTTCGATGTAACCCTTTTGATGCATCAAAAAATTATCATCTTTAAATCCAAACTCAACTCCTAAAAATTTTGAAATTTGTCCTAAATCTTTAATTTCAAATTTTGATTTTAGCATTTTTATGACATCGTTCATGCTGTTTTCATCCATGGCAAAAATAGCCAAATCGTCAACATACACCATCATAATTACTTTAGAGTCCAAGTAATATACACAATTACAATTTTTCAACTTTTCAAAACCTAACTTTAATAACACTTCATTTAACGTAGAAAACCATTCTCTCCCGGCTTGGTGTAAACCATATAACGCTTTCTTTAGCTTTAAGACATAGTCCTTACCAAATTCTACAAAACCTTCAGGTTGCTCAATATAAGTTTCCTCGTTAAGATTACTATACAAGTAAGCACATTTAACATCAATGTGACGATTTACCCATTTTTTAAGTATGACCAATTGAATCATAAAAAACCTTACAAGGGTAAAGTTCACTACTGGCGAAAATACTTCATAATAATCAATCCCTTCAGATTGTCTGAACCCTTTAGCTACAAAACGAGCTTTATAAGACTTTATTTTTCCAAGCAAATCCCTTTTTAGGTTAAAAACCCATCTACTTCCCAACACCTTGTGATTTGTTGGTCTTGGTACCACTTCGTACACATCCCTAGATTTTTAAAGTAGTCACCTCATCTTTCATTGCATTTAACCAACATGATCTCTCTGGAACACTTTGAGATTCATAGAAAGATCGAGGAACTTTGACCTCAACACAATGAGCCTCAGCTTCAGACTGATCACTAGAGTCTTCCTCACCTGAAAATTCCTCCTCAATCTCTATTTCTTTTCCAGAAAAATCATAATCACCTGGGTTAAAACTTAATCCCTCTTTATCACAATATTTCTTTACATCATTTAAACTTCTAAGTCTAACGTTACTTTTTGGGTAGTAGAAAACTTCCTTTCTCCCTATATATTTACCCTTTTTTCTAGTTGTAACTTTTCTCACCCATTTAGAAATATCAGGAATTTCTTTAGTTTCAACCTCGGGTTCTGATTCCTCTTCAGAATCGGAGCTCACTTTAGACCCACTTGATTCTAAATCAAACAACGATTTGTTTTGATCACCCTTATCTGAAAAATTCAAACCCAATTTTGATTCATCAAATTTCACATGATTAGTTTCCAATACTTCCCTAGTACCTGGTTTCCAAACTCTATAACCCTTAGTTTTAATAGCATAACCTACTAATATTCCTTTATTAGCCTTCCCATTTAGCTTGTCTCTCTTTGGTTTTGGAACATGCATATAAGCTACACTACCAATAGGTTTTAGATGTCTAACAGAAAACCTTTTTCCTGACCAAACATTTAAAGGGATCTTTCCTTTTAGACTTTTATGAGGAAAGCGATTCTTTAAATAGTTCTGGGTATTTACTACCTCTGCCCACAATGTTTTAGGCAATTTCCCTTGATATAAAGAAGCTCTTGCCCCCTCAACAATAGTTCTATTTAACCTTTCGGCTACACCATTCATTTCTGGTGAATAAGGATTAGTCCTTTCTACCTTAATACCGCAATCCCTCAAATGTTCTTCAAAATACTTTGCACAAAACTCCAACCCATTATCCGTTCTAATCCTCTTAATTTTCTTACCCGTTTGCTTTTCCATTTCAACTTGATACTCTTTAAAGTAATCAAAAGCCTCGTTTTTATTTTTCATAAAATAAACTTGAGAATACCTAGAATAATCATCTATTATACTTAAGAAGTATTTAGCACCTCCCATAGATCTGACTGGAGCGGGTCCCCACACATCCAAATGAAGCAATTCTAAAATCTCTTTAGAAGAAATTTTGCTTATCTTCTTAAAAGAAGCTCTGTTAGATTTAGACATATTACATACATCACAAAACTTAGTATCACCAGTTAAGTTTTCAATACCAAATACCTGATCAGATTTAGACATTTTCAAAACCTCTCTAGGATTTTGGTGTCCTAGTTTTACATGCCAATACATAATGTCATTTTTGTTAACAATATACCCTTCTGGCGATTTACCACTTTTAATAACATCTGCATTCAAAGAATATAAATTATTTTCCAAAAATGACTCTAGGAAATAATAACCATCAGATCTTTTAATGACCAGTTTACCATTTTTGATATGTATACTGAAATTTGCCTTATCAATTAATCTACCAGATATTAAATTTCTAGACATTTTAGGAGCATACATAACGTTTTTCAATACCAAAAAACGTTTACCTGATCTTTGATGAACATTCAACTTAATATCACCGTGTCCGAGAATTGGAGTCGATCCCTGGGCGATTTTTGCAGAACTCGTTTCTTTACTTTCAACGTAATCACTGAACATGCTTAAATCATTGCAGAAATGTTCTGTAGCAGCTGTATCTATCACGAAGTTCACTATGTCCTTGTCTACAACCATGGCTGTTGAGGCAATGAAGACATTTGAGCGTCCTCCTTGGGAGGTAGAGGGACCACGAGAGGGACCTTTGGTAGACCGTCCTGCATAGTTCTTTTAGGTAGGGGTTCTGTTCCGTCCACATATCCAAATAACCCCTGATGCATAAGAAGCATCTTCAGGTTGAATTTCCATGATCTGAAATTATCACGATTCAGCTTCTCAATCCGGAACAAACTACTTTCCTCACCGGAACTCATCCTGTCGACAATCCAATCGGTACTTAAATCATAATTCCACCATACAACCACGAACTTCCATACAACCACGCTCTGCTACCATTCTGTTGGATCGTACTTTTGAGGAGGGTGGAAAATCAGACAAGACTAGCTTGGGTTAAAACAGGAATAAAATTATTTATTACAGTAAGACAGAAATATTTATATACATTATAAGACGCCACCTGGCGGATCTAGAAATCATATCCTCACAAAACAAAGTTCCCCCGTACGGCACTAGATAATCGGGAGGAAATAGCGTTCGATTCCAACATGAATTTCACCGATGCCCCCCCTCAAGTTGTTACAAATACTAAAACATTATTACCTGCAAATTTTCAGGTCTCTAGGACGATTTTTGACCCCCGCGCCCTTCAAAAGTAGGTTTCCCATGTTAAAGTATAGGGAAAATATTGAAAATATCGTCATTTTTGGTTCTTTTCAATTTTACGAGCCTGAACGCAGTCAATATCGAATTAAAACCTATACATCATCTTTGGGACATCATTGCCTCAAGATCCTATCGGAAAAATATTCTATGACACCTACTGGGGGGTAGTTACAAGGGGTGAAAAGCGAGCTTTCACCGAAAAACGAGGATGCTTGCCGGCGCTTGCGGCGGGAGCTGGATGGAGGCCTCTCATGGGGGGTCCAGACACAACTCCCGCCAGATAGGTTCCAAATGACCAGGTACCTTAGGAAAAAGGTTCAATAAACACTTAAATAGGCTTTTATCCAGGTCCCTCCGCAAACGCCGGCGAGCATAACCAGCACCCGCGGCAAGCATCCTCGTTTTTCGGTGAAAGCTCGCTTTTCACCCTCGTGTAACTACCCCCCAATAGGTGCCATGGAATATTTTTCCGATAGGATCTTGAGGCAATGATGTTCCAAAGATGATGTATAGGTTTTAATTCGATATTGACTGCGTTCAGGCTCGTAAAATTGAAAAGAACCAAAAATGACGATATTTTCAATATTTTCCCTAATACTTTAACATGGGAAACATATTTTTAAAGGGCGCGGGGGTCAAAAATCGTCCTAGAGACCTGAAAATTTGCAGGTAATAATGTTTTAGTATTTGTAACAACTCGAGGGGGGGGCATCTGGGAAATTCGAAAAAAAAAATTTTACCATAGACTTTCGAAACACCTTAATGGCGGGTAGTAGGAAGATAAGTACACAACGTGTTAAGTCCCATAAACTGGTGGTAGTAGCGAAAAAATGACTATCTTTAAGGAAAAAAAAGATTTGAAAGAATGGCGGACTAATTCCCAAATTAAAGAAATCGATTTCAAATCATATGTACTGCTCATATAAGAACACTTTTTTTTCTTTTGTTGAAAAAAGCACCTAAGCCCGTAGGGCACTTATCTTTGATTAACACAACTCAAAATACAAAATCAATAACAAGTGAATTGTTTGACAAGGTAATTTTTTAAAATCAGACATTTATTAATAAACTTAAACTAAAAATAAAATATGAACTTAAAATTTTAATAAAGCTTACAAGCTGCGCATCTGGCTCAATATGTTTGTACATAAGACTCCTCGTTCAATATAGCCGAGGTCTCCTCCAGTTAGATAATTTGATAGCAAAACAATTTAACCTTATATTGCGTTGTAAACACCTTTTTATAACGATCCCGATTTAGGGATCCCTATTTTACAAAGACTGGTCATAAAAGTACCAATTACTTTTCCACAATAATAGTAAAGAGATTCTACTGCCGCATCAATACCATCCTAACAAACTCTTGCCCACAGAGAAAAAGCCGAACAGAACGCTATTTTAAAATGGCATCTTAAGGTAGAGGGCAGCACTGCAAATATCTGTGATTGACATAGGGGTAGGCTGTATTATTTGGTAGTCAAGGCTGTGATTGGCTGTGACGTGTTCATTCAATATGTCACTTTCGGAGGGTCGCAAGAGGATTCGAAGATTAAGATTCATTTTTCTCCGCCTCTCGTAATGTAACAAGGGCGACGAGGGTTTCATGAGTAGTAGATGCGATTCCAGATCCACCAGGGCCCCGATCATAAAACCTACCCAATGTTTTTTTCGATTTCCAATATCGCCTATGACCAGAGATATTTCTAACTCCTCTGAGAGAGTATTTCACTCCTTGAAAATCGGAAATACTCTTTAAAAAATTTGACAGGAGAATTTTGACTCTTTGAATTTTCACAAAGGTTTATCTTAAAAAATGCACCGCGTGCCCCACCGAAATCAACAAATAATATTTTTCTACTCAAAACACCAACTAATCTCAGCGGAGACATTTTCTCCTGGACAAAGTCAATTGCCAAAAGCCACGGCACCCTAATTATCATACTTTTTAATTGTGTTTTCATACAGCCATAGTAATTTTTTTTTCATTTATCGTTCTGATGCTAGGGAGTTTGATTGCGGTTTTCGTGTCTCCGTATATGTAGTGTTCATGCTATTTCCGTATTTCACTCCTCATAATTGAATTTCACTCCTCCTAAAAAAGTCGAGGAGTATTTTTACTCCTCCAAAAAAATCTGTCCACTGCCTATGGCCATGATGTCTCTGTTCTGGTACTCTTTGCTCTTACCTTAATTTTAAGTTAAATTTACAGTTCAGCCTTTTCCCTGTAACTCACATTGCTTTGTGCAGTCACGCTACTGCGTAGTACATTCAGATGCTCAAAGTGCATTCTACTCGATAATAACTCAACGCATGTACTTTTCTGTTTCGGCTGGCATTACTCATGCATTGGATTTAGTGGCATCTTAAAGCAACACCATGCTTATTTGTGTTCAGCATTCCTTGGAGAACCTCGTACTAGGATTGAGATCGTCTTCTCGTTGGTTGCATTGCTTTATTGATTGTTACCCAGAAAAACCTGACGCGAAAACCTTTTTTGTTGAAGATTTCGGTTTGTAAATGCGCGTGAGGAACTGTTGAAAAGGCGTGATTCAGTAGTCTTTTCAATGTTTTGAATATTCTGTCTACTGCATTATGTTACACTATCTAGTCTTTCTTTCAGATTTTAGCAGAAAAAATAAACAACGTAGTAAATAATATTTTTCATTTCATTTAACCAGGGCTGCGCAATTTTAACAGTGATGCGACCCAAAATTATGGTTACTTAACACGACACGGGCTAAAAATCTGTGTAAAAATCGCGGGGCTAATAGATGATATCCTCACTGCATATATAGAAATTATTATACAGAAAATGGGCTCAAATATATAGTGTGTATCCGCCATGCATTCAGAAGGTAGTGAAAAAGAGTTTAAGATTTGCTATGTTGGAAACGATTATAGGCGACCCCAAACATATCAGTTTTTCGTAAGCAACCGCCATTTCAGTCAGAACTCAGAATTAGTAAAATTAAGCTGATTAATAGGTTAGAACAGATACAAAGGGGGTAGCGGGAGAATTAATGAAATCCTAATAACTCTGAATGATCGAATGTTTTGGAAAGTTTGCATTGTTTTTTTTGTTTTTTTACATTTTGCCCCTGACGAGAATGTCTCATTAATAATCAGGTAATATCCGTCTTTCTATTTTGATATTTCTTTGTTGTTCTGATTGCTTTCCGCCAAATTTATCTAAAACGTTTCTTCCTCAAAACTCCTTAAACACTTTTCATAGAAACTTTTTCATAGACTCAGATTTGTCCAAATCGATAAGTCAGATGATAGATGCAACCTGAAACCTCCGGGATGACATTTCGAAATTCTTAAATTTGAAAAGAAGGTAATTAAGAATTTTCTTGAAACCCCACTCCTTAATCCACAAATGTATATGAATATAAAGAAATTCTCGTATTGAAACCTCTTTTACAATATTGCTTTACAGTATCATCAGAAAGAAGAGATTGAAGAAATGAGGTATCTTGACTTCTTTTAATAATCGAGAATTATTCATCAAAGCTCCCCACAAAGACATTTAATCCTTGGAACCTCACCGCTTCCATCCAGATATATGTTTCTCTGAGACTAAACTAACTACGAGAAAGACAGGACGCGAGAGAACTTTATTACCCATTATTTTCTCCACAGGGAACGCAAAAAAGCTAGTCACCACTTTCTTTGATATGCAAATACGCAAAGGCATCAATACTTCGACTGCCACACAAGCTGAACAAGAGAAAAAGGGGAAAAAAGCTAATTAAAATTCCTCGGATGCTCAGCTCACGTTTAATTGCCTTTCTTCGTTTTTATTTCAGACGCTTAAATAAAGAGCGTCTAAACTGAAGAAAACGGAAAGGGGGGAAAAAAGGGTTGAGCGAAAGAGATTTTTCAGTGGTTTAAGTAAAATATAAAAAGTGAGGAAAATACTAAAACATTTGTTAACGAATTTGTACGAGTACACTCGTTTCTATAAATTACGGATAATTTTATTTTTTGGAATAATCACACAAATCTTTGTTCTTCTTTATCAATAAAATTTACCTATACGCAGAGATATTTTTAATTCCTCTGAAAGAGTATTTCACTCCTTGGAAAATCGGAATTACTCTTTAAAAAACTAGACGGGAGTACTTTAACTCTTTGAATTTTTCATAAAGGTTTAACTTGAAACTTAAGCCACAGCATACTAATCATCATACTTTTAAATTGTGTTTTCATACAGCCATAGTAATTCTTTTTCATTTATTGTTCTGATGCTTAGGGAGTTTGATTGATTGAAACCCAAAATAGGGCATCCTCATTTTTTTTTTTCAATTTCATTTTGTCTACTAAAAAGTAAGCGTTTTTAATAGAAATTTTGTCTCTGTATATGTAGTTAATGCTATTTCCGTATTTCACTCCTAATTGAATTTCACTCCTTCTAAAACAGTCAAGGAGTATTTTTACTCCTCAAAAAAAATCCTAGGAATAATACTGGCCCCACAACTCCTACGTTTCCAAAAATTACGGATAATTTTATTTTTTCGAATAATCACACAAATATTTGTGCACACATAGGATCTTCTATTAGAGGAAATATGTGGCCCGGGATCAAATAACCCCAACACAACTATGTAAAGGGGTACAAAGGCCCTCTACTGATGACGGAGACGGAGTTCTACACACATTCGGAGTGGTAGAAGATATAGTGCTGTCCTTTAAAAACAACCCACTCCAAATTGTACCCTAAAAACAACCCATTGAGATTTTTTAATTAAATGATTAAAATAATTTTTACCATCTCATATACCCTGTCTTTCTATGCCCTTTAGAGTGTCAGGGGTGTAAAAACTGGTCAAAGAACGGTTTATTTACTTATTTTTTAAACAAGCTGAGATAATGTAGATTTTTGGCAAAAAATGGGCTTCAGATTTACAGATTTTGTAAAAATGTATGTTACAAAGACTTTAGAGCATTTTTCGCGCGTTTTTATGTTATCCCATTACTATGAGAATAAAATATTAAAGTTTTAGCTCAGTCGGCCAGTCAGAGTCCTTCTAGGAAAAAGTGGTTTTTTTTCAAATTCTTACTTAATTAATTGCCTGCCAATTTGTAAAGGATAGTTGGAATTAAAAATGCTTGCACTAAAATGTTAGGGAGGATGAGCCGCTAGTACAGTTTTTTTGTTCAATTTAATTATCCTTTTTATTAAGCTTTTAATGAAGAAAATATGAAACAGTGGTGTTTTTAAAAGAAAAGCACTATATATCCTTGTGAGAGACAATTAGGAAAAAATTCCCTGTTATTTTTAAAGGGTAGTAAGGTTCTTCAAGTCCATGCATGATTTTTTAAGTTGTGGAATACCTTTAAGTATGATTTTTAGACGATATTAAGTGACACCTCCTCAATCTTCATTTTGGGCGTATTTTAGCTATTGGATCCTATTGGTGGGTGGTACCATATTTTATGTGGCATTCAAATGTGTTCGTTTCATCTCATGTATGAAGAACCTAAAAATATCATCACAGAAAAGATTTGTGTCATCCCCAAAAAATTTCAATTTTCCTCATTTTTTGTACACGAGTGTATTATAAGGAATACGTGAATGATGAGGACATGAGAAGTTTCTAAAAACTTAGTCCTGTTTGTAAAGTATTAAAAACAAGAAATTTTTAGATAAGTTCTTAATTTTTTTTAGTATCCGCCTACCTTCGGGGCCAAATTTTTTAAAAAAGGTACTTCTAAATTATTTTTTTATTATTTTGGTTTCAAATAGGTGCAGAATGAAGAAAAACATTGAAATTTTTGAGACATCAATTTAATTTTTTTTATAAATTGCTCGTTTTGTGCAAAATTTAAGTGAATTTTAACTGAAACCCCTAGAACTGTAGAAAAAAAAGTATTGCTTGAATATTAACAGCATTTAGTATCAAGATAAAACCAACAGTTGTCTTCAAAATGAACTATTATCTAATGTGAGGTTTGAAACTGAAAGGTTTCACATGGTAGAATATCAACAACCGTGGAAAAAAAGTAAAATTCGCCTGTCATTTTTTACTCTAAACATCTAAAAATAAATATTTTTTAATTCACACTCAAACCCATAGTCTATATGATTCCTTACACTGTCATAAACACATAGTTAAAATTTTTAGCAAATATCTTTAATAGAAATTGAATAATCATTAAAATGGTGAAGAGTTAGTAAGCAAAATTTAGTTCTGAGAAAAATGCCTTCAAATGTATTTTTCTCTATGCTTAAGTATGCTTACACTATTTTTGTAATTTCTGTTACTTTTCTTCTAATTCTCTTAAATTTAAAAGAAAACCAGTTTTGGAAACTGCAAAAAAGTATCTACTTAAATATATGAAAAAAATACTTTCGATAAAATCATAGAAAATTGACATTTTAGGGGTAGGCGGATACCTGATTTCAATCTATGTCACCACTATTTAGATAAAGTAAAATTATAATCAAACTTCATTTAGATAATGCTTTAAGCATAACTTACTGATACGGCATCCATACCTAAGTCCTAAATTGGATCAACTGATCCACTTTGGGACCACCTGTAGCTATTGTGTAGTAGTACTACAAAGGTTAGCCAGAATCCGCTTTACCAATAAACTGTATTGAATGTTCTATTCTCATTACACCTGAAGTAGAATGCTTATCAGAATGTGCTGTCATCTTTATGTTTTCATAATATTCTTATTGTAATTATACTAAAAGCTTTTCGTCCACATTTTTATTAAAAATAGCAATTGTACTAATTTTTTTTCTGCTTGTAATTTTTTTTTAAATTTTTTATTATTAATTTATTTATATTAGGAATAAAATTTACAAAAACCAAAGAAAATGAAACAGATGATTCTCCTATGGGGCTTTAAAAAAGTCTCTCATGAAATAGAATAGATACACATAAAATTAAATACAAAGTAAAAAAGTTAATGCAGTATCATCAAAAACAAATAAGATGAAAGAAATGCAACTATTTTACAATTACATAAATTATATTAGCTGAAAGCTAAATAATATTTATAAAGTAAATATGCTTCAATGAAGTGAAAAATATAGATCCAGGTCGTCGATATTAATTAATGAGTCGAATAAATTTATTTTAAAAACGGAATATTGGTTAATGCTAATTAGATTTAAAAGTGGACTATATATATTGTGTAATTTAGGAGCAAGGTAAAAGAAAAGTATGCGAAATATTGATTTGGAAATCCTCCGGATTTTATAATTTGCTTTTTACTTTTATGTTAAAAAGGGGATTATTGCGATAAATTTGGAATTCCCAAAGTTAACTTCTTTCATTTGCATTTCCACAAAATTATTTAAGTTAGAAATATGGTTACTGAAGGAAACGTCAATACAATTGTGTAATTTTTTATTCAATCCAAATATACCTAAATTATACGATAAAATGTCGATTTAATTAACACCGTTCAACCAATAATATTGTGTGCAAAAGAGCCTTTTAAATACTAGTATAAGCATGTTAAAACATTCGGCTTCTATATGTAAAAAATTATGAAAAGATCAGTTACTTAGAAATAACTTAACCACAAAGAAGTCGCAATAAAAAGACGAAAATATTCCGAACTGACTCCCTTGCAATTCCTTCTTATCGAACAAGAAGACAAAATAGTCAATGGAATTCCCTGTCCGGAAAATTCCATTCAAAAGGGGAACTCACAGGTAAACTGCCAAAAATAAACTCTCGAAACAAAACAGTTTTTCCTCTGTGGTAGTGGCAACAGCTGCATCGTTTAATTAGAAGCCATTAGCGGATGTAAGGAATCGGAACACACAAAAGAATTCGTCTCACTCACTCTCAGATCCTTCGATTCTTTCTCCCATTCTGTTTCGTTTGGCTTCGTCTTGATTCGCCGCGAAAACAAATCGGTTGTGAGAAGAAAGTTTTCCTTTTTTATTTCTGTTCCGTTCGATGGCAACGGGGGAATAACCCGAGAATGAGTGGGCGAATAAGCGTTGCATTGTGGAGAGAGGTGTAAACATGAAAAAGAAGCCACTGGCTTTGAATAAAAGAGGGTGGGAACAATAATTACATTTGTAGTGACTCAAGGTCCAAAAATTAAAATTAAGATTAAATTTTGGTCTTTGTTGGATGCTTTATTTCTGTGGTATTTGTCTAGTATAGTGAAGTGCAAAAAACTAAAAGTACGAATTTTGATTCTTGAAAGCTACAAAAAATTGGCTTTTAATTTATTGCCAACAAACCATGATCATAACTTCAAGTGTTTTGATAAACTACTCCACAAATAATTTCATAATTTCCATTGCTAAAAAATTAAAAAGGAGGTTTTTTCTTTTGATAGGTCTTTTAAATTTTGTTCTGTCACGCTGTGTGTGTGAGTGAGAGAGGGAATATTGGGTTAAATTTTTCTTTTATTTGGAGTTAATTTGTGAGGGGCTCTACATGTAAAGTTTATGGTGAGGACTTCGGGGAAATCAATAAAATTTTAAATGTCCTTGTAATAGGAGTACTTCAAAATTCAGCCATTTTGGAAAATGGCGTTATAAACATACTAGCAACTTTAAAAACCATCTTCACCAATTTCTCGTCCACAAAACCATATATTTAAGCACCTAAATGATGAGTACGACTGTCACAGGTCCAAAAATATATACAACATAACAATTAACAGTCTCAGCCATTTTGAAAAATGGGATCTAAAACAGTTAGCCATTAAAAATATCAGTCTGACTATTTCAGAAACCATTTTAATAGATTCCTTGAGCAAAATAGAATCGGTGTCGGCCATTTTGGAACAAGGCGAATAAAAAAGTTCAACCCTACTTAACCCATCAAAAACCCAGTGGTTTCTTACCCGCTGATAGGTTATTAACTCAATTTCATCTTACATTAATTTTAACTTATGTAATCTACGTATTCGTAATTTATTTTGGTATTTATACTTACAAAAAAAAATACGTGATTCTATAGCGTTTGGAATAAAGAATTATTAAATTATTTTAATTATTATTTAAATAGTTGTGAACTCTTAATATTAATCATTATCGAAGAATTTTCCAGAGGATGAAATATTTGAGACATTGCTACCCATTTGCTAAATAAAATGCCAAAAGATGAAAGCTCAAATTAATTCCATCCCTATGAGTCGCACAGCTTGAAGGCAATGGACATCTACACTTCCGCGTACATGACACAAATCGATCACAGAACGTTGAAAAATAAAAACTTAAAACATCTGGTATTACAGAGAGGAAATTGGAATCTTAAGCACCTGTAGAATTCCAATATCGAAGCAATACCTGCAGGCGGTAGCGGAGAATTATTTCGAGGTGAAATCGTTTGCAACTGAAATAAGTTGGAAGATTTGACGTGGCAACGTTGTAAAAACGGAAAGAATCTCGAAAGATTTCAAGCAATAAAATTGAGTCGCCTTGCTTGAGTTTATGTAAGATCTCTTTAGAAGAGTGGGGTTTTTTTTTCTACGTGACATTCTAAAGTGAATTGAATTTTCATTCATAAAAATACTTAAGAATATATTTTTATTTCGCTACTACTAGTATTTAGGGAAAATTGAAAAGCAAAAGTATGGAGTTAGGCTTAAAATTAAGCGACTAATGAAGAACTTGATTGAATTGATAGTTGATCTGTGTAAAGGTTTTGAACTTATTGTATCACTTGTATGTACTTAAAATATTTTACTTTTCTATAATTTAGAATACAGAGCTTGAGCTAAGAAATCTACTATACTGCTTACACTAGTAAAACCAAAAAGGAAAAATAGAATAGATTAAATGCAAAATTGTATTATAGATTATTAAGACAAACACACAATTTAGGATTAACCCCAAGTTGTTTTTTTAATTAAAAAACCTTTAATCCACTTAAATAAATATAGGAATCTTGTCATCATTTCTGTTTAATACTAGCTGTTCAGACAGAATAGGTACAAAAATAACTTTAAGTCAAGTTTGTAAAACAATACTAAACGTTAAATGTATCAACATTCTTACATAAAACAGTGAATTTCAATAAATATATGTATATCAAACCTAATTAAAGAAGATTACAGTTACATAAGCAAGAACGAAATGTCAAGAAGCCAACTCTTTCTCGACCCTACACAAACTAATCCAGAATTTCAGAAATTTCAAAGAATCCCAATTCGTGATCAGAAGCCAAAATAAACTCTGCAGCAGATATCCGAATTCATAACAAGAAGCCAGAACTCTAGAGATTTAATTAACGATTTCGTGTTGTATTAATCTCAATCCAATCCTAATTGGAAATGACAATGCGACTCGAATATCATCTTGCGTAATTAATTACAAAGCCGCCTTTTTGTTTATTTTATTTTTTCTCCCGCTTGGAAATAGAGTTTCAGTGCAATATCTCGAGGAAAAGTCTTTGGAGAAAGAAAATGGGGCCGAATTAAACAGTAGAAATAAGCCTGGTTTTATTTTTCCAGCTGCCAAAAGTGATATTTGTTTACCGGATACTGTGATTCTGAGTACTATATAAACTAAAAATTCTTTGATTGTCAAAAATAGTGGTGGTTATTAGAGGCAAGTATCTTGAGAAATGGGGTTTTAACTTGACATGTAAATGAGTTTGGAACGTTTATCATGGGTTATTTGTTTTAGATCGATAAGATTTTAGAGTATCTTGATGAAGAGAAGCTAATGTTTGACTAAATCAAATGTGAAAGTATTTGCTTGTATAATAAAATGTTGAGCTTGATTAATTTAAGGAAGTGTATAAAAGTTTTTAATGACGATTCTGCGTACTTAAAAGCGGCTGTAAGATAGTATCATTTCGCGATATTGGGATGCTTGAGACCTTCAGGACCGTTTGATATTTGACTTTCGATTTTGTTTTCTTGTTTCCATGTTCGTTTAGCTATTTAGAGTATTTAATATCACTGCTTAATATCTGTGTGACGTTAGGATAATTAACAAACTGCTACTCGATTAAAAAATAATGGCTGCGGAGATACTTATTGATGATTCTATCCCTAATGAACTAGGGGGCATCAGTTATATTTTTAAGAAAACCTACCCCTTTTTTGCAGTTAGAATTTTGAAGTATTTGTCCAAATGGGACAAACGTGTTAAAAGAGGTCAAAGAATGAGTTTGCACAGTAGTAGTTTATTTTTTGGATGAAAATTTGTATTTCCCATTGATTGGGAAATACAATATACAATATTCTTTTGAGAAAAGAATATTGTTCTATAAGTGGAAAAACAATATTCTTTTATGAAAGTTTCTTTTAATTTATCAATGTTGAGCGTAAGAACAAATTTGCATCGAGAATATCACCAAGGTATAGCGGTGCTACGGTCGTTTCGCCAAATCTGAAATTTCCTACCCCCACTTGTTGGCCTTACACAACACAAATCCCTGAAGTAAAAGATTAAACGGAAACTAGGGGGTAGAAAATTTCAGAGTTGGCGAAACGTCCGTGTCATACCGGCATGCGCGAGCATTGCCAAGGAGAGCAAGAATTAGAATAAGCACGAGAAGCATGATGTTTTTGTTAGAAAGAGAAAAGGAAAAAGGAGGATGATACTATGACGATGCTTACGATAGGAGAGATTTGTAAATGTTTTATGTAAATACCTTTAATTTATAATTTTCGAGTAAATAAACTACTAAACGATTTCTATAAACGTGGCTAACCTTAATTACGATATAACAACTTACGCATTACTTATTAGGCACATGGCTGACAGTCCGAGTCCTTTTCGGGGAGATGAGCCGTGTTCCAGAGAAGGTTTTCATTATTCATTAAATAGAGAAGCAATCGAACTCATTAGCTCGTTTACTTAAACGTTTGTGAAAACTTTCTTTGAAATTCATATTGATCGCCGTGAAACTTCAAGTTTACATAAGATTTCAATACAACAGTTTTTCTTGTAAAAACTTTGTATTTTACATTGTTTTCTTTGTAATAATGGGGCGAGAATTAAAGCTTTAGGAGAAATAAAGTTATTTCAGAAGAAAAAGGTCGAAATTCTTTTACATTATTACTAGTTTGGTGTATATCGATAGGAAACAACATAAAGCATAAGGACAAATACTTCTCATGGATTGTTATATATTATTCATTTATATTCCTAAGTCATCTTACTGGATTAAGTAAGATTTGTTTTAAGCCTGAACCGGAGAGTGAAAGAGACGATCATTTTTGGCATTAAAATTAATAATATAATATTTTACTTAAATACTGGTAGATAAATTGATATGCACTAGTATCTACTATAACCTTAATGGCGGTTTTAGTAGAAAATGTTTGCACAGATCATCTGTAAATCACGTAAACCAGGGTTTGAATTTAATGAAATTCGATCGCAAAAATCTTGTTAAGTTATAAAATTTTGAGTAAAATCGTGAAATTCTGCCTGACTTGAAGCAAAATAACTCATAATTGAATTTTTAGTTCAATTGGTTTCAAGTAAAAATCATGATTTCTTTTGAGCGGTACGGTTTTATAGTCCGACCGCAACGAGAAAAGCTTTGACAAAAAAACAAAACTTTAAAAAGAAGTTTAAATCTAAAGATAGTCACGCAGATTTCGCAAAGAAAAACGTTTTTTCAGCGTTTATGAATTACCATACCAATAATGTAATTATTATGTTCATCTATACAGGGTGTATCTGAACCGGTGGTACAAACTTTGAGGGATGACATGGGACTCATCGAGACGAACAAGAATTAAGAATTGGTATAGAACAGGGGGTCGCAAATGTGGTTTAAGGGGTAAAAATCACAAAAATAATTTAAATGAACCCTCGCAAAAACGTTCAGAAAAAGACATTTTTATAAGGAAAGTCTAAAAAACGAGGTAAAACGCTCGATTACAGCATTAATAACCCAAAATCGACTGAAATGCAAACAATTCTGTTTTTGTAGAACCTGCACGAATGTAAATACAATTCGTGAAGCAAAACTCTACTCAATCCGGTAAAGCTTATGATATAAAGAGAAATAAAGTATTTTTTAACCTGTTTTAATTAATTCTTTAGAATATCCTTTTTAGATCATTCTCAGAAACTCTTCTTCCTAAATCTGTGCCCTCGGATCTGTCTTTTATCAATAGCCGTTTAATAAAAATAGAGATTGAGTCGATTTTTGCTTCAGGAACTTTCCATTCGTACGGATTTTATAAACACAGAATTGTAAGCATTTTGGTTGGGTTTGGGTAGTAAATACTGGAGCCAAACGTTTTACCTTATTTTTAGCCTTTCCTTAGAGAAATATCTTTTAACGGATTTGCGAGAGTTCACAGCTTTAATTTATTATTTACGGGGTTTTTACCCCTTAAACCCCATGTGCGACCCCAAATCTTGTACCTTGCACTTGGGGAAATCAGCTCTGTACCAATTCTTGTTCGTCTTGATAAGATATATCATCCCTCAAAGTTTGTAGCATGTTTTCACTCCTGTTACAATGTAGTACTACAAAAATGTAATGCAAAAAGGTTAATAATATTCACCACTATTAAAGTAAAAAAAATATATATTTATATATATTTTTAAAAAGTTATTTGGGAACACCACAATTTTATTAACTTAAATTTAATTTAATTTACTAATTTTCTAATGAGTCTTATTAAAAAGGTCTTCAGTTTATAGAGAGAGGTATTCGTGAACAACGTGTGTACTTTGATATTTACATACCCTAAGTTCCAAAGTAAGTAATATTCAGATATAATTTTAACTTACTACGATCTCTCACTCAGATACACCCTGTATAAATCACATACTGTTTCTTCCTTGAGTAAAGGTTTTTACATATTAAACAACATGCTGCTTTTTTGACATGCTAAAATTTTTTAAATTTTAACGTAGTTTTATTGTGAATCAATCTTTATTATCAGAGTAAAACCGTATCACTTAATTTGAAACCAATAAAACTCAGGATTGGATTGGATTTCTACACCACACACCGCACTATTTTTATTAAAAATAGAAATTTAATGATCAAACTTTGTTGATGAAAATTTACTGTGCTATGTAAATCCTTCTGAAAAGAATTATAATGCTTGATATCGGCCCCTAATGATCAATTGAGTTCTAATGGGTCATTAAGAGATTGATAACAGTTTAGAGGTAATCTCTAATTATAATGTTAAATGAAATTTTCGATTAGCTTAATTGAGTAAAAGAGACTAATGTTTGAAAGTGATTTCCCCTCACCTGACATGATAAATAATTTCAAATACTAGTTCTCTTCATTTGAAATATTTGATGAAAATTCTGGTTAATAGAGCATTTTCAATCACATGACTCGGACATAACAACGGCCATAGCAACAGAAGGTTCTTACAGTTTTTTGCCCTACAGAGGTTAACAGTTACAAAAAATGACTAGCCGTGGAATTCAACTATTGGAGCATTTGCAATCACGTGACCCCATACCTAAAAACCGCCTTAGCAACAGATAAACAACGGCCTTAGAAACAGTTAAAAGCCCTACAGATGGTACACAGTTAAAAGAAAATAACCGGTTGTGACGTCACCTGAAAACACTCTTTTACGCATTTATTACATTATGATAAAAAATCATAGCCTTTTTTCAAGTAGTTAAAATTCAAACTTGAAAAAATTCTCCTAAAATATAACTTTGAATAGTAAACTTTCAATTGTCTTATTAGATACAAATTTAGAAAGATAAACCCAAATTATGATTCAAATAAAAAACCTTTTACGTATCATTTGATCTATAACTACAAAATAATTTGCTTTTGACTCCTTATATTGATCCAATTATTAAATTTTTCAACTAATAGTATAAAATTTAATATTCATTAAATAAAATGTTCAACGAACTTTTTAAATAAACTAGAACGATAATTAACTTAATTTTAAGTTTGAGCGCTACGTATGAATTAAATTTTTAAAGTATACTACTATTGAATTAAGTATTTGTTGCATAAGTGTGACTTTATGATATTCGTTCTACTCTACAAATTAACTTACTTAAACTCACTTGTTTACTGTCATTTGATTCCAAGTAGGTAGACTCTATTTAAAATACATCACACATCAAAAAATTTATTATTAAACTTGCTTAGCAATAGACGACATTAGTCATGACGTCACTTGCTTGTTTGGAAACGTAGATTCCATCCGTGATTGGATCCGTACGGATTTACTTCCAATCACGGAACCAATCACATTGAAATCAACACGTTTCCAAACAAGCAAGTGACGTCACACTAATGTCGTCTATAGTGTTTTTAGGTGACGTCACAACCGGTTATTTTCTTTTACTTGTGTACCTTCTGTAGGGCTTTTAACTGTTGCTAAGGCGATTTTTAGGTATGGGATCACGTGATTGCAAATTCTCCAATAAAAGAATTTCACGGCTGGTCATTTTCTGTAACTGTTAACCTCTGTAGGGCAAAAAACTCCCTCATTGCATATATGTGAAAAGTTTTTTTTTCACTTGTTTACTGTCATTTAATTCCAAGTAGGTAGACTCTATTTAAAATACATCACACATCAAAAAATTTATTATTAAACTTGCTTAGCAATAGTGTTTTCAGGTGACGTCACAACCGGTTATTTTCTTTTAACTGTGTACCTTTTGTAGGGCTTTTAACTGTTGCTAAGGCGATTTTTAGGTATGGGATCACGTGATTGCAAATTCTCCAACAAAAGAATTTCACGGCTAGCCATTTTCTGTAACTGTTAACCCCTGTAGGGCAAAAAACTGTAACACCTTCTGTTGCTAAGGCCGTTGTTAGGTCCGAGTCATGTGATTGAAATTGCTCTATACTCAATTTGAAAAATTGAGTGTTATGGAAGTGGAAGAAGATTTTGGCTATTCTTAATTTATTTATTTTTAATTTATATAAAAATATTTTTTTATAAAAAAGTGGTAACTTTAAGTTTGGTCTTACAGGAACACAATGTAAAATTTGTATATGCATGTCGTGGTTTCCAGAAATTTCATCTGGATCATTTAGTAATCATGACCAATTCTTCTTTTCCATTTAATTTATTAGAACATTTAAGCTATGTATTTATAAGTTGTTAACGCATCGGAGTGCAGAAAGGTGCAACCACCTTAAAGACATTAAATTTGGTTCTCCTGTTTTTTCATGACAAAGTAGTCAGCACCAACAGCCAGCGCTGCGGAAAGTAGCTTTTTTTGGTGGGAGTTCAGACCGATCAGGGTCCCAGGAGGGTGCCACCCTCACTTTTAATACCTTGGAATGTGTTGTTCCTAACAATTCCCAGAGAACCGTCTGGTTGAGTGCACAACCCAAAACAGACCGTTGAACCCAAAGCCTATGGGAAGTTGTTTCTTTAAATTTTAGTTTGAGGTTTCTCTATCCTCACATGTTTTTTTAATTTGAACAACTAAATTAAAATAATTACTCCGCAAAAAGAAGTAAAACCCGTCCGTTCATTTAAACATAAGTAATATAGTACATAAATAATTTAGATCTAATAACAACTCATTAATTCCCACCAGAGCAATTTAACCAGCATTAAATATTCAATGGAACAGAACAGAGACATCAGCTTTATCTTTTCACCGAACACGAGTTAAGATGTAACAAGGTGCATTTCGAACCGACAATAGAACTTCTCTGGATTAAGGGGCAGAGGAGGGAACAGGGAGCAGAAAAAAAGAGCAGTTCTATTAGAGAAATGGAACACGATGAGTCTTACTTCACGAAGCTTCGTTTTTCGTCATTGTTTTAAAAGCGGACGACGAAATGGCTCATGAATATCCAATGAGAACTGCTCTTCGTAAAACGATCTTTTGTTTAAAACCGTTTCCGAAAAGGGTTTAAGGAGCGATGCTCTTAAGCGAAAACATGTATAATGAATAGAGGCAGTTTGCAGCTGTTACGGCTTAATCCCCTCCTACGTTCAAAACCCATATCCCCCCTTTTCTCTAGTCTGTTACTCTGGGGGTTCTGTTACTTTCGAAATTACGGTCATGGAATTGAAATACTTTTCCAGGTGAATCTTTAGGTTAAATTATACCACTTGAAACACAATAATACTCTTTCTTTATTACAAATTCAGAAGATATCAGGAAATTCAGGAAAATAAACTAGCAATTCAACCAAATCTATTGTACTACATCAACTCTGTCTCTCAAATACTAATCTATAAACCAAACTAAATCATTACTAATTATCACACCAATTTCAAAAACCGCTGCCAAGAGAACTTGAATAAATGCACTACTGGATACTATTGCAGGTCACACAGGAAATTGTTACTAGTTCCATTTTCAACAGTTAGTACAATGTTCATCATTCTGGTGTTCAGGAATGGCCAAACTTCAAACCTAAACCATTTTCCCTACGACAATGGCTTAGGGACCGTCCATAAATGCATGATGTCACACTTTTTCTTCACATGACCCCTCCCTCATCACAAAATTTCACACTTCACCTTACCCCCAACCCTCTTAATGTCACATGTCGCGTTTTCCTACCAAAAATGTCAAGCAATAGATTGATAATGTGGTGACCACAGTCACCACTATAAAGTTAACCAAATTTAATTACATTTTAAATTTTGACTGAATCTTTTAGGAGTCCCTCGGTTTGTAATTCAAGACATGGCTACATTGTAGTTTAACCATAAAAACGTAGTTCTCGAAAGTTATATTTTTTGATTGGGCACTTCTAAATCGCCCAAATTATGTCGGTCAGACGGTGCAAGGAGGTTGCGTTAATTACTGGGCGGTAATCGAAATAGCATTGCATAGAATTTAACCGGGAAGAAGTAGTCACGGTTCTTACAACATTCCAAAGCTTACGACCCCTGAATATAAATACACTGTTCAGCCGGCCGAAAGCGGTTGCTTTCCAGTGGTCTCTTAATCAAAGCAATATTTCACTTTTATAACTCATCCCACGGTTTGACAAGAGTTTCAATTTTGATTAAATTTATGGTGAAAGTGGTAGGGATAATGGAGTACTAAATGCTGCGAATAACTTTCAACACTGAGACCTTAAACACCCTGTATATTACAAAGGCTGGAGTTGGCAACCCCTACTCTAGTTGGAAAAAATATAAAGAAAAGGTCAAATTTGAAGCAAGTAGAATGCTTTACCAATAAACTGAATGACGGTAAAATAAAAAAGATAGAAGCAACAGACGTGAACTCAAGTCCGATAATCTTTTATAAGATTTGGATTTGAACAGCCTCTTCTTTTGTTTCTGCTTCCCAAAGCGCGTAAAAGTGGTTTGAAGAATGGACTAAGCTTTAGTTTTGGTATGGATGAGAGGGCAATAAATGGAAGGATTCTTGTTTCTGTTTGGAGATCTTGTCAAAGAAAAAATACTTCGCTATTTCGGGATTGACTATTTCGGAAAGGGAATTTAAGAAGGTGTTTTTTTCCGATAATGAAGAAATATCATTTATTACCGATATTTAGATCCACTAATTAATTAACTGATGGAAAATTATTAATAACTGCAAAAGTTGTTGTGGATGAAATTTCGGCGTTGAACAGTTTAATTCCACAATGTTGTATTCTGCAGTGTTTAGTTTCACACTAATACTTACTATGTCTTCACTTAGAATTATCCTAATAGTATAATTATAGATAGGATTATTCTATAAACATGTAAGTATAGGGAAAAAATTTGAAGGATTTTGAATTTTTTGTTTCACTTGTTGGTAATGACTGTCTAATTTTATTTCCATCCAACCTAATTAAGTATACAAAGTCAAATAAACACTACAATGTTCTTTTAAATGTTCTTTCTTTGTAAATAAGTCCAAGATGGTGAATTTCAACATTTTAACACGTATAATAACACATTAATTTACACGGCTTATCACGCCTACCGCAAAACTATTTTTAATAAAGGTTTTTTAACACCACGAAAAAGCAGATTTGGAGTTTTTCGCGCAATGGTAATAACATGTACTAGTCTCAGTAAATAACCTTTTATTTTGAGAGAGATCGAGACAGAGTTGAAAAAAATGTGATACCAATCAATCGTGATTCTTCTTGACCTGGTGTTGATCTCAGACACAAGGTGGCGCTATTGTCTGTTCCTTAATTGCTATCCGAATGATTGCCAAGCCATCTGCTTTCTCGAGTTCCGATTCAATGGAAGTGAGAAAGTTCTATTTCCTTGCAAAAAAACTTTTTGGTAGAAAAGTTTTTTCTTATATGTTGTACAATTGATACGGATGATTAGGGTTTCGGTGACATTCATTAGAGTAAATTAAATCTGTTAAAAATGGATAAATTGGGTATTGGGAATTCAAGGATATCGGCTAAAATGTGTGTGTGGCACGGATAAGAGTATACCTCACCTCCGTGGCTCCGGTTCACAGGTGCCCGCTGGGTAACGCTGAGAAGGTAGTACTTCCTGCCTGCGTGAGATTTTTACATAAATTGTGAATATTCTAATGGATTTTCGACCGCTGAATTCGAAAATCTGGTCGAAATTTTAAAGAAAATTAAGTACTTTGATTTAAAAATTGATAAAAAATACACGTGACTTGAAACGCGATCTATGTCACATGTCATAAAGTTGGGCTTGTTTTGATTTTCACAATTTCTGTTTTCATCGCATTCGAGCATTTACTTTCTTGGTTTTTTATAAAAATTTTAGTCTCTTATTTAATCAATTGCTACGGAAATAGTTTTATCAATGGCCATATTTTCACTTTGTAAACGAAGAGCATTACCTATGACTCCACAACGCGTTTTCGTGCTATTCTAAAAGGGAAGATTTTTAATCATTTTTTTTCTAATTAAAAAAATACTTAAAAAAATCGGACAAATTCCTCATTCAGTGGTTAAGGATCATAGATTCAGTTCCCGCCCACTGGTTAAAAAAATATTTAATGCAAGTGTAAATACTGAATAGAAATTATTTATTTCAATGAGATATACGAGGTGTGGCTATTATATAACGAGACTGATGCTGTAAATCCCATTATTTTAAATTTATCTATATTTAATTACATTACCTTTAATATGCATCCCTCCTCTACCCCTAGACCACTTTTTGTGAATTTTCTGTTTGAAAAAAATTTGGAAGCCTTCGTATGTGACCTCCTTTAAAACTTTTGCCGGATTTTCTTTTACAACTTCAACACACTGAAATCCTAATTTTTAAAATCATATTTAAACTTGGTTGTTAGGTAAAAGTCCTTTGGGCAAGGTCAGGTGAAAAAGTTGGATGATTTAACTCAGGGATGTGGTATTTGGCTAGAAACACGACTTGACAGACACTACAGAATGAGCTGGAGTGAAGTCTTTATGGAGATTCAGTGACTTGCTATGCAAAACTTGTCTTAAACATTATTTGTCAATTCAAACAGTTTCAGCTATATGCACAAATACATAACAATTGTAAAATCGGATCAAAATACCAGCATTTTTAGTAATTTTAACTGTTTTTTTAAAGAGAAAGGGCTTGTAGCGGTGTAAATAATTTTCTATACCTTCGTAGCCATCTAGAAAACACTTAAACCCCTCAAAAACGCATGCACATGGCAAATATTTATCTCTATACATGTCCTTTCTTAAAAAATGAGTTTTTGTAGCCATTTTTTGAACTTTCGTATGAAATTTAACAAAAATTTGCTGCCTTATTATTGTGCACTTACCATTTTTCCGGCAAAATGGAACAATATGCTTTTATAAAAACCTACACTACATCCAGACGAATTTGTTTAAAAACACGGGGGTTGCTGCATTTAAAACATAAAGTTCCATACTAAATAACTGCCCAATGCTAAAATTTGTCACATGCTTAGTTCTTTTGTAGAAGCATCAGTCTCGTTATTAATAGCCACACCTCGTATTGATGGGCTAAAATTATTTTTTTTAAAATTATCTAATTAATAAATTAATTCTAAATTCTTTCCCACTTACTTAGCTTGAAGTATTTCGGGGGCCAGAGATCAGTCTCTGCGCACTGCTAAAAGCGAATAACATCGCTTTCACCACAAACTTCCATTGAAAACCACCTCGACCTAACTCCTCCAATCAATACCACCCATTTCCTCGTCAGCAGCTAACAAAGCACCCGATAAAAGAGATAAAATCATCGGGGCACCATCAACCACCCGTTGATATTTACGGGGGAATATTAGCAGCCATTCCGGCAGTCAACCGAGAGTTATGGAATACACGATGTAAAGTGGCGGCCATAAATAAGGTCATTGAGCGGTGACCGCCTTGTTTTATCCTAGTCAATATTGTCGAGTTAATCATTATTGCTGGCTTTATGCTCACTATAAGTTGAATCGTCAAAAGCCCAATAATTAATAGGCGAATTAACTTTTTATTACCAAGTTTCGCTAGTAGTTACGCTTTTTTTTGTATTAATTAAGTAGTAAAGTTTTGTACAGCTGAGGAAAAAAAAACGTTACAGTAGACTTTGCGGGAAAACGGGTGGGGTTAGAAAGATGCTTTTGGTGTCATTTTTCAGGATTTAGTGTATGCTTGAAAAAATTAATTGACTATTTTTCTCTCAGAGGTCGTCTTCTGGTGCAGCGCAATAAAAACTGCATCTTTTTTCATGGCGACCCTCAATTTTTATTCGATTTTATGAAAGATCATAGTAATTTAACCCTCATCACCGAGTTTCATTTAATTTGGACGTTAAACAAACCCATGGCAGACCGTCAAAATCTGAAAAATTCATATTAAAAGCCTGAAATTAGTCGCCAACACCCGACTGCCAAACACGGATTTCTGACAACCTACCAGTACTAGTGAACCGATTTTCATTAATATTTCAGTTTTAAATTGTCGAATCATGAGATAATGTTATTTTTAAAATTTTTAAGCTTTAATAAGCATATAAATATTATGATTAAATTATTTTAATTTTGTTTATTTATATTAATTTATTAGTAATTTCAAAGTCAAAAATCGCACTGAGCTAATTTTCGTGTTGTTTGAAAACGCGCGAATAAAAACAAAAACGCAAGAAGCGCCAAATCATCGATAAATTGCCAAGCCTAAAAAATAACTGTAACGTTTTTTTTTTTCCTCAGCTGTACTATGACTTATTCACAAGTTAAGAGAAATCCTATGAAGGCTCTTTTTGGTAATCTTGGTCAAAGGCATAATGGTTCGAAAGAAATGGAAAATTTTATATACATTTTAAAATTTTGTATAACAAGTAGTGACTAATGCTCAGCTCATTTTTTTCACACAATATCCTGATTTTTAACAAATATACTCCCACCACACCACCCTTACAGAGAATTTCCCTTTCTCAAAAACATTCCGCACCTATCCCTGAAAGAGGGACATCAGATGATAAGGATTCAAGAGGGTTACAAGTCAATCGTCAGTTTAAAAAAAAAGAACTAGTAAAAAAATTGCAGATTATTTACTTTTTCTTGCTGAAAACGATCTTCCTGCTTCGCTCTACACATGAGTGCAAAGAGGAAAAAAATTAACTACCATCATAGGGAAATATAGCCCCTTGGATTTGGTGAAATCGAAGTCCATTCATTGTATTTTTCGATTTTTTTCAACTGTTCTATACTTTTCGATATACATATTTTTTTGATGGTTTTCCTGTATTCTGAATAGAGCCGTGAGTATCCCGAAAAAATTTGGTGATTATACAGTGAAAATTTGTTTTCAATTTTCTCAAAACTACGTTTTTGGACTTATTCCCTTTCTCAAACTGAAAAATTGATTTTCCCTCAATTTTCTTTCTTTTCCCTCACACCATTCCTATATTTGGAGCAGATGCTGTTTTACCACCACTAGTATAGCTACCATTAAATACAACAAATACGTATAGTATCTTCATTCTAGTGTTCAGCATTAATGAAAATGAAGCTCAAAAAGCGGAAAAGACATTAGAAAACTTCTAAACACAAAAAAGATTGCGCTGTTAAAACTTTAAAACTATTCTTTCTTTATATTAGTTTAGAAAGTATTTTCCCCATTTTTCCTATTCAGGTGTGCTTCCAATAATTTTAGATATATACTTTTAGATATTTTAGATCAACAAGAAAGATTTGTTAATTGGACCTTTTAATCATAAACATTTTTTAATTCAGAAAAATTAAATTACATACTTAGTTAAAATTAGTTTGCAATTAAGTTAAGTAAAATTGTAAAATTTTACAAGGATCAGAATGTAAAATGAATAGATGTGGTATCCCAAGCAGCACAAGTTCAAGATTCGTCCAATTTTTATCACGTACTATGTCCAAATTTCGTTTATTTCCAGTTGAAGTTACGTAAACTTGACATATTTGGTACGAGCTGTGCTACTAGTGATATTTACATAAAGACATGAAATATAAACGCAAATCAATAATTTTCATACAGCATATTTCTCTAAATATTAAGCATAACAAAGTAATTGAAAATCCCTTCAAATATACCCCAAATAAATTAACAAAATAGACTCACCTTTGCTTTCAGTATTGAGTTTTTAATAAATAATCAGCAAGAAGATGTTAGAAGTAAGAAGATGTTAGACATTTACCCATGATCTAAATCAACGGTGGGCAACCTCCGGCCCGCGGGCCGGATCCGGCCCGCCACGTCATTTGGAACGGCCCGCGGAACATTTTAAAAATTGTCATGGAGAAAAGTAAAAAAGACTTCAAAAAGTCTCCAAAGGACTTAAAACACTACTTTTGAGGATCAAATTTCAAAATTTTTCTTGGGGAGAACCCCGAACCCCCCTTCCACCATTTGGAAGTCTGTTGTACAGTGTTTTTTCTTTGAAAATTCTGCCGCTTACAAGAAACGGCCCCCTTTGAATGTTCCCCAAAGTGGTTATAAAGCCCCCTGTCGTCCACTCACTGGACTAGTATATTATTTTTATACTGTAGTACTAGTTATTTATTTTTAGTTATAAACCTTTTGGCAGCCAGGAAGTGACGCGTGATATTATTTGGTGAGCTTTTAAAATTTGAAATGAAAAATGTTTTAGATCAATAGAAAATATGGAAAAAGTGTAGTTCTTTTTGTAAATAGCTAATTTTTGGCCGGAATAAAATTTATTGTGCTGTACCCATCAAGTTTCGCTCCTCTCAGATGTTAAGTGTTCGGTACAGCTGTCCATATTATGAATTTGAAACCACACCCCCACTAGTTAAAGGGGAAAATTTTAACAAATTTCCTGGGGGTGGACCCACAGCCCCCTCGAAATTCTGAAGTCTATTTATAATTTTTTCCCTTGAAAATTATGTGGTTAATAAGGAGCCGTTCTATTCAGATGTTATACAAAGGGTCTCAAAATGAGCAAAATCACTACTTTTATAGGCAAATTTTACTGGGGGTGACCCACGGACCCCTATTTTTACTTGTAGCTAGCTAACATCGTAAAGTTTTGACATTTTATGTGCAACATAGTTCAAATACTACTTTTAAGTGACCTAAAACTTAACGTAAAATGTAACTAGTACCTTAAAAATGACGTCGAGTCAATACCCCAAAACAAAAGTCTGATTGCGGTTTGTCCCCCAACCAAAAACTGAACCCCTGGCCCTCCACGTCATTAAAATCTTTGAGTTTGGCCCGCTGATTCAAAAAGGTTGCCCATACCTGATCTAAATTGTAAAGAAAGTTATTTTATAAAATTTGAAATATATATTACTTATGCGTGTTATTCAAATTATCATTTGTTACATTATTTTCTGTGGAAGCTTTTATTTGGGTTTGTAATTTTAAACTAATGTAAATTATGAAATGCTACTAATTAAATAAAAAAGTAAAACAGAGTATGAGCTTAAATAGTTTCTTTTTTGAAATTAACTTTAAAAAACGTAAACAAAATTAAAAAAAAAAAAACATTTTTTAACTAATAAAGTACGCTACAAAAGCATTAAAAACTCATAGGAGATCTATTTAACTACGCAGTTATATATAAATGAAAAAATTAAAATTATCCAGAAATAAAAACACAATAAAAATATAAGAGTAATATCTAATTCAAATTAATGAAACCAATACCCTATTTTTAAATCAAAACCTTTTTTATAATTGGAATAATAATAATAATGTCTTTAATACATTAGCTTTCGATCAGAAAGCACCCTTTTGGCTCCATATAGATATGAATTTCTTTTGGACCCGACAACAACATCAGAAATCACCAAAAAATTGCTTCATGTAGTTAAAACGTTTAAGAACTATATAGCGTTTTTCGTTAAATTTAGAAGAAATTTACTTGAAATAGAAAAAAAACTCGCGAATTTGCAAACTTATTTTTTAGGGAACATAAAAGATTTACGGAAAATTAGGGTTTGAATTTAATGATCATCCTTAATCGTCAAAACCTGGTTTCATGATTGAATTTGTAGTAAAATCTGGAAATCTGTAGAAATCTGGCCTGGTTTCATTATTTTCCATCGACCATCAGCGATATGGTTTTGAGCGATATGGTTTTACTGCGATAGTTATCATTAACTCACGATGAGAAATCGTTCAAAAAATAATACTCAAACAGCGCTAAAACATACCGTGAACACCTCGCAAAAACTGCCAGTCAAATTTTTCGAGGATAGACGTTCTTTTCAGTGTTTTTCAGAACATTTAATGTAACTCTCGATTGGCGATCTGGCCATCTTTAGTGCGACGAAAATTATTTTCATATTTCGGTACGTAAAATAAAACTCAAGAATTAATAATCACAGATTAGATTATCATTAAAATTACGATCCTCAGTGATGATTAAAGCGTGTGTTTTTCATATCTGGCAAAAAAATTAATTTGTTTTTTTTCCCGCCTCTATAATTATTAACTTCAAACCTTGCTAAAAATTCATCTTTTTATTATTAGACTTTTTGAAGTTTTAGAAGTATGAAAGACTTGTCAGACCACTAAATTACGGTGGCCCGTTCGTTGTGCAGCATGGTATAGAGGTTCCTGATAAAACCACTGAGCTATATAATAACCTGGAGGGCAAACTCAGCGTGACAAAATGAACATTGAGTCATAACACGAAGGGGTTAGAGGACATATGAAGGTCAAGTTCCCTTCATTACTTGCATGTTAAACAGAATCCAACTTAACAAGTTAAATTATTTGATGAAATGGAGCGCATAAGCTATAGAATGATTTATTTACAAAGTTTCTTTTGGAAAAACAATGAAAAAAACAGAGTTAAATAAATATTAGTGTTTAAGGAAACTATTTTCAACAAACGCTTACCTTATTTTGGCATTGCTCGTTCTATTTGGGGATAAAAAAATAATGAATAGCCTGTTTTAACATTTATTTAAAATCCTTTTTATTTACCTAACGTTTACTTTAAATCCTATCAATATTTTTACAGTTATGCGTTGAAAAAAATGGGATTACACAATGGGATATGAATATAATCACCAGTAAATTGTGATCTGTAATAACTTGATAAACTCTCTTTTGATAACTGTGTACATGAGATCCATGGTTGAGATTTAAAAAAATTGAATCCCTATGCGGTTTTCATATTGTTAAAGTTTGCACTCCAGGTTTATTTATAGCTCTGTGGATAAAACAGACCAAAGAAGATGTGTTTTGGTCTCCTTTGATGCTTAAGCACTGAAGCGATCGATGGTTTTCAAAATTGATGGTCTAGTATAAGAAACTCAAATCCATTTTATATCCCCCACTCAATCTAACAACTTAACAGTGTTGTTTATCTGCAGATAAAAGGTGGATGAAACCCCCCAATAACGTTTCTTCCACGCATCCTCTTGACAAATGTGGACGGAATAATCCTCGGAGCATTTCGCTCCTTTTTACGACCGTTCGTCCTGCCGGAAAGAACACAGTTTCCTTCTGGAATCCATTGAGAGAGAGAGTAAAGATGGAGGATTTAGAGCAGTGGTTCCCAACTGGTGGTCCGTAGTGTTCGGCAACTAGTGGTCAAAAAATAGTTAACTACTAACTAGTCTGGAAAAATCTAGTTGCAACTAGTAGTTAACTATTTTTTCCTGGGACTAGTTACAACTAGTAGTTAACTGTTTCCCAAAGTAGTTAATTTGTCTATTTAATTTCATAACCTATTTTTTGCCCAAATTCTAATACATCTTTCTTATCTATATCACAAAAAACGCGCAGAAAGGGCCTTTAATTCTGGTTATGATATTTTGAGTACTCTACCATCTTAATTAAATTTGTTACCGTACAATTTTTTCTATATTTTGATAAAAAATTTAATAAGAATTTTTTTGAAAGTAGTTGAAATTTTGAAAGTAATTTCAACTAGTAGTTATTAAAAAAAGTAGTTCAACTAATAGTTGAACTAGTTTAAACCAAAAGTAGTTAAACTACTAGTTAACTACTAGTTGATCAGTAGTTAACTACTAGTTGATCAGTAGTTAACTACTAGTTGTAACTAGTTCTAGTTAACTAGTGCCGAACATTAGTGGTCCGTAAGAGTTTTAAAAGTGGTCCGTGGGAGGGGAAATACGATAAGTACAAATTAGAGCGAATAGAACAAGAAAAGATTGAATTATATCCATGACGATGACTTGTGACAGAGTAATTTGTGGGGATAATAGCCACCACTAAATTATTTACAATACTTTTGTGTACAAAGTGAAAGTAAGAGCACTGAAAAAAAAATCAACTACATTTTTGTAGGTCTCGAAGATTTAATTAAAACAAACAAAAATTCGTAACTCGAGTGAGATATAATTAAATTTTTCTTAAAATAGAGTTACAATTCAAAGAATCCTATACGTTTGTATGCTTAATGGGGGAAAATTATTTTCCATCTTGTATTTTAGTGAGGGTGTAGGACTTTAAGCTATAAAGGGGTGGTCAGTGAAGATTCCAATTATAAACTTGCTAATCCGAAGACTTCTCCGAGTCTTCTGGGAACCACTGATCTAGCTAGAATCTAGCCCTCCCTAGGGAACAAAATAGCCTTATTTCGAGTAAGTAGAAGTATTCAGAAGGCAGTGGTATTTACTCTGGGAAGGATGTAAAAAATAGAATAATTAAAAAAGTGGTAAGGTCCTCGATGTCGATGAAAAACGATTAGGTGTCTTTATAATTATTATTAAAATGGCAAAATTCAGTCTTCAATAGTTACTTAAAATTCAATGAAGCATGCGTCCGGATGGCCTGAGTGCTAGAGCGTGAGGCAACCAAAAAAGTAGTTCCCAGTGTGTTGTCTAAATTTTGAGAGAAATTAAGAACTTCAATTTGGAAATATGATTAGTTTGTTAAACTATGTATATACAGGGTGCATAGGAAAGTGCCTTTAACCAGAAAATACTCTCGAAAGGAAAGAGCTAAAGCTATGAAAGTTTCACGAAAACATTTTGTGCTTTATAAGTAAAATCCAGAAATACAGAATTTGTTACGATGAGCTTACTAAGTCTCATATAAACCAGCGAAAAAACTATCAGTGAAAAATAAATCACCAGTAATTTTTTTTCGGATATTTCTGCATAGATTTATATATATTTAGATGACAGGTACTTGTGAAGCCTTCTTGGCTTGGTATTAGAGTGTGAGGTTTCCAACCTGAAGGTTCTCAGATCGAATCCAGGTAACAGCCGAATCTTTTTTGTACTTTTAATTAAATCCCTAATAAGAAAATTCACTTTGATAAATAGGGATGGCTTGAACGTCCTTGATGGCTCAGCTGGTAGAGTGGTGGTCCTGCTGTGCAAAAGGTGCTCAGTTCGAAACCTACTAACCTAACAACCTCTAGAAATTTCAAATTCAGAAAGTTAAGAAAAAATATAAATCAAAAATCTTCCTTTTGGAAGTATTAATTTCTTTAAATTTCATCTTGAGGTAAAGTACGCATCTACTTTAACTTGAGAGCGATGTGAACCCAGTAGCGTAGTTGGCATAATATCTGCCTTCGGAGCAGAAGGTCCCCAGTTCGAATCTCAGCGAAATATCGAGTTCATTTTTACAAAATTAAATAAGTTTTCTTGTTTGAAGAACGCACCAAAACAAAATACAGATCAACAACCGCCTACGTGCCGATGTGGAGCCAATGGCCCAGTGGTACGGAGTACTGCTCTGGCACCAAATAGGTTGGAGGTTCGAATCTCAGCGAAAAATCGAGTTTATTTTTACAAAATTAAATAAGTTTTCTAGTTTGAAGAACGCACCGAAATAAAATACAGATCAACAACCGCCTACGTACTGGTGTGGAGCCAATGGCCCAGTGGTACGGAGTGCTGCTCTGGCACCAAATAGGTTGGAGGTTCGAATCTCAGCGAAATATCGAGTTCATTTTTACAAAAATTTAAGTTTTCTTGTTTGAAGAACGCACCAAAATAAAATACAGATCAACAACCGCTACGTACTGGTGTGGAGCCAATGGCCCAGTGGTACGGCGTGATGTTCTGGCACCAAATAGGTTGCAGGTTCGAATCTCAGCGAAATATCGAGTTAATTTTTACAAAATTAAATAAGTTTTCTTGTTTGAAGAACGCACCGAAATAAAATACAGATCAACAACCGCCTATGTACTGGTGTGGAGCCAATGGCCCAGTGGTACGGAGTGCTGCTCTGGCACCAAATAGGTTGGAGGTTCGAATCTCAGCGAAAAATCGAGTTTATTTTTACAAAATTAAATAAGTTTTCTAGTTTGAAGAACGCACCGAAATAAAATACAGATCAACAACCGCCTATGTACTGGTGTGGAGCCAATGGCCCAGTGGTACGGCGTGTTGCTCTTGCACCAAATAGGTTGGAGGTTCGAATCTCAGCGAAATATCGAGTTCATTTTTACAAAATCAAATAAGTTTTCTTGTTTGAAGAACACACCAAAATAAAATACAGATCAACAACCGCCTACGTGCTGGTGTGGAGCCAATGGCCCAGTGGTACGGCGTGCTGCTCTGGCACCAAATAGGTTGGAGGTTCGAATCTCAGCGAAATATCGAGTTCATTTTTACAAAATCAAATAAGTTTTCTTGTTTGAAGAACACACCAAAATAAAATACAGATCAACAACCGCCTACGTGCTGGTGTGGAGCCAATGGCCCAGTGGTACGGCGTGCTGCTCTGGCACCAAATAGGTTGCAGGTTCGAATCTCAGCAAAATATCGAGTTCATTTTTACAAAATCAAATAAGTTTTCTTGTTTGAAGAACGCACCAAAATAAAATACAGATCAACAACCGCCTACGTGCTACTGTGGAGCCAATGGCCCTGTGGTACGGCGTGCTGCTCTGGAACCGAATAGGTTGGAGGTTCGATCCTCGACGAATCATAAACGGTCCTGAAAACCCTTTTATTTTGAATTGTCCTAAGCGTCACAGTTACGGTTGCAGTTAATTTTAAAGTTACGGTCACAGTTAAACGGGCGGCGGATCAAAATTTTTGGATAAGTGTGGGGTGTCCAAAGACGGGTAATGGAGCCAAAATATTGCATTCTAATAACTTAGGGGGCCGTCTCCAAATTGCACTCCGTTAGGGGGTCGTCCACAAATTGCAAATTGTTCCCTGGGGTTAAAAATTTTTGGCAAAACTGGCTTCCTGACGGACCTTTCTCCGCTGGCCCCCAGGGCGAAGGGGCTTTCGGGGGTTATCCGAAGAACCCCCTAGGCCCGCGACCCCCCGGGGAGCAGATCAGGTCCGCCAGGACGACCTCCTCTCGTCCGAGCCCCGACATCTTCGACGGGTGAACGGACTCGACTCGGTCACCAGTTTCTGTCCCCTAGGTCAGCTGCGACATCAGGCGCTCGAAGAAATTAATTTAATAATTTTAATATTAATTTATATAATTTACTACTAAGAGTATTATTATTATTTACTATGAGGAAGATATCACATATATTACATTAGAAGTGGACTGATAGAATGTTAGGTTAGTAGGTTTTGAACTGAGAACCTTCTGCACAGCAGGACCACGACTCAACCAACTGAGCCATCAAGGACGTTCAAGCTATTCCTATTTATCAAAGTATTTTGGAATTCTTTTATTGGATATATAACTAAAAATACTAAAACTTTCGGCTACTGCCGGGACTCGATCCGAGGACTTTTAGGTTAGAAAGCTCACTCTCTACCTCCAAGCCAGGAAGGCTTCACAAATATCCGTCATCTAAATATACATAAACCTATCTATAAAAAAATTAAAAAAAAAAAATAAGGATTTTTTAGTGGTGATTTATTTTTCACTAAAGGAGTGTTTTGCTGGTTCATATTAGACTTATTAACCTTATTGTAATCAAATTCTATATATTATTGTATTTAAATTATAAAAACAAAAATGTTTTGCGTTTTCTTGTTACTTGGCAATTATTTTAAGCTATCTTTTTAATATGAAGAATCGAGTTATTACTAGAATTTACAAATGACTAAAATTGTTGAAATTACAACGACATTTGGATATTTTAAATAAATCTTTGAAGTGTTCATGGTCAGCTTGGTTCTTTTAAAAGAGTTTCTTAGTGCCCTACTAATTTCATAGCTCTTTCATTGGTTAGTGATGTAACTGTACGGCCCACTCGAAATAATTAAAACCAGCAGGTAATCAAAACACACAACTTTATTCAGCTTGTCGAGAGAGAGATTGGTGATTGGTTGGGTTTATTTCTGGTGCTCTTTGCTTGCTCTTGACTTGGGCAGGCTTATAGCACACATGGAGTTGAGATTAGAATCATACAAGTCAGTGGTTCCCAACCAGTGGTCCGTGAGAGTCTTGGAAATGGTCCGTGGAGAGACCTGGAAGCACACAAAACAATTCCTAAAATAATTGAAATTTGAATGAATTGAACAATAAAAATTTAATTATACTTTCGTTTATGTAGTAATTTGCGGGGATAACAGTCACCACTAAATTTATAACAATTTTTTCTTTGATAAATATTTCAAGTAGATTAACCGTTCAGGAAAAAACGTTAAATAAAAATAGACGCAATTTTGTGGGTTCCGAAGATTTACTTAGGTACAACAAATTCCAATGTAATTAAATTTTTCTTACAGTATTGTTAGATTTCATAGCATTTTATAAAATTCCATGCTTAATTAGGGGTAATAAACTTTCATCTGGAAATTTTGTGAAGATAATCGATGGTAGTTATCATTACAGATAGGCACCCTGTTAATCCTACCTCAAAGAAGCAATGACCGTAAACCAAAAGCCAGCATGAGAAAAAAAATTTCAGGAAGAAAATGGTTTTGAAACTTTCAGTGCCAATTACTTACTGTGAACCGTTTAACAGACAATGCTTAAAGAGAGCCTTTAGTGGGGAAAGTTGGGCAAGTCAGCTGCCATTTTTCATAAGAGGATTAAGTCTACTTTCTGCTTGAAGAAGGCAAGTGCTGTCTCATGCATTGTGACAGTGTGTCACCAAGGGAAGGGTATTTGTCACTGTTGTCAAATTCACACCGAAGACTTTTCATTAATAAGTCGTCCCTATGGGCTGAAGGTGATGTAAAAATTTTGCAAAAATGTATTTCTGCTGGAGATACAGAGTGTATATAAATGGCCGTTTGAGATTTTACGATTTGAAACAACGTCTTTTTGAGTCTTTGATGTATACTGTGAATATCTGAAACACTTATGCACTTTTAATGAACAGTTCGAATCAAAAGCGTTTCTTATTGTGTTGTGAATTGTGAGAGAAAAATATATTGTTTTAAAAGTGTTGCTATAGAGACAGAAAATGTGTTCTTACAGTATTGCGATCCAAATTTAACAACACTTTCAGATTCTAAACATTTTACAACACTTTTTAAGAACACTTTCCAAGTTTTTCATTGTTATCATTTAGTTTTGAGTTTTTTTTCAAGTTAAATAACCACACATTTTAATAATTGAAAAATCAAAAAAAAAAACCTTGCAAATTAGCGATTTTTCTCTTTTTTTCAGACCTAAAAACGTTCTATTTTCACCCGCTAATATCTCCTCGAATACTTAAAGGATATTGCAAACAATTTTCTATTTGAAGTTTTTGTTCGTACTCCTTTAGATTTTCAATTATTTTTTAACTTTGTTACTTTGCTGCTAGGGGTGCTGTAAGCCGTCTCAATGGATTCAGCATGGGTACACTTTATTTCAATGATACTAAGAAACTTTGTTCCAACTAAAAGACGTGAAACGGTCTTTCGAAACACCCTGTATATATTGAATACCTTGTAATTTAACAAAAGGTTAAAGTAATCCAATTTTAAGTATTATTATGCTTATAGTATCGCAAAGTTATTATGTTTAACTCAAAACTAACCATATGAAACATCCAATCATGCAACCAAAAGGCTTAAAATCACATGGCGAAAATGTTTACCGTAACTACTGGAATTAACAACATAGTTTAGATGTTATAACGTAACATAGTTTAGATGTTAAACATAAACAACATAGTTTAGATGTTATAACCTTACATTCTAAATGTTGACGTGACTAGTTAAGAATATACTGCTTTCACTTTCCTCTATCTTTCTCCATACATTCCCTAATCACCTTGTACTGAAATACTTGTCTTCAACATAGAGAGAAACAGCCGAAAGCTCCTGGTAATGGTCAGCATCTATCATAATGAAGGCTCACTCAATTAGAAAAGGTCCTCTTTATCCCTTTCTTTTGTGCATCAAACGATCTTCAGAGGTAAAAAGCAAGCAACGAAAGAATGAAGGTAATGATACCATACTACCGATGTTTGTTCTTTGATTCGAAGTTGGAACAGGTGTCATTACGCATTCGATCTACACCAGTCATGGGCAAAGTACGGCCCGCGGGCCAAATGCGGCCCGTTGGACGAGTCAATCCGGCCCGCGTTATGGTTTTGAATAACCCCTACAATACACATAGGAGAAAATGATTTTTTATGACCACCATTTAGCTTCACTACTGCGAATCGGCTCATCACAGTTTCTACCAGATTTTGAAAAACTTTTAGAAGCTCAGTTTCATCAGTCACATGCGTCTTCATACTCTTCTAAAGAACAATAAATTTTGTAAGTTTTTTTACCATTGTAGCATATAATATAAGCTGTGTGTGATGTAAAAATCAACTTTAAAAATTACCACTTACAAAAATTTGTTCCGTTAAATTTTTGTTTCCGGCCCGCCTAGATATTTTTTTAATTTTATCTGGCCCTCCCCTTAAAAAGTTTGCCCATGTCTGATCTACACCAAGTGTGCATAACATAACGTTATCTTCCACCCTCATAGAGATTATCTCCTCAACTTTTCACAAAAACAAATTATATAATAAATTTAACTCTTTGGAACCTATATTATTGATAGCTTCTCTTCCAAGATGAAGTTACTCACATATTTATACAATCACTACCCCAAATATACTGTGTACCGTGTGGAATTAATATAACCTACCTTTACTTATATAAATAGAGTGATGTTTTCAGGTGACGTCCCTACCGGTTATTTTCTTTTAACTGTGTATCTACTGTAGGGCTTTTAACTGTTGCTAAGGCCATTGTTTATCTGTTGCTAAGGCGGTTTTTAGGTATGGTATCACGTGATTGCAAATGCTCCAATAGAAGAATTCCACGGCTAGTCATTTTCTTTAACTGTTAACCTCTGTAGGGCAAAAAACTGTAACATCTTCTGTTTCTAAGGCCGTTGTTAGGTCCGAGTCATGTGATTGAAAATGCTCTATAGAAGTACAGCAAACGCTTGCTATCATTATAGTTCTCTATACTAGACTGCAACGTTACTTTATTATTATAATTATATTTAAAGTTATGATTAGTTACCCTGTGGGTTTTTTTAGCCCGACAAGTCTAGAATGATTCGAAAATTTAAAAGTAGGTGAGGAAATTTTGATAAAAAATATACTTTTCTGTAAATATTTATTATTTTCAGAAGATTTGTACCATTTCTTCACCGATTACCAACAAGAAACTAAAAAGGGAGCTTTAAAACTAACCTCCTCTAAAAAATTGAGTTTTTTCTGAAGTTAAATTAATTTAAACTGCTCTGAAGTGACGAATTTTTCTCCGGAGCAAAACTAAACTCGACCATAAGCTCTGAGTTTCCTTCAGGGAGCGAAATTAAACTCCACTGAAGCATTGAATTTTGTTCGGGACAGAAAGTAAATGTCCTTTTGGTGTGTAATTTTGTTCCGGAACTCAAGTGTTCCGTCTGCATAATGAATATTGTTTAAGAACAGCAGGAGCAAAAAGATTATTTTGTTGTTCCTTTTGCCAGCCCTTCTTAATTTTTGTTCCGGAACTCAAGTGTATCATTCGTCTTAGTTGTGAATATTGTTTTGGAACAGGAACAAAAAGATTATTTTGTGCCAGCCCTGCTTTAAACTAACATTTATATTTCAAACTCTTAAACCTCTGTGAAGGGTGCTTTTGTCCTATATTTGACCCAGGCCCATACCTAAACAGGGTTATTCTACAACCGCCTTGAGCTCATCTATTTGCCTATCTATTCAGGGACGCTTAAGCAAACTCTGCCCACCAATCCTACCTGTTAATTGCTCCCCAGGCCTAATAATCACACCCTAAACAGCGGCAGCCTCCGATGAAACAATACACGATCAAAGGTATACCCGCTCACAACACAGCCAATTGCCTGTTGAGGATTGATCGCATTGTAGAGAATGATTAGACTGTTGGGAGGATATTGGGCGTTCTGCATGTCTGGCATTTCGGTGGTTGATTGGATCACAGAACATAGGAAAACAGAACCACAGAGTACCAGAACAGAGAGTCCATGGACATAGGTGATAAAGAAAATCGAAAGAACACTTGGTATCCCTTGCGATTGGGGCGCTGGGATCGCGTCCGCTACTCATGAAACTCACGTCTCCCTTCCCACGTCACGAGAGGCGGATCTATTCCCAGTTATTATATTATTAAAAATCTCCAAAAAAAGCAGCAAAAAACTCGTGCTGTGAACACCAAATTGTATTTCTTACCCCACCTTCAATCACAGACTTTTTCCATGCTGCCTTCTACCATGAGATGGTATTTGAATGATAGCGTTTTGAACCCACTGTTTGGCTTTTTCTCTGATGTGGAACAATTCGTAAAACCGTATTAGATAGTGAAATATTGAATGGAATAATAAATCAAACAGGATGACTGAAATCGTGATGAATCCGCTATGAAGATTTCCTTAAATAATGTCAATTAGTTCAGATTATTTCTATTTTTGATTAAGAGAACAGCTATTTTTTAAAGCTGTTTCAGGTTAAGGAAGTATTCCTGACAAGCCATGCTTCATCATCATCATCATCATCAATTTTGTGGTTTGACAGCGCCGTAAGGCGCTTTTGAACCGCAGGAAATAGGGGACATGAGTGGTACAAAACATGAATAGTGTGGCCATGATGCCAATAAAGAAGAAAAGAGGGTAGAGGGGGGGGACGAGAACACACGGAAGAAAAGAAAAAGGTCGAGGACCAACAAATTACTCGAGAGTAGCTTGATAATTGATGGTGAGTTTCTATAACAGAATTAGGAATTTGGGCACGATTTGTGACAGCAATACAGTGATACAATACAGACAGCAATACAATGTGACAGGAAAAATAGAGCGATACAATGTGACAGAAAAATAGAGCGAACATTAGTACTAAATTAATTAAATTTCATAAATTTGCAGGAAAATGTATTGTATGAGTTCAAAATGCACTTTGGACAGGGAAAGAGTCGATTGGATGTCTGTTGTGAAATACAGCTTTCTGATTGGTGCTCCACTTGAGCCAGGGAGCTAGTGGGCGGAGCAATGGGGATCACGGAGGCTGGAATCGTTGAGAAATTGCAGTAGTGGAAAAAGGATATTTGTTGACAGGATTTGAGTCCGAAAAGATGGTTTGTACGCTGATTAAGGAGTTGGGGTGATTCTCTATTGATAGGAAGAAGTTCTTGGCTGTTTTTCCGATAAATTTTGTGAGCGCTTCAATTTTGAGATCTTGATGGAGGTCTTTGTTTGATACATACCAAGGAGCGTTGGTAATGCAACGTAGGACTTTGTTTTGTAGTATGATGAGGCGTTTTATGTTGGCTTTTGCTGATGTGGCCCAAATGGGGGCAGCGTAGGTAATGAGAGGACGGAGGATAGATTTAAATAGCAAGACTTTGTTTTTTAGAGATAAACCAGAATTTCCGCGTAAGAGGGGGTACATCATATGAATCTTCCTTTGGTACTTTTTGATCGTTTCGTTGATGTGAGTTTTGAAAAGTAGCTTATTGTCCAGATGCACTCCGAGGTATTTAATTGTGTTAGTCCATTTAATGTTGTCTTGAAATAGTTGAAGTTGTTTTGGGATTTTACGTCTTTTCTTCTTGAAAAAGATGATGGCCTGAGTCTTTTTAGTATTGATTTCAATTTTCCACGCTCTGCACCAGGATTCTATTCTTTGGAGGGCTTCATTGAGATTTTTTCTGATGGAGACGTTTTTGAAGGCTTGAGAAATGATGGCTGTATCATCAGCGAAGATATGTAGATAAGTCTTGGGGGTTTTTGGGATGTCGTGGGTGTAAATATTGTAAAGTATTGGTGAAAGTATGGCTCCTTGAGGTGTACCTGCCTGGATGGGAAATGGTGAGGAAAGAGACTTGCCTACTTTTACTTGGAAAGATCTTGATTGTAGATAGGAGTAAATTATTTTGGTTAGGTATGGAGGGAATTTGGCTGCTATGAGTTTGAAGATGAGGCCGTCATGCCACACTAGATCAAACGCTTTGGCTACGTCAAGAAAAACAGCACCGGTATTACGTGAGTGGTTAAATCCATCAGTAATAGCGTTTGTTATACGGAGTAGTTGGTGAACCGTCGAGTGTTTGGAGCGGAAACCAAATTGCTCCGGAGGGATGACGTTGTTTTCTTGGCAGTGCTGGTTAATTTTTTGTAGTAGAACTTTTTCATAGATTTTTGAAAAGACGTTTAGTAGTGAAATGGGCCTGTAATTTTTTGGTTCATTTTTTTTCTGACCTGGCTTAGATATCATGATTACTATAGCTTTCTTCCAGGCAGTTGGAAAGTAGTTCTTTTGGAGGCAGGCATTTATAATTTTGGTGAGATTAGTTATGACGTTAATAGGGACTTGCTTCAGAGCTTGGTTGGTTATGGTATCTGGGCCGGGGGCTTTCTTTGATTTACTTAATTTTATGATATTGGCTATGTCGTAAGGTGAAATGAAGAAAGGTGCAGGAGAGGGAGGGGCACAGCTTAAAAAAGCATGTTTAGTACCATAAACGTTGATGTCATTTATCGGATTGGAAAGGTGGGTGTTGGTTCTAAACGTCGCTGCTAATGTAGAGCCAAAAAGATCCGCTTTTTCTTCGTCCGTGTTGGCTATGATGTTATTGTTATCTGGATGGATGAGAGGTGGAGTAGGATGAAATTTGTTGACTAAGCTATTATTGATTTTGAATAAGGACCCATCTTCTGTGTTTAGTTGGCTTAAAAATTTGTTCCAGCTTTGGTTACTAAAGGTTTGCAGCTTCTTTTTTATTTCCCTTTGTAGCTTGTTGAGGTGTGTTTTAAATGGTTGGAATCGGGTTTGTTGCCAGTTTTTTCTGATGGTATTTTTGTAGCGGATGAGAGAAACTATGTCTGGTGGAATACTTCTTTGAGGGTGATAGATTTGCCTGTAACGACTAGCCGACTCGCGAGCAGCGCAAATGGAGTCAGTGAGAGCTTCAATAGTGTCATCAATGTCGACTGTAGAATTAGTTGAAGGATTTCCGGGAACAGTGACTGAGAGAATGTCGTGGAATCTTTGCCAATTTGTTATTCTTATATTACGTTCATCAGGAGAAATTAGTGTAGAATCATGTATGGTCATTGCTATTGGGTTATGGTCGCTAGTGAGAGCTGCAAAACTTTGGATCTTGGACGGAAGCAGGTGAGATGAAATTCCGATGTCAAGTGTTGAGGATCCATATGCGCCGTGATAAGTGTGAGTTGGTGGTGCAATTATTTCGTACGAGTGGTTAGTGCAAAATTGGTACAGTTGATTACCGTCGGTGTTGTTGATGCGATTATTCCAAGAACGGTGTTTACAGTTGAAGTCTCCAAATAACAGAAAATGCTCGTTTAGTTGAGTTAAATTTATGATGTCGTTTAGATCTAATTTATTTAATGGTGGTTTATAGATTGAAGAGATGGTGTAGTGCTTATCATTTCTGGTTTTTAGGGCTATTGTTGTGTGTTCTAAGGTGGTGGTTTGTAGATGTAGAAGGTGATGCTCTAGACCAATCTTGACTCCAATAGCTGTGCCGCCACCCCGGTGAGTAAGACGATCAGTTCGATGGATGATGTAATTTTGAATGGTAAGGCCGTCACTGGGACGCAAGTGAGATTCTTGTATTAAAATTATGTCTGGTTTGTGTTCTGTGACAAAGAGCCGGAATTCTTGAATTTTCCCTCTGATGCTGTTAGCATTCCAAGAGATGATGCAAAGTGAGTTTCTTTGTGGGCGTCGAGACATTTATTTCCAGATGTTTAGTATATTTTGAATGGCTTGGATAGTAGATCCGAATTTAATAATTATTGATACTTCTGAGCTCCATGTTTGGAAAATATTCTTGGCTATTCCAATAGTGTCTTGAATTTTGGTGGAGAAATTACTGTCGAGGAAAGTTGTATTGAATTGGTTGGTTGAAGATGCGGAATCTGGAGTTTTCTGATTGGTTGGGGGCTGGCTCTGTGTTTGCGAAGGGGCGGGGTTATTATTGATCTGTGCTGTGCGTTTCGCTTCTCTGTCGGTCCAGAAATTGACTTTAGGTGGTTGGGAAGGTGGCTGATTAAAAGGGTTCTTGGGACATCCCGAGAAGTTTGCAGTATGCTCGCCTTTGCAATTCGCACATTTGGGAGTGGTCTGTCTGGTCTTTTTGCACTCGTAAGAAAAGTGAGATTCCGCGCATTTCACGCAAACTGGATCTCGAGTACAGAAAAGAGAGGAGTGATTAAATAATTGACAGCGGAAACATTGGGCCGCGATATTCCGACGGCGTAGCGGTTCAATTTTGACTCTGATGTGGGATATGGCTGTTACGTTAAAAATTTCTTTTGTTTCAGGTGATTTTTTCATGTGAACTATGAAGATAGGGAGGTATTTTTTCTTCTGTGCATTTTCATCAAATTTCCTGTCGGGCATTTGGGATATGTTTTCCGCAGGAAAACCGATCTCAAGAAGTTCCTGTCGCAACTCCTCGATTGGGTAGTCAACGTCCAGCCCTTTGATAACTACTTTGAGTTGCTTCTCCTCATTAAGTGGGAAAGAGTGGCTTTGAATTTTTTGATCTGCAAGATGCTTTTTCAGTAATCGATGGGCTTCAGGAGTTGGTGGGGTGATTTTGAGGTCTTTTCTTTGCATAATGCCATAAATTGGCTGTCCTACTACTGTCGAAAGTTCTTGCAGAAGTTGCTTAGGATTTCTCGCATTTGCAATAATTATGGGAGGGCCCTTTCTGACAGGGGGCTGGGCCTCTTCGCCGTCCGAAGCCTCCATATCATCATTAGTTTCGTTTTGAATTTGCATTCCCTCTTGTTCGTTGATACTTAAACATTGATATTTATTAGCTACCGTCGTAATTTCGGTCATCGCTCTTTGGTCGCGCTGGCGTTTGCGGCTACCCTTCTGCACTTTAAACTCCATGTTGTCCTCAGTATTACCAGTGTTAGGGGGGCCGGATGCTTGGCTGAGTGAAATACCTTCATTGTGGTGCTTTGATACATATTTCGCGATTTTACCGAGGTCAGATCCCATTACTACTTCAACCATTCTGTTACTTAACTCAGTAGTAGCTTGCAGAAGATCATTCATGAGGTCGGGTTTTATCTCATTTGGCAACGTGTTGGACGTGATTTTTTCCGTTAGTGCGGCAAGAAGCAGGTTAACATTGTCGCGGGCTTTTGCAAGTAAGGAACAGTCTTTTAATGAGCAAGCTTTGACAAATTTGACTAGCATCGATTTATTGAAACCAATTAGAGATTCATTGAGATCGCACTCACCTAGATCAGGGTAGAGAGAGGCTGATGGCATCGGAGGGGACTCTTCGAATGGTGTCGAAGTATCCACTGCAGGTGGCTGTTGCGGGATAATCAAAGTGGCCGGGGCCAGGACGACACCCGAACTACCGTCTCCCCGCAGCAGTCTATTCCTATGGAGGAGTTTAATGCGCATGCTCGGGAACTTCAATACCAATTTTTTATCTCCTGAGTTTACGGGGGCCGTTTCCATATTACCTTCAGTTACGGAGTCCTATGAGAGCGTTTGCGCGATGATTGATAATAATAAGTTTTTCAAATCCCAAAATCCTAATATCAGTGAAAAAATGCAGTCAACTTTGAAGGGATAAATTTACTTTTCATACTTTAAATCTATTATCAGGAATAAAATGGCTCATTAGTCAAGTAAGAACATTATTCTAACTTTGTTCTAACTCTGTAAGGGGTGCCATCTATTCACTAAATTTGAAATACTTAAAGCATAAAAGAAATATAAAAAACAGAGGGTGGACAACTGTACCCTGTTTATTGTTACCTCTTAAATTTAGCGTTATTTGAGGTACTAAATGCTAATTCCTAATAAACAACGGGCTGCATATAAATTTTCGGTATAAACCAACTATTTATCTATCTATAGCTAATAATCCAATTAGAACACAAAGAAAAACAAATTATTAATTATCTCTACTTTTGAAATATATTTACAAAAAAATCTTACCTTTTTCGAGAAACTAAATATTTTAGTAAACAGCGTGTTAGGATACAAATACCGACATGATTGCACATGCACACCCACTGCAATTGGTATATGACCCCTATTTGTAAGCATAAAAGCACTCACGACTTTAAGTTCCCAAGCATGCGCATTAAACTCCTCCATAGGAATAGACTGCTGCGGGGAGACGGTAGTCGACACCCGAAGAAGCACTCAATGGCGGGGTCGCCATAGAATGGGTGAAGAACTCGAAGATTCAATCGTCAACGCAAGACGAAACAAACTCAGCCATGCTTCATGGTAGTTTGAATAAAAATACTTAAAATTTTTTACTACTTTAGTGGTGACTGCTAACTCATTGACTGCCAAGGATTTTTCATGATTCCGGTTTAAAGAGCCAATTTGTTTTAATCATGTTATATTTCTCTATATAAAAAAAGGTTTTGGTGAACGGTTTCACAATTTGGAAAATTGAACCACATGACATATTTCTTGTGTCAAAATGTCCCGATTCTATACTTTTCGATTCTATATATTTGGAGTAAGCAGTTGGTTTTTTTCAAATTCTCAATTTTAAAATATTTCCATTTTTTAAGATTACGGATAAGGTTGCAGTTACAAAGCAAGTAGTACAGTACAACAACTTATTATACATCCAATCACAACGACCAATTGACGCCATATTTTATGATGAAACAAAGTTTTTTTCACTAAAAGTGGACTTGGTCCACTTTCATTCTGAGCCCTCCAATTATTGTTAATCAACATTTTGAAAAAAATGTACACCGATAAATCTTTTAAATTCAATATGGTACCTAGTAACTTGTTAGCATTTCTAGTGTTAATCATTCATATTTTTGTTGCACCCCAGACTTGTTAAACAATACCTTTCAAGCCATTGAAATTAATAGGAGACAAAAACTACATGACACTCATTGTTTTAAATTAATTTCGATTATCAAGCAAAATGTGTGAAATTTTAATATGAGATAGCATATCTGTAAGTCTATGAATGATATTTAATTTGGAAAGTACATTTTTAAAACGTCATTTTTGAGTTAGCAACGCTATAACATGCACCAACTATGTGAAATTTCAGTGCAATAATGAACCAAGTCCTAGTTCTGATAATATCCGCTAAAAATGTTAATTTTAAAAAGTGTTAACATTAATTTTGTTTTGAAGCTTTAACTTCAAACCTCTGTAGCTCAAAAGTAGCTAAAGTGGACTTGGTTCACTTCTATTCTGAACCCTCCAATTATCAATAGACGTGCTGGATATTTTTAAGGAAAAAATTTTGATTAAATTATTGATATGTTAGAGTAATAAGTTATAATAAGAGGCAGCATTTTCATGGAAAAAAAACAGTATAGTATTTTAAACTGCAATATTTCGAGAGGGTTTAGGGGTTCTCTTCCAGAAAAATTTTCGAAATTTGCCCTTCCAACTTATTTTGAGACTTAAGGGTGCACCCAAGGAGGATCATTTCTTTTAAGTCACAGACTTACGAGAAATACAGTACTGTAAGAAATTCAGTATACGGTCTACACCTGTTCAAATGTTTGGCATGCAACAAACTATTTATATTTAAACTAAAAGTTATGGGATCTTTTTAGCAATTTAACATCGTGATATTTATAATCCCGATTTTTTAAAATAAATTGATTCGATCGAATCCCGATTTATTTTACAAAATAGGGATTTTAAGTGAAAGTGCTTATCTAGAACACATGACAGGGAAAGAACTCACCCGCTAAACAACTTAATTTGAAATGTCACTTGATCCCAAAGCTTTCTACAATATATACCGCTTTGCTTGAGCCCATTGTGCTCTCAACTCATCTCTCATATAAAAGCCCACGTCACTCACTGACTCACTGACTGATTCTGGAACGCTCGCACACTATGATGCCATCTCGCAATAATAATCATAATCATCAGAAAAATATAAAAGCCCACGTCACTCACTGACTCGATGCCATCTCGCAATAATCAGAAAAATAAATAAATAAAAGTAATTAAAATTTTAAAATAATATAATAGCTTTTAAATAAATATCTTTCAAGAAAGTTGGTTTACTTAATAAAGGTTAAAAAGTTACTTTTAGGGAAGTTGGTTTCTAATTCAACAATAATAAATTATTAAAGTTAAACTTCTTATTTAATGTATAATTAATAGGAACTTGAAGTAGTAACGAGCGAAGCTCGCATAAAAGGCTAGCCTAGCTGTAAGACCCGGCTTTGCCGGGTCGTAACAGCTAGTTATGTATACTCCACAACTTAATTATATAAAAATTGGACACGATTTCATTTACGTGTCATGTTTCAAGTTTAAACATTAATTAACTACATTTTTAATAAACAAAAGCTGTATGATTAAAATATATAAAATTGTGTATTTATTCATTTAGTGGTGACAAATAAATAACATTAAATTTAATGATGATCATGAGAGAGCCCTCACCCTCGTAAAAGTATATTCAAAGCCATATCTTCCCACTATTGAATTTACTACCTTAGAAGCCGATAACCAATCCCACTCCAGTATTCATCGCAATAATTCGATCGCTTATTAGAAGAAGAACCTTTTTATTTACTCAATATGCAGGATAATATGCACATTTAACACAGAACAGGAACAACACAAGAAGGAACAAAAACATGGAAAAAAAAGGAAACATATGAGTTGCACAGGAATCAGAAACCAATAAGGACAACCTATGGGATATATAATTGAATATTAGTATGATTTAATCGCGCTGAGGAGGGGTTTTTTTTTGCAAAGAAAATTATGTGTAATATCATCCATTAGCCCAGTGGTGCCCAAATTACGGATTACGGCCCGAAGGCTATGTAGGCCGTTTAATATGTTTGTTCCCTTGTTTCGAAGCTGCTGAAGGACAAGAAAATTGTAAATATCGATTCATTTTTAAATTCAGTATCTGTTCTGGCACGCTAGCTCTATCCTTATATGAAGTGTTGGGAAGATGTAACAGGCAATATCTTCGCTTAGAGAATCATGTTTGGTCATTGAACTTGTTATAGAGTGTTTTCAGGTGACGTCACAACCGGTTATTTTCTTTTAACTGTGTATCTTCTGTAGGGCTTTTAACTGTTGCTAAGGCCGTTGTTTATCTGTTGCTAAGGCGGTTTTTAGGTATGGGGTCACGTGATTGCAAATGCTCCAATAGAAGAATTCCACGGCCAGTCATTTTCTGTAACTGTTAACTTCTGTAGGGCAAAAAACTGTAACATTTTCTGTTGCTAAGGCCGTTGTTAGGTCCGAGTCATGTGATTGAAAATGCTCTATAGCTATCGACTATACAGGACGACTTTAGTCTCGATCTTTCTCCCGTTGACCTCCACCTGTATATGCAACTAAGGAAATTATTTTTGGATTATTGGATACTATTAGAGAAATTGGACTAGTGAACTCTTAGCTGAACTCTTGATATTGCACTTTTTATAACTCATCACACGGTTCACCAATTTTTATCAAATTTATGGTGAAGGTAGTATGTACAGTTGGGGAAATAAAAAACGACTCAGTTGAGATTTCTGACGAACCACTTGGGTTAAGAAGACAAACAAGGTGTCATTTTTCATGTCATGAAGTATTCTTTAAATGATAAAAATTTCGAGTCCTTAGGGGGTCGTCTTCATATTAAACGAAACACCAACTTTTGTTTTTCCTATGGGAACCCCCAATTATTATGCAATTTTCTGAAAGAGCATCCTCATAAACCCCCAAATACCAAGTTTCATTCAAATCGTGCGGTAAATAAAGCTTTTACGTTTTGGGGGTCGTCTCCAGAGTGAGAAGGGTTAATTTTCTGTAAACACTATTTCTTAAAAACGGTGGGATTGTAAGACTTTTACTCACCACTTTAATGTTTATTGAAAAGTTTATAACTAATTTATTGAAATTTTATATCAAATTTAAGATTTAATTTAAGTTATGGTGATTAAAATAAGGCGACTGCTTCCAAAAAAACCATTCGCCGGTATACATTTGGCAGCGGTATACGGTCCCTTAAAGAGTGGGAATTTAGTTTAATTCGGTTTTTTCCAAAACTATTAAATGAAATCGACTGAAATTTTGGTTTTCCACATAAAATTACTACCAGAATCGATTACCATAAAAATATTAAAAGATTTTAAAATTTAATTTTTGGGTCAAAATTAGATGTTAATTATCTATCTATTAACCATTAAATATCGCTATAAAAGCATAATTATTTTGTTTGGGGACACAAATTTGATCTAAATTCAAAGTTTCATATTTTTACGATGAAAACATTTTGACAAATTTCACATTGAATGGTTGACATTGTAAAAATATATTATGCTTTTATTTGGATACTTTCATGGATGAAACTTGGTATTTGGGGGTTTATGGGGATGCTCTTTCAGAAAAACGCATAATAATTGGGGGTCCCCATAGGAAAAAATAAAGTTAGTGTTCCGTTTAATATGAAGACGACCCCCTAAGGACTCGAAATTTTTTTCATTTAAAGAATACTTCATGACATGAAAAATGACACCTTGTTTGTCTTCCTAACCCAAGTGGTTCGTCAGAAATCTCAACTGAGTCGTTTTTTATTTCCCCAACTGTACACTGTTGTACCGTATTCAATGAATATTTTCACTCAATTATGTTTTATTTAGCTAAATAGAACAAGGAAAATTTATTTTTTGTAAATGCCGTCGTACCACATTGCGTCCTAGCTCTTTAACAGAGCATCTGCGCCCCCTCCCCTATTCGAAATGTGCTCTACTAAAAAAAACTCTACTACTCTTGTTCTTTCTGAACTAAAAAATATCCCTACATGCAGAGATATTTTGAACTCCTCTGAGAGAGTATTTCACTCCTTGAAAATCGGAATTACTCTTTAAAAAACTAGATAGGAGTATTTTCACTCTTTGAATTTTTCCCGAAGGTTTAGCTTAATCCTTCAGCCACGGCATCCTAATTATCATAATTTTTAATTGTGTTTTCATACAGCCATAGTAATTTATTTTTCATTTATTGTTCTGATGATAAAGGACTTTGATTGATTGAAACCCAAACTAGCATCCTCATTTTTTTGTCCATTAAAAAGAAATAATTTTTAATAGAATTTCCGTATTTCACTCCTCCTAAAAAAAGTCAAGGAGTATTTTTTCTCATCCAAAAAAATCCTAGGAATAACACTGCTTACATGATGTAATTTTTGCAACCAAACCTTCCTGATGGACTTTCCTAGTCCCATTAGAAATCATATTTGTATGACACAATATTTAATTGCACTTTGGTATTTATAATTATGGGATTATTACATTCCTCTCCAATTGAAATTTAATTTTTATATATTTTTTTACATAAATACTGGTGATTAATAATATCTGTGAAGCAATTCTGCGCCATTACGTTAAAAAGGACCTTCAATTTACACTATAGTAAAAGTAAATTCAATGCGGCTCCTCTCCGCGATTGAATTCCCCCTTAAAAAACGATAGCCCTCTCCCATTCAACATTTCACCACCAGATGCTGAATTTATTTCCGTTCTCAAAAGGAATCGGACGCTGGTCACGGCTAAAGTTTCCCCCCAAAGAATTGCCTCGAGTTTTCCTTTCATCCTTCCGCAGCGAAATGCACAGCCGTGAGGGGACATACTACCTGGTGGGATATGTAGGGTGTAAAAACGTTTGAAAAGGGAATATATATTTTTGCGGGATTTTTGAGGTATTCGAAAGGGTTTTTCCGCAGAGTTTCGGTTGTAAAATTAACTTACGACGAATTCCGAATGCAAGAACAAGGATAAAAAAACCTAACCTTTCGTTTGTTGAAATGAGCGTGAAAAAGGCCGTTATTCTATTATATTCTAGGCTATTTCGTGCAACATGATGACTGAATTCGCATAGTTCTGTTGACAATTATTTCTTTAAAAAACGATAATAAACCGACAGCACTTTTGCTGGTTATTTTCTGTATTTTAAAGAAATATCCGTGATTTCTTTTTCTGTGAATTGAGAAGTTTTCAGTTATTTCATGGGCGTCATTTAGGGGGGGGCAGGGGGGGGGGCAATTGCCCCTCCCCCCAAGGTTTCCACTCTTAAGTGAAAAATTGCTGAGAGTCCCTTAATTCTGTAACTTCCACAAGGCATCAGATTTAACCCAAAACGTCCCAAAAGAAGTTAAAGCGCTACTTTTGAGGGTCAAATCCCCCTCCTGACCTTTGATGTCTGTTATACAATGTATCTCCCTTGAAAATTCTGCCACTTACAAGAAGGAGTTCCCTTTGGGAACTCTGGTTTAAAGGGGAAAAATTTTTACTGGGGGAGGATCTCCGCCCCCCTTGAAAATTTGACGTTTGTTTAGAACTTTTTTTCCCTAGAAAATTCTATGCTTTACAAGGAACTGTTCATTTTGGATGTAACCCAAAGGGCCTCAAAATGAGCTGAAACAGTACTTTAAAAGGAAAATTTTAAAAAATTTTCATGGGGAGAACCCCCAGACCCCCCTTTAAAAATTTTTAAATATATATATGTTATACAATATATTTCCCTTGAAAATTCTGCCGCTCATAACAAGCAGTCCCCTCTGGGTGCTCCCTAATGAGGTTGCAAAGGAGATAAAACACTAGTTTAAAGGGGAAATTCTCAAAAAAAAAAAAATTGAGGGAGGACCTCCGGCTCACCTTGAAACTTTTTTTCTCTAGAAAATTATGTGGTTTACAAGGGGCTGTTCTCTTCGGATGAAACTTAAATGTTGTAAAAATGAGGCAAAATTTCAAAATTTTTCTGGGGGTGACCCCCAGACCCCCCCCCCCCATTTTTACTTAGAGCTCAGCCCCACTTAAAAAAATCCTTGCCCCCCCCAACCAAAAACTGAAATGACGCCCCTGCGTTATTTGTAGAAACTTCAGGTCTTTTAACTTACAAGGAAACATTCTCAGGGTAAACTCACAACAAAGGACGAAAATTTTACAGGAATAAGAAGATGACTCAAAACATTTACTGCGGAATTTCTTTAGGATTCTTTAGGATTAATATTGAAAACTGGGTTTTGAGTTGCCGAACCCATTCAGTTAGCCCCCCTTGGAGTGCATTTGATGAACCTTTTTGATTGGTAGATTTAAACTGCTTCAGAGAAAACACTGCTTAGAATTTGGCGATTTCTCTGCATTTCTTGCCTAATAGGTTTGCATTTGTTCTAGTAGGTTTCACTACTAGGTAGTTCTAAAAATCGTGGGATTTTATTGGAAAGGGGAGTCGGTCTACTGAAACTGATGACTTAAAGTTCTGCGAATCCAATCGTCAAATAATTGACTTTAATTCTTAGAATTTAATTGTGTAGAATTATTCCGTTTTTTAAATAGGCTAACAGAATGCTTTGAATACTACTTGAATTTAATCACCAGTAAAAGTAAATAATAATAAAGTTTATAATAACTATAGGTTTGAACTTAATGTAAAAAAATCTAACGTTGTTTATCATTATTATAGCGTAGGGGAGAGCGGGGCACCTTTCAACAGTTTCGTTTTCGATTAAAATCATTTTCTCGTTTGTTATGAGGTTAATTTAAATGCCATCTGGTGTCAAGTAATGTTTCTTATCATAACAACATCTGTCCGTGGTATTCCTACCATTTCACCTTTTAGTTTTTTTGTAATCGAGTGGAGTCGTTTTTGACGTCCAAAAGTAAATTTTGAATTTCTTTTAAAAAATCGGATTTTACCAACTTTTTATTAGTTTAAATGATTGATTTTTACATATGTTATTAAATAAGGTCTTCTGCTTCTATGTATACCTTTTTCAAACCCATATCTTTATTCTAAAGCGTTTGAGGGGTCTTGAACCGTGACGACTAAAGGTGGGGCACCTTTCAACACTTAGGGCGGGGCAGGTTTCAACACCACTAAAATTCGTTTTGCTTAGCATATTGTGCTTTCGCAATGCTTTTTCTTGAAGTAAACGCTCTTAAATAACTTATTCAAGAAATAATAGCATTTTATTAGAGTTAATTATTTATTTTTAGCGAAAAAACAGCTGAAAATCGATTTAGATAATTTACTCAAATACACATATAATTTTTAACGGTAAGGCTACCATACGATTCACAACAGCAATTTTATGCATTTAGTAGTTATCAGCATTGATTTAAATAAAATTATTTAAGATATACCACTTTGATGACTATAGTAATTAGAAAAATTTAAAATGAATTAAAAGCGATTAAAAAAATAAAATTTTTGGTGAATTCTGAAGAAAAACAGTTGAATTAACAATATATTTTCGGAATATAACTCAAAAGAACTTTTAAATTAAACAATAAAGAAACATCACACTTAGTTGTGTGGAAAAACTCATAACCTACGAAACAACAGAAGAACTCCAAAATTTGTAAAAAAATTTCATTTTTTTACTCTAAATTAATGAAATGTATTTGTTATAATGTATATTTCAATATAATAAACTTAAAATCAACTGAAACTTTTAAAATTTTAAAATTAACCCACTGTTGAAACGTGCCCCGCCTGTGTTGAAACCTGCCCCACCCGAGAACCTTTTTTAAAACGCAATTTTGGACCTTTTAAATTTCTCAAGGAACTTGGGTAAAATTACACAATGTGTCCGAAAGTCCATGGTAGGATATGCAAGTTAAAGTTTTATGATCCGGCAATTCGTTTGGTCACAAAAAATAAAAACCGAAATCTGTTGAAAGGTGCCCCCCTCTCCCCTATTTGCATATGATAAATGCGTTTATTTAAATTAACAATATATAATGGATATGGACAGTAGTGTTGAGTGAAACCATTTTTCAAGTGTTAATAATGGCCGCCTCTCACAATTTAGGGGAGAGCGGGGCACCTTTCAACAGTTTCGTTTTCGATTAAAATCATTTTCTCGTTTGTTATGAGGTTAATTTAAATGCCACGTGGTGTCAAGTAATGTTTTTTATCAAAACAACATCTGTCCGTGGGATTCCTACCATTTCACCTTTTAGTTTTTTTGTAATCGAGTGGAGTCGTTTTTGACGTCCAAAAGTAAATTTTGAATTTCTTTTAAAAAACCGGATTTTACCAACTTTTTATCAATTCAGGTGACTGATTTTTACATATGTTATTAAATAAGGTCTTCTGCTTCTATGTATACCTTTTTCAAACCCATATCTTTATTCTAAAGCGTTTGAGGGGTCTTGAACCGTGACGACTAAAGGTGGGGGCACCTTTCAACACTTAGGGCGGGGCAGGTTTCAACACCACAAAAATTCGTTTTGCTTAGCATATTGTGCTTTCGCAATGCTTTTTCTTGAAGTAAACGCTCTTAAATAACTTATTCAAGAAATAATAGCATTGTATTAGAGTTAATTATTTATTTTTAGCGAAAAAACAGCTGAAAATCGATTTAGATAATTTACTCAAATACACATATAATTTTTAACGGTAAGGCTACCATACGATTCACAACAGCAATTTTATGCATTTAGTAGTTATCAGCATTGATTTAAATAAAATTATTTAAGATATACCACTTTGATGACTATAGTAATTAGAAAAATTTTAAATGAATTAAAAGCGATTAAAAAATAAAATTTTTGGTGAATTCTGAAGAAAAATAGTTGAATTAACAATATATTTTCGGAATATAACTCAAAAGAACTTTTAAATTAAAAAAATAAAGAAATATCCCACTTAGTTGTGTGAAAAAACTCATAACCTACGAAACAACAGAAAAACTCCAAAATTTGCAAAAAAGTTTCACTTTTTTTACTCTAAATTAATGAAATGTATTTGTTATAATGTATATTTCAATATAATAAACTTAAAATCAACTGAAACTTTTAAAATTTTAAAATTAACCCACTGTTGAAACGTGCCCCGCCTGTGTTGAAACCTGCCCCACCCGAGAACCTTTTTTAAAACGCAATTTTGGACCTTTTAATTTTCTCAAGGAACTTGGGTAAAATTACACAATGTGTCCGAAAGTCCATGGTAGGATATGCAAGTTAAAGTTTTATGATCCGTCAATTCGTTTGGTCACAAAAAATAAAAACCGAAATCTGTTGAAAGGTGCCCCCCTCTCCCCTACGTCATCGCATCTAATCACCCAATCAGCGAAGTCGAAAAGCTCCCAACTGTATATTGACACACATTTAATTAGGAAAACCTTGATCTGCTTGGACGGGACTCGCTTAATCGAATTCAACCAATCAACGCAAAGATCAAACGTAATCCAATGTTCCGCGTGAACGGGATTCGCTCTTTCTTTTTTTTATCTCGGCGAATCGGGTGTTTTCATAGAGGGTGTTTTATGGCGCGGATTAGAATCTGTTTACGGACCGTTTGTTCTTTAGGATGGAATGATTCGAGAATGCGAGTGGAGGAGGTGGTTTGCCGTGAATTTAATGGCTTTGTGGCGTTAACAGGTCGGTAAAATTCGTTTTCGAGGAGTTTTTATTGCGCTTTTTGAAAAGAGTTAAGTTCAATTCTCACCAGAGTGGTTCACAGCTTGAAAAAAAATTGCGGACCGTAATAACTTTGTGTGTATCACTTAAAATCTTTCGCAGCGTCAACATTCAAATAACACTCGAGTTACACTGTTTGAAACTTTCTAATACTAGGGAGCTACCGCCCCCTGTTCGCTATCGCTCACCAACCCCCGTAAACTGCTTGCGCAGGACCTTTTGGATACCTTCGCAATCCTCACAAACCCAGCTCACTGAACTCAACACACTTTGTAAAATATAATTATTATAAAAATTATTTTGAAAAATAAGGATGTTTTATGTTTTTCTCCAAAGTTTATTTTAAAGTAACCTTTATTTACTTTAAAATGGCATCTCTGCATATTATAAGTCATTCAATAATACTACATTTTATATTTAGCAGTGTTCTAATTGCTGAAACCATTTCTGTCAGTGTTCTAATTGCAAGTACCATTCGCAATGCTACTAAAATATTTTTAAATTCTTAATTATTTATTAATTATTCAATATTTAGTTTCAGTAGCATATTATAAGTATTTTACAGATGTATCGGACTCGCATATTGTTCTAACAAATGTAAACAAAAACATGTCACCTCGTAATTAGTTTTTTTCTAAATTTAGCTTACCACTAAAACACAAAAACATATGCACTTACCTTCAATAACTATTATTCTTTCGTTCCGGTCTTTAACCGAGCCTAAAGAATCTTTTTAAATGAACTTTTTTTGTAAAAACTAAATGCATCGCGTATTCTCTATGGGAGCCTGATGTTAAAGAAAAGTTGTCTGTCCTCCAAGCCAGCTTGATCACGTGATCGGAGACACGTGATTGAAAATGCTCTATAACACTCTCTTGAAAGTTTTATAATATTTATTAACTCTAACTAATCAATAATTTAATCAAAATATTTCTTTAAAAATATCCATCACGTCTATTAATAACTATTATTAATCAACATTCCGAAAAAAAAACACATAAATGAATCTTTTAAATTCAATATTGTACCCCCTAGTAACTCGTTATACCTAGTGTTTTATCATTCATATTTTTATTCAACCCAGACTTATTAAACAATACCATTGAAAGCCATTAAAAATAATAAGAGACAAAACCTACATGACACTCAATGTTTACAATTAAATTCGATTATCAGAGTAAAAGTAATAAATTTTTAACAAAATGTGTGAAATTTTAGTATGAAAAAGCATATCTGTAAGCTTTTAGAATACTTTTATCAGTCTTTGAGTGATGTTTAATTTAGAAAGTACTTTTTAAACCGTTTAAAAAACCTTGTTTCATCATAAAATATGGCGTCAATTGGTCGTTGTGATTGGTTGCATAATACGTTGTTTGACACTACTTGCTTTTTAACTGCGACCTTATCCGTAATTTAAAAAAACTTTTTTTTAGAATAGAGAGATAAAATCGCTTATTACTATTAATCGGATATTTTTATCATTCTACTCTTGGACAAAAGTGATCACATTAAGTGGAGTCTACTGTATTACAAATAACTCTCTCATTAAAGTTTTCGTTCTATACAGTTTTAAATTAATTAGGTTTTTAGTAGCTTTCTTATTTCGTCGCTAGGGACACCGTAAGCAGTATCGATGGCTTTAGCTTGATTACTTCCTTAGGGTTACACCTTACTTTTATGACCCAGACATGTTGGTTCCAAATAAAAGCTGCAAAACAAACTTTTGAAACACCATGTGTATTGAATATTTGTTAATTTAATACCTTTGAATTCAAACTCAATAACTAAAAATAAACAATGGTTAGCCTGATGTATGTACAGAATAAAATAGGAAAGCAATTAAAAGAAACGGTTATTATAAACCTTCCGTTACAGCAGTATGTGTCTCGATTTATGCGAAGTCTGTTACTTACATAAACAGTGGTCTGCAATAACTGTCTCTGCTTCAAATGATACAGTTAAAACTAAGCTGAAACAGTGGTAAAATAAAAAAAAACCTTGAAGAATAGCTAAGCGCGCGAACGCATCCCATATGCAAACTGGGAAAACGCCAGCGCTGATTTCTTTCGTTTTTAAACAGTCAGGGCGGATGGGTATAGCTAGAAAAACGCGACGTCACTGTGACAACAGGGGAGAAAAATTTCATTCAGAATTGAATCGTCAGTTTGGAAAAAGGTAATGAGTAATTGACTTGACAGTGCTCAATAAAATTTCCAAGTTTTGCTCCACACATGAGTGGAAAGACAGAAAAAATAACCACCCCCTTTGGCAGATATAGCCCCATAAATTTGGTGAAATCCATGTGCATTTATTGTATTGTTTGGTTAAATTTGAAAATTAAGTTAATTTGTATTTTATCTTATCGGATAAATAGGATGCCTCCTATAGGTAGGTGCACTGTTACTCCTAGGATTTTTTTGGAGGAGTAAAAATACTCTTTGACATTTTTAGGAGGAGTGAAATTGAATTATGAGGAGTGAAATACAGAGACACGAAAACCGCAATTAAACTCCCTAAGCATCAGAACAATAAATAAAAAAAAATTACTATGACAGTATGAAAACACAATTAAAAAGTAAGATAATTAGGGTGTCGTGGTATTTGGCTTTGGCCAGAAGTCGGGCAAAAATGTCTTCGCTGAGATCAGTTGGTGTTTTGAGTAGGAAAATATTACTTGTTTATTTCGGTGGGGCACGCATTTTTTAAGCTAAACCTTTGTGAAAAATTCAAAGAATTCCAATACTCCTGGCTAGCTTTTTAAAGAGTATTTCAGATTTGCAAGGAGTGAAATACTCTCTCAGAGGAGTTAAAAATATCTCTGGGCAGGTGAATTTGGTGAAATCCATGTCCTTTTATTGTTTGTTCCGTTAAATTTGAAATTTAAGTTAATTTGTCTTTTTTATCTTATTGGATAAAAAGGTAAAACACTTTTAAATTCAAAGGAAATTTGGCTTAGTTCATATCTCAAAGAGTAAGAAACGAATGAAAAAAAATAACTTAAATTTCAAATTTAATAACAAAAATATAATGAATGGACACCGTTTTCGTCAAATCCAAGGGGCTATATCTGCCTACTAAAGGAAGTAGATATATGTATTTTTTCCTTTTCCCACTCATGAGTAGAGCGCAGCTTGGAGTATTTTTGAGCACAAAATGTAAATTTGCTATTTTTTCAGAATTATTCCCTCTTTCAAACTGTAAACTCAATGAGGTATTTTCATGAGTGAGGGATTTTCTTAATTTTACAATTATTTTTTTGATATGGTTTAAAACCCCCAAATTTCTGATTTTTTTAAGTTCAAAAATATGTTTTAAATAATTTAAAATTCAATTTTATTTTTGCCAAAACGCCAGAAAAGTCACGTGATCAGAAAACGGGCTTGGGTGTGACGTCACAGCGTACGAAAACCATTGTATTTACTGTTTTTACGTGATCAGAAAACGGGCTTCTATTGGATGTGACGTCAGAGAGCACGAAAACCATTGTATTCATTGTTTTTACGTGATCAGAAAACGGGCTTCTATTGGATGTGACGTCACAGAGCACGAAAACCATTGTATTCACTGTTTTCACGTGATCAGAAAACGGCCTTCTATTATATATGAACCCAGTACGTCACAAATGCGGAAGGAGAAATCTGTAAACACAAAGCCTGTTGGGTTGCTAGGAGGAGTTTCGGTACGCAAATAGTGATTGAAAAGCACTATATATACATGGGTTTAACAATATAATCATACTTTTATATTGACGTTCTTCATTTCACTCAAAATTCAGACACCGCGATGGGAACTACTTTGTTTATTAGTGACGTCATAGGCTCAACTTAAATTGCTGTCTAGTACAGCGTTTTCGCGCCCACAAACAAAAAACGAAATTTCAAAAATTTATACCTTAGAAACTAGGCTACGAAAATACTTGATGTAAACGTCATTCTTCATGTTTTTTTATCTACTATTTCAATAAAATTTAATCTCAAAACGAGAAAGTACATTCTCATCGTTGAGTGAAATGATAGATTTTTTTCACGTTGTCACGATTGCGTCGCGATTATCGTGCCATGTCCATCCGCCATAATGGAAGTCCTCGTGTTTTTGTCGAAAGGAAAAATTACGCAGGTCGTTTTCTTCTGGAAACGGTTTCGTTTTTAATGGAACTCGAAACTGGGGAAAAGAGAGGGATAGTCTTGGAGTTGCGAGGAATAAAATTTGCATTTGCAGCAGTGGGAGGGATTTTCTGCTGAATGGAACAAACAAACACGCGGGGCAGAAATAGAGAAACGTTCTCTTTTTATTTAATGCAAACATGTTGAGTCTTTTTATTTAGATGAGAAACAAGAAACAATGTGTTATTTTAATATTTTAATACTACTTTACTTTTTGTTTTGTTTTGAAGTAGTCGAGTGTTCAATAGGTTGAAGTACACTCATTGTCATTTTGTCTGAGTGAGAGAGAGCAATTTATTCTTACTTTCATCTAACCATTTAAAATACATTAGAAACAATGCTGGGTTGGGTTGACTGAACTCACCACTAAAGTAGTTAATAATTTAATTATTAAAAAATACAAATTGAATTGCCACATAATTTCGCTCATAACCTTTTGTTGCTACACTATCATTCAGTCTTTGAGGCTGAAGTGAATTAAATGGACAATAAGTACTACTATATCACGAAACATCCTAAAACTTATACAATTTTCTAATTCTTTCGGGAATAGCCCGAAAATCAACTTTAAAATCAACTCTCTAAAATTTTTTTGGAGGAAAAAGAATACTCATTCGTATAAACTCTAAAACAGTGTTTCCCAATGTGGGGCGCACGCCCCACCAGGTGGCAATTTGAAAATTTTTTCAAACAAATTGCCCCCCACCAGGTGAATCATGGACCACCAGGTTTTATTTACTTTCGAAGAAGGATTTTCGAAATAGGATTGGTGCAAATTCAGGCCAAGTTGGCATTTGAATTTTGAGCGATAAGTAACGTTTTGTAGTTTGAATTAAATGCAAAATTTGGGCTTGGCTTAGTAAGCAATAAAGGCCAAATATCGCCAACTATGCGCGATTCTGAACTTGCTTTGAGAATAATCATCAATTTCCTTATGGAAACCCAAACAAAACCTTCATATAACCATTTGATTGGCTTATAAAAATTTATGTGTAATCTTACATGGGGGGCATGGAAATTTTGGATAGGCTTTGGTGGAGCATGGGTTAAAAAAGGTTGGGAAACACTGCTCTAAAATAATTCAGGACTATGACGTCATAACATAATTCAATAGTCGTGGCGAGGATCCATCGACGTTAATGCTATGATTTTCTGGTAGTCTTACTTCGGTAGCTACCGAAGATTCAAACCAGTTGAAAATGCTTATAAGTATTGTTTAGTACGTTTGTGTAGAAATACAAGTGTAAGAAACACCCCAAAAAATCAAACCTGGATCCACCTCTGAGATTGGATATTAAAATGTTTTACAGAAAACCAACCAAATATATTTCAAAACTGCCATCGAATTTAAAATTACCTTCAGGGCCAAATCTTAATCTGACACGTAAAAACGAAATTCACCCACAAAAAAAGGGAATTCAATATTTTTACTTTCTCAACACCCTCAGTAAATCATTCCAACTCTTTTCAAATCCAATAGCAAGCGCAAAACCGAGGATGCTGTTCTTGTCACAGCAAAGCGACGAAACGACGCTTTATTGGCTTCTTGGGGGTGTTAGAGAAAATCGTTTGACGTTCTCTGGCAATAGGGAAGGAGACATGCACCTGTCTCACGAGGTATCGTCTGGAGATAAGTTTTAAAGGGTTTGTAGAGTTAATGTGGTTAGATTGACGTCCAAATATAATTTTTGAACTACCAATAATACATTAAGAAATCTATCGCAAGTATTTTCTTTATTTAACTCCTAAGTTATATAATAGTTTACCATTTGAGTTGCAGTCGGAAAACAATTTCAATAAAAAAATTTTGATAAAAAAAATAAGAAAGACAAATTAACTTTAATTCCAAATTAACTGAAAAAATACAATGAATGGACATGGATTTCGCAACTTCAAGGGGTTATATCTCCCTATAGGGGTAGTTATTTTCCCACTCTTTCCACTCATGTGTAGAGCAAAGCTTGGAGATATTTTTGAGCACAAAAAGTCAATTTGTCATTTTTTGGACTTATTCCCTTTTTCAAACTGACGATTCAATTTTAAACCAACATCACTCCCAAAACAAAAGTCTGGTGACAGGCCTGATATTCGCTATGACTATATTTATAAATGCCCCCTTCTAGTTCTAAAAGCCACACACTAATTACAGCAAGACAAGACCTTAATAAGAAAAATAGCTCATGTTCGTCGCTAAAAAAAAACTGTCGCAAAAAGCTGACAAGTCCTTTTTCTACACTGCCCGCAATTTCGGTTTTACACGATGGGAACATTAAGACCTCTTCTGGGAGAATAATTAGATTCTTGTAGAATATTCGCTAAACAAGAAGAGAAAAAACTCCTTTAACATTATTGTGCCGTTAGGACCCCCGTAATAACCTTCCAGACGTTTCCCATGGATGGCGGATTATTTTTATATACGACAACATGCTGGAAGGTTTTTCTTCAGGTTTATAAATGAGCGAGTTTATTAAAGAAGGTGGGTTTTATAATGGATGTTTTAGAGGAATTTTCATGCTGCGCCTTTTAGCAGGGTTTTTTCTCTCATTTTTTTTGCGTCAATCATTTACTTTTAGGGTGAACTGCATGTTCTTACTACAGTGAAACCATGACCAACTAGACCAGAGATGGCCAACTCGAGGCACAGTGGCGCAGTTAAATGAGTGGCACGCCAAGACATTGAATATTATCTGGAGTCATCAATGAGGTTTCAGTGCAAGGTAAGAAGAAATTGTTTTCCAAACATATTGAAAGGTGCCTCATCTTACCTAATTTTGAATCTTAAGAACTTTTTTAAACTTGAAAATCTGAAAATGTTGTGTCGGTCGGTACTATAATAATTTTAATGAGCAGAATAAAGTTTTTAGAAAGGAATTTGAAAATGATAGGTTATTTCTTAATCCTAATAAAAAATATTTAACTCATAAGTAAGTGTAAAATTGCAGCATCATTTGTAAAATTACTTACTAGATTTCACATTAGAGGCTTTGAATCTTTTTTTATAAACCTGAGATAAACAAAAAATAAAGATTGGTGTTGGATGAAAAAGATAATGAGGATTTTACATTAGCTTCCTTCTTTTAAGAAATGATAGTAATTAAATACATTTGTAACTTTGAACAGAAAGAAAGATATTAACGGTTCATAAAAAATTATGTGAGGGCATTAGCCCTCTTAAATTATTACTAAAGATATTTTAACCAAAATTGCAAATTAAATCGTAAGAAATTAGAATTGAGAGGAGTCTTAGGACTCTTAACTATGCAAAGAGAATCTCGATTTTCGAACTAGTATTACAAAAAAAACCCTAAATTCTGTAGAAACTTAAATTTTTTTTCCACTACATATCAATACATTTATACCCAAAATTTCATGAGGTTTTTCAAATTTTTATAGAAGTATAATCAAAAGGGGAAAAAATCAAGTTCTTTCACTCTGCGCAAGATTTTTCAAAAACTATTCAAGTTAAACAAACATGAAATTTCGTACAAATAGTCGTCTTAAGGTACTCAAAAAGTTATACTATTTAAACAAAAAATACTCTAAAAGTATTTTTAATCACAGTTTTCTAAAATTAAATTTTTTAAAAACGGTTTTTTAAGTTCATATATGAAGTATAACTTATTAAGTACCTTAAGACGAGTATTTGTACACAATTTAATGTTTATAACTTGAATAGTTTTTAAAAAAATCTTCCGCAGAGTGAAATAAATTGAAGGTTTTTTTATCCCTTTTTGATAACTTCTATAAAAGTAATCAAAACCTTTTGAAATTTTGAGTATTTATGTATTCAAATATATTTATTATATAGTAAATTTTTATTTTATATTTTTACAGAATTTAGTTTTTGTGTAATACTAGTTCGAAAATCGAGATACTCTTTGCATACTTAAGAGACCTGAGACCCCTCTCGATTCTAATTTCTTACGATTTAATTTACAATTTTGGTTAAAATATCTTTAGTAATAATTTGAGAGGGCTAATGCCTTCACATAATTTTTTATGAACCGTTAATATCTTTCTTTCTGTTCAAAGTTACAAATGTATTTAATTACTGTCATTTCTTAAAAGAAGGATGCTAATGTAAAATCCTCATTATCTTTTTCATCCAACACCGATCTTCATTTTCTTTTTATCTCAGGTTTATAAAAAAAAAAGATTAAAAGCCTCTAATGTGAAACCTAATAAGTAATTTTATAAATGATGCTGCAATTTTGCGCTTACTTATGAGTAAAATATTTTTTCATTAGGATAAAGAAACAACTCATCATTTTCAAATTCCGTTTAAAAAACACTATTCTACTCATCAAAATGACTACAGTAACAACTGAGACACTATTTCCCAGTTTCCAAGTGTAAATAGTTTCTATAGCCGCGTTCACAACAGACAACCTGTTCAACCGAAAAAAGAGCTAAAGAAGTAGGGGAAAAGGGATCTCCGAAAACTAACCGTGAGTAAATAGAATAGCCCGTTCACAAGTGCACTCGTCCTACCGGTAGAAAGAATCACGTGACAAGCGAGCGAGCTCGTAGAAATACATTATGGGCAGCGAGCGAGAGCGCCCTCTACAGGCGGTTAGTCCAATTAAAACATTTCCTACTGCTATGGCCCAGGGGAGAATTTTCAACGGATGGTCCGGTGAGGTTTTCCCTAGCGTAGGGAGAGCGGTGGAAGGAGAACCGGTTTTCTCTGCCTTTCCCGGTTAGAATGTTTCTGTGAACGCGGCTTATAATTCAATATTTGGGGGAGATAAGGCATCTTTCCATACCTCTATATTAATATCATTTGTATAATTTATCTATAAATAACCTTTATTTCCCATAACCTACCCATTTACTAATTACCATTTACAGTGGTGATTTTTATTTTTGTAATTCACTGAAGCTCCTTTTAAAGCCTCAAAAGTAAAATATTAAATGTATTTAAAATTTGAATTCGACAAACTTTTTAGTAATGTTTTGATGGATGGGATTTTTTGTACATTTTATTAAATATACCTTTATGTATTTTGAAGTGTATGAGGGGTCTTTAACTCAAAATAATAAGGGGGGCAGCTTTCAATAGTGCCAAAATAAGGCCTTTTACACCCTTTTTACCATGGTGGAATTTTGTATTCCATTTATTTACTTATTTTGGGGCTGATAGAACTTATTTCAGTACTTCATATTAGTTAATAACTTATTATGAAAGGAAAAACAGCTAAAAATCGATTCCGATTGTTTACTTCAATATATATCTATTTTTAATTTTATGCATTTAGTAAACATTAGCATCAATTTAAATAAAATTATACATCCCTGAGATTATTAACTAGAAAAAAATTTAATATTTTAAAAGAGATTAAAAAATAAAATTTTCGGTACATTCTGAAGAAAACAAAATAGAATAAAGAATAAAATGCCATAATAAGACAAGAAAAAACTTCAAAAAAAAAAAATAAATAAATAAAGGAAAAGCACACTTACAATTAATTACTTGGGCAAAAAATCATAAATTACCTAAAACAATGGAAAAACTCTATACTCGACAACAACGTTTCCTGACCCTATGACGTCACTAACAAACAAAGTATAGTTCCCAGCAGTGTCTGAATTTTGAGGTAAATGAAAAACGTCAATTTAAAAATATGATTATTTTGTTAAACCCATGTGTATATATGTTACGGGCAATGTGATAAATCGGGCATTATTAATAATGCCCGGGCAAAGTGATAAATTCAAAGGAATTTATTAATGAAATTTATCACTTTGCCCGTCTCCACTTCGGGCATTATTAATAATGCCCGATTAATCACTTTGCCCGTAACATATGTTTAGCGACTTTTTATCACGATTTGCGTACCGAAACTCCTCCTAGGAACCCAACAGGCTTTCTGTTTACGCAGTTTCTGCTTCCGCGTAGTGACGTCATAGATTCAGGAAACGTTGCGGTCGAGTATAGAATTTGATGCTTGGGGGAAAGGCGGGTAACAATACGCAATGGCATTTTCTTTGTTATCAACAGTGAAAGTGGGATCATATGATCTTAAAAACTGTCAATATTTTCATCCTTTTTGTATTTTATTTATCAAACAAAAGGAGGTTTCGTTGCAGTGGCGTAACTAGAGTTGACTCATGGGGGTGTTACTCCGACCAGTCAACCCCTCCAACATATTTATTTATTTATTCAAACACCTCCATACAGAAATAAGATTCCATTTACATGGGGAAAACACACAATACAAAAAAATGAAAGGAGACATAACACCAAAATTAAAGCAGAGACAACACAGTTACTTTAAAAACACCTAGGCTCATACTAAAAATACCTAAATGATTCAAGAGATTATTATATAATTTATAAAAACAGTTAAAAGGACAAGAGTTGAAATCAATACCAATTAAAAACAATTTTCTATTACGTAAAAAGCAAGGCTGAGCCAGAATGTTACAGCGGGACAGCAAATAAGGACAATCAATAAAATTATTAAATAACTTAAAGAAAAACAACATTAAAAGATAATTTCTTCTAACCAGAAGAGTGTTTACATTAAAAGAAATGATGACATTGGTTACTGAAATTATAGGATTAAAATCCCGTGTATATTTTCTATATAAAAAGCGAAATAATTTTCGCTGTATTCTCTCCAAATTATTAATCTGAACCATTGAGTGAGGGTTCCAAATCACTGAGCCATACTCAAGAACTGATCTGATTTGCATTTTATAAAGAGTTATTAGGGTCTCACATTTTTTAAAATCCTTTTATTTACTCCCTATTTTTGTTCCTCTCTATTATTGTTTATTTAATCCCTTTTAAAAAAATGTCTCATAATATAGGTATAATATAAACAATTGTTTTTGCAAAACTTCCGAAGGGAAAACTTAATCTAAGAGGCTTAACTTTCAAGGGAAAAACACAGTATAACAGACGTAAAAATTTTAGAGGGGGGGTTTGTGGGTTCTCCCCCAAATTTTTTTTTAAAAATTTGTCTCTCAATGTAGTGTTGAAATTCATTTTGAGGCCCTTTGTGTTACGTCCTAAAAGAACAGTTCCAGTGAACCGCCTTCCGTCGAAAGGGAAAATTTTTCAGTTTTTCATGTTTTAGAAACCTTCGATGTAATGGGGGGGGTTAAAACCCCAATAACCCCCCCTAGTTACGCCTATGTTTCGTTGTGTCATCGAAAAATTAAATACTTAAAAAAAAGTTTGCAAATCATATCCCTAACGGACATTCAATACCGTAAAACGTGCGCATCGCAAACCAATAAGAACCTCCCACATACTCACATGAAATCGTTTGGGATTCACATGGAATTCTCTGGAGGCCATTTGGGGCAAAACTATTCCTCGCAATCATGGCTCCAAACGAGCATTCCAAACAACGTGCATTCCAATAGCGTAGATGTGTATTTAAATGGGACTGCTCGGCTCAGATAACGGTCCTCGGTCGGTGAATTAGCGATAAATTGTGTTCATATTTCTGGATGGCCCTATGAATGACTGGTTTGATTGCTGGAGAAGTCATAGGGATAGGCTTCAGAGGGACACGCATTTTATTGCATGAGATACTTCTTATATACTTTTTTTAAGTATCAGGATGGAGAGATCTAGTAAAGCTACTACCATCATATGTTTATTACAATAAGATAAAACCAAAAGTAAGTCAATTCTGAAGATTTTTAAACAATGATCATGATAAGTGCTTACAAGGAAACGTTCCCGGGTTAAATTCTCAGAATTGGGCGAAACTTTTACTGGGGTTAGTACATATATCTTCTCGTGCCTAAGTGGCACATAAGGCCTTCAGCCTACCCCGCCACCCCCTCCGGTCTGCCGCAGCAGCCCTTGCCTGGGACCAGCTGGACCATCCCGCCTGGCTTCTCTCCTCCTCGGCCATTCGCCTCCATATTAACCTGGGAGGACGCGCGCAGTTCCTGCGAGGCCCTGTCGCTTGAATAAACCTTCATAGAAACTCTAATTTTTAAACAAAAATGCTGAAATCCCGTGTATCTGCCTAAAAGATTTCCATCTATCACCTCCTAAAGTTTAAATAGAGTGGGTATGTTATTTTCCGAGTTAGGTTGTTGTTTTTATTGAAATGCTTCGAAAATTGGGAGAATTCGCGCAAGTTATAACCGAAGAGGTGTCCAAAAGTAACTAGTATCTATAATTTTTCTTGCAAAAAAGAAAAATTAAGGTAAACAGCACTAAATCAACTGCGGAAATCGGCCCCTCTTTGAAGATAAAAGCTAATCTCGGACACTTCCTCCTGAGTGCTGGTGCTTTTCAAAATAGTCTAATATTATGTATTAATAAAAAGCAGTCAACTTAAAAATGAGTTATTATGCACTTTGAACGATTAAATTATAAATTTAAACTTTCCGTAATAAAATTTTTGGATTCACTGAATGTTTAGAAAGGAAAACGGTGTGCAGGGCCTGAGAGGCCCTGCGCACGTGCCCGTGTAACAGAAAGTAGCGCGCGTCCTCCCGGGTTAAGGCATAGCCTTCTAGAACGAGACAGGCCTGGCCACTTGCGCATCTCCGGAGCGATGAGTCATCCTAGCCGTCGATTGATTCTCAAGGTCTGAGCTGTGTGCGTACGCGGGAACTTGGAGCAAGCGTCTTTGTCTCTGCTTTGTCCCATGTTTCCCTTGCTCTTTTTGCATCCAGGCCTTTATAATGCCGGACCATTGCTGTGTCCCAGGATGCAAGGGTAATTATACAAAAGGTGCCAGCAATGTAAGTGTGTTTTCCTTCCCTAAAGATGCAGAAAGAAAGAAGTTATGGCTTCGGAAAATACCGAGAGCTCAATTCGCTCCTTCTGAGCATTCCGTGGTTTGCATCAAGCACTTTCGGAGCGACATGGTTATTCGGGAGGATCTTTTACCCGACAAGGAGGGGAAAATCGTGGCTGTTCCACGAAAAAGGCTAAGTTTAAAAGAAGATGCGTATCCTTGCATTTTCGATGGATGCCCTCAATATTTGAGTGAAAAGACACCCGTCAAAAGAAAAAGCAGGGAGGAAAAAGATAATAAATGTTAATAAATGTTAAAAATTAATAAATGTTTTTTATACTATTTGTTTTACTGAATCAAGACAATTTTTTGACATTTAAAAATATAGTTTGATTTAAAAAAATATTGAGGTTAACATCTTTTACAGATCACGTGAAAGCTTTTAACTTATTTATTAATACACATAGTAAGACAAATATGTTTTTCTAAAATAAAAGTTTGTGGGGTATTATCTTGCCTCCCAAAAATAAAATTTTTTTAATAGATATTAATAATTTAATTAAATGTTATGCTTATAACTTATTGGATCAGTTATTTGCGTTTCATGTTTTTACCTTTTAAAAGTTTATAAATAAGTACACTTTATTGACTGAAAATGGAAATCCTATTTATTCATTTCAAATATTAGATTATTCATATATAAAGGAAAAAGGAAATAAACCTCAAGATATATTATAGTACCAGAAAGAGAGAGAGCGGCTGATTTTGAATACTCACTTGATATTTAAATCCTACTTAAAGTTACAAGGCGGGGGTTAATATGGTTAATATTTATCTGTGTAAGGATTAAAAATATTAAGATAGGACATGATCTATTAGTTGTTAAAATAAAGACAGGATTTTTGTTATTATAAAACAGAAATATTTTATTTAAAACGTCGCCCGGTTCAGCTAGCTTCGAATCTCAACTAAACAGCAAATTTTCGAATGTTAATATTGGTTTGAATGACTCAAAAACGAATACAATCTAACCAAAAATGTTGATTTTATAATGCAAGTAGTAATTTAACTGAAATTATGCCGAATCTAATCTAATAAAGCTTGTGAAAGTCGATCGTACTCGGAACAAGGTTTTTTTAAAAATCCCATCTATCAAAATATTTCCCCGATAATGTAAACATTTTCACTCAGAATCATTAGTATTGGTTTCCTACATCACACACAGGTCTTTTTTTCTTTTTCCGATCATTTGTTTATGATTTATAGCGATTTTTCCCCTCTAAAATCGACGCGTCAATGGAAACTCAATGGTAGCGTTCGTCGGAAAGGATGACTCATCATTCTTCTGTCCCGGCCTTCTCGCTCTCGAAGGCTATGGTTAAGGCCGGTCTCCCCCGTCTCCTCTTGCCCTCAGGTGTCCAAGTGAGGGCAACCGAGGGAATTCTGGCTGGGGGCATCCTCAAGATATGGCCGATCCATCTCCACCTTCGTCTTTTTATATTAGTTGTAATTGGTTCCTGTTTTGTTCTTTCATATAATAATGTGTTAGTAATGGTCTGTGGCCAGAAAATTCCCAAAATTTTTCTCAAGCATCTGTTCTACCAACTATTTAACTTATTGCTTTGTTGTTTAGTTATTTTCCATGTTTCTGTTCCATATAAAAGTACACTTTTGACCATTGAATTGAAAATATTGATTTTAGTCCTTTGCTTCAAACAACTTGATCTCCAAACCTTATATAACTTTCCAAAAGAATTTTGGGCCTTTGCAATTCTTATCCGTATTTCAGCATCAGTTCCTCCTTTCTTATCAATGCTGGATCCCAGGTATGTAAACCACTGGGATTAGTAAGATGATTCAAAACATTTACTGTGAAAAAATTAGCTGCGGAAGCAATCACTTCGCAACATGACTGTGGAAATTATGAACTTTTTTTTGATTGGCCGATTTAAAATCCTTCAGAGAAAACGCAGCCAGTTCATTTTTGCATTTGGCGGTTTCTCTGTATTTCTCGCGTACTATGATGCATATGGCGTTAAGAATTTTTTACAATTTTTCTACTTTAAATCCGCAGCTAATTTTTACACAGTTAATTGTTTTGTGAGTCATCTACTCACCCCTGTAAAATTTTCGTCCATTTCTGTGAGTTTAGCCTGGGAACGTTTCCTTCTCAGAAGTATATTACAATTTTTCTTTGGCAAAATCATTTCAATTACAGTTTTTATAATATTTTGTTTATTAATTGAGTGGAAATAATTGAAATAACAGAGGGAATTCGAAACAACATGAAAACAAATAAAGAATCGAACGACTTCCGATCCTCAGTCCAACGTCGTAGCTGAACGTATTTGATTACTATAACGCTTAATAACACATCAGTGTAATTTTATACATGCCACCTTATAACACAAATTCCTCACTTTCGTAAAAACATTTTTATATTTTCCCCTTGTGGGAGGGATTGGCGATTGACAAAAATGTTTCTAATTCGAAAAACACGTTTTTACCAGGAATTCTTTACAAAAACAGAAATTTACAAGGTTACCACTAAAAGAGTTAAAAATAATAATATAATTTATTAATAAAATAGTCTTTCTTTAATTCAAAAGCCACTCTTTTCCTCTTAAAGAGGACAGGCAGATCAAAGTAGTGATAAAAGGCTTGGGATACAACTACGATATTGAGGAACTAACCAGGGCTTAAATTGCACCGGAGCGCACCGGAGCGGAGCTCCGGTACTTCTTGGTTTTCAGTAAATTTTTACATTTTAACCGGAACGCACCGGAGCGCATAAAATCGCGTTCCGAACCCTTTTCGAAAAGACCAAAATGTACCCCTCGATGTTTTTCGATTACCGAAAATTACAAACGCCTCTCACCTCACTACCCCCGGTCAACAACGACGAACGACCTTGTTTTCCTCACCCTCAAAGGGAAGGACACCCCCTTCGGTGACTAATTACGGGATAAGAGATAAGAAGCCCTCCTGAATGGAGAAGTCTCGCTTCTGTAAAATTTCGCTTGTTAACCAGATGTGTCCAGCAGTCCATTCTTCTGTAAAGATAACAGTTCGGTCACAATAATAGGTTGAATGGGGATGGGGCAGGTAGGGGGGATTTTAATTTGGTCAGTGAGGCATGCCTTGAAAGATTTACGAGTTTTGGTTGTGTCTGTGTCCACCTGGGTCTGGGTGTGTACTTCCTGTTCTCAAAGGGAGCGTTGCTGTAATAACAAACATTTCATCTTGAAACTGTAGATTCTGTGAGGGTTCTTGACCAGAGAATTCCAGAAATTTTTGTGTGCTTTGGGGGGGGGAGGGAGCCTGTCCGAAGGAGTGATTCGTAACGCATCTTCTTGAGCTCTTCATTTCATCAGCTATTGGTTCATATCATAGTGCACGGTGAATCTCCATAACAGCTCTGTTTTGCCTGAAATTTTCCTCGACAGATACGATACGACATTGAATTAAAGTTAAAGAGAATTTACTCTTTCTGGTAAGTTCCAATTTGCTTTACGTATTTTATTGTAATCAATGAATTTTAAGAAACTAATTTGATTTTTCTAAGTGAAATTTTTCTGTTCTGTAATAATTACCTTTTAGAGGTTAATTGTGAGTTGAACATAAGCTAATATTGGGACCTTTTCCTCCAGAAATACTTTGTTTTTCTTTCGCTTCTTATTTTCTTATATCATTCCCCATTCCCTCTTATTTAAGTGAAAGAAGGTTATAAAAAAGGAGTAAATTATACATGAAAACACTGTTTATCAGATCTATGCTTTAATCATGAATTTTTGAAAATTTTCAGAATGAACTAAATGCTTATTATCGGTACTATTTAAATACGTTTCGACGTTTTAAAAATATTTAGAAAAATGCACTAGACCCTCGATTAACCCGGATTAGATTATCCAGGGTTATCCCTCATCGCAAAAAAGGACTGAAATTCTGGAGTGAGAATATGGGAAGACAATTCATATGTAATTGTCCCAAAAAGTTGTGTAGCAATTATTTCAATATTTTTTACGAAATTATTTTCAATTTCTTTTTCAAATTTTCATGAAGTTGATTATTCGAATTACATTATTTGCTACTTAAGGAAGGGGTATTTCTGTCCATCTGGGTTACTTGAGAATTTACTGTGCATTTATGAGGTAATACATAAAAGGAATTTTTTTTTAAAAGCGCACTCTCAATCACTTCTTTGGGGAAATAATAAACGTACGCGCTATACCATATATTTTTTTTATATGGTATAGCGCGGTATATATAATTTTTTTTTAAAAGCGCACTCTCAATCACTTCTTTGGGAAAATAATAAACGTACGCGCTATACCATATATTCCCTAAATGCCTCAAAAAAAGTCTCAACTCACATCTCAAAAAAAGTATTACTCCCTGGATATATTATTCTTCTTAAAGAAATTTCTATTTTTGTGTCGAAGATTTTTGGTTAAAAGCCCAAGTAAATCGAAATATTTTTAAAACAAATACGAATTTTTTCAGATATTTTTTTGGTCGTTGTATTAAAAATGAAAAAAAAAAAAAAAAGATTAATAGAAATTCCATATATTCCCTAAATGCCTATATCATGAACTTCGTTATTCCTATAACTTTCACATCTCAAAAAAAGTATTACTCCCTGGATATATTATTCTTCTTAAAGAAATTTCTATTTTTGTGTCGAAGATTTTTGGTTAAAAGCCCAAGTAAATCGAAATATTTTTAAAACAAATACGAATTTTTTCAGATATTTTTTTGGTCGTTGTATTAAAAATGAAAAAAAAAAAGATTAATAGAAATTCATATAAAATTTTTCTTTGGAACTTTAAAAAGGAGTTAAAACACTACTTTTGAGGGTCAAATTTCAAAATTTTCTGGGGGAGAACCCCAAAACTCCCTCCAGACCTTTGATATAATGTTTCTCCCTTGAAAATTCTGCCACTTACAAGAAGCGGTTCCCTTTGGGAACCAAAGAGCATGAAACCCCAAAGAGTTTGAAGAGGAGGTAAAACACTGGTTTAAACCGGAATTTTCAAAAATTTTTACTGGAGGATCTCCGACCCCCTTTGAAAATTTGATGTTTATTTATAACTTTTTTTACCTAGAAAATTCTATGCTTTACGAGTAACTGTTATTTTTTGATGTAACCCAAATGATCTCAAAATGAGCTGAAACATTACTTTAAGAGGCAAATTTCAAAAAATTTTCTGGGGGAGAACCCCCAGACCCCCCTTTCAAATTTTTACATATATATGTTATACAGAGTACCTTCTATTTGAATGTACCTTAAATGTTGTAAAAAGAGGCTGAATTTCTAAATTTTTCTGGGGGTGAGCCCCAGCCCCACTTAAAACACATCTTTGCCCCGTACGACAAAAAACTGAAATGACGCCCCTGTTAAGCGGAATGTTGAAATAGTAGCGCTCCGGTACTTCTTTGGTTAGAATTTAAGCCCTGGAACTAACAAATGAACTTAAAGACTTAGGGTACCCTGTAATATACGTACAAAAAATGCCAGGCCCCTCCAAAAGGGAAAATCAAAATGCGGCGCCAACCAAAACTACGCTACCAATATATATTGTGGCTTTGAAAAACTCTGTTGAAGGAAAGAAAATCCACCTTCTCAAGCACATTTCTTACCTAAAGGTAAGGATTGAGCCCCTACGGAGAAAAAACGGACCCAACCAATGCTATAGATGTCAGGTTTGGGGTCACTCCTCCCTGCTCTGTACCAGGGAACCTTTCTGTGTCAAATGTGCTGAAAAACATCTGACAAAAAACTGCCAAAAGTCCCCACTAGAACCAGCGAAGTGTATAAACTGCAAGGGAGATCATCCCGCAAATTACACAGGTTGTCCCAGGCATCCGTACAATCTCCCCCCCTCCAAACCTCCAAAAACAAATGCCTGGGAAGAGAGAGCAAAAAACCGCAACTATGGCGAAAAACCGCTATCTCAGAACAAAAGCAACCCTCCCGCACAAAATTTTCTCACGGCCTTTCCCCCCCTCTTAGAAACCGGTTCCGAGGAATGCGCGCCACAAGACTTCCCCTCCCCTTCCGAGAATGCAGGCGAGAGCTCCAACAAGCTGTTCGAGATGTTGGGACTGCCTCCCTTGCACGGATTCATAAACTTGTTCAACAACGCTTCGTTAAGATGGAAAAAATCACACTCCTTCCTAGGGAAAATGTCGGTAGTTGTGAATACAATAAACGAGCTTATTGCTTTACTGGACTAGACCTAGTGAAGAATGATATGGACACGTTCAGTGATTCAATAACAAAATTTTCCGCATCCCCCTTTCGGAGTGACCAAATTACCCCTCCTCCTGAGGTCTCACCTTTAATAAATAATTGCTGCAAAGCAAACATTGAGTATCCCGGAGCCCAGAATGGTGTATCACACCAATAACCATGTGACCAAAAGAAACGTGATTAATGTTCTCTCCTGGAACGCAAATGGTGTTAGAGGTAAAAACTCCGAACTGAAACTTTTTGTAAAAACTCATAACCCAGACATTGTGTTGTTACAAGAGACACACCTCAGACCCTGTGATAACATCAAAATTCCAAATTATGCAACATACCGCTCAGATCGCCTCACTCACAGGGGAGGAGGTACAGCGGTACTAATAAAAATCTCACTCAAACACCATTTGCTCCAGCTCGACTCCTCATCATTCGAACACACGACCATCGCGCTAGAGGCTAGAGGCGGCTCGTTCTATACGTTCTCCTCTATCTATAAACCCCCAAGTTCAACCCTAAGCATAAAGGAGTTAGAAAAACTAACCAAGCTAAATGCTAAATTCGTACTATTCGGCGACTTCAACAGCAAGCACGCTAGCTGGAATCAGGGAGTAAACAACGGGGAAGGAAATAAACTATTCAAATTCAGCCAGGATAACGGCTTTGAGATATTAGCCCCTGCATCCCCCACCTACTACCACTCATATTATGGAGCTTCGACTCTAGACATTGGTATAGCAAAGGGAATCGTCACGTCAAGAATAGTAAGCGAATCTGCGTTGAGTAGCGACCATAACCCTGTGCTAATAACGCTTCACGACACAGACTTTATTCCGCCAGATGAGCGTGAACTGAGAGTGACCGACTGGCGCAAATTCCACGACATCCTGGCGACAGTGGTCCCGGGAAACCCCACCATAAACTCAAAATTTGATATCGACGTGACGATTGCTTCTTTGTCTTACTCCATATCGGATGCAAGAAAACAAGCCAGCAAAACTAAGCAGATAATAAGCTCCCAAAAACCTATCCCGCCCTACATTGTTGCCCTCATAAAAAGAAAAAACAAAGTGAGAGCAGACTGGCAGAGAACTGGTTTCCCCCCCTTCAAAACATTGCTGAACAACCTTCAGCGGAGAATAAAAGTGAGGCTGCAGGAGTTCAATAACAGCTCTTGGAACGAGTTCCTCTCGTCTCTAACTACCGAAGATAATTCATTGTTTAAGCTAAATAAAAAACTGATCAAAAAATTCCAACCTGTGCCACCTTTAATGAACAGTAGGGACCCTAGTAAACCGGCCGTGACCGATCTAGAAAAAGCCAACATGTTTGGTGAAACGCTGGAATCCACGTTCACCCTCAACGCGCATCTTAGCAACCCGACGAACGAGTCAGACGTGGACTCCACAATAGACGAATTTCTAAGATCCTCCCCACCTTCTCCGGCTCCCTTTTTTGTCTCTCCAAACGAAATAGGCGAAATAATAAAAAAGCTCAAAAATAAAAAAGCCCCAGGTCCGGACAAAATAGACAACGGTACACTTAAGAAAATCCCCCTTAATGTGCTGAGCAACATCACCAAAATAATAAACACCTGCCTTAGAGAGAATTATTTCCCGGATGCTTGGAAGGTAGCTACTGTCACAATGCTTCCAAAGCCAGGGCAGCCAAAAAATAGCCCGGGAAACTACAGGCCCATATCCCTCCTAAATTCCCTCTCCAAGGTGTATGAGAAAGTGATTTGGATAAAGGTCGCAGAATTTTGCAGGGAGAACAATGTACTTCCTTCTGAGCAGTTTGGATTTCGTGAAAAGCACTCGACCACACACCAACTGCTCAGGATAGTAAATGCCATAACGGCTGGTCTCCACCACAAAAGGCACACAGGAGCAGTGTTCCTAGATATCGCTAGGGCCTTCGACAAAGTGTGGCACAAGGGTCTGTTGGCTAAACTAATAACACTGAAATTTCCTTCGTACTTAGTAAGAATAATTGAGTCCTTCCTAAGCGGTCGTGTGTTCAGAGTCCGAGTTGGAAGTCAGCTTTCTGACTGTTTCAGGATAAGTGCTGGAACACCCCAGGGAGCCATATTGTCCCCTATTTTATATAACATATTCACGCATGATATACCCAGAACCCCAGGCACTTTCCTCCACCTTTTCGCGGACGACACGGCAGTGATAGCGCAGAGTTTCAGAGTACCTAAAATAAGAATAAATCTACAAAAAGCATTGGATGAAATCGAGGTGTGGTGCAAAAACTGGAAAATAGCAATCAATACGAAAAAAACCCAGGCCATCCTTTTCAAGCGGCGGCCCAGGAAAAAGCTGGCCCAGCCACCCTTAAAACTTTTTGGCGATGTCCTGGAATGGACCAACAAAGCCAAATACCTAGGGGTTTACCTAGATGAATGCCTATCGTTTGCACCACACATCGAAGAATTAATAAAAAAACACAAAAAAAGAATGAGTATGATATACCCTCTCCTATGTAGGAAATCTGCGCTATCACTCAAAAACAAGGTTATGCTTTATAAATCAGTGGTGCGTCCCCTATTCACATATGCATGCCCAATCTGGGCAACAGCCAGCATTTCAAGTTTAAACAAGCTAGCAGTGATTCAAAGCAAGATACTTAGAATGTTTACGGACGCACCCTGGTACGTTCGTAACGAAAATATCCGGAGCGACTTAAAGGTGGAGGAACTGCCTGCCTTTATCCAAAAAACAGCAATAAACTTTTTCAAAACCGTGGAAACCCACGAAAACGCGCTTATCAACATACAAGTAATTCACAACGAGCCGGAGTTTGAGAGGAGATTCCCTTTCTCTTCAACAAGATTAACCGAGAGGTTTCACCCCCCCTAACCCCTGTTCATTCATGCAGGTCAACCCCCTATTTGAAAAACATTCCCCGTGCGCTCAAGCGCTATAAATAGAACACTCCCTTCCTCCTCTCAGGCTCTGGCATCTTCAATCGTAATAAAACTGATAAAGCTAATAATTGGACTTTATGTCCACTCATAGATGAACAATAAATAAAAATATCATGGTCATGGTCAAGCGGAGCAAATGCAGTTATTGCAGTGCACTCCATAAGGATGGAATTTTCGTTTCTTTCTTTAAAGAGTCGCCTTCTTCCTCTTCTAAAACCATGTGGAATATAAACATTCCTATTAGCAAATGATTCATCACATTATAGGCACCCCATACTGCAGCCCAAAGCCAGATGTTTTTCGTAATGCAATTATTTTTCCCAGTCAATATTTGCTTCAAAACTTTGGCATACAATATAATATTTTATGCTTAAATTGGAAGGTCCGGAATATTTTTTTGTGCAATTTAACTTCGTTGTATTTAAAACTCCCTATACTAGACAGCCAAGTTTGTTCACACTATGACGTCACTAACAAACAAAGTAGTTCCCATCTCGGTGTCTGAATTTTGAGTGAAATGAAGAACGTCAATTTAAAAATATGATTGTTTCGTTAAACCCGTGTATATATAGTGGGTATTTTTCACGATTTGTCAACCGAAATTACTCCTAGCAACCCAGCAGACTTTGTGTTTACTCATTTTCTCCTTTCTCCTTCCAACGTTTCCTGAACCCAGTACGTCACAGATGCGGAAGGAGAAATCGGTAAACACAAAGCCTGTTGGGTTGATACGAGGAGTTTCGGTACTCAAATCGTGATTGAAAAGCACTATATACACATATGGGTTTAACAAAATAATCATGTTTTTAAATTGACGTTCTTCATTTCACTCAAAATTCAGACACAGCGATGGGAACTACTTTGTTTGTTAGTGACGTCATAGGGTCAACTTAAGTTGCCATCTAGAATAAGTTAAAGTGAATGTTCTTATCAAAAACACATGACAGGAGAAGAACTAGAAAATCGAAATTTGCCGCCAAAACTCCTATACAAAAGTAAATATGAAATGTCACTTGTGCTCAAAACCTTTCATTTAAATAAGTGTTACAAAAGACATCATCCGGCCGACATCAGGGGCGGGTCCAGGGGCCGAGAAACCCTAACAAATAGCTTAAAAAACACTTTCTTAATGTTAAAATTCAAAAAATTTTCTGGGGGAGAACCCCCAAACCCCCCTTTAATATTTTGACATCCATAGGCGCCAACTTTTATAAAATATTGGGGGGGGGGAGGGCCAGTACAAGACATTAAAAAACATAAAATTAAAAGAAACATCCATTAAGTTTACGTGCCTAATTACCTAATTTTGTATCAGATGTATAGATTAAATTTCGTTACATGTCCCTTTAAATATTGCCAAGGTGTAATATTTTGAGGTGCATTTAATGTAAAAGTTTTGTGTAATAATGCGAGCTCGAAAGAGGATGGGATGGGGGTCTGGGCGATCTCTCCCAGAAAAATTTTAGAAATTTCTCTGTTAAAAGTAGCATTTCAGCTCCAAAGGTTGGGGGCTCTCCCCAAGAAAATTTTTAAAATTTGACCCTTAAAAGAAATTTTTAACACATTCTGAGACCTTTTGTTGGTTACCCTCTCCCCAAATAACCGCTCTTGAAGGGGATTCCAAACCAGAAAATATCCAAACATCACAAAATATTGTGGGGGGGGGGGCTTAGCGCCCCTTCAGCTAACATTGTATGGGGCTCAAGCCCTCTCAAACCGGTAATACTATAGTTTAAATGGGCGTATTTGCAAAAATTTTCAGAAGAGGACCCCCTACCCTTTTCAAAATTGGGTATCTATTTATAACTTCATCCTTGAAAATTCTGTGGTTTACATGCTTTTAAAATGAGCTAAAACTTTATTTTTAGAGGCAAATTTTCAAAAAATTTTTTAGGGGGCACCCCCCAGACTTCCTATTAATTTCTCATGGTTACTTATTTACTTTTTTCTCCTTGAACTTGTTTCTCTCCTCTCCTTTTAGGAGTACAAGAAGTTACCCTCTTTAGGTGTTATCCAATGGATACCAAATGTACAAAAATGAGTAGAAAAACTTCTATTTGAAGCCAAATTTCACAAACTTTTCTGGGGGAGGTCCCCCAGACCCCCCCCCACACATTTGCTTTCGATCTAGCATTATCTGCAGAAACCTTTATAACTTTAACAAAGTTTCGCATTTTATTTATGTTATACTTGGAAATTTGGGAGCCAAACACCTCGCGAACACAAGTATTATTATGGCCTTACAAAAATGTTTCACCCCCCCACTTTCTAAAACAATGTCACGGGCCCTGGATATCCTCTAAGTTACTATAAACCCCTAAAAAGCTGCTTGAAAGCAAGCACTCTTCAAAAAATTTTCTGAGGCACTGAAAATTTCGAATGTAATACCCTCCGACTTTGACATGGCCCCCCCCCCCGAAAATCTGGTCTGGAACCGCCCTTGGCCGACATGCTGTAAAATGTTTATATACAGCAAAGTAAGTTCTTGAACATTAGAGTGGTGAGTGTAATCTACATAGTGTTCGGTAACTAGTGGGCAAAAAATAGTTAACTACTAACTAGTCTGGGAAATTGTAGTTGTAACTAGTAGTTAACTATTTTTTCCTGGGACTAGTTGCAACTAGTAGTTAAATATTTCCCAAAGTAGTTAACTATACTAGTTAACTAGTCTATTTAATTTCATAACCTACTTTTTGGCAAAATTCTAATACATCTTTCTAATCTATATCACAAAAAAAGTTTATACTTCGTGCAAAAATGGTCTTTATTTCTGGTTATGGTATTTGAGTACTCTACCTTTGATAAAAATTTTAAATATCTATTTAAATTTTAAATAAAAATGTTTTTGAAGTAGTTGAAAATTTGAAAGTAGTTTTAACTAGTAGTTAGTAAAAAAAGTAGTTAAACTAATAGTTGAACTACTTTAAACTAAAAGTAGTTAAACTACTAGTTAACTACTAGTTGATCAGTAGTTAACTACTAGTTGCAACTAGTTCTAGTTAACTAGTGCCGAACATTAAATCTACATTATATAACCTTTTCCCTTGTATAAGCAGGGGAAAAGCAATAACCGTTGTCGATTGTTATTGGATGCAGAACTGTTCGGAAAAAGCTCGCGTAGAAAAAAAGTAATATGTTTTCTATTACTTCCGAAAAGAGTACTTGACTATCCCCTTCAAATGCTTCTCAATGAATAGAGAGAAAAAAAACTCTCGCTCCTGTGTCAAGTCTTGCAGAAAAGGCAAATGAGTTAAAACTACGGTAATAATACATTCGCAAAAACTAAGAAAAGTTGTGATTTAAGGGAGTCAGTTTGGAACGAAAACTCAAATAAGCAGAATATACATTTTCAGGGTGTTTCAAAAGTCCGTTTCACGGCTTTTATTCCAACGTTAATTTTTCCAACGTCTCCTATACTAGACAGCAACTTAAGTTGACCCTATGACGTCACTCACAAACAAAGTAGTTCCATCGCGGTTGAGTGAAATAAGGAACGTCAATTCGAAAATATGATTATTTTGTTAAACCCATGCATATATAGTACTTTTCAATCACGATTTGCGTACCGAAACTCCTCCTAGCAACCCAACAGGCTTTGTGTTTACCGATTTCTCCTTCCGCATTTGTGACGTATTGGGTTCAAGAAACGTTGCTGTCGAGTATAGGAAGTAAGGTGTACCCCTAGGTAAGTGGCCATGGGGAATCCATTGAGATGGCTTACAGCGCCCATATCGGCAAAATAAGAAAGTGTTGAAAAAAATAGTTAAAATACTGAAGGAGATAGATAAAAACCTTCAGTAAGAAAGTTGTTGTTGGCGATATCATAAAAAACACGCAGAAAAAATTTCATGAAAATATTTTTAATATTAGAGAAGACATTAGCAAATGAAAATAGCACTTTTTCCGACCTGAACACGGGCGCCTACACATAAGGGCAAAGGGGGGGGGGGGGCTCCTTGCACCGGAAAAGTTACGTAAATCCTTCCTTTAACTTTAATAAATCGGTGTTTATTTTAAATGTTTTTTAACTTAAAATTTTGCTTTTTATTTTGATTGTAACCTAATAGAGCATTTTCAATCACATGACTCGGACCTAACAACGGCCTTAGCAACAGAAGTGTTACAGTTTTTTGCCCTACAGAGGTTAACAGTTACAGAAAATGACTAACCGTGAAATTCTTCTATTGGAGCATTTGCAATCACGTGACCCCATACCTAAAAACCGCCTTAGCAACAGATAAACAACGGCCTTAGCAACAGTTAAAAGCCCTACAGAAAGTACACAGTTAAAAGAAAATAACCGGTGGTGACGTCACCTGAAAACACTCTATACAAAAGCAAAATGTAAATAGTCGACCACACCACTTATTTATATACTAGTTTCTTTCTTGTAATTTTGCGGCTAGGCGTAGGAGTAAGGAAGAGGTAGTAAAACTCTACTTTTAAGAATAAAACTTCAAAACCTTTTCTTGGTAGGACTCTTAGACACCCCCTTTTTAATTGAAACTCCACTACTTTATAATTTTTTTTTTACATTAAGTACTTATATGAGCACCCATGGGCCTGAATACTGAAAATGCTATGTGTCCCCTTGCAGGGAACACATTGATTAGATTTCAGTTGGGTAATAGAACAAGGCAGGGGCTCATCTAGAAGAAAAATGGGTCCGTTTTAGGACCCTTCACAAAATTCTAATCTTCAAAAAAGGACCCTTCACAAAAGCCCTAAGATCAAAAATGGTTTGAAAATTGTTTTTAGGAGTGTTTTTATCATTTTGGAATGGAATTTGCCAGTTTTGGACCCATTCCATAAGTCATAAATGATGTGGTTGTACTGGGGACCCTTCATTTTCACAAAATTCCATTTGATTTTTCACCAAATACCATTTACTTTTCACAAAATTCCTCACAATTTTTCACAAAATTCCTAAAACAGGACCCTGGCTGAAAAAGCTGGATGAACCCCTGCAAGGGGTCACGGATTCAAACTGAATAAGTCACATTTTAACCAGAAAGCATTATTTTTTAACAGGGTAGTGGATAGATGAATGGGGACCTTGCTGGGCCTTAAGCCTGTAGTTGGTCTATTATTTGTATTTCAATTGGGATGACTGTGGTTCAGATCTCAAAAACCAAAAAATTAATTTAAGGCGTTGCGTCAGCAAATGCCCTACCATGTAATTACCTATCAATAATAATAATCTATTCCAATTAATTTCAACGAAAATTTGTAAGACAATCCGTTTTCTGTTTCCGGGTCGAGCTAGGACAATTCAGCCTTTTATTCCTTCGGGTTCAATAAAATGAGGATCAAGTTTACATGGGGAAACAAAGGACTTTGCCTCAGCTGACTGTGACTTTCCAGTCACACGTTCTGTAACAGTGGCGGATCCAGAGGGGGGGGGGCCTGGGGGCCATGCCCCCCCCCCCCCCGAGAAACCCTAACAAATAGCTTAAAAAACACTTTCTTAATGCTAAAATTGAAAAATTTTCTGGGGGAGAACCCCCAATGCCCCCTTTAATATTTTGACATGTGACATCTGTTTTAGAGTGTTTTTTCCTTGAAAATTCTTCCGCTTAAAAGAAAGAGAAGAAAGAAGAAAAGAAGAAGAAGCTCTTTTGGGAAGTTTTAAAATAGATGAATACTATAGTTTAAAAGGGCGCATTTGCAAAAATTTTCTGGGAGAGGACCCCCAGCCCTTTTCAAAATTTGGCATCTATTTATAATTTCATCCTTGAAAATTCTGTGGTTTACATGCTTTCAAAATGAGCTGAAACTTTATTTTTGGAGGCAAAGTTTCAAAATTTTTTCGGGGGTTACCCCCCAGACACCCTATCAATTTCTCATGGTTACTTATTTACTGTTTTCTCCTTGAACTTATTTCTCTCCTCTCCTTTTAGAAGCACAAGAAAGTTGCCCTCTTTAGGTGTTATCCAATGGATACCAAATGTACAAAAATGAGTAAAAAAACTTCTATTTGTAGCTAAATTTCACAATATTTTCTGGGGGAGGACCCCCAGACCCCCCTTTTGCTTTAGAGCTAGTATTACCTGATGAAATCTTTTTAACTTTAACAAAGTTTCGCATTTTATTTATATTATACTCGGAAAATTGGGAGCCAAACACCTCGTGAAACATAAGTATTGTTATGCCCCTACAAAAAGGTTTCATCTCCGACTCTGACATGGCCCCCCCCCCGAAAATCTGGTCTGGATCAGCCCTTGTTCTGTAACGGCTCTGCTCATGGCCTCACCCAGTGAGGCTGGTTATACTTGAGTTTGAAGGTCTAATGACCTAGGCCCTAGGCACTCCCTCAAGGTATCCCCCGAATTTTTTTTTAAAGTTGAATCAAATCGCCCCTAACCCTTTTTTTCTCTAGATTGAACATCTTTCACTCTTTAAACGCTTATTATAATTTTATCATCTTTGGCTCAAAACTTCAACATACTTTTTTTTAAATATTTTAATTATAAATTCACACTTTGTTAGCGGTTTTTATTACAGTTGAACTTGTTAAAAAAAATATAAACCACTGGCAATGTCAACTTTGTTTTAGTTAACAACCTTTATATTTGCTTCTAATGTAAAAAACACTCCGCCAAAGTTACCCCATTCTACAGTATGGGTGTTGTAATTAACATTCAAGATGATATGAATATTTTGAAACTTATATTTGATTGAAAATATATTTTTCAATAAAATCAAATCACTACACTCTAATTTTATAATTAAGTAACCCAAACTATCACTTTCTTTTAAAAAAATCACTACCCCTTAAATATACAAATCCCCCCTCAAATTCATATTGAATTAAATTATGAACCATTTTTTTTTTCTAAAAATTGTCGTTATTCTCTTAAACCTTTGATCCCTAAATAAAAACTTGCTTTGTATTAAAGTTTGGTACTACACATTCTAGATGGCAGCATGTGATAACAAACCAGAAAAATTTTCTATCAATTCTCTGTATGAAATATGAATACCAAAAACTGTAATAAGTTTCGGTAACTTTCTTCAGAATATTTAAAATTAAATTTTATTTTATGCATTTCTTTTTGAATCTATTTGCTTAAATGTTGTACTATTCTTCTTAACGGAGATGTCAACCCAAACATGTTTTGGCAGACGTGAAAGAAATTCAAATTCTTTCATCAAATTTAGATGGTCTGCTTTAGGAATTTTTTCTTCTATCTATTTAAGCTGTTATTCGAGTTTTTTAAAAATTTTCCGCAAAAAAGAGGGTTTTTTTTCGATACGGGTACTCTTTATCTATATATTTTGTTTAATCTAGTTCTTTGGAAATTTTTAGATACTTTTTCCGCAGAATTGGTCAGAAATGTTAAATAACATATAGCAGATTAGTTTACCTCTGATACATTTTGGATTTTAATCTTTGCTGGTTTCTTTTTTAAAGAAAAAACTTTTATTATTTACTTATTACGGAAATAAAAATTAAAGCATTAAGTTCTCTTCGCTGTGTATGGTAAAAGCCTAAGTCTACTACTAGATCACAAATCGACTACAAAATCTGAAAAATAAATACCATGCCAAATCATGAAAACCCCTTCGAACTTGGGAAAACAACAGATATCTGAAGTTTATATAGATGTATTCACTTTTTAAAATATCACATTTTTAATATTTAAATTAAGGATCGACAAAAAAAGAACAATTTGAAATTTAAAGAGTAACAATTCTAAAAGTAACAGTTTATAAATACGTTTACGGTATTTTTCAATATCACTTTTGAATTCAAAGGTGATTCTTAAAGGTGACATTCTTTTATAATTCCTTATCGGGACAGCAGAGTTCTGTTGTCGCCATGTTGTCATTATTTGAATGGCGGCTGGGAGGACCTTTCTTTAAAGCTATTCCTTTCATCTTACATTCCAAATGTCCTCTTTTCAGCTTTTGGATTCCGAACGCGAAGCTCACAGTAACAGTAGTGAGATTTAGTATACATATGTTACGGGCAATGTTATAAGTCATTATTAATAATGCCCGGGCAATGTGATAAATTCAGTGGAATTTATGAATGAAATTTATCACTTTGCCCGCCTCCACTTCGGGCATTATTAATAATGCCCGATTAATCACTTTGCCCATAACATATACATAAAACACATGCTTATGTTATAACTATCTGTTTATGACAAATATTGCGACAAATAAAAACAATAACAATCTACATTGGTTTCTCTCAATAGGAGATGATTTTTTAAGGCACTATATAGAGGGAAATCTAGTGTGATATGCATTAAATCTCCTCTCCCTAGAGGGCAGTGAAGTTTTATGACGAATTTTTGTTGACCTCGGTGAAAACCTTAAATTTAAACTTAAATATCAATGTTAAGAAAATGGAATGAAGGTCACCAGTTTTATAGAATTAAGAAAAAATATATCTTTTATTCTTCAATTAATTCATTCCTGCAGTCTGCACTTTGCAATCTGATAAGATGATGTCTATACCGTTGTCTTGACTAACGTTGAGACGACGAAGTAACAAAAATATACTAGTACAAATCGACAGCCACGTTGCAAAAGCCTGTAAGAACACTTTTTGGCGAAAATAAGGTTTTGAGTTGGCCTTGCGCACATCTCAGTGCCACCACACAAAATTGGCCAAAGACGCTTCAAAACTTCTCCATGACGATCTGTAATAACCTGTAAGTTGGGAACCTCCCAATCACCAAGCAAAACTCTGTGAGTTGCAGTGACGCTGAGGGGAAGCCGTGTCGTCATCAGAAAAACTTGAGTATATAGCGTTATTTTAAAATGCTTATCATCAAACCATCGCCATGCTTGCCAATAAACAAACTTGCGATAGTTTTTTTTTTCGTCTCCTGAAAATTTTGAGGTTTTGCACTTAAGCCCAATTCTCATGGGTTGCGTATTAAAATTCGTCGGCGAAAAACGCTTCCCTACTTTCCCTACATTTTCTGAGGAAGAGCAATCCTTTCTTTTAAAACTAGATTCACATGTCATAAAGAGTCCAATCATAGGCCTAGAAGAAAAAACGCAGCGCTCAAAATTCGCACGACTTTTTTCTTAGATTTAATTTAAGAAATTTGGGAAATTCGCTTGCGGTTTTAGTCACATGATTTCCTCCAACCAATAAGAAAGCCCTTATAAAACAAAACAGCATCCATTTTATTTTGATGGTTCAAAGCAGATCATGATCGTCTACATCACCGAATTTAAATTGTGCATCCTAAAATGTGAACTAATTAAGATGAGTTAACTACTCACAAAGTTAATAAAATTATAAAAGAAGCCTCTTTGTTAGAATGAGCGGCTTCTAGATTGCAGGAATAATTAAAAAAAAAACAGACGACATGGGAAATACGCAGGAATTCAGGAGACAAGCGGTGAGTTAAATGTCTTAAAATGGTATATTTAAATTCGTAAAGAGAACTGTAGTTCGAAATAACTTTTCACAATGCTTTTCTGAACTGTTAGACTCCATACAAAAGCACAAAATATACAAAAACCTTTATTAGAACCATAATTGTAATTTAAATTAATACTTGATAGCTCATTGGTATAACTATTTCTTCCCATGCCGTCTGTATTCTGCATATTTTTGTCTTTCTTAATAAGTTGTCTTTTTCAATTATGATCCAAATCAGAAATAGCCCCAATTAATTTGAATGTTTGGAGATCTACTGTATTTTAATACAAATACATTACTTATCATGATTTGGATATAAACTGTGAAACTAATATTTTCATCAGAACATGTGAGGGAATAGAAAAAAAAAGAGTCGATAGTCATGTGCAATCAGAATTTAATGATGTTCTTCCTGAAGGAGTTTCAGTGAGAAAATTATTTTTATTTAATGTTCTTTAACCAGCTTAAAATAACTTGTTTCATTTTTTACAACAGCTTATGTATGTATGAAACTACATTTCCACTTCGGAGCTTCTCGATGTCTTGTTATGAATAAACTTTAAAATTTTAGCAGTGATGCTTTAAATTGATTTAATTTTAATGGATGCTACTAGTTTTATGAAAAATGCATGCTTATAAAACTTAATAAAGTTGTTTAAAGTTGCTATAAGTTTTGGCGCCAATACGATAGCAGGCAAAAGTCAGTGACCTCTAGTGAGCGTAATCAGAAACAAAGCGGGCAAAAAAGCTAGGGAAAAAGATCCTTCAAAATTCGCGACGAGTAAATTCGCTTGCGTATTTTCAAAAAACGCAACACATGGGAATTGGGCTTTACAGGCTTTTGCAACGTGGCTGTCGATTTGAAGGTAAACAAAATGGCTTTTCGGATTGCATCATTCTGTTATTCTATATGTGCTATTGCTATTTTTCTATTATTGCTATTGATGATTGCTATTTTTCACTAAGACTTCTTATCAAAAATTGTCAAATTATTTCTGGCAATAAATAACTACTATCTGTTTTTGTTGTAGGGCTATTGAAGTTCCGCGCATGAAAATATTGATTGTTAACGTTTCATGATCTGAGGAAATTCAAGATAGACTAGTGACATGACTTTAAACACATAATTTCATACATTAATTTGACATATTTGTCATGATGACATTCTTGTAATTATGTTATAAATTACAAATATAATTCATAAAAGGCTATATAACGCAACAATTAATTCCTGTATTAAATTGAAAATGTAATTATTTTGCAGTTATGTATACAGAAAACTTTTTTCGGGGGAAGCCCAAATATTCCCCCCTATCGTCAGGTCTTGAGATTTTTGCTCCTAAGGAAAAGAGCAAGACCACCAAAATCCCCATCAAACAAAACATTTTTTCACATTATGCGTTCATATTTTTTATGATTTGGTTAAAAAATGTCATTCTTTAGAAAATTTTTTAGTATAATTTGTTATTTATCATATTAGCCTAATTTAAAAAGTGATATAGAAATCGAAGAATGGAAGTGGAATCTAGGGTCCTCCTCCAGAACCTTAAAAAGCTTTTAACTCCATTTTTTATCCACCTAGTCCGAATTTACAAGAATAAAAAATTGATGAAAAGTCATTGCGAAAAATAGCTGGTGTTCGGCACTAGTTAACTAGAACTAGTTGCAACTAGTAGTTAACTACCGATCAACTAGTAGTTAACTAGTAGTTCAACTACTTTTGGTTCAAACTAGTTTAACTAGTAGTTGAACTACTTTTTTTAATAACTACTAGTTGAAACTACTTTCAAATTTTCAACTACTTTAAAAAAAATTTTGTTTTAAATTTCAAAAATATTTAAAATTTTTATCAAAATAATCAAAAAATTACACTGCTATTTATAACTTCAATGTCATGGTAGAGTACTCAAATACCATAACCAGAAATAAAGCGCCGTTTTGAGCGAAGCATAAAGTTTTTTGTGATATAGATAAGAAAGATGTATTGGAATTTGGGCAAAAAATAGGTTATGAAATCAAATAGACTAGTTAACTAGTAGTTAACTACTTTTGGAAATAGTTAACTACTAGTTGCAACTAGTCACAGGAAAAAATAGTTAACTACTAGTTGCAACTAGATTTTCCCAGACTAGTTAGTAGTTGGTAGTTAACTACTTTTTGACCACTAGTTGCCGAACACTAAAAATAGCCATTGGAAAGATGATGCAATCCGAAGAGCCATTTCGTTTACCTTCAAATGATCATTTTTTCGGCTGAGGATTTTACAACCTTCCATGTCACCTTACAAAAAGTTAAACTTTAAAACTGTATGGAAATGTAATTGTTACCCTACCCCCCACCGCCGAGTATGTTTAAAAGATCTACTTAAGATTAAGGTTTTAATAAGATTTTACCTGCCATTCGCGTTGTAAGAGATTTTTCTTCGTGTTCAATGCAAATTTAAACAACGCGATTTCTCATAACGTGGAACACATTAATCGCGTTTCAGGAGAACTTATTGAACTCCATTATGAACGAAGTTTATTAAAAATTCAAAACATTTTTTTTATGCTAATAACAGTCGGGAACCTATAAAATTTGCGTTTCGTTCTAATTGAGAAAGTTTTGCTCTTTTCTATATTAATACAAGATACAATTCCAAGACAAATGTCTCGAAACGATTACATGATACTGAATGTCAATTGTTGAGAAGCGCAACTTTAGGGAAAGAAATATAATATATTAATTTTTAAAATTAGTGGTGACTTTTATTTTTATTGTTAACATGATTGTAATGTAAGAACTTTTCGATAGATGGCGTTCAAAGTGTTAAATAAAGAGGCAAGAATTTCATTATAAACTCGATGTCATAATAAATTATAAAATTTTATTCGTCCTTCGTCTTCGTGCACATTATTTGTAAAAATCTTGTATTGGATTATTGGATATATCCTAAAAAATAGAATTACAGATTGGTGTCTGCCAAAATTGTCAATAAATTTTCTTAGATTTATTCAGTTACAAGATTAAATCAAATTAAAACTGTGAGTGGTGATTTCTACTTTAAAGAGAAATGAGTAATTTTGATTACCGATGAAATCTTATTTTTCTTTTCAGATAAAACAGCCTAAACCAATGATCAATGATCCTTTCCAGGTATACGAAATGGATTTTTGTATTGCATCATCTAACCTTCGGTTGGCTTTTCATCAAATTATTATCATAATTTTTTTTTCTTGTAATAAATAACCGCACTCAAATTTTGTTGTTTAATTTTACCAAAATTACACACATAGAGGCATACATGACTCAATGTATTTAATACAACAGCATTTAGGGTATTTATTTTTCAATAGTTACTCTGGTATACTTGTCATGAATTTTCTTGAAAAAAATCCTGTAATTGTGTAATAAATTACACTTATGTTTCATACGTGGCTACATATAATGGGAAAATAAGCTAAATAAATGTAATTGTATTGTGTATGATAGCTGACTCTTCAAAATTAAAGTAGATTATCTTTGATTGGAAAAACTACTATATGCCAATAATATATATTTTGAGGAAAAGTCTACAATTGCGATTTTATTTTCTCTGCATTCAAGTAGTTCACAAATTTTGGTTAGTTGTTCTTATGACGTTAATTTATTACTTAAAAATTCCTCCTAATTAAGAATAAGAAAAAATAGTTAAGAAAACGTAATCAGAGCAAAACATTCTATCTCACTGTCTCAACATCCAATTTTATTGCAGACTCTATAACAAACAAACACGTAGTTCGAGCTTGAAAATCCTATATGAATGCACCTTAGTTAACTCGATATTTTAAGTGACAGAAATTTCCGAAATTGTAATTTTACCCTCCATTTTTTATCTAGGGAGTATATAAGGGGCGGACCGAGGGACCCTGCCCCCCCCCCGAAAATCGGACTAAGCCTACAAAAAACAAGTTAATGCCCTGTTTTTAGAGTAGTTTTCCAAAAATTTTCTGGGGAAGGACCCCCGCAGATCCCCTTTAGTACTTGGAACACTCTATTGCTCATAACTTTTTTAATGTTAAGTTCATCAAAATGCAAATCCTATATAAAAATGTGTATCTAAAATTCGGACTAACGTAAATGTTAAAAACCTGTTTTTTGAGTCAAATTTCCAAACATTTTCTGGGGGAGGACCTTTTGGTACTTGTAATTTTGCTCCTCACAACTTTTGTTATATTAAGTTTTTTTAAGGCCTAAATAATCACCTATAAAAATGTATTAAAAAGTATATTGGACCTATTGAATATGTGTGGGAGGGGCTGAGGAGTAATTTTGGGCCCCTCCCGAAATACATATCTATATATGCCACTATAACAGCATATGCCCGGTTTCTCCGTATTTTTTACCCTAAACCCTGAAAAAAATTTAGATTGTAATCCACATGTCACCATTTAAAAAGGCGAACGATTAAGTCCATCCGAACTCACATATAAATGAACTTCCGGCCATCCGAATCCCTCCCGAGGAAACGCAAAATCTTCCTCTTTTCACAGAGATTAATTTCAACAATCCGAACCATAGAGGTATTATATCAAGAGAGATCTTCGAACCCTATTCCCTTTAGTGCTAAGCGTGACCGTCAGAGTGCCAATTACTATTAACTCTAACAGCCATATTCTCAACCATCAGCGTCGGTGTTAATTCCTTGGTCAAAGAAGGATTCCACCAATCAGATTCCGCGAAAAGCTTATTTTTCTTTCTTTAGCAGCTAGTTAACACCGACGCTGATGGCTATGAATATGGCTGTTAGGGGCAGTTCAAATATTACGTAAGCAATTTTTTGGGCATTTTTGATAGGCTTACCATACGTCCTGGGTTTCGGAGGCTGTCCTGGGAAATGTCCTGGGTCCCAAAATGTCCTGGGTTTTCGTAATTTTAAGACTGGACAAAATTTTTTGTGAAATTTTCGAAAAAATTTTCGAACTGCATTTCTTTACCTACTTCTACTGCTTCACTTTATTCATATTTAGACTGCTGAAAGGGGCAGACTCTCTATTTGTACTGTCAAACACCTTTTAAATGTGAAAATTAACTCTGTACTTAATTGTTGTGAATTTTATGATTTAGTTAAATCTAACAAAGAATTTCTGAAAAAAGTGATGTCAAGTGAAAAGTACAAATGATTAAATAAAGTATGTTACTTCAATTTAAATGTTTAATTTTTCTTAGTTTGGGTGTTTATTTAGTTTTTAATCTTTGATGGACCGATAGGTCGACGAAGTGTCCTGGGTTGAGCTCAAGAAAATATGGTAAGCCTAAATTACAATTAACTCTAAGGGGCCGTTCAAATATTACGTTACCAATTTTTTTTGGCATTTTTGCCCCCCCCCCTTATCAGCAAAGATAAGCAAACCGCAAACCCCCTCTCATAATTACGTAACAAAACTGCCTGACCCCCACCTTTGTTCTTTTTTTTTTGTACATAATCTTTAGTAATGCTTAGATTTCTGAAATTCATTGTTCTCCATGAACACTTAACCTATCGTTAAAACTTTCCTTGTGAAAATGCTTAAAATTTTTTCCTAGCTCATTTTTTTGTGAAATTTATATTTGGTTGAATTTTGAAATTATGTTTGCAAGAAACAAGAGATTTTAGAAAATGCAGTGTTTGTAACATTTTACGCCCCTTGTCAGGAAAAATAAGCAAATAGCAACCCCCCTTATGTGCTTTTTTTGAACGGTCTCTAACGGTAGATCTGGCAAAATAATAATGATCATAGTTTTAACGAAAACAAAATTTAACGATTCCTGAATAGAAAAGATTATTGATAAGTTGAAAGATAAAAAACTATCTTTTCAATTATTCAGTGAATCATTTGAATTTCAGGCAGAAGATATTAACTTCTTAGTTCAACGTCTTGAGGAATTCAAAGTTTTTTGTATAGTCCCTATCAATTATCTAATTTGCACCTTTATCATATTAAATTCCCTTGAATAGTCTAAGAAATATAACTTCCTGAGTGTTATTAGATTTATAAATGTAAGTATTCATAGTTAATATGAGGGTCTTTATATTTTAAGAGTCTAACAGAAACTGTATTTTTTTATTAGGTTATGTCAAAACTCAGTAATGCAAATTTCTTAGGAAGAAATATCACATTATGTGTGTAGTTTTAATTTTATACTTTGGTATGCATTTTTATTTTCAATGTTAAATAAGCATTTTTTTTATAAATATATCCACCATCTTAAAACAATCTTCAAAAATGTTTTTCTATGATGAAATTGTAACAATGAGTGAACATTGTAAAGTTTAAGCAATATGTTTGAATTGTTCTCTTCAATAATGTAATAAAAATAGAATTGTTAATTTGGCAACAATAAAACTTATATTTCAACAATGAAAATCAAACTGAAATATTTTGCAACAAGGAAATTTGTCATTTCTCTTTCGGACTTGAAAAACGTAGCAACTCGTAAGTTTTTATTTCCTAGATTTACTTATGTTTTGAAAATAATTTGTTTATTAAATTAAGTCAGAATCCTTTTTAAATTAGTTTTTAATGTATTCCTAGAACATTTACTTCATCTTAATATCATTTCTATCTTTTTAAAGGATTAACGAAAAACATATGAATGAATTGCCCTGTATTAAATTGATTACATAAATTTTATTTTTGGTACAATTCCGTTAGAGTCCCCGCTAAATATCTATAATATCCAAATAGCTAAATATATATCCAAATATCAACAAACTTTTCTGACTTTCATTAATAAACTGCATAGTTATTGATCTATTTAAACATTTTAATTCAGGAGTTTGAAATTATTTATGAAAATTTCTATTTTTTCTTGTCTAAAAGATCCGGGCGATATTTAGCGGGGACTCTAACGGAATTGAACCTTATTTTTTATTATTTATAAATTTTATTTACTATTATATTATTTTTGGTTCAATTCCGTTAGAGTCCCCGCTAAATATCACCCGGTTCTTTTAGATAACAAAAAGTAGAAATATTCATAAATAATTTCAAACTCCTGAATTAAAATGTTTAATTAGATCAATAACTAATCAGTTTATTAATAAAAGTGAGAAAAATTTGTTGATATTTGGATATATTTAGCGATTTGGATATTGGCGATATTTAGCGGGGACTCTAACGGAATTGTACCTTATTTTTAGATAAAATTGAACTTTTACTTATCCAATTAAAAAATAAAATGAAAGAAGTTTTATGATAATACTGAAAATTATGAGTTTCCTTACATAGTAATTTCTAATATTTCAGGGCTGTATTGTGAGAATATTTCCAAGTCTGAATAGCGTTGAAGATTTTGAGTTTTCTTATTTGTTTAGGTAAAGAGGAGTTATACTTGTTTTTCTCTGTGAGAATATTTAAATGGGACTATACATTGGTTTTTTTTTGTTTGATTAATTAAATTTTGTCGTTTTTAATAATTACTTGTTTTATTATTATCATGAACTTATAAAAACCCTTGCAAATGAATAGCTAATATTCCAACAGAGTCATTACAAAAGAAAAGAATGAATAAATTTGACAAGATGCTGCGATCATTGACCATACTAAAAAAAAAATCTTAATTTTAAACGAAAGAATTTAAAACAAATTCAAGATAATTAACGGGTGAACGATAAATATTTAATAAAAAAACAATAAATAAAGCAATAAGAGTGTCATTGATGTTTATATACAATTGAAAATCGTGATTTGTTGTGTCTGCTAGGTCAAAAAGGGAACATTTTTTGGACCATCCTTTAATTAAGAGATATCTCAGACATGCAGGAGCAGGACTGATTCAGATGAAATACAAAATCCCAACAACTCATCTTTCAGGTTGGTGTATTTCCTTTCACCCTTATTTTAATACTAGTGTATTACTTTCAAACTTAACGATAAGTAGATTAAAATTTATTTCATAAACTAATAGACCGGGAGCCAGCAACATATTTTGTCAGTCATTTCCTCTCAAGCGATATTTGGTGGAAAATTTCAGGGAGTTGTATCATAAAGCCTGGTGAGCGTCAGCTGCTTGTCCGTGGGTGGGTTTAGCAGTGGGAGCCCCCAAACACTCCCCCCCACACACAAAAAAAAAATTAAAATTTTCAGTCATTTCTCCCGGCTAAAACTTTGATACATTATAGTAGACCCAATATCTAAAAGAAAAAAAATTTGTCAGCTGGCTGTAGGGCGATGGAATAGACGTCAGCTGGTCGTTTTAACATTTGGAACGTCTTCCTCAAAGATTCTTATCAATGAATGAAGCTGTTGGGTTTCCACAATCCTTCAAGTTATCGCTAGTTTCATAGATAAGAATCTTTGAGGAAGACGCTCCAAATGTTAAAACAACCAGCTGACGTGTATTCCACCGCCCTACAGCTAGCTGACGAATTTTTTTCTTCTAGATATTGGGTCTACTATAATGTATCAAAGTTTTAGCCGGGAGGAAATGACTGAAAATTTTAATTTTTTTGTGTGTGGGGGGGAGTGTTTGGGGGCTCCCACCGCTAAACCCACCCACGGACAAGCAGCTGACGCTCACCAGGCTTTATGATACAACTCCCTGAAATTTTCCACCAAACATCGCTTGAGAGGAAATGACTGACAAAATATGTTGCTGGCTCCCGGTCTATAATATTGTAGATGATCGATAAGCAAGGTTTGAAACTTCTACTTAGTTTTTGTTATTAAAATCTCTACACAACTAATTTAAACCCATATTTAAACGCATATTATTATCTTTGTCTTAAAACTAAGTTTGATGCTTGAATTTCGATTGAAATTTTTAAAGTTGGACGGTATTCTAAAATCAAATCCGATCTTGAATTGAATTTATTTCGATTTAAATTCAAGTAGTATTACTTAACGGTATTTTAAAAAGTAGCAAGGAAGAATTTTAATTTTTTCATATAGTTTTAAAAATGAAATACTTGGCTAATTTAAAAATAGAGTATTAGTAGCCATTTTACACCATCTGACCATTCCACCCATTGTGAATTAAGTCGATTGTGCCTGGCATTTACCATAATTAATAATCTCTATATTGAAAGACGGAGAATATTTTGTTTGGATACATACAATGAAATTGACAGAACAGAACTTTACTTATAACATTTGTTTAAACTTATACATAACTATTTAATTTATCCATTAATATTACTATTTATTTAATAATCTCCATGTTAAAATACGGAGAATTTTGCGTGGAGAAATCTACCTGGAAACACTTTAACGACAGCGAAATTGAAATTATTACTTATAAAATTTGTTAAAACTCATATAGTGGTGACTTATACCGAGGTGTTTTCGGTTGTTGTTGTTGTTGTTGTCTCCATGTTTTCGGTTTCGGTTGTGAAAGCAATATCATGATCACTATGAAAGACTAATATTTTCTTTTTTGGAGGTAGATAATTAATTAGAAGTTTTCTCTTGATCCCTTTAATTCTCTATTATAACAATTTTAAAGAATAATGGATAGTTTTTTCACAAAATTTTTGAAATCACAACTATTCTTAGCCATTCATTTTCATAAAATCGTAAGCAAAAAAAGAAACCTAACGAAGTGATTTTTACATGTGAGCTTTTCCCTTTTGTGTACATTTAAATTTTAGGAAAATATGAAAGAATTTTATTATTAGAAAGAACAAGAAGGTCCCTGGAAAAATAACTCCCAAAGATATCACATTCATTTCACTTGTTATTGTAATGCAAACATACCTTGTTTTGTTTTGGCCAAACTTTAACTAACCCTTTTCTGTTATTCGAATGATATGGAGTGTTATTGAACAACAGGAATATATTAAGTTTCTATACTAATGCAAATTCAACCCTTGTTATTTAACAAATTGGAGATTATTGAAGTTATTTATTACCAACAACCACATGGTGCATGGTGTCTGTACTACCATTCGGCTTCCATAGCTCATACAACATATCGTTCGGTGGCAAACATTTAGCTTAGACTATTTTTATTAAGAGCTGCACCAATTTGCAACACTGTTGCTTTTCTTTTTTTTCGGCACATGAGATTTTTGCGGGTGAAAAAATTAAAAAATTCTTAACCAACTCACCTCTCTCAACCAACTCGGTCTCAAGAACTCAGGTTTAATATTTCATAATACCACATCCATCTAGTGGCAACACTGTGATGTAATTCTTAATGTTCATAAAACTGTCAGTTCTTCTTAATAAAGTTCCCAATGAATAAAATTTGACATAGTATTTGTCTTTGTCATGGGCTCCCGGTCTATCTTCATATGCATTTCCTCATTCAGGATAGTGTCGTACCTTTTACCCTAATTTATAATACTAATGTAATACTTTAAACTTAATTATAAATAGTAACTTAAATTTTATTTTATCATCTAATTTTGAAGATAATCAATATTATGTAACGAATTTTGAAACCTCTTTTTGAGGTTTATAATATGAAAATCACTCTTTAACTTAAACCCATATTTCAACGTTTGAATTTTATTATCCTGATTTCATCTTAACACCAAGTTTAATGTTTGAATTTGATTGATATTTTAAAAGTATGGCCATATTCGTAGAATAAAAATCAAATCCGATCTTGAACTGAATAGATTTCGACACAAATTCAAGTAGTACTATACGGTTTTATTTAGAATTTAGATAATAAAGACAAAAATATTTTGAACGTAAAATCTGATAAAATCAAAACATATCATGTTCACAAACATAATTTTTCGAGCATCCACGAGAATTAATGATTTATTCTACTTCTGATTCAAATAACTACAAGTCAATTTGACGGAGAATGGTAAGAACAAAAACCCAGAACAAACTGAAGAAGTATTATTTGGAATTTAATAAATAAAACATTTGTTTCTATTTCTTTAGTGGTGACCAATAAATGTGCGTTCTCGGTTGTGAAAGTGAAAAGATATTTTGGTCTGATAGAGCCTCTATTAATTTCTTTTGTGTAACATATTTATCCCTGTTATTTATGAGAATTTTTTAATTACTATTTCGAACGTCCCTCATTTGAAGTCGAAGAAAATTAATTAGATGTTTTCTCTTGATCCATTTAATGTCCTTTTAAAATAATTTTAAAAAACCATGAATAATTCGAATGAAAACTTCTTCGATTCGAAGTTTTTTCACAAAATTTTGAAATTATAACTATTCTCAGCCATTCATTTTCATAAAATCGTAAGCAAAAAAAGAAACCTAACGAAGATACTTTTAATACTACAAATCAGTTGTGGACCCTATCACAAGGCTTTTTTAGCTTAGGCAACATTTATAGCTTTGACTATTTTTATTAAGAGCTGCACCAATTTGCAACTCTGTTGCTGTTCTTTTTTTCGGCACATGAGATTTTTGCGGGGGAAAGAATTAAAAACTTCTCAACCAACTCACCTATCCTGCTGTCTTAAGAACTCAGGTTTAATATTTCATAATACAACATCCATCTAGTGGCAACACTGTGATGTAATTCTTAATGTTCATAAAACTGTCAGTTGTTCTTAATAAAGTTCCCAATGAATAAAATTTGACATAGACAGTCATGTCAGTCGTTATCAAAAAAAGAAACCTAACGAAATGGCTTTTACAACAAACTAGTAGTGGATGCGATCCCAGTGCCACCACAGACCCTATCACAAGGCATTTCCAATGTTTTTTTCTATTTCCATTGGCACTACTCTGTTGAACCTGTGTACAAGGGCGGATCCAGACCAGATTTTCGGGGGGGGGGCCATGTCAGAGTCGGAGGGTATTACATTCGAAATTTTCAGTGCCTCAGAAATTTTTTTGAAGAGTGCTTGCTTTTAAGCAGCTTTTTAGGGGTTTATAGTAACTTAGAGGATATCCATCAGGGCCAGTGCCATTGTTTTAGAAAGTGGGGGGGGGGGGCGAAACCTTTTAGGTAGGGGCATAACAATACTTATGTTCCGCGAGGTGTTTGGCTCCCAATTTTCCGAGTATAAGATAAATAAAATACGAAACTTTGTTAAAGTTATAAAGGTTTCATCAGATAATGCTACCTCGAAAGCAAAAGGGGGGTTCTGGGGGTCCTCCCCCAGAAAATTTTGTGAAAATTGGCTTCCAATAGAAGTTTTTTACTCATTTTTGTACATTTGGTACCCATTGGATAACACCTACAGAGAGCAACTTCTTGTACTCCTAAAAGGAGAGGAGAGAAACAAATTCAAGTAGAAAACAGTAAATAAGTAACCATGAGAAATTAATAGGGGGTCTGGGGGGTAACCCCCAAGAAAAATTTTGAACATTTGCCTCTAAAAATAAAGTTTCAGCTCATTTTGAAAGCATGTAAACCACAGAATTTTCAAGGATGAAATTATAAATAGATGCCAAATTTTGAAAAGGGCTGGGGGTCCTCTCCCAGAAAATTTTTTGAATTTTAGCATAAAGAAAGTGTTTTTTAAGCTATTTGTTAGGGTTTCTCGGGGGGCCCCCCCCCTGGATCCGCCACTGCCTGTGTAGTGGAAGGGGATGGTTGGGAGATGACGTCACTTTCAGGAAGATGTGTGTTGGTTGGTATCCAGGAAAGGACAAAGTAGAAGACATAATCACCATCATCCATACCTACAAGAGGTCAAATGGGTACGACCATAAGAAGACACTGATGGTTGGTAACTCCGGAGGAGAGGTGGTTGAGGAGATAAGAAACAACCAATCGGAAGTGAGTTTATTTAACTTTATCTGTTTTACACTACACTGTAAAAAATCTTGGTAAATGTAAAACCAATATTTGGTGCAAAGTTTTTGATTTCACGAAACTTTGGTGCAATGAAAATTTATTTTAGCTAGATTGTACCAAAATTTGGTAGTATGATTGAAAAATACTTTTATGGTGCAACCGGTTGCACCAAAGTTTGGTAAAATGCTCTCTTAAGGGTGTATACTTGAAGCATTTTAGTCACCGCTTTTAAAATGAGGAAAAATATAACAAGTTAATCGATGTTCTCTAATAAACTTAACCTTAGGATGATTGCGGACGCACCCTGGTACATTAGAAATAAAACCCTGCAAGACGACTTAAAGGTGGAGGAATTGCCAAAATTTATCGAAAAACTATCAAAAAGTTTCTTCGACTCAATACCAAATCACCCAAATTCTCTAATAAGCATTCAAACAATACATAATGAACCTGAATTCAATAGGAGATTCCCCTTCTCGACCACACACATAAGCGAAAGGTTCCACCCCCCATAAAAAGAAAAACAATAGAAACTATATGGCTCTCTGGGTCTCCTATAAGACTCGAATAAAAAAGTAACAACGAAGTCAAACAATAATCGAATCAAACACATCAAAACTAATAATATAAATACAAAATAATATCTGGCTAAAAGCATAAAATTAAGATGGACAGATCAAATGGAGCAAATGCAACTCCAATTTGCAGTGTACTCCGTGAAGGATAGATTTTGTTGTAATAAACTTAACGGCTTCTGGGCAGGCAACCATTCGGAGTCAGTGATGGCTCTACCAGATGGATAGTAATATCGACGAGATACTAGTTACATGTCTATGGATTTGCTTTAATTTCTTCATAATCACAACTAATAGTAGATGAAAGGAAAAGATTTCCCTCACAGCTAACGGTACCCGCGCTGTCATCAAATCTGAAACTGTTCTTCTCGTTGGTTGCAGTCGATTGCAAATTCTTTATACCTCTTTCTCAGTTTTGGTGCATCCTCATCCTGATTTTTGGTGCTAGTATAACACCAAAGTATGGTAAAACTATGCACCATTTTATGTAGCCAGCAAATTCATACCATTTTTTGGTGCAACATAGCACGACATTTTTTACAGTGTAGTAGAGTGTGTGTATGGGCTTTTCGATGTTTGAAGATTGAAGTAAATCAATTATATTCAATGAACATCCACTTTATTCAGAAGTCCTTATCAAAATAATGCAAAATAAAGCTTGTAAGCGACGATGAGGCAAAATATCTCATGCAGACTAACAAAGAACAAGAGGGTCCCTGGAAAGAGAACTCTCAAAGCCATCTAATTGCTTCCGCTAGTTATTGTAATGCAAACATGCGTTTAGGATTAAATCTGCCGTGCTGTTTTGGCCAAACTGTAACCAACCCCTTTCTGTTATTCGAATGAAATGGAGTGTTATTTATTGAACAACAGGAACATATTAAGTTTCTATATTAATGCAAATTCAACTCTTGTGTTATTTAACAAGTTATGGAGATGAAGGAAGTTGTTTATTACCGACAACCATTGCGTCTGTACTACCAATCGGCTTCCATAGCTCATACAACATATCGTTCGGTGGCAAATAGTTGGTTTGGACTACTTTTATTAAAAGCTGCACCACCAATTTGCAATTTTGTCGCTGTTCTTTTTTTCGGCACATGAGATTTTAGCGGGAAAAAATTAATAACTTCTCCACCAATTCATCTAATTCTGCTGTCTCAAGAACTCAGGTTTCATATTTCATAATACAACATCCATCTAGTGGCAACACTGTGATGCAATTCTTAATGTTCATAAAACTGTCAGTTCTGAATAAAGTGGAGGTTTAGTGTATAAGGTTCCTAATGGAATAAAATTTGACGTAGACAGTATGTGTCTTTGCCATGGCCTCCCGATCTACATCCGTGTCAACAATCTTCAAATACAGTCCATGATATCCCATCTCCCAATAAACTGGAAAAATATTTTCTTTGCTTTCAATGTTGTGGAAACGAGGTTGGAGCATAATATTGCTGGCGTTTTCATTAGATTCATGATAAGAAAAATAATTTTGACTGATGATGATTAATTTCCTTTTAACCTATAATTGATCAAGTGATTTATGAGTTTTTATATCCAGTATTTCGCCGACGTACTGGCCTAGTGGTTAGAGCATCTGACTGCGAAGCCGTACGTCCGGGGTTCGAATCCCCGTTTGGCATGGATGTTAGTTTCTGTAAGTGCCCAAGTAGGTTCAGAGGGTCTCACTTTCGTCCTTAAAATTACTTATTTAACAATGACTGTACTACTTATCTTCTTTCAATGCGATTCCGGGATCCTTTCGGTGATATTAAGAGTTTGCACGAAAATAGCTGTTGTCAATCCAGTAACTTGGTCACAAATTTTGGTCACAAATTCCATGCAAATATATTGTTTTAAATCTAGTCATTTTATAGAATATTTGATTCATCTTGAGAAATGTACACTAAGATAAAGGGGTATGAGTATGATGGTTCTCCCCATAAAAGTTTAAAACTTTCGCTTCTAAATTAATGTTTAGGGTCTTTAGGTAGTAACGGGTCATCTAAATTATTGTTTTAACTGTTTTTTGTATATTAGGATTTCCTCAATTCACCACAGAATTTCTGTCCAACACGATTCCAAATAATTTTTCCTATGTCAGCAGAAAGTTTTTCCACTTTTGTGTACAGTTAAATTTTAGAAAAAATTAATAATTTTATTGTTTGTATTTTTTAAATAAACAATGATTTGATACTAACCCTTCCTGTCCGAAAAGCCTCAAATTTTCCACAGGATTTATTGGGGGTATGGGGTGCTTTAGTAGGGATGTCAAAAAAAAACCGGTTTTTAAAAAAACCGGTTATTTTTGTCCCGGTTTTCGGTTTTAACCGGTTATTTTTTTCTTCGGTTTAACCGGTTCGGTTATTTTCAAATTCAACAACCGGCCAAAAAATAACCTGAAGAAAAACTGAATGAAATTGAAAATGTCAAGTTAAAAAGTTACTCACCACTATAAGAGTTAGATCATTCAAATGGGTTATAAATACCATTCATTTTCATTTGATTTTTATGTTTTTTTTTTCATTCTAATAGCTCATATGAAGTGGATTAAGTAAGATTATTTCTCACGACCGACCGGAGAAAAAAACCGGTTTTTAATTTTCAGTCTCACAACTGGAGGAAAAAACCGGTGTTTCCTTTGATTTCCAGATTTTTTTCATTGTAATAGATTATAGCTTCTTGTGATAAACTTCTTGAATATAATAAGATTTCAGTCTCACAACCGGAGGAAAAAAACCGGTTTTTCATTTGATTTTTAGGTTTTTTCACGGTAATAGATTATGTGAAGTGGCTTTAATACGATTTTTGTCTCATAACCGGGAAATATGAAGTGAATTTAATAAGGTTTGAGTCTCACAAACGGAAAAACAACCGGTTTTTCAAGTGATTTTCGGATATTTTTTCATTTTGAATAGATCATATGAAATGGATTTAAGAAGATATTAGAGATTCTGTGGCGAGTTTACTTAATCACCACTATAAAAGTGAAAACATTTAAATGGGTGATAAATAATGACTGACTTTTATTTGCACGGTATTTTTTTCATACTTAATAGATCATACGAAGTAGAATTCATAAGATTTTTGTCTCATAACCAGGAAAAAACGGTTTTTTATTAGACTTTTAGATTTTTAATAGGTTTTATGGATTTAATAAGATCTGAGTCTCATAACCGGAGAAAAAAACCGGTTTTTTATTTGATTTTCAGGTTTTTCTCATTTTTAATATATCATAAGAAGTGAATTTAATACGATTTTTGTCTCATAACAGAAAAAACCGGTTTTTTTATAAGACTTTTGTATTTTTAATCGGTTTTATGGAATGTTTTCAGTTCATTCAGCTCATTCGTAACCGGAGAAAAAAACCGGTTTTTCATTTCATTTTCGGGGGTTTAATCATTTTTTATACATTACAATAAGTGAATTTAAATAGATTTCAATCTCACAACCGGAGGGAAAAAACCGGTTTTTCATTCAATAACCAGATTTTTAATTAGTTTCATGGATTTAATAAGATTTGAGTCTCATAACCGGAGAAAAAAACCGGTTTTTAATTTGATTTTCAGGGTTTTTTTCATTGTAATAGATCATATGAAGTAGATTGAATATTTTTTTCAAACAACCGGAGAAAAAAAACCGGTTATTCATTTCATTTTCAGGGTATTTTAAAATGTTTAATAGATCACAAGAAGTGAATTTAAATAGATTTCAGTCTCACAACCGGAGGGGAAAAAACCGGTTTTTTATTCAATTACCAGATTTTTTAATCAGTTTCATGGATTTAATAAGATTTGAATCTCATAACCGGAGAAAAAAACCAGTTTTTCATTTCATTTTCAGGGTTTTTTTTTATTTTTAATAGATCACAAGAAGTGAATTTATACAGATTTCAGTCTCACAACCGGAGGAAAAAACCGGTTTTTCATTCAATTACCAGATTTTTAATCGGTTTCATGGATTTAATAAGATTTGAGTCTCATAACCGGAGAAGATAACCGGTTTTTAATTTGATTTTCAGGTGTTTTTTTTCATTGTAATAGATAAAAAAAACCGGTTTTTCATTTCAGTTTGAGGTTTTTTTCATTGTACTAGATCATATGAAGTGGATTTAATATTTTTTTTAAACAATCAGAGAAAAAAAAACCGGTTTTTCATTTCATTTTCAGGGGTATTTTTTTTTTCATTTTTAATAGATCATTTGATATGGATTTAATAAGATTTAAGTCTCATAACCGGAGGAAAAAACTGGTTTTCAATTTGATTTTTAATTGCGTTCATGGATTTAATTACATTTTTGTCTCACAACCGGAGGAAAAAAAACAGTTTTTCATTCAATTACCAGATTTTTAATCGGTTTCATGGGCTTAGTGAGATTTGAGTCTCATAACCGGAGAAAAAACTGGTTTTCAATTTGATTTTTAATTGCGTTAATGGATTTAATAAAATTTTTTCTCATAACCGGAGGAAAAAAACCGGTTTTTAATTCGATTTTTAATTGCTTTCATGGATTTAATAACATTTTTGTCTCATAACCGGAGAAAAAACCGGTTTTTTTTTATTTGATTTTTAATTGATTTTATGGATTTAATAACATTTTTGCCTCATAACCTGAGAAGAAAAAGGGTTTTTAATTTAATTTTTAGTTACTTTAGTTTAGGGTTTATGGGGATGTTCTTTCAGAAAAACGCATAATAATTGGGGGTCCCCATAGGAAAAAATAAAGTTAGTGTACCGTTTAATATGAAGACGACCCCCTAAGGACTCTAAATTTTTTTCATTTAAAGAATACTTCATGACATGAAAAATGACACCTTATTTGTCTTCCTAACCCAAGTGGTTCGTCAGAAATCTCAACTGAGTCGTTTTTTATTTCCCCAACTGTACCTTAATTATAGAAAAAAAGCATCTTAACGAATTTTCACCAGGTCGGTGACCTTTTACCCTTAAACTATGATGAAATATCTCGCAGAATCTGTAATTTGAAGAAATTGGAATAATAATCCAGTCCTCGGCGGTCGTGAGTTCTTTTCCGAGAAATTGCCGAATTTCGCGTTTTAAATACAATTAAATTTAAAATATCGTTTTTTCGGTGATTAAATCTCAAACTAGACACCTATTAGTGGATCATATTCAATTTTTGTGAGAATAGAATCGTAATTTAGAGAATAATTTAAAAAATTGAATTCCGAAAAAAATTTCGGAATTCAACCTTGAAACACAACTCCGAATAAAGCTAATAACCCCTTATTAAATAATATTAAATTTTTTTCGAAATTTTTTTATAATAATATAAGGTTATGGCAAGGTTTTTCCAAAATTACGGGTTTCCATGGTGATTATGACGTAATTGAGAATTTTCGAGAGAAGAATGGAGCCTACTGGTCCTTAACGCGAATGACTCTAGAATATTTCCCAGATTTGAGTTCTCGGTTTGTTTACTTTTAAAGTTAGATTTTAATGCTTTACATATTTAGAAAGCTTATAAAAAATGGTTCCAGGAATTGGAATTTTTAAGGGGAATATACACATATTGCGCTTGTAATTTTGGTTCAAAGAATTATTGTTTTACTTGAAATTTTTTCCCAAATATAGAGATAAAGATTTAATATTTTAATATGTTATAGTAGACCTTTAGACAAACAAAAATATGTATCCCAGTCAGGGGTTGATGAATTGGTTCTGGATTTATAAATTATTCAAGTTTATTACTGTATTTATTATGTATACGGCCCCCTAATTGAAATTGGACCATGAAAATTTAATAGATTGTTTAGATTCACACCATGAACAACATATTAAAATTTCATAGTCCTAGGCTCTATGGGAAGTTGATTCTCCGGTTGTGGGAAAAAATGATATTAAATCTACTTCATATGATCTATTTAAAATGAAAAAAATAACCATGAAATACTAATTAAAAACCGGTTTTTCCCCGGTTATGAGATTCAAATCTATTAAATCTCTGAAACCCATTAAAAATCTGGTAATTTAATAAAAAACCGGGGTTTTTTTTTTTTCGGTTTTGAGAAAAAAATCTGACTTAATCCAGTTCATATAATCTATTAGATATGAAAAAAACCCCCCTGAAAATCAATTTAAAACCGATATTTTTCACCGGTTGTGAAACTTAATTCTATTAGAATAAAAATCTGGTAGTATAAAGAAAAACCGGCTTTCGTCTCCGGTTGTGAGAATCAAATCTTATTATATCCACTTCATATGATCTATAAAAATGAAGAAAAAAACCTGAAAATCAACTGAAAAACCGGTTTTTTTCTTCGATTGTGAGACAAAAATCTTATTAAATTCCCTTCATATCATTTATTAAACTTGAAGATAAAACCCTAAAAATCAAATGAAAAACCGTTTTTTTTTTTGGTCCGATTGTGAGATTCAAATCTTATTAAATTCATTTCGACTTCATGTGATCCATAAGAAATGAAGAAAAAAAAACCCTTTTTTTAAAGTAAGTGGGTATTTATAACCCGTTTGAATAATTTGACTTTTTTAGTGGTGAGTAAGTAAGCTCGCCACACTCCGGTTGTGAGACTCAAATCTTATTAAATCTACTTCATATAATCTATTAATAAAAAACCCCCTAGGAAAATCAAATGAAAACAGGGAAAAGGAGGGGGCACCGCACAACCGGTTACGTCCTCTTTCTTTTCCCCCGACGTGATCCCCCACCGAGTTTTGTCTGGAAATCCGGATAACTACTCTCATTATACAAATATCACGCTGCACATATTTTAACTAAATTTATAATACGCAACTTTTTAACTGAATAGAAATTTTCAATTTCATTCAGATTTCCTTCCGGTTATTTTTGCCCGGTTGTTGAATTTGAAAATAATCGAAGAAAATTATACGTATTCGGTTAAAACCGAAAACCGGAACAAAAATAACCGGGTTTTGTTTTTTTACATCCCTAGTAACCACAGAGCTAGGGACTGTCCCAAAAGAAACTGCCCCAGAGATAATAGAGAAAATAAGGGACCTCTGGATATTTAAGCCCAGATCTATCCTCAGCTTTTGGTGATAAAATCGAAGTGAAACTAATTAAAGCAACGATAGCCTTGGAAAGTAAACATTCAATAAAGCACCGGATGGAAAGCCTTATCGCGTAACTGATAAGTTGGGTGTGGACGGGTTGATTCGTTGTCTTTGTATGAATCATATGCGAAATGAACGAAAACTTGGGTAACGAGGGGGGGAAGTCAATGGAATGCAAGCAAAACAGATGCCATGAAGGCAGATGTTCTTTTGCAGGAGCTTTCCGCTGAATGTGGGAAAGAACAAAAAGAGGTTGCGAGCACCGAGAAGAAAAATGAGTACTTCTTTTGCATAATTAAGCTGTTTCGAATCACATTCCTGATGCGTGGCCCCAGGCCCGTGCTGGCCAAGGGGGGAGAAGTGGCGTGTCTCCCCCTGCGCCCTTTGCTTGGGTGACCTTTTGAAGAGACAATTTTCTACATTTGTTAATACTCTTGCTTCTCAATTTTTTCTGGGCTCCTTTTTTAAAACTACTAGCTGATATGTCCCGCTTTGCACTCGTGGAGATGGAGATTTTTTTCTTTAAAATTTTTAAAACATTTCCTACTTTTTACATTTTAATATATTTTATTTTTATGCGTAAAAGGCGTTGAATAAAGCATTTTAATGCCATGACACACGCCAAGGGCACTACGGGGATTTTTCATGGCCCTCTTGCTCTTTGTTTAATACCTCGAATTTTCGAGGGTGGGACAATGCTTTTTATCTTCCCTCTTCCCTTTTTTTTATCCCTCTTCATGCATGCACCATTGCAATGGCGGGGCGTTAATTTTTTAGGACGCTGTTACAGTGCCGTCCTTAGTCAATAGAGAGGAGTACCGAACGCACGGCCATGTCCAAGGGGGGTTTAGGGGTAATTTAATAAAAAAACAGGTTATTTTAAGACTTATTTTCTTCATAAATGCCAAAGCTCCAAATTTGGGAACATATTCCGCTCTATAATAATTTTTTTTTTAAATTTTATACTTTATATAATCTATTAAAAACGAAAACTACTAACAACTTTTCCACTAAATGGTTTGCACTAGGTTAGGGGGCTGGTCACAAATTAAAAACAGAAATATCCCGTTTTTTTCCGGATTTCTCCCGAAATAATCGTTCGGGAGCTTAGAAACAACGCGGGCTTTCAGAAAATTTACAGTTTCATCGATCTGCGACCAGTATTTCCAGCAAAACAGAGTAAACGATTGCGCGGGCTTTTTAAGGCAGGAAATCTCAGCCTGACACGTGCCGAAATTTGACACTATTGCTCCGGATCTAGGAAGAGTATGACTCAGCGTGTATTGGTATTCCAGAAACTATTCCAGAAGAGGTCCTTTTCGTTCCGGTTCAAACGATGTTCAAAACGAACGAACCAAACGATTCCGGTTCAAACTGACTAAGGGGTTGTAAAAAAATTAAATTTGGCTTTTCGTTAAAAAAAACTAGGGTATTTCCCGGATTTTTCCGGAAGTAAAGGTCAGAGCTTGGCTATTACCGAATTCTTAAAGATCGTAAAAATTTCTAACAGAATCCTGATACAGTGCTATCTAAAATGTAAAGGTACAGGAGCCACGGTCGTTTGAAATTTAAAATTTAGCGAGTACATGTGCACTGGCCTTTTCTAAATTTGGAAATCACCACCTAGTGCCATACAAGGTTCGAAAGGTCATTTTTGTGGGAGCAACATACTAAAATTTCAGAAGATTTCCAAAAAAACTGGATGATAAATTCCCAGATTTGCATTTTTCGTTTTCCTGTAATTAATCCCGAAATATGGGAAAACCCCTTTGTGATTTACACATTCTTAACCTGCTAAAAATTATCTTTTCAACGATGTAAGACACTTTATTGTAAGTTCGAACTTTTCAAAATTCGAACTTTCTCTCTTCGCAATAAAATAGAGTGATTTCCTATATGCGTCAGTAAGCTCCATTTTGCTTCCCGAAATTCCTGGGTGACGTAAGAATCGCCATGGCAACCCGTAATTCTGGAAAAACCTTGCCATAACCTTATATTATTATAAAAAAATTCGAAAAAAATTTCATATTATTTAATAAGGGGTTATTAGCTTTATTCGGAGTTGTGTTTCAAGGTTGAATTCCGAAATTTTTTTCAAACTTTTTTCAAACTAATTATTCTCTAAATTACAATTCTATTCTCACAAAAATTGAATATGATCCACTTATAGGTGTCTAGTTTGAGATTTAATCACCGAAAAAACGATATTTTAAATTTAATTGTATTTAAAACGCGAAATTCGGTAATTTCTCGGAAAAGAACACACGGTCGCCGAGGACTGGATTATTATCCCAATTTCTTTAAATTGCAGATTCTGCGAGATATTTCCTCACAGTTTAAGAGTAAAAGGTCACCGACTTGGTAAAAATTCGTTAAGATCCATTTTTGATACTTAAGGTACGTGTCGAAAACGGGCCGTAAAAGGGGGCTCAAAAACCCAAAATTAAAAACCGGTCAACGAACCCAAAAATGAAAAACAGTTTTTTTCCTCCGGTTGTGAGACTGAAATCTAATTAAATTCACTTCTTGTGATCTATTAAAAATGAATAAAACCTCTGAAAATCAAATGAAAAACCGTTTTTTCTCCAGTTGTGGGAAAAAATATTATTAAATTCCCTTTATATGATCTATAAAAAATGGTAAAATAATCATGAAAATCTAATTAAGAACCGGTTTTTTTCTCCGGTTATCAGACTCAAATCTTATTAAATCCATGAAACCGATTAAAAATCTGGTAATTGAATGAAAAACCGGTTTTTTCCTCTCCGGTGAAACTGAAATCTAATTAAATTCACTTCTAGTGATCTATTAAAAATGAACAAAACCTCTGAAAATCAAATGAAAAAACGTTTTTTTCTCCGGTTGTGGGAAAAAAATATTAAATCCACATGATCTATTTTTTACAATGAAAAAAACCTGAAAATAAAATGAAAAACCGGTTTTTTTCCTCCGGTTTTGAGACTGAAATCAAAGTAAATTCATTTCTTGTGATCTATATTAATAATAAAAAAAAAACCTGAAAATGAAATGAAGCAATCGGTTTTTTTTCTCCGGTTGTATAAATTTTTTTTTATTGAATCTTCTTCATATGATCTATAAAAAATTAAAAAATAACCATGAAAATCAAATTAAAAACCGGTTTTTTTCTCCGGTTATGAAAATCAAATCTTATTAAATCCATGAAACCGTTTAAAAATCTGGTAAATGAATGAAAAACCGTTTTTTAAGTTGATTTTAAATTGATTTCATGGATTTAATAACATTTTTTTCTCATAAAACCGGTGAAAAAATCCGGTTTCTCATTTGATTTTCACTGTTATTGTTCATTGCATACTGTATATCGGAGGGTTTTTTTTCGAATTTTAATTTTTTTTAAAAAATCACGAGTTCTTTTTATGCTGGTTTCTAGTAAAAGGCTGTAAGAAAAGTAACATATTAAATTTTCAAGTCATCGTACTGGTAATTTTGAGTTCGATTCCCCTTTTAATAGCCGTTTTTGACATGTACCTTAATTATAGAAAAAAAGCATCTTAACGAATTTTCACCAGGTCGGTGACCTTTTACCCTTAAACTATGATGAAATATCTCGCAGAATCTGTAATTTGAAGAAATTGGAATAATAATCCAGTCCTCGGCGGTCGTGCGTTCTTTTCCGAGAAATTGCCGAATTTCGCGTTTTAAATACAATTAAATTTAAAATATCGTTTTTTCGGTGATTAAATCTCAAACTAGACACCTATAAGTGGATCATATTCAAATTTTGTGAAAATAGAATCGTAATTTAGAGAATAATTAAAAAAATTGAATTCCGAAAAAAATTTCGGAATTCAACCTTGAAACACAACTCCGAATAAAGCTAATAACCCCTTATTAAATAATATTAAATTTTTTTCGAAAATTTTTTATAATAATATAAGGTTATGGCAAGGTTTTTCCAAAATTACGGGTTTCCATGGTGATTATGACGTAATTGAGAATTTTCGAGAGAAGAATGGAGCCTACTGGTCCTTAATGCGAATGACTCTGGAATATTTCCCAGATTTGAGTTCTCGGTTTGTTTACTTTTAAATTTAGTTTTTAATGCTTTACATATTTAGAATGCCTATAAAAAATGGTTCCAGGGAATATATACTTATTGCGCTTGTAATTTAGGTTCAAAGAATTTTCGTTTTACTTGAAATTTTTTCCCAAATATAGAGATAAATATTTAATATTTTAATATGTTGTAGTAGACCTTTAGACGAACAAAAATTTGTATCGCAGTAAGGGGTTGATGAATTAGTTCTGGGTTTATAAATTATTCAAATTTATTACTGTATTTTTTATGTATACGGCCCCCTAATTGATATTGGACCCTGAAAATTTAATAGATTGTTTGGATTCCCACCATGAACAACATATTAATATTTCATGGTCCTAGCTCTATGGGAAGTTGATTCTCCGGTTGTGGGAAAAAATGTTAATAAATCTACTTCATATGATCTATTTAAAATGAAAAAAATAACCATGAAAATTAAATTAAAAACCGGTTTTTTCTCCGGTTATGAGACTAAAATCTTATTAAGTAAATGAAACCGATTAAAAATCTGGTAATTGAATGAAAAACCGGTTTTTTTCCCTCCGGTTGTGAGAGTGAAATCTAATTAAATTCACTTCTTGTGATCTATTAAAAATGAATAAAACCCCTGAAAATGAAATGAAAAACCGGTTTTTTTCTCCGGTTGTTTAAAAAAATATTAAATCCACTTCATATGATCTATTACAATGAAAAAAAAACCTGAAACTGAAATTAAAAACCGGTTTTTTTCTCCGGTTGTGAGACTCAAATCTTATTAAGTCCATGAAACCGATTAAAAATCTGGTAATTAAATGAAAAACCGGTTTTTTTCCTCCGGTTGTGAGACTGAAATCTATTTAAATTCACTTCTTGTGATCTATTAAAAATGAATAAAACCCCTGAAAATGAAATGAAAAACTGGTTTTTTTTCTCCCGTTGATTAAAAAAAAATATTAAATCCACTTCATATGATCTATTACAATGAAAAAAAACCGGAAAATAATTAAAAACCGGTTTTTTTCTCCGGTTTTGAGAGTGATTAATTATTAAATTCACTTCTAATTAAATTCACTTCTTGTTATTTATGAAAAATAAACAATAATTATGGAAATCAAATTAAAAACCGGTTTTTTTCTCCGATTGTGAGACTCAAATCTTATTAAATCCATAAAACCGATTAAAAATCTGGTAATTTAATGAAAAACCGGTTTTTTTTCCTCCGGTTGTGAGACTGAAATCTATTTAAATTCACTTCTTGTGATCTATTAAAAATTTTAAAATACCCTGAAAATGAAATGAATAACCGGTTTTTTTTTCTCCGGTTGTTTGAAAAAAATATTAAATCCACTTCCTATAATCTATTACAATGAAAAAAAAACCTGAAACTGAAATGAAAAACCGGTTTTTTTTCTCTGGTTGTGGGAAAAAAATATTCAATCCACTTCACATGATCTATTACAATCACCCCTGAAAATCAAATTAAAAACCGTTTTTTTTCTCCGTTTATGAGACTAAAACCTTTTTAAATCCATGAAACTGATTAAAAATCTGGTAATTGAATAAAAAACCGGTTTTTTTTCCTCCGGTTGTGAGACTGAAATCTATTTAAATTCACTTCTTGTGATCTATTAAACATTTTAAAATACCCTGAAAATGAAATGAATAACCGGTTTTTTTTCTCCGGTTGTTTGAAAAAAATATTCAATCTACTTCATATAATCTATTACAATGAAAAAAAACCTGAAACTGAAATGAAAAACCGGTTTTTCTTTTCTGGTTGTGGGAAAAAAATATTCAATCTACTTCATATAATCTATTACAATAAAAAACCCCCTGAAAATCAAATTAAAAACCGGTTTTTTATTCGGGTTATGAGACTCAAATCTTATTAAATCCATGAAACTGATTAAAAATCTGGTAATTGAATGAAAAACCGGTTTTTTCCCTCCGGTTGTGAGATTGAAATCTATTTAAATTCACTTCTTGTGATCTATTAAAAATTTTAAAATACCCTGAAAATGAAATGAATAACCGGTTTTTTTCTCCGGTTGTTTGAAAAAAATATTAAATCCACTTCATATAATCTATTACAATGAAAAAAAAAACTGAAACTGAAATGAAAAACCTGTTTTTTTTCTCCAGTTGTGGGAAAAAAATATTCAATCCCACTTCATATGATCTATTACATTGAAAAAAAACCCGGAAAATCAAATTAAAAACCGGTTTTTTCTCCGGTTATGAGACTCAAATCTTATTAAGTCCATGAAACCAATTAAAAATCTGGTAATTGAATGAAAAACCGGTTTTTTTTTCCTCCTGTTGTGACTGAAATCTATTTAAATTCCCTTCTTGTGATCTATTAAAAATAAAAAAACCCGCTGAGAATGAAATGAAAAACCGTTTTTTTTTCTCTGGTTGTTTAAAAAAATATTAAATCCACTTCATATGATCTATTACAATATAAAAATACCGGAAAATCAAATTAAAAACCAGTTTTTTTCTCCGGTTATGAGACCCAGATATTATTAAAACCATAAAACCGATTAAAAATCTAAAAGTCTCATAAAAAACGGTTTTTTTTCTCGGTTATGGGACAAAAATCTTATTGAATCCACTTCATATTATGATCTATTAAAAATGAAAAAAAAAAAACCCTGAGCATCAAACGACAACCGGTTTTATTTCTCCGGTTGTGAGACTCAAATCTTATTAAATTCTCTTCTTATGATATTTGAAAAATAAAAAAACCTGAAAATCAAATTAAAAACCGATTTTACCGTTTTTTTTCGGTTATGAGACAAAAATCTTATTATATCCACTTTATAATAGTATATATTATAAATGAAACCCCCTTCCCTGAAAATCAAATGAAAAACCGGTTTTTTCCCTCCGGTTGTGAGACTCAAATGTTATTAAATTCACATCTTATGATATTTATTAAAAATGAAAAAAAAAAAACCTGAAAATCAAATTAAAAACCGGTTTTTTCTCCGGTTATGAGACTCAGATATTATTAAAACCATAAAACCGAATAAAAATCTAAAGGTCTAATAAAAAACCGAATTTTTCTCGGTTATGAGACAAAAATCTTATTGAATCCACTTCATGTGATCTATTAAAAATGGGGAAAAATCTGAACATCTAATGAAAACCGGTTTTTTTTCCTCCGGTTGTGAGACTCAACTCTTTTTAATTCTCTTCTTATGATATATTAAAAATGAAAAAAAAAACAAACCTGAAAATCAAATTAAAAACCGGTTATGAGACTCAGATCTTATTAAATCCATTAAACTTATTAAAAATATAAAAGTCTAATAAAAAACTGGCTTTTTTCTCGGTTATGAGACTCAAATCTTATTAAACCCACTTTATATGATCTATCAAAAATGAGAAAAAACCCTGAAAATCAAATGAAAAACAGGTTTTTTTTCCGGTTGTGAGACTCTAATCTTATTAAATCCATATCAAATGATCTATTAAAAATGAAAAAAATACCCCTGAAAATCAAATGAAAAACCGGTTTTTTTCCTCCGGTTGTGAGACTCAAATCTTATTAAATTCACATCTTATGATATTTATTAAAAATGAAAAAAAACCTGAAAATCAATTGAAAAACCGTTGAAAAACCGGTTTTTTTTCCTCCGGTTGTGAGATTCAAATCTTATTAAATTCACTTCTTATGATAATTTATTAAAAATGAAAAAAAACCGGAAAATCAAATTAAAAACCGGTTTTTTTCTCCGGTTATGAGACTTGGATCTTAATACATGAATAAAACCGATTAAAAATCTAAAAGTCTAATAAAACACCGTTTTTTTCTGGTTACGAGACAAAAATCTTATTAATTCCGCTTTATATGATCTATTAAAAATGAAAAAAAATCCGTGGAGGGGAAAGTCAGTCAGTATTTATAACCCATTTGAATATTCTGACTCTTATAGTGGTGAGTACGTAAATTCGCCAAAGAATCTCTAATCTTATTAAATCCATTTCATATGATCTATTAAAAATGAAAAAAGACCTGAAAATCACTTTAAAAACCGGTTGTTTATCCGTTTGTGGGACTCATACCTTATTAAATAACTTCATATGATCTATTAAATATAAAAAAACCCTGAAAATCAAACTAAAAACCAACCTTTCTCAAGTTGTGAGACTCAAATCTTACTAGATTAAAAATCTGTTAGTATGAAAAACCGGTTTTATCTCCGTTTGTGAGGCTCAAATCTTATTAAATCCACTGATCTAAATATGAAATAAAAACCCCTGTGAAAATCAATTGAAAAACCGTTTTTTTCTCCAGTTTTGAGACAAAAACCTTCTTAAATTAACTTCAAAAACCTGAAAATCAATTGAAAAACCGGTTTTTTCCCGGTTGTGAGAAAAAAATCTTATTTAATCCACTCTGTATGATCTATTAGAAGTAAAAAAAAAGACTGAAATTTAAAATCAGTTGGTATTTATAACCGATTTGAATAATTTAACTTTTATAGTGGTGAGTAACTTTGCCTTAGAATTTTCTCTGGCTGTGGTAATTCATCGGACTAAAATATAAAAAACCGGATCATCAAAATAATACCACCTTTTCATTCCGGTTTTGTTAATTAAGATTTTTTTAATTAATTAACGAATTTGTATGGATTATTCCTTTTAATATGTAATGATATGGGAAATGGACTTTTTTTAGAGACCAGTTTCGTAATTTTACCTCGCGCCGTTTGGGAGGTACTAATTTATTCGGTTATTCAAATAACCGGTATTTTTTGGACGGTTATAACCGGACGGTTAACCGAAAGGGAAAATAAACCGGTTAACCGAAAACCGGTTATTTTGAACATTTTGACATCCCTATGCTTTAGTATTGAAAGAGTGCAACTTCATTTCAAACTTTAATTTTTGTCCTCCGCTATTAAGTGCATTTGAACCCCCGATTGAGAACCGATGCTATAAGTCTACTACTTTTGTTAATGTAATTTAATCTCCATAGATAAAAGGAGAGTATAATGGAAGGCAATCAAAAGAAATTGAGGGATAGGATTAAAAAGAAATTGAGGGATAGGATTAAAAAAAAATGCAAAATATTCAATAAAACTTTGTAACTTATAAAGTGGTGACTAAGAAAGTGAAGAATACGCCCCACTGTTATAGTTTTAAAAACAAATGATAACAAATCTGTAGGAGTAAATAGATTTCCCTATAACCCTCAAAACTCACACCCCACTGAATAGAAAGATTCAAATCCCTCGACCCCGATTTAACTCCCCAAATCGATTCAGCTGGGAAACCAGATCATTCGATAATTCTATTCGATCCGGTGATTTATCGTTATCCGATCGAGCAGATTCCAACTGCCGAACGAGTGATCATCTTGGCACCGCAAGAAAAATGGCGACAGAGAGACAAAATGGGATATTCTCTGGAGATGTTTTTTTTTTATCCCGCCATATTGACAAATTTGTATGGAATGAATTTAATTGTTTGCAGGATATCGATGATAGTAGTACGTATTACTGTTTATGTCATGTGTGTTGTCTTCTCAACTCAGCTCTATGTCACTCTACGCAGATCACCATATAACCCAGTAGCAAAGCTCATAGAGCATTTTCAATCACATGACTCGGACCTAACAACGGCCTTAACAACAGAAAGTTACAGTTTTTTGCCCTACAGAGGTTAACAGTTACAGAAAATGACTGGCCGTGGAATTCTTCTATTGGAGCATTTGCAATCACGTGATCCCATACCTAAAAACCGCCTTAGCAACAGATAAACAACGGCCTTAGCAACAGTTAAAAGCCCTACAGAAGGTACACAGTTAAAAGAAAATAACCGTTTTTGACGTCACCTGAAAACACTCTATACGATTTATGTCAAGTTTACGTAACTACGACTAGAAGTCAACGAAATTTTGATATGACAAAAAATTGGACGAATCTTGAACGCCGTTGCTACTTGGAAAGTGTGATTTTATGAAAATTTTAGAAGATGTAAATGGCAGCAGCCATTGTGCTTGTTTACTAGAGAAGAGGCAGCTACTCACTCCTTGTGATACATTGGCCACGATCATGTATTTTTAGTTCGATGTCTCAATTAGAAGGACTTTACTTCAATAAAGGGAATATTTTTTTAAATTCTCGAGTTTTCATTGCTGTTTATCACTGCACTCTTCTTATAATTCCAGGGCCCAAAATTTGGTATATTATTAAAAAAAACTTGGAACAGAAAACAACCATAACACAACCTAAATTGCTTCAAGTTGGCTTTCCCAATTGAATTTTAGTTTGAGAAGAAAAAATAAAAACTACGTAAAATACAGAACAATCATTTCACAAAATTATAAGTATACTCAACAATAATGTACAGTTGAAAAAGTTGATACTCATATTTCATTTTTCAAATTTATGAAATTTTTGCTGAAAATAATATAATAAATTAAAATAATATCAAAATATAATAAATTGACAATTATATTATATTTTGGCTTAGTTTACAGCACAGAAGTGAGAAATAGAAAGACTAACTAAGACAGAAAAAATAAAAAAGTATCAAGAAACTGAGTCTTTAAAAGGCAGGGGGTTTGTTTAATGAACATCAATGTAGTATCAATTGAATCCAATATTCACTGGATAAAAAAAGGTGAAATCACTTTTAAATTAAAAATAAATTTTGTTTTGGCTTATCTTATAGTACACAGAATAAGAAAATATTGAAAACTTAACTTAAATTTCAAATTTAATCGAAAAATACAATTGATTGACATGGATTTCGTTATACTATACAAGGGGCTATATCTGCTTATAGGGAGTATTTATTTTTTCACTCTTCAAACACATGTATAGAGCAAAGCTTGGAGATTCTTTGTTAGCAAAAAAAGACAATTTGCCATTTTTTGGACTTAATCCATTTTTAAAACTGGCGATTCAATTAGTGGTATCGTTAAAATGATACAATTCACAAACTAGGTTACAGCAATCAAGGGTACAATTCCGTTAGAGTCCCCGCTAAATATCGGCAATATCCAAATCGCTAAATATATCCAAATATCAACAAATTTTTCTAACTTTTATTAATAAACTGAATAGTTATTGATCTAATTAAACATTTTAATTCAGGAGTTTGAAATTATTTATGAATATTTTTGCTTTTTGTTGTCTAAAAGAACCGGGCGATATTTAGCGGGGACTCTAACGGTTGGATGGTTGTTTTGGGTTTTATGGCGCAAGGTCCCTAAATCGGACATTCCGCGCCAAACACACGATTAATAGTTAAAAATATATTTAAATTAAAAGTCATGTCTGTTTCCAACCAATATTAAAATATGAAGGTTAATTAAATGCTTATTAGATGCGGGCGTGAAGCCCATAGTCGAGCGTAGTCTAGGGGACTCTAACTAAACGGAATTGAACCCAATCAAGGGATCACTTATTTGTGTAACTGTGTTACGTCACATTCTTACGGGAAGGGATGGGGTAATGTGTATTTGTGTGACTAAGTTTGACATGGGGATGTCGATTTCTAAAATTTAGAACATCAACGTTATTTTTCACATTTGCTAGAATACTTATACTCCTTGTATTTAAAATAGGTGTATTAAGGTCTTGTTTTATACCTTTTGGCCATGGGGACAATGAAGACCTTACAATGGGGATATTAGAATGTTAAAAAGGGGAGAAGAATAGGAAAAAATTAGCGAAGTCACGTGACTCTGACATGCTCGTTCTAATTACAAGGAGTATATAAGAGGTTTTTCCTTCTAGTCCTAATTTTTATTTAGCTGTATTATATTGAACCAAAATTTGCTGAGTTCTTATTTCCAAAATTATCCAACTCACGTAAAAGAAATAAGCTGTAATTTATTTAGTCAGCAAATTTAGACTATTTACAATAGCGAAAGATAGATTATAAATTTAGAGTCAGAACAATAAAAGACCGATAAATACAAGTTACTCAATTTTAGAACGCCATCCCAATAACACAATATAACAATAAATCCAAAAAATCAACACCTTCAGTCTTCTTAGTTCCCCGTGAAATGGTACTCAATATATCCGTCTTGATATACCACGTCACGTGAACACTAGTCCAACAATATAGAGTTAATAAAAAATATAGATTATAGAGGTAGAGCTAATGATATAAGGTTAATAATTTTAAATAACCGTCTGCAACAAAGGTAATATTATGCTCCCAAAGAGTAGCAGATTTCCTCGCCATTCCTGCTCGCGGGTAACAATATCACTAAACAAGAAAATTCTGAGATGCAGAGATTAGTCTAAATGAAACGAAAATTCAATCCTTATGGAGTGCACTGCAACAACTGCATTTGCTCCGCTTGACCATGGCCAAGATATTCATTACTAACATCTTTGCTTTTAACTTTAAGTTACATTTACTTTGCTTTATTTTTTTTACTATCTTATATATTAAAATAATTTGGTTTTTCTTTCGGCCGGCTGCCAGGCCGCACCCCCTTTCCGATTTGGACAAATTCGGTCTTGATCGAAAGCTCTCCACCCCTAGATGAGCCAATAATATATCACGTTCCTCCAAAACATTCTATTTTTAAATTATGCGGTTTTTTCGTTTTGCCCCCATGTTAACTCTATGGGGAGGTTCCGTTCGGCCGGCCGCCAGCCCGAACCCCTGAACCGATTTTGACAAACTCGGTCTTGATCGAAAGATTTCCAACCCTAGATGAGCCAATAATATGTCAAGTTCCTTCAAAACATTCCATTTTTAAATTATTAATTTATTTCAATTTGCCCCATTGTTGTCAGTTAATATTTTTACCAACACAGGCAAAACGTCTTTTAAAGAGCGTGAAGAAAATCTACTTTGAAATTATCAAACTTCAATGTTTTGACGTTTTACTTGATTTATCGCAACAGGATACTAGGCATGTTGGATAATTTATAAAAAAAAATACTGGTACAGGTTTAATTGAAGTATTACTTCTTTCGGTTCAATTCCGTTAGAGTCCCCTAAATATTGCCCGGTTCTTTTAGACAACAAAAAGTAGAAATATTCATAAAAAATTTCAAACTCCTGAATTAAAATGTTTAATTAGATCAATAACTATTCAGTTTATTAATAAAAGTCAGAAAAATTTGTTGATATGTTTAGAGATTGTACCCTTCTTTCTCTTCAGATGACGCATTAGAATAAATTAGTTGTGGTTAGAAAAACCTATAATTTGATTGAAAATATTGAACAGTTTAGCGCTAACGATGCAGCTTAAAAAAAGTAATAAATTGTAAAAAATTTAACTGCGCTGCAAGCGTGTGGTAGTAACGAGCGAAGCTCGCATCAGTGCCAAAGGCGCATAATCTAGCTGGTAAGACGCGGCTTTGCCGGGTCAAACCAGCTAGTTAATTATTATTATTTTTTTGTTTACAATTTTATTGGTTACAGGTACGGACGTATCGTCCTTATTTGAGCTTTATTCAATCCTGTGAGAGGATTACTGATTCTTTTCTTTTTTTAAGTTTTAGTTACATACATTACTTTTATTTTTCCTTTAAGAAAAAGTGGACCATGTGACGGATACTCAGGGAGCCGATTTTTATGTTTTTTGGGATGCTCAGATCAGGTCGAGGTGCTTTTTGTCTACCGAACTGAATTTATTGTGGGGATATGTATAAGATATCAGGCAGTTGGAAAGCTAAGTGACCACTACGTGTATTACTGGGGTTATAATGCATAGTTATAGATCCAAATAATTATAAATTACTCACAAAAAAAGAATTGCTAAATATTTTACTGGTGACTATAATCGCCGCAAAACGCCATTTCCCTTCCATCACTCCTTTTAGCCACGGGGGTGTCACCCCAAACCTCTCTCTTCTTCTACCGCCTCCACGATCCGAGCGTTCTCTCTTCCGACATCCGAAAAAAGACACATCTCCCCTTCCCTCTCAGGGCGCATGCGCAGTGGCGACCGCGTCTCTTTTCGCGCCAGAGCCGGTCCACATAATACCAGAATACCGGCTGGCAGATCCACTCGAGCAAGCAGGTGTGCCGTTAGAGAGAAAAAGCCATTCGCCGGCTGTGCTTACTCCACGTGAGGCCATTTGGTATTACAACGTTTCACCGTAGATCTTCAAGGAATACATCAACTTGAAGTCGTACATCACTGTTTCATCCGGACTTTCTGAAATAACGTAAGTGGAGGTGATTTATTATTGATAATTCAATACTGATTTATTTACAACGATGCCGGTCAATAGTGTACAGTAGAACTCCAATTATTCGAATGTTGCATTTTCGTTTAATTAATTAAATGCTCTCTTTCTTTAAAAATAGTTTTTTTCTCCTATTTTCAACATACATGCTGCAGTAATTAATTAAAATTGGCTTTTTTCGGAAAATATCCAATTGTCCGAATTTTTGATCATACGTATGGAGTCCGGCTCCAGTTGATTCGGATAATTGGAGTTCTACTGTATTTAGAATTTTATTTCGGGAGGGGCTCAAATATCCTCTAAAAATTTAGCCGTTATAATATCTGAAGTTAGATTTTTCACCGGGGGAGAGGACCCAAAAAATATTACTAAACGCACTCCCATGAATATTCAATACATTTATTTTAGTTTTTTAATACATTTTTAGGCGTGATTTGCATCTTGATGAAGTAAATATTTTTAAAAACATTGTGAATAGTTAAGTTTCAAGCCCAAAAAGGGGGCTGGGGGGTCCTCCCCCAAAATTGTTTTGGAAATTCGTCCCTGAAAACTGGTTTAACTTATTTTAGTACACCTAGTCCGAATTACGGGGGGGCTTATATACGCCCCTGATGCCGGAAGCCAAGACGAAAAAAATTTACGAGCAGGTCCCCGAAGATATTTTTCCTCATAATTTCTTTATTGCAATTACCTATCTTATTCTTTTACACCATTTTGGTCATCCTTTAATAACTCTACTAAGTCATGTTACCTTAAAAAGTAAAATTTCAATAGTAAAAAATAATTTTAATTAAAAACATGCGCAGTAAATTTATTGTAAAATTTCAATTGAGTGAAACTAGTAAGAATTTCATTAAAAATATCAACGTAATGAAAAGCCGGAGCATCAATTGAACTGTCAGTTTAAGAAGAATAATAAGTACAAAATTTGCAAATTGATTTATTTATTGTATTCGAAAAAATCTCCAATTATCGCTCTTCACATGAACGTGAAGAGGGAAAAAGAAATATCCCTTATAGACTCATATAGACCTTGTATTTGGCGAAATCCACGTCCATTCATTATATTTTTTGATTAAATTTGAAATTTATTCTTATTCTTTGTACTATAACCTAACCATAAATAATATTTGTTTTTAATTTGAAAGTTTGTTTTCTTATCCAGTGAATGTTTGAATCCATTGATATTCATTAAACTGCCTTAATGATTCAGCTTCATTTAGTTTTTAGTTTCATTTATCTTAGCTTAGAAAAACATAAACTTCTTTCAATAGTACAATATTTTTTAATTTATTTATAATTATTTCGGTAATTGTTCTGTATTCTATATATTGTCCCTAATTTCCGGTACAAATTTGGTGACTTTACAGCGTAAACTCTATTACTTATACAGTTTGTTTTTTCGATTTTTTCCAAAAATTTGTTTTAGAAAACAAGTTACTTTTATCCTTACTTGTTGTTACAACAAGTTATTTGTTGCGTTTTTGTCCCTATCCTAATGGAAATGTCTATTTATGTACAGGAGGTGTGCCATAAAGCTCGATACCAGAGAAAAATTAAAAAAAAAATATTTTTTTAACATAATGATCTCATAGATTCCACCCTGAAATTTTTCATAAAGCTGAAGAAAACACAGATGAGTCTTGGATTTTTTTAAAATTCTTAATTATAATAGTATATTTTCATGTAACTTAAACTAAAAAAATTAAAATTTGAAGTTTCAGTTTTTAAAAATTTTATATCATGTAGTTACACTATTTTAAAGCTTGTTTAAATGGTTCCCAAATTTTTTACTTAGATGGTTGCAATTATAGCAAAATTGCCCAGGCTTAGATAATGCATTTTATTCCATATCTGCGAGTTTTTATACAATTTCGACAAACGTGCAAATTTCTTTTTAAAGGAGAGTCCAAGGTAAAAAAAGTGACATTTCTTTTTTACTTTTGTATATGAGTTAAGTTGGTGAATTTTGAGTCGGCGAGTTATTTCCCCCGGTGCCATGAGATTTCGAAAAGAACATTCACTTATAATCCCGATTTGGAATGAGTTTTACTAGCTAAAAAAATTATAGAATTTCCAATTTTATAAGCATAAAATATTATATTGTATGCCAAACAGAGATATTTTTAACTATTCTGAGAGAGTATTTCACTCCTTGAAAGTTAGAAATACTATTTAAAAAACTAGCCAGCAGTATTTGCATCACTCTTTGAATTTTTTGAAGGTTGAGCTTAAAAAATGCACCGTGCCCCACCGAAATCAACAAATAATATTTTTCTACTCAAAACACCCAACTATCTAACACCCTACAAAACACCCTAATTATCATACTTTTTAAATGTGTTTTCATACAGCCATAGTAATTTTTTTATTGTTCTGATGCTTAGGGAATTTGATTGCTGTTTTCGTGTCTCTATATGTAGTTTATGCTATTTCCGTATTTCACTCCTTATAATTGAATTTCACTCTTCCTAAGAGAACCTATTTTTACTCCTTCAAAAAATCCTAGGTATAACACTGATGCCAAGCAAGCATTTGATGAGAATACTTAAATTTGAAATAAATGTAAATAAATTGTAATAAATGGAGATTGATTTTGTCAAATTAGAGACTAAATCCACCTATAGAGGGTAGTTAATTTTCTCCTTTTCATTTATAAGTAGGCGGAAGATAGGAATTTATTTTGAGAGTAAAAACGTTGGTCACTACCTTAGTGCTTATTATAAGGGCTGTGATTTCCATGTAATTATACGTCTTTTTAGAAATCCGATACTGTATATATAGTTCTCAAATTATACATCACGTTTCAAGGGATTTTGGACCGATTTAGCCTATTTTTATTTTACATACTTTAACATTTTTCAGGTTATTTACATGTTTTTACATATTTAAGCTATAAATACATATTTTTTGCAACATATTCATCGATTTTTTAGGTTTATCATTAATAAGGGGACATCCATAAATTATGTGAGGTGTTTTTTCCAAAATCTGGACCCCCCTCCCCCCTTGGTGAGATTTTGCTGGACCCCCCTCCCCCCCACGTGAGATTTTCTCAACCACTAGTTTCGTTTTATCGGCATAAAAATTAACATCCAGATCGCAAAATTTTGATACAAAAACACATTGAAATCGAAAACATGGTTCCAACTTGTAATTATCACGACTGACTGGCTATAATGATTTGCTAGTTTGCCTAATCTGAGCATTTTTTCTGAACTTGTGCTAAAAAATATTAAAGAAAAAAACGTTTATTTTCTACACTAAAAGTTGACGTGAGATTTTAATTGACTCCCCCTGCTGAGATTTTCCTGGACCCCCCCACCCCCTTTTGACCTCACGTAATTTATGGATGTCCCCTTATTGAATCTGTCCCAAATGTAACAACACTTTCATCCACCAAAACCCTTCATTTATTAAATGTTAATACACATTTCATGTATTTTTTTTAACATCATCAAGAATGGACTTCAGCCGGCATCATCTTAAGAAACTAACAATTTTTAATTATAATCTATACATTTATACTGGTGACTAATAAAAACTATTAATTTCAGGTTACATCTCCAGTACTCGTGACAGAGCCAAACCACCATGTCCGACTCCAGCTCCAAAGGGGAGTACCGCACGGTCTCCCCCGATGACCCCCAAGCCTCTGCCCCCCCTGCCGCCTCCTCTGACGCCGTCTGCCTCAAGCCCAAAATGGGACTGGTGAGCGGAGTGGCCGTCATCGTGGGAAGCATCATCGGCTCCGGGATCTTCGTGTCCCCCAAAGGGGTGCTTCTTGGCACGGGCAGCGTGGGGCTGTCCCTGGTGGTGTGGATCGCCTCCGGGGTCTTCTCCATGATCGGAGCCTTCTGCTACGCGGAGCTGGGCTGTATGATCACCAAGAGCGGAGCTGACTACGCGTATATCATGGAGTCGTTCGGGCCGTTCGTGGCTTTTATCAGGCTGTGGGTGGAGTGCATGATCGTCAGGCCTTGCTCGCAGGCTGTCGTGGCGCTGACGTTCTCGTTCTATGTCCTGAGGCCGCTGTTCCCGGATTGCGACCCTCCGGACGCGTCGGTTAGGTTCCTGGCTGTCGTCTGTATCTGTGAGTACCCCTCTTGTATTTATTGTTATGAAGGGACGTATTCAGTAAACTCAAAACACGTAGAGGGGACGATTCGGAAACGAGATTTGAAATGCTAGAGCCGTATTCAGTAAACTCAAAACGCGTAGAGGGGACGATACGGAAACGAAAGATTTGAAATGCTAGAGCCGTATTCAGAAACTCAAAACGCGTAGAGGGGACGATACGGAAACGAAAGATTTGAAATGCTAGAGCCGTATTCAGAAACTCAAAACGCGTAGAGGGGACGATTCGGAAACGAAGATTTGAAATGCTAGAGCCGTATTCAGTAAACTCAAAACGCGTAGAGGGGACGATTCGGAAACGAAGATTTGAAATGCTAGAGCCGTATTCAGAAACTCAAAACGCGTAGAGGGGACGATTCGGAAACGAAGATTTGAAATGCTAGAGCCGTATTCAGAAACTCAAAACGCGTAGAGGGGACGATACGGAAACGAGATTTGAAATGCTAGAGCCGTATTCAGTAAACTCGAAACGCGTAGAGGGGACGATACGGAAACGAGATTTGAAATGCTAGGGCCGTATTCAGAAACTCAAAATACGTAGAAGAAACGAGACGGGAACGATTCGGAAACGAAAGATTTGAAATGCTAGAGCCGTATTCAGAAATTCAAAACGCGTAGAGGGGACGATACGGAAACGAGAGATTTGAAATGCTAGTTCAAAAATGTCAGTCAGTTACCCGTGGAATTGCCCGGCTACAACCGAGTCGAGTTTACTTATTGTGCGAAAAATACCTCAAATCAAGAAAAAGTTTTTAAATCTGTACACATTCCGGATTTTGGAGAATTCTGGATTCTGATTAAAGGTTCTTTACTCTAATAGTTTTCCGGTATTGCGGGTAAAATACCTTCAGAACAAGTAATTAGGTAATACCTTCAGAAAAAAAGGAAAAATTCCTTCCCCGTCTCCCTCCATAATTATCAGTTTTAAAACCTTGCTAAACACTTCCTCAATGCAATGTGATAAAGAATTATAAATGCGTATGCAGTATGAATAAAAACTGAAACAACGAGTGTGGAATATACTACTGAACTGTATAAAAGATTTTCGGATTAGTATCTCAAATAAACTGGTTTCACCACATTTGGTGAATCGAACAGGATTGTAAGAAAATCAGGACCTTTCAAATTGCATTATTTGTTTTAAGGGATTCTTAAAAGTTCAATGCGTTCAACATTCGGTAGATAAAATTGCGGAGCTTATAATTGTTGCGAAGTTTAGAAATTATTATGAGAAATGGACTGAGCAATGAAGTTGCATTCCGAAAACCCAAAACTTTGGACAGAACGTCTTAAAACGAACGTCTTCGAACTGAATAACATAGTTTTCATGGAAAATTAGCCTTCCATCCGAAATTTCATATTAATTATAATTCATATTTCTCCAACAACATTTTAAAATTGCCTCTTTTAAAATTTGTGCAAAACATGCATATTTCTATTGATATATTTGAAAAAATTGACAATTTATAAACGGAAATCAAGATATTTCAAGAAAAATAGCAAATTGAATCAAAATTACAATTATTCTAGTTCAATTTTATAGTTAATGTAAAATTTATGCATCTAGCACTGCTATATTAACTGAATATACTACGTAAAAATAAAAATAAGATTATAAAAGACTTTTGAACTGGAACTAGCTAAATTGTTTTAGTTAGAAAAAGTGATGCAATAGTTTCCTTAATAAAAGCTTAAAAGTCAAGGCCATCGCTGTCAATAAACTAGAACTCTGCGGTTCCGGGTGAAAATTAAAAAAATGTAGCGTTGTTTTCACCGCATGACGACAATCATACGAGGAAAAGTAACTTTTACAGGCGTGCGTTAATCAGGGGAATTCATGAGAATCTTCGAGGGAAAAAACTTCTGAAATCGAAACTATCTTCTTCTTTTGCTCATAGCATCTCCTTAATATTAGTTGAAGTGTATCGGTCAAATTTGAAAAAAAAAAAATTATGGAACATTTCCCATATCAAAAATTTCTTAAAATTTTACATTTATGTTACACTTGGAAGGGATAGGGCCCCTTAGTGAACAATATTTGAATTTGTATTGTTTTGTATTTCTTTTTTTTAAATAAATTATTATTATTATTTTACATCGTTAGCTTTGTGGATCAACGAAGGTGAATAAAATTATAATTTAATTAAAATAGAAAGACAAAATATAAAAATATGAATGATTTTCTCCCATTAGATTAATATATATGTTACGGGCAATGTGATAAATCCGGGCATTATTAATAATGCCCGGGCAATGTGATAAATTCAGTGGAATTTATGAATGAAATTTATCACTTTGCCCGCCTCCACTTCGGGCATTATTAATAATGCCCGATTTATCACTTTGCCCATAACTTATATATCTAAATAATGTCATAACAGTAGATAACAGCTAGCAAATTATTTTGCTTGAAAGCAAAATACTTCAAATTTTTATTAATTTCCAAAAGTTATTATTGTTGAGCTTAAGTTATTTACAGAATCAATAAAACCATTATTCCCAAAATTAGGAATATCGTGGAGTTTGCAGTTTAATATCTACACTGCGCAAAAAAATCCGCTCAAGAAATTTTTAACTAATAATTCTTATCAGGTTGCAAAAAAAACCCCGAATTTGTCTACATTCACTACTCTTGAAAAACAATTTCCAATATTCCAGCCTCGAAACAGCGGCTTTTTCGCAGCTCCATGTACTACATGTTAAAAAACGCGATTTTCCACGAATACTTTTTACATAAAAAAGACGTAAATCTCCTGTATGAATTACGCGATCAATAGCCCCTCAGATGATGCAACTCCGACAGACGTTGCGTCTGCCGGCTCCGAGCCAAGATCGTTTGCCTCTGTGCCATTGGCCCTGAGATCGCTGTCTACCTCCCCCCGAAAAAATCCATATTCGACCCATTTGTTCGGTTCTGGAAGCGGGTCAATGCCACCGCCCCAGATAGTGACGATACAAGCAGCTTTGCGGGTGATTGAATCCGTATTTAAGAGGCGTTTAGTAAACACTCACCACTATAAAATCTAAAATTTAATTTACATTCTTTATGGCATTATACATTTATTATTATATGCTAAATATGCTTATAGATGTAAAAAATGTCCTAAAATAATGAAGCTTCACTTGGAAGTGAATGCTTCTCCGTATATTCATATCAAAAGTTTTCGTTCCCGTATCTTCTCAAACTTGGATTATTAGATCAGAGGACCGCTCCTGTACAATTCCCCCCCCCCAAAAAAAAAAAAAAACTTGCTTATATTTTATACCAAAGTTATTGTAATAAAAATACTTTACTTTATAACCAAGCAAAATAAAATTTTCAAAATCTAGTTTATGGACATAAAATTCGTTTTCTATGCCCCATATACTTTTTCCAATTAACTGACTGTTTTAAATTTGCCCTAATCAGCTTTTTATATAGATTTCTCGTTAAACTGGTGTTTTAAACATTTGCATGTGTAAAATGATTCTCTTAAATTATTATATTTTCGTAAAATGATTAACCTTTTAGCCTTGTTAGATTGCATTGTTTTTTTAAAATCAGTTGATACTCAACTCTTTTCTCTTAAATTTGACCACCACTAAAAATGTAAGAATAAAAATTTTAGTTACAAAAAACAAATACATTGAGCCTAAATTGGGTGAAAAGACGTTATAATTAACCGTATGAAATTGTATGGTGTAATTCTAAATCTTATGACTTATAGGCTAACCTTTTCTTAACTTGTTTATGAAAGTTAAAATAGTTTTCTTGGTCTTCAATTCTCATCACCTAAACTCAGTGGAAATTGATATGTAACCTTTTAAGATTGGATTAAAACTAGCCCTTTAAAATCACTTTTCTGCAGTGACCACCGAAATACAATACTGGCGAGAAACCTTATACTTTTAAAAAGCTTTCCCTTTCATCGTAACATTTTCGAAATAGATTTAATGCTCTATAAAGCCAAAGCTTTTATAAAGATAGAATTATATTTTACTATCCTAATAGAAAACCGAAACTCAAAACCTGCGAGGAACTGGAAAAATGAAGACTTTTCCTCGCTTCTGAAACAATACATAAAGCCCGTTGCAAAAGAACTACAAATGCACCTGCCCGAATGCGTAACTTTGACCGTGTTGGCGCCATTTTCTGCTTTTATGGCAACTGCGTCAACGTGTCTTGCAGGTAGAGAGCTGGCTACATGGTAGTAATTCAAGCGAAAAGACGTTATTTCTTGAGAATCTTTTATTTAAAATATCTTCTTTTTACAATTAAAATAAAATTATGTTTCCCCCAGAAAATTTTTTGAAATTTGACATGTAAAAGTAGGGATTTAACTCATTTTGAGTCCTTTTTGCGACTTTTTTTTTCGTACTTATGATAGATTTTTTGGGTCCAAAGGGGGTACTGTCCAGGGTGCCCCCCTGAATCCACAACTGATATAAACCCATTTTAAGTAGCATTCCCCAAAACCTCCCATTGTAAAATTATTATTCGACTTAAATTTGCCTCATTGTTTGAAGTAAATGTTTTATCTTTTTTTTTTTATTATAAGCGCCTTCTGAAGAGAAAGAAGTATACAGTCATCAAACCTGTACCAATAAAATTTTTAATTTCAATATGCCTATCCTTTTTGGATAAATCTAGTATACCGTCAAAATTTTGAAGTTTAATCATTTAAAAGTAGTTAGAATTTTTCTATAAATAAAGCGTCATTATTTTTCTAAAAAAATAAGAGTTTGCGGCATCTAAAAACCGTGATTTTACTGTGATTAGTTTTTCCTTTTAATCGAATACCGATTTATTGGTTTTCAGGATTAACTCACTCATTATTTTCCTGTTGTAAATAATTTGTAAAGGAATGAGTTATAGTCCGACCGCCACGAGAAAAACTTTGAATGTTGTACAATATTGTGGCGGTTATGGAATCGGGGTAATCCCCCTAATTTAGGGGTCGATGGCAATTAATAAACGATGAAAAAACCTTATGATCCAAATCTGTGCGACTGTTATTTAGTTTTGAACTTTTTTTTCAAAGATTTGTTTTTCGTCGGGCTATATCAACATTTTAAGAACCAAATTTATTTACACAGCCTAAATACTTTAGTAATATACAGATAAAAAATTAATTATCAGATGGTACTAAACGGTTAAATTTCCGATCATATACTCATAAGTAAAATTTAGTTTTTGAAGAAATTATTTGTTAGTTCTATAAACATAATTTCATTTATATTGTGGTATTACCTTTTTTACATACATTCATAAAATGTTATTAAACATGAAAAAACAGAGGTAAGTTATGAATTTAATGCACCAACAAACATTAAAATTAATGACTTTAATAAAAAGTTATGTTTAAGAATTTTTCTTCACATTTTGCCCTATTTACCCAAATGATCAACAAACGTGATGCTTAGGACAAAACAGAGGTTATTTTCAAATTTAGAGTATACTAAAAAATTATCATAAATTTGATTAGAAATTATATTAGTGAGTCTATTCTCAAAATTTTGAAGTATTTCCCAGTAAAACATAAAATTAAGAGTTGTCAGGAAACGTGACCTTTGAGGACAAAACAGAAATAATTTTCAGTTTCAGCTGTTTCATGTTGTGTATACACAACTTTCCACACAGCTTTTAGATAGGTTTTTTTTACTGACCTGTGATATTACTTTGTATTTTATCCTTATTGTTATCACATAAATGTAACTACAAATTTTAATTAAATGATTCGCAATATTCGGTCGGAGTATTTCTAATATTTGGTGTTCAAAACAGATGTGCGATTTTTAGAGGAATAGATATCGAGAAAGTTCTTTTTTTTTCTGATGTTTGGTTTCTTTTATGCGAGTTGAGATTTATCGTGTTTTAGGCCTTGAATTTTTCGAAAATATTTTCGTTAGAATTCTGGAGAAGGAGGGTATTTTTAAAGCTTCAAATGGTAATAAATGTGTTTTTGATGAAAGTTTTACCGCAAGAGAGATGCTGCATTTTACTTTCATTCAGTATTCCTTATAACTGTGGGTGAATACAAATTTGTGGATGAGACGCTGTTTACAAATAACTTATGAGCTATTTTATGTGCATTAAGCATTTTCGTTATTAGTTACCACTAAATAATTAAATTTTTAAAAAATTAATAAAATTTTAAATTTGCATTGTTGATAGTTGTCATTTTAGCTTGAATTCAATTCACCAAGTATCCATTACTTGGTCGAAATATTATCTAGAAAGAATACGATATTGTCAAGCAATGTGACTATACTTGACTGCAACGTTTCTTGAACCCAGTACGTCACAAATGCGTAGTGTTCGGCAACTAGTGGTCAAAAAATAGTTAACTACTAACTAGTCTGGAAAATTGTAGTTGTAACTAGTAGTTAACTATTTTTTCCTGGAACTAGTTGCAACTAGTAGTTAACTATTTCCCAAAGTAGTTAACTACTAGTTAACTAGTCTTTAATTTCATTTTAAGCTACTTTTTAGCAAAATTCTAATGCATCTTTCTTATCTATGTCACAAAAAAACGTTTATACTTCGCGTACAAATGGTCTTTATTTCTGGTTATGGTATTTGAGTACTCTACCTTTGATAAAATTTTTAAATATCTTTTTAAATTTTAAGTAAAAGTTTTTTTGAATAGTTGAAAATTTGAAAGTAGTTTTAACTAGTAGTTAATGAAAAAAGTAGTTTAACTAGTAGTTGAACTACTAGTTAAACGGTAGTTAACTACTAGTTGCAACTAGTTCTAGTTAACTAGTGCCGAACACTACAAATGCGGAAGGAGAAATCGGTAAACACAAAGCCTGTTGGGTTGATAGGAGGAGTTTCGGTACGCAAATCGTGATTGAAAAGCACTATATACATGGGTTTGACGAAATGTTTTTAATAGTGCAAATAAAATTTTTGATCAGTATTTTTTTTTCTCTCCGTCTCTATAATTACTAAATTCCAACCCTGCATTTTTAAAAGTGGCATTATTCTCTGTGACCCTCTTTAATAAATTACAATTGCTCAATAAACTACAATTAATTTTTTCCTGACTGATATATTCGTCTTTCAATGCCACTTTGTACAAATTTATGGGAGAAGATAATCCCTAAATTGTTTTAATATCTTCAGGTATTTTATTTTACTGATAAAAAATATTGAAGGGCTCTATATAAAGTAGGTAGAAAGATTGAAACTGTAGGAAATGCAACTCACAGGATGATACTAATTTTATAGATTTTACATTAATTAGTAAAATAAAATCAAGGGGGATATTTGAGGGAGTACCTAGGTCGTTGGACCTTCAAACTCCAGTATAACTAGCCTCACTGGGTGAGGCTTGAGCTGAGCTGTACAGAACGTGTGACTGAAAGTCACGGTCAGCTGAGGAGTGGCTAGCTTGATGCTAACCCCCCTCTTGATTTCCCCAAGTGACCTTGGTACTCATTTTATCGACCCCGGAGGGATGAAGGGCTGAGTCTGCCGTGCCCGTGGACCGGGATTTGAACCCCGGGCCTGTGGTGTGGGAGCGCGAAGTGCTTCCTCTACGCCACCGGGCTTCTATAATTAGTAAAATAATTTTTTAAATTTATTAGGCTTTTATACCGTAGTTGATTTTTGTGGCTCTTTTAGTGGTGAGTAGTATTTAGTTACATAAATTAGAGCCTGGCTAGTTCCTATAGCTAATCTTACTTTTCTGGCCGGTCACTTTCATCATCTGGTTTCGAATAAATGCTTGAATTGAATTTAGGAATATAAGAATCACTATTTTTTACCGAATAAATATCACAAGAATCACACTCGACTTCTGTTCCATGAATTTTGAATAATAATCATAATTTTGAGTCCTAACAGTTTAGCTTTATTCTCACGCGCATAAACGAAATAAAATAAAGCTAAACTGTCAGGACTCAAAATTATGATTATTATTCAAAATTCATGGATAGTATACTAAAAGTTTAAAATACAATGTTGATTACAATGTAAACTACAAGTAAGTTAGAGAGCACGATGGATCAGACAACCCCAGTGAAACGATATATTCTGGATAAAAATAAATGCACGAAAAGAGAAGAGTTTAGATGTTTTTCGGCCTCTGGACAGGGCGTCTCCCGACGATATTTGATGAACCCTGTCATTTGGAAGCGGGGTGTGCCTTTATCTCCTATAAAAACGGGTTCCAGAAGTTCTTGTTCCACATCTGAGTCATCTTATAAGCAAAACAAATTTTAAGTATAGATAGTATTATTACTGTTGTAACGCTTGGTTGATGTTCGCTGCTTAAATTCCAAAGTATTAATTTTGAGTAGACGTGGACATGAAATAATTTTTTATGTTGAAGAATTTGTATCTCTTTCCCAAATTGTTTTTTGTTATTTACAGAATTTTTTATAATATGATTTAGTTTGTTTGATAGCATGATTCAAGGCTAAAGTGGATCTGGCAGCGCTGGTATCTAGTTTAAGCCTTGCATGATTATAATTTAAGGTCTATTCAGAAACGGCTTATAAATGAAAACTTACTACTCAGTGAAAAGTTATTGAACCTGGTAGTAACGTAAAGAAGAGGTCATGGGATTATTTTTCAAACAAAACAGGTACTAGTTCAGTAACCTTCTCCAGTGAGAGAATAATAGTTGTTTAAACACTATTTTAGACAGGGCTTAAATTGCACCGGAGCGGAGCTCCGGTACTTCTTGGTTTTCAGTAAATATTTACTAATATTTATTTATTAATCAGTAAATATTTGTAATGCTGAAATAGGAGCGCTCCGGTACTTCTTTGGTTAGAATTTAAGCCCTGATTTTAGATTTAAATAATAATAATTGGATAACAAGAACAATTCTATATTTTGAATCTAAAATGTTTAACTATTCTGTATTTACAATAAATTTTTTATAATAACCGAGGTATCTCTCCGTTGTCAATTCTGAGATCTTTCAAAGTGTCAAAAATAATTTTTATATTTTGGTACAGCCAGAGATATTTTTAACTCCTCTGAGAGGGTATTTCCCTCCTTGAAAATCGGCAAAACTCTTTAAAAAACTAGCCAGGAGTATTTTCACTCTTTGAATTTTTCACAAAGGTTTAGCCTCTTAAAAAATGCACCGTGCCCCCACCGAAATCAACGAGTAATATTTTTCTACTCAAAATCAGAGGAAAAGAATATTAGAACTGTAACAGATGTTTTGTGTAAAATAAATTATTTTATCTATAATGTTTAATATTTTCTATTAATACTTAACATTATAATTGTTAAAACTATAACCCAAAATAGCATCCTCCTTTTTTTTTTCAATTTCATTTTGTCCATTGAAAAGTAAGCGATTTTAATAGAAAATTTGTCTCTGTGTGTGTAGTTTATGCCATTTCCTTATTTCACTCCTCATAATTGAATTTCACTCCTCGTAAAAAAGTCAAGGAGTATTTTTACTCCCCCAAAAAACTAGGAATAACACTGGTTACAGCAAATATTACTCAATAAGGATCATGATATTAAAACATGATTTTTCTTTTCTGATGGCCAAACAGTGATACGATCTTATCTTGATGGAAAACACTGTCTGATTTTTAAGTGTCAAATAAAATTTTGATCCGAGAGATCTTGAGTTTTGTTTTTCTCCGTCTCCAAAATTACCAATTGTAAACCCTGATTCTACAAATAAACTTTCACCATCAGGTGGTAAAATTAAACATCTACCACCTCTGCAGGTGTCAAAGGAATTTACATGCGGGAATCTACCAGGCGATAGATTTGATACATCATTCGGGTAGAAATGTTTGCATAAGTTCTTAAATCCGGATTGAATGTTCCATAATCCGAATCACAACACCCATAGTCACGTATGTTTGTAAACCGTCGGGGTTATCGGGAATTTAACAACAGGTGTTCTCAGGAGGGAGGGGAATAGAAGATGAAAAATTGAAGATGGGACGAACCAAGGTGATCGGAACCGGTTTCCCAAACGAAAAACGAAAGTGGAGGTGAAAAAATAAAAATTCTCGTATTTTCGGAAAGGATTGAGGTTCTGCTTTTTTAAAATTACCTACTATGTATGGGAAGGGAAGGGTTGGGTTATGAGGTGGGTCAATTAAGGTTTTTGTTAGGAAATAGACCAACTTTCTTTAAGGAACAATTGTTATTTTGTAAGAACTATAACCAACTTTCATAAAATAACTCTTAATAATTTATTTTTGTAAACCAACTTTTTGAAAGGGCACTGTATAGAGCATAGAGTATTTTCAATCACATGACTCTGCCTAACAACGGCCTTAGCAACGTTGTTTATTCGCCAAGTGACGTCATGTGCGAATGCTGCTATTGGATACTTCTATGTCCCGCCCCTAACAACAGCCTTAGCAACGTTGATTTTGTCCTCCAAGTGACGTCATGTGCGAATGGTCTATTTTCAATCACATGACTCGGACCTAACAACGGCCTTAGCAACAGAAGGTGTTACAGTTTTTTGCCCTACAGAGGTTAACAGTTACAGAAAATGACTAGCCGTGGAATTCTTCTATTGGAGCATTTGCAATCACGTGACCCCATACTTTAAAACCGCCTTAGCAACAGATAAATAACGGCCTTAGCAACAGTTAAAAGCCCTACAGAAGGTACACAGTTAAAAGAAAATAACCGGTTGTGACGTCACCTGAAAACACTATTTAAGTAAATTTTTAGATACAGATTAGATTTAGGTATGTAGGTAATTGTTTTTTAGATTATTTTAAAAATAGCAATAGTTAATTTTTAATGTTCTAGAATTGAATTGTTTTAAGTTGTTTAAATGAAGTCAGTTTATTTATATTTGAGAGATAAGTTAGAAATGAGTTAAGAATTTTTGCAAATTAATTAGATTGTAAATAAACGTAAATTTTATTTACTGGCGTCCGTGATTTAGTTGAGTAATGACAAAAGGTATTTTGCTGCTACAGTTATTAAAGATCCGAATATCGAAGAGGTTATTGGAATGACAGATTATAATATCAGTCGTTTTTGTCTTAAAATTCTAATAACGAATAAAAATATTTTGCAATGGTTATAATTTATAAACATTGGTTTAGAAAAACGGGTTTGAATTTAATGATTATGTTTGATTGCCAAAACTTGGTTTAAGGATTACACTTTGAGAAATATTTTAAAAATTGGGTCTGGCTTCAATTACGATATTAAGTTTCATCGGTTTAGATTAAAATTCATTATTACTTTTGAGTGATAACGTTTTACACAGTTTATAATGATTAATTCACGATGAAAAATATTTTTCTAAAAAATAAATAATTAAAAATCAAAACAAACAACGTTCACACCTCGTCAAATCCACGAATCTATGTATTTATTTTAGGATAGGCATTTTCTCCAGTATCGGTAGTTTGTAGAAAAAATTAAATTTCTGTTCGTTGGAGAATTAGCAATCGAAAGTCAATAATAATTAATTAATATAAATAATTTTTATATTTTGATTAGAAATTATTACTCTGAAAATAATCGTCATAGATAAAAATTAGGATCACAGTAATGATTAAAATATTATTCTTCTTTTCCGATCTGCAAACGGTAATACGTTCTTTATGCTGCCTGATTCTTAAAAGTGGCAAATAAAAATTTTTATCTGATTTTGAGTTGTTCTCACATAGTCTTCATAAGAACAAACTTCAAACTCTGGCTTTTAATATCCTTATATTTTGACAATGACCATAGAATGTTATGGTATTTATATAGTATGTTTTATACAATTATTATCATTAGTTACTCAAATGAAATATATAAAATTTATTTTAAAACATTAAAATAGCGGTGACTAAAAATGTAGTGCTAGAATTGCAAGTACAGGAGGACTTAAGCTATAACCTAAATTTTGTCAATGTACCACACGGTCATTACAATAACAAAGAGATAACAGATTCATTTCAAGAACCAGATCGTAATATTCATATTTTTCTGAATAAAACATTTTATTAGCATCTGTCGCAGTCAGTAACTGAATAACGGAATTCAAACCGTCCTTGAATTATTACACTGTCTTTTGATTCAGTCCACATGAAGTCAGCTTCGCACTGAAATATAACACTACGTATATGCTAAAATAGCTTTAAGTCACATAGAGGAAATAAACTTTTCCAAACGTGTCTTTTAATGAGTTTATTTTTCGTAACGATTTCGAAATTTAGTTGACTTTGCGTCACAACACGCGTTTGACGTTTGCGAAAAAGTATTTTTTAACAGTATTTGTTGGTTATTTGAGTAATATTATAAATTTCAGACTTAGTAATCACGAAACTGTATGAATACCTATGCTGGAAAGATAGCATACAATTTTACGCTTAAGAAACAATATTTTTAGACTTTAACCTTCTTGGGTTTTTTTTAACAGTATCCCTGTTTTAAAAATAGATAATAATTAATAATAAGTTTTGAGAAAATCTAAATAAACTATATAAGTAATGGAATTTTCGTTGTATCACCAAAATTTTACTTGCAGGGGCGTATATAACGGGGGACCGAGAGGGCGCGCTTCCCCTCCCCTTCAAATTCAGACTGAGTGTACCAAAACGAGTTAAAACCTTGTTTTTTTTAAGGTCAAATTTCCAAAAAAAAATAGCCAAGACTCCTTTTTGTAATCTGAACTTCATTAACTACAACCTTTTTTTAATAAAAGTACATAAAAATCCAAATAGTACAAATAGCAAGTTGAAACCCTGTTTTTAGACCCTGTGGGACTGGCTGAGGAATAACTTTGGGCCCCACCCAAAATAAATTTCTATATAAGCCTCTGTTTACTTGGAATTCAAGACAAATTCAAAACAATCATAAAAATATAAGTGTATTCGCACAAAAATATTGTACAGTTGAAAATGTTCATGGACTTATTCGCTTTCTTTAACTTATAAAATTTCAACTGAAGAAAAATCTTTAAATCCTCTTTTATCGACAATGTTTAGTTCACAGCACAAAAGGGAAAAATAGGAAGACTAAGTCAAATGAAATTAAAAATTATTACGAAACTGAGTTAAAAAGGCAGTATCAATGGAGTGGAATGAATATCAATGGAGATAAAAACATTCAATAGATAAAGAGAGGAAAAATCACTTAAGTTTTCAAAAAAAACTTTCATTTTTGATTGGTTTACAGCGCAAAAAATAATAAAATAAAGATAAATTAATTTAAATTCTAAAATATTAAGTTAAATAAAAAGTACAATGAATGGACATCGATTTTGTTAAATTCGAGGGGCTATATCTGCCTCTAACAGGTAGCTTATTTACCCTTCTTTCCATCACTCATGTGTAGAGTAAAGCCTGGAAATGTTTTTAATAATAATAATCTTTATTAACATTGATATAAATACACAAACGATTAATAAAAAGAATATATTAAGCTTCCAAAGGGGAAAGTCAGTTTAGACAGCCGAAAGAAATTAACACTTTAATATTATATTATATATAATAAATAAAAATACATATTTTAAACAAGAAAAAAAACACAAAGGGGGGGGGGAAATATGTTAAAAACTAAGATACATTTATACAAATTAAAAATTAATAACAAAAAAATGAAAATAAATAAAATAACACAAATACAGATATTAAAATAAACCACGGGACACTATAGTATTCGACGAGAGACTGGTTGTTATGAATGTTTACTACTCTTTGTTATAGAAAAATTGAAAAATACATGTCTATGTCGTCAATATTTATTATAAACTTAAAAAGTAAACGCTTAAAAGATGGATATTTCTCTCTTTTTGAGAAAAAAAAATTCAAATTCCCTTTTTCAAACTGACGATTCAAATATTTTTCACCAAATGTGGGTTTTCAACACGCGTTGAAATAAATTCAATCAGATGAAAAATTCGACAACTCCGAGCCATAAAACCGGAATTCAATAAACAGTCGTTTGTCGGCGGCGGAGATAGAGGACTCTTTCAAGACCGAAAATGCTTCCAAACAGATAAGTGAACGACAGATCTATTTCAAACAAGCGCGATACGAGGAAACCGGAGAAATGTTTGTGAGCTCGACATCCCGGCTTGGTGGTCCCTGTGATACATTGCGGAAAAAAAAGAAGCACTTAAATTTTGGAAGGTGATATTGGTGATCTGGTCGTTTCTTCCAATCTCTCTTGCAACGATAGTTTAATTTCAATTGGTAATCAAGCTTCCACATGTTACAAACTCTGTGACAAATTATTATTAGTACTGATCACCTAGGTCAACAGATAAATTAGAAATAAATTTTATTAAAATAAATTTTAAATTAAAAAGTGGTGATTATTCTATTAGAGCAACGATTATTCGCGAGTGCCACGAAAATTTTTTTTAATTCCGAACCTTTACGACCTTGAAGATCCGAGCGGGCGAGTGTTTCGTGAAACCTGTACGTTAAAATCGCAGTACTATATTGTTTTTTTACTGTTCTTTATTTTGGTGATTTAGATGTAGAGCAAAGGTTTCTGCTGTACTGAAATAATTAAAAAGTTTCACATATCATGTTTTTTGTACAAAAACATAGTTTTTATGCTGAAATATTTTTTTTTGTGTTTTCACCTAATTTTTAGTTTTTTTCCGGGTTATTCGCGATTTTCGCTATCCGCTGTACCCTTGCCACCCAATTCCGCGGATAATCGGGGCTATACTTTCGTTTAGGGGGAAATTTACTTATAGTGTGGAAGGATTTAAAAAATGCAGAAAGTGACCGGCTTAGCTTAAAACAAAAATTTCCACGCACAAAAATTTTTCATCGAACCTTTTCTGCAGATTATTTAAGTGCCCCCCATCTTTAATTTATAACTTACTAACAGCCACATTATTCACTTTAGTATTGCATGAAATAATACTCCTAAGGCAACAAAAGGGGGGAAAATCAATTTATTAGTCAAAAATTTAATTAATTTTAAGGTTTTCAGTGTGCGTGTGCGTCTTATTATCTTAGTCTGGTATTTCGGAATGCAATTATGGAAAATCAAAATGAATACGACAAAGAGAAATAACTCGTACGTTTTGCCTCAATAGCTTATTCCGAAATATAAAACAAAATAGATTTTGTTTTATAAATAAAGAATAAGGAAAATATCTTGCTTTAAAGAGTGGTTCATTTTAAGTTTATTGTATTTTCTGATTTGGTGAACGATCAAGTAAAATTATTCAGTTAACATTTTGAGTTTTTAAATTTATATTGTTACTAGAAGTAGCTGGGTACAAATTTCCCCAATCGGAATTTTCTAGAGAAATTTTAGAAATTACATAACAAAGTAACAAAAATTAAAAGCAACTCTGATTTACCAGCCTCGACAGGAACGTTTCCTGACCCTATGACGTCACTACGCGGAAGCAGAAACTGCGTAAACAGATAACCTGTTGGGTTGCTAGGAGGAGTTACGGTACGCAAATCGTGATAAAAAGACGCTATATATACATGGGTTTATTAAACTAACCATATTTTTAAATGAAGGCTCTTAATTTCACCCAAAATTCAGACACCGCGCTGGGAACTACTTTGTTAGTGACGTCAGAAGGTCAGGAAATGTTGCTATCGAGTATGGTATACTCCAACGCTTCTTGACAATGGAGAAATAAGCTGAGAGCAAGTGAAGGAAGTATAGATATTACGATTTATAGATTATAGATAGTTCCTACGTTCCTAGAGCAATGTCCAAGTGTCGAGTGTAATTATACACTTTACTTTAAATATATGATTATCTATGATTTAATATATTTTTATACATGATTTTTTATACATGATTATCTATGCAAATGTTGAGCTTTTAGGTCGTAATTTTCGTAAAATGTTAAGTATTTTTGATTTCGCGGCATTTAGAACTGACCGCACCAACTAATGAGAGCTCGCAGACTTCTGAAGTTAACAATCAGTTTTTGTTCCACTCGTCGTGATGTTATTGTCAAGAAAGGTTTGAATGTATACCTAATATTAGACAACAACTTAAGTTGACCCTATGACGTCACTAACAAACAAAGTAGTTCCCATCGCGGTGTCTGAATTTTGAGGTAAATGAAGAACGTCAATTTAAAAAAAAAATAAGTTTGCTAAACCCATGTATATACAGTGCTTTTCAATCACCATTTGCGTACCGAAACTCCTCCAAGCAACCCAACAGGCTCTGTGTTTACCGATTTCTCCTTCCGCATTTGTGACGTACTGGGTTCAAGAAACGTTGCTGTCGAGAGTTGAAATATGTCGACTATTTTAAAATGTGTTGTTTGATGTCCGTCTTTTACCAACGCAAATCATAAAATGGCCTAAAATCCGGAAAAGTCCGAAATCCGGAAATGCCGCTGTACTAAAGATTCCGGATTTAAGACTTCCCTTCCTTTCTATAAACCTGACACAGTTGGCACAAGAACCCTTTCGTTTATCGTCTGCAAAAAAGGGTTCTTCGAACTCGAAACTAGTAGGTACTCGCGCGCGTAAAAATCGAGCAGGAAGAAGAGGCAAGCAGGCACCTGGATGACGTCACTGCCCCGCCTGCTCACGTGACCTTCGGAACAAAAGAACGAAAAAGCGACCGTCTGGGCACTGTTCCAGGAGCCGGCGTCGTCACCTGAGACGTGAGACACGTGGAAAGAAGGCTTAGGTTTCGTTTCTTGGCGGCTTTTTTGGGTTAGGGTTTTTTTTTGTTGAAAAGTTGCAGGCCATTTTTTAAGTAAGAAGTTTGGGTGCAAATGCCCCCGTAGTTGTCTATTTTGCCCCTGCAGTTATGAAAATTCTCCCCCAAAGTGTAAAAGGTAAATTTCTGATGACTGGTCGAGGTTGAGGACTTTCTCCTCTTTTTTTTCTTTTTCCTTTTTTTAAGTTTTTCCGCTCTTCTTAACTCCTTCGGGGGTGCCCTCATAAAAAAGTATCTGTTAATTAAGAAAATCTAAACCTTTTTCCCAACATTTTTGCTGCCTCAATTGTGCCTAAGAACGCTTTTTTGCATCACGTTTTCAAATTTTCAAGAAAAACCTGCAGACCCTCTTTTAACCAGTATGACTTTCCCTAGTTATAGAAGGGTCCCTGCATCCCTCTCTCGTTGCCCTCTTAACGTCAATCTAAAAGAACAGCTAGAGCAGGGGTTCCGAACCTGGGGGTAAACACGCTATTCTTCAGGGGTAACAGACATTAACATTGTCGATGTTTACACTACTCTGTGAGCAATTGGTAAATACCGAAGAAAACAAAATCTCATTTGGAAATGCCGTGGATCAACATTTATCTGCAGTAATAAAGTCACTGAAGCAATACTTTCCGGATTTAGTTAATCGTCAGTCCAACTCGGACTGCGAGAGAATAGTACTTTCAAAGTAGAATTTCAAATGTATGATCTCAGCAGATTTTGGATTAAAGCAGGTGCCGAATATCCTGTTATAGCTAAAAGAGCTTTAAAAATGATAGTACCTTTTGCCACCACTTACAGATGCGAGAGTGGTTTTTCAACTTTAGTTTCATTGAAAACTAAGGCCAGAAACCGTCTCAATGTGGAACATGACATGAGATGTGCTTTAAGTGACAGACACTAAACCTAACATAAAAAAACTTGTAAACGCAAAACAATTTCAACCCTCACACTGATTATTATTATTAATTCATAGTTAAAATATCGTAATATTGTTGTGTTTTTATGTAGCCACAATGTATCCAGTTTTCTGACTAACTGCTGGGCAATGACAACTTTGTAATTAATAAACATTAGAATTCGCTTACATTGAGTGTTTTTATAACATTTTAAAATTGGGGTAAAATTTGATTTCCTAACAGGTTACAGGGGTAGCAGATTATAAAGGTTAGGAACCACTGAGCTAGAGCATTAACGAAAAATTCATGGACTTTTGCCCCCGTAGAGAAAATTCCTTAAAAAATGGCCTGAAAAGTTGGATTGCAAATGCGTCTTTTAGGCAGAATATTTATACAGGGTGGCCCAAGAGATTTTTTAATTAGTCAATTACAAAGTTGAAGAGCAACATTGATTTAGTACAAAAAGACATCTTGTGCAGAGAAATTACTTGAATATAACCCCTAAAACGCACGCACAATTATGAAGAATTTCCCAAGTTTTTATCTCCTAAAATTGTCCTCATACACGAAAATGAAAAATTTTCAGTTTTAAGACTAAGATAAACGACTTCAAAGTATTCTTATATCATAAAAAAGGAAAATTTCTCATTTGCAAACATTTCAAACACATTGTTAGTGCCCATGAATATTTTTTTAAATTTTACATATTCAATTATGAGGAGTGAAAAACGGAAATAGCATAAACTACATATACAGAGACACAATTTCTAATATAAACGCTTACTTTTTAATAGACAAAATGAAATTGAAAAAAAAATTAGGATGCTATTTTGGGTATCAATTAATCAAACTCCCTAAGCATTAGAACAATAAATAATAAAAAAATTACTATGGCTGTAAGAAAACACAATTAAAAAGTATGATGATTAGGATGCTGTGGCTGAAGGTTTAAAACTTATGAAAAATTCAAAGAGTGAAAATACTCCTGTCTAGTTTTTAAAGAGTAATTCCGATTTTCAAGGGGTGAAATACTCTCTCAGAGGAGTTAAAAATATCTCTGCTCGTAAAGGTACCTAAGACAAATGTTTGGTCAAAACCCCTCCCGAAACAGAAGTCTAGTTATGGCCCTGATTTCAAACCTGATTTCATCAGAGATATTTTTAACTCCTCTGAGAGAGTATTTCACTCCTTGAAAATCAGGAATACCCTTTCAAAAACTAGCCAGGAGTATTTTCACTCTTTGAATTTTTCACAAAGGTTTAGCTTAAAATATGCACCGTGTGGCCTCACCGAAATCAACAATTAATATTTTTCTACTCAAAACACCAACTGATCTCACCGGAGACATTTTCGCCCGACTTCTGGCCAAAGACAATTGTCAAAAGCCACGGCACCCTAATTATCATATTTTTAAATTGTGTTTTCATACAGCCATAGTATTTATTTTTCATTTATTGTTCTGATACTTAGGCAGTTTGATTGCAGTTTTTGTGTCTCTGTAAATGTAGTTTATGCTATTTCCGTATTTCACTCCTCCTAAAAAAGTCAAGGAGTATTTTTACTTCTCAAAAAAAAATCCTAGGAATAACACTGCCTGCCATTTATTGCTTAACATATGCCTTCCAAACTCGCACTGGACTCAAATTCTCGGACAATTCTACTTCCCCAACCGATATTATTCGGGAACAATGGAAAAGAACGAATCCTTCTTTCCGCAAGACAAAAGCAGCCGGTTCGCAGGGTCCAAGGCCATGGCCAGAGCACCCATCAGTGGTAGTGTCTGTGCACTTTCGAGCGCTATGGTGCGTGGAGGCGGTTATTCTAAACAGGTGGGTGTGAGGTGGAACAAGAAAGGAGAAAAAACGAGGTGTAGGTGTTCTATAGCTCCCACGTCACCCGTCAGAAAATCGACTCTGTTGTAGTTCTGTGCGTGAAAATTCCAAGTTTCCCAGTATCTCTTTTAAATCTTTCTTGATAAACACAGTTGAAATAATCAGCACTAATTTAACAAATTAAAAATATTTTTATATTCAGTTTCTAAACAACGAACTTCCTCAACGCACATGACAGTGAAATACTTTCTATAATTTCTGCGTACACTTTACGCAGATTTGTTTAATATACTATACGATGTTTATTTATTCAAACACCACCATACAGAAATAAGATTCCATTTCCATTTCTTCACAATTCCTAAGAATTACGGCAAAATCCGCTATTTTGCATACGTGATTCCGAGATGAAATGAAAAAAGAAATATTTACATAGCAATTAATATTTTATTAAGAGAGGTATTAATTTACTGCTAGTTATTAACATTTGATTCTAAAGTAACGAAAAAGAAATATGGGAGTACATAAGAGGGGACTCATGCCCCGAAATTTGGATTTAATGGGGAAGAAACAAGTTTCGAAAATTTTCAGGGAAGTAGCCCTATACCCCCTTCATTGCAAAGAGCTTATATTAAATCAGCAAAAAAATATAGCATAAAAAATAACGCTTTCAACTTTAGTACCATAAAGAACGTTTTACTTCAAACGAATAAGTTAAATCATTAGAATAGTAGTACACGGGGCTGTATCAAAGAGGTAATATAGTGTGATTAACTGTTTTTCCTTTTTAAAATTTTTGAGGTGTATTTAAAGCGCCGCACCCCTTGTGACCAGCTGTGGTGTTTTAAATGTTCGAAAATGAATTCAAACAGTACCAAATCTTCAAAAATTTGAACCCGGGCCATTTTTTTCAGCTTGAAACCATGTGTTCATCAACATACAATTTAATCCTAAAAATGTTCTAAAAATCTGTATATTTAACTTGTATTGTATGCATGAAGGGTGGCTTAGAGAGAGTTTTGGGTCATCTCGCAGAGCAAAAATCTACCTAGGGGACTGACAATTTTATGCACTTTATTTCTTTATAAAATATTCGGACACCTTTTGAAATAAATTTCTATACATGCCACTGATCTGAAGTATGACAAAAGTTTTTTTTTTATATAATTTCAATAGTGGGATAGCATAATATAGGAAGGAATCAGTTAAATATTACGACTAATTATCAACGAGGGAAAACACACAAAAACAGTTTGTAATCATTTGTGAATGGCTCTTAACATGTAAACCTAACCCTACCCACAAAGGCAAGAAAAAAGCGTAGAATCATTCTTATTTAATAAGAATATCAGTTCTGAATGAAATCCGCTATGGTATCAAATTTAATTCACATGACATTTCAAAATAAAAGAACTTTTCTAAGGGTACTTTCTTAAACAGGCATAACCATTTTATTATTTGATGTGTCTTTATTCTCATTATTCATTCTCTATTTTAAATCAGCAACACTGATTACACAGGTCTGCAACGAAAAAGCTGTTTGAGTAATTTCATCGATTTCCTTTGTATTTTGGTGTGCTGATTACGGGAAAAATAATGAAAAAAATCCTACACGTCAGGATTTTTCATAAAACGCATATTTATTTTCAATTTTGGCCTATTTCCCCCAATTTTAGGGGGTTTTTTTATCCGAGAGTTTTCAACGAAATTTTTAGTTAAAGCTATTTTTATATCGTTCATATCAAGGCCTTTAAGATACATATTTCCATAAGTCCCTAACTGTCAAAGAAATCCCCAGAAAAGAGTTTCATGTGAGCAGCATCGCGCTGGCGTCTCGGCTCGCCTCACCTCGACCAGACTCCGTGTATTTTTCTATGGGAGGAAAATCATTTGTATAAGAAATTTGAATAAAAAAATTATTTATAAAAATTTAATTTAACTTTTATTGAGATATTGCCCTTTTTACCTGAATTGTAAGCAAACATGATCTTTTAGGACAAAACAAAGGTCATTTTTGGATTCAGCGCTCCAAAATACATAGGAAAATAGGTTTAAAGGAATCTTCTGAATTAAATAATTGGTTTTATTAGTCTATTCATTAATTTCGAGATATTTCCCTTTTTAACATAAAACGTAAATTGTCAAAAAACCTGACGTGTAGGAGAGAAATGGAAGTCATATTTGGATTCAGCGCACCAAATGTTATCAAAATCAGTTGAAATATCCAAAACAGCTTTTAGAAAGTTTTTTTTGCAGACCTGTGTTATTTACACATTATTTATAGCATTGTAAACAAAATTGAGGCCCTTCCTAACAAATTTACTGTTGATTGTAGCCCATTTAAAATACGTAAATAGTTTTCTTGTGAATGTGGCCCGCCGGAAAACAGTGTTAAGTACTACCTGATTTCACATCATTTGATACTTCTTTCGCAAAAGCACTTCCTGGATATCTTTCTTTTCTACAAAATCCGACAGGGAATCCTCAAAAAAACTCGATTAATCTGTTCTATTCGATTTATTTTGTGGATCAGGCGATCTGGTTTCGTGATCCGTAGCGCAACGATCCTTCTCGAATGAACCCTTTTAAATGTGTCATTCTAACTAAGACTTATCTAGTCTTGAAGGTATTTGTTTGTCATCTTAGTGTAGCGTATCCCAGTTTCGAGTTTCTATCGATCAGAAATAAAATTACTTAATTACTTAAGTAATTTTGTGTATCTTTAAGTATCTATAGAAGTATTTTTACTAGAACTTTTTGTATGCTTCATTCCTTTTTTTTTTCTTCTGTGAGACTAATTTCATCAGACGAAAATAATTTTCATTAGTAACCACTTTATAAAATAATAAGTAATATATAACACATAAGTACATTATTGCCAATAAGTTTCTCCGTTTTTTCATTGATATAATGAAGACATTGACGTAACATCCGGTTAACGATAATAAAGTTTATTGAAGTTATTATACTCGTGAGAAACGTATCCTGACCCTGAGTCCAGTACGTCACAACGCGGAAGGAGAAAATGGGTAAACAAACACAAAGCCTGTTGGGTTGATAGGAGGAGTTTTGGTACGCAAATCGAGATAAAAAGACACTATACATGGATTGAACAAAATAATATTTTTGAATTGACGTTCTTCATTTCACTCAAAATTCAGACACCGCAATGGGAACTACTTTGTTAGTGTTGTCTTAGAGTCAACTAACGTTGTTAGTTGTCTAGTATAGGATATTTTGCATGCTATGATGAAGATGTAAAAAATATCAGTTGCCCATGTATAAAAAATAAAACTCCCCGTAGACAAGGATAAATATTCGAAACTTTTTATGTACACTTCTCAAGAAATCTTTCTGTGAACAGTTTCGAAGGACTTGTCGAAACATCTTGTTCTTAATTAAGCAGCCCAAACGTTCAAGATTCGTTCAATTTTTGTCACGTATGGCCATATTTCGTTTTCTTCTAGTTGAAATTACGTAAAATTGACATATTTTGAATGGGCTGGGCTACTAGGGATAAATCTATATCGGATCTTGCACTTGAAATAGCAACACGTTGTCTCCTGAGACTAAACCTAATTATAATCGGCTTCCCCATCCCCACCAACATTCTACGTCAAAATCGCGAAATTCTCCCACGTGGTAACGCCGAAATGGGATTTTATCCCATTGCCATGGTAACGAGTGACGTCACAAAACTGCCATCTGCTCTGTTTTCCCTTGCGGTTTCTTACTATTGCGTTTTACGGCATGGCAATCTAAGTATGCTGAGAAACTAATGTACAGGAGTTAGGACAAGCGGGATTTTTAATAAGGATTTTTTGCATTAATGTGAGGTTTTTACTTGAAGTAGGATATTAATTATATTAATGGTTAGAAAAGAACCTTGAGAATTGAGTTGTATAATTCAAAATGAGCCTTTTAAAAGTAATTCTATCCAAGCCCATCATTAATTACTGTCTTACCAGAAATTGTTGCAGAAATATTTAAATCAAGTTGGCAACACCGCAAAGCGACTTTATTGGGTAATCCAAAAATGTATGACAAGCATGTTACGAACATGTAACGTGGATAAGTTTTTGTACTTTTATGGTGGCGATCGTTAAAAGTTTATAACATATTTATTAGTTTAGGCAGGGGATAACAAATAAGTGTTTGAAACATTTTTTGTTTTGAATTAATCTTTTAATTAAAAAATGACTCATGAAATTTTGTAGTTATAAACTTGATTGTATAAAAAATTAATGGGATGTAATATTAAAATCAACCAACAAAACCGTTATGGAATTTCTTCTCTGTAATTTAAGTCTTTATACAACTAGCGTCTATATATTATTTGAAAACAATTAAAAGTAGTTTAGCTTTAGGAGACATATTAAACGGAAAAAGTAAAGATAAAAAATTACCTAGAAAAATCAATCAACATTCAGGGTTTATAACGTGGTTTGATGGGTAATTTTGTTTTAGATGCATACATCCAATTTTAAAAAGTTTAAAATAAGGTTAAGAACCGTTTTTTGTTACCTTTCCACAGTCTACAGGTTTTATACAAAATTTATATATTAACGTGTTGAAATACATAATATTAATTTATAATAATAATTAGTTCTTCAAAAAAACTGACCAATTAGTTATTTATGCAGAACTTATTTTTTTTTGTTTTGGTGTAGAGATAAGTATAAAATCAGCTTTGCAATGATATATTCTTTAACAGTACGTACGTAATTTAAATGTAACCCCTGCAGCGCAAATATAATCAATAAATTTTAGTTACAAAAAAGAAAATGCGAGAAATACACAAGACTCTTTGAGATAGTATGTGTAGAAAAATTCTATTTACTATCCTCTTTTGATGCATGTTCTTTAGAAACGTTACTTCTCATTGTAATTTACAACATTCAAGTTTCAGTGTTGTCATCAATCTATTGATTTTTCTCTTACGTCACTAATCCATTCTGTATGACGTAAGAAATGTTATAACTGTTTCGAATATCAAGTGATTGTATTTGAGATGTGTATTATTCATAACATAAGGAAACGATTCAAATCAATGTTAAGTAATCTTTCTCGATTCTCATTTCAGGAGCCTAACAAAATTTCATGCAATCGATAATTCTGCTTCTTCCTCTATATTCTTTCTTTAAAAAGTGACGTGTTCTAACGTGTTTGTGTCCTTAATTAGTTGACTTTTTTAGTTTTTTCAAAACCAAGTACTAATTGAACATAGCTTTAATTTTATCACACGTTTTTTCTTGCATTCCAAACAGAATTTTTTCATATCCATAAATATAGAAATAGTATTTAGACCAAAATATTGTAAAAAAAGTACAATTATTGTTTCCATGGAAACCATTTTTTATACATATTCTTTCAACCATTCTTATCTCTGATTTTAAATATTACAGATATCTAATGGTTTTATACAGTGCACCTTAAATAATTCAAAACTTAAAGGACCACTGAAAAACTTCAAATTATTCAAGACTTTGAACTAAAGGAGTTTCATAATCTACTAGTAATTCATAGATTCCCAGAATAATTGAAAAAGTTACTTTCTATGTTTCGATCTATCAGCAACCTTTTCTATTCAGGCATAATTAAATTCTTATTCTGAACGCGGTTCTTAACACAAATTTTTGGAGGACATTCATTCTGAATGAAACCTGAACTGCGACGTTTGTTTTGTTATTCTGGTAATGATTTTACAAAAATGAAAGGCAAAAATCGTTATGATATCAAAATTTTGTGAGAAAACTTCGAATTAACCAAAATCTTTTAACATTATTTTAACAGAACATTTCAAGGGAATGTGGCAAGTGCACGGGTAGATACCGATCCGAAGGTCATACGATTCAAAAATATACTTTGAATTTGTAATGGCTTATCATAATTTATAACCCTGTTAAAAATTCTGACTTTTACAGTGGTGAGTAATTACGCCACAGGACGAAGAGAAAACTTCGAATTAAAGACGTTGGAGTTATTTAAGTTACACTGTACTTTTATCATTATATTTAAACCGCTTTAAATACCATAATGTTAATCCTCCTAGCGTACCTAAGTTTAATTTCCAGTCAGGAGCAATATTGCCAAAGATTGAGTTTTAACGAAAACTAAGTCTTATAAAGAAAAAAAAATCCTCGGATTTACTCCTCCAAATATATTTTCTTTAGGTGTTCCATGATTCGATCAGTTTGGAAAACGTGTTTTTACTAGGAATTCTTTACAAAAACTGAAATTAATAAGGTTACCACTAAAAGAGTTAAGTTTTAAATATATAACTAAAAAAATTTTTTAATAAAATTATACAAACGTGTCGGTATCTTTCAGGCTTTTATTACAGGAATTAAAACATTCCTTTTTATCAAGCGTTTCATCTCAGTGGAAAGCAAAGAATCAGATCCCAAGTTTGTTTATTTAAATGACGCAGATTGACATGTGTCAACGGGAAAAGACGGAATGTAAATACAGCAAGTTCCCTAGCGAAACGGATTAAATTGTCGTTATCTTTCAAACGTTTCTTTAATTGCTGTCCTTGCGTTGCGTAAAACCATATGAGTATCAACTGCTGATTTTTGAGACTAGCCGAGAATCTCCAGCGGTTCTCACACTAATTTGTGTTTAATTAAGTTAAAACATGTGTACTAGGGTTGTAATTAATTTAATTTAAAAATAATGTGAAATTTTCTGATGTTGCCATTTATAAACATATGTTCTTCAGTGCTTATAAGTTGATTTTTTGAAACTTCCAACATGATTTCGTTTTCCATATGCAGATATAAGAATAATTTTTGGAGGGTATTTAGGGTTATGCCTTTTTTCTCATCAGTATCGATTAGTCCAAATTTCAACTTTTAATCTTTAAGGATTATTGACTGATAACAATTTAAAAATGAAAAATGCGAATAAAAACACTTAAAAAAATTACAACAGATCTCCAAAAAAGGCGCACAACTTTTCAGGTTTTATTAAAGATAGAAAAATGACTCGAGCATCATTTTAAGTAGAAAAAGCTTCTTTAATTTATTTTGTCTTTTAAACATAGTTTTGGCGATCAATGTTTAAAATGTATCTATGTATAAATTGAATCGTCAGTTTTAAAAAGGGAATAAGTCCAAAAAATGACAAACTGACTTTTAGTGCTCAAAAATATCTCCAGGCTCCGCTCTACATATGAGTGCAAAGAGGGGTGAAATAACTACCCCCTATCGGCAGATATAGCCCCTTGAATTTGCGAAATCAATGTCCATTCATTGTATTTTTTGATTAAATTTGAAATTTAACTTAATTTGTCTTTCTTTTCTTATTATTTGGCCTGTAATCTTGGCCAAAATAAAATTTGATTTTAATTTAATTTAATTTTTTGATTTTTTTTAACCAATGAATGTTTGACTCCATTGAGATTAATTTACTCCATCGATAGCGCCTTAATGACGCAGTTTCATAATAATTTTTAATTTTATTCGTCTTAGTCTTTCTATCTTTCACTTTTGTACTGTGAACTAAGCAGAAATATAATTTAATTGTCAATTTGAGTGGTTTTTAAGATTTTTGTTCAGCTAAAATTTCATAAGGTTGAAGAAGGGAATAAGTCCATCCTCTTTTTTTAACTGTAAAGCATTTTTAAATACACTTGTAATTTTTTCGATGATTGTTCTGTATTCTTAACAGTGTCATGAATTTCCTGTAAAAATTTGATGGCTATAGGATAAAAATTCCATTATTTATACAGTTTTTTTCGATTTTCTCAAAACTTCGTTTTTGGAATTATTCCCTTCTTGTAACTGACGATTCAATTCAAACCGTGGAAGAAACTGAGTAATTTTTTTTCCCGGAAAACCTTAACACTTTTTTGTAGTATGTATTTCTGACCTCTTTAACAGCTTCCACGAGAAGTGTCATATAAAAAGGTCGCTCCCACCAACTCCATCAGTAACACGAGTTCAAGGAAGGGCATTCTTCGCACGGGACATCAAATGACCAAATTTTTTCCTCTTCTATCTCGAACAAAAAAAAATCGTCTGCTACCGAACACAATGCGTAAAAACGAAATCTTCCATTCATTCATTCATCTCTGGTATAGAGCGAAAATAAAAAAAAGATTGGAATTCCGTTCGTGTCCCTACTCTACCCTCATGCGGTGAATAAGGAGATAAGCCTACTTCCTTCCTCCTCCGTCCTTGTTTATCGTTTGCGTTTCTAGTGGTACGTTCTACCCTGAGGAAGATGATGGAGAGGAGAATTAGAAAAAGTTAGTACTACGCAGCAATCATGCGTGATATTTGAAGGGAAACGAGTTATAGTACACAGAATAGCTTCGATTTTTTTTGTGCAGAATTTTCTTTGTTATAGATATTGTATCACAGTGTGTAAGAAATTTAAAAATGTAGTAGAATTCCAATTACATCCAAACCAATTGGAACCGGAGCCCTTTCGAGTAATCAAAAATTCCGATAATTGGATTTTTCCAGAAAAAAGGTATAGATTAATTAATTACTGTTATAGTCTGTGTAAATAAAACAGGCGGCTCGCTACTATACTAGACAGCAACTTAAGTTGAGCCTACGACGCGACGTCACTAGCAAACAAAGTAGTTCCCATCGCGGTGTCTGAATTTTGAGTGAAATGAAGAACGTCAATTTAAAAATATGATAACTTTGTTAAACCCATGTATATATAGTGCTTTTCAATCACGATTTGCGTACCGAAACTCCTCCTAGCAACCCAACAGGCTTTGTGTTTACCGATTTCTCCTTCCGCATTTGTCACTCGTACTGGGTTCAAGAAACGTTGCTGTCGAGTATAGTCATTTCCCATTGCATTTCTATTGCGTTGCCATGGTGACGAACCGCCAATTTTAATTACACAGACTATAGTCCAGTCAAATTGTGCTAAAAAAAAAGGCCATTTTAGGAAGGTTTTGGGGTAGGAGATATTATTTGCTATTTGTATGTCTTCTGGGGTGCTGTATCTGAATCAGGTTTGCGAACAAAATTTCGAGACGGAACATTGAGAAAATTCGAAAAAATGGCAAAAATTCGCCCCTTTTTCCGTTTTCTGCCCGTAGAACATAACCTTTTCGCTTCTGAGAAAAATAGTCAAAACAGAAAAAAATGAAGATCATAAAACAAGCTACAAAAACGTCAGTTACAACTCTTCCCTCACACGAATAGTTTGTGTGATAGAGCACATTGAAAAAAGGTCTATTTTAATTGAATCTCCATTTTGAAAAAGGGAATAAGTTTAAAAAAGGGAAATCGAGTTTTTGTGCGCAAAAAAATCTCCAAGTTTCGTTTTCTCAAAACTATAAAATTATTTTTTTACACAGTGAACCTTTATTTACACAAAATTAATTAAAGAAGAAGAGCAAAGAACACATAGACATAAAAATGAAAGTACTAATAAAATTTTTTATAAAACTGTTAATGCTTTTTTATAAGAAATTAGATTTTTGCTATTTTTAGCACATTTACTCTGATCTTTACGCATTGTTGTTCACTCAAATCTTCGTTTTAAAACTGAGAGAAAAACAGTTTTAATTTAATTTCGAAAAAATTTATGCTATTTATTTAATTAGTTAACTGAGTGATGCTCCACTATTTTTTATTCAATGCGCCACGTTTTGGACACCCATACCGAGACTACTGTAATATCCTAGTTCCATCATTATTATTTCTTCAAAATTAACTTGAGATCATTGACCTAATCCTAGTATTTAATAAGATTAATGGTAGGATAATAGCTTTCATAGAATGAATTAATCAATTAATCACTATCTAACTTTGTATTCTTTTTTTTTATTTTGTCGTTAGCCAACATAGCCAATTTGCGTGACGGTGTCTTTTTATCGTTTACAAAAAGTCAGAAAAACTGGTGAGGAATGTAAAATTTTTGTACGATAGGTCATTATAAACTTATCATACATGGAAAAGAAAGTGAATGAACAAAATTGCCAAGTTATTAAGGTTTCCAATTCTTATCTCTAAAAGACGTAATAGTACTTTAGAGCAGAATATTATAAAAATGGCTTTATAATATGTTACATGAAATTACACTTCTAAATCCTCCAACGATGATTAATTTAGCACACGAAAGGAGCTTCTAAATGACAAGGTCTCGTGTAACAATATAATAAAAAGATTAAATTGGATATTGTTATAATATGTTCATTACTATGGACTTTACCAAAACATATTTTCCCATAACATAAAATTGAATTTATAAAACTTTAGAAATTTAAAAAAATTGTATGATTCACACACAATTTAAATAACTTAGATTACATGAATGGTACAGTTGGGGAAATAAAAAACGACTCAGTTGAGATTTCTGACGAACCACTTGGGTTAGGAAGACAAATAAGGTGTCATTTTTCATGTCATGAAGTATTCTTTAAATGGAAAAAATTTCGAGTCTTTAGGGGGTCGTCTTCATATTAAACGGTACACTAACTTTATTTTTTCCTATGGGGACCCCCAATTATTATGCGTTTTTCTGAAAGAGCATCCCCATAAACCCCCAAATACCAAGTTTCATCCATGAAAGTATCCAAATAAAAGCATAATATATTTTTAAAATGTCAACCATTCAATGTGAAATTTGTCAAAATGTTTTCGGCGTAAAAATATGAAACTTTGAATTTAGATCAAATTTGTGTCCCCAAACAAAATAATTATGCTTTTATAGCGATATTTAATGGTTAATAGATAGATAATTAACATCTAATTTTGACCCAAAAATTAAATTTTAAAATCTTTTAATATTTTTATGGTAATCGATTCTGGTAGTAATTTTATGAGGAAAACCAAAATTTCAGTCGATTTCATTTAATAGTTTTGGAAAAAACCGAATTAAACTAAATTCCCACTCTTTAAGGGACCGTATACCGCTGCCAAATGTATACTGGTGAATGGTTTTTTTTTGGAAACAGTCGCCTTATTTTAATCACCATAACTTAAATTAAAACTTAAATTTGATATAAAATTTCAATAAATTACTTATAAACTTTTCAATAAACATTAAAGTGGTGAGTAAAAGTCTTACTATCCCACCGTTTTTAAGAAATAGTGTTTACAGAAAATTAACCCTTCTCACTCTGGAGACGACCCCCAAAACGTAAAAGCTTTATTTACCGCACGATTTGAATGAAACTTGGTATTTGGGGGTTTATGAAGATGCACTTTCAGAAAATCGCATAATAATTGGGGGTCCCCATAGGAAAAACAAAAGTTGGTGTTTCGTTTAATATGAAGACGACCCCCTAAGGACTCGAAATTTTTTTTCATTTAAAGAATACTTCATGACATGAAAAATGACACCTTGTTTGTCTTCCTAACCCAAGTGGTTCGTCAGAAATCTCAACTGAGTCGTTTTTTATTTCCCCAACTGTACGTTACTCTGGGAGAAATAGCTGTTTTATTATACTATTATATTTGATTTTGTGTATATTACACTATTAGTCTATATAAAAATTTAATATTGAATTTTTAAGTCCCTGAGAGTCAAGAAAATCGTATAGTTGCAAGTAATGAATCCATTTTTAATGAAAAAAAAATTAAAAGTTTAAAATTTTTAAAAATTTAAAAGTTGGAAAGTAGCTTATGAGAAATAAGGTCAACCAAGATAAGAAAGACGCCAAATTTGAAAATACATTTTCAAAACGCTGAAAATACTAAGTTTCAGATACTATCATCTTCCTTATCTTAACCAGTTTTTTATTTTCCTTTTTCATTTACATATCTTAGCATTCAGGTTACAACTTCGTGATATTGTTCGCGACACTATCAGGTTTTGTTCATTTCCATCCCGTCGTCTGATGAAAAGTTGTACTAAGACATTTATTTTGTCTTCTTGTCAACGACGAACCAGACAAGTACCCTAGAGAAGAAAACGCTGCTTTATTATTTCTCTTTTAAACTGATTATGTCTACAGTCACCATATGCTGAACCAAATAAGAAATGGAAAACATTCTCTTTATGAAACTGTATTAATGGAACATGATTTTACCCGTGTTTAAATTTTAGATTTCCATATCTAAATTACGCACATTGTTATAGTTAATCAAGGATGAGATTTTTCAGAACACAATAAGAGGATCTTATAAAATCCTTAAGAAATATTTGGTGAAAATGAATTAATCAATTTATAATCGAGAGCAAGTTGTCTGCAACTAACGAATAGTGACCATATTATCCCGCCCAATTTAAAGTTGGCAAACGGAAATTTCGCGCCCTGCCTTAGGGAACGTACCCATACTACGTGACCTGTTTAGGGGGGAGGGGGTCTTCAAAATACCACGCTTGGTTACAGGGAGGGCTTAGGGTTTCATCACGTAGTCAAAAAATATAGAAAAAAAGACTTGTTTTGTAAATTAAGGTACTGTTACAATATCTTTTACACAAGTTTTTTCTTCTTGATAATATATTTTCCACTTGTATGCACACACTCTTGGCGTCACGAGGCAAGCTCTGCTTTAATAAAGACAAATATTAAGGCAAATTAACTTTTTTTAACTTTCTGTTTGCTAAAAATGATTGAAAACCGTAATTATGAACTACTACGTGAAAATTAGAGGGGGAGGGGGGGGTCTTGGCATATACTACGGGTGGTCGCCATGGAGGGAGAGGGGGGTCAAAAATATTAAAAAATAGGTCACGTAGTATGGTTACGTTCCCTTAAATGGTGCACGATAAAATAAAAGTGGGTTGAATGCTCTGCGATGTTACAAAGGCGACAAGTTTCCACCCTTATCATTGAATTGTACTACTATCACTCAAGAAGATCATGCTGGCAAAGATGCGAAGAATTTGTTTATTCTTATCATTCTAAAATACTGGTTACCAAACAATTTTTGTCATAGAATATATTTTTTAGATGAAAAACTCTTCACAGATCACACCCAATGCTCATTTTAGGAAAAGCTATCCTAAATGCCCTTGACTCAATTTTATTTCTAAGGTCCTATATTTGTACGTTAAGTTTTAGATCACTTAAAAGTAGTATTTGAATTATGTTGCACACATTGTGTCAAAATATTACAATTTCCCTAAATAAAAAGGGGGGTCTTGGTGTCATCCCCAGAAAAATTTTGAACATTTGCCTCTAAAAGTAGTGTTTCAGCTCATTTTGAGACCCTGCGGGTTACATTAGAAGATTATACAACTCCTTAAACCACATAATGTTCAAAGGGTATAAATTATAAACAGCGTTTAAATTTCTAAGAAAGTTGGGGTCCTCCCCCAAAACCTTTTTTTGAAATTTGCCACTTAATTTAGTGTTTCATCTCATTTAGGAACTCTAAAGGGAACCGCTTCTGGTAAGCGACATAATTTTCAAGGGAAAAACACTGTATAAAAAATATTTTCAAAACAGTATAGTTTAAGTACCCCCCTAAATCCGCCCATGAGGGTGGGGTTTAGTGGTTCAATTCCCCTCCCCCGAAATTTTGATATACTGTTTACATTCAGCGTTCGAAATTGGGGCGGATTGCTGGTCCGGGACAACTAAAAAACGGCTCGGACCAGTGGAATCAGAAAATCACTGGTCCGCCGGACCAGTGTGTGTGTGGCAGTGGCGGATCCAAGGGGGGCACTCTGGACCCAAAAAAGGTTCTTAAAATGAGTTAAAACCCTACTTTTACAGGTCAAATTTCAAAATTTTTCTTGGGGAGAGCCCCCATACCGCCCAGTGGTACCACAAGGGGACATGAGTGATACTTTTTAGAAAATCTCCCCACATTTTGTGTCAAAAGGTAAAGGTGATGGTGTGGAAGTGCCCCCTTTGAGCCGTGCTGGATCTGCGCCTAGTGTGTGGCGAAAAAATGTTTCTCGAGTACTATGTGTAAAAATATTTCGACGAGTTGCAGTACAGTGATAGCGGTATTTTTTTATACGTTTGATAAGTACGTATTGATGATTGCATTTGGTGAAGCAAATACATATTTTTGACAGAACCCGAAATGTGGCGATATGGGATAGGAGAACCCCCGTCGAAACAGAAAAGAATATTATTGAATATGTATTAATTTTTAACATTACTATGTGGTACTCATATTCAGTGCAATAGTTAATTTATAATATTTAAAGCGGTCCTTTTTAATTTTTCGGACCAGTGATTTTTGTTGCGGACCAGTAAGATTGGAAAAGCACTGGTCCGCAGGACCAGTGGCTTTTTTCCCAATTTCTAACGCTGTTTTACATACTGTTTTGAAAGTATTTTTTGATAGGGTGAATTTCCCAGTGAACGAACAGTTGTCCACATAATCTCAAATAACAAGGAATTAATTGCTTTAGATGCTCCCAATAAATTTCAGTAGTTGGAGGGAGTATACACATGAAACAATCGTTCATTTAAGAAAATTTTTTAAATTGTAACAGTTCAAAATTTAATTTAAACCCCAGCTGCATGTGATTGAAAAAGATTGTATTTTGAAAAAGTTTATAAGAAATTTCAGGTTTATAACTTATTGAATAGGACTCCAATTGTTTTCAAAACTAAATGCAAATGCTAAGTGTTCTATTGCTGCAATTCACCTAACTTAAGAGAAGGAGATTTTTATTTTCGAGAGTTCTACATGTGTGACTTAAAGAGAGAAGGAGTTCCTTTTCGGAAGGGGTTCACAAAAACAAGCCATCACGTTGTAAACAATAATTTCGTCCCTCAATAAGTGAGCGCGGAACAAATAATTCTCAGAAACCTCACTAATGATCGACTTCCATTCGTCTGGTAGCGTGCTGAAACCGAGCCCATTCATAACAACCGGCTCCTAAGAAACGGCGCCTTATTATATTTCCACGGGGAAAAAAGTGTTCTGAATAATTAATGATCCTCACGTCTTCCGCTGTCCTAAGGTGATTTAAAATTATAGAGGGGGATATTCTAGACAGGGTGGGGTATTCCTAGTCGCGACTCGGAATCACACATAGAACGGGGGGGGGGGGGGAAATTCAGTATAACGACGAGGGAGGTTTTTTTTAAAGGGGGATAGGGAGATAAATAATCCTGAGTTTAAATTGACACCTAACCCTTTCAGGGAGAATCTCTATATAAATGCATTTTTGGTACTATTTCATTACGGTAAACTAGTTAGATACTTCAACTTCTATCTGAAGCAGTAGTTAAGATTTAAAAATCTTAATTTTAAGAAAAGTGTACAAAATTAAGCTGAACCCCCCCCCCCCGAAGATTATAGATTTAAAGGAAGGCCCAGGTGGGGGATATATCCCAAAAAAAGCCAAGACACCAACAAGACTCCTGATAAAGTTAGAGTTTGTATTGGTTTCGCATAATGAAAGAGAGATAAAAAACTAAGAACTTTTTGGTTTACCTAATATCGTAATATCATTAACAAAACATTATGTGTCCTTTATAAAATGTTTTGTTTAATCTCTCTCTATCAACTAGTGTCCGATAATAATAGATAAAATTAAAAAATAAACGATCGTCCTTTTTTCCGCTGCTTTCTGAATCGGAACCTTTTTTTTTCTGCGTTAGGATCAAATTTCTCAATAGCCTGTTCCGATTCCGTATACTTACGTGAATATTTATGGGGAGTTCTCAATCCGTTAATTCTGGATTGGACCAACCTTCGGGAAGGATTGGGAACTGGATATTCTCGTTGAACGTGGATTTATTATGCTTTTCGTCGTCTGGACTCTCGGGCGACGGAGGGATTTTCTCAAGGGATATTTTTTTGTTTTGCTGGTTCTGTTCTGGTTTGTTAAAAATACAAAGGAACTGGAAATACAGTTAAAGTAAAGCCCACAGAGAAAAATAATCAGATCGGTCAGTGGGAGGATCTTACCCCCCATCATCCTCATACTTAAATTCACAATACCTACAAAGGTCACGTGGGTTGGCGCATGCGTCACAAAGAAAAAATATCTTATAATAAGTTTTAAAGTTAATAAATCCCCGGTGGAGCAGTGGTAGGATGCTAGCGTAGCATTCGGCAGCTCGTGGGTTCTATCCCCAGTTATTATTTTATTAAAATTTCGAAAAACAGCAAAAATCAATTCCACACGCATACCCATTGGATCAAAGTAATAAAACCTTGTTGGTATTGGGGATATTCCTCCCAATAAGCTAAACTTGAACCAAAGGCGACCTCTCAATCCTTTAATTTAAAATCGCGAATTGACTCTCTTTTTTGCATATTATCTCTTTATTTCTGAAAAAAATCTTCGTAACTTTGGATCTTTGGTTTCCTGTGAGTGTAAACTTGGATTTCACAACATTTTTTTAAAATCTTTCTCAATTAATATTATTTCGAAAAATACAAGATATAAAATTAAACTAGCTTTGGGAATCTATTACCTGATCTCCATGGCTAATGTCACGTGACCAAAATTTTAGTTCAGGTTTCGCGTGTCGAGGGCATTAGTGCGTCTATGAGAATCTTCATGTTAATTTCAGCATTAAATTCATTCAGCACAAAATCTAGAACAGCTACTAATTGCCAAAAAAGTCCTCAGGCATCAATATATTACGAAAGTAATGGGCATCTAGTGTTTTCATGAATTTGTATTTATTAGTGTATTGCGACAGGTAGAGCAAGAAACGGGAGCTGTAGAGTTACCATCTCAAATCACTCGTTTCCGTATCGTTCCCGTCTCGTTTCTTCTACGTGTTTGGGTTTCTAAGGGCCGTATTCGGAAACTTATATCACGATGATGAACCGATACGATAACGATCAATTGGGGACGACCACTCGAGCTCACTCGTCTAGCTCGATCGTCCGCTGCCTGCTGCCTCGCTTCTGCCTGCTATCGGAAAGATTTACAATTAATTATACGCTGTACAAGAAAAATTTTACTAACACTAGATTTCCATTACTTTCGTAATATGTGTATTAATGCCTGAGGACTGTTTTTCGTAATTAGTAGCTGTTCTAGATTTTTTGGAACTATTTAAAGGACCACAAAAAGTGTAAAAGCAATCAGAATACGGTTCGAAGTTAGAAGAGCTGCGAAGCTGGAAAGCTCTCTCGTTTGATGATCGTTCGTGATCATTACGATAGATCGTTCTCGTATCATTTCATCTTCGTGTTAAAGTTTCTGAATGCGGCCCCATATCAAATCACTCGTTTCCGTCTCGTTTCTTCTACGTGTTTGAGTTTCTGAATACGGTCCTAAATCTTATGAATCGGTCGCTATAAGAGTGACAACTTTGACTGAAGGTACTACTTATTTCGTGACTCATTGGTGACGTTGTGTCCACAGGTATTCTGACGTTCGTCAACTGCTGGGACGTGAAGTGGTCCATGGCTGTGCAGAACGTCTTCACATTCGGAAAGCTGTTTGCTCTCGCCATCATTATCCTCACAGGGGTATACCAGCTCTGCAATGGTGAGTTTGCTTTTCAAAACTACACTATTCACTTAGTCCATAAATTTTGGACCCTTCCATTCTCCTTGGTGAGATTTTGCTGACCCCCCCCCCACCTCCCTCAAGTTCGAGGTTTTCTCCATAACCTTTACATAAATACAGTCACTCCAGAAAGTATTCGTACACCCAATAAGTTTGCACTATACTATAGTTTGTTCATTTAGAATTGGCGCCTGAGACGAAATGTATATGAAGCAGGTTACTATTGTAATTATCATTGAAAGCATTTTCTTCTGCAATGACAAGGCAGCCGAAACAGTAGTTAAAATACTGTAAAAAAATCGGTCACTGAAGTTGTGTGATGACCGTTATGAAGCATTATTGAGCGTTTTTGATCCTGTTTCAAGCGCCAATTCTAAATGAACAGACTATAGACAGCAACTTAATTTGACCCTATGACTTCACTTTCAAAGTATAGTTCCCATCGCTGTGTCTGAATTTTGAGTGAAATGAAGAACGTCAATTTAAAAATATGATTATTTTGTTAAACCCATGTATATATAGTGCTTTTCAATCACGATTTGCATACCAAAACTCCTCCTAGAAACCCAACTGGCTTTGTGTTTACCGATTTCTCCTTCCGCGTGTGTGACGTACTGGGTTCAAGAAACGTTGCTGTCGAGTATAGTATACCTATTATGACTAAATTCCACGTGCAAATTCCAAACAGAAATTATCTACCGAAAAAAGAGGAAAAAAATATCAGAACAGTTAAAAAAAAATATTTAAAAAAATGAAGCGATTTGAAAGCCCAAACAAATATTCGTACAGCCATAGAATTAACATGGGATCCTTGCATTTCTGAAAAGCATATTTTGTTCCTAATCTTAATATTTTAAAGCACATGCATGCAATTTTTTTTCTTGAGATTCATAATACCAATAGCTTTCAAATCACTTCATTTTTTAAATAATTTTTTTCTAACTGTTTTGATAATTTTTTTGCTCTTTTTTTTTTGGTAGATTATAATGAAGAATAACATAGTACTATGTTAGGATAATTTTTGTTTGGATTTTGCACGCGTAATTTAGCGGTAATAGGAGTTATATTAGTCCAAATTTGTTGGTTGTACGAATATTTCCTGGAGTGACTGTAAATGCCTTTGATATGTTCTAGCCACGTTTGTTTAGTCTTCTCGACAAGACGCTTAACATGCACATTGCAAAAGTTCTTATACAAATCCATGTTGAAATAAAAAACATGGCCTTGTACATTTGTGATTATTACGACTGACTGTCTAATAATTTGTTGTTTTGACTAATGTACGCATTTTTCCTAAACTTATAAAACATTTTTAAAGAAAACGCAATTATGTAAATTAAAATTTGACGAGAGATTTCAATTGATTCCCCCCTCTCCCCGGGTAAGATTTGGTGTGATTTTTCTGGACCCCTCTCCCAGCTTTTGACCTCACGTAATTTATGGATGTCCCCTCTTGGTTGCAACGTTTCTTGAACCCAGTACGTCACAAATGTGGAAGGAGAAATCGGTAAACACGAAGCCTGTTGGGTTGATAGGAGGAGTTTCGGTACGCAAATCGCGATTGAAAAGCACTATATATGCATGGGTTTAACAAAATAATCATAATTCTAAATTGACGTCCTTCATTTCAATCAAAATTCAGACACCGCGATGGGAACTACTACTTTGTTTGTGAGTGACGTAGTGGGGTCAACTTAAGTTGCAATCTAGTATAACTGCAAAAAAACAAAAAGATTCTTCCAATATTTGACATGTATGGCCAAATTTCGATTAATTCTAGTTACATTTACGTAATCTTGATACATTTTATATGACCTTTGCTACTAGGGTCACTTGAATGATACAGGGTGTCTCCTAAGGTTGGGGCCAAACTTAACATAATGTAACGGTCGTATTCACCACTCACTTAACCTGAGGTTAACCTGCAAATTGGTAGTTGCAAAAGAAAAACAAGATTAAGCCAATCAGAATTGTCAAAAACGCTTGATTCCTAGTTAACCTTAGGTTTAGTTAGTGGTGACTGGTGAATACAGCCGTCATGCCATGAGAAATAATATTTTCATAGGAACTCATGATGTCCGCAAGAGTAAACCGTGTCCACTTGAGGACAATATTCGCTGACGAAACTTCTTCAGCCTTTAACTCTTCATTCTTCGGATATCAATTGTTATTAGTTGTGAACTATATTTATATTTATTTCTATATATTTTCATTGAGTTATTTTTAAGCTTTATTGGGAGTTCTTTGAGTGTTTTATTGAGATCTGTATGTTAATTTGTACATTAAGTCATACACGACAACAATAACAACCAATTAAATTTGGTTTACTAGGGATTTTGGGTGTGCTCTTGCCGAATATGTAATCACAATTGAAGTTTACGTGGAATAAAAAGTTAAACGCTGCCCCTTCGCCGGCCAACATTCATAGGACATGAGGTCCTGTAAAAATCTTGTTTGTCATCATGGCATGACAGATTTGCTTGTTAAATTTAGAACTCTAAAATGTAGTCATCCTTTTTATATATAGAGCAATTTTTATTTGTGATCATTTGACTGGTGAGTGTGGGTCACCGCAAACGTCACTCATTACTTTCCTTTCCTACTCTAAAAGTTAGTTGTTAAACAGGGTGTATTTTTTCACTTTTTAAGTCAAATTTTCCAATTCCTACAGCTCAAAACTGCTTTAAATGATGTCCTATGAAAATGTCACTTGATGTGTAGGGGTAATTTGGGTGAATATTCAAACTTTGAACTCTTTAGCGAACTCTTTAATTTAAATTAAAAGTCACCATAAACATAAAAAAGAACATGTTGCGTAGCGTTACATATAAAGATATCTTCTTAGAGAAAATATTCAATTACAATTTTCAAAAGTACTATAAAAATCCATTGAAAATTAGTGTTCAAAGTATCTTCCTAACCCCAGCTGTTCACCCATAATGTTCACTGTGACGTTTTTTCTAAGGGTGACTACTTCTCTTTTTTAATTTTATTCTCTTGTTAAACTGAAAATCCTGATAACAGTTGCCTTCCACACAATGAACTTAGCCAAGAAAAGAGGATTTCAGTTTCTTGTAAAATTTCTCAAATTTTTTAATGATACAATCCCCCTCCCGTTTCTGAGGTTTCGTAAGAAAGAGCTAAACGACAAAATATCCCTAGTTTAGTTTTCCTGAGATTTCAATTAATTTTCAAACGGAAACGATTGGATTTTAAATTTTCTTTGATGAAAAGTGATAGTGTCAACATAAAAGCTCACCAGTTAAAGAGTGTAATTTGATAAATAATATTAAGCTTTCTACAGAATTGAATTGTAAAAGTCCGTTAATGTGTCGATAATAATCAAAACGGTCTGTAAATGATTGTGCGAAGTCATAATAGTATAGGTCAAGTTATTCCCGCGACATATGCAATGAGTATTGCGGGAATTGATACTGGTGTCCAACCGTTGCTCACCCGCGGACCGCATTTCATATTTAGATGAAGCTCGCAAGCTAGAACAAATTCCTAATGTAAAATTGAACTGCTATTTAATTTTTTTAAGTCCTTCATCAGCTTCAAAACAAGGGGAAAACATATAAATGCGCCGAAAAGGCACCACTGGCCTATGTATGAATCCTGATACAAAAATAATCCCCAACGCCTCAAGAGGGTTAAAATCACCAGAGCAGTAACTGATAAAATCACCACAAGCCACCCACACAATATGAATCGATATACTCATTTTGAGCCATTGCCTAGCATCGTGTTGCCAAAATTAGACCACTGAATACTGTAGTAAACAAACACCCACCAGACTAGTATATTTGCTGCCAAGCCCCGCGCTGGAAATCGATGGTTACGGTCGGGTTATTGATGCAACAGGCGTCGTGACGTCACGGTGACGTAGGACGAACGATATTTCAATTATTGTGGCAGTCTCGTAAGATCCTTTCGGGTGATCTATCTCGGTCTCATTTCCGCGATGTCGGAAGAAATTCAGAGTTATCCCTTAATCGGTCGGTTTAGCAAGCGAATTTTCATCAGGGCTCTCTTGGTTGTTGCCTAATATCAGGCCAACCCGAAAGTCCTGTCACTTTCGGGGAACGTCTGTGTCTCGCCGCTTAAGAATCAACTTGTGCTAATTGGCGAGATTCAACTGTGCTGGCGCTTGTTTGGCGACATGTCATTGCCAAAAAAAGTTTTTGGTTATACTTGGTTGCAATGTTTCTTGGCTCTTCTATAACGTCACTACGCGGAAGGAAAAACTGAGCAAACAGATAGCCTGTTGGGTTGCTAGGAGGAGTTTCGGTACGCTAATCGTGATAAAAAGACGCTATATATAAACATGGGTTTAACAAACTAATTATATTTTTAAATTGACGTTCTTAATTTCACTCAAAATTCAGACTGGGAACTACTTTGTTTGTTAGTGACGTCATAAATTTGACGAGAAATAGCAAGCAATGAGATTTTTTTTTGTTCCCAGGAGTCCAGTGGCGTAGTGGTAGTGCATCTTGCTGCCACACCACAGGCCCGAGGTTCTGCTCTCAGGTTGGGCAAGGTAGACTAATCCTTTCATCCCTCCGGGGTCGATCAAATGAGAACCAAGTTAACTTGAGGAAACAAGGGGCTTTGCCTCTGATAACTTTAACTTTCTGTCACACATTCTGTAACAGCTCTGCTCAAGCCACCACCAGTGAGGCTGACGTTATACTGGAATTTGAAGGTCTAACCCTTGAAAACCCTTGAGAAATATTCCCAAGCAGCACAAGCGTTCAAGATTCGTCCAATTTTTATCATGTACGGCCAAATTTCGTTTACTTCTTGCTGCATTTTACGTAAACTTGACATATTTGGTTTGAACTGTGCTTCTATACTATACACTAGACAGCAACTTACGTTGACCCTATGACGTCACTTACAAACAAAGTAGTTCCCATCGCGGTGTCTGAATTTTGAGGGAAATGAAGAACGTCAATTTAAAAATAGGATTATTTTATTAAACCCATGTATATAGTATAGTACTTTTCAATCACGATTTGCGTACCGAAACTCCTCCTAACAACCCAACAGACTTTGTGTTTACCGATTTCTCCTTCCGTATTTGTGGCGTACTGGGTTCAAGAAACGTTGTTGTCGAGTGTAGATTGCAACGTTACTTGACCCTGGAGAAACAAAACAAACAAAGTAGTTCCCAGTCAGAATTTTGAGTGAATTTAAGAACTTCAATTTAAAAATATTAGTTTGTTACACCCCTCCATATATAGCGTCTTTTATCACATTTTGCGTACCGAAACTCCTCGTAGCAACCCACCAGGCTTTCTGTTTACGCAGTTTTTCCTTCCGCGTAGTGACATCATTGGGTCAGGAAGTGTTGCAGTCTAGTATAGGTTTGGAGTTTATTTCCGACATGAAAATCCGTGTTTTTTGCGACAAAACGTGATCATCAAACTCAAACCCTCATCTCTATATAGGATACTCGCGATTAACTCTGCGCCATTTTTTTTATAACTTCAGGTGTTTCAATAACGGCTCATTTTGTTTCGCGTGTGTTCATACGCAGCAGATGAATCTCTTCCCATGCGGGCTTGAAGAAAGCTGAGCAAACTACTCAAGGCCTTCATCCTTTGATCTTGTCTTCATCTGAGATTTCATTGCTTTGCCCGTAAATCGCTCAAGAGATCAGCGGGTTTTGGTTTTCCGGGAAAGTCAAACTTTTTATCCTCAATGATCTACCCTGCATTATTTTACAAGTGGTCGAGCATGGAGTACTCTATGCAGAGATATTTTTAACTCCTCTGAGAGAGTATTTCGCTTGGTCCTCAATTTATCGACCCACTCAAGGGATGAAAGGTTGAGTGGACCTTGCCCAGCCCGGGAGCCGGGAATCGAACCCCGGACCTGTGGCACGGAAGAGCTATGCGCTGCCACTGCGCCAAGCGTGCTTGGGAACTAAACACTGGGGGTCTTGCGTTAGACTGACCACCTACCGGGACATATGCCTTGCACCCCAGGGCAACACGGTCAAGAAAACGAAGATGGGCATCGTAGGACTGATGAGTTTAGTTTTTTATGAGAGAGAGTATTTCACTCCTTGAAAATCGGAAATACTCTTTAAAAAAATAGCCAGGAGTATGTTCACTCTTTGAATTTTTCACAAAGGTTTAGCTTAAAATTTAATAATAATTTTAACAAATTTAACACATATTTTTTTTGCAGTGATTCCAATCAATTAGACTTTGCAAATACCTATGAAATTTAACTTTATATAAATGGTTTGTGGCCATAATGGCGTAACCGGAGAAAAATTTGGAGGGATTGGATCTACTTTTGGTTGTTTTAGGAGAGGAGTAGATTATATTTTTTTTCACTTTTTGTTCTTATGCTTAGGGAGTTTGATTACGGATTTTGTGTCCCTGTATATGTTATGTAGTTTATGCTATTTCCGTGTTTCACTCCTCATAATTGAATTTCACTCCTCCTAAAAAAGTCAAGGAGAATTTTGACTCCCCCCAAAAAATCCTAGTAATAAAACTGACTCTACGCCATATTTGACCATTTTAACCTACTTTAAATCAACTCTTTTTGCTATAACTCCTGATCCCATGGTTGTCCAATTCCATAATTTTCAGATTTCATACCTTATATACTGCAAAAAAATATGTATGATTTTCAAAGAATTCAAAGGTACCAACATTGTTTTTTTTTAAATTAAACTTTTTATAAAATTATCTTTAGTACGAAAGGTGATCGATTTTTCTCGGACAGATAGAACTGGGAGTTATGCAAGATTAAAAGGCCAAAAATTGGATTTTCTGCCTTTTTACAAAAAAGATTTAGTAAGCAAAATAACTAGAAAAATCGAATAGTAAAAACAATTTTTTATTTAATATCATAGGAGAGAACAATTTATTCCAGAAGTTTTATTAAAGTCCGAGAGGGTCAGGTTTAGAATAAAGAATATTTAGTTGGTTTGATAAGAATGGTCCTTTAGTAAGAGACCTTTCAATGATAATATCATATCAACCACATATTGAAATTTGACTCTTCCCACAACATGTAGAGAGGGAATGATAGCATTAACATAGTTGGAAGCGTGAATTATAACATTTTCTGACAATAAAAATCTATATAATAAAATACTTATATATAAAAGTGGTGGAGAGTATATCTTTTGTTTGCTAAAACAGACAGATAACAATGTATTTTAAACTTATTTTAAATAGATAAGTGGTAACTGTTTAATAAATTTTACTTTTGAATACAGCTTCCTACTAAAATTAATTAGGATATCTGAGTGAAGCAAATATCCCTCTTGGCTATTTATTATATTCGGGGTTTAGGGCATAATCCGTGTTTCCCGCATGAAAGTTTGTCTAACTCTGGTAAGAAAACTACACTTTCTATTCATATAGTGAAGAAAAAGAAATTAAGGTTTCACCAGTGTTAGATGGTCTAGCAAGCGCGAATGTTATTGACTCTTGTACTACTATTACCAGGATTCTGTCTATGCCCTTTACTCCACTTTTTTTTTGTCCTAAACATGCGTTTGATTACGGATTAATGACACCTGACCTTGAGAAAGAATAAATGGTAATCACAGACACATCTGACAATTTCCGAGACTGGCTACTCTACACTTCCGCATCACACTCTGGCCATTTGACGAGAGCGATGTATATTTTGTCAGTTTGAAAAAGGGATTAAGTTCAATAAACATAAAATTGACTTTTTGTGCTCAAAAAATACCCAAGCTTTGCTCTACACATGAGTGGACAGAGGGGAAAATAACTACTTACTCCCTATAGGAAGTTATAGCCCCTTGAATTTTTTAAAATCGATGTCCATTTATTGGGATATTGGATAGCCCAATCCACCCCCCCAACCTTTCAATTTATGGGGTAATAGTGGGGGGGGGACCGGGTAGTCTTTATTGTAAAAACAGGTTAAAACATACAAATTCCACAATATAAAAGTCTATATAAAACATAGCTGAGTAAAATTGAATTAAAATATCAAAATTCAATGTAAAACATTAAAAATAATTTGTCAAAATGCGACACAGTTAAACCAACTTTAACAACTTTATATAATTTGAAATTTAAGTTAATTTTTCTTTCTTTTCTTATTCTATGTGCTGTACACTAAGCCAAAAATAAATTTGTTTCTAATTCAAGTGTTTTATCTTTTTTTATCCCATTGATATTTATTTCCATTGATATTGTCTTAGTCACTCAGTTTCATCATAATTTTTAATTTACTTGTTTTAGTCTTTCTATTTTTCCCTATTGTGTTTTGAACTAAGCAGAAATATAATTTAACTGACGATTAAAATGGTTTTTGAGATTTTTTCTATCTAATTTTTTTTCCAACTGTACGATATTTTTGAACATACTTATACTTTTTAAGGTGATAGCTATGTATTTTGAATATGGTCCAAAATTTGGTGGTTATACAACCAAAACTCCATTACTGATGCAGATTTTTTTTTGTTTTCTTCAAAACTTGGTTTTCAAACTGACTATTCGATATTTCAGGACAACCCCCTCTCCAAAACAAATTCTAGTAAAAGTAAAAGGTCAGTAAAGTTACATTTAATATTAATAATTAAATGGAAAAATATATAATGATTGCCAATAAGCAAGGTACAATTTATTACAACTTATACAAATTATTATTTCAAAATACAATTTATGAAAAGAAGTCAATGGTTATTTTCGGTTCTCCTTAATCCCTTCCACTCTTTAGATATCGACATTATAATGAAATGAATCCGATCTAGAAATATCCTCACTTACGTAATCCAAACTCAAAAAGATCCTTTACGAACCGCCCGAACTATGTTTAGAAATAAACGAACTTCTAATTAATACTTATCGCATACTCAAACTATAACCGCTCTTTTGAAGTCAAAAACCACTATCGCCTCGATAAGGTTTTCTTTCAAAAAAGAGAGTCTTTTTCATCCAGAGGAGCCTTGAACTTTAGCAACATTTTAGAACATGTAAATCTTTCTCCTCTTTGGGGTCCTCTGCAGAATGGCCTCGATAACATTCCTCGAACTTACTCTGCAGATAAGGTGGAGGACCATCTTTCTTAGAAGTCGAGTCATTCGATGACGATGAAGCATCGTGTAATCTCAATCGTTGTTTATCGTCGTAGCTCTTCTTGGTCCTTTTTTGACCATAAATGTGAAGGGGAGTGATCGCAGGGAGACGGGATTCTGAAGTGGATGCTTCGGTGGGAATTTCTGATGGAACACTTACAATACGCTAGAGAATTTTTGAGAGCTTACGTGCTGTCGAATAGACACCTAACGTTTCGAACTACACAATTTGAAAGACAAACACGTAGAAGAAACGAGAACGGTACGGAAACGGTGAAAAAGCTCTCATACGAGGAGACGGTATCGAACTCCGGAGCTCTCGTTCGCCACACTATTACGAGATTCGAATCTATGCGGATTGCTTTTACACTTTTTGCTGCCTGTTAAATAGTTCCACAAAATCGAGAACAGCTACTATTACCAAAAAGAGTCCTCAGAAATTAATGTAGTACTCTACCTTTATATCAACTGTATGATATATAAAGGGTGTCCACTCTTAAGGGGATACAGTACCCTAAAAATCATCAAAATATCAAAAATATTTTTATTGGCTTAATCCATACCATGGATCCTTCTAAATGTGTCTTCAAAATTTCAAAGCTCTACCTTAATAATTTATAGAGTTATATCCTTTTTCTGATGCCAGTCCGGGGTCTAAACAGAAGGAACGCAAACTTTAAGTTGAATTTTCTCCATGTTGTATTTTTGTGCATTTACAATACTTTGAATCCCTAAGGCTTTTTGTGTAAATGAAATATAAGTCTGAAAATTTGTATATATGTTCTGAAATATATGTATTATAGAACTGTGCATGGGTTTAGCTCTAACAAGGTTAGATTTTTTTAAAAACAACATTAAAGTCAAAAATGTTGAATTTTTTAGGTTTTTTTTGGTTTTTAGTATATAAAAATTTCTACAAAATAAAGTAATAATACTAAAAATAAATCCATGCACAGTTTTACGTAGTATGATATAACAAATCTAGAAATGAAAAAAAAAATTATAAAAATATGCACAATTAAAAAAGCCTTAGGGATTTAAAAAATGGTCAAAAATTTTAAAAAAATTTATTTTTTTTTAAATTCTGGGTTTCAAAATCCAACTTTTTTTCAGGGGAAAGGTTCTACTTTATAAAACCACATAATATGCAATTAAAGTCAAAACAATAATATTAAAAATAAAAAAAAATATTCTCAGGGTACTGTATCCTAATGGCTAACTTCTAAACCTAGGATTTCCAATTATATTACTACTATTATATCTCTATGCTGACAACACTTGATCATGTTACTGTGGGAACTGTGGTTACACATGGCGGCTGGAGGACTCTTTCTAAAGCTGTTCCGATATAATTACTAAAAAAGAACTTGTTTTCTTCTTCTTTTTCATCGTATAGTACTCATACAACATCATTGAAACGCAAAGGCATCTACATTTTAGAAGAGGTAGCTCGCTTATTGACCGTAAACAAAACAATTATTTTGTTTCAATTATGGTAAATCTAATGAATATTTTTTTTTTGTTGCAGGCCAGACTCAACATTTCAACTTTGATGGTTCTGAGACGGATGTGACGAAGATAGCTCTCTCATTTTACTCGGGTCTATTCGCGTACAATGGATGGTAAGTGTTGAAATTGGAATTGCACATTTGTTAATCACCACTAAAAAAGTAAAATATGTTAATTATTATTAATCAGATCTAATGACATAGAGGTCTGTTAAACGGTGTCACATTTACAAAGGTTAATAACAGTAGTAGTTTATAAACCACTAATTGAAAAAAAATTATGACCTCCTATTTATCTACATTTAAGATCTTCCTTTACATCTTAACACACAATGATAATCCCCGTTTAAAAACTTTATTCTACCTGTGTTCGAGATTAAGAATTTCCATGTTCGTAGTCTCGCTTACTATACATACATAGAAGAAATGTTTAATTATAATTTCATTACTTAGTAAAATTTCCAGTTAGTTAATTTTTTATTTTCACTGAGGGTTTTTAAGACATCAGGGTCATTTGACGTCCCATCTGATTTCTTAGAAAAGTGGAGGATAAAAGATTTCCGGCCTGTCATCGTCCGTCAACGTTCAGATTAATAGTTAATCGACATTTAATACTGTAGACGATGGATTTATGGTTTCTGTTGTGACTTGATTCGATTTATTGGATGATGCAATTCGATTTTATCAGAATCGATATTTGTTAATACAAAATACAAACGCTTGATTTTTATTTAAGAAATTGAATTTAAAAAGGAGTTGATACTGGTTTTGTATGTGTTGCTTGCTGCAAGCGAGTATAACTGTTGATATAAAAATAATTCGATAAATAAAAATAATAAAATAATAATAAAAATAATTCGTCTTGATTTGCATAGAATTGCCTAATCTGGCCCTTATGCCATAAAAAATCCAATCAATCAACCAACCAACTTTATAACATTTATTCTCCTGAGTTTTATGTAGGCCCCGATTAATCAAGAGGCACAGGGCTAGGAGGTAATATTTAGCCCCCCAACCCATGTAAACAATGTCTAAAATTTAAATCAAAAACAATTTTCATGTTTTTTTAAAATTTATTTTCAATATTTAAAAAAAAATGAAATAAAAATCTGAACAGTTTTGCCACAGTTTTTTATTGTCAATGAGATATTTGCATAAGTGAGGGGGATTTGCTCAATTTACACTTTTCTGATACGCTATAGCTTAAAACTCTCAAATATCAGATTTTTAAGTCCAAAAATATGTGTTAATTCATTTTTAAATCCAATTTTATTTTTGCCAAAACACTGTAAAGTCATATGATAAAAAAAACGGGATTTCACGTCACAACGCACTCGAAATAGTGTTTTTACTGTTTTTCAATGATCGGAAAACGGGATTTTATTGGATATGACGTCACAGCGCATGTAAACAACAGTGTTTCTGTTTTCGCGCCAAAACGCAAAACGAAATTTCAAAAATTTATGTCTTAGAAACTAGGCTACAAAAATACTTCATTTATACGTCATTCTTCATGGTTTTTTATCTACTATTTGAATAAAATTCAATCTCAAAACGTGAAAATACCTCATTATCGTGCAATAAAATTAGTTGACTTAAGGTTAGTTGACTTTATTCAAACTTTAAAATAAGCAAGTTATCAAACAATTGCAAATACTATTTTTTTTTTCAGGAATTACCTCAATTTTGTGATTGAAGAACTGAAGAGCCCCCACACGTAAGTTGGTATTTTCTTTCAATCCAAAGGTGCTTTGTGCTTCAAATTGAAGTAAGAAACTATACTATACTCGACAGCAACGTTTCCTGACAAACAAACATAGTTCCCAACGCGGTGTATGAATTTTGAGTGAAATGAAGAACGTCAATTTAAAGACATGATTATATAGTTACACCCATGTATATATAGCGTCTTTTCATCACGATTTGCGTACCGAAACTCCTCCTAGCAACCCAACAGGCTTTCTGTTTGCGCAGTTTGTGCTTCCGCGTAGTGACGGTCAGGAAACGTTGCTGTCGATTATTTTTTAGATCTGAACTTGTTTTCAAAGTTTTTGTTTTTCTGTCAAAGTTTTTCTCGTGGCGGTCGGAGGTCCGACTATATGTAATCAAGATAAATTTTTGGAGCCCAGATTTCTTCGTGGTTTTGATGACATTATTTCCTTAATAATTGTTTTAATTTTTTTCCATAGGGTATAACAAACAAATCTAAACTTTAAAAGGGCATAATTTGCAAACTAATTTAGCCATAAAAATAAAGTATGGCTTAAAATGTTGGTAATTTTTTCTCAAAAACCAGAAACACCAAACGGTTCAAAAACCTCAAATTCAATTCCAGAAATTCAAAAACCAGAAATTTTCGACGTTGATTAGAAAAAAACCCCTAAAAAATGAGTTATGTATATACTGCCGTCCTTAGCAAGAAGGGCGTATCTCGGATTTTTGCTATTTTCAGGTTTTTGCATATCTCGAATCTTTGGAGTCTTCTGCACCTTATGATACCTTATTCATGTACCTATGGGTACGAAAAGGTACACAAAAACGCTAGTGAAAAAGGGCGAAACAATGAAATTTCTTGAAATCTTTAGGCGAAAAGTGCTTGTACTGAAAATCTTGATTTTCGGAGATGCGCCCTTCTTGCTAAGGACGGCAGTATAGTGCTGTATATGAGATACAGGAGCCTAAAATCGGGTACCCCTATGGATGGATTGTAAACCTCTTTGTAATGATATGAAGCTCCAAATAAATTTCGGTAGATTTATCCAGTGTGTGGGAACCTTGCTTCAGTCGGTATTTATACCCCAGTTTAATAATTTGACTTTTGTAGTGGTGAGTAAATAAGTGGTAAGAATAATTGATTTTTATGTGCAGGAACCTCCCCAAGGCGATCTTCATTTCGTGCATCCTGGTGACGGTGGTGTACACGATGACCGTGGTGGCCTTCCACACCACCCTGTCGGTATCCGAGGTGTTGGGAGCAGAGGCTGTCGCCGTGGTGAGTAATTAATACCAAAGATCACAAACAAATATAAACAGACCGGGTAGTAGGCGGAGCTTAGCAAATGGCTCCCGAGAAGCGAAATCTGAATCAAAGGCATCCTCTCAACCCTTTAATTAAAAGTACGAATTGCCTCTCTATATATTCAACTCATTACTCTGTTGGTTTTAAAAAACCTGGGAGCAAACCTGGATTTCACTGGAATCGAATCTTTTGCAATCGAATCCGTTTTCAATTATTTCATTATTAATCTTTATATCAATGTTTCTTGTTATCTAACTTCAAGTTTGCTCTTATTTCTTGTTTGAATTAAAATATTTCCGAAAATACAAGGAATAAAATCAAACTAGTATTAGAAATCTATAGAGATCCTGTCCTCCATAGCTAAGGTCACGTGACCAAAATTTTTTAGTTTAAACTCGGCGGTTGAAAATTCGAAAAATCAACAACTTTTTTTTATAATTTTTTAAAACTATCTCAGCTTCAAGCTAATTTAGGGCTTATTCTAAAGGTATTATGCTTTCTAATTACATAAATTAACAAGTTAAAAGAAAAAATTCCAAAAATTTTTCAACACCACCAATTTTGAATATTTTAAAAAACTTATTTTGAAGAAATAGTTTTTATCAACATCTGTTCAAAATTCCAGAATAGGACAAAAACGTTAAAACGCTTTAAAATAATTTTTTTTATGAATTTTCATACATTAGAGTTTGGGTGTTTTTTAAATGCAAATATCAATTATGACCAATCTACCATGTCTATTTAACAAGAAAATCAAAATGGATTGTGATATTAAAGGTCTTTTTACTGATATGAATCATTACGCTTAAAAAAGCGTCCTGAATCTTTAATAAAATTTTTAATTATCGTTTTTGAAATTAAAAAAAAGTGTACGTTCAAGAATAAATTTTTGTTAACTAACTAACTCTCTGGCATCACAGCCTGTGCTGGACTCTCCAACAATTCTCCTCCAAAGCCCTCTGTCTCTTGCCTTTTGTTTCCAATTACGGACTTTTAGAATTTTAAGGTCTTTTTCAACCTCATCCAACTGGCCTATCTCTTTTCCTTTGTCCCTAGCCTGAAAATCTTTCTAGTTCCCCTATCTCCTTCCCTTCCCTTGACGTGTCCCAGCCATTGTATTCTTTTTGTCTTTACGTAATTACCGATATATTTTTCTTTAAATAGTCTTTCAATTTCACATAATTTTTGTTAACAACAAAGCTAAAAATTCCAGAGTTTAACACTAAAAACCATGCAAAATTCAATGCATAAAAATTTTAAAAAAAATATCTACGATTCCTTTTTTAAGAAATATTTTTGATCAAAGATATCAAAGCAGAGACTTGATTTAATGTCTGTTTTTCCCCCAGACTTTCGCGGACAGTATGTATGGGAAGATGGCTTGGATCATGCCAGTGTTTGTAGCCATGTCCACATACGGAGGAGTGAACGGAATACTCTTCACTTCATCGAGGTAATTTTTCTTTTTTTATTGATTTTATAGGTCACTAGCTGATATGCCCGGCCTTGCACGGGTGGAGTGTATCAATTTATTAAAATTTTCTCAAGTTACATGCCTAATTTTCTGTAACCATAATTACCAATCATCCTGGTAGTTTTTCATATCCCGGTGTTCCCAGTATTTTTTCATATCCCGGTGCCTTTTTCATCTTGGTGTCCCCGGTGCCTTTTCATCTCGGTGTTCCCGGTGCATTTTCATCACCGTGCTCCCTGTGCCTTTTCCCTCCCGGTTCCAACTGTGTAAATCTAACCTAACCATCCAGTTCCGGTGTTGAACATTTAATTACGACAGTTACCCAATTATCCATTCTAAGTGAAAAAAATCAATTAAAATTATTACAGACTTTTGAAATCCCAAAATTTGTAAATACCCCCTGTTTAAATTGAAAAAAAAAATCCCGTTAAACTACACCAAAGAAACAAATTATAAGGTTAAATAACAAATTGATCTAGTGTTTCTATCATCAACTTTCTAAAAAAACTGCATGATGTAATCTTTACTTTAACCAGTCTAATTCTTAAAACTTTCTATTTCAACTTAAAGTTTCATGGAAAATGAAGTTTTTAATAAGAAAATACTGTTATAAAGTTTTTTATAAGGGCCGTTTTTAATTTTTTAAATTATTAATAACCTTTTTAAAACATTTAAAACAATTTTAGCCAAGTTTTATCTTTAAATACTTTGTTTTATGTTTAAAATTGTTTTTGTTGTATTATTTGCAACAATGCGAGTTAAACAGATCTTCTTTAGTGGAGAAGTAAGGCGATTTTTACAAAAAGGCCTAAAAGGGGGTGAAGGGGTGGTTTTAGAAATTTGGAAATGATGTCATTGTCTTTCCCCCGTCCCCATACGTATGTGTACCTAGTTTGGTTCGATTCGGACGGGTAGTTTTGGAGAAATTGAGCCAAATCTGTTCCGGACAAACCCAGGAACCCAGGCAGGAACCCAGGGACACCTTCATTATATATAGAGAGAAGGTTTAAAAGAAAGCGGATCTTCGTATCAAACACACAAACCGGAAAATCCAGGGTGTTTCAAACGTCCGTTTCACGGCTTTTATTTGGAACCAACGTCTCCTAGGGTCCTGGAAGTAAGGTCTACCCCAAGGAAAGTGACCCGGGAGAATCCATTCAGAAGACTTACAGCGCCCCTAGCGGCGAAATAAAAAAGTTAAGAAAATTAATTAGGAAACTAAAGGAGATAGAGCAAACATCACAGTGAGAGTATTGTTGCCACTGTTATAAGGAACTCACTGAAAAAAAATTCATGAAAATATTGTAAATATTCGCAGAGATATTAGCATGTGAAAATAGCACTTTTTCAGGCATCAAAAAAGAAAACCTTATACATAATAACAAACTACATAATAACTCTGAAAAACTAGCAAATTTTTGAAGTTTTTCTTTTTTTGATGCCTGAAAAAATGCTATTTTCACATGCTAATATCTTCTCGAATATTCACGTTATTTTCATGAAATTTTTTCAGTGAGTTACTTATAACAATGGCAAAAATACTCTCATTGACTGAGATGTTTGCTCTATCTCCTTTAGTTTCCAAATTAATTTTTTAACTTTTTTATTTCGCCGCTAGGGGCGCTGTAAGTCTTCTGAATGGATTCTCCCGGGATTCTGAATGGATAAATGACTGTAACCTTGTTTTACTCATTATAAATGTGTAGTCACTTGTATCCCTTGGCTTCTAGACTCCTCAAATGTCATCGTATGATAGACAGCAGCATTGAAAGTGGTGTATAACTCATAGATATCATACTAGCTCACATTTGCGTACATAGAAATTTATTTCGGGAGGGGCCCAAAATTATTCCTAAACCCCTCTCATCCCTCCCATGCGTAATTCATAGGGACAATGTAGCTTTGTAATACATTTTAGGTAGAATTTGCGGAAAACTTAATAAATATAAGAAAAGTTTTAAGTGATTAAGTTCCAAGTACCATAAGGGGGTCCTCTCCCATAAAATGTTTGGAAATTTTACCCTAAAAAACTGGTTTTTAACTAGTTTTGGTACACCTAGTCCGAATTTTGGATATACATTTTTATGTAGTATTTACATTTTGATGAACTAAATATAAAAAAGTTGTGAATAATAGAGTTCTAAGTACAAAAGAGGGATCTAGGGGGTCCTCCCTCAGAAAATTTATGTTCATGTAAGTCTGTTACTCAACGCTGAATGTATGTTTATGATTTTATACTTGTTCTGATAGGCTGTTCTACGCCGGTGCTGAACAAGGTCAGATGCCAAGAATCCTCGCCATGATCCAGGTCAACCACCTCACCCCTGCTCCGGCTGTCATTGCTATGGTCAGTTTTAGAATTTTTTGCTTAATATCATTTGAATCGTCAGTTTGAAAAAGGGAATAAGTCCAAAAACCTCGTTTTTGAGAAAATCGAATAAAAAACCTATAAATAATGGAATTTTTATTGTATAACCACCGAATATTTCCGGAGATTCAGAACCCTATAATAGAATGTAGTAGGACACTTATTTCCATGAAATCACGATGTATAGATTTTTACGTCCTCTCCTTATTTTGAGAGAGAAATTATTAAATTGATGCGTATGAATAATCTATAATAGAGCTTAAATTTATAAAAACTATATTCTAATAAGTAATTATATATAAAAGTGGTGAGTATTTTTTGTTTGCTAATGAAATACAGATTATTATGAGACATCAAAAGAAAGCGACTTCACTCAATTATAAAAAAAAACCTAAAAGGTAAAAGGGTGGGAATACCACGGACAGATGTTGTTTTGATAAGAAACATTTTTTGACCCCAGAGGTAGGCATTTCTATCAAACGCATAACAAAATGAGAGAATGATTTTAATAGAAAACGAAACTGTTGAAACCTGTCCCACTCTCCCCTACAGAACAATTACTGAAAAATATAACTAGTAGGTATATTCAAAAATATTGTATAGGTGAAAAAAGTTCATCTTAATTTATTCCCTTTTTAAATTTATGAAATATCAGCTAAAAAAATCTTAAAAACCACTTTAATCAACATTTGAATTATATTGCTGCTTAGTTCAGAGCACGAAAGTGAGGAATAGAAAGACTAAGAGAAATAAAATTCAAATGTATTATGAAACTTTGTCATTAAAACAGTTTAGTTTAATGAATATCAAAATGGAGTCCAAAATTCACTGGATATAAAAAGGTAAAAACACTTTAAAATTAAATCAAATTTTGTTTCGGCTTAGTTTACAACACCGAGTATAAGAAAAGAGAGGCAAATTAACTTAAATTTCTAATTAAATAAAAATACAATCAATGTACATCGATTTTACCAAATTCAATGGGTTATATCTGTCTGTAGGGGTAGTTACTTTTTCTCTTTTCCCATTCCTGTGTAGGAGTGTAGGACGAAGTTTGGAGGATTCTTTTTGAGCGCAAAAAGTCAATTAGCAATTTTTGGACTTATTCCTTCTTTTAAACTGACCATATAATGATACGGTTCATATTCATCTACAGGTTTGCATGGTTCAATAAAAAGTTTGCGAATTAGGTTGAGGAAATACGTAGAAAAAATTAAGCTAAAGCATTATCCCAACGACGGACATACAAAGTATTCATGAGGTCTTACACGTCCCCTACCGATACCATATTCTTTAAATGGGTAGACTGAAAAAAAGCACAATTATTGTATGCCCGAATTCTGTGATTTTGGTAAAAAGTAGCTTTTTATTAATACCAATAAGTGGGGTTTAAAATTAAGCCTGTGAGCTAACAAAGAGGAGCAAACAGTAGTATCATGTCTGAAAACAATGTTTACTTAAGTTGGTCATCTGCTTGTTTAAATGTTTATCAGTCTCAGTGTAAAATTAACTTCATGTGGGAGAACCCACAGAGTAGGAGAAACGTCCCAAACTTTTCCAGGAAATTCCCTTTTTTATGATAAAGGATGTTATCTAGTTTTGGGAGATTTTCTGGGGTCCTTCAAAAGGCCTCGACGGCCGCCTGTTGGGAATCCATGTTTTAAAGCGACCTATGCACTGCAGTTTTACTTACAAGGAAACGTTCTCAGGGTGAACTCACAGAATTGGATGAAAATTTTACAGGCATAAGAAGATGGCTAAAAAAACTTACTGTGAAAAAATTAGCTGCTAAATTTCATTAGGGAGGGAGTAAATTAACTTTGAAAATTGGGTTCTGAGATGCCAACCACATTCAGTTATCACCACTTGGCGACTTGGCGAATTTTCTATAAGATGGAATGATTAAATTTGTATTTAACGTGAAATTGAGATATTTTGTTTCAGAATATCCATAAAAACAACAGTTTTTAATTAATTTCCTTTCCTTTGATTTAATTTTCCTCCTTTAATTCATTTTTAATCTTTTTTTGTATTTTATGAACCTTTTTTTTATTCGCTCATTTAAACTCAAACGCGGCCAGTTTATTCTAAGCATTTGGCACAGAGCCAAAGGAAGCATCCTCGCCTAGTAGGGTTACATTTGGCGTTAAATATGATAATTTTAATAATTTTTTACAGCTTTTCTACTGTAATTTAGCAGCTAATTTTTTTACAGAAGGTGTTTTGAGTCATATACTAACCCCTGTAAAATTTTCGTCCAATTCCGTGAGTTCACCCTAGAGAACGTTTCCTTGTTAGAGCTGGGTCATCCGATTTAGTTAGGTACTTTTAAGTAAAATTTTAAATTTAATTACTTGGGTTGAATCCTAAGCAACCCTTACTAATTATATCTACTTGTAACGAATCTCAACCACTAATTGCCTACAGATTGCGATTCAAGCTGTATTTTAATTACTTGACCTTTATAGTGGTGAGTGTTGTCGCCACGACCTTAATGCAAGTTCATGTGTTGCATGTTCTTTCTCCGTAGGCCCTGCTGTCCATTCTATACCTGTGTTCCAGCGACATCTACGCCCTCATAAACTACGTGGGCTTCGCGACATGGCTGGCCATCGGGCTGGCGGTTGTCTGTCTGCCCTACCTCAGGTGGAAACAGCCTCACCTCGCAAGACCCATAAAGGTAGATATGTTACGGTGAAACACCGAAATCTGGAGAATGTCGACTTTCACCGGTGAATGTCAACATTCACATAAGGCGCGTTCACAACAGACAACCTGTTCAACCGGAGAAAGAGCTAAAGAAGTAGGGGAAACGGGATCTCCGAAAACTAACCGTGAGGAAATAGAATAGCCCGTTTACAAGTGCACTCGTCTAACTCGTCCTACCGGTAGAAAGAATCACGTGACAAGCGAGCAAGCTCGTAGAAATACATTACGGGAAGCGAGCGAGCGCGCCCTCTACAGGCGGTTAGTCCAATTAAAACATTTCCTACTGCTATGGCCCAGGGGAGAATTTTCAACGGATGGTCCGGTGAGGTTTTCCCTAGAGTAAGGAGAGCGGTGGAAGAAGAACCGGTTTTCTCAGCCTTTCCCCAGTTAGAATGGTTGGTGTGAACGCGGCTATAGTCGCTTGGTGTATGTCCGAAATATTTGCTAAATACCCTTATTTCTGACTTACACCAGTGAATGTCGACATTCACCATGCACTAATGGTGAATGTTGAACATGTCCGAGATTTATATTTTCTTCTCCGTAATTCAGTCGCGATAAATTTTTCGCCTCTCTTTCTGAGAGGAATGACTAAGAACTTAAAACACACCGTACATTCAAAATGAGAAAGGAAAATAATAGAAGTTAAAAACTTACTTAATTATACAGTACGTTCTAAATGAGAAAATAAAATAATACGTAGTAATAAAAAACTTACTAAATTATGTGATTCAAATCTTATTTATTTATTATTTGTATTTCATTATTTATTTATTGTTATTTTCGACCTCCACCAGAGCATATCTGTGATTGTCGACATACACCGGTGAGGGTCCGAATGTACAAGAATGATGTAATGAAATATTCGATCTTTCACCGACGTATTTGGTGTTTGTTGACATTCACCGGTGAAAGTCGACATTCTCCAATTTCGGTCTTTCACGGTAACAATACTACATTATACCATAGCACTGTGACGTATATAGGGTGTTCCATAAATGTTGGGTCACACTTCTAGGGAGGATAGTAGACACCTACACGAGTCAGAATCACATAGGTTTTGGGGGTCCCAGACCAAATTCTAGGGAGTTAAAAATGAAGTGACACCCCCCAAAAAAAATTATTGAAAAATTCAATTTGTAGAAGAACTACTATTAGTAAAAATTTAACTATGGTCTCAAATTTTGTAGTTTAATATAATCTTTAAAATTATCTTAAAAGTTTTCACTTGCCAAAACTTTAATTTGTACTTCGAAATCCTTTCTTTTGATTTCAGAATCTGACAGAGCATAGTTGCACTCTTTAGTCCAAAGTTTCACGTAAATACCATCAATATTAAACGCTTGAGAGCCTGTTAAAGTTTGTTTTATAGTAGGGGAGCCCAGAGTGTTTTTGGGTAGTAACTCGAGCGCGTCAGATAATCATAGGGGAGATACCTTGCATGCTTTTGAGTAACTCCACCAAATATAAGCTCTCTATGTAGGGGGTTTGTCTAGAACAGCCCGTCAGATTTGTAAAAAAAAATTAGTTAAATGGACATACTCGAGCGCGTCGGATTATTGATAAGGTAGGTTAGTTACCAGCTAAAAAGTGTACATTTTCTAAAATCTGCCGATTTGAGCGGTGGGTGAGGGAGCGGGAGGGTTACCAAGTTGCAAAGTAAAGCCAAGACCGGTAAGACGCTATCGCTCTTTTTGAGAAAAATGTACGAAACAAAATGTTTATAGACTAGTAGCCAGGAAACTAGGCTCAACTAGTTGTAAACTGTCTTGGTAGCCAATCTGAGGCGCTCAAGTATGTCCATGTAACTAGTTTTCTTTCAAATTTTGACGGGCTGTTCTAAACAAACCCACCAACATGGAGAGCTTATAGTATTTGGTGGAGTTACTCAAAAGCATGCGAGGTATCTCCCCTATGATTATCTGACGCGCTCGAGTAAATCCACATTTAGCATCATGGGCTCCCCTACTATTATGAGTGCGAAATCAGCTGTTCTGGAAACAGCTATCGGAAAACAGTTTGCGCACTAAAAAAAACCCACTATTTCTACTATCCCCCCTAGAAGTGTGACCCAACATTTATAGGACACCCTGCATAGAAATTTATTTACGGAGGAGCTTAAAATTATTCCTCTGCCCCTCCCACGCAGATTTAAAAGATCCAGTGTAGCTTTTTAATACATTTTAAGGTAGACCTTGCGTCCTAAAAAACGTAATGTAAGAAAACTTGTGAGTAATAATAAAGTTAAAAGTACCAAAGGGGGGGTCCTCTCATAGAAAAGTTTTGGAAAATTTACTCAAAAAAAAAGGTTTTGAACAAGTTTTGCTACACCTAGTCGGATTTTAGATACATATTTTTATGTAGGATTTGCATTTTGATGAACTTAATATTAAAAAAAAAGTTGTGAATAATACTAAGTTCCAAGTGCAAAGGGGGATCTGTGTAGGTCCTCCCCCAGAAAATATACCCAAAAAAATAGGGTTTCAACTTGTTTTTGGTACACTTTGTCCGAATTTTGGACACATTTTTAGGTAGGATTTGGGTTTTGATGATTTTATAAATAGGTTGTGAATAACAAAGTTCCAAGTACAAAAGGGGTTTCTGGGGTTCTTCCCCAGAAGAGTTTTGGAAATTTGACCCTAAAAATAGGGTTTTTTGCTTGTTTTGATACACTTAGTCTGAATTTCGGGGGGGGAGCAGGGACCCCTCAATTAGTTCTCATATACGCCCTGTAACATAGAGGTAAAAGAATAACATAGAGGCGGCATGGGGGGAAACCCTGTGGAAAAGATGTTCGAAGATGGAAAAATCGCTTTAACTCACAGGCAAATGATCGGAGAAAGAAAAAAAAGACAAGTTTGTAAGGAAGAAAGGGAATATCAATGATTTTGAGCATAAAAGTTCTTACTATCTCCGAAACAGTTTGATACATGGGACTTTTAAAAAATCTCGCCTCGAGTGCGATCAACTTTCACAAGCTTTATTCGATTAGATTCAGCATAATTTCAGCCAAGCTACTTCTTGTATGATAAAGTGAACATTTACGATTCGATTAAATTTGTTTTTGAGCCATTCTGATCAGTATTTCTGGTCGAAAATTACTTGTTAAGAAGTTTAGGGCCGTATTCTGAAAGACAAACACGTAAGATGAAACGAGAACGGTACGGAAACTGTGAAAAACCTCTCGACACGAAAGATTTCAAACTTCGCAGCTCTCGTCCACCATATTGTTCCGGGATTCGAACCGTATTCCGATTGCTTTTACACTTTTTGTGGTCCGTTAAATAGTTTCAAAAAAATCTAAAACAGCTATTAATTACCAAAACAAGTCCTCAGAGATTAATATATTACGAAAGTAATGGACATCTAGTGTTTGAACGATTTTGTATTATCAGTGTATAATTACTTGTAAAGCTTTGCGACAGGTAGAGCCAAAAGCGCACGGGAGAGGAAACGGAAGATGGAGAGTTTTCATCTGAAATCATTCGTATCCGAATCGTTTCCATCTCGTTTCTTTTACGTGTTTGAGTTTCTGAATACAGCCCCTAATCATTAAAAAGGTGACATGTTCCCCCCCCCCATAGGCAAGGTTTATAGAATATAAGGTTGGCTCTTCACATAGACATGGAAAAAGCTCGTGACGTCTCGTTTCCGCTGCCAGTGACGTCATTTGTAACGCCTCCTAACTGTTTGAACAACCAACCACTTTCAGTTTGAGCGGGATAAGGGAAAGATACTGGTGGCATGGAAACTTTACGCTCCGCCTTAACAAGCCTGATTGGCCAGTGTAAGCTTTGGCTCGTCACTTCCGCTGCCAGTGACGTCACTGGTAGCAGTGTCAGATGGGCCCCCCGTGCCCCATAGGAATAGCATTATAGCGGCAAGATTAAATGTAATTTTTTATTGATCAACTTCCCATTATTTTCATCCACTTTTTTGACTATAGGACCTCAATTTTTTGGTTATAGTTCCCTTTTGTCATATCCTTGGGCTCCTATGACGCCAGCTTCATACAACCACGCAAACCAAAAAATATTATGCCCCTTCACATAATCCGGCTCCCTGTGAGCAAGCAAATGTCTCTACCTCTTGTTCAACCAACATCTCAGTTTCCTTTCTCGCACCCCAAAATAATCGCCCGATTCAAAAAATGTTAGTTAAAAAATAGTCATCAGACTATCTTGCGGAAATGATAATCACAGAGATTATTAAAATGGGATTCTTTTCTCTTAGGTTGGGAAGTGATAATTCATTTCTTATAAAAAAAAATTTACTAGATTTTTAAGAGTAACAAATAAAAAGTTTGATCATATTTGATTTTTTTTTCGTCTCTTTCAATTATTTCAAACAATGTTCTTTAAAGTATCCAAATAAGGTCTACTTTAAGGGAGAAAAATACAAACACCTTTTCAATAATAAGCGAGTTGCTAAACAGTTTTTCTTAAAATAAGAAATTCGGTGTTTACATTTGTTTTCTGGAACAAACGATTCATTTAATTAAACTTGTACTGAATGATTTTTGCCGTTAAGAAACCACAGCTGTTAAAAACACAATATTGGGAATATACTACCAATTTCCTAAACTTTGGAAATGAAAGTCTCAATTAACAATATAAATCGCCTCCTGAATTAAAGATCACCAGTCGAAAAGTAAATCCTAAAATTATTTGAAAAAACGCTTTTAGTTATTAATAATAACATTTTGGACTTCGTTTGAATTACTAAGCGCTTAGTAAGCGTGTTAATCATTAAGGTATAAGATTTTTTTTACATCTTTATAATTGGTTCTCATTTAACGTATTTCCCGTCGACCGTGCCGCTGAATCCGAAACACGTTATCAAAGACTGTTCTATAGCTGTGCCGCTGAACGTTGATGGGATAATACGCAAGTACCTACATATAATTATATGCACATTTTACTACTGATAAATTTAACTTACCTAATGTTTGGATTCCCGTCATTTAACTTTTGTACTTGATTTGCTTGACAAATATAGAAACTACTATGACACAAAGTAATTCACAAAACATTCCCGATTCTTAACATTTGAAGTCGACACAAACCACACGTGCAACCACTAAATAGTTATTTTCAATAAGCATCCACCTTGTTTTCATCCCATTGCTTGTTTGTTTATATTTAAAAAAACAACAACAATAATTTACTTATTTGAGTTGAATGTATGCTGATTTGCTCCTCAATAATTTAATACCCCGTTTAAACCTTTTTCTCTTTGATGTGGATCACACAACAAAATATATTGCGGGTTAATTTTCCTAACCTTTTTAATTGCGTTTTTTTAGCAAAAAGTGTAGTAGTGTGTAAAAAAAGTGTATCTTCACTGATATATTCCATTTTACTATTTATTAATCAGATTTAAGATAATTATACTTTGCAAATGTCACAGAGCATCAGAATCGAGAGGCCATGGCCATAGGCGATAGTGGAAATCGAAAAAAACATTGGGTATGCCTTGTAATAGGGGCCCTGGTGGCGCTGGGATCGCAACTATTCATGCAACCCATGCCTTTTTCGTCACGCCATGAGAGGTGGAGAAAAGGAAGCTTGATCCTCTAATAGCTCTCCAAAAGGACAAATTGAATGAACACGTCACATCTAAATGGTACTACCTACCCATCTATCAATCACAGCCACTGAGCTATAAACAAACTGGAGTGACAACTGAGCGTGCCGAAACCGCATCACACCTTATCGAAGTTTGTGTCTACGCGGAAAAGATTTCCATCTTCTTTTAGTTTTCCCCATCTGTTGGCACAGTTGTATGCACAGCATGATACGACCATTCTAAATGTTGCTCAAAATACTTTTAAAAAAGGGGGTTTTCTAGAAATAGTTCCACTCACACAATGTTAGTCTATGGAGAAATTCGTTTGTTTTGCCCGGTTCGCTCAAGCGAACCGGGCAATTGTGACCATCCGCGCCGGCACGTTCGGTCGCATGTTATATCATCAGAGGTTGTCACTCCAGTTTGTTTATAGCTCAGTGATCACAGCTATTATGATTGACATCTGCAGTGCTGCTCTCTACCATAAGAAGGGATTGGCAAATTTTTTTGACCCACTGTTTGGCTTTTCCTCCGGATCCAGCACGGCTCCAAGGGGGCACTTTTCTGGACCATCACCTTTACCTTTTGAGAAAAATGTCAAAATGTTGGGGATTTTCTAAAAAGTATCACTCAAGATCCCCTTTGGTTACCGCTGGGGGGCATGGGGGTCCTCCCTCAGAAAAAAACATTTAAATTTGACCTGAAAAAGTAGGGTTTTAACTCATTTTGAGTACTTTTTGCGATTTTTTTTTCGACCTTGTGAGTGATTTTTCGGGTCCAAGGGGGGCACTGTCCCGAGTGCCCCCCCCCTGAATCCGCCACTGCGTGATACTCCATTTTACTATATATTAATCAGATTGAATATTTTTTTAACTTCACTAACTATTATAAGATAACACTACTAGATTGCAAATGTATTCCCGTTTGACTTCAAAAAAATAGATTTACGATTTTATTAATTGTTTTCAACCATACTTGTTCGTTTTTGTTGAAGTAAATAACAGATAGGGCATGGTTTTTTTTTATTTTTGGTGTTAAAAAGTTAGGGAAAAGATACAAATTTTTTTTCTCCGTTGCAGGTTCACCTCATATTTCCCTTTATCTACATCATCGCGACCATCTTCATCACAGTTGTTCCTATGATGGCTGATCCTGTGGGCACAGGTAACTTACTTCATATTTCCTAATTCCACTTCGTAAGATTTCTACACCCCCTTTAACGACCAATGGGAGGGACTGGCAACCCCATATTAGGAATAACACCCTCAGAAATCGAAAATTTGTAATTTAAAAATTCAATAAATATTCCTTTTTTTATGTTCTATACCAGGGGTTTCCAACTGCTAAGTACTGGAGGGCCGCGTGAGTCTTTCGTGAGTCTTTAATATGGAACTTTTCAGGCGAGAGAGGGACGAAGGTTATTTACATATTGTGAAGGTATACTATACTAGATAGGTTGTACTAGATACTATACAGGCTAGCCGAGTACGGAAATCATTAAAATTACATTCCAGATGCCCAGATGGCAATACTGGACAAACTGGCAAAGCATATCCACAGTGTTGAAGGCGGTGGGTGATATAGGTAGGACTTGTGGCGATCCAAGCGGGAAAAAATGTCAAATGGTTTTCATTGTTCAAAACTCGGATAGCCTGTATAAGTATTTAGTAAGCCGTGGTACTATTGTATTTTCAAAAATTTCAGAGGATATATAAGTTATTGAATTTTGAATTTTTTAATACTGAATACAACTTAAGGTCATCCTCCAGAAAATGTTTGTAATTTCCCTAAAAATAGTGTTTCACCTAATTTTTGAATACTCCATTTTGCCCCTCCTCGTGATAAAGATTGACCTTAGCCTTTAAAACCCCTTTCTACGCTCAGGGGAAATTTCAGGATATAAGCCCCCCTCTCGAAATTTTAGTACGCTTGAGACTGAAGCTATACATTTTGGGGGGTTTCAAGGAGCTTCGGCCTCAGCGGGCCGCCAAAATGACTCAGCGGGCCGCCAATTGGAAACCCCTGTTCTATACTATAATGCCAGATATTATACACGTATTATGAAATATTTCCTTTGCATTTGTTGTACGCACTGATGATAAATCATCTTCTGCAGGATTCGGAGCACTCATCATTCTGACCGGAGTTCCTGTGTACATGATCTTCATCTACTGGGAAAACAAACCAAAACCTGTCAGAAAAGCTATAAGTAAGCGATACATCATTTTCCTATTTAGAACTGTCCCCCATTTTTCAGTCTATTCTCAAGTTCTATTCCTTAAAAACTATTTTTCGAAAAATACTTGTTACTTAAAAAACTAACTTAAAGATGATGTGAGCATAGGAATTTTAAATGCTTCAATCGGTATTTATAACCCAATCGAATAATCTGACTTACAGTGGTGAGTAAGCTCGCCACAACACTTTAAGGTTTTTCCCATTGCTATTACGATACTAAAAAAGCCATTACTTCCACTGGCTAGTATTGATTTAAAAGTAACTGATTCAAAGTACCAAAAATGAAAGAAAATCAGGATTTAATTTAAGTTTCAACATTGTTACTTCATAAAAAAGGTAACTTAAATGTGACAGCTTGGTTGTAGAACCCCTGAAAATTGTGACAAAATTTGTGAATGGTTCTCACGCCCATCTTTCTTTTCTAGATGATGTAACATGCTTTCTTCAAAAACTTCTGGTAGTAGTGCCAGCGGAGAAGAGTTCGTAGTGAAAAAGCCATTTTGCTTCACCACGAATTCGAACCAAGACTGAAACCAGACTCTTTATTCCAAAATCAAGTTATATGCAGTAATTTGAACTACTATATGCTTTCTTTCAGATATCAGAGATGACTTTGTTATTTAGAATCATCTTTTTCTATCCAGTTCTATGATGATTGTTTGAGCTGTTTAATTAACATAATAACTCAATGACAAAAAGAACTGATACGAAAGATTTAAATAGCGATCACATCTCTGAATTATCAACCGAATTATTGACTATTGCTTTTATTTATGAATGAACTGTTGAAAAAGTTACTAAGGTACGAATGAAAAATTGTTCGAACTTTGAATAAGTAGAACAGTTGAGGAAATTCTTTTCACAATGTTCTTTATGAAAATGTTTCTCAATGATGCTATTTGCAATCAATTTTCTACTCGGACCAATTATACCTAGTTTTAGGGTTATTAAAACCATAAAAAATACTTCTAGAGGGAAAAAAAACTTTTTAACCGTTCTTTTAAGGTAGTTATTTTTAGTTTTCTAAGAAGATCGTCTATCTTAACACAACTACTGATTTATTGTAAATAATCACAAAATAATAGTTACAAGGTTGTTTTCATGGATAAAACAAAATTAAAATAAAATCACGCAAGGATTTTTTAATTAAAATATTAGATTTTTAGCTCAAATGTAGTCAAAGAAGGAACTTCACGGAGTTGCTAAAAAATTAGTTTTTCTACCTTTCAAAGCAGAATATCATTTTAAGATTTACTTGAATTTGTAGAAAAAAATACCTTAGCTAAATATTAGTTTTTGTGTGAATTCCAAATTAAATCTTGTGCTACTTAAATGTATGCTAGTTATTTATGTTTGTTCCAAAGCAGAACAAACTGCGAAAACTGGAACTCTTCTATTTTTGGAAGAACGCTTTCTTACAGTTTTCTACAAAACCTTCCGAATTTATTTTTATAACCTGTTACACATATAACATAGCTCACAACGGCTGCATGTGTATAATGGTACCCATGTTCCAACCTTTCTTTCTTTTTTTTTAACAACTTTTCTATACAGCTATTGTCATTTCATGGCTTGTTACATATACACATACACCTTTTAAAGTGTAATACATTTTATGAATTTTCTATGCCTTTTTGAGGTCAAAGAAGGTATGTATCAGAGGAAATAACATAATATGTATTCTTTTAAGTTTTAAAAACTTATTGTTCTCTGCATATAGTGTCTGTCATAAGTTTATATTTACTTTAAGATTTTTACTGATATGATTATTTGCAACAAAACAATTGAATGAATGTAAAACAGAAATGTTCAATTTGAAAAAGAATTTCTCTTTTGGTGACCTAACTATGGGTGTGTACTTGAGTGCTGATTTTAATTATAAATATTATGAAAGGTATCCAATTCAGACTGGCATTCGTTAAACTGACTTAAAGACTCAATTTTGTTCTATTTTAGTTTAAATTTGTCTTAGTCTTTCTGTTTTTGACAATTATTGTGCTGTCAAAAAAGTTTGAACATAATTTGAGGATTTCAATTTTTAATACCTTTATCGAGATAAATCTCACATTTTAAGAAGGAAATAAATCAAAGAACTGTTCTAAAATAATTTTTATACTTTTATATTTTTTCAGTTACTGTTCTGTACACATTTCCCAATCCTACTTCGTAAAACTTGAGCAAAAGCCGATTGGTTTGTCAGACAATTGCCATTCCAAATATGGGATTGGCAGTCGATCTGCGAATGTCCTGATTGGTCCTTAAGTTGAGGTAGAAATCTTACAAAGTGGGATTAGAAAATTTGCTCTATACTCAAAATGGGGTCCTAAAGTTGCAGTTAAAATTTGGTGAAGATATAATCCTCCCTAATATTTCTTAATTTCTTCTTTAGATTTTTTTTCCTTTCTTAAAACTGATTATTGAATTGTTGTTAGAACTTCTAATGTGTCATTTCATTTAAAATCGAATTTAATTTTGAAAGAGATAAAAACACAGATGCTATTTATTTGAAAGAAAGAACTGCTACATTTAAAAGAACAGTTGCTGACCATTGCTCATTGAAAAGACTGGCCATACATTCCCAGTTTGGTTATCATTTAATTGATTTTGTGAAAGATTTTTGAGGCGGTACCCCAGTGAATTGTGTGTGTCAGAGCTATAAACTGCTCAAAGTTTATATTTATACTCTTTATACATTGTTACTTGAACTTTACTGACAGCTAGATTAGTAATTAATGTTTTTTAATGCGACAATTGTAGTCAGTGACATTGAATCAAGAATGGTTATTTATACATAATAAAGATGAATGACAAATAAAATTATCACAAGATATTTTTATGTCTGTATGGTCTTCGTTAAAAATTATATAATAATGGATTTTAAAGGCAACTTATGACTGTTTATTTAGAATAGAACATTTGTTATTAAAACAAAGGTTAACTGACAGCGGAAAAATCTCATTGACTGCAATTGTCATTTTTACTTTTTTTGCCTTTAAATATATTCATTTATCCTGATTTGGAATTTTTAAACTTCTATGACATTTTTTAAAACATGTGGTTTTACATTATTTACTGTAACAAATCACCAATTTAAGTAGTTTATTTGTGTTTGTTTTTTATTTAAAAGACTGATGTGAAATTTATTTCATTTGTTCGAAGGAGTTCTTTGATCTGATTTTTTTTAATGTATTTTGTGTTGCATCTATCATACGTAACATTTGAAATAAATTTGTTGTGTTACAAAATTTTGCATTATTTTGAAACCATGGTAGAGGGAATGTTTTGGTTTTTTACACATAAAGGTACAAGGGTAAGGTACGTCGAACCGCACTTATTTCAGCGGACCAAATCGTAATAGTGCGGAAAACTTGCCTACCCATAACAGTAACTCGTGTGTGAAATTTTAGCCCTATCAAATAATATCTTCTGTTCTGAACCTCGGCCTAAAGTTTTGACTTTTCACAAAAAAATTGCTATTTTGCCGTATTTCTTACCGTTCCGTGACCTCCTGATGAACAGAATTTTTTCAGGTGATGTGGTAGGGGTCTAGGGGGACTTTTCCGTGAACCCCATCCTCATACCCCCCTTTCCCCCTACGTGAGCCGGGGTTTTGTGGGCGGGCGCGCTGCTCAAAATGTTGGCTTTCCCTCCAAACTCCAGCCCTGCGCCCGCCTTCGTTGCCAGTTTTCTACATCAAAACCTCACGTAAACCAATTATTTTCATAAAAGTGACCCAGAACCCACTGTTGAGAGGTATCTTTCCATCAAGATCCATGGATTTATAATTATTTTTTAAAATTTTCATTTATAACTCCTTTTTCACAAAACAAGCATTTTTATTACAATCTACTTTTTTTACAAACTGAAATTTCCAGGAGGATGTCTATGGTGGATTATTTGCATCTAATTAGTGCTGTTATACAGTCTGATTTTGTCTGAGGCAGCTCTTTTCTTGATTTAAGAGAGTATCTGACGAAGTCGTTACGAGCAAGAGGCACCACTCAGTGGCATAGCCAGAAAAAAAAAATCTGGAGGGAAATAGTGTAATTTCGGGGGAATTTAAATTAACTTCAGTGTTTTCTATTTTAAAAAAAGGAAAATTCTGATTATCGAAGGATATAACCCCCTTTCACTAAGCCCCTGGAACCACACACCTTTCTGGAAGCTCTAGTAACTAACTGTACCCTTTTCTCCACTGTAACGGTGTGTGGTAAGAACTTCGAGAACTCCCACTCGACAAATATTTTGTGTGAGCTAATGTATCAGTTCCTAAGAACTGGTAGAAACGTTATATGAACACTTTCCTAATCTATCCTTTCAAAATAGCGTTTAGTTTTGAAATGCTAAGTAAGAACATTATTATGCCTAAGTTGTGAACACTTACAACCAATTGCTTGTTCTCTTGCCAAGAAAATCTTATTAAGGGCGTTTTTTCTAACAAATTTCCTCTCATAAGTCGTTATGCCTAGAAAGATGTTTTCTGGTAATGCAAAAATGGCATTTTAATGCATTTGTCAAATATTTCACGATACTGAACAGGTAAATATCAGGTACGTATGACAACATCAAAGAGATGCCGCGAACCATCTTTGATAAACTTCTGAAGTATGGTATTGAACTATAGTGGAAAGTATACAGTAAGGAGCAAGTACATGGCATGGATGGGGCAGAACCCAGAACCTCCGTCGTTTGTTGAGGTACAGGTGAGATATGGTAATTAATGAAAATATGTTTGTTGATTTTACCTCTTTTCTCTTCTGCTAATCCAAATTTAGTGATCGAGATATCACTCTGAAATTTCATCTGGTGTGTGATCATGAACTAATTTACCTACTTCCTAAGTGTGCTATTTTCCCCATACCCTATATTTCGACGCATATAAGGGGGGCACTATGCTTGAGCTAAACAGAGAATAGAATGATATCTCTCAAATTTACATGATTAGTTTTTAAAGGAATGGTCGTTTCACAAATCACATTCCACAATTTTCAGAGGGGTTTTATACTCTTTCCTCCATCCATGGCACATTTATATGTAAAATAATATTTATGTTATAATAAGAATAGGAATCAATCTTAAATCAAGGAAGGAGAATACTGACAAAATCTGACTGCTTATAACAGCACTAGTTAGACGCAATGCATCCACCATAGACATCCTCCTGGCTATTCCAGTTGGTAAATAAGTTTTTTTCCAATGGCAGGTTTGAACAGTTGTAACAGAGTTTATTAACCAACAGACATGCCGTAAAAAAGCAGATTGTAATAAAAATGCTAGTTTGTGAAAAAGGTATTAAGATAAATGAAAATTTTAAAAAATAATTATAAATCCATGGATCCTGATTGAAAGATACCTCTCAACAGTGGGTTCTGGGTCACTTTTATGAAAATAATTGGTTTACGTGAGGTTTTGATGTAGAAAACGGGAACGAAGGCGGGCGCAGGGCTGGAGTTTGGAGGGAAAGCCAACATTTTGAGCAGCGCGCCCGCCCACAAAACCCCGGCCCGCGTAGGGGGAAAGGGGGGTATGAGGATGGGGTTCACGGAAAAGTCCCCCTAGACCCCTACCACACCACCTGAAAAAATTCTGTTCATCAGGAGGTCACGGAACGGTAAGAAATACGGCAAAATAGCAATTTTTTTGTAAAAAGTCAAAACTTTAGGCCGAGGTTCAGAACAGAAGATATTATTTGATAGGGCTAAAATTTCACACACGAGTTACTGTTATGGGTAGGCAAGTTTTCCGCACTATTACGATTTGGTCCGCTGAAATAAGTGCGGTTCGACGTACCTTAGTACAAGGGTTGTTTTTTTACAACCTCCATTTTGCTACTGAAAAAAAGTAGTAGGAATTTCGAAATAATTTTGGTACTGGTAATTAGGTACATCCTTCAGGATCAATTAGCATTTTTACTGGAAAAAAATCAGACATTTTTTCCATTAGTTATCCAATTTACAAGAGTGCTCCTCGAACTTATTTCCAACTAACCCATAGGGCATTTCGCTTTACCCTCCTGCGATTTTCACTTACTCACTCATTGTTTAATTTTAATTGCTGGACGAATGGAGCGGTAGCTTGAAGTAGAAAGTGAAATTCTTTATGGGTTGGCTGGAAATAATTTTGAGGAGTGCGCTTGAAATTCGATAACTAATAGAAAAAATTTTCCATTTTTTCCAGTAAAGATGCAAATTGATCCTGAAGGATGTAGCTAACTACCAGTACCAAAATTATTCAAAATTCCCACTACTTTTTCTTCAGGAGCAAAACGAAGTTGAAAAAAACCCCAATCCTCGTAGTTTAAACACTGGAAAGGCCATTGCTGCAACAGATGTTTCTGCTAATTAAAAAACTGCAAGGACAAATTGAATGACTTATCAGAAAAGGTTAAACCTTTCATTTTTCGGTACAATTCTGTTAGAGTCCCCGCTAAATATCGCCAATATCCAAATATCAACAAATTTTTCCAACTTTTATTAATAAACTTAATAGTTACTGATATAATTAAACATTTTAATTCAGAAGTTTGAAATTATTTATGAATATTTCTACTTTTTGTTGTCTAAAAGAACCATGCAATATTTAGCGGGGACTCTAAACGGAATCGAACCCATTTTTCTACAAACTACTCAATCTAAAAAAAAGTGATAAGATTTATTACTCTTCAGGCAAACTACATACTCAGTTTTAGTTCATCACAAAACTTTTCATACAAAACATACTTTTGTACAAGACAATAAGTTACTGAAAAATGCTGCACTGTTAATTTTAATAAGAAATAAGCTAAAACTAAACACATGACACAAAACTCACTTTCAGTCAACTCTATAAAGTGAGAATTATCTTGTGTATAGCTAATAAATATAAAATAAATAAATAAAGCTTATTTACAAATGCAACTATTTTAAAGCATATACATTGTAGAATGGAAGGTACCAAACCAAGGTCTATATGCTGCTATTAAAACTTCCTATAATTTAAAAACATTTGTATTAGTACTTAACAAAAATAAAATTGGATTTTCACCAACATTCAAATACTGAAGTAAGTTATAACTTTAGTAATGAATATTGTCATATACAAATAGCACATAAATAAAATCACTAACTTCAAATGCCTTATCAATTTAGTAGAAATTATTTGAAGTATTTCAAAAAGTTTCTCGCATAGTAGGTTTGATCAACTGCAACATTATTACACGGTAATTAAAAAAAAGGAAAGCCTATTTTACAAAAAGCTTGATCTTTTTCTTTTTTTTGAAAAGCAGATTTAAATTTTTAGAATTTGAAATTAGGAAAGTAAGATATGGAAATCACGTGTGTGGTTGGAGGTTTTACAAAGAGTATAAGAACTAGGGTGGTCCTTATTTGTATGGAAAATTTTTTTTAGGGAATTCCGTTGGTGTTGCCCCCTAGTTTTGTGTCACTATAGAAAATAATAATGTATGCAAAATTTAAGCTCATTCGGATTATAATAACACGTGCCCCCCAGGGCTTAAAGTTTCAAAAAAGTGCTGATTTTTTTACAAAACATCAAAAAAACCAAAGATTAAACCCTCCCATATTCTTCTTGATTTTTTTTTATGAAAATCTAACATAGTTATAGTTATAATGTTCCAGATTCCATTCTTCTATCACCCCTCTTTCGGTAGTAAAAATTTTTTAAAGTAAAAATAACTCTTGTAAAGTTGTTTTTTCCTTATTTTAAAACAGCTAATAACTCCAGAACTATACAACTTAAAAACCTGAAAATAGTGCCATTTTTTTGTAATTTTATTATCTTTGATTTGATGTGCAACATAACTGCCTTTCTTAAAAAAAAAATTCAAAATTCAAAAAAATGGGAAAAAAATTAAATCAAAAAAAATTCTGAAAGGAAATTTTAAGTTTAAGAATTAAGAATTTTTAAGAATTTAAAGTTTTCCAACTCCCAAAATAAACATTTCTGCCGAATTTCAAGCTGAAAATAAAATTTGATCATGTAGAAAAAAATAAAAATTTTCGAAATTTTGGCAACTCCCTTAACATTCTATGTAATTTAACAAAAAAATTCACTCATGCGAAATCACTCATGGGGAATTCAAAAACTCCCTTGAGGGTGTTCATACAATTTGTACCATGCAAAAAAATTCAGCTAAAAAAAAAATTCAATTAAAAAAAATTGAAAAAATCAGCACTTTTTTGAAACTTTGAGGCCTGGGGGGCACGTGTTATTATTTTTTGATTGAGCTAAAATTTTGCAAAAATCATTTATTTGTATGATGGAACAATTTGGGAGGGCGACGCATAAAAATTTCCAAACTTTAAAAATAAGGACCACCCTAATAAGAACGTTAAATTGACTGAAAAAGTCATGTTTTCTTCCGGCATTCACATGCTTCTCTCCCTTTTTAGGATTTTCTCCCTCTTTCACACTGATAAAAATGTGTACACATCATTCCTCCCATTACTGGAATTTTCCAATCAGTTGAATTCAATAATTACCAGTAAAAAGCAGGTAAGAACCGAATTTATTTTCAAGGATTTGTAATGCAATTTACATTGCTACCCACTAATAGTGTTCGGCAACTAGTGGTCAAAAATTAGTTAACTACCAACTACTAACTAGTCTGGGAAAATCTAGTTGCAACTAGTAGTTAACTATTTTTTCCTGGGACTAGTTACAACTAGTAGTTAACTGTTTCCCAAAGTAGTTAACTACTAGTTAACTAGTCTATTTAATTTCATAACCTATTTTTTGCCCAAATTCTAATACATCTTTCTTATCTATATCACAAAAAACGCGCAAAAAGATCCTTTAATTCTGATTATGATATTTTGAGTACTCTATCATCTAAAAAATTTATTACAGTACAATTTTTTCTATATTTTGATAAAAACTTTAATAAGAATTTTTTTGAAAGTAGTTTCAACTAGTAGTTATTAAAAAAAGTAGTTCAACTAATAGTTGAACTAGTGTAAACCAAAAGTAGTTAAACTACTAGTTGAACTAGTGTAAACCAAAAGTAGTTAAACTACTAGTTAACTACTAGTTGATCAGTAGTTAACTACTAGTTGCAACTAGTTCTAGTTAACTAGTGCCGAACATTACCCACTAAGCTCACCAATCATACTACTGTTGATAACACTTTTTTAAGAAAGGGTGTTCATATCCATTGCAACGTTTTACATTATTTGTTAAGGAATTTTGGAACAGCATCTTCAAATTCTAAACATTGAACTCTAGTAGTCTTCCAATTAAAATATGGCTCCTTGCAACTTTTGATTGGTCCCAAAATTAAGACTCCATTAAATGGATCTTATCCCAAAGAATCCAATCTTGACTCAGGCCAAGCACATCTTTTTAGAATGCGAAGTTCAGAAATATTGAAAAGCCAGAGAGCTAAGGGCATCATATTCAATCCTCCTCTAGGCATTTGTAATAAATAATAAACTGAAATTACCCAGATTTGATAGCAATAATGCAGAGCCCAATAACAGATGAATACATTTGTGAGGAATCCAAGGGTTTATGAGGCTGCAGCCCCCTAAAGTAGTAATACCTTTTTCCAGATGTTAATAAATATTCTTTCAACCAATTTGTATTTAGTACTCTTATTTTCATGTTAATTGTACTAAAATGATTTTTTAAAGAACAAGCTTGATAAACCCTGTAAAGTTTAAAAGTCACAGCAGTAGAAAAGTTTTAGAAACTCAGACCCTTTTTGAATAAAATTCAAGATTCCGTACTGAGACCTTTCCGAAGGAAGCTTTCTAGAAATGTCATTGGCTGTGGTAGAATTGGTTGCAGGGTCTTTTTTCGATAGGTATTAGAGTTCCAGTATTATCGCAAAAGTAAAATATTGGTACTTTTCAGAGTCCAATTCTGTTAGCTATGCTGTTAAATATCAACGAACAGTTTTTAGGTCATTAAATATTCAAATATTTTCAAATTTTTATGGTTGTCAATGTTTGTTACCTGTATGTTTTATTCAGTTGGTTGGCAATTTTCAGCAATATTCCTAATATTTTATGACTAAACCACCTTGGCGATAATTAATAAAATTGAATCATTTTCAGTTATATCCCGTTAAAAATAAATCCTGCTGTTTTTGTTTAGAAAACCAAAGATCAAAACAACATTGTAAACCAACAGATGAAAATATACAGTTACACTATGACAACAATAAAAAATTTTGGTGATTTTTAACAGGATAAATAACGGAATCCATCCGAAAGCAATTTTTACTGGTTGAGGCCAGATTCTTTTCAGACACTGCTCATACATCCAGGGCCTGAATTAGAAAATTTCGAACACTAGGCCCAGCATACAGGAAGGGGGCCCCCTGTTGCCACATTAGGTGCTATGCGAATGTAGAAGCGTGAAAAATAATTGTTTGCTTAGTGTGAAAATTCACTACTGCCATGGAGTCAGGGGCAGACACGTTCTCGGTTATCTTTTACATTTTTTACATTGCTAAAAAAGTCTGGATTTTTATTTTCGATTTAAAAAATGAATGAAAAAACATTCTAGGACAGTCATGGGCAAAGTACGGCCCTTCGGACCAGTCAATCCGGCCCGCGGCATGGTTTTGAATAACCCCTACAATTACACATAGGACAAAATGTTTTTATATGACTACCATTTAGCTACACTACTGCGAATCAGTTCATCCCAGTTTCTATCAGACTATGAAAAACCTTTAGAGACTAAATATCACAGTTTCATCTGTCACATGCTACTTTATACTCTTCTAAAAGAACAATCAATTTTGCAACTTTTTTCCACAAAATTTCTTACCATTTTAGCATATAATATAAGTTGTGTGTGATGTAAAAATCAACTTTAAAAATTATCACTCATATAAATTTGTTTTCTTAAATTTTTTGTTTCCGGCCCGCCTAGATTATTTTTTTTATTTTATCTGGCCCTCCCCTTAAAAAGTTTGCCCATGTCTGTTCTAGGAAGTATAAAAAGTTATTTCTGCTATAAATTTTTGTCAACTTCTTAAAATTAGGGGACCCCCAAATTGTGGGGCCCCTAGGCCCAGACCTAGAGGGCCTAATGGTAAATCAGGCCCTACATACATCAAAACCAATTCCCCTCTTTACCACCACATCTCCATAGAAAAGACGCCCACACTGGTTCCTCACCTAAGGGTACTGAGCAGTCAGGAGCTGGTCCCAGTCCGTGTTGAGCTGGAACACCTCCCGCCGGACCCACTGCTCATAGTGGCGCTTGAAGTCGTCCGTGAGCTCCATCTCTCGGCCGAGCACGCTCAGCACGTTGTTGTCGACCGGGGTGTAGTCAGGGTCTCCGCACAGCGAGCCTGAGCGGTCGTAGCGGCGGTTGTGGAAGCGGTTGATGCTGGCCTGGAGGGCGAATTCCTCGGCTTGGAAGTCCCACGGGCGGGCGTCCAAGTCTGTAAGGGAAGGTTGGTTTAATAAGATAGGGAATGTATCGCTTTGTCGATTAAATTTTTAAATTTATCATTGAAAAAGTTTTTATAAACTATGTAGATTCTATGTTATTAGCAGGGATCGATCCAGCCGAAAATCGGGGCCCTTTTACTGCCCCTTCACAAGATTCCACCTCCATAAAACAGAACCCGTTCATAAAAACGACCCTTTCACAAAATTCACATTGGCTTTAATGATTGGATATAGAAAATATTCACAAAATCTTATTTGTTTCCAATCAAAAATATGTTTTTTTACGATAATTTGAAAAATTAAAATACAATTTTAACTTCAGTTATTCACAAAAATGGGCCATAAAAAATAATATCTGACTCAACCCCTGATTAGGGAAAATATAAGTATTGGGAAACGATGCTTATTTCCTTTCTCAGTTTTCTATTTATGTGACAAACAGGGCTGTATTCAAGGGGTCAACCACCCACCCGAAATTACAACATAAATTTTTATACTGTTTTTCCTTTCTGTCTTTCCTTTTATTCTGACTTTCAAGGAGAAATCCTCTTTGGGTGGATGCCCAAAGGGTCTCTAAATGAAATAAAACACTACTTTTAAGGGGCTTATTTCAAAAGCTTTTTGGGGAGACTGGCCCCAACCCCCCTTTGAATATTTTGAACTTATTTACATACTATTTTTCCTTGAAAATTCGAAAAGTGTCTCAAAATGAGCTACTTTGAGGAGCAAATTTTCAAAATGTTTCTTGTGGAAGACCGAACTTGGGTTAACTAAAGGCTGCATAACGATAACACAATCAATTAAAGCTGAGGAATCTTACTCGCAATGCCAAAGATAAGCAGATCATTTAATAGAAAAGGGTTAAAAAACCTCAAAATTTTGGAACTATTAACATAAATGAATTTTAAATAAATCTTCTGATAGTAAAACTAAAAGAAGACAAGGGTAATCAATATTTTCAATAAATCCTACTACATCAGATCAGTCAATTTGATAATGACTCTTGTATGGGTTTCAAATTTAAGGCAAATTTTAGGAAGAAAAAACGTTTTATCAAATCCTCCAAAACTCTGCAAAGCCAGATTCTTTGTTCATAAAGAAATGCCCAAAATATCATACACCTTACATGAGCCATACTTTTTAAGAAAATTGTGACAGAATAGGTGGGACATGCGTTTTCCCTAAAAAAAAGTTTATGGAAAACGTAAACATGGTTATTTGGATATGTTTGACACTAAGATGTCAAAAATATCCATTGCATAAGAAGTGCCTTCCGTGTAAAAAAATAATCAAGTTTTATCGGACAAGACATCAGATCACATTTTTAGAAAAAAGTTGTCTTAAGAGGTATTTATTTGGGCACTTTTCATCTGCAAGGAATCTTTTTGTGCACAGTTTGAGGGGACTTGATGAAACACCCTTATCTTAAAAATCTTATCTTATCACCCTTAACTTTAAATGCCTGTATTAAAAAACATGCGGTGATAATTCAACAAGGGCTTACCATTGCCATAGGCCCAGTCATCGTTGAGGCGGTGTCGCACCTTCTGGTAGATGGCTGACATAGTCTTCATGTTGCTCTTGCGCCACTGACGGCCCAGATACTTGGTCTGCATCTTGAGCAGCTTCAGCACGTACAGTTGCATCATGGCGTGCTTCACTTTCAGTGCTCGCTTTAGGATGGGCGCAGACTTAAACACCACCAGCATCTGCAAGCCAAGCCCATGTTAAGTCAAACTTTGATATCTTAAAACCTTTATACAGTCAATTCCACTTAGTATGATTACATTTGTCCAAGAGTAGAATGATAACAATATCCAATTGATAATAATAAGCGATTTGATACTAGAAAGTTTCAAACAGTGTAACACGAGTGTTAGCTTTAAAATTACAACTATGTAGTCCTAATTGAAGTATTTAAAATGATTACCTAGTATGTATTTTGCAACTTAAACATTCTTAAAGAAAAATATAGGAGCGGATCATACAACACTACTTTATTAAGACTTAAACACCACCAGCATCTGCAAGCCAAGACTATAACTTAAACTCCAATATCTTAAAACCTTTATGTCTTGAAAATTAATTTTTCCCTCAAAAGTTTTAAGGTTTTCAAGGTCTGTGGCCACCCTGTGATTACAAATGATAAATTAATATTTATCAAACAATCTTATTATTTATTAATATTTATTAACAATCTTTGAGAACATAAGGCATTACTTACCATTATCCTAGAATGCTTCCATTTTGTGAGTTTATTTAACAACCGCAGTAAATTTATACAGGAAAACAGATTCCTCCAGCAATATGCAAGCTGATCTCCCATTTCCTACAGAGCACAAAAAAAGTATTATTTATACAAAACCAACTTTGTTGACCTACTGTCTCAAAGTAGTTGTACAAACTGCAATTATTTCACCATAAAAATTAAACTATTAGAATTTAACTTGAAGGAACAAATGAATTGATTAGGATTAATCAAGACTTTATAATTTACTAAGTAAGATAAAATGGACACTTTTCAAGTTCTTAACAGAAGAATAGTATGGTTAAAATTATGTTCAAATATTTGGTACCCTAAACATAATGGAATGGACAGTATTTTGATCTCAGGATTATGTTTTCTCATCTACACAACTCTTATAACTTCAAAATAAATTTTAAAGCAACAACTTGAAGATATTAATGTAAATAAAACTTTGAGAAACAAACTGAAAGAAATATAATTTACTGAACACTTATCATTTCATTGTTAGTCTAAATAATTTGGAAATGATAGATAATGTATATCAGAAGAAGCACTCAAAACACTAATGTAAAAAAGAGGTGGTAAAATGGAATGCAAAAATCCATCTAACATGTTTCCATGAATGACTGAGAAAAAGTTTTAAACTTTTGCTTATTCCAGGACACTTTTATTTGAAAATAATTTAAATATAAAAAATAAATAAAAATGAGAGTGGCAAGATTTTTTTTATTAACAACACCATATTTATTAATTAGCAGTCTTGAAAACTTGAGAATTCAATTAAACGACCAAAACATTTTTAAAAATGGCCGAAAAGTTTCAGATTAAGAATTTAAGGTTCAACAAATTGAACGACTTTAACCCTTTCAATCTTAAGCCGCCCGAGATTACCATTGAATCCTATGGAAAATTTGGGGCGACTAGGACTAAAAAGGTTAAACCACTACACAATGAAATCCAGGATTACTTGTTGACTGATCTGTGAAAATTTTAATATAATCTGTAAAATTGTTTTTTTAGAGAATAATTACCAATGTATCTTCAGTCAGTTCAGGTTGCTCTCCAATGACACAAGCAGGGAAATCAATGACTGAAATGCTGAAAAGAAAGTCAAAATTAGAATACTTCATTTAAATAGTGGCAGCACAGTACCTCCTTCTAATTTTAATCCCTACAGTCTTAGACCACCTGATATTGCCATTGAATCCTATTGAAAACTTGGTGTGGCCAGGACTGGAAGACTTAAAAAGATAAGCACTCAGTGGAGCAATGAATTGGTTTTCAATAGACAAAACTATTTGGAGAAACAAGCATTAGTATATTTCAAAATTATACATGTTTAGTTTTAAAAAATTCATTCAAACTGCTTTGTGCATTAAAAAAACCATGAAGACCAGTAATGCAGTGGTAGTGTATCTCACTATCGCACCATAGGCCTGGGTTCCATTCCCAGATTAGGCAAGGCAGACTCAGCTTTTCATCCCTCTGGGGTTGATAACATGAGTTCCAAGTTTGCTTGGGGAAACAGAGGGCTGAGCCACTCGGATGATTGTGTCTTTCAGTCATACATTCTGTACAGAGTTATTTTTAACTCCTCTGAGAGAGTATTTCACTCCTTAAAAATCGAAATTACTCTTTAAAAAACTAGACAGGAGTATTTTCATTCTTTGAATTTTTCACAAAGGTTTAGCTTAAACATTCAGCCACAGCAACCTAACTATCATACTTTTTAATTGTGTTTTCATACAGCCATAGTATTTCTTTTTCATTTATTGTTCTGATGATTAGGGAGTTTTGATTGATTAAAACCCAAATTAGCATCCTCATTTTTTTTTTTTTCAATTTCATTTTGTCCATTAAAAAGAGCGTTTTTAATAGAAATTTTGTCTCTATATATGTAGTTTATGTCATTTCTGTATTTCACTGCTCATAATTGAATTTCACTCCTCCTAAAAAAGTCCAGGAGTATTTTTACTCCTCCAAAAAAAATCCTAGGAATAACACTGATTCTGTAACACCTCTGCTTATGGCTTCACCCAGTGAGGCTGGTTATACAGGAGTTTGAAGGTCTAACAAGCTATGTGCTCCTTCAAGTACCCTGTGTTGTTTTTTTTTCTTAACAAACCATAAAATCATTTATATCTCTTATTCATAGATGTGTGTATCAGTTAACATTTCAGATGACTATTTCAATTATTTGAACAATAATTAACAACATCAAAGATTCTCATCTCAAAACCTATCCCATTGGAAAGAGCTTAGTAGTACTCACGTATTCTTGGCACCAACATAGGACATGATGTTCTGGTTGAAAAACTTCAGAACCAAGGGAATGCAGTTGGCAAACATCAGCTGCTGGCTGCAGTACTCAAACTGGTACACGTGGTTGATCTTGAGATGCTTCAGCAAAAGCAGGATGATGCCAGATATTGCCTTGACAATTATTTCCTTGTGTCTATTGACATCGATTCCCAGTTTGAGAGACTGGATAACAGTCATTCTGGAAGAAGTAAAATGAGTTAAGATTTAAAATATAATTCAATAGAATCTTAAATATAAAGATTATTTATGTTTAAGCAATAAATAATTCAATTTTAACACTATTATAATTCTACTTTACTGTAAACACAACACCAGCAGCTAATCCTGTTAATTCTGAGAAAAAGACCAAATAATTTATCTCTTCCAATCCCTATTTGCACCAGACACTCAGACATATAGAATATTCATGTTTAAGCAATAAATAATTCAACCTGAACACAAGCAAAATCTAAAACCATATATCCAATCAAAGAAATAAAAAGGATTCTGGAAAAACACATGTCAAAGTTAATATATAATAGCCATAACTGTCATAATAAACACATTCAACTCTCCCAAATATCCAATCAAAGAAAAAAAGGATTCTGGAAAAACAAGTGTCAAAGTTAATTTCAGCTAAGGAATAGAAAAAAATTACTCATTCACATTATTCATGCTTTTGATGTATCATGCATGGCGGACCTGGAAAAAGTGCCCGAACCTACGAACCTGGTTCGGGGGAAGCCCCTGCCAGCTCCATAGGAGCAATACATTAGGTTCGGGTAAATTGTATTAGGTTCGGGGGAAGGTTACAACTTTTTCCAGGTCCGTGCATGAATCTTGCTATATTTTGAAACTAAACCTCAAAAATTAAAAATATTTTTGGTAATGAAGGTCAAGATATTCTTTTTGAAATAATTTCCCTTTTACAAACATAGGGCAACATCTATTGAGAATAAAAAAATACTGATATGCAGTTTTAATCGAATTTCACATTTGAGATGCCGGTCCTCCGAACTTTTTCAAGCAGACGTTAATACAGAACTGCTTTATTATCTTTAATTGGATATTGTTCATTCTAATCTAGGAGAAAGGTGATCATATTAAGCAGTCCAACTGTATTATCTTTTTTAAAAAGTTTTGAATGTTTTTTTATACTTTAAAAACAAACTTAAATTTTATAATGAAAAAATTTTAGGGGAATATTTTCCCCTGGAGTTAGAGTAAAAATTAGTCAGTAACATCTTTAAGGTACAATTGTTAAAATGGGAAGACTAATCCCCTCAAAAAACTCACGGCATTTCTTCAGGTAAAACATCTGCCATTATATTGATGGATTCTGTTTTGGCTTTAGATGTAGGGGCTGCAGCAAGTAGTATTTTCAGCAAAGCAATCTGAAACATAATAGAGAATAAATTTGTTTCATTATAACATTAGTAGTTAACTGTTGGGGCTAAACTTACAATGGAATGTACATTTTTAAACATTATGTGTGTACAAAATGTATTTGTAGACACAAAGAATGCTTTGTTTTTTTATTCCTAATAATCTTTTATTTTTAAACTCAGAAAAACAAAAGTTTATGCCATCCATGGGAAAAGAGGTGCCATTCAAAAGAAATGTGATAATTGTGAGCTTTGGGGCCAAGAACCAGATATCTCCACTTTCAAATGAAGTTTATTCTCGGTTAGATTTGCTAATTTAGTTATACACTTGCAATCTTTGTTGCCTTAAAATGTAGATCTTTGCATGTTGCTAGATATGGGTTCCTAAACTGCAAGTCTGGAAAAAAACTGGGCCTTATTTTAACTTTTATAGAGACTAAAAAATTAATAAGTAACTACATTTTTGAAAAAATCTAAGGAGATCCACATTTTCCAAATTTTTAAAATGTAATAACCAACTTAACCTTTCTTACACACAACAGAGGCCTGATAGTACAGATACCAGAGTTGCTCTTTTAAACCCTACAATTACCCCAACATGTGTGAAGTTAATACAGCAACCCTAAAGCTAGCAAACATTTCAGATATCTCCAAAAATCATCTAAATCTTGAGATACCTGGTTCTTGCACAGGAGTTCTCAAAAATAATCAAATCCAAAATCTGGATTTTGACTTAGCATGTTAAGAAACAAATTATGTTTTAGGGGAATTTCTGAGATGGCATAAGTCACCCTATATTCACAAGGTGTCCATTTCTTAGCTTCTTGCTCTCATAAGCAAAATTATATTAACTAACTAGAATACTGATATACCTGTAGGGTATTGTGATTATTGTCTTTTAGTTAAACACCAGAGAATATTCAATACACAAGAAGCAACAAACCAAGCTAATTTCAACAAGTTTTCAATGAACTTACCATGTATTGTGGTAAACTAGGAAGAATAGAACGGTAGAGGATTTCCACATGAGTTTCAGGTATGCAGTCTTCCTTCTGGAACCAAAGTAAAATGTTAAGTATGAAACAGTAAAATATCTTTCTTTCCACCTCATAAGTCAGTGCATAAAATACTTCAAGAAAAGCTACAAATGTTACTTAAATGTTAGCATGCATGCCAACTATCCCAATTCATTTAGAAGAATTCTGAATTACCATCTCATCTCCCAAGCTCCCAGATTTGATACAAATTTCATAAAAAAATCAGGAGATTTCCTTCAAAAGGATTTTGAACAAGAAACAGGGAGAATTTTTATCTAAATACCTATGGATAAAAGGTAAAAAAGTCTACTCTGTTGGGGTTAAAAATATCTTCTCAAAGCTTTGCATCACATCCTTGAATGCTAAATCAAAAAAGTACTTAACTCAATTTAAGTAATCATCTAATTTAAATAAATTTAAGTAATCTAAAATATGACTGGGTTTTAAAAAAATTAAGAAAACATCTTTATGATTTATTTTGTATTCATTTTTTTAAAGTTTGTAGAGATTTTTATAAGGTAATTTAAACTGCATTTTACCACTTTTTTGAGTGTACTAATATACATTTACAAATAATAAAATAAATAATAACAGTTAAAGTAAATCTATTCACATATTGTATAATTTAAGTACTACATATTTTATATATTTTAATTGATATTGTATAATTTAAGTACTAATTATTTTAACAAGAACATTATTTGATAACATATCTTTCAATGTGTCTTCATTCAGAGAAATGCCAATATTTGTACTGGTAAGGAATTTTTTCTTTTTATCTTATTTATAATTTAATTTTAGTGAGCTTATTTTGCAAAATCCTCACTCAACTTGAAGTTCCCTACCAAATCCCTAACATTAATTTTTCTTGAGAACTGAAATTTATTGTATACATGCAAAAGTCTCCCTAATTTTCATTCCTCAATGTTGGCATCTATATGATAGTGATACTTCCAGAGTATATTTAAAAAAAAATATTCTTCAGTATGACAAAAATAAACTAATATTCAGAAGATTACTTTGGACAAAGGTAACTTTGAAATCTCCTCTTCTCTCTTGGTCTGCACTTCTGACAGTGATATATACATATGCTGAAAAAGACATAAGTAATTATAGTCACATAACACTGTTTTAATAACAACATTTGTCCAAAATAAAAATGATAACAATATCAGATTGATGATAATAATAAACAATTTAATACTAAAAAGTGCCAAACAGTGTAACTCGAGTGTTTGCATTAAAATCACAACTATGTAGTCAGGGACCAATCCAGGATTTTAAACTTAACCCCCATTTTTGTGAAAAATTTACTCGGCATTTTATTTTTTGTGAAAAATTGTAGCAGCTTCTTAATTTATGTTAAATTTTTATAACTATTTTTAATGGGAACTATATAAAATTAATGAAAACAGTACTAAATTACTATTTTTAAGGGAATAAGCTTTAGTAAACATAGTTTTTTTCCTGGAAGAAATTATTGTGAAGCTGCTGATTTTGGGCAATATTATTGCGAAGATGTTGATTTTTTAGAAGAATTTTTGTGAAGGGGCCGTTTTTGTTAGTACATTTTTTGTGAAGGTGCCGATAAACGGAACCAAAATTTACCTGTATTAGTCCCTGGTAGTCCTATAATTTAAAAATTTAAAACAATTCCGTAACATGTATTCTGCACCTAAATTAGTAGTGTAAGTACAGTAAACCTGCAGTGTACCTGCAGTAAAATGTTTCTTAATGAAAAGTAAAAGAGTGGAACATATAACACTTTAATAAATTAATGACTAATTTGTATTTTTATGTATTAAAATTGGCCTTCAAATGAGAAAAAGGAGGTTTTTAAGGGATTTCACCCAATTCTCATAGCATTAAACGATATATTGATCACATAAAACTATACATTTTGCATTACATAACATAGAAGTGATCGGGACCAGTCAATTTCAATAACATTAAGCAAAGTTGACAGTATATATTATTTCTTTATAACAATTTTCTTCTTTACTAAACTAAACTAAACTCATTTGCGCAACAGCCCTAGTGGACCAAGGCCTACGATTCCCAAAAGCATATGTCCCGGTTAGGTGGTCAGTCTAATGCAAGACCGCCCCAGTTATTAGTTCCCAAGCATGCTTTGTCCTCAATTTATCGACCCACTGAAGGGATGAAAGGTTGAGTCAACCTTGCCCAGCCCGGGACCTGGAATCGAGCCCCGGACCTGTGGCAAGGAAGCACAATGCACTACCACTACGCCACCGGGCCTCTTTCTACTTTACTACCCTCAATAATTAAAACGAAGTGGTTATTTCCGTGAAAGTTGAAGAATGCGCAGTAATATCAGTTTTTTTACTGTACTATTACGTGTTTTATAACATTAAAATTATGTTATTGAACAATCCTGGCATCAGCACCGATGGCCTGGCAGTATAGTGTGTGTCTAGTAACCTAACGGTCCCCGGTTCGATTCCAGGCTGCTACTTTTAAGTATTTTGCTTTTATTTAACTTGTAATTTTTCAGAAGTAGCGAGATTAGTTAGAGTTGAGTTGTTACCTTATGGAAATAACCAGTGCCTAATTAAAAATGTATTGTGCTTAGGGTGAAAACATGTTCAAAATGTTTAAAACCATAAAAACATGTCTTTAGGCTCTCTCAAAAACAAAAACCGCATTTCTCCAACCCTAATTAACAAAAACTAGTCCATCATCCTCACCTGCTTGAGCACTTTAAGCCCCTCATGGATGGGCTGGGGCAGCCCAGCCAGGGAAGTCTGGTCATTGCTGAGCTGGAAACCCACAAACTTCATTCTAGTGCAGTCCAGGAAGGTGTCAATGTCCCGCGATCGCACCTTGGGGGCCCAGGGCAGGCCCTTGGGGTCACTCTTTGTGTCCCCGGTGACAGGAGGGGTCTGGGGGCGGGGGGCTGTGGGGTACTCCTCCATGCGGCAATCCTCCTCGGACACTGACTGGTCTTCGACGTATCGTAGTTCATCTTCTGCCCCATCCATGTCTTGGTATGCCAGAGAGTCATCCATGCTGCTCTGCTTTACGAGGCTTTGCTGCGAGAGAGAATTACACGGTACCACTCTTGGTTTATAAATTGTTGGGGTTTTATTGTAAAACATGGTTCCCACTCTTTGAAAACATTGAAAATCAAGGACTTTCAAGGACCTCAACAAAACTTTTCAAGGACCTTTTCTCGCAGACATTTAAAAATTATTATCTTTCTAGAGCGATTCGAGTTGTTTTTAAAATGCCTACTGACTCCAACTGAATTTTCTACCTAGTTGGTGCACTTGCGAAACCGATGTAGAAGGCGTAGTTTCATGATTAGAGCGTTTCGAACATTGCCGGTAACTGCAGAAAGAAATTTAGATGAATCTGAGAAAGGCAGAATTCAAAATTCAAGGACCTTTCGCATTTTTCAAGGACCTAGGCCGTTTTTCAAGTCTCAATTTTAGCAGAAAAAAATTCAAGGACTTTTAAGGACTTTCAAGGACTATGGGAACCCTGTAAAACATCTTAGGGCCGTTCAAATTAAGTAAGCAACTGGGAAGGGAGGTCTTGGTGTTTACTTATTTTTGCTGAAAAGGTGGGAGGGGATATGACAGGGTTCATGGTCTATCTAATATAGTAAAATTGAGGAGTCTTTAAGGAGTTTTTCTGGTGTAAATTAAAAAAAAAGTCAGAAGGTGATAGGAATGCTCTGCTTTACGAGGCTTTGCTGCGAGAAAGAATTACACGGTACCACTCTTGGTTTATACATTGGTGGGTTTTTATCGTGAAACATCCTAAGGTTTAGATAAGCAACGAACTGAGAGGGGAGGTTTAGTGTTTGCTTATTTTTGCTGAAAAGGGGGAGGGGGTTCATAGTATATCTAATATAGTAAAATTCAGTAGTCTTTAAGGAGTTTTTCAAGAGTAAATTACAAACAAGTCAGGTGGTAATATGAATGGATGTTAACCTTATACTATTTTACATGTTACGAGCAGAATGAAATACAGAAAAATGAATTGTAAAAGAGGTTAGAATTTCACAAACTTCTTTTTTGAGCATGGATAATTGTATTTCAGGAGTTAAAAAAAAACGGTCTTTAGAAAAAAGACAATTTCAGGAGGCATATGAACCCAGAATTAAGGGAAGCTTACTCAAGACATTAAAAACACTGTGTATTTAAAAAAATATTACAGTGCAGAATATGTCCAAATGCCTGAACGAGGTTTTGGGGAAATACAGAGAGCTCTGGGGAATTTTTTGCCCAAGTTTATTAAGAAAAAGACAATTTCAGGAGGCATATGAACCCTGAATTAAGGGATGTTACGCAAGACATTAAAAACACTGCATTTAAAAAAAATTAAATGGCAAAGATAATTCACCTTAAAAAGTTCAATTAAATTAACAAGTTAGGCATGCAGTGCTATTAATTGATGCAGCAAACACGAAAAGAAAAGAAAATTCAAGAGCTGTGCACTGAATACTAAGTCCTTTCCATGGCTCTTGACAAGGGCATAGCCAGGGGGAGGAAGGGAGGGGCAGCCCCCGAAGTTCTCAGTTTGTTATATTTTTTTGAAAAGCAATAGTGTATTTATAGTAATAGTACATAATTTTCTTTGAAAATTGTGTGGCTTACAAGAAGCGGTTCTGTTCGGCCCAAAGAGTCTCAAAATGAGCTAAAACCCTACTTTGAGGGGTGAATTATAAAAAATTTTCTGGGGGAGGACCCCCATTATTAAGCTCACATTCATTACCCACATTTTTACGTTAGGTGTGCAAAAGTTCAGATACTTTATATAAGTACCCTAAAACTTAGCAAGTAAAAGTACTCGCCATGGGGTATGGGGGGATACCTAGGAAATAATGTTGAGTCAACCCCTAGTCACTAGTATTCACAACATCAAGAGCAAAGGTAAGTATCCTTGCCCCCCCCTAACATGAAACTGGCTACGCCCATGGCTCTTGAAAAGAACAATGAAATTCAAGCTTTTCCAAGACTTTCAAGGCGAAAGGGACCGATATCGAAAGGGATATTAGTATTAGAATATAGTAGAGAGAGAGAGAGAGAGATACAATAGGTAACACGATGCAGATATAGGAATCTCGGTCTTACCCTTACCCGTTTGAACGGCCTGTTGTTCTTCCGGATTTGTTGTGCTTCAATGAGATCGGCCGCAGAGGCAGGTGGGGAGGCAGCTCGCATGGTGCGGGTCACTTCCACTGTGTCGTCCGGCACAGGGGGGAGGCCAGCATCGGAGCGGTACTCCGCCTTGGTATCACGGAGTTCCACCGTGCCACCTAGGGACACCTGCAAGTGAATTAATTGGTGGTGAAGTAGAAAGCGTTAATTTACTAGTAACATTTATACAAATACACAAAATTGTGTTGGCAACATTGTTGCAATTCTATCAATGTTTATTATGATTTCCCTTCTTCAAGGTTGTAAGTTGTTGAGCTTGTCTTAAAATTAAATAGATGTTTATTAAACTTAACTTTGTTTTATCTTCACATTTCTAACTGCATTTGCTACTTTCTACAGTTTGTGGGGGACTGATAAACTTGTTTCGGACACACCAATTGAGTTGGATCATTTGAAATGTATTTCGGATGGATAACTTTTTTGGGTGGTTTACATTGGGTGTGGATCTAAGGGGGGCCTCCCTTGGGCAGAAAAAAGAGGGAAAGAGAAGAGGAAAGGTGTAAAAAGAAAAGAAAGAAAGATATGTGGGGAAAAGAAGAAATAAAGTACATTTTGAATGACTGAAAAAAATTTCAGTCATTCAGAATGTCTTAGTGTTTTCTTTTTTTTCTTTTATCTCTCCCTTTAATTTTTTGACTTTGGGGTCACTTTTACCTGGTTATTTGATTTGTCCTTCTTACACCTTTCTCTACTTCCCCTACTTCTTAGGCCTTAGGGACGGGCACTTTTCCCAGCTTAATGAAACTTTTTTGTCATTCAAAATATCTTTCTATCTTCCTTTTATGCCCCTTCCCTTTCTCTCACTTCCCCCTCGTTTTCTCCATTTCATTCTCTCTTCTTTCCTTTTTTTTAGTTCAGGTGGTAGGTCACTTTGCCCAGGTGGTTGATCAAACTTATCCCAACCAATTTTCAAAATAACTTTTCGTTTTATTTCTAATTTTAGGTATGTAAAAGTAAATTAACTGCAACAAACATTTGATACAACTCTTATGACTTGAGTTGTACGTTAATCTAGCCCTTGAGACGATTAAAAATAACTAATAACATAACATATAAACAGTAAAGGAGAAAGACGGCAAGTTGAGGGATTCCTCACCAGAATGGTCTTCCAGAGGAGCAACAGGATCTTTTTGATGGGGAAGTGAGGAGCGCTGCCGCTGCAGAATCGAGTCACCATCTGGAAGAGAGTGTGCGCCAAGAGATCCTTCTCCGCAAACAAAGGAAGACCTGCAACAGTTTTAAAATACAGTCAGACGTGGAAACTAATCCTTTCATTGCACTTATCCAGTATTCCACTTAAATAGGTTGATGTTACAGTAGAGCACAGGTTCTCAACTATTTAGATACTGCAACCGCCTTTTAAGGTTGAATATTTTGCTGACCCCTCTGAATTACTCATAATAATCATGTGTAACTTCTAAAGAAACATTTTATGCAAGACAAGTGATAAAACTGGTGATTTTATGCATTTAAAACAGTATTATTAAATTATTCCAATTTATTTGTGATTTTTCTCGACCCCCAGTTGAGAACCTTAAGATTAAATTCATGAATAAAAAACTTCATTATAAGAAAGTTTACTTACACTTACTTTGAACAATTAAATAAAAAAACCTATTTGGTTTAAGACACTAACTTCTTTTAGCTTTTTAATGGTTGTAATTGTTAACATTTGGCTCTTTTGTAAAATAAGTTTGATGACCCCTACCCTAGATCTTTTGGAAAGTCATAGAGCCATTCTTCCAAACAGATTTATCACTTGGGCAAATAGTAACTAAGTATGTAGAAAATACATTTTTGTTCCAGAAAAATTCTGTCATACCAATATTCAGCGAAAAGCCTTCAATATAAAAGAGTGGAAATCAATATAACAGGAATACCTCGTCAAAGCGGAAAATACTTTTAAAAAATTCATGTTTCTGCCAGAACATTGATTTATCAAGTTCCTAAGTTCCGTAAAGAAAAACTTTTTGAAAACATTTTTTACCTAGCCCTTAAACTATTAAACATTTTACCTTTTGATTTACAGGTTATCCCAAATTTTTATATATTTAAATGCTTATTATTTAGGTTCCTAATTTATATCGATGATTTGGATGTTTTTCTCAATTTAATAGAGAAGCAAAAGTTTATACTAGGTGTGCCATTTCCTTTCCTTTGATTTTTTAAAAAAATTATTATACACGTATTTTGTTGTTCATATTGTGTTTGTGTTTGTTATGAGTGCTTTTTTTAATTTCAATTACTCTTTTGTCTAAAAGAGTTTTCCCCTTGGCGATTAATATGTTGTTTTTCTGATTTGTTTTTTGAAAATAATAAAATTTGATTGATAAAAAAGTAGAGGTTTTGGACATAATGAAGTTCATAATAGTATCAAGGAATCATTGTATAAAGATCCATATGATTGTCAAGGTAAAGAGTAAATTTAATATCAACTATTTTATCACCTCAGCCTCAATACACAGTACATACCAATTTCTTTCTTAAAGTTCTCCCTTGTGTGCTTCATCTCATCTGTGTCCGAGTCTTGAGGAACCCGCATCACTTCCACAAAGGTGTAGAGAACATTCAATATGATCCGCAGGTCAGTACTGTCGCCTAGAGACACGGCTGGTTTGCGTAGGGCAGAGGTGGCAGCACTGCTGTTTCTGAAAATTTAACAAATTTGAAAACAGCACTACAAATTACATTAATTGTGTAACCAATTTTTTTTAATACAGATTGACAGACAACTGGGCAAGTATTACATAAAATAGTTGAGGTATAATAAATAGGGGACAGTAGGAAGGAATGGGACAATTGAATTTTTTATATCTTTTAACATTTCACTTAGAAAATAGTAATACCTAGCCTATTCAAGAAAAAACAGCAAATCAATCAATTCGCAAGGAAAAGCCAACTTTCGGTTATTTACTAAGAAAAAACTTGTTTTTCCAGTGTTACATCCGTAGTTCTCTGCTAAACATTCGTATTTCCGTGTAGTTTGTAGTTAGTACCTAATTTCCGTAAAATTTGGAGTGAATGATATATTGTCACCAGCCAAAATATTTGTGACTAATAACAACTTGGATATGTAGTTTTTTTCTTTATAAACGTGGGATTTGAGGATAATAATAAATTATTTCTATTTCTTTTGTTTACTCTTCGTATTTTGGTTCTTTTCCTATAGCACGTGCGAATGCTTATGATTGGATGTTTTCTTTTTATTCGTTATTCAGGAATATTTTTGTTGATTATTGTTCCTTTTTTTTTTTGCTATCGGTAGCAAGCCGATCAGTTGTGTTTCTGGTTTCTCCGTTCCAAAGCAAGTGAGCCAGGCCCATATGTAGCCTATAGATTAATTAAAACAAAACTATTTAATTTCCTAACACCAGACTTGTTTTGTTTGTTCTGTGGACATTCCCCACAGAAATAGGAGGCTTGGCTGAGATATGAGATAGGCCGTCCCACAACACAAAATTTTCACCACAACTACCTGAATCCCCCAAAACATGTTTGGATATATTCTGTACCCCTGGGTCACCACTTTTGTTTTTAATTTTTAAAAAACTTACTCAATCTCCATATTGAGCAGCTGGACAAAAGCATGGAAAGCCCCATAGTGGTACAGCAGGAACACATTGTCCCGGGCAGCCTGGGCCTGAGCTCCCAGAACCAGACATTCCCCGAAGACCCCCTGGGCCAGGTAAAGCAGGGCCCGGGCAGCCCGCATCCGGGATGCCCTCTGGGATACCTCCACCCCATCTAGCAGAGCAAGCACTGCCTTCTCCTTCAGAGCACTGGACATGGACTTCCACTGCTGAGGCAAGCCTATGGGAAGAATCATCTGTTTAAATAAGGGCGGACAAGAGGAGTAAATGGATTTTTTTGTTCCTGTTCCTCAACTATATCAGGGTGCCCCAAGGAAACTTATTTCAAAATTCCCTGATAATCTGGTATGATTTTCCCTCTGATATTTTATTATATACAGTAAACTCCCGTTAGTACGCCGTTCAAGGGGATTTGTGAAAACGTCGTAATAAGCGGTACGACGCTATATGCGGAATTCCATAAAACACCGTTTCGGCAATATACGTTAATACCTAATCTTACCTAGACACCTTTTTAAGCGGGATTTATCACTAAAATAGAAACGAAAGAACAATGTCTACAAACAGAACAAACATTCTTACCTTTACAACTTTTATTGGTATACTATTTAAATATAACACTTGAAAATCATGACAAAACAAATAAAATGGCGTCTCTCTTATTTCATTTTGTGAGACTAAAAAGTTATTCCCCCCAAAAAACTCCATTTTTTTTTCCTGAATCTATCCAGCCAACCCGCAGTTCCACTAAAGTCTGTTACATTCAAACTTTTAGCAATTTTTCGTTGTTCTACTTGCGTTTTCAACGGTTTCTGTAGCTCATACATTATTTGAAAGGAACTCGACGACGCAATAACCGGGATTTTTCTTCGGGGTACCGGAGAAAAGCGTCGAAATGTGCGGGAAGTCGTTATAAGCGGGGTCGCTATAAGCGGATAGTTTTTAATGATAAAAGGCCTATTGGTACCAGGGACCGGAGAAAAACGTCGTAATATGCGGGACGTCGCACTAAGCGGGGGCGTACTAATGAGAGTTTACTGTAGTGAATTCTAATTTTCTTGAAAATGGGAGAATGACTGTACTATAAATCGGAAAAGCGTGAGAAAGAAGGAACATAAATGAGATTATTTCCAGGTTTTTAAGGTTTTCCAGGTCTGTGGCCACCCTGTATAATTCAATACTAAGCCGCAAGAACATAAGTTCCGGAACAAAATAACATTTATTTCCCTCCGGAACAAAATTTGACGCTTTATTGGAGAATAGTTTCACTGCAGTACAAAAGTCACAGCTGAAAGTCAAGTTTAATTTCCCTCCGGGAACAAAAGTCAATGCTTTAGTCTTTAGTTGAGGATAGTTTCATTCTGGTACAAAACTCAGAAGTAAAGATCGAGTTTAATATATCCCTCCAGAAAAAAATTTTATGTTTTAGTGGGCACTAAACCTTGTCTTCTGCCGCTAGGCGTAGGCGGTGAAAACCAGTTTTCTCTGCCTTGCACAGTGCTATCTCCGACACCAAGTGAAGAAAGACAAAGTATACTTTTGCTTCAAGACAAAACTAAAAACTGATAATCAGGTTAAGTTTCCCTCCTAAACGAAATTCAACCCTTTGGTGATGATTAATTTTAGATGAGTTTAATTTTACTGTGAGGAAAAAAGGTAAATTTTTCAAATTAGTTTATTTCGCTTACAAACGAAATTAAAAGCTGATAGATGAGTTTAGTTTTTCGCCAGAGGAACCTCTTTTGTTTTTGAAAATACCAAGAAAAGGAATTGAACAATTATTCTCCTTACCATGCTCTTGCATGATTTCATCAAATGCCTTCTTCATTACAAAGAATTCAGCTTCCTCTGTATAGCTGTAGAGTTCTAAAAGTAAAAATGCTTATGTTACCCTAAAACATTATGCTTAAATATAGATAAAAAATAGCATGTAATAAAATAAATAAAACAGTGAAATGACCCGGTAATCAACAAATTATGAAATTTTCCTTCAACTAATAAAATACACAAAAAACTATTAAATAGGTCAGTTTCTAGGCTTTTCACCCTAAATGGGGTGAACAACACAGGTGGGTCTTAGCCTTATCGGGAATTTTTTGGTTTTAAATGATTTTCTGAAAACTTAGCAAAAATATGCAATTTTTTCTGATTATTTCTGGTTTTCCTTCACCAGTTGTATGCTGATGTGGTATACCTTTTAAATGTTTTAATTGTTTAAGTGGTGGGATGAGAAACTTACCAGCCATCTCACAGGAATGTTCATCTGCATCAGCATAAATGAACTCCAAATCTGAGTTCTCTGATGACAGATTCTGTAAAAAAATATAATTAAAACTTAAAGACTTTGCTCAGAAGGTTTTAACATATACCTACTCCAGTTTGTTGGTCTGCTTTTAGAAAATAACAATGGATGAAATTACTTCCATTGTTTTCTGGATGAAAATTACTCAAATCATCTTTCTTTGGTACTAAAAAACAGATCTTACCCAAAATTGTAAGACCAAGTTATTAAATTTACTTTTTTTTATTTAAAAATGAAAATAATAAAGTGAAATTTTAAAAAGTGGCATTTAAAATACTTAGAATTAGAATATTTTCAACATCGTTACTTAATTAATCTTAAATTGTATCTTTTACTTAAAATATTAAGCAGATCTCTATAGTGAAAACTAGGCAAGTATAAAAATGTAGGGTAGTAAAATTGACAAGAGAAACGTCCAGTAGTTAAACAATATATACAATAGGATTTCTTTGTTATTTTTATTAATTAATTTTGGAGAAAAATAATGGTACTTTAGGATTAGCCAGGCCAAAGTGTCGAATTTTAAAACTAAATCGCCAAAATTAATCAAAATGAAACATCATTAAACTATCACAACTAGCAGTTTCTTTTAACTTTTTATGATATTTTTAAGTGTAAATAATAAAATGTTGCAATAATAGTCCGATTGGAGAAATTTGCACCTGGCTAATTCCAAAGTACCTTCCCATAAACAAAGCAGACTTTTTCCACTTCCCACAGACAAAGACATATACGCCAATCGCAACAAAAAATTTCAATGGCAACATTTCTCAAAATCACGCCAAGCATATATCATATACTAGGAATTTACCCATGGTACGGCACTTTATTAAAACACACCAACAAACAGCAGTAAATGAAGCAAATCTGGGCAGCAGCTGAATTTGGCAGATTTTTTTTGGTTGCCATGTATGATGCCAAACAACTAAACCAAGCATGATAATCCGTCGCCAAATTTGGCGATTAAAATCAGCAGCCCGGATTCGCTTCATTAACCTAAACAGCAGTGCATCAACAACAGAAAACATACGAAGTATACAGATTTGATGCAGGTCCTCCACACAGCCCGCCAACTTGGTGACTACTCTATAGCATTGGCCATTCACCCAGTTTACAGTACCTGACGACTATCACCCTTTTCGCCGGGAAGGACTTACATCAAATCTGTACCAAAAATGATTAGTACACCCTGGTTAGGATTCCCTAATAATTGGACAACATTTGGTGACCACTTGGCGAGTGATTATGGAATCTCAGCCTATTCTCTCTCAAGAAACTTGAAAAATTAGAAAACTTACCATCCTCGAAGGCTGATAAGCCCCGGGATAAGTAACGAATTTGTCGTTGTCAGCCAGGATGAATACTTAGTGTTACTTCTACCGACAAGATGGTGCTCGACTCTTGTCGAGAGAAATAAAAGCAGCTGGAATAAGCGAATACAAACACAAAAGTTTATTACATGATGCTCATAGTTAAATACACTGTATTTCGATGTTACATTTTAAGAAATACAGAAACAAAATCTTTGACTTTGTAAATAAAATGTAAACACAAATTATGTTAACGATACAGTCACAGTTAAGTTATCCAGCAAGTTTATTTAAAAAAAACTGTTGAAGATTCTGGAATAAAAAATAATATTAAGGACTATAATCAACTTTAAGGTGATTAATTTGTGCTTAAAAATCAACTATTATCCTCTAAAATTAAATTATTTAAGCTGACTGATCCAAATTAACAATACAACAAAAAGAGCACTTGCTATTAGCAAAGCACTGTGCTATTAGTAGCTGTTATTTATAAAATAACAGCAGCTATATTCACTGAAAATAAAATTTAAAGGAAATATTTCACTAATAATTCACTATTCCTATTTCAGTTAAAAGGAACAACCATATTATATGATTAGTAAAGATTTCATAAAAGCTTTTAAATGTATAACAATACACCAATGCTTTTGGTAACAGTTGTTCTACTCAGATACCTCATAAAACAGTAGAATGTGACTTTGAAGTCGATCTCGGGCTGCAGACTTGAAATTCAGATTAAAAACCTCCAAGAAACATAGAAATCATTTTGTGTTTTTAAACAATTTTACAATTTAATGCAGGGATATCATTATGTTCTGCTAATTTTTCGAGTAACATGAAAAATCACTGTTATTTTGAGGACTCTAGTAGCGACCCAGGTTTTCACTGCCGGTAACAGCGAGAATAAAAATTTGCCTTCTTGCTTCGCAGCAGAGTTTCCAAAAGAACACCCTGTGGTTACAACCCTGAGCAGTGGCGTAACTAGAGTTGACCCATGGGGGTGTTACTCTAACCAGTCAACCCCTCCAACATATTACTCCCTTTTGAAAAGTGTCTCATAATATAGGTTAATATAAACAATTTTTTTTTGCAAAACTTCCGAAGGGAAAACTTCATTTAAGAGGCTTAACTTTCAAGGGAAAAACACAATTCAAGAAGAAAAACAGAATTCAGAAAAACACATTACAAAGGAAAAACACACACCCAGAAATTTTTTAAAAATTCATTTCTCAATGTAGTGTTTAAATTCATTTTGAGGCCCTTTGAGTTAGTTCCTAAAGGAACAGCTCCTTTTGAAGGGAAAATTTTTCAGTTCTTCTTGTTTTAGAAACCATCGATGTAATGGGGGGGTTACAACCCCAATAACCCCCCCCCCTCGTTACGCCTATGACCCTGAGACATTCACCCTCCTGAAATATAATATTTTTGACATAATTTGTTTTTAAATAATTCAGCGCATAGAGAAAAAGCCAAACAGAGGGTCCATAACGCTTTAATCATCTCATGGTAAAGAGCATCTTGTCTATGATCATTATCAATTTATCATTAGCAAGAACAAGTTGGTGGTCACAGCTGTGATTGGCTATGACGTGTTCATTTAATCCGTCATTTTCGGACGGGTATTAGAATATTAAGATTCTTTTTCCTTCACCTCAATTCATTCAATCTGTTATTTTCGAATAGAATACTCCAACCTCGGCCAAGCAGAATCTTTTACTCCACCTCTCGTGACTTGGCAAAGAAGGCATGAGTTTTATGAGTAGTGACTATTACTATTACAGTGGATGCGATCCCAGAGCCCCTATCACCCCATGGGCATACCCCATGTTTATTTCAAATTCCATCATCACCTAAGGTCATGGACTCTCTGTTATGGTACTCTAGCTATGATTCAGCCTATCAATAAAAAAACTTTTAAGAAATAAACTTTATCCCAAAAAAGTGCTGAAAAAAATCTACGTGCTTTTCTACATTTTTCTCGTTTGGTGGAACTTGGTAAGATAGCGGGGCTTAAACGAAAAAGCGGGGAACATTCGGCCAGCTGAACAAAGAGGTAAAAAGGCTGGACTGTCCCGCCAAAGTCAGGACGTCTGGTAGGGGTAGCTCTGGTAGCTGGGGGGCGATGCCCCCAACTTTTTGAGAAAATTCCGTTTTTGTACGGGAAAATCATGTTTCCAAAGCCATCAGGGACAGCTTGTTCCCCAAGGTTCCCAGTTTGCACCCCCAGGATCCACCACAAAAATCCGCCCATGGGTAGCCCTAGGAAACGATCCTTCAGCCACGCTTTTCTACTTCGTGCAAAATGATCGAATACGAAATCACCAGCCCCACAGTGGTCAGCAGCCAGTTCTTGTCGATCTTGTACGCTCCCCAAACGGTCAAGGCGGGGCGGAGGTTCTTCAGCTTCAGCATCAGCACCCCCTTCTCTCCGTAGGACATCCCAGGGCAGTGTAGGTCATCCGCAGCGCGTCCCACGGCTTCGAAGGCCTCTCGCACTTGCGCGGCGGGCACTATCAACGCGTAGAACGATATCGCGATGTGCGCCAGAGAAACGCACTTGTACAGGAGCACACTCGTGCCGCCGTTGTGAGTGAGCGTCTGTATGCCGATGAGAGTTTTCGCGAGGAGGGAGATGTAATGCGTCATCACGAAGAAGTTCATCTTGTCGTCCAGGGCCCACACCGCTGACGTCATGCTTTTGTAGACGGAGAAGGAATCTTCCATGGTTGTCGGGTCCATCTTCTTGCTACGCAGAGTTTTCTCGTAGTCCCGGCAGATAGCGCTGAGGACGCTGCAGCAAGAGGCGTACAGGGCCAGCATGAGGTCAGGGAACAGGCTGGTTATGAAGAAACTCGCGGATATGACTAGGAAGAAGATGATCTGGATGACGTACGTCATCTCTCCCCTGTAGAAAGAGGTTTAAATGTGAAAAATCAGCGTTAGAAATTGAAAAAAACATCTCACTGGTCCAGCGAACCAGTGCTCTGATGTAAATCTTCCTGGTCCGTAGCCAATATGACTGGTCCGCCAAATTAAAATAATGATAGACTTTATTTTTTAAGTAAATTCATTCCTATACTCGACAGAAACGTTTCGATCCTGACCCTATGACGTCACTAACAAATAAAGTAGTTCCCAGGGCGGTGTCTGAATTTTGAGTGATATCAAGTATGTCAATTTAAAAATATGATTGTTTGTTGAACCCATGTATATATCTATAGTCTTTTTATCCCGATTTGCTTACCGAATCTCGTCGTAGCAACCCAACATGCTTTCTGTTTACACAATTTCTGCTTACACGTAGTGACGTCATAGGGTCCGGTAACGTTGCTGTCGAGTATTTGGTATAATCCTATTCCTATACGTTCCTATCCTATACGTATCCTAATCCTATACGTATGTCGAGTATAATCCTTTGTAAATATCAATAACTAATAAATACGTTACAATATTTCAATAATTATATCAAATAAAATATTAATAAATAAGTTAAATAGTCTCAAATATTATGATATTGGAGTCTTCAACCAGTGGAGTTATTACTTACTTGATAGTATACATCGAATGTCCACAAAGTAGAGTAAGGAAAACGTACCAGTATTTGATACTTTTGACGCAGAGAACCCCTTAGAGAACGTGAACTACCCCTAGAGAACGTGAACGTTCCCATACTACGTGACCCGTTCAGGGGGAGAGAGAGGTCTTCAAAATACCACGCTTGGTCACAGGGGGAGGGGTGGCGGTTTAGGGTTTCGTCACGTAGTCAAAAAAAATAAACTTGAATAAAAGGAAAAAAAGACTTGTTTTTGTAAATTAAGTTCCTGTAACAATATCTTTACATAAGTTTTTTCTTCTTAATAATATATTTTCCACCTGTCACGTGGAAAGCGCTGTATTAATAAAGACAAATTAAGACAAATTATTATTTTTTTAATTTTCTGTTTGCAACAAATGATTGAAAACCGTATTTATGAATTACTACGTGAAAACTAGAGGGGGTTCTTGGCATATACTACGGGTGGGTCACCAAAGGGGGGAGGGGGTCAAAAATAGTAAAAAATGGGTCACGTAGTATGGGTTCGTTCCCTTACCCTTAGTAAATCAAAATGAGGCACGATTATTGAAGAACTTATCAAACACAATCATCAATACGATTTTTTGATGAATACCTGTAGAGGATGTAGTACATAGTGAACGAAGCGACGTATTCGGTGTTGGTCAAGAGCGCTGCGATTACCGTGAGGTTCATCAGGATCACGATGACGATCGACACGGAGACGAGGAACACCGCTTTTTTCCGGGTCGGCTCCAGTCTTACCCAGTCCGCACCCCGGAGCCGTCCCAGGTTCTGGATCACCCCCGGTATCTCCCTGAGCTGTCGAACGGTGAAGAGGTAAGACACCAGCTCCAGAACCCGCTGAGCTGACACCACCGTGACCGGGTCGCAGTGTTCTGCTAACATCAGGAGATAGACGTTCACCAGGAGCAGATAGACGTCGAAGCAGACGAAGAGGAGAACGGGGTTGCATCTGGAGCGAGGGGTTGGATCATGTCCGATCAGCCTGGAGACGCGGAATATGGGGGAGAACACGCGATTGACTGACATTTTAAGGAAATTCTGGCGTTGACGACTGTTATCTGCAATGAATGAGTACGATTGAATGGATCGTCAGTTTGAAAATGGGAATATTACTGTAGATTTCCGCGTATAGAGCATTTTCAATCACATGACTCGGACTTAACAACGGCCTTAGCAATAGAAGGTTACAGTTTTTTGCCCTGCAGAAGGTTAACAGTTACAGAAAATAGCTGGTCGTTCAATTCTTCTATTGGAGCATTTGCAATCACGTCACAATCGCCATAACAACAGATACCTCGTCACCTAGCAACAGTTAAAAGCCCTACAAAAGATTAACAGTTAAAAGAAAATAACCGGTCGTGACTTCACCTGAAAACACTATAGATAGGCTTACATACGTCCTGGTTTACCCTGGACAGACCTGGGTTTCGTAGGCTGTCCCGGGAAATGTCCTGGGTCCCAAAATGTCCTGGGTTTTCGTAATTTTAAGACTGGACAAAATTTTTTGTGAAATTTTCGATAAAAATTTTCGAACTGCATTTTTTACCTACTTCTACGGCTTCACTTTACTCATATTTAGACTGCTGAAAGGGTCAGACTCTCTATTTGTTTTGTACTGTCAAACACCTTTTAAATATGGAAATTAACTCTGAACTTAATTGTTGTGAATTTTACGATTTAATTAAATCTAACAAAGAATTTTTGAAAAAGTGATGTCAAGTGAAAAGTACAAATGATTAAATAAAGTATGTTATTTCAGTTTGAATGTTTAATTTTTTTTTAGTTTGGGTGTTCATTTAGTATTTAATCTTTGATGGACCGATAGGTCGACAAAGTGTCCTGGGTTGAGCTCAGGAAAATATGGTAAGCCTATATAGAGCATTCACACATGACGTCACGACCCTGTTAACTGCTGGTGGACACACGCCTCTAGCTAAGGCGGTTGCTAGGTGCGGGGGTAACTAAAGTGATTGGAAATTCTCCAGTAGAAGCATTCGCACAGGATGTCACGACCAGTTATTTTCTTTTAACTGTTAACTGCTGATGGACACACGCCTGTAGCTAAGGCGGTTGCTAGGTGCGGGGGTAACTAAAGTGATTGGAAATTCTCCAGTAGAAGCATTCGCACAGGATGTCACGACCAATTATTTTCTTTAAACTGTTAACTGCTGATGGACACACGCCTGTAGCTAAGGCGGTTGCTAGGTGCTGGGGTAACTAAAGCGATTGGAAATTCTCCAGTAGAAGCATTCGCACAGGATGTCACGACCAGTTATTTTCTTTTAACTGTTAACTGCTGGTGGACACACGCCTGTAGCTAAGGCGGTTGCTAGGTGCGGGGGTAACTAAAGTGATTGGAAATTCTCCAGTAGAAGCATTTGCACAGGATGTCACGACCAGTTATTTTCTTTTAACTGTTAACTGCTGATGGACACACGCCTGTAGCTAAGGCGGTTGCTAGGTGCGGGGGTAACTAAAGCGATTGGAAATTCTCCAGTAGAAGCATTCGCACAGGATGTCACGACCAGTTATTTTCTTTTAACTGTTAACTGCTGGTGGACACACGCCTGTAGCTAAGGCGGTTGCTAGGTGCGGGGGTAACTAAAGTGATTGGAAATTCTCCAGTATAAGCATTCGCACAGGATGTCACGACCAGTTATTTTCTTTTAACTGTTAACTGCTGGTGGACACACGCCTGTAGCTAAGGCGGTTGCTAGGTGCGGGGGTAACTAAAGCGATTGGAAATTCTCCAGTAGAAGCATTCGCACAGGATGTCACGACCAGTTATTTTCTTTTAACTGTTAACTGCTGGTGGACACACGCCTGTAGCTAAGGCGGTTGCTAGGTGCTGGGGTAACTAAAGTGATTGGAAATTCTCCAGTAGAAGCATTCGCACAGGATGTCACGACCAGTTATTTTCTTTTAACTGTTAACTGCTGATGGACACACGCCTGTAACTAAGGCGGTTGCTAGGTGCGGGGGTAACTAAAGCGATTGGAAATTCTCCAGTAGAAGCATTCGCACAGGATATCAGGACCAGTTATTTTCTTTTAACTGTTAACTGCTGGTGGAGACGCACCTGTGTTGCTAGGGGCAAGTCACGTGATTGCAAATGCTCCATAAGCCGAGAATTGTTTGGAAAAATTTCCGATTCAAAAGTGGGGGTGTCGGCTTACACGCGGATCTCGAGAGTTTGAAAAAAATATATTTACTAACGGAATTAACGCCTCGTGATCATACCTACTAAAATAACATATCGGCTGGGGCAGGGGCGTAGCCAGGATTTTCCAGAGTGAAATGGGGTCCAGTGTGAAAATTTAATTGAATTTGATTAATTTTTGCGTTATTAGTGGAATTAATTATTCTCAAATTATTATAATTACACCTATATATTAATTAATGGTTAATAATTTATAAGTAATTAGTATAATATATTTAAGATTAAGTACTAATTTTTAATCCCTAGATCAGGGGTTCTCAAACTTTCCAGCATCACGACCCACTTTTTATAAACAAACTCTAACGCGACCCACCTCATCTTTTAGTTAATTTTCCCATACCCCCTAATTTGACTCTTAAAAACAGGGTTTTAACTCGTTTTTTTGGTAATCTGGGATAAATTGCAATTACAACATCATTTCCTAAGGAAATTCGTAAATTCAAAAACTTGTCGCGACCCACCAACAACTGACAGTCGACGACCCACCAGTGGGTCGCGACCCACAGTTTGAGAACTGCTCTAGATAGTTCAATTCTAAGTTTTCATCACCAAAAAAATGATGTTTTTCTCAACGTAAAAATTTCTTTACAAATATTATTAGCTTAATGTAAAACATTCGTGGTTATTATAGAAATTCAAGTACAAAAGGGGGGTTTGGGGGTCCTCCCTCAGAAAATTTTTGGAAATTTGACCCTTAAAAACAGCATTTTTACCCATGTTATCGGGGATTTCCCCCCGGTAAATTTTAAGAGTTTAACAAGCAAAAAAGTGCTTTCCAGGCTCTTTAAGGTCAGGTCAAAGGGGGGGGGGTTCCGGGCCCGGGAACCCACCCCCTTTGATACGTCCTTGGGCTGGGGTGCTTACGCCAATAGAAATACAGTGGAAGCTCTTATAGCGACCTGCTCTTATAAAAATACTCTCTTATAAAGACCCAAAAATTAGTCTCTATAAGAGCACTTTTGTGCTCTTATAAAGACTAATCTTCGAATCGATTCAGCTTTATCAGAGTATGACAAACAACGCCAAGTAACGATCGCATCTTTTTCTCGCTTGCTTTCGCCCGGGGTAACCGGCCACAATCCCAAACGAAACCTTTCGCTACCTAATGTCCTTGTTGATTTTAGACTTTAAAATTTATTAGCGTATTCATTTATCTTTCTTTATTTCCAATTTTTTTACTTATATTTAAGACATAAATTTTTCAAATTGCATGCAGATGCAGGTGAAATTGGTGAAATAAATTTTGTTAAGAATCAGACCTTTCTAAGGAAGCTAAGCTATGCAATAAATTAATATCAAAATCAAAATTTAAAAAGCAAGTATTTATACTCTGTAAAATATTGATCTTAAACTTTGTATAAATTAAAATAAAAGCAAAAAAAAGGTAATATAACATGAAATTGGAAGTATCAAGACTTCCTAAAATAAGAAATAATTGTTTAAAGTGAGGAAAGATCAATTGGATGATTCGAACTGTGTTCTAAATCCCAATGATATACGTTTTCAGGTTGAGATTTCCTCCAGACTTTATAAATTAGTCTACTAAAAATACATTTTTGAGGGAATCGAGTCCACCTTCCCGAAAAGCATCAAAATTGATAGTTTAGCTTAACGAGTTTATTGCTTTTAAACGAGTGATATTCTACACTCGAGTGTATCACTCGAAGTTTGCTCTTATAGCGACAAAAAACTCGGTACGGATTAATTACGCTATAAGAACTTCCACTGTATTTGAAAAATGGATTCATAAATGATTATGCAAAATACATACGTTTCCAAGTAGAAGTAATACACTTATGGAAAACTTAGTCACCACTCATATAATCAAATACTTTAATCAGAGTATAAATACCTTTTGAAGATGAACCTGAAAGCCCAGCTTATTTTGAACTCGCAAGATCTAACCCGAATCGGTAGTATCTCTACCTCTTTACATTGCCCTGCGCCAAAGTAATATAAAGTTACACTCATCATTTTAAGAGAAGTCAGAAATTTCAATAAAACTAATTTTTACTTTAACTGTTAGTGGTATATTCGGAGGTCTATGGTTAGTGGGAAAAGTTTTTCTGAATGTTCTAATTCACTCTTTGTTCTTGTTTCGAGATTAAAACTAAATTTTTTATTTCACTTCTTAATGGATAATTTCACGCAATTGTGACTCGGGAATAAAACACTAGGCATAAACTACAGTTTCAGTAAATATAAATTTATTTCATCTGATACGAATCTAAAATTTGAAAAATATTTCCTGCTATATCATTATTTACTGATGATGAGCTCCCGAGTCCCAGAAATTATTGAGTTGATCATTGTTGCCAAGACAACGAATCTAACAGAAATTTATTGTTATTTATTCTTGGTTTGGAGTTCTTATTTAGTTTGAATAATTGAGAGCTGAGAAGAAAATTGGAAAAATATTACATCGTTGTTTAGTATAATAAAGGAGTAAATAAGAGTTATTATTTCTTCTGACTTTTTTAGTTTCAATTAGGGCGTGGTGACAAATACAACGATGAAAAATATTCCGATCAAAAAATAAAACTAGCGCCAAAGAATCGTTCACACCTCGCCAAAACCGCCAAACTAATTTTTCGAGGATAAGCGTTCTCTTTGGTATTTTTCAGATTAATCGAGGTATCTATTCGTTGGTAATTTGGCAAACTTTCACTTGTCAAAAATTATTCATATTTTTTAATGCAAAAATATTACTCAAAAAATAATAATAATAACAGATAATCATTAAAATTACGATCACCTGTGATGATTAAAATGTGTTTTTTTTCTGATCGCCTTACGGTGATCCGTTATTCATCCCGGTTTTCATGAAAATGCCTTTTTTTGAATTTTAAAAAGGTTCCGATTATACTGAAGTTATCAAATATCATATTTGAACCTCCAAGAAGGAAAATGTTTAATGCTCACCGGTTATTGAAATCCTTAAAGTGCAGAAGCATTCTACTTCTATCATATGCAGCAAATATGTTCTTTGTTAATTAGTCACTAAGAACATATTTAATTACTATCATCCTAAATTAATTTATTGCACGATAAAAATTTTAAATATTTATAAAAATAAATATTTAAAAAGAAGTGGTGATTATTTAATAATGGAGTTGTAGTTATTTCTATAATAAAAAGAGGAACTTCGCAAGCTATATTATATTGGGATCGGAGAGGGGGGCACATTTGAACAAGGCCAGGATATCAGCTAGTTTATTATAATAAAATCAAGTAGAAATAAATCATCACAGATCTATTCATAAAAATACCTCTTTATTACAAATTGACTAGTGAACTTAAGTAGAAAAGTTACACATAAAAACATGCATACAAATTTATGATACAAATATATATATTCACTGGCAATTAGCAAAACCAATATTACTATTAAATATAGTAAATCAATTTTACCTATATCAAATACTGAAGTTTCCAATGCACTATATTTACCTAGGTATAAGCATTTGGACTTTTCATTTAAGTACTTTAGATACCTACTTCTTAGGTAAATTAAAATATCGTGTTTGTCCATTATTAGTTCCGTTGCAATTTTAATTTCACTAAGAGTCTTAAACGAATACAAATGAACAAATAGAAATATACAAACTATGCCATAACCAACCAACCAACAAGTTTTTGAACTGCCCAACATATTCGATTCATGGCCTTTAAAAGATGAAAATTAAAATTAAAAAAAAATAATAATAATGAAGAAGATTCCTTGGTTCGATCATACGGATCGATGTTCTTCAATATCGTTGGCTTACAGGAGAAGGCATTAAATCACTTCTGGCTTAACTACTCTCTATGACTTTAAGCCAAATTTGGCGATATCCTTTCATTTTATTTTTTACCGTGCAATTTCCCTAGTACACAAATAATGCTTTTCTGCTTGGAAAGATTTTGAAAATCCGCTCTCTTGAAATTCTCCAAAAGTGCCTTAGTGCCTTTTCTTGTAAGCCGACGATATATTGTAAAGCATTTGTATTAGAGGCTCCAAAATGCATGAATCAATGCAGGGACACAATCATACTTCCTACTACTATACTGCCGTTCTAAGCGAAAGTGCACATAAACTAGTTTTCTTATAAATTCACTATCTTTCCCGATTGGCGCGTTTTTTTATTTGGCGAGAATGCATCTCGCTACTTCCTAGCCTCTCCAAGGATTGTCAAAATTTTGAACAAAGCCCTTAACTATCAAAATTGAAAGCAAATTAAAGTTGTTTTGTAAAATTAAAATTCCTATCAATTTAAAAATATTTAAACAACAATAGAATAGTTTAAAACTCATTGTGCTGTCTAACTTCAATTTATATTAGAACACTATAACCGGAATATGCGAGTCCCTACAACTGCAGCTGAAATGCTGTGTCCTGTGTAATTTTATTTGCTGAAAGCTGCATCTTGTTTTCCTTGTCTTGTGCCTTATTGTCGTTCTGTTTCTGAAAGACATTTATTTAAACACAAGGACAATATTCAATTTTTTAAAAAATCCGAGTGAGTGTCTCCATAAATTTGTAATTGAACCCTGTTTGCCTTAAAGATATACCCATTTCGGACTCCAACGCAGTTCAACGCCACAGCCGATAATAGAGGCTTTTTTGGGTGTAGCCAATATTTAATCTAAGAAGGATTGTTTACACAGAATGTTTACACAGAATTGTTTACACAGAATGGAAAATCTGACAAATACTTTTTTGGCGATATTTTTCTCAAAGTAAATCTGTCTAAAATTGCCTTTATGTGCACTTTCGCTTAGGACGGCAGTATATTCCCTACTAGTTTATGTAAACAAACGTTGAGGACTGAGTTTTACTAGGTTTATAAAAACGTCTTAAGTTAGTTGTCTAATAAAAAAGAAAGCCTACACTGTAGACTGACTTTATTGACAACAGAGGAGAAATAAGCTGAGAACAAGCGAAGGAAGTACTCTACTAGACAGCAACGTTTCTTGAACCCAGTACGTCACAAATGCGGAAGGAGAAATCGGTAAACACAAAGCCTGTTGGGTTGCTAGGAGGAGTTTCGGTACAAATGGTGATTGAAAAGCACTGTACATACATGGATTTAACAAAACCTTCATATATTTTTAAGTTGACGTTCTTCATTTCACTCAAAATTCAGACACCACGATGGGAACTACTTTGTGTTTTAGTGACGTCATAGGGTCAACTTAAGTTGCTGTCTAGTATAGTTCCCAGCTGCAATGTTCGAATTTACAGTGAAATTAATCGAATGCGCCAGTCAATAAGAGCTTGAAAGCGACCCAACAGACGATCTGTTAATTCAGTTTTTCTTCGTGACGTCATTGTCAAAAAACGTTGCAATCAAGTATTATTGATAGTCTGGTCCTAGTAGCACAGCTCATACTAAATATGTCGAGCTTACGTAACTGCAACTATAAGTAAAAGAAGTTTGGCCACACATGACAAAAATTGGACGAATCTTGAAAGTTTGTGAAGACTGGCAAATAACTACTATTTGGGAATGGGAATATTGTAATTTCAGAAAAAAAATAGCCCTTTTCAATATAGTAAGAAAATATCTAACTTTTAGGAGAGAGTATTATATACTGAACCTTGCAAACGTTGAGTATAAAACAATAATTCTCGGTGAGACAGTTTCAGGTGGTCCCCTGAAATATTGAATCTTTTTGCAAGAAATGCAAAATAATTTTCAATTTCAAGTCTTAAGTATTAGAGGGATAGAAATGAATTACGAATCCAATATCTTTGGAAATTTTCAAGAGTGTACTTTCACCATAAGAAGAAAATCAGTGGCATACAATAAGGGTTTCATTAATTAGGCTAAGTGCACACTAGGGACTTTTGTCACGGTGAGACAAAATTGTCACCCTGGCTATTGCAACAAGTTAGAGTGCGCGCACTAGGCGACGAGACTCTTGGCCGATTGCCAAGAATTTCTTCATAGAGATCCATTGTTTTCGAGTGACAGTTTTGATACTAGTGATACTGGTCGCCGTGACTTAAGTCTCTAGTGCGCGCTTAGCCTTAGTGTATGGTGGACCGTCATTGATTTGATGAGGCATCTAGTGGTCCTTGGGGATGAAAAGGTTGAGAAGCACTGGTATAAAAGATCATGGAATTCACACCCTGAGAAAGACGTCATTTTGTGAGTCTCAGGGATCACCGGGAGACCTTATATCCCCTGAAATTCATGCTTTAGAAAGCTCTATAAGAATACATCCCTTTTACCTATTTAAGGTATGGATTAATACAAGCCGCGTTCACAAGAGCCATTCTACCGGAGGAAAGGTGGAGAAAACTGGTTCTTCTTCCACCGCTCTCCCTACGCTAGGGAAAAAGCCACCTGACAATCGGTTTGAAATTCTCCCCTGGGCTATAGCAGGAGGAAAGGTTTTAATTGGATCAACCTCCTGTAGACGGCGCTCTCCGCTCGCTTCCCATAATGCATTTCTACGATCTCGCTCGCTTGACACGTGATTCTTTCTACTGGTAGGACGAGTGCTCTTGTGAACGGACTATTCAATTTTCCACACGGCTGGTTTTCGGAGATCCCTTTTCCCCTACTTCTTTAGGTCTTTCTCCGGTTGAACAGGTTGGCTCTCGTGAACGCGGCTGCAGACACAAATCTTAAGAACACTCGGTTGTTCTTCAAGAAGCAAGATCACAGTTTAATAGTCGTATTACTCAGGTAAACTTCGTTGTCTTTCATGACCGTCTGCCTACCGGACGTGTCGTATATGTCGTTCTGACGACACATGGTAGGCGGGTCTAAAGGCAGTGACAACGACGCGTACGTAATGCCACTCCCGTTGTCATCAGGAATGGGCGGTAACTCCCGGAGCTTGATCGGTTCCAAGTCCACCTCGTCCAGGAGGCGGTTCGGTTCAAGCTCCTCCCCTTCCGCTGTGGGAGGCGGGGCTCCAGTTCGGGCTTTCACCAATCGCGAGCGCCGTTTCTCCTCCAGGTCGACGCTCGCGTACACGACCTCGCTCTGGACGGTGGTGGGAACAGGGGGCGGGGTCGCCTTCTTGACTCCGCCTATTTCTTCGTAGATGCAGCTGGAAGAGGAGTGGCCCGAGTCGTTGGTGGACGGGGATTGGTGGCGGCGCGGGAAGAGGACGGTCGAGAGGAGGGAGGGGCTCTTGGAGGAGGACCGTGTCTCCGCGGGGATCGTGGCGTAGAAGGCGTCGTTTTCGTAAGGCTGACCCGAAGACGGAGTTGTCTCCTTGGATGGTATGGAGTCAGCGCTGTGCTGACTGACGACCTTTTCTTTTTTTCTAAAAAGAAAAAACAATTAACTGTACAGTAAACACTAAACACCCAAATAAAGGTCTTACTACTGAATTTTCGAGTCGCATTCAGAAACTTTAACACGAAGATGAAACGAAACGATAACGACACGAGAGAGTTCAAGCGATCATCAAAACGAGAGATATTTCAAACTTCGCAGCTCTCGTCCGCCATATTGTTCCCAGATTCGAACCGTATTCCGATTGCTTTTACACTTTTTGTGCTCCGTTAAATAGTTCCAAAAAATCTAGAACAGCTACTAAGGGGCCATTCATTAATTACGTAAGGATGATTTTGGCAAATTTTGACCCCCCTCCTACCCCCATGTAAGGGTACGTAAGATTTTTCAAACCCCTCCTCCCTATTCTTACGTAAGATTCCATTTCGTTTTTCAAAATAATAAAATGTTAGAAAAGAATTAGTTACACTAAAACTCTCAGTTTGACGTAAATCAAAGATTTTTATTTTTCAACAGCTTCGATAATTACCGAGATCGTCAGTTTTTCTGGGGTTATTCAATAGTAATTTGATTAGAATAATTGGAATTTGTTTACATTAACTTGGAAAATCTTACGTAAGAATGAGTTTGATCCCCCCACCCACCAAGTAAGGGTATGTAGAGATTTTTCCAACTCCCCCTCCCCCTCGGGACCCTTACGTAATTAATGAATGGCCCCTAATTACCAAAAAAAAGTCCTCAGACAGAGGTATCATGATTGTTTGAAATTTACTTCACTCTAGAGCACCCGGAATGCCGGATTCTGCCCGGAATGCTGGATTAAACGTAGAGAAATCCTAATAAGGATCTCTTTGAAACTGATAAATAGGAAGTCAACACTATCGCGTGACAATTAAATTAAATTATATACGTTTTATTATTTTGTACAAAAAGTGGTGATTTATTACTCATTTTTTACATGATTCTTAACAAATGATAAATCCTCCCATCTCAACCCTCACAGAGTGTTCCCCTTCCTCAAAAACAATCCCCTCAATACAGAATCCTCACATTTCCCTCAAAGAGGAACAAGAGAGGATAAGGATGCAAGGGAGTTAGAAACGAATCGTAAGTTTGAAAAAAGGGAATTAGTTAAAACAAATATTATGGCAAATTGACATTTTTTGTGCTCAAAACAATCTCCAAGCTTCGCTCTTTACTAGACAGCAACGTTTTCTGACCCTATATGACGTCACTACGCGGAAGCAGAAACTGCGTAAACAGAAAGTCTTTGGGGTTGCTAGGAGGAGTTTCGGTACCGAAATCGTGATAAAAAGACGCTATATATAAATGCGTTTAACAAAATAATTATATTTTTAAATGGTCGTTCTTCATTTAACTCGAAATTCAGACACCGCGCTGATAACTTCTACTTTTCACTTTTGTGCTGTAAACTAAGCAGAAATGTAATTTTATTGTCGATTAAATTGGTTTTTGAGATTTTTTTCAGCTGAAATTATTATGTTTGAAAAAGGGAAAGAAAATAAATGTATAAATCACCTTTTTCCCAACTATGCAGTATTTTTAAATATACTTAGGGGCCGCTCAAATATTACGTAAGAACCTAAGGGGGAGGGGATTTTCTATTCGCTTATTTTTCCTGACAAGGGGGAGTATGAGTGATAACCTAAGATTTTCCGAACACTGCATTTTCGATAATCTCTTGTTTCTTGCTTAAATAATTTCAAAATTCAAACAAAAATAAATTTCACAAAAAAAAAATTGAACTAAGAAAAAACATCAAGCATTTTCCACAAGGAAAGTTTTATTAAGGATAGGTTAAAGGGTTCACGGAGAACAATGAATTTTAGAAATATAAGTATTATTAACGATTTTGTACCAAAAAAATAAGAAAGGGGGGGGGGTTGAACAATTTCTTGCGTAATTACGAGAGGGGGTTGCGGTTTGCTTATCTTTGCTGACAAAGGGGTAGGGGGTCAAAAATGACTAAAAACTTGCATACGTAATATTTGAATGGTCCCTTAAAAACTTTTTCAGTATTTTAAATAGGGTCTGAACTTTCAGTAAAAAATTGGTGGTTAGACCACGGCTTCTAGATACTATACAGTGACTTATACAGGCTAGTCGAGATACGGAAATCATTAAAATTCCAGTATTATAGTATCTAGTAAGCCGTGGGTAGACAATGATTCACTTACCTCTTTAATAGCAACACTAAAATCACAGCGATAACGAGCAAAAACACGACAATGGTCATTCCAATGACGATTCCTGAAAATGAGAAAATTTTAGTTTGAAGATAATTGAAGAGATTTTTTTTCTATTAATTTTCAATAAACCATAAATAATTCTGTAAAAAAAAAATCTTGTTCTTGTTATAGAAATACAGCTGATAATGTTTCAGATATGATATGGTACGTGTATAATAAATAGGCTATAGTGTGTTTCGATGTAAATTCAAGAAAAATTTCAGATTTTATACACTTTTTTTGATTTCATAACAAACACTATCACTTCACTAACTAAAGTATAGAGCATTTTCAATCACATGACTCGGACCTAACAACGGCCTTAGCAACAGAAAATGTTACAGTTTTTTGCCCTACAGAGGTTAACAGTTACAGAAAATGACTGGCCGTGGAATTCTTCTATTGGAGCATTTGCAATCACGTGACCCCATACCTAAAAACCGCCTTAGCAACAGATAAACAACGGCCTTAGCAACAGTTAAAAGCCCTACAGAAGGTACACAGTTAAAAGAAAATAACCGGTTGTGACGTCACCTGAAAACACTCTATGGTTCCTTAATGGTGCGTGCATGTGTGTGTGTATTTTTAAGGTGAAAACTTTTGAAAATTAGTTTTTTGTCAAGAAAGCATCGAAGAACACAAAATTTATTTTTAAAGTATTTTTTCATTATCTTGCACTACTAAAGGAATCAACTAAATTGTTTTCATATGAATTGATAAAAAATAAAGGATGGTTTTATCACCACTTAACGAAATTATTCTTTCATATCGTAAACATCAACGACAATCTTTCTTTTTTTTTAAGTCATTTTCACCTAAAAGCCGAAAATCGTAATTCCAAATCTATTTGATAAAAGCTAAACAATCCTTATTTTTGTAGAAACGTCTATTTTCGTCAAACTTATACCAGATTACAACTTTTCTTGACAATGGCGTCACGACGAGCGGAAGAAAAACTGAGTTAACACATCAGTGAGTTCACATTGGCTAGCACGTTCAATTCTAAATGAATGTACTACTTCACAAAAAAATTGAAAATACATAATATTTCAAGAAAATTGTGACCCTAAAAACGCAATATATATGCATGGATTTAACAATCTAATCACATTTATAAAGTAACGTGCCTATCGAAATTCGGATACTCGATACTAAGAAAAGCAGAACGGCATTGTGGTAACGATATATGGTTAGAAGGATTGCCTGTATTAGATATGCAACAACACAGTATTGAACTATTATATTCAGTAAAAGCTGCATTATAATGACTTATCTTCAAAAGAAAATTGAAGACATCATCATTACCTTAATTGCGCTAAAGTCACAGTGATATCACTGGAGCATTACAAAAATAATCGAACTGATTTACTAAAATTTTATTATTTTTATTTCTAGTGGTGACTTTCACCAGCCACATAAAATACAAACTTAATGGACATCAATAATTTTGAAACCGATAGGATTTACGTTTTACAACAGTAGAAGAAAGTCACTTAAAACCCACATACAATTGGGATTCGACTCATTTACTTATAAAAGTTTCTTAAAAGCTGAACAGCGTTCAAGATGAACGGAATTTCAATTAAATCTTAAACGTAGCTTTACCGAATTCGATGAGAAGATGAACAGAGAGGATTGTGCATAAAGATATCAAAATTGCTCTCACCTGTTGGAATTTCACTCTGTTCATCCACTAGCCCCAGATTTGACACTCCTAAAAAGAATAAAAACTGTTATCGAAGATTTTGAATGGACAATTTAAAATACTACATGGTAATAGTGATGGTTTAACCACGGCTTACTAGATACTTATATGTACAGGGTAGCCGAGTACGGAAATCATTGCAAATCCAGATGGCAATACTGGACCAACTGGCAAAGCATATCCACTGTGTTGAAGGCGGTGGGTGATATAGATAGGTCTTGTAGCGCTCCAAGCGGGAAAAGTTGTCAAATGGTTTTCATTGTTTAAAACTCGGCTAGCCTGTATAAGTATCTAGTAAGCCGTGGTTTAACAGTTTAACTGGAACTTTCAAAATCTCTAAAACAAGAATAAATGGAGAGAAAGACCTGAAACTTTACCTGAAGACTTATAAAGAGGGAAAACGAATGGCAAAAGGAAAAAAATCCGTATAAGGGTCGTATTCTGAAAGACAAACACGTAGATCGACCCGAGAGTTGCAAACGGGAACTCCGAAGCTCTCGTCCGCCATATTGTTCCAAAATTTGTATCGTATGTGGATTACTTTTACGCTTTTTGTGGTCCGTTAAATAGTTCAAAACAAATCTAGAGCAGCTACTAATTATCAAAAAAAAGTTCCTTACACCATTTCAGTTTAATTTTACTCGACTGCAACTTTTCCTGACCCTATGACGTCACTAACAAACAAAGTAGTTTCCAGCGCAGTGTCTGAATTATTTTGAGTGAAATTAAGAAGGTCAATTTAAAAATATGATTATTTTGTTACACCCATGTATATATTACGGGCAATGTGATAAATTCAGTGGAATTTATGAATGAAATTTATCACTTTGGCCGCCTCCACTTCGGGCATTTTTAATAATGCCCGATTAATCACTTTGCCCATAACATATATATTACGGGCAATGTGATAAATCAGGGCATTATTAATAATGCCCGCGTATTTTGGGCACAGTGATAAATTCTCATTGATAAAATGCCATTGAATTTATCACATTGCCCGCCTTAACTTCGGGTATTATTAATAACGCCCGGTTTATCACTTTGCCCGTAACATATAGTACTATATATATATCGCGATTTGCGTACTACCGAAACTGCTCCTTCTAGCAACCCAACAGGCTTTCTGTTTTCGCAGTTTCTGCTTCTTCGTGGTGACGTCATATGGTCAGGAAACCTTGCTGTCGAGTATAGTTGTATCACACTGTATAATTCCCCTGTAGATCTCAATGTACTATGTATACTGACCATGTGCCTGACACTCGATGTCGGGCTGGGTCCAGGTTCCGTCTTCTCTGCACAGAACCGTTTGCTGTAGTTCCCCGCACCGCAGCAAGGCGGCGCTGCCGTAGCTAGTGCCGTTTACCAGTTCGTACTCCTCGGACGAATGGCGAGGGAGAGGAAGGCCACACTCCACCGCTGCAAGAAAAGTAAGAGAATTCATTGGGGATCATTATATCCCTTATATGTCCCTTATTATTATATCCTATCGCTACCTCAGAGCTACAGTGGGACATCTTCCACGCTACCTCAGAGCAACAGTGGGACATCTTCCACGCTACCTCAGAGCAACAGTGGAATATCTTCCACGCTACCTCAGAGCAACAGTGGAATATCTTCAACGCTACCTCAGAGCAACAGTGGAATATCTTCCACGCTACCTCAGAGCTACAGTGGGACATCTTCCACGCTACCTCAGAGCAACAGTGGAATATCTTCCAACGTGTGGACACTGGACATGGAAGATGTACCACTGTTGCTCTGAGGTAGCGTGGAAGATGTCCCACTGTAGCTCTGAGGTAGCGATATATATTTATTATTACCTCATTACATCCCTAAGAAAAATAATTCCGAAGGCCTTAGGGGAACACAAGGGAAAGTCCATAAATTTCGTGAGGTGGTTTTTTTTTAATTGTAGACCCCTCCCTCCCCCTTGGTGTGATTCAGTGAGATTTTGCTGGACCCCCTCCCCCCTCAAATTCTCACATGAGATCCTGGGCACCCATATGTTTGAATTCAGGAGGGGGTCCAAGAAAAATTTTTGCAAGTTAGCCAGTCAAGCCCAAGCAAGTCAACCCCGCCAAGTTTCTTTTTAAGGGGGTTGGTTGATAATTATTTCAAAGGGACCCCTCACGAGATTTTAATGCAAAATATTTTGTAAAAAAATACTGGAGTTTCAAGCAAAAAAGGGTGTCTAAGAGTCCTCCCAAAAAAAAAAGTTTTGAAATTTTATTCTTAAAAGTTGTTTTAACTCATTTGGGTAACTTCTAAAATAGGATCGCTCCTACGCCGAGCCGCAAAATTTCAAGTCAGAAACTAAAAGGAGGATTTTACGTAACTTTTCCGGTGCAAGGGGGGGGGACCCGGGCTCCCCTTTGCCCTTGCTATAACTTTTTAGTAAATGAATTTCTTTGATATGATCTACCCACATTTGTTTCGTCTTATCAGCATCACACTTAACATACTGATTGCAAAAGCTTTGATACAAATCCATGTTGAAATCCAAAACATGAACTCAGCGAACTCAGCTAATGGACAATTCCCGTATTTTTTAAAAATAGAAGTAAAGCCCTTTTTCCTGTAAAACAAACTTTTAATTTCAAAAATCAGTATTAAAAGTTTCAAAAAAAATTATTAAATTAGATATTGGAATATAAAAATAGCCAAATTTGAATTGACCTCGAAACGCTCATGACGTCAAGTGGTATGAAATGTATGAAAAACACTGGTAACAACCAATAATGAATTTTCTTGATTGGCTGTTACTACTGTTTTTCTTACCACTTGACGTCACAAAACTATTTGTGACGTAGCAGCCGTTTTCGTGCCCTTTTTAAAAGACGAACTTCGAAATTAAATAAAAAAAATAACTTAGCATCAGAATCAAAAAATTTTTGCGACAAAATTTCTTTTTCAACCATGTCTATAAAATAAAAAAAACAATAAAAAAAATGCGGGAATTGTCCATTGAGACTTTCAGTCACATGTTAAGAAACAGCTCTGCTTATAGCCTCACTAAGTGAGGCTGGTTAATGTCCATGTAAGAAAACTTAGTAAAAATATTTTCTAAGAGGAAAAAATTCCATCTTTACCTTTACAAGTAATGTTATTCTCGCTCCACAGACCGTCTAGTCCGCAGACCAGGGGCTCTCCTTGGTGTTGGTAGCCGTAGTCACAGGACACGTTGACCGTGGAACCTAGGACAGGTGTGTCCCCTCGGCGACTGGAATAGACCAGGCGGCCGTGCGGAACTCCTCTTAGCAATGGACATATCACCTCTAAAAAATAAATGAATCTGTTTGTAGAAAAGATCCAGTTTGTTATCTTGCTCACCACTAAAATATATTAACTTTAAAATTTTATAAATTGCGTACAAACTTAAAAGCAAGCTTCGCTTGCTGATGGATTCAAGAACCTATAAAATTAGAGATTGCGTACAAACTGATAAATTCCGGGACTCAAATCCTGTCAACAAATATCCTTTTTCCACTACTGCAATTTCTCAACGATTCCAGCCTCCGTGATCCCCATTGCTCCTCCCACTATCTCCCTGGCTCAAGTGGCGCACCAATCAGAAAGCTGTATTTCACAACAGACATCCAATCGACTCTTTCCCTGTCCAAAGTGCATTTTGAACTCATACCATACATTTTTCCTGCAAATTCATGAAATTTAATTGATTTAATGCTAATGTTCGCTCTATTTTTCTGTCACATTGTATTGCTGTCTGTATTGTATCACTGTATTGCTGTCACAAATCGTGCCCAAATTCCTAATTCTGTTATAGAAACTCACCATCAATTATCAAGCTACTCTCGAGTAATTTGTTGGTCCTCGACCTTTTTCTTTTCTTCAGTGTGTTCTCGTCCCCCCTCTACCCTCTTTTCTTCTTTATTGGCATCACGGCATTTGACTAGCTTTGGCAAGAAAACTACACTTTCTATTCATATACAGAAGAAAGAAAATTTACGGTTTCACCTGTATTAGATGGTCTAGCAGGCGCATGGCCGTAACTAGACTTAGTTTCGGGAGGGGTTTTGACTTCAAATTAATTCTGAGGTACCTCCTTACGAGTACTTTCATACAATAAGTTTTAGATAACTTACACGTTGAATTTAAATTTTGTTGCACTAAATTTCAAAATAATGTTTACAATGTTAATCCCTAGTTAAATTGGGGAGTATGGTGGGTCCTCCTCCTGAAAAAGTTTGGAAATTCATCCCTCAAAATAGTGTTTTAGCTCAATTTGAGACCATTTGTATTGCATTCAAAGAGCATAATGTTAAGAATGTTAAAAAAAACAGTATACAGGGTGATTCAGAAATAATCATCAATAATTGAGGGGGAGGTAGAGGGGCCCTAGACAAGCATATTTCGAATAGGGATGGTGGGGCGCATCCTTACCGTTAAAGAGCTAGGACCTAATGTAGTGCGAGTGCATTTCAAAAGGCCGTTTTTAGAAGGCCCGTGTGACGAAACAAAACATAATAAAATGAAAAACATTATTGCATGAGGTACAGGAGTATCCGTACTACTTAAATCCTCAATGTGATAGAAATTGGACTACTTGCTAAACCTTGGGATGAGTTTTAAAACGCGCAATATTAATCTTTTAGCCAAAGAATGAGTTCCCTTAATGGTATTTAGAAAAATGATGATAGGGGAAGGAATTTTCAATGATCATACAGTTTCAGTGATCAATGTGTGATCATTGAAAATTCCATCCCCGATTATCATTTTTCTAAATACCATTAAGGGAACTCATACCTGCCAACTTTTGAAAACTTGCATCAGTAAAACTTTTTGCATAACGTTACAAACCTACAATTTGAATTGCTTCAAACAAAAAAAGGTACAGATTACAGATTGATGCATTATTAGATTATTACCTAAATGATTTTTATTAAGTATTTAAAATTTTCACATAATTGAAGAAAATTTGTTTGCTTAAATTTATAAGTATCTTGTACCCTTTTTCCCAAACCATTTGATTTAAATTTCTGTTTGGAATCAATTTCAGATAAAATGTTATGATTATAGCTTTTATAAAATTTTTTCTAAATTTCCATCAACATTTTCAGTAGCATGTAATAAAGATGAATTTAAATAAGCTTGAGTTGCTACTACTATTCCGCGTTAACAAGCCTCAATGCTAATTGAGGGAGACGCGATGATGAACCACAGGTCCGATCTCGGTAAAGTTTTTTTTTCCGCATTGCGATCGGAACACGGGGGAAGCAAACTTATCGGGGGAGCGCGCGGACGAATCCGAAAAAGATTTGCAAAAAAATTTAAATTTCACTCCATAAAAGAATCAAAATTGATAAAATCGTAAGAGCAGGGATTAGGAGATGGTTTTGAAGTAAAAAGATATTAATTAGAGAAAATCGTTTAGGTTGTGAATGTTTTACATTTTCATGGAAATGCAAAATCCGGAAAATTTTCTGATCCCTACCGTAAAACTAGACAGAAATCCGTAAATTTTACGGACAATCCGTAAAAGTTGGCAGGTATGGGAACTCCATTCTTCGGCTAACAGATTAATATTGCACGTTTTATAACTCACCCCACGGTTTAGCAAGTAGTCCAATTTCTATCACATTGAGGATTTAAGTAATACGGATACTCCTGTTGTGTTGCCCAAAAATAGCACATAGTAGATTTCAAAATTTCTAGGGGGTATGGGGGTCCTCCCCCATAAAATTTTTGGAAATTATAGCCTTAAAAGTAGGGTTTTAACTCATTTTTAGACCCTTTTGTTTTTATGTAAAGGCAAAATTTTCAAGGAAAAATACTATAAAAATTGATGTCAAAATTTCGGGAGGGGTTTGAACCCCTAAACCCCCCCTTGCATATGGGCCTGAGCAGGCGAATATCTTGTTCTACTATTACCGGGGCTTTATGTTTACTCAGTTTTTCCTTCTGCGTAGTGAAGTGACGTCAGTATTGATGCAATGTGGTGACCACCTCTCATCTATGCTACACCAAAATCTCTTCAAAAAATCAGACATGAATTTTTTTGAAAAGAAACTACCCAAGCAGCACAAATGTTGAAGATTCGTCCAGTTTTTGGCCAAATATTGTTTACTTCCAGTTGCAGTTACGTAAACTTTACACATTTTGTATGAACTGTGACATGAACATGAATTTTTTCGAAACTAGGACAATGAGGAATTTGCGCAGTTTTTTTAATATTTTTAATGGATACTCCGTGCAAAAATATGCCTTTGTGTTAAATTTCAGGTTGATTTGACAGTTTTTCCAATTAGAAAAAAAATAATAATAGTCTTTTCAGAATGGCGCGTAAACTCGTTGTGACGTCACAGGTCATGCTCTTCGTTTGGAAAGCTTATTATTTCGCTATTTCCCTACTCTTTGGGTCATGGAGAAGGGTAATAAAGTTAATTACAAGTACTTCTAGCTAAAAACACACCTTTACAGGCAATTAAAGCACTATCAAAACAAACTCAACTTCATGACCTGTGACGTAATATCGCGTTTCAAGTCACGTGTGTTTTTTTATCGATTTTTAAATCAAAATATTTAATTTTCTTTTAGCTATTGGAAAATTTCGACCTTATTTTCGAATTCAACGCTCGAAAATCCATTAGAAAGTTTGCAATTTATATAAAAATCTCGCACACGCAAATTCCTCATTGAAGCAAATATACAGAAGGCATACCTCTGCACACGGGTTGAGGGTTGGACCACTGTCCGTCTTGCATGCACTCCCTGGTGGACGGTCCTTCCAGACGGTAACCATAAACGCAACGGTACTCCACGGCACCGGACTGGGTCCGGACGGAGTACGCATGCGCAGGACGCTCAGCCTCGCCGCACTCGTAGCTACCTGCAAAACACAGAGAGCTTTTAAAGACCATGAATATTTTTTAAACACTTTGATTTATTTGGTTGACTTGTTTTGCTGAACGAACGACTCGGTAAAGTTTCAAATTTTGGGCCGTATTCAAAAAGTCGAAACACGTAGAATAATCGAGAAGGGAACGATACGGAAACTGTGAAAAATCTCTCGTACGAGAGATTTTAGACGGAAAGTCCAGAACTCCCGTTTCTTGCCCGTCTCCTCAGAAACGAGTAATTTAGCAGACTCTGCTGAAAAGCAAACCGCGTCATCATTTTACAGTCTTTCGATTAATAGAAACTTAAAAACAGGGAGCCGAAAGCCCATTAAGCCCCGATTATATTAATTAGTAATAGAAGGATTCCAAGTAATCATGTTACAATAATGTTTAATTATATATCTTATTTTATACTTTTTAGTGGTGATTATACTTTATACTTAATATCTTTACAATGACGCTCAATTTTATACGAATGTACTACTAAACTGTCCTACACTGTATGTTGTAGTACACATGTACAGATGGCATAGTTGGAAACACTGAAAGTTTCAACGAAAGTTTTGACGAGGCGGCGCCGTTTGGTAATATCGCCCTTAAAGTTAAAATGCAACAAACTGAAAGTGTGATAAAAATACATGGTAAAAAGCCTCATTTCTCAGAATCAGAACATGATAGGTCAGACTCTTTTTTACTCTAAAACAGTAGTTCCAAACGGGTGGTTCACTGACCGTAGGTGTTCCATGAGAGTCTTGGAAATTGTCCGTGAAGAGACCCGGTAGTAAACAACTAATTTCCAACAAGTAGATATTCGAGTGCATTGAATAAGAAAGAATTTGACTTAAGCTGTTTAATTTGAGGGAATAACACTCACCACTACATTGTTAAAAACATTTTCTAATACTATATATTTAAAATGAAATCGATTCAGCCAAACAGTCATAACCGTCGCTCACTAAATTGCGTTTTGGATTTTGGCAACGGCGCCATAAAATATGAATTTCAATCATTTTGTTAACTTTCCAACTCGAAGGAGCTGTATTGCTTGTCCTTAGTTTCGGTCTTATTGGAATTCGAAGTTTTAATTCGGAGCGCATAAAAAAATGCGGCCCTTTTTCTGATTGCCCCCCCAAACGTATTTCGTTATAGTTAATTCGGAGGGGGGTTAGCAAACCCTCCCTCAACCACCCAAAACTTTGAAAATTCACTAAAATATTGGGCGAAAAAAATGTCTCCAAAACGAGCCAACCTATCTTAAGTAAAACTAGCTTTACTTTTCATGTGTGAACGTAGTTTGAGCAAAGTACTAAATTACCTTTGTTAACGAAGACCTGGATCTCGCACAGACTGAAATAATCGACTCGATGCCGGTTGTCTTCCACGTGGATGTACCGTCCCTCGGCCTCTCCTCCTGCACAGGACAGCTGCAGGGTGGTGGTTGCTGCAAATAGATATATGTCTGCTCAACCAACGTCTCAAAACATTGGGAATATTCAATTAGCGGGAACCATCGCCAAAGGGTCGCCAAAGTCGACGATCTTTTGGCGATGGTTTGTTGCCGAGGCCAAAACACAAGAATGCGCTGGCAGAGAAAAAAATTGAGCAGAATAAAAGTTTATTTTAAGTAACGAAATAACAATGCAGTATAATAACGAGATATGAATAGAATTTACGATTTTATGGGTTTTTTTTTTCAAATTAGAAAGTTACCAATTATTCTATACTCGACAGCAACGTTTCTTGAACCCAGTACGTCAAAAATGCGGAAGGAGAAATCGGTAAACACAAAGCCTGTTGGGTTTGCCAGGAGGAGTTTCGGTACGCAAATCTTGATTGAAAAGCACTATATATACATGGGTATAACCACGGCTTACTAGATACTTATACAGGCTATAGTCCAGTCAAATAGTATTTATTTTGGGAAAAACTTGGGGTAGAAGATATTTTTGGCTATCTGTATGTTTTTTGGGGTGCTGAATCCGAATCTGAGGTTTGCCAACAAAATTTCGTGACGGAACATTGTGAAAATTCGAAAAAATGGCAAAACTTCGCCCCTTTTTTTTGTTTTCTGCCCCTAGAACATTACCTTTGCCCTTCTGAGCTTAACAGTCAATACAAAAAATAAAGAACACTAACCAAGCTACAAAAAAGTCATTTACAACTTTTCTCTCCGAAGCGCAGTTTCGCCGATAGAGCACGTTGAAAAAGGGGCTATTTTCGTTCGATTGGTAGGAAATCCAAAAAATGTCACTAGTATCGCCAAAAATCTGCATTTTTTGGAACATAATACTGTAAAAACTGCTTTAATAATATTCTTCATCAAATCAACCACCTAAAAACTCCAATGATGATTAACTAAATTCATTTTCGTTGCGAGATTTCTCTTACGAACGAAAGTTCTATAGGAGATTATAGTATTTCGATAACTATGTTGCTTCTTCGAGATTACATACAAAAGTGTTCTTTTGACTGTTTTATATGTTTTTCGGGGTGCTGAATCCGTATCTGACGTTTGCCAACAAAATTTCGTGACGGAACTTTGTGAAAATTCGAAAAAATGGCAAGAATTCGCCCCTTTTCGTCGTTTTCTGCCCCTAGAACGTAACCTTTGCACTTCTGAGAAAAACAGGCAATACAAAAATAAAGAACACAAACCAAGCAACAAAAATGGCAATTGAAACTTTTCTCTCAGATGAAGGGTTTAGACGCTAGGGAACGCTTATTATTGGGAAGTTTTTGTTCGATTGGCGGGAAAATCCAAAAAATGTCACTCGTATCACCGAAAAGTGGCCTGTTTTGAAACAGGATACTATTAGAACTACTTTAATAATATCCCAAGTACATGCAATTAATCTTCTTCACACTCTAATGATAATTAATTAAATGCACGATTAATTAATGTTGATATTTTTTAAGCTTATTTCAATAAATGCAGAAAAAAGTTTCATCTTATGAAACCTTTTAGAAAAACAACGGCTTAAAAGTGAAACATTACGTCCAAGCGATTAAATTACTTATATCCATGCACTCTTCTTAACTTCCAGGGTCCTATAAACTATTTAGAATGTTTTTTTTTTTTTACTTAAAACAACTAAAGGTACACTTTAATATGCTGTAGTAAGTAGTGTTGTGTTATAACTCAATTAGTGTTATACTAATCTATTTCTCCTAGAAATGTTGGCTTCATATAATCTGCTCTTACGTTACATAAACGTGGAGTACTAGGTACAATTAGTTATTCCAAAAGTTACATAGCATTCAATTTTTTACCTATTTTCATTGTTTACATTATAGATATCATTTGGACAAAGTCCTTAACAATGAGCATATTGCAAAAATATCCACTTCTTGATATAGCTCGTTTTTTATCGTAACATTAATTAATCGTGCATTTAATTAATTATCATTAGAGTATGAAGAAGATTAATTGCATGTACTTAGGATATTATTAAAGTAGTTCTAATGGTATCCTGTTTCAAAACAGGCCACTTTTCGATGATACGAGTGACATTTTTTGGATTTTCCCGCCAATCGAACAAAAACTTCCCAATAATAAGCGTTCCCTAGCGTCTAAACCCTTCATCTGAGAGAAAAGTTTCAATTGCCATTTTTGTTGCTTGGTTTGTGTTCTTTATTTTTGTATTGCCTGTTTTTCTCAGAAGTGCAAAGGTTACGTTCTAGGGGCAGAAAACGACGAAAAGGGGCGAATTCTTGCCATTTTTTCGAATTTTCACAAAGTTCCGTCACGAAATTTTGTTGGCAAACGTCAGATACGGATTCAGCACCCCGAAAAACATATAAAACAGTCAAAAGAACACTTTTGTATGTAATCTCGAAGAAGCAACATAGTTATCGAAATACTATAATCTCCTATAGAACTTTCGTTCGTAAGAGAAATCTCGCAACGAAAATGAATTTAGTTAATCATCATTGGAGTTTTCAGGTGGTTGATTTGATGAAGAATATTATTAAAGCAGTTTTTACAGTATTATGTTCCAAAAAATGCAGATTTTTGGCGATACTAGTGACATTTTTTGGATTTCCTACCAATCGAACGAAAATAGCCCCTTTTTCAACGTGCTCTATGGCGAAACTGCGCTTCGGAGAGAAAAGTTAAATTGACTTTTTTGTAGCTTTGTTAGTGTTCTTTATTTTTTGTACTGACTGTTAAGCTCAGAAGGGCAAAGGTAATGTTCTAGGGGCAGAAAACGAAAAAAAGGGGCGAATTTTTGCCATTTTTTCGAATTTTCACAATGTTCCGTCACGAAATTTTGTTGGCAAACCTCAGATTCGGATTCAGCACCCCAAAAAACATACAGATAGCGAAAAATATCTTCTACCCCAAGTTTTTCCCAAAATGACCTTATTTGAGCACAATTTGACTGGACTACTAGCCGAGTTTTAAACAATGAAAACCATTTGACAACTTTTCCCGCTTGGAGCGCTACAAGACCTACCTATATCACCCACCGCCTTCAACACTGTGGATATGCTTTGCCAGTTTGTCCAGTATTGCCATCTGGATTTGCAATGATTTCCGTACTCGGCTAGCCTGTATAAGTATCTAGTAAGCCGTGGTTTAACAAAATAATCATATTTTTAAATTGATATTCCTCATTTCAATCAAAATTCAGACACCGCGATGGGAACTGCTTTGTTTGTTAGGGCGAGCGCGCACGGGCGACTTTTGTCACGGTGACAAAGACAAAAACAACGTTGCTAAGGCTGTTGTTAGGGGGGGGGGGAAATAGAAGCATCCAATAGAAGCATTCGCACATAACATCACTGGAGGATAAAAACAACGTTGCTAAGGTTGTTGTTAGGTAAAGTCATGTGATTGAAAATGCTCTATTGTTTTCTAGTTATATTTTTGATACTAGTAATCCTGGTCGCCGTGACTTTGGTCACTCGTGCGCGCCCAGCCTTAGTGACGTCGTAGGCTCAACTTAAGTTGCTCTGATTTAATGCGACAATTTCCTCCGTTGAAAATGAGGAGAGTCCTGTTGCCTTGGCAACAGAAATGTGAACGAGACCTCAACTTGTAATAGACAGACAGAACAGAATCAGAACACCATTATAACCAATAAAAAAGATGAAAAAAATTTCAAAACATTTTGGTTTTACTAAAAATTGAAAGAACAGGATAAAAGACCAAATATTCAAATCAAAAAAAATTTCACCAAAAATACTTTCATTACTTATTTTTACGTTGAAGGTCGAAAAGTGTTCCCGATTCATTCCGTTTTACGATTCTAGATGAATAACTATACTCACTATGAATACTATACTCACCAAATTTCCCGTTGAATGAAGCGCACTTGTGGTATGAAGCAGTAGTGTTGTCTCGCACTTGGATTGCATAGATGGTCAGTTGAGCAGGGTCTAGAAAAAATTGATGGTGTGTCAGTTTAAATTGTGTCATCGAAGAAAAAAGTTTGAAAAATAATCCTGAAAATAACGTCGACTCAGTCGTTAGGGGACATCCATAAATTACGTGAGGTGTTTTTTCCAAAATCTGGACCCCCCCCCCTTGGTGAGATTTAGTGAGATTTTGCTGGACCCCCCCCTCCCCCCCACGTGAGATTTTCTCAACCACTAGTTTTGTTTTATCAGCATAAAAATTACCATCCATCCAGATTGCAAAATCTTGATACAAAAACACTTTGAAATCGAAAACATGATTCTAACTTGTAATTATCACGACTGACTGGCTAATGATTAGCTGTTGTGACTAATCTGAGCACTTTTTTAAACTTGTGCTAAAAAATATTAAAGAAAAAACGTATATTTTCTAAACTAAAAGTTGACGTGAGATTTTAATTGACTCCCCCCTTTCCCCTGGTGAGATTTAGGGAGATTTTCCTGGACCCCCCCTCCCCCCTTTTGACCTCACGTAATTTATGGATGTCCCCTTAAGAGGATTTGGCGTGCAAAAACAGACTGTTTTACAGATTCAGCAAAAAATATTTTGGACACTGTCGTTTGTTGTTAAATAAATTTATTGTTATGTTTGTCCTCCAGCTGCCATGTGACCACTGAGCTATAAAATAACAAACTTATACTAACTATATAATAAGTAATATAATAACGATTTTCATATTGTTAAAGTTTAAGAAGTTTGAATTCTAGTTTTATATATAGCTCAGTGATGATAACACTTAAGCATGTTGCTGTGGTTAGCTGGAGGACTCTTTCTAAAGCTGTTCTGAAAGTTAGATTTTATTTAAATAAAAAGCAAATCCCACTGTATGAGAATAGTTATTTAGTCCTTTATTTTATTTTTTTGATGATTTGGGGGATTCTCAGCTAAAAATATATCGGGGAGGGGTTTCAACCCCTAAACACAGCATTTATTATCTATCCAAGGATTATTATCCTTGGATAGGTAAATCCCCTTTGATTAATCTGCTTTTGACCAGAGAAGTTTTACTGTAACAATAATTCTCTCACCTTGTGAATAGGTCCCCCTGGGCACTGTGATGGCTACAGCCCTGACTCGCTTCCTAGTGCGCATGTCAAACCTGACCCACCTGGGTCGCGACTTGTCGGTGTAGGTGCAAGTGCGAGGGTCACCGTCGATGGCTTTCGAGGCAGGGTACAGGCTCAGAGTCTGCCGAGAAGATGCGAGGTGGTCCACGCTCGACAAACTGCGATCTGCGGGAAGAAAATTATTGTTAACAATCACCAGTATATTAGTTAAATAAAATTTTATAAATTGACGAAAATTAATTATGATATGGCAAGTGCAATAAAATGATTCAAATCTGGTAAAGAGCGCTACAGTCTGCACATTCAGAATTGGCGCCTGAAATGCGATCAATAACGTTCAATAGAATGCTTCATAACGGGCATTAGTACACAGCTTCGGTGACCGATTTTTTTACAGTATTTTAACTACTTCTGTTACGTCTGCCTTGTCATTGCAGAAGAAAATGCTTTCGATGATAATAATTACAAAAGTAACTGTTTCTAATACATTTCGTCTCAGGCGCCAGTGCTAAATGAACAGACTAGATTAAACTAGAATAAATTAGAAGCTGTTGCTTATAAAAAAGGTTTGAAATATTGTAAAAAAGTTTTCGACCAAAAAAAAAAACCTCCCTCAAACATAATGGTTACTTCATTTTTAGCATTTTTGTCGTTGGAAGTATGTATTTATAACTAACGGTTTATTAGGAGTTAGCTATTGCTTCACTTTAGTGTGAGAACACGTATACTAGAGACCCTTTATATAGAGAGACTGGACAAAAGTGTTTTCAGGTGACGTCACGACCAGTTTGCTGTAGGTCAACGCGCTTGTTGCTAAGGCCGTTGCTAGGTCCGAGTCATGTGATTGAAAATGATCTATGGCGCACCGCGAGAATCGATCTTCCTGATGCCATTTCAGTTACAACTTTCCTATACTTAAACATTACGGAATGTTGAAAATTGCTGTTAAAAGTTTTGAAACACACCTAAAGAAGAGCTAAAATGTAAAGAAATAGGTTATTAAAAATTTATTCTAGCTTACTTTCTTTCATAGGCCAAATAAATTTAAAAACTAATTATTTTATTGTTTAACTGGTTGTTGTTGTTACAATAACAACCAGTTAAACAATAAAATAGCGATGGCTAGTACTTTATTGGCATCCGCCGTTGGCTACCAAGACTAGTTAACAATATATTTGTATACAAAATTGAAAAAAAAGTAATACACAACATTTAAGTTGAAACTAGTTTTCTGGCTACTTAGTTCATAAAAATTTTGTTACATACATTCTCCTCGAAAAGAGCTAAAGCATGCTAAATGTTACCTGTGGCAACCCAACGATCACTTTGATTTTTTACAATGCATTTTCTCAAGTGAAAATAAACAAAATGAAAAAAACAACATCATATCGTGTTCGGCATGAATTGCTGAAATTTTTGAAATAGTGTTCTTTGTGATTTTTGAGCAATAAAAAGAGTTAGAAGGGGATGAATTAGCATTACAGTCTATGGAGATCCATGCAGATTGTTAACTGAAATGGCGGCGAATCGTTCATTGTCCAGTCTCTCTATATCAGTGGTTCCCAACCGGTGGTCCGTGAGAGTCTTGGAAGTGGTCCGAGGAGGGACCCGGAAGCACACAAAATTTTTTTTCAATAAATAATAGAAATTTGAATGAATTGAAGAAGAAAAGATTGAATTATCCTACTTAGGGCTGTGTAATTTGTAGGCATAACAGTCACCACTAAATTGTTAATAATTCTCTCTTATATTTAAAATATTTATGAAATTTTGAGTAGAAACTATAAAACATTTATGAAAATAAAAGAACTCTGCCACGATTTTGTGGGTCCAGATTACTTATATCACAACACAACAAAAATTTCGAGTTATCGTGAGATGTAATTAAATTTGTCTTAAAATATAGTTATATTTCAGAGCATTATATAAGTTTTTATGCTTAATTAGAGATAATTAACATTCTGAGGGTGAGAGATTTTAAGGTAGTACAAAAGGTGGTCCGCGGACTAGTTGGGAACCACTGCTCTATATAAAGGGTCTCTAACGTATACCAAGTAAAAACCCTTGCATAGTATTCCCAAAAGACGAGAATACTAGATCGTATCCCCGAAGAAGCTTTCGATTTCTATTTTTACTCCCACACTTGATCCTCTGCCAAGAAGAGGAAGAAACTCTTGGCAGCGAATTCTTCGAAAACGTGTCTCTGATGGACACTGGGTTTATCCTATGTTTTCCCAATCTCCTCGCATATTGCTGTCACAAAGTAATTGTTTTTAGGATTACTAAATTCGTATTCACAGTTAAGCTCTCTAAGATTAAGCTCTTATTATAACGAACACTTAAAATTAACTTTATTAAACTAACTTTAACTAAAATTAACTAATAATTAAACTTTGTTAGAACACTACTTTTAATGATTCAATTAAAAAAAATTTTGTGCATAACCATTATCAAAATTTTTGAAGCCTTTTTTTTATACTGAGTCTTTCTCTTGAAAATTCTGCCATTGCTCGGATGAAACACAAAGGGTCTCAAAATGGAGTTGAAACATTACAATAAAGGCAAATTTTCAACATTTTTCTGAGGAAGGATCCCCAGAACCCCCATGTTTACTTGGAGCTCACATTGCAAAAATGTTGACATTATAAGCAACACTATTTAAGCACTATACTACTTAAATGTATACTATTAAGTGATTCATAAACTTTGCGTATAAATATTCTTTTTAAGGGATAGCTTAGAAATAATCTAACCTATCGGTTATGTTTTTAAAATAAATTACCAAGCCATATACAGACTGAATCCAATATTAATTACTTTAAAAAACTTTGCATTACCTTCATTTTCGATCAAAATAATATCGAGACACTATTTTAATTTGTCAGGTATACATACTTATTTTTATATTAATAATATCTTTGCATACAGAATTTCGCCACCCCCCAGCCGGTTTTTTTCTTCTTCTTTCTTCTTTTTTCGTTCATATTATAAGAAAATTTGTCCCCTTTACTCTTCCATTGTCTTTGATCATTTATTTATTTTTATTTAATCCGTTACCCCATGGACGAGAAATTGCTCCTTTGGGATGAATTGTATGATCAATGTATGTTTATTTTTTCCCTGTCCTATGTTTTATCTATATATATATATATATATATATATATATATATATATATATATATAATTAAGGCAAAATAATTTTTTATACTTAAAACAATCACATAAATGGGCCAGAAACAAAACTTGCAGCAAATTATTATATATATATATATATAACTCATCTTTGAATTTAATCTAGATATTACTGCAAACTTGAAGCAGCGCCAATGCTGCATGCAACAAGAGCATGAATATAATTAAGGCAAAAATTGTGATTGTTCTAATTATTCTAAAAAAATTGATTGTTCTAATTATAAAAAATTATTTTGCCTTAATTATATATATATATATATATATATATATAACTCATCTTAGAATCTTTGAATTTAAACTAGATAAATAATGCAAACTTGAAGCAGCGCCAATGCTGCATGCAACAAGAGCATGAATATAATTAAGGCAAAATAAATTTTTATAATTAAAATAACCACTCAAATGAGCCAGAAACAAAACCCACAACAATTAATAAAAATTAATAAAGTCCACCATACCTCTGTCACTTCATCAGGGGTACCAAACAGAAGCATGGTGGACGGGTCGTTTTCTGTTGGTTGTTGGAGAGTACATACATACAAAATTCCAACCAACCATGGTACCCAAACGACCCTTAACATATACATGAAAATCAAATCCCATAATTAATTTGAACATCAAAAACAACATACCATAATCATAAAGTGAACGAACATAATGCATCAATACCGTGGTAGAGAGCTTATACCAAAAAACTCTCTCTGATGCCATTTTAGGGAAGAGAAACTCCAACTGCCAGTTTGTCAAATATTGATCTCAAAAATCCCAATGGATATAAGTTAGATTCCAACAATTTATACAGCTCTTTTAAATGTTTAATTATGCTAGTATTTCCATTGCAAATAGTTTTAATTCTGTTAATTTGTCCAATAACTGTATTTCTATATATGTTTCTAGAGATATTGGAGTTCCAATATATAAGTTTAACGATATTAAAATTAAAATCATTTCGTTTATCATATATTTCAATACTCACTGCATCATCAACAGAAAAATCAATACTCAAATCCAGAAAGCTGACAATACTTCCATCACTGGTAAGAGCCAAACTTAATTCAACTGGATAGATAGTTTTCAATACTTCCAAAGTTATTGTGCCATTAAACACAATCAGATCATCAACATAGCGAAATATTCCTTGATTAAAATGGTAATTCTCATAGTAGTGTAGAAAAAGGTTGGCTATCAGAGATGAAAAAGATGAACCCTGTGGAATACCACTAACCTGAACAAAACAATTTTCTCCGTTATAAATGAAATTATTATATATGCATACTTTTACCAAAAATTCCCCATCCTCCAAATTGATATCCAGAAAAATCTTATAATCATGAAAATAATGTAATAGTACATCTCTAATTTTGTCCAAAGGTAAGCTTGTGAAAAGATCCTTGAAATCATATGTATCAACTGAGGTGACTTTATTTTCCTTTATAAACTCCAATACTTTTCTATTACTATCAATAATCCAAGTAAATCCATCATTTCTAATACTATTAGATATTGTTTTCAAATACTTAACAAATAAATTACCAGGTTTACACATATAAGTGTCAAAACCGCAGGTAACAAATCTAAATCCCAAAGGTTTCTTATGAAACTTAGGATAAGCAATTAAATATGGTATTTTAATTATATTACATGAAAAATTCAATCTCTTAAGTAGTTTCAAAATCTTTTTTGATGTAATAGTATAACTAGAGGTAACTCTATATGTGTCTGATGCCAATAATTCTCTATCAATCAATTCTAAATAAAACTTCTTGCAAATCAAAGCATAATTATTGGAGGCCTTGTCTATGGGTGTAATGACAAACTTTTCTCTAATACTCGAAATAGCAATATTCAAATCATTAAAAATCAAATCATTCTTGAACCCTGATTTATTATCAATCACAAAATACTTAAACTCGGCAAAAACCTTACATCTCCATTCTGTAAATGATTCCAACGGTAAATTAAACCTTTTTGCTGTTTTTATACAGAATTTGTCAATATCTTCAGAAAATTTATTGAGTGCTTTTTTAACACCCAAAGAAAAAACTGGTCTAAATTTAGTACCCTTTTTCATCAGTTCTCTAAGAGTATTATTATCAACTATATTCAGATCTCCAGTTATGACATGGCCATAATGATCATTTTTAAAAGAAAAATATGCTTCATCCTCACAATGACAAATAGCATTTTTCCTAGCTTTATCTGTATTCCTACAAAAATCATTATAATTGAAAATTCTTCTTCCAAGAGGTTTATCGTACCTAAAACACTTCATTATTTTACATTTTCTATCAGGAAAGCAATAAGACAAATATACAAAGTTTATAACAAAATATAATTTTTCCAAATTCAATAGTTTATCAACATCTATTTTAGATAATCTAAAATTAGTAAGATCAAAAACCAAGATCTTAAAATGTTTACACTTAAAATCAAGTGACTGAAGATACAAATTAAATCTGTAAACCATTACATCCTTCATACCCAAAATATAAGTTTTTATAGGTTTTATATCATAATCCAATTGGAAATTACTTTCATATACATCCAAATTTTCAAATTTAGTATCATCATGATTAATATTCTTTGATCCTCCTCTCTTGAATCTACCAGTTTTTTTGTCATTGATAAAAAATAATTTCGATGCTTGCACATTTGTATGATTTACCTGACTGTTCAAAAAGATGTCATTTAAACCATAAGGCACTAAAGTCCTATGCCTAATAATGTAATAATTTTCTCTATCTAATCTTTCATTCAAGTCTGTTACTGAGTCAAGTATATACAGTTTTGCCTCTTCAAAAGCATGTCTTTTAAAGTGTTCGAATTCTATGTTTACAGAATGACCATGTTTATAGTTTTTTATATTGGATCTATGTAAATTAAATCTAAGGTTCAAAGGATTCGACGTTTGTCCAACATAACCCATACTACAATGTGTACATTTTATATAGTAAATCACATTAGCTGATTTGCAATCCATGCCATCATTATCCACTGTAAAATCACGATCAAACATAGGGCAAGTTTTACACCTCTTATCCCCACAGGGTGTTACCAAACGGTAGTTCAATGATGCATTAGTGCTTGAAAATGGAGGGTAATTTTTTGACGATCCGGGAGGGTCCCCAGTCAAAGGTTTATTAAACCTAACCCTCTCGTACCGAGCTAGTGTGGAAACATCCCCACTATTGCCAGTCGCTAAATTCATATAATTGTGTACCATATTTTAATTTATGAAGAGTGCCATTTCAAGCCAAATATAATATCAAAAAAAAACTCGTAACTAGCCACAAAAGTGAAAATTACTAAATTCAAAACATAAAAACTAAAAAACTCATAACTGGCCATAAAAGTGAAAATTACCAAAGTGCATAACTCAGCGCAAATGCAGCTATAGAGATACCCTTTAATATATAACTCATCTTAGAATCTTTGAATTTAAGATGAGTTGATTTAGATTGAGTTTTTCACTTTTGTGGCTAGTTACGAGTTTTTTTTTGATATTATATTTGGCTTGAAATGGCACTCTTCATAAATTAAAATATGGTACACAATTATATGAATTTAGCGACTGGCAATAGTGGGGATGTTTCCACACTAGCTCGGTACGAGAGGGTTAGGTTTAATAAACCTTTGACTGGGGACCCTCCCGGATCGTCAAAAAATTACCCTCCATTTTCAAGCACTAATAGTGCGGGAGCATTGCACAAAGATTCTGCAATTCCGGCTACCAGTCTGAAATTTGGCACACTTGTTCCTTATGGTATAAGGGTCAGAAAAACACCGGGACCCAAGTTGGGCAACCACCTGGGGGGGAGGAATTCAAGATGGCGTCCAAGATGGCGTCCAAGATGGCGCCGGCATCAAATTCGTCCAATTGCGCGTAATTTAAGTCAATTTTGGGGTTTCCGGCTATGCTAAACTCAAAAATATTAATATAACACAAGTTTTATGACTTCTTGGAGGGGAGGAATTCAAGATGGCGCCCAAAATGGCGCCGAAATCAAATTCGTAAATTTGCGCGTAATTTAAGTATATTTTGGGGTTTTCGGCTATGCTAAATTCAAAAATATTAATCTGACACAAGTAATGAAACCACCGCAGGAGAGGACGAGGGGTGGACGTATCGATGAGGTACCTAGCCCGGAGGGCTTCAAACATCTGTCGACTCGGGCCGCCTTAGGCGGCCTCATATTCTTGGCTGTTCTTGACGCAGGTGGCTGTAGCCACTATAAACTGTCCGAAGACTTGAGAAAATCATTTAGTCAACAGAGCAACTCAACCCACTTTGGAGGTATAAAGGCCGGAAGGCCACCGAGTGCTCTTGATGAGAACCGCAGGAGAGTAGGAATTCAAGATGGCGTCCAAAATGGCGCCAAAATCGAATTCTTCCATTTGCGAGTAATTAAAGTCCATTTTGGGGTTTTTGACTATGCTAAATTCAAAAATATTAATCTTAAAGCTCTAAAATCTTACCCTTTTAAAATTATTCTAAAGGAATTCAAGATGGCGTCAAAAATGGTGCCAAAATCGAATTCGTCCATTTGCGCGTAAATTAAGTCAATTTTGGGGTTTTTGACTATGCTAAATTCAAAAATATTAATCTTAAAGCTCTAATATCTTACCCTTTTAAACTTATGCACTTTTTTTTCATCATAAAAGAAATAATTCATGATGGGGGCCGAAATCGCAATTGACAATAACTCCCGCACTTTTATTCTATTTTTATGGTTCAAAATCTAGAGAAAATGCCTAAAAATGTTACAAACTTACCTTTTTAGTGCAAAAGTCAATATGGCATGCTGATTCTAGAAAAAAGTCCTCACAAAAACTCTATAAGTTGAGAAAATCTATTTAATTACCTTATTTTCATTATTGTTTCAATTTAAGGGGGCGCCGATTTTTAAAAATTACAGGTGTCGCAAACTATGCCAATAAAACAATTAAAAAGAGCCTTATACTCATAAAAATTATGATGAATATGCAGATTAAGAGGTGTCAATACGGACTAGTACAATGGTTTCATGAACTGTTATTTATAAATCAATTTTATTCAATAAAAATCTTGCATTTTTGTGCAGATCTAAGAAAATAGATTGACAGAAAGAGTTGAAGAAAAATATCTGATATCGGTGCCCCTTTAATTCAGTACTTTGAGAATAACTGATTGATTGATTGAACTCAAGCTATTAGACTAAAAAAAACAAAGCTTATTAGAAAAAGCTAATTTTATTCCTTTACACTTAATGTTTTTTACACAACCGTTCATCAGCACCACAACAAAAATGCAACTGACTGACCTCTACAAATACAGTGTCCACAGCAATCGAAAGTCACGTGGGCTGGGGTGTCGAATAGGACGCCAAAAATCGAAAAAAGGAACAATTAAGGGGTCATAAAACGATTTGAGACTGAAATGTCGGATTTCCTACAATTTACGACCAGCATCAAGTACCGCTTTGACAGGGGCCGAAGTCGGATAATCGGCATCTTCGACAAGAAAACGATGGACCACCACCCAAGGAGTTGTGATAAGAAACAAAAAAGTCCACGCATAGAGAACGACTTCCAATACATTCCCTTCTTTCTTTTATGAAAAAATAATTATGTTATACATACCTAGAAAATATCCAAACGCCTTAGTAGGTTTTTCTCAATTCTTGGAAGTCATTGTGAAACTATTGGTTTTTAAATAAAAAAAACATTGGGGGATTAGCCCTTCTGCCAACATTGGGGGCTCAAGCACCCTCAAACCCTATGGAGTCGTATTAAATTAAATAATTTAATAACTGGCAGTGAAATAAACCGGATGACAATATAATACTTACCTTCTTTCATAAGTTCTTAAAAATAGTTTTAAAAAACGCAGAAAGTTTGTGTTGGAGGCATCTGCTAGAACAGAGCTATTGAACTAATGCTGATCCCACTTAAAATTTCAAGGAAGTTATCAGAACAGATATAGGTAAATAGTCGCATAACTCGGCCTCCCTCGAAAATCTCTTTTCTCGCTAGGGACAGCGGCTTATGCTAAAATATGCATTATTTATAATTCATCTGAGATGAAAAAAAAGGAAATGCAATAATTTTAATACTGCAATTTTGCAATACTATTTGAGTTTTCTATGGATAGGTTTGGTTTATAATATAGTAGAAATACTTTGAAATAGGCGAGATAAAGGACGTTTTTGATTTCGAACGCAATCTTGAGATACTTCTTTTTGAAATAAAAAAGAAATAGGGTATAACTTTAAAAGGTTAAGATTTTAGAGTAGTTTTCAGATTAATATTTTTAGATTTAACATAGCCGAAAACCCCAAAATCGACTTAAATTACGCGCAAATGGACGAATTTGATGCCGGCGCCATCTTGGACGCCATCTTGAATTCCTCCCCCCCAGTCGGTTGCCCAACTTGGGTTTGCCCATTTTGGACGCCATCTTGAATTCCTTTAGAATAACTTTAAAAGGGTAAGATTTTAGAGCTTTCAGATTAATATTTTTGAATTTAGCATAGCCGAAAACCCCAAAATATATTTAAATTACGCGCAAATGGACGAATTTGATTTCGGCGCCCTTTTGGACGCCATCTTGAATTCCTTTAGAATAACTTTAAAAAGGTAAGATTTTAGAGCTTTAAGATTAATATTTTTGAATTTAGCATAGTCAAAAACCCCAAAATGGACTTTAATTACTCGCAAATGGAATAATTCGATTTTTGTGCCATTTTAGTCGCCATCTTGAATTCCTACTCCCCTGAGGTGGTTTCATTACTTGTGTCACATTAATATTTTTGAATTTAGCATAGCCGAAAACCCCAAAATATACTTAAATTACGCGCAAATGGACGAATTTGATTTCTGCGCCATTTTGGGCGCCATCTTGAATTCCTCTTCTCCAAGAAGTCACAAAACTTGTGTTATATTAATATTTTTGAGTTTAGCATAGCCGGAAACCCCAAAATTGACTTAAATTACGCGCAATTGGACGAATTTGATGTCGGCGCCATCTTGGACGCCATCTTGAATTCCTCCCCCCCAGGTGGTTGCCCAACTTGGGTCCCGGTGATTTTCTGACCCTTATACCATAAGGAACAAGTGTGCCAAATTTCAGACTGGTAGCCGGAATTGCAGAATCTTTATAGATTCTTGTGCTTTGCTCCCGCACTATAATGCATCATTGAACTACCGTTTGGTAACACCCTGTGGGGATAAGAGGTGTAAAACTTGCCCTATGTTTGATCGTGATTTTACAGTGGATAATGATGGCATGGATTGCAAATCAGCTAATGTGATTTACTATATAAAATGTACACATTGTAGTATGGGTTATGTTGGACAAACGTCGAATCCTTTGAACCTTAGATTTAATTTACATAGATCCAATATAAAAAACTATAAACATGGTCATTCTGTAAACATAGAATTCGAACACTTTAAAAGACATGCTTTTGAAGAGGCAAAACTGTATATACTTGACTCAGTAACAGACTTGAATGAAAGATTAGATAGAGAAAATTATTACATTATTAGGCATAGGACTTTAGTGCCTTATGGTTTAAATGACATCTTTTTGAACAGTCAGGTAAATCATACAAATGTGCAAGCATCGAAATTATTTTTTATCAATGACAAAAAAACTGGTAGATTCAAGAGAGGAGGATCAAAGAATATTAATCATGATGATACTAAATTTGAAAATTTGGATGTATATGAAAGTAATTTCCAATTGGATTATGATATAAAACCTATAAAAACTTATATTTTGGGTATGAAGGATGTAATGGTTTACAGATTTAATTTGTATCTTCAGTCACTTGATTTTAAGTGTAAACATTTTAAGATCTTGGTTTTTGATCTTACTAATTTTAGATTATCTAAAATAGATGTTGATAAACTATTGAATTTGGAAAAATTATATTTTGTTATAAACTTTGTATATTTGTCTTATTGCTTTCCTGATAGAAAATGTAAAATAATGAAGTGTTTTAGGTACGATAAACCTCTTGGAAGAAGAATTTTCAATTATAATGATTTTTGTAGGAATACAGATAAAGCTAGGAAAAATGCTATTTGTCATTGTGAGGATGAAGCATATTTTTCTTTTAAAAATGATCATTATGGCCATGTCATAACTGGAGATCTGAATATAGTTGATAATAATACTCTTAGAGAACTGATGAAAAAGGGTACTAAATTTAGACCAGTTTTTTCTTTGGGTGTTAAAAAAGCACTCAATAAATTTTCTGAAGATATTGACAAATTCTGTATAAAAACAGCAAAAAGGTTTAATTTACCGTTGGAATCATTTACAGAATGGAGATGTAAGGTTTTTGCCGAGTTTAAGTATTTTGTGATTGATAATAAATCAGGGTTCAAGAATGATTTGATTTTTAATGATTTGAATATTGCTATTTCGAGTATTAGAGAAAAGTTTGTCATTACACCCATAGACAAGGCCTCCAATAATTATACTTTGATTTGCAAGAAGTTTTATTTAGAATTGATTGATAGAGAATTATTGGCGTCAGACACATATAGAGTTACCTCTAGTTATACTATTACATCAAAAAAGATTTTGAAACTACTTAAGAGATTGAATTTTTCATGTAATATAATTAAAATACCATATTTAATTGCTTATCCTAAGTTTCATAAGAAACCTTTGGGATTTAGATTTGTTACCTGCGGTTTTGACACTTATATGTGTAAACCTGGTAATTTATTTGTTAAGTATTTGAAAACAATATCTAATAGTATTAGAAATGATGGATTTACTTGGATTATTGATAGTAATAGAAAAGTATTGGAGTTTATAAAGGAAAATAAAGTCACCTCAGTTGATACATATGATTTCAAGGATCTTTTCACAAGCTTACCTTTGGACAAAATTAGAGATGTACTATTACATTATTTTCATGATTATAAGATTTTTCTGGATATCAATTTGGAGGATTGGGAATTTTTGGTAAAAGTATGCATATATAATAATTTCATTTATAACGGAGAAAATTGTTATGTTCAGGTTAGTGGTATTCCACAGCGTTCATCTTTTTCATCTCTGATAGCCAACCTTTTTCTACACTACTATGAGAATTACCATTTTAATCAAGGAATATTTCGCTATGTTGATGATCTGATTGTGTTTAATGGCACAATAACTTTGGAAGTATTGAAAACTATCTATCCAGTTGAATTAAGTTTGGCTCTTACCAGTGATGGAAGTATTGTCAGCTTTCTGGATTTGAGTATTGATTTTTCTGTTGATGATGCAGTGAGTATTGAAATATATGATAAACGAAATGATTTTAATTTTAATATCGTTAAACTTATATATTGGAACTCCAATATCTCTAGAAACATATATAGAAATACAGTTATTGGACAAATTAACAGAATTAAAACTATTTGCAATGGAAATACTAGCATAATTAAACATTTAAAAGAGCTGTATAAATTGTTGGAATCTAACTTATATCCATTGGGATTTTTGAGATCAATATTTGACAAACTGGCAGTTGGAGTTTCTCTTCCCTAAAATGGCATCAGAGAGAGTTTTTTGGTATAAGCTCTCTACCACGGTATTGATGCATTATGTTCGTTCACTTTATGATTATGGTATGTTGTTTTTGATGTTCAAATTAATTATGGGATTTGATTTTCATGTATATGTTAAGGGTCGTTTGGGTACCATGGTTGGTTGGAATTTTGTATGTATGTACTCTCCAACAACCAACAGAAAACGACCCGTCCACCATGCTTCTGTTTGGTACCCCTGATGAAGTGACACAGGTATGGTGGACTTTATTAATTTTTATTAATTGTTGTGGGTTTTGTTTCTGGCTCATTTGAGTGGTTATTTTAATTATAAAAATTTATTTTGCCTTAATTATATATATATATATATATATATATATATATATATATATATATATTTGCATTTTATGCATTTTTTCTTGTTGTTTCTAATAAATTTGAATTGAATTGAATAATGTTGAGTCAAAACCCCTCCCGAAACAAAAGTCTGGTTACGGCCCTGCCTCTCCTATAAAGCATTTTCAATCACATGACTCGGACCTAACAACGGCCTTAGCAACAGAAGGGTTACAGTTTTTTTTTGCCCTACAGAGGTCAACAGTTACAGAAAATGACTAGCCGTGGAATTCTTCTATTGGAGCATTTGCAATCACGTGATCCCATACCAAAAAACCGCCTTAGCAACAGATAAACAACGGCCTTAGCAACAGTTAAAAGCCCTACAGAAGATACACAGTTAAAAGAAAATAACCGGTTGTGATTTCACCTTAAAACTCTCTATTGTATACTACTGTACCACATAAATAGATGTAATTAATATTTTCTTTATCACATTCAAACCCTTCCTGTCAGAGCTGTGTCGAAAGAAGCGTGATATCCTAGTCCGAGCTTGTTTCAGGGAGAAGTCAACATGATACCCTCAGTCTCCCAGGAAGTTCCAGAGAAACGTTTTCGCTCCCACACTTTCTAGTAGCAGGTGTAAATGCGACAAGAGAGATAAAAAAGAAATAAAAGAAAAAGAGAAGAGATGTATTAAAAATGCTCTCCGCCGCAGGCTCTTTCTCTGTAGGAAGTGAGATAGGAGCTTTGTTGGGGAATAAGAAGTAATAAAGTTAAAAAGGTTTTAAAAGTCCACTTCACGGCTTTTTTTAACCAACGTCTCTTTAAGGTTTTGGTGAACCATAACAGTTAGCTTGAAAAAATCCTTTTAATCTACGCAGTAATTTATACAAAAGGGATATAAGTGTAAAGTTACAGTTACATGGACAAAAATGTCGAATTAGCAGAAATATTTACACTCAGAAGCGTCCTTCCACAGGGTCATGGAAGTACTGTGTACCCCTGAAGTAAAGGACTATGCCGAATCAATTGTGACGGCTTACAGTGCCCCAAGCGGGTAAATAAGGATGATAAAATAAATTAAAGGAAAATGTATATAAAAAAAGATTGTTTGCAATATCATGCCGAACGTATAGAAAGAAGTTTCATGAAAACATCTCAAGTATTCGAGGATATAGTATATTATCACGTGAAAATAGCACTTTTTTAGGCCTCAAAAAAGAAAAGTGTAAATTTCTTTGATTCAAATTTGTCTTTACTCAAACTAAAAAAAAACCTCAAAAACTACATAACACTGAAAAACTTTTCAAACAAAAATGGATAAAAATAAACACGCAAAACACTAATATGGATATTTCTCAAAAAATTTACGACGCACAAACAATGAGTTGAAATGAATATAATACGAAAGAGAACAACACGTTTCTTTAATGCAAAACGAAGCGTGGCTGTCGTGGTCAAATTTTGAGTTTAAAATTTTATGAATTTTATTTGTTTAATTATTTAGTGGTGATTATAACTTTTTTTTATGAAGCTGCCTTATTACTCCTTTTGAGTAGAATAACTTAAAATAAAATATCTTTCATGAAGACGCTAATTAAAAATCTAGCAACGGAGAATCATTACTGTCAAGACATAGCATCAAGTTCTCAAAACAGAATCCAAATCGATGCTAAACTAATCGTTGTATGGATGTGACAGAGACATAACAGCTTCCATTGTCTACAAAAAGGTCAATTGCCCCCTGAGGGTACCAAAAGAACTTTTTCTTTTAGTGGACTAGTGACATTTTTACGAACGGAGAACACCTGTTGAAACTTTCCCACCATTGTTCTCTCTTTCACATTTGATAAACTCGTCAAAAGTGGGGGGATTTTTTGCACCGGAAGATGAGGGGGGGTAAAATTGACATCTCGATAATGATTGTTGATTGAGTTAAATGGAGGATGATATTTTTTTTAATGATAAAGGTGGGCTGACTGCTCCAAGATCCCTTTCCTAAAAGTGCAGTCTGTTTGAAGAATAAAAGCAAACTGTGTAAAATCGTGAGCATGTACAAAACAACGCTTAATTTGGCCCAAGAAATTAAAACTTTAAAAAATATACAAATTTGCTTCGCATTACCATAGCCATAACGTCAAACCCATTAGTAAAGCCTTCTATACACGGAAGGTTCTGAGGTGTTTAGAAAGGGGGTATATACTCACCACAGAGAGGCATGGTCCCTGCCCAGGTGCCATCAGGGGCGCAGACGCGCTGCAGGGGCCCTTGCAGGGCGTATCCGTGGGCGCACGTGAAGGAGACTGCCTCCCCTGGGCGATACGTCTCCTTGACCGGGGTGGGCCGCCCGAACGCTGGGGAGCCTGGGTACCCGCACTCCAGCCCTGAAACCAAACGATTTGCTCATCAAACAATCGAAACAAAACGATCAATCCAATTTTTGGCTCTTTAATCTAGCGCAGTGGTTCCCCAAACTATTTTTCTCGTAGAACCCCCAAATTTGTTGCCAAAGATCGCGGAACCCTGAATATTTTTTAATCAACGTCTTTTCAAAATTTAACATCTGCTATTAAATGAAACAAGCCAACTTAATGTTATAAAAGTTGTGATTAAGCGAGTTCCAAGAACCATTAGGGGGAGGGGGGTCCTCCCCCAGAAAATGTTTGGAAATTTGACTATAAAAAGAGGGTTTTAACTCGCTTTGGTACACCTAATCCGAATTTCGGACATACATTTTTAAGATTTTAATACATATTTTTGGTAGGATTTGCATTTTGATGAACTTAATATAAAAAAATATCATTCTTATTTTCTTTAAGGAGATCAAATTTGTCACGCGGTACCCCTAAATTTTTTCGTGGAACCCACTTTGGGAACCACTGATCTAGCGTAACTCTTGTTCTATTTGTCCAAGAAAAATCTATCACCTCTCGTTTTAGAGATAATTTTACGACCTTTAATTTGATGTAAAGTTTGACTATGTCATGGAGTACTACGCCGTATTTGACTAAAGCACTCAAAAGCGAAATATTTTTGGTCTCACCATGCGCATGCGTTAAAATAATAATTAATAATAATAATGTTAATATAAGTTTTAAAGTTATGAATCCCCGCTGGAGCAGTGGCATGATGCTTGCGGCAGTTCCTGGGTTCTGTCCCCAGTTTTTATATTAAAATTCCCAAAAAACAGCAAAAATAATGTCCACACGCATGCGCATTGGATACAAATGTTTAATAAATAAGCACTCGTTATAAATAAGGCGCGGATCCAGCACAGCTTCAAGGGGGGGGGAGCACTATTCCAGACCATCACCTTTTGAGAAAAATGTCAAAATGTTGTGGATTTCCGAAAAAGTATCACTAGATCCCCTTTTGGTACCGCTGGGGGGTATGGGGGTTCACCCCCAGAAAAAATTCTTAAATTTGACTTGTAAAAGTAGGGTTTTAACTCATTTTGAGTACTTTTTTTGGGTCCAGCTCCAGATTACCCCCCCCCCTTGGATCCGTGTCTGATATTTGACCACTTTAACCTACTTTAAAGCAATTCTTTTTGCTGTAACTCCTGGTCCCATGGCTGTCCCATTCTATGGCTTTCTGATTTCATACCTTACAAAGTTGCAAAAAATATGTATAATTTTTTTTTAAAAAAATTCAAGGATACCAACATTGTTTTTTTAAAACTTTTGTCATGAAAATAATTTATTTTATGCACATAGTCAAACTTTATATCAAATTTAAGGTTGTAAAATTATCTTGAAAACGAAATGTGATAGATTTTTCTCGAAGAAATAGAACTGGAGTTACGCAGAAGGTTCATCACATATTACTTAGCTCATTGCTAAAATATTAAAAATTTTAAAACATTGCTCAGAATAAATTCATAATATAGGCATCAAATTGAGCAATATTTATTTAGCCATCAAGCATACAACACACAGATAAAACAAGTTGTAATACAAATATTTCACGGCTGTCATACAATATTTTATTGTTATTTTGATGTAAATTATAATATTGTGTTTCAATTAGATACAGAGGGTTTGATTTTATAACAATAGACTCCGACAATGTAATTAATTTAATAATTAAGGTTAATTTTACAATTAATTAGATAAATAATTAACGTTTTTTGTTTATTTTCTTATTACAGTATCTCTCCGATAACTTTTGCTGTACTTGATCAGGTAGAAATTTTCTTGAGGTATTAAAAAAATTTTCTGCAATGCGTTTACTCAACTTGGGGACATTAGTGCCTTTGGGTTCCTTTTATTAATTTTGGTTTAAAAACTGAAATTTTAACTAGGGAATTTTTCAGAATTTAATTTATTTTGTCGTTTTCGCTGTGGGACGGAATACTTTACTTTATAGCGCAGCCCAACTCTATAACTGTTCTGGTGAGTTGTGTCTCCGCTTGTATTTAACTTTTTAAATTTATTAGATCAGACAAGAGATCCCAATATTTGGGTTTTATTTATGTTTAAATAAACTGTTACAGTGATGCAACCTGTTTGGTTTAAACAATTTCTGATAGTGTACAACAAAAGCTATTATCATTTTATAAATTCATTATTTAATAATCTAACTATTTGAGTGGTGAGTAAGCTCGCTACAACATATCTACCTACTTCTCAATTCACTAGTGTTCGGCAACTAGTGGGCAAAAAATAGTTAACTACTAACTAGTCTGGGAAATTGTAGTTGTAACTAGTAGTTAACTATTTCCCAAAGTAGTTAACTACTAGTTAACTAGTCTATTTAATTTCATAACCTACTTTTGGGCAAAATTCTAATACATCTTTCTAATCTATATCACAAAAAAAGTTTATACTTCGTGCAAAAATGGTCTTTATTTCTGGTTATGGTATTTGAGTACTCTACCTTTGATAAAAATTTTAAATATCTCTTTAAATTTTAAATAAAATTTTTTTTGAAGTAGTTGAAAATTTGAAAGTAGTTTTAACTAGTAGTTAGTTAAAAAAGTAGTTAAACTAATAGTTGAACTACTTTAAACTAAAAGTAGTTAAACTACTAGTTAACTACTAGTTGATCAGTAGTTAACTACTAGTTGCAACTAGTTCTAGTTAACTAGTGCCGAACACTACAATTCACCATACTCGACAGCAATGTTTCTTGAACCCAGTACGTTACAAATGCGAAAGGAGAAATCGGTAAACACGAAGCCTGTTGGGTTGATAGGAGGAGTTTCGGTACGCAAATCGTGATTGAAAAGCACTATATATACATAAGTTTAACAAAATAATCATAGTTTTAAATTGACGTTCTTCATTTCACTCAAAATTCAGACACCGCGATGGGAACTACTTGGTTTATTAGTGACGTCGTAGGCTCAACTTAAGTTGCTGTCTAGTATAGTATAACTGTCACCACAAAAACAACCTTATATGGACATTCCCAAAACCGTTCCACTTTCATCGAAACTCCATTTTCCATCTTTAGCAACAACAAAATTAAAACGTCGAGAAAACGGATGTTACGCAATTTTTGTCCTCTTCAAAATAAGCGGAACCGGCGAAAACGTAACATCCAAAAAAAAATAACAACAAACATCTTTTGTATTCAAGAAACGGTTCTTTTCTCCAGCAAAAGTGGGAAACTGATTAGAACAGGAGCAAAGAACTTCTTCGAGATGCACCCTGACCCAGAAACCCGGATGATCGTTTGGGAAGCAGGTGCTTCTCTGCCCCCACACGGCACGTGGGTTTTCGAGTGGAGTTTTACTCTCGTCGATGACGCTTTCACTGTCACCGTGACTGGAATGCAGAGTGGATTAGGCCCATTGTGGTAGAGACTATTGTTTGAGGAGTAGAATGCCTCTCTAATGCTCTAAAACAGGGGTCTCCAAACTTTTCAGCCCGAGGGCCGCATGAACGATCAAACAGCAGTTTGGGGGTCTACTACATACTCGAGTATTTTCGAGGAAATTTTATTTCGGGAGGGGCCCAAATATCCCCTACGAAAATTAAGTAATTATCAGGCCAATTTTTGCAACGAGGAGGAGACCTGAAATTATCTCTAAGCCCTTTTTATGCATATTTAAGATTCGTTTTACCTTAACTAAAATTCTTAAGATGTCTAATTAACATTTTACTAAGATGCTACTATTCTGCCGTCCTTAGCAAGAAGGGCGCATCTCCGAAAATCAAGATTTTCAGTACAAGCACTTTTCGCCTGAGGATTTCAAGAAATTTCATAGATACGCCCTTTTTCACTAGCGTTTTTATGTACTTTTTCGTACCCATAGGTACATGAATGAGGTATCATAAGGTGCAGAAGACTCCAAAGATTCTAGATATGCAAAAACCTGAAAATCGCCAAAATCCGAGATACGCCCTTCTTGCTAAGGACGGCAGTATTAATCTCTTAAAAAGCGCTTTTTTTATTCTTGAATTTCCATTAACTTATTTTTAAAATTTTAACTTAATAATTGGTGACTAAAACATTTTTAAGTGTTTACTACCTCTATGGTTCACAGCAGTTCTTAATAGGGCCGGACTGGGAATAAATTTCGGCCCGGGCATTTTAAGTCTTAATCACTCCACCGCAGAATAATAGAGAACCAGTAGACTTTTAGACATAACATTTCTAGAAAAACTAATGTAAAGGATCTTGGTATAATTTATGAATCTTGTTTTGGATTTATTTAAGCTTCATATTCAAGACATAATGATAAAAGCTATATAAAAAAACTTGGCCTACTAAAGAGAACAACAAAAAAGTTTAATGATGTCTTTGTCCTTGATAGCTTTTTCAATACAATTGTTCGTCCCACCTTACAATATAACTGTGTAATCTGGAATCCGGTTGGTAAATCCCTCATTTTGTCTATTGAAAAAGTTCAGAATAATTTCCTTCGTTATATAAATTTTAAATTTGATACTTCAATAATGAAAAATATTTCATTAGAAACTAGGAGACGTTTAAGCATATTTATTGTTTTTATAAAGTAATATATAATAATATAGACTGCCCGTCTATATTACAGGAATTCAATTTAATCGTTCCACAATATTTAATATTAAATCAAACAACTTACTTTGAACCTTTCTTTACTAAAAATTACTTGAAAGACCAACCACATTAGTACAATTTATAAAAATAATCAATAATAATAATAATAATAATCAATAAATAATGATATTTTTTGATAGTCTTGTTAAGTTCAGGAGAGATATAATTAATAGTTCACTTTAATTTGTCATCCAGCAATGTCTCTTTGTACTGATATGTCTATTGATGTTCTTTTCTCTGTAAGTTTTATAGTATGAATGTCTTTTAAGTTGTGTTTTCCTTTTATATTCCATTGCATGCATTTTATTGTACCCATGTAACTGGACATTCTGTCTGTTTGGGATACTAAATAAATTATCATAACCGACCCCCAGATTTTGAATGCAGGGCAATTCCACAGTAACTCACGCTACATTTTTTTCAAAATTACAAACTAAAGTAATTTTTTAAAATAGAAATTACTATTATTTTCTTTCTAAAAAAATCATGCATATTGAAATTTATGCTTTTAATTTAAAATAAGTATTGCGAATCTTTTAAAAATTTTAGTTTTTTAAATATTAATTAAAATGGAGTCGTAACTCACGCTACAAGAAAAAGACATGGATTTATTAGTATAAAATTCAAATTTGTTTTTCTGCTTAAATAGTGTTTCAATAATGCTATATGTTTGTCAGGTTTTTGAATATACTTCCCTTATTCTAAAATAGCAAACAATTTTACTGGGAATACTTAAGAAAATAAGAAACTAATTAAAATTTAGAAAGCTGTTCGTAACTCACGCTACAGTACTTCGTAACTCACGCTACATATCGAAAAATAGTTGCTGAAAATCATAAAGAAAACGTCCAGAAATATTACTTGAGAACTTATATTATTGTTGAACTTGTTATTGAACTTATTATATTGAGAACTTATTCATTTATTCATCATAGAACGGAAAATCAGATTATAAAAATAAGAAAATTATCATCAAATATGTGTAAATTTTTAGTATTTTTTGAAAACATCCACAGTTCCAGGAAACATACTAAAATCCGTGTTGTTCGCTCCTTTATTATGGCATTTGGTAAAATTTTAATTATTTGGCCATATTTTGATAGTAGTATTAACTTTTTTAAGTTTTAAAAATTATTCTTTCTGAATTCTTTAACAAATATAAAACTTTTACATCCCCCGTGTTCAGGAGAATTGCAGCATATCGGAAAACTTTTTCCCAACTACCGATTGATGAGAGACTTGTTCTGTTTTGCCTAGCCCTATAGGCCCTAGATTTTGGGTCTCTGAGATGTGAATGTCGTACCTTCAACAAGTCCCGTATAGTGTAAATGCAATGCATTTAGGATATAGTATCTTGAAATGGAGCTACATTATTCTCAAATATTAAAGAGTAGTTTATTATTTTTTTTTTCTAATTCCGGTTTATAATAGGCATATACAAATTCCTTAACTTAGAATTTGACGTTACTGTTATGTTTATAAAAGTCAACAAATAGATAAATTTTTAAATTCAGTTGAATTACCGCAATAATGTATAGTGTGTATGTTACCGAAGGCCGTAACTCACGCTACAATAGTTTTTTAGCTTTAGAACAAAGTAAAACTGGGTATTACTTATATTTAACTTGAATTATAAATTAAGATGCTAAAAATTGAAGAGAATAAAAAATTTGGAAGTTTTTAATGCTTTATTAGATCTGTAATATTACTTAAACCTATTTTTTCGTAACTCACGCTACATGATATAAGCGTTCAGTTAATCATGAATATATATGATAAAATATATTTAAACATTTAATTTCATTTTTACTATAAAGTTTATGAGTATATTTAACAAAAAAAATTGTAAAAACTAATTATATTTTTTTAATTTGCAAAATTAAAGATATCTTTTTCATTAGAAGATTAAACTTTAAAACAAGTAGTTCTAAACATTGACTTTTAGATGCTGACATTCCGATAAAAATTAACTTACACAAAATTTAAACTATGGAAGTACAAATAGATCAATACTGCATAGTTATTCACAAAAATAATTAGAAAATTTTACTTTTTTATTTTTAATGATCATGTCCCTGTTCTATCAAATTGGACGAAGAGATCGCCCTCTCTGTCAAGTTAAATAGATTCGTATACCCTTATCCGAATTACTTTTGAAATGTCTAACTACCATAACACTGGCAGATTTACTAATTTAAATTTCTCTATGAAGTCACGTGCCTTCCATTGTTCATCAATTTTCGTCAAATTATTTTTAAAATTTTAGCTTAATAAGTGGTGACTATAACATTTTTAAGTGCTTACAGCAGTTCTAAATAAGCTATTTTGAAGAGAACATTAATAATCTAGTAGTCATCCCAACAGTTGCACCCAATCAGGTCAGTTCATCACCGAGAACAAACAACTCATTCTTTCACGTTTCCAACATGTCTTTCTCTCAGACCATTAAGTGTCGCACTAATTGTCGACTTTCCCTTCGTTGATATTTAAAAAAAAAACACGTTCCGACTGGTTAGTTTTCTTGATGGCTATCTCGTCTATAAATGAACCGCATATTAAAAAGGAAAGAGCTTGATACAGAACGGAATCATATTTCTAGAAACTGAAATGAAACATCAAGTCAACGTTATTTTGAATTTAGGGGTTGTCCATAAATGATGTTACGCTTGGAGGGAAGGTAAGGGGTACAATATGTAACCAAGGGACAAGGGAGTGAGGGAGGTTATAATAATTCTGACTTCAGAAACTGGCAAATAAACAAAAAATCTAAGCAACATTTTACAAAATTATGAAAATTATACACCCAAAGTAATAGTGTCCTTTGTTAGGTAAAGTGGGGTACACTTCAGATTGAATAAAAATGTCCTAGGATCGGACCAACCTTGTGTTTGACATATTGATGGAAGAAAAGACACATAAAAAAAAGAACAAGAAATAAATAACAACTGGCGTTGGTCAGCTTCTCCAACTGAAGTGCTTTAGGAGGTTGAGAGAAAAACCTTTAGTGCCTGTAGAGAGATTACTCACCACTATATAAATTAGTTCATTTAGTTGGGGTATAAATATTGACAAACTAATACAATGCTTAAGTATACTTTTAATCGTTAGGCTTAGGACCTTCGGATCGGTACCTTCCCGAGGCTCATATGCTAAACAAAAATTATAATTATTTTCAAAATTTCTTTTCCGAATTATCAAGGGTTATTATTCTAATTTTTCTAATTCTTTGCAGTTTAGAGATCCATCAAGTTTAAGATTAATTAAATAACTCTCAGATAGTATCACATTCTTGCAGGACTGCCTATTACCTTAATTTTTTTTTTCGTGTGCAATCGATGAATTCAACGCGATATTGTCTAAGCCGAGTTACTGTTATGTATTACCTAAACAAAAATGAACCAGTATGCTAGAAAACAATAAATTGTTTATGTATTTTTTATTCGTAGTCGAAGGGCATAGAGCAAAAGCCGAACAGTGACTGAACATAGTGACTGAATTCAAATTCGTCGTCATTTAACGATTTAACTGAAAACAAAACCACAAATACCTGATGCTTGGGCCGCATATTTAAGAGAGATCGTCTCGTAAATTGCAAAATCTTTTCTCATTTGTGAATCACTAGTTTTTGTTCCCGCCCACCAATCCGTGCCCGCTTGAATTCTAAGCGGAACTCTTTCTACCCAGGAAGCACGTGACTCACTCATTAGAAACTACGCCTTTAAAGAATATCGACTATTTATGAAAGAAAATGACGTCAGGAAGTTTCGTCACTCTTAATTCCTAATACCTGAGACAGAAGACATATTAAAGAACTTTTATACTATTAATTATATTATATTAAGAACTACTTAAGGTATGGATGAATTATATAGAGTACATTATATGGCTGACTATTTGACTGGTGAGTGTGGGTCAACTGTGGTGAATTATAGTAGTGCCTTCCATTTTGTGTCAAGTAGATTTTTTCACAATTCAGGTAAGGGGACATCCATAAATTACGTGAGGTCAAAAGGGGAGAGGGGGGTCCAGGAAAATCTCACCAAATCTCACCAGGGGGGAGGGGGAGTCAAGTAAAATCTCACATCAACTTTTAGTTTAAAAAATATACGTTTTTTCTTTAATATTTTTTAGCACAAAAGTTTAGAAAAAATGCTCAAATTAGTCACAACAGCTAATCTTTAGCCAGTCAGTCGTGATAATTACAAGTTAGAATCATGTTTTCGATTTCAACGTGTTTTTGTATCAAAATTTTGCAATCTGGATAGTAATTTTTATGCCGATAAAACAAAACTAGTGGTTAAGTAAATCTCACGTGGGGGGAGGGGGTACAGCAAAATCTCACTAAATCTCACCAAGGGGAGAGGGGGGTCCAGATTTTGGAAAAAACACCTCACGAAATTTATGGATGTCCCCTAAGCGAGGAAGCACAAGAGGTTCTTTCTTGGGTAAAGGGGTCCAGGAATAAAAGTTTCTTGAGCTTTGAATATTTAACCTATTCCTTTGTTGTTTGAATTTTATTATGTTTTGTATTTATTAATTTCTAGTTATTTGACGTCATACTTTGAAGAAGAGTATAATTTGTTATATGTGGCATATCATTATAACGTATTTTCATCTCAGTCTTAAATTTTGTTAAAATAGTTTCTAAAGTGGGATTCAAGAATGGATTATGTTTATCACCTTCAAAATTTAATTAACGATGAAAAACGCCACATAGTGAGAGATTGTCACTGTCGTGTTTTGAAGACGACCTGTGAAGGACAAAAACTTTAAATAGTTTTCAAAAATAAGTTAAAATATGGTAATTGGAAGTTTATTCGAACCCCCAACCTTTTGCCCACAATAGCCCATTTTACATTTCGTCTGGCAACTTTTGTCTATGCGTTAGCACTTCAGAATTGCTTCGAGAACCCCATGGGAACCCCCCTTTCCAAGGTGATCCTTGATCATTAGGTAGTCTAAACCAGCGATCGAAATTGGTGGAAATTGGTGGCCACCACCAACAGCTAGGACCATTACGATCAGAAAACCACTGGACCAGTAGTGAAAAAATATCAAACTCCCCAGTTCTAACCGCGTTTTTTTGCGACGAAACTAATTAGAAGTTTTATGTCAATTTGTGCAATATTAACATTTATTCAAGAAAAGTACTTAATGAATAAGATATTTTCAAACTTATTTGTTTATTTAGTTAGTTTTTTGTTTAGTTAAGTTTTTAAAATTAATTATTGGTATTCACTTTAAGTGCATATAGTTACTTTTAAAAAACTGAAACCTGCCCTTTTTAATTTTGCGGGTCATTTTGGTTGAGAACCATCAGTGAGTTATTTTTTCAATTTCTAACACTTGTGTAAACAACCCTAGCATTTTTGTCCATGAGTTTTGAAACAACCTGTAGTGTTCAGATAACAGAAGACTTTTTCAGATTGTTAAAACTAATAGGTAATTCAAATTCAACTCTGAATCCTTGCCATTATTCAGTGTTAAGTTATGGGATTCCTTAATTTCAGAAGTCAGGGGTGTCGGAACCCTTTTTACGTCAAAGTAGCTTTCCACATATTGAAAGTATCTTTTCTCAGGATCTATTATAGATACTAGCTTGTAATTTTTAACATACCTTAATTACATCTATTTCATTACACTGAAGTGAAAATTTGGCAAAAAAAAAATTTTTTTTTTACTTTTTAATTTAATACTTTTACTTATTATCAAAAACCATAAAACACCGTATTTTCGATTTTCTTTTTCTCCAAATCTATAATACATATAGATTTGAAACTTTGAATATAAGTTAATTATATATGTGAAATTATATTGGGGTTAACCATTTGCTAAATTTTTAATTTTTAAAAAAATTTCAGTATATTAAGTAAAAAAGTGATATTCAGCGCATTTTCCCCACAATATATTTCAATAAAAATAAAATTAGGGTTTTTTTTTTTTTTTTTTTTTTTTTTTTTTTTTTTAAATTTTTCACCTCAGTTTATACTAGAGTAGAGAACATAAAGAACAATCAGTAAAAAATTAGATCAATAGAAATAGTAGTTTCTGAGAAATAGAAAATCGAAAGAACGGTGTTTTATGGTTGTTGATAATAAGTAAAAATATTTTAAAAAAGTAAAAAAAAAAAATTTTTTTTTTTTGCCAAATTTTCACTTCAGTGAAATGAAATACATGTAATTAAGGAATGTTAAAAATTACAAGCTGGTATCTATAATAGATCCTGAGAAAAGGTACTTTCAATATGTGGAAAGCTGCGTTGACTTAAAGAGGGTTCCAACACCCCTTTATTTATCATCATTCATTTTCAATATTTAACTACTCTCTACCTATTTAACTTCCAAAGTTTCACCTTAAGGAACATACAAGCGAAAAAAAAAACCTTACGAACCACTTTATTTACATGTTTCGTTTGACTGCAGAAAATTGGCCCATTTGAAAACTGCCCTGTATTCCAAAAGAACATTCTGCTGTTAGGATGTTCTCCGCACATTCTGATGGGAGATGAGCAAGGGGTGTGACAGACAACAAAGGGTTCGTTCGATTTCGTTTTCGTAACCTGCTTTCGCGAAGAAAGAATCAGCGCGGAACGTTGATGGGACGTTCTTTCGACCCCTCTGCAGCAAACGATTGTTTGTAATTATTCAAGGGGAATGTTATTATCGAATATGGAGGGGGCGGTAAGCTTACTACTTGTTGGATAGATGAAATATTAGTAACTGAAATGGTAAAAGTCACCACTTAATAAATTTCAATAATTTATTATATTTAAAACAATATGGAAGAATTGTATCTGCAAGCGTAAACCTTTTGCTATTTATCATTCTTCGCTTAGCCGATGGATTCTGTTTCTCAAATAAATATATTTACTCCTAGACATTAGCAATATTAGCATATGAATTCCTCTAATATTAATTACCATTCTTATCCAAAACGTTCCCTAAAATCCTTATTTCAACGAAATTTTTCAGATCTAAACTAGAAATTTTTCCACATACGTACTAAACTATTTGGCCTGGTGATAATGAGGTATTTGCACGTTTTTTTAATTTTATTATGATAGAGGATGAAAATCCATGAAAAATGACGTAAAAATTATTGAAATCGGAAAACTATTCCCCAAGATATTAATTTTTAAAATTTAGTTTCCAGTATTGGCGGGAAAAACAGAAATTTCGTTATGGCTGCTGTGTGACGTCACAGCGCTTGGACCTGCTATGTTATTGTATGCTTAGCTTGCTTCATTCTGATATTCTTCATAAAGTTTTAACCAAAAAACTATGATATTTTAAAGACACATACAAATATTTTTTATAAAAAGATTGGCGTTTTGTTTTTCAAAAAATATTAATTGGTTTTAGAATTATTAGGATTCAAAGTTTTAATTTTTTCTTTTTCTGGCCGTTCACTAGAGAAACAGACGAGTTTTATGCGTGTTTTGGTTTTATGATAAGTCTGATTTCTTTTATTTTTAACAATTTACTAGTTTCGAGGGCGCTGTGACGTCAAATCCTGTTTTTTGATCACATGACTTTACTAGTGTTTTGGCAAAAATAAAATTGAATTTTAAGTTATTTAAAACATATTTTTGAACTTAAAAATCTGATATTCGAGAATTTTAAACTATAACGTATCAAAAAAGTGTAAAATTAAGCAAATACCTCACTTATGCAAATACCTCATTGTGCTGTTTTTCCATTTTTGCACATCATGGACACGACAACAACACCTTCAGAAAGAAGGTGGTTCAGAAGAAGGAAAGTGGTTCAGAAAGAAGGGTTCTGGTGGTTCATCACCAGAACACGGAAAAAATGCGTAGTTTGGTGGAAAAGGGTAACTTTAGTTCTTTCTTAAATTCAAAAAAAGGAAAGTTTTTGTATTTTGGGGGATAGGATGTACCGACTACTCGGATACTCGGGATCGACATTTTCATTCCTCCCCCTATCTATGCATCGAACTCATATCGTACACAAAGTTCAACATCGCTTGCACCAAAGATTCAAATTGCCCATTTAGTCCAAATTCGGGAGGAGCCGGCCCCCCCCTTTTGGAGTTTTCTTTTAATAATTATAATAATTTTATTTATCTTTTTTAAAAAATACAATTCACAAAAGATAAAAAGTTATCACGCCCCCTTAAGGTACGGTCAGCCAGAAAATCAGCATGGTATCTCTTCAAAAAATCTGCCCTATCTCCCCATTCATGACCCCTCCAACAATAGCGAAGGAGTCCGAAGCCACCCCCCCAGTCAATTAGCAGACCCCCGATAGTGACTTCTCGCTCCTCCCCGAGGGCTGTCTTTTGTTGGAGGGACCATTGAAGGGGGTTGATTGCGGTTTACCTATTGTCCGATAACCAGATACTGCAGACTTTTTGAACAGATACCATACTGATTTTCTGGCTGACCGTGCCCTAAGAGTTCACAGGCGATCTGTCAACTCAATTTTTCTTCCGTTCATTGCTAAGAAAGGTTGCAGTCCAGTAAATAGTTCTATTCTTACAATTATTATCAACCATTCCTCTCCGATGGTTAATGCTAATTGAATCACTTATTTCAGAAACATGTCAAACGCCACTTTTCTTGTTTTGAGATAAACGAGAAAAACTGTATAGAAGCTCACTACATTTTTATGAAGGTGTATAGTAATTTTTTTTCTTAAAGTAGACCTCATTTGGGTATTTTATAGACAAAAAGAATTTCTGATTTTCTGGATGACCGTACCCTTAGGCTGCGGTCAGCCAGAAAATCAGTATGGTATCTGTTCAAAAAATCTGCAGTATCTGGTTATCGGACAATAGGAAAACCGCAATCAACCCCCTTCAATGGTCCCTCCAACAAAAGACAGCCCTCGGGGAGGAGCGAGAAGTCACTATCGGGTGTCTGCTAATTGACTGGGGGGGTGACTTCGGACTCCTTCGCTATTGTTGGAGGGGTCATGAATGGGGAGATAGGGCAGATTTTTTGAAGAGATACCATAGGTTTTTTGGCTGACCGTGCCCTTAGGGCACGGTCAGCCAGAAAATTAGTAGAAGTCACTATCGGGTGTCTGCTAATTGACTGGGGGGGTGACTTCGGACTCCTTCGCTATTGTTGGAGGGGTCATGAATGGGGAGATAGGGCAGATTTTTTGAAGAGATACCATAGGTTTTTTGGCTGACCGTGCCCTTAGGGCACGGTCAGCCAGAAAATCAGTAGAAGTCACTATCGGGTGTCTGCTAATTGACTGGGGGGGTGACTTCGGACTCCTTCGCTATTGTTGGAGGGGTCATGAATGGGGAGATAGGGCAGATTTTTTGAAGAGATACCATAGGTTTTTTGGCTGACCGTGCCCTTAGGGCACGGTCAGCCAGAAAATCAGTAGAAGTCACTATCGGGTGTCTGCTAATTGACTGGGGGGGTGACTTCGGACTCCTTCGCTATTGTTGGAGGGGTCATGAATGGGGAGATAGGGCAGATTTTTTGAAGAGATACCATAGGTTTTCTGGCTGACCGTGCCCTTAGGGGCAGGCGGGGATCCAGCAGGGGGCACTTTTTGAGGATCACCTCAACTTTTGTAGGCAAATAGACAAAAGTTTACTTTCTTTCTATAAAGATCTCTCTAGATCCCCCCCATTAAATTTCTCTCCCAGAAAATTGTAGGGATTTTGACCCTAAATAACTCAATTTTGATCAATAGAGCATTTTCATTCACATGACTCGGACCTAACAACGGCCTTAGCAACAGAAAATGTTACAGTTTTTTGCCCTACAGAGGTTAACAGTTACAGAAAATGACTAGCCGTGGAATTCTTCTATTGGAGCATTTGCAATCACGTGATCCCATTTCAAAAAACCGCCTTAGCAACAGATAAACAACGGCCTTAGCAACAGTTAAAAGCCCTACAGAAGGTACACAGTTAAAAGAAAATAACCGGTTGTGACATCACCTTAAAACACTCTATTGTATACTACTGTACCACATAAATAGATTTAATTACTATTTTCTTTATCACATTCAAACCCTTCCTGTCAGAGCTGTGTAGAGAGAGAAGCGTGATATCCTAGACCGAGCCTGTTTCAGGGAGAAGTCAACATGATACTCTCAGTCTCCCACGAAGTCCCAGTGAAACGTTTTCGCTCCCACACTTTCTAGTAGCAGGTGTAAATGCGACAAGAGAGATAAAAAAAAATAAAAAAAAAGAGAAGAGATATATTCAAAATGCTCTCCGCCGCAGGCTCTTTCTCTGCAGGAAGTGAGATAGGAGCTTTGTGGGGAATAAGAAGTAATAAAGTTAAAAAGACCTCTATACAAACCTCTTGATGAACGAAAAAATTTAAACAATCTAGTTAAAGTGACCCCCTGGGCTTAAAAAAAGGGAAAAGGGAGATAAAAGAGGGTAAAAAGAAGAAAATTACACGTCTTAAATGACTGAAATATTTTTGGTCTTTCTTTTTCCTTTTCAGCCTAAGGACTAAGGAGGGGGCAATTTCCAGAGTGCCCGCCCCCCCCCTTGAATCCGCGCCTGTCTAGGGGGTGCCCAACAGTTTGAGAATCGCTGCCCTAAAGTAAATCCTGCAAAAAATATAATCGTATGATAAAAAAAACCTTCCTCGTGGTCATTAATAGGGATCCTCTTGCTGAATCCCCATTCTCAACGGTTTCGCATGCGGACGTCTTCTCAAAGGTGGGTCATTGGCGTGGAACGGACACGCGATCGGGTCAGCCCCGGATGTGGCCTCTAATTGGTCCCCGAGAAAAAGAGCTTTCTTTCGTTTCAAGAAATGCTTCTGGAGGAAGCGGATTGAAAACCACCGAGTATAACACCTTTGTTAGCAGTTTGCTTTCACAGCTAGGTTTGGGGGGAAAAAAACCTGGTTGAAGTTGAAAACAAGGCTGTCTAGAGTTTTCTTCTGAATGCGAACAATTTTGCTGCGGAAATGATTTTTGGGAGAGTACCTAAAATTGTGTCGCTGAGACAAAAAGGGGTCTAGAGGCTCATTCACACTGGTTCACTTTCACTGTTCATCCTGAGTGATTCACTCATGTGAATCATTTGCATAGAAAAGTTGTTTGCTGTTTCTAATGCCACTATACTAGACAGCAACGTTTCTTGAACCCAGTACGTCACAAATGCCGAAGGAGAAATCGGTAAACACGAAGCCTGTTGGGTTGTTAGGAGGAGTTTCGGTAGGCAAATCGTGATTGAAAAGCACTTATAATATACATGGGTTTAACAAACTAATCATATTTTTAAATTGACGTTCTTCATTTCACTCAAAATTCAGACACCGCGATGGGAACTACTTTGTTTGTTAATAGTGACGTCGTAGGGTCAACTTGAGTTGCTGTCTAGTATAGGAATATCCAAGCTCCATCCGCAAAGCGTACAGGATTTAAGGCAAAGGGGGTGCGGCTCCTGAGAAAGCGAGGTCCATGAATGGCAGGAGTCCGACTTACGCCTCGGATGATATATTTAGATGCTGCCACCATCTATCACCACCTCCACAATTTTGCCATGTCTCTGAAGGGGAGGGAATTATTCTCCAGACGACCTGGACCCATGGTAAACTGGGCCAAGACCGACCACAGATCTTCCGGACCCACAGATTTCACGAGCACGTATTCCGCATTATACTCGGTGGGTCTTTAGCGGTGTCGGGAACCGAACCGTCCCAGTCTTATGATTCTATCACAGGTTAAAGTTATCAAACATTAAAAAAAGATAAGTGCTACAATATTTGCAGTAGGATCTTTTTTTTTAATAAGTGCGAGATTAAAAGTTCGACATACGCTGAACGAAGTCCGGACACAGGTTGCACTTCATGGAAGAAGAAAAATAACCCCCACTTTATCTAATCTTTAAAAAAATATTACTAAGTAAAGAACTGATTTCGATTTTAAAAAAATACTGTGGGTTATTTACAGAGATTAGGTAATGATGAGTGGAATCATATGCTTTTCTGATGTTCTGATTCTGAGTATGTTCTGATTTAATAAATACATATTCGATTCCTCTTGGGGATCCATAATTTTAATAAAGAAGGAATAAAGTCATGAACAAATTAAATTTGTCCATTAGTTTTGGATGTAACCTGATCAGACATGTATCATGATGATGTATCATGATCAGACATGAAAAAGTATTTTAAATTATTATTAGTATTTTTAGGGTATTTCAGGAGGGCACTTTGAAAAACTTTTTAAGAGTCCGTATTAGGCCATATAGTCCAGGTTTTAGCCCTTTCTCTGTGACCCATCTTAGGGTCTGTCCCTATGGTTTTCCCCCCTTAGTCACACTCTTTTACTCGTCTGTAACCCCACATAGGGTTTAAAAATAAGTTCTAACACTTCTTTTTAAGGCAAAATTTTAAAAATTATTGGAGAGGAACCCCAGAACAGTCATCTTTACTCGGAGCTCGCACAATTATGACATTAAAGGGAGCTAAGATGCTAAGATATTAATCCAACTGTAAATAATTGTTCTTAGATCTTTACGCTTAAAAGGTCCTAAAACCCAAAATTTAACGGCGAAAATTTTTAATCTTCAGTAAATATTTAAACCCGAATTAAATAATCTTACTTTCTGAGTGGTGAGTATAATACAAAAGTACTCGCAATGTAATATAGTAGGACCTTTAAAATTATTTTGAGTCAACCTCCCCTTCGACACAAAAGTCTGGTTACGGGGCTGAGCAACTCTATAATAATAACGTTAAAGGTTTGAATATATAACTATGCATAAAAATAAAAAATCCTGCCACGCTGCCACCAGTTCCACCCACATATCCAATCTTTCATGCCCATCTCCAATCCTTTTTAACTCATGATTAAAAACGTCTCTCAAGTGCAACTTTTTCATTACACCACCGAAATAACTCCTCGATAGACGGACTCGAACGACTTTCGAACAGTTCTCTCAACAGATTCCCCGACCATGAAATCAAATAAAAGATCCCCGTACAATTGTTCCATTTTACCCTTTGTAGAATGGCCTTCCGGATTAGGAACGGATCTATTTCAAGGAGGTATTCTTCGAGGGCACAACCGTATGACGGACCCCTTTACTACCCACTGGAGGGGTCACTGCCACGATAAAAGAACTTTTTGTTTCGTGGTGGCCAGTACTAATTAAATATCTCGGTTCACTGTTCTGATAGAACTTGACCCTGTTTGAAGTTATGGATCGAAACACACCGATCAGCCACCACTAAAAGTATAATAAGTTTACCTGGTGTTTATAAATATTTTTAATGAGTCCGAGGAATGTTCAAAAAAATTACATTCCATTAAAATAAAGGATTAAAAAGATGAATTTCAAGAAGAAAAAAAAGCAAGCAAATTTCTAGGCAGTATATTTTTCAGTTCATTAAGAAGTTTACCACGGTTTAAGGGGACTCAGTACCAAAATTTGGCCAAAATATCGATTTTGAGATTTTTGGTTATTAATATAGTTTATACTCCTAAAATTAATTCTCCAAAATTTCAAACCGATTGGTTTATTCTAAGTTTAAAAAAAATGGGTTTTTCAAAAGCACTTTTAGCTTTTTTTTTAGTTTTGGTTTCGAAATTTTTAGTTTATATCAGTTTATATGGTTTAATAACACATATTTTTTTATAAACTGAATCAAAATTGTTTGTGGTTACTTTAATCACAATTTATGCTTGTTTAGAAACATGTAGCGCTTGTTTTATACTTTTGAACTTTTTTCATCAGTTGCAATCTGAAAATATCATATTTTTCGCGTATTTTTAAAAATAATTCAATTTTGACACCTATTTAAGTGTTTTATATTAATTTATTTATCTGTTATAAAGTAACTAACATTATTTGTGCGTTACGTTCCGAAAATTAATTTTTGAAGAAAAAAATACATTTTTTCCCGTTACTCATATTTATCTCCTTCTCGCTTAAATTTCAAAAATATTAATTAAAACAGTACATTTTAATGTTTAATAATGTTAATAAGCATCATAAGAAAGAGTAAAAAAATAATTGAGGCGTTATTTTAGTGTTTAAAATTGTTTTCATTGTTTTGAAATTTTTGAATTGGTTTTTCTCAAAACATGGTTTTATTAGATTCAAATCCCTAAAGCTTTTTTCCTATTAGACCAAATGGTATGAAACTTGATATTTATGTTCTATAGGCTAGTTATATTAAATGTAACTTGCGAAATTCTGCATTTTTGGCCCGAGTTATTTTTTACACTTCATAATAAAGCAAATATCTTAAGATTTTCTCGTTTTTGAAGAAGAAACACCAAAAAAATTTTTTTTCTTAAAAACTACTACGAATATCCTTAATCCCCCTCATAGAATTATAACACATAATATAAAGTACGTATTAGTGAAAACAGAATGAGAAAAAATTAAAAATAACGGAGGAGTAGCATTTTGAAATTATGTAAAATTTTGGACATTTTGTTTAATTTTTCAAAAAATAAATTTTTTTTTGATGATTTTCTGCTTAATATTGTAATATAAGGTAGCAATAGATAATTTAGCACTCTTAAAGAAAGAAAAATCCCAAATACAGAGGAAAAAAATTTTTTGGTACTGAGTCCCCTTAAAAAGGAAAAATAATCTGGTATTGACACGAGTTTAAGGATAAGTGTTTTATGAAACTTCCAGCGCACAAAGGTGCATTTGGATCCACGTATCACATACCTACACTCAAAACTACCAGCTTTCTTGTCGATGGTTCAATGAGACGAAGTTTCATGGAATCATCTGTCCACGGGACGAGAATTCGGGATCAAAAATACCGTATCCCCACCTGCATCCTACCTTTTTAACTATTTTAATTTCAAAATTGCAGCTCAGCTACGGCTCCTATCACTGGTTATCCGGCTTATTATTTCTTGTATTTTCCTTTTAAAGTGTTATTATTAGGATAATTTCTCAACATAAAGTATATAATATATTTTATATTGTGTTTGCACATAATCCCCTATTCTCTGTTAATTTCTCGTCTTATTCTAGGTTTCTTTGTTCTCCCCCTTAATTTCCTTCAAAATATTCCTTTATCCCAGGAACCAATGCATTCATGTATTCACTTCGATTCCCAAATATATTTTTCCTTGTTATAATTTATTCTTTTAATAGAGTGTTTTCAGGTGACGTCACAACACACATTTTCTTTTAACTGTGTACCTTCTGTAGGGCTCTTAACAGTTGCTAAAGCCGTTGTTTATCTGTTGCTAAGGCGGTTTTTAGGTATGGGATCACGTGATCGCAAATGCTCCAATAGAAGAATTCCACGACTAGTCATTTTCTGTAACTGTTAACCTCTGTAGGGCAAAAAACTGTAACATCTTCTGTTGCTAAGGCAGTTGTTAGGTCCGAGTCATGTGATTGAAAATGCTCTATACTAGTTTTTCTATTTCTGAAGATTTTTGCAAAAACCATTGATGGATATTTTTTTTCTTGAGAAGAAAATAAATATATTTAACAGAAAATCGCTATTTAGTCAATGATGAATCGGAAAATGTATAGCCGAAGCTCATTAACTGTAACTGCCGGGCCGTTTCTCGAACCACTTCCAAGACTCTCAGGGAACACCAATGGACAACTTGCACCTGTTAGGAAATAGCCGAATTTTGAACTATATCGATAGATTTGTCTTCTCAAATGTTGGAAAACATCAATTTTTACTCATTTTGTTTCTTAAATATTTTATCATTTAAGTTTAAAATTACCTAAAAATCACGTGATCCCAAAACGCTATAGAGCATTCGCACATGACGTCACTTGGAGGACAAAAATAACGTTGCTAAGGCTGTTGTTAGGGGCGGGAAATAGAAGCATCCAATAGAAGCATTCGCACATGACAACACTGGAGGATAAAAACAAAGTTGCTAAGGCCGTTGTTAGGTAAAGTCATGTGATTGAAAATGCTCTATTTGACGTCACTGGGCCCGATGCAAAAGTTCATCGCTAGTTCACAGGAGCGGTGGTATGGCCCAAGTTTTGACAAGTGATCAAGGTATAAGTTGAAACGATTGGTTTAAGAACTTAAAAAAAAAACACCACTGAAACACCACCTTACATCCGAAGCACCACAAATGTTCAAGATTTGCCCAATTTTTGTCATTTATGGGCAAATTTCGTTTACTTCTATTTACAGTTACGTAAACTTGACATATATGTCTGGAACCAAAGACGATTGTAAAGCTGGACTTGGTTTACTCAGATGTCGTGTCGTAGGTAACGGGTTTTCTTCATTCAAGAATTAAGAGAATTGTCGCTGCTATATTGACATTTAAATTGTGATTTTACTACCAAAAAATAAGGTCACCACTTTTTTTAACAAACAAAATTTAATATATATTTTGAAATAACCAGTTTAGAGGTCAATACGCCGATAGAGAGCGGAGCGAGAAATAAAGGGCCCCTTATCTGTGCAGTGCGAATAGGGTGTAAGGAATTCCGTTTCGGGAATCCGAAGCGTTACCTTTGAATGTTCTCCAAACAGTTTCAAAATGAGATAAAACACTATTTTAAAAGGGCAAATTTCAAAAATCTTTCTCGGGGGGAACCCCCAGTCCCCCTCGAAATTTAGCCGTCTATATTTAATTTTTTTCCTTGAAAATTCCGTGGTTTACAAGGAGCCGTTCTTTTCGCGGGTATAACTAAAAATGTCTCAAAATAAGTCAAAACAAAACTTTTAGAGGCAATTTAAAAAAAAAAATTTGGGGGGGGGGGTGACCCCGAAACCCCCTTTTTACTTAGAGTAATTATAAAATTTTAACATAGTGTGTACAAAATTTAAATACTAGTACTTTAAGTGATCTGAAACTTCATGTAGTCATTAAGGATACCTAAGAAATAGCGTTTTGTCAACCACCCCTGTGAAATAATAGTCTGGTTACATCCCTGGGTGTTCAAAATCTTGGGGGCCGCGATATCTGGCTGTTTTACATCAAGAAAAAGAAAGTAATAGATGGCTTAAGGTCAGGTCATTTATATAAAATCATATATTCCAGGTAAAAACGTTCTTAAAAGAATGGGATCTACGAAACATTTCTCTGTTAGTCTTGCTTGGGTATAAAATAATAAATGGACGATTTTTATCATAGTTCATACGTGAATATCCTCGAATCGCCGTGTAGTTTCCCAGAATAACATTGAATGATTCTGGAATGGAAATGACCTGTTTAGTGCGTTCCCAACAATGGAAATTCCAAGCGCTAGTCAATAAAATCATAGGTCGAACGGTTTCTTCGTAGTGTCGGTTTCACTTCTTTGTTATAGAGTGTTTTCAGGTGACATCACGACCAGCTATTTTCTTTTTTAAGTGTTAACCTTTTGTAGGGCTTTTAACTGTTGCTAAGGCGGTTGCTTGGTAACGAGGTATCTGTTGCTAAGGCGGTTTTTAGGTATGGGGTCACGTGATTGCAAATGCTCCAATAGAAGAATTCCACGGCCAGTTATTTTATGTAACTGTTAACCTTCTGTAAGGCAATAAACTGTAACCTTCTTTTGCTAAGACCGTTGTTAGGTCCGAGTCATGTGATTGAAAATGCTCTATGCGTGCGTTTCCACTTACTAGACCTGCTCTTTCTCTTCCCTAGTAGCACAGCTCATACTAAATATGTCGAATTTACGTAAGTGCAACTAGAAGTAAACGAAATTTGGACATACATGTCGAAAATAGGACGAATCTTGAACATTTGTGCTGCTTGGGTTTGTGGGGTACTACCATGGTTTGGAATTGATAATTATTATGTAGACGGAGAAAAGGATCAACATTTTTATTTACCACTTTTAAAAACAGGGAAGCGTTTTTCCATCAAGAACGGATCATCGTAGAAAAGAAAAAAAAGCCCGTTTTAATCATCAGCGGTGATCGTAATTTTAATGATTATCAGTTATATAATTTTATGAGTAATATTTTGGTACCAAAAAAATAGAAATAATTTTTTCCCCGTGAAAGATCCCCAGTTCGCGCACAGAGAATCCTCCAATATTCCTTCCAGAGAATCCTCCAATATTCAGAAAAATATTGAAGCGAACTCCTTTCATTGAAAAGTCAGACTGGCCGTTTTGGCGAGGTGTGAACGATATGATATATTTTTGAGTATTTAGTTAATGAAATATTTGTCATTATAAATTAATGATTATTATCTGAATAAAACCGTATCGCTCAAAAGTAATCCAGATTTTTTTTTACCGAAACCAATAAAACTCAAAATTTGATTGCGAGTTTAATGCCTCTAACCAAGCTCTATTTTTTAAGATACTAGTCAAAATGTAATCATAAAGCCTAAAGCAGCAATAGACGTTTAAGATTCGTAAATTGAAGATTTTCAGCATCTCTTAAAATTCAAAGTTTTCAATTTTAACTTATTGAAAATTCTCTCCTGAATCCGAAAATAAGCTTGTCTTTTCCAAGAAAAATTTTATTAGTTAATTATAAGATATTTCACTGCAGAAAAGCTGACGTCAAAAGTGCCTCTCGGAAATCTGGGAAACACCTTTTCCATGGAAACATTAGGCTGTAAAAACAAAACCAAAACTATACTCGACAGCAACGTTTCTTGAACCCAGTACGTCACAAATGCGGAAGGAGAAATCGGTAAACACGAAGCCTGTTGGGTTGCTAGGAGGAGTTTCGGCACGCAAATCGTGATTGAAAAGCAATATATACATGGGTTTAACAAAATAATCATATTTTTATGTTGACGTTCTTCATTTCACTCAAAATTCAGACACCGCGGATGGGAACTACTTTGTTTATTAGTGACGTCATAGGCTCAACTTAAGTTGCTGTCTAGTATAGAGCGCAATGTATTTCATTGAAGAATAATTGTAAACAAAGCTCGCGTGATGTCATAAACTGTTTCAGCTCAGACCAAAAAGCTGTTTTACATTGAAAATAACTTAAATTTTAGCGCTTTGAAAGGTATATTAAAAAGTTTTCTGGAGGTTTTAAGCCATACTGAACACATTAAGATTTTTAAAAAATTTCAGTGTATAATAATTGTCCATTTTTGTCATGTACGGCCAAATTTCGTTTACTTCCAGTTGCAGGCACGTAAACTTGACATATTGGTATGAGCTGTGCTATAGAGTGTTTTCAGGTGACGTCACAACCGGTTATTTTCTTTTAACTGTGTACCTTCTGTAGGGCTTTTAACTGTTGCTAAGGCCGTTGTTTATCTGTTGCTAAGAAGGTTTTTAGGTATGGGATCACGTGATTGCAAATGCTCCAATAGAAGAATTCCAAGGCTAGTCATTTTCTGTAACTGTTAACCTCTGTAGGGCAAAAAACTGTAACATCTTCTGTTACTAAGGCCGTTGTTAGGTCCGAGTCATGTGATTGAAAATGCTCTATTAGGCCCCGTTTACATGGACCATATACCCGGGTATAAGTGGCCGATATACCCAGCAATAGGGAAAAATGCAGGGTATAAATAAATCCACCTATTTACTCGGGAATTTGAATACCCGGCTTTCCCATGATGCATTTCGGTCTCACTCAAAGCAAAAAGTCATCCATGTTAGGCTTAAGTGAGTACTTGTTGGAAAGTAAGTTGTTCTTTGTTATTTCAATTGGATATTTAAGATTGATTACTATCTTAAATGTCGAAATAACTTGAAAATAATCCATTATGAACGCAAAATTCCAAGACGAAAACAGATAACAGAATGTAAACAAACTCTAATCGCAATGAATGATGGGACCAGTGACGTCTATACCCGGGATTTGAGGACTGGTCATGTAAACGGGTTTTTAGCACGGTTTTCAATATCCCTTTCTCCTGCATTATACCCGGGTATAAGAGTGGCACATGTAAACGGGGCCTTAGGGGCAGGTTTTGGCGATCAAGCGTGATCATTAAATTCAAACCCTGTATATTAAAGACGAGATTTTTCCCCATCATCCCACCAGCGCTTGCAAAACAGTAGACCGCGAGGTGCTAAGAACGATTTAGTTGGCGCTCTGCCCATTGTAATCCCTTTGAGTCCACAACAACGACTCTCTCACGCAAGGTATGTTGTTTTTCCTCAGCAGAGAGAGTGACGAAACAGACTTACTACGCCAGATCTGGGAGTTTCGCCAGACGCTCATCACGTGGGGGCATTCAGGAATATTTTGGGACTTAATTATACCTCGGGGTTTACCTTATTCACATTAGGCACAAAATAGAAGAAGACAGAACGAGCACTTCCACAGAACCCAATGCTATAATTTTTAACATGGAATTCCACCTTCGACATACAAGGCGAAACCCGAACTAAAATTTTGGTCACGTGACCTTAACATTTTACACCTTCAATTTATATATATATTTAAATGTTATCTTTAAAAAGTGGTAAGTTAATCATCGTAAAAAGTGTTCTTTCTCCTAAACAGTGGACTCCGCTTATTGTGATCACGGTTAATGTTATCAATTGAATAATATTACCAAAACTGACCGGTCCCGATCCCTCCTATATAACTTAACGCAAAATGTATAGTTTTATGTGATCAATATATCGCTTAATGTCATCAAAATCTAGTGTTCGGCAACTAGTGGTCAAAAAATAGTTAACTACTAACTAGTCTGGGAAATTGTAGTTGTAACTAGTAAACTATTTTTTCCTGGGACTAGTTGCAACTAGTAGTTAACTATTTCCCAAAGTAGTTAACTACTAGTTAACTAGTCTATTTAATTACCCGATTTTTGGCAAAATTCTAATAGGTACATCTTTCTTATCTATGTCACAAAAAACGTTTATACTTCGCGCAAAAATGGTCTTTATTTCTGGTTACGGTATTTGAGTACTCTACCTTTGATAAAAATTTTAAATATCTTTCTAAATTTTTAATAAAATTTTTTTTGAAGTAGTTGTAAATTTGAAAGTAGTTTTAACTAGTAGTTAATTAAAAAAGTAGTTAAACTAATAGTTGAACTACTTTAAACTAAAAGTAGTTAAACTAATAGTTGAACTACTTTAAACTAAAAGTAGTTAAACTAATAGTTGAACTACTTTAAACTAAAAGTAGTTAAACTACTAGTTGACCAGTAGTCAACTACTAGTTGCAACTAGTTCTAGTTAACTAGTGCCGAACACTATCAAAATCTGGTGAAATTCCCTAAGAACCTCTTTTTTCCCGTTTGAAGGTAAATTTCAATACCTACTCAAACAGAATGAGTCATTAATTTATTAGTGTTATGTGTTCCACTCTCATATTTTTCTTTAAGAATGTAAAAGTCGCAAAATACATTCTCTAAATAATCGTTTTAAATACTTCAGTGAGAACTACATAGTTGTAATTTTAAAGCAAACACTCGAGATATACACTGTTTGAAACTTTCTAGTACCAAATCGCTTATTATTATCAATCGGATATTGTTATCTTTCTACTCTTGGACAAAAGTGATCACATTAAGCGGAGTTTTCTGTATTTTTCAGTATATTTTACTTTAAAAAAGAAATAAGAGCAATGTTTTTCGAAAACAAAGAGATAATATGAAAAAAAGAGGTAATTCGCGTTTTTTAAATTAAAGAATTGAAAGGACACTTTTGGTTCAGGTTTCGCTTGCTTGGGGCCAGTTGGGGCTATTAGCAAGCGTAGAAGTATCGTAGAGGTTGGGACACAGTTTCCACATTTTAATTTTTAAGGAAATTTATTTAAATCTAATTTAAAATTTAATGACCATTAACGACATATTTCTCTTTAAAATTCAGATCCCCTTGAAACAAGGAAGCAGATTTTTTTAAACTCGTTTTTGTCCATCCAGTTCAAATTTCGAGGCCTCTTCTTATAAATGCTCTAGAAGTCTAGAACAAATGTATGGTAAAGTTTGATCATGCTCCTTTTATTCTTCCTTAGCGATTTTATTTATTCTTGCCATAGAGTGGTATACCTATGTAGCACACTCAGAAGATTTATTTTTATTACTAGGGGGCCTGCCCCCTGCTCGCTATCGCTCACCAACCCCCGTAACTGCTTCGCAGTTCTTTTCAGATCGCTTCGCGATCTTAGCGAGCAGAGCTCGCTTGTTCATCTCAACAATCCAGCCTAATCCTCTTCTCGACTTAATTAAGCCTCTTGTAATACCGAAAATACCTCTCTCTTGCTTATAAATAATTTAATTCGTATCATTCCCCTAAATTAACAACAAAAATGTTGGTGAAATATATTCCTTTTTTAGCTTATCAATAGTTTAATCAAAATGTTAAAAAAATATCCAGCAAGTCTACTAATAATCATAAACAATTTTGTAGAAAAAACATTGTTGAAAATAAAAGAAATCAGACTCATCATAAAACTCGGCTGTTTCTCTAGTGAACGGCCACAGAAAGAGAAGAAAAAATTAAAACTTTGAATCGTAATAACTCCAAAACTAATTAGAATTTTTTAAAAAACAAAACGCCAATATTTTTATAAAAAATAATTGTATGTGTGTTTAAAATATCATAGTTCTACTGCGATTAGTTTTTCTTTTATAACGAAAAAAACGAAAATCCGTCAAAAATTTCGAAACTTTAAAACTTAATTACTCCAAAACTAATTCGAAATTCAAAAAAAGGGCGACGAGGTGCAAAACTTCACATCTAAGAGAATGCGGCTGCAAAAAATCATATTTCTGCTGCGAATAGATTTTGCTGGGGGCGAACTCGCAGCAGAAAAAAATAATTTTCGACTTTGACATAAAATAATTCCAGAACTAATTATCTCATTAATTAGTTGTTTGAACGAAAAGGACCCTCATACATTTGTCTACAAATGGTCAAAATTTCAATAATTTCCGTTCCATAGTTTTTGCATAGTGACAGTTCAAAATTGTCAAAGTGAAGATTTTCTGAAACAGCGGCGGCAGCGGCAGCGGCGGCGGCGACTGTTACTTATCTTTAATATAGAGAGATAAACCACACCAAGCAAAGTGTGGTTGTGTGTTATAACTGCATATCTAGTGGAGTCAATCTAACGTTTAATTTAAAATTTTTATTAGTAATATTTTTATTTTATTTTATTACTGGTGATGAACTTTAAATAACAGATTTTGATATCACTAAGCGATATATTGATCACATAAAACGATTCATTTTGCGTTGAATTAATTAGGAGTGATCGGGTCAATTTTTATTACCATTATCCGATTGATAACATCAACCGTGATCACTAGGGCTTGGATTTCCATGTAATTACATATCTTTTCAGAATACTGATATAGATACAGAGTTCTCTGAAGTACTACACGTTTCAAGGGGATTTTGGATTGATTTAGACCCAATTTATTTTCCATATTTTTACATATTTCGGTCATTTTACATGTTTTTACATATTTAAGTTATAAAATATGTACATATTTTAGTTACATACTCATCCATTTTTTTTTCAATTATAATTACTGTTTTTACTGAATTTTAATTTTATTACGAAGCAACATATCTAAATTTCTAGTTAAAACTTAGTGAACCCAATGCTAAGTTGAGATGTCGAACATGTGTAATTCAGGATTGTCAATTGGAAAGCTTTAGTTTCGCGTTTCTCATTTTGGTCGAGAGGAATCTTTTACGTATACGGGTAAAAAAAAAAGCTAAAATCCGAAAGTACTATCACTCAAATAACTTTCTATATTGACTTGAAGTTACAGAGCTTTTAATCTTTTTTTTTTTCAGAATGAGGTAAATTTGCATAAGTGAAGAATATGCTTAATTTTACAATTTTTTGATACGTTATAGTTTTAAACTCTCAAATATCAGATTTTTAAGTTGCTCAAAAATATGTTTTAAATAATTTGAAATTCAATTTTATTTTTGCCATAACACTAGTAAAGTCATGTGATCAAAAAACGGGATTTGACGTCACAGCGCCCTCGAAACTAATGTTTTACTGTTTTTCAATGATCGGAAAACGGGATACTTATTGGGTGTGACGTCACAGCGCATGTAAACAACAGTTTTTCTGTTTTCACGCCAAAACGCAAAACGAAATTTCAAAAATTTATATCTCAGAAACTAGGAAACTCAGAAACTTCATTTAAACGTCATTCTTCATGGTTTTTTATCCCCTATTTTATAAAATTATTTAATATCAAAACGTGCAAATACCTCATTCACTTAAACAATTTTAAAATACAAAATATCTTCCTATTTTTCCTATTTTTAAATACGCATTTCACACTTTTTATTACATATTTCCCTTAAATAAATACATACGTATCATATGTACATATTTTCAGTTTTTAATTACATGTAAATCATAGCCCTAGTGATCACATAAAGAGGAGTCGACCGTAGTTTCCAACCCTTCTTAATTCTTATACCGAACAAACCGCAGCAAAACGGAAAACTTGAGAAAATGTGGGAGTAAATATTCAAAACGAAAGGAGCTCGGCAATAGTTAACCTTGGCCTGCTTGCTTCCCTCTCTGATGGCCGTGTCAATCGGTGATCAACACCAACCGCAACAACCCAAGCAGCACAAACGTTCAATATTCGTACAATTTTTGTCATATATGGCCAGATTTCGTGTACTACTAGTTGCAGTTACGTAAACTTGACATTTTTGGTACGAAATGTGCGTTTTTGAACATTTCTCTTTCAAGTTATATTTATATGTAAATGCTATACTTAAAACCACACGAATGCATTAAACGTATTAACATAATCCTCGGACCTAATGTAATTTATATTGTTCCTAAGTCCGCAACAGATTCAAGTATTGAATTTGAACCGAAGTCATATTACAAAAGGATTTTCAAGGAGAGCATAATAAAAACCTGGTCAGATGAATATAGTGGTTCAGAAAAGGGTAAATTAACAAGGAAATATTTTCCGGACTGTGGATTTGGTGAAGATGTCCTTCATATTTTTTATGATTGCCCTAAATTTTCATCCCAAAGAAAAGTCTTAATATTGGTCCTTGGAAAAATTGCACATCACTTGGCCAGCATCTCTTTCTGCTATGATTTCCAATAGAAAATCTTTTTCCACATTATTTGTTAATTTTGTTGAAAGTGTTTTTTGATTCTGATGTTTTGTTCTGATTACTGTTTTATTTGAGCTTGTAACTTACTTCTGTAAGCCCTATGTTATACTTTTTGGAGTATGGGTAGATTTTAAATTTGTTTCAATAAAAAAAAGCCCGAAAAATCAATCATTTGTAATAATTTATGATCCATAGCCTCCAAGATTTCTAAATAGAAATCCAAAGGGATTATCCATAAATGATGTCACACTTATAGGGGAGGGAGGGGATTCATCATTCTGGGACCCTTTGTGTCAAGGAGGGAGGGGAGGTTTCAGTAATTGTGACATCACACTTTGAAAATCAACAATAAAACTAAATGACAATTTTTTTTCTGGAAAATGTAGTTTAAATGACATTATTATAAGATTCATACCTACGAAATAAGAGTTCACTTTGAGCTCATAAGGTGGGGTGCACTTATACTTCAATAAAAACATTGGGTCCCAAATTCGTACCAACCTTATTCTAAACTTATTATTGGTAGCAGACCGTGACATGTGACAAAGGGGGGGAGGGGGTATGGTGTAGCGTGACACTTTTATCATAGGGGAGGAAGGGGGTCAAAAATATTGAAAAAAAAAATGTGACATCATTTATGGATGGTCCCAAAATTGCCCATCTAAACACTTATTAAAAAAATACTAATTGATTTTTTTTGTTTTCCATAGAAAATGTAGGAAATTTTTATTGTGGTTGAATTACTTCTTTTCTCTTTATTCTGATATTTATGATTTTGTGATTACTTGTTTACTTTCCATGTTTTTTGTTTTTTTCTAAAATTTCGTATTAATGACTTAAAACTTTTTTTTTTCAATAGCAACCATTCAGCCAAAAAATGGTGGGAATTCGTAAACTTCTCCCACTGTTTTATAATCGTTTTAAATTCGATCAAATTCACGATGATAGTAGCTGACATACTGCTGTACTACATTGTGCAATGAAACTCAATTATTTTTTGTTTATTTGAAATTTAATTTTTATTTTACATTTTAATTTAATTTTTATGTTTTGTTTATTTGTCGGGAATATCACCAATATTTGGCTATTGAATAAACACAATGTATTTTGAAACCCTCGTACTACATTAGTTCCTAGTTCCTAGATGCCCAAAAGCAATTTTTAGCTTAGCAATTTTTAACAGTAAAATAACAGATTTGAACATAATTGAAGGGCTTGGTGGATGAAGGGGTTATGTACAAAACGAGTAATCTTCAGTAATTGAGGTTTTCGCCAAATGTCGCCAAATTTGGGCGATTATCATTTCAATGTGAAAATGGTTTCTACCAGAACAGCAGGGATTTAGATGTAGGTTGTATTAGTTGTAGCTTGGCGAGATCCAATCTCGCCAAATTTGATGAAAACCTCAATTAATGAATCTGTCCCAAATGTAAGATAACCCCTTCATGCACAAAAAGAGATAACCCCTTCAATTATCTCTTTGAAAGAATATTCGCCATTTGCACTTCTTGCCACTTCTTTCTTTCACCTCTTGCGTGCAACGAAAATTAAATTAATTTATTAATGAAAATAAAATAATATTAATTAAAAACTAATAAACAAGTATTTAAAAAAGTATAATCGTTTACTAAAATAGTTTTTAAACACCTATGGACGAGTTCAACTGGAAGTTCACCGAGCACTCTTGGTTATATTCTTTAAAACTGAAGATAAAATCGTATTTCCGGTTTGATATATACAAAACAAGACAAATGTTTAGAAAGTTTTCACAGTAAATTAATGCATGAATTGAATATCATGCCTTTATTGCTTTTGCAACTTTTCTCCAGAATTCCATCACAGAATAGTTCACATTTTTCTCTACACCGTCAAGGTAAATTCAGGCCCCCATAAAGAATGTCTGAAAATTTATGAGACATTCTGAATAGTTTCATAGGGTAGAAAAGATTCAAAACATCTTTAATAATTTATCATATTATTCATACAAAATTATTATATTAGTCAAACTGATTCATTCATAATTTCCATATATATTAGTAGCTGTTATAAACAATCCTTCGACATGAAAGGAAAGTCTTTTTAAAATCCTTTACGGTCAATTGAAAAACCATAAGATCATGACCAGATTATTTATTATATTTCTTACACATATTTTTAGTGGTGACTAATTTTTTACTTCGATATTTTAAAATTATTCTATAAATTAAAGTTGACGGTAAGTGTGTAAGGTTTGTATGTCTGCAGTTCATACAAAAAGCAACAATTTCCTTGTGATATACCTACACCAAATTTAGTGTAACATACTTTTAAAACTTAAGAAGCAATACTGGCTAAGATTTAAGTTTCTGTGCACTGAAAAATTCGGAATAAAAGGACAAAATTCAATTAAAATCCTGTACTTTTTTATAACACTTCCAATAAATTATTTTTTTTTGAGGACCCCTCATATACCACCTTTCTGTGATTCGAACCCTGTAATATCTACCAACTTCATCAAGATTCATGCGAATCCTACAAAGATCTAAACGCTATTTCTAACTTTATATGTATGCATACGGTGGGGGGCTTAGAAATAATTTTAGGTCACACCCCTGGAGAAAATTCCTGCAACTGTCATATAACCCACTGTTTTACTTTAGTACTTTAATATATAAAAAAGAGCGACTTACCATTGGACCTCCGGCAAAACATCAAGGAAGATAAAATCCAGAGAAAGAACATGTTCATCCCATATCACACTGGCATCACAGACAAAACACTGCCTCGCGACATGCAGAACAAATCGTTAAGACACCGGGAAAACCGACAACCAACTCACGGGAAACTTCGCGCGCGAGCCGCAGTGGCTCACTGGGTCGAAAAGATAACTTCTTGAATGGTTTCTTTTTCTGCGGGCTGTGACGTAGAAACGCGCATGCGCTGTGTAGCGCAACAGAAATGTATTGTTTTTGTTCTTTTATGGATTTAATCAGCTGCTTGTAGGCATGTAGTGCTTCTTTCCATGGGCGCATACACTGTAAAAAATACTGTTGTTTTAACGGATATTTATCAATACTTTTAACAGCGTGTCTACATTTGTTTGTAAACACAACATATAACTGTAATACACAGGGGCGTCATTTCAGTTTTTGGTTGGGGGGGGGCAAGGATTTTTTTAAGTGGGGCTGAGCCACGCCGTAACCAGGCTTGTTTTTTTTTTGGGGGGGGGGGTGACTCAACATCATGAGCTCTAAGTAAAAATGGGGGGTCTGGGGGAACCCCCAGAAAAATTTTGAAATTTTGCCTCATTTTTACAAAATTTAAGTTACATCCAAAGAGAATTTTCTAGAGAAAAAAGTTACAAATAAACGTTAAAGTTTCAAGGGGAGCCGGAGGTCTTCCCTCAGAATTTTTTTTGAAAATTTCCCTTTAACCTAGTGTTTTATCTCCTTTGCAACCTCATTGGGAACACCCAGAGGGAACCGCTTGTTGTGAGCAGCAGAATTTTCAAGGGAAATATACTGTATCTGTATAACATAGATATTTATAAGAATTTTAAAGGGGGGGTCTGGGGGTTCTCCCCCAGAAAATTTTTAGAAATTTGCCTCTTAAAGTAGTGTTTCAGCTCATTTTGAGGCCCTTTGGGTTACATCCAAAAAGAAGAGTTCCTTGTAGGTAAAGCATAGAATTTTCTAGGGAAAAAAAGTTATAAATAAACGTCAAATTTTCAAGGGGGGAGGAGATCCTCCCGAGTAAAAATTTTTGAAACTTCCCCTTTAAACCAGACTCCTAGGGGCTTCAAACTCTTTGGTTCCCATAGGGAACTGCTTCTTGTAAGCGGCAGAATTTTCTAGGGAGACACATTGCATAACAGACATCAAAGGTCAGGAGGGGGTTTGGGGGTTCTCCTCCAGAAAATTTTGAAATTTGACCCTCAAAAGTAGTGCTTTAACTCCTTTTGGGACGTTTTGAGTTAAATCTGATGCTCCTTGTGGAAGTTACAAAATTTTCAAGGGACCTCAGCAATTTTTCACTTAAGAGTGGAAACCTTGGGGGGGGGGGCAATTGCCCCCCCCTTCCCCCCCTAAATGACGCCCATGGTAATACAGCACTCTATAAAAAAATCCGTTATTTTTACAGACATTATTTGACAAAAACAACAGTCCTAAACTGGAAAAGTAGAAAATCTCCATTTTATTTAAAATACAAATATTTTTTTTTTGTAATTTAGGTTCATAATCTTCGGGCGCCATGTTTTTTAGTTTTCGTCTGATAGCTAAAACCACGCATTATTGCTTTTATTTGTTTTTTATCATTGTATTCTCCTTCTTACCTTGGATGTATAGTAAAAACCGAAGAAAAGCGCCAAAAACTCCCTAATAGCACAAGAAAATCTCATCCAAAATTTGCGTATTGCTTTACACTAACAACTTCTCAAATTATCGTTTGATATCATGGCCAATGGATCATAAAAGCTTTTGTTTACAATCTCAAATTATTTTTTATGAATTTATGTTTGCCAGCGGCTTATATCTTTCTGATTAAGCTACATTTAATCCGATTGAATTAACTTATCCTAGATATTTTCTTTCGTTTGCTATTGTTATTCTGTTATTTAATACAACAGGATTCTATATTACAGGATTTCCCTGCAAAAATTACAGATGAATTCGGACTAGATGTACCAAAACAATGTAAATCCCTAATTATATAGAAATACTTTGTGCAAGCTGAATAACTGATGAAACACCAACGTAATTATGCACAAATAAATTGAAGGAAAGTTGGCATACAGCTGTTTCGGAGATACCCAATTTCCGAAATCTGGGTATCTCCGAAACAGCTGCGTATGCCAGCTTTCCTTCAATTAATTTCTATTAATTATTCTATTAAGGCTATTTATGTTGGGTTTTCATTAGTTAAGGTAAATCCCTGATTTTTAGGTTCGCATTTCCTGATATTTACTGGGGGAAGACCCCCTGACCCCCTTTTCAAACTTTTATTCACTACTTTTTTTTATAAAGTTCATGCAAATCCTACTTAAAATGTATCAAATTCCTAAAAAATGTAAAAAAAAAAAACCGGGTTAAACCCCTGTTTTTTAGAGTCGAATTATAAAAATTTTCTGGGGCCTCCAGAGGCCCCCTTTGGTATTCGGAACTCTATTATTAGCAGCTTTTCTTATACTATTAAGTTTCTAAAGATGCATATTTACATAAAAATGTATTAAAAAGCTAAAGTCAGACCACCACGAGAAAATTTTTTGACGTCGTGCAATTTTGTGGTGGTTGTAAAAGAAAAGGATTTTTCCACTCCGTTTTGGGGGTGAAGATAAACGCTGAAAAAACGTTTTGTGTCAAATCTGTTTTTCTGCCAAAGTTTTTCTTCGTGATAGTTAGCTTATTTTATTATTTTTTATCTGCTTTTCGACGATAATAAGAAAGATAGATTTTGTAAACCCATGTTTTTGTAAACTTGTTCTTCCAAATACCAATTTTTCTTGTTTTTTATAATGTTTTTAAACTGTACACAATTTTAAAGCAATCGAAACCATCCAAAATTAGGACGTGCTGCCATCTGCTAAATATTTTCAATATTTATCATAGGTAGGAGAGAATGTTCATGATTACAAAGAAAAAGAAATATTTTTTTTATGTGGTTCAATATGTTCAAAGATCAATAATATCAGTGGCGTAGCTAGGGTGGGTGTCACCCGGGGCGGAAGTTCGCGGTGTCACCCCCAGGGTCGTCCTTTCAGTTTTTGGTTGTGGGGCAAGGATTTTTTTTTTAAGTGGTGCTGGGCCGTAACCAGACTTTTGTTTTGGGAGGATTGACTCATCGCCATTTCTAAACCCCCATACCTAGTTTTAGATCACTTTAAAAGTAGTTTTTGCATTAAGGTGCATATAATGTCACAATTTGATAATTACACCAAGTTAAAATTTTTGAAAATATGCCATTAAAAGTAGTGTTTTAGCTCATTTTGAGACCCTTTGGGTATAGTGACTAGATAAGGTAGTGTGTTTACCGCCCATAGATACCATTATAAAAAAGTGTGCCCAAAAAAGGCGAAAAATCCAGGTGGCGAACGATCGCTAGTTTCCACTCTCTATGAATGCTATTATCTCTGATCTGTGCGGTGCCGTGCCCCGTAAGCGCGGATCTCGTTAAAAAGAGATAATAGTATTCATAGAGAGTGGAAACTAGCGATCGTTCGCCACCTGGATTTTTCGCCTTTTTTGGGTACACTTTTTAAATCCGGTAAACACACTACCTTATTCTAGTCACTATACTTTGGGTAACATCCGAAGAGAACGATTCCTTGTAAACCACGCAATTTTCAAGGAAAAAAATTATAAATAGATATCAAGATATTTCAAAGGGGGCTGGGGGTCCTCCCCCAGAAAAATTTTGAAAATATGTCTTTAAAAGTAGTGTTTTAGCTCATTTTGAGACCCTTTGGGTAACATCCGAAGAGAACGATTCCTTGTAAACACGCAATTTTCAAGGAATAAAAATTATAAATAGATATCAAGATATTTTAAAGGGGCTGGGGGTCCTCCCCCAGAAAAATTTTGAAAACTTTCCTTTAAAAGTTGTGTTTTAGCTCATTTTGAGACCCTTTGGGTAACATCCGAAGAGAACGATTCCTTGTAAACACGCAATTTTCAAGGAAAAAAATTATAAATACATATCAAGATATTTCAAAGGGGGCTAGGGGTCCTCCCCCAGAAAAATTTTGAAAATTTGCCTTTAAAAGTAGTGTTTTAGCTCATTTTGAGACCTTTTGGGTAGCATCCGAAGAGAACGATTCCTTGTAAACACGCAATTTTCAAGGAATAAAAATTATAAATAGATATCAAGATATTTTAAAGGGGCAGGGGGTCCTCCCCCAGAAAAATTTTGAAAACTTTCCTTTAAAAGTAGTGTTTTAGCTCTTTTGAGACCCTTTGGATAACATCCAAAGAGAACGTTTCCTTGTAAATCCCACAATTTTCAAGGATAAAATTATAAATAGGTTTCAAAATTTCGAGAGGGGCTAAGAATCCTCCCCCAGAAAATTTTTTCGAAATTTTCCTTTAAAAGTAGTGTTTTAGCTCATTTTTAGACCCTTTGCGTAACATCCGAAGAGAACGATTCCTTGTAAACCACGCAATTTTCAAGCGGAAAAAATATAAATCGATATCAAGATATTTTAAAGGGGGCTGGGGGTCCTCCCCCAGAAAAATTTTGAAAAGCTGCCTTTAAAAGTTGTTTTAGCTCCTTTTGAGACCCTTTGGGTAACATCCGAAGAGAACGGTTCTCTGCAAATCCCACAATTTTCAAGGGAAAAAATTATAAATAGGTATCAAAATTTCGATAGGGGCTAGGAATCCTCCCCCAGAAAATTTTTCGAAATTTGTCCCCTTAAATTTGTGTTTTGTCTTAGTTGAAACTACTTTGGGGAACACGCAAAGGGTAACCGCTTCTAGTAAGCGACAGAAAGTTCATGGGAAAAACACTATATAACAGACTTTAAAATTTTGTAGGGGGTTTGGGGGTTCTCCCCCAGAATTCTTTTTAAAATTTGACCTTCAAAAGTTGTGTTTTAACTAATTTTGAGACTTTTAGGGTTACACATGATGCTTCCTTGTAAGTTACAGAATTTTCAGCTATATTTCATATAACACTGAAAACCTTGGGATTCAATTGCTCCCCCCTGCCCCCCTTAATAAGAAGATTTTTTAAAGGAAACATTTTTAATACTTTTGGTTTGAAATGGGAGTGTTTATAATTAACTTTTACAATCACAAGTCACACAAATATAAATATTAAAAGAAATTATTTAGCAAAACACAGAAAAGAAGCTCATTTTATTCCTCTCTTCGCTTTTCCAAATAAGCATAAAAACATTTTACCTTTTGAGGAGACTAAAAAATTCCAGCAAGAGATCCAAAAATGGTCATCACATCAACAATCCCGACGAAAACGCATCTGAGACACAGTACAAACACAAAATCTCACCCCCTTCACACACGAAGTCACGTGGGGTATTGCAAGACAAGGAGCCAATGAAAACTATTGGACATTGCCTATACTATAATTACGACCAGGGGTCGTTTTCGGCGAAACACCCATTTCTTCCCCTCAACGACAGGGAGCCTAGTGGTTAAGGCATCGGCTTCGGGATCGGAGGGTCCCGGGTTCGATTCCCGACACCGCTGAAGACCCACCGAGTATATGCGGAGTACGTGCTCGTTAAATCTGTGGGTCCGAAAGTCCTGTGGTCCGTCATGGCGCAGTTTACCACGGGTCCAGGTGTCTGGAGACTATTTCCCTCCCCTTCAGAGACATGGCAAAATTGTGGAGGTGGCGATAGATGGTGGCGACATCTATCATCCGAGGCTTAAAGTCGGACTCCTTCCACTCCATGGGCCTCACTTCCTCAGGAGCCGCACCCCCTTTGCCTTAAATCCTATCCGCTTTGCGGATGGAGCTTGGATATTCCAAGTGGCATAAGACAACAACAACAACAACAACGACAGCTTTGACAAAGATTGATTTTCGGCGCATTTCTGAAGTCGGACACATCTGCAAATGAAAACAACCGTCCTCGAAACCAATTTCCTGTTCGACAGAGATAAGACATGTCCCCCCTTTGAGAACAGGAAGAAGGCCCCACTATGACAAGAAAACAACATTTCAAGGTCACGAAAACAGTAAACCATGAGCTAGCTAATCATAAATTGAATTCGACATGCTTGCAACCCCTAGGATACGGGCCAGTTGGGTAAACAATCTCAACAACCTGTCTTTACCCCCTCTGCAGGGGGAAAAATTCTTTCTACCACCTGCTTTCCAGTGGGAGGAAATCTGTCCAGTGTTGAGACCTTGAACTCACAGGCCTGGGTGTCACCCCCTACATAGCCTGACGGGTGACACCCGGGGCGGACCGCCCCCCCTAGCTACGCCACTGATAATATTAACTGTTTAATTTCTCAACATTGATCCTTATACTAATAGATGACATAGTGGCATAACAGACAGCCTAAAGAAATCATTTTTCGAGAAACAAAAGTTTTATTTCTCTAAAATTAAAATATTTTTCCTTTTAATTTTTTTTCTCTCTGTTCGTATTTGCAGAAATCATGTGTTTTCTTTTTTGTGGGGAAAATATCTTAATTATTTTTCTTTGATAGAAAATAATGATAGTTTACCTAGATTGACAAATATTTAAAAATGTTTTTTCAACTATTTGACTATGATATATAGTTGTATATTTTATATTTTATTAACAAATATTTATTAATTTAAATGAAATTTATCCATTTTACCTTATTAAACTATTAAAATCCTCATGTTAGAACTTAAATCACTTAAAGACGTCAAAATTGCATTTTTTTAGAACTGGCAGTGATCCGATTCGAATCACAGCACTTAAAAATATTTATAAAATTAACTATTTATCGTAAATAATTTTTTCAAAGGGTTTCAAAAGTACAAATTAGGCTTCGAAATATGCTTTTTAAGCATCCCAAAATATTTATCAGGGAATTTTTAACAGAAGTTCAAAAGTTAAAACGGGTTGTGGAGAAAAGTGATTTAGATCAAACTTGAAACCATTCGAGAAGTAGAATGTGAGTTTAAATGTTGACAGAGATTTCAAATACAATTTAAATTACTGCTGTGCCGATTGAGTTAGATTTAATGACAAATTTTAATATTTTTAAACAGAATTTTTCATATTTAAGCATCAAAAATCACCATCATCATAATGCTGAAGTTATACTTTTTAACCCAGGATTTACTTTTGGATTAAATTTTTTTTTCATTCATTTAATATTTTTAGTAGGATTAAGGCTGACTAATCTCTTAAGAATGCTAAAACAATTTGAAATTTTAAATACTACCGATTTTTTTTCTTGTACAGAGTTCGAAATTGCTGTGGTTTGCTGGTCCGGGACAACTAATAAACGGCTCGGACCAGTAGAATCAGAAAATCACTGGTCCACCGGACCAGTGTGAATGTGTGGTGAAAAAATACCCACTCTCCAGTTCTGGCAGCGTTTTTTTTTATTTCTTATTTTATTATTATTATTATTATTATTATTATTATTATTATTATTATTATTATTATTATTATTATTATTATTATTATTATAGAGCATTTTCAATCACATGACTCGGACCTAACAACGGCCTTAACAACAGAAATGTTACAGTTTTTTGCCCTACAGAGGTTAACAGTTACAGAAAATGACTGGCCGTGGAATTCTTCTATTGGAGTATTTGCAATCACGTGACCCTATACTTAAAAACCGCCTTAGCAACATATACCTCGTTACCTAGCAACCACCTTAGCAACAGTTAAAAGCCCTACAAAGGTTAACAGTTAAAAGAAATTAGCTGGTCGTGACGTCACCTGAAAACACTCTATTATTATTATTTTAATTCTTTAGAGGAGGTGTTCAGTGATAGCGGTATTTTAAGTGCGTTTGATGATTGCATTTGGTGAAGCAAGTAGTACATATTTTTGATAAAACCCGAAATGTGGCGATATGGGATAGGGGAGCTCCCGGCGAAAAAAGAAAAATTTTGCACATTCAGTGCAATAGTTACTTATAATATTTAAACCGGTCCTTTTTCATTTGTCGGACCAGTGATTTCTGTTGCGCACCAGTAAGATTGGCAAAGCACTGGCCCGCAGGACCAGTGTTTTTCCCCCAATTTCTAACGCTGAGTATGTACATAGGTGCATTTAAATGTTGTTTTTAAATTTTAAAGGGGGTAAAGAAATTGCCGGAAAATTAGGATACTTTAATAACTTCAAACATAATTCTTGATATTCAAAAAATCAAGCTTCCTTTTTTTTTCACTAAAATCACACCTTGTTGACCAAAACTTTACTATTGAATTCTATTATTTTTCATCATTACTTAGAATGTTTACGTTTGATTGACGATTGCTTAAAAGAATTTATAATACAAATTATAATTAGAAAAAAAGGTGATTTGGAACAAGCTTGAAACATTTTGAGAAAATCCAGGTGTATTTCAATGTTTATTTTACGCTTTCAATCGGATTTAATCAATTGCCTTTAAAAATTAAAATTAAAAATGCCGCAAAAGAAACGCAACTTGCAATCACCAATCACAGCAAAACGAAAGGAGGGGTAAAGTTCAGGAAACGGAACAGCACTGACGTAAATCGCTTCTTCCTCCTTCCCAGCATGCCATTCTTTGAATGACGACACTCATCTGAAATCCGAATGGCGGCAAATACACGCGAAGTGTGATCCGACCAAGTCATCCCTTCAGAGCAAAGAAAGAAAACAGAAAACCTCACGTTCAAGGTTGTTTAACTCGTAAGGTTTGTGTTTGATACCTTTCTGCTATTATAATCGCTTTGAGCAGCTTTCCTGTATGTTCTTATCGCTATATGGAAGTGTCATGTCCTACTTGCTAAAATTTTAGTGAGTCCTAATTTGAATTGAACTTGTCTTGGCGATTTTGATAAGACATTAATTTGGGATCATGAAGTCTTTAGGTTTAGATCAATGGTTCATAACCGGTGGTCCGCGGACCATTTTTGGATGTGGTCCGTGAAGAGGCCCGGTCGCAATATTATTTGAACGAAAAATGAATGAATTAGGTATATCTCGGTGCTGATCGTTTTTGGATGTTATTTTTGGATGTTTGGAATTTTCAGAGATGACAGTCACCACTAAATTGTGAACAAAACTATCCAGTACTATAAATATAAATATCTGAAGTGGAATTGATCAAGAGCTCAGATAAAAATGACAGTGTAAATTTTTACGCCAGATTAAAATAGAATATATCCTAATAAAAATTACTACCTCTCGTGAAATAAATCTAATTTTATTTTAAATCAAGTTTTAATTTTATGTATCGTATAATTTTCCATGCTTAGTTATGGAAAATGAACTTTGATAATTGCAATTTTGTGAGGGTCGGGCGGGAAAAAATGGGTCTATTGGGGGTAAAATAGGTTTAGTGGGGTAAAATTGGTCTGTGGATTTTAACAGTTTATATTTATAAAATTTAATGTTTTTTTGCATGCTGATTTTATTTGAGTCTCAATTAAAAATTGTGGGGTAAAACAGGTCTAGGGATTTTAACAGTTTATATTTATAAAATTTAATGTTTTTTGGCATGCTGATTTTACTTGAGTCTCAATAAAAATCAGCATGCCAAAAAACATCAAGATTTATAAATATACACTATTAAAATCCCTAGACCTATTATACCCCATTAGACCCATTTTTCCCCACCCCACCCTACTATAGGGGATCGTTTTAAATACTTCAATGCAACTACTGAACCCCTTTTTACTCCCCTCCGGTTAGAGGGAATGATGTTGCCTGATAAAAATTCCGGAGGAAGATATTGAGATTTGGAGTTACTTTCTCTTTACTTTTTACCATGAAAAAAGGATTCTGCTGAAAAAGGAGCTCTGACGAACTCCAAGCAGAATAAAATAATTTTCGACTTAGATTTAAATAACTCCAAAACTAATAATTTCATCAATTAGCTTTTGAAACGTATAAATGACCGTCATACATTTTTCTAGAAATGCTCAAAATTTCATAATTTTCCGTTGAATAGTTTTTGTGAATTGTCATTTTCAATGTGTTTTGAAACGGAAATAGAAGTTAAATTTAAATAATATTTTCAAATACAAATACAAATATAGTCGATCAACTACAGGCTAAAAGCCCAGCAAGGTTGATCCAGTCTATTCAATTCAACCCCCCCTCGATTTCCAGTATTCGTCTACTTTTCTTTTAAACTCGTCCACCCCACTTGTAACTTCAAGTTAACTTCAATTTTTTTTCCTTCTAATTATTTTCATCCACTAATTTGAACTTCCCATAAAATAATTATATTGGAAAATAGGGAAGAATCTTATCAGATAGTATTTTTTAAAGCTGTTTCAATACAATGTCTACTTAAATCAATAAGATCATTGATTAGATGGAACTTGAGGTAATTTATCAAAATATGAAAACTTATCTTAATGTTTGACGATACTTGTTACTGTTCGTTCCGTGAAAACAATAACCCGTTTCCAACCAAATATTCCTAATAAAAAACGCAACGATCGATCTTTTCATAACAGTTTGTTGCAATTGAATCGTCAGTTTGAAAAAGGGAATAAGTCCAAAAAATGACAAATTGACTTTTTGTGCTCAAAAATATCTATACATGAGAGCAATGAGGGGGAAAATAACTACACCCTATCGGCAGATATAGCCCCTTGAATGAGGGAATTGCACGGGGTTTTTTTAAAATTTTATTATGACAGAGGATGAAAATCCATGAAAAATGAGGTAAAATTATTGAAATCGGAAAACTATTCCCCAAGATATTAATTTTTAAAATGTCGTTTCCAGTATTGGCGGGAAAAACAGTAATTTCGCTATGGCTGATGTGTGACGTCACAGCGCTTGGACCGGCTTGGACCCACTTGGACCCGCTATGTTATTGTATGCTTAGCTTGCTTCATTCTGCTATTCTTCACAAAGTTTTAACTAAAAAACTATGATATTTTAAAGACACATACAAATATTTTTTATAAAAAGATTGGCGTTTTGTTTTTCAAAAAATATTAATTGGTTTTGGAATTATTAGGATTCAAAGTTTTAATTTTTTCTTTTTCTGGCCGTTCACTAGAGAAACAGACGAGTTTTATGCGTGTTTTGGTTTTTTGATAAGTCTGATTTCTTTTATTTTTAACAATCCACTAGGTTTCGACCATAGGTTTCGACGGCGCTGTGACGTTAAATCCCGTTTTTTGATCACATGACTTAACTAGTGTTTTGGCAAAAATAAAATCGAATTTTAAGTTACTTAAAACCACAGAGTATAGAGCTTAACAGAGGTCTCATCTCCATAGACGCTAATGGTAACTTTTAAAGCATGGTTTTTCCCATAGAAAGTGTCACCCCCTCAACTGGCTGAATAAGCTCCGCCTCCTTAGCTCCATCGTCGCCGCCCACCCTCTCCCGCTCGCCTTTCACTCAAATCGGAAGAGGGGAAAAAGGAAAAAAGCTTTCTTAAATTTCCCTAAATTTAAAATAGTTTTGTCGATCTCTCTTCTGGCTATGATTCATACTTGGACTTTTGAGTTTTTGAACCGCAGTTTTTCAAAGCACTACAGCGATTTTCTAAAACATTTCCAAAGAGATTACAAGTTTCTAATGTCATTTTAGTTCACTGACTGAGATTTTTTTTATCATCCAAATGGCTAATTTATTGATGCATATATTAAAACTTTATGCCTACATTTAAAAATTGAATAGGCTTGAAAATACTAAATTTTAAGAAAACAAAAAGTACAAAAACATTTAGAGCAAGTAATCATTTTTATTAAAGAAATTATTTTCACACATTAATTTGAACTTTTACACATCATATAATTTGTTTTTCTACAAAACTTACTTAAACTACGAATTTTGCATTTCACAATTATTTGTGTTATTTACAGTGCAACTTAAGGAACTCAAATATCTCTAATTCATGCATTTTTATTGATCCCTTGAACTCTATTTTAAATCAGTTTAGTATTTTTATTAGAGTTTTTGGATCATTAGAACTTTTTGTAGGTATCTAGAGTTTTGAATTATCCAAGTTACACTGTATTACAATACTTTGCACTCATACTCTCTTTATATAAATTAGGATTAACTGATTGTTTACATTAGTTAATTTATAACATGGCACAAAATTAAATTCATGTTTAACATAAATTCAACAATGAAATTAATGAAGTAATGACAAATCAAGAGCTTTTAACTAAAAAATAACATAATTTTGGAGATTTTTAAAAATGATACCACGATAACGATAAATGATAAACAAAATCTGCTTACCCCATTGTTTCAAAAATAAACATAATGCAAAATAACAAGTTTTAAAAGAAAAACTAGATGTTTAAGTCTATTTAAAAATAATATTAATGATCTAAAAAAATAATAAATAACTACTTTAAAATATTTTATTTAAGAGTTTAATTTTTAAATGAAAAGATTCATGGAATAGCATTGTTGTTAAAACAGTCTCCATGGAAACGAGAATGTAAAATCCAAAGATGATCATATTATTGTAGTTTTTAAGAAAGTTCATTAAAAAGTTTTCTGAGTTCATTCATTTAAAAACTTAACATTAAGAGTTGAAAAGATACTTAAATAAATTACGAAACCTGCCGATTATTTGTATTCTTTCTTGTAGAAATTTTGCCATTTCATCCACTCTGATGTGAAATTATCGGAGATGCCAGATTAACAATTAAAACAAAAAAAACAATCAAAGTTTAAAAAGAGAGGGATATTTTAATTCTAGCCAGGGATAATTTCACTACTTTAGGGAAAAAGTCTACAATCTGGGGAAAAGAAAGCAGCTCTGTCGTAATTAAAATGCAACGCCCTATATAAGTTACATATCCAATGAGGAATCAGTTTCAAGGTTTCGCCTTCTCCTGATTGGCAGAGGTGATTGGCTGGTGGAGTTTCAGCCTGAAGTGGCAACGGAACTAAAAGAGGAAAACTGCCTTTTGGACACTCTGTTAAGCTCTATACTCTGTGCTTAAAACATAGTTTTGAACTTTAAAATCTGATATTTGAGAGTTTTAAACTATAACGTATCAAAAAAGTGTAAAATTAAGCAAATCCCTCACCTATGCAATTCCCTCATTTGCGAAATCAATGTCCATTCATTGAATTTTTTAATTTAATTTGAAATAAAAGTTAATTTTTCTTTCTTTTCTTATTTTTTTTTTTAGATGTAGCATGGTCCAAGTTTAAAATAAAAAGAATAAAAACGGGTAAAATAATTAAATAATTTACAAAATTTAAAATGAAAAAAAGTTTATAAAAACAAATTTATTATGGTCAAAAGGCAGATTTAACGTAAGTTTTTCTGGTGCAAGGGGGGCCTGGGCAATCCTTTGCCCTTATGTATGGGCGCCCATTATGTACAATACTTTTGTTATCTCTGTACAAATCAGATTTTTATCGCTTCTCAGCTACCTGGCACGAGATCATGAGATTCATTGCTTGGAAATGTGTCACCTTCAATAAAAAAAACATCAAGAATAACAGGTTCTAATATCCCTGATTAAATAATGAATAATCCAGGTTCCTTTTAACCTAAACAGACGTATTGAAAGCAAACACTAGTGTCTCATCGTCAGATGTGAAATTTCACCCTTATGAACAAAGAGGAAACGACCTCTGCTGGTAGACACGGGAAGAAACCTGTTGAAAGGGAAATCCCCGGATTCACCTGGTCCCTCATTGGCTGCATATCTAAACGGTTGACTAAAATTCTTCGAGGCATTAAATAAAGGGGACTAAGATTGTTTTCAGAGAAGCATTTCGGTGGAACTTCTCATTGTGGTGAGACGCAGACGAGAAGTTGCAGTTATCTGTTTTAACTTAACATCCACCATCCAGTCTTTTAACATTTGCTGTAGTTTTCCCCCTTGAACAGGATTGCAGAAGTTCTGTTTTGTAGCTCGGTAAGTATTGAGTTATTCTAAAATATAATTTAATTGAAAAAAAAAATCTTGTGAAGTTTTTGTAGTTTGACTGCAACGAGAAAAACTATGAAAAGAAGTTCTAATCTGAATTATAGTCACACAGATTTGGCACTAAACGGTTTTTCAGCGTATATAAATTATCATCACCCCCAAAAATATGGTTTCCACCCACTATACTCTGTGTAAATAGAATCGGCGGTTGACCTTGAGTTTTTTTCTCAATGTATTTCTTCTGCGTTGCCATGGTAAAGAATGACGTGAAACCGCCGATTTTATTTACACAGACTATAATAAATGTTCCAAGAGCTAAAATCCACCTAAAATGAAGGTTGAGGTGTCATTTTACAAGTTTATTTGTTTTAGAGATAGGATTTCATTCGGTTTTGTTTTCCGCCAGTTGTTGAATTTCAAAAAAATCCAAACCGTATGCACAATCTCATTTTCCCGCAATTTTAAGTCGGTGTAGTTTGTTGTTTCAATTAATTAAAATTTTTATTTTTGAGTCAGAATGTCATCCGATTTTTGTTTTTTTTTTTCCGTCGGTTGTTGAATTTCAAAAACAACCCGAACCAGTGAAACCGAAGAAAAAAATAAGCTGTTAAAACCGGAACCAAATTAACCGATTTTCGGTTTAAACCGGTTATTTTTTGATATCCCTACTCTGTATCCCGTTCAACTATTGTTTGAGCTTTAAGGGGAATAGAGCATTTTCAATCACATGACTCGGACCTAACAACGGCCTTAGCAACAGAAGAGTTACAGTTTTTTGCCCTACAGAGGTTAACAGTTACAGAAAATGACTGGCCGTTGAATTCTTCTATTGGAGCATTTGCAATCACGTGATCCCATACCTAAAAACCACCTTAGCAACAGATAAACAACGGCCTTAGCAACAGTTAAAAGCCCTACAGAAGATACACAGTTAAAAGAAAATAACCGGTTGTGACGTCACCTGAAAACACTATACATATGTCCACTACTAGAAGATCCTATGGTTTGAATTTCATTGATAAGGAACTTAGATTTGTCAGCATACCTACAGAAAATAAATTTTTTTTTATAGTTTATTCTGCTTAATTCGCTGTACATTTTGTTGATTTAATCTACAGATAAACATGAAAACGTCTTTTTTCGAAATATGGTTGCAATTTTTCTTCGAATATGCTGCGGTATCTTAATTGTGTGCTTGTTATTTTTATATTCAGAGGAATGGACTCTAACCGTCTCTACTAGTGTAGTATCTGTGGTAACCAATGGACTCTAAGTCTAATGGACTAGTAGATCTACTAGTGTAGTATCTGTGGTAACCAATTGCAAGCTCAGTAGGTCACATGTTGGTTCCGTGTGACGTCAGACTCAGTAGGTCACGTGTTGGTTCCGTGTGACGTCAGACGGTTAGAGTCCATTGCAAGCTCAGTTGTAGGTCACGTGTTGGTTCCGTGAAGTCTCGAACCAGATAGGCGGTTAGAGTCCATTGCAAGCTCAGTTGTAGGTCACGTGTTGGTTCCGTGAAGTCTCGAACCAGATAGGCGGTTAGAGTCCATTGCAAGCTCAGTAGGTCACGTGTTGGTTCCGTGTGAAGTCTCGAACCTGATAGGCGGTTAGAGTCCATTCAAGGTGTGCCTAGTGATAAAAACATTATCCCTCTCGAGCTGAAAATGAAATCTTTCAGCACGTCATGGTTTCATAAACAAAATTAAATGTTTTCAAATTATCTGAAACATATGTGTTTTTCTTTTAAACTATTTCGTTATTTGCCTTCGTTCGTAAACTTGTTTGGTAAGTTCTTCTTCCGATGTAAAATACTTTAAAGAGGATATAATTGAATTTTTGGTTCAATTCCGTTAAAGTCTGTCTGTCCTCGCTTGGCACGAGTGGCAAACCTAAAATCTGTACCCACAGCAGAAAAAACAGTGTCGAAAAAGCCATAAAGATGGTTATCTCAGTTCTATTAGATACCCGATACCCTGCACTCGCCACTGCTTTTCCTGCCGTGGGTAGTGATTTTAGGTTTGCCACATGTGCCAAGCGAGGACAGACAGACTTTATCTGTCCCGCTAAGTATTGCAATCTGTTTTAGACGCCAAATATTGAAAATATCGCCAAAAATTGACATAAAAATAGTTGTATGAATGAAAATCATAAACATTTGGCACTATTTGAATATTGGGCGTTGAAAACACCTTGGCGATATTTTAACAAAACATCTAACGGAATTGTACCGAATTTTTAATTGTTATCTAGTTTTATTCTATTCATGGTAATATTCCGTAATCGAGGTTTTCGCCAAATTTGGGAGATAAAGTCTGTCTGTCCTAGCAAGGCACGAGTGGCAAACCTAAAATCAGTACCCACAGCAGAAAAAGCAGTGGCGAGTGCAGGGTATCGGGTATCTAATAGAAGTGAGATAACCATCTTTATGGCTTTTTCGCCACTGTTTTTTCTGCTGTGGGTACTGATTTTAGGTTTGCCACTCGTGCCTTGCTAGGACAGACAGACTTTAACCAGGGATTTAGATGTAGTGTTAGTATTTGCTTGGCGAGATCCGATCCTATTCATAATTTATTATCTCATGTTATAGTATCTAGATAGTATTTAGAACATTTATCCGATTTAAGGGTAATATTCCGTAATCGAGGTTTTCGCCAAATGTTGCCAAATTTGGGCGATAACCAGGGATTTAGATGTAGTGTTACTAGTAGCTTGGCAAGATCGGATCTCGCCAAATTTGGCCAAAACCTCGATTATGGAATCTGTCCTCGATTTAAAATATAATGTAATTTGTATGGATGTTTCTATTTTTTGTTCAGCTGAATCTTTATAAAATCTTATAATGAAATAAATCCGAAAATTCTTCCCTATTTGACTTCGAAAATCAAAGTGATTACTAGAATTAATATTACTAGGGACCTAATGAAATGTGATTTCATCGCCTTTTCGAATGAAGAATGGACAACTTGCACCTGTTAGGAAAAAGCCCAATTTTGTACTATATCGGGTAATATTCCGTAATCATTGTCTTCTCAAATGATGGAAAAAATTAATTTTTACTCATTTTATTTCTTAAATACTTTATCATTAAAGTTTAAAATTACCTAAAAATCACGTGACCCCCAAAACGCTATTTCACTGGACCCGATGCAAAAGTTCATCGAAACGATTGGTTTAAGACAGGGGTTCCGAACCTGGGGGTAATTACCCCCCGGGGGGTAAACACGCTATTCTTCAGGGGTAACAGAGAACAATTTGTGAGCAATTATTGGTAAATACCGAAGAAAACAAATCACATTTGGAAATGCCGTGGATCAACATTTATCTGCAGTAATAGAGTCACTGAAGCAATACTTTCCGGATTTAGATAATCGTTAGTCCAACTCTTGGATATTAAGACCATTTTCTACTGATGATGACATTATTAAAGATGAAGATGTAGCGGCCAAAGTAGAATTTCTTGGACTGCGCGAGAATAGTACTTTCAAAGTAGAATTTCAAATGTATGATCTCAGCAGATTTTGGATTAAAGCAGGTGCCGAATATCCTGTTATAGCTAACAGAGCTTTAAAAATGATAGTACCTTTTGCCACCACTTACAGATGCAAGAGTGGTTTTTCAACTTTAGTTTCATTCAAAACAAAGGCCAGAAACCGTCTCAATGTGGAACATGACATGAGATATGTGCTTTAAGTGACACTAAACCTAACATAAAAAAACAATTTCAACCCTCACACTGATTATTATTATTAATTCATAGTTAAAATATCGTAATATTGTTGTGTTTTTATGTAGCCACAATGTATCCAGTTTTCTGACTAACTGCTGGGCAATGACAACTTTGTAATTACTAAACATTAGAATTCGCTTGCATTGAGTGTTTTTATAACATTTTAAAATTGGGGTAAAATTTGATTTCCTAACAGGTTACAGGGGTAGCAGTATTATAAAGGTTAAGAACCACTGGTTTAAGAACTTAAAAAAATTTCTATGAAGAAAAATGCTTTTTCAAAGAGACGATCGATGTAGTGACGTCACGGGAGAATAACGTTTTGGTGTAGAAGTAAATAGTGCGCAATTTAAACCTTTTATTGTATTTGTTCAAGCCTAAAAATTTATAAAAGAAGATTCTTTCCGTCATAATTTGAGTTTTTCTATCATGATAAAATCAAAACTGAAAAACGTGCTAAGTTGTCCAATATTGATGGACATGGACTGAGGTCGTAATCAATGATATACCGCAATATTAAAGAGAGGACAAAAAAGAGATAAAATTGAGGTGTTTGCTGCAAGAAGGGATTAACTCTAAAATCCGAATTCATGGCAAGATAGTCGCCAAAGTGGAGCGTAGTTGCCAATGTGGTGCTGTTTCACGCTCTATAGAATTATATATCTGAGTCAAAGAATTTCAGCCATGTTTAACCACGGCCAGATGCTGATATCGTGGTACAATTTTCTACCACAATTAATCGGGAGAACAATGAAAATTTGATTTCTTAAAGCTAGATTCCATATCTAACAAATTTATTTAAGATGATCTTAAGGTAATAATCTTCAGTATTTTAGGATCGGATAAAGATCGGTCAAAAACTCAAAATGGAAATTTTTTTTCATACAAATAAATTTCATTTCTTAAAGCTAGATTCTAAATCTAACAAACTTGGTTATAATCTTCACTATATTTTCGGATCGGACAAGATTAGATGAAGATCGGATGAAAACTCAAAATAGAAAATTTTTTATACAAATAAATTTCATTTCTTAAAGCTAGATTCTATATTTTAACAAACTTACTAAAGACTTAAGATGATCTTAAAGTTATAATCTAAAATATTTTCAGATCGGGCATAAGATCAGACGGAAACTCAAAATGGAATTTTGTTTTATGCAGGAGTATAACAAATAAAAAAAACCAATAAAGGTAAAATGATTCTAATCCTAGAACTTTGTTTTACGGTAAAAAATGGCGATCACATTCACCAACCCAGTAGTGGTTATGCATAGCCCTAAAAAGACACCACCTTGGCTACTAAAGTCTGTCTGTCCTCGCTTGGCACAAGTGGCAAACCTAAAATCCGTACCCACAGCAGAAAAAACAGTGGCGAAAAAGCCATAAAGATGGTTATCTCACTTCTATTAGATACCCGATACCCTGCACTCGCCACTGCTTTTCCTGCCGTGGGTAGTGATTTTAGGTTTGCCACACGTGCCAAGCGAGGACAGACAGACTATACCACTGGCTGCCGCCAAGGTGGCGACTTCTGACATGAATTCGGATTTTTGAGTTAATCCCTTCTTGCTGCAAACACCTCAATTACCATTAGTTACCACTATTAAGTTATATAAAAGTATTATTTTAAGTCCAATCGCATGATGCAAGTTAATTTCAGGTTCTGCAAAGGCTTGCTGTTAAGGGGCAGGAGCGGCTTACGCTGCTGGTACCCCGTAACCTACTAATTTGTGTGTAAAAAGTTGATTTCACCATATGTTCATTCAAATTAAATATGGGCTGAGCAAGCTCCAGATTTAGTTAGAAGAATTAGTAATTTCTATCCCCATTGAAAATGATATGTAAATAACCGAACGTGTTAAGAAGGAAAACATGAGATGGATCTAGAGAGAGGAAATAGAGCATTCGCACATGACGTCACTTGGAGGACAAAAACAACGTTGCTAAGGCTGTTGTTAGGGGCGGGAACTAGAAGCATCCAATAGAAGCATTCGCACATGATGTCACTGGCGGGCAAAAAAAACCGTTGCTAAGGCAGTTGTTAGGCCGAGTCATGTGATTGAAAATGCTCTATGAGGTATATCTACTATTTGTATAAAGTAATGGGAGGAGGTCTAGTAAACATGAATGAGGGATTTCTACTATAAAGAGATATTAGTGCCGTTTACATGGGAAAAATATTACCCAGGTAGCTACTCGGGTAAAAAGTGGGTTGAAGGGAATTTCCAACTCTACCCGGGTAACGAAATTTGAAGGCGTTTACATGAGACATGATCTAACCCGGCTTTTTCTCGGTCACGTGGTAAGAAATAAGGGATCTGCCTATTTCCATGGTTTCCAAGTTTGTTTACAAATAGCTCATTTTTGTTCTTGCAAGAAGCATCAAAAGGAATTTTAAAAGAGCGTTGGCGATATATGCAAAAAAAATCAACGGATGATAGCAGATTTGCTTACCGAAGACCTGCGAAGATGTATGAAAGTAATCTTGTATTATTTGTTGAATATTTTGTTTATTTACTAGTAACACTTATACAATTATACAAAATTGTGTTGGCAACATTGTTTCAATTCCATCAATGTTTATTGTTTTGATTTCCGTTTTTCATGTTTGTAAGTTGTGCTTGTCTTAAAAATTAAATGGATGTTTATTAAACTTAACGTTTTATCTTCACATTTCCAACTGCATTTGCTACTTTCTACGTTATTGATGTCCATTACAAATTATATCAAAACAATCAACAGAGCACACACAAACAATTAAATGGCGGACTACACAACACGCAAGGTAGTGTGGGATGGGACACGAAATGCATCATGGGAAAGGAGGGTACTACCCGGCAATTGACTAGGATTGAATCCTACCCGGCTTTTTCCTATCTTTTTCCCTTCGTAGGGAATGCCGGGTAGAAAAGAGGAGTAAGAGCCGCCTTTTACCCGGGTAATTGGCTCATGTAAACGGCACTATTGTGGAAGATCCAAGTAGAGAAATAGAGGTTTCGTGAGATATTAGTGCCGTTTACATGAGCCAATTACCCGGGTAAAAGGCGGCTCTTACTCCTCTTTTCTACCCGGCATTCCCTACGAAGGGAAAAAGATAGGAAAAAGCCGGGTAGGATTCAATCCTAGTCAATTGCCGGGTAGTACCCTCCTTTCCCATGATGCATTTCGTGTCCCATCCCACACTACCTTGCGTGTTGTGTAGTCCGCCATTTAATTGTTTGTGTGTGCTCTGTTGATTGTTTTGATATAATTTGTAATGGACATCAATAACGTAGAAAGTAGCAAATGCAGTTGGAAATGTGAAGATAAAACGTTAAGTTTAATAAACATCCATTTAATTTTTAAGACAAGCACAACTTACAAACATGAAAAACGGAAATCTAAACAATAAACATTGATGGAATTGAAACAATGTTGCCAACACAATTTTGTATAATTGTATAAGTGTTACTAGTAAATAAACAAAATATTCAACAAATAATACAAGATTACTTTCATACATCTTCGCAGGTCTTCGGTAAGCAAATTTGCTATCATCCGTTGATTTTTTTTTTGCATATATCGACAACGCTCTTTTAAAATTCATTTTGATGCTTCTTGCAAGAACAAAAATGAACTATTTGTTAACAAACTTGGAAACCATGGAAACAGGAAGATCATTTATTTCTTACCACGTGACCGAGAAAAAGCCGGGTAAGATCATGTCTCATGTAAACGCCTTCAAATTTCGTTACCCGGGTAGAGTTGGAAATTCCCTTCAACCCACTTTTTACCCGGGTAGCTACCCGGGTAGCATTTTTCCCATGTAAACGGCACTATAATGGATGGAATGAGACCGATCTAACGAGAGATAAAGATAATAAAGGAGACCGAAACAAGACCATGTGTACTAGAGTTCAACTTTCAACATGGTGTTTTCTACGTGTTATTGTTCCCATTTTAAAACATCAATGCTCGCTAGTTTTAATGAGTTGAATTCGAATTTTCTCTTGTAATCATCGAAATATTGCCGAAGTATAGAGTGTTTTCAGGTGACGTCACAACCGGTTATTTTCTTTTAACTGTGTACCTTCTGTAGGGCTTTTAACTGTTGCTAAGGCCGTTTATCTGTTGCTAAGGCGGTTTTTAGGTATGGGATCACGTGATTGCAAATGCTCCAATAGAAGAATTCCACGGCTAGTCATTTTCTGTAACTGTTAACCTCTGTAGGGCAAAAAATTGTAACATCTTCTGTTGCTAAGGCCGTTGTTAGGTCCGAGTCATGTGATTGAAAATGCTCTATTACAGTAGAATCGCTTTTTGATGAGATTTAAGGCAGGGATTGCAAGAAACCGGCAAACTTTTAAATATTGTTTCCAATGGGGAAAAGTTTGTATTGCAACATCTGACGATGTCAAAAGCACACACACATGTCAAAAGCGGTTATTTTCTTTTAACTGTGTACCTTCTGTAGGGCTTTTAACTGTTGCTAAGGCCGTTTATCTGTTGCTAAGGCGGTTTTTAGGTATGGGATCACGTGATTGCAAATGCTCCAATAGAAGAATTCCACGGCTAGTCATTTTCTGTAACTGTTAACCTCTGTAGGGCAAAAAATTGTAACATCTTCTGTTGCTAAGGCCGTTGTTAGGTCCGAGTCATGTGATTGAAAATGCTCTATTACAGTAGAATCGCTTTTTGATGAGATTTAAGGCAGGGATTGCAAGAAACCGGCAAACTTTTAAATATTGTTTCCAATGGGGAAAAGTTTGTATTGCAACATCTGACGATGTCAAAAGCATACACCAGAGGGCGAGCTTTAGACTTGGGGCTGGAGTCGTGGATGAAGCAGGTTCAGATATTCCGGTTCACATAAACATAAACGTAGCTGTAGGCTCTTGATGCCTGATATGTCTTGTGTCAAAAAAAGGGAAAAACTTAAAAGGACAAAACTTAAACCATCACGACCTCAGGCCGGACAGTTTGTGCCATATTAACTCCAGTCGTGAGATCCATCGTATTTATTTTATTCCGGTTCAAGTAATTCACCGGAGAAGAGCTACGGTATAACGCCATAGAGAAAATCCAACAAAAAAAAATACAACCATGGTTTGTTTTTTCAGAAGACCAACATGGACCAGATATGTTGCATCATGGACGTTGACGGTTTCTCCCCACGGATCTGGCGAGAGGACAAGCGCACGTACCAGACCCCCTTCCTGATTCGCGAACTCGGCTACGTCAAGATCGATTCGACTTCCCAACAGCAATACCTGCCCAAGTCCTTCCGATTCGATCTCAGAGACCAGATCGATCCACAAGCGGCCAACGACAATGAAAAGACGCTGGAGCACCAGAGCAGGATGGTGAACGGACTGACACTGTTCCCGGGACCAAAGGAACCCGGAGTTCTGCCCTACAGCCGACTGCCGGACGTAGTCCGGGACATGTACTTGGGTTGCAAGAGCCCTGGAGCCACCCTGGTGGCCTACAAGGGAGGCCAGAACGAGTCGAAACTCCTGGAGTCTCTGGAGATACCGTCCGTTGACTTGCAGGTGTACGGTTGCCCCAAATACGAACTTCTGGTGCGAGAGAATCGCGTTTTCAGTGAGATCAGGGACTGCGGGTACCACAAACTGACCAGAGTCACGCCGGTGCATTGCCCCTTGGCGGAGGTGGTCGCGTATCGGGACTGGTTCACTCTGAACAAGAAAAAGTTCGCGGCCGAGTCTCTCAGCATCAGGGAAGGTGATGAAGAATGGAGCGATGAGGAACCGTTTTTATAAACCTTTTAACTTCTGAAGTGGGCCAAAGTACCGTAAAGAAAAAGTGATAGTAGTAGTAGGTAGGTGATTCAAAGGATTGACAAGATATCGGTATACTGCTTGAACCTTTCGGTAGACCTGTACTCTAGAAGTGTAGCTATTTCCTTTTCCACTCTAGAAGCAGCAATCTCAAACCTTTTTGTAGGCCTGCATTTCTGACTCACCAGTCCCCACTTAAATAATGTTAGTGTATCTATATGTGGCATAATCAAACTGCATCCACCATAATTACTTTCAATTTGTGTAACTCTATCTCCATAGGAATTGGACTTTTTCATCAAAATTATGATTATGGAGAAAATTATTGCGATCAAAAACCTATAATAACGACGTGTAAGCGCCTGCACGGAATAACAAATGTGATGAAAGACTTTTATTGATTAATTCTATTACCTATATTGATTGTTGAATTTAGGGTTCAATTCCGTTATCTATCCCATTAAAATCTATATGTTTTGGGTGCCAAATAACATGAATATCTCCAATTTTTATTACTTTATTAATGGAACAGGGTATTTTAACAATTGTGTTTAAAATTTGTGACTATATTTCTGCATTTGGATTTTTAACGTGACACCGTGACAGATAACGAAATCGTACCTAATTAGTAAAGTATGCATCTGTAATGGTGGATTTACACCACTGCGACGAGGCTTCCTATTGGTTCTTTTGAATCGCTGTTCTCCGCTTTTGTCGCTGTGGTGTAAATCCACCATAACGATCGGTTTAGGAGCTAGCTATTGGTCCACTTTAGAGTGGAGTGTGGGAATGTGTGTTTTTCTTCGGAAAGTGGATTGGGAACTATCATTGATCCATAACCCACCGATGTCTTAGTTCGTCCTCAAACATCTATGAACGAGTCAAACGTAAACTTATTTCGAAAGTTATAAAATTGAGAAAACTACCATTTCAACGGCACTCGGCGGTTTTCCTTCTGAAAATTTTTTAGAAAAATGCAACCTTTTAGTTAGAACTTAGTTTGATCTTATGTTCGTACATTCCTGGAAAGCGAGATGTTTGAAGATTAAAAAGTTCTAGTTTAATTAAATTGTGTGTTTAGTGTTATTAGTAGGTTGTGTCAATGAAAACTTTTAATAATCGAGTTCTGCATGTTTATCATTCCGTGGTTACACGATTTTTAAATTATTAATTATAGCAGTGATTTTTTTAAAGCGGTAATATTGTTTAAATCGTTTTGTTAAATAATAATTGTTTGTATCAGCTGATAAAATGAAAGAAGTAAATCATCCATGGGGGAAACCTTTTCATGAGTTAGCTATAGCAAATCTTGATACAACTTCTTTATAATTTTGAAACTCGAATGTCTTATGGAACTCGTGATATTTATACTCAGTATTATTTTATTGTTTGTACTTGTTTAGATGTTTTTTAAACCAAAATAAAACAATGTTAAAATGTTTCTATTGACTGAGTTAATATACCGTAAAATGGGATAACTTTGGCCCTTGGGGAAATTTTTCCCTACCATCAGAAAGAGATTCTACGAGCTGTAACTAATATAAAAGAATATGATTATCACTTATTCAATGTAAGGCAAGAGAATATTGTTGTCATGATATCCTCAAAATGGTGTCTTGAAATTTCTAAAATACGATCATTTGAGGCTTTCAACTTAGGTATTATCAAAATTTTCATTGTTGTTAACCTTATACATTTTTTCTTTGGAAAGGCGATAAAGAACATGATTCAAAACTGCTAGGTTATATTTTTTCAATCAATTATAAAGTCTTTTCAATGTCATTTGAGTGTCAATCAAATATTTTCAATGTCGTTATTTTGTTTCAATTTATGGTTTGAGTATTAATGAATTTTTATTACGTTGGGGTAACTTTGGCCCAATGGTTACGTTTGGTGAAATACTCTTTGAGTTTGAAGAAAAAGTTAACTATAATATGGATGAGAAATTAATCCGTAACAAAAAGTTTCTTAAGTTTTATTTGGTTTAATCAAAATTCAGGGGTTTACTTCTGTGCAATAGGTTTTACTTAGAAAATAATGATTAATTAAATATGAAAATATTTGAGCTAATAAACAAAAGTCAAATGACCTCAAAATATATGTCCTTCACTAGCTGAACAGCAACCCGATGCGTTGCGGCAAGTTAAGTTTTAATTCTAGTTTTCACGATGCATACTTTAATATTATATTTTTAGAGAAGAAAACGATATGAGAAAGAGAAATTCAATAAAAATTTTGTACCCACTTCTGCCACCTTTTCCAGCCTTGCACTTGTGGAGTAAATAAAAAAAAATTCAAAAAAGTTTTCTCAAAATACATTTTTAATATTGTATATCAGCAATTACAATCCTCCCGGTATCCCAGGCGCCTTTTTCATATTCCGGTGCTCCCGGTAATTTTTCCTACACAGGTTTTTAAGATATTATACCTATCCCGGTGTTTCCTATATATTTCCTGTCCCGGTGTTTCCTATATATTTCCTGTCCCGGTGTTCCCGGTAATCTTTCCTATCCCAGTGTTCCTTGTATTTATGAAATTTTCACTTTTCCATATAGTACATATGTTATGGGGGCAAAGTGATTAATCGGGCATTATTAATAATGCCGGAAGTGGAGGTGGGCAAAGTGATAAATTTCATTCATAAATTCCACTGAATTTATCATATCGTCCGGGCATTATTATTAATAATGCCCGGATTTATCACATTGCCCGTAACATATATTTTAATTTTAAGGAAAAATCTTAAATAAAGGTAAATAATGTTAAAACAATAATTTTAGTTTATTTTGGTGTTTTCATAACTGAAAATAGTTTTTAATAGACATTGGCCTCATGATTTTTCCCATTAAAATAATTAGTTTTGAGCTTTTCATCTCATTTACAACAGTGAGTAAGGCAGATCTACTCTAGTAGAGAAAAATTAAAAATAATGTATAATAAAAAGTCCTAGTAAATTTTTAAGTCTTGTAAACCGTTTTTTTCCAATTTCCATACCTCTAGTCAATTTATGGAAGTTATTCCATAAATATTTTTATTTTAAAGGAATAAATCTTAAAATAAAGGAACATAACGCTTGAAAATAAATTATTTGAATTTATTTTGGTATTTGCATAACTGATGGAGTTTTTAAATCGACAATTATCGAGTTTTTCCTGTTGAAAATATTTAATTTTGTGGTTTTCATCTCATTTTTACAATAGTGAGTTAAGCAGATCTACTCTAGTAGAGAAATGGAGAAATAAGCGTAAAAGAGCAGAAAAACGCAAATATCTCGAAAAGTATTTCGAATTTCGGAATGAAAATGGGCAACTCGGCGTCCCTGGGTCATTTGCCGTCTTTTGGTACCTCGGGCGCCCTTCTGCGTTCAGTGGTTTCGGAGGAGATAGAAGGACATACAAACGGACATACGTTTGTTTACTCTCGGATTTTAATAGTATAGATACCTTGCTAAAACCAAAAAACCACCAAACTAGTTTACAATTTATTACTACAATTTATTTTACAATTTATTACTTTTTTAAGCTGCATTGTCAGCGCTAAACTGTTCAATATTTTCAATCAAATTATAGGTTTTCCTAACCACAATTAATTTATTCGTATGCGTCATCTGAAGAGAAAGTAATACTTCAATTAAACCTGTACCAGTATTTTTTTTTTATAAATCCAATATGTCTAGTATCCTGTAGAGGCCCTATATATAGAGAGACTGGACAATGAACTTTTCGCCTCCATTTTAGTTACAAAATGCATGGATCTCCATAGACTGTAATGCTAATTCATCCGCCTAAAACTCTTATTAGTGCACAAAAATCAAAGCGAAAACTATATAAAAAATTTCAACAATTCATTCCGAACACGAATTGATGTTCTTTTTTTGTTATTAATTATTTTTATCTTAGAAAAAGCATTTTAAAAAATCAAAGTGAGTGTGAATGATTGTTAGGTTGCCATAGGCAACATTTGGCACGCTATATCGCTCTTTTCGAGGAGAAATGTTATGGACTAGTAGCCAGGAAACTAGTCTCAATTCCTAGTTGTATTACTTGGTTTTTAATTTCTTATCCAAATAAAGTCTGTCTGCCCTAGCAAGGCACGAGTGGCAAACCTAAAATCCGTACCCACAGCAGAGAAAGCAGTGGCGAGTGCAGGGTATCGGGTATCTAATAGAAGTGAGATAACCATCTTTATGGCTTTTTCGCCACTGTTTTTTCTGCTGTGGGTACTGATTTTAGGTTTGCCACTCGTGCCTTGCTAGGGCAGACAGACTTTAGATGGTTCACTAGTCTTGGTAGCCAACGGCGGATGCCAATAAAGTCGCCAACCAGTTAAACAATAAAATATTTAGTTTTTTGAATTTATTTGGCAATATTTATAAAAGAAAGTAAACAAATAAATTTTTAATAACTTATTTGTTTACATTTTAACTCTTATTTTGGTATTTTTCAAAACTTTTAACAGCATTTTCCACGATTTTCAACATTTCGTAATGTTAAAGTATAGGAAAGTTGTAACTAAAATGGCGGAAATACCGATAATACCGGTGAGCCGTTGTCCAGTCTCTCTATATATAGGGTCTCTAGGTCTCTATAGAGACCCTATATATAGAGAATGGACAACGGCTCACCGGTATTATCGGTATTTCCGCCATTTTAGTTACAACTTTCCTATACTTTAACATTACGAAATGTTGAAAATCGTGGAAAATGCTGTTAAAAGTTTTGAAAAATACCAAAAGAAGAGTTAAAATGTAAACAAATAAGTTATTAAAAATTTATTTGTTTACTTTCTTTCATAAATATTGCCAAATAAATTCAAAAAACTAAATATTTAATTGTTTAACTGGTTGGCGACTTTATTGGCATCCGCCGTTGGCTACCAAGACTAGTTAACCATCTATTTGGATAAGAAGTAAGAAGAAAACAAGTAATACAACTAGGAATTGAGACTAGTTTCCTGGCTACTAGTCCATAACATTTCTCCTCGAAAAGAGCGATAACGAGCCAAATGTTGCCTGTGGCAACCCAACAATCATTCACACTCACTTTGATTTTTTAAAATGCTTTTTCTAAGATAAAAATAATTAATAACAAAAAAAAAGAACATCAATTCGTGTTCGGAATGAATTGTTGAAATTTTTGATATAGTTTTCGCTTTGATTTTTGTGCACTAATAATAGTTTAAGGCGGATGAATTAGCATTACAGTCTATGGAGATCCGTGCATTTTGTAACTAAAATGGAGGCGAAAAGTTCATTGTCCAGTCTCTCTATATATAGGGTCTCTAGGTCTCTAGTATCCTGTTGCGATAAATCTAGTAAAACCATAGAGATCTAATAGTATATTAGAGTGGACGTCACGTGACCCAGTAATGCTATTGCATAGGAGACTCGGTAACCAACAAGGCGCCATGTTTCCATCGGCCAGCCGTAATGTTAAGTCAATGGAAGGGGTCTCAAAAATGCATTTAAAAAGTTTCCCAGCTGAAATATCCCTTAAAGACCGATCGAAATGCAAATAGGACCAAAAAATACATCTTTTAACACCAAAATTAAATACCTTTCGTGCAGTTTTCTTGGTTTTTCATCTCGATTTTTCTACCGTAAGCCTAAAATAACTGTTTTCTCGTCAAAAACCATTGTTATGCAGATTTTGCCTCTTGTTAATTTGGAGGGCTTTGGAAATATTTTAAAACACTAGTATAAATAAAAATATAATAATATCTTAAGAATAAGAATTTTAGAATATTATACTGGCAAACTTAACATTTAATTAAATTAAATTCCTTAGGTGTATAAAACAGAGACAAAACTTACATAAAGTGTTACTTTTATTCTTACATATTTTCGTTATACTAGTGTTTTTAAAAAACATTTTTGCAGCCCTCCAAATTAACAAGAGGCAAAATCTGCATAACAATGGTTTTTGACGAGAAAACAATTATATTAGGCTTACTGTAGAAAAATCGAGATGAAAAACCAAGAAAACTGCACGAAAGGTATTTAATTTTGGTGTTAAAAGATGTATTTTTTTGTCCTATTTGCATTTCGATCGGTCTTTAAGGGATATTTCAGCTGGAAAACTTTTTAAATGCATTTTTGAGACCCCTTCAATTGACTTAACATTACGGCTGGCCGATGGAAACATGGCGCCTTGTCAATTCAGTGAAAGTCACGTGACGTCCACTCAAATATACTATTAGATCTCTATGAGTAAAACCTCAAAAAATTGAAGTTTGATAATTTCAAAGTAGATTTTCTTCACGCTCTTTAAAAGACGTTTTGCCTGTGTTGGTAAAAATATTAACTGAAAACAATGGGGCAAATTGAAAAAAGTTTCTAATTTAAAAATGGAATACTTTGAAGGAACGTGACATATTATTGGCTCATCCGTAACCTTCGAGACTGAATCCACGAGAATCTTCGAGACTGAATCTTTGAATCCACGACTGCTGACGTCAGAGCACTTAGGTCACGTGGTGGTAGGGCCGTCTCAAGGCCCTTTTATATGAACCCGTTTTCGCGGATGACGGCCCGCGTTTGCTTGATCCGCCATCAGAAAAATCCCTTTGGTTGGCAAAAAGTGGTGGCGCTGCGGTCGCCTTTGAACAACCAAACGCGGCCCGTGAAAACGGGAGCAAAAAAAGTTTTGCTCTCCGTCATCGGCAGCCGCGAAGATTAGAGAACATCAACAATAAACTACAAACATGGCGTAAGTTCAATTTTCGTTTCTCTTGGTTTAAAGTCCTCACCTTTTTACAGAGTAGATGATTGATGGAGGGTAAAATATGACTAATTTTTAGTAGTACCTACTTGAATTGATAATCAAATTATAGATTACATTTAATTGCATAGTTAGGGGAAAGTGGGGGCTAATGGGAAATTTTTTAAATGCTAGAATAAAAGCATAAATGCAGTTATTATAATTTGTATAACCTTAAAACTATGTAACATTTAAGTATTCATTACAAATATTGATGGAAAGAAAAAAAACATTATTCATCTTTATGTTAGTAGTGGCGGATCCAGGATATGTTTTTGGGGTATAAAAATGTGGGGTTTTTTTTTAATTTTTTTTCGAAATTAGACTCTAAAAACAGGGTTTTTACTCATTTTTTGCACAGCAAATCGTGAGTAATAGAGATTAAAATACTTGAAGGGGGTCTTGGGGGTCCTCCCCAGAACGTTTTTGGAAATTTGACCCTAAAAATCCGAATACGAATATATTTGCGAATCGGAATACGGGGAAACTGCTGGCACGCTGATAGGCGAATCCGAACACTCATTCAAATGGGAATTTAGGTCAGAAAAAATAAATTTTCTTTCGTATTTAAATCTACCCTTAAATTTATAATTTTTTTTCATGGAAACAAATATTTTAGGGAACGGGGACGGTAAAAATACTTCGGGGGACGGTCCAATTATTTCGGGGGACGGCGTCCCCCTCCAATTTCAGCACTGATTACAAGTCAATGTACAGCTTAATGTTCATGCTAAAAAAGAAATTGCATCATTTTATGAAACAGATTCTGTTTCCTGTAGAAGAGACACTGCTATAAAATAACAGATAATAAAGCTTGATATCGCGTGTGATCACATTTATCTTGTTTTGTATTATATCGTTGGAAACAGCTTTAGAAATAGTCCTCCAGTCACCACATCTGTAATGTGTAACCACATCTCCCACAGCAACACGATTGAGTGTTGTCTATCTCTAACCAGGGCCTGATTTACCATTAGGCCCGGGCCTAGGGGCCCCACAATTTGGGGGCCCCCTAATTTTAAAAAGTTAACAAAAAATTATAGTAGAAATAACTTTTTATACTTCCTTGAATGTTTTTTCATTACATTTTTTAACTCGAAAATAAAAATCCAAAACTTTTTAGCAATGTAAAAAACGTAAAAGATAACCGAGAACGTGTCTGACCCTGACGATAGTGAATTTTCATACTAATCAAACAATAATTTTAACGCATCTACATTTATGTAGCACCAAATATGGCAACGGGGGGCCCCTTCCTGCATGTTGGGCCTAGTGTTCTAAATTTTCTAAATCGGGCCCTGTCTCTAACAATAATAGCAATTACTACTATTTTAGGATCTAGTAATAATACTTAAAATTGGACCTAAATGGTTGTTATAATTGAGGCTGTGGGTAAAAAAGGCGGCTGAAGTCTCTAAAGCTGTACCGAAAAATAATTATTTATTTATTTGATTTGAAATTGAATTTACTCGGTGTATATAGCAGTTTAAGATGATGGCTAAAATATTTCGGGGACTGTCTAAAAAATATTTTGTGACGACGCCTCCCTATGTCCCCTCAGAATCAGAACTGGTTGTATAGACAATGTTTTTAATTATATTAGGTATGAGATTGATCTAATGGTTGATATCCCGATTCAGGCAGTTGTTGAAACTTTTTGTCCAGGCGGTATGATGGTTTATAACAGTTTGTTACTCCTGTTAGAGACAGTGATTTCATACCAGGATATACCTGACCAAGCTTGGCGCTAAAAAGAAATAGGTTGCCTTTTAGTCGCTTTTACCCAATACTCTCGCATATTTTAGAAGGGGCGTTGCTCTACCACTTAACTAGAATAATTACCGTTACATGTTTTACATTCTTTTAGGAATCGCTTCTTGCCCATCCAGAATATGCATGTTTAAAGTATAGAAAAAAGCATTTTTACCTTACTTAAAAAATCCTATTATAGCCCCTGTAGATCTCTAGAAGTTGTTGCTTAAATGACTAAGTTATTTAAAGTTTAACATTTACTTTTAGGTGCTATTAGCGAAATACAAATATTTATTCATAATAATTAAAATTGAACCTGCTAGGTATGTAAAGACATTGTTATTTAATTGTATTGTATTTCGCTATTGAATGTCTGTTACTAATATTCTTCTTAGTTTGTGATTCAATTAATATGATTTCTGTACAATTGTTTAGCATTTCAATTATTTTTCTCTTCCACAGAAGTTTAGAATATTATCTTATGTAGTCTGAAACTGAAGAAGATATTTATCCTGAATGAGATGACTGGCTAAGTGCAGTAAATTTCTATTCTTATAGCAATGCATCCAAGCTTTTTTCACCTTTTTAATTGCAAATCTTAAATTTTATTTATATGGGGATATTATTTGCCACTCACAGTGGCAGGTCATTCGAAGTATGTGAACCCCTAGCAATACATCAAAAAGAAATAAAAACATTTTCAACTTTATCCGGGATAAGATTCCGCTCCATACCTTTCGAAAACGAAAGGTCAATATTTGTTACCAAAGTTTTCTGTACATTACAGTTTTTTTTGCTCGGTATTATTTAGTGAGACTGTTTCTTACAGCACAACTTATAGTGCGTGTGCTTGCTTTGCACAATACTTTAGAATTAGATGCTAATTTATGTTTACCAAAGTCAAGCAAAAACACCAAATTTCCCGGTATGGTTGTGGTAACACATTATTTACTGGTGGTGTAGCCAGTGGGTGTTGGGGTTGTAGTACTCATTCCCAAAACTAAAAATTTATTATGAATTATTATACTAGATTATGTTTCTTGTCAGTGACGGGTCACGGGTTGATGTAAGAAGACTCCACTCTTTCTAGCTACCTAATTGACAAGTCAGAGATGACTCTTGCTTGCTCTGTCTTTTTCACCTATTAGATAGCCAGAAAGTCTGTCGTCACCTCACATCAACCTGTGACCTGTTGTAACATAGTGCAGTTGAAATAAGTAAAATTCTCCCCATACATAAAAATTGCCAATATCGCCATCTGATTTTTTTAGTAACAACACTGGTACTGTTGCTTAATTCCTTTTATATTTCTGTTTATTCTATTCAACAGGTTCTTACTAACGGTGTCGAGTCAAGATATTGGAAAAAAGAATTTCGAGAATGATTTCTACATTTCTTCCCAATTTTTTTTAAAAGATAAAAAGCTTTTTATGCATGTAAGTATAGCAGTATGTAGAGAATGAGTATAGGGTTCAACAACCCTTTGAAATTTTTATAACTATTTATTCACAGGTTCTTTTACTTTGAAAATGTTAGGGCGTATCCTCCTGGAAACTCAGAAAAATTTTTGATCATAGAAAACCACTAAACTACTCCTATCCCCCTCCATTAAATTTTTTACTTTGCTTCGCCACTGCTTCTATGTGTGTCACCAGGCCTGACGAGAGAGGGGGGCGAGGGGGTATGATACCCCGGGGCCCGGTACCCAAAGCTTTTCATATTGAGTACTAAGACAGATATCATTTTGAATATTTTAGAAATTAATTTGTTCACATAAAGTTCCAAAAATGAGTAAATTCCCAGTTTTCTAGGGGCATATTTTCAAAAATTTTCTGGGGGAAAACCCCGAGACCCCCTTTATTACTTGTTACTCATCATATTATCAAGAAAACGATATTTTTAAGTTGAGTGTAATTCAGATCTTGCCTAGAAATATTCTAAAAATTACATTAAGCGTATGAATGCATGGGTGGAGGTACAGTTGGGGAAATAAAAAACGACTCAGTTGAGTTTTCTGACGAACCACTGGGGTTAGGAAGACAAATAAGGTGTCATTTTTCATGTCATGAAGTATTCTTTAAATGAAAAAAAATTTCGAGTCCTTAGGGGGTCGTCTTCATATTAAACGAAACACTAACTTTTGTTTTTCCTATGGGGACCCCCAATTATTATGCGTTTTTCTGAAAGAGAATCCCCATAAACCCCCAAATACCAAGTTTCATCTATGTAAGTATCCAAATAGAATCATAATAAATTTTTAAAATGTCAACCATTCAATGTGAAATTTGTCAAAATGTTTTCGGTGTAAAAATATGAAACTTTGAATTTAGATCAAATTTGTGTCCCCAAACAAAATAATTATGCTTTTATAGCGATATTTAATGGTTAATAGATAGATAATTAACATCTAATTTTGACCCAAAAATTAAATTTTAAAATCTTTTAATATTTTTATGGTAATCGATTCTGGTAGTAATTTTATCTGTAAAACCAAAATTTCAGTCGATTTCATTTAATAGTTTTGGAAAAAACCGAATTAAACTAAATTCCCACTCTTTAAGGGACCGTATACCGCTGCCAAATGTATACCGGCGAATGCTTTATCTGGAAATAGTCGCCTTATTTTAATCACCATAACTTAAATTAAAACTTAAATTTGATATAAAATTTCAATAAATTACTTATAAACTTTTTAATAAACATTAAAGTGGTGAGTAAAAGTCTTGCTATCCCACCGTTTTTAAGAAATAATGTTTACAGAAAATTAACCCTTCTCACTCTGGAGACGACCCCCAAAACGTAAAAGCTTTATTTACCGCACGATTTGAATGAAACTTGGTATTTGGGGGTTTATGAGGATGCTCTTTCATAAAAACTTATAATAATTGGGGGTCCCCATAGGAAAAACAAAAGTTAGTGTTTCGTTTAATATGAAGAAGACCCCCTAAGGACTCGAAATTTTTTCCATTTAAAGAATTCTTCATGACATGAAAAATGACACCTTATTTGTGTTCCTAACCCAAGTGGTTCGTCAGAAATCTCAACTGAGTCGTTTTTTATTTCCCCAACTGTACATCAGAAAATTTCACCCCCTACTTCGAAATGAGAATATGTCATTGGGGGCCCGCTTCTCAACCTTTTACCCGGGGCCCGACTTGGCTCTCGGTGGCCCTGTGTGTCACCAAATGACTGGTGGCTTTTGGGTAGTTCAAGTGGGGGTTCACTTTTTCAAAAATGCAATCGAGTAAAAATTAATTATTTATATTAATGGTTATAAAACTAAATTTCTCGGGTATCCAATGGAAAGTACCATTTCAAACTTCTCTTGGGAAACTTTATGAGGGTGGTGTGAAACCTCTCGGGGTTTGGGTATAACTTCAAAAGGGTGGTGTGTAATACCTTGGGATTTTTATAAAGCATTTTACCGCAAGTCCTGAGGTGGTACACCCCCCAATGAGGTATTACATGCAGTTCCCCAGGTGGTACAAACCACTCTCAGTTGCAAGCCATCCTGAAGGTCGTACACCCTCTTCCCCGAACTACTACATAACACCCTTGAGATGTTTCACACCATTCCCAAGTAGGTGGTACGCAGAATTTTTGAGGTTACACTTGCCAACCTCACGGTAGTACTCGGTATTTGATGTCCAAGGTGCTACACACCACCTCTGAAATGGTATGCACCATATCTGAGGGTTACATTACAAACTGTCCAAATTTTTAAATAATTCAGTTGGGATAGTTTTTTATTTTTTAGGTTTTATTGTAATTTGTAATGAGTTATTGATATTACTTTCAATTTTATCATTGTCGGTATATCTTGTGTTACAAAAATTGCATGTAATTGAAATTAGTTTATAATGAACAAAGTATGATAAAGTTTTAGTTTATTTATTATCTAACAATCAATTAAGATTATAAAATAACAAGAACTTCCGCGCTGAAAATTGCATACTAATTTCATTTTCCAGGATTGATAGTCATGTCGATTGGAATTTTTCTCCTAATGTTTCCCTTTGTGTTTCCACTGAGGATTCCTTCCGAAGAAGAGGGCAAAACATTTGGAGAAAATTTCAAATCGACACGACCATTAATTCCAGAAAATGGAGTTAATATGTAATTAAGATATTGTTAAACTCTTACAGCCATATTCTCAACCATCAGCGTCGGTGTTAATTCCTTGGTCAAAGAAGGATTCCACCAATCAGATTCCGCGAAAAGCTAATTTTTCTTTCTTTAGCAACTAGTTAACACCGACGCTGATGGCTATGAATATGGCTGTTAATCTCTGATCTCTAGAACTGAACTGTATGAAGCATAGTGAGTTTGATTACTAATGTACTTAATATATTCAATATTTTTTGTGTTTTTCCTCTAATTGAATTTACATGTAATTTAAAGTGTGTATTTAATATTTTTCCTTAGGTTTTTGAGTAAAGACCAGTTTTATCATTGGAATATAAATAATTGAAGATGGAACCCTTTTAAAATTTATTGTTTAATATATATTTTTGTGTTTGCATTACATTTAGTAATTTGTTTATTACATTCTGCCTTCAAATTGGTATACCTAATTAATAGACTATAAAAGAATGAAAAACTGTAATTTTGTTTAGTTTATGTAATATACAGCCTCTAAATTATTTTTGGTAACAATTAAAGGATTATTTTTTATATATGGACTTGTGTCGAATGATTTTTTTATTTCAAGTTTTCTTTAACTTTTTCTGAACAAATAAAATATTGTTTTCTTAGTAAAAATTTTTTAGTTTGTTTCATTTGTGCACACAGTGCAACTTTGATAGATCAAGGAAAGGATCTTCATTTAAAAGTTGAGGATAGTTCAAAGATTTCTCTTTTTTCTTAACTAACTTTTCGATCCCAAATACAAAATTGATTCATTACTATTTCTTAACACATGCTTTTAAATGCCTTCATTTTTCTATTAATTTTTAATTCATTGGAACAATTTTGATGGCTCCTTCAGTTTGAATTATCCTTGTTGTACTGCAGCACTGATGACTGTGAATATGGCTGTAAAATATTTTTGGGTATTAAAAAATTAGTAGCTGTCACTAATTTTAAATAATAAAAATTAGAAATTTTTTTAAATTTTGATTTACTTGTAAATGCATATATGCTTAAATTAATATTTATCTCTATTGACAGTAAAAAATTATTCTTTTTAAATTTTGGAAAATAAATATTTTTACTGCTTTAAATGTATGGGAAGCTCTAACATTCAATTTTACTACAGAATGAAAAGTATGGATTTTTTTTATTTTGTCCTAACAATTGATAGTGCTTTAAATTAAAATAAAACATTCCAGGTTACTCTCTTGAACATGAAAATCATCTTTAACTTTAAAAATAAAAATACACTAGAATAATATTTTCTACGAAACAAGGGGGGGTTAATTTATGTGTAGCTTTTTCTGTATTTTCTAGGATTTCTTGTACAGAAATTTACAATAGTTTTCGAGCTAATATTTTAGTCCTAAGAAAAAATTGATTGATGAATTACCCTTGAAAAATGCTTTTTAAAAATATATGGTAAAAAGATTCCTGTCAGTAAACTAATCTTTGATAAATTCTTGTGTTGAAGATAATTTGTCTTTAATAATATCTAATGAGTAAAATGTAAAGCTGAATATTGTAATGATCATACAATAAACTAGTTAAATTTTCAGCATACCGCTGAACCTGCTTATAACAAATTAAGGCATAATGAGAACCTTGTTTCTTGACTTGATAAAAATAACTCATTGGTACTATGTTAAAATGCACCGACCTAAACCCAAATATAAAGAAAGCAGAGTTTAATTGCACAATTCCCATAATTTGTTCTAAAAATTTATTTTACTAACCACCCTTTACAATTGTACTCCACTAGGCAAAATAATTTTTTTAATAATAGAGGGAAGTAGTACATGTATAAGTATTTAAATTTCAGCAGGTTTTGATGTTGTTAACTTTAATAATTAAATCTTCATCAAAAACAATACTCGTTCATTCGATAAGCAAATTTGACTCCCAGGCATCACTTCCTGTGGGGCAAGATATTTTTTATGACCAAAATAAAATTTTCATATTGACATTGAGTTGAAGAAAACATATGTAAAGCAAGTTAATTTCTTTTATATTACAAGATTAATCTTCCAGGCTATAGGGCCATGGTCTTGGCGTTAATGAACTACGCGTAGTACAAACTCAAGCTGGGTAAGCCTTGATTGGTCTTTTATTATTGTTCGTTCTCCTTTGATTTACCATTAGGCCTAAGAGACCTGGCCTTCCTAAATCTTAAAAGTATCTTAAAATTAATAATTAAATCTGTATCCAAAACAATACTCATAATCACAAAAAAGCAAATTCTTTCACATACATCTGCGGGTATTTTGTGAGAATACATAAATATTTCTAGTACTACTGACCAATTTTTATTTTCTGAGGTTTATGTTATGAGCAAAATAGTTTTCAATTAATTGAGGAAGAAAACATGTAAAATCAATCTAATTTTTTTTATTATAGTTTCATGTCTATGTGGTATAACTATCAGGTTATAAAATTAATAACATACAAATACTTGAATCTATTCAAAACATAACCCTAAATCTCAAAAGTATCTTAACGCATAAAACAAAACTTACTTCTTATTTATTGAAGAAATTGAAAAATAAAAGTCTAAAATAAATGGTTTTACAACAGTACATAAGTACCAATTATTGCGTGTTGTGAAATTTGTTTTTATAAAAAAACATCAAGGGGACTCCTTGCAACGCAGTGTGCCTACTATGTGGAAAATTTTCTAAATCAGGTCTTGATATTAGGATGAAATTAATAATTAAATCTGTATCCAAAACAATAGTCATAATCATAAAAAAAGCAAATTCTTTCACTTACATCACACTTGCGAGAATGTGACATTATTGCAGGGTATTTTGTGAGAATACGTAAATATGCCTAGTACTACTGACCAATTTTTATTTTCTGAGATTTATGGGTACTTATGTTATGAGCAACATAATTTTCAATTAATCGAGGAAAAAATATGTAAAATCAATTTAATTTCTTTTATTATTGTCTCATATCTACGTGGTATAACTATCAGGTTCTGAAATTAATAACATACAAATACTTGAATCTATTCAAAACATAACCCTAAATCTCAAAAGTATCTTAACTCATAAAACAAAACTTACTTCATATTTCTTGAAGAAATTGAAATTGGAAAATAAAAGCCTAAAATAAATGGTTTTACAACAGTACATAAGTAGTATACCTACCAATTATTGTGTGTTGTGAAATTTGTTTTTATAAAAAAACATCAAGGGGACTCCTTGCAACGCAGTGTGCCTACTATGTGGAAAATTTTCTAAATCTGGCCCAGATAATCAGGTCTTGATATTAGGGTAAAATTAATAATTAAATCTGTATCCAAAACAAGTCATAATCATAAAAAAGCAAATTCTTTCACATGCATCACACTTGCGAGAATGTGACATTATTGCAGGGTATTTTGTGAGAATACGTAAATATGCCTAGTACTACTGACCAATTTTTATTTTCTGAGATTTATGTTATGAGCAACATAATTTTCAATTAATCGAGGAAGAAAACATGTAAAATCAATTTAATTTCTTTTATTATTGTCTCATGTCTAAGTGGTATAACTATCAGGTTCTGAAATTAATAACATACAACAAATACTTCAATCTATTTAAAACATAACACTGCCTAACATCCCAGCACATAAAAAATGTGTGGAGTAAATAATTATAGTATATAGGCTTTTCTATCGAACTTGGAAGTACAAGATATAGTTTTTAGGGAAAGTGTTTAAAGTAAGTTTTGATATATAAACTTGAAGTAGGGTATTTAAATGGTACTTTAGTTTGCTTTAAAAGTAAATTATCCTTTAAATTTTACTTCTATGACCATAAAACTAAAAGCAAAAACATACAATACTACGGAAAACATATAGATTCTCAGTACTATTTTTTTCAAATTCTACAAAACCTTTTATATTTTAATGGTGACAGAACGTGTTCAACTTGTTTTACATTGATTAAGCTGGTTCTACATGGAGCCTTTTTTGCCGGATGACGGGCCGCGATCCGTCTTGGCGCGATGGTTGGCGACAAGAAAAATCCCTATTTTTGAGGCAGAAAACGGATCAACCAAACCAGGTGGTCACGTGAGCGCGCGGACCAATGGCTAGGCGTGATACGCCCGACATCGCGGGCCGAGAAAAAGTGCAGGCAGCTCGCACTTTTTCTCGGGCCGTCAAAAACGGAGGGGGTCACGTGATAGAAATTCACCAATCTCCGAAACACCGAAGAGAACATCGTATTCGTATCGTATGCAATGGTGTTTTGTTTACAAAAGTAAACTAAGCTTAATTTTACGAAAAAAGCTTCATCTGTTGATTTTTACTAAAAATAAAGGCCCTTTTATATGAACCCGTTTTCGCGGATGACGGCCCGCGTTTGCTTGATCCGCCATCAGAAAAATCCCTTTGGTTGGCAAAAAGTGGTGGCGCTGCGGTCGCCTTTGAACAACCAAACGCGGCCCGTGAAAACGGGAGCAAAAAAAGTTTTGCTCTCCGTCATCGGCAGCCGCGAAGATTAGAGAACATCAACAATAAACTACAAACATGGCGTAAGTTCAATTTTCGTTTCTCTTGGTTTAAAGTCCTCACCTTTTTACAGAGTAGATGATTGATGGAGGGTAAAATATGACTAATTTTTAGTAGTACCTACTTGAATTGATAATCAAATTATAGATTACATTTAATTGCATAGTTAGGGGAAAGTGGGGGCTAATGGGAAATTTTTTAAATGCTAGAATAAAAGCATAAATGCAGTTATTATAATTTGTATAACCTTAAAACTATGTAACATTTAAGTATTCATTACAAATATTGATGGAAAGAAAAAAAACATTATTCATCTTTATGTTAGTAGTGGCGGATCCAGGATATGTTTTTGGGGTATAAAAATGTGGGGTTTTTTTTTAATTTTTTTTCGAAATTAGACTCTAAAAACAGGGTTTTTACTCATTTTTTGCACAGCAAATCGTGAGTAATAGAGATTAAAATACTTGAAGGGGGTCTTGGGGGTCCTCCCCAGAACGTTTTTGGAAATTTGACCCTAAAAATCCGAATACGAATATATTTGCGAATCGGAATACGGGGAAACTGCTGGCACGCTGATAGGCGAATCCGAACACTCATTCAAATGGGAATTTAGGTCAGAAAAAATAAATTTTCTTTCGTATTTAAATCTACCCTTAAATTTATAATTTTTTTTCATGGAAACAAATATTTTAGGGAACGGGGACGGTAAAAATACTTCGGGGGACGGTCCAATTATTTCGGGGGACGGCGTCCCCCTCCAATTTCAGCACTGATTACAAGTCAATGTACAGCTTAATGTTCATGCTAAAAAAGAAATTGCATCATTTTATGAAACAGATTCTGTTTCCTGTAGAAGAGACACTGCTATAAAATAACAGATAATAAAGCTTGATATCGCGTGTGATCACATTTATCTTGTTTTGTATTATATCGTTGGAAACAGCTTTAGAAATAGTCCTCCAGTCACCACATCTGTAATGTGTAACCACATCTCCCACAGCAACACGATTGAGTGTTGTCTATCTCTAACCAGGGCCTGATTTACCATTAGGCCCGGGCCTAGGGGCCCCACAATTTGGGGGCCCCCTAATTTTAAAAAGTTAACAAAAAATTATAGTAGAAATAACTTTTTATACTTCCTTGAATGTTTTTTCATTACATTTTTTAACTCGAAAATAAAAATCCAAAACTTTTTAGCAATGTAAAAAACGTAAAAGATAACCGAGAACGTGTCTGACCCTGACGATAGTGAATTTTCATACTAATCAAACAATAATTTTAACGCATCTACATTTATGTAGCACCAAATATGGCAACGGGGGGCCCCTTCCTGCATGTTGGGCCTAGTGTTCTAAATTTTCTAAATCGGGCCCTGTCTCTAACAATAATAGCAATTACTACTATTTTAGGATCTAGTAATAATACTTAAAATTGGACCTAAATGGTTGTTATAATTGAGGCTGTGGGTAAAAAAGGCGGCTGAAGTCTCTAAAGCTGTACCGAAAAATAATTATTTATTTATTTGATTTGAAATTGAATTTACTCGGTGTATATAGCAGTTTAAGATGATGGCTAAAATATTTCGGGGACTGTCTAAAAAATATTTTGTGACGACGCCTCCCTATGTCCCCTCAGAATCAGAACTGGTTGTATAGACAATGTTTTTAATTATATTAGGTATGAGATTGATCTAATGGTTGATATCCCGATTCAGGCAGTTGTTGAAACTTTTTGTCCAGGCGGTATGATGGTTTATAACAGTTTGTTACTCCTGTTAGAGACAGTGATTTCATACCAGGATATACCTGACCAAGCTTGGCGCTAAAAAGAAATAGGTTGCCTTTTAGTCGCTTTTACCCAATACTCTCGCATATTTTAGAAGGGGCGTTGCTCTACCACTTAACTAGAATAATTACCGTTACATGTTTTACATTCTTTTAGGAATCGCTTCTTGCCCATCCAGAATATGCATGTTTAAAGTATAGAAAAAAGCATTTTTACCTTACTTAAAAAATCCTATTATAGCCCCTGTAGATCTCTAGAAGTTGTTGCTTAAATGACTAAGTTATTTAAAGTTTAACATTTACTTTTAGGTGCTATTAGCGAAATACAAATATTTATTCATAATAATTAAAATTGAACCTGCTAGGTATGTAAAGACATTGTTATTTAATTGTATTGTATTTCGCTATTGAATGTCTGTTACTAATATTCTTCTTAGTTTGTGATTCAATTAATATGATTTCTGTACAATTGTTTAGCATTTCAATTATTTTTCTCTTCCACAGAAGTTTAGAATATTATCTTATGTAGTCTGAAACTGAAGAAGATATTTATCCTGAATGAGATGACTGGCTAAGTGCAGTAAATTTCTATTCTTATAGCAATGCATCCAAGCTTTTTTCACCTTTTTAATTGCAAATCTTAAATTTTATTTATATGGGGATATTATTTGCCACTCACAGTGGCAGGTCATTCGAAGTATGTGAACCCCTAGCAATACATCAAAAAGAAATAAAAACATTTTCAACTTTATCCGGGATAAGATTCCGCTCCATACCTTTCGAAAACGAAAGGTCAATATTTGTTACCAAAGTTTTCTGTACATTACAGTTTTTTTTGCTCGGTATTATTTAGTGAGACTGTTTCTTACAGCACAACTTATAGTGCGTGTGCTTGCTTTGCACAATACTTTAGAATTAGATGCTAATTTATGTTTACCAAAGTCAAGCAAAAACACCAAATTTCCCGGTATGGTTGTGGTAACACATTATTTACTGGTGGTGTAGCCAGTGGGTGTTGGGGTTGTAGTACTCATTCCCAAAACTAAAAATTTATTATGAATTATTATACTAGATTATGTTTCTTGTCAGTGACGGGTCACGGGTTGATGTAAGAAGACTCCACTCTTTCTAGCTACCTAATTGACAAGTCAGAGATGACTCTTGCTTGCTCTGTCTTTTTCACCTATTAGATAGCCAGAAAGTCTGTCGTCACCTCACATCAACCTGTGACCTGTTGTAACATAGTGCAGTTGAAATAAGTAAAATTCTCCCCATACATAAAAATTGCCAATATCGCCATCTGATTTTTTTAGTAACAACACTGGTACTGTTGCTTAATTCCTTTTATATTTCTGTTTATTCTATTCAACAGGTTCTTACTAACGGTGTCGAGTCAAGATATTGGAAAAAAGAATTTCGAGAATGATTTCTACATTTCTTCCCAATTTTTTTTAAAAGATAAAAAGCTTTTTATGCATGTAAGTATAGCAGTATGTAGAGAATGAGTATAGGGTTCAACAACCCTTTGAAATTTTTATAACTATTTATTCACAGGTTCTTTTACTTTGAAAATGTTAGGGCGTATCCTCCTGGAAACTCAGAAAAATTTTTGATCATAGAAAACCACTAAACTACTCCTATCCCCCTCCATTAAATTTTTTACTTTGCTTCGCCACTGCTTCTATGTGTGTCACCAGGCCTGACGAGAGAGGGGGGCGAGGGGGTATGATACCCCGGGGCCCGGTACCCAAAGCTTTTCATATTGAGTACTAAGACAGATATCATTTTGAATATTTTAGAAATTAATTTGTTCACATAAAGTTCCAAAAATGAGTAAATTCCCAGTTTTCTAGGGGCATATTTTCAAAAATTTTCTGGGGGAAAACCCCGAGACCCCCTTTATTACTTGTTACTCATCATATTATCAAGAAAACGATATTTTTAAGTTGAGTGTAATTCAGATCTTGCCTAGAAATATTCTAAAAATTACATTAAGCGTATGAATGCATGGGTGGAGGTACAGTTGGGGAAATAAAAAACGACTCAGTTGAGTTTTCTGACGAACCACTGGGGTTAGGAAGACAAATAAGGTGTCATTTTTCATGTCATGAAGTATTCTTTAAATGAAAAAAAATTTCGAGTCCTTAGGGGGTCGTCTTCATATTAAACGAAACACTAACTTTTGTTTTTCCTATGGGGACCCCCAATTATTATGCGTTTTTCTGAAAGAGAATCCCCATAAACCCCCAAATACCAAGTTTCATCTATGTAAGTATCCAAATAGAATCATAATAAATTTTTAAAATGTCAACCATTCAATGTGAAATTTGTCAAAATGTTTTCGGTGTAAAAATATGAAACTTTGAATTTAGATCAAATTTGTGTCCCCAAACAAAATAATTATGCTTTTATAGCGATATTTAATGGTTAATAGATAGATAATTAACATCTAATTTTGACCCAAAAATTAAATTTTAAAATCTTTTAATATTTTTATGGTAATCGATTCTGGTAGTAATTTTATCTGTAAAACCAAAATTTCAGTCGATTTCATTTAATAGTTTTGGAAAAAACCGAATTAAACTAAATTCCCACTCTTTAAGGGACCGTATACCGCTGCCAAATGTATACCGGCGAATGCTTTATCTGGAAATAGTCGCCTTATTTTAATCACCATAACTTAAATTAAAACTTAAATTTGATATAAAATTTCAATAAATTACTTATAAACTTTTTAATAAACATTAAAGTGGTGAGTAAAAGTCTTGCTATCCCACCGTTTTTAAGAAATAATGTTTACAGAAAATTAACCCTTCTCACTCTGGAGACGACCCCCAAAACGTAAAAGCTTTATTTACCGCACGATTTGAATGAAACTTGGTATTTGGGGGTTTATGAGGATGCTCTTTCATAAAAACTTATAATAATTGGGGGTCCCCATAGGAAAAACAAAAGTTAGTGTTTCGTTTAATATGAAGAAGACCCCCTAAGGACTCGAAATTTTTTCCATTTAAAGAATTCTTCATGACATGAAAAATGACACCTTATTTGTGTTCCTAACCCAAGTGGTTCGTCAGAAATCTCAACTGAGTCGTTTTTTATTTCCCCAACTGTACATCAGAAAATTTCACCCCCTACTTCGAAATGAGAATATGTCATTGGGGGCCCGCTTCTCAACCTTTTACCCGGGGCCCGACTTGGCTCTCGGTGGCCCTGTGTGTCACCAAATGACTGGTGGCTTTTGGGTAGTTCAAGTGGGGGTTCACTTTTTCAAAAATGCAATCGAGTAAAAATTAATTATTTATATTAATGGTTATAAAACTAAATTTCTCGGGTATCCAATGGAAAGTACCATTTCAAACTTCTCTTGGGAAACTTTATGAGGGTGGTGTGAAACCTCTCGGGGTTTGGGTATAACTTCAAAAGGGTGGTGTGTAATACCTTGGGATTTTTATAAAGCATTTTACCGCAAGTCCTGAGGTGGTACACCCCCCAATGAGGTATTACATGCAGTTCCCCAGGTGGTACAAACCACTCTCAGTTGCAAGCCATCCTGAAGGTCGTACACCCTCTTCCCCGAACTACTACATAACACCCTTGAGATGTTTCACACCATTCCCAAGTAGGTGGTACGCAGAATTTTTGAGGTTACACTTGCCAACCTCACGGTAGTACTCGGTATTTGATGTCCAAGGTGCTACACACCACCTCTGAAATGGTATGCACCATATCTGAGGGTTACATTACAAACTGTCCAAATTTTTAAATAATTCAGTTGGGATAGTTTTTTATTTTTTAGGTTTTATTGTAATTTGTAATGAGTTATTGATATTACTTTCAATTTTATCATTGTCGGTATATCTTGTGTTACAAAAATTGCATGTAATTGAAATTAGTTTATAATGAACAAAGTATGATAAAGTTTTAGTTTATTTATTATCTAACAATCAATTAAGATTATAAAATAACAAGAACTTCCGCGCTGAAAATTGCATACTAATTTCATTTTCCAGGATTGATAGTCATGTCGATTGGAATTTTTCTCCTAATGTTTCCCTTTGTGTTTCCACTGAGGATTCCTTCCGAAGAAGAGGGCAAAACATTTGGAGAAAATTTCAAATCGACACGACCATTAATTCCAGAAAATGGAGTTAATATGTAATTAAGATATTGTTAAACTCTTACAGCCATATTCTCAACCATCAGCGTCGGTGTTAATTCCTTGGTCAAAGAAGGATTCCACCAATCAGATTCCGCGAAAAGCTAATTTTTCTTTCTTTAGCAACTAGTTAACACCGACGCTGATGGCTATGAATATGGCTGTTAATCTCTGATCTCTAGAACTGAACTGTATGAAGCATAGTGAGTTTGATTACTAATGTACTTAATATATTCAATATTTTTTGTGTTTTTCCTCTAATTGAATTTACATGTAATTTAAAGTGTGTATTTAATATTTTTCCTTAGGTTTTTGAGTAAAGACCAGTTTTATCATTGGAATATAAATAATTGAAGATGGAACCCTTTTAAAATTTATTGTTTAATATATATTTTTGTGTTTGCATTACATTTAGTAATTTGTTTATTACATTCTGCCTTCAAATTGGTATACCTAATTAATAGACTATAAAAGAATGAAAAACTGTAATTTTGTTTAGTTTATGTAATATACAGCCTCTAAATTATTTTTGGTAACAATTAAAGGATTATTTTTTATATATGGACTTGTGTCGAATGATTTTTTTATTTCAAGTTTTCTTTAACTTTTTCTGAACAAATAAAATATTGTTTTCTTAGTAAAAATTTTTTAGTTTGTTTCATTTGTGCACACAGTGCAACTTTGATAGATCAAGGAAAGGATCTTCATTTAAAAGTTGAGGATAGTTCAAAGATTTCTCTTTTTTCTTAACTAACTTTTCGATCCCAAATACAAAATTGATTCATTACTATTTCTTAACACATGCTTTTAAATGCCTTCATTTTTCTATTAATTTTTAATTCATTGGAACAATTTTGATGGCTCCTTCAGTTTGAATTATCCTTGTTGTACTGCAGCACTGATGACTGTGAATATGGCTGTAAAATATTTTTGGGTATTAAAAAATTAGTAGCTGTCACTAATTTTAAATAATAAAAATTAGAAATTTTTTTAAATTTTGATTTACTTGTAAATGCATATATGCTTAAATTAATATTTATCTCTATTGACAGTAAAAAATTATTCTTTTTAAATTTTGGAAAATAAATATTTTTACTGCTTTAAATGTATGGGAAGCTCTAACATTCAATTTTACTACAGAATGAAAAGTATGGATTTTTTTTATTTTGTCCTAACAATTGATAGTGCTTTAAATTAAAATAAAACATTCCAGGTTACTCTCTTGAACATGAAAATCATCTTTAACTTTAAAAATAAAAATACACTAGAATAATATTTTCTACGAAACAAGGGGGGGTTAATTTATGTGTAGCTTTTTCTGTATTTTCTAGGATTTCTTGTACAGAAATTTACAATAGTTTTCGAGCTAATATTTTAGTCCTAAGAAAAAATTGATTGATGAATTACCCTTGAAAAATGCTTTTTAAAAATATATGGTAAAAAGATTCCTGTCAGTAAACTAATCTTTGATAAATTCTTGTGTTGAAGATAATTTGTCTTTAATAATATCTAATGAGTAAAATGTAAAGCTGAATATTGTAATGATCATACAATAAACTAGTTAAATTTTCAGCATACCGCTGAACCTGCTTATAACAAATTAAGGCATAATGAGAACCTTGTTTCTTGACTTGATAAAAATAACTCATTGGTACTATGTTAAAATGCACCGACCTAAACCCAAATATAAAGAAAGCAGAGTTTAATTGCACAATTCCCATAATTTGTTCTAAAAATTTATTTTACTAACCACCCTTTACAATTGTACTCCACTAGGCAAAATAATTTTTTTAATAATAGAGGGAAGTAGTACATGTATAAGTATTTAAATTTCAGCAGGTTTTGATGTTGTTAACTTTAATAATTAAATCTTCATCAAAAACAATACTCGTTCATTCGATAAGCAAATTTGACTCCCAGGCATCACTTCCTGTGGGGCAAGATATTTTTTATGACCAAAATAAAATTTTCATATTGACATTGAGTTGAAGAAAACATATGTAAAGCAAGTTAATTTCTTTTATATTACAAGATTAATCTTCCAGGCTATAGGGCCATGGTCTTGGCGTTAATGAACTACGCGTAGTACAAACTCAAGCTGGGTAAGCCTTGATTGGTCTTTTATTATTGTTCGTTCTCCTTTGATTTACCATTAGGCCTAAGAGACCTGGCCTTCCTAAATCTTAAAAGTATCTTAAAATTAATAATTAAATCTGTATCCAAAACAATACTCATAATCACAAAAAAGCAAATTCTTTCACATACATCTGCGGGTATTTTGTGAGAATACATAAATATTTCTAGTACTACTGACCAATTTTTATTTTCTGAGGTTTATGTTATGAGCAAAATAGTTTTCAATTAATTGAGGAAGAAAACATGTAAAATCAATCTAATTTTTTTTATTATAGTTTCATGTCTATGTGGTATAACTATCAGGTTATAAAATTAATAACATACAAATACTTGAATCTATTCAAAACATAACCCTAAATCTCAAAAGTATCTTAACGCATAAAACAAAACTTACTTCTTATTTATTGAAGAAATTGAAAAATAAAAGTCTAAAATAAATGGTTTTACAACAGTACATAAGTACCAATTATTGCGTGTTGTGAAATTTGTTTTTATAAAAAAACATCAAGGGGACTCCTTGCAACGCAGTGTGCCTACTATGTGGAAAATTTTCTAAATCAGGTCTTGATATTAGGATGAAATTAATAATTAAATCTGTATCCAAAACAATAGTCATAATCATAAAAAAAGCAAATTCTTTCACTTACATCACACTTGCGAGAATGTGACATTATTGCAGGGTATTTTGTGAGAATACGTAAATATGCCTAGTACTACTGACCAATTTTTATTTTCTGAGATTTATGGGTACTTATGTTATGAGCAACATAATTTTCAATTAATCGAGGAAAAAATATGTAAAATCAATTTAATTTCTTTTATTATTGTCTCATATCTACGTGGTATAACTATCAGGTTCTGAAATTAATAACATACAAATACTTGAATCTATTCAAAACATAACCCTAAATCTCAAAAGTATCTTAACTCATAAAACAAAACTTACTTCATATTTCTTGAAGAAATTGAAATTGGAAAATAAAAGCCTAAAATAAATGGTTTTACAACAGTACATAAGTAGTATACCTACCAATTATTGTGTGTTGTGAAATTTGTTTTTATAAAAAAACATCAAGGGGACTCCTTGCAACGCAGTGTGCCTACTATGTGGAAAATTTTCTAAATCTGGCCCAGATAATCAGGTCTTGATATTAGGGTAAAATTAATAATTAAATCTGTATCCAAAACAAGTCATAATCATAAAAAAGCAAATTCTTTCACATGCATCACACTTGCGAGAATGTGACATTATTGCAGGGTATTTTGTGAGAATACGTAAATATGCCTAGTACTACTGACCAATTTTTATTTTCTGAGATTTATGTTATGAGCAACATAATTTTCAATTAATCGAGGAAGAAAACATGTAAAATCAATTTAATTTCTTTTATTATTGTCTCATGTCTAAGTGGTATAACTATCAGGTTCTGAAATTAATAACATACAACAAATACTTCAATCTATTTAAAACATAACACTGCCTAACATCCCAGCACATAAAAAATGTGTGGAGTAAATAATTATAGTATATAGGCTTTTCTATCGAACTTGGAAGTACAAGATATAGTTTTTAGGGAAAGTGTTTAAAGTAAGTTTTGATATATAAACTTGAAGTAGGGTATTTAAATGGTACTTTAGTTTGCTTTAAAAGTAAATTATCCTTTAAATTTTACTTCTATGACCATAAAACTAAAAGCAAAAACATACAATACTACGGAAAACATATAGATTCTCAGTACTATTTTTTTCAAATTCTACAAAACCTTTTATATTTTAATGGTGACAGAACGTGTTCAACTTGTTTTACATTGATTATTTTTAGTAAAAATCAACAGATGAAGCTTTTTTCGTAAAATTAAGCTTAGTTTACTTTTGTAAACAAAACACCATTGCATACGATACGAATACGATGTTCTCTTCGGTGTTTCGGAGATTGGTGAATTTCTATCACGTGACCCCCTCCGTTTTTGACGGCCCGAGAAAAAGTGCGAGCTGCCTGCACTTTTTCTCGGCCCGCGATGTCGGGCGTATCACGCCTAGCCATTGGTCCGCGCGCTCACGTGACCACCTGGTTTGGTTGATCCGTTTTCTGCCTCAAAAATAGGGATTTTTCTTGTCGCCAACCATCGCGCCAAGACGGATCGCGGCCCGTCATCCGGCAAAAAAGGCTCCATGTAGAACCAGCTTCAGTCTCGAAGGTTACGGCTCATCTAGGGTTGGAAATCTTTCGATCAAGACCCAGTTTGTACAAATCGGTTCAAGGGTTGGGGCTGGCGGTCGGCCGAACGGAACCTCCCCATAGAGTTAACATGGGGGCAAAACGAAAAAACCGCATAATTTAAAAGTGGAATGTTTTGGAGGAACGCGATATATTATTGGCTCATCTAGGGGTGGAGAGCTTTCGATCAAGACCGAATTTGTCCAAATCGGAACGGGGGTGCGGCCTGGCGGCCGGCCGAAAGAAAAACCAAATTATTTTAATATATAAGATGCTTCATCAGATTAAAATCTAAATTTATAATGCATGATTTTAAAAATGTTTTTCTCAGAAAATAATCATCAAAGGTGATGTGAAAAATTGTGATCGAAGTAATGTTTAAAATGAGTTTTCTCGTGATAGAAAATAATGACTTGTTCTTGATTAACAAAACAAATTTCTCTCTATATTAAAAAAAAGTAACAGTGACCGCCGCGGCCGCCGCCGCCGCCGCGGCCGCCGCTGCTTTTGAAAATTTTATTTTAGAACACTTTGAACTCTCACTACGCAAAAACTATTCCACGGAAATTTGTGAAATTTTAAACATTGCTTGACAAATGTATGAGGATCGTTTTCGTTCTAAAAGCTTATAGATGAGTTAATTAGTTCTAGAGTTATTTAATGTCAAAGTCGAAAATTATTTTTTTCTGCTGCGAGTTCGCCCCCAGCAAAATCTATTAGCAGCAGAAATATGATTTTTTGCAGACACATACCCTTAGATGTGCAGTTTTGCACCACGTCGCCCTTTTTTCGAATTTCGAATTAGTTTTGGAGTCATTAAGTTTTAAAGTTTCGAAAATTTTGGCGATTTTTCTGTTTTTTCGTTATAAAAGCAAAACTAATCACAGTAGAACTATGATATTTTAAAGGCACATAGAAATAATTTTTATAAAAATATTGGCTTTTTGTTTTTTCAAAAATTCTAATTAGTTTTAGAATTATTAAGATTCAAAGTTTCAATTTTTTCTTCTCTTTCTCGCCGTTCACCAGAGAAACACGAGAAACAGACGAGTTTTATGCGTGTTTTATGATGAGTCTGATTTCTTTTATTTTCAACAATGCTTTTTTCTACAAAGTGGTTGATGGTTATTAGTAGACTATTTCAATTAAATTATTGATAAGCAAGAGAGATGTATTTTCGGTATTACAAGAGGCTTAATTAAGCCGAGAAAGGGCTTCTGCTGGATTGTTGAGATGAACAAGCGAGCTCTGCTCGCTAAGAGCGCGAAGCGATCTGAGAAGAACTGCGAAGCAGTTAAGAGGGTTGGTGAGCGATAGCTCACTATGTGTGATTTCTTTTATTTTCAATTTAAGTTAGGAAAGTAATATTTCAGCAATAGTTTTTTTCGGGATGATTTGGATTAAATTATTTATTAGCAAGAGTAGTTTCGGTTGTAAAGGAGCATTAATTAAGCCGACCAGCGGGGTGATTGGTAAGATGGAACAAGCGAGCTTTGCTCGCTGAGATCGCGAAGCGATCTAAAAAAAACTGCGAAGTAGTTCCGGGGGTTGGTGAGCGATAGCGAGCAGGGGGCAGGCCCCCTAGTCTATAAATAAATAATTTCTTCTATTCTTTAATGATACATGTTTATTTCATACATATTGCTTGAAACAAAGATACAAAAAAATTATGCAAACACTAAAAGTTCATCACATTTTATGAAATTGAACAATTTTTAAAACGAAAATACGTTCTTGTTACAATAACTACTGATAGATGTCAGCACGTACTTGATTTGAAAACATCCTTTTGAAAATATATATAATTTGTGTGATTTTAAGAAAAGCAAATTTTTTAAATTTAACTTATATTGTCGATAGTTTTGTCTCATTTTTTTGAGTGTTTAAATCAAGCCAAAACTTAGCGCAAAAAATTTCAACCGATATTACAAAGTTTTACAAAAACGCTTTTCTTTTTCACATTTTAAGCTATAAAATCCGAACCGGTGGTTGTAAAAATACAAAGTGGGTCTTATTTTGTAGATAATTTATTTAGTTTTATTAACATTTATCAAGTAGTACAGAAAATTAATTTATGTATTTTATTTGAATTATTTTTCGATTGTTAAAAAATTAACATGTATGTACGAAAAATGTTTTTTTTTCTTTTGTAAATCTGTTAAATTTCATACCTATGCAGTCAAAAACCATCAAATTCATGTTATTTAACCATTTTACGGTAGCTGACAAATTCAAAGAAATTTCCCTACACTCCTTAAAAAATTTATATTGCGGGGGAGTTAGTGAAACCACTTGTATCGTTTTATCTGTGTTCTACAAACTAAGTTTTAATTATAAAAGTTGAAGGTAAATAAATTATCTACAAAATGAGACCCAGTTTGTATTTTTACAACCATCGGTTCGGATTTTACAGCTAAAAACTTGCAAATTTTAGAGCTTTTGCGAAACTTTGACGCTCGGGGGCCGGGGTCTAAATATTATTATTTTGAGCTGAAACTTTCAGAATATTAGTTTTATACCAAAATGGAACCATTTTGGGAGGTGCCCCGAAAAAAAAATAGGATCGCGACCACCCTATGCGTCGAAACCGGAGCTTTTTTCTAATTACAAAGCGTATAACATTTAAATTTAATACTAAACTTCCAATGCCTCTGGCTCCAATGGCTTAGTTGGTATAGCATGCGCCTCGTAACCCAATGGTCCTCGGTTCGAATCCCGGGTGGCTTCAATGTTGCTTTATTGCTAATTTTGTTAATTATTATGCTTTCCTTTAACTCAATTTTTTCAGAAATAATTCGAAGGTGACTTGGATATGAGTCGGCTCTCTACTCAGTTGCAAGGTCTGAATAAGAATGAATATTCGGTGGGCGTGGCTTGTAGTAGTATTGTAAATATATAGCAAATATCGAATATAAGCTACTTAAATATCGAATTAGCTAATTGAATATAATAATACGAATAGTCAAAAAACGATTTTGTAAATAGAAAATTTAGGATTATGAAACCTATATAAGGAGCAGTTTGTCAGACTTATCTCATAATTCGGTTTAATTATGTACAGAGTAGAACTTGGTGCCAAGGTGGAGAAGCAGTTAACGAAACTTGACAATAGCATGCGGATGAGAATTGAGATGGAGTTGGTTAATATGAAGAAATATGGGCCCAGGGGACATCCTCTCACAAGAAAAAGACCGGCTGAATACGCTATTCCCGTTGGAGATCTTAGAATTCTTTACAATAGGTCGAAGAAGTCTGATTTCGATTATGAAGTTGTAGGGATTGGAGATCACAAGGAAAGTTACGGAAAATAACACTATGGTTGAATTTAACGTTAATATTTATTAGAAGTTTTATTCCGCTGCGTTAGGAACAAAATAAACACTTTTAAATCACATGAATTTAGAGAATATAATTTTAATTATCTTCGTGAATTGAAAGAAAGAAATAAAAGAATAGTGTGTACAGCGTGCAATTACTTTCGTAATAACACCAGTTGTTTCCTTGTGTTATGTATATGTGAAGATATGAAGGAAAATGTGAAAAGAAGAAAACTATTTTTAAGGAACTAACTGTATCATCAAGTTTTTATACTTTTATTATTCATTTTACATTGTTTATTTATTTATTATTCATTTCACATTTATTGATCATTCAAATAAAAAAAGCTGAAAAGAATTTATCTAGTTTTTTTTTTTAATTAATAATACACAAACACAGTTTACATTGTGTCACCTAGTGTCAAAACTCAAAGTCCTACGTACAAAAATATAACTTCATTGTTCAGTGTCTTTCTTGAAGGCAATTTTTTACAATGACTGTCAGTTTCATCACCTGATTAAATAAAGTATTAATTTTTGCGTACTTTTTAGGAGGTAATGCCTAGAACATATTATATATATATATTTGCTAATAAATATATTATTAGTATCATTTTGCAGTGTGATCCATTTTACCCCAGGTTGGGGTAAAATGGATCATTACTTTTAATGCTAAGTTTGACCAACTTATAATTGAGAAATGTTAAATTTAATTGGATTAAGATGTTCTACAGGATTGCAATGTCAATATCCAATTGAAAGAAATCATTTAAAAATAATAGTTTTGATGAAATATCACTTAGAATGTGAGAATAGCTAAAAAGTGACCCATTTTATCCCCAGACCCTGCTCTTTTGAGTGTTTTTATTAAGTTTCCTGATAAGAAATAATTGTGTTAAAAATTAGAGTCAAAGACTGTAAAATTTGTCTACGGTTAAATGAGATTTAAAATTTATAAGTGCTGCAATAAAATGGGTTTTAATTCATTTGCGATCAGTTTTGATTCAGTCACTCTCTTATATGCCATTTTTAAAATAAGTATCGGAATAAAATGTTTATAAAATAAAAATTATTATTTTACTGATAGTATTTGTATAGAAGATAATTATCTTCCATGAATTTAAACGTTATTTGATTAAGCTACCTAAAAATTCTAGTCACAAAGTCATAAAATAATTCCCCGAATAAGCTATTTTTATTAACGATCGAAATTATCTCTCAAATGAATGAAAAAAAATTTAAATAACTCATTTTATTTTAAAAAATCAAATGTGATATCCAAATGTATGCCGATAGCAGCGCTGATGCTATTGTTGCTTATCTTTCACAACTTAATTCATTCCAAAAGGGAGTCGGATTCCAGATGTGCAAATATAATCTTTCTGAATTTCGTCCTGTTCAGTTCAACTCCCTCTACTCATTATCTGCCACCGTTTGCCGAAGAAAGTTGGGTAAGACGCTATTTATGTTTTAGATCTGGTTTCTTTGACGGTTTTATCAATCTCAATTTAACCCCCAATAACTTCGCTGTTAACCATACGCGTTTTGATTCCCTACCGCGGTCCATGAAGGAATCTCACAAAAAGTTTTTAATAATAAGTAGAAATTTCAGTGCGTGGAACGAGAAAAGATAAAATTGTATCGTGCAGATGACTTTCTGCATTAAATATTTTTAGAGATAACAGTCACCACTAAATTGTTTACAATAATTTCTGTAAATATGTATAAGATATTAATTGTTTCTATTAAACGTTGTGAAGCGAATTAACAACGATTCTTACGAGAGCCGGGTGCTCCATGAGCAAAAAATGTTACTTTTATTTACATGTTCTTTTTTAAAGTATATAATACTATTGTTTTAAATCGTTTCTCAACATATTAAGTGTAATACTTCCTATTGTATTTAACGTAGGGGAGTGGGGTGGCAGGTTTCAACAGTTTCGTTTTCAATTAAAATCGTTTTCTCGTTTGGTATGCGATTAATAGAAATGCCATTTGGTGTCATGTGATATTTCTTATCAATTAAACATCTGTCCATGAAATGCCCGCCATTTCAACTTTTTGTTTTGTAGTAATCTAGTAAAGTCGTTTTGACGTCCGCCGTCTCAAAAATAAATTTTGAATTTCTTTTTAAAAAAATCGGATTCCACCCACTTTAAAAATTGAGGTGAGTGATTTTTACATGTGTTATTAATTCAGGTCTTCTGCTTCCATGTATAGTACCTTTTTCAAACTGATATTTTTATTCTGAAGTTTTTTTGAGAACTTGGGTAAAATTACACCAATTGTCCGAGAGTCCATAGTAGGACATGCAAGTAAAAGTTGGCGGCGAATCGTTCACTGTCCAATCTCTGTATTAAAGGGTGTCTATACTCGACAGCAACGTTTCTTGAACCCAGTACGTCACAAATGCGGAAGGAGAAATCGGTAAATACGAAGCCTGTTGGGTTGCTAGGAGAAGTTTCGGTACGCAAATCCTGATTGAAAAGCACTATATACTATACATGGGTTTGACAATATAATCATATTTTTAAATTGTCGTTCTTCATTTCACTCAAAATTCAGACACCGCGATGGAAACTACTTTGTTTGTTAGTGACGTCATAGGGTAACTAAAGTTGTTGTCTATACTAGATTGCAACTTAACTTGACCCTACGACGTCACTAATAAACAAAGTAGTTCCCATCGCGGTGTCTGAATTTTGAGTGAAATAAAGAACGTCAATTTAAAAATATGATTATTTTGTTAAACCCATGTATATATAGTGCTTTTCAATTACGATTTGCGTACCAAAACTCCTCCTATCAACCCAACAGGCTTCGTGTTTACCGATTTCTCCTTCCGCATTTGTGACGCACTGGGTTCAAGAAACGTTGCAACCAAGTATAGTATAGTTACGTCCAGTAACTAGTTGCACTTTCTTTTCAAGATCATGATGGACCAGATCTGCTGCATCATGGTCGTGGACGGTTTCTCCCCTCGAATCTGGACTCCGGACGGCCGGACCTACCGTACCGTCTTCCTAGTCCGGGAGCTCAGCTTCGCCAAGCTGGACCAATCCCCGCCCAAGTCCTTCCGATTCGATCTCAGGGACCAGATCGATTCCGGATCGATCCGCAAGAACGGCAAGACGCTTGCCCACCAGAGCAAGATGATCGGACTGTCCGTGCATCCCGCTTCCGGAGAAACCGGACTCCAGCCTTACAGCGCGTTGCCGGACATTGTCCGGGACATGCATCGGGAGTGTAGCAGGGATGGAGCCACCCTGGTGGGTCACAAGGGAGGCCACAATGAGTCGGCCCTGCTGGAATCGTTGGGGATTCCCTATGCGGACTTGCAGCTGTACGGATGTCCGAAGTACGATCTCCTGGCGAGGTCCAGTCAAGACGGTGCAGGAAAGGTTTGGGACTGCGGGTGCCACAATCCTACCAGGAGTCCCGTGCAGTGTCCGATGGCAAAGGTGGTGGCGTATAGGGACTGGTGTTCCGGGATTTTGAAATCTGAAGGTAGGTTTCATTCATTAGAGAAGAGATAATGGCATGGGCATAGCCAGGTTTCATGTTAGGGGGGGCAAGGATACTTACTTGTGCTCTTGTTGTTGCGAATACTAGTGACTAGGGGTTGACTCCACATTATTTCCCAGCCCCCTATACCCCATGGCGAGTACTTTTACACGCTAAATTTTAGGGTACTTATACAAAGGATTTGAACTTTTGCACACCTAACGTAAAAATATGGGTAATGAATGTGAGCTTAAAAATAGGGAGTCTGGGGGTCCTCTCCCATATTTTTTTTTTAAAATTCGCCCTTCAAAGTAGTGTTTTAGCTCATTTTGAGACTCTTTGGGGCGAACAGAACCGCTTCTTGTAAACCACACAGTTTTCAAGGAAAATTATGTACTATTGCTTTAATCAAATTTTTCAAAAAAATTTAACAAACTGAGATTTTAGGGGTGGGGGCAGTGCCCCTCCCTGCACCCCCCTGGCTACGCCCATGGATATTGGTGGGGTGAGCAATGGCAACCCTATAAAGAGTGGCTAAGATAATATTTCTCGAACTTTCTTACTGGAAAATGTTTCCACTGCCGTACTTTTATGCCATGCAGTGTTTCTAATGTGTGCATTCTTGGCTTGTTTCTTGCATAAATAATTTAAAAATTCAACCAAATATAAATTTTATTTTTAAATTTTTTATTTGTTCAAAAGAAAAAAAAACAAAGGCGGGGGTCGGGGAAAAAAGTGTGAAAAAGTAAAAATCTATTTTCATATGCTAATATTTCCTTGAATATTTAAGATATTTTCATTAAACTTTCTTCTGTGCGTTTGGCATGATATTACCTACAATTTTCCCTCTGAAGTATTTGTTCCACCTCCTTTAATTTTTAGTTATGTTTTTTAACTGTGAGTTAAGTGTGCTGGTATCCTTTTGGATCTCATGTTGGACATATGTTTCTTACAGAATATAGTGCTACATCCAAGCGTGAAGAGATAGAAGAGTGACTCTTTCCTTTATGACTTTATGTTGATGAATGAAGCTATTTTGTTACCATTTGCTTGCTGTGATTTTTGTAAGAAATGAATTTTTTCAAATAATGAGAAAAAAATTCAGTTAAAAGAGTTGGTTTTATCAATAGAACAGAAGAACACTTCCATAGACATAGATAATTTTTAACATGGGAATTCCCATAGACACTAACGCCCTCGAACCACGGAACCTGAACTAAAATTTTGATCATAACATGACCTTAGCTATGGATGACAGGATTTCTATGGTTTCCTAATCCTATTTTAATTTTATTTCTTAAATTCTTAATTTCTTCTAAATTTTTCGAAGTATTTTAATTGAAATAAGAAGTAAGAACAAACTTGAAGCTTAATAATAAGAGAAAATGTTATAAAGGTAACAAATTAGGAAATAATTAAAAGGACTCTATTGAGAAAAAGATTAAAAATTCCGATGATCCAAGTAGCACAAACGTTCAAGATTCGTCCAATTTTTGTCATGAACGACCGAATTTCGTTTACTTCTATACTGGACAAACTACTTCTATACTGGACTTCTATACTTCTTTACTTCTATACTGGACCCTATGACGTCACTAACAAACAAAGTAGTTCCCATCGCGGTGTCTGAATTTTGAGTGAAATGAAGAACGTCAATTTGAAAATATGATTATTTTGTTAAACCCATGTATTATAGTGCATTTTTTTTTACTCGATTTGGGTACCGAAACTCCTAGCAACCCAACAGGCTTTGTGTTTGCCCATTTTTCTCCTTCCGCGTAGTGAGTGACGTACTGGGAGGAAACGTTGCTGTCGAGTATATAGTTGCAGTTACGTAAACTTGGCATTTTTGGTATGAGCTCTGTGATACTAGAACTAGAGGATATGGTCGTTCCCCCTCAAACTCAATATCCCTGATCCCTCTGTAATTTTTTTTGGTTACGTCACCGATCCATAATACGAGAAACCCGTTATAAACACTTCAAAGACTAGTAGAATTACTTCTTTTGTACGGTAGATGGCACTACGCACGCATTAAGTGTGATTCCAGTTGACTGTTATTTGCCAAAAAATAGCTATTTTATCATACCAATCTGCTTTTTTTCGACCTCCAAATTTCATGTAGTCTTTTAACCTAAAAACTTTGTCTTTTATCTAAAAGTAATGACATTTAAAGTAAGTAAATAAAACCGATAAAGAAAGCTAAATTAAACATAACTAATCAACTCCCTTATTTAAAGAAAAAATTATAGCACAAGAAATGGCAGTATTCCAAGCATACTGAGGGGCTTTTAGCAGATTGAATTTCACTTTCAAGTTTCAAAGCAATGGTTAGGTGAAAATTTTGTGGTTACATTTTTACGATTAAGATTTCCTATCACATTCCAAAATTCAGAATTACAAGGAGTAGATTACAGGGGTATTACATCCCACTTGTTTTAAAATAGAATAAAATTTTATTTTCTTACACAACAATTGCAACTGAGTCATAGAAATTTTTATTATCGAATGAATAAAAAATGAGACTCATATTAACTGCGTTTGTGATAAACTTTTAGGCTTTGGTTAAACCTTAGAGTTTTTCTCTCAAAACATAGAATTTACCAATACAAACGGAAAATAAAGTTTTGTTCACCACTTTTAATAACAAAACAAATTCTTAATTTGAGCACAATTTTTTTTGAATTACACAGCATTCATCTTCCAGTGTCCATAACGATATCTTCTGAGTTTTCTTAACTGAAGATGACGAAGTTATAAATTACGTTACATAGAACCCCGGCTGTATTTCGCAGAGTGCCTTTTTTGAAATGATATCCCGGAATCATTGTAAAATCACTGCTTCTCCTGGACTATCTTAAGATATAAAAACAACTCTAATCCCTGGTCGTGGGTTCCGTTCAAAATCCCGACAGTCAGAATCCCGACAGATCAGGTTCCCGACGACGAAATCCCGACAGGGTCAGAATCCCGACAGATCAAAATCCCGACTGGGTCAAAATCCCGACAGGTCAAAATCCCGACAGGTCAGAATCCCGACTGGGTCAGAATCCCGACAGGGTCAAAATCCCGACAGGTCAAAATCCCGACAGGGTCAGAATCCCGACAAGTCAAAATCCCGACAGGGTCAGAATCCCGACAGGTCAAAATCCCGACAGGTCGAAATCCCGACAGGGTCAGAATCCCGACAGGTCAAAATCCCGACAGGGTCAGAATCCCGACAGGTCAAAATCCCGACAGGTCGAAATCCCGACAGGGTCAGAATCCCGACATGGTCAGATTCCCGACAGGGTCAAAATCCCGACAGGTCAAAATCCCGACAGTGTAATGTCACTCTTGAGCCGTGAGAGCATGAATTATTGAATTTTTTTGAAATTTTAAATTTTTTAAAATTGATTAAAAACTGGTTTAATACTACACTCCTGCGCGTGCAAGACTTTTTTCTGGGTTTTTTTTCAGTGCTGATTACAGATATTTCATCAAAACGGACGTTTGAAAGATTTTAAAATTTTAAATTTTTTAAAATTGATTAAAAACTGGTTTAATACTACACTCCTGCGCGTGCAAGACTTTTTTCTGGGGTTTTTTTTTCAGTGCTGATTACAGATATTTCATCAAAACGGAGGTTTGAAAGATTTTAAAATTTTAAATTTTTTAAAATTGATTAAAAAATGGTTTAATACTACACTCCTGCGCGTGCAAGACTTTTTTCTAGGCATCAGTGCTGACTACAGATGTTTCTTCAATACTGTGGTTTGAAAGATTTTAAAATTTTAAATTTTTTAAAATTGATTAAAAACGGTTTAATACTACACTCCTGCGCGTGCAAGACTTTTTTCTGGGCCTTTTTTCAGTGTTGATTACAGATATTTCATCAAAACTGACGATTGAAGGATTTTAAAATTTTAAACCAATTTTTAATCAATTTTAAAAAATTTAAAATTTTAAAATCTTTCAAACGTCAGTTTTGATGAAATATCTGTAATCAGCACTGAAAAAACCCCAGAAAAAAGTCTTGCACGCGCAGGAGTGTAGTATTAAACCATTTTTTAATCAATTTTAAAAAATTTAAAATTTTAAAATCTTTCTAACCACAGTATTGAAGAAACATCTGTAGTCAGCACTGAAAAGCTGCCTAGAAAAAAGTCTTGCACGCGCAGGAGTGTAGTATTAAACCATTTTTTAATCAATTTTAAAAATTTTAAAATCTTTCAAACCACAGTATTGAAGAAACATCTGTAGTCAGCACTGAAAAGCTGCCTAGAAAAAAGTCTTGCACGCGCAGGAGTGTAGTATTAAACCATTTTTTAATCAATTTTAAAAAATTTAAAATTTTAAAATCTTTCTAACCACAGTATTGAAGAAACATCTGTAGTCAGCACTGAAAAGCTGCCTAGAAAAAAGTCTTGCACGCGCAGGAGTGTAGTATTAAACCAGTTTTTAATCAATTTTAAAAAATTTAAAATTTCAAAAAAATTCAATAATTCATGCTCTCACGGCTCAAGAGTGACATTACACTGTCGGGATTTTGACCTGTCGGGATTTTGACCCTGTCGGGATTTCGACCTGTCGGGATTCTGACCCTGTCGGGATTTTGACCTGTCGGGATTCTGACCCTGTCGGGATTTCGACCTGTCGGGATTCTGACCCTGTCGGGATTTTGACCCTGTCGGGATTATGACCCTGTCGGGATTTCGACCTGTCGGGATTATGACCCTGTCGGGATTTTGACCTGTCGGGATTTCGACCTGTCGGGATTATGACCCTGTCGGGATTTTGACCCTGTCGCGATTTTGAACTGTCGGGATTCTGACCCTGTCGGGATTATGAACTGTCGGGATTTCGACCTGTCGGGATTCTGACCCTGTCGGGATTTTGACCCTGTCGGGATTCTGACCCTGTCGGGATTTCGACCTGTCGGGATTCTGACCCTGTCGGGATTATGACCCTGTCGGGATTTCGACCTGTCGGGATTATGACCCTGTCGGGATTTTGACCTGTCGGGATTTCGACCTGTCGGGATTATGACCCTGTCGGGATTTTGACCCTGTCGCGATTTTGAACTGTCGGGATTCTGACCCTGTCGGGATTATGAACTGTCGGGATTTCGACCGTCGGGAACCTGATCTGTCGGGATTCTGAGTGTCGGGATTTTGACCCACACCCCCTGGTCGTAAGTACACGGAAGGTGAGGGGGTCTTCCCACGGAAATATTTTGTTTTTATCAAGTTGAAAAAATTATTTGAATTCACTTTTCATTTTCAAGGGTTCATTAATGTTTTTCCAACTTACTGCTAAGTTCTACATAACTGCACTTCAAGGGTGGGATTACGACTGGTCAATATTTTACTATAAATGATGACGGAGCTACTACGTCATAGCGTGAATAGCCTATGGGAGGACCGGATTCAACATCGATGAGAAGAACGATAGGGAAATTTCGTCCGGTTTTTTCCCTCGAGATCCCGGTCATGTCGTCGAACTGGCTGCATGTAAATTCGAAGAATTCAAAAATTATTTACTAAATTGCTGTAATTTTAAAATTTAAATTTTACGGTTAAGGTTTTTAATCTACCTCAGAGTTATTTAAATCTGATTTTACATTACTGGGGAACCGTGTCTCACTCAGTAGGATAAACTTTTGTTTTACTTATTGACATAGCAGATGGGTCTAAAAAAGTTTTAATATTTTTTTAATAAAAGGATGAAATAAAAATAATTAACATTATATGTTTTGTAAAATTAAAAATATAAAATACGTTAGCCACCAGTATAAGAGAAATTAAAATATTTAAAAAGAATTCTGCCTAGCGAAAACTGCATTCTGGTTAATTTAGAAACTTTTTTTTTATGAAAGACCGTCGTCTGTGAAAAGTTTTTCATATCATGGACGACGAAGTTTATGTATTTCAGAATTCTTAGATAGCTATGAAATCTTTTTATGAGAAATTCTAATTAGTAATGTGATAAATGGTTGAGAAAATTTACTACTCTGAAAAATTCCATATAAAGTCGCTAATAAAGAAGATATGACCGACCAGACCGTATTTTTTCCAGGACTGTAGTTCAGATTTTATCAGATAGATTGAAATCGTGAACTAATGATTACTAGGGGGCTATCGCCCCCTGCTCGCTATCGCTCGCCAACCCCCGGGAACTGCTGACGCAGTTTATTTATTTATTTACATATTGTCATACAGATTTTTGCAGACCTGTGTTATCTGAGTAAAACCGTATAGTTCAATAGTAATATATTTAATCGAAACCAATAAAACTCAAAGTCCGATCATGAGTTTTGTGTCTAAATCTAGGCCCAATATCTGCGATTTTACACAAAACTTAATCATTAAAGCAGATTTTGGTGATCAAGTGTGATCATTAAATTCAAACCCTGGTTACAACTTTCCATTTATAACATATTGCGGCAAATAACAATCAACATCCTACATGGATATCTCTCAGTTATTCATTACATCTTTTCACACTAGATGGCAGTGTTCTGAAATGTTATTTGATCGGTTAGTTTGGACAAGTGACATTTCATTTAAACGAGTTTTGTTGGCAAAATTCGAGTTGACGAGTTCTTTACTTGTCATGTTTTCTGGATAGTAACTTTCACTAGATCAGTCAGTCACCTACTAAATGTACTTCTAGTCACGTACAAAACTCTCTTCAGGTACACTTAAAACAACATTATAGTAGTTTTTTAAACTTTAATTTCATGACGACTATTTTTGCGTTTTTAATCTGAATTTTTCCAATTACGATAGTATAATATTAGAGTACCAAGGTTCACTATATTTAAGCTAGTTTTTCTCCGCATTAACATAGCAGCTAAGTCGAAAAAAATATCACTAAAAGAGCATTGTTAGAGTAATCGAATAATTCCTACTCAAATTTTTGTAGACCTTATGGGTGGAAAAACCTAAAATTTAAACCCAAATAAAAAAATGGAAAGTAAGTTCACCAGTTTTATAGAATTAAAGATAATTATAAATCTAATTCTTCAATTGTTAATATATTCAGTAGCAGATTACTAAATAGGCTAGCTAGGCTGAAGCCTACGGCGGCAAATTTTCATAGGCGGCAAATTTTCGACAGTGGAATTTTTTTTCCGCAAAAAAAAGAAGAGAAAGGAAACACAAGCACTGGAAAGACGAAGAACGCTCTTTTCAGATAACCAAAATCAAAACCCCCACCCAGAAGTTTTGAGTAGTTTGATTCAGCAAAGTAACAAATCTATTATTCAATGCTTTGTTTAGACATATGGGCAACCTCCAGCCCACCTCTCCATTTGTTTCGGTCCGCGGAACATATAAAAAAATTGTCATGGAGAAGTCAAAAGAAAGACTTCAAAAGGACTTAAACACATTTTGAGGATCAAATTTCAAAATTTTTTTTGAGAGAGAACCCCCAAACCCCCTCCACAATTTGGAAGTCTGTTACATAGTGTTTTTCCTTTGGAAATTCTGCCGCTTACAAGAAACTGTTCCCTTTGCGTGTTCCCCAAAGTGGTTCCAAATGAGATAAAACAATAGTTTAAAGGTGTAAATTTAAAAAATTTTCTTGGGGGAGGACCCCCAGCCCCCTCGAAATTTTGACGTCTATTTATAATTTTTTTCCCTTGAAAATTGTGCTGTTTACAAGGAACCATTCTCTTCAAATGTTACCCAAAGGGTTTCAAAATCAACTAAATCACTACTTTTATAGGCCAATTTAAAAAAAAAATCTGGAGCTGACCCACAGACCCCCATTTTTACTTGCAGCTAAGATTGTAAAATTTTGACATTATGTGCACACTGTAAAAAAATCCCGTAAAATTTATGATTTTTAACTGGCAGCTGGGTTGGTTGTGGAAAACCGTAAAAATTACGAAGTAAATCCATAAAAACAACGGTATTTTACCTTGTAAAACAAAAAACATGGATTAAAATGGTAAAACACTATTGTTTTTATGGATTTACTTCGTAATTTTTACGGTTTTCCCCAACCAACCCAGCTGCCAGTTTAAAACCGTAAATTTTACGGGAATTTTTTACAGTGTATAGGCGGCAATTTTTGGTTCAGCCTATAGGCGGCACATTTGTAAATCCGCCACTGATCATACTTGGTCATCGACATTAACGTTGTCTATGCCGTTGTCTTTGACTGACGTTAAGATGACGAAGTAATCAGAAATAAAATACCAAGTACGAAAGTATTGAGGAGGGATTGTGGAGCAGGTAAATGGAAAATACGTTTACCATTTAAGAAATACGTTTCTAATCTGAATTACGATAGTACAGTATTAGAGTACCGCGTTTCACTATAATAATAACCTAGTTTCTTCCCTCATTAACATAGCAGTTAAGTCGAAAAAAATTATCACAGAAAGAGTATTGTTAGATTATCGAATTATTCTTATTTGAATTTTTGTAGACCTTGGTGAAAACCTAAAATGGAAGTAATTCACCAGTTTTATAAAATTAGGAACAATTTAAATAAATTCATCAATTGTTAAGTATCTAATCCAACACTTAGACATTCAGATAGTGTCTTTGACTGTCGTTAAGATGTAAGAACAGTATGTACGTAAAGATTGATGTTCGATTGTTAAGAAGAAAATACGTTTGGCATCTAATTCATACGTTTAGGAATAGATGGCGCTCAAAATAGTTCGAGAAATAACCCATAGATGGCAACGTTTATTTACTGGCACAAATCCTTTTCATCTTACATCCGAAATGTCCTCTTTTCAGCTTTTGGATCCCGAACGCGAATCTATTTATATATATAAAACACACGCTTATGTTATAACTATCTTTTTATGAGATAAATTGCGACAAATAAAAACAACAACAATCAACATTGGTTTCTCTCAGTAGGAGATGATTTTTTAAGGCACTATAGTGTGAAATCTAGTGTGTTATGCATTAAATCTCCTCTCCCTAGATGGCGATGGCAGTGAATTTTTAGGACGAATTTTTGTTGACCTTGGTGAGAGAAAACCTTAAATTTAAACTTAATTATCAATGTTAAGAAAATGGAATACAAGTTCACCAGTTTTATAGAATTAAGAAAAAATATATGTTATTTATTCCTCATTGGCAATCATTCCTACACTCGGTCATCCTGACGATTTATTGTCTATACCGTTGACTTGACTAACGTTGAGACGACGAAGCACTAAAACTATTTTTTGCCAAAACTATATATTTTACGGGCAAAGAAAATAATCGGGCACTGTTATTAATGCTCGAAGTGGAGACTGGCAGTGTTAATTTTATTCATAAATTCCACTGAATTTATCACATTGCCCGGGCATTATTCTGCCCGATTTATCACATTGCCCGTAACATATATATCAACAGATGGATTTGAATTCATTTGAGGACTTCTGAAGTGGGAAAATGCGATTGGCGGCATAAGAAATAAATTTATAATAGTTGCAGATATATTCCATAGATGGCACTCTTTATTTGCAGTGCTGTAAAATGTTATTTTGTTTGGACATAAGTTACATTTCGTAAAAAGATTTGGGTGCAGAAGGGGCTCAAGTGACATTGCATATTAACTTTTGTATAGGCGTTGAGTTTTATAGAGTAAACTTTTACTTTTTCGAAGTTTCCAATGGCTAACTAATAGAATACTGATAAACGGGCGTGCAGATCTCAATAAGGACTGCACTTGAGACTAGAAACCACAACAATAACAATTACTGTGAAGCCAATATCAGAATTTTAAAGGATGTCATCCTCTCAAGGACCAAGGCCAGTGCCTTGGTCATGACATTTTTATCATGACTGCTACCAAAAAAAATATAGTAACCACTTTTTTAATAAATAACATTAAATATATATTTTGAAATTTTACACGGAATAGAAATGTCAGAGCGAAAATGACAGAGATCAGTCTAATCAAATTTGATATAAGCTCAACCCCAACATCCAGATATTTATGCTGCTTTTTTTGGAAATTTTAATAAATTAATATCTTGGAATAGAACGCACGAACTGCCGCATCGCATGCTACGCTAACGCCAAAACTTTTTCGACCTCCTTCTTTCTGCCCACACGCATGCGCATTGAAGGCATTTGGAGCGATAGTGGCGGGGAACGGAAGATCCGAATTTTTCGACTGGGGAAGGAAAAATAACGTTATTTTTAATAACGTGATATTTTCTATAACGCATTATTTTTAACGGTATTTTTAAAAACCGTTATCCCTGATTCTCGTTCCAGACCATTATTTTTGTTACTCGTGATATTTCTAACTTTCGTTAATTATTTCAGAGAATGAATTAATTGAAGAGAGATAATTTGTGGGAGAAATTTGGTAAACGGGCAAATTCTCTATAGGTCTTTGTGTAAGCAGTGAAGAAATCTTTAAGGGTCCAGCATCTTAATGGCTTGTGGAGAGTGAAACAAGAGAAGGGGCCTCATATACAGTAAATGCCTCGGTTGGTGTTTGCACTTTCTCTGCTGGCATGTACGGGCATTTTGCAAACACCGATTTACTGTTAGGGGCCGTTCAAATATTACGTAAGCAAGTTTTTGGTCATTTTTTGACCACCCTCCCCCCTTGGCAGCAAAAATAAGCAAACCGCAAACCCCCCTACCATAATTACGTAAGAAAACTCTCCGACCCCCCCCTCTTTGTTCTTTTTTTTGTTCTTCAAAATCTTTAATGCTTAGATTTCTGAAATTCATTGTTCTCTATCACTGGCGGATCCAGGGGGGGGGCTAGGGGGCTTTAGCCCCCCCCCAAAATGAAAAATTTTACACTATATAATATGGAATTTTATGCACCAAAATGAGTTAAAACCAGAGGTTTTTAAGTTCAAATTTTCAAAAATTTTCTGGGGGAGGACCCCCAGACCCCCTTGGTACTTCCTATTACAACTCTACTTTATATTAAGTTTGTCAAAATGCAAAAATTCTACCATAAAATCTATGTTCGAAATTCGGATGAGGCGTACCAAAACGAGTTGAAAAAGTTGGGTTTTTTACTTAAATTTTCAAAATTTTCTAGGGGAGGACCCCCAGACCCCCTTAGTACTTTGTAACTGTATTATTACAACTTTGTTTTACATTAAGTTTGTAAAAACACAAAAATTCTACCATGAATTCTATATCCGAAATCGGATGAGGCGTACCAAAACAAAATGAAAAGTGGGGGGTTTTGACCAGTAGCGGAGCTAGGCGTCGGCGGTGTCGGCGACCGCCGACGGCCTCACACCTCGGAAAGGCCTCGCGCCCAAGAAAGAAAACCTAAAAATCAATGATTTTTTCTTCCCATTTTTTAAAAAGTAGATTTTTCTTAGAAAAATTTAGAAATTCGGACTAGGCCTAGTCCGAAAATAGGTTTTGGTACACCGGTGTACCAAAACAAGTAAAACCCTGTTTTTTTAAGGGTCAAATTACAAAAACATTTCTGGGGGAGGACCCCCAAACCCCCTTTTGTACTTGGAACTTATTATTAACAACTTTATTATAATTAGTTCATCCAAATCCTACCTAAAATTCTATGTCCAAAATTCGGACTAAGTATACAGAAACAAGTTGAAACCCTGTTTTTAGAGTAGTTTTCAAAACCTTTTATAGGGAAGAACTCCCAGATCCCCTTTTGTACTTGGAACTGTATTACTACTTATAACTTTTTAATATTATGTTTATCAAAATGCAAATCCTATATAAAAATATATATCCAATATTCGAACTAATTGTACCAAAACTAATTAAAAACCTGTTTTTTGAGTGAAATTTCGAAAATTTTTCTGGGGGAGGACCCCCAAACAAGCGCAGATCCAGGGGGGGCACCTGGTCAATTGCTCCCCCGTGGACTTGGACTAGGTGTACCAAAAAACGAGTTAAAAACCTGTTTTTTGGGGGTCAAATTTTCAAAACTTTCTGGGGGAGGACCCCCATACCCCCCTTTAGAATTTATAACATTATTATGTACTACTTTTTATATTAAGTTCTTCAAAAGATGCAAGTATGTCACATGGGGGGGGGGGCAAAATTAGGCAAAAAAAAAGTACATCAATGGATGGCCCCTTAAATATGCATGGGGGGTGCGAGTCCTCTCTCGCGGTGCAAGAATCTAGATTTGGGCCTGATAATGACTAAATTTTTTAGAGGATATTTGGGTCCAAATATATCATCAGTACTCAAATACAGGGGGATTGATATAAGTGTTTCATAGCTTCTAGGGGATGCAGTGGCGGATCTACGGGGGGGGGGGCTTTCGGCCTGGAGCCCCCCCCCCACAAAATGAAAAGTTCTACACCATATAATATGGAATTTTATGCACCAAAACAGTGGCGTATATAAGGGGGGGGGGCCCTGGCCCCCCCCCCGAAATTCGAACTAGGTGTACCAAAACAAGTTAAAACCCTGTATTTTAGGGTCAAATTTCAAAAAATTTTATGGGGGAGGGCCCCCAGACCCCCCTTTTGTACTTGGAATTTTATTATTAACGACTTTAAGTTCAGCAAAATCAAAATCCTACCTAAAAATATCTATCCAAATCCAAAAATTTGGACTAAGTGTACCAAAAACAAGATAAAATCCTGTTTTTACGGGTGAAATTCAAAAATTTTATGGGGAAGGACCCCCAGATCCCCTTTCGTACTTGGAACTCTATTTTAATAACTTTTCAAACATTAAGTTCATAAAAATGTACATCCAAAATTCGGACTTTGTGTACCAAAACTAGTTAAAAACCTGGTTTTTAAAGTCAAACTTCCAAAAATTTTCTGGGGGAGGACCCCCAGACCCCCCTTTGGTACTTGTATTTTTATTACTAACAACTTTTCCTATATTGAGTTTTTAGGACCTAAATTATCACCTTAAAAGGTGCATTGGACCTATTAAATATGTGGGGGAGGGGCTGGGGACTAATTTTGGGCCCCTCCAGAAATAAATTCCTATATACGCCACTGCACCAAAATGAGTTAAAACCTTGTTATTTTAAGGTCAAATTTTCAAAATTTCCCGGGGGAGGACCCCCAGACCCCCTTGGTACATGTAACTATTATTACGACTCTATTTTAAATTAAGTTTGTCAAAACGCAAAAATTCTACCATAAAATCTGTGTCCGAATTTCGGATGAGGTGTACCAAAACAAAATGAAAAGTGGGTTTTTTAACTTAAATTTGCAAAAAAATTCTGGGGGAGGACCCCCAGACCCCCCCTTTTAGTGGTTGGAGCAGGATAATTCACTACCTTTTCAATATACAGATACAAAATCCTGGATCCGCCACTGCCCCCATACCCCCCTTGGTTACTTGTAATTTTTTTCCTCACAACTTTTCTTAAGTTTTTCAGAGCCTAAATAATCACCTAAAAATGTATAAAAAAGCTACATTGGACTAAGTGAATATGTGTGGGATGGGCTGAAGAGTAATTTTGGGCCCCTCCCGAAATAAATTTCTATATTATTTTACATTATATTTTTTTACAAAATGTATCAATAACTATATTAAAATACAAGTGCCCTTTTAAAAAATTTCGATATGAAGGGCCTCGCAAGAATATTTCGCCGACGCCTTCTTAAGGTCTTGCTCCGCCACTGGTTTTGACTTAAATTTCCAAATAATTTCTGGGGGAGGACCCCCAGACCCCCCTTTTAGTGGTTGGAACAGGATAATTCACTACCTTTTCCATATTAAGATAATCAAGAAGATACAATTGAATTGTGAAAATTCTTAGCCCCCCCCCAAAACCAAATCCTGGATCCGCCACTGTTCTCTATGCAGTATGCACACAACCTATCATTAAAACTTCCCTTGTGAAAAATGCTTAAAAAAATATTTCCTAGTTCATTCTTTTTAATTTATTTCTGGTTGAATTTTGAAATTATTTATGAAAGAAAAAGGAGATTTTTGAAAATGCAGTGTTTGTAACATCTTACGTAAGCATCATCACTACTCCCCCTCCCCCCTTGTCAGGAAAAATAAGCAAATACCCAACCCCCTCCCCCCTTAGGTGCTTACGTAATATTTGAACGGCCCCTTAAGGCGTTGTTCTCCCCAATTGCCCACCATTGTTTCAATCGGAAAGGCACGCACTTGCCGTTCTGGGAGTTTATCAATTATTATGATTATTTAATTATTATGTGATCTAAAAATAGGTCCCAAAACCAAGTTTTGAGAAAATCGGGGAAAAAATAACTGTAGGTATAAGTAATGGATTTTTCACTGCGTAACTACCAAATTTTTACTGAAAATTCAGGACCCTATTTAGAAAACAGAGAAATCATCGAAACAAATATATGTACGCGTACATTCAAAAATATTTTAAATTTGAAAAAAGTTGATGGACTTATTCCCTTTCTCAACCTTATGAAATTTCAACTGAAGAAAAATCTTAAAAACACTTAAATTGGCATTTAAATTATATTTCTGTATAGTTCACAGTACATATGTGAGAAATAGAAAGAGATCAAAACAAATAAAATTCAAAATTATTATGAAACTAGGTATAATAGTAGGTAATAATTCCAAAACCAATTAATATTTTTTGAAAAACAAAACGCCAATCTTTTCATAAAAAATATTTGTATGTGTCTTTAAAATATCATAGTTTTTTAGTTAAAACTTTATGAAGAATAGCATAATGAAGCAAGCTACGCATACAATAACATGGCGAAACCAAGTGGGTCCAAGCGCTGTGACGTCGCACAGCAGCCATAACGAAATTACTGTTTTTCCCGCCAATACAGGAAACGAAATTTTAAAAATTAATATCTTGGGGAATAGTTTTCCGATTTCAATAATTTTTACGTCATTTTTCATGGATTTTCATCCTCTATCATAATAAAATTAAAACAAAAAACGTGCAAATCCCTCATTGTCCTTAGGCACTACAGCAGTCTCTCCTACGTATTTTTCTTGATTAAATCTAAAATGGTACGGATATAAAACTTCTACTTAGTTCTATCAAATTACACATACCTAATCTACTTAATCTATCACACTACCTATACTTTACTCTCTCCAGTTTCATATTTTAAAAATTTATTAATAACAATAATAATTTATAGTGTTCGGCACTAGTTAACTAGAACTAGTTGCAACTAGTAGTTAACTACCGATCAACTAGTAGTTAACTAGTAGTTTAACTACTTTTGGTTTAAACTAGTTGAACTAGTAGTTGAACTACTTTTTTTAATAACTACTAGTTGAAACTACTTTCAAATTTTCAACTACTTTAAAAAAATTTTTTGTTTAAAATTTCAAAAATATTTAAAATTTTTATCAAAATATACAAAAATTACACTGCTATTTATAACTACAATGTCATGGTAGAGTACTCAAATACCATAACCAGAAATAAAGCACCGTTTTGAGCGAAGCATAAAGTTTTTTGTGATATAGATAAGAAAGATGTATTAGAATTTGGGCAAAAAATAGGTAATGAAATTAAATATACTAGTTAACTAGTAGTTAACTACTTTGGGAAATAGTTAACTACTAGTTGCAACTAGTCCCAGGAAAAAATAGTTAACTACTAGTTGCAACTAGATTTTCCCAGACTAGTTTGTAGTTGGTAGTTAACTACTTTTTGACCACTAGTTGCCGAACACTAATAATTTAAAAATAATTATTTCTCCAAAATGCCACTCCGGAGTGCAACCAAAGCCCATTAACTGTGCCGCTGAAACTGTGACGGTCGATGGAATAATACGTAAGAATCTAAGAAATACATATATGATTTTATAATATTTACATTTTATTATCTGAATCTACATTCTCTTCAAAACTTAGTTAACATCAATGACATCACAATATTTATGCATCTCTTTTGAAGAATATATACAATCATACCAGACTAGATCTATTGGTAAACACATGGAGTACACTTTACAAAACACATTTTTTTCTATGAATATCGAGTACTAATACATCTTTCACTTGAAATCATTATTAAACCACCGATGCCTTTCTTTGCTATCGGTATTTAGTAGAATATAGAAATTTTGATCATAATAAAAATATTCAGATGAAAAGTAATTGAAACTTTTCATCTAACTTCGTTATAATTCAAACCTTTATGTAGAAAAAAATTTAAAAATTGTTCTGTATTATATGTTATAATATTTCATAACAATCTAGAATTACTATGAATATTTGTAACCACAGAGTAGGAGAAAACACAACATAACCATGATCACTGGGTATAGCACTCGAATTTTAAAAGCATATTTTCCAATAGACGACATTAGTCATGACGTCACTTGCTTGTTTGGAAACGTTGATTCCATCCGTGATTGGTTCCGTACGGATTTACTTCCAATCACGGAACCAATCACGGATAGAATCAACGTTTCCAAACAAGCAAGTGACGTCACACTAATGTCGTCTATTACACTTTGTAAGCACACTTTCTACCTCCAATTAAGGACAAATCAGACTCTTTGCAAAGCGCCAAAGCCTACTGGAAATCCCATATTAGAAATCACAGCCTTCCGATAACCCAATCAAAGTTCTCGTTCATACCTTACGAAGTGGGATTGGAAAATATGCCCACATAAAAAAATACGAATGTTATGTTAACTCCGATCTTTCGCTGGTTCTACGTTTTTAAAACTTATTTTTTCTAATTGAAGGGGAAATTTGCTTCAATAGTGTCATAAAATTGTGTTCAAAAGGTTTTTTTTTTGTATATGTGTTTGTTGAGATACGTTTAAGATAAGCGATTGAAAAATTGTGAGTTGAGGATTGGTTATGTAAACAAACAGCACAGCTTTCGCTTATGAAGACACAGGATCATTTTGACTTTACTATGTTCAATATTTCCCACAAATAAGGAGAAAACGCTCGGATCGCAGGGGGGATGCCCAGAAATCGTTCTTTTCTTGCGTTTTATTTCATGTAAGTAACAACATCTCAAATATTACAACGCAATTCTAAATTTATTTTGCAAAAAAAATCGTTGTTGAACACCTTTGGAGTATCTGACAGATCAGTAATAAAAAAACCATGCTAATTTTTGTTGAAATAAATTCACCAAAACTTAGATGGCACATAAATTATCATACCTTAATTGTTTTTGGTAAATAATGACTTCAAGGAAAGATATATATTATGTAAAAGTACACGTCATCTACAGATAATTCATTAAATTCTTTGGTCTGAGTATTATGCAAAATATTTCACAAGATGTCTATTGCTTCTTGACCATTGCGTTATGCATTTTCATTATTGACATTGCATTACACAGTAGGACCTCAATTATCATGTGTTTAATAACTGAAAAATCGTTTAATCGATCGGCTATTTTTGCTTTAAGTATTTATGTCATTTGAATAGTTAGTTACATTGCATCATTTAACCAGCTACATTAAAGTCATAAGACTTCATCCATATTTACAGATTTCATTTAATTTCCTACAGATCATTGTGATTTCTAATAGGTATGGGTTAATTATCATAGGTCTGTCTATTACGAGGTAAAAAACGAGGCTTAAATTTTATTTGTTTATGCTATTAATCAAAAACTGGTTGTGGAATAGATAGAAAAAATATCAAGTGAGGTTGCCTCCTCTGTTTACGAGAAAACGAGTCCTCTTGAGGTCTAGTTTTTTATTATCTCGACATACTTGGTTCTTGGTTGACGAGTTTTCAGTTGGTTGTGCCACATCGTTTTTAACTCGTGTTTGGGAAGCTGCATCTGGCCCTTATTTATGTTTCCTTTATCCGAAATTTTCAATTGGTAATTGGGGATGTTAGAGGCGTATTGCTTGCTTTCAAGAAGCCGCTTATGTCTTCTTTTTCCAGATATCGATGTTTAAAAAAATTTTAAATTTATGGACGGAAAAGTCCGTTGCCAATCAATTCAGTTAATCAAGATCCTACTGTATATTATTTACTTAATGAGATGACATGGGTATATGTACAGTAATGGTTATGGTTTTAAAAAATAATTATCTAGCTTTTTCCCACCAAAAAATATTAAAAATGATGAATACTATCAGAAACTTGTTAATGAAATTAATGGCTGTATTCACACTAACATGACCTAAAGCTAATCTGGAATCAAGCTTTTTCGGTAACTCTGATTGGCTTAAAGCTTGTTTCCCTTTTTAACTACCGATTACGCTTGACAGCAACGTTTCCTGACCCTATGACGTCACTGAGCGGAAGCAGAAACTGCGTAAACAGAAAGCCTGTTGGGTTGCTAGGAGGAGTTTTGGTAAGCAAATCGTGATAAAAAGACGCTATATATATGTTCCGGGCAATGTGATAAATCGGGCATTATTAATAATGCCCGGGCAATGTGATAAATTCAATGGAATTTATGAATGAAATTTATCACTTTGCCCGCCTCCACTTCGGGCATTATTAATAATGCCCGATTAATCACTTTGCCCGTAACATATACATGGGTTTAACAAAATAATCATATTTTTAAATTAACGTAATTCAGACACCACCTGGGAACTAGTACTTTGTTAGTGACGTCATAGAGTCAGGAAACGTTGCTGTCGTGTATAGAATTTTTGATGCGAGGTTAACCTTAGGTTAGATTAGTGGTGAATAAGGCTGTAATTTATGTATTTTTTAAATCGAAAATAGGGCAGAGAGAATTCACAAATTTTGCGCCACTTTATAGGGGTAGGGTGGGGGTGATGCATCTGTAACGGGACAAGAGACATTAAATTTTAAAAAATTCTACTTGAAAAAGTTCAATGTATACAGCCGAAATATGCTTCTTCCTGAATGTATATATTTACAAATTCTACTCGTTAAGATATTTGTGGACCAATAGAGCACACTGGCAATCCCATATTAGGGATTACGTCTTTTTCAGCAAACCAATCAGCTCTCGCCCTCGTCTTACTGAGTAAGATTTGTCAATACGCTTCCCGCATTTGTGTTTCTCCTTTTAGTAGAAAAATAGTAAGTTTTGTAGTAGTAGTACATTAAAAATATAACTTTCAAACTAATTGTCTTATAAGGGTATTCAAAGTTACGTGACAAACACAAAAGCCGTTTCGTTTTTGTATTCTTGTGTGTTACCTTGATAGGAAAAGTTTTAAGTTCTAGCGTTTTTTACCTGATTTTGGAAAACGTTTCTATGATCAAATATCCAGGAATGTAAATCCCGTTAATTGAAATTTCCTGACCAAGACAACAAATATGGTTTGAAGGAAAAAAAAATTAATGTACAAATAGTGCATCAATAACAAGTGCTATGCTTAGTTGAGTAAAACATAAAATTAGGTGCTCAAACAGGCCCTGATCATAGCCCACAAGGCCTGGACCTTGTGCCCATGATTTTAGAGATACCCTTAATTGTCTGAAAACAGGCCTGTAGCCATGGGGGCCAATTAGAAATGGGTCCTTTTTGGGTAGTACCTAAAGGGTCTCAAAACGACTTAAAGCACTTCTTTCAAGTGTCAAATTTCAACTTTTTTTTCCCTTTTCTTGAACCCCCATCGGAGGCAATATGATGGTATTATTTAATAATACTCGCAGCCCGCATTTTACCTTTGGTATTCTGGTGACAACAAATATTGAAGAACTTTGTTTTCTTTTACTTATGAATTTGGTTGTTGAAATTAAAATAAAATAATTTGTTTATTGAAGGACTGATGCACAGCCAGTTTGGCGGATAGTTAACCAAGTCGGACCTTCAAAAAGCCTAGTAAGAATTCGTATTTATATTTTAGTAGTTGTATACAGCTTATAAAGTTGCTGAACATTAGACTAGTGATTGTGATTTCCCCAAGATATTAATTAGAACTCAAACCTTGACACAAAAGTAACTGTTGTTTTATATTAAATATTACCTAGTTGTAAAAAAATACTCGTCACCCAAGTATCCGACCACTCGCTATCTTGGATACTGATTTATATGACATAGTGAAGTAAACCCGGCTGTACAGATACATTTTATAGCATCCATTGTTAATGTTGTATATTATAGTGGTGACTGATAACCATGGTACATACAATCCGTAAGCTGAGTTATGAAAAAGTAAACTGATGAGATTGGAGGTCAGAAACCCCTTTTTTGCAATGGGACATTTTCTCTTTATTGCTAGCCTATCTTTATTTTATACTCGCTCGCCAAGGGACTGAAAGTTATAACATGTGAAATGAAAAACCATTTTCGGACAGGAAGTTTTCATGAGGCGAGTAACTTGCTTGCGAAAAACAGAAAACTAGAAAACTTTCACTCTATGTTTCGAATCTCTATAGTTCCTGCCTTCCAGGACCGTATTTAGAGATTGTGCCGCCATGTGCTGACAATTTTCCTGCAACTCTTCTTCTTTCTATAGTTTTGTAGTTACTTTATCGTCAGTTTTAACATTGAGCACTGTCACGTCACGTCTCATATCAATAATTGAAATGAAATGACTAACAAGTTTGTAAAAATTACGACTGAATTATTTGGCCAAAATAAGAATTTGAATACGATAATATTCAAACGATATATTCTTATTGCATGAGTGGCAAACTACACGGATACTGCTATAAAATTGTTTTTTTTTAAAAATTTGGTTTGATGTGAATTTTATTCATCATGGAACAAGAAACTCCATTTTATAGCACAATGAGGGATTTGCTTAATTTTACACTTTTTTGATACGTTACAGTTTAAAACTCTCAAATATCAGATTTTTAAGTTAAAAAATATGTTTTTTAAATAATTTAAAATTCAATTTTATTTTTGCCAAAACACTAGTAAAGTCACGCACGTGATCAAAAAACGGGATTTGACATCACAGCGCCCTCGAAACTATACTTGGTTGCAACGTTTCTTGAACCCAGTACGTCACAAATGCGGAAGGAGAAATCGGTAAACACGAAGCCTGTTGGGTTGACAGGAGGAGTTTCGGTACTCAAATCGTGATTGAAAAGCACTATATATACATGGGTTTAACAAAATAATCATATTTTTAAATTGACGTTCTTTATTTCACTCAAAATTCAGACACCGCGATGGGAACTACTTTGTTTATTAGTGACGTCGTAGGGTCAAGTTAAGTTGCAATCTAGTATAGTGTTTTACTGTTTTTCAATGATCGGAAAACGGGATACTATAGACGACATTAGTCATAACGTCACTTGCTTGTTTGGAAACGTAGATTCCATCCGTGATTGGTTCCGTACGGATTTACCTCCAATCACGGAACCAATCACGGATAGAGTACACGTTTCCAAACAAGCAAGTGACGTCACACTAATGTCGTCTATTGGATGTGACGTCACAGCGCTTGTAAACAACAGTGTTTCTGTTTTCGCGCCAAAACGCAAAACGAAATTTCAAAAATTTATATCTCAGAAACTAGGAAACTCAGAAACTTCATTTAAACGTCATTCTTCATGATTTTGTATCTACTATTCTAATAAAATTAAATTGTTTAAATTGGTGATTTGGCGCACCTTATGGCACGTGCACACATTCAAATGCCTAAATACGGCCCTGTTGTCCTCGCATGCAAGCCACTCGTTGTTACAGTGGATGTGATTACACATTGACAACAACCTCTGTTCACTCAAGTCAACTACTAACATCTCAGGTATTGCTCATAGTACAAGGACGAGTGTTGCACTCGTCCTACCTCGCATGCGGCGGCACATCTACTGGCATCTAAATAAGCTGCTCGTCTATCAAGGACAGTTTATTCGTCCTAGACATCAGTGTCCTTTCCTTCCAACTTGTGTCCTTTCTCAGCTGTTGTCTTCGTCAGACGTGATGTGGAATTGGATTTTCTGCGCTTCGGCCGCCAACTGTTCTGTTTGATCCTGATCCTGCTGAGACTCCGGTAGCGCAAAGGGGCCCGTCGTTGTGGTGGGGCTCAGAGGGATCAGGTTCTGGTAATAGTCCCGGTTTTCTTCCAGGGTGTCCAGGATTTCTTGGGCGTCGGGGTGGACCAGGTCGGCCCATGTCTCCCAAAGTGGGTGGACGATGTAGTCGATGAATCCAACCTAAAAAGAAGGTTTATTTAATGATGGTGAAACAGATATCATATGGATATTTAAGGCTGTATTCCTTGCTAACCTGACCGGCGGTTAACCGGCAGTTAAAGAACGAAAACTAGTTTTCACCAAACAGAGGTTTAACTCCCGGACAACCGTTGGTGAGGTTAGCGGGGAATACGGCCGTTAGTATTGCGGTTTTCAAAATGACTACTTCATACTATTGTGTAATTACTGAATACTAGTCATTATTTTATAACAGGATTATATTTATTGTATTTTAGTTGGCAACTCTTCTCCAAAAATTCAATAGAACCCTATTCCATCATCTACTCTTTGTGTTTCATTGGTCCTGTGGCGATAACTCCCTAAAGTTAAACAAATTAGAATCCACAGTATGATCCAGTAAAGCACAAACGTCACAGGGATGTCTCTGCGACGTCACTTGTCATTCAGTAACCTATTAGTGACCCAATTGAAAGTCACAGTACTATGTGGAAGTTACTTGGGTGTCAACTTTTCTATGTCACAGGGAATACCTTTGACCACTCATAGTGCATATTTCAGTGATTTTACAGTGTGATCAAGGTGGGGACTTAACATTGGTATTCGGAGAAAAATGCCCGTGAAGGTTTGTAAAAACGATTTTTTAGGATGGAAACATTCTCATAATTTCTTTGGCTCCACACTAGGGTGTCCCAGGGTGAAATTTTTTTCTGCGAATTTGAAAATGGTTATCCTGTACTTTTTTTTATTAAATAATGCCTTAAGATATTCAGATATAAAATTTTATCCCTGTAGGATAATATTAACCCGTGCAGAATCTCAATTGAAGATGGCCAGTGTGTCTCTTACATGACAGAATTTTTTTTATCTTTGCGAATTTGAAAACGCATACCCTCTACTTTTTTTATAATTGCCTTGACCTATTCAGATATAAAATTGTATCTCTCTACGATAATTTTAACCCGTGCCGAATCTCAATTGAAGATGGTCAAATAAGCAAAATTACCGACAAGTGCCCGCTAATACTCACCACTATTTTCTATGTTTTTCCTAAGTAAATTAAAAAATACGGCTAAAATGTAAGCCTAAGGTAAATAGGAAATAAAATCATAGGAAGGTAAATGTGGGTATAGTGGACACTGTCCCAATAGTGGCCAACTAGTTGATTAATTTTAAATAATAAGAGTTTGAGGCATCAAATAGCGTTAAAATTCATAGGCATAGTAGATTATGCTACCAGGTAATCAGTTAAACAACCACCGATACCACAGATCAGCATGGGAAGGATATTTAAGTCTTTGAAAATAACACCATCGGCCTAGTGACTGAAATTTGATTTTGCTTAACGAATCGCGTTAGGAAACGGTTAAGTCGGAACTGATTTTTTTTGTACTTATTACGGTTTAATTGACTTTTAAAATCATTTTAAGATAAAGTAGAGTGTAAACAATCATATTGAAGAAAATTTATTTGAAAATTTTGACTTTACGAGGATTTAGGGGGGTGGCCACTTTACCAGCACAGAATCTTAGATTTTCCAATAGTGGTCACTGCAATGGCTTCTAAAAGAAATATAAGTCATTTTTAATTTGAATCAGATTTTCTTCTTAAACTGTTGATTATGCTTTAAAACGGGTGTTGTACGAATTAGGTTTGATTCTGGCTTCGGGAATCTACATTTCAAAATGCCTCTCAAATCAGCTACAACGTAGGCTATGGGCCGGAAACCATCAAGTCTGTTATTTTAAGTCAAATAAACTAATTTTATTTTGATCTAAAATATATTTCGCTATAAAGGATGATTTTTTTAGAACTAATCGACCATACCTACTCAATTTCATGCATAAACCCCCTCATATTGGCAGAAAAAGAGAGGTGTCCACTTTTGATGCAAAAGGTGTCCACCATAGAAACATCAGATACATCGATGTGGCCACTATAGAAGCAATTCGGAGTACTTTTAAAAAATTGATTAAAAATACCTTCCCCGATCCAATTATAGTTTTAATTGGTAAAATCGAAAGAAGAAGATCCAGTTGATCTAAAAATAGGATGGTTCCCGTTTCCAGGCAAATTGATTGATATTTATAGAGAATTTAAGCGAAAATTTTCCTTAAAGTGTCCACTATACCCACATTTACCTTATATCATGATTATCAATTAATTGCGTATCGAAACGGCGAATCTCCTCCTAGCAATCCAACAGGTTTTGTGTTAACCCATTTTCTCCTTCCACGTAGTGACGTACTGGGTTCAGGAAACGTTGCTGTCGAGTATGGGAGAAAAACTTTTGACGTCTTACAATATTGTTGCGATTTTTATGGATGGAAACGGATTTTTAAACTCAATTTAGGGAAGTGACGGGTATTCATAAATAATGCTGAAAAAACATTTTGTTTAAAATCTGAGTGACTTTCATTTGGCTTTGTATTTATTTTCAGAGTTTTCGTTTTTTTTTTTTTATCAAAGTTCTTCCTCATGGCGGTATGACTATACTAGCCGCATATAGAATTTTATTGGATGTCAATATTGGAGCTTGTATTTGCACATCGTAATTGATTCTGTAGGTTTTCATCGGTTAAATTTGTGCGCGATTTATTTTTGTAAATTTAATTTTGAAAAGAAAAGCTTCGGACGTGTAAGTAGATCCAAAAGCACTCAGAACCTTTTAAAAAAGGTTCCTCAAACCCGAATTTATTTGTCTTTCAGCACCCTGGTCCTCGAAAACTTACCCCCCCCCACCCTGCGGAATCAAATGGACTCGGCCACCCTCTAGCTCTTGCCCTTTGTAATCGCAACACCATAATAATAGTCGCAAAACAAAAGGTTTTGAGATTTTTTTTTGTAACAAAACATTGTTCTTAAAAGAAAATTATAGCTTGGAGCTTGGAGTTAGGTTTTTTTTAACTTAAAAAAATTCACGCGGGCCGCGGTTTAGCCAGCCATCACTTGACTATACCCTACTCTTCACCACTATTATCTTTTCCTATAATTTCATGCAATTCCTATTAATTGTCAGGAATTGCTTAAGAATGTATTCTAGAAGTTTGAAATTAGTCTCTTTAATATTAATTTTGGTTTTATTTAATACTTTTTCATATGATCTATTTGACTGGTGACTATAGCTCTCACCTGCGACTTTTCCACCGTTGCGTTGTGTCGGTCGCACATGGGGCTGATGTCAAGTCCCTCCTGTCGCTCCCTGTCCCCTTGCTCGAAGAACTCCCCCATAATCCTCTCCACCCAGCTCTTGTAGATGGGCAGCGGCTTGGTCGGGTTGCTCAGGTCGGCACAGTGGATCATGTTCTGCAGGACCTGAGGAAGAGACACAAAACGCGTTTGAAAAAACGGGAAATTTCGTTTACTTCCAGTTGCATTTACCTAAAATTGACATATTTGGTATGAGCTATGCTACTGGGGGTAGTTGAAAAAGGGAAATACTTTTCGAGCCAATCAGAGTTGTCGGAAAAGTTTGATTCCAAGATAACCTTAGGTCCAGTTAGAGGTGAGAATCATTGTTTAAATAGAATCGCTAGTTTAAAAAAGGGAATAAGTCCAAAAAAACGGCAAATTGACTTTTCATGCTAAAAAAATCTCCAAGCTATGCTCTACCACGGCTTACTAGATACTATACATATAGGCTAGCCGAGATACGGAAATCATTAAAAATCCAGATGGCAATAGCTGACAAACTGGCAAAGCAAATCCACAGAGTTGAAGGCGGGGCTTAATGGCTCAAAAATTCAACTCAACCACTATAATGGCCAACAATCAGAAGTTTACGTCATGAAAACACGCCTTTATTTTTTCTTATTTGTCAGTGTGTTATCCTATTGATTGGTCGGTACAGGTAGGACTTGCGGCGATCCTAGCGGGAAAAGTTGTCAAATGGTTTTTATTATTTAAAACTCGGCTAGCCTGTATAGTATCTAGAAAGCCGTGGCTCTACACATGAATTTGAGGGCAAAATTACTACCACTCCCTATAGGCTGACTGACTTATTATAGTAGGGGGGCCCATGATGCTAAATGTGGATTTACTCGAGCCCGTCAGATAATCATGCTTTTGAGTAACTCCACCAAATATAAGCTCTCTATGTTGGTGGGTTTGTTTAGAACAGCCCGTCAAAATTTGAAAGAAAACTAGTTACATGGACATACTCGAGCGCGTCAGATTGGCTACCAAGACAGTTTACAACTAGTTGAGCCTAGTTTCCTGGCTACTAGTCTATAAACATTTGGTTTCGTACATTTTTCTCAAAAAGAGCGATAGCGTCTTACCGGTCTTGGCTTTACTTTGCAACTTTGTAACCCTCCCGCTTCCTTACCCACCGCTCAAATCGGCAGATTTTAGAAAATGTACACTTTTTAGCTGGTAACTAACCTACCTTATCGTTATCTGACGCGCTCGAGTATGTCCATTTAACTTATTTTTTTTTACAAATCTGACGGGCTGTTCTAGACAAACCCCCCTACATAGAGAGCTTATATTTGGTGGAGTTACTCAAAAGCATGCAAGGTATCCGCCTTATGATTATCTGACGCGCTCGAGTTACTACCCAAAAACACTCTGGGCTCCCCTACTACAATATCTTACTGACCTGTATCCTCTCCGTGTAGTTGTCCAGCATGAGCACTCCCGATCCGGCCACTTTCATGGTCTCGACCATCGTTTTCATGTCGGCCAGCAGAGACATGTGCTTGCACATGTCCGTTGCCAACACCTGAAATTCATACAAAAAAATTTAATAATTTATATTATTTTAATCGACTCATTTGACTCAACATCGTTCCATTTCTCATTTGTGTGAGGAGACAATTTAAAACCTCAGTTCTAAAGATATGACTTGATCAGGAATTTCCGTCCTAAAAATCGTTAACATAAAGGGCCTTTCACATTAACGTACCCATACTACGTTACCTATTTTTTACTATTTTTGACCCCCCCTCCCCCCCTTGGTGACCACCCGTAGTATATGCCAAAAGACCCCCCTCCCCCTCTAGTTTTCACGTAGTAGTTCATTAATACGGTTTTCAATCATTTTTAGCAAACAGAAAGCTAAAAAAAAGTTAATTTGGCTTAATTTGTCTTTATATTAATACAGCGCTTGCCTCGTGACGCCAGGAGTGCGTGCATATAAGTGAAAATATATTATAGAAAAGAAAAAACTTAATTTACAAAAATTACAAACAAGTCTTTTTTTTCCGACTACGTGACGAAACCCTAAGCCCCCCCTCCCCCTGTGCCCAAGCGTGGTATTTTGAAAACCCCTTCCCCCCCTAAAAAGGTCACGTAGTATGGGTACGTTCCCTTAATACATTCATTAGAGATTAAAGGAAAGAAATCATATATTAATGCAGTGTAAAATCATTTTTCACTGCTGTTTCGAAGTTCTAAACCACAGAGAAATATCCTAACAGAGGGTCCACGAGGCTATTTTCAAATGCGTAACTGATGTGAGGGCGCCACACTAGATTCTGGAACGTATGCCGGCCGCTTAAATCTCTCGCCAAATTAGAACTCAGCGCATGCGCAGAAAGGTGTTTTCGATCTCCCATAGGCAGCCGGCGAACAATTCAGACTGGATCCAGACGCTAGTGAGTTTAGTGCGATCCCAGCGCCACAATTCTCCCAACCTGTAACAAGATGTCATGATTTTCGATTTCCGTTATGGCCTATGGCCGTGGACTCTCTGTTCTACTACTCTGTGTTCTAAACGGTAACTTTTCAAGCTATTACATTTAAATGAAAAGTATTAATATAATATATTTGAAAACTGATTTAGTGGTGATTAAGATATCAGCTTTGCATACCAAGTCAATGGCCATTTTCCTGAGGGACTGTCTCTGCTTGCCCGTGAGATTCTTGAGTATGTTGCAGCCTTCGTCCTGGAGAAGTTTGAAGCCCACCGCCAGGGAATGGTTCTCCAGGACAGACAGATCGTTGTACATCAAGGCGAGCTCGGAACCTAGTACGGGAGAAAAATTATTTATAAAGATAGATAGAAAAATATAATTATACAGGGTGTTTCAAAAGTCCATTTCAATCTTTTATTTGGGACCAACGTCTATGAGGGTCATTGAATTAAGGTGTACCCCTCCATTAAGATGATTTATAGCGCCCCTAATGGCAAAACAAGAAAGCTAAAAAAATTAATTATAAAATTAAAGGAAAGAGCAAAAACTTCAATGAAAGAACTGTTGGCAATATCATATAAAGTGCGCAAGAAGAATTTCATAAAACTTTCTTACTTTGCCGCTAGGGCGGTGCTGTAATCCATCTCAATGGATTTAGCAGGGTCAGTTACCTAGGGCTACACCTTACTTCCATGACTCTAGGAGACGTTGGTTCTAAGTAAAAGCCGTAAAACAGACTTTTGAAACATTTGTAAAATATAATTACAATAGTAGTGTTATTTTATAAATTTAAAGTAATAAAAAAACTTCTAAAACTGATTGTAATATTTGGAGTTTTTCTGATGCTACGGGTGAATTATTATTTAATTTTGATGAAACAATACGATAGCGTTTCACGTTCTAATAGAAAGTGTGATCTTACTGGAATTGATTAAGTACTGGTTTGTGACTCCCGGGTGATCTACGTCGTGCACTGCAGCAGCGAACAGGGTAGCCAAGATCTCCAGGTCAGTGAACACCGACTGAAAGGAAAAACATCCGTTTGAACATCACACCAATAAATGAGCTGGTTAGAACAAGGTCCTAAGTACAGAGGAGAGTTAGTGGTAGGAGAGAGCAAAAGAGTGTCGAAGATAATTTCCAGAAAGACCACCAAAAACCGCAGTCATGTGATGATCGGAAACACGAAACCTCTATTATAGTACTAGACTGCAACTTAAGTTGACCGTATGACGTCACTAATAAAGTAGTTCCCATCGCGGTGTCTGAATTTTGAGTGAAATGAAGAACGCCAAATTGAAAAAAATATTATTTTGTTAAACACATGTATATTATAAAGTGCTTTTCAATCACGATTTGCGTACCGAAACTCCTCCTAGCAACCCAACAGGCTTTGTGTTTACCGATTTCTCCTTCCTCGTTTGTGACGTATCTACTGGGTTCAAGAAACGTTGCTGTTGAGTAAAGTTCCCTTTGTGTGGTTTGGGGGTTTTCCCTCGAAGAGAAGACAGAGAAGCGGTTTTCTTTTGTTCGCTAATTGACCACCCAAAGAGACCGGGGTGGCTTGCTCCTTAGGGCCTTAGGCCACGCCTTTAATAGTTTTGAAATTGCTAAGCAAGGGATAACCCTCCAACTCATCGCCATCCAGCCATGTACCCTTTTTTCGGAGTACCTATACATAGACCTATATCAGTGGGAATGCTCACTCCATTTCTATTTGTCTTCAATGTTTTTAAGCCAAATTACTATTTACTATTACTATTACCTAAATCCATTGAAAAAAAATATATCTTAGCATGCGCTGAATATTTTCCTATTAATTAAGGCAATGTAAAAGACTTAGCTAGACTGTCCTCCAAGCCACGTCATTCCAGTGACGTAATTCTCTGGCCTTTTAGTTCTATAGTCTGTGTAAATAGAATCGGCGGTTGACCTTGAGTTTTTTCTCCATGTATTTCTTCTGCGTTGCCATGGTAAAGCATGACGTGAAACCGCCGATTTTATTTACACAGACTATAATAGTAGCTACTCACGTCTAAGGCCGGGGATGACAGCAGCACGTGCACCGACTGCGTGACGTCACAGGCGTGGAGTCGGTTGTGGTAGGGCACTTTGAGGTAGTGGTCCTCCAGAGTCATCAGGAAGTTCAGGAGGGTCTTGGAGGGGATCTTGAAGGTCTTCAGCAGGTCGCGCTCCTGGAAAGGAACTCAACTTTTACAACCCTTAGTTTTATAGCCCAAAAGCCTCCTCTGGGACAGTGATTCTCAGCCCATTCATACCTAGTTGTAATCCTCCCACGGACACTAACAGCCATATTCACAGTCATCAGTGTCAGAGTTAACCAGCAGCTAAGGAAAGAAAAATTAGCTTTTCCTCGACTCTGATTGGTGGAATCCTTCTTTGACCAAGGATTTAACACTGACGCTGATGGTTGTGAATATGGCTGTTAAACTCTGCTCTAGGCGACCTGGTTATGGTACAAATTCATTTGGCTACCACGGGATTTTGCGGATCAATCTTGGACCACAGAGATTATTATAGACTATAGAGGATTCCTTATTGATACATGGAGCACCGCCCCCGCAGGGGACACAATCTCCTATCTGGACTTACGTTATTGGCTTAGAAAAACACACAAGAAAAACTACAGATACAAATACAAAAGAAAAAAATAAGAAGAAAAAATACACAAAAAACAATTGCACATTTATTTACACATTTACTGTTTTATATCACAAAAAATAAATTGTTAACTATTTGACTGGTGAGCGTGAGTTGCAATGCCCATTGAAATGACATTTGAACTATCCAGTTAGAAGGGGGTATGTGCGTATTGTTTTAAAAGGCAAAATCATGTAACTAATAGTTCCTTATTTCCAAATTCTACTTCTTAAGGTGTGAATTGGTTTGTCAAATAATTGTTATTCCAAATAAGGGATTGTCAGCAGGGCCCGATTTAGAAAATTTGGAACACTAGGCCCAACATGCAGGAAAGGGCCCTCACGTTGCCAAATTTGGTGCAGTATGAATGTGGAAGCGTGAAAAGTAATTGTTTGCTCAGTATGAAAATTTACTATCGTCACGGAGTCAGGGTCAGACACGTTCTCGGTTATCTTTTACATTGCTAAAAGGTTTGGATGTTTATTTTCGATTTAAAAAAGTACTAAAAAAACATTCTAGGAAGCATAAAAAGTTATTTCTACTATAATTTTTTGTTAATTTTTAAAATTAGGGGACACCTAAATTGTGCGGCCCCTTGGTCCGGGCCTAATGGTAAATCAGGGCCATTGTCAGTCTCTATGCAAACGCTTGAATTAAATAATTACGAAGTTGAATCGGGAAATATGTGTGGACCAGTGACTTAACTTTCTTAACATTGTACTAGTGTTCGGCAACTAGTGGTCAAAAAGTAGTTAACTACCAACTACTAACTAGTCTGGGAAAATCTAGTTGCAACTAGTAGTTAACTATTTTTTCCTGGGACTAGTTGCAACTAGTAGTTAACTATTTCCCAAAGTAGTTAACTACTAGTTAACTAGTCTATTTAATTTAATAACCTATTTTTTGCCCAAATTCCAAACATCTTTCTTACCTATATCACAAAAAACTTTATGCTTCGCTCAAAACGGTGCTTTATTTCTGGTTATGGTATTTGAGAACTCTACCATGACACTGTAGTTATAAATAGCAGTGTAATTTTTTGTAAATTTTGATAACATTTTTTAATAATTTTGAAATTTTAAATAAAATTTTTTTAAAAAGTAGTTGAAAATTTGAAAGTAGTTTCAACTAGTAGTTATTAAAAAAAGTAGTTCAACTACTAGTTAAACTAGTTTAAACCAAAAGTAGTTAAACTACTAGTTAACTACTAGTTGATCGGTAGTTAACTACTAGTTGCAACTAGTTCTAGTTAACTAGTGCCGAACACTACATTGTACTCTCTAACTTTATAGTAAGTAGTAGAGTGTTTATCTTACCCTGAATATTCTGTAGGCGACAGCGGTCAGAGGGCGTTGTTCGGAGCAGTCATCCACCCGGAATACGTCCAGCCCCCACTTCCCGGTGTCGTCTAGTAACTGTAGAGTGAAAACAGTGAGGTGAGTGGGACATTAAATTTTCTATTCATTATCAAATCAGAATCAGCCAACTTATTTAGCAACTTCAAAACATAGGGGAAAATACGGTAATAATGAACTTTTTATATGGCTGTTTTGTGGGTGGGAAAAAAATAATGTTCGGCACTAGTAAACTAGAACTAGTTGCAACTAGTAGTTAACTACTGATCAACTAGTAGTTTAACTACTTTTGGTTTGCACTAGTTCAACTATTAGTTGAACTACTTTTTTTAATAACTACTAGTTGAAACTACTTTCAAAATTTCAACTACTTTCAAAAAAATTCTTATTAAAATTTTTATCAAAATATAGAAAAAAATGTACTGTAACAAATTTTTTTGATGATAGAGTACTCAAAATACCATAACCAGAATTAAAGGCTCTTTTTGCGCGTTTTTTGTGATATAGATAAGAAAGATGTATTTAGAATTTGGGCAAAAAATAGTTTATGAAATTAAATAGACTAGTTAACTAGTAGTTAACTACTTTGGGAAACAGTTAACTACTGGTTGTAACTAGTCCCAGGAAAAAATAGTTAACTACTAGTTGCAACTAGATTTTCCCAGACTAGTTAGTAGTTGGTAGTTAACTATTTTTTGACCACTAGTGGCCGAACACTAGAAAAAATAACAATACCTTCAAGACATACTTTGCATCGTAAAAAGGTTTTATCGTTTTAGAATAACTATTTCAGTGAAAAATAGTCGTTTAAAATTTATACCGCCTGCAATTTACCTACCTCAAAGTCACGCTTTTTCAATTATTTCAATTTATCTTGTGAATTTACAATTGAATTCTTGGAATTTTAATTGAACTTTTTTAGAGGCAAACAGGGTTATAAAATTCCCTTTTGTTTTTAATTCAGGGTTGTGAATCATTTCTGAAAATGCCTTGGGAAATTTGGAAAAAACTTTTAAGCCTCACAACATGAAATCAGGGAAGCATTACTTTGTTTTGTAAGGATTTTCAAGTGTTATATTTTAAAAAATAGAGTTGCCTAAAACTTTAGCCAAATTTCTAACTGAGCTCGTCTCGAATGATTTTAAATAAAATACCTGAAAAGTACTTAGTTTTAAAAATACACTTTAGAAATTATATTAATATCTCCATTTGAATAACTGGCTTGTTTCTAATTGTGGTTACAAGATACAGTCACTTGGGGTATGGACGTGAATTATTCCATTCTACTTTTAATTAGCAGGCGTATTAGTTTTTCAAAGAAAGCTGATAATGATAAAAATATCGTGTAAAATTAGCTTCATAAACATAACGGAAAATAATTTGAAATTTTCGTATGATTCTTATTATATCATTTGCTTCTTAATACCCCCTAGTAGAAATTTCAGTAACTCCATCGGAATTAATGTAACTTTATAGATTCCTTTTTAAAAGCTACTAAATAATTTAGCATCTAAAATTATCTCTGAAAAAAAAAGGTACCAGATATCTCCAAGACAGATATATCCAATGGTACAATTTGTGCCCAACGCATATTAAACTTTCAGATTGAAAGTGCAAAGATGTTTACCTTTTTGATACTTCATTCGTTAAAACCAAAACTTTCATTTTGTTCAATGTTTCAATGTTCAATGTTTTCATTTTGAGGAAAAACTTTTCGTTTCAATGACGACCAGATTTTTTTCGAATTTTAAAATACCAAACATGCTGCAATGAACTATTCATTAGTCACCACTTAAATTATAATTATTTTTGTTTTAGATATAGTTATTGACCCATTTTGATATTCTTAATTCTACAAAAGTACTAAAGTATTTCAACACTTCGATCCGTAAATGTCGGCCGAAGTAAGGTGAAAATTTTGAAGGGTTTGATACATTTATTGAAAATACAATCTAATTCAATGGATGAAAGAATTATGTAGCAAAATCTGAATATTCCAAAACAGCTTAAAAACAAAGGTATGAAGAAATTGAAGGGGCTATGTAACATTAAACTTTATGTAACGATAAAACTTTGAACCTAAATTAAGGTTTTGTTACATAACCCCTTCATCTCCCAAGCCCTTCAATTATTGTTATCGTATTAGGGGTGAATTTAAAAGCTTAGTTTTTGCCTTCAAATTCCCTTATCATATTACTGATTTCGGGAAATCGGAAACATTAATATTATGTCATCAGCTTTTAAATTGGGGAGTCGGAACCCTAGTAACGACAAAGCAGCATCCCGTCATGTTAAATGCACCTTTCTCAGGATATATTATAGATACATGATTGAAATTTTTAACATAGGTTAACTACATCTATTTCATTATACTGTGAAAAAATTTTGTTAAAATATTCATTATTTGTATATTTTTTGATTATTTTCAACCTTTATCAATCACCAAAAAGACGATTTCTTCGATCTGCCTTTTCTCAGAAACTATTACACATATAGTTCTAATTTTTTTTCTGCATGTTTAATATGTGTCCTACTTTATCCTGTGAAATGGATTTTTCCAAAAATCAAAAAGTTTTTTTTAATTCAATTATTTTGAGCGCAAAATGTGCTTTTTTCAATATTTTTACGTACTTGGCTGAAAAATTTAAATAAATTAAATATTTCACCAATAACTTTCACAGTATAATTGTACATCTATAATTAACTTACATTTCAAATTTTAAACTTGTACCTATCATAGATTTTGAGAAAAGGCAGATCGAAGAAATCGTCTTTTTGGTGATTGATAAAGGTTGAAAATAATCAAAAAACTATACAAATAATGAATATTTTAACAAAATTTTTTCACAGTATAATGAAATAGATGTAGTTAACCTATGTTAAAAATTTCAATCATGTATCTATAATATATCCTGAGAAAAGTGCATTTAACATGACGGGATGCTGCTTTGTCGTTACTAGGGTTCCGACTCCCCTAACCAAACAAAGTGGAAGAAATGTTTTACAACTATACTCGTCAGCAAGTTTTCCTGACCCTATGATGTCACTTACTAACAAACAAAGTAGTTCCCGGCACGGTGACTGAATTTTGAGTGATATGAAGGACGTCAACTTAAAAATATGATTATTTTGTTAAACCCATGTAGTGTCTTTTTATCACGATTGGCGTACCGAAACTCCTCCGGCTTTCTGTTTACTCAGTTTCATTTAAGATTTGTTACAGAAAATATATTTTCTGTATGATAGTATATAGTGCTGTCCTTTAAAAACAACCCACTGTTTCATATTTTCTTCATTAAAAGCTTAATAAAAAGGATAAATAAATCGAACAAAAAACTGTACTAGCGGCTCATCCTCCCTAACATTTTAGTGCTAAGCATTTTTAATTCCAACTATCCATTACAAATTGGCAGCCAATTAAGTAAGAATTTGAAAAAAAAAAAAAAACACTTTTTCCTAGAAGGACTCTAATTGGTGAACTGAGCTAAAACTTTAATATTTTATTCTCATAGTAATGTGATAACATAAAAACGCACGAAAAATGCTCTACAGTCTTTATAACATACATTTTTACAAAATCTGTAAATCTGAAGCACATTTTTTGTCAAAAATCTACATTTTCTCAGCTTGTTTAAAAAAATAAGTAAATAAACCGAAGGGCATAGAAGCATGAGATGGTAAAATTATTTTAATTATGTAATTAAAAAATCTCAATGGGTTGTTTCTAGGGTACAATTTGGAGTGGGTTGTTATTAAAGGACAGCACTATACATGTGTGAAGGGGAGGGGGAGTGTGTCTGGAATGGAGAAGGTGGCTGCAGCCCCACAAAGTTATAATAAACTACAAAGATATTAATTCAATTTCCTGAATTTATTAAAAATTATTTCACTATTTCGTTTTTAATCTCCGTACTCTCATGAAAAAGGGTGACGATGAGGCCTTTCTGATGATTAGTGATTCTAATTTTTAAGATAATTCTCAAAAATTTAGGGCCGCATTCAGAAACTTTAACACGATGATGAGACGATACGATTATGATCAATTGGGAACGATCACTAGTGAAGGTCGATCGTCCGCTGCTGCTGCCGCCTCCTATCGGAAAGAATTACAAGTAATTATACGCTCCTACAACAAAATTCTGCTAACACTAGATTTCCATTACGTTCGTAATATATTAATGTCTGAGGACTGTTTTTGGTAATTAGTAGCTGTTCTAGATTTTTTGGAACTATTTAACGGACCACAAAAAGTGTAAAAGCAATCGGAATACGGTTCGAATTTTGGAACAAAATGGCGGACGTGAGCGGCGAAGTTGGAAAGCTCTCTCGTTCGATGATCGTTTGAAATCTCTCGTGTCGAGAGCTTTTTCATCGTTATCGTATCATTTCATCTTCGTGTTAAAGTTTCTAAATGCGGCCCTTAATCATTAAAACAGATTCTCTGGCGCTCAATCGGGATCATTAGATTCAAACACTGGTTTTCATGGCTAATATTTTCAAACCCGGGATATATAGGCTTACCATATGTCCTGGTTTACCCAGGACAGTCCTGGGTTTCGGAGGCTGTCCCGGGATATGTCCTGGGTCCCAAAATGTCCTGGGTTTTCGTAATTTTAAGACTGGACAAAATTTTTTGTGAAATTTTCGATAAAAATTTTCGAACTGCATTTTTTTACCTATTTCTACGGCTTCACTTTACTCATATTTAGACTGCTGAAAGGGGCAGACTCTCTATTTGCACTATCAAACACTTTTTAAATGTGAAAATTAACTCTGAACTTAAGTGTTGTGAATTTTATGATTTAATTAAATCTAACAAAGAATTTTTGAAAAAAGTGATGTCAAATGAAAAGTACGAATGATTAAATAAAGTATGTTATTTCAGTTTAAATGTTTATTTTTTTTTTAGTTTGGGGTGTTTATTTAGTTTTTAATCTTTGATGGACCGATAGGTCGACTAAGTGTCCTGGGTTGAGCTCAAGAAAATATGGTAAGCCTAGGGATATAGAACAATTCAATTACTTTTCCAAGATCGAGCTCGTGAGGTGTGTCCACCCCGTGCAAGGGTAGAGTGGTGAGGCTGTTCGTGTGGCAGAGGGGCTTCTTCACCCCTGGGATCTGGGTGAGCGTGGTGCCCCCTGGTGGCTGCGTTGAAGAGAGAGAGTCTCCAACGAGTGCCGGCAAGTCCAACTCTTGTTGTTTGTCTGCAAAAAATGACGGGTTGAAGCAGGGTTCATAATAAAACTAATAGAGCATTTCGACAGCCACGTTGCAACAGCCTGTAAGAACATTCTTTGGCGAAAATAAGGTTTTGAGTTGTACTTGTTAAAGATGGCCTTGCGCACATCTCAGTGCCACCAAAATCGGCCAAAGACGCTTCAAAACTTCTCCATGAAGATTTGTAATAACCTGTAAGTTGGGAACCTCCCAATCACCAAGCAAAACTCTGTAAGTTGCAGTGACGCTGAGGGGAAGCCGTGTCGTCCTCAGAAAAACGTGAGTATATGACGTTATTTTAAAATGATTATCATCAAACCATCGCCATGCTTGCCAAAAACCAAACTTACGATAGTTTGCGCCCTTTTCGTCTCCTGAAAACTTTGAGGTTTTGCACTTACAGGCTTTTGCAACGTGGCTGTCGATTTGCAATCACGTGACTCGCACCTAGCAACTGACCTTTAGCAGTTAACAGTTAAAAGAAAGTAACTGGTAGTGACGTCATGTGCAAATGCTTCTATTGGGGGATTTGCAATCACGTGACTCGCACCTAGCAACCACCCTAGCAACTGGTGCGTCTCCACCAGCAGTTAACAGTTAAAAGAATGTAACTGGTCGTGACGTCATGTGCAAATGATTCTATTGGGGCATTTGCAATCACGTGACCCCGCACCTATGTAACAGGAAGGATGTCCACCAGCAGTTAACAGTCAAAAGAATATAACTGGTCGTGAAGTCATGTGCGAATACTCTATTCTATACAAATACAAAAGTTGTCGACCAATTACCGGCTAGAAGCCCAACAAGGTTGGTAAAATAGTAATAGTTTTCTTAAATTCTTTAACCCCTAAGAGTTAATTAAATTCTCTCATGATGCGCTTTCGAAAACTAATATCTGCGGTAATACCAAGAATAGGTGGAAAATACCAAGAGTTCAATATACAATATCATGGCGAAATGTTTACCACTTTAATATTAAATTAATAAGAGTAGAGCATATAACTAAACTAAAATAATATGGTATGCTTATCGGAAAATAAACTAACAGTCGCTATACTTCGTTTCGATTTTTTGATTAGATTTTTTAATTAACTTTTATCCGATTACAAAATTAAATCCATCTAATCTAGATTTAAATTAGAACTACCTTGTATTTGAATGAATTATGTTACTTACCAAGAAAAGTGGAGCAAATGTACTCGGAGATTTGGCTTCCAGATTTGGAATCGGAAAATGTACTCAGCTCTCTGTTCAACATTCTTCTGAACTAAAACGTTTTAGAAAAAAAAAAGTTCAACACTTAAGTTATGGAGAGTTAATAAATTGTTAATCAGCTTAAATTTTTCAAACTGTGAATTTTTTACTTCATTTTGTAAAGGATACATAGATACAAAAAAATTGCTTCACAAATAAGTCCAGTAAAATGAGAATTTTCTGTCAGTTATTTTTTTATTAGTTAATACCACTTCAACTTAATTAAGCTCTTCATTTGAAATAATTTAAATTTTCATATTTTTTAATTATGTACAAGTTTTAACTACTGTAAAAGCTAACAGAATAATGTTATGTCTTAGAAAATGAGTCTCTTCCGAGGACTAAAACGCGAAGTGCGGTTTAAAATATATTTTTTTTCATTTAATAGTAAGATAATTTTCCTTTTTCACAGTTTTCTTGCATTATCCTTAAGTTTATTCAACCTTAGAAATAACGAAAACATCTCATGAAAGTCTGTGCCAGTTTTATTTCGATTGGAATAAGATATAATATTATGTTATGGAGCAAAGTGATTAATCGGGTATTATTAATAATGCCCGAAGTGGAGGCGGGCAAAAAGATAAATTTCAATCATAAATTCCACTGAATTTATCACATTGCCCGGGCATTATTAATAATGCCCAGATTTATCACATTGCCCGTAACATATACATAAATGAAGTCTAGTAAAATAAAAAGTGAAATCAGAATTATTGAAATTCATCACAATTTCTTTGGTAATTTAAATGAATTTAGTTCTTTGATTTTTAAAAATGTTTTCATTATGATACAGAGGGTAGGAGATAATTTATTTGTTAAATAATATTAAGATATTATTAAAAAAAAACTTTAATGACGAATATAATATTTTTGAATATAAATTGTGTAATAACCTTTATTAAAACTTGTGTTTATTTTCCGTGTGGTATTTTTTGCTTTTTAGACTTTTGTATGGATCTTGAAAACTTAAGGAACATTGAAAATTTGAATGATTTGTCTGGATCTTTCCCGTTTATTCGATAATGAATTTTCAACAGAAATATTTAAAATATTTTAGGTTTATCGTTTTAACTTTCTGTCAAATGAGAGAAAAGACTTCAAATCTCCATGTTAAGTTTAGTCACCACTTTTTAAAGTTTAAATAAAATTTATAAGAATTAAAAATCAAATAAAAATATCTAAATTAAACTCTCAGGTAATAATTTTAATTACGTCCCCGATATTTTGGAGATGACCTTGAGTCAAGATTAATTCTTAACACACATAAGAATTTACAGGCCAGTCAATCCGACTAGAGGAAGACTAAAGGGCTATGTGGCTGTGTAAGTATGTATGTATGTGACACATCTCCTAAACTACGCCGCAGGCGTACACAAAACTCGGTATACGTACGTATCTCGAGGCGGGGACGATCACCATGAACTTTTCCAAGTTTGAAAATCGAATATTTACGAGTTATTAACGATTTTATGGCCAAAAACGCTTATTTTTCTCCATTTTTAAACTTTTGGCCCGAAGCCAATTAAATTAAATACCGTCACTGAATCAAAAAAAATTATTTCATGATCGAACTCGCGTCGCGGCAGCCAATGAAATAATCCAAACACTTTTTTCATTCTGGTGTAATGCCATTTTCTTACTTTTGATGAAGCCATATCCCCGACTGATCTGTGCGAATGAATGTTTTCCAGTTGCTCCAGACACCAGTCCAGCTCGTTCAGTGTCTCACTTGCCAGTTTGCTTAGCTCTTCATCTACAGAAGAAAAAAAAAAGATTTGCATCAGCGATCAAACTTGTTGAGGGACAGTAGTATAGTTTCCAGGGTTTTAATATAATGATAAAAATGATCGATCCAAAATGACTAACGTAACATTTGGACCAGATTTCATTACATTTTTTGCTTAAAACACAAAAAAATTAAGATAATATTTTGTATTAAATGGCTGTTTTATGTGTAAGTATGATTTGGAATTTGGAATGGGATTTGTGGAAACAGCCTCTATCTTATATATTAAAATAATTTGGTTTTTCTTTCGGCCGGCCGCCAGGCCGCACCCCCGTTCCGATTTGGACAAACTCGGTCTTGATCGGAAGCTCTCCACCCCTAGATGAGCCAATAATATATCACGTTCCTCCAAAACATTCCATTTTTAAATTATGCGGTTTTTTCGTTTTGCCCCCATGTTAACTCTATGGGGAGGTTCCGTTCGGCCTGCCGCCAGCCCGAACCCCTGAACCGATTTTGACAAACTCGGTCTTGATCGAAAGATTTCCAACCGTAGATGAGCCAAAATTGTGTCACGTTCCTTCAAAGCATTCCATTTTTAAATTAGAAACTTTTTTCAATTTGCCCCATTGTTTTCAGTTAATATTTTTACCAACACAGGCAAAACGTCTTTTAAAGAGCGTGAAGAAAATCTACTTTGAAATCATCAAACTTCAATTTTTTGACGTTTTGCTAAATTTATCGCAACAATATACCTATACTAGGCATATTGGATTTATACAAAAAATTACTGGTACAGGTTTAATTAAAGTATTACTTCTTTCTCTTCAGATGACGCATAAGAATAAAATAGTTGTGGTTAGAAAAACCTATAATTTGATTGAAAATATTAAATAGTGTAGCGCTGACGGCGCTGACGATGCAGCTTAAAAAAAAGTAATAAATAGTAAAAAATTTAACTGCGCTGCAAGCGTGTGGTAGTAACGAGCGAAGCTCGCATAAGCGCCAAAGGCGCGTAATCTAGCTGGTAAGACGCGGCTTTGCCGGGTCAAACCAGCTAGTTGAAGTTTAAAAAAATAAAGTGAAGTGAGGTTACCTGAGAAAATTTTGGAATTAGGAACATTGTTCACCTTTGATGACAGCTTATTTGACCTGGAATCAAAAGCAATCTCTGGATAAAAATGTTATTCGTTATTATAATTTTAATAATGAAATAAAAACACCTTCTACGGGAAACCTTATATGGCCCTGAGGCGCCAGTCCGCTGTTTGGCAGCCGCGGGTTGGCCATCTGTGATTTACGGGACTACCAAATAAAATAATCTGTGATTTACGATGATGGTAAATCTGTGATTTACCAAAAAATTGTTTTTCTCTATTAGGGCAATTCCACGGGTAACTGACTGACATTCACAAAAGAAAATAATAAGTATTTTGTAATTTACTTCCCCAAAATAAATTTTTAAAAAAAATATTTTCCACCCAGCTTATTGCTTTCTTGTTAGCTATATATAATGGCATAATTAAATTTCCAAAATATATTTTTATTTATTTTACCAAGTTTTTATTAGGTCGCTTTGTTGTCTGTCTGTCTGTCTATTTGTCTGTCTGTTCGGGTGGAATTTTTGAAAAAATATTTAAACACATGGTAACTGACTGACATTTATGCAACCTCCATGAAAAGTTAACACAGTCCATACGAGATTCCTCTGAAATTTATTGGAATTTTCAATGAAGTTACAAAGGTGATAAAGAACAATACATAAGCTTTTAGAATATGGCATTTGAGTTTAAAAATGTTGCTACAATAGAGAATTATAGTATTTACAATATGGTAACTGACTGACATTTCTGAATCTCCCAATGCAAAAATTCAAAATAGTATACTAAAATGATTTAAAAGAGTTAACTCAAGTGGTTAGCAATTAAAGTAGAAAATTATAGGTTATATTCTATTGACAATTTTTGTTTACATATAATTTTATCATTACTTTTAAAATTTCTTAACTTTTTAAATTTTGATGTTCAGGTTGACATTTTCATTGAATTGCCCATTAACAGTATTTTATTACCTTTTTCGGTGTTAAATTAAGTATTTACTTCATACTAATTCATAGCACAAAAAGCAAATTCGAAAATTTATTTATTTCAAAAATTTCAAAAAACTTTAAAAAAGTGTGGCCAACATTAACCTAACTTCAAAATGCTACTCCTCCTTAAAAAACTCTTTTCACTTGATATTTTTTCTCATCATAAATCCAACATATATATATATATATTGTTACCAATACGTATGGAAATTTAAATATATACTAGAGTTTCGGAAAAAATAAGAAAATCTGAAATTTGACATTTTTTTCGAAAAAATATGCTGTAGTTTCTACTTTCTTGCTTTGTAAAAAAATTGTAGTAAACATATTTTAAAATCCATACATAGAGGTGTTTAGCATACTTTACTGATAATCACTACCAGTTTTAAGTGATTTGGACCATTAGAAAAAAAAGGCTTAGGATTTTAAACGATAAAAACCTTGTTTTGAGAAAAACACGTTTAAAGGTTGAAACCTATGCTTCTGTAAGCCTATCTTTGGGTCAGAAAACGTCAAAATATTTTAAACTCAAAATCCTCATATCATTATGAAACTTTGTAGGGATAATTCTAAGGGTAGTATCTTCATTTTTGTGGCAAAATCTCCATGAAAATGGCAATGAAATGCCCTGAAAGAGCGTGGGGGGTGCTTACTTCTCCGCAGCATCAGTCAGGCTGACGTAGTTGTTCCGGACATTTTTCAGACTGGCCAGAATCTGTGCAAAAGGAGTGACGATAAGATCCTCGACGTGGCTGTAAAATAGACAGAAGAGAATGAGAAATCTGTTGCAGATTGTAACGATTTACTATACTAGACTGGCAACGTTTCCCTGACCCTATGACGTCACTAACAAACAAAGTAGTTACAGCGCGGTGTCTGAATTTTGAGTGAAATTAAGAACTTCAATTTGGAAATATGATTAGTTTGTTAAAACCACGTATAAGCGTCTTTTTATTACGATTTGCGTGTACCGAAACTCCTCCTAGCAACCCAACAGGCTTTCTGTTTACGCAGTTTTTCCTTCCACGTAGTGACGTCATAGGGTCAAGAACAGATGCAGTCTAGTATAAAAACAGGATTGTTAAGTTTAAAGCAATGTTTTAAGCACTTACACTTTAATATTTCCTTTCATCACAACTTACTCCATTGTACAATTTTTTAAGTAACTTTAATGATACATTAAAATTATGGTGATTGCATCAATTTAATTTTAAAATATTTATTCTTATAATTCTTTTTTTTTTCTACTTCACCATTGCTTTTAAATTCAAATTATTTCACTTGAATGTTACTTAAGAATTTAAATGAAAAAAAAAATATTTTTATTGACTGCTCAACTACATAAGAAATAGTTTCTCTTTTTGTGTTTTTTGAACGGGTTAAATTTTGATGAGGCTGCCAAACTAAAGATTATTTTTAAAGCACTTGTAGATTAAGTACTTAAAATTAAATAAATAATTACTGTTTAACATTTTATGGTTATTATTTTTATTTCTTCCTTTTCATAAAATTTCCCATCGTAATTTATTTTAATCCAATTTATTTAAAAATGTGTTTCCGAGTGGGAAAATGTTTTTAAACGTTTAAAACATGCTTTAGTTAGTTTTTTTTTAAATATTGCTAATATAAAGAACATTTCTAAATTTAATCCGTTGAAATTTTCTCTGTTACAATCTCATAACCTACGAAACAACAGAAAAACTCCAAAATTTGCAAAAAATTTCACTTTTTTTTACTCTAAATTAATTAAATGTATTTGTTATAATGTATATTTCAATATAATAAACTTAAAATCTACTGAAACTTTTATCATTTTAAAATTAACCCACTGTTGAAACGTGCCCCGCCTGTGTTGAAACCTGCCCCACCCGAGAACCTTTTTTAAAACGCAATTTTGGACCTTTTAATTTTCTCAAGGAACTTGGGTAAAATTACACAATGTGTCCGAAAGTCCATGGTAGGATATGCAAGTTAAAGTTTTATGATCCGTCAATTCGTTTGGTCACAAAAAATAAAAACCGAAATCTGTTGAAAGGTGCCCCCCTCTCCCCTATGGGTTCACCTTGAGTTTTTATTTCAATATATTAAAGCTGTGAAAAGGACTTTTGAAACACTCCGCACATGGTTTTGTCTTTACTCACCAGTAAAAAAATAAAAAAAAAATTATATTAACTTAGGTTCCTAAAAATTTAAATGATTGGAAAAACAATAGGTGATAAAATAATTACGTGATATACTTAATAAGAGTATGCACGGCGAATATTAAAGGTTTATTCAAACTGTTTCACTTTTACTGTGCATCCTGAGTGAATTACTCCACTGTATCGCTAGTTTCCATAAAGTGAAGATGTAGGAAGGGAAATGCCAATTTACCCATTTCACTTTCACTTTCGATGAACCCTCCAAAATGAGCAGAGAATGTGATAAGTGAATGAGCCTTTAAGGAAAGGGGGAAGGAATAAATAGGCAACATTGATATCCTACCTACACTCGCTTTCCTAAAAAATGGTAAGATACTAAAAAAAAGTACTATTTTTTTTAATTTATAAAGCAGATTTACAGCAGACATAAATTATTAGATAAGACATTAGTTTTTTCATTGGACTTTATCCTAACCTTGGAAGAACAGACCGTTATTTTAATAACCTTTAGGGACCGTTCAAATATTACGTAAGCACCTAAGGGGGGGTTTGTTATTTGCTTATTTTTCCTGACAAGGGGGAGTATGAGTGATGCTTACGCAAGATGTTACAAACACTGCATTTTCGAAAATTTCTTTAATCATGCATAAATAATCTCAAAATTCAACCAAAAATAAATTTCACAAAAAAAAACCTAAACTAGAAAAAAAATTATGCATTTTTCATAAGAAAAGTTTTAATGATAGGTTAAGTATTCATGGAGAACAATGAATTTCAGAAATCTAAGCTTTTCTAAAGATTTTGTACAAAAAAAAAAACAGGGGGGATCGGGCAGTTTTCTTACACGTAATTATGATGGGGGGTTGCTGTTTGCTTATCTTTGCTGACAAGAAGGAAGGGGTTCAAAAATGGCCAAAAACATGCTTACGTAATATTTGAACTGCCCCATGTGGATAAAATATAACCCTTACTGCCCACTATACAATCTGGAACACCGTGTAAAGGATGGTAGAGACTAGAATGGCACTATTGAACTAAGGTCATGTTGAATGGTATTTAAAAGAAGGGTGTAAAGACAAAAAAAAAATTCGCTAAGGGACTTTTTGGGCTCAAACGTATGTCCAAGCTTCGGTATAAGCATGAATGATTAAAGAGAATCTATATTATATTAAAACTATACTGCCGTCCTTAGCAAGAAGGGCGTATCTCGGATTTTGGCTATTTTCAGGTTTTTGCATATCTAGAATCTTTGGAGTCTTCTGCACCTTATGATACCTCATTCATGTACCTATGGGTACGAAAAGGTACACAAAAACGCTAGTGAAAAAGGGCGAAACAATGAAATTTCTTGAAATCCTTAGGCGAAAAGTGCTTTGTACTGAAAATCTTGATTTTCGGAGATGCGCCCTTCTTGCTAAGGACGGCAGTATATAAGAGAAAACTAATCCTCAATAGGAAGATATCCTCTCTTGAATCGAGCGCTATGTACAATAATTTTCTCACACAATTTCTATTAAATTACAATATAATTTTAAATATATATTTTATAATATATATTTTTAAATTATATACAATATAACATCGTTATTTCGAACTTTGATACCTCGAAAACTTTTGTACCTCGAAGAAATATTTATCCCCTTGAAATAAAGTACCAATTAATTTTATATTTGGAATAACCTTGTTATCTCGAATTTATTATCAGGTCCCTTCGATTTTGAGAAATCGAAAGTAGGTTATTTGCTTTTAACTTTCTATGTCATATATTTTCGCTGTAAACTAAGTAAAATTATAATTTAATTTTGTAATTTATATCCATAAATGATTATTAAATCCATCAACTGCATTAATTAAAAGCACTTGATGACTCAATACCCCATTTAATTTAATTCAATGATATGTCTTGTCAGACCAAAGCATTTCAGAAAGATTAAAGGATTCTAAGTATTAAATTATGCAGAAAATAACAAAAACTGTTTTAATTTGTTCATTAGCTTTCTGCTCGGGATGTTGACTTTCAGAAAGTCCAACACAAGGGGAGTATCCGAATAAATATCCCTCCCTGTTAGAGTCCAGAACAGTCGAGCATATGTTTGGGAAAAGCCTGATGATTTTTGCATATTTTACAGGTAGTAAAGTCTCTCACTTCCATTGAAGGAGAGACATTTGACGTTAATTTTGACGTTTTAATTTTTATTACAAAGGTATTTTTGGGAGTTGTGGACAAATATTCATTGATTTCTACCACTACTTTCTGAGTCTGAGAAAAGTCGTAATTATAATTAATTAAGAACGTTTTGGCTTCTCAAAAAGTAGGTAAAGTTTCTTTGTTTTGAGAGTCGTATTGGTCGTATTCAGGTCAAATTCAGCGGTGCCATTTTTTAAAGTGGTGCTGCCATCTATTTGGAAACTAAAAAAGCTTCAACGGTGTTGTAAATCTATTAGAATGAGACAAAATTATATACATTAAAATTTTTCCTCAACAGTTAAACAGGTAACACTCACTTTAAACTTGCTTATAACACAACTTCTTAAAATCTTACCATCCCCATCTAAATTTCATTTTAATATACTTTTTCAAGGAGAGGTGTTTCCAAAAAAAAAAATATATGTGATATATTTCTCCATTTACGAATTTTTAATTCCCAATTCAAACAATTTTACGAAAAAAAATAACAAACACAATTAATCTTTAAAAAAACCCTTTTATATTGGGAGTTTCCTCCCCCCTAAACGTGGTCAGTGGTTCTGAGTATGAAGTAAATTTTCATCCTCATCATGACTACTAGTGTTCGGCACTAGTTAACTAGAACTAGTTGCAACTAGTAGTTAACTACTGATCAACTAGTAGTTAACTAGTAGTTTAACTACTTTTGGTTTAAACTAGTTCAACTAGTAGTTGAACTACTTTTTTTTAATAACTACTAGTTAAAACTACTTTCAAATTGTCAACTACTTCAAAAAAAATTTTGCTTAACATTTTAAAAATATTTAAAATTTTTTATCAAAATATACAAAAAAATTGTTCTGCCATCTATAACTACAATGTCATTTTATGTGAAAGCATTAACGTTTTTGGGATATAGATAAGAAAGATGTATTAACTTTGGGCAAAAAATAGGTTATGAAATTAAATAGACTAGTTAACTAGTAGTTAACTACTTTGGGAAATAGTTAACTACCAGTCGCAACTAGTCCCAGAAAAAAATAGTTAACTGCTAGTTACAACTAGATTTTCCCAGACTAGTTAGTAGTTGGTAGTTAACTATTTTTTGACCACTAGTTGCCGAACACTAATGACTACTATCACCCTCCTAAATTTGTAAATCGAATTAAGAAACACGCTGTATAATCAGTTACATCTTCTCTATTACGAATGCAGACAGAGGCGATATAATTTGTAAGCGAGGCTTGGTAAGCTGTCCAAATCTTGTTAACAAATGATTTAACAATGGCTTGATAGTGTCCTCCTCTGTCAAATTATAGTTTGTAATTCAAATTACTAAAATTCTGCCATAAACAAAATACAGTCTACTCCATTTAATGTGATCACTTTCGTCCAAGATTAGAATGATTACAATATCCGATTGAGCGATTTGATACTAGAAAGTTTCACACAGTGTAACTCGAGTGTTAGCTTTAAAATCACAATTATCTAGTCCTGATTGAAGTATTTAAAATGATTACCTACTCCTACTAGTATGTATTTTTCAACTTTTACCTTCAGAAAAATCTGAGAGTGGAACATATCGTCGGCTTACAGTCGAAAGGCACTAAGTCACTTTTGGAAGATATTTTGAAAGCGGTGGAATGTCGCCAACGAACGAGGGGATTCTTTGCGCATCTCTAAAATCTCGTCAAACTGTTTTAATCCAGAAAGAATTCATACAGTAAAGAGCTTAAATGTTGGTTCGCGATTAATAATTTATTAAATTGAAATTATTTGATCATAATTGAGTTATTTTAGGGATTATAAAAGATTTTATAATTCGATTTTTCAAAGGTTTTATAATAATATTTTATTTTTCATACACTATAACTAGAATGGCAACGGTAAAATGATCGCCAAATTTGGCATAACCTCGTACGGGGGGGACGGATGGCCTGTTCGGTTTGCTCTTTGCCTTTCACGCCAGCAGTCTGCGCACTGCTCCGTCGTGAGTTCGATTCTCACCTTGCCCCTGGGTGTAGTTTCCTTCTTTGTGTCAGTAAAAATTCTGTACTGACAAGGATGTATAAGTGGATCCTTGAGATCAAGCACACATTCCGGAAAATATATGTAACACCAACCAACCAACCAACCTCGTACGGAGTAGTTGAGCAAAGAGTGACTTAGTGCCTTTCGACTGTAAGCCGACGATATACCGTTAATAAATGAAAGACTCATTTAGTAATATGATTATGTATTAAAATTGGCCTTCAAACGGGAAAAAAGGAGGTTTATAGAGGATTTCACTAAATTTTGATAACATTAAGCGATTGATTACATAAAACGATACACTTCGCATTAATTTAAATAGGAGTGATCGGGACCGCTGAATTTTGATAACATTATGATAACATTAACCGTGATCACAATTTGCGGAGTCGACTGTATGTGTATAAAAGAAAGAAAACTTCTTACGATGATTCACTCACCACTCTTTAAAGTAAGATTTAAATATATATATGTATTAAATCTTAAATTTTCAATTACAATTTAAGATTTTTTCGGACGAATTAAAATTTCATTGTTCATTGGTTTTCAATATCAATGATCTCATTAAATATGAAAGTGGGGGGGGGATAAGTTGCGCACAATCAAATCTTCTCAACTTTACATGAGAAGAATACAATTAGCTCTTTTTTACGTGCATTTCTCTAATCTAATGAATAAAGCCATCAGGGGCCGTTTTAAGGAATGTACCACAGCATAAAGCAGAGTTCTTACAGGAAGTCGAATAAATTCCCATCCCATTCTACAACACTTCCAAATTTGACAAAAATAATATTGTGTAAGCTATTTAAGCTGGAAGAATTCACCGTTATTGCACAATAAATAAAATTTTAAAAGCAAACAATTGATTTGGAGATCTTTAGCACTGAAGAAGGGGATCCAACGATCCCTGAAACAATTGTATGCTTCTAAAATTTTATTTATTGTGTAAAATATAACTGTGATTTGTTTCTGCATACTTATACTTTTTTTCGATGAGTGTTCTGTATTCTAAATAGGATCCTGAATTTCTAGTAAAAATTTGGTGGTGATACAACGAAAATTCCATTTATATACAGTTTTTTCAATTTTCTCAAAACTTGATTTTTGAACTTATTTTTCAAACCAACGACTCAATTTATATGCAGCCCTTAATTTTTCATCAAGTTATTGTATATTAATTTATCCATTTACTAGACCCACCCATTTCCTTACCCCCTTGCATGCTCCCATATATGGTATATTCGTTACTGATTCTTGAATGAATAAATACTGTTATTCGAAGAATGCAGCGAGTTTTATGGCAACACCTTCTCCGTTGAAAATTCCGTTGCCCAATTCAAAAAGCAATCCATTTTGCATACAGTCAAAAGCGCTGAACAAATCCGACCGTAACTCATCGCACCCACTACACTTCGGAATGAATTCTCAGAGGGCGTGGAGTGAGAATAGATCTAGAGAGAGCTTTGGACATCTGTTCCCATTTAGAAAAGACGTAAGAAGAAGTAAAATTACGCAAATTAAAACATATTCGTCAGGATTCTTAATGTATGAAATCTTAAATGTAGTGTTCGGCAACTAGTGGTCAAAAAATAGTTTACCACCAACTACTAACTAGTCTGGGAAAATCTAGTTGCAACTAGTAGTTAACTACTTTTTCCTGGGACTAGTTGCAACTAGTAGTTAACTATTTCCCAAAGTAGTTAACTACTAGTTAACTAGTCTATTTAATTTCATAACCTATTTTTTGACCAAATTCTAATACATCTTTCTTATCTATATCACAAAAAACTTTATGCTTCGCTCAAAACGGCGCTTTATTTCTGGTTCTGGTATTTAAGTACTCTACCATGACATTGTAGTTATAAATAGCAGTGTAATTTTGCAGTGTAGTTAATAGCAGTGTATATTTTGATAAAAATTTTAAATATTTTTGAAATTTTAAACACAATTTTTTTTTTAAAGTAGTTGAAAATTTGAAAGTAGTTTCAACTAGTAGTTATTAAAAAAAAGTAGTTCAACTACTAGTTAAACTAGTTTAAACCAAAAGTAGTTAAACTACTAGTTGATCGGTAGTTAACTACTAGTTGCAACTAGTTCTAGTTAACTAGTGCCGAACACTACTTAAATGTATATGAAACCCCGGACATTTTTGCATTCCATGACAGCTCTAAAAACACCGGACGTATGGTAAGCCTCTAGATCAGTGGTTCCCAACTCAAAGAAGTCCGGGGACCGCTAAGTCTGAAAATGGAATCTTCACGGACCACCCTTTGTAGCTTAAAATCATTATCTTTACAAAATTTTAAGATGAAAGTTTATTATCACTAATTAAGCATGGAAATGTGTACATAATGCTATGAAATCTAACTATATTTTAAGAAAATCCATGAAATTACATGCCACGAGAATAAGTAGTATTGGTGGGACATAAGTAAATTTTCGGAACGAATATTTGTAAATACAAAAATATTTATAGTATAAGATAGAATTGTTACTAATTTAGTGGTGACTGTTATCCTCACAAATTACATAGCCGAAAAGTATAATCCAATTTTATCTTGTTCAAATCATTCAAATTTCTATGATTTACAGGAAATTTTTTGCGTGCTTCCGGGTCTCTCCACGGACCATTTCCAAGACTCTTACGGACCACCTGTTGGGAACCACTGGTATAGATAGAGATATAGGTAGATAGAGATGATTGATGGATAAGGACATAGGTAGAAGATAGAAAACAATAGAGATAGAAATCCATAGATTGAGATAAATTGATGGAGATAGATCGGCATAGAATATAGATAGATGGATAGATTTACGGCCGTATTCACCATCTAAACCTGACCTAGGGTTAACCTGGAATCAAAACTTCTAATAATAGAAATTGAATTCAGGAGGGGGTCCAAGAAAAAGTTTTGCATGTTAGCCAGTCATGCCCGTTTCTTTTTTAAGGGGGGTTGGTTCATAAATATTTCAAAAAGGCAGTTTTCGTGTGCTTAATTAAAAAAATTCTATGTAAAATAAGGAAGTTTCAAGTAAAGAGGGGGTGTCTAAGGGTCCTCCCCAGAAAAAATTTTGAATTTTTATGTCTGAAAATAGTTTTTTAACTCATTTGGGTGACTTATAAAATAGGATCGCTCGGGGCCGCAAAATTTCAAGTAAGAAACTAGTATATAAGTAATGGTCAACATTATTAGAATCTATTTACATTTTTCTTTAGCTTAAAATCATAAAAAAAAGATTAAAACAGTTCAAAATTTGTAATGAAAAAAAACACGTTTAATATAAAAACCGAATTACTGTAGTCAAAGAAAGATTTTACGTAACTTTTCTGGAGCAAGGGGGGTCCCGGGCCCCCTTTGCACTTATATATGGGAGCCCATGCTTGTAATTAGTAGTTGAAAAAGGGAAAGATGTTTTAAGCCAATCAGAGTTGTCGAAAAAGCTTGCTTCCCGCTAAGTCAAGTTAGTGGTGTTGAATACAGCCGAAAGAGAGACACGCAGGGTTTCCCAACCTAAGTTCTCCCTGCATATAGTATAACTTCGTTTCGCTTTCACTGCCTTTCACGCCGTCTTATTGTAGTCGTATACAATAATAATAATAATTCCGAGTGTCTCTGACATTCGCGAACGTTTTTTAAAGTCTCTCACTCACAGGGGGAAACGAAACATTTTGGAATGTCGCTTGGAGAAGAGTGGGGGGTACATGTAGTAAGTTTCTAAATGATATTTTTGACTGGATCGGGAAGAGGATGATGTTTTACATAGCCTACTCCAAGGATTACCAGACGTCCACGGATCGCTTAGCCTACAATTAAGGGCCGTATTCTGAAAGGACAGAGATTGGCTTGGTTTTGGGTCACATTGAAAGATCTGATGACAAAAACAGAGTAAAAAGGACTTTAAATTGAAAGTCGATGGGAAATAGACCTAGAGGAAGACCCAAAATGAGATGGTTGGACGATGTTCTTAAAGATCTTAGAACGATGAAAATAACCAACTGGAGAAAAAAGGCGTTTAATAGAGTTGCCTGGAGTAGATTGGTGCCGCAGGCCAAGGCCCATCAAGGGCTGTAGAGCCGAAGAAGAAGAAGATTCCGAAAGACAAATACGTAGAAGAAACGAGAACGTTACGGAAACGGTAAAAAAGCCCTCGACACGAGTGATTTTAAACGGGAACTCCGGAGCTCTCGTCCGCCATTTTGTTTCTAGATTCGAATCGTATGCTTATTGCTTTTACACTTTTTGTGGTGCATTAAATAGTTCCGCAAAATCTAGAACAGCTACTAATTACCAAAAAAAAGTCCTCAGACATTATTATACATATTACGAAAGTAATGGACATCTAGTGTTGGCGTGATTTTGTATTTTATCAGTGTATAATTACTTGTAAGGGTGTGCGACAGGAGCACACGGGAGAAATAAACGGTAGCTCTCGACCTCTCGTTTCTTCTACGTGTTTTAAGTTTCTGAATACGGCCCTAAATCTATAAAGGACGATCCTCGCAAAGTTGTCAGTTTTCTCCAAAATCACGGAAATTTATATGAGGATCTAAATCAGTGGTTCCCAACCTTTTGTGGCCCATCGCCCCCTTTCTGGAGGTTGACTAACACCTATTGTCCCCTTTTCATTCTCATTGTATGTCTAATTTTAATTTGAAGTTAAGTGTAAATAATAAAGCAATTTTATTACCGTATATAAAAACAACCAAAGCAGTTTTATCAGGTCACTCTTAAATTTGAATCTCGAAATATTTAGAAAGCTGACTGTTAAAATTTGTAATAATAAATGAAAATTTGATATTTTATTGTATTATTTATTTTGGGAAATTTAAATTATCTTTTCAATGGCTTCCTTGTGCTTGGTAGATTTCAGTTAAAGCTTGAATATCCGGCTTTATGTTCGTCAAGTTCAGGCGCAAGTCTCCTTTGAGGTCCAACTTATTTGTTTTGTGAGGAGCTGGACAACAGAATTAAACCCTTTTTCAACTAAAAATGTTGACAGGAACAAGATGAGAAATAATTCTGTTTTTTCCACAAAGTTGATGGATAAATGTCCATGAGCTTCACCCAGGCTAACTCGTAACCGCTCATCTTGAAAATGATTTTCACCTCACAGTTATACTTCAAGTCTGGAAACTCATTCTGCAATGAGTTATCAAGCTTATCCACAGCTTCAAACAAGAATGGATCTAGAATCCAATCCGGAATTTGTAACTTGGTCAAATCTTGATTCCATGTCAGTTTTAACTGGTCAAGGTGATCAGTAAACCTTACTATACTATTATTTTAATTTCCCCCTTTGAGTATTCATCGCCCCCATGATAAACCAAATCGCCCCCAGGTTGGGAACCACTGATCTAAATTATAAGAACTTAAACGATTGATTCACTTGCATTTCACTTCTTTTGAGAGTGTAAACATTTTCTTTTTAGTAATCCGAGTAGTGACGCACTGCATTAGAATTTAAACCCAAATATAAATGCGTTTCCAAAAATATTAAATAACTTAGTGGTGACTAATCCATCATCTTACAACAGCTGATAGCATTGCGTTCTACGAGTTCTTATTTCAATAATTCCTTTTTTAGAAACTTTTTTTCTACCAGACCTCTTCCAGTGCTCAAATAAACCCCTTATGGTTTGGTGACCACTAATTCGTAAAAACTGGACAACTCTAATGTGATCTAATCAAAGATGAGGTTCATTAATTATGTACCTACTGTGTTTTTTTTCTTCAAATTGGGAACCCTTTCTCTCATGTGATATTACTTACAGAAATATGTCAAATATTGTGAGAATTAGGTAATATTTTATATGATGGTTTAAAAATTCCGATAAAACATCATTTTTGTAACTAACTACTCAATTAAAAATTGATAACCTACATTATACTAACACTACCAGTATTGTAGATTTAATTGTAACCACTTTTTATAAATAGATAAATAAAATAAGTAAATAATTTAATTTTGTATTTCTATTGATTACACTCATATGAATGTAAATTTATTAAAAGTAAGAACACTAGTTATGTTCTTGCTGTGTAACGACTTAAATATAGAAGATTCAACGCTATTAGACATTTTGGTACGGCGGTGGTTTTCCAACATTTTTGATAACCAACAAAAATGTCTTTCTTTCAAAGTAAGAGAGTAGAGAGAGAGAGAGTCAAAATTGCATTTAAATTTCTAAATTATGATTTGAAAATCAAGAAACATTTTTTTTTTGTGTCACCCCCCCCCCACTTCATTTTACTTAAAGTTTAATATCATTGGGATAGAGCTAAAACATGTGGGTAAAAAACGTTTTGGAAAATACATCATAAAATTACTCCATCTGAAATACGTATAATGGTATAAACGTACTAAACAAAAGTACTTAAATATCGCTTGCAGAGTAATACCAAAGTGTCTCGGAAAAATATTTTTTTTTCTCTGTTGAAAAGTTTAAGAAATATGCTCCAATGGAAAGAAAGAGACCTGTTAGGTAAAATATACGGCTGAATATATTTGCATCATTAAAATTTTACACTTGAATTATTTCAAAAAAGTGTTAGGAGTAGCTTTTAACTCTTCACTGCAGAACTGTAAGTGAAAATTCTGAATTTTCGTAAGTTACATAGAAATACTTGCTCGTATATACTTATTAGTGTGTTTTATGATTTTTCCTTATTTAAAAGTTTTATCTTGTAGAAGGTTAAAATATTTCAGGAACTATTAGTGACAGAATTCATATGTTATTTAAAGAAAACATACATTATGCATTTAAGATAAGACATTTTCGTTTGTTAAACGTGCAAGTAGTCGTCCTAGTTTTATGAAAATTTAAAGTCATACTTGGGTTTAATTTAAAGAAATGCTATATTTCAGACTTATCTGAACATAAATATTTTATGTCTTTCCTTTTGAATTTTCGCCTAAAGATGTCAATATTTGAAAATAAAGCAAAAAAACACTGTGGTAGATAGTATATAAGTTTTGCTTGACTTAAATGTCACTAAAATCATTTGACAAGACAAAAACTCATAATTTATTTAGCTCATTTAAATAATAATGTTGTCATTTCAAAGTACTATACTTTAAAATACTTTGTATACTAATAGGTAGTGATAACATATGTTAACATTATTTTATGAAGTGGTTTTCATCTGGAAGATCTTTTAAATCACTTTAAACGAAATCTATGGTTAAAGTTTATTATATACCACAAAATAAAATATTAAATAATTTAGTGGTGGCTAAAATCCTTTCATATTCAACAATTGATAGCATCAGAAGATATCTATCTTTTTAATAACTCTAGTCGAGTTAAAAGCTTTTTTTTATAGGTGTGGTTTGATTTTGTTGAAATTTGTGTGTGTTTTTTAAAAAGAAAACATAGGTATCTTACGCATTATCCCGTTGATTGTTCAGCGATCGTCAGATTCAGCGTATATGACACGTTCTCAATGTGTTGGTCGCCTAATATCCTAAAGTGGATCGTGCGCCATAAAACACTAACGAACCAACCAACCAACCAACCAACCAACCAACCAACCAACCAACCAACCAACCAACCAACCAATGTGTTGGTCGCCAGTGAGTTTTTGGTGGGTCGCGAAAAGATTTTGAACTTGTGAAATAAAAAGATTCTTTTTTATAATTTTTACGAACGTTTGGTTGGCTTTTCAAACTTATCAAATTACCATATAGTAGAAGGGTAAAAAACTTTAAGAGAAATAAGAAAAAATACACTACTAGGAGTCGAACGCAAAGGACAATCAAAGTAAAATACATATATGTATCACTTTAATGTGCAGATAATGCAAAATTTGTTAGTACCCTATACCCCATGGCGAGTAGGAGAGCGGGGCGCCTTTCAACAGATTTCGGTTTTATTTTTTTGTGACCAAACGAATTGACGGATCATAAAACTTTAACTTGCATATCCTACCATGGACTTTCGGACACATTGTGTAATTTTACCCAAGTTCTCTTGGGTAAAAGGAGGGTAAGAGGTTCTCCTCTGTTCAAACCTGCCCGGGGCAGGTTTCAATAGAGGTGGGCCACGTTTCAACAGTGGGTTAATTTTAAAATTTTAAAAGTTTCAGTTGATTTTATGTTTATTATATTAAATTTATATTATTAAAATACATTTCATTAATTTAGAGTAAAAAAAGTGAACTATTTTGCAAATTTTGGAGTTTTTCTGTTGTTTCGTAGGTTATGAGTTTTTCCACACAGCTAAGTGTGATGTTTCTTTATTTTACACGTTACAATTTTACAAGTGAAATTTAGAGTACTTATACAAAGGATTTAAACATTTGCACACTTAACGTAAAAATATGTGTAATGATCGTGAGCTTTAAAATTCTCCCCTCAAAGTAGTGTTTTAGCTCAAGATTCAGATATTGCTCAGCTAACTTTGAAAGCAACAAAAAGTGCAAGAAAAATAATTTAGCTTTGTAGATTTCAGAATAGTTTTTTAAAAAAATTAATATACTGAGAATTTAGGGGGGGGGCGGCTACGGCCATGGCTCTCACAAATAAACCAATTTGATTCGCTCAGAATCGATTCCTTCTATAGTTAATTTAACCTCTAATACATGCATGCAATTTATTACTATTGTTACAAAATAGTTGGGGCCAAAATCCTACACGCGCGAAGCTAATGTCTTTCAGGGCGGCATGAGAAAATTAACTGAAGATGAGGTGGGTCGCGTTTGATTTTGTTTCTAAAAAGTGGGTCGCGATGCTTCAAAGTTTGAGATCCCCTGGTCTATAAGATTTCGTACTAATGCTCTTTGGATTCAGCTGCACGATGGATGGGATAATATGTAAGTTGTACCAAGTATAGAGTATATGGGTCTATCTAAAAGATTTCCGAAACATTTTGTTACCTGACAAACCAACCAATCAGAGCTTTCGCTTGCGTTTTACGAACTGCGATTGGAAAAATGCTTGTTTCAATAGTTTATCGTGTCAAAGCTTCCTTGGTTGTGAATTCTTCCAAAAAGAAAATACAGGAGAAAGTACACTACCTACGATGATTAAATCACCACTTTTTAAAGTAAAATTTTTATATATATATTCATTGAAGCTGAAAATAAATGAATTTTCGTCTGCGTGGAAATTCCTTTAAAATTCATTGGTTATACAAAATCAATGTTATTAATTTGAAAGTAGATAAGTAAATCACTGTCTTATGTTAACAATTTTACAAGATACGAATACATCTGGCTCTTTTTGACGTGTATTTCTTATGAATAAAGCCATCCAGGGCCGTTTTCAAGAATGTGACTCAGCATATGAAGCAGAATATTTTCAGGAAGTGTAATAAATCCCCATTGCACATCTCAAAAAATAAATAGTTTTTCAATTTTATTCCAGAATTTTCTATTGCTTAACTATGTAAGGGAAATATTACATTTTTTCAAGGAGGGCACCGTAAGTGTATCCCTCTTAATCCAAGTACTAAATATATTTCAAATTGCTTACGATAGGATGGTTTTTCAAATATATCAAACAGATTTGGCGTATATGTGAATTTGTAACTTGAATTCATGCTTATTTGGTAGAAAATGTGACTTAATTATTATTGGGAATCAGTAAAACCTAAGCAGATTGACTTATAAAAATAAGGGCAATAAGAATTGTATAGAAAAGGTTGACTCAAGGAGACGGCATTGACATTGTAGCTCAGGGTGACAAAACTTGGTGTAAAAAAAACCCATGGAATAACATGGTTATTTCAAAGTACCATATTTTAAAATATCTTATCTTAAGAGGCAGTGATAACATTTGTTAACAATTATGAAGTGGTTTGCATCCGAAAGATCTTTTAAATCACTTTAAACTAAACAGCTTCGGATAAAATTTAGGAACTGGTTATTTGCAACGAAAGTAACAACTCAACTCAACTCTACTCTAATCTCGCTATTTTTTGAAAAATTACAAGTTAAAATTAAAGCATAATAACAAAAGTAGCGGCCAGGAATCAAACCGGGGACCATTGGGTTACTAGCCGCACGCTATACCACTGGGCTATCGTTGCTGATGCCAGGATTGATCAATAACTTAATTTTATAATGTTATAAAACACGTAATAACAAACTTCTATTACTGCGCATGCTTCAAGTGTCGTAACATTAACCACTCCGTAAAATTTAATATATTGTACCACAAAATAAAAAGTTCAATAATTTAGTTGAGGCTGTAATCCTTTCAAATTCAACAACTGATCGCTATCAGCAGAGATCTATCTCTTAACTCCAACGTTAAAAATGTCCTACATTTTGTTGAGTTAAAAATGTCCTACATTTTGTCGAGTTTTAAACGTCCTACATTCACAACAATCAACTGTTTGTCGTATTTTTTTTATTAAAAATTACTCTTACTTGAAAGGGTTAGAATCAAAGGAGCCATTATCAAGAGCTTTCTCTTTTATATAGAATTCCTATTTGCACAAAAAAGTATTTCTGAACTTTCGTCAACTTATGTGCGAAATGTTACATTATACAGGGTGTTTCAGATAAATGTTTCGTAACTTCTAGGGGAGGTAGGGTACACATCAAGACGAACAAGAATAGGTATAGAAAGGGGGGTCGCAAGTGGGGTCTAAGGGGTGAAAATTAGCAAAAAACCTCGCATATCTCGACAGAAAGCGATACAATTGTTCGATTACGGTATTTTTTACATTCAACCAATTCAAAATTTTCATGTAAAAACGAGATTCAAGTATTTATTTTAATCAAAAACAGACCAATAATTGAATGAGGCATGCGTTATTGGTAGATTAAAGTTACAATTTATTGTTCCTTGGTCAGACTTTAGTTCTTTGCGCCATATAACTCCAACCAAACAAACAACAAAACTCTAGTATTAAGATGTTTTTGTCGTAACACTTTCTATTGCAGTCTATCAACTTACAACGCATGCCTATTTCATTTATTGGTCTGTTTTTGATTAGAATAAACACTTGCAACTCGTTTTTACATGAAAAATTGAATTGGTTGAATGTAAAAAATACAGGAATTGAACAATTGTATCGCTTTCTGCCCAGATATGCGAGGTTTTTTGCTAATTTTCACCCGTGATTTTAACCCCTTACACCCCACTTGCGACCCCCCTTTCTATACCGATTCTTGTTCGTCTTGATGCACCCTACCTCCCCTAGAAGTTATGAAACACTTATCTGAAACACCCTGTATACCCCTGTACACCCTGTATATTTGAAAAAAAAAATTATAAGTAATTGAATAATAGAGAAAACCTCTCGAATCAGCTACATGGGTTTTGAGTACGGTATGGTCCGAAATCTGCGATTGTTCTTCAAATCAGCTACGACGTTGGGCTGAGTTAGGGTAGGAAAATATTGCATTCTTTAATTAATGTTTTCATGTTATTTTGAAATTCTCCTATTAATTAAATTATTCTCTAATCTCTACTAACCAATAAAGAAGAACTATTAGAAAAACCGTGAATTTCATTAAAAATGACAAAAAATCTTCTGAGAGTAAGAGAGCTCACTGTTCCTCCAAGGGAGACTGGGCTCCAAACCCTTAAATTTTCTTTCAAACTTTAATTTTGACTAAACTCTCCTCCATGCGTGCTTAGAGCATTCGCACATGACGTCACTTGGAGGACAAAAACAACGTTGCTAAAGCTGTTGTTAGGGGCGGGAACTAGAAGCATCCAATAGAAGCATTCGCACATGATGTCACTGGCGGGCAAAAACAACGTTGCTAAGGCCGTTGTTAGGCCGAGTCATGTGATTGAAAATGCTCTATATGCCGGAACTTCTTCGTAGCAAAGAGCAAAAAAAACAAAAACCAACCAACCAATTTCTGATCCTGAGTTTTTAAATTTTCGTGGCAACGTTATGGTGTTTTGTTGTTATCTTTTATTGGTGTTTTGAAACGGGATCGTGGTGACGATGATAAATAAAGAGCCTCTAAGTGTTGTTTATCAGTCTTCATATGGTTATATTTTTGTTGAATAACTCAGATTGAACATGCGACTAGCAGCCTTTTCTTTAAAATCTGTTTTAACGTTTGTTGTTTCTTTTTCACACAAGTTGAAAGCCTGGCTTTACATTGCAGTTATAGGTACATTGTTGTCTCTCAAATTGGTAAGTGAGTTTCCAAAGATCATTATGTTCTATTGATCACACAATAAACTGAATTACAGAACTGGAGTATAACTTTGAACTCTCCCATTGAGGATCCTAGACATTAGACTTGTATTATTAAGGGGCTAAGACTTTAGACTATCTTTTTGAGGATCTATGTTTTGGTGCTATATATTCAATTCAGGAGTTGAAATCTCAAAATGAGTTCCAAAAGATCATTATGTTCTATTGATCACACAACAAACTGATAAACTCAATTGAAGAACTGGATTATAACTTAGGACTATGCTATTGATGATCTATATAAGACTTTGGATTGCCGTATTGTTGAGGAGCTACTACCATTTTAGACTATTCTTTTGAGGATCAATGATTTGGTGATTTTTTTTCAGAAGTTGGAGTTGACTTTTGTTTAACCCCTTCGGACCTGATGTGCGGTATACCGGACATCAACTTTAAACTCTACTAACTTCATTAAAATACTTTAGAATAACACCGATTTTGTTGTAGTTGATGCTCCACATCTGTACTATTGTTCAAGGTTTATTTAAACATAAAATTTGATTACCAATAAGTTCTTTTTAAGGCGCTGAATGTTTTTTTAAAATGGATGTCCGCTATACCGGACATCGTACTGGACGTAAGTAAAAGCTACTTGTGATCGTGTAGTTTGTTTACATGGACGAAACATGTTTTAAACTTACTTACACCTGTATTAATGCAAGTTTTCTCATTTTATTGCTTTATTATATTTAAAAAATAATTTATTTTAGTGATTTTTGATATTTTAAATGCTACTTTTTTCTGTCTGTAATTTCTTTAAATATTATACCAGACACTTCAAAATTTGTGACAGATATATTTATCATCATAGCATACTATGTACCAAAAGAAAATATTTTCATACTAAAATTTCAAAATTCCGACTGAAGGGGTTAATAAGCCTGGCATTCATATGGCCCTAAGACGTCGAATTGTCTAAATGGATGAATATCATTGGCCGATTGCTGAGAAATTCTACCAAAATGGGTAAGTTGGAACTTTCTCTAACTATTTAGCTATAGAGAAGAAAAACGCAAAAAATAAATAAATAAAAGGGGTCGAAAAAAGGTTAAAGGCACGTATGTCGTTGAAGATGCCAAAAATTAACTCGGTATTGGAATCTTTAACATATATTCCTGTCGTTGCTTTTTGCTTTTAAAATATATTACTCATTTTTCAAAATCATGCGGTTATTTAGTTTCAGAACAATTGATTTATTGGGTTTCAGAACTTTCTGTTTATTGGTTGTAAAACATTTATTAAGTTGTTATTGTAAAGCAATATGCAAATTTCGGGAGTGATTTTGTTGTGCTATTAGGGAGTTCTTCGTGTTTTTCTTGGGATTTTACTGTTATCCAAGGTAAAAAGGAGGATATAAATATAAAAAACGAATAAAGGCAATAATGCGTGGTTTTAGCGATCAGATGGGGAAAAAAACATGGCGCCCGAAGATCGTAAACCTAAAATACAGAAGATATTTGTGTTTAAAATAAAATACAGATTTTCTGTTTCCCAACTGATTTGCTTTTTTAGGACTTGTTTTTGTCAAAGAATGTCCGAAAAAATAGCAGATTTTTTTTTATATTGTGCTGGATTGCAGTTAAAATTTGTGTTTTACGACATATGCAGAAATTCTAATAAAAATTCTAATAGAAATAATAATTCTTCTAATAGAATAATTCTAATAGAAATTCTAATTACGTAAGGGTCCCGAGGGGGAGTTGGAAAAATCTTTACATACCCTTACTTGGGGGGGGGGAGTCAAACTCATTCTTACGTAAGATTTTCCAAGTTAATGAAAACAAATTCCAATTAATCCAATCAAAGGTTTGAAGATTGTTTAACTGATTTATGTTTAATATTACTTATAAACTTACTTTTAAATCTCTACTGATAAATGGTATTCCAAAGACTAGAGATAATAATATAATGGTAATATGTAGTTGAAAGCAAGAATATTACTTATCTGTTGAAAAATAAAAATCTTTGATTTACGTCAAACTGAGAGTTTTAGTGCAACTGATCCTTTTCTAACATTTTATTATTTTGAAAAACGAAATGGAATCTTACGTAAGAATAGGGGGAAGGAGTATGAAAAATCGGTACTTACGTATCATCCCGTCGACCGTGACGCTTAATCTGAAAACGCTTTCAAATCCCATTAACATTACTCTGACTGTGCCTCTGAATTAGACGGCCGCTGAACGGTCGACGGGATAAACGTAAGTACCGAAAAATCTTACGTACCCTTACATGGGGGTAGGGGGGTCCAAATTGCCAAAATCATCCTTACGTAATTAATGAATGGCCCCTAAAAAGTAGGCTTACCATACATCCTAATTTACCCAGGACAGTCCTGGTTTTCGGAGGCTATCCTGGGAAATGTCCTGGGTCCCAAAATGTCTTGGGTTTTCGTAATTTTAAGACTGGACAAAATTTTTTGGGAAATTTTCGATAAAAATTTTCGAACTGCATTTTTTTACCTACTTCTACGGCTTCACTTTACTCATATTTAGACTGCTGAAAGGGGCAGACTCTCTATTTGTACTGTCAAACACCTTTTAAATGTGAAAATTAATTCTGAACTTGTGAATTTTATGATTTAATTAAATCTAACAAAAAATTTTTGAAAAAAGTGATGTCAAGTGAAAAGTACAAATGATTAAATAAAGTATGTTGTTTCAGTTTAAATGTTTAATTTTTTTAGTTTGGGTGTTTATTTAGTTTTTAATCTTTGATGGACCGATAGGTCGACAAAGTGTGGTAAGCCTACTAAAAAAGTATTGCTGAATATCTGTTAAACAACAGTTTTTTTTGGTACTTACGTATTATTCCGTCGACCGTGACGCTTAATCCGAAAACGTTATCAAATCCCATTGACTTTACTATTAATGTGCCGTTGAATTAGACGGCCTCTGAACGGTCGACGGTATAATACGTAAGTACCTTTTTTTAATTTAATTTGAGAACTCATGTCTTAGAACTCATCATTATCGATAATTTCGGAGTTTGAAAACTCTCGTTTCGTCAGTTTTTCACCGTTTCCGTATCGTTTCTTCCACGTGTTTTGACCTTCTGAATACCTTACAAAGCCTTAGAACTCAGATCATTATGAATAATGTTGAGGTGTACTCACTCGCTGCTGCCGATGGAGGAGTGTCTTGAGAGGGGGGAGAGGTCGTCGGGGCGGTAGAGGAAGGATTCTCTTCGCTGGGGGAGGGCGGCCTGGGGGAGCACCAGACCCCCGCCCCCTCCCCCGCTCTCCTTCTCGAACGACTCGTCGGCTGTGTCGAAGCTGTAACGAAAAGAAAAACACATTTTAATTCATTTCAGTCATTGCATAATACAAAGAATGAGGTATTTTCACGTTTTGAGATTAAATTTTATTAAAATAGTAGATAAAAAACCATGAAGAATGACGTTCACATCGAGTATGTTCGTAGCCTAGTTTCTGAGGTATAAATTTTTGAAATTTCGTTTTGAGTTTTGGCGCGAAAACAGAAACATTGTTGTTTACATGCGCTGTGACGTCAAATCTAATAGAATCCCGTTTTCCGATCATTAAAAACAACACTATACCTGGTTTCAACGTTTCTTGAACCCAGTACGTCACAAATGAGGAAGGAGAAATCGGTAAACACGAAGCCTGTTGGGTTGATAGGAGGAGTTTTGGTACGCAAATCGTGATTGAAAAGCACTATATATACATGGGTTTAACAAAATAATCATACTTTTAAATTGGCGTTCTTTATTTCACTCAAAATTCAGACACCGCGATGGGAACTACTTTGTTTATTAATGACGTCGTAGGGTCAAGTTAAGTTGCTGTCTAGTATAGTTTCGAGGGCGCTGTGACGTCAAATCCCGTTTTTTGATCACGTGACTTTACTAGTGTTTTGGCAAAAATGAAATTGAATTTTAAGTTATTTAAAACATATTTTTGAACATAAAAATCTGATATTTGAGAGTTTTTAACTATAACGTATCAAAAAAGTGTAAAATTAAGCAAAAATACCTCACTTATGCAACTACCTCATTTTCAGATGAATTGAATTATTCTCTGAACTAAATGAATTGAACTATACTATCTCAACAGCAACGTTTTCTGACCCTATGACGTCACTAACAAACAAAGTAGTTCCCAGCGCGGTGTCTGAATTTTGAGTGAAATGAAGAACGTCTATTTAAAAATATGATTATTTTGTTAAACCCATGTATATATAGCTCCTTTTTATCACGATTTGCGTACCGAAACTCCCCCTAGCAAACCAACAGATTTTCTGTTTACGCAGTTTTTCTTTCCGCGTTGGTACGTCATAGAGTCATGAAACGTTGCAGTCTTGTACAACCTTTCTTATCATTGCATAATATTTAATAATCTTAGTAAATATGTTATACAATCACCGCTTTTTTAGCTATATCTTTGAATATAAGAATATTAATATTTAATAAATTACTCTAAAATTTTGTTAATAACGTTTAAAATTAAATAAACACTTTTGGTTATGAAAACCCTAAGGTGTAAAAATATTCTAAAGAATGAAATAAGATGAAGTTTCAGCCAGAAATAAAAGTTTATCTTACGATTTTGACAAAAACGATGTGTGGATTATGAAACACATTTAACTACGAGAATTTCTCACCCTTTTCATCTATACTCGACAACAACGTTTCCTAAATCCAGTTCGTCCCTACGCGGAAGGAAAAAATGAGCAAACACAAAGCCTGTTGGGTTGCTAGGAGGAGTTTCGGTACGCAAATCGTGATGAAAAGACCCTATATATACACGGGTTTTACAAGCTAATCATATTTTTAAATTGACGTTCTTCATTTCGCTCAAAACTCAGACACTGCACTGGGAACTACTTTGTTAGTGACGTCATAGCGTCAGGAAACGTTGCTGTGGAGTATAGAAAAGTTTAATCATATTCCTCTAATTCTTCTTCTTTTAACCAATCATTTTCATTTTTAATATCATAATAATCTTTTTTAACGAAAAAATGCAAAAAAAAAAAAAAAATGGATATAGAAAAACATGATACGCCAAGGGGAAATAAAAAAAAAACTCCGTCGTCGTAACAGAAATTAATACATTAGTTATTCAACGGGAAATAAAAGTAAAGAGAACAGAGGAACTACAAAGAACACATAAAAATAGGCTGCTAAAATGCTGAGTAACATTAAACACAAAGATATAGTAGTACTTCATTAGAGTGAGAAATACAGATCCAGGTCATCGATGTTGATTAAAAATTAAAAAAAGATTTCTTTTGAAAATCGTGTAACTATAATTATGAATTAAATTAGCTGGTAAACTATTGCACAATTAGGGCCCTAGGTAAAATAAGTGATTTTAAAATATGTCCTATATTACTAAAATTATTAATAAATATTTATTTATTAAAAATTTACATATTTAATTTCTTAAACCTTTACGATATCTTAAGCTGGAAATATCTACATTTGGCCATTTTAGTAGCCCTTTGCTGAATCCTTTCATTTAAATCTATATTTTTCTTCATACATATACACCAAAATTGAACAGCATATTATTGGTGTTCGTTTTTAAAGCAATAAATATTTTTGAATGTTATCAGAATTTTCTCTTACCAATGCATATTCATAGTAGTAAATGAAGAAGTCTGTATCATTTTTCAATGCGACTCAAAACATGACTTGACTTTTTACCAAGTAGTTCATCATTACTTTATAGTAGTTTTTGAATGACTGAGCGAATATTCTGACTTAAGTTATTTTACTTCTCATTAAAAACGTGCCTATTCACAAAAAAACCTTTCTGGAACCAAAATTAATTCAGAAATATTTATTTGCTTCTGTTTTTTATTGCATTGAGTTTGATTTTTGAAATGGGAAACACGTGCGTATTTCGGAAGTGTCTTGGCATCGAATCAAATGGTTCTGAAGCCTTTAGATTTCAACGGTAGTACTTCTTGAACGCCAAAACTTAATATTGGACGTGGATATTTTACAGAATTCTTTTGGGGCTTTTTTAAGTCAATGATAATTTGCAAATGTAGAAAGAGAAAGAATTTTAACTAAAGGGTTAGGTACTCTTAGAGACGACTGGAAAGGAATTTCTTTAAGAACGTTTAAAATGTTGTTTTTAAATTTATTGTGGCATGATGCGAGCCAAGGAGAGATAATCCTTTAGAGAGATTCCTTTAGGATTTAATATACCCGTATAACATGCGGGATGGAGATAGGACAACAGCGCACCGGCGAGAGTCGATCTTTCCACCATTAAAGTTACAACTCTCCTGTACTTTAACATTACCAGATGTTAAAAATCGTGGAAAATGCTGTTAAAAGTTTTGAAACATACCTATATTACAGTTAAAATGTAAACAAATAGGTTATTAAAAATTTATTAGCTTACTTTCTTTCTTTAATGCCAAATTAATTTAAAAAACTTAATATTTTATTGTTTAACTGGTTGTCGACTTTATTGGCATTTCGGAATGAATTGCTGAAATTTTTTAAATAGTTTTCAGGTTTCTTTGTGAGCAATAAATGAGAGTTTGAAGCGGATGAATTAGCATTACAGCCTATGGAGATCCATACAGGTTTTAACTAAAATGGCGGCGAATCGTTCATTGTCCAGTCCCTCTCGATACAAATCGAAATATAAACTTACAATACCTAATGTGAATCGATTTCCGAATCGAACTGAAATAATCGATACTTAGCTCATTTGTACACTCAGCGGCGAAAACTTTGACAGCTCTCCGTTTTGAGTGATGCACTCACACACAAAAAAAAGAGTCAACTCTTTCCAACTTTTCTCTGAGACAAACGATATCTTAAAACAATGATGGAGGGGGGGGGGGAGGAAGGTCACATGAGTGGGTGGTCGTGGCTCATTAAGGAGCGACCGAGCGTCTGCCACAAGATGGATCGGTTACCCTTGGCAACGCTTTTCGAAGGAGCAGGTAGATCGGAAGGATAACTGGAAGGATCGCAGCCGTAGAGCGAAAGTCAACTTGACGGAGCATGGTTACAGAGAGTAACTACAGAAGAATGAGATATTTTCACGTTTTGAGATTAAATTTTATTAAAATAGTAGATAAAAACCATGAAGAATGACGTTTAAATGAAGTTTCTGAGTTTCCTAGTTTCTGAGATATAAATTTTTGTAATTTCGTTTTGGCGCGAAAAGAGAAACACTGTTGTTTACATGCGCTGTGACGTCACATCCAATTGTATCCCGTTTTCCGATCATTGAAAAAACAGTAAAACATTAGTTTCGAGGGCGTGACGTCAAATCCCGTTTTTTAACAGACAAAAATATTTCTGATAATTAAATTAATAATACACAAATACAGGTAAACCAAAAACTATGAAATCTTAGAAGTAGGTATGAGGTTGGGTGGGGAAAAATGGGTCTTGTGGGGTAAAATAGGTCTCAGGATTTTAACAGTTTATATTTATAAAATGAAATGTTTTTTGGGCTTGCTGATTTTTATAGAGACTCAAGTAAATTTTATGAATATAAATTCAGAGGTGTTTCTAAGTTTACACCACGAAATGCATTCGGTCCTTCTAAACCCTTCATCAAAGCCCTCAAGATACAATTCGAAACAAATTCACATAAGTAAATCGGAAAATAAAAATAGCCACGTTCTTGAAACGCAAATTCCATTTGTTTATGTTGAAAAGGAGCGATTTTAAGATTGTTCATAATACCTGGACTTCGCGGGTAAAACTCACCACTTTTAAATTAAATGTTTTTTTTTATTCAAAGTTGATGATAAATTTTACTTCATCTAAAAAAAGTGTAAAATTAAAAATTTTTAAGCTCAGTCGTGTAAGTCTGGCTGAGCGATTATTTCTATTATATGTAGGGGAGAGCGGGGCACCTTTCAACAGTTTCGTTTTCGATTAAAATCATTTTCTCGTTTGTTATGAGGTTAATTTAAATGCCACCTGGTGTCAAATAATGTTTTTATCATAACAACATCTGTCCGTGGTATTCCTACCATTTCACCTTTTAGTTTTTTTGTAATCGAGTGGAGTCGTTTTTGACGTCCAAAAGTAAATTTTGAATTTCTTTTAAAAAATTGGATTTTACCAAATTTTTATTAGTTTAGGTGATTGATTTTTACATATGTTATTAAATAAGGTCTTCTGCTTCTATGTATACCTTTTTCAAACCAATATCTTTATTCTAAAGCGTTTGAGGGGTCTTGAACCGTGACGACTAAAGGTGGGGCACCTTATTTCAACACTTAGGGCGGGGCAGGTTTCAACACCACTAAAATTCGTTTTGCTTAGCATATTGTGCTTTCGCAATGCTTTTTCTTGAAGTAAACGCTCTTAAATAACTTATTCAAGAAATAATAGCATTGTATTAGAGTTAATTATTTATTTTTAGCGAAAAAAACAGCTGAAAATCGATTTAGATCATTTACTCAAATACACATATAATTTTTAACGGTAAGGCTACCATACGATTCACAACAGCAATTTTATGCATTTAGTAGTTATCAGCATTGATTTAAATAAAATTATTTAAGATGTACCACTTTGATGACTAGTAATTAGAAAAATTTAAAATGAATTAAAAGCGATTAAAAAAATAAAATTTTTGATGAATTCTGAAGAAAAACAGTTGAATTAACAATATATTTTCGGAATATAACTCAAAAGAACTTTTAAATTAAACAATAAAGAAACATCACACTTAGTTGTGTGGAAAAACTCATAACCTACGAAACAACAGAAAAACTCCAAAATTTGCAAAAAATTGCACTTTTTTTACTCTAAATTAATGAAATGTATTTGTTATAATGTATATTTCAATATAATAAGCTTAAAATCAACTGAAACTTTTAAAATTTTAAAATTAACCCACTGTTGAAACGTGCCCCGCCTGTGTTGAAACCTGCCCCACCCGAGAACCTTTTTTAAAACGCAGTTTTGGAGCTTTTAATTTTCTCAAGGAACCTGGGTAAAATTACACAATGTGTCCGAAAGTCCATGGTAGGATATGCAAGTTAAAGTTTTATGATCCGTCAATTCGTTTGGTCACAAAAAATAAAAACCGAAATCTGTTGAAAGGTGCCCCCCTCTTCCCTACTCCCAATGATCGGTATTTAATTTAGCCGTCACCAAATTCTTAACTATCTGAATTCTGTTTGTCTACTGAAAGTCATCTCAAACCAGGGATTCCGCCATGATGATTATTTTTTTCCTCACCCAAAATGAGAAAGAAAACCCCTCATAATACTCAAATATTTCGGACCAAGTTTCTAAAAATGCGAATGAAAAATCGAAAAGTTATAAATGCTTGAATTCGTTTAAATACACTCGCGTCCAAAAATTAAGAATAATTTTCATTTTTTGTGAATAATGACAGGAATCTTAATGCAATGCGTTACTGCAATTTTCAGGGTCATATGTTGTAACAAATACCAGGGTTGGGAAATAAAAAACAGTTTTTTTTCAAAAGAACCAAAAAACCCGTTTTTTTTTTGTTTAAACCGGGTTTTTTTACACAATTTTTTCCCTAACACATAAATATAAATATTTCTGAATGCTTTCACTTATGAATGCATTGAATAAATAGTTCATCAATTCAGCTATTAACTAAGTGACTTAATTTATTCATTAAAAGTTTTATTTAATTAAAAAAGTTAAAATTATATATAATCATAAAAAAACCAAGGGAGTCTGTTTAGAGCATTAAAAAACCATCTGGTTTTTATAATGCATTTAAAAACCATCCAGTTCTTAATGAATTAAAAAACCAAATAGGTTTTTTATAAAAAAACCAAGGGAGTCTTTTTAGAGCATTAAAAACCAACTGGTTTTTATAATGCATATTTAAAAATTCGATGCTCAATGGATTAAAGAAACCAATTGGTTATATTCAAATATCTAGTCTAGTTCTAAATGAATTAAAAAAAAAAACAAATTGGTTTTTTAAGTGGTTCTTATAATGCAAATTTAAAAATTCGGTGCTTATTTGATTAAAAAAAAACAATTGGTTTTTATTATGCATTCAAATATCTAGTTCTTAATGAATTAAAAAACCAAAAAGGTTTTTTATTAAAAAAAATAAATAAAACAGGAGTCTTTCTAAGAAAATTTCAATTGGGTAATTGTTTTCAAAAAATTGCATAGCTTTATAGCATTAATGTCAGAAGCATTTAATGTATTTTGTTCAAATGACAATATTTGAATCAATAAATGACTTTAAACCCAAAAGTTTAACTTAAAAAATTCGGAGTTTTATTTGGAAAAAAAACATTTGGTTTAACCAGCGTTTCCCAACCTTTTTACTCCCACGGAACCCTTTTGACAATCCCCAAGTTCCGCGGAACCCTAGCGTCCATGTAACAATATTTTTCTCACTATTTTTAAATTATTGGAAAATAAGTAACAAAGAAATCAGTGGCGTATATAGGAATTTATTTCGGGAGGGGTCCAAATTTACTCCCCAGCCCCTCCCCCACATATTTAATAGGTCGGATGTAGCTTTTTAGGTGATAATTTAGATCCTAAAAACTTAATATAGGAAAAATTGTTAGTAATAAAAATACAATTACCAAAGGGGGGTCTGGGGTCCTCCCCCAGAAAATTTTTGGAAGTTTGACTAAAAAAACCAGGTTTTTAACTAGTTTTGGTACACTAACATAAGTCCAAATTTTGGATGTACATTTATATGAACTTAATACTTAAAAAGTTATTCAAATAGAGTTCCAAGTACAAAAGGGGATCTGGGATCTTTCCCCGGAAAATTTTTGGAACTTTACCCCTAAAAACAGGGTTCTATCTTGTTTTTGGTACACTTAGTCCGAATTTCAGGCATATATTTTTTTGTAGGATTTGGATTTTGATGAACCGATATTATAATAAAGTTAATTATAATATAAGTTCCCCGAGAAATTCGAAGGAAAAAATTTTTGTTCTAGATTCTAGGACAACAAAAAAAATTGTTTCGAATTTCTCGCGGAACCCTCGAGGAGGCCTCGCGGAACCCCGGTTGAGAAACGCTGCACTACACAGTCGTGATTTTAATACGAACTCTCGCTACACCGTTTGCTACTTTTCATTACAAAACCTCTCCTCCATCACATCCCCCTTACAACATACCAGGGCTTAATAAAACGCATTTTATCATCACACGTCTCATTATCCTTTGAACAAACTCCAATCTATATTCAAATTTCCAAAAATGAATTATCCGTTACAAATCTTTCGCAGGGCCGCCACTTAAGCCTATCTAATGTCAAAAGGCCGACGTTCCCTTTTGTAATAATATCCCCATTAAAACTGTAAAACACGCGCGTCGCTACTAATTGAGAGAGATTGCCGGGTTCGTTCATTCGGAGGCCGTTCACAAATTGAGTCATGTATTTAGGGGATGCGGTCAGCGGTATTCCTAGGATTTTTTTGAAAGTTTGAATATTTATTAACTCTTTCTAACACTTTCTCAGGAGCTGCACCCCTTTGCCTTAAATCCTGTACGCTTTGCGGGTGGAGCTTAGATATTCCAAGTGGCATAAGTCAACAACAATCAATAATTTAATCAAAATGTTTTCTCAAAAAATATCCATCACGTCTATTAATAACTATTATTATAATCAACATTTTGAAAAAAGTACACCTATAGAGTGTTTTCAGGTGACGTCACAACCGGTTATTTTCTTTTAACTGTGTACCTTCTGTAGGGCTTTTAACTGTTGCTATGGCCGTTGTTTATCTGTTGCTAAGGCGGTTTTTAGGTATGGGATCACGTGATTACAAATGCTCCAATAGAAGAATTCCACTGCTAGTCATTTTCTGTAACTGTTAACTTCTGTAGGGCAAAAAACTGTAACATCTTCTGTTGCTAAGGCCGTTGTTAGGTCCGAGTCATGTGATTGAAAATGCTCTATAGCATTAATTACAAATACAGTAGAGCCCCGATTATCCGCGAGTGCCACGAAATTATTTTTATGAAATTTCAATAAAGAAAAGGTGTTTCCCCAAAGCAAGAGGCAAAAGCGAGTGACTGATTTTTTTTTAAAAAGGCGTAACTGAACACTTTTTGTTAACAGTACATTGTTTTTTGTTTACTGTTCTCTATTTTAGTGATTTAATGTAGATCAAAGGTTTCTGCTGTATTGTTGTACATATTTTAAAAGTTTTATGGAAGTTTTGAGCTAGAGAAAGAGAGAAAATATAATTTTAGAATCTCCGAAACCTTAGGTGTTCGGGTTTCTGATCATTTTTCTTTTTCACCACAATGTTGGAAGTTTCACGGCATAAAAGACGTTTTTAGCTGCATTATTGGGGATTGAAAAAAAGGTGGCCCTAGGTACACGAATCTCACCTACACTAACATTTCAACTACAATAATGACCATCAAAGAGGAACCTTCAAAGAGGAACCTTCAAAGAGGAACCTTCAAAGAGGAACTAGGGAGAAGGGGAGATTAATTTTGCTGAGTGGTAATTTTGCTCACCAGTTAAATAGTGATTATTTTTTAAATATTTATTAGCCATCTGCTATATCAGCGTACAAACCATCTTTTCGGACTCAAATCCTGTCAACAAATATCCTTTTTCCACTACTGCAATTTCTCAACGATTCCAGCCTCCGTGATCCCCATTGCTCCTCCCACTATCTCCCTGGCTCAAGTGGCGCACCAATCAGAAAGCTGTATTTCACAACAGACATCCAATCGACTCTTTCCCTGTCCAAAGTGCATTTTGAACTCATACCATACATTTTCCCTGCAAATTCATGAAATTTAATTGATTTAGTGCTAATGTTCGCTCTATTTTTCTGTCACATTGTATTGCTGTCTGTATTGTATCACTGTATTGCTGTCACAAATCGTGCCCAAATTCCTAATTCTGTTATAGAAACTCACCATCAATTATCAAGCTACTCTAGAGTAATTTGTTGGTCCTCGACCTTTTTCTTTTCTTCCGTGTGTCCTCGTCCCCCCCTACCCTCTTTTCTTCTTTTTTGGCATCATGGCCACACTATTCATGTTTTGTACCACTCATGTCCCCTATTTCCTGCGGTTCAAAAGCGCCTAACGGCGCTGTCAAACCACAAAATTGATGATGATGATTTCTGTCTGCTCTAAATTAGTAGATAGCTTTTATAAATTGGAGGTTGCGACCTACAATAGAATTACCGAAAAAGATCTTGAACATGACTGGGTAAAAAGGGTGTCCAAATAAATGCTTCAAAACTTCAAGGAGGAGTAGGATACACCTAGACACGGCTTACTAGATACTTATACAGGCTAGCCGAGTTTTAAACAATGAAAACCATTTGACAACTTTTCCCGCTTGGAGCGCTACAAGACCTACCTATATCACCCACCGCCTTCAACACTGTGGATATGCTTTGCCAGTTGGTTCAGCATTGCCATCTGGATTTGCAATGATTTCCGTACTCGACTAGCCTGTATAAGTATCTAGTAAGCCGTGACCTAGACGACTCACAAATACATAGAAATGGGTTTTGGACCCTTTTTGACCCAGGGAAATAGATACGTAAAAAGGACATGATTAAAACCAGCAAAATTGTTCGTTTCAAACATTTATTTCATAAAACCAAATTAAGAGCTGATATTTCAATCGTAATTTCTCAGTACATAGGCTTAAACGAAACATTTATCTGAAACACCCTTTATTAGGAGATGCGGTATGCATTTTCGTTTTATTATAGTTTCAAAATTAGAGGTGTTAAAAAAACAATATTATTATTAAACTAATATATCAACTGCAATAGTGCACATCAATGATATAACTACAGTGCACTCATCCCACACAAAAAATAAACACTTTACAGCAGGGTTTAAAAGTTTAAATAAATTTAGTGATAACACTTTATCGCCAAAACCCGCTATAATGATCAAAATTTGAGTAAAATCTTGAATATCGGGAAAGGTTTAGGAAAAAATACTAATGATCAGATTTTGAGTTTTATTGGTTTCGATTAAAAATTATAATTACTTTTTGAGCGATACGAATAATCATTAATTCACGGTGATAAATATTTCGATCAAAAAATAAAACTCAAATAGCACTAAAACATATCTTTCCCATCTCGCCAAAACCGACAATCTAATTTTTTCCAAGATAGGCATTCTCTTCAGTAGTATTTTTTAGGAAAATCGAGGTATCTATCTCTCCATATTAGCGATTTGGCGGTCTCATGCGACAAAAAAAAATTATTTTAATTTCAATTTTAAACTCAGAAAATAAAGATCACAGATAATCATTAAAATAATGATCACTACGACGTGATATTTTTTCTTTTTTGATCGCCAAACGATGGTCCGTATTTGATGAAAAACGCTGCCTGATTCTTAGAAGTGGCAAATAAAAATTTCTATCTGATTTTGAGTTTTTTTCTGATTCCATAATTATCAATTTCAAACCCTGCATTTAAGAACACTGTTCCCAAATTGACAACATTTTATTGTGTTGTCATAGTGTTCTGAATATGTCTGAAAAATGTTGGAAATGTGTTCTAAAAATAGCGTTATTAAATATGTTTAGAATCTGAAAGTGTTCTTAAATTTCGATCGCAAAACCTTCATGTGATAGTCATTTAGCAAAAAATTCCTTGTTATTTGTAAAGGATATGATATTCCTGAACTCCATGCATGATTTTAAGTGCGTAGATTATCATTAAGTATGGTTTTTAAACGATACTATGTGACACCTTTTCAATCATCTTTTAAGGCGGATTTCAGCTTTTGGATCCTATATTTGTGGTTGGTAAACTTATTTTTTGAAGCTGTCATATATGTGTTTGTTTCGACTTAAGACTGAGGACCCAGAAAATTACATTACAGCAGCGTTCCAAATTGCGGTGGATTGCTGGTCCGGGACAACTAAAAAACGGCTCGGACCAGTGAAATCAGAAAATCACTGGTCCGCCGGACCGGTGTGTGTGTGGTGAAAAAATATCCAGTTCTAGCAGCGTTTTTGTAAAAATATTTAAACGAGTTGTTCAGTGATAGCGGTATTTTAAGTGCGTTTGATGATTGCCTTTGGTGAAGCAAGTACATATTTTTGACAGAACCCGAAATGTGGCGATATGAGATAGGGGAGCCCCCGGCAAAAAAGAAAACATATTATTGAATATATATTAATTTTTAACATTGCTATTTGGTACTCACATTAAGTTCAATAGTTACTGTAAAATAATATTTAAACCGGTCCTTTTAAATTTGTCGGACCAGTTTTAATTTGTCGGACCAGTGATTTTTTTTTTGCGGACCATTAAGATTGGCAAATAGCTGGTCCGCCGGACCAGTGTTTTTTTCCCCCAATTTCTAACGCTGCATTACAGGAACCAATATTTTTGTCTTTTCCCCGCAAAATCAAATTATCCTTTTTGACTCGAGTATATTAGTATTTGAACTCAAATATACTATTTTCCGGTACTTTTAACAACCTTGGTAGTGGGTAAAAGAACTAGTAGGTATTTAATAATAAAAACGCAATATCGTATAACATATACGTAATTTGTTAATAACCCCTTTTCGCTCGTAAAGGAGGCAGGATGTAAAACTGTCGCGACTAACTGCGACCTTCGCCGAATGATAACAAGATAATTTGCAAAAATGGACTGACTGGACCAACTAAGCAACATTGACTGGTTTGAGTGCTAGTGCATCCATTATTGAATCGTCAGTTAGAAGAAGTCCAAAAACGAAGTTTTGAGAAAATCGAAAAAAACTGCATAAGTAATGGAATTTTTATCCTATAGCCACGAAATTCGTACAGGAAATTCATGATACTGTTAGGAATACAGAACAATGCCAAAAAGAAAAAGAGGAGAAAGAATACTACCCACGGTGATGAACTCACCACTTTTTAAAGTAAATTTAAATATATATATACATACTGAAGCTTAATAAATTATAGTGGCCTTGATTCCTATACTTGCTTTAACACTCATTGGTGTAACAATATCGGTGATATGAATTCAATCGTCAGTTATACAGGGTGTATCTGAAATGATGCTACAAACTTTGAGGGGTGATAGTACTCATCAAGACGAACAAGAATTGGTGTAGAAAGGGGGTCGCAGATACGCCATTAAAGAGCTAGGACCTAATGTAGTGCGAGTGCGTTTCAAAAGGCCGTTTTTAGAAGGCCTGTGTGACGAAACAAAACATAATAAAATGAAAAACATTATTGCATGAGGTACAGGAGTATCCGTACTACTTAATTCCTCAATGTGATAGAAATTGGACCACTTGCTAAACCTTGGGGTGAGTTTTAAAACGTGCAATATTCATCTTGTAGCCAAAGAATGGAGTTTGCTTACATTAGTGTAATGGTACTTAAAAAAATGATGATCCAATGTATGATCATTGAAAATTCCTTCCCCGATCATCATTTTTCTAAGTACCATTAAGGGAACTCCATTCTTTGGCTAAAAGATGAATATTGCACGTTTTAAAACTCCCCCCACGGTTTAGCAAGTGATCCAATTTCTATCACATTGAGGATTTAAGTAGTACGGATACTCCTGTACCTCATACAATAATGTTTTTCATATTATTATGATTTGTTTCGTCACACAGGCCTTCTAAAAACGGCCTTTTGAAACGCACTCGCACTACATTAGGTCCTAGCTCTTTAACGGCGTATCTGCGACCCCCCTTTCTACACCAATTCTTGTTTGTCTTGATGAGTACTGTCACCCCTCAAAGTTTGTCGCACCATTTCAGATACACCCTGTATAGAAGAAGGGAATAAGTTTTGAGAAAATCGAAAAAAAAAAAAAACTGCATAAGTAATGGAATTTTTATCCTATAGCCACCAAATTTTTACAGGAAATTCATGACACCGTTAGGAATACAGAACAATCATCGAAAAAATTATAAGTGTATTTAAAAATGTTTTAGATTTAAAAAAAGATGATGGACTTATTCCCTTTTTGAACCTTATGAAATTTCAGCCGAACAAAAATCTTATAAACCCCTTAAAGAAAAATTAAATTATATTTCTGCTTAGTTCACAGCACAAAGTGAAAGATAGAAATACTAAGACGAATGAAATTAAAAATTATTATGAAACCGAGTCATTAAGGCGATATCAATGGAGTCGAACATTCATTGGTTAAAAAAAAGAAAAAACGCTTTTAAATTGATATATTTTATTTTGGCTAAGTTTACAGGCCAAAGAATAAGAAAAGAAAGACAAATTAAGTTAAATTTCAAATTTAATCAAAAATACAATGAATGGACAATCGGACATCGATTTCGCAAATTCAAGGGGCTGTATCTGTCTATAGGGGGTAGTTTTTTTCTCCTCTTTTTACTCATGTGTAGACGTAAAGCAAAGCTTGAAGATATTTTTGAGCACAAAAAGTCAATTTGTCATTTTTTGAACTTATTTCCTTCTACAAAATGGCTATTCATTTAATATTCTAGGTCGCCTTGGGCAAGACCAAGACGCTGTAATAGTTTTTTTTGTATATAAAATTTCCCGGTGCTGTGAAATTGAAGAATTTGGTTCAATTTTTGTTAATTTTTTTTTTGATCGTGTAAAAACGTTCCGCGCCTAACATAGTTCCATTTCTGACATGTAGTGAGAAAAAGTTTTATGTGAGTGCATGAATTTTGAGCAAATGATCTGGGAATATCAATGAATGATCATTATTGGCATTATAAAAGTCTATGTGATTTTTTTTTTTTTTTTTTTGGAATTTCTCAGGTGCACTCCCCTCATGTTGTTACGAATATGCTGAAACATTATTACCCTGCAAATTTTCAGGTCTCTAGGCCAATTTTTTACCCCCACGCATATCAAAAGTATTTTTCCATTTAAATGTATAGAGGAAAAATATTAAAAATATCTTAATTTTTCATTGTTTTTATTTTAATAAGCTTTTAAGAAAGATTTAATAAGCCTGAACGCTGTCAATATTGAGTTAAAACCTCAATATTGACTGATACAATATCTCATCTGGCGCGTAGACTTTTTCCCCCCATTTTGCTAGAGGAAAGCTATTTTCGATCAATGCCATTAAGCCATTGCAAATAAAATGCTGTTACAAATAAAATTAATATTTGATATAAAATTAATATTTGATGTAAATCAGACAAGTATGGGTCAGAGAGTAGGTCATAAGTGATATAAAAATGATATAAAGTGATATAAAAATAAATGGAATTGACTGAAGCTGTGTAAATTTTTTGGGAATGGGGGGTATATAATAGAATTTAAAATATAAATTTGTAGAATCGTAACTTTAAACCATGCATCTTTTTTAGTACCTTTCTAAAGTTAAAAATATTTTTTCTAACTAATACAAAAGACTCGAGATAAACCGGTATGTTTTTTTATGGTGCCAAGGTCCATATTAGCACAAATAGCACTCGACAAACCGGAAAGCCAATTATTAATCATTGAACTCACCACTACAAAAGTTAATTTTAAATAGATAGATTAATTATGCGGAATGAGGTTACTATCAGAGGAAAAAGTTCCGTATTTATATTTAAACAAAGCAATAGTTCATCTACTTTGCTAAGATGTTATTCAGGAAGCATTGTGGTACGAATCCTGCTCAAATCTGCAGCAAGGGTGAACCACTTTTTACCAAAAAAATCTTTCACGACCAAACTCATTTTCAGTGAGTTTCACCACGTCAGCAACTATTTTTGTTGCAATAATAAATACCATGCATGTATTAGATAATTAAATCAGAAAAGTTAAAGGAAAGATTTGATCCTAAGCGTATCAAAGAGCTTTATTGTGGGAACAACAATGAACTCTACACAATAAAAAGAGGGTCTGGGAGTCCTCCCGTAGAGGGATTTTTGAAATTAATTTGACTCTTAAAAACAGTTTCAACTCGGTTTTTTTTTTGTTATCTGAGATAAATTGCATCATTTCCTAAAATAATTCTAAAATGTTGTACTGCTCAACCCTATGAAGAGCACTTCGTTTAGAAACACACGCACACTGATTTATTAGTTTTTTTTTTAAATCTAATTTGAATAACCCACAAATTTTGATTGGTTCCTAAGCGTTGAGATCATCGAGCTGGAAAGATCAAAACCAATCGAAGGAGCATCGCCAAGGATAGAGTTGATTGGTTGGGTTATTATGGTATACTAGTGTTCGGTACTAGTTAACTAGAACTAGTTGCAACTAATAGTTAACTACCGATCAACTAGTAGTTTAACTACTTTTAGTTTAAAGTAGTTCAACTATTAGTTTAACTACTTTTTTAATTAACTACTAGTTAAAACTACTTTCAAATTTTCAACTACTTCAAAAAATGTTTTATTTAAAATTTAAAAAGATATTTAAAATTTTTATCAAAGGTAGAGTACTCAAATACCATAACCACAAATAAAGACCTTTTTTACGCAAAGTATAGACGTTTTCTGTGACATAGATAAGAAAGCTATAAGAATTTTGCCAAAAAGTAGGTTATGAAATTAAATAGACTAGTTAACTAGTAGTTAACTACTTTGGGAAATAGTTAACTACTAGTTGCAACTAGTCCCAGGAAAAAAATAGTTAACTACTAGTTACAGCTACAATTTCCCAGACTAGTTAGTAGTTGGTAGTTAACTACTTTTTGACCACTAGTTGCCGAACACTATGGTTATACATGATCCGATCCAGATTAAGCAAATACTAACAAGTTAAGATTTAAACGAGTGAAAAGCTCTTGTCGGAGCCAAGGATCGGGGATTCCCGAAGTTTGCCGAACGGAGATCGTTTGATGTTAAGGTGACGATGTGTTTTGTTTCATTCCTCTCTGCGGACCCGACCGATGAAGGGAATATAAGCTGAGTGTATAGCATTATACGTTTATAAGCACTGATCACAGTCCACGACAACTTTAAAAACGAACTTGTGGTATTCAACTCGTGAACGTCCGCCTTCACGATCGTTCCGCCGCTGTCTTCACGACTCCGTGACAAATGCAAATGCCCGTTTTGTCGGGTTTGCGACACAATGATGATGATCCGAGGGTCTTAAATTAGATGACCGTGTTTAGTTACCGTGAGTCGGAAACGGCCAGTTCCATTGTCTGCGTATATACGTCGTGTATAACGGTCGTTTTGATGTCCTCATACTGGGAGGAATTGGTTGGTTGGTTGACTGTCGTTGGAGGTTTCTATAGAATGTTTAATGAATGAAATGAAATTGTTGTTTTTGCAGAATACGTGTGTGCGTTTTTACAGGAGGATGTTGTGAATTTCAAGACAAGTAGGTTCTGTTTATGTAGAGACAGAGTCAGGGATGAGATTGGCTGAAAAGCAAAAATTCTGAAAACTGCACGAGCGACATTTGATCTCTTAAACTGAGAATAAATCGGAAATACTAATAACTATTAGTTAATATTTAACTGGCTAAATATTATGAAAATTTACCACATAAAAGAGCCTCATTAGTCAAGAACATCAACTTGAACTCTGCAATGGGAAATCCTGCTTGCTGCAGTGGATACCGGCACACGTGGGCATTGAGGGAAACGAGTGTGCGGATTCCTTAGCAAAAGAAGGCAGAAATGCTGACCAACCTTGCACCACCATCACGCTTGCAGACGCAAATGCAGTTGCAAAACACAGACTTCGGCCCCACTCCTTCAAGAAACCCCTCATCACTGACTTCGATTGCCCCAGAATCCTAACATCAACAATTACAAGATTGAGAACAAACCACTATAAAGGGATGAAAATCCTCAACGACAAGACGAGAACATATGTTCCGTGCAAGAACTGCACCGATGCCCACCTTACCCCGGATCACATTCTAGAGTGCCCGGCCCTTGTCCCACATATCTTGAATCTGGGTTTGGTGCCGCTGGCTTCAGAACTGGGTCATTCCAGGGGAAATCGACCAAGTTGGTTGGGTTGGGTCCTCCGATTTTTTTCAAATTTTCACCAAAAATTGATCCAGTAATCTTATCGACAAATCTGAAATATTTAGGCCGAAAAAAATTTTTTCGCGGAGATACGGGGTTTTGAAGTTTCGTGAATTTTTCAAAACGGCGGCCATCTTGGATTTGCCCGCGTGTCTAAAAAGGGCTGTAGCTAACCTTCCACAAATCACAATCACATAATTTTTGTGTCATTTCAAAGCTAATTAATCACAGAAAGTGGATGTAAGGAGAAAATGACCTAAAAGTTGGATTTTAGTAGTTTTATTAGCTCTCAAAGTCAAAATTTCACTTTTTAAAAGGACAAACTTTGAAAAAAAATTAAAAAATGATAACCCCTTTTAAAAATTTTTATTTTTCGCTCAAATGTCTATTAGGATATTAACTTAATTTTAAAAAATTTTGGGAGATGTAATTTTTGTCTTCATGGAGAAAATGATTTTTTTGTATCTGTATGTATACTTCGAAATTTGGAGGATTTCGCAGAAAACAATGACTTCAAATCCACACCTAACCAACATTTTTACATGTTTTTGGTGCCATTTCATAGCCAATGGGTTGAACGAGGTGGAAAAGTGTGAAAAAAACCTTTAAATTAACTTTTATTGCTTTAATTAGCTTTTAAACTTCAGATTTCACTTTTTCAATAGCTAAACTTTGAAAAAATATTTAAAAATGATAACCCCATTAAAAACTTTCGAATTTGAGCTGAAATGCCTACCAAGATGTTAACTTTATTGCAAAAAAATTTCTAAGAGGTAAATTCAGTCTCTTCTTAGAAAACGAAGTTTTTATTGGGTGCCTGATTCTATGGTAATAACAAAAGGTTTACAGCAGACGGTCGTTATAAATCGGCTTCAAACGATCATTAAAACTTGTCTGGTTGTATTTTACTTCCTGTTAATAGTAATGCAATATTTTAAATTAAAATAGCTAACACTAAAAGCCCCTTAAATATCGAATGCATTTTGCCGGTAACGTTCAAAATCTATGCCGCTTGAATAGCGGAAGGGGTACCGCCTGAAAAAAAAAGCCGTTATGGTGAAAATGATGATTTTTCTAAAGAAAATAGAAACAATTTAGCATGAAACTTTAATACTTCATTCCCAACCAATCCTTTGGCTCTATTAGCTGTATAATTTAAATTACAGGTTAATCAAACAAACCTTGTCACCGTCAAATTCCTTTGACCTTGGGCGGCACCCTATCGTTATCATCGCGGCATAGATTTTGAACGTTACCGGCAAAATGCATTCGATATTTAAGGGGCTTTTAGTGTTAGCTATTTTAATTTAAAATGTTGCATTTCTATTAACAGGAAGTAAAATACAACCAGACAAGTTTTAATGATCGTTTGAAGCCGATTTATAACGACCGTCTGCTGTAAACCTTTTGTTATTACCATAGAATCAGGCACCCAATAAAAACTTCGTTTTCTAAGAAGAGACTGAATTTACCTCTTAGAAATTTTTTTGCAATAAAGTTAACATCTTGGTAGGCATTTCAGCTCAAATTCGAAAGTTTTTAATGGGGTTATCATTTTTAAATATTTTTTCAAAGTTTAGCTATTGAAAAAGTGAAATCTGAAGTTTAAAAGCTAATTAAAGCAATAAAAGTTAATTTAAAGGTTTTTTTCACACTTTTCCACCTCGTTCAACCCATTGGCTATGAAATGGCACCAAAAACATGTAAAAATGTTGGTTAGGTGTGGATTTGAAGTCATTGTTTTCTGCGAAATCCTCCAAATTTCGAAGTATACATACAGATACAAAAAAATCATTTTCTCCATGAAGACAAAAATTACATCTCCCAAAATTTTTTAAAATTAAGTTAATATCCTAATAGACATTTGAGCGAAAAATAAAAATTTTTAAAAGGGGTTATCATTTTTTAATTTTTTTTCAAAGTTTGTCCTTTTAAAAAGTGAAATTTTGACTTTGAGAGCTAATAAAACTACTAAAATCCAACTTTTAGGTCATTTTCTCCTTACATCCACTTTCTGTGATTAATTAGCTTTGAAATGACACAAAAATTATGTGATTGTGATTTGTGGAAGGTTAGCTACAGCCCTTTTTAGACACGCGGGCAAATCCAAGATGGCCGCCGTTTTGAAAAATTCACGAAACTTCAAAACCCCGTATCTCCGCGAAAAAATTTTTTTCGGCCTAAATATTTCAGATTTGTCGATAAGATTACTGGATCAATTTTTGGTGAAAATTTGAAAAAAATCGGAGGACCCAACCCAACCAACTTGGTCGATTTCCCCTGGAATGACCCAACTCCGAGAGGTCCTCCTACAGCATGGATGCATTGGAACTAGCGGATGCAGTTCTGAAGACGCACGAGGCCATTTAATTTATATTTGTCCATGGACACGATAAAAAAAAAATCAACTTGAACTTAGAAAAATGAAATTTCCAGTCAAAAATTTCAGTTCATAAGCTGATTTTTTTTAAATGTAAAAAGGCTGAAATTTTCATTATAATTTCAAAAAAGTCTGAAAATCCCACAAAAGTGTGAAAAATCTCATCCCTGGAGAGTGGTCAAAATCGATTTGAAACTTTTTAAACCAATAAAACTTCGTGATTCGAAGAAATCTGTTTTTAAAAATAATAGCGAGAGAGGTCATTCAAAAGATATCTTCGAATTTTTCAGTTTGATTATATACTGCATTTCTTTTTGCAAACTATTTAACTGGTGAGTGTTTGCCACTGTAAAACAATAACCAATGATGCAGTATGATCCGAAATTTTACCCTAGGTCTTTAAAAGGAGGAGGAAAACGAATAGTAAAAGAAAAAATAGATTATATCTTTCAAATAGATGGTGATGATACCGCTTATGAAGCAATTTTTGGCTAAACGGTAGTCTTTAAGTTATTTATTCTAAAGTGTAGATTAATGCCTCTCTCAACGATAAATTAACATTTTGAGCTGGAATGTGAGCGTCTTGCTACTACTGGATTTGAAACTTTTTTTTTCCTTTTTTATGATAAAGAATACTTTTAGTCGTTTACTTAAGTCATAAAAAAAGAAAATTTTTCGTTTTCGGGTTATGCGAAGTGTTTTGGTTGATAACAACTTGGAAATTCAACATAATCAAACGTGCGTTTCAAAGATTCTATTCAAGGCATTTTTCTGCACAAAGTGTCTTTTCGTTCTAAACAGATGCTGCTCTACAACTTTGCAGTTGAGTAATTTTCCAAATCAACAATATTTTTTTAACAAAAATTATAACTCTTTGCCAATAGAAGACATTGAAAGTGGTTTCATCGGATATTGCATGGTCACTGTACTATACATAGGCACTACTTTTATGACTATATCTCTAGGGGTTCAAAAATTAATCCGAGAGGACGCACATATGTCAGACCCCAGTGCTCAAATAAACTTTCACATCAGAAACTCTCATTTTCAACCAAAAGAGCTAAAACCCAACGTAGCTGCCTAACTAAACGATTTCTACCAATAACCTCCTGAAGTTTAAATAAAGTAGCTACATTATTTTCCGTGTTATGTTAGGACATCGTTTTTATTGAAGCATTTCTCAAGGTGAGGGTATGGGTGCTAGTTATGACCAAGGATGTTGTTTAAAAATTACAAATCTTATCATTCTTTTCTTACAAAAAGGAAATTATAGATACACACCACCAAGTTAACCTATAACCCATTTTTTTCATGAAAAAATTATCAAAAAATGCGAAAATGTTTTGCTACGTAAAATAGTCCAATATTCTCCTTTTACCAAAAGCTTTCAACTTAAATATAAGTTTTTATACACTCTAACGGTCGTATTCACACTAACCTAACCTAAGGTTTACCTCGAATCAAGCTTCTAATTGGTAGTTGAAAAAGGGAAACACGTTTTAAGCCAATCAGAGTTATCGGAAAAGCTCCATTCCCCAGTTTTCCCTTAAGTCAAATTAGTTGTGAATACAACGGTAAATGATAACATGATGTATTTATACGTTCCCTGATAAAGGTTTCCCATTTACTGAATGCTTAGAACGGAAAACAGTGAGGGTGCGCGTTCTTGTGTAACAGAAAGATGCGCGTGTCTTTCCCGATTAATAGGGGTGGGCAGGACTTTAGAAAACAACCCGATTTAGACACTACATAAAGTGATCGTCCAACCCAAATATGAACTCAACAAAAGATCTAGTTCAACGCGGCAGTAAACGCACCAACTCATGGGAAATAAACAAAATCCGTGGTAAGAAAATATTTCTCCTCTACTAAAAAGTCCCAAACCAAATGTTTGTATTTTTTTTTTTTTTTCGTTTTTTTTTCTGGGTTACTGCACCCTACTAAACATTCCTCTTCGAGAACAGAAATGAGAATGGGATAAACAAACTTTGAATGCGAATATTCAATGACTGGTTTTAATTTCGAAAGTGGAGGAAGATACACAAAAACCTGTATCGAATTACATTATCTTTTGAATTAAGAAAATTGCCTTTTCCCCCTTCTTCAGATATTAAACATCTTTAAAAGTTCTAACTTGTACGATATATTGCGTTTTGAACTTTGGAGTCAAGCAAAATTAACGTTGTAAGAAAGAGGTTGAAATAGTAAAACTAAATTATCAACTACTCATTTCAGAGTTATATGCTCCGTATGGTTGAATCTGCATTTGTGACAAAACTTCATAAGAAAAAAATTTTGTAATAGTATTAAATAAAATATTTTCTTTTTAAGTGGTGAGTAAATATAGACTGAAAAGTGCTATCTCAGTAATTTCGGGTTATCTATTTACGATCAAAAGTTGCTTTTCCCCATATCAGTCATATAACATTTAAAACAAATCTAAATTTTATGTAATTAAATACTAAAATATATAAATTTAAATAAAACATTTAATATTATAACACTTAAAGTAATGTTATAATGACGATATTATGTTACCAAAACTCGTGACGAGCAATATTTAATTTTATAATTTCTATAGTAAATATAGATAATATAAGGTGCTTTTATGATTTGAAAACAATGCTTAATAACAATACGTGATTCTTTTTATAATGCTAATTATCTAATTCATTCATTAATATAAATATCTATAATATAAGACATGTTTAACCATGCTTTGAAAAAATACTAAACATTCATAATAAATATAACGTTTTTCCCTCCGAGACGTATAAAGAAAATATTTACATTAAAACTTGGAACCACCAAAGAGAGAATATGTTTTAAAATATCATTTGAAAGAAAAAACTTTTCACCAAACGAACTAATGAGTTTAATAAGTAAAAGTATAAAAATGTATCATTAATCTATTGAAGATGATTTTTTTGTTTTAAAGAAAGTTTCTCTATTTAAAAAAATACTAAAGCAAAGCATAAATATAAAAAATTGTTAGATCAGCAGACGGCTAATTAGAAATAATATATACCCAAACGAAATATCTTCCAATGCAAATAAAACATAATTCAAAATAATAAAAAAAAGAAAATCAACAAGTCAGAATAATAAAGGAATCGTCTATCTTTTGATCACTGAAAATGAGATCAGATATAAACCAGTTAATTGGTAAGTATTACACTAGACAGTTTTTTTTAATATTGACTTCAAAAATCTAGTTTCTGTACAAAAGTTTTAGGGTTTATAAATTAATTTATTTCACTGAAGTAAATTTAAACTTATCCAGTCAGTATAATTAGTGTTTAGCGACTAATGAGCTAATTACCATAATCTTTCATGGTTCTCATATTAGAGTGATTAAAAATAAAGAGACTGCTTTCATTGTGGAAATAATTATTACATTATTATCTTTATATTGCATTTTTTATATATTTGGTAGACTCATTAGGTTTTCTTTGCAATTTTATACCTTAAAAACATAAAAATTGTTCATATATTTTTAAAATTTTTACTTTAAAAATAGATTGCAATAAATTTTACTTCACTACGAAGAGTACCATTAAAACCAACAGTCAAACCATCCACCATGTTAATATACAGATTAAAATTATACAAAATATTCAGAAAATATCAATTTACGGTAAAGTTACAGTTAGAATGAAACATCATGTGAGAAAAACAGCACTCTTCAGGTATCGACTTAAAAACTTTGAAGACACTTTAAAAAATAGTGCGCTTTTAAACCTTTCTAAAATGAAAAGTATTGAAAATATTTTCTCGATCTTAGTATCTAAAGCTCAAATATTCATTGGTAATAAAAATGCCGAATTGGCAATGACTTTCGCCAAAGCGAACTCTTTCAAAAGGTGATTAATGTGGTTTTATAAGAGCTTCTACTGCACTTTTGGGAGGTTATGATCCTATATTCATCATTTTTTCCAACTCAGGCTTTTAAACTTGAAAAGAGTCATTACTAGGGCAAGGATTTATATGTAATTACATATTTGTTCAGGGATCTGATATTAAAGTGTGCTTTTGAATTCTATACGTTTTAAAAGATTTGAAATCGATTAAGACCAAGTTTATTTTACATATTTTCACATATTTCGGTTTATTTACATATTTTTATTACATATTTATCCCTTTTCAAAGATTTCAAAAATAATTCACACGTTTGACCGATTTTCAAATTAAAGTAACCCATAAAATTAAATGCACATTCAAATTGTAGTTAAAATTTGTACACCCAATGCTGAATTCAACTTTTAAAAGGTTGTGAAGTCGGGATCTAGCGAGATTCGTTTTCTTCCCAAAGGCCATTTTTCACGGTCAACAGGTGGAGGGTGAATTTTAATGAGCTGTTATGCTACCTAGGGTTTGAATGAGGAAAAGTTTAACTATAATTTTTCCGAAATACAGTGTTTTAATGTCTTACCTAAGTATCCTTTACTCCTTTCTCTGTCGGCAAATAGCGAAAACCACTCTTCCCTACATACCATGTGCTTGCGTAATATACATAAGAGCCCCTTTAAAAAAATTACTTAACATTTTCGTTTTATTATTACATATTTGGCATTTTTTGATACATAGTCTGCTAAAATAAACACATATTATATGATACATATTATATTATATGTCAGATCTATTGAGGATAAGCAACAACAAAAACAACACATGTAAAACTTTTTAAATTCGCTATGTAGATCGATAGAAAATAACTTAAAAAAATATTAACTTAAGGAAAAATTTAACCAAATGCAACGTCATAAAATTTATTTTTAAAACAGTAAAAAATGATAACTTTAAAGGGCACCTGGGTAAGCCACGAAGGTGAGATGGATATTATCTACATTTATACACATTTTAAACACAAAACCCTTTGTTAACAAGAGGGTTAACTTTATCCATAGAATCATCCATCCAAAACAATGGTTCCAGACCGGTGAAAATTGGGTTAGGGTTGAAAATTGGTATGTAAAGGGGTTCAGTAGGACACAAAAAATTTAAAAACAGAAATTTAAGCGTATTGACCGATACAAGAACGGATTTTAGATTCTCGCAATGACTTTCCACTGCTTATTTTGATTGGATATTAGTCACCACTAAATTGTCAAATAATTAGGTTTGATTCAGCTTTTTAGCGTAGTTCCGAACGTTGATATAAATGGAGAAGCCCGGTGGCGTAGAGGAAGCGCTTCGCGCTCCCACACCACAGGGCCGGGGTTCAAATCCCGGTCCACGGGCAAGGCAGACTCAGCCCTTCATCCCTCCGGGGTCGATAAAATGAGTACCAAGGTCACTTGGGGAAATCAAGAGGGGGGTTAGCATCAAGCTAGCCACTCCTCAGCTGACCGTGACTTTCAGTCACGTTCTGTACAGCTCAGCTCAAGCCTCACCCAGTGAGGCTAGTTATACTGGAGTTTGAAGGTCTAACGACCTAGGTACTCCCTCAAATATCCCCCCTTGATTTTGATATAAATACTATAAGTGTAAGTATTAAAAAGACTCAATTTCTAATAGAAATTGATTGATAGATCTTTTATATATTCTTGTTTTGACAGTTTTGTATTTCTGATAGACAGTTAGTTTTTTTCTACAGTTTCTTTAATCATAAAAGCATAAAAACTACTAATTTTTTCATGAAATTTCTATTTAAAAATAGATTAAAAAATGTATTTATGCGTTAAAAGCAAAAAATAAATCTGTCAAAACATCCCCTATGTTACACATATTTTAATGGTAAAAACATAATTAAAAAATACTAAATTCCCAAAGAGCAATCATTGTTTGAATGACACAGTATGTGAGAAAAACGGGATTCTTCAGAAATTGAGTCTAAAGAAGGCTAAAGAAGTGCATAATACTTTTAATTTAAAAATTTCGAGGTTTTCTGAAGCATATAGCTTTCAATAGGCGTACACACTTGAAATCACGAAAATCGAACAAAATATGTAAATAATTTTTATTGATTTTCGATTTTCGTGATTTTAAGTGTGTACGCCTATTGAAAGCTATATGCTTCAGAAAACCTCGAAATTTTTAAAATTAGAACCCCTACAACATTACGAAACTTTTATTTATAAGGATAATTCTAAGGGTATTAACTTCATTTTTATGGCAAAATCTCAAAATTAAAGTTTTGACCAAATTTTTGCTAGAGAAATAAAAAATTGATTGGAAGAAAGAAACGCTTTTGAAAAAAAGATTACATTATTTGGGAGTTTTGAAGATTTAATCCTATTATAATAAACAAAAAGTACTACCCCTCATGAGCTAAAATGAAATTTTTTCTTAAAATAGTTATATTTCTGAGCATCATACATAATTCCAGGCTTTATCATGGGCGCCCATGTTTGAATTCAGGAAGGGACCCAAGAATTTTTTTTGAAAGTTAGCCAGTCAAGCTCGTCTCTGGACTTAAGTTTCTTTTTCTGTTTGTTTTGTTGTTAAAACAAAGGGGCCCTTCCCGAGTACTTAATGTAAAAAAAAATGTACAAAATACCGGAGTTTCAAGCAAAAAGAGTGTCTCTAGGAAAAAGTGTTGCATTTTTATTCTTAAAAGTAGTGTTTTACTCATTTGGGTGACTTCTAAAATAGGATCGCTCCTACACCGAGCCGCCAAATTTCAAGTAAGAAACTAGTAAATAAATAGCAGTCAACATTGTTAGAAACTTTTTAAAATTCGCTTTTGAATTAACTTACAATCATGATAAAAAGATTAATACCGATCGAAATTTAAAATGAAAAAAAAAACGTTTAATAAAAACCGATTTGTTATAGTGCAAGGAAGATTCAATCAATCAATTTATTAATAGAAAAAATAACAAAATTTAAAACATAGATTCACAAAAGTTTACACAGGATTAAAAGAAAAGAAAAAAGACAATGAGGGAATTGCATAGGTGAGGGATATGCTTAATTTTACACTTTTTTGATACGTTATAGTTTAAAACTATCAAGTATCAGATTTTAAAGCTCAAAAATATGTTTTAAATAACTTAAAATTCGATTTTATTTTTGCCAAAACACTAGTAAAGTCATGTGATCAAAAAACTGGATTTGACGTCACAGCTCCGTCGAAACTAGTGAACTGTTGAAAATAAAAGAAATCAGACTTTTCATAAAACCAAAACACGCATAAAACTCGTCTGTTTCTCTAGTGAACGGCCAGAAAAAGAAAAAATTCCTAATAATTCCAAAACCAATTAATATTTTTTGAAAAACAAAATGCCAATCTTTTTATAAAAAATATTTGTATGTGTCTTTAAAATATCATAGTTGTTTAGTTAAAACTTTGTGAAGAATAGCAGAATGAAGCAAGCTAAGCATACAATAACATAGCGGGTCCAAGCGCTGTGACGTCACACAGCAGCCATAGCGAAATTACTGTTTTTCCCGCCAATACTGGAAACTACATTTTAAAAATTAATATCTTGGGGAATAGTTTTCCGATTTCAATAATTTTTACGTCATTTTTCATGGATTTTCATCCTCTATCATAATAAAATTAAAAAAAAACGTGCAATTCCCTCATTGCAAATACATCCCAAAGGAGCCAAAGCTCGTCCATGAGTTCACAGATTTCCAATTTTTGTGAGTTGTTAAATAATAAAAAAACAAAAAACGAAAGAAAAAGGGGGACTTGGCTGGCTAAGGAGTTTATTTAGTAAAAGTATATATTAATTCGAGTTTTATCTTAACCTGACAGATTTAAAATATTTCCTCTGTATTAATATTATAAATAATAAAGGAAATGCAAAGTTTAAAAAAAAAACGGATGCTAGATTCCGTTAGTAGGTCATTGAATAAGATTGCAGAGAGGTATTTGAAATGTTTCTTAAATATTTCTTTATGAGGAGGGGCAGGTACACAGAAAATTTATGCTTTCGGAAATCATATGAATCAATAGAACTGATTGTGTCTCGAGGCGGGAACTTCTTAATGAAGACCCGGGTATTAAATATAAACAACTGACTCACATTTAAAAGAACTTTTGTAGATTAATTAGTGGTAAAATATATTTTACGTAACTTTTCCGGTAACTGAAAGTTACGGTTATGTATGGGCGCCCATGGGCTTAATTCTGAAAAACTGAACTTTCAGCTAGGTGTTTTGTGAGGGGTGAAGGATTTTAAATTATGAAGAGTTGTCCGTTAAGGTTCCGATTATAGGCTCAGTGGTCCGTGGATTTTGACGAGTAGGGATCCACTGATCCAAACGAATGCCATTCCACCAATCATCGAAGGGTATTTATTTTTACACGAACCAAAACATGAAAAGCGTTCTAAAGGACTCACCTGGTGTCGAACATGTTCCGGAACCCTCCCGGGACATTCGATTCGAACGAATTCGGGCGGGGGGTTATTAGGAGAGAGAGAGGCTCGAGCGAGAATATTATTTTTAGCGTTTCTCGTTTGGCGACAGTTATTAATTCGGCTTTGCACCGGGATAAAAATACTGCGAGGGAGAAGTTTTTGAAGGCGAGCTAAATGAGATTCATTTCTCGTTTACTATTTGTTTATTTCCGGGGAATTCCAGGGTCGAGGTGGTTGAGGAGAAAAAGCTCTCTTTTTCGATTTTTTTTTTTAAACTTCGAATGGAGAAGTAGTGTTTTTCTTTCCCTGGTACCGCGATTTTATCGTTTGTGCTTTGGAAATATAAGGGTATATTGTGTTGAGTGCCCTTCGTACATCTCTTGCAATCGTGTTAGTAATGAAATACAGCTTGCCTTCACACTCACCACTTAAATGTGTAAAATAAATTTTTAAAATTCATAGTTACAAATAACTGAATAATTTATCTTGAACAATCTGTTTATTATTCAAATCAATTGCATTCAAACGCAATTGATGTTAAATTAGCAAATTAAATATCAATCAGGGGATGAATTTAAACTACCCTCTCACCGCAGCAGTGTATTCCTATGGAGGAGTTTTCTGCGCATGCTCGGGAACTTCAATACCAATTTTTTATCTCCTGAGTTTATGGGGGTCGTTCCCATATTTTCTTCAGTTACGGAGTCCTGTGAGAGCGCTTGCGCGATGATTGATAAGTTTTTCAAATCCCAAAATCCTCAGTAAAAAATGCAGTCAACTTTGAAGGGATAAATTTACTGTGCATAATTTAAATAGATTATCAGGAATAAAATGGCTTATTAGTCAAGTAAGAACATTCTAACTTTGTTCTAACTCTGTAAGGAGTGCCATCTATTCACTAAATTTGAAATACTTAAAGCATAAAAGAAATATAAAAAACAGAGGGGGTGGTCCACTGTATCCCGTTTATTCTTACCTCTTAAATTTAGCGTTTTTTGAGATACTAAATGCTAATTTCTAATCAAAACAACGTGCTGCATATAAATTTTCGGTATAAACCAACTATATTTATCTAGCTATTAATCCAATTAGAACACAAAGACAAACAAATTATTAATTATCTCTACTTTTCAAATATATTTCCAAAAAATCTTATCTTTTTTCGAGAAGCTAAATATCCTAGTGAACAACGTGTTAGCATACACATACAAATACCGACATGATTGCACTGCACATGCACACCCACTGCAATTGGTATATGACCTCTATTTGTAAGAATAAAAGCACTCACGACGATAAGTTCCCAATCATGCGCAGAAAGCTCCTCCATAGGAATAGACTGCTGCGGGGAGACGGTAGTTGAATTTAATGATCCCACACTTGATCACCAAAACCTGCTTTAATGATTAAGTTTTGAGTAAAATCAGGCCTGGTTTAAGGCATAAATTCATGATAAGAGTTTGTTTTATTGGTATCGATTAAAAATCATGATTACTTTTCAGCGATGCGATTTCTGTCACTCAGAAAATAATCATTAAGGGCGAGCGCGCACGGGCGACTTTTGTCACTGTGACAAAGACAAAAACAACGTTGCTAAGGCTGTTGTTAGGGGCGGGATATAGAAGCATTCGCACATGACATCACTGGAGGATAAAAACAACGTTGCTAAGGCCGTTGTTAGGTAAAGTCATGTGATTGAAAATGCTCTATTGTTTTCTAGTGATATTTTTGATACTAGTAATCCTGGTCGCCGTGACTTTAGCCACTCGTGCGCGCCCAGCCTAATTCATGACGATAAAATTTTTCGATCAAAAAATAAAACTCAAACATTTCTAAAATATATCGTTCACAACTCGCCAAAACCACCAATCTATTTATTCGAGGATAGGCGTTCTTTTCAGTAGTTTTCAGAATAATCGAGTTATCTCTCCGTTGGCATTTTGGCGATCTTTCGCGCAACGAAAAGGATTTATATATTTTAGAAAGAAAAATAAAACAAAAAAATATTAGACAACACAGGTCTGCAAAATTTTTTTTTGGAAGTTCTATGGGTTATTTCACCTGATTTTTAAGTTTATTGTTGTGCTGAATCTGAAGACGACCTTCGTTTTTTTCCTGGGACGTCAAATGTTTTTAAAATTTAGCAATTTAGTTTTCTAAGTTTTATTGGGGAGTTCCTCAAAATTTTGGAAAATGTACACATTTTACTCAAATTTTTCAATAAGATTATTTTGTATGTTTTTTTTGGTGTGATGAATCTAAAAATAGCCTCCGTTTTATCATAGGACTTCACCTTTCTTAACAATTTAAGTAAATGAGGCAGTTTTTCATGAAAAACGAAAGCGAATTTAAAATATTTTCTTAACACAAACTTTATGTGAAAATCGTTTATTTTTTTTTGAGGTGTGCTGAATCTGAAGAGGATCTCTTTTAATTTTCACAAAAATGAGAGTATGCATTGCAAATTAATTGCTTTAATCAAATGTTCTTTTTAAAATTAGAGTCCAAAAATGACTTTTACTTGGCCCTAGAACATCATGTTTCCTGAGAATTTTGATAACTTTGTAAAAGAAGTCAGTACCTCAATATAAATGAAAATAAGAATATATGAAATTAATTTTATTATTTATTTTCTATGCAAATCATTATTTAACTGAAATGGGTTCATTTACACATTCTAAAACCACTAAAACTTATTTTTCAATTATGTGAGGCTTCTTTTACCCTTGTGAGTGGCAACAAGAATGTCACTTCGAAGTATACAACAAAATCCACCATTTATGCACTATTTAACCTTCTATGGGATATTGTATCCATCTATAATACCCTGGTGAAATAGTAAACTATGTTCTTTGCTCACAATTCATTATTTTATAAAGTTAGGAAGTTAAAAATGTACCAAAACTGTAAAAATTGCAAAATAATTTTGCAATTTGTATAAAATTCTGACGTATAAGAATTTTTCCGATATTTGTTTTATAAGATAGATACATTGGAATTTCATTAAAACTTTTAATATCATGTATTATCCGTCTAAATCCGGGTTTGATGAAAAACGCTGCCTGATTTTTAAAAGTGGCAAATATTAAATATTTTGAAATGATTTTGAGTTTTTTTTTCTCAGTCTCCATAATTATAAACTTAAAATCCTGAAATGCGACTGTGGCGTACTTACTCACCACTTTAAAGAGTGAAAAAGTTTTATAATAAGTTTAAGTTTTCATTAGCTATTGTGAGTTAAGCATTTTATCAATAAAGTAATTACGTTGCAATCATGTGCAATAAAGTGTTAAAATAACTTTCCAACTTATTACAATAAAATACAAAAGAAATAAAGATAGAATACAGAGTAGAAACGAAAGAAGGAAGTCAAAGTTGGAAGTCGTCATCACTAGTAAAACAATCTTAAGGATCTAGAATCTTTTTCTACTGATTAGAGTAACTCGATTTAATTAGTTTTCCCAATTAAGGTTATTGCATTCGTCCCTTTTCCAAAATTTTGTCAATCTAGAGATAACACCTTTGAAATTCAGTTAATTTATATACCCGAAATAAATTTTTGAATTATTCTACTGGTGAGAGCATTCGCCGCAGGCTATGCCATCATGTTACCGATATCTTTTTGATAACCATCATGTTGGCACGAAGTGTTACCGAACAAAAGTTCTCTCTATGTGTATTATCTCTAGATGCTTTCTAAGTGTTTTGCAGGAAAACAAACAAGCCGATGATGTTCTCTGTCTAGAGTCTAGCTAGAATCTAGATTCTAGAAGACTACAATAAAGGTAGTGTGCTGTGGTGGGTGTTGGAAAAACCATTGAAGCTAAAAATGTGTTGCAAGTTTCGGTTGAGTTTTTTAATAAAGAAAATCACTCATCAGGTTTAACTTGAGGTTTCTAAGTATAAAGCGTTCAAAAAATTGTGATCGTCATTCAGCTTACGTCACTGCATACCTAGTGACGAATTTAGAATATAAAAATGTAAAAAAAAATATGACGTCAGTATCCCATAAAAACAATTTCATTCCACGGTTTGCGCATGCTTGTGCATGCATCTTTCAAATAACAATGTTCACGTTAATTTTGGATGTTTAAATGTTAACTGGATGTTACGTCATAAGATTTTTGTCTGCTATGTAAATCAACATTTCTTAAAATGCTATATCACAATGAAAAATAACATTTTTGTTTAAATTGGTGAAAAAAACCCTGAAAACTGATTAATAATATTTTACGTTTTAGCAATTTCAAACTACTTCTTAATTTTTCATTTAGAAATAAATTCTTAAAAACTTTCTGAAAAGTTGTGAAAGCTATTATTCAATCAACGGATCTGCTGGGTAAATCTTTGAAATAATTTTCAACAAATAAATAAAAACTTTCTAACTTTATTATTAATGAAACTTTAAACCTCCTTTCAACATTCACTTCTGAAACGTCTTAACACCACACTGAACCTTGCAATTCTAAATCATCATCATCAACAATTTATCAACCCACATAAGGCTACACTTCTCTTAAAACGCCGTAGCCCATTTCCGTCAACTATAGGAAATAGACCTAAAGCCCATGTCCATTACTGGACCAACCTATCTGAAGGGGATTTAATCAAATCAGCATACAGCGCAATCGTTTACAATGGGTCCTAATCGCAACGGTGCTACTGGGGGAACTACTAAATCTAAATAGTCAAGGTTGTAAAGAGGTTAGTGTTCCTACGAGGCTTTATATGGACTATTATAGTTCAAGCGATTCTGTAAGATCCTATTAAGAGTATGTAATAATATCTTCAGTTAGGGAAAGAGAAAAGGTCCAAAAAAAAAAAGGAAAATTGACTTTTTCTGCTCAAAAAAATGTCCAAACTTTGCTCTACACAACACATGAGTGTAAATGGAGGAATATAACTACATCTATAGATAGATATATAACCCCTTAAGAAATCGATGTCCATTCATTGAATTTTTTTTATTTAATTTGAAAAGTATGTCAATTTGTCTTTCTTTTCTTAATCTTTGTGTTCTAAACTAAGCCAAAACATAATTTGTTTTTTGCTATTTGCTTATTTTTCCCTTACGAGGGGTGAGGGGGAGTATGAGTGATGCTTACGTAAGATGTTACAAACGCTGCATTTTCGAAAATCTCTTGTTTCTTGCATAAATAATATTTCAAAATTCAACCGAAAATAAATTTCATAAGAAAAACCTGTCCTAGGAAAAAAAAATTTAAGCATTTTTCACAAGGAAAGTTTTAACGATAGGTTAGGTGTTCATCGAGAACAATGAATTTCAGAAATCTAAGAATATTAAGATTTTGTACAAAAAAAAGAACAAAGGGGGGTTGGGAAGTTTTCTTACGTAATTATGAGAGGGGGGGGTTGCGGTTTGCTTATTTTTGCTGACAAGGGCGGAGGGGATTAAAAATGGCCAAAAATTTGCTTACGTAATATTTGAACGGCCCCCTACTCATTTTTACTTGGAACTTGTATTGTAAAGTTCTGATATTATTTGCAACATACTTTAAATAGCACTACATTTAAGTTAATGCACCCGTAATCATTAGGGGGTACCTTCAGTGTTATTGCTAGGATTTTATTATAGGAGTAAAAATACTCCTCGACTTTTTTAGGAGGAGTGAAATTCAATTTTGAGGAGTGAAATACGGAAATATCATTAACTACATATACAGAGAGACATTTTCTATTAATGGACAAAATGAAATTTAAAAAAAAAATGAAGATTCTTTTTTGGGTTTTAACAATTACAGCATATCTTAAGTATTAATAGAAAATATTATACATTATACACGGTGCATTTTTTAAGCTAAACCACTGTGAAAAATTCAGAGTGAAAATACTCCTGGCTAGTTTTTTAAAGAGTATTTCCGATTTTCAAGGAGTGAAATACTTTCTCAGAGGAGTTAAAAATATCTCTGAGTACCTTAGAAATATAATTAATGTAGAAATACGAATCAAAAGTCTGGTTACGGTCCTGAAAGAAAATTTTAGTAGGAGTTGAACCCCCATGTATACAACCTTGCTGTAAATCACTACGGTATCCCTTATACGGTTAAAAAAATCCCTGAGACATCGTTTTATTTTAAAGCCATTTTAAAACAACAACAAATCCATACTCGACATGATTTTCCTGGCCGGCTTCCAAAGCGCCGCAATGCAGGCACAAACCCGCTTCTCGCCACTTTGCATCATGTCGTCGAGAATGCGAATAAATGAATGAAAATGTCGCAGACCGTCTTCAGATATCGATTCCGAAGCGCCTTAAAATGTGATAATGTGTGCCGAAAGCGAAAAGCCGACAGAAATTGACGGCACTTAGCGTTAGCACATATATCGATTCATAATTGGATATGGAGAGATCATCATTTTGTGTAGAACAGTCCTCCATTAAAGGTAAATATGCCCTTAATGCGATTTTCGAGGATCGATTTTTATCATTCGATACAATTGAATCGTCAGTTTGAAAAATGGGATAAGTCCAAAAAAAAGTTTTGAAAAAATTGAAATAAAAAACCTGTACAGAGCATTTTCATTCACATGACTCGGACCTAACAACGGCCTTAGCAACAGAAGGTTACAGTTTTTTTTGCCCTACAGAGGTTAACAGTTACAGAAAATGACTAGCCGTGGAATTCTTCTATTGGAGCATTTGCAATCCCAAGATCCCATACCTAAAAACCGCCTTAGCAACAGTTAAAAGCCCTACAGAAGATACACAGTTAAAAGAAAATGACCGGTTGTGACGTCACCTGAAAACACTCTACTGCCACGAGAAAAACTTTTGACGTCGTAAAATATTGTGGCGATTGTTATGTTAAATATTCGAAAATATGGAACCGATTGGCTAGAAAAATTAATAAATTCCTATAAAATTTTTAATTAAAAAAAAAACAAGAGCTATAGGAAGTATTTTGCATGATATGTTGTTATATACACATTTTGGAACATTTTCTTTTTACATACTACTCATTCAAAGCGGTATTAGATAGAAAGTTTTATGACTGAAGATTTTTCTTTAAACCGTTTTATAAACCAAGTACCCAGGCGGGCCGCGGGCCAAATCTGGAAAGTTCAAGGTCTAAAAGTGTTTTATTTCACAAGATTGGTAAAACATTTATAAAAACAAGAAAGAAGAAAAAGGGCTTTGATTTATAGATGGTGTACTAACTTTTATTAAGAATAGATATTCAAAATCTCAATACTCTAATGATATTCATTGTGAATAATTCTTAAATTGATATGATATGACGTCAGAAAATATCACGTCATTTTTGTTGTGCAATTTTATGGCGTCAACCGAATTTGAGCTGGTTTTTAGTCTGTATCCAGTCATGTCTGTTGGCGGATTCCTTCAATCTTTAATAAAACATCGCAACAAAAATTTGACAACACCTGCCAGGTAAGTTAGCTCCTTGGCAAACCGAACCGAAAACATTTCCGCAAAACGTTTCCTCCCATTCAAAAAGCAAATGGACTCTAACCGTCTGACGTCACACGGAACCAACACGTGACCTACTGAGCTTGCGATTGGTTACCACAGATACTACACTAGTAGATCTACTAGTGTAGTATCTGTGGTAACCAATTGCAAGCTCAGTTGTAGGTCACGTGTTGGTTCCGTGAAGTCTCGAACCAGATAGGCGGTTAGAGTCCATTGTTTTTCTAACGGCGAACATCGGAACAAAGAATACTACGCCCGTCTGATTAATTAGCCTTGACGAGGAGAAAAAAGAACAACTCCAAAAAAAGAAATACGAGGAAGAAATAGAACAAGGGCACTCATGGCCGAAGAAGAATTCGTTCTGATCGGCGATAGGGGTGTTCTCTTTCAAGAAAATGTGTTCTGCGAAATTAAGAACGACGGAATTGTATATTTAACTACAGCCGCCCCGAAAAAAATGTTGTTCGGAGTAGAATGCTTTTTTAAGAAAGTTCTGTGAAGATAAAACCGAGGAGTTTTTTCTGAGTAACATTATTCATATCAATTACATAATGAGCATAATTCTTTGCATTCTAATTTGATTTATAGAACGATCTTTTCATTTTAATTAGTATGAATTTAAAATTTCAATAAAAAACCAGCAACAACAGTCACCAGTAAAATATTTAAAATAGTATTTCTTGGTATATATGTTGATTCAAGTATATCATGTCAATTCTCATTATCAATCATACTCACAACACCTGGTATTTCAAGCTCTTCCCTTTTTTTATTTCAATCTATGTATCCTTTGAATGTCATAAAGAATAGTAAGATAAAGTAGTAAATAATTCCCAATTTTTTCAGTAGTTTACAAACAACCAAAGTACACAAAATTATTAATAGGCTTTTAATTTCCGCCATCCTATTATTTTTATAAAAAAAACCTTTCATAACATTACTGAATATTGACGGATAAATTCTCGGATGTTTAAAGATTTTCCGACAAGACTAAGTGATAAACATACAAAAAGAGAAATAACAACTACTTAATAATTAAACTATTTTTTGCATGCTTGTTTAATTTAAAGAAATTTTAACAAAGATTATCCGCATTCACAATCAAAGAAAATTAATAAGAATTATTTCCTCATTATAAGGTTAAAAGACCAAATCTTTGTCTCAGTTTGAATTCTTCGTTTCCGTTTTCACTAAACAGCTTTATTTCTTTCACTTTCTTTTTTTATGAACTACAAAAGGAAACATCTGCTCTTATTTTAACTGTCAAGGAACAGGCGGAAACGTTTCTTTTAAGTACCGATACTTGAGCGTATAAAGAATGGTGTTGAATACTATACAGCAGTGGTTCCCAAACTATTTTGCTCGTGGAACCCCCCAATTTGTTCCCAATGATTGCGGAACCCTGAATATTTTTTAATCAACGATTTTTCAAAATTTATATCTGATATTCAATGAAACAAGCCAACTTAATGTTAAAAAATTTTTGATTAAGCGAGTTCCAAGAACCATTAGGGGGGTCTGGGGGCCTCCCCCAGAAAATTTTTGGAAATTTGACTTTAAAAAGAGGGGTTTAACTTGTTTTGGTACACCTAATCCGAATTTCGGACATACATTTTTAAGAATTTAATAAATATTTTTCTAGGATTTGCATTTTGATGAACGTAATATAAAAAAACATCATTCTTATTTTCTTTCAGGAAATAAAATTTATCAAGCGGAACCCCTAAATTTTTTAGGGGAACCCACTTTGGGAACCACTGCTATACAGGGTGTTTTAGATAAATGCTTCAGAACTTCTTGGAGGGGTAGGACACACCTACATGACTCAGAATCACATAGGGAAGGGGGTCGGAAATGCACCCATAACGACCTTGGGGTTTTTATAAGCGGACATGGGAGGTTGTATAACCCTCAATGGAAATTGGCATGTAACCTTTTAAGATTGGATTAAAACCAACAAAATCGTTCGATTAAGATATTTATTAAGAAGAAGTAATGAAATCTACAAAATTCCATATCCCACTAAAGAAATCATGCGCAAAATATTTTCGTATCTTGGCCCAAAGTTTTTCAATAGCCTACCACTAAATATACAAAATAGTGTAACCAGTAAAACCTTCAAAAAGCATCTAAAACTATATTTACTAACAATTACTGATATTGAACAACTTTTTTGAACTGACTGAAATTAATTGATAACTCCCCGACACCGTACCGTTTCGCCAACGCTTAGTACACCTTTTTTTTAATACATATTTATTCGGGTTTTTTTTGTTTTCCTTTCACATTTTTCATTATTTCGTATTTCAATTCTAAGTATTAATTTTGCCAGTAATTTTATGTTTGTTTATTATATCTCATTGTATTTCTATTATACCTGCACAGGATTATTTCCTCCAGGTTATGTATGTTCAACTGTAAAGTCCTTCTTTCTTTGTCAATAAATAAATTTGTTCTTGTTCTTGTTATTACAAAAAACCGATAGGTATGGCTAAGCATGTACTGAAATTTCATCCCTTAAATCAGTTTTTATGCAATAAATGCCGGAATCGAACGATTTTGCTGGTTTTAATCCAATCTTAGGAGGTTAATAGTCAATTTTCACTAAGGATTATACAACTTCCCGTGCTCGCTTATAAAAACCCCTAGGTCGTTTGAGGTGCATTTACGGACCCCCTTCCCTATTTGATTCTGAGTCCTCTAGGTGTGCCCTATCCTTCTTAGAAGTTCTTAAACATTTATATGAAACACCCTGTACAATATATCTGTACTCGACAGCGACGTTTCTTGAACCCAGTACGTCACAAATACGGAAGGAGAAATCGGTAAACACGAAGCCTGTTGGGTTGATAGGAGGAGTTTCGGTACGCAAATCGTGATTGAAAAGCACTTTATAAACATGGGTTTAACAAAATTATCATATTTTTAAATTGACGTTCATTATTTCACTCAAAATTCAGACACAGCGATGGGAACTACTTTGTTTGATAGTGACGTCGTAGGGTCAACTTAAGTTACTGTCTAGTATAGCACAGTTTATTTGTCCAATTTAAAACACTTCCAATATTAAAATATACTCAGTTCATATAAAAAGTACACACACACTGCTTGAATAGTAAATATCTCACTCTCTCGAAACTCATGTTATACCCAATCGGTAAACACTAGCAATGCACGATTTAAATACTGATTATGTCGTTATTTTTCCCGTTTTAAATAAAAAATCTTTTAATTTCTGAAAAAGTTCCAAGATAATTTAATTGCAAAAACAAGACGAATTGAAATAGTTGGAAATGCATGATTTTACGTGTATGTATTTGCTGATTGCATCAACTTCAAACGGGAATTTTTCACTAAAATAATTATTATAAAACGATAAAATTTTTATGGGAGATAGAAAATGTCTTAAAGATATTCTGTGATTTTTTTTTTCAGATTTTTGGCCCACAGCCACACACAAAACAGCATTTAAAAATGTATCTTATCACCCCATTATCCCCAATATGGGCAAATGGCTTTTTGGAAATTATAGTCAACTCCCGTACTATAACGGAAGAAGCTAATAAAAGATGAGTGATAGGTGAATGATACTAAAGTTTTCAAAATGGAAAGCATTATAAAAATTGTTATAAAAATTTAAGTGGTGATTAATAAAATTAAAAAATAACTTGGTTACATAGTCATATAAAATTTGCAACAGAGAGACGGATGATGTTTTCTTATTTTTTTTTCTCAATATTTAACATTTATTAAATTTAACCATTCAGAATTCAACAAAATAATCTGTTCTACCCTAAAAAAAAAGAGGCCGATAACTTTTGTTTTTATTGCTTTACATTCATGCTGTGAATAACAAAATAACCAACCAATTAAATCAATAAGGCGCTTTCTTTACCAGGTAAAGGATATATCTTGACGTATTGGCTGTTCTTAATTTTTTTTTGCTCTTCAGCAGTCGTATTCAAAATGTAGCAAACAATTTTGTTAAGGTCGCGTTTTAATAATGACCTAGTAAGGACAAACGATTTACCAATTTGTATAAGTAGTTTAAAAGCGTGATAATTATCATAGGCATTTTGTTTCCACTTCTACGGTACCTTTTACTCACAGTAGCTCATCTTTCACCACTTCGGCCAACTTTTACCCACTCCTTTATACTTTAAGATGATTCTGAACAGTCATAGAAATACCAAATTCTTCCCTTAGAATATATTGTTTTCATTCTTATGGGTCATCTGGTAATTTTCGCATGAAGGGTGTACAACATACAAACATATACAGCATACAGAGTGTTTCAAAAGTCCGTTTCACGTCTTTTATTTGAAACCAACGACGCCCAGGCCCTCCCTAGGGTCATATAAGTAAGGTGTATCGTGGAGAATCCATTGACATAACTCAAAAATAGACTAGTGCTAGGAAGTATGAGTATGACGAAAAACTATGGTGCTTTATTGCACTGCTCTGGAGCCTTAAATTCCCGGAATGGGACGATTCGGTGCGAAACCTATTACGGTGTGCGTGAATTTCGGAAAGAAGAAAAATCTATTTAAAAAATAACATTTTTTTTTTAAATTTTGTAAACAGGAATTATTCAAATGGCTAGTTAAAGTTAAAATTGTAAACCGTAAGATTTCAAAACTTGTTTTTAAACATGAGGGTAAAAGTAAAAATTCACGGGGAAAAAAAGGTAGAAATTTAGTGTAGTTATAAATAATTCAAATACTCTTATTTTTATTATGTGTGTAAAATTTTATGTCAGTTTTTATAATAGTTTCTAAAAATCCTACAAACTCATTAGAATTTTTAGAGTTGAGAAAAGTGAAAGTCATACAACAATATCTGGTGCCGAATCGACCGCGCCGAATAGTAGTAGACCGTTAAATTCCTATTTTACCACCGTTTTGACTTTTGAGGAACTTTGCGGACCTGACTACTGACGGCATTTCCAACGCTAGCCAGCCAGCTAGCTGACGGTCAAATTTGTAATCAGGAAGGTCTAAATGACCATTCTCACCAAGTTTCATCCCCGGGCTGATGACTTTTTCTTTGCAACTTTAATCCCCTCCACCCACCACTACCTTCCTAGCTGACGCGCGATTCCGTAACCTAACCAGCACCACTAACACTATCCTTCCATATTAAAAACGTGAATGGGCAATGGACTTTTTGAAATTTAGAGCCAGCTCCCATACTTTAAGGAAAATGGCAAGTAAAATTTGATGAAGAGATTGCCTCAGTCTGTATAATTTTAAAATGAAAAATATTATAAACATTGTTTTAAACATTTAAGTGGTGAGTATGTAAAAGAAAAAACTTGGTATGGTAATACCACGGCTTACTAGATACTTATACAGGCTATCCGAGTTTTAAACAATGAAAACCATTTGACAACTTTTCCCGCTTGGAGCGCTACAAGACCTACCTATATCACCCACAGCCTTCAACACTGTGGATATGCTTTGCCAGTTGGTCCAGTACTATTGCCATCTGGATTTGCAATGATTTCCGTACTCGTCTAGCCTGTATAAGTATCTAGTAAGCCGTGGTAATACACAGTCATATAAAATTTGCAACAAAAAGAGACGGATGAGATTGTCTTATTTTTAAAAAATTAAGGAAACTTGCAAATTTTTAAACTTTTTTTTTTTGAGACCTGAAAAAGTTATATTTTCACTTTTTAATATATCCTCGAATATTGAAGATATTTTCACGAAACCTTTTTTTCTCCGTTTGTCATGATATTTCCAACAATTTTCTCATTGATGGTTTCGTTCTCCTCCTTTAGTTTTCCAATTATATTTTCGGCTTTCTTATTTCATTGCTAGGGGCACTGTATACGTCATATCTATATGGATTCAGCATGGTCTCTTACCTAGGGGTACACCTTACTTCCATAACCCTAATGGACGTTTTTTTTTCTAAATAAAGCCGTGAAACGGACTTTTGAAACACCCTGTGTACTTGAACAGGGTGGCAACAGACGTGGAAAACCTTAAAAACCTGGAATTGTCAAGGAAAATCAGGGAATTTTAGAAAACCTGATAATAATCAGGGAAATTTTAAAAATGTGCCTGGTTTCAAAAATAAATTCAACATTTTTTTGATTTTCAAATCTTTAAATATGCATTTCCATTTTCCTTCCTACAAAATAAAATTTCGAATGCATATAATTTGTGGTATCAAAGTAAATGTTCAAAAGATGCTTCTGAAGGTTCCTTTGTGATAAAAGTCTGGAAATACTCTCATTTACATTCCTTCATTCCAGTGGCGGATCCAGGCTTTGGTTTTGAGGGGGTCTAAGAATTTCCATAATCCAATTATATCTTCTTGATTATCTTAATATTAAAATGGTAGTGAATTATCCTGCTCCAACCACTAAAAGGGGGGTCTGGGGTCCTCCACCAGAGAAATTTAAGTAAAAAAAAACCACTGTTCAATTTGTTTTGGTACGCCTCATTCGATTTCGGATATAGATTTCATGGTAGAATTTTGAATTTTTTTTTGTTTTGACAAACTTAATATCAGACAGAGTTGTAATAATAGAGTTACAAGTACGAAGGGGCTCTAGGGGTCCTCCCCTAGAAAATTTTGAAACTTTAAGTAGAAAATTTTTTTTTCAACTCATTTTGGTACGCCTCATCCGAAATTCGGACATAGATTTTATGGTAGAAATTTTGCGTTTTGACAAACGTAACATAAAATAGAGTTGTAATACTAGTTACAAGTACCAAGGGGGTCTGGGGGTGCTCCCCCAGAAAATTTTTAAAAATTTGACCTTAAAATAACAAGGTTTTAACTAAAATTCCATATTATATAGTGTAGAATTTTTCATTTCGGGGAAGGGGGCTTCAGCCCGAAAGCCCCCCGCCCCGTAGATCCGCCACTGCTTCATTTTCCCGTTTTCTAGAAGATTAGAATTTACTATATTTATAAAATACCAGGGAAAATCGTACCAGATTATCAGGGAAAGCCTGGAATCATCAGGGAATTTTGAAATAAGCTTTCTGTGACCACGTTGTTGCACGTATTTAAGCCCTTTTAAAAACAGATTATCATGCAGGTGCCAGCTTGAAGCACACAGGTACTGTCACCGCTCCACCTGTGCCAAAGTGGGACAATGCAGACTGTCTTGTTAGAGCCCCTCTTTAAGAGAAATGATGCTGAAGCCCGTCAACATAAATTCGGTTCGCTCTGTTGAGACGGATACGCTCTTAGCAGTCTTGACTCTCTTGTATTTATAACTAGGAATTTTTTCTGCGCAGTTGGTTTTTCTTAGTTAGCGACGATTAAAAATACTTTGCTGGCAATAAAAAGTGGATTTTGAAATAAAGCAGATGAAAAGTTATGCGGGAAAAATCTACTTGCTGATGTGGCGAGGTAACTCACCACTATAAAAACCAGATTCTTTAAATGAGTTATAAATATCAACTGAAGTTAATGCGCCTAAATTGAAAAAAAAAACACCAAATGTGTGTTGGGTCCCAACTGTATGCTGGTTTGACGTTTTGGGTCTCTTATACAGGGTGATTCTGAATTCATCATCAATGTAGTGCGAGAGCGTTACAAAAGAATGTTATGCAAAGACCCGTTTAACGAAACATAATAGAATGAAAAAAATTATTGCAAGAGGTACAGCAGTATCCGTACAACTTAGACCATAAATTTGATAGAAATTGGACCACTTGCTAAACCGTGGGGGGCAATATTAATCTTCTAGCCAAAGAATGGAGTTCCCTTAGTGTAATGGTATTCAGAAAAATGATGACCGGAGAAATTTTCAATGATCATACATTGATCATCTGCGCCCCCCCATTCCTATTCGAAATATGCTTGTATAGGACCCCTCTTCCCCTCTACCTTCCCACCAAATATTAATGATGAATACGGAATCACTCTGTGTAATGTCATACCTATAGGGATGGGTGAATGTCAGGAGTTTCAGACTTTCAAGTGTTCGGGGGCCGCAATCGAAAGCACAAGTCGAGTGGTGGGCCACAAAGTAATCTGGCTCTTTTTGCACAGCTATGATATATTTTTCAGGCAGAGAGTCTTTAGAATGGAACTTCTCTAGCGTGGGAGGGGCGAAGGTTATTGAAGACGGGAAGGTACTACTATATTTTTAAATATTTCGGATGACATAAATTTTTGAGCCTTACATCTGTTAAAACTGAATATTAATTAAAGATTGGTCTTAATCCAGAAAATTTTTGTAAATTTTCCTAAAAATAGGGTTTTACCTCGTTTTTGGATACTGGCCCCCTTGTGTTATGGTTTACCTAAGCCCCATAATCCCTTGTTACACAAAGGGGAAATGTTACCTACCCCCGAATTCCAAACCTTTCCCATTTTTTACCATATAGAACAAGTTCAAAACTCTTCTCAACTCCACAACCTATGATGCAATTGAGGGGGGTACAGGGTTCGCTCCCGAAAAATTTTTGAATTTAAGCTTTCTAAAAAATGCTTTGGAGCTAATTTTGGGTAGTTTTCGAGGGGCTTCGCGGGCCGTTCATAATGACTCAACGGGCCGCCCGCCAGTTGGAAATCCCTGTTATACTTAAATCCACTTGAAAAGTGGGATTTTGGGATGTATTTCCCATCAAAACACTAAATTCCCCTATCCTTTTGATAAAATAAAATAAACTCTTATAAACCGTACAAAGTGCCATAAGAATCTATAACGGCTGATAAGTTATTTACAACAGTTTTTATTGCTAACTGTTTGACTGCTGAGTGAGGGTCACCGCAGTATAATACTGTATTGTATTATATAGTAAATATTTCGGGATGTATACCCGCTTCCCTTTTGATCATATTTAAACATCCTTATACTCCTTACGAAATACCAGTAGCCCCCTATTACGCCCCTGAGCTCAAGTATGAAACCCCAAATCTTACCTGCTACAGGTAGCGGCCGAATACCTCCTCCTAGTCACAGAAGGTAGCCCCAATCGGGGCAACTGGGGGCGAACCCTCAGGGGCGTCGGGGCATCCTCCTCTTTGCTACTCTCCATGGCAACACACACTACTTCGAATTCCAACATAAACGGTAGTATATTCGATTCCTTTGATTAGTATAAAGTTTTGGGTAGAGACAGTTATATTATAATAGTATTTAATTATAATAGTAGTCACTTATATCTGCTTTAGTATCAATTGATCCGCTGCTTGGGGTGTCAAATAGTAGTTATTTCACTAAAAGTAACTGTTTAAGGTACTTGAAGGTTGATCAAATCAGTAATCCTTGTTTCATTTGTTTTATTCTTCTAAAACCGCAACTGTGTTTAAGATAAAGCAATTTACAACAATTTTTTTTATGACGGAATGATGTTAGAGCACATTCAAAGCGATGTTTATTTATTCTACATATACTTCTGAGAAAGAAGTTGATCTTATTCCTTTTGATTGACTCTTAATATTTCATTTGGGAGTAATTATTATGATAAAACTACACAGTTAGTTATCGACTTTCAATCTTAACCGTTGGATCGTTAACTTCCGTGTTATTTGGTCATATCAGAAACCCTAAAATCAACTCTTAAAAAAGCTATGATTAAATTATTTTATAACTGTCACGTTAACTTTCCGTATTTTAACGATGTGTCAGATCCACTTAAAACTATATAAACTCGAAACAACCAATTAAACTTAATAGTGGTGACTAACTCTCTCGTAAATCGGAGTCTCACAAAAGTTTCTCTACACCACAGGCAGATAGATCCCACAGAGAGTAATTAGCACAGTTCATCACAGATCAAAACATCGATATCACCGTAAAAGATTCCACAGGGTACTCAAATAAGCTCCGAAATTCCTTAATGGCAGCCAATTCCTACAGTCCGGGTAGGTACTGTCTCCAGTGTGACAGATGATTGCAGTTGGCTCTAGTCCATGGGGTATTTCATATCGTAAGATGTCGGTGAACACAGAAAATCCAGTGGCAGAGAGAGGTTTTTCCTTGTAGTTTGTGTGCTACCGCTCGCACTGCCGGCGTTTCCTCTACTGTCTGATGATCGGCATTGTTGTGACGCTTTTTCCTGGTTGGTCGGGCTCTTGTGCTAATGAGGTGACGACATTTGGCTTCCTTTCTCCTTTGATGGACGACTGACATTTTCACTTTGGCAGCAGCAGCGGCGGAATCGTGACAATTGTTTGGAAAAGTCATTGATTTCGCGGCACGCTTTTGTGTGTTATTTTTTTACTGGTGACTGATGAAAACTGCCGAATTTGTGTAGAGAACGAATGGTTTTATTGTCTATAACTGACGAGTAGTTTTTTTTTAAAGATTTTCAGATAATGTATTTGAAGAAAGAAATGGGGCATGCTTTTTGGTTAGTTTTCAATTGCGAACGTGCTAGTGATTATACAAAACAATATTCGGTACTTTAACCCTGTCACGCAGAGATATTTTTAACTCCTCTGAGAGAGTATTTCACTCCTTGAAAATCAGAAATACTCTTTAAAAAACTAGCCAGGAGTATTTTCACTCTTAGGAAGGAGTATTTTCAATCGATTCAGGAGTATTTTCAATCGGTATGCTTTCGCTTCACGAAAGCATACCGATTGCATTTGATTGCCTTTTTCTTCCCTCGAAAAAATAATTCGTTTCGCTGATTAAATAAAAAGGGCTTGATTAGTGTTTCTTTTACGCAAAATCTAATGCTTTGTTATTTTTTTGTCTCGATAAATAACCGTGAATTAAATTACCACTTTTTTAATAATATATTCTAATATAAATAATGATATATGAGTATTTTCAGCGCATCATCTATAACTTTTGGCTTCATTAAAGAAACATTATGGTTGTTTAAGCCTTATGTCGTAAAAATTTTAAAAGTTTTGCTGAAAGGCTTCCAGGTAAATACTTTTTAATTACTGATCCGTATAACACATATTTGGTGTCAAACTGCGTTCTGATTCTTTTGAGGACTGCTTATGTAGTTATCTCCATGACATCTCAAGGCTCAAAATGTTTTCATTCGAATTTTTATTTAATAGTTTAAAAACTCCACGATTCTTAAAAAAAATTACCTATTTCCAATAATAAGAGAAAGAATATTTTGGGCAATAGTCAACATCATTTGTTTATGTCATCACTTAAAAGTTAAAAATTTAAATTTATATATACTTAAATATTTTTTTCTTAGATTGGATATTATTGGTTCGTTACAAATTGCTATCGACAATCTCAACCCTAGCAGGTTTGGAGAATGAAATTATAATAAACAGACACTATTCGCAACTGAGACAGCTGCAGTATGTTATATAACTGAATCGTCAGTAAGAAGAAGGGTATTAGTCCAAAAACGAAGTTTGAGAAAATAAAAAAACTATAAATAATGGAATTTTTGTTGTATAACCACCAAATTTTTATTGAAAATTCAGGAACGTTTTTACAAAAAAGGGCAATCTTCGGAAAAAAATAAAAGCATTCAAAAGTATTTTACAGTTGAAAAAAATGATGGATTTTTTCAACCTTGTGAAAGAAAATCTTAAAACCCTCTTAAATTCATGGTTTAAATTATATTTCTGCTTAGTTCACTGTACAATTAAATAATAAGTTCACAGTTTAATAAAAAAAATGAATAAACATCGTATATCGTAGCTAAAACAGCATAATTATTGAACTTACCTATCGACCAGCAGCCTACTAGTCTCTCGATAGATTTGTCACTAATTATTCCGGTCGTCAAAGCCTTCATTTTTATATTTTCTACATACTACAAAAATAATACCTAAATAATTAAACTGTCCTTTTGTTTGAAAAAGGGAATTCATTGTATAACCGCCGTATTACAGAACAATCATCGAAAAAAAATTCAAGTAATATTAAAATATTGTGAAAATAGTGAGAAATTGAAAGAGGTTAAGACAAATAAAATTCAAAAGTATTATGAAAATAAGCTATTAAGGCAGTTTAATAAATATCTATGGAGTCCAACATTCACTGGGTAAATATAGGTAAAAAAACTTATAAATAAAATAAAAACAATTTTGTTTTGTCTTATTTTACAGCACAAAGAATAAGAAAAGAAAACAAATTAACTTTTATTTCAAATTAAATAAAAAGAACAATGAATGGACATCGATTTCGCCAAATTCAAGGGGCTACATCCGGGACAGTTATTTTTTTCCCTCTTCCCACTCATGTGGGAAGAAGCTCGGACCTAACAACGGCCTTAGCAACAGAAATGTTACAGTTTTTTGCCCTTCAGAGGTTAACAGTTACAGAAAATGACTAGCCGTGGAATTCTTCTATTGGAGGATTTGCAATCACGTGATCCCATACCTAAAAACCGCCTTAGCAACAGATAAACAACGGCCTTAGCAACAGTTAAAAGCCCTACAGTAGATACACAGTTAAAAGAAAATAACCGGTTGTGACGTCACCTGAAAACACTCTATTCCCTTTTTTAAACTGAAGGTTCCAAACTTCCTAAAACCCAAACTATTTCTTCATAATTACTTCTGTGGAGATATATTTTTTGAAAGTCAACATTGTTTTTCAAGCCTTTTACGTTTAAAAAAACAGCTACCCAAAAATACATGTTTTCATAACTAGTTAAATTCTGATTCTAAATCCGTATTAAAGAAGACTTCATTTGCTACGCAATTGGTAACTTCAATCCCTCTTGATACACAACCACTTTAGCAAACGACATGCTTTCATGAAGGTCGGAGTTTATTTTTTCATTCCTAGAGAAAATACTTCGTTTCACTAAAAAAAAAGTTAAAAAGTTACACGTTAAAAAGTGTTTGATTGATGGTTCTTTTTACGTAAAATTTAATTCTTTGTTGTTATTTTTTGTCTTAGTAAATAATATCAGGCAATACAATCACCGCTTTTTTAGTCATCTATGAATATACTAATAATAATTAGTAATTTTCTTGCCAAACTTTCATTCATAGCACTTTTTAATAAGCATCCTGGGTTAAAAAAACCTTAAGGTGTAAAAATATTCAAAAGAATAAAATTAAACTTCAACCAGATGTCAAAGTTTAACTTGCGATTTTGACAAAAACGATGTGAAAGTTATAAAACACATTTATCTACGACTAGTTCTCATCCTTTTCATCTATAGGTACTCGACGGCAACGTTTCCTGAATCCAGTACGTCTCTCTACGCGGAAGGAGAAAATGGGTAAGCACAAAGCCTTTTGGGTTGCTAGGAGGAGTTTCGGAACGCAAATCGTGATAAAAAGACGCTTTATATAAATACATGGGTTTTACAAAATAATCATATTTTTAAATTGAAGTTCATTTTACTCAAAATTCAGACACCGCGATGGGAACTACTTTGTTAGTGACGTCATAGGGTCATCAAACGTTGCGTAGAAATTGTAACTAAAGCTATGGGCAGAGTATACTTTTGAGTCGTATGATCTTGGGTTCTGCATCGCCCTGTGACCGCATCTTTCCAAACTATCAACTGTTTATAGACTTGGCATTTTCTTTCTAATACAGCTCTTCCCGAACTATAATATCGTTTACGCGCCTTTCCGGTGGTGGTAGCAAACACATAAGTAGACCGAAAACTTCGTCTATATATTCATCCCTATAAAAAAGATCCCACAGAATCCCGGAATTTTCCTCCTGGACGAGATGAAAGTCATAAACCTCGAAATATATTTATGGATATCTTTTCATTTTATACGGTGACCGAAGGATTCTTTTTTTTTTCTTTCTGCTTTTGAAAATGATGAGACTATTTCAACCGAGTTTGGAATGGACTCATAAAATTCCCTTTTCCGGAGTCTTTCGGTATTTTGGTCTTTTATTCGGTATTTGTGGATAGTTCGGTTTTCTGGAGGGGATTGAGGCAGAAAACACGCAATTGTAAAAATAAGATTTCGTGGAGTTGGAAATACAGTATATAGATAGGGGAAGGTAGGACTTATTTTTACTTTTTACCCTGCAACTTTTTATTTATTGAAAATAAATTAATGAAACAATTTCCCTTCGATACTTTAGTCTTTCATACACAACATATATTTTCCCCGATATTTTAATTGAAGTGTTTCGTACTTAAATAATTTATTTATTTCATTATCTTTAGGTTACAAATATTTTTCCAAAAAAAAAAGTCCTTTTAAAAGTCAATAATTTTTAAATGAAGTTTTATTAATTTCTTCTTATTTTTATAACATTTTTTACTCAGAACAACAAGAAAACTATGTCTTTTAATCGTAAATCTTAAAAGATCTATAGAGGAATGAAATGTTAAACATGTTTATTTACCTTAACAAGAAAGCGGCTTAATGAAATAATTTCACAACTTTTAAAAAACCTTACTGAATTTAAACATTAAATTACCAATAAAATAACCTTTTCTCTAATTTAAGAATAAATTTACCTGATTAATCAGAATATTCGCTTTGATTTTTAATAAGGATATTATATCCGAAATTTACTTTGTGGAATCAGATTATTTCATTATTTTAATTAACGCCATGCTAGTGTTAAATATTCTAACTTTGTTTATGAAGATAAAAACTAGCAAACATTGGGAACTTCAAATATTGAATTTAATCATCAATTTTCTACTTTGATTTTTAACTAATTTAATTAATCTATTGAAATAATACACAATTTTATTAATAAATTATTAGCTACGTTCAGAAAATGGCTATGATGTAAAAATAAAATTGAAGAACAATCATAAAAAAGATCACTAAAACACTAACTATATTGCAAACATTAGATTTCATCTGAAAACTTTACAGCAACAGCTTTAAAAACTAAAAATATCATTTAAATAAACACGTAACACACAAAAAAAAACACTCTTTGTGAGTATTGTAATCTTAATCTAGAATATTTTATTTCCAATATAATATGATGATGTGCAGTGTAGCAGGAGGAGGCCATATTTGTTTTATAAACAAGCTCCTGCCAGACTCAATTCTCATTAGTAGTTGAAATCTAACCGCTGGGCTGTGGTCTGTTCATCCCCGTTGGTCAAGGGTGCTTCAGATTGCCAAATTAAACAAATCAACGATTGCTAGAAAGGTACCAGAGAGGTTCACAATACGACTGCCAATATTTTAATTACCTTTTGTTAAGGAACGGATTAACTCGAAGTTTCAAGTTAATCTGAGTTTTACTTGGTATTTGAAAAAATAATCCTATCGACCCTACAGGGGAGGAAGCAGCAAGTACATATTAATTTGTTACACTTATTTAGTGGTGATGAACATCTACATCTCACTGTTCTGTTCTAAGAGAAATGAGAAATAGAAGAAATAATACCTAAAGACCCTTTTCTTATTCTTAATATTATACTATTTGAGAATATATCAGTTTCATTATTTTATGTAAAGCGTAACATGTCATCCTACGAGAGTCGCTTTGACCTGGGCACCTGAAGGAAGGCGAAAAAGAGGAAGACCCAGGCAGACCTGGCGTAGGATGGCCATAACAGAAAGAAACTCCCTGGGTTGGCCCAGCTGGGGGGCTGCCAGGGCTGTGGCACTTAACCGGCGGGAGTGGAGGGCTGAGCTTGCGGCCTCATACACCACATCGGTGTGAAGAGAGTCAAGTCAAGTCAAGTCAAGTCAAGTCAAGTAACATGTCATACGTACACAATAGGGTGGAGTGGAAAAAAAAACATGAGTATTATTTAGGATTTTCGTTTGGATGAAGAATTTGTATTATATTAACAATACCATACTTTTAAAATTTTTATTAATTAAAAACTTTTAAATAAAACATTTAATTAAAAACTTCTCCAAGGCTTTAAAAAAGACTTTTATTTTTTTCATAACTTTCTTAATGGTCCTTACCATAAATTGTATATGTTGTGGGCAAAGTGATGAATCGGGTATTATTAATAATGGCCGGCCCAAAATACTAGGACATTATTAATAATGACCGGGCATTATTAATAATGCCCGGATTTATAACCCCATTGCCCGTATAGCATATACATGATCACGAAGAAACCTCAAGATTACAGAAAGATTTTAACCAAATATTCCATGTGACAAAAGGAAGTATGAAAAGCTATCAAAAGAAAAAGTTAAACATTGAAAAAAAAAGATAAAGGTATTTTTAATAGAGCTCTGAAGGAGTTTTTTAAAATTCTGAACGTTTAACTTCGTAAAATTCTATCCAAAATCTAAAATTCTCATTATCGTTTGAACTATCTGAAAAAAATCGTTTTAAAAAAGGACGAAAACCAATTTTTGAGAAACATTTTTTAAAAATCATCGAAAAAGATAAGTAGTATACTCAAAAATATTTTACGGTTGGAAAAGTTGATGGATTTATTCTCTTTTTCAAACTTACGAAATTTCAGCTAAAAAAATCATAAAAACCACTTCAATCGAGAAGTAAATTATACTTCTTAGTTAACAGCAAAAAAGTAAAAAATGGAAACAAAAAATTAAAAATTGTTATGAAACTCAGTTTTTGAGTTAAAGAAATCATTGGGAGTAAGTAAATATCAATGGAGTCAAACATTAACTGGATAAAAAAAAGGTTAAAAACAATTTTAAAGTTTAAAAATATTAAGAAACGAAAGGCAAATTAACTCAAATTTAAAATTTAATGAAAAAATTATAATGTATCGTCTTTGATTTCACCAAATTACAAATTAAAGGGGCTATATATGTCTGAATATGGGATTGTTTTTTCCCACTTATGTTTCATACAATGATAATGGTGGTTTTTTTTTTTTTTTTTGCACAAGAAGTCAGTTTCCCTTTTTTTTGGACTTATTCCCTTTTTCAAACAAACGACTCATTTGCTTTTTTATATAAAATGATCTCTTTAATCATCACGTAGTACGGCGTGTTGCCATCTAGTGAAGATTAGGAGTAAGAAAACCCGACCGTATTTAAGAAGTTCAAGCTGAATAACGTTCATAATAGTAACATGATGAATATGTCATCAACAAAAAATACAATTTTTTAATTTATAATTAATAAAAGCGTAAAAATACATATCTACCGAAAATAAATAACAAAAATAAATTTCTATTCCGTTAACTGTTTTTTAGCAAGTTGTATTGGACGCCATAGAAAGATCTCAAAAAACTCCAAACTAACTTAAAAATGTGTAATTTTATATCAACGACAATCGTAAATATTTTGCGATATTTGAATATTTGACGTTCAAAACAACTATTGGCGATATTTAACGGAACAGTTAACGGAATTGTACCCAAAATTATTAGTGCTTATATACTTTAACTAAACTGCTTTATCTTTATCTGGTTTTCTATAGGTTTTAAATTTAATGAATCGTAACTAAATATATAAACTACAGTTCAAAAAGTTTGCTCGATAGTTATGGAGACGGAGAGAAATCTCAAATTAGGTTCAAAATTTTTATCTGCCACTTTTAAAAATCAGGCAGCGTTTTTCATCAAACACGGATCGTCGTTTGGCAATCAGAAAAGAAAAATTCGCATCGTAATCAATAATGGTGATTACAATTTTAATGACTATATGTGAGCATTATTTTTTCAAATTTTATTTTTGATACCAGAAAAAATACTTTTCTCTCACGAAGGATGCCAAATCGCCAATGGAGAGAATCCCCGATCATTCAGAAAAGTACTGAAGAAAACGCCTTTCCTCGAAAAATTAGATTGGCGGTTTTGGTGAGGTGTTAACGATATGTTTTGGCGTTGTTTGAGGTTTTATTTTTTGATCGAAATATTATTCGTCATGAATTATTAATCATTATTATCGGAGTAAAACCAGATAAAGATCTTCGTGATTTTTTAATCGAAACCAGCAATTCAAAATTCGTTTACGTGTTTTTTTCCTCAAACCAGGCCCGATTTTTACTATTTTACTCAAAATTTAATCATTAAACCAGGTTTTGGAGATCAAGCGGGATCATTAAATCCAGAACCCAACTTACAAGTTTGGGGGCCCGGGTCAAAAGATCCATTTGGGGGCCCCTGACCTGTTTTAAAATTAAAATTTAAATTTATTTTACTTAAAATAACAAAATCAGTCATCTTTAAACCAAATGTAAACCCTGCGTAAAATTTGTTTAGTCAAAAGCTTTATAAGGTTAGTAAGTTTATTTTACACTTATTTCACATTTTCTTAGCCTTTTCAGCATTTTGGGGCCCCTTTGAAATGGGGGCCTTGGGCAAGTGCCCCGAATGCCCTCCCAGAAATCAGGCTCTGATTAAATCCAAAACCCTGCCTCAGAGTTGTAGATAAATCTGGTGCTTCAGATTGATACAGAAAATTCTCCCATTAGGAGAGGGCAGATATATTTTTAACACCTCTGAGAGAGTACTTCACTCCTTCAAAATCGGAATTACTCTTTAAATAACTAGACAGGAGTATTTTCACTCTTTGAATTTTTCACAAAGGTTTAGCTTAAACCTTCAGCCACGGCATCCTAATTATCATAATTTTTAATTGTGTTTTCATACAGCAATAGTAATTTTTTTCATTTATTGTTCTGATGATTAGGGAGTTTGATTGATTGTGAAACCCAAAATAGCATCCTCATTTTTTTTTTTCAATTTCATTTTGTCCATTAAAAAGTAAGTTTTAATAGAAATTTTGTCTCTGTATATGTAGTTTATGCTATTTCCGCATTTCACTCCTCATAATTCAATTTCACTCCTCCTAAAAAAGTCAAGGAGTATTTTTACTCCACCAAAAAAATCCTAGGAATAACACTGGGTGAGGGGGTATAAAACTCCCCTAAAAATAGAGTAAGGCAATTTGTGCACAACCCCTTCCGATATACTCTCACAAAAATAATTCCTGCATTCGAAATCACACGAGTTTCTGTAATGGCGACGAAAAAAGGACAAGAACATTCATGAGTTTTTTTCCTCCTGAGTACTTTTCGAGAGTTTTGGCACTCCACTCAAAGCAATACCTAACAATACCGTGAAAGAACCTATAATAATGGGGAAGGAAAAGTGGAACCGAGAAAAAAAATTGTCGAGAGAATCCTAAGTGATGGAACGTTGTTGTTTACTTAGGCCACAAGACGGATCGTTTGCTATAATAAAGAAAAAAGATTCCGATGTTCCCTTTCAAAGGAAAATGGTATCTCTAAGCCTAGGGTTTTATATCTTCTTGCTAGTTACATACAGTCACTCCAGAAAGTATTCGTACACCCACTAGCGGATCCAGGGGGGGGGGGCTAGGGGGTTTGAGCCCCCCCCCAAAAATGAAAAATTTTACTCTATATAATATGGAATTTTATGCAACAAAATGAGTCAAAACCATGTTATTTTAGGGTCAAATTTTCTGGGGGAGGACCCCCAGACCCCCCTTGGTGCTTGTAACTCTATTATTACAATTCTACTTTACATTAAGTTTCTCAAAACGCAAAAATTCTGCTATAACATCCACATCCGAAATTCTGATGAGGCGTACCAAAACGAGTTGAAAAAGTGTTTTTTTTTTTTACTTAAATTTTCAAAATTTTCTGGGGGAGAACCCCCAGACCCCCTTAGTACTTGTAGCAACTCTATTATTAAAACTCAATTTTATATAAAGCTTGTCAAAAAGCAAAAATTATACCATAAAATCAATGTCCGAAATTTGGATGAGGTGTACCAAAACAAGTTGAAAAAGTGTTTTTTTTTACTTAAATTTTCAGAAAGTTTCTAGGGGAGACCCCTCCTAGAGCCCCTTAGTACTTGTAACTCTATTATTACAACTTTGTTTTATATTAAGTTTGTAAAAACACAAAAATTCTACCATGAAATCTATCCGAAATCGGATGAGGCGTACCGAAACAAAACGAAAAGTGTTTTTTTTACTTAAATTTCCAAAAAAATTTTTGGGGGAGAACCCCATACCCCCCTTTTAGTGGTTGGAGCAGGATAATTCACTACCCCTTTTCTCCATATTAAGATAATTAAGAAGATACAATTGGATTATGAAAATTCTTAGCCCCCCCCCAAAACCAAATCCTGGATCCGCCACTGCGTACACCCAACAAATTTGCTCTGGTATACCTATTACGGCTAAATTCCACGTTCAAAATCCAAACAAAAATTATCCTAACATAGTACTATGTTATTCTTCATTATAATCTACCAAAAAAAGAGCAAAAAAAGATATCAGAACAGTTAGAAAAAAATAATTAAAAAATTGAAGCGATTTGAAAGCCCGAAAAAATATTCGTACGCCATAGACTTAACATGGATCCTTGCATTTCTGAAAAGCATATTTTGTTCCTAATCATAATTTAAAAGCACGTGCATGCAATTTTATTTCTGTAGGTTCATAATACCAATAGCTTTCAAATCACTTCATTTTTAAATATTTTTTTGCTCTTTTTTTTGGTAGATTATAATGAAGAATAACCTACTATTCTAGTAATATAAACAACGTTTAATCCGCAATATAAAAACATTTCAAATAACAAAGAATTGTTTCTTCCTCCTTCCTTTGATCCCCGAAACAATTGTTTGCGATTTTAAATGTTTCTATATTGTGGATTAAACGTTGTTTATATTACTAGAATTGCTATTCTCCACAAGATTTACCTGACGTTAATAACATACTATGTTAGGATAATTTTTGTTTGGATTTTGCACACGTGTAATGAGGAACTTGCATGATTTTTTTTTTATATTTTTATCCGATTCTACACGAAAAGTTAGGCTGATTAGCAAAATTTCAGGTTGATTAAGAAAGTTTTTCAATTAAAAAACCTTTTTTAAAAGTCACCTTTTTTAAAGAGCGCGAAAACACTTAAATCGAGTTGACAAGACAGTGACGTCACTGATCTGTCTCATGGGAAGAGGTCTATCGTAAGAGGTATACAGAAAGAGGTCGATCGCGCACATATATAGTGACGTCACTGTCTTGTCAACTCGATTTAAGTGTTTTCGCGCTCTTTAAAAAAGGCGACATTTAAAAAAGGTTTTTTAATTGAAAAACTTTCTTAATCAACCAGAAATTTTGCTTATCAGCTTAACTTTTCATGGAGAATCGGATAAAAATGTTAAATTAAAAGAAAAATCATGCAAGTCCCTCATTTAGCCGTAATGGGAGGTATACACTAGTGCAAAATTGTTGGGTGTACGAATATAGAGCATTTTCAATCACATGACTCGGACCTAACAACAGCCTTAGCAACAGAAGATGTTACAGTTTTTTGCCCTACAAAGGTTAACAGTTACAGAAAATGACTAGCCGTGGAATTCTCCTATTGGTGCATTTGCAATCACGTGATCCCATACCTAAAATCCGCCTTAGCAACAGATAAACAACGGCCTTAGCAACAGTTAAAAGCCCTACAGTAGATACACAGTTAAAAGAAAATAACCGGTTGTGACGTCACCTGAAAACACTCTATTTCCTAGAGTGACTGTATTTTCTATTTTTTGAACATGAATCTCGTGTTTATGGAAATTACTTACCAGTTTTTTTTCTTTTCTTTTAATTATAACTAATTTGACCGCATTAATTAGATAACTCTGAAGTTCCATTTACTAATTACCGACTCCCTTTCTATTGTATTTCCCGTTTATAATGTTATTGTATTATACTTCGTACCATATTTTATTTTGCTTTTGCACATAGTCCCATATTCTCTGTTAATTTCCTCGTGTTTATTTTATTCGGTTGTTCCCACCCTAATTATCATTAAAAATACTTCTTTCACAGTTGCCCATGCAAATGTATTTTTTATATCCCTTCATATATAATTAGATAATCACAGCAAGAGAAGTTTGCGCTGCTGATATCCCAAAATTGACCAATTATGATGATGATCAAGTAGATATCGGGACATTTTTGTTTTGTCAAGCACTTGGAATCCTAATTGACTTATCGGAAAACCGGTGTTATTGGTTTAATTTAACTTCTCAGTTTTCAAAACTATAGGAAGACATTTTTCATCAGAAATCACTGTCTAATTTGCCGATAAAAAAACAATGCTATGTGTCATCAATACGGTAAACTTCATTTCCAAATATAGTTATATGCACGTTTTGGGTCGATATACTATTATGACGAATACATCTTTGCGAATATGTGAATTAGATAATTTAAAAATTTTTACAATGATATTTTAGATCTGAACGTTCTTTTTTAATCTTTTTCAGAGGTCTTTCAAGTTTGGCCGTCAGCTCCTAAAATGTGTCTCTCGGGACCTGACTGGATGTGGATGGTATCCGGTCCGTCTTTCTTTTATTGTAAAGATGGTAAGTCTCTGAAGTATTATACGCATTAGTTAAATTTGATTTTTTATTCTCAATTTTGTGTGTCTTTAACCACTGCTTACTAGATACTTTACAGACTAGCCGAGTTTTGCATAATGATAAGCATTTGACAACTTTTCCCGCTTGGATTGCCACAAGTCCTACTTGTATCACCCAACCAATAGGATAACACACTGACAAATAAAGAAAAATAAAGGCGTGTTTTCATGACGTAAACTTCTGATTGTTAGCCATTAGTGGCTGAGTTGAATTTTTGAATCATTAAGTCCCGCCTTCAACTCTGTGGATTTGCTTTGCCAGTTTGTCAAGTATTGCCATCTGGATTTTTAATGATTTCCGTATCTCGTCTTGCGTGTATAGTATCTAGTAAGCCGTGCTTAAACAAAGCATGACTCCTACCTTTCCAAACAACAATTTACCCAATTTTAATTCGCACAAATAGAACATTGGTTTTTGCAAATGGGCGGGTACTGAATCTAAGATCCTGACACACTGAATTGCCTTGTACCTATTTAGCGTTCACCTGTGGACCGGAGCCACATAGGTGAGGTACTGCTACCCACGCCACACATACACGCTCGCACAACCCTTTTAAATAAAGAGTTTGAATCTAACTCCGAATAACTATACTAGTAACTGAGGGGATTTCAAACTATATGGATTTTGATTTAGATGTATTTATTTTCTTCTTCTTACTAATTCCCATATCCAGCAGAGCTAGATAAAGTCCATGAATTCTTTCACCTTCAGTAAATCCAGGACCGGTACAAAGGGTCCATTAAATAGATCCTGATCAAGAGGCCCAGGCAAACGCTTTTTTTCCAGCATACGCTTTGGAAAGAAAATTTCACCAGAACTAATAAATTCTAACACTCTTTTCAAAATATATTTTAATCTAAATCCACTTAGATTGAAATATTTACTTGTAACGTTGTAACGCGAACTTTTCAAAAAGTATATTCACACACGAACGTTTACAAAAATTATATTATTACATTACACTCTCTCTTAGTAATAACCAGGGGTGCAAAAATTTTTTAACTTCTAACATTTCCCTTAATCCAAATAAAATTTCACCAAATTTTAACAATTTGTTATCAGCTTACTACATAAATTCTGGATATTGTATAGGTACCAAAACATTTTGTAATATGCAAGTCATATTTAAAAACTTATAGACCCATGCCTAGATTTAATTAATCTAATTGCAATACCTAATATTTATTAACAAACGCACAATTTTAATTTTGCTTTATTCCAACGGTGGACAACCTCCGGCCCGCGGGCCGGATCCGGCCCGCCACGTCATTTGGTCCGGCCCGCGGAACATTTTAAAAATTGTACTCAAAAATCACATATTATTCTAGTCCATATTTTTGCAACTTTAACACAATTTTTGTTTCTAATCAAAATATTAATCTATTGTAGATTAATGTAACTAACTTTATAATTATTGTATGTAATATTATTTCCCCCAGCCCCCCAGCCCAAACCCCCCAGCAGTACCAAAAGAGGACCTTGAGTGATACTTTTAAGAAAATTCCCAAAATTTTGACTTTTTTTTCAAAATATAAATATGATGGTCTGAAGAAGTCCCCCCCCATTGGAGCCATGCTGGATCCGCGCCTGGTCCAGATTAATGTAACTTCATTATAATTATTTTATGTAATCTAGATATTGTACAAGTCCAGATTAATTTTTAACTTTAGAATTAAACTTTATAAATATATATAATAAAAGGCCTTATTTTTTACTTAAAGAATATTACCTGTGGCCCTCCATGACATTATAATCTTTGAGTCCGGCCCGCGGATTCGAAAAGGTTGCACATACCTGCTTTATTCAGTAGTTCTTAAAGCAGTGAAACATTTAAGTACATTTTAGTATCCAGAACACTGCGATTATAATGATAAAAAGGGGTACGATTAAATAAAAGGGAGTATCACCTAATGAAGTTACCCTGTTTAAATGTACCGGCAGACGTTTTGAAAGACCTTTTCTAATCTTATGCAACAATATTCCAGACATTATCAGAGATGCTATGCATGACAGTGAACTAAGTCCTAAGATACTGTGGCGACCATACTCACCACTAGAAACTTAAAAAAAAATTAAAATGAATACTTGTTGAAAAATATTTAGTGTTATGATTTTCATCAGTTGAATTTTAAAACGCCCTTGTGTTAGGAATCACAATGGGAGGTATAGTAGAAAGCTAATTAACATATTTTATGCTGCCTTAATCTTACAATTGATGATGCTCTATCGCATCCTATTCTGCTTTTAGATTTTCAGGACATCCATGGGATCATGGATTTGGTCGTATAGTTTTATACTAGACTGCAACGTTACTTGGCCCTGGAGAATAAGTAATTCCCAGCGCGGTGTCTGATTTTTGAGTGAAAATTAGAAAGTTAATTCAGAAATATGATTAGTTTGTTAAACCACGGCTTACTAGATACTTATACAGGCTAGTCGAGTACGGAAATCATTGCAAATCCAGATGGCAATACTGGACCAACTGGCAAAGCATATCCACAGTGTTGAAGGCGGTGGGTGATATAGGTAGGTCTTGTAGCGCTCCAAGCGGGAAAAGTTGTCAAATGGTTTTCATTGTTTAAAACTCGGCTAGCCTGTATAAGTATCTAGTAAGCCGTGGTTAAACCCATGTATACGTAGCGTGTTTTTATCACGAATTGCGTACCGAAACTCCTCCTAGCAACCCAACAGGCTTTCTGTTTACGCAGTTTTTCCTTACACGTAGTGACGTCATAGGGTCAGGAAACGTTGCAGTCTAGTATAGAGCACTTCGGGGGAGTAGCACCAACAACAAAAAATTCAAATGCTCTATAAAATCCAACTGTAACAGGTTATATCGGAGTGTACTTTTAAATTGAACGACTTTCGGGATTGGCCAATCGCAAGACTACGTTCTCTATAATACAAAATTTGAGATAGGCATGAATATGGGTTTCTCTATGAATCCTTTCATTCAATAGATCCCAACTGTTCCAACCAAGGACCACAGGGTCCGCGAAAGGATTCAGTTGCACGCATAAAATAGTGTCATAAAATAGTTTTTTACAGTACTAGTGTTTCTTTTTAGTACAAGGTGCAGGGAATGTAATTGCGTGGTAATGGCTATTAGCTGCTGAATTTGTTCGTGTTTCAGTCATGACTAATTTCTTATCGCTGTTTTACAACAGAATAAAATCTATCCTACCAAACCTTCTAACCTAATCTGTTTCATTTCCAATAAGAAAAATGAATGAAAAATATTTAGAAGGTAAAAAGGTCGTATTGAAATAAGCCAAAAAAAAAAATACAAGAAGTGTTTTATGATTAGGCTAAGCGCGCACTAGAGACTTAGGTCACGGCGACTATTATCACTAGTATCAATACTGTCACTTGAAAGCAATGGATCTCCATGAAGAAATTCTTGCCAATCGGCCAAGAGTATCGTTGCCTAATGCGCGCTCTCCAACTTGTTGCAATAGCCTTAGACATGGTGACAAATATGTCTCAGTCACCGTGAGAAAAGTCTCTAGTGCGTTCTTAGCCTTAGTATGATAATTTAGAGATTTGATGAAAAACAAGAAAAAGCTACAATGCAATGTCCTATTTAAGATTTGTAATAGGAAATGTATTATCTGCATGATATTGGTACACGTGTCATGAACAGATTATATGGCTCTTCAGCCACCCGAAAATTACATGAACCACAAAGAGATTAATTAAATTTCCATAATTTATGAAAACTTCTTTCACCGTTTCGATTTTGACCCCTTTAATTTTATGAAAAAGAAGTGACAAAAAGGCATTTCTGAAGTTAATTGACGAAAATAACTCCGTTTTTGATGAGCAAAGTTTTAGGGATCTCATCCTCCAAAACTACAAAATAACAGAACAAGATATCATCATCAATCATCAGTATTGATGCCTATTGCAAAATCTGAATAAGAAAGATAAAGACCTCAATGGTGTTCATTTTGGTTTTGCTCAAAATTGAAAGAAAAGAACAAAACCGAATATTCCATTGCAAAAAAAAAATCACCAAAAAAAATTTATTACTTGTTTTTTGTTGAATTTTGAAAAGTGTTTCGATTCACCCTGCAGATAGGGGTGATTTGGAACATTTATCTTTGCACAACATTGAAAGAAAAGAACTATACTCGACAGCAGCGTTTCCTGACCCTATGACGTCACTACGTGGAAGCAGAAACTGCGTAAGCAGAAAGGATGTAATAGGAGTTTCGGTACTCAAATCGTGATAAAAAAACGCTTTTTTATGTTACGGGTAAAGTGATAAAACAAGCATTAATTATAATGCCCGAAGTGGAAGCGGGCAATGCGATAAATTCAATGACATTTATCAATGAGTGTTTATCACTTTGCCCGAAATACGCGGGCATTATTAATAATGCCCGGATTTATCACATTGCCCGTAACATATACTTATACAAGCAGGATTTAAGAAAATCATATTTTTAAATTGACGTTCTTCATTTCACTCAAAATCAGCGTTCGAAATTGGGGTATTTTGCTGGTCCGGGACAACTAAAAAACGGCTCGGACCAGTGGAATCAGAAAATCACTGGTCCGCCGGACCAGTGTGTGTGTGGTGAAAAAATATCCCACCCTCCAGTTCTAGCAGAGGATAGGTGGGCCCCCGGCGAAAAAGAAAAATATTATTGAATGTGTACTAATTTTTAACATTACTATTTGGTCCTCGTACGTACATTCAATGCAATAGTTACTTTATAATAATATTTAAACCGGTCCTTTTTAACTTGTCGGACCAGTGATTTTTGTTGCGGACCAGTAAGATTGGAAAAGCACTGGTCCGCAGGACCAGTGGGTTTTTTCCCCAATTTCTACCGCTACTCAAAATTCAAACACCGCACCGGGAACTACTTTGTTAGTGACGTCATAGGGTCAGGAAACGTTGCTGTCGAGTATACTATAAACCGAATATTCCGATAAAAAACTTGGGAAAAAAAGTGTGTTTTTTTTTTCATTTCTTATTTGATAGGTGTTCCTATTCACCCAATTTTACGATACTCAACACTGTACTCTCGGTAGACTTATACCGTTTTCTTCCGGAGCATTTCGCCATTTATGAAAGTATTCGCTTTAAAGCCAGACGTACTATTTGATTAAGCGTTTTGGCGCTCTCCTGGACAATGGGATTAGTTAACCCTACTACTTCACGAAAACCTTTTAGCAGCTGGGATTGTTCGAGAGCGAAGGGACGACTGGCTACAAACGACATTTGTCATCGAAGAGGGTTTTCTTGGATGGAGTTTAATTGCGTTAAATGTGGCATTGTTTTGTTAACGTCTTTTTGTATTCCGTCATTGTAATCTCGTTTATGTTTGGCCCCAGACTACGTTTCTTGATTGTGGAGTTTCTGGCATTTGTGATATTGATGCGCAAACTATTTTTCATCTATGTAGTAGACTTTCATGTTATCAGAGGTTATTGGCAACAGTCAGTCACCACTTAAAAGTTCAAAAAAAATATATTCATTATAAACACAATTCGGCAGAAATTAAAGCAATTTAATACTATTTTCTAAGAAACCCCCTGAAGTTAGTATTGTATTGCTTTTCTTCATAATAGTTACACACCTATCTCTATAGTTACACCTCCACGAGGAAAGCTATTGACGTCGTTCAGTAATGTTGGGACGTTGTAAATAAAACGGACTAATCCACTCCATTTTTCTTTTCTTTTTTTTGGGGGGGGGGGGTAATACATAAACGCTAAAAAAACGTAGTGTTCAGAATCTGTGTGGCTATCATTTTTTTAGCTTTGTGCTTCTTTTCAAAGTTTTGTATTTCTGTAAAAGATTTTTCTCCGTGGCGGTTATACTCGACAGCAACGATTTCTGAAACCAGTACGTCACTACACGGAAAAAGAAAATGGGTAAACACAACGGCTGTTGGGTTGATAGGAGGAGTTACGGACGCAAATCGTGATAAAAAACACTATATACAGGGTGTCCCACGAAAAGTGGCCCAACCCCTATAACTTTTGAACCCCTACAGATATAGTCATGAAAGTGGGGTCTAGATATAGTAAAATGACCATGCCCTATCCGATGAGACAACTTTCGACGCCCTCTAGCGGAAACTTTAGGAGTTATAATTTTTATTTTAAAAACTATGTGAGGTATGTGGAAAAAGTCAATGACTAAGTTGTAGAGCAGCATCGATTCATTATAAATCGACGCCTCCACCACAAAAATGCCTACAATAAAACTCATTAAACGCCCGTTTATTTAATTGTGATTTGGAACACTCAACCTCACGAAACGCTTAAACCGTTTGCTTGTTTATTTGAGGTCTCGAACACTTAACCTCACGAAATGCTTTTGCATGTAGTAACTTGGTGCTTGAAACGCTCTGTCTTGTTGGATATACTAATTAAGAGGCTATTGAATTTTGGGTATTATTGTTTAATTAAGCGTAATTGTGTGTGAGGTGTAAAATGTGCAACTCGATATTCAATCTAGAGTCCAAATATGCATTTTCGCGGACGGGAAGCACATACAGCATCAGCGGTAAATATAAAAAGTTTATTTTCATGAGGTTAAGTGTTCGAGACCTCAAATAAACAAGAAAGCGTTTTAAGCGCTTCTTGAGGTTGAGTGTTCCAAATCACAATTAAATAAACGGGCGTTTAATGAGTTTTATTGTAGGCATTTTTGTGGTGGAAGTGTCGATTTATAATGAATCGATGCTGCTCTACAACTTAGTCACTGACTTTTTCCACATACCTCACATAGTTTTTAAAATAAAAATTATAACTCCTAAAGTTTCCACTAGAGGGCGTCTAAAGTTGTCTCATCGGATAGGGCATGGTCACTTTACTATACCTAGACCCCACTTTCATGACTATATCGGTAGGGGTTCAAAAATTATAGGGGTTGGGCCACTTTTCGTGGGACACCCTGTATAAGGATTTAACAAAATAATCATATTATTTTAAAATTGACGTTCTTCATTTCACTCAAAATTCAGACACCGCGATGGGAACTACTTCGTTTGTTTGTCAACTAACGTTGCTGTCTAGCATAGACTATATATTCTCTATTAATTTTCTCAGTTTCGTTTAGCCTCCTCCCTTACTTCATTAAAATATACAGGGTGTTTCAAAAGTCCGTTTCATGTCTTCTATTTGATATTAAGGTCATGGAAGTAAGGTTTAACACTTGGTAAGTGACCATGTTGAATCCATTGAGATTACTTACACCGCCCCTACCGGTGAAATAAGGAGGAAATAAGTAATTAAAAAACTATAGGATATAGTACAAAAATTTCAAAGAGGTTGTCAATCCATGTCAAGTGATCCAAAGTTGGTCACTCGACCATTTTAAAATCCAATTATTTTTTGTGTGTTGATTCTTATATTATTAGAGAGTTAAAAAATACTAGTTTTAAAATTTATCTTTATTTCAATTTTTATAGCAGCCATCGACGTTCTAAGAAAAAGGCTGATTTTTGCGTTTGTAAGGGTTTACGTTAACTTGTACTACTCCTAACGGGTTTAACTTTAATTCATGCTACAAAAGTAATTTTACAAAGGAGACTATACATCCTTCATGAGCCATCAGCCTGATATTTTATTCTTTTTTTTGTAGTTATAGACCCTATGGATCCCCTGGAAAATATTTAATACCTTCCTATAAAATTAAATACTTACTACAGTTTTAAAATATTAAGACTAGATATACTAGATTGCAACGTAACTTGAATTTGGAGAGAAATTAAGGACTTCAATGTAGAAATATGATTAGTTTGTCAAACATCTTTTTAGCACGATTTCCGTACCGAATCTTTTCCTAGCAACCCAAAAGACTTCCTGTTTATTTTGTTTTTCCTTCCGAGTAGTGACGTCAAAGGGGACTAAAAGAACCGGTTTGGAGAGAGCAGTGTTGAAAAAATATCTCAAATTTCCTATTGTTTTTATACTGGGTATGTTTATTGCTAACTATTTAAGTGTTGAGCGTGTTCTCAGCAACTTAAGCATGTATAATATTTTAACCACATGCAAATTCCAAGCCTGGTATCGTTGTTACGGGTGTGAATATTCCAAATTTAATTAATAAATCAGTTTTACAAGCATCTGAGAATTATAATTTCAGCCATGATTTTTCTGCGCACATTTAATAATAAATGAGCAAAACTTCGTAAAAATTGAAAATGTTAAGTTACGGGCAATGTGATAAATCCAGGCTATATCAATAATATCCGGTTTGCCCGTAACTTTATTACTCCTGTGTAACCCCCACGGCTGTAATCTATTGGTTACTGACTCCAACCACTTTTCTCTTCATGGAAAAATAAAAGATCCTCCGGAAAAATCCTTTTCTCCACTAGACACACCTGCTGTCGATCACCTGTTTCTCTACTACCTTCCTCAGGTGTTTGCACGTGTGGAGTGGAATACCTCTTCATTCGTACATACGTCATCTGTGTTTTGGACTGATGGAACACGTTTTGGGATTTTTATTGGTCACACGACGTTGCTCGAGGCTGCGGATTCAAATCGGTTGTGGTACGCGTACCCTTTTGCAGGGCCGTAACAAGACTTTTGTTTCGGGAGGGGTTTTGGGCCAAACATTTTTTCCTTAGGCTGCGGTCAGCAAGAAAATCAGTATGGTATCTGTTCAAAAAATCTGCAGTATCTGGTTATCGGACAATAGGAAAACCGCAATCAACCCCTTCAATGGTCCCTCCAACAAAAGACAGCCCTCGGGGAGGAGCGAGAAGTCACTATCGGGTGTCTGCTAATTGACTGGGGGAGGTGACTTCGGACTCCTTCGCTATTGTTGGAGGGGTCATGAATGGGGAGATAGGGCAGATTTTTTGAAGAGATACCGCAGATTTTTTGAAGAGATACCATAGGTTTTTTGGCTGACCGTGCCCTTACTACGTGACCCATTTTTTACTATTTTTGACCCCCCTCCCCCCTTAGTGACCACCCGTAGTATTTGCCAAGATCCCCCTCTAGTTTTCACGTAGTAACTCATAAATACGGTTTTCAATCATTGTTTGCAAACAGAAAGTTTAAAAAAAAATAATTTGTCCAAGAGTATCCGCATACTTATAGTAAGAAGTGGAAAATGTATTAAGATATGTAAAATGTATATGTGTACATGTAAAAGATATTGTAACAGGAACTTAATTTACAAAAACAAACCTCCCCGCTGTGTCCAAGTGTGGTATTTTGAAGACCTCCTTCCCCCCTGAACGGGAACGGGTCACGACGTAGTATGGGCACGTTCCCTTACGAGTACTTTTTTAAGTTAAGTTTTATATGAATCGCACATTTTATATTAATTTTAGTGAACTTACTTTCAAAATTTTATAAACTATGTGAATTTCAAGTAAAATTGGAAGGTCTGGGGTCCTTCCCCAGAAAAAAGTTTGGAAATTTCCCCCTCAAAATAGTGTTTTAGCTCATTTGAGGCGTTTGAAGCAAACACTAGATGTCCATTACTTTCGTAATATATTAATGTCTGAGGAATGTTTTTGGGAATTAGTAGCTGTTCGATTTTTTTGAACTTTTTAAAGGACCACAAAAAGTGTAAAAGCAATCCGCATACGGTTCGAATCTTGGAACAATATGGGACGAGTTTGAAATCTCTCGTTTCGTGAGCTTTTTCAACCGTTTCCGAATCATTCTCGTTTCTTCTACGTGTTTGTCTTTCAGAATACGGCCTTTAATACAATAATTTTATGTGCTTGTTAAAATAGAAATGCTACACCTTTTTTGTCACGGTTGATATTTATGCCAAGAATAACTATACCACAACGACTATTTCAATTTTTCGAATAATATGGCGTCATATCCTTAAAAAACTTAATAACTTCATTCCACGGTGCGCGCATACATGCACAAGGTGTATTTTTAACAACTCCGTTTTCAAATATACCCAAACAACCATGTTCACGTTTTCCGTAAACCTTTTATAAGCGTAAACCGAAGTGGACGTCATGCCTTTTTCTGTCGGGATTTTCTCAAAAATTTTGGGCCCAAAAGTTATAGCCCTTTTAAACAGAGTTTTATGTATACTCCACCTAATGAATCTGGTCGTGCACAGTTTGGAAGTCTTATAGAAACACCCTGTGTACTACCTACTTCAGAACTAGAGAGAGTTCATGCGATTTTTTTTAATCACCAGTAAGTAAGTTTAATCAAATATTTATTTATATGCTTATTTATTGATAATGTTGATTATGTCGAAATGCTTTTATTATTTGGCGTTAATTAAAACGTGGCATGTGTCCACTTATAATATTTCGAGAATAATTAATGATTACCAATCGGTTAAGTTAAAAAATTTGCATTACCTATACATTTTATTGAAAGGTTTTAAGGAATAACTAAACTAGTATTTAAATTTGGTAAGATATAATCGTTTGAGAATTTTGAGCCCTGAAACTGGATTAAACAGCATCCATTGATTTAAATCTTTCACGACACAAAAGCAAACCTAAATTATTCATCGTATTAGAAAAGCAAGCATACACTATTTTTGAAATAAGTTCTTTAATAAGCAACCTTATGTATATCTTCGGATATGCATTCGCTCTTTGATAAGTCACAAAAAAGTAGAGAACATATCGTTTAAAGCTCAATATTTCATAACTCTGTTTTTGTCCGTTCAGAATTTTACGTCGTATCGGCTGATTTATGATTCTGAATCTTGAAGGCTTCAGAACCTTTTTAAAAATTTAATGATCGATAGAAAATGTTAATGACTACAGATCTTTAAAAGGATGGAAATTAATGATCAACTTTCAAAAAAAGCTTTAAAAGCTTGTTGCTATTTTTATACGCGATATTTTAACAAGGTTTATTTTGTTATTCTTTTGACTTTATGCGGACATATTTCAATGTAAATTGAAAGCAACTTGTATAATTTTAGTTTTCAACTGTGTTCTAATAATAGAAGAAAATGTCCAAGGCTGGCGTCAACAAAGCTGTAACTTGGTGCCGTTTAGTATTATTTGGAAATATTTTTAAGGCCTTAATAATAATTTATGATGATTTTAACACATTGCAGTAGGAGAAACTTAAGACGACAAATCATTAGTTGTTGTTTTTTATCCTGGTGTAATAACATGTTTGGTTCGTCGCCAAGTAAACAATCTTTATTTGTTGGGAAGGTTTTTTTTCCTTTTACATAGCTGTAAATTCTCATGTTTACTTTTTAGAATTTTCTAGTTTAAGTAACACAGTTGCAATTCTTTGAATCCAGAATCAAATGAAAACATAGTAAAAAGTACTACTTATGAATACACTTTCCGGGATTGTTTGTGGTAGCTTTAGGCAATTTAATCGATATGTTTGGCCCTCTGCTTGGAAAGGCATTCTTAGTGGCTAAAAAAACGTCAATAACTACTTGTAAATAGACTACTTAAAAAATATAACAATCAAATAATGAGTGAACTCTCCAAGTGAAAACGAGGTATGGAAACTATAATTGTAACTTTTCATATCTCGTTTTCACTTTGGAGCGTTAATGTATTATTTGATTGTTTATTTGCAATTAGTTGCGAAACAGAGAAACAGAGGGTGAAACGTATGGTATCAAATATCCTAAAGCCAAGACCAACAATATTCCGGAATATAAATAAATAGTAACTGTTCAGACCGTGGATGCTTCCCTTTCCTTATTTTATAGTAGAAAATATTTTGGTAACATTTTTATGGGTTAACTATAAAACTGTGAAGCGTTACCATATCTAGATATTGGTTGTCATATAAAATAAGATCAAGACAGGAAGGAGCAACCGATGTCACTATGTGAGAAGAATAACTTGATGGATCTGTTTTCCCAAAAGTAGGCATTATGCCAAAGGCGGATACATGGCTCTAAACAAAACTCTATTAATGCATGCCTGGTTTTCTTCAAAAAATGAAACTTTTCAGAACAAAATGTCGTTTAACACGTTCTTTAAGTAACGTTAACGTGTTTTAGAGAATAGAAAAAAAAAATGGTTCTTGTGGCAAAAAAGATGCGAGCCTCAGGGAGATACCGATACGAAGCAATACGAAGGTTATACGACTCAAAAGTGTTCATACTTAAAAAGCTTTTTATTATTTATACCCCATATAAATAATCTGACTCTTTTAGTGGTGAGTAAATTCGCCATACTCAAAAATTTCCACCAAACTTCTGTCTTTCTTAACAAAATATGAAGATCTACTCGTATCTGTGTAGAAAAATTTAAAATAAGAACTTTTAATTATGGATACTCTGTCTTACAGTTACGAAACATTAAAGTTTCGCGTAGTCATGCCTCATAAAATGAATATATTATGCATTCCTCGCTATATATATAATATCATTGCCGTATTAGGAATAATTCGACAATTTCTTAGAAACGTCATCATCTTGTACATGTTTTTAAGTTCCTCATTAATGCTACCTCATCGTTTTACAGATAAAGTAAATTGCACTTCTGCCTTAATGTGTACAGCACCTCGCAATGATTATTAAGCAAATGTTTCGGCCCGCGTCTTATATGAATGACTAGTAATTTTACGGGTTTAATTCTCCAAGAATTACCCAGGGACGTTAATTTAATTAGAAATCGATGTTGAAAATTACTTCGAAGATGAGGGTGCAAATGAATACCTGGGTAACGGTTGTTTTAGTCTAGTGGGGAAGCGTAAATTATAATGTTCGGTGTATTCTTTGAAACATGCATTTTTTGAATACTTATCTTGATGTCAAAAAAAGGTTAAAATGTAACGAAGATTTGGGTCTATTAATAAGTACTGAACTATATATCATTTAACCCTCAAATGCAAAGCAATTAATGGAAATACTCAGGGATTGAAATTAATAATTATGGAGACGTAGAAAAAACTCAAAATCGGAGCAAAATCCTTTATTGCTACTTTTAAAGTGTATTTATATTTTAGTAACATGTCTTTTAAAAGATAACGACAGCTGTTATTTATCTGTACTAATAAGTAAACCAACGACAATATTCGTTCTGTAAGCCCGTTTAGAATTAGCATACGATTTAAAAGTTCAGCCCGTTTAGAATTAGCATAAGATCCAAAACTTACAGACTAAGTTACCAGTATTTTAGTAAATGTTTTAAATTCTTAACATTATAACTATAAGTCTTAATAATAAAGTTTTTTTCTTACATGCACATGTTAAAATGAGGGCAATGTGATAAATACTCATTGATATACGGCATTGAATTCATAACATTGCCCACCACCACTTCGGGCACTATTAATAATACCCGGTTTATCAAATTGCCCGTAACATTTATACCTGGGATTAGAACTGATAATTATGGAGACGGAGAAAAAACTAAACATCGGATCAATATTCTTATTTCTCACTTTTAAAAAATCAGGCAGCATTTTTCATCAAACCCTGATCATCGAATGGAACGACAATTTTTAACTGCGCGCAGCTTTTTTTAAAAAATAACGAGTCATGTCACGTGCATGTCATACAATTTTTATCTGCACAAAGATTCAATTGTAATAGAGTGTTTTCAGGTGACGTCACAGCCGGTTATTTTCTTTTAACTGTGTACCTTCTGTAGGGCTTTTAACTGTTGCTAAGGCCGTTGTTTATCTGTTGCTAAGGCGGTTTTTAGGTATGGAATCACGTGATTGCAAATGCTTCAATAGAAGAATTCCACGGCTAGTCATTTTCTGTAACTGTTAACCTCTGTAGGGCAAAAAACTGTAACATTTCTGCCGTTGTTAGGTCCGAGTCATGTGATTGAAAATGCTCTATTTTAAATTAATGAATCGGTTTAGTACATTTTGATTTTTGACAATGAGTACATTTTGATTTTAATTAAAAAAAAAGTGATTTTTTTAAACTGGACATTTGAAAATTTAAAACTTTATTTTAGGCTCCAAACTTAACATAGGTTTTTCATGCTTCATTAATTTAAAGATTGCATTTGTAAAATAAATTGTGTGAAAATAATAATTATTTCTTTCAAAAAGCTGAACGCAGTAAAAACTTGTGCTAAAAATTACCAAGTTCCATAGCGTATTTGTTCAAAAATGTATTAACTCAATTTTTTTTGTTGACCATTTTTCCAATGAAACAGTGACTGATTAGGGGCTGTTCAAAATCAAATATTAAGTAATCACCTACCGAGGGGGAGTTGGTTTGCTCTTTGCTTATTTTTCCTGACAAAGGGGGAGGGGGTAAGCGAGATGCTTACGTAAGATGTCACAAACACTGGATTTTAAAAAATCTTTTGTTTCTTGCTTATATAATTCCATAATTCAACGAAAAATAAATTTCATTTTAAAATTTTTATTTTGTGTAAAAAGAACTAAGAGAGGAGGGGGTAGGGCAGTTTTTTTTTTTTTTACATAATTATAAGGGAACGTTCCCATACTACGTTACACGTTCAGGGGGATGAAGGTCTTCAAAATACCCCGTTTGGTCACAGGGGGAGGGTTTGGGCTTCGGGTTCGTCACGTAGTCAAACAATAAACGTGAATAAAAGAAAAATAGACTGGTTTTTGTGAATTAAGTTCCTGTTGCAGTAACTTTTACATAAGTTTTTTCTTCTTGATAATATATTTTCCACTTGTTACTATAAGCATGCACGCACTCTTGGCGTCACGCGGCAAGCGCTGTAATTATAAAGACAAATAAATTTTTTTCTAATTTTCTGTTTGTAAAAAATGATTGAAAACCGTATTTATGAATTACTACGTGAAAACTAGAGGGGGGTCTTGGAAAATACTGCGGGTCACCAAGGGGGGTCAAAAATAGTAGTAAAACATGGGTAACGTAGTATGGGTTCGTTCCCTTAGGGGGTTGTAGTTCGCTTATCTTTTCTGACTAGAGGGAAGGGGGTCAAAAATGACCAAAAACATGTTAACGTAATATTTGAACGGCCCCTTAACCATATCCCAAAAAACCCTGTTCAAATTATTATCAATACCTAAAACTATTACCACTTTTGAGATGCACGTATTTTGGTTCCATTTTCAAAGTTAAAAAGGTACATGACATGAACCCTTAAGCGGAGTCGATTGTAATATTTGATGTATAATTCTCAAACAGCGCAATGACCCACTACAGCGGGTATCCTTTTTTCTATCGACAGAAAGAGATCAAATTTATCCAGAGTGATGTATCGTCAGAAGAGAACGAAACCGATTAGAGTTGAAACCGTTCGAAATCGGCCGTTGGTGATTTGTGCCGCCTTCGCCCTTGCCCGAGTGTCCGGCATTGATTTTGTCGCCGGAAAGTGCAAACATCAGAACACCGTCGGGCGCCTAAGAACAATGGGCGAGGGATCTGACGGCGAGAGTACTAAGCTCTGTCAAGGGTAATAAATTGTTAAAATAATTGTAAGAGTAAAGACAAGGGCATGTTTTAGACCCAAAAATCTAGTAATATTAAAGAACCCCTCTATTTGGAGTTTTGGTTCTTATCAATTGAATTTGCATTGTTGCTGTTGGACTACTATTATGTTAATTGATGAAAATCAAATATATTTCTTTTAAGTTTAAATATAAAAGTGGTGGCTATTCTATGAATTTGCAAGGTAATGTCCATTAATTAACTGAGTCGTTTTACCAAATTTTGGACCCTTCCCTCCCTATTGGTGGGATTTAAAGTTTAACAGAATTTCTGTTAAAAAAACAACCATTTTTTTTCGTGTAGATGACAGCTCATCTTGTAGTAGACAGAAAAGTACTTTACCATACCTTTTATTGTTATACAGCAATTCAAAAGCAGGACACATTTAAGATATCTCTAAATATAATTTAAAATAAATTTGAATTGAAAGTAGGTTCTTGTACTTTCTAACCTGGTTCTTGCACCAAATTCCTCAATTTTACTTCACCTTTCTTTTTTCTTAGGAATTTTGTTTATTCTTATCAGAATTTAAAGTTCCTGATTGTGCTAACTTCAGGCCGAAAGCGCTACATTACGCTAAATTATACTTTTACTTCTAGTTGCAGTTACGTAAGCTTGACATATTTGGTATGAGCTGTGCTACAAGGAGTGATGGATCCGCGCCTCGGTAGGATAGATAATTTAAAGCGGGAGATTTTGAACAATTTTGAATGATTAAAGTTATATTTGCGAGTTATGGAATGAAACTCATCAATTATCACTGGTCAACACTCATTTTGGTGGCTGGAATATTAAAGCTGATTTTGTATATATTTGACCTCCTGATTACGAATATGGCATCCATTTTTGCTCATCAGCTCTAGTTTTTGATATATTTCACAATTAAGTTTTTAAGACTTTTGCTCTACCTTTTATACAATATGGCGATATAAAGATGTCTTAAAATATAAAAAACCAAACTCTCTAAGGCTTTTCCTATTCCATAGGGTCCCAATAGATAGTGTATACAGTTTCATTCCCCTGAGTTAGTTTTAAGGGGTACCTATAGGGCCCTAAAGTTGAAAAAAAGTGGAAAAAATTGTCTTTTTTTCAGAATTTTTTAAAAAATATTTTTGAGTTTTCACATGTGTTAAAACTGGGTAATATATGTTATTTAGAACTTATTTAGACAGGATAAAATAATTTTTACTTTTTAAGTGCACCGGAAAAGACCTATTTTCTAATTTTAAGGAGAGAAGTAGGGTCATTTCGCTCAAAAACGCTCAATACCAATAATGGTGGTTGAAACGAATAATTTTCGAATTTTTCAGAAGTAAGTTCTCAAAAAAGATGTCCTTTGATGTAAAACTAAAAATTTCATATGATAAAGATCAGTGAGTTAGTTTATTGAACGTAAATATCGCCTCTCCAGAAAGAGCAGAGCGTGCGAAGTTTGGCTCGCTTCAGACAAGTCTACTCTACTATCTCTACGGATTAAACTATGCCAAATGGGAAAGTTTCAGGGATGTCGCTCCAATTAATCTACCTGAATAACTTCTAAAACACATATTAGTCAATTTTATCCAATTAGCAAATTAAAAAATGCCTTTTTTTTAAATAATTTTTTTCCAATTTTTTTCAAATTGTAGGGCATGAAAGCTCGGGAGCAGCTTCTATTGTTTTACTCATCTTTATCAAATGAAATTTCAGTTTTACTTCAAAGGACATCTTTTTTGAGGACTTACGTCTGAAAAATTCGGAATTTATTCGTTTCAACCATCATTATTGGTATTAAGCGTTTTTGAGCGAAATGACCCTACTTCTCGCCTAAAAATTAGAAAATTGGTCTTTTCCGGTGTACTTAAAAAGTAAAAATTATTTTATTCTGTCTAAATAAGTTCTAAATAACATATATTACCCAGTTTTATCACATTTGAAAACTCAAAAATATTTTTTAAAAAATTCTGAAAAAAAAGACAATTTTTTCCACTTTTTTTCAACTTTAGGGCCCTATAGGTACCCCTTAGAACTATCTCAGGGGGATGAAACTGTATACACTATCTATTGGGACCCTAAGGAATAGAAAAAGCCTTAGAGAGTTTGGTTTTTTATATTTTAAGACATCTTTATATCACCATATTGTATTAAAGGTAGAGCAAAAGTCTTAAAAACTTTATAGTGAAATATATCAAAAACTAGAGCTGATGAGCAAAAATGGATGCCATATTCTTAATCAGGAGGTCAAATATATACAAAATCAGCTTTAATATTCCAGCCACCAAAAAAAAAGTTTTTTTTTGTAGACCAGTGTTATTACTACAAAAATTTAAATCTCAAAAGAAGTTATAACACTATACCGTATGATCTCGTACTTCATTAATACATTTTTGGACCAAAACCTATCCAATAACTTAAGTTGTACTTCGCACCTTAAGTTGCACTACATTTTTTTCATGTATAAAAAAATCTGTGGTGGCAAATAATCTGAATTGATTTATATGAGATGAGAAGTTTAAGAAAAATGGCCATTTGAATCGCTGCGAATCGAACTTTTGCTACTGTGGTACGCACGCATAGAAATTAATGTTACAGTGAAATGTTTTACCTTTCTTTTTCTGAAAGACTTTTTAAAATACGTCATAATGCGTCTTAAGCAACGATATACTTTTCAAACTGAGGTATTATGTACAGTAATAAAATTTACATTTGAATTATACATCGTTATATTAACAATAAATACAAAAAGTAAGAAAATTGGTGATTGGTTCTGTAGAATTTTTATACTACTATACATGTATTACTTTTGACATCAAGCAACTTTATACAACAGCGATGTTATTACGAGAAGTTCAAGAATATATTACATTTGATCCTGCGTAACAACCCTAAACTACGATGAAACTATAACCAATAGTTAACTGAAGTTGTAATGCATCCTTTAATGACTAAAACTTTGCATAGTGCAGTAGAGGAAATGTGCGATACATTAATTACAAACTTCTGTTGGTATAACTAATGAATTTAAAGAGCACTATTAACTTAGTGAATTGCTATTTCAATTATTCTAGGGACATGAAATTAATATTATCAGTACCAGAGGTTTCCAAAGCAGATTCTGGACATCATAATAAAGCTTGAGGGTTGCCAGGAGAATAGAGAATATATATTTTGGATGTTAGATTTTCAGGCATTTTGAAAGAACTCTTGTTCTTTATTTTAAATCTGAAACCTACGATGATATCTTTTGTGACTTCAAAACTTCAAATCTGTGTTGGATTTTAACCACAATTTCTTTTATTTATTGCGAATGTGGATCTACCATTTTAATGTGGGTTATATTTATAGAAGGAAATATTTAGACGAAGAATTATCTTAGAAATACAGTTTCGACAATTATAATTCTAAGGAAAAAATATTTATTTTTAGATTTTAAATAAATATAAGTAATTTGATGGCGGCTGGTGCAGGGATGTTTAAAAAGTTTGCGATTCTAAGTGAGTTTTGGTTTTTAGGCTGTTTAGATTTTTAGTTAAATTTATCGAATTCTATTTGCTTTTACTACAGTGGCTAGAAGGGTATAGTGTCTTTATCTTTATCACCATAGAACCGCGTACAAATTTCTGTTTCCGAAAAGGAGGAAACCACCAGAGGGCAATGGGTTCCCGCCGTTGCGTGTTTACTATCGATATTACATTAAATTCGCATTGTGAGTTCGAATACGAATCAGTTCGGAAACATATTAATACTTTGATAGAGGTTTAAGCATTTAATTGTTTTTTATCTAGAAAAGTAAAGAATTTAAGGTTTTTTTATTCTAATAGAGCATTTGAAAGAGTTAATTTTTTGCAGAAAATAGATGGCGCTAGTGTTCTAGCCGTCGCGATGCCATCAACTTTTTTCCTCCCTGTCGAGAGCATTATTTTGATAGCGGTAACGACACTACTCCTTCTAGCCACTATACTTTTACTTAAATTAAAGAATCATCTTAATAAGGAAAAAAAACTAATCCTTTTACAGGTAACTTTTATCACCACTAAGTTATTTAAAATTTATTAGATATGAATTTTAATCATTGTTTTATACTATTAAAAAGAAAATATTCTGTGATTATACTTATACAGATGGATCCATCTCATGAGTGGATGCTATAGGTAGGGGAGAGCGGGGCACCTTTCAACAGTTTCGTTTTCGATTAAAATCCTTTTCTCGTTTGTTATGAGGTTAATTTAAATGCCACATGGTGTCAAGTAATGTTTCTTATCATAACAACATCTGTCCGTGGTATTCCTACCATTTCACCTTTTAGTTTTTTTGTAATCGAGTGGAGTCGTTTTTGACGTCCAAAAGTAAATTTTGAATTTCTTATAAAAAATCGGATTTTACCAACTTTTTATTAGTTTAGGTGATTGATTTTTACATATGTTATTAAATAAGGTCTTCTGCTTCTATGTATACCTTTTTCAAACCCATATCTTTATTCTAAAGCGTTTGAGGGGTCTTGAACCGTGACGACTAAAGGTGGGGCACCTTTCAACACTTAGGGCGGGGCAGGTTTCAACACCACTAAAATTCGTTTTGCTTAGCATATTGTGCTTTCGCAATGCTTTTTCTTGAAGTAAACGCTCTTAAATAACTTATTCAAGAAATAATAGCATTGTATTAGAGTTAATTATTTATTTTTAGCGAAAAAACAGCTGAAAATCGATTTAGATAATTTACTTAAATACACATATAATTTTTAACAGTAAGGCTACCATACGATTCACAACAGCAATTTTATGCATTTAGTAGTTATCAGCATTGATTTAAATAAAATTATTTAAGATATACCACTTTGATGACTATAGTAATTAGAAAAATTTAAAATGAATTAAAAGCGATTAAAAAAATAAAATTTTTGGTGAATTCTGAAGAAAAACAGTTGAATTAACAATATATTTTCGGAATATAACTCAAAAGAACTTTTAAATTAAACAATAAAGAAACATCACACTTAGTTGTGTGGAAAAACTCATAACCTACGAAACAACAGAAAAACTCCAAAATTTGCAAAAAATTTCACTTTTTTTTACTCTAAATTAATGAAATGCATTTATTATAATGTATATTTCAATATAATAAACTTAAAATCAACTGAAACTTTTAAAATTTTAAAATTAACCCACTGTTGAAACGTGCCCCGCCTGTGTTGAAACCTGCCCCACCGGAGAACCTTTTTTAAAACGCAATTTTGGACCTTTTAATTTTCTCAAGGAACTTGGGTAAAATTACACAATGTGTCCGAAAGTCCATGGTAGGATATGCAAGTTAAAGTTTTATGATCCGTCAATTCGTTTGGTCACAAAAAATAAAAACCGAAATCTGTTGAAAGGTGCCCCCCTCTCCCCTACTTTTTGTTAGAACTTAAATAAGACCGCAACTTTTCTTCACCCTATCAAGAAACTATTTGAGTAAACAGAGAGCCTGTTGGGTTGCTAGGGGGAGTTTCGGTACTCAAATCGTGATAAAAAAAGACGCTATATATGTTACGGGCAAAGTGATTAATTGGGCATTATTAATAATGCCTAGAGTGGAGTTTGGACTTATTCCCTTTTTCAAACTGACGATTCAACTGTGTTCCAACAAGGAATGAATCCTTAGGGGCAATATCTCCCTCATATCAAGTTATGGATAAGAAAATTGTAATTAATGAAATGTGCTGCGTTATCTAAAGAAATACGAGATAGCTTTTTACATTTCTGAGAAGAGTATATTCGGGAATTTTAAAAAATATGTAGAAACTCTTTATAACGACCGGTAGTTATAGTACCGATTATTTTGTCGTAGGAATAATGTTATTTTTATTTCGTTACAGCAGCAACCTCAAACACTTTAGTTTTTTGTTTATAGCGACTCCGAATTTCAGTCAGAATTCGTAAAAATCGGCGAGACTTAAACAGAAGAGGAGGAATACTTGGAGAATTTCTGATAGCGGAATTAGTCCAAATGATTAAGTTCTTAATGTTTCGGAATGTTCGCATTGATTGCTTTACATTTTGAACAATGTGTTATTCAAAGATATTTTATTTCTTTGTTGTTCTGATTGGATCCCCCTCCCGCAAATTCGTTACAATAACGTCCCTATTTGTTGGTCCCATAAGGGGACGTCCGTAAATTGCGTGAGGTCAAAAAATGGGGGGGAGGGGTCCAGCAAAATCTCACCAGGGGGAGAAGGGAGTCAATTAAAATCTCGCTTCAACTTTTTGTTTAGAAAAGATACGTTTTTCATTTTTTAGCACAAGTTTATAAAAAAATCCTCATATTAATCAAAACAGCAAATTATTAGCCAGACAGTCGTGATAATTACAAGTTAGAATAATTTTTTCGATTTCAACTTGTATTTGTATAAAACTTTTGCAATCTGGATGGTAATTGTAATGCCGATAAGACGAAACTAGTGATTGAGAAAATATCACGTGAGAATTTGAGGGGGAGGGGGGGGGGCGGGCAGCAAAACTCCCTAAATCTCACCAAGGGGGAGGGAGGGCCCAAAATGTGGAAAAATCACCTCATGTAATTTATGGACGTCCTCTAAGGAGTCACTATATCGAGGGTTTCTATGTTTCTATTCCGAATAGAATTGAAATATGTATTAAATATTTCCATCCAATAATAATACGCTGAGGCACAAGTGGCTTCTGGGATTAGAAAAACTCGACAAGATACAAAGTATGTTCCTGCTGACCTATCTGCTTTCTGGCTGAAGTGACCTGCAATCCTTGATTCATTTTGTCGGAAAAAAATAATTCTGATACTTAAAAGGATATTACCATTTGGGAACATCGGTGTTCAGGTTGAAGTTTTTAGGGGAGTAATCCAAAAGGATTCAATTTGATCATTACTTTTGAAGAAAATTATTTTTCCAATAAACAAGAACGATTATTTTCTGCTTAACACTACTTTAAATTAGAAATAGAACATTTTCGAGATATTTCCAATTTTTGGTCTTGAAATTATCGATTGAAAAATATAATAAATCACAATGGTTTTTCAATGTCAATTTATCACAAAATGTTATTCAAACTCAAGGTGGAAATGTAAGAGGGTTAAGACATATTTAAAAAACAATTCCCAGGAAAGTGGGGGCCTCGAAACAATTCCGAGTACCTACAAAATTTCCAGAAACATTGAAAAGTAGATTTATGACAAGCCATAGTCTAGTCACCACTCAAAAAGTCTAAAAATCAAATTGGGGTATAAATAATGACTGTAGCATAGAATACAGAAATATTCTTTCGAGTCGTAGGACCTTTGAATAGGTTATAATGTGAAAACGATTGGGGATTGAAATGAGATTCCAAAGTAATTTTTTCTTTTTAATTTGTTTACAAATAAACGTGTCAGTAAACGTTTTTTTGTCCTGAAAAGGGGATTTTTAAAAGGCGACAAAAAATTCTACAGTATCAAGTTATTATCGTTGTAATTATTTAATTACAGTGAAATAAGGTAACCTTGGTCCAAATGTGGTGATTTGAAAGTTCGGGTTAATGTTCCCTCGATTTGGGGTAACTTTAACCAAGATCTCGAAATTTTTTGAAGAAATTTAAGAACTTTAGTGCATCCCAGTTGGTAGAAACAAACGTAGACCTTATATTCATTAACATGATATTTTCTGAAAAATATAATTACCGATCTGACTCTCTGTATTACATTTGACCCGTTATATACCTTAAGCTCCATTTAGCGAAATCGATATCGCCGTTTTATCTTGAGTAAGTGAATAAAAAGCCATCATTATGTAGATTAGACCCTGTTAGCTTATACGTTTCAAATTGCGTCTTTATGACCCCAGATTGATTTTCTAAGCACATAATACTAAAGAAGTAAATCCAAAGCTGGTATTTTTGCTGTCATTGAGTAGAGTACTTAGGGTAATGTATTTGTGGCAAATGTGCGCCAACGTGCAGCGTAGAGGGAAGAGATCATTCCAACCGATTACATAGTTGAAAAATATGAGGGGTTTGAATTTAAAAATATCGTTTTGTAAAAATAATGCCGGAACTCTAAATATTTAATTATAAAAATGTATTATAATTTAAAGAATACTCTAATTTAAATTAAAATATAGCCAGAAATCAAAAACTCATCTTCAGAATACAAATAAACTAAGAATATCTTTTTTTTATAAATTGTGTTGCCATCCTATAAAAGATAAATAAATAAATAATAATATAGTGTTTTCAGGTTTCGTCATGACTAGCTATTTTCTTTCAACTGTTAACCTTTTGTAGGGCTTTTAACTGATGCTAAGGCGGTTGCTAGGTAACGAGGTATCTGTTGCTAAGGCGGTTTTTAGGTATGGGGTCACGTGATTGCAAATGCTCCAATAGAAGAATTCCACGTCCAGTGATTTTCTTTAACTGTTAACCTTCTATAGGGCAAAAAAAAACTGTTACCTTCTGTTGCTAAGGCCGAGTCATGTGATTGAAAATGTTCTATAAGCATTTCTCACATGAAAGGTAATAATTAAAAATTTTTATCACCAGTATAATTAAAACGTGATTTTTTTTTATGACCAAACGATGATTCATTCAATGAAAATTCCTCGAAGTAGCGTGTAAAAAGATATTGGCCCAATTTAGAGTTTTTTTTTTTATCCATCTCCATAAATATCCATTTCAAACCATGATGGTTTCAAACGTTAGCTATCAAAAGTTCCTTAAACAGCATCAAACACAAGCAAAAAGAAGTGAGTACTCAAACAGTTTTTCATTAGATAAAATAAACTGACTCGTCTAATCCAATGCTTTATGGGTTAAGTATGTATAATCTCCTTCCTAATCCCCAATGTTATTTCGCTCTTTTTCTTGTCTCCAGAAGACAAGGTCTATCAATAAATCTCTGAAGTGTTATCAGTAAGGCAGGGATTTCCATATTCTGTGTAATACCATGCCATTGCCACGTTCGAAGTTTCAAGTAACTTGCTGTTTCTGAGTATTCTTATTTATCCATGTATTCTTTTGATACAATTTTGGATCTATCTAAACTATTTTTGTTTTACATAATTTTTACCAATTTCGGTTTATTTTATTACATTCTTTTATTTACCACACTATCGCTTATTAAGGACACGAATGCATATATTTTGCTGTTTTTACCAATTATATACCTTAATAAATCGTAAAGCTCTGTTGAAAAATAACCGAGAACAAAAAATGTTATCTTTGACGGACGGGAAAATACAACGGGTCTTTATTGCTTTTTTTACAGATCTTTCAGTCGGTAGAAAACAGTTTCACAACCATCGTTGAAGTTTCCTGTTAAAGGAAATGAAATCCTTTTTTTTTTTGTTATAATAAATGCGAAAAACTTTCTATGATATACTTCTTAAATTTCAGAGATTTAGGTACTGAAGGCTTTTAGGTTTCGGTTTTGTTGAAGAATTTTAAACTTACAGATAAATTAATAATTCTGGGATGGACTCCCGGAACCCCAATTTCACCTTAATTTCACTATGTTCACAAAATTTTGGTATTAGTGCACCGAAATTAAAATTCTTAGTGTAACGTTATCGAACACTTAACGTTTAAAAGTACTCGTTAGGAGGAATTAAAAAAAATTTAGAGTCCCCCCCGAAACAAAAGTCTGGTTACGGCCCTGAATTTTTGCTGGATTGGAACATTTTTATATAGCTTTATAAGGTTAAATAATTTTCAAATTTAAAAAAAAATCAAGTTTCTATTTACATCTTGGTGACAGATCTACTTTACACAATTTCTGCTGTCTTATCTTTAAAATAAAAAACTGTTTTAATTAAATATGGGAAATCTTTCAAAATGATAACCTAATAAGTTTAAAATTTTGATTCAAGAACTTTCAGATAAGCAAACGCCATCCCTTATTTTTATCACCAGTTTTAAAGCAAATAATTTTTTTTATTGGCAACAGTGTTTTCTATTAAGTCTTAAAGCTTGCTTTGATTAGATCAAGTATTAACCAAAATTGCCTAATACTATTGGCAATTTGCCTCTTGTTTGAAAAGTTTTCACGGTTTGGGGACGGTGGGTTGGGTAGCCTTCCCTTCAATAGATTTCAGCGTTTTTTTGTGACATGACAAATTGGCGCACCGTGAAGCTGCCCCACCAGGTGGGGAAGCTTTCAAGAGTAGGTTAGGCACCTTTCAACAGTGTATTAATTTCAATCTTTTCAGTTAATTTTGATTTACTGAAATATACATTGTATCAAAGAAATTTAAAAATTTAGAGTAAAAAAGCTTAATTTTTTTTTCAAATTTTGGAGTTTTCTGTTGTTATAAGTAAGTTATGAGTTTTTACACATATCTAAGTGTGATTTTTGCTTTAGACTTAGTAAGATAATCCCAAAAAAAAAATATTTTTCAATCGCTTTTGATATATTTTAAATTCTGCTAGATAATAATCACAGTCATATATAAAAAACATTTTAGTTAATTAAAGCTTATATTCATTAAGGGCCTAATATTAGTGTTACGATTCATATGGTAGTAGCAACTTTAAATGATTATATGTATGTTAGGGTAAATTATCTTAAAAAATTTTCAACTTTACTTAAAAATTAATTCTCAACAGTAATGAAATACTGAAATAGGTTCTATCAGCCCCAAAATAAGTAAATAAATTGAATATAAAAGTTTACCTTGGTAAAATGAGTGTAGTAAAACACCATATTTTGTCACTGTTGAAAGCTGCCTTTAGTATTTTGAGTTAAAGATCCCTCATATACTTCAAAATAGGAAGTTTCAGCCTGAAAAGGGTTTATTTAGAAACAGAAGGTCTATTGACTAAAATATACAAAAATCACATCCATAAAAATTTTGATGGAACATTACACAAATCAACAAGTTTCTCCGATTTACATTTTAAAATAAATTTAATATTTTACTTTTGGGGCATCAAAACGGCTTTAGTGAATTACGTTAATTGAAAAAAAATTACGGTCGTTACATTAATTTCAGTATTTTTTTACTCCGAGATAAAATAAAACCCAAATTTTCAAAAGTGAACCTCCAAAGTCAGACTTTCAAGTTGCTCCTTCTCAAAAATATTTACCGCTTACGTGATCGCTACGTAGTTTCCCATTTTGCTTAGAATGGATCAATTTTTAATCACTGCTTTCTAATTAAGGCTGAAAAACTCTATTGGAACCAATTATTTTCGGGACCCTTGCGTCACATGTTCTTGACACTTTCCACCGCACAGTTGACTAATATTGGGCCTTTACTCAAAATATAAGGCTCAGTTATTGTCATTTAGATTGGAAAAATTTCAAACATAGGTAAAAGTAGTTACATCATTAGCTAGGTTTATCCTTATGGGTCTAGAGTTTTCGTTCCGCTTATTATTATTACTCTACGTAGTTAGGTTTGATTTTATTTCATTTCACTTATTTATAGGTAATATCCCACGCCTCAAATCTTCTTAAATGCAATGACTTAGCGTGTGCAGAAACCTTCAACCCAACCATTACTCCCTAAGAGAAATGACACTTTTAAATTTAAGTAAAACGATGTTTTCATTTTAATATAAAACTTTTTGTTTCAAAAATGACGACCCAATGCTTTCATTTTTAAAATACCAGACAAATTCAGTTTTTAACAATTCAATATTCACCACTCAAATCATATATATGTTTAATTATTAATACAAAATGGTCTTTAATTGAAATATTTGTAGCTCGTCCATTCCTTCTACTTCATAGAAACATATGAAATCGCAACATTGCAATCTTATTTACAAATAATCTTATTAACGTGACGTTACGGACACGTTGACACTCGTCTCTTTCCTATTAATATGCCATGCACTCTAGGGTGTATCGAAAAAAACTTTTTATTTTATTTTGATAATGCCTTAGTGCGGAAAAGTTGTCTAAGGTGGCAGAGAGTACCTGTGAATTTTTCCAAAATTTTCGGATAATATCTTGAGGTGCCACAAAGGCCCTGAATGTTCCCCAAGGAGCGCGTAAGTCAAAAAGGCCGAAAATTGGTTTTTCGCACCTCATTTCTACCCTAATCACACAAAGAATGTCTTCACTAGAGTTATCGACCCTATATGAAGTGTGCTACCCGACAAAACTTGAATAACAGCCTAAATATTTATATTACGTTTTTTGTGTGCTCAAATTTCGTTGAAAATAGCGCATTTCCTAGTTCGAATTAAGAGCCCACAATCAACGAAATATAGATATTTAGGCTATTATTCAAGTTTTGTCGGATAGCCTAGATCATATAGGGTCGATAACTTGAGTGAAGACATTCGTCGTATGATTGGGGTAGAAATGAGGGACGAAAAACCAATTTTCGGCCTTTTTGGCTTGCGCGCTCCATAGGATTAACATGGGGAACCTTCAGGGCCTTTGCGGCACCTCAAGATATTATCCGAAAATTCTGAAAAAATTCACAGGTACTCTCTACCACCTTAGACAACTTTTCCACACTAAGGCATTATCAAAATAACTTTTTTTTTCGATACACCCTAATCCTAATGCACTCACTTGATATATCATTTTTGAGTAGGTAGTACTACATATACCTGCATATGTTCAGAAATGAGTACATTCATGTTTCAAATTTGAGTTTGTTTCGGGACTACCGGTTGTTTGGTTTTGCTGTCGTGCTTTTTTACGATTGAGAACTTTTTGAGCAATGAGAGATTCTAAGTGATTTAGTGCATTTAGTTTTTCAGCATGGGTGAATTTGAAGTTGTTGTTTCACTCAAGGCTAAATCGAAAATTTAGGGCTTTCTGAGAAACATATTTCCTTTAGCTACTTCAATTGCAATTAGCTAGAATCTTATGAAAAATCACTCAGCAAATGTTATTTAAAATGCCTCTATTTTTTTAAAATTTAGAGTGAAGTTGAGATGTCCACTGCCGATCGAAAGTAACGTCAGGAATAATCCACTGAGCTATATAATAACCTGGAGTGCAAACTCAGCGTGCAAAAATTAACACAGTGTCATTACACCAAAGGGGCAAAGATCAAATTCTCCCTATTGCTTGCACTTTAACAGAATCCAACTTAACGTGCTTATTTATTTGATGAAATGGAGTGCAAAAGCTATAGAACCATATTTTTATAAAACTTCTATAGAAAAACGATGAAAAAACATCAGAGTTAAATAAATATTATAGTTTTTTAAGGGAACTATTTTCAATAAACGCTTACCTTGTTTTAGCATTAATGCTTTGCCCCTTTGAGCAGATTTGTATCCCCAAGCAAAGGCAAATAACGCACAAAAACAGCACGATTTTCATAATATTAAAGTTTAGGAACTTTGCACTCCATGTTTATACATATATAGTTTCTCAAGAAAGATAACACACTAATAAACATATGAAATGATCTTATTGAAGATTTTGAGTAAGAAATTTAGTGTAATGAGTCCATTTTCCAAAACTTAGAGGTACCCCTCAATAAATCATAAAAACCGAAATTGTCAAAAAATGTGACGTCCCAAGAAAAAACAAAGATAATTTTCTGATTCAGAACACGAATATTATAAGGATCAGGTGGAATAACCCGAACAGCTTTCAAAAAGTTTTTTTTGCAGACCTGTGTTATCAATTTCAAACCCTGATTTAAATAATATTCAATAATAATATTCAATAATATATATATAATAATATTCAATAATAATTCAATAATAAATGAATGTTTAATTGATTTAGTCACCAGTAAAAATACTATCAAAATAATTTATTTATATGTCAAATGTTGTTTATTGTGACGTTCAAATATTCCCTGTTTGTTGTTAATTATAGGGATGGTATAATTTCCACACCAAAATATTCTAGTAAAATTAACTTCCCTTGCATTGTGGTTTGGGGCTGGTTCGAAATCTCGACATCATCATCGTCAATGCGAAACAACGGGAAGGAAGGAGAATTGTCAGGCAAATGAACGAATCCCTATGATTCTTAAAATATAAGCCAAAAGCCTCAATGATTCCATAGGGGTTCTCAAACTTTGGAAATCGCGACCTTTTTCTATGAACAAAATATAACACGACCCACCTCATCTTTAGATAAGGTATTAAATGTATTTGTACACTAACTAGGACTAGGGCAGAAAATTCAAATCATTAGTGTTTCTCAACCATTTTCATGCCTTGCTGCGCGCTCCAACTTGTTGGAATAGCCATGGTGACAATTTTGTTTCAGTCGCCGAGACAAAAGTAACTAGTGGGCGCTTACCCTTAGGTTACAACTATTTTACTTGCAATGATTACATGCAAGTATTAGAAGTTTTGGTACTTACGTATTATCCCGTCGATCGTTCAGCGGCATAGTTATAGAACGTTTTCGAATTCAGCGGCACGGTCAACGGGATAAGGGAACCTACCCATACTACGTGACCTATTTTTTACTATTTTTGACCCCCCTCCCCCTCCAGTTTTCACGTAGTAGTTCATAAATACGGTTTTCAATAATTTTTAGCAAACGGAAAGTTAAAAAAAAAGTTAATTTGTCTTTATTAATACAGCGCTTGCCTCGTGACGCCAAGAGTGCGTGCATACAAGTAGAAAATATATTATCAAGAAGAAAAAACTTATGTAAAAGTTATTGTAACAGTAACTTAATTTACAAAAACAAGTCTTTTTCTTCATTTTTTGACTACGTGACGAAACTTTTAGCTCCACCCTCCCCCCTGTGACCAAGCGTGGCATTTTGAAGACCCCCCTAAACAGGTCCGGTAGTATGGGTACGTTCCCTAATACGTAAGAACCGAATGTTTTGTTTTTTTTTTTGTCGAAAATTAATTGAGATAGGATTTGAACCTCAGCGCATCAAAGTTTTAAAGTTTTGCCTGTAACTGCAACTGCCAACTAGCGAAGAAAAGTTAATTACAAAGAACCTAAAATGCCTTGAATCAAGGGAAGGAAAAGCCAATCAAGGTGCACGCTACATACAGAAAATCCCTCTTCTTTTTACAACGGAGTCGACCTTGATATCTGACGTCACAAGACAGCTGAAACGCGCAGTCCGTTTCTTCCCGTTTCAGTACATTGGCGGATTTATTAGTACATTTAGCAATTGTCTTCTGTGAGCTGATTTTGACTGACATTAATTGCTTTTTGCAGAGGAAGATTTTTCCGTTTATATTAAACGTTTTTTTCCTCCTGATAATTTGAATTAGAAGGTATAGTTGTGATGAAAAATACGCAAGATATTCGAATCGTAAGTTTGATAAAGGGAATAAGTCAAAACACAGTTAAGAAAGAAAATCGAAAAAAAAAACATGTGGACCTAATGGAATTTTTCATTGTATAACACCACCAAATTTTACTTGTAATTCAGGATCCTAGTTAGAATACAGAACAATCATCGAAAAAATATAAGTGTATTCAAAAATATTTTTCAGTTAAAATAAGGTTAATGGACTTATTCCCTTTTTCAACCTTATAAAATATCAGCAGAAAAATCGTATAACTCACTTAAGTTGACATTTAAAATAATATTTCTGTTTTGTTCAAAACACAAAACTGAGAAATAGAATGAATAAGACCGATAAAATTCAAAATTATTATGCATTTGAATAATGTAGGTGAATATCAATAGAGTCACCACTGGATAAAAAAAGGTTAAAAAAAACTTGTAAGTTAAAAACAAATTTTATTTTGGCTTAGTTTACATCACAACGAATAAGAAAAGAAAGGCGAATTAATTTAAATTTCAAATTTAATAAAGAATACAATGAATGGACATCGATTTCGCCGAATTTAAGGAGTTGTATCTGCCTAAAGGGGGCTGTTATTTTTTCCCTCTTTCCACACTCATGTGTAGAGCAAAGCTTGGAGATTTTTTTTGAGCTCTAAAAGTCAATTTGCCATTTTTTGGACTTGTTCCCTTTTTAAACTGACGATTAATTTATAGTGTGTAATGAGGGAATTGCACGTTTTTTGTTTTAATTTTATTATGATAGAGGATGAAAATCCATGAAAAATGACGTAAAAATTATTGAAATCGGAAAACTATTCCCCAAGATATTAATTTTTAAAATGTCATTTCCAGTATTGGCGGGAAAAACAGTAATTTCGCTATGGCTGGTGCTGGTGTGTGACGTCACAGCGCTTGGACCCGCTATTGTATTCTTGGCTTGCTTCATTCTGCTATTCTTCACAAAGTTTTAACTAAAAAACTATGCTATTTTAAAGACACATACAAATATTTTTATAAAAAGATTGGCATTTTGTTTTTTAAAAAATATTAATTGGTTTTGGAATTATTAGGATTCAAAGTTTTAATTTTTTCTTTTTCTGGCCGTTCACTAGAGAAACAGACGAGTTTTATGCGTGTTTTGGTTTTATGATAAGTCTGATTTCTTTTATTTTCAACAATTCACTAGTTTCGACGGCGCTGTGACGTCAAATCCCGTTTTTTGATCACATGACTTTACTAGTGTTTTGGCAAAAATAAAATCGAATTTTAAGTTATTTAAAACATATTTTTGAACTTTAAAATCTGATATTTGAGAGTTTTAAACTATAACGTATCAAAAAAGTGTAAAATTAAGCAAATCATTCACCTATGGAATTCCCTCATTGTGGAACAAAAGTTTTTTATTTTGTGCTAATCAGAACTATTATTTATTGATGGTGGAATTTGAGACTGTTTCAAAAGTTCGTTTCACAGTTTTTATTCGGAACCAACGTCTCCTATAGGGTCATGGAGTTTCTTGCGGGGAAATAAAAAAAGTTTAAAAAATGAATTTAAAAACTAAAGAAGAACAACGAAAACTTCGATAGGAGATTATAAAACACGCGTAGAAAAATTTTTCATGAGAATAATATTCTATACTCGAGAAGATATTAGCAAGTGAAAATTATACCTTTTCAGAGGCCTTCCTAGAGTAACTTTCAAATCAATTAGTTTTGGCAGGGTTTTTTGGCTAAATTAAGACAAGTTTTAACCAGGGATGCAGAAAGTGTTTTTACTTCCAAGATTTCCCCCAATCCATACAAAATTTCCCCAAAATTTTAAAAAGTGATAAAGACCTACTTACCTTCAGAATTATCGTCGATATCAAAATTATGTTAAATAAAAGTTCTATCTTTAAAACCAATATATAGACTTATTTTGTTAAAACCAAGATACTTAAGCGTTTTCGAAAGTGAACCTTCGATTTGTGATGGTGAAGGCGAAAATCGCCACGTAAATTTTTATTACTGTACTGAAATTGAATTCAATTGTATAAATTTTTCCACAAAATTTCCCCAGATGGCTAAAATTTCTCCCGATCCTAGATCGCCGGATCGGACATATTCTGCATCCCTGGTTTTAACAAAAAAAAAAAAAAAACTCAACGAAACTTGGAAATTTGCGAACTTTTTCTTTTATGAGGCCTGAAAAAGTGCTATATTCAGGGGTGCCCCTTACTTTCCTGATCCTAGGAGAAATTGTTTCCAAATAAAGGCCGTGAAAAGGATTTTGTAAACACCTTGTTTAATATACAAAATACATCTTAAATTATGTTTACTAACCAGGTTGGAATATTTTTTCTTAAATATTACAATTAAATTAAAAATAAATTTATGATGCGTAAATTTAGAGGAGGTTTAAAAAACTCTTTGACGCTTGAAATCTGATAATTAATTACAAATAGCATATATCAAAATATTTTTCATAAATTTTCAGAAAAAAATTGGATAAATCCACCTGATATTTTACATCAACATATTTTTGAGCTGGAAAAACTAATGGTAGTGTTTCTAAAAATGTCTAGATTAGGAATTGCTCTGAAATTTTTTCGTTTTTTAGGTTGCGGTAAAAAAACAGCTACGGTAAGGTCCACTTCTCAATGGATGACAGCCACTTTCAAAGCTCACCAATTTAAAAGTAAGATTTGAAATTATATTCATTAGTAAATATATGGGAAGAGGGTTTCGTCTTCATTATTTTCGATTATTAACGTGCGATCGTATGAATAAGATGTGCACGAGTATATTTATAAAATATGGTAATGTAATGTAATTAAACACAGGGTAATTATAAAGTTACTTAACCTATTAAAGAGCGTTTAGCTACCATATTGTTCATAGGAACCAGGCGCGGAACCAAAGGGGGGCACTTTTCCGGACCATCACCTTTACCTTTTGAGAAAAATGTCAAAATGTTGGGGATTTGGATTTTCTAAAAAGTATCACTCATGATCCCTTTTTGGTACCTGGGGGGTATGGGGTCCTCCCTAAGAAAAATTTTGAAATTTGACCTGTAAAAGTAGGGTTTTAACTCATTTTGAGTACTTTTTTTTTGGGTCCAAGGGGGACACTGTCTGGAGTCCCCCTTTGGATCTGCGCCTGATAGGAACTGTATGAAATTTCTGTAGAAGATATTTTGAGGGATACGGACGAGAATGATATAGGGTAGAGAAGTTTAACCTCTATCGGTTACGGTTAAAATAAAAAACTACTAAATAAAATCCCAATCTAGCCATTTTTTTTATTCTTGTAACGTGATATCTGTAGAGAAGTAACACTAAAATCTGTGAAACGGTTCCTCTATGTTGTAAATCCAGAGAGACAACAGAAATAGTTTAGCAGTGGCGTATGGAATCATTGGATTCTAATAATTTTATTGAGGGGGATCACAAATTCCTATGTTATCTTCAAGGGCGCCTAAATGGATTTCAGGAGGGGGCGAAGAAACCAGTCACACCCGCTTAAGTTTCTTTTTTTTTTAAAGGGGTTGGTTCATAATTATTTCTAAAGGGCCAATCACGTGTTACTTAATGCAAAAATTTTAGACAAAGTATTGAAGTTTCAAGCAAAAAGGGAGTGTCTAATAGGGTCCTCCCCAGAAAAAGCTTTAAAGTTTTACTCTTAAAAGTAGTGCTTTAACTCATTTGGGTGACATCTAGAATTGTTTTAATTTGTCGAGTCTGACGCATAATGTCCTGATATGAAGACCGCGATGGGAACTACTTTGTTTGTTAATGACGTCATATAGGGTCAGAAAACGTTGCTGTTGAGTATGAAAATATCTTCCACTAATATTTCTTTCTGCTCCTATAGACGTTATTGCAGCTAGTGGATGAAGTTACTTCAGTAAGTGAAGTTACTGTATAATAACTCTACATCTAGGCATACTTAACTATAATGATTTCGGTATCTTCGTTTTGGGAAATTCTCTACCCTTGTTATCTGGTCAAAAAGAAGGCACTGTCTATTTGGCCGGATATATACAACTAAATTCTACTATTTTTTACCCGGCGACTGCCCGGCAACGGTTATGAGTGCCGTCCAAATAGACACTTCCTAAAAAGAATGTTTCACTGTTTTGCGTTATTTATCACGTTATTGCTTTGCGCTCCATATCCAGATATTGTCCTTGTCATCAATAAAATATCCACAAAAACAACAAATAAGCAAATTTAGTTCTCAAATTCAGTCGAAAAAAAAAAGAAATATCTAACTTTTCCTAAAATTCTTAACGCACTCTCTAACTGGCACTCAAAGAGCAAGCGCTTGTCAGAAAGTAGAGTTCGCTAAGTATTTTTCAAATGTGCCCCTGGTGTTTAAATGTCAGAACAAAAAATTCACCGGAGCTAGAGTAGTTACTAATCATCCCTCATTCGGGCTCGGAGGAAACTCTTCTTGTGTTTCGAGTCATGGTAAAATGTCTTTAAAGCACAGAACGTCGACTCTCGAAGGTTTTTTTCATGCAAGTTGTTAAAAACTCTTTCGACACCACTTTTAGTTTTGGAAAAAAAATAGTACTAATGTGTTTCCTCTCAAATACCATATCTTGTAAGTTTTACAAGAATTTCTCAGATGGTTTGCAAGATAGAGCGGGGAATCTTGGTGCACAAGTGTCTCTAAAGCTTTAAATTTTTAAAATAAAGTTGTAATCGTCTCAAATATGTTACTTTATATTATAGTTCTAGATAATATTTTATATCGATAGGAAAAGACTTTTGTACCTCAGTAAATATGACTGGGTACTAGGGTGTCCCAAAAAAAAATCTTTTTTTTTTTTTTTAAATCCCAAGTCTTACCCTCCAAAAATGTTCTTTGTATGAACGTAAAACACCATGAAATTGATGTCAATTTAAATAGAAAATAATATTTAAACTGAAATAGAATAGCTTGTCTTGTTTTGAAGGTTTTGTTTGTTCCTCAGCCAAAACATTCACGAGTATCCCAGAAAAGAAAAGACAGAATATTATTAAAAATCTTGAAAGACTAATGAGAAAAAATAATGTGAATTTTCTTAAAATTCTCCATTTTTATAATAATTAAATTTTACCCTTGGTTTATGGTGAAATAGTATTTTTTAATTATAACACAATTGTTATTTTATTATTTCTTTGTGGATAAATAAACCATTTTTAACAAACCTTATGTTTGTTATTTTACGTAAATTAAGTTTAACATCAAAGGTAACATTAATTTCTTTTCAAACAATCACCCTGAATGAAAAATCCCGCAAAATCGATTTTGGTGAGATTTTTTTCAAAGTAAATCTGAGTAAAATCTCCTAAATGTGCACTTTCGCTTAGGACGGCAGTATAATGTACCGGACACCAAAGTGTGATGCTTCAAATGAAAACAAAAGTACATTATTTATACTATGGGATGATTGACTTTCATTTTTAAATATTATCACAATTTCACACAGAATTAACTAATAAATATGACCAGGACAAATCTAAGAATTGGAGTACTAAAAATATGACATGGAGTCTGATTTCATGAAAATTTGTAGGTGTCCGGTCCATTTCTGTAGGGTAATGCATTTATATTTTAGTAACGTGCCCCTTAAAAGATAATCACAGCTGTTATTTATATGTAACCGACAACAATATTAGTTTTGGAAGCAACCCATTTAGAAATAGCACGAAATCAAAAACTTACGGACTAACTCACCAGTATTTTAGTAATATCTCAAATTTATATATATCAGTTTTTCTTACGGCTTTAGGATTTGGAGTTCTGAGCTATAGCAATTTTTAAAAGCACATGTAATAGGGGAGAGGGGGGCACCTTTCAACAGATTTCGGTTTTTATTTTTTGTGAACAAACGAATTGACGGATCATAAAACTTTAACTTGCATATCCTACCATGGACTTTCGGACACATTGTGTAATTTTACCCAAGTTCCTTGAGAAAATTAAAAGGTCCAAAATTGCGTTTTAAAAAAGGTTCTCGGGTGGGGCAGGTAATAACAGAGGCGGGGCACGTTTCAACAGTGGGTTAATTTTAAAATTTTAAAAGTTTCAGTTGATTTTAAGTTTATTATATTGAAATATACATTATAACAAATACATTTCATTAATTTAGAGTAAAAAAAGTGAAATTTTTTTTTGCAAATTTTGGAGTTTTTCTGTTGTTTCGTAGGTTATGAGTTTTTCCACACAACTAAGTGTGATGCTTCTTTATTGTTTAATTTAAAAGTTCTTTTGAGTTATATTCCGAAAATATATTGTTAATTCAACTGTTTTTCTTCAGAATTCACCAAAAATTTTATTTTTTTAATCGCTTTTAATTCATTTTAAATTTTTCTAATTACTATAGTCATCAAAGTGGAATATCTTAAATAATTTTATTTAAATCAATGCTGATAACTACTAAATGCATAAAATTGCTGTTGTGAATCGTATGGTAGCCTTACCGTTAAAAATTATATGTATATTTAAGTAAATTATCTAAATCGATTTTCAGCTGTTTTTTCGCTAAAAATAAATAATTAACTCTAATACAATGCTATTATTTCTTGAATAAGTTATTTAAGAGCGTTTACTTCAAGAAAAAGCATTGCGAAAGCACAATATGCTAAGCAAAACGAATTTTAGTGGTGTTGAAACCTGCCCCGCCCTAAGTGTTGAAAGGTGCCCCACCTTTAGTCGTCACGGTTCGAGACCCCTCAAACGCTTTAGAATAAAGATATGGGTTTGAAAAAGGTATACATAGAAGCAGAAGACCTTATTTAATAACATATGTAAAAATAAATCACCTAAACTAATAAAAAGTTGGTAAAATACGATTTTTTAAAAGAAATTCAAAATTTACTTTTGGACGTCAAAAACGACTCCACTCGATTACAAAAAAACTAAAAGGTGAAATGGTAGGAATTCCACGGACAGATGTTGTTATGATAAGAAACATTACTTGACACCAGGTGGCATTTAAATTAACCTCATAACAAACGAGAAAATGATTTTAATCGAAAACGAAACTGTTGAAAGGTGCCCCGCTCTCCCCTAATACATGTGCAGCAAAACTTCAAAAAATTGTGTTATGTTGCGGGCAGTTTGGTAAATCCTGGTAATAATATCCGCGTATTTCTGGCTAAGTGATAAATATCATTGAATTTATGACATTGCCCGCCTCCACTTCGGGCATTATTATAGCGCCCAATTTATCACATTGCACGTAACATTTATTGCCAGGGTTTGAAACTGATAATTATGGAGACGGAGAAAAAAGCTAAAAATCAGATCAAAATTTTTACTAGCTACTTTTAAAAATCAGTTAGCGGTTTTCATCAAACACGGATCATCGTTGGGCGATAAGTAAAGAAAAACGCGTCGTAATCATTATTGTTGTTTCTGAGTTTAAAAAAATTATTTTTGTTGCACGCGAGATTACCAAATCGCCAATGGAGAGATAACTCGATTATTCTGAAAAATGATGAAGAGAACGCCTAAAGGGGCCCACAGACGAGCAACTTGGTCGTCAACCCGGTTGTCAACCAGGTTGATACTTTTCCCACAGACGGCCAACCTGGTCGTCAACCAGAATGTAAACAATGAAGAAAAAATTAATCAGATTGTAACAAATTAATTTATTTTGGTACTTTAAATGCAAAATTATATTTTATTTAATTATTCTCTCGTGCTAGAATTATATTATTTTAATTTTTAATGCTTAGGTTTTTTTTTATTTTCCTAATAACATGTTCCGATTAAGCTCCGCCCACCAAGTTGATGATCAGATCATCAACCTGAAATTCAATCATCAACTTCCCCACAGACGGTCAACTTGGTTGCAAACTTCGCAAATTGACAACCCGGTTGACGACCAAGTTGCTCGTCTGTGGGCCCCTTAAGATCCAAAATATAAATTGGCGAGTTGTAAACAATTTGTTTTGCCGCTGTTTGAGTTTTATTTTTCGAACGAAGTTTTTTTCATCATAAATTAATAATTAACCGTATTCCTTAAAAGAAATCATGATTTTAAATCGAAACTAGAAAAACTCAAAATATAATCATGAGTTTTTTAGCCTCAAACCACGCCCGATTTTTAAGATTTTACTTAAGATTTAAGCTAGAAAGACTAAGACGAATAATATTAAAAATTATTATGAAACTTCGTCATTAATGCGCTATCAATGGAGTGTTTGAATATGAAAAGGGTCAAACATTCATTGGTTAAAAAAAAAAATGAAAAAACGCTTTTAAATTCAAATCAAATTTTATTTTGGCTAAGTTTACAGGCTAAAGAATCAGAAAAGAAAGACAAATTAAGTTAAATTTCAAATTTAATCAAAAAATACAATGAATGGACATTGATTTCGCAAATTCAAGGGGCTATATCTGCCGATAGGAGGTAGTTATTTTTCCCTTCTTTGAACTCATGTGTAGAGCGAAGCTTGGAGATTTTTTTTGAGCACATAAAGTCAATTTGCCATTTTTTGGACTTATTCCCTTCTTCTAACTGACGATTCAATTTAAAACTGTGCGGACTTTTCTAAAAAAAATGTGCAAATTTTTAGGTAAAGCTTCTCTGAAAAGCAGTTTGTTATTCAATTTCTTGTTCTAAATATTACGCACAGCTCATTAATTTCATTTGTAAGATAGTCAGCAACTCTATCTGCTGTATGTAAGCCAACTTCGAAGGCAACTCCTTAGAGATTCATTTTTAATGGCACCTCTTTGTTGTATACCTAACTCACTTCCATGGAGGTTATTGGAACCTTTTTAAAGAATCAGATATTTTAAATGTAAATTATCAGAAAGCATTTAGCGAAGCGTAATATAAGTAAAATTTATAAAAAGCGTCTTAACAAACGCTTTTTAAAAAATAAAGTGCTGCTGGCAAGTACTATGATGAAACTGACGAAAATACTTAGAAATGAATTTACGATGCAAAAAGGGTTCTTACATTATCTTTATTTTTTTTAATGGAACGAGATTTAAATTCTCTAATAAGTGCATCAATTTTAAGTATCTTTACTTTAAATTTCTTTTCTATCACTTAAAAAATTGGAGAATACGCATTCCTTGATAAATATTTAAAAGTTTAAAGTAGTTCCAAATCATTAAGGGGGTCCGGGACACAAAAATCGTCAGATTTTCAAAAATATTTTTTTGCTCTTAAAAGTTAACCCATTTTCTTCTGCTTAAAATGATGTTTGAATTATGTTTCTATCCTAAGTAGAACCAGAGATACAATCCTTTATTGCCGGCTGCTTTGGTTAATCTAGCATTCTACGTTCTGCATTCGAATGCGTGTTTCTCAATGATGCATTTTTACACTGTTTCTCAACTTCAAATTGATATAAGTCAAGAACCGTTCAAGATAAAGACTTGAAATTTGAAACACATATATTTTGAACACTTTACTTTAATCGTGATTCAGCAAATTTGAAAATATTGTTTACTTTTTAAGATATGAATTTTTAAAAATAATTAACATGAAAATTTTAAGAATTTTTTACTTAATTGCTCATATTTTTTAAGAATATTAATATTTCTTAAAATGCTGAATCACAATTAAAGATAATATGTTTCTGTCTGATTTGGTAAAAAAATTTTAAAAATGGATTATTAATATTTTGAGTTATATCAATTTTAAACTACCCCTCTTTTTTCAACAAAAATTGAATTTAAAATTTTTCAAACATTTGAGAAAAGTTTTGAGTAGTAATTTTTTCAAATCATGTTATTCTTAATCTTCAAAAAAATTTCTGAAATTTTAAACTTTTTTTGAAATGAAATTTTTTTTTCTGAAGTGTCCCGGACCCCCTTAAATTTTATGCATCGTAGCTCACATAAAGTAGAAATAATTTTTTATGTTAGAACGAGCCTTTAACAAAGTGCCTATGCCTTAAAATTTGCCTTTTCTCTACTAAAACTGAGAGTAAAAGGTAAAAGAATTGACTATTGTAAGAAATCTTATTAGCTCCTCATATATATTTTTAGAAAATTTTATTTTCATTCATTCGATAATTATATTTTTTATGTATCCCAAATATAAGCAAAATATTTTAACTATTATAATGAACGAAATTGCAGTTTTATGTTACTTAATTCTAATTGAGTATAGTTTAGTATTATAATAGTATAAAATAAAGTAATGATAGGTAGGGGAAAACGGGGCAGTTTAATACAACAAAATTCAAATCCATTTTTTGAGTGGAAAAAATGACTTCTTTGGATAGTTTTTTTCTAAAAATATCTAAGAATGACTCAATTTTATAAAACCAATTAGAAAAAAAATATAAGTTTAATGAAAATTAAAATATAACGACCTTTGTAAAAATTCAATTTTGTATCAAAATGCCCCACCAGTGGGGCATTTCGATACATCGCTTGGGGTACTTTAATACAGTGATTAATTTGCTCAAAAATAGTAATTAATAACAAAAGTTTTGAAGTGTAACAAATATACTTTTATTGACATGAGTCTGCCGCACATTTTTAACACATTTTTTTCAAGTACAAAAAATCATTTTTCCATTAGACATTTAGAAATAAAAATTATTAAAGAATTTGACAAATGGTCATTTTAAAAAAATCTCTAATTAAAGAAATAACAAACTGTTTTGATGGGATAGTTTTCCCGTGATAAAGTCAAATAATATTCCAAGGTATCTTCACCAAAAATCATATAGAAAGTAAATATGGCACTAATGGTTTGTGCCATCTATTGCACTTTATATAGAACTAGTGTATCAAAGTACCCCACATCTAAGTGTATCAATTTGCCCCATCTGTTGTTTCTGAACAGAAACCTTTAATTAAAAAAAATGGCAAAGGTTATTTAAAATTTAAGCATTTCCCCTATTAACAACAAGAATGAACTTGCTTTTTAAATTTACAGATCTCTGTATTCCAAGTAGAATAGCTTCAGGAAAATTTTACATTTTACTTAGAAATTTACTTTTGGAAATTTTTGATGAAAAAATTTTAGTTTCCTTCACCAAATTTTATAGACTTATTACAGAGCTTAATGTTTTCATATGTTATGCTTAGGCATATAGACACAACTTTTCGTAAAAACACGACCAAAATAACCTTGATAGTTTTTGAGATATTGAAAGTGTATTAATATGCCCCTTGTATCAAATTGCCCCGTTTTACCCTATCTCCAATAATCTTGAAAGTTTTCAAATAGATTTTTGTCAATGGCGTCAAATGTATTTTGATTGGACAAATAATAAGTAATTTGTATGAGATTTGCTATCCAAATTATTATCCAAAAAATAAAATCATATTTGACATGTGAAAGATAGATAAATTGCTAAAGGAGAAATACTTCGATTAGTCTGAAAAATACCAGGAAGAACACCAATTCTCGAAAAATTAGATTGGCGGTTTTGGCGAGGTGTGAACGATGTTTTGGTGCTGATAGAATTTTATTTTTTAATAGAAATATTTTTCATTATAAATTAGCCATTACTTCTTCTTCGGCTCTACAGCCCTAGATGGGCCTTGGCCTGCTGCGCCAATCTACTCCAGGCAAAACTCTATTACACGCCTTTTTTCTCCAGTTGGTTATTTTCATCGTTCTAAGATCTTTAAGAACATCGTCCAACCATCTCATTTTGGGTCTTCCTCTAGGTCTGTTGCCCATTGGCTTCCAATTTGACTTGACTTGTGGTGTATGAGGCCGCAAGCTCAGCCCTCCACTCCCGCCGGTTAAGTGCCTCAGCCCTGGCAGCCCCCCAGCTGGGCCAACCCTGGGCGTTTCTTTCTGTTATGTCCATCCTGCGCCAGGTCTGCCTGGGTCTTCCTCTTTTTCGCCTTCCTTCAGGTGCCCAGGTAAAAGCGACTCTCGTTGGGTCTGTTGAAGACATTCTTAAGAGGTGACCAATCCAGGTCCATCTGCGTTTCTTTATTGTTGATGTTATTGGTTCAAAAGTAGTTCTCTTGTACAGTTCTGCATTTGTAATTTTATCTGGCCAGTAGATTTTTAGAATTTTTCTTAGACATTTGGTTTGAAAACTGTCTAACTTGTTTTCCTGTAGTTTTGTTAACTTCCAAGATTCGCTGCCATATAGTAAAACTGATATTATGGTTGCTTTAAATATTTGTAATTTAAGGTTTGTTTTTATATTTGTGCTTTTCCATATTCTCTGCAATTTCCTGTAGGCATTCTGCGCTTTCTTTATTCTTGTTATTATGTCTTCATCTGTTCCCCCTTCTATAGTTACATTCGCTCCAAGGTAGGTAAAAGTCTTGGTTTCTTCAATACTTCTTCCATTTATGAAAATATTATCTTTTTTATTACTGTTTATTTTGAGTAGCTTAGTTTTCTTTTCATTTATGTGAAGCCCGACCTGTTTTGCTGTTTCTTCCAATCTGGTGGTCTTTATCTTCATATCTTCTATTCTAGATGTTAAAAGTATGTACAATATCATCTGCATAGTCAAGGTCTTCAAGGCAATCGGTCACGTTCCATCTTATACCGGTTCTTTGATCTTTTAAGGTGTGTCGCATTGTCCAATCTATTACAATGTTAAACAGCATTCCCGACATCACACATCCCTGTTTGACTCCAGTTTGAATATCAAAATTCGTCGTGTATGTTCCATCCACTAGGACTTTCCCATTACTGCCCTCGTAGAGATTTCTAATTATGTTGACAATGGCTTCCAATTTAACGTCCTTTTAACTCTGTTTCTGCCATCAGATCTTTCAATGTGACCCAACCAAGCCAATCTGTGTCCTTTAATAAAACGGGTTATAGTTTCATTTTTCACCAAGATCTCCAATTCTCTGTTTGTCCTAATTTGGAATCCATTATCATCCATAATTGGGGCATAAATTTTTCTGAGAATTTTCCTTTTAAAAATTTTCAAATTCAACTTAAGCTTAATTTCTTTAGGTATCAACTTATTTCTAAAGAGATGCTGATATATGAAGTAACATCTGTTTCCCTTTAGTATTCGAGACTTAATTTCTTCTGAGGGATTGAAATTAACCATTACTATCTGTGTAAAATCATGTTGCTTAAAAGTAATCATGAATTGATATCGAAACCAGTTCCTATCAAAATTCTAATATGAGTTTAATTTACACCAATTTTTAAGGTTTTAGTCTAAATTTACACCTTAAGCGTGATATTGGCAATCAAGCAGTTCACTATTGGCAATTAACAGTTCACTAATCCCAGCCTCAACTGCATCAATTACGAGAAGAAGACCGTGCTTGTGATCGCTAAAAAATTCTGCCCATAATCCTCCGTCGGCTTTAATGCCCCCGCCAAATCATAATACGGTTAATCCCTACTTAAAATGAACAGTTCTTGTTTCTATGGAGTGTTTTCAGGTGACGTCACAACCGGTTAATTTCTTTTAACTGTGTACCTTCTGTAGGGCTTTTAACTGTTGCTAAGGCCGTTGTTTATCTGTTGCTAAGGCGGTTTTTAGGTATGGGATCACGTGATCGCAAATGCTCCAATTAGAAAATTCCACGGCCAGTCATTTTCTGTAACTGTTAACCTTCTGTAGGGCAAAAAACTGTAACCTTCTGTTGCTAAGGCCGTTGTTAGGTCCGAGTCATGTGATTGAAATTGCTCTATATCAACCGCCACAACCAGACAACTAGGCGAGAGCTCAACTTTTGGCAGACAGACATTAGTTTTCTTCCTGGATTCCTAGATACCACATTTGTGAAGTAATTCAATGTTGAGTACTACTACTTGAAACTTCCATTTCATACGTTAATCGATCAAACCGCTTATTTACGGAAGACGGCATCCTTAGAGTGGGAAATGCAACTATTTTACGCTGCATTAGCTTCAAATTTTTCTTCCATTATTTCCCCTACAGCTTCCAGTTGCAAAACACTTATTATTGTTCAGCTTAAACAAGAAAAACCTATTGTGGAAGGAGCTATTTAAATAATTAGGAAGTTGTGTTGTGGAGCTGGTGATCATGTTCCACACCACCTTGGGACAGTTTCCATTAAATATTTTTTAACTTTTTAACCAATTTTATTTTATCAAACTTGACTCGGGTATGAAATGTACTAATTCGCGCATCAAATAATTTTTTTTTTCAATTCCGTTAACTGTCTCGTTAAATATAGGCAATTTATTTCGGACGCCAAAAACTAGAAATGTTGCCAAATGTTGCGAACTAAACGATTTAAGTATGTAGTTATACCTGTTAAATCAATGACATATTTGAATATTTGGGCGCTTAATATAACTTGTAGGGATGTCAAAAAGTTCAAAATAACCGGTTTTCGGTTAACCGGTTTATTTTTCCTTTCGGTTAACCGTCCGGTTATAACCGTCCAAAAAATACCGGTTATTTGAATAACCGAACAAATTAGTACCTCCTGAACGGAGCGAGGTAAAATTACGAAACCGGTCTCTAAAAAAAGCCCATTTCCCATATCATTACATACTAAAAGGAATAATCCATATAAATTAGTTAACTATTTAAAAAATATCTTAATTAACAAAACAGGGTTGAAAAGGCGGTTAGTATTTTGATGATCCGGTTTTTCATATTTTAGTCCGATGACCACACCCAGAGAAATTTCTACGCCAAAGTTACTCACCACTATAAAAGTTAGATTATTTAAATGCGTTATAAATACCAACAGATTTTAAATCCGTTTTTTTTTTCATTTTAATAGATCATACAGAGTGGATTAAATAAAATTTTTTCTCACAACCGGGAAAAAAAACCGGTTTTTCAATTGATTTTCAGGTTTCTGAAGTTAATTTAATAAGGTTTTTGTCTCAAAACTGGAGAAAAAAACCGGTTTTCAAGTGGTTTTCAGAGGTTTTTTTTTTTCATTTTTAGATCATATGAAGTGGATTTAATAAGATTTGAGCCTCACAAACGGAGAAAAAAACCGGTTTTTCAAGTGATTTTCAGGTCTTTTTTCATTTTTATTAGATCATATGAAAGATTCTGTGGCGAATTTATTTACTCACCACTATAAGAGTCAGAATATTCAAATGGGTTATAAATACTGACTGACTTTCACATTTTTGGATTTTTTTCATTTTTAATAGATCTTATGAAGTAGGATTAATAAGATTTTTGTCTCATAACCGGGAAAAAAACGATTTTTAATCGGTTTTATGGATTTAATGAGATCGGTCCTGATACCATCGATAACCGCACATTAAAACAAGTTCCAATCAGAGTCTCATAACCGGAGAAAAAAATCGGTTTTTAATTTGATTTT